>LR990527.1:10000000-14800000 GCA_905147745.2 Phlogophora meticulosa | reverse complement strand
ACCATAACACATACACAAACACACCACAACACATGCACAACACATACACACACTCACGCATATACATTGATTACATTGCAACCTCCGAAGAATTGTAACGGACTCACTCGCCGCGGGAGGAAGACCTGGAGTCCTGAAATACAGGGCTACCCTAGTTTAGGCTCCAGTCCACTCCATTTATTATACTTTCTGTACTGTGTTACATCAATGTGGAAAAATAAATGAATTTTTATTTTATTTTTTTATTTTTTATTTTTTTTATCTACACCCCAACATTTTCATTACCCATTTGTTTGTGAATGAATCAATTGAATGTTTCAGCAATCTTTTATACTAACAACGTATTGACATGGCAAGTATTCGTTTATCTAGATTATAATAGTACCTATGAAATTAAACAATCATAGATATAGGTAAGATAGATCAAACCGTATTAACATAACGATGATTCGATTTTAAAAACAAAACATCGCAAAGCCCCAAACGATATTCAATTGCAAAAGAAATTAGTAAACACGCAAATAAAAACTTATGACTTGGAAAAAACCCTTTGAATTTTGACCAATTTCCGTACCCCACGTTAAAACAGTGTTTAGCCCAAACGTAATTTATTTGCAATTAATGTTATCGATGTTACAAAACAAAGTTTTATGTAATCAAAATGCAAATAGGAGCTTGTGGTGCGTGGCTGTTATCCCGTGACCCACATCTCCAAGGTTGGTCTCCTACGACATTTTGGCGCTCACGAAACCCGCAATTGTTTTTATAAATGAATGGTAGTAATTGAATATTTTTCGCGTTTAAGAATTGGGGCAGGTGTTAATTATATGTTGCGGGGGCTGGTCGTCTAGACTCTGTACTTATTCTGCAGCAGAATTTATATGTTGGATAACGTAATAGAGATGGTTAGTTTGTTGGGCGAGATAAGGAGTTTCGCCAGTAGGTATACTAATATACATTTTTATATAAAAGAGAATCCCTATTTCCCTTGGTCACGGCATCACGCGTGAACAGCTGGACCGATTACACTTATTCTTTTTACTCTTAAGACACAATATTTCTATAAGATAGTTTTAGAAATATTGCATCTTAAGCGTAGCTACGCTTTCAACCTGTATTTTTTACGATATCTAAAAAGTAACCAATTTAAGAAAAGTTGATGTTAAGAGCTAATCAATTATAGTTTAAGCCTAAACATAAACGATTGACTTAAAATCTTGGCCCTGAAAATAGAACGCAGAGCGATTACACTTGAATGATAACGTTAATAAAGAGATCAAAACAAACCTACATACCTACTTGTGTTTGAACTTTCAACAACCGTTACATTTATTTTCATGATTTTATCGATAGGTCGGTAACGCAATTAAAGCCCAAAATCATAACCTTTTTCATTTTGTACAACAATTTGGGGAATGAAGTTTATGCTCACTGTGTGATTAGTAATTTGGCATGTTGAATCTTACCTTAAAAGTCTTGTACGAAGACACGACGTACGAAGCTCCGTCTTCCAGCTCTTCAAGCCTGTACTTCCTGTCGCCATCCATACCGAAGATGAACCTCGCTCCGCGAGGCAGCTCCAGCCTCTCCGACAGCCTGTCGAGCAGCGCATCCATTGACGCCAGATCTCGACCCGGCTTGAAGCGGAACTCGACGCCGGGATGAAAAGGATCCCCATTTCTATAGAAGGTGACTCTTCTAGCTTTCCAATAGTTGAGATTAGCATAGCGGCTGGCTGGTTCTGCTCTTGTGGGTCTAGTTGTGGCTTCGGACCCCTCGGAGACGTCTTCGTTGCGTTGCGGTGGCGTCCCGGGGCGGGAGGGGCGCCAGTCGCCGGGCTCCCGCTCGTCGTCGGACTGCGGCTCGGGCGGCTGCTGCGGCGGCGGTTCCGGTGCCGGTGCGGGCTCCGGAGCAGCCTGGCGACAGGGACGCGTCAGTAGGCGCGGCCGGGGGTGCGGGCGACGCGACATCCCTCGGTCCGACCCGCCCGCGGACTGCCGCGCGCCCCACAGGCCCACCCACTTCCAATCAACTGATACCACTGTCTATGTTCATTCATGAACTGACGATTCATGCCGACCACGTGGCTGATTGATTGGGAGTAGGCGGATGATCACTTAAACTAGGGATGCAATGACGAAGTTACTCTTGGGTCAACATTTTGGTCATGAGTAGGTATTATTCAAGTTATGTTTATAGACTTTTATCATCACTACTATTCTATAATTGGTGTGGTTTTATCAACAACAATGAATTAATTACATTTGAGCGCGGACTTTCGGGCGTCGATCCACACGCTTGGGTTGGCTTCGCTCGTTTATTAATCACTAAAATATGTAAATTTCAACATAGTGGATAGTGTAGTATTTACTTCTTCTACCCAGTGTCTACCCATTTTTCTTAAAGCTGGAAGATATTTCTTTAAAGAAATGAGAAGTTGATGCTCTATAGTTCATTTAAATTTATTTAATTACGAGTAAGTACATCGTGAACTAAATTAAACCATCCATCTTTAAAACACTTTTGTATGTCGATTCCAGTTTTGTCAGGGCTACTTCTACTAAAATTTCAAAGGTAAAGGCCAGCACATCAAGGTATCCCAAATGGTCAAACATTTCCAATTCAACATGACACCTTATTCTTTTGTTTCAAAGTTAAAAATCTATCAAAGAAATTTGACGGATTGTAGTAGCTTTGTAAGCTAGCATCTGTACATTATGTTTTTATTAAAAGGCACATAACAAAACACTCACACAATAATCGAATACCACCGAAATCATCACAGAACCTTGACTGTAACTCTTCGTAGGATGCTAATGGTTTTTAAAAGTTTAACCTAGGTATAAAAATCGTTAGATATTCTTCAAGATAACGGCTAACGAGTCAGCCGACTGCGTGACTAAGTAAGCCCAGTCACGACCATCGAATGGCCGGTTACTTTAACTTACAAGTTATAATATAAGTAGTAAAATGATTCAGCCTAGTCGGTAAAAGTAATAAGTTAGTCACACATAATTATGGAAGTTATGACTGCAATCATAAGTTGAGTGTGCTTATGTTTACGTACAGTTACGAGCACAAGCAACTTACACTAGCGCTGGAACTCAATACCGATTTTCTTGTGACATTAATATTTCAGCTTCGATAAAAGATCTATTTTACAAAAGTATTGTTCCAAAAATACTAAGTAAGCTACACCAAAAAAATACTTCCAATACTCTAGGCGGAAACTGCTTTTGAATCTTTCGTAAATGTAACTTATTTCTGCTCGTGACTGTACCTAGAATGTGTGACTCAAGTTCGGGGAATACAAATTGGAAATGATTTTTCTTTGTTTTCTTGTTTTAGGAATAATTGTGGTTTTTTTCTGATAATGTCTATTCATTCGGGACAACGCACATCGCGTTTTATGATAATACAGATAAACCATGAGCCTGTTTAAAATTAGTAGAAAATAACAGCTTATAATTAAAAAAATGGTTGCAAATGACACCCTAATTAGTTACTCTAAAATCTGTTCATGACTCTATGTCAATTTCTGCATTATAATATTTAGCATAAATCAACAGGTAACATCATCAAGTGCATAATAATTTGCTAATTTACAATTAAATATATTTAGGTAAGAAGTATATTAATACTGCAATCAATCAAACATCAATAAAAAATATTATAATCTTACCACCGCGGTCACAGGCATTGCTTCCTCCGTCGCCATTACTCAAAAACCAAAAAACACCAATCACAAGCACTAAATACCAGTTCGAATAAATTCAAATTCAGAATTACAATTCGCGAGCTCGCCTCAACGCTACGTAACTTCCGGGTAAAAACATTCGATGTTTAAATTACGAAAAGGTTCACGACGACAGATTAAACATTCACATACTTTTTTTAATTCTAATTTAAAGCACTTTGCATAAGGCTGGGAGTTTTAAAATTTTAAATAATGTCCATTAAAGTGTTAGGTTGTTTTTGTTGTGAATGTGGTAGTCGTCCGGTTATGTTTTGTTAACGGAACAGAGTGACGGCTGTTCGAATGGGCGGCAACGGGAGGCCAGCGGCCAGCGCACCCGTGAGCGCCAATGTGGCGGGGTCAGGTGCGAACTTAATCGATATACGATCTAGGACACTAAAATACAGGTCCTTTAGCTTATAGGATGATAGAGACAGAGATATCATGATTGTATTAATTTACTGATTCAGGAAATAGCTGCCAATGTATAGGTTTTGGATTAAAAAAAGGCATTCTGTGCTACGTCGCCAGTATGGAGACGCCGAATCAAGTCGCTCTTTTGTTTATTTTTGGGGGCTTTATTTTACATGTAAATATTGATCTTCAAATAGCTTGATTATTTGAATAGGCCAATTTATAGGTTTTTCAAAATGAATAGCTAGAAAGTTTCAGAATATTATATAGGTATTGTAGGACCCAAATTTTCCGATAAATACACGAATTTTCTTATCAAAGAATAATTTGCTGCATTCGAAATAAATTAATAATTAAGTCTTAATTTAATAGGTCAATTTTGTGGTTGATTCTGTCAGCACTATCACTACTACTACTATTATGATTTCAAATAGTTTTAATCGATATTTTACTAAAATAAATCAAAATAAAAGTTAAACGAGAAAATTATTAAATATATTTTCGCAAGTGGTCTTGCTAACCTGACGCTCACTAGTTGCCCGCCGGTCAACGAAGCATATCGTGGCGGCGTGTTTATGTAGGTTAAGACTATATTTTTTCACCTCTTACTTTAGGGAATGTTTCGCGTTTTTATGAGTCCCAATTACGTTTTCTAATTACTATTTATGTTTTTAAGAACATCATAATGTTGTGTAATTCTGAAAATGCGTGCTCTACTTTGAAGAAAGCTGTTTTCATCCGGAAATTAATTTTCATTGATTTTGTAATTTTATACATTAAGCTTTCAACAATATTTTAATGTATAATAATATATTTATGGCAATAAACAGCACTGCCTGGTCAATATGGAGAAAACACAAAAAAAACGAGTAAAATTTATATTAGTTTATTTTTAATTCAAATGTACTTTCTAAGTTTATCTTGGACATCACTGACATCGAAAATCGGTAGAGGAAAACATCGTCAGGAAACCTGGACTTATAAAACGAATATAACTCTGAAATCGCCAACCTGTCTTGAGCAAGCGTGGTGATTAATGCTCGTGCCTTCTCTGCATGAGAAAAGGCCTTTCTGAAAAGAAAAGAAAAGGTTCTGCAGTGGGACAGTAACAGGCTGGTATTATTATTATTTATTTTAGATACTGAGAAAGACCATGCATGTACATAGGTATTGTAGGTTGTGATTTAAGTATGCCACTTTAATATTATTACTTGGCATTGCTTACAGTAAAACTATTATCCTCCGTGAAAGCGGCAAACACCCAACATGCATACCGTGCCGAAACATGAGCACCATGTATATACATACCTACTCGTATTAGTAACTCTACTGCAGACAAGTTTAATACCTTCACCAATCATCATCTTCATCATCATTCTGAAACACGTCCATTTGTAGACATAGCAGTAAGAATTATTTGTGTATTTATTTAAGTTGCTGTGCCCGCGAGTTATTCCTCGTAGAATTTACAAAACATGGGTTTTCATTTGTTGCGCGGTACCCTAGTTCTTTTTAAAAAATAAATTTATCGGTTACTCCGCAACACATCAGCTATCTGCCAATGAAAGTCCCGTCGCAATCGGTCCAGCCGTTTTTGAGATTATCCGAAACAAAAAGACAGACGGACAAACAGACAAAATAAAATAATTGTTTTTTGGTATAAATATTAGGTTTTGGTATTAATATTTTATGAAAATATGGTGGCGAGTAGAAAACAATTTAAAAGTAAGCTAAAGTGGTGCCAAAATAACGCAGATCAATTAAAGATGAATGAAATTGCGAGTCATCACGAAGCTAAAAATTTTAGCAGTTTCTGGAAAGCTACAAACAGCTTGAATCCCAAGTCGGGCCTGCCAGTGTGCGTCGGTGGCGTAAACGAACCAGAGGCTATTGCCAATTTATTCATGGCTTCGTTTAGGACAGAGTCACCGCTGGGTCCGTCGACTGGTGGGTCGGATGCTATGGGGGGGTCCGAGGGTACGCCTGTCATGTTCTCCGCTGGGGAGGTGGGGTCTGTCCTAAAGGATCTAAAGCGGGGTAAATCTCCTGGACATGACGGCTTAAGTGTAGAACACCTACGATATGCAGGTAAGCACTTGCCACGTGTCTTAGCTCTCTTGTTTAATTTATGTATGAGTCACTCGTATCTTCCAGAGGACCTCATGAAAACAATTGTCGTTCCTATAATAAAGAACAAGACTGGAGATACGAGTGACAAGAACAACTACAGGCCCATATCCTTAGCGACCATTATTGCGAAGGTATTGGACGGTCTGATTGACAGGCAGTTGGATAAATATATCACCTTACATGACGCCCAATTTGGGTTTAGGCCACATTTGTCGACTGAAACGGCGATCCTCTGTCTCAAGCATACTGTCCATTACTATGCAGCAAGGAAAACACCTGTTTACGCGTGTTTTTTGGACCTCTCCAAGGCATTCGACCTAGTGTCCTATGACTGCCTTTGGAGGAAACTCTCCCAAGACGCCAACCTTCCTGGGGGACTGATTGCTGTACTAAAGTACTGGTACAGTAACCAGTCCAACTATGTTAGATGGGCAGGTGCTATGTCGAGTGCGTACAGGTTGGAGTGCGGCGTGAGGCAAGGGGGGCTTAGCTCCCCCAGGCTCTTTAGCCTGTATGTCAACCGGCTGTTATGTGAGCTCAGCAACACCCAAGTAGGTTGCTCCATTGACGGACAGTGCATAAATAATATTAGTTACGCGGACGATATGGTGTTGCTGAGCCCATCAATCAGTGCGTTAAGAAGGCTCCTCCGAATCTGTGAAGACTATGCGGTGACTCATGGTCTCAGGTACAACTCAACCAAAAGCGAGCTCTTAGTGTTTAGGGCGCAGAACTTAATTTATGACTGTGTTCCATCAGTAACCTTGAGCGGAGTTCCGCTGAAAAGAGTCACTCGGTTTAAGTACCTGGGGCACTGGGTCACCGATAGGCTGTCGGATGATGCCGATTTAGAGAGGGAACGTAGAGCGCTGGCTGTCAGGTGTAACATGCTGGCCCGCAGGTTCGCACGGTGTACGAAAGAGGTTAAAATAACATTGTTCAGGGCATACTGCCAGTCGCTGTACACGTGCGCCCTGTGGGTCAGTTATACACAGGGCTCGTACAGTGCTCTACGAGTCCAATATAATAATGCGTTCCGGGTATTGCTGGGGTTGCCGCGCTTCTGTAGCGCGTCTGGGATGTTCGCGGACGCACGCGTTCCGGATTTCGGCTCACTACTGCGTCAGCGAATCGCATCACTGATGCGTCGGGTGCGCGACAGCCCCAACAGCCTCGTGGCTACTGTAGCTGGCAGGATGGATGGCCAGATAGTGTGTCGCTGGGTGTCGGCACACAGACCGTCATCCAGATATTTTTTATAGTTGTTTTAGTTAGTAAGTGCCAAGATTGTTTTATTTTTGTTTTGTTTTTTTTTTTTTTTTTTTTTTTTTTTTGGATCCATGGTCTGAAAATAAAGATATTATTATTATTATTATTATAAACTTTCATATGCATTTGTTATTTGGAATTCACAAACAGACACTTCAATTTTATTTCTTTGTATAGATGTATAGATTTTAAGTACAGTAATGTACAGAGGCGGACTTTTCTACAAGTCAGCATAAGGACAGTAAAATTGAACTCCACGAAAGATAATCGCGCTTCTTCGCGCGCACTTTTGATTAACTAATATTTTGCGGAAAACATTAGGGTTTCGCTAAAGGGATAACTTAGGTTTTTAATTAAAAAAAAGTATTGTGTTTTATAAATTATATGCCTAAATTATTTCTTATAACATCAGCTATCTGAAAGTCCCGTTAAAATCTGTCCAGCCATTTCGGGGATAAGACGGAATCAACAGACTGGTAGAAAGACAAAATTTTCAAAATTCTTTTTTTTTGGTAATTCTACCGTACTAGTACAAAGTTGTTATTTTCGGATTACAAACAGATACTTCTATTTTATTTATTTGTTTAGATATTTAAAATGTATAGATCACGTTCTAGATAAGTCACCTTCACCACTAAAAAAAATATTCAAGATTGCGGTTATTCGGATTAAAATTGAAGCCATTCTCGCAAGCAGAGACGCAGGCCCAGCTTGTGCTTAGTAAAGAAAGTAATTAGGTTATTCTCCTAGTTAATTTTATTAACCTAGGGTTGTAATTACTGCCTTACTTTTAATACTAGTGTGAATAATAAGCGGCGACGTATTCCTAGGATTCTTGAACACGTGAATATGCGTGTGATTCGGAGTATTGTGTTACACTGGCCCCGATTCGTAACCATAGTTATTAAAAATATTCTTTCATTTTTGACGACCTATGTGGCGCGGCGGGCGCAGGTCCGCCTGCGACGCAGGAGGTTGCGGGTTCGATTCCCGCCTTGGGGCAAATGTTTGCACGATCTACAAAGATTTGTTCCGGGTGTTCTGGGTATTTGGTATGTATAATAAACTTATGTAGGTATCTATGTAATGTATTGTATTAAGTATATCAGTCATCTAGTACCCTTAACACAAGCTCTGCTTAGCTTGGGGCTAGATGATGCTGTGTGGATTGTCCAGCATTATTTATTTATTTATTTCATTACTTGCTATTTCCCTAATATAACAACTGAGGAGTCAAAATAGCACAGGAGACAAAAGAACAATACTTTGTCTTTATAAGTGGAACTCGGTTATTGACTAATACCTGACAGGTCAGGATAACTCAAAATGTGTGGTTCGCTCCTCAAAATACTATCTAAGACACTAATCTGCATGGTCCTCATGCTCGATTGGACCAACACAATTGAAGAGAGATCTTCGAGCTGGTTTCTTTTCAAAGTAACCGTATAGGGAACACCGATCTCATTTACTTCTTGAATATTTGTTTCGTTTGACCTCTAAAAGTGTTTTTAAATCCATTTGACAGAAATAAATACTATTTGACGACACGGTAGGCGCAGGGGTTGAGCCATCGGCTGCTGCGCTGCGTGTTGTGGGTTCGATCCCCGCACGGAACAAATATTTGTATGACCTACAGGTAGTTGTTCCGGGTCTGGCTGTTTGTGTATGTGAGTTTAAATGTTTGTAAACGCACCCACGATACAGGAGAAATTCCTAGTGTGGGGTAACGTTTTTTAAAAAAAATATATATATATATATCATTTTATAATATTCGTCGAGTTAACATACTCATAATGACTCTCCATCTCTTTGGAGTTTGCCTGTTACCGTAAGATATCATTTGATCATCATAATTTGCATCTTAATTTAATATCCAAAAGACTTAAAATCGAGTTAAGCTCGCATTAAACAGAATTAGGTAATACAATAAAGTAATTACAGTAAATACTATAATGCTAGTCAATATGCTCTGTGACATTTGCAAGCTTAGTGAGTTTTGCATAAACTATAGAACGTAAAATATTATGTTCTTGCGTGATACGACGCTTATGTAAGTTCTGCAAACAAAGTTACTTTATAATTTATTATGTGTAGGTATGGCTTTATATGATTAATTAATGCCATTATATAAAAATGAATGACTGCCTTGCACGACTGCTGAGCGTAAGGTCCAGGATTCGATTCCCAGGTAGAGAATAGTGTTATTGAGTTTCACCAATTGGAATTTTCTCATTAGTAGCCCGGAGTCTGGAATTGAGCCCGGTTGATGGTAATAGGTTCACCCCGTATTCATAACTGGCAAAATGTGGGTGTACTATAGGTATGCCTCTGTTTAACCCTTCGGGGTTTAGAGGCCTGATGTTATTGTGTACAAAGATGAATTACATACGAAAGTTATAAACGTCGGGAAAATTATGAGATTGCTTTACAACTACTTGAGTTGTGAGACTCGAAGAAAACAGCAAATCTTTCAACATAGAGTGAGGAAAATTCACATACAATGTAAATTGTTTTTTTGAATAAATGAACTGAACTGAACTGAAAACTAATATTAAAAAAGCGAGTAGCAACTCATTGAATAATCTAGCAATGTTAACTCCAAAAAGTACTGTTGTAAAACTGTACTGAACTATCAGGCCAGGGCAGTAATTTTTGAATAGATGCATACATAAGCATGTACCTACACAAATTGTCTACATATATTTCGTACTGAACTAGATTTCAAGATTATGAACCTTTAAACCAATAAGTCACAAACTTGATGCCATTGAAAAGAAAAAGTATAAAAAATGAAATGTGATGTGTAAATTCCGTTCGATTGGCACTTTCGGAATGCTACGAATATGCCGTAGTACGTGCGTAGCAGTTTCGTAGCGCTACGAGCTACGAGTACGAACTTTTTGTAGCTTACAAAACATGGAATATTCGTAAAATATCGAATGACAATCTTTCATTTTGACGACCTATGTGGCGCAGTGGGCGATGGTCCGCCTGCGACGCAGGAGGTTGCGGGTTCAAATCTTTGTACGATCTACAAAGATTGGTTCCGGGTGTTCTGGGTATTTGGTATGTATAATAAAAATATCTATCTATGTAATATATTGTATTAAGTATATCAGTCATCTAGTACCCATAACACAAGCTCGGCTTAGCTTGGGGCTAGATGATGCTGTGTGGATTGTCCAGCATTATTTATTATTATTATATTATTATTTTATTAATCTGCAGGTAGTACTAAAGCTTAATAATATATGGTAAGTACTGTCGTGTCTGGCACCTCAGAAATGCTTAGTTTTTCCTCATTGCTCGCCGTTTGAGGAACAAACAAGCGCTTGTTAACTCCAATTACTATTAAAATGCCCGTTTCGTACTTGACCCGATTCTTGCCGTATGGTGGTTTGTCACAAATACTGATTCTTCGGCATTTCCTTTGCTTTTTTGTAGCAGTTGCTACGACTCGTAGCCGCGCTACGGCGTAGCGGTGCGGTGCATTACAAACGTTTGGTGAAAGTTGTTTTTTTTTTTATAGAATTGGTTTCATACCAAATCATACATTATATTTAATTTTTGTAAATAGGTTTTTAAAAACACCTTTAACATAATAATTAACTGTTATATTAAATATGTTCTAAAGTAGGTTAGTTTTTCGCTATCTGACTACTTTGAGATCACAGTCTCTATTAAAGTCCAGACATTATCTTGGTTAGGTCATGTGATGACCATGCAGATTAGTGTCTGAGATGGTTTTTGAGGAAACAACCCCACATATATAATATATGAGCGGACCTGTCCAGCACTGTCGGAAATTGAAGAGCTCAACTGTATGCTGTATTAATTAAAGATAAATCGACAGATTATTCTAAATCGTTGTATTAAGCTGCTTAATTTGTTTTTTTAAACAAGGGGTTCGAGGCTATTTAAAATTACACGCATGGGTCGTTCCAGTACCTACTAGATCGACCCATGCGTAAAAAAACAATATGGTATGTGTATAATCACCGTTCCGGGCCGTTCACACATCTGCAGATCAATCACAGCAAGCGTATTATAAACCTACCTAAGTTTATGATACGCTTCAGTTCAGCCCCATTACATGGAACTTAAAAATATAACTGATGAAATGTGGGCATGCTGTCGGCACACCTCTGCTAATCTGCCAATCCCTTCGTGGAATATAGTCGAGATGTTATGTTATAGTACCTAAACAATAATGTAATATTTATGAAAGTATCGCAATTTCAATATATTTTATTTAGTCCTTTCCCAACGTTGACCTACTGGTTAGGTACCTTAATAATAACACAGAGCGACGTGTTTATTATAATAACAATGTACAATAATAAATAACATATCGTGGGAGATTGTTCGGCGATAACTTCTTTATGGAGGTTAACACGCACTGACACCCGGCGGCCATTTTTTAGTTCCTTGTTACCAAAAAGAAAATTATTTAGTCAAATTAAAGTTCCGTAAACTTAACTAATATTATGAACTAGCACTTCGGCCGCGACTTTGTCCAAGTGGATTTCGTGCTGCCTTCGAACATTCCCTCGATGTAACTCCAATCTCGTAAAGGCTATCTTGACGTAAGGCCGAAAAACAACAGGGTGTCGATGTGAATCTGTGTTGCAAACTATAGCAAACCTTCTAATCTATCTGTGCCACAGGACATGCAGCCAAAGTGAACCCTGCACTGCCACCGACGCCGAGATTCGGGATTACACTTTTTTTAAAATATATATTCTGGTTATTTTTGGGAAGATCTAGTATTTAGATGTGAATGTTTGTATTTAAACACATGTATCGATTATTTAAAACTTAAATTAATGTTCTTTTTTTAGGCTTTACTTTCCCACTGCTGGGCAAGGCCTCCCCCAAGTCTTTCCAAGTGTTCTTTTTCGTTCCCCCTCGTGCCAGTCCGCTTAGTACGCGTTCAGGTCTTCACACAACCCTTTTTAGGGGCCGGCTTGTGGAGAATTTTGCCCTTTGGTCACTTATAACTTATGATTACATAAATTGACTACACAAAGTTAGGTATGAATGTTTCAACAAATCAATGAATGTTTTTTACGAACAAAATGAATAGGTTTTATGTGTATATGAGGTGGTAACATCAATAACTACAGCCAATAACGGAAGCTCATTTTCCTTTTTCCGTCCAAGCTAATTTTAACTTAATTTCCTTTCTTTAAAGTTGGTTTTGGCGTAAAGTGTTTTTGAGTGACAGGCGCTGAGTGACACCACTGTCATAATATCGAGCATCCGGTCGCTGATTGGTTAAATATCAGTCAGATGTAGGCCCGCCCGCCCGCGTTATACGCCCGCCCAATTGAAGGATCAAACTCAGGTTGCTAAGCAACGGAGGTTGTTATTAGGTAGAGAGACGTTGTATTGTGTTTGGTAAAGATTTCAAAGGGAATGCCTATGCGGTAATGTGTTTTTAGTTTTATTTTCTACTAGTACTTCGCCCGCGACTTCATCCGTGTAAATTTCGTACTTTTCTCCTCGAACTAACGGAATAATATAGCTTTCTATCAGTGAAAAATAATTAGAATCGGATTATAAGTTCCGGAGATTATTCCCTACATACAAACATAAAAACAAATTAAACCTTTTTATAATATTAGTATAGATATAGATTTCATAGCATGACTACTTCAAGCTATCATCCTCGAAAGGTTAGGTATGTATTCATCGAAAACCACAATCTTCTAGTAACGTTCAGGTAATTCTTACGTAGTAGGAGCGACTCTATCAGCCAATTGCATTTAACCGAGCACATATTCACAGATCACAAATTAAATTATTGGCGACAAATATAACAACGCATTACCAGTCCCAAATATCGACCACAGGACTCAGCAGTCAAGTTTGCGACCGCTAGACTAGTAAACTATTAGGGCAGCCGGATGTTTAAAATGAATTGATGAAACAGCCTAGCTTGGTTTACAAGACTTAAGGCTGGTTTTCCACCAGAGATGTGCACGTGCACAACTTAACTTAAGCAATGCATCGATAGTAAGAGAGTGGGGCACTACTCGCGAATCCCTATCCCACATCATTAGCTCCCATCCTTAGCTTGTATCCCTGGATATCAAAAAACATAGCTCCTTTAAACCCCTTTCCAACAGTGTTATGCTAAGTTTTGACGACCGATGTGGCGCGGTGGGCGAAGGTCCGCCTGCGACGCAAGAGGTTGATTCCCGCCTTGGGACAAATGTTTGTACGATCTACAAATATTTGTTCCGGGTGTTCTGGGTACTTCCTATGAATAATAAAACTATCTATCTATGTAATGTATTGTATTAAGTATATCAGTCATCTAGTACCCATAACACAAGCTCTGCTTAGCTTGGGGCTAGATGATGCTGTGTGGGTTGTCCAGCAATATTAAAAAATATATATATATATATTAAAAAGTTATAAAAAACATAGAGTGTGAGTTCACACGCGGTATAAGTTAAATTTTGTAATCTGGTTAATGTGTAAGAGAATAATATGGAGGATACACTATGGCAAACAGAAAGAGAGGAAATATTTATAGTTGGCTCGTTTTCCTTCCATGAAATCCAAATTCAGAAGGTCCCAAAAGTAGTTTCACTTTAAAAAAAGAGCGATTCTTTTGATGGTTTGGAAACACATCCAATGTTTGGCAACGTAGCGCATCTCTTGCGGGAAAACACCGTCAGGTTGAATATGTTTTATTTGATCACAAAATATAACTCTATCGGAGTTAGATTTTGTGATCAAATGATTTTGCGATGAGTAAGTGAGCATGTTCGTAAGAAGTTGGCAGTAGTTTCATCACAGCGCTAATGTTTTCCTATTAACTGTTTTAATTGTTTATGTATAGTCGTGAAAGTATTTTTATTTGTGTAGATATATATTCTATGTAGGTATTATATTTATAGTTTATTATCTATTTTTTTTTGTACCCTTTTCTTTTAAGAAATTGCACCTACCACTGTTAGTCTCTGCATCACCAAAAGGTTGACTGGTAGAAAATGCCTATGGCATTAAGTCCGCCTCTGTATATTTTTGTGCTTAAAGTATTAAATAAATAATAACTACTCTATACTCTATGTCGTATTAACCAAACACAAAGCCAAAAAATCAAAAACAGTTATTGTTATTTGTAATGAATGATTTTAGGTAATAAATTATTATGTAAGTAGGTGAGCAAGTCACCAAACCTAAACCTATTTACCTAATTTTAGGAAGGCTCTCAAATCATTATGATTTTAATCAATTCATCTAAACACGCGGTGGTCAAAAGTTCTACTTAGTTGTTTTACCTATTAACTCAAGGCTAAGAAGCCCGATAAGGCAACTTACCTACTAACATTATTATGAACGAAGAGCTTGACCCACTAAAAGTTTTTAAACATTTTATAGCCATACAAAAAAATGAAAGCCAAGGGCCTATTGGTTTTAAAGCCTCGTTTCATCGGAAATAGATCATCACTTGCCTAGCCTTTTCCCAAAGATTTTGGGGTCGACTTTTAGTCTAACCGGATACAGCTGAATACCAGTATTTTACATGGAGCGACTGCCTATCTGAACTCCAAAACCCATGGCAACACGATACCCCTCGGTAAGACTGGTTGTCAGACTTTCGGGCTTCTGACTACCCGTAGCGACTGTCAAATATCTTCAAATGACAGCCGGGACAAACGGCTTAGCGGGCTTTCCGAGAGACGGAGGAGACTCGATATGTTACGAACGGGCACCCATCCACTGATTGGCAAGCTTAGCTTACCCTTTGATCAACCTGTGCGGCTGTTTGTATGTAGCCACAAGCTCCTCACCGGAAGTAACATTTCATGCAGTTTAGCCTATTGTTCACGGAAGTGTAGCTTCATAGACACGTTTATGTCATAATACGCTGGGTAACGCCTGCTTGCTACTTACATACAAAATACGTAGCTGTACTCTATGTAGCCCGCGAGCTTTATGGGACAAAGTGGGGCAGGAACTCAGACATCAAGAAGCGTCGACAGTTTCAGTTTTGCATTAACAGTAAGCAAGTCGGCGTAAGGTGGATAGGCTCCATGTCAGACTTATTTTATTATTCTCTAATTATTTCTCTTAGCTCGTTGCCGAATAAAACTCATACCGTCACAAAGTCACAACGCTGATAATTATGGTAAAATAAAATAGGTAAATTATGAGTAACTAATAAAAATTTAGTTTATAGTCCATAAGAAATCTTTGACATGCATACGTACGTATATAGGATTTGAATATGGAACCCGAGGCCTTTAGTGGGGGAGTTCGCTCTTGCCAAAAAAGGTGCTTAATTTGAATTGGTACCGTGTCGTCATAAGGTAGGTAGTTACGTTTTTGATGTGGTCGTGTTTATGTAACCGATTATCAGATTTACGCGTAGATTAAAACTAATCGGAGTTAAGTACCTGGGTATGACATTTAGATTACAAAGGTTAACTTTGATCCGAACTGGTTTTTTAAACTGAAATTGAATTGCAGGGTTTAGTTTTCTTTCCATTCACAATAAGAGGGGTGAAATACCAAAGCCAGACAAGTGCCAGCCAGACTCGCGCCCTGAGGGCTCCGTCTCAAAGTCGTAGGTACATACTCGGCTGCCTGCAGCCTCACTCAAATTATATATCGATAGACAAAGACTGCCGCAGGGGTCGATGGAAGGTTAAGCTACGCTTCCCGGAGTCAGACAGCAGATGGGTGACATATCGATACACCTCTGTGCCGCACGCAAAGCACGTTAAACCTTTGTAAATATATTTTTAAACTCGGTTGGTGTTTCGCTATCTACTACTCTGAGAAGAAACACCGAAAGATACTCAGAGATCACAGTCTTTTTTAAACTCCAGACATTATCTTGGTTAGATCATGTGTGGACCATGCAGATTAGTGTCCAAGATGGTCTTTTGACAAAAGAAACACACTGATATGAGTGGAACTGTTCTGACTGAAATTGTAGAGCTCAACTCAGAACCAAGGAGCTCAACGGTTCGTAGATAGGTCGTAGGGGTGTAGATCTTTGATAGACGTTACGGGTAGTCAGAAGCCCGAAAGTCAGACAACCACTCTTAACAAGGGATATCGTGTTGCCGTCAGATAGGCAGTCACTCCATGCAAAATACTGGTATTCGGCTGCATCCGGTTAGACTGGAAGCCGACCCCAACATAGCTGGATGATGATGAATTTCCAGTTTGAAACCAGAGAGAAGTAATGTTCTACCAGCCTGTACCTACCTATACAATACGTTCTGCTATTGTGTACGACTTTGACTGTACCTATTTGAGAATTAATTTTAACTTTACACCTCTACCCACTCCTGAGAAAATAATTTTGACAGATTGATGGATGGACAACGAATTATTGATGATCCTATAAGACTTTCCTTTTTTTCCTTTTGAGGAACAGAACCCTGAAAACAGCAAATGGGGTTGCCAATGTTTTAATAGATGTGAACATAAAGAATTTCTGTCATAAAAGATATTTTGTCTTCATTCTTATCAGTATTAATATAACCTACTATTACAATCGTAATTTCAAACGAACAGTCAAATATGCATAGAAAATAAGGGCGCACGACACATTCGTGACACCATAGCACCGTAGCGTGTAATTCATCTGAATACTTACATCCTAGAACTAACATCTAACCACATAGAAATAAGGTTCAAATTGAAATAAAGTCTAAATAAAAAGAAATGTGGTGTACTTGTATTTCGTAGAAACGATGGCTAGACGAAATAAACGTCGCATATGACGTTTGCCCCACTTATGTCCAAGATTTATCGAGTATGACGAGAAGTGATTTTTTTTTCAGTTTTTTACTTGGTAAATGCTGGTCTAGACGATGGAATCTTTTTAATTTGTGCAATTTTGTACTTACTAGAAAAGGTACCTACGTAATACTTGTGTGTACGTGATATAGCTAGACCCAGTGTTGATAAGAAAACAGTCATCGTCAGGCTGGTACAGTTCGGTAGCGTACCAGAGCAGTGTCGGCAGTGCAACAGTATGGAAAAAAAAAACCACCAAAAAGTGTAAATTATAATATAATTGCGGAAGTTGGTGGCTTCATTTTATCCCACCGACTTCCGATATCATAGTTATTTTACATTTTTTAGGGTTCCCTACCGTAAAGTGATCTTATAAGGGTTCATTTTTACCTTTTGAGGGTAAAAAAGGAACCCTTATAAGATCACTCTCTAGTCCGTCTGTCCACTGAAATTTATACCAGATACTGAGGTCTATAGTACCTACCTATTAGTGTATAAAAATCCAGGTCCTGAGTCAACACGATAAAAGTTTAAAAAGAATGGGTAGGAACTCTCGGCTTACGAGTTCGACTTGCATTTGACCGGTTTTGTGTTATTATGTCAGTCGGTTTAAATTTGCTAAAAAGTTTTTATATTCGCTGTTTTAGTGCGTCCATTTATAATTTATCAAAGTTACATTAGCCTAATATCCACTGCTTGTCACCTTGTCCAAAATTCAGTACATGAAAATAAATCAGGCCTTATTTTCTACACGGTCGCATTTACATTTTGATGTTTTTAATTCTTTTTTATTGAATAGGGTATCCTATAAAAAAGGAAGGTTTTATGTGATTAAAAGGGTAATGGATGATAAGAGGACAAAAAGATGAAAAAACGAAGAAAAGAAAAGATGAATTGGAAAAGAGAGATGGATTGTGTGAATGTTATGATGACGGTGGACAGGGGAACATGGAAGAAGACAACGCATGAGACAAGGGCAGGAAGATGATGACCGACATGTATGGAAATTTGAGCAGTTTGGATTCGTACTGTATAAGATTGATAGAAAAATAAAACAAAAATTAAGTATAAAATCGCATGAAAAATGATGTCGTTTATTAGTAAACTAGAAAACATTAGCCATCAAGAATCTTTGTTCTTCTTTTTTTTCTTGTTGGGTTCACTCTGTGGAATATCACTGGCATTAATGTCTGAAACCTCTTTGCAGTTTTTTTCCGATTGATGTAATAGCTGAGTGTCCATAAATTCATTTTCATCAGGATCTAATTTACGTTTCTTTTTCTTTTTTGATTTTTTCACATCATCTATGTCGTTGGTGTTGTCGATGTTTGAATTGTCTTCATCTACTTCTATTTCTATATGTTTATCTTTCTTCTTTTTCTTCTTTTTAGGAACAGTTTCTGTTTCCACAACTAACTTGCTTAGTTGTTCTGCAATGTTCTCTAACGGTTGATTATTTTCATCATTTTTACGTTTCTTCTTCTTCTTTTTTGGAGCTTCATCTGTATCTTCTGGTGTTAGTAAAGACGGTTCTGGGTCTCCATTTTCGTTGACATCAGTTTCCACTTTATGTTTCTTCTTTTTGGACTTAGGCTTTTCTTCCACATCCTCATCAATATACTCTTGATTGACTTCAGCATTATCATCAGCAATTTCGGTTTCATTCAATACATTCTTCGACTTCTTCTTCTTACCCGTGTCAACACTATCTTCTTTTATGCTTTTAGATTTATTAATTGCCTTCCACTCTTTCAAACTCTTATTCAAGTCTTTTTCATCTCTGTCAAGAACAGCTAAGAAGAATCCTGTGGTGAAATCGGATTCAGGTTTGGAGTACATGCACCTTGTTCCCATACTACCGTACATGCCTGAACCGAAGTTGTTCCATTGTCCTTTCAGCAACTCTTTAACATCCTGGACCCTCCATTTGGCCCGCGATGTCTTCACTACGTTAGTGATAACCCGTTCGTTCTCTTCAGGGAATAACGAGCAAGTACTGTAGACTATACGCTTGGCTTTGGGAAATGCGTTCATTGCGTGTTTCAAGAATTTTTCCTGCAGTGATGTTAGTTTGGCGAGTCTTGTGCTTTCTATGTAGCTGTGAACGCAGAAGTCCATACCTGGGAAAAAGAAAACCAATCTAGAAAAATAAAACCAAACATTTTAAGTGAGTCCCAACTTCTATGTTGAACTTTGAAACTGCCAGCATAAGACTGATTTTTACCTGAGCCCGAGCAACTCGGATCAAGTATAATATATTCGACGTCATCCATGTCACCCTTCCTGATTTCCAAGGCGTCTTTATGCATTGCCTCCACGCATGTTGAACCAGTTTTTGCAACAAAATCACAGAGTACTTGGTATCTCTTCTCATTTCTCTCGACTGCAAATACGCGACCCTGAAAAAGAAACAAGCAATTTAATATACTTAAAACAATGTTTTTTTTTCAATTACTTTTATGGCCAAAGGCAATAAGGCTCCACTAATGAAGTTTTCTTGAAATGTTTTTATATTTTCATTATTTTATTACCTCATACATTTTCGTATGTATAATTTAATAATTTTATGTTAATAGCATAAGTGTGTAATGTGTATGTTTTTGACCTTACTGGTGACGTGTGTTTAGAAAGGTCAGGTGTACTACTACAGGTAAACTAGCACCTAGTGGTAGTATGCGTGTGTCAACAACGGCATTATGGCCCTCGCCAAACGATGGCTTGTCAAAACTTCGCTGATTAGTACCTAAACTACCTTCCAATGTTTATTATTGACACTGTCCTGTTAACAACTTTGACCTTGGTGGTAAATCATGTCAATGTCTGCCTATGGTCATAGTCAACAGCTTTCCTGTCATGTCTGGGACCAAAGTAGTAGGCAATCGAACTCTATAAAAGAGTATCGATCATCATGTAACTACATACAGTGTTTTTGATATAGGCTGCCAGCTGAGTGGTCTTCATACCGGGGGCTGCGCACATGTCCAGCACTACGCTGCCAGGTGGAGGAGCTAATAGGTGAACTGCCATTGCAGTTGCCTGTAAAAAGAGATACAGTTTACAGGTTAATTTCAAATCTGATTACGTTCTTTAGAGATTAGTCTTGCGGATGATGATGATGTGATCTATTGTACCAATTTTTTTTGTAAGGACAAGCTTCACAGGACGAGGTTACTAGAGAAATGTAATTTTGAAAAGCCATCTATGATTATTTTTTTTGCACTTTTTTTTATAGTTCAACATGCATACTTATTGCTTAATTTTCCAAACAGTTACCCACCTTATCTTGCAAAATAATCTTATTTTCTAAATACAATTCATGTTGATGCAACTTGGTTCCAGCTGAGAACACAAACATCGTCTTCACATGATAGTCTTGTGTGAAGTCATCCTCCGTAAGTTTCTGTATCTGTTCTAGGTAGTCCGCATAAGATCCTGAGGTGCACCGTATGAAGCGGTACCCCTCCTCTTGGAACGTTCCGATGGCATCTGATGTTGTCAAGAGGTTTGTGTTGACGCGGACATATCTCGGTCTGGGAGCCACTAGATACACAAAACAAGAGTTAGACATAGGAGATGTTTTGTCTATGATAGATGTTTATATAATAATATAGAGTGGTAGAGTTACTTTAAGATCATTTGTGCCTTTTACTCTCTGGTCCATGGAAAAATCAGTCACAGTAAAGATGTTTTAAAAATATCACATTTCAGCAGAAACTCAAAATTGTGAATGGATATTAGGAATCCAAAAATAATTATTTAGCATCTTGTATTAGATAACATGATAGAGATTGATTAGATAATGTAGTGTGATTGTATTCATCTTGCTCATAAGATTAGAAAAGATAAAGAGAGAGAGAGAGCTTAGATGTAGGGCAGTGTTTTTTTCTTCTTCAAATATTTGTCTTATATTTATGGAGGAGAATTAATAGTAATTATCTCATGTTTGTAGTTATACACAGAAGTGTATAAAACAGCAGGTAGAAGAGGTAAAATAAAAACAAAGACCTTACGTCATTATCTTCTATGTTTAATGATAATTAACTAGATGTAATTTTGGTATGTAACACACAATTTACAGCATCAACACAATTTATTATATTCAGTTATTGCTTACACATGTAATTTTAATAGTTGCATTTCAAACTAAGCATTCTAAAAGCAAAACGTAATAATACTGTTTTAAAAAAGGAATGTTAACAAATGCTTCAATCATGTTTCAAGTTCAAAGTGCTCTTCTCAGTCGTGGCTTCAACTGCAGGAGCAGCTGAATAAACGTGTTGGTCAATCTCGTTACCATCTTCATCATATTCTTTCTCATGGTACGCTTTATATACATAGGCACCTATTATTATGTTCACTACCACTACTGAAGAAGATACAGACCACGCATTCACCAAAAACGCATTGTCTGGATAGTTTAAAGTAAGTACATGCCGTACACCGAAAAATGCGATAAATGGTAGAGTAAACATAGCAATACTGTACACTAATAGATTAGCCAACACTATTGCAATCTGTTTCGATTGTTGGGATACAACTGAAGCATCACCTTTGTCTGCCATTGTGCTTAGTTAATGTCGAATATAGATCTGAAAAAGAATAAAAATATATTACCTTCTGTCTTCAAGTCATCTTTGTGGTCAGATGTGTATTTCTCAAACTGGTCTTTGTATGAGAGGACTGTTTGCTCCGGCTTGCTTTGGCCAGGTAGAGCTTTTTTGCCGAACAGGAGTTCTGCTGTGAGAATTTTGGCAAGCCATGGGTCTAAACGTGACTCGTGTTCTAGTATTTTACAATTCTCAAATATTTTGTCAATGTCACTCGCATGTTTGATCGTTTCTGTTATCAGTGCGAAAAGCACATTCGTCCTCTGTAAATACGACAAACTAATAGTAGTAAAGTACAAAATCCGTGATAAATATTACATTTATCACGAATTAACAAGTGTATTATATTTCTTGTTGAAATACTTACGAAATGCCGTAGTTTATCGTCGTACAACAAAGTTTTGACGCTGCCACCTTCAGTAGAAACTTTCTTAAAGATATTTGCGGCAATTTTGTAATGTCTTGGTACCTTGACTGAATGTTGAAACATTTTATCCAGCGCAATACATTCAGAAAAACCCTTTCATTGCTAAATAATATTTCCCAATTTTCGATATTGTCACGAGACAAATGTCAAATTGCTGGTTGTTTTCTTTTAGGTTAATATTCATTCATTCCTGAATTCAAATTTTATAATTTTTCCAAACATGCTATTTACACTAGGTACGGATATGATTTTTCAGCTATTTTTGTATCCTTGTTTGTACTTGTATTATTAACGATTGAAATAGAAAATAATAATTTGTTTTATAAGCTTACTATTTATCATCGAACTATTACTGAAAATTAATATAAATTCTGAACGTATCCAAATAAACAGCCGTATTGCCGTAGACAATATCGCGTTTCATTGTTGTTGTCCTCATTGGGTCCACATGGAATTATTTATAATTTAATAAATAATATATATTTTAATTGTATATTTTATCAGTAGTTCTTATGTGCCGTACTGAAATATATTTTTTTAGAGCCATTACAATACAAAATAGAATCTACACGCTTTTCATTTTTCTAGCAAAAAAATGTAACACTCGGACTTAGATTAAAAAAAAAACTGAATAAACTATCCAACCATAAACAATTTACTTTGCTCATAGTTTGTTGCACGTAATCTTTATTTACAATTTCACAAAAACATATTTTAATATTTACGTTCGTACATTTACTATTGTATGAATTATGTAAACATTTTATGAAGAGGTAATAAATAAAAAAGTCTTCCACGCTTTGTTGTGATGTTGTTTGTGTAATATTATCGTTGACAGTTTTGTTTCGAATGGCGATATGCTCGTCGTAAAATACCAGGAAATGCTATGATTCAACATCGCTGCGGTTTCAACAACAGTGACCGATGTGTTGTGTGCATTATTTTCAGTTGGGGACAGCGACCGGGTCGCTGTTGACGCAAGTTATCAGTGAAAGTTTGTAAAATGTCGCGGGGGTAATTCGAGTAACCTGGGAAAATAATACCAAAACAATGGTTCCTGCTCCGAGTTGTCCGTTTACGTGGGACTACTGGACGTCCTCACCCTCGGACGTGGTAGAGCTCACGTGTCTGCTGCCGAACTCTGTTTACATTCCCCTGAGGATAAGCTGGGATGCCACTCTTCAGGATGTCAAAGAGGTTAGTGTGAGAGAGGAACACCCTCGCGTGACTCACGTCTCTCGCCGACGATATTTTGATTGCATTTTTGGAAAGTGGGTCAAAGTATTGAGTAACATGTTTACAGATACATTTATTAGGTACACATTTTAGAAAGTAGTTATCATTGTTTACAATACCATGCACTATTTTTTATCATGTAGGTGGTTTTATGTATGTTCTAGAATTTCTGATAAGCAGTTTTCTGTCATAGATTTTTTGGAAATACATGTGTAACCTACAATCCTTTATTTACATTGTTCTAACATTATAGAAATCAATTAAGTAACAGTTCTGGTAAAGACTTGGAATTTATTTTTACACAAGTCATATTTATACATATATTATTATTTAATTGTCTGGTTTAATATTTGTATTGGGTTTGTTTGGAATTTCGTTTGGTTACTATACATATGAAAACCTTTTTGTCCTTGCCTAGCCATTAAATTTCTAGAAAACTCAAATTGTCATTACCGTTTAAACATTTCTTGTCAGTGTTATCATTACTATATTTTAGTGTACTCAGAGTACACACACTTGTGCGTAAGTGCGTAAGGGAAAATAACATTTTAAAATTGGCTTTATTTAGAAAATAGGATGATGTGGGTATTTATCCTATTTATTTACATTTGTATGCATTGAATAACAACATGAGCTAACTACCTAAATTAGCTGATATGATTATGAATCATCACATCACTATAACTAGATTTCATATGAACCATTTCCGAAAATCATGTACATCTTCATACTATGGACAAATCCAGAAGTGGCATGGAAGCCAACAATAGTCAACAAATGGTATGGCAGAGGATTAATCTGGGCAAACCTATGGTTAGAAGTCAAATAATTTATTTCAGTTGGACTATAAAAAAGGCACTATTGAATGATATATTTACAAATTAAAGAAAATAAAAATGGTCAAGAATATAAAACTTAATGTCAAGTATGCACTGACCAGAAAAGATCTACTAAACTGATGGCATGGTTGACGTAGTGGCTGAAAAATTGGCTGATGCACTGCGTGTAGCGGGTTTGAAGCCCGCAAGGAACAAATATTTGTATGGCCTATAGGTAGTTCCAGGTTTGGCTGTTTGTGTATGTTTCTTTAAATGTTTGTGAACTCACCCATGATACAGGAGTATCATGGGTATATACACAATCTGAGTGAGGGGCAATGGTTGATTAAAAAAGACTGACATTGATAATATGCTTTCCACCAGCCTGAATAGAGCCATGTTAAGCACTAGTGCATGGGCTATCTATCATGATTTGGTATCCGGACTTAGCCCTTTAACTGGACCATTGTGCATGACTACATGGGGTATTCAACACGAAAGTCGTACGCCAAATATATGCAGATTCGTGGAATTGAAATATCAACCCAAAAAATTGTGGTGTCTTTTCCACAAAAGCTTTTTGCGATTGGCAAAGAGTAGAAGTTCATACAATGCAATAAGTTCAATCAACACAAAAGTCATTTTATAATTTGTAATGTCTGACCAATATTTCTTTCCTTGCAGGACATATGGGACCGGGCCGTCAACTATCCCCTTTTCGGGATGTTGCACGAGATGTCCAGTTATGTGTTCCAATTTGTCAATTCTCTTGCGGTTCCTGAAGAAGTTGACGATGAGAACAAGCGCATCCGTGACATTAAACCAGTATGTGGTGTGCTTATGATTGTAAAAAAGTCAATTGAAAGACCTGGAGAACAGTTGCTGAATACACATATTAGTCATTTAATTGGAAAACGTGAGTATTTTGTCAATTATCAACAAACTATACAACCCAAGTCAAAGCAATTAGGGTATCAGAGACATTAGTAGCTAGCTATTCTTGGGGACTAAATCAATTTGTCCCTAAAGTAAAATATGCATTTTGATGCGGAAAACAGTTGGCGATAGAGCCATGCCATACCTACTCTTCGCTATATTTAGCGCTTATTATACTATATTATTTATAGGAATAATTATTCTGATATGTGTTCCTAGATAATTCCCAACCTTAAGTAAAACTTTTGGGGCTGGTCAATCAAATACCTTCTTTATAAATACCAATTTCCTGGTTTTGCTGGGAGTATGTCTTCCTCAATGTGTAGGGAAAAGGTATAGGAATAAACAAGAATCTAAATATAAACACATCTAAATGGTATTGTTATACAAGGAAGAATATGATAACAATGCCATTAATCTGAAGTGGGGGGATACTGTAAATAAACGTATTAGGTATCCCAACACCTGCTGAAATGGTTTTTTTGACATCTACCCTCATTTGACAGTTGAATTATGGTCAAAAGGTGGTGATGCAGGGCAAAGTTTTGCTGTGTATTGGCTGTGTTATTTAACAATGTTTTTGGTAATAAATGACAATTTAATTCATATTATAGTACACACATTTTGTAGTGTTCACTTATTACGTCTACAACGAACAATGAGTATTATTCTCTTCCACCACATAACTTAAATACTCAACAGGGATATATCACTCTCAAGTTACTTTAAGCTATAATTTTATAATAGAATTGAACTTTGATTTACCATTTTTAGGGTTCCATACTAAAATTTATTAAAAAGGGGAATGTTTATAGTGTGACTTCGACCATCTCTCAGTCTGTTACAGCTGTTTTTCTGATTACAGTCAGTTTTTAAGAAAGAATAAGAAAAATATATGTGAACTATATTTGTAGGACATCTATCATTTAGCCTTCCTAAAAAGGGGTTAAAAGACAGATATAAAACACAACAAAAACAATACATATGAACTTAAACATAATTGTAATACTTAAATACTTGCTACAACTGAATTTAATGAATTTGTAAAGGACTTTTCTGACCCAAGTCAAGTCAAAGAGTTTGAGAAGATAAAAGAAATTGTTCTATTGCACGGGGAGAAATTACATTTGTAAAGTGGGGTAACTAGCTCTAGTTAAGTATCATTAAGTATAAAAGAGCTTCATTAGCACATTTTCAATAATATTTATTTTCATTTATGCCGCATTTTTTTGGCCATATATATACTTACTAAAATAGCAAAGTTTGCAAAGCGAAATATCATAAATAATTCTAGTAGATGGAGGTTAATGTTAAATAAGTATTACAACAGTAAAATTATATCACTAACGAGCATAGATTTTAAGAAATCACCATAAAGTTTTTACAGAGTCTTAGTTATGCGGTCGTAAATAGTAAAAAATAACTTCAGAACCCTCGTTATGCGAGTGCGACACGCTCTTTACTATGCATTTAAATTGAGAGACTAGTCTAACTTTTATCGATACAAAATCAAACACAATAATGAATGAATGAATAAACCAAGGAGGTTTACGAATGCTTATCATTATTTAATTATATAACTTTTTATGAATGAATGATGAACTCCAAAAGCTTATTGACCTCTTACATGTTAAATTGTGTACATCATGTGTATCTAATTTCCGTCGTAACGTTTTTGCGACAACCTAAACTACTGATTATACAATTGTGTAATGAACATTATATTGATAAAGTTTTGTTCCATCAGTATTTTATTTATTTACTTCATAAAATGATTGTTAGAAACCAGAAAGATACCACACAATGGGTTAGTGCGTGTTACAAAACTGTTGTGGGCGCTTAGAGACTTATTTTCATTAACACTTTCACTGCCCATCACCCGGCTCCCAGACAGAACAATAGTTCTTTCGCGTGCTCGCCTCCCGAGTCGTATCTATCCGTGGCTATATATCTATTTTAGACATGTGGTCATGCCCAGCAACCGCATACCGGGCGGAAATCAGTAGGGTATATAATAACATAACATCACGGCTGTATTCCCTGAAGGGTAAGGCAGAGGTGCACCTATGGTACTACACAGATTTCGGCAATTATGTTTAAGACCCATGCAATATGAGGCGAGCCTATTGCCACTAGCCGGGCACATAGCTAGACAAAGGTCAAAGTCTAAACGTTTATTGCGAACTAAGTTTACAAAGTTGGTGTTATGTTATGAGAAAAGGCTCGGCTCCGGGCTGCTACTGTGTAATCCCAGATGGAAAAACCCAATAACACTTAGTTCGACCCGGGAATCGAACACAGGTCCTCATGATTAGCAGTAGGATGAATAATATTTCGTGTAAAGAGAACCATAAAAGCATTATGACAGTTTGCACTGACTCCACTGTACCCCGCCGCGTCTGTACGCGATATACTCAAAAACTGCTGATCGGATTTTCATGCGGTTTTCACCAATAGAAAGAGTGAGAAACTAGAAAGATTGTTTTGTATAACTTGTCACGGGCGAAGCCGGGGCGGATCGCTATTAACAGAATAAAACTATGGTAATTTATTTATGATAAACTTGCAACCGACTTGCAATTCGTTTAGTGACCTTGCAACCGGGTGCTTGGGGATGCGGTCCCATTACGTAACCATTGTACCGATGAACACGACAGGCGGGTTCACATGTACCTACTTTAAGCACACGAATGTACAGAGGCGGACTTGGTGCCATAGGCATTAATTCTGCCTATTTATTCCAAGAATTATATAGCATAGGCATAGAACTTGAGATTCAAAGTCTTAAAGAACTAAACTTGGTCGATACACTGCGTGTTCAGAGACGCTACGCAGATGGAAAACGGACCAGTACAATTAGTGGGCTGATAACTCGGTCTATACCCAAATTCTTCTTTCGTCTTTGATTAATTATATTATCAATGTTAGTAGAATGCTTTGCAAATTGTGTCGCTAAATTCCCAATGACTATAAAATCTAGCTGAGTGACGAACTACGCACAGTTAGGTTCGTCGGGGAACTCGGGATGAACATTTACGTACAGTATTGATTACATCGACTGCATGAATAAGTTTGTATTTCATAGTATTTCACAAAGAAACTATCGACAAAGTTATTTTGAAGTTGTAACTTTAGAAGCGCGTATTTATCGCACAATTCATAAAAACTTTCTTCCAAATTTTACTGACGTTGTGTCTAGAGTTTCTGAGTAAAATAGCTGTCGAGACAGGCAGACCGACAGATCGATATTATTAGGGGTCCGTAGTACCATTACGCTGCAAAACCCTAACTATTTAAAAACTGATCCCCGTATCGCCTGTCGCCTTCTAGCATACTGTTAGCTGTATAGCATACTGTTACGGTTAAAGAAATCTCCCACATCCCGTCTATTCAAAGTTGCTATAACCATGTCCTTCTTTACCAGGCCTCAACGAATTCGACAACATTCGAAGTTCGGAGGTGAATGACTTTCGGATGCGGATGCGATATCTAGCTGAGGAGAGTCTAATCAAGCGAGCGCAGAGCACCCGACTGGAGAGGCTGAGGTACCAGTGCCCTCCGAGACTGGCAGACCATCCAGACACGCCGACGACGCTGAAAACGAACCTGAACCAACACTGCTTTCTCCTAGTCACGCGTGTCCCGAATTCAGAGGTAGGACGCAGGGAGACTTGAAATGTTTGTTTATTATTAATCCTGCAGAACGCTTTGTGTCGTAGGGATCAGCTGTTGCTTTTAGCCAGACATGTTTGAAGCGCGGCAATATTCTGCAAGAAATTAATAAGACTATATTTACGCATAGACTTGGCTCGTTTTAACAGAACTCCTGAATCCTGATGCTCCGGTGCTTTGTGGTGATAATTGGAAACAGCCCTAATCTAGAACCATGCTTACTAGGAACGTTTCATTACCGACTTTTCTAAGATATACGTTTTACTTTTTCATGCGAAGTTGATATTCGTTTACTGCAGGTGACTGTTACATACATTTACTACTGCAGTCTTAAGTTCATAAAAATATTGATACTATTGCAAGTAACGAGAATTATGTATTTTTTCCTCTTGTTTATGTAATCTGATGTTAGAACGAGCATGCAATTTGAGAGTTAGGTTGCTACATGTTTACGATACTTTGGATAGAGAATGGACTTTGAACTGAGCACCTTTTGCTGCTTGCAAGAAATATCTATATTATTTCTCGAACCTTGTGCTAGTTTTCGGAAGTGGTAATCCCTTATTGCATAGGAAAATACATACATACTAAAAATCACGCTTTCCCATGGAATGAGGCAGAAACTACAGAACGCCACCTGCTGCGATTCTTACATAGATACTCCTTTGTTTACTCTCATTATATTATGTCTGGCCACATACTCGCTAGGATTACGCATCTAGCCATTCTGAAGATCATCTGTGTGTCCTTCTAGGGCGTCCTCTCCCGGCGTTTCCACTTACTGCCTTATAGAGAAAAAGGACGTAATTCTAGTTGGTACCTATTTGGGTAAAAATGATATTACCCAAAGGCTTAGGTCACTTGTGGTTTTAACATTAAAAGAATATAAGTATCGGTTCAGTATTAAATAACTAAATTAATTTTGTGTAATAAGGAAAAAAATATGATATACCTAATTGCATGGTAAAGTGGTGAGAATTCCTGGAACATTATTATATGGTTCTGTATATTTGATAAATGGAAAGTGAACCAAAAATGGCATTGGTTAACCAGTATGGCTATATCTATTATTAATTAAATGAAAGTGTGTAGCAAACCAATTTACGTCATTAAACTTGGTTTATCCTGTCCAATATAGACGATAAATGAGTTGATACAGTAATCCAACTCGAAATTAGTTTATTCATAGAAACACGCAAACACATTGACCCAAATATATGTACCGAAAATATTTATCTAGATTTGATGGAAGAAATTGATCAGCTGTTGTTGATATAAATATACCAGACTATAGTCTAGACATGATAATGTCGGCGCCACTCACTGGCATTGACAATGAAAATCACTAAAGTTTTTTTTTTATATTTTTATCTCTACCGCACAAAGTTTCTTCATAAATCTAATGGCCCAGCCGCACATTTGACAGTTTTATTGAAACAAATCGTCGCTTTCCTATTCATAATTCCTGCTCATGATGCAATTTGTATAGCTTTAATTTATCTGAGGCATTTTTCGAGATGTTTCTTTAATTACAGCAATTCTTTGTCGTTTAATATATTTGTGGGTAACAATGTTTTTGATACTTACTAAATTAAATGACAAAATATTCTCAAATAAAGTTAAACCATAACGTAAAAGTACTAGTGTTTTTTTATGCTAAAATCATCAAACAACTTTATCACCTTCCGGTGAGAGTAATAAGAAGAAAGTATACAGGGTGGAGGGGACATCGAAGCACAACCTGATACCAGGAGGCAGGAGTAGCTGGAAAGTTCAGATTTACACTCCTAGTACAGAGGCCAGCAGATAGATTTTCAACTTTATTACAAAAGGATAAGGTTCATGTTTAACTGGGATAATTTGACAGCTGTCAGGTGGCTTTCAGGTGGTGCGTGAATGTCCTTACCACCTGTATATATCAACATGTGCTAAATACTAATTGCCTGGCCCATCATAAACGAGTAATCGAGAACGAAGCTCCTTTTGATCTGAGCGTAAAGCCTCGTATCTACTAGGCAAAAATTGATGCGCAACACGTGACGCTGAACATGTTCGGCAACGTTGTACAACAGCGCGCGACGTTGCCAGCTGGCGCGCTATAGCAATGCGCGGCTTTCTCTTTGTTTCCATGCAACATCCAGTTGAGCATGAAACGTTGTCAAGTTGTGTGTGTCAAGTGACGCGCAGAAATGTCCTTAATGTGTTGTAACGAGTGCTGAAATTAATTGAACTGCGCCAAAACTTATGTTTTGGTATATTTCAACTTACTGTTTTCTTGTTGGTGCATTTTCAATCAAATTATAACCAGCTCCTCAGAAATTAACACTAGTTTCTCTGGCCACATGTTGCTAAACAAAACTTCCGCGTTAACTTTCAACATGCTGAGCAACATGTTGAGCAACATGTTGGGCAACATATGGCGCGCCAAATATTGCCTAGTGGATACGAGGCTTTAGGCTCCGCGAATATGCTGTGTTTATCAAGTATTTTCCAAAAATGTTGGAAAATACTCAAGTAGGTTTAAAACTATGTTGGAGGTTCCTCCTCTTCCACTTTGTCCTCCGGCTCTACTTCTTCTACGTCATTTTCGCCTTCTTCGATCCACTGCAACATCATTGCTTTGCTCTCCTCTCTGAAATATTATATTTAATGTATATAATTTATCTTATAGAATATTGGGTTCGATTAGGAATTATTCAGTAGCGGCTCGGAGACTGGCTATGTGTCCGGTTGATGGCAATTGTTTCGCCCCCAATCGCCTCCCAACATAGCTTGCAAAACGTGGGTGCACTATACCTACAGCTCTGCTTACGCTTTCGCGAAATATAGGTGTGATGTCTTAGAAAGAAAGATAATAACTTATTACCTTTCCTCGTCAGTAATAATGTATTTGTTAAGCCTCTTGAGTCTTGGCAGTGCTGCTAAAACCTCGACCCTGAGCTGAGGGTCGTCCTCTTCCCCTTTTACGTCCGTTTCCTCCTCACCCGTCCCTCCCATGTATGGACACCCTTTTAGCACGAGAGTTTCTATTCCTGATAGTACCTAAAAAGTTTTAATTACATGACATAATCATAACATGACCGACGATATGAGGGTGTACTATGAGTGCACCAATGTACCACACTTTCGTGTAATAGAAGTTATTGCAATCAAGACGATCCGATTAAAGTAAAGTACCAGCTTATTACTGTCCCACTGCAGGGCCAAGGCCTCTTCTCATACAGAGAAGTGTTGAGCATTAATCACCACGCTTGCTCAAGACGGGTTGGCGATTCCAGACTTATATTATTTATATAAGTCAAGGTTTCCTCACGATGTTTTCCTTCACCGATGTCAGTGATGTCCAAAATAAACTTAGAAAGTACATATGAATTGAAAAACTCACATTGGTACTTGCCCAGGTTTGAACCCACAACCTCGTGAACAAGAGGCGAGGCCTAAACCATTGAGCCATCATGACACATGACGATCCGATTAAACAAGGAAAATTATATATTCTGGTTTTCAGGAGTTGCAGTGGTTTGGGAATAGGTTGGCGGGTTTGTCCCAAAAAAAAAGAAATTTGGAGATTGATAAATAAAACTCCAATTCCTGGTAGCTTTAGCAAGCCAGTACGTAATCAAGCCACGTGTTGCTTGCGCAGACATACCACAACTTCTGCAATTCCTATCAACATGTTCACCGTCAGTGGTCAGGTTCAGTGTTCATTATATGAATTGCTTTAGGTACGTAATATATAAAAAAATATAGATACCCTCAGTTTCTTGATTTGTATCAATGTTGCAACTTTACAATTCCTAAGATTGATGTACTGGAGTTTAGTGAGGCCCTCGTCGAATCCGTTCAGCAGTCTTATAGGATTATTGCGCACATGAAGAATTCTCAAATTCACCAATTTCTCCAGCCCAATCAAACTCGTCAACTTATTTCCTTCTAAATACAAGCTGTCTAAATAGGGAAAATCGAAATTAGAAATATCGTCAATGATATTGCGTCTGAAATCTAGAACTTTTAATTTAGGCATTCTGTTTTCGAAGAATATTGTTTTGATTTGGTTGCTGCCAAGCTCTAAGGTGCTCAGTTCCGGTTGGAATACATCGTGAACAGATGTGATAAAGTTGCTGTTCATTATGATGCATTGAAGATATTTCATCGGTCTTATTGCTGCCGAGTGTAACTTGTTATTATCCGCGTGTATGAGAACCAAGTAAGGTAGCTCTGTAATAATTTGTAAAGCGTCTAAATCTAAGTAGTTGCCGGAAACGTCTAAGAACATGAGGTTATAGTAACGCCTTATTAGGTTGATGTTTGTCATCCTCATTCCAGTTAATGCGCATTTCAAATATGTGTACCTGGTGACAAAATTGTACTTCTTAGATGCTGTTATAAATCTATTAATGTTTCATCAAGAAAGGGTATCGTGCTGCCACTGGGTAGCACGATACTCTATAGGGTATACCCTAGCATACGACCTCCACAACCAAATCACTGGATTTGGTTGTGGAGGCAGTCCCTCCATGTGAAATACTAGTATTCAGCTGCATCCGTTTAGACCAGAATACTTAAGCAATGATGATTGAAGATGAGAATTAAAAAATGACCGAATGGTGTCTCAGGACTGGAAAAAGAAGTGTTGGTCGTCCTGCGGTGATATTGCAAACCTAGACTGGCACAAGAACATGTGGATTGGTACAAGATGTTTTGGGTGAAGAGAAATTGTGAATGGTATTATACTATATCAATGAAGTTTCACTACCTGCCTTAAAACTTGGTGGTTTGGTGGTACTTATAGGAGAAAGGCGTCAAATCCAGAAATACTTAAAAAAAGACAAGAAATAAAAAGGCATAGGCATCTTACCCTTCTCCGTCAGCAGTCTTGCCTAGCATGCTACAACCTATGCTGATTTCTGATTGCTTGAGGACCCTTCTAGGGAGGACTTCTTTCACCACGGGCTCAATTTCCTCTGCAACAAAGCTAGGACGTTCTAAAACGAAACAGCGGTTTTAACTAATACGATGCATTATTTTGTTATGGTCGATGAAACATTATGCAAAATCTAAACAAACTATAATTATTATGCCCGTTTACGAAAACCGCCAAATGCCCCTACTATTTATACACATAAAAAAACTTTAAAAATATAGAGGCTAACTAAACGAACTCGCGTGGAGAGGGTTCCGTGCTATCAATATGTTATCTTCTATGTGTTTTCCAATCTTCCTGTATCTTTGACTCTGAATTTGAGACCCTCACACCAAGCCCTTTCATTTGATATGTCACACACTAAAGTTTACAAATATATTTTTTTTCCATATGCAAAAATAATTTATTTACGTTACACGTCCGTGTAAAGGTCACGACAATCCTATGTGTAACTTTAACTTAATCGGTCCAGTAGATTCGAAGCAAACTGTCTCTGACGGTCAAACGGCCCCCCCCGCGAGTGATCCTACAAGGGTGCGATTGTTTCGTAAAGCCGTGCCGTTGAAAAGTTTTTCCGCGTCGCGTCGTAGTATTGTGCCCAAGAAACTGGCGGCATTGCCACGTTTTATGGCTGTGCTTAGCGTCTGAACCATGGCAAGAGCAACGTAAGCTACTTGCTTGCGTAACTACTTGGCAAACGGGAAGTATTTCGAGATCTCTTTAATCAGAAGATGAGCACTCGGACCCAACGGCCCCAGGGTATTAAACCCCAAACCGCTTTAAATAACGTGATGATAAAAAAAATGAACTACTAAAAATGAAAATAATTAAAAAGAAAAATGTATAAAATGTCATTATCGTTAGTTCCGGAGTCCAGAACTAATGATCCAATTGAAATATCTTTTTCACTAATTCTAAGCTACGTTATTACTGAGGGCTGTATGCTATTATTGTTTTTGAAACTACGCTTTACAGAGGGTGGAGGGTGTTAAAGTTCGAAGGGTAAAGCCGCAATTAACTTTGATCAGCAAACATGCCATACAATATAAATTTACTATAGGTAACTTAAAATACTACGCTTAACTGAGTAGGTTCCTGACTGGTATATATAGTCTAGTATGCAGTCTCAGTCTTTCCTGTGAAATAATATTACGTACACCTATCTAACGTTATATCTTACGCTGTTGGTGTTTGTAAGTACAGTGAAACCTGGTTAAGTGGAACCTGGATGAGTGGGAAACCTCTTTTATTGAGAACTACAATGAGGTCCCAGCACCTTTTCATCAAATTACCCCTGTTAATAGACATTTTGAACCTGGTTAAATGAGATTTGATTTCTAGGACTTTTTCGATGTTTACCTCTACAATTGGTCCCAATTGTAGAGGTAAACATCGAAAAAGTCCGTCTGGAGGTCAATTCCCTTTGTAAGTGACAATTTATCAGGTTAGGACAGGGTTTACAAACATTTTAATGTCTTTCGCACGTGCTTTGTTTGTCAGTAACTACTATCTCAAATTTTGAGCTACAAACAAGAGAATGAAAGTTCACAAAATGTCCAAACGTAAATATAACACATTATCAGCATCTGAAAAAATAGAGCTACAATCAGATTATATCTATAATACCTACATACCTACACTTAATTCATAACACCTAAAATACACATTTTCATTAACATTTTCACTTTTATAAATGAAATAACGGTACATTTCGACCTCTATCAGCGGGTGGCCTCTGTAGGTAAATGACACAATTAAATTTTAAACCTGTCTAAATGGAAAACTGGATGAAAACCTCTTTAAATGGCAAAAAATCCTTGGTCCCTTGAGATCCCAATTAACCAGGTTTCACCAGCGCTGTAATCGAAAAAAGACAAATTTCAAATTTCCCGAGCTACGTTGATGGTAAATTGAGACTGCATTCGGCCAGAAAACCTTTAGCCCATAGCTTATATTGTTTGGGGCGTGTTATCTTACTTTTCTTTACGGATTCAAACACCTCCTCCTCTTCTTCTTCATCGTCGAGATTTATTCTGAAATGCGATTTCAACATTTTTCAACTTATTGAAGACACTAGAAGCGGTTGAAGAAAATTAATGCCTTTTTTGTTAGTCGTTCTGTTTCTGACGCATATGTTGACATGTTCGATAAATAAATCAATATTTTGGTAACTAAGTTGATTTTATGTTACCGATATTTTTTATTTACTAATGAGGTTTTGTGTCTTGTTATTGAAACTTTTTATTATGTTCTAAATTGGCAATGGTTAATTTTTTGGGTTCTGTATGTACGTCCATCCGAACCCTTATAGGTTCACTTCGTGTGTCTGCCTGTCTGCTTGTCTGCCTGTCACAGCCTATTTTCTTCGAATCTACCGGACCGCTAAAGCTCTCAAAACGATTCGTTTTGAAGTTAGGTATTTAATCTCTAAAATGTCGGAGGAACCGCATCGGTTCATAAGAGTGTAGGTACCCGGGACAATTATTTTTTGCTGCTCTTGTCTTGGAAAAAACTATAGTTTCGAAAGTCTTTGGTTGTTTTGTTTGAAATTTTTTTTGCTCGAAACTGTATTCATTTTACAACTTTTGAAAGTAGCGGAATAATCACTTAAAACTTCTACGGAACTTACAGTACGCGAGTCAGATTGCACTTGGCCGTTTTTTTGAAATCGTTTGCATCTTTTATAAAAACAGTATATTTATATCTCACTTTTTAGTGGGTTTGTAATTTATCATAGTTACAATCCAATGTCAACTGGTCATCACCGTTTACAAAATATTGCTTTTGCCGATACATAGACGTTAATACTTTTGAAGGTGAACATCAGGTCAACTTCACCATATGCATTCTAACGAGTATAAATTGGTCAGCCACCATATTTAAGTAATCGTATCGCAATCCGTGAAATACTTATTATTGAGTAGATGGCCATGTGTGGTCTTCATCATATATTCCACATCACCAAACAGTGAAGGCGAATGGTACTGAGTGCAAATGCACGCTTTACCATAAAAATACCCGAATAGCATTTTTTTTCAATAACCACCGACAGTGAAAAGTTAATTGAAAAAAAAAGTTTTTAATTAACTTTGATTTTGTTTCTGAGAAAGGTAAAAATGGTAGGAAAACATATTTTCCAAGTCTATTCCTGAAAGAAGCAGCTGTGTCAGTAAACCGATGTCGGGTTCCGTTTTTACCATTGGTTACCATTGATACGGAACCCTTGAAAATTAAAATACATTTAATCAATACAACTCTCATTATTATCCTCAGGTGTCGTACTCGACAAGCGTCCCCGCGACGTGTACACCTCAGCAGCACATCGAAGTAATCCTGCGCAAGTTAGCGAACTCCCTCAACATGCGGGGGGAGCACCCACACAACTACGTGCTGAAGGTGTGCGGGCGCGAGGAGTACCTGTTCGGAGACTACCCCCTCATCCAGTTCCTGTACATCCAGGAGATGCTGGCGACTGACGGAGTGCCGCAAGTCATGACGGTCAGCATGGACAAGTTGCCGCTGACGCGTGAGTTGGTGATCTGTGATGTTTTGATTTGTTGGCTTCTATCAAATATTCATTAGTTGATTATCTATGCTCTTTGTTTAGATATGTTTAAAAAAAAACTTGCTGTAAAATAGTCTTGATATCATTTTCCTAAAATATGAGTTAGTTACTAAAACATTTGATGAAATGAGTAATATCTTATATGTTTGTGTGGTTTTTTTTTAATATTGGTCTGCTTCCCCTAGAGTCTATCCACAATTTCACAAAATAATGTCAAAGTTGTCTACTAGAAAAATACACACTCTGTGAAAATTTCAACTGTCTGCATATTCATGAGAAAAAGCCTGCTTACCGACATAAGGATGGACGGAGAGCGGAGGCTGAATAATACGGTACCATCGGCACCCTCTGGATACGGAACCCTAAAAAACACTCCAGATAACCTGAAAAAATGGCCAGTAGTTGCCTTGATATTAATTTTAATTTCGTTGCGGGATCCAAGACTGTTGAAACGTTTCTCCGGACTCGTCGGAGTTCATTGTCTCAACGCTTTTCTGGTGTTCGCCACTGTTGATTCTGGTTTTCAGGAGTTGCAGTTTTTTGGGAATAGTGAGGCTGGCTTGTACCATTTAAGAAGAAAAAAAGTTTAAATACTATCCAATATTTAAATTTTATATTCCAACCCTCTCCAACAGTAAACCGCGATCTACCATACTACCCGTACTGCTTACCGGAGCGGAGACGGCTGACGTCAGAGCACTCCAACACGATGCGACGGAAGAAGAACGAGTCGGCGGCGAATATTGAGAAGAGCTACTCGTGCGTAATACAGAGTGTCAGCAAACTCAATGTGGATCCAGGGAACGGTGCTGCTGTGAGTTTATTTATTCATTTATTTTATTAATTGATTTTGGATCTATAACAAAAGATGTAGGTACACAATACATGACATCTCATCCTCCTGCCCTTATCCCAATTTATTTTTTCTATTCTTCCATATTCTCTATTTGCCGTCATCTCAAGAGTCACCTCTTTTCTAGCCATATAATCTTTCACACAATCCATCTATCTTTTCTTCGTGTGAATTCGGTGCTTGACAGCCTGATCTATTTCTCCGTCACTTTGCACGACTGCACCGAGATACTGAAAGTCGGAACAGACCGGGAGAAGCACGCTGTTCGCAGCTCAATGGACACCATATGCAAGCTCTCATGTGCACGTCTGTACTTCTCACACATCTGGCGGAGTGCAAAGGTGGCGTCCATTGTTCCTCGTCCTGGCATAAACCTAAATTGAATTGGGGTAATTTCACTCTCATACACAATACATGACATATGGATACATATATAATTATACGGTATTAATAAGGTGTACTCTTTCACTCATAGGAGACCACAGCATGCACAATAATAATTAACTCAGCTAACAAATTCAAAATAACAGTTACAGGTAAAATTTTGAAACAGTTAATAGATACACAGGACATACAAAAAAAAGAAAAACAATAATTATGAATGTTTTGTAGTGAGCCATAGACATGTAGAAGTGATAAGATTAAAATTCTTGTTATTTGTAAATTCAACGTTTTTATTAACATATATTTGATGTAGATTAGAATATATTGTATGTGAGTATAAATTTATTTGAATATTCGCAGGTAATATGTCAAGCAGGCATTTTCCACGGCGGCAAGCCCCTATGCGAGACACAGAAGACGAGCGCGGCTGTCATGGCCGACGGCGTGGCGGTGTGGGACCAGGAACTCACTTTCCCTATCAACGTGTCCAACCTGCCCCGCATGGCCAGGGTCTGCTTCGGCGTCTACGAGGTTACTAAGAGTAAGAGCAAAAGGAGAGGAAAAGACTCAAATAAGGTATGCTATTGATCTTTTAACTTTTATACCGCCTTGCATCGAGTATTATAATCTCCAAATTAAATTTAAACCATAAACGAATACAAACAACGCCTTATTGATTTGAAACATCTATAGATAAATAAATAATGCTGGACAATCCACACAGCATCATCTAGCCCCAAGCTAAGCAGTTATGGGTACTAGATGACTGATATACTTAATACAATACATTACATAAATAGATATTATTATACGTATCAAATACCCAGAACACCCGGAACAAATCTTTGTAGATCGTACAAACATTTGTCCTAAGGCGGGAATCTAACCCGCAACCTCCAGCGTCGCAGGCGGACCTCCGCCCGCCGCGCCACATCGGTCGTCAATTATTGCACCTTGTGCCGTCACTGTGATCGTTGCGTCACGCCCGTCTTTACGCCACCGCTCTCGACTTCGTTGTGTGTGTGCGCGCGCGAAATATACTCCCGGTTGCATCTCTGTATGAACTGCCGACCGACAGACCGACCGTCATCGATGGCTAACTTTTCATCATGGGTGTTATTTTTCTCATTTCTGGGGACTAATAAAGATTTTTATAAACGTTCGTCGACGCGGATTTCGTTCAGTTCCCTTCGAACCTTAACATCCCCTCCACCACCTTTAAATAGATGTTTTGGAAATAAGATGTAGCTTTTGTTACTCGCTGACAATGTAGCTTTCTACAAGGTAAAGAATTTTGAAAGTTTATTGAGCTGTTATTGAGTTAATCATTAATCAAACAAACAAATGATCAAAACTTTCCTTTCAAAATCAAAATTAAAATTTATTTATTCAAATTAGGCTAATACATAAAAAGCCTCCAAGGCAGTAGGGCTTGCCCGCTGACATGTGCAATGCTGGATTATAACTATAGGGCAGTGACTAAAGTCACTAATCATAAACTAGGGAGAAACTAGGACCATCGAAGTTAAGAAAGTAAACATTTAGTTCTAATTACAATAACAAAAAACCATGGCCAGCAAGACCAGTCACCACAGGCAGCACTCGTTCACGAGTATAACGCAAAGATCAGCCATTACCCCCTCGCCATATATGTGGGAAGGGAGTAACCCGACCCCCGACGCTACCGCTAGCAGTGACATCTAAGTGAGCATGACGAACTTGCCGTCGGTTGCTCAGATAAAATAAAATAAATTGCCCACAAAAAAAAAAAACCAATGCAACACATTTGTGCCCATTAGCCAACTGTCTTTCTAAAAGCTCACTCCATGTTTTCCAGGAGGGTGTAAACAGACTGACGTGGGCGAATACAATGATATTCGACTACAAGGAACAACTGCGCACGGATGGCGTAACGCTGTGCATGTGGACGCACGTCGCCGACGACACGCAGGGCGACGACCTCGTGCTGCATCCGCTGGGTACCGTCGTGTCCAACCCCAACACCGACTCGTGCGCAGCTTTGCAGGTCAAGTTCTCTAAGTGAGTATGCTGAACTTACTTCTTTATCGTGTCGTGCTGCAGCTGTTAATGATGTAAATGAGATACAGAACGAAACATCATGCCTGCATTTCCCGAAGGATAGGCAAAGACTTCACATCTTTAGTAAGTTAGTTATGAAGTCCCATGTAATAGGATACTAATCCTATAAGGTAAAACTAGTCAATATTTATCCATACTTATTTCGGGAGAGTATTAATCCACAGTTTGACATTTCACATTGGAACTTAAACATGATATCGTTTTGTCTCACCATTAATTTTGTCTGGGCGGTAACTGAATCGTAAAATTAAAAGCCATTAAATACTGATAAGCCAAGAAAGATTAGTTTCTCTTGCTTATTGTAACGCAAAGCGTAAATAACGAATAAAAGTAGTATAAAATCTCTAAAACCAGCGCTGACGAAATTTGGTAACTTTGTCTTGGAAGTCATTTTGGTCGCAATTATGGCAATCGGTCAGTCGGTGAAGACCCATGATGAAGAGTTATTAAATTTCGATGGCACCTTGGATGTCGATTTACGCCCCTTTATCGTTGTCAGCGACCCCGAAAACCATGAAAATGACACTCTTGACGAACAGTTAGGAAATTTCGTCGGCGCCATCTTGAATTTAGATTATGACCCCTTTTACGTTAATACCATGGAAATGACACCCATGATCGTCGGTCGGTCCTGAAGTTGTGAGGTGACACGGACGTATATCAGTTTGATAATTGAGTTAGTAAAATTATCAATAATGTAAATAAAACGTATGGTGTGGAGTAAATAGTAGCGTATGTAGTAGCGTGGTCTTTATGAAAATTATCATCAATGTCGTCACCTAACACTGACCGTTTACGCGCGTTCGTGTTCTTTGGTTCACCTATTTATAAACATCATACATTTGTATTACAGCTATGAATGCCAATACCCAGTGCTATTTCCTAAAGAGGAGGCAGTCAAAGATTACTCGGAACACATCGATACCGTGTCCCCGGATCCGATGGAGAGGCTAAGCAGGGACTTTGAGAGGCTACGGGCTTTCGCCGAGAAGGATCCCATGTATGAGATGCACGAACAGGACAGCAAAGACATTTGGGCTTCGAGGTAAAGTATCTATACGTCAGTATAAAATAAAATTGAATTGTTTGTAAAATCAAAATAACAGCTTTTTACCAAAATGCAAATGAAACTTAAAGAGTGGGAGTGACATCGATGCGCAGACTGATTTGTGCGTCGATGCCACGTTAGATCTATCTACTATAAAGTGTGATGTGTCCAGGGAACGTTTCCGCAAGGAGGCCCCGGAGCTGCTGCCCAAGGTGCTGTCGTGCGTGGAGTGGGGCGAGCGCGCCGAGGCGGCCGGCGTGCGGCGCCTGCTGGCCGCCTGGCCCATGCTGCGCGTGGAGGCCGCGCTGGAGCTGCTGGACTACGCCTACGCCGACTGCGCCGTGCGCAGCTTCGCCGTCAAGTGCCTCGGCAAGATCAGGTGCGCTTACATTACATCACGCCTGTGTGCAGCCACCGGCCACTCAGCCAGTCTCAGGGCACTCAACAAATTCCTGATAGAATTACCCAATATCGCTTTCCCCGACGCGGGAAGCGCAAATCCGGTACCTTACACTCCGCAGTAGCGCTTGCGACTTAGAGACCTACGAGGTAGTAATTAAAATATTGTTTTATCAACCGACTTCAAAAAGAGGAGGTTCTATGTTCGACTATGTGTATGTTTTCTTTGTATGTTCACCTATTTCCACTTCAATTGTGAGCCAATAAAATTTTGAAAAAAAAAAATTTTTGTTTGAAAGCGTATACTCTCGAGGTAGTCCCACTGTCAACAAATTAGGATCTAACGATGGGATCATGTAGAAATCAACGGAAATCTTCAAATATTATAGGCACACCTATAGCGATTTAGGTATTTTTATAGTAACTCGTACATTTGTTTTCCGCAGTGACAACGACCTCCTTCTATACCTCCTGCAACTGGTGCAGGCGTTGAAGCACGAGTCTTATCTCATGTGCGACCTCTCCGTGTTCCTACTCAAGCGGGCTTTTAAGAACATGACCATCGGACACTACCTGTTCTGGCATTTAAGGTAATATCATATATCTGTAAAACTGGGTGAATCAAAACGCCCGTTAGGGTGAATCGAAACCAAATTTCAAATGAGATTTATTAAATGTTATTTATTACTTAAAATATGTCGACATTTTTATTTCAATTCCACTAAAGAAATAAGACTCCTTGTAGTAACAATAAAATGTTACAGCTACTGACTCGAAAGATTTGTTTCTATGCACCCCTGCGTTTCTATTAACTCTGTAGTATGTATAGTAGTTATAGTATTACTTAAATAAATATAATCTTGTAGTGCGGTAACTGAAATTGACGGCACGCCATCGAGGAAACGTATTTAAAGATGCGAATACTTATGTCAGTTTTTAATTGGTACAAAACCGTTATTTTGGGTCGTGGCTTAATAATATAAGTCGGGCGGGTCGATCGTAGGTTAAGCTACTCTTGTTGGGGTCCATGACAACTCGAGACGAATCATCGCGTGCTTCGAAAAGTACTTTAAACCCGGCTGTCTTGTATATTGTTACCTAGTGACTGGATTATGGAGGTTAGATACAAAGTCTTGAGAAGAAAGAGGTTAAATACTGGTATGAAGGCTGCATCCGGTTAGATTCACGGCACGGTTAGCGCAGTGGCTGAGTGATTGGCTGCTGCGCTGTGTGTCGCGGGTTTGGCCTAAAGGAGGTGGCGTTTTGTGTCTGGCTCTTTGTTTATGTGAGTTAAAATGTTTTTAGCTCACTCACGATACAGATTAAGTTCCCAGAGTGGGGCAACGATTTTTAAAATAAAAATAAAATATCAGAAAACAGCCAGATGCTATTGAATGTAAGAATATATGTGTACTGTCGAAGACCGCTTAATAGAATGCGAAGTGTTATTTATTTTATCTATTTTAGACAGAATTTAGTTTTTCTCCATTTCACACTTACACATCTGCCTAGCCTTTTCCCAACTGTGTTAGGGTCGGGTTCCAGTCTAACCGAATGCAGAGTAATACCAGCACTTTACATGGAGCGACTGCCTATCTAACCCCCACAAACCAGTTACAGGGCAACACTATAACCCTAGTAAGACTGGTTGTCAGACTTTCGGGCTTCCGACTAAACGTTACTCCTGTCAAAGATCTACAAATGACAGCCGGGACCAGCGGCTTAACGTACTTTCCGAGGCACGTAGGAGTCTCTATATATTACGAGCGGTCACCCATCCACAGACTGACCGCGGATGTTTTTATTTAGCCACGATATCCTCAAATCACGATTGATTATATTATTCTATTTCACACTTTAACATGGTCCATAAACCCTTAGATCAGAGATGCACGTGCCGGCGGTGGGCGTCCGGTTCGGCTTGCTGCTGGAGGCTTACTGCCGCGGCTGTCAGGATCACATCAATAGTCTCACGAGACAGATCACTTGTCTCGACAAACTTAAATGTAAGTAATCTATTATAATAATTCTGTAAGATGGTTAAAAACACCACTTTTGTTTAGTTGAAAGTTTCTGAGTCCAAACTAAAACAAGTCTCAATACTTCTCTTATATTTGGCTGAAACCTTTTTCCAACATGAAAAATAAATAAAACAGTATTGTGTGAAGGCATTCAATTGGTTATTAATTAAAAAGCATACCTATCAATTTAAACTACTATACTATTGAAAAAACAATACAGGTTACACTGTGTAAACTGTGTTTGGACCCTGTAAGTCATTTGTTGCTTTAATATTATTGTATGCCATCAACAAACTGGCTTCGTGTAAAAGGGCCTTTACAGTGACGGACCGTAAAAATGACCTGAGTTATAAAAAACCCCTGAGTTATAATAAAGCTTGTCACTTGTATCAGTATGAACTGTCTTATTCGAAGGTCCAATATATCACATTAAAGCTTAGATTCCCAATGTATAAGATTTTGTATTCAGTAAAGGCGGAAACAAATGACCGGACGCGTCCAAGAGTTGCGGCTGGGTAGGGATCGGGTATTCTGATGCATATTTACCTTAAGTCATTTTCGCTAGGAAAGTATAGATACACTGCTACTAATAATTGTTTTGATGAAAAAAATACAGGACTCCGGGATTGCATAACAAATCATATGCTTATACATATTTACTTTCAAATAATATCGTTTTATTAGTAATCGATTAAATCCACATTATTTTATCAATCTCGGTACAGAGGCCAGCACATCAAGCTACCCCAATCTGACAATTTTCTTTGAACATTTTTCAACTTCATAACAAAAGAATATGGTTCATGTTCAATTGGGAAAGTTTGACAGTTTGGGATAGCTTGATGTGCTGGCCTCTGTACCGAGATTGATAAAATAATGTGGATTTAATCGATTACTAATAAAACGATATTATTTGAAAGTAAATATGTAGTAAGTACCTTTAGAGATGTAGTTTTACTTATGAAAAAAGGTCAAAAAGTTTAGTCATTTATATGAATGGTAAAAAAAGGTTTTTTTCGATACAAAAGTCTATTCCATAATAAGCCAACACCTGAAGTTTAGGTAAATATGCATCCGATTATCCGATCTCTAGATATGAGTGTAAAAAAATCTGGCCAGATTTTGATCGGACATCACGACTCTCAGAGACGGCCAAGATCATGTACGCTACTTACGATCAACAGTTTGCATAGTGTAGTGCATTTGTATACACACTACAAATACAAACACACACTACAACACACACACTCACATAGAAACACACAAACTACACACACCACTCACACACACACACACACTCACACACACACTCACACAAACCATGCACACACGCATACATACGCACACACACACATACATACACACACTATGCAAACTGTTGATCGTATCCGAATTTGTATCTGCCTTCGCCATTCATATTGTTTCCGAATACATTAGGTGTACCAATACAAGGGAGATACTCGTAATTTCCCTTTTCCTTTTATAAATCCATCCGTAGAACAGTTGTCTGAGCATTATTTTGGCTGTGTTAGGGGCCAGCCAATGCGTGCGCAAGAAGAAGGAGATAAAGCAAGCCCGCTCCGCCCTCATCCACCACCTCCAAGAGCAGCACTGTGTCGAGACACTGTGTGATTTTGTGTCGCCGCTTAACCCTAGCTTTGTGTGCAAGAGGATCAAGTAAGTTGAAATGTAATACACAGCTGGCCAGCGGTTATGCTGTGAAGAAACATTTTTGTTATAAGTTTTAGCTTCAAGTGAACAAAGACAGTAAAGATATTTTCATTTAACTATTTATTTATTTACATTTCATTTTTTTTGTATTTATTTAATATACGGAAAACTAACAGCTATACATATGAATAAAAAAAACATTTTCATATCTGTCACCACTATCATGACATTTTGACGCTTACTCTACCGGAATAAGTAAGAAATTACGAATATGAATCAAATTTCCAGAACAGTGTTATTTCATTGATTATATATATACATAGCGCTTAACTGAGTAGGTTTCTGCGCTAGTGGAGCGGTGCGGGAGGGGTGTTCTCGTTACTTCAAATAACGCGTGACTTTAGTCAGGTGATAATACGCGTTATTTGGACAGGCCGCTCCGAGCCAAACGCACACGAGATCAGCAAACGGAGAAGCGTCCTCCGGTTTGAACTCAAACTAAACAATGTATTTATAAAGTGTTCGAATATTTTAAGTCAAGAAAATGAGATCACAACTCTGCTGAGCAAACATAACGAAACATAATTATATGATATTGATAGAGATTACGTACATTTTTTTGTTGATGTTGTCACACGCAATTATACCATGTAACTTAGGTACACAAATATCGTTAGACATATTAATATTCATCGCGTGTATAGCGAGACAGTTTGTTACGTCACATGTCACCCCCTCTCGCACCGCTTCACTACCGCTGGAACCGCCTCAGTTAAGCGATATGCCTATACCTAACATGTAAAAAAGAAACCCCATTTCTTTTAAAGAAGGGAAATCATCCAATGACTTCCCCCGTTCTGGGTGAACCGGGAGGGCGTTGTTAAACTTTTACTGAGTAAAGCCCATCCGTGTTCCGTTCTTGCCCTTTACGTCCCGGAGTCACGGTAACTGTTTCGAACATCCCGCAACTCCGGCAGGCTTCGGCCCAAATAAAAAACAACTTGAAAATCAATGTCAACAAGCTAGAACTAATTCCATTTCCTACAGCAATGTAATGTACTCAATTTTGTTTTTCTGCTTATCTCACTCTCATTTTTCCCAATACACTATTGTTACTAAAGTTGCATATCCTAGGCCAGATGACTGCCGAGTAATGGACAGCAAGATGCGGCCTCTACAGCTTCGCTTCGAGAACGCGGACCCCTCGGGGGCCGACATTAGTATCATATTGAAGATCGGCGACGATCTCAGGCAGGACATGTTCACGCTGCAAATGTTACGGATCATGGATAGGCTGTGGAAGAATCATGGATACGATTTTAGGTGAGATTGAAACTACTTATGAATTTAGTTAAACTCCCCGTACATAACCCGATATAAGTACTCAGTGGCGAAGCTAACCTACAACTAGGGATTGCAATCCAGCAGAGTGGTATCCAGATCCATAATTGTATGCCCTGCGGGATTCTATTACCGCTTGCGAATCCGTACTTATCAAATCGAGCAAGACCAAGAAATTACTAAATATCGTTGGATGTTTCTAAATTTATTATTTTAATAAATATCTGGTTATGATTATTTTGAATTGTAAAATAAGTTTATGCTATGTGGCGCGATTAAAAGCAGTGCTGGATTGCAACACAACAGCTAGTCGATTCCTACCAGCTTCCCTTTGGAACAACCACTCTAAAATTGCTTATTTATTTCACACAGTTCCATTATAGGTATTCAATGCATCATAGAATAAAAAAAAACATTACTTTACTTGTGTGTAGTAATATTACGTATATGCCTAATTATCTCAAAACTCAACAATTTTTGCTTCACAAAATTGGTAAAACTGTTAAGCCTGCGTCATCCCACTGCTTGGCAAAGGCCACATGACTTCCGGTTGTGCGTATCCAGGGCTAATGTGGGCCACTGGTCGTTGGTTTTGTCCAGCTCGTCCCGCCATCTTCTAAGAGGTCTGCTGCGACGCCTTCTGACTTCCGACGACTGTCCGATATTAACATTTATTTATTAGATGTCATCTTTTCCCAGAATGAACCCGTACAGCTGCATCTCCATGGAGTACGCGGTAGGTATGATCGAGGTGGTGGAGGACGCGCAGACGGTGGCCTACATACAGAAACAGAGCGCGCTCTTCAATGCCGCTTCCACTATCTATAAGTCTACATTATTACGTGAGTATTGTATGAGTTCCTTGTTTTCTTTCTTTTTAACGATATATAAATGACAAGCGAACGCATGCCTTGTACGCCAACTTCATATACATGTGTCAAAAAATATGGTGCACACGAAATAAACAATAAATTCATTACTTTTGTGTGTGTTTAAGATAAATAAAATATCTTAAAAATTAAAGCTTTACGTATTTGAAATAATGATAACAAAAAAAGATTTAAAGATTTTTATGAAAAAGGCTTGGCTTGTTTATGCTCTGACTTTCAAACTGTTAATACTTAAGCTACATGTACATGACTCATGACTTATTATAAAGTCAAAAAAAGCCTATCTAGGTCTTACAGTACAGCAAAAAAGATTTGTGGCTTTTTTTAAAACATAGAGAAAAGTTTATCTCTAATAGTAACGTGTTAAATCATTTATCCAGTTTGCGGGTCTGAAAGTAGGCTACATATGTCCGAGAAGTATTCAACCTTGTACTTAAACCGCAGCGCGTCAAGTCAAGCGCATTGGAAAGCCTGGTTCCAGAACGGCAAGACGGCATCATGCCTGTACTTCTCGAAGGTTTAGGCAGCAGTTTGCCTATAGTACGCCCACATTAAGCCAGTTCCCACTTCAGAAAATAATAATAAATCACCGCTTTCATGCATTGTTCTCAAACACAGAATGGCTAAGAAGAAATACGGAAAACAATGAGGCAGCATTCAACAAGGCAGTGGACGAGTTCACAATGAGTTGCGCCGGCTACTGCGTCGCGACCTATGTGTTAGGTATCGCGGACAGGCATCCCGACAACATCATGGTCAAGACCAGCGGTCAGGTGAGTCGAGTACTTCCATACAACTTTGTTCCTTTACTTTTGTCTTAAAATTGCAAGATAATTGTACTTTACCCCTTGATTGTCCGCCGAATTCGAAAAATATCGATTGTAGTTTAAAAAAATTAAGCCGTAGAGATGTAGAGAATCAAATTTACAACGGCCAAAGTTCCTTCCATTTTTGTTGAAAACTAGAAAATGGCCGAGATATTGGCAAAATCAATTCTTCTACCGATTCAAGATGGCGGCTGATGCACCAGCGGAATTTAGTCGCCATTTCGGATTTAGACTATCAGTGACATAAGGGTTAGAGCAATAAAATGGGTTACGGGTTTTTTCAAGACCGAAAATTGCAAGACCGTAATGCACATAGCATTAGGGACATTATTAAGGATATTGGGCTTTTCCCAAAACATGACATCGCGTAATCCTACCTCTTCGAGGCACTGCTATTTAGCCCACAAAATTATTGCCAGTTGATATGAATAGTTGCTCTGGTACAAGTGCTACTACTGAGCATGAAATCCGAGGTTCGATTTCTGGGTCGGGCAAAGTGTTATTGGTTTTTCCATCAGGAAGATATCAAGCGCAGACTGGATTAAACTTAATTGGCGTAATGTGGGTGTACTGGCTTAACTTTTCGGGGTAAATTATGATGTTATGTTTTATGCTCATGTCATAACAAGGGCCCCTTTAAAAAAGAAACTTAAAACTTGCTATTGGCGTTAACCTGTCATGAATCCATATCATTGAGCTGCTGTTGAGTATTTCTACAGCTCATTTCAGAATAGCTCATTTGCATGACCACTAAATCAACCAGAAAATTGGCAGTATTAAGCGCAACATACAGGATTTTTGTTTAAAGGAAGACTGCAATACCTTTTAAATAACTAACTGAACTATTATTGTCTGAGATACCATTTTTATTTAAATATTGATTTAGTAATTGGCGTTTAACACTCGGGCGAATCCTGCGCGGATTCGGAATACGCTTGTCGATTATTTTGGTGGTTACGAAATCATGCTACAATTCGCGCCTGTTTCAACACCACGATACAAATCAACTAGATACGATTAACCTGCGCGGGATTCGGCTTCAGTTTAAAAAAACTCCAATAACGCCTATATTATCCCTACAGCTGTTCCACATAGACTTCGGTCACTTCCTGGGCCACTTCAAGCAGTGGTACGGGTTCAAGAGAGAGCGGGCGCCCTTCGTGTTGACCCACGACTTCATACACGTCATCAATAAAGGGCAAAAGGGGTCCGGGGATAACTTGCCTATCGACTTCAAGATTTTTAGGGAGCACTGTGAGACGGTGAGTGATATTTTTTTAAGCTTATCAATGAGCTGAAGGTAGAAGCCAAAATTATACCTTTGTGTTATCTTCAGCCTCCCTTATGAAGTTTTTCTAAAGAACGTTCCAAGCCAAGGTTCAAAACTCCTTTCAGACAATTTCTTGAAAAGCGATTCCAGAGGGTTTTCATGGTTGTAAATTCTGTTTCTGGAAATACTTTCTTCGAAACCTCTTCATATTTCAATGACAACTAAACTAACAATGTGTATATTTAACAGGCGTTCAAAATCCTCCGAAAGCACGGCCACCTGATTCTGTCACTGTTCTCTATGATGATCTCAACGGGTCTGCCCGAGCTCAGCTCAGAGAAGGATCTGCAGTATCTACGTGAAACTTTGGTGAGATTTTATGTTATTATTTCGTCTATTGTTTATTAATCTCGCAGACATTAGTCGAAATTGCGCTCCCTGCCTCGCCTTTGTTTTAAAGGTTGGAAATTCGCTGTTCTTAGCGGGTGGCCACTGTGCCAGCCTCCAAAGTCTTGGCTTATTCAATCTGAAAAGCTGAATAAATAACCCACCATTTAGTTATACGTAGGCAACCAACTGGTTCATAGAATATCTTAGCATTGCAAGCTAGGTACCCTTAACGCCATTCAATCAAAATTGAGTAGCCAACCCCTAACCTCAACATTGCAACAGGTAATGGACCTATCAGAGGAGAAAGCGATGGAGCACTTCAGACAGAAGTTCAACGAGGCAATGAAGAACAGCTGGACGACGTCGCTGAACTGGGCCATCCACAACATCGACAAGAACAACTGACAGTGACCCGCGAGCCGCCGGCTCCAGCCACCACACACCACTTTGTAGACCAACATGGCCGCCGTTATACGGTATTAACGGATTTTAGGCACTTTTACTACTGACAATTGGTTTTACCGCAATTGTAAAGTTACTACTCGCCTAATTGTATATAAAATACGGTAAACATAATTTGATTATTAGTAAAAGTGTGTGAAAATATAAAGGTGATGAAAAATAAACGGTATAACCATCGTATAAGGTCCAGTTTACAACAAAGCGGACGTAAGATGCAATACTTGATTGCTTCACATTATAAAAACTGCGAAACAATACGGGGTAATTGAAAACTAATAATTTTGGCTTTTCAAACAGTTCATATTAACCAATCATTAGTATACATTTTTCGAGGTTTTTAATGAACAGTTTGTGCTATGAAATGTGTAGTAATCGATCATTTTTTAATTACTATAGTGATTAGACAAGAATTAGTCATGCCTTATTGAACTGAAGTAATATTTGAAATTGTTGTACAACTTTTACACCAGGAAACAATAGTAGATAATTTAGCGATGAATTAGCTTATGGAATTAGCAGTATCATACTACAGCGCTGTGGCAGATAAAATGTTGGTCAATTATTGCGAACATACGTTGTGACAAAACCCACTGTCGATATTTCGAGTAGACAGGGCGAGTGATGGTTCAAATGGATTTTTAAGAACTTTTACTCGATTCTAAGAAGTATTACACTGTTTAAAATAAAGTAAATGAGGCCATATCGTACGTTACACCTGTGGTTATCACTCGCTCCTCACTGCCATTTCTATTTAAATGAACTGATATTCTAACGGATTAATCCCGTTCACATAAAACAAAATCTTATATAATTATAATATACAATGATAGAACTACAAGTTTTATCCAGACAAGTTCTAAATGCGTAGCTATGAAACAACATTTCAAATGAATTAGATCGCTAGACCGGATTTTCGTCTAATAAATTGTAAAGCGGTTGTATGAAGAAATTGGAATTGTATGACATACAAGTGTCGGTTTTATAACTATATCTCAAATGTTAATATTGCTATGAATTAGCAACTCTGTTTTTATATCGAAAACCTAGTAAAGTCTTGACGCTCAGAATACAATCCATGCCAGAGATTTTTTACCTAGTTAAGGTAAGAAGTTATATACTACTATAAACAGTCGGTCGATATACATATTTTATATTTAATTTACTATAAATAGATCCTGTTGAACTAGTCAATCTTGTCTGTAATTATTCTGTCGCCATATTGTTTTTATTTAATCAATACTGGCATGGATTGTTTTATGAGAAAAGGTAATTGCAGATGAATGAAGTATTTTTGACTATTGGTTGTAAAAAAAAAGAACTATAGTTGTGAACGGGATGAGGATGTCCAAGACTGAAAATTGTTGATGAAGAGTTAGATGCCAATGACGCAAGCTAGTAAGATGGTCATTAGCTAATATAACTTACGGTATAAGACACCGTACGGTGTCACGATTAGATCTATATAAGGCCAATGTTACCACCTAACATTTGTAAACTTATATGAAACTAAGTTGATGTTTAAAGGCACTAATTTGCTGTTGACCAATCAAATAATTATCCTAATGTTTGATTTAGAATATCAACATTTTGTCTCTACTTTTAATTGGACCTCAGCGCTCTAAGTATAGAAAAAAAAAACATTATTAACTTAGTATCTTCGAAAATATTATAAACTTCTAAAATGTATCACTATCATGTCGTTTAGTTACGGCCCAGACATTCCGATGTCGCTAATTATTCCGGATTAGTGAAGAAATATAACAATGACTTATGGTTTTTTTTAATAATTTTTATGATAAATTAATTCGTATTCGGAATTCCAGCAATGTTTGTGTCATCGAAATTGATGCAGTTTTTAGTGACGTCACGTCTAGGGCCTTCTGACGGTAGTAAGGCGTGCGGCGGTAGATTTGGCTGTGATATAATCGCGCTGCGTTTGCGCATTTAGTTGAAGGACTTGCTTTTAAGATGTTTAGTTCGGGACTCGAGGGGTTAATAATAGTCGTCACTGATAGCTTAACTGTCAAACAGCTGATTATGTTTGGTAATTTACACCCGGTTTCTGAATTAAGAAATTCAAATTTTGATCTTGCCAAACTCTCTTTAGCAATCCTTTGAGGTGATTCCTTCACTCGAACCCGCGAAGAGTTTGACAAGTTCTCTGCTTTAAATTTTCAATACGGAAACCGTGTGTGTGTCTCCTATGTCTAAACTTTACGATAATTTATTATTTGAATAGTAATGCGATTTACAAGAAACTGCATAGGCATGAAGCCGCCATATTTGGCAGTCGCAATTATCAACATTCTTGGTTGGACTACACATGAAATCTTGTCTTCTTCAAGAAAAAAAGACGGGTCATACCTATCTATGTAAAATAAATAGATGTTAAAATTGTATGGATTTGTATTTAGTTTCGTTAGGTGTTAGAGTTTGGATCAAAATTTAATTTTACTCTTTAGGTTAAGGCATGCGTATACTAGTTAACGGTAAGGGTAGTGATGAGTTTGTGGAGATGAGTAAGAGATGCTACGGACGGCCGCCGCTCGCCTGAAACCCGACGAAAAATAGTAGGTAATAGACGCTTTTGTAATGCACGGTATGTTTTGATCCTATCACAAGGATATAAAGAGCCAATTCGGCCATTTAACAAGTAAAAAGAACGATTATTATAAATATTCAACAACATTGTTGCACCAAACAGTTTTAGGTTATGTGTCGTGCATTTTAAAAGTGAACCTCCTTACATAATATTAGGCGAATTGCTCTCATTTTTAAGTGTAGATGTAATTAGTAAAAAAATAACATTTTTGCACGTTTATTTCGAGTCCTTGCGATTGAATATCGACGATATTATTTTATCGAGTAATGTATTCGATTATCAAAATTTCGATCCGATTTAAATGAAAAATAATTTTGTCGCTAGTGGGATAAAATTTAAATCATAGGCTTAGCAGTATTATATTGTCATATGTTCGTAATCAAAGGAAACCCTCGCTCTGTAAGTTTTTGTATAACTTCGCGCTACCTCAATTTGTCGTGTATTAAACGAAAACAGTTTTTTTGGCCCCATTTAAGACACCATTTTGAAAATAAACAACGGAAAACGCTAGTAATTTAACGGAACACAACTGCACATTATCGATAACGCCCGGGCAATGATGAAACTGAACGGTACCTAAAGTTTAATCCTGTTCTAACATTGCCCAGTCAGTGCGTTAACTTACCGTAGCTTACACAGACATTAACCACTTAGAATAAAATTAGCACTCGTTGGAAAGCTCTAGTAAAAATATACGATATGAATTATAACAAAATATAAATGCCTTATCATTATAGTTTAGAATTAAGTTGTTACTACACGGCAGTTGTGAACGTCTTAGATGAATTGTTATGCGTCATAGGGTGGATGGGACAACGGCGCCACCCTGATACCCCTCAGCCTTGAAATTTTTCGTCGCCTTTTTCGTAATTTTTCCTTGTTTTTGTGATGTTTTGTTTCCTTTTTTTAATTTGAAAAAAAAAATGATGAAAATTTCTATCTCAACCAATGTTATTTTTATTAAAAAGTAAATCATTCACTTTTTACATTACCACTTGTGGTGGGTAGTACTGATCTCATGGTATAGGCTGTGGCGTCGATGTCCCTTCTACTCTCTATATGTCGCCAAAAATACGAGTTATTAATAATCCTGAGCTTCACTTCAGAATCTTAGATAATTATCAAGGCTTGGAAAAATAACTCAATGTCATATATGATAAAGTTTAAAATCCATTCCTATCAAAATTTACTTAGGATCTTTGTATTAATAATGGACACTCTAAAATCAATTTAGGCTACATAATGTTATAATAGATAATTGAGTAAGTGGCAATTAATTTAAAGGATCTAAGATTCTGAAATCAAGTTTACATAGCTCTCAAATTAGTCACGCTATAATTTACACAATAACCGTTCATAGCTACTGTCAAATTATATCGTTAGTGCAGAGTATTTTGCGCAGATCTCGTAATTTTATTAAAAATAATACAATTTTGACATCAGTTAGGTTAATCGGTCTAATATGAAGGTTACATTGAATATTCGCTTAGGTAATCTGTATTTCTAAACCTAAAAAAAAATTGTTGTGTGCGTCATCAACACGGCCACGGGTTTTGTACGTGACTACGTTCTAAATGCAAAAAGTAAAACTGACTTTTCAATGACATCTAGCTAAGGTACATAGTAAAACAAAAATATTGAATGATAGACAAGAAAATACAATTAAAAACTCGTTTGTGCGATGGCAGCACTTTTGAATGTACCTTAAACTGTCATTGGTGTCATTTTTGTGATTTTGTTGTTTACTTTAAAGATCAGAATAAAAAATATCGATACAAATGTAAAAAAAAGTGGTGACATCTGAAGTGAGCAAATGGCACACATACACACACACATATAGATATTTCTGAAAATGGGTGTAGAATTGCCATTTGATCACTTAAGATAATTTTCGTAACGTATTTTTTTTGTTAAAACTGACCTGGGGAGTGAAATGTTATGACGTCAAATTTCCAGTGGTGACACACAAAAACTTGCCCAAGCGAATATTCGATGTCGATTAGTTACAGTCATACAGTTATTAAATGTCAGTTATCTTCAATTAAACATAGTCTTAACGATTAGTCTACAGATAAGTCATTTAATAAGTGATAGAATGCGAAATAAGAAATATATTATCTCTCCCAAACCATATGTGCTGGCAACAGCTTGCGTAATCTCTGCATAAAAAAAAACACTTTTTGTGAACAAAAAAAAATGCAATTGAATTCGAATGAACTTCTTTTGGTATAGAACTTTTGTCTACGTATATTCGTTTTTTAAAGTTTTTCAATTCGTATGTTTATTACAACAAGTTTTTTAAGTTTTTGTAACTGCGAACTATTTGGCATACTAGACGCGTATCAGGACCACAGCATACAACATCTTTTGGCAGATTCAGAACACCTAAGCACACTTATGTTCAAATACCTAAAAGTATAAAAAAAAAAACTTTTATATAAAAAAAACGTTTTTTAAAAGCCACAAAAGACAGATCCAACTTTGCCTTTACTTCGAATAATATTAAACATATCAGAATTTGAGTCATGCAATAGATAGTATAGTTAGGCAAGAAATTAAAACTTTTGTACGGTCGACTGTTTTTGTCACACATTTTTTATACAACAGGCTTGTTCGTATAGCCAATTCATAAAAATAACTAATTAAGACCTGTGGTTAAGGTTGTCAATATTTAAGATTGGATTTTAATGATCACAAAACGGGTTACAGTAGCTGTCATTTTGTCCAAACATCGGTGTACTGCGGTTCTTAGATATCTTGATCTTGAGTGCGATAAAAAATGTCATTTCATCATGAGAATTTGATACTTTAGACAAAAACACTCGACCGTCAAAGATTAATAAACACCAAAATTACCTTTGTGTGGTGTTCGCTATAATAATTGCAAACTAAGGTACCGTTGGAGCACACAGTGTTACCACCTAGTATTCTAGTTAAATCTAGTTTGTCTGAAGTGACGCGTGAAGTCTGGAACCTGAGCTGAATACCGCGGATATGACACCGATCCTGTATATTGAATTAATAGGTCAACATTGTCATATCAACCACTGGCTACGCAGTTAGTAAGCAGTTAGAATCTGTTAGTCATTCTGACACAGAAAACAAGTAATGTTAACTCTGCATACTGTTATTTTTGTCTTGTCTTCCAATTTGTTTGTTCTACATTACGTAACTGCACAAAGTAAATAAAGAAGAATCTTTTCGTGTCTGTCTATGTGACCGCTTAGATCGTATAAACTACACGATGGATTTTGATGTGGTTTTCACCACCATTTAGGTTTATGTGTATAATTCACAAATTTATAAGCCTATAAAAAAAAAATTTGCTGTCTACATAATTTGTATTCTTTGCCAACTACTTAAACCTGGTTACATTAGTAACCCATAACCCGTTTCAAGCAGTCGTCTTGTTGCGGTCACCGCAACCGATAGATAGATAACGCCGCTATAATTATAGAGATCAAATGTCTACTTCGATATTTGATTGATTTCTGTGTCAGTGCTCATAAATACAATTCGTGGCGCAAATACAGGCGCAAAGATAGTGCGAATATTATGATTTTGTAGTAGATTCATTTTTAATACTAGCTGGATTTGTAATTCTCCTGTTCATCCAAATATGTTCAGCCGTTTATGTGTGAATGAGTAACAAACATCTAAACAATCTTTAATATGTATTTTATTAGTAAATATTAAGTACGCGCCAACCGTGTTGATAATTAATAAGGATTAGACAAAAGTAGACTTTATAATGATTACGTAAATACGTTAAAAGAACCATGGAATTGCGGAAATTACGATTTTTTGAACTTGATATAATGACGTATGCAACTATTCACTGGCGTCATTGCATCTCAAATAGAAACCTAATATAACGTCGATATATAAATCTATATATGGCATGGCACAATATTTTATTCAACAGACAGAAAGATTGCAGGAAATCTTCTTAAATATGTTAATAGAGGGTATAGCCGCGTCATTTGACGTTAACCAACCATTAAGTACGTCTTTGCTCAGGACTTCACGCGTCATAACTTTGTGTATGCACGTCAAATAATACAATGCGCTAAGTTGAATATTTTAGGTAAAAATAATTATGCAGACAGAAATAATTAAAATGCTAGATGATAACTCTGTGTAGTAAGGTCACAGATTGATTCAATACTGTATTCTTAAGTGACTGTCTCTTTGGTCTAGTGGTTGCTAGCGCTACTACTGAAAATGAGGTCCTGGGTGCGATTCCCGGGTCGGGCCAAAGTGGTATTGCGTTATTCTATCTGGAATTGCTCAGTAGCAGCCTGGAGTCTGGATTTCTGCCCGGTTGGTAGGAATAGCCTCACCCCATATAACATGGAACTTGAAAAGCAACTAGCAAAAGGTGGGTGTGCAGGCATGGAATTACCTTAACCTTTTGAACGCCAGAGCATAAACGAAAGCGCGTGACCTCCACGTCAAGCCTTTTTAATAAAAACGTTTAATTTCTTCTCAGTTATCATGAGTTTATCACTATCTATGGTGTATTTTAATTTGTTTCATGCAATTAAATAAGCACGGGAGCTTCAATTTTTAAGATATACAAAAATAAACACACAAAAGTAATGATTTAATTTTTTAGTTCATTTTATAGTACTTAGAGAGCACTGATCTTTTTGTCACGTACTTGTGACATTGGCGTACAGGGCATGCGTTCGCTTGTCATGTATTTGTGACGATGGTGGTCAAAAGGTTAAAATTACTAAAAGTTTCATAATTCCTTCCATGTGGAATTCTCGGTAAAATATTGATTGCAAAAATTATAATAGTGTGGCAAAGAATTTCACGAACGATTTGTGTAATGTATTTTTTCTGTGGCAACGGTACCTATCCAAATCAACCATTTAGCACTGCCAATAAGTGAATATTAGACTGATCGCCTTTTCATATTAGTTAGCAATAGATATATACATACGGTTATTATACATATATGGTACTTTATGTAGTTCAAGCTCAGTTAATATTATCGCTAGGTACGCAAGGATGTTATTGTTATAAATATATACAAGAATGGATCAGAGAACTGTGTCAATGTAGTGAAAAGGCAAAGCGGAGTAGGATTTTGTTGTAATTGTTACCAAAAAATATCTCTGAAGCATGGTACAGAGGCCAGCACATCAAGCTACCCCAATATGTAAAATTTCTTTAATAGTTTTTCAACTTTATTACAAAAGAATAAGGTTCATATTCAATTGGGAAAATTTCAAAACTAATGTCATTGACGGTCTCAAAAGGTGCAGTATTAATAATATCGATTGAGTCTCACAAAAAGCAAGGTGTTATAGTTCTTACTGGGCTATTCCAAATAATTAGTAATGATGCTAGCCTCCCTTTGCCAATCCTTGACTGAAAATAGTTGTGATTTGAAATGGTTGCTTTTCTGCCATTTGTACGAAAGTGTACCCTCGCCCTAAAATCACACTGAATGGACAATTATATAAAACAAAAACAAAGTTATAAAGACAGGTACATTGATGCAGTTTTCTAGTTCCAGAAATATAGTTCCATAAGCCTCTCATTGCCATAAACCTTGCTTAACATAAATACTTCCGTTAGAAACCGTAGCTTCCCCCATAGCGAGTGTATGAAACATAATCGTATTTGATATGACAGATTTTTAGGTAACATAGTCACACTAAACTTAATAAGTCATCATATTTAACGTTAAATAAGAGATTGGGACATATGGCTATTGAAGAGATCACCTATTCGTTTGTGCGATGGTTTATCCTTGCACGAAGGTAAGCAAACTACGGCCTGTGGACCAAATCTGGCCCACCAATTTCATTTTCCAAGTATCACAGTTTGTTTACTAATTGCCAATGCCAATAACGTTTCTCGATCCGAATCCCAATCCGCGATCTTGAGCTGCTTCTGATTCGCCCTCTCAAGGTTGATAGGTTGCTTACAAAGATCGATCCCTAGATTTGGATTGAGATACGTTTTTGAAATTGGCAGTTGGCATCCACATTTGAAATGCCGCAAGATTTGCACCCTGACTTTTCTCGTCGTGTAACTGCAACGTTCTAGCCTTTTAAAGCAGTTTCTCTGAACAACATAAAACAGAAAGCATTAAAAAAAAAACGTTTTTTGGCAGGCAAAGCCATGGTTTCTCTTCCACGCGACATCTTCAAGAGTTTTATTGTCTTTTTGTCGCACTAAATCTGCTGTTGGTGTTATTTTGTTCTTTTTGAGGCCTGGAAGCTTGTCCACAATGTCCACATCAGACATGTGTCTCGGAATTTCAATGAAACATTCAATGAATTAGTGACAGTGAAGCGTGCCCGGATGGCTGGGCGTTCGCTCATTAGAAAGTGCATGACCAGTTTCTTTACGCATGATAAAACAAATTGGCTACGTTGGAAATGTTACATTGTTTACAAATATGAACTAGGCATGTCTCTAAATTGCGGATTGTATTAAATAGAATAATATATATGTATATGAAAACTTATTAAAAATGAGCTTAATCGTCGCAACTGATATTTTGGAGATATGTTTTCATTTTCAACAATTCATCCTAATCCTACGATCTGATATTTGACTGGAGGTTTGTTACCAGTGTATAGAAAAAATCCTTTGATATGCCCATTCAATTACTTAGTTAAAGTATCTTATACATAATATCCTGTGGTGCTCGTCTCTTTTATCTATGAAATGTTGAGTTTGTGGGTTTTTGCAGAATAGCAAGAATTCTTCACATGTCATGTTATATTTGGAGGGCTATACAGCGTTGTAATTATTAGTTTGCCTCCGAATCCTCGATCGTTATACTGGTTGCTTGTATCTTTCCATGCAGTAATAGTCAGATGCATAGTGTTTATTGTTTTCTTAATTAGTATTTCTTTATCACTGTAGGCAGCACCATCAGAATGCCATCACATAGATGGATGCGTAGGTTTTAGATGAGTATTCTGATACCAGGACAATGTCGATGGCATAGGCTTCAAGAAATGTTTTTTTTTCCTCTAACAAGCGTTGTGACAGACCATTGTCATTCCAATGCACTAATTCAAGTTGCTGGAATTATTCGACAGAATAGTCATTAGGGTAAGCCATACAGGCCAGCACATCAAGCTACCCCAATCTATATTTTGTTTCAACTTTATTTTAAAGAAAATAAAGTTCATATTCAATTGGGAAAATTTGACTGTTTGGGATAGCTTGATGTGCTAATCTGTACTAATATTACTCACGTTTGTCATGGTGGCCATCTGATTCATGGTTTTTTTTTTAACTTTCAATTTAGTGACTTTCATGTCTTATAACACCCTAACTGCCAAACAACGAGACACAGTAGAAAATGTATTGTTTGACGGTCATTTGGCGTTCAATGTGTTAAGAAAAAAAAATACTGTCGGCAATAGATTGAAACAAGCACGTTAAATAACAGCATATTAAAATACTCTAAATGGTGTATCTCGCAGCTGGGCCAAAAGGTCAATTTCTAAGGTAATACCTGACAGGTGCTGTCTGACGCTATTCGACATATTGGATGTGGTTTGACTAGCATATTAAAGCACGTCACCATACCGTTGCTTTGAGGTGTTTTTGACTTGCTTTAAGGTTTCAGGCAGCCTCAGTTTCCTTTGTGCTTTCAAGTTAGTTTTTCGTTCCACTGATTTTTTCTGCACAGGAGAGTATTTTGCGTTTGTAGTTCTTTGTAAACATCATCTGTGTAGCCTTTTCCCAAGTATGATGGGGTCGGGCTCCAATCCAACCAAATCTATCTAATCTTTCTAGCCATGATGATTTCTCCAACTATGTTGGGTTCGGCTTCCAGTCTTATTTGGTACAGCAGAATACCAGTATTTTACATGTAGCGACTGCCTATCTGACTACAACCCAGTTACGGGGTACCACAATCCCTTTCATATGACTGTCTGTCTGACTTTCGGGCTTCTGGCTACCCTTAACGACTGTCAAAGATCTACATCCTTTAAAGTTTGTCGGATAGTTTCCATCGCACATATCACATTTAACTGAGTCAGATTTTTTTGAACTGGAGCAATTTTATGAGTTTTGGTTTTTTGGTGTCGAAACGCTTTTGTGTGGCTATATTGCTGGCAGTTTATAGATTGTGGGAATGTTTCGGACAGGCCTTGGTTGCTCGACTACGTTTCGGCATTTTAAATTTGTTGGATTGTTGAAAATGGTTAAGAATATGACTGAAGGTTAATTTTGTTGGTAATCGCGCGTTACTGCATTCTTGTGATGTTTTATATGTAGCCATATGTCCTCCATCTTTACATCAAATATAATATATCTACTTGTATTGAATTTAGGGTTAACGAATAATGGAGTTATCGTAAACGCAGCTGATTAAACATTAAAGAGATTTTTCGATTGAAAATTGATTATTATAAATAGATTGTTTGTACATGTTAGAGGTAAACAAAATATACAACTACTGATGAAAACATATTTTTCTTGAAACAATATTCAAATGAAATAGAACTCTTAAGGTGTACTCATTAAGGATTATTTTTGTTCCGTGTAAGTCACTCAGTGTATTATGTAATTTACAATTATTGAATATCAGAAGCAGTAAGTGATCTTGCTGATATCTCCTTCTATTTTCCAATCTTCTTGAGAACTTGTTTATCTGAGAACAGCGTCCAGAGAATGTTGGTATCAGAACATGAAAGAGAAGATCCGATATCTTCTGAAGCTATCGTTATATACCTATGTAATAACTATGTTCGGCTCATGGGATACTGTGTAAGTTATTTTGCTTCCTATGTAGTGCTAAATATCAATAAGTTTATTAACTGTAGCGTTGCGCGAGGGGGTCAATTCTGATGTACAGAGGCGAGCACACCAAGCTACCCCAATCAGTCAAATTTCTTGGATAGTTTTTCAACGTTATTACAAAACAATAAGGTTCATGTTCAATTGGTAAAACTAGACAGTTTGGGATACCTTGATGTGCTGGCGTCTGTACCTAACATTGTTACCTTTCTTTTGATAAACTTTGTATTTTTATAGTTTTAAGTGTTTGTCAAGAAAGTACATTTCTAAGTAAAAAGATGCTTGGCTGAGACTATCTATCTTCAAATTGAAAATAAAAAAATACGTGGTATTTACTATTTATCTTAAGGTTTGGATAATGTTGATGTATTGTAAAGTTGTCAGCCATAATATTATGTAAACATCTCTGGCCTACATCGCGCAACGTCACTATACTTTTTTTAATTTACACAAGTTCCGTTTGTGCAATGTAATGTAAATATAACCGTCGTCTTATTTATGAGTGATAACGAGAACATTGTCAAGAACGTCTGGGGTGCGTGTGAAGCGTACGTGAGTGTTTGAATTTTATTTTAAATGAATTAATGCACGATATGGAGGTTGGGTTATTGTGATGCTGATGCAGTGAATTAGGTATCACCAGTAAGTTGTCACCAAATATTATTGAAGGTATAAGTGTTAGAGGATTGTCATCGAGTTTAATATTAAATAATACAAACATTAATTAGCCATATTCCTAAATCATTATTATTGTTAAGGATCACGATACATCTCAAGTCTACATACAATAGTTCCTTTGTCATGTGTCATTTTGTAATCATACTACTAACGAGAATGTGTAATAGATTCGTTTAAATATTGTATAAAGTAATTTACTGAAAAATATTTGCATCTTTAGTATCTCAAATGTCATTTTATAGAATAAATTAAAATTATTATATTACGCTTAGTTATTTGTATTATTGTCTCAGCCCTTTATTACACACCCTTCACTTGGTACCAAGAAATATTTGATGAAAAGGCTAGTTCTTTGCTACGCAGCTCACCGATTTACCTCTGACCGGCGCCTTCGCAAACCGAAGAAAAATACCGCGTAAGGTATGTGATGACTACAACATAGTTAGACAGTAAATTAAAAAAGAAGTATACTGTCAACTCGTTTCCTTATTCAAACACTTAGTTGCTTCTTTTAAAACAATTTTTTTTAGGACAAGCAACACACTATTCCCAACCACTGCAAATCCTGCACGCCCGGGAATTGTTTCTAGTACCTTGTAGAACAAGGTCCGCATAATAAACGTCACCTGTACACACAATATTGAGGTAATTATACCAAAGAATACACTCCCATAAGGCATGCTGTGCAGATTGTTCGTATTCACAGTCAGATATATAAAATTGACACGAAGGTGAGGCAACATCCTTAGAAGAAAATACTTTACACTCTTTTTCTTTTTTACTCTTAAATTTGCTATGACATGAACACTTGAAAAACAGTGATCCACCTTCCCATCCAGCCGCGTCCTAACCAGCCGCTCTCGAACGGAAAGGACTGGTTCGTTGTTCTTTGATGGAATATTCCCTCCAACATTGCCATTCGAATAAAACTTCCCGACACTAGTCTGTGGTAATACTGGAAGTCGACCCAACTAAGTTGTGAAAAGACCAGGTAGATGATGACAAGTTCCCTCTCGCGAGGGCAAAGGTGGACTACATTATCACCGAGGGTCTCAAAACAATTAAGTGTAAGATTGCCTTCTCTGTCGCACATAATACATATTGATAAACAAATGCAGTTTTTTATATAAAAACAGCTGATAAGTACGCTTATTCAGTTGTAGTGCAGTTCGAAGGTCTGTGCGTCATCTCGTCTGCTGCGGCAGTTGAAAACCGGTGACCGCTTTTCGCGCCATTCAGTGCGCTTCGAAAGGTGTTTAGTTACAGTCATGTTTGTGCATATCAATCCAAATAAGGTTATGTTGGTAATCCTGCCTGACAATCAAGGTATGTAATTGATAAAGATTTTCTTTTTTTGCCTTTACAGTGGAAGAATTTCATGAAATATGTGAAATTGTCATTCCAAAAATATGTGAAATGCTTATACGAACCTATTTTTTTTTACACAGTGCTGATAATCTTGTTCATTATGGCTAAGGACTCGCTTGTTTTCATTGCGATAATGGGTAATTTATGTATCAAAATTGAAATAATACTTCACTTCTGTTTACCCGTGTTTAAATAGTTCAAAAATAACCAATCAGCCTAGACAGGATCTGATGATGATGATATTCGAGGACTGATTGTTTTTACGTATCAATGAACACCACAAATGCGACAAATCGAGATGATAAAAATATTTTCATTAATTTAATTACAAATAAACCTATAATTCCTAATACCTACTCCAAAAAAGTCTTGCTCCATGTGGCATCGATGCATTATGAAAACTAGTATCGTATCGCCGCCATTTTGAAAGTTGCAAAACACCAAATTAAATTTAGATCACTGATGTTCACGATACAGTTCTACGACTAAACACCTTAACTTCATAACTATGAACCAAGGTGCTAGGCTTTCGTATAAAAATCGTGTAGGTACCTTAGGTATGTTTCATTCCTTCAGTACCTATTCCTGCCGAGAGGTAAGCATTCATTCCATAACCTATCCTGGGGGAACAGCTGTCTTGTCAGAAGGACGGACACCGTTCTATCTATCTAAATATAGAACTTTGATAGAAGAACACTGGATTTTGGAAAAGGTTTCAAATTGCTTCATAATTGTGTTGTAAGTTGTAGGTGTCTGTCTTGTTATAGTATGCACCTAGCAGAAGAAAATTTGTTTTCATTTCATAAGACTATACATGTATGTAGGTCCAATTGCACGCTTGAGGTGTAAACAAATATCGATGGAATGTAAAAATAGTGCGAGACCAGTGCTCTGTAGGTTTTATGAAAATAATACAAGTCCCCCACGTGATACGAAGGTATCACGTAAGGGGACTTGCTACAGTTGGCAGTTGACAGCCTTTCCCATCTTCCTCGGTTAATTAATACGTACAGACCTACGCATCGATATTGAATAGGGATTTGTTCTATGTAAAAATATAATAAGTCTATATGGTCCGTCAAATAGATTACCTACCAATAAATATTGGACAAGTATTTTTTGCTTACTCAAATCAATAAAAAGTGACAAAGATATAGCACATCAAAGTTCAGGAGAAGGGGCTTGAGACGCCACTTTTGCGTTAAAAGTGTAACACGGCGAGATTTTAGGTTTACGTGAAAGAAGAAAAAATACGTGTCCAGTATTTTTGAGTAAAGACACTAAACTATTGTTACTGCGCTCAGGATATGTTCTTTAAATACCATTGCCTTTTCGAAGCCAAAAGGAAGGGTTTTGATTTTATATTAGTTTAACATAGCTAAATACGTTGTCTTTAATATTCATGAATGATTCACCCAACTACTCTAGTGTGATAAAATATAATGTCCTTATGAGGGTGACATGGTCACACTGATAAAACCCTCTATAAATGAATAAAGATTAAAGAAAAAGACGATACAAGTATCTAACAAAGAAAGTACATAAGTAAGTTACTGATACACACATGAATCTTGTAATCAGCCTGTTCAGTAAAAGGCCTTTGCCCTGCAGTGGGACAGTTCCCACTGCAGGGCAAAGGCACAGCATTCATAAAGAGAACCCACGTGCATTGCACCATGCAGACTAATATTGATTAAGTATATCAAAGTACAAGATTCCTTATAATACATTCCGTCAGGGTTAAATCTACCAACTATTATACGTATAGGGCTGTGTGGTTAAAATCCATATGATTGGAGTCGAGCGGGCTCAGCATATGGTGCTTAAAATACTTTTATACGTACCTACTGTTTCGACATCCCACCTCTTGTTTATGAACAGGCTGGAGAAAAATATTCGCCTACGAAATACTACGAACATACTACAAAAAGTTACCTACCCATATCACAAAAGCGCGTGGACGGATGCCCTGTCCCTCGAACTATATCAGCATTTGCTAGAAGGCACTTTTCTAGCTCCGCATTCCTAAATTTATTAAATTCTACAAAATAAGCTAATTGAATGAAAATATAAGTATAAATAAATCAAAAATAATTCATAGGTACTGATGTAAAAAGTCTCATACTTACTCACATAAAAACAAAAGTCATTCTGCACCGTACAGGCACACACATCCACACTCATAACACGACACCAGAAGCACACACACACGTACACAAACTCACATATATACACACACATACACAACTACAAACATGGCAGCACGTTTGCTAACTTTAAGTTTATAAATAAAAAATAAATATTTTAATTTATTGTCCGTAGCAAGATTTTTGAGAATAAGACACCTGCAACACACTTTTTACAAGCGCAGGTGCTACGGAAACCTAATCAAAATGTATTATTTATGTCAATAGAACGTTTATAACAAATTATTATTATTACACAAGGGGCACCCAAGTGAAGACAAGTAGCGAGACGAAACGATGTGTCGTTCATCATAGTACCTATGGTGGCTGACGGGAGTGCCTGAAGCCAGAGCTGCAGAGGCCCGACTCCCATTCTCCCACGGCCAATAGACGGGCACGCTCAGCAGTACTAGGTGACGTGTTCAACAGAGAATTCCGTATAGTGCTGCAGAGCGGCACGTTCCACCGTGCCTGGGAAGACAGGTTGTCGGGTAAATCCGTATTGGGACAAGCCATTTTTATTATTAATTTGCTTGCTAACTAGCTGTGCCTGCGTCTTCGTCCACGTAGAATTTGACAGAATTTCATAGGTTTTTATTTTTGTGCGGAACCCTAATTCTATTTCTAAATATCTCCTTAACACATCAGCTATTTGCCAGTGTAAGTCCTGTCAAAATCGTTCCAGCCGTTTCGGAGATTACTTAAAACAAACCGATAGAGAAAATATTTTGTTTTGGTATAGCTTCCGTATAAACTTTCATATGCATTCAGACAAAGGTTGTTCTTTTGACATTACAAACATATTCTTCAATTTTATTTATTTGTATGAATGTAAAAGTTTGTGGGGTATATAGATGTTTGTTTCTCTTCTGCTCCAGCCAGAAAGCCAGGTCGTAAACAAATTAAAGCTAAGCAACCAATCGCTAAGGGCACCCCCTGCGGGGTACGAGCCTTGGCTTAGGATGTCGCTGAGAGGACAATAAAGGGATGGGCTGGATCTAATAGATATATTATTTGGGAACTAATTTAAACAGTTACTGGCGCAGCGACGCGGGTAGGCTCGAGGAAAGGGTCGGGGGGAGGACATTGACGGGGTCGTAACGACCGGCCTCGGCGGCCAGGAAGGAATGACGGCGGTCTGTGTGTGCGAATAGTGCTGGTGACCCTATTGCTCTCCTGGAGGAGAGTGATAGGGCCATTCAGGCTCTTTTAGTATGTGTCTAGGTCTACGAAATTTATTATTAGGGAGTGTATCGCGGCCAATGCCACTAAGGGGTTGGGATGTTTGATAGAACTGTCCATGAAGCACTGTGTTGAGGCGCTTCATGAACTGGTTCATCGTGGGGTCTTTGATATCTACATATAGAAAAATGTGGGAAGGGAGGCCCTACGTTTAAATTCAGCGCCGACCTTTAAAAGGTGAGCTTGGTCGAATGGTTGGGAGCTAAGGGAGCATTGAGCCTCTATGCTGTCATCAAAAGCGACGCTCTTATCGGGGCGAACCCTTAAACCTAAATTACATGGACTTAACTACTACTGAAAGGTTTACATGTGTGTGTCTGTGGCTGGACATGTCAAATAGTCAGCAACAGGCTGTCAATCATAAGTCGTCATTAATTTGATAGTGATTGGTATTTTGACACATGTTCTTAACAGTTTTCTGAAATTTTGGTATATTGTAATTGGTAATAAGTTCTAATGATTTAGTAGCAGGATAAATAATTTTGGTCAACATTAGTGTTATTGTGAGCAATTATACGTGGTAAGAACTACGCAGTTGGGCGTTTGGCTGCCTTTATATGCCTATACCGCAGCGGCAGTTAGGAAAACTAGTGCTCGTGCAGTGGACGAAATTCGACTGCTTTGACTTTCTGCAATCCCTCTCTATGTACATAATAAATATACTCTCTATCTATTTTATCTCTATAACTAGAACAAATCTCGCACTCCTCCGTTAGTACAATTAACCAATTTAACAGGGGGGGGGGCAAGTTTTCTTCTGGCTTATTAATTTAAACTTAAAACACGAGCACTTTAAATGATAAATTATCATTATTTCTTTAAAATGGTTTTAGCAGACACCTCCTTACAAGCATATTTTTATTGAAACTCGTTGAGGTCGGTGTTTTCCGTCTGTCTTCTCTGAGAAGAAACATCGAAACTAACTCAGAGGTCACAGTTTCTTTTGAAGTCTAAACATTATCTTGGTCAGATCTTTTGAAGACCGTCCAAATAAGTGTCTCAGTTTGTCTCATGAGAAAAGAACTGCATTAATATGAGTGGACCTGTCCAGTCAGTGTACGCATTTGTCAGTAATTATGTAGCTCAACAGAAAGGTTAAGGAGCTCAACAACTCGACGAACAATACTAAGGAAAGAATACTTGGGCAGGCCGCATAAAGTAGGTAGGTACCCAAACTGCCAGATAAACATAAAACGTATCTGAATTAAAAAAAAAATACCCACTTAGGTCTCACATTCACCACTCACCAGTAATTGAAATAATAATAATTGTTATTAATTATAATTTCAACAGCTACTTCGTCCGCCTTAAATCCCGAGGGAGTTCCCCTTATCATGGTTATTCCTTGTCTATATCTTATAGGAAAGGTATAGGCAGAATTCAGCTTTCTAGGTCAAGGTTATCTGGCTAGACTTCATGACCTTTCTTAGATTTAATATGAAATGTTCACTAGAGAGCTATATTATCTTTACGAGAATTTATAAAAACCGGCTCGATTTTTATAGTTTTTACTTTACTTTTACGGGGGTTCCGTACTAAAAACTTCAAAGGAAATAAATTATATATATCAATATATTGGTATTTGTTACTGAAATATGACGTAACTATTATCACCAAATTTCAAGGTCAATGGGAAGTTAAAAAAATCTTCGGAACAAACCCTGTATGGCAGACGACGGACAGACGGTCACGTGAGTGACAGCAATAGGGTCCGTTTGGACCTTTCGGGTACGGAACAACACATAAGTTCTATTAAGAACCAAGTTCTTTATAGGACTTATGTTCATTTTTTCACATTGAGTTGGTTCGAGGCAAGCGATTTCTCGAAAATATTTGAATACAGATGCAAGGGTAAAGTGTGCATACGTGCAAACCTATGCAAAGCATGTTTTTAAACATACAGGTTCAATATTAAATTCTGCAGGTCATTTGGGGGGGATTCATGACATTGCGTTAAATACTAAAGATTATGTATGTGCCTACCTAAGTCATTTAAAAAAAAGATCTACATTAATTTGGTGCCCGATCGTGTCATTCAGAACATATAAATGTGTTTAAAATGTTTGAGAACGACCTTTTGGCGCGGTTCGTGTACAACGGAACGACCTTAAAAAAGGTAGGTACTGGTTAGGAAACCTTTTTTTTCTTATCTAGGATTCAAAATGTTAGTTTTGGCTATTGTGTGCCTTTAGGTACATTGCTTTTTACTTGGAAGATAAAGTAGTAATAAAAAATATTGGAAAATGTAAATAGGTAGGTATACTATAATATAATGTTATAAGTAGTCTTATAAGTCTATATACCTAAAACATGAAATGTGGAAAGGAAAACAACAATTTTGTTGAACAATACCTTCATTTATTTCAAGACCGTAGATACCCACTCAATTCAGAATTTAAATACAAATCGTGGTTGTTTTAAAAGTTCGGAATGTTAGCGGCCAGCAACCATGTGTGTCCCTATTAAAAAACAGATAGTCTGTAAAAACTTGCTCTAGTCTAATAACATCGGTTTACACTTAGGGCCTTTTTAATTCAAAATAATGTCTATGATTCAGCTTTTATTTTTTTTAATCAAAGTGTAGGTTCCTATTCCCTTAACAACATTTTATTCCACATGCGACTTAGTGAAATCAGGAACCCTCGTTATATTACAAAAGGTGCAGTTAAAATTTTTTGTACAAAATAGCTACTAAAGCTATTACAAACAACTAAGTTTTATAAAATACTATTAAGCGTTGTCAGAAAAAGACTGATACAGGGAGACCGAGTACCGACTTAATCAACACGCATAGCATTTATATATTTCATCTACTTTCACTCAAACGAAAGCCTTTGTTATTTTAAACAAACCAGCCAGAAATACAGTCAACGTTTAAATAAACGTAATTATCATTAAGTTAATAAGATTGTACGTGTTCATATAAATTCAAGAATGCTTAGTGGCCGAGATAGACTGACAAAACATAGTTTAATGTCTGCGAGACATTGATTAGTCAATAGCCCGCTTTAGTTTATTCGTTCGTAGCGGCGCGGTCACACCGCTACGAAACTTGCCCAAGCGCGCTTCATCACAATTTCCCGCCAAAAATTGTGACGTAACAATATTTCTGTGCTCTGTGTGAATATGACAGTGATTTTTTAATTATTTTTTTTAAATATTTAAATTGTGATAAAGGAATTAAATCAAAATGACGGCTGGGAATGAAGAGCATGAGCCCTTGATCACATCATCTGTTGATAATCAGCGTGTTGCTTACAGTAATTCGCCACCAGTAAGTGTATAAAATTGATATAAATATTTACTTTAGATTAAATATTTTAAATAACTAAAAAAAACACATCCGTAGAAAGTACTTTGTTAAATGTCAACGACGCAAAGATATAAAGTGAGAAAATTGTTTTAAATTGTGTAAATACGTATAGAGTAGCGTGTTTTGTTTTGATTACTTACATAAATTACTTGGTTACGATAAATAGAACTAGTTACTAAGTCCATTCAATAAAGTTATCTAGTTTATATAGGCACTAATTTAAGAGTTCGTCTAGAAGCACATTCATTCAATTGAATCTGTCTCCATTCAGCTAGACGTTATTCATTTAAGGAAAAAGTTAAACCGAGCCTAGAAAAACATTATATTACTTCAGATGATCCTCTTTTATTTTGAGCATTTTTTTTTAATTTATTGGTCTTTTTAAAGCTGTCTGTACTGTTAAAGTTGGTCAGCGGAAATATTTCATTGTGATTTTTTTTTGGGGTGGTATTAATCTAATTGATCTTTCTGCTTTCTTTCTTTATAAGAATTTGTATAGTCTGTAGTTCTAAGACGCAATAGTTTTCAGGGCACATTTTGCGGCTTTGTTTTCTAGTTCAGTTTTGATACGGTTAACAAACAGCCTAGCAATAAGGAAATCTAACCATTAAAACTTAATTGACTAAATAATATTTTATAAAACCGTACGAAGGTTATGGCTACCAGAAATTCCATGCTGTGTCCAAACGACATAATTATAATATTAATGTTTCAAGTGAAATGAAAAATAAACCGGATTCTGTGATAAATACCTACGCGCTACAAGTAAAATTGTTACCAAAGCAATTGTATTGTCGATGGTGTGCGCTAAACAAACTTTTATAAAAAGGTTAGACTGTTCCTAATACACCATAATGGTTTTTTAGTTAAAAGTTTATTATAATTTGATTAAATACCCTAATTAAGTAAAAAGCTAATACTAATTAGTAGAGTGATCGTCAGAATTGCGACAGAATTGAATAGTTAAAAAAATATTAGAAGGGCCTTTGTGCCCTTCGCTCACAACCAAGCACAGTTAGGTCGTTTCTATGTCGCAACAGCTGCTTGTGGAAGCCACGAATGGATTCCATATTCAAATCTATATGACCAATTTATGTTATTTTCATTTAAACAAATATCAACTTTTTGTCAATGTAAATTAAGTCGGTTTACGACTGCAACAGTACAACACGAATATTTTTTTAGTTACTTTAGCTCAAACTAAACTTTTTTGTGTGGGTGTTCAAAGTATGTAGGTATTTTAGGAAGCTATTTTTATTAAATGTGCGAATTTGTCATGTGTTGTTTGTGGGATTTAACAAAAAATGGTTTTCCACTTATTGCGTGAAACCCCAATTATATATTAAAAATAAAAGTACGTTGGTTGTTTGTACTGGCTGCCAGTGAATCCCGTCAAAATAGGTCCAGCCGTTTTGGAGATAACCCTAAACAAACAGCCTTTTTGGTATAACTACCACATATCATTTCATATGCATTCAGAAAAAAACTGTGGAACAAACAGACACTTCAATCTAATTATTACAGATTACGATATTTTGAGATCTATCAGTACGTAGTGAGATTATGGATAAAATGTGTCTACCAAAAAAGCAAAATGCATGATTTTGGTAGGTGCATGCATGATTGATGATGAATCATCATCTGCCTAGCCTTTTCCCAACTATGTTGGGGTCGGCATCCAATCTTATCGGATGCAGATGAATACCAGTATATTACATGGAGTGACTGCCTATCTGACCTCTACAACCCAGTTAGTTTGGCAACAGGATACCCCTTGGTAAGACTGGTTGTCAGACTTTCGGGATTCTGGCTACCCGTAACGACTGTCAAAGATCTACAAATGACAGCCGGGACCAACTGCTTATCGTGCTTTTCGAGGCACGGAGGAATCTCGATATGTTACGAACGGTCACCCATCCACAGACTGACATTGGCTAGCTTAGCTTAACCTTCGATTCCGTGCAGCTGTTTTTATTTAGCCTCGAGCTCCTCCTGATGATGAATAGGTATGACTTATTAAGTGCTAGCTTTTGCCCGCGACTTCGTCCGCGTGAATGTGGGTTATCGCAGATGCAGACTAATTCCCGGATTAAAAACTAGCCTATGTCTTTCCCATAGTCTCTAACTACCTCCATACCAAATTTCATACAAGTCGGTTCAGCGGATTAACCGTGAAAAGATAACACACAGACAGATATTTTATTTATTCAAGAAACATTACTTCACGCATTTGTTTCCCGAAGGTGAAGGCAGAGGTGTACGTATAATTACACCCACAGGAAGTAAGCAATACTCCATTAAATATATTTTAAGTAACCAGCTTTAATTGTAAATGGAACTCATGCAAATGTCAAAAAATAACATTTTGTATTTTTTTATGATCCGGTTCGAAAGGATCCATTTTTATGGCCCCGTGATGATTATTTGAGTACCCCTGGTATACAGTTATAAGAGTATTGAAGTGTCTAGCTAGATCTATTCTCTGGTCTGTTACTCCATTGATCGTCTTCAATTTAGTACAATAGGTTACATCCTATTGCATAAGAAAATGGACCCACTATTAAGAAACAGTAAAGGTCGATTCTACAAGAAGTTTTCTGTTGCTATTTATAAGCAATTATATCTATCAGACAATCTGATAACACGTGAAAATAATCCTTCCATCTTCTTTATAAAGATCAAATGGAATATTATTATTACCTGCCTACAAGTTGCCATATTCAGTGAGATATTAATTCACGAAGAAGCCATTTTTATTCAGATTTTATCAATTTAGTCAATAAAAATAATTATGAGATAACTCAGTTTTTATTGACATATTATTTAAAATATAATTCTGAGAATATTTCATGATGGCCCAGTTGTATAGGTCTCGCCTCTTGTGCACGAGGTTATGGGTTCAAACCTGTACCAACGTGACTTTTTTAATTAATATGTACTTTCTAAGTTTATCTTGGACATCACTGACATCGGTGAAGGAAAACATCGTGAGGAAACCTGGACTTATAATTAATATAAATCTGAAATCGCCAAGCCGTCTTGAGCTAGCGTGGTGATTAATGTTCGTGCCTTCTTTGTATGAGAAGAGGCCTTTTCCCTGCAGTGCGACAGTAGCAGGCTGGCATTCATTTATTATTATTGTTATTTTAAATATAATTCTGAGAATAACGGAAACCACTGAATCAAGCTTTTCTAGAGTGCCGTTGCAAGGTGGAGGTTCTAAATTCGGAACATAACCAGCATATAGTCTGGTCTCTGGAATTGAAAGACTTACCTAAATATAATACATACATACATACATAAACTCACGCCTTTTTCTCATGGGGGTAGGCAGAAACTACAGAACTCCACCTGCTAAGATCCATACATACTCCGTTTACATTCATACACGCACGTTGATAAAATTAAATATGATAATAATGTTTAAATACCAAAAAAAAACTTACATGCTAGATTTAAATCAGCTTAAAAAGAAAAAGTACACAAAGGAAACATTTCACTTTTCAACTCCACACTAGATCGAGCCTGTGTCGTAGAGTTCTGAAGTTTGTTCTTAAATTATGTATCTTGATTTCGGTTGGCATACTTATATAAGACTAGCTGTGCGCGCGACTTCGTTCTCGTGGTTGTCGGAAAACAAAGTAGTAAGTACAGTAAAACGGGGTGAATTGCAAAGCCGGGGTGAATCGTAACAAAACTTTAAATGACATTTAATCGTTGTTTCAACATTATTAATTACTGACAGGGTATTGAAAGTAATCGTTTCAATTCCTTAAAAAAGTAAGAGGCCTTGTAATAACAAACAATGTTAAACTAACGCGAAAATGCCCTTCAAAGTTTTGTTTCTACTCACCCCTGCGTTTCTGTTTACCCCGTTTTAGGGTATTCAAAATGTTAACAATTTCCTGCGCAATTGTTTAGAAAACTTAAAAGAAACAGATGAATGAAATCGGTAAAGTCCTTCTAAAGTTATGGCGTGGCCAAGGGAAACAGGGATTCATTTTTATATATAGAGGTACAGCTGTACATTTTCCTCCCACTACTAAAATAGAATCAAAACACATTTGACACAAAACTTTCGTTCGTTAGTAGACATTCGTGAAACCAGTTATCAACCCACCTGACCGTCGAGTTATCTACGATTCTACACACTGTATGTCGGGCGTTGGCTACACATGGACAAAATAAAACTCATTTTTGATTTACTAACTTGATGTCTTTGCCTTGATTATTATGTATCTATGCATAAACAAATACAGCATCCGTATGTTTGTGGTCGTAAAACTCGAAAAGTAGACGGTTGATTTACGTTTTTTACATTCTTTAAATATCAATGTTCTCACGGGAACGGGGCATTTTAGAGCGCTTTGCGAGTTTTAGATAAAACGATTTGAAAAAACAAAAGACTGAGCACAGCGAATCGTGGGCGGGATAGCTAGCGTTATGTTAAAAGAGAAGCTAATATTTTGCCCAGCACAAAGTTGTTTTCAAATAGGCCAAGAATCACAAGAAATAAAGCATAACACACGTATTTCCCAGGTAATAGTTATCTATTCGTTTAGTGTTTTATTACGAACGTGAAATCTATAAATACATATCGACAGTCACATTTACGGAAGAGGAAGATCACTTTTGAACCGTTTGACCGATCTTTTGTAGTGTGTGTAAATGTCTGGACAAGGTTTGTATTTTTGTATGAAAATCTCAATTAAAACTATGTTTGCATTCTTACAAAGCTGGGCCTCAACAATAATTGAAATAAATTAAAAAAGATATACTCGTATAACGCTATGAATAAGATATTACAAAGTAAGCAATCCTCAACATATTCTTAAATACATGTGTATTGCTGACTCCCAAACTAGGTTTGGGCTTGTATTTTAGGGACTAGTAATTTAGTCTTAATTATGTATTTGCACAAAATACATCTTTTGAGGAGTGCATTGATGTTGAATGCTACACTGAACTTAGTCTTATCAATAAAGATCGTGTTTGAACATTTTATACATATGAATACAATACATAATAAATCATTACAAAATACTTAATTTTTCGTAGCAGGACGTAGTATTTATACTACGAAACATAAATAACAAACGATAAATTGATAAACTATAATTCGTTGAAATAGCATCATTTTAAAAACGGTGCCATCCTCCATACATATTTTAATAATCACCATATTTATGTATCACCATTGTAAATATGACAAGCCCCATTATAACCGGTTACATTCTATTGAATTGGACATTCTTTTTTCTTTCAACACTGTAATGACACACTAACAAAACACTCCCGAATTACAAATATTCAGGGTAAATGAAGGAACATTGACTCAAAACCATGATTACATATATGTAGGATATGATTACATATACAGGATTACATGATTCTGGACCCTCAGCATTGATATTTTTTGGTTTTAAAAGTTTAGTACATACTAAGGTTATAGTATCAGTTGTGCGTTTAATTCCGTTCCACCCTGAATATTTGTAATTTGGGAGTCTTTGTAGCAATTTATTTTAATAAGGTCAAATCGTTATTAAGTTTTGTACAGCCACGATGTTTTATATCTCATTATATACGATAGAGTCCCAATTAACTCGTCATTGAATTCAATGCCATGGTTTCAAAGGTTACCGTCACTGTTAGTACGTACAATATCGGTCGATGCAGGTTTGTTTTTACCTTAAACATTTTAACTTAAACTAACTTAATTAAATTGAAAGCCCAAAAACTACAGGAAACTAGCTGAAAAGTATTAAAGCGCTTGGCATATTGAAATGAACCGGACAAACCTCGTAGACCCAAAGATCGAAATAAAAAAATCATCTCATTCGCTGATATCTGATCAGAACTACCTGTATTCCTGGATGACATTAGGTTTTCAAAACTGTATACCAAAAGGGATATTGGGATTGTTAAAGTTTGTATGGAAGAGTCTTAACGCGCGGTCCGATGAATTAAAAACTTGGTATTAATTATTTTAACTCAAAAAAAGGTTTTTTTAAAATTCGGCCCTTACTGAAAATTAATAACCAAGTTTTTAAGGGCTAGCTGAGGCTGTTTTAACTTAAAATTGAAATTCTTATTTACTAGATCATGTTTAAAGCGGATACGTGGAGTTTTTTTTCAATTTACTGTTCAGTAAATACAGTACAGTAGTACAGACGCCATCAAACTATCCCAGATTGTCAAATTTTCCCAATTGAACATGAACCTTATTCTTTTGTGATAAAGTTTAAGAACGATTATATAAATTTGACAGATTGTAGTAGCTTGATGTTGTGGCGTCTGTACGTTATTGAAAACTTTATAGGCACCGAATGACGGAGGGATCGAACAACTCCCATTTTGCTAAGTTGTATGTGTTTGGGCCTACTTGGATGCGCATACGATTGAGCTCTTGATATAAAGGCCACTGCAGATCACGTCCGAGTGGCAGGCGTTTCTGGGGTATCTTAACGATCGTCAACTTCGATTATTTTCCACAACAAGATCTAAACTTAGGTGAAGTAAATACTTCAGACCCGTAAGTCTATCCGGGGCTGTTGTATTTTCGTAGAGATTGTGTCAGAAATCTGATTCTTGGTATAATTTTTCCTAACCGTAGTTATTTTTTCCAACTTAATAAAATATGCCGCTGATGGAACAGTTTCGATTACCCTATCTATCCTCTTGCTCGTGGTATTCTCTTATATTCCATTCCTATACTTCACTCGGCCATATTTATTATAATATTCCTTAATACTTAGCGACAAACTTAGCGCCTAATTCTGGTCACCTGTCGACTTATACAGAGTGTTACGTCAATCCCACGTGCTAGTAACTTGACACTAGTTCCGGATATCGGGCCACCCCTAATTCCGTTGTAATAAAACACCGAATTTACCGTCGGGTTTCTTAAATAGGAGTTCACTGTATTGTTAACTAATTTGTATTGATCGTGGGATAGGAAGTAATGTATGACGGGTAATATAAACTTATTTATGTTACTCCTGTAGTCTTGGGGAACGATTAGAAAGGAATAGGTCTTTACTCAAGCCTGTCTTAAATGGCGATTAATAGATTATGCTACGGCATAGCATAGTTTCCTTAAAAAATCTGTTTGGTCCGATAGTTGGATTACTCAAAAATACTGGATTTTGATGTATGACGACGATATAGTGCGTTGACATTTTGCGTGACATCACGCCGTGTTATAATTTTTACGTAAAAGTGACGTCACAAGCCCCTTCTCCTGAACTTTGCTGTGCTATATCTTTGTCACACTGTATTGATTTAAGTAAGCAAAAACTACTTGTCCAATATTTTTTGGTAATCTAACTGACGGACCAAATACAATTATTATATTTTTACCTAGTACACGTCCCTATTCTAACGAAATACTATTACCAATCCGTCAACGAAGTGTGGTACTTAATAAATGATAGGACTAACTACATACTTATTCAAATTGTATATGTGTCATTTGTGACTGGGGTGAGCAATGCTATGTTAACAGGATGATGTGATTGATTTTATGTGATATAATGATGAATTTAAGAGCTACAAAAGTTGTTACAATTGGCGTCCTTTTGGCTAAAAGCGATCTCTTACAGACAATCTTTGGATGGACTTGATAGAATAGGAGAAAATATATATTGGTAGTTTGTGTACTATACGCACACAAGGTCAACGCAAGCGACATATGAGGACGACCATTAAACATCACGCATGTATTTCCCAAAGGGTTAAGCAGATGTGTACCAATAGTACACCCAAAGGAGATCACTCATTTAGTAGGGCGACTCGGGCTAAAAAAAAAAAGTTGGCGGCCAGGAATGAAATACATTTTATTTGAAAGGTTACAGGAGTAGAAAGAAAATTGTATGGTGACAACGTTATAATTAATTTAGGGACAAAGATATAGAACGGTCTTTAAAAAATAAAATCGGGTTTGTTCGAACACTTTAACTCGAGAACGGCTGGACCGATTTTCATGGTTTTTGGTATTCATAAAATAACAAAATGGAAAGAACATAATGCAACGGGCGGCCTTATTGCTTGGCAGTAATTTCTACCAGGCAACTTTTGGGTTAGGAAAAACAGCTAAAAAAATATACATTTTGCATTCGATCCCTATTTTTTATATTTTATGATTACAACACTGCTATCTACTAACCAACTAGATATATATAATAGGCGCTGTACGGATTATAATAAAACAAAGAAAAGGGTACAAAAGTATCAATTTATTGTTTTTTTTATACAGTGATCTTACATATTATGCTCATTATCTTGAACGATAACATAATCTAAAAAACCTGCCGGTGTTTGTAAGGGCTCATCTAGATGTCTAGCCAAGCCGAGAAACCAAATAATTGACATGGTATGAGCACAGCAGCCTAGAGTTTTTTTGCCAGTAAGACACGTACAATAATATTTTTTAATTGCATTTCTGCCATTTTCTGTATAATCTGCCATAATATAAACATAGTACGTCCTGGCCCTCGAATGTCGCGATTGAATACGACCTCTTAGAAGTCTCGTTGTATTATTAACATTAGGCAAGTTATAATAATAATATAATTTAATTTAATAAGGTATAATTCCTAATAATTATTAATCCTATTAATCTTCGAACCCAAATTGTTCTCGTCTTTGGTGCCATAGTAAAACATAATGTATTCTATACATATTTTTAAAATATGTAAGAATTATCGAGGGCCACCCAAAAAAAAAAAATTAGCCCAGAATGGGTGATCTCCTTTTACCAGTTCTGTTGAAGTCCTATTTAATACCATAAACCGGGTACAAATCTGTTACAGATAGTAAAAACCTCATGCTTAGCAGTAGCGCTTGCAACTACTAGACCATCCATTCACTAATATATGTAAAGAAATATACTGACTAAGCCTTTAACCGTTTTCCACGCGATAAGTTTAAACACTTATCGGAAAGACGACACTATTGCGAGGGGAGTCAACCCTATCGATTACAGCAATTAAAATTACAATGTGATGTGTGTGTGTGTGTGAGAGGGAGAGAGAGAGAGAGAAATTGCTTTGCCCTTTCAGCTCTTAGTAATGACTCATTCATTCAGTACGCAATTGCATCATCCAATTGCCAACCGTTAAGTTCATACAATGACTCTTTAATAATTAACAGATAAGTACTTACCCCAAATATGAATAGCCATGCCTTTAATTAAGATTACATGCAGATAATATAATATAATACAGTATGCTTTTATAGTAGGCTCGTCCCTTATTATATGGGATCTACACATAACAGGTGAAATGTGCATGTACTATACGTACACCTCTGCCTATCCCTTCCAGGAATACAGGCATGATGAAGTTATACTTATTTTTAATAAGTTCCGCAAAAAGTAAATATATTAATATTTATTATTTGTGAAACTTATTAAAAAGAATTTTTATATATTTAATAGTTTATATTTAGCGATACATTTAAGTTTTATTTGGCACACCATACAAATATTTGAGCCTAAACATGGAACGATAAAAAACAAAGGACAGTCTCAAATTACTTAGAACAAGGAACTCTGAGATATATATCAGAAACTGGGTATCAAATGTTGAGTGAGAGGTTATCAAGTAGTTGTATGTATACCTAGGTATACCTCAAGTATGCCGAGCAGAAATGTAATACACATACTGTTATATGATTTGTATCACAGTTATAATAATACCAGCCTGTTACTCTCCCACAGCAGGGCAAAGACCTCTTCTCGTACAGAGAAGACATAAGATGGGTTGGTGATTCCTACACCCATCGGTGATCAATGATGTCTAAATTAGACTTAGAAATATTTATGAATTGAAAAGTTCACTAACTAGGATTGTAACCTCTTGACCTTGACTTTTTATTCGTATATTTCATTATTAATACAAAATAATGTAGCCATCACAATGATAGATCCTGGAGCTGGGTGATATGATAGGATATGACGATGATTGCTAACCTAGAGGTGAGCAATCTAAAAACCTATCTATACAAAAACCAAACTCCTAACTGTAGTTTAGAAGTATAAAGGTGTGCATGTGCATTTAAACACACACACACACACACACATTTTTACAGTTCTAGTCCATTCTGAACCGGAAACCACATGGTATGCCTATACTACCTACCTTTATTTTTAATTCTTACCACCCTAAGATTTTATCCACCAAAGTATATTGACGCAGGTATATATTGTACTGGAACTTTGCCCGCGACTTCGTCCGCAGTGGGTTTCCTATTCCCCTTCCAACTTTAAGAACCCATCCAAACCCTTTAAAGCGTAGTTTTGAAAATAAAATATGGCCTTTTTATAGGTGAAAGAACTAAAAAAATCGGTTCAGTACTTTTTGAGTTTATCCATTAGAAACAAACAATGAAATCTTTCCTTTTTACTTATACATTTTTTTAGTTTTAAATTTAGAAACCAGATTTGTCTGAAATATAACGACTTACAACGACACACATTGGGTGACAATCGTTTCTAAATGTCAAATTTCGAATGTTGTGTTGTTGTTTGCAGGTGTGAGACCCAGTAAAGGTGACTAGCACAAAGTCCGCATTTAGCCCACAAAAATCAATTGTTTAAATGTTAATACATGTATTTAGAAGCTTTGGCGCATAATTTTATTTCGCACTTGTAAATATTTGCATGGAAAACAGCTTCTATTGTTAATGATAAATGGCTATAAAATGCCAAAGATTAGCTTTAATTGATTGTTCAGGAAGTTTTATATAAATAGACTCTCCTAATGGATGATGTAATGCAGAGCAGATATTAATTAATGGCACAGGCAGAGTTGCCTTAAGAAAGTCACCAAATTTTTCATTACTATTTCCTAGGGATGCAAATCGATTGTTTTATGTTGTTCTTGATGCAATGAAGTGTTAAAGTGTCAGTGCAAAGAAGATTCAGAACTAGGATGACATAATTTCACGGATTCCGTAGCAAAAACGGAAACCTTATAAATTCACCCTGTCACACAGCCATTTTACTTGGAGACTGTATCATTATATCGAAGACATTTGAAAGGAAGGTTTAGAGCACGAGCTGGGAAACAACTGTGTAGGGATATCACAAAAATGATTGGGGTAGTAGTGATACTCCCCGTTATGTAACCGAGGGTTGAGAAAAAAAAATACATACGTATGTGGAGTATGGTTGAATCCCATAATCTAAAAATCTTTGATACTTCTAAATGGCTTTTTTTATGAACCCTGTTCTGTGTGTAGCCTACACGCAGTTGGGAGGTTTTTTTATTTTATAATCACATAATCAACCAATTGTCTTCGGGCAAACAAAACGCGTATCGTGAGAAAACACGATCAAGTACAGCCAACACGCAGTGAGCAACAATCAACCTCTGTGGAAAGAAGACATTTAATGACTCAATTCTTTTCCAGGATGATCGAACACCAGAATCCTCACCACGCGGTAGTGGCGATGAAGTGACCTTGGCAATACCATCCCACCGCAACTATGGCGCCATCGGAGGAGTGGAGAAGGTCACATACACCTGGGCAGACATCAATGCCTTTGCCACTGAGTCCAGGTCCCGTTCTAGACGCGCATGGAACTTCTGGAAGCCCTCGGCGAGCGGCATGTTCCAGCAGCGAAAACAGCTGTTGAGAAATGGTAAGTTCAGTGTGCATTGTAGGCTTTTATTGTTAAGAAAGTAGCCTCTCCAAAACTGCCTAATTCTAAGTAAGAACCCCTGTTGCCAAGTGTCCTGATCTTTTTAATATGTATAGAACCGGCAAATAATCTTTGGATATTATTAAATGCCTTCGTCTTTGTGTTATCTAGCCTGTATCTGAGATCACATAGATAAGATCAATAATTATAGAATATATTTGAAACAATTTAGTCAGTCCAATCAGGATAATGATTATAAAATTGTAACTCACACAAGTTCTCACAGAATGTCAGGGTAATATCAGGTATCATTATTCAATTGATTGATTCTTATCAAATCCAAAATCTTAGTTGGGTAATTTGAGATTAAATTCACAAGAATTTGATAAGTCTGCCCAGATACATTTAGAAGCCTTGCTTTATGTCAAGGATAACGGTTTTTTTGTCGTTTGGATTCTTTTAAATCTGTTGAAACACGTGAACAATGCTTTAAGTCATATGACATGAGTGGTCGAGCTAGTTTTGATGGAATGTTCCTAGCTTCTTCGCAAAGCATTCACACCTTAGGAAGTAAGACCAATAGTTAAAGTACCTACTCTTTAAGGGTTCCGTATCCAAAGGTTGCCAACGAAACCCAATTACTAAGGCTCCGCTATCAGCGGGCTGTAGCTCATGAATAGTAAAAGTAGACATTTGAATGTTTTACACAGTGTGTGGATTGTAGTTATAACAACAAATAATCAAAATAAAATGAACTAAAAATGAATGGGGCCCCATCCATGGAACGTGATTTTATCGGCGTTTTTGGCTCGACTTGAACAAACTCTGTATATTTCATCAATGCATTTGGCTGGTTTTTACACTTTCTATTTAATAACGTACTGTCTTCTTTTACATAGTAAATGGCGCCGCCTACCCCGGTGAGCTCCTCGCCATCATGGGCTCATCAGGTGCCGGAAAGACCACACTCCTCAATACGCTGACATTCCGCACTCCAAGCGGGGTGTTATCAAGTGGAACACGAGCGCTGAATGGTCAGCCTGCTACACCTGAAGCGCTTTCAGCACTGTCAGCATATGTTCAGCAGCAGGATCTGTTTATTGGCACACTGACGGTGAAGGAGCATTTGATCTTCCAGGTGAGTTGATGAGTTACAATGCGTATTCAAATAGTGTTATTTTGGTGTAAAATGTATGTTATCAACATTAAATATAATTAATTCTGCTGATAACTTGGTTACGCGGATTTAAATTACATAAAACCATGCCTATGTGCCCCGGAGAATTCAGCATTGGTGTCACACCCACATGTCATCAGCCGGACTTATATTCAGGCTTGAGGCTGCTACTGAGGAATTCCTGATTAAAAACCTAGTAACACTTAGTCCGGTTTAAACTAGTTAACTTATAAAACCGCTGTAGAATCAATCGATTACATCACGTCGATGTAATGGATTATAAAAAGCCATATCCGTTACTGCATCTTGGCAGTATTTAGGATTTACTCGACTCACCTGACCACTAGTCATGACTATGGCGATGTCCGGCGTCTGTCCGCCCACGACACCAACGCGGACGTACACTACAAATAGATTATTAATCAAAATATGCCAGCATAAAATTGTGACTACTGTGAAATCGCTTACTAACAACGCTTTTTGTTATTTAAAAAGCCGTTAATATCAATGGGAAGTCATTTCGTCTGTAGCTTGAACTTTACAAACATCATTTACAAACGATGACTTCTTATACTTCTTGCCTAGTAGCAGAGTCTCTCCTGTACTTTGATATTAGGTAACGTCGTGTAAACCGGTTTATTAAAAATAAAATCAGTCAGTTCAAAGCCGGTTAGGCCTTGACACCATGACAAAAAACCCATAGAGTCGAAATAATTACTTTATGAATCAAAACCATGGAGAATGAGCTCGAAATGTTTTAACAGCGTGTATACGAGAACTTTTTTCTTTACTTCCTCTTCTGTGTCGATGGTATAATTGTTTTTTTTTTCTATTTTTAGGCTATGGTGCGGATGGACCGACACATACCGTTCGCACAGCGGATGCGGAGAGTTCAAGAAGTCATTACTGAGGTGAGGGGACAACTGTCGTTTATTTTGAAACGAATAAGTGGATTTAATGAATTGAAAACTCCTTTGACCGGGATGAGTGATTTTTGGTAGGGGCAAAACTGATGGGTTGGCGTCACCGACTTGCTTATGTGACGTAATGCGTCAGACAGGTTTATTTTATCTTTTCACTTCTGTCGGCAGGCTTCTTTTCTCTTCACACTTTGTCCTATAAAACTACTTATAACTAGTTTAAGGGAACATTGTGAGAGACGGTGCTTACGAACTTACGAAGCCATTGTAAGCAAAACCTTTGGTACAAGTCACCATTAATATTACTTTTTAATTAAGTAGATAAAGTAAAACCCATTTGATAAGATATTAATGGTTCAATGGCACTAGCACTAAGGGTTATTTTAATTCCAAGATACTACAATACCTGAAATGACCTGAGCAGCTCGTGGCTAAATAAAAACAGTTGTACGGGTTGATCTAAGGCTAAGCTACGCTTGCCGAGGTCAGTCTATGGATGGGTGACCGTTCGTAACATGTCGAGACTCCGCCGTGCCGGGAAAGCACGTAACCCGTTGTTCCCGGTTGTCATTTGTAGGTCTTTGACAGTCGTTACGGGTAGTCTAACAACCAGTCTTACCAAGGGGTATCGTGTTTCCCAGTAACTGGGTTGTGGAGGTCAGATAGGCAGTCACTCCATGTAAAATACTGGTATTCAGCTGCCAACTCCAACATAGTTGGGCTAAAAAAGGCTAGGCAGATGATGACGACAATACCTGAAATGGCAGACCGTTATTAAAATATTCAATTATATTAAAGAATTTTTAGTTCTTACCTACGTTAGAGACTTTAGTTGGTTGCCATGTATTGTAAAGGTTGTTTGTATTATTTTAATGTAAGTGGTCATTAACGATAAGCATTAAAATATTTATTAAAACCTGTTTCAGAATGCAATTCTCTTCATATTCATTTTGTTGTCCATATAGATGCTTTACATAAACGCCATTAGGAATCAATTAACTTAGTAGTACCTATCTACTTAGTTAAAGTAACTGATGGAACTATCGTTTTGTATTTTTTTTGTGAAGTTTAACACATAGGGTTGTTTGATTACTCATCAAGTAATCGAATTAACGTAGTGAATTTCCTTCCGAAGTGGTTCTGCCGGCTGTCTCGACGGCCGACGGACTCCACAACATTTAAGACTTTTTGAGTCCAGACACCGAGGAGGTTGATGAATCACTTCTAAAACATGTTGCGCCTCGTGTTAACCTTATGCTCGCCGGCGAGCATGTGGACGCGCCTCTACTGGCAACCTTTTGAGCACTTTTCCCGTTGACAGCGTACGAAGTTTTTGATGCCCTATGATTCCATCCTTTCCTTTTAGACATGTACTTATGAAACCAAAAATCAGAAAACCGTAAACGGCCAAAATATAACAACCTTGTTGGGAGTTATATATTCGAGCCGTTTGGGGCTGAAACACTAGCTATGGACATGGCGTCCGTGTGCCCATCTAGTTTTTCGAGATATTGCCAAGTGGTTAGTCGACTCTTAACGTGACCAGAGGGCTGGCCTTTTTTGACCCAAGAATCAGAATTGCCATTCAACGTGGCAATGGCAAGGCTGCCAGCATTGCCTTTAGGGCACTTCTGCCATTCACAGCGATGCGAATGCATTTTAGATGCCCTGTAAATCTTTCTTTTTCTTTTTTACATTTTTAGCTTATACTACTGTTGATAAATATTACATGTAACTTATCCATTTAATAAATATTTTACTTTAAGTCAGTTATAAACTGCGTAGGTATCTAAGATTCTACTCGTATTTACAAAATAAATAAACAAATTTGATTAAGATAGTTAAAGAGGATGTGTGGCCTGTGTTTTATCTTTATGATACCATTTACTAAGATAAAAATAGGCAAGATATTTTTTTGTAAAAATCAACATCTAATGTCATATCTACATTATAATACGCACCTGTATTTTACTGGTAGATATCATTTGCATAAAACTGTATAGTAAAAAACGTGTGTACATATGTATAAAATATTTTCTGATGAATAATATCCAGATATATTTTCATAACTAATAGCGATATGACCTTAATTAGTGCTCAAACTGTATGAAGAATTCAAAAAAATTCAAGTTTCATTTCATTTAAAAAGATTTACTATTTAGCACGATCGATGATACACAGATACTTACACAGCAAATTGCTAAATTATTATAAAAAATCTACTTACTAAGATTTGCTTAATCACTGGCAAATTCTTCCTTTAAAGTCAGCCGACTATAATTTTTAACCCGAAAACCCATTAGAAAGTCTTTAACAATTTAATTCCGTACTCAACTTTATCTAATCTAAAACCTTGTCCATAGTTGGCGCTCACTAAATGCCAGAACACGGTCATCGGCATCCCGGGTCGACTGAAGGGCATCTCAGGAGGAGAGATGAAGAGGCTATCATTCGCCAGTGAGGTCCTCACGGATCCACCCCTCATGTTCTGCGATGAACCGACTTCAGGACTGGACTCCTTCATGGCACAGAATGTGTTGCAGGTATGTTTTGTTCAGTGGTTAATGAAGTAGGAAATAAGAAAGAAAAAATAAAAGAACTCAACTCATATCTTTATTTGCATTCCATAATGAGTGAGGATCATACAATAGGCTTAAAGCTAAGTAACAATTACGGACCATGTAGGGCACAGCAAAAAGTATAAAATAAATAGGTATTGAAATAAAATTAAAATTAGTACTTAATTAATAACCAATTTTTAGAAAGTATTCTTAATATTAATTACCTAAACTATAACAACTATTTTATTGATATCAAAGAAAGAAAGGAAATATGTTTATTTACCACAGAAAACATGTCAAAAAATAAAACATATTACCAAGAATTTTTAATGATAGTGTTAGTATCCAGATGTTTTGCATGAACTATGTTAGTGAAGACAAAACGTGAAATAAAGTTACATAAAATAGAACTATTTGTCAGTTGCTCGTCTTTACTTGGACATGAAGGATCCGGGGATACTACTCAGCATGATACTGTGGCATGGGGGTACATAGCACAGCGCTGGTCAGACAAGCGCTTCTAATTCAAAACATAACAGCAGACTAGCTGTTGTTATTTTAGTCTGTTGTCACAGCTGTTCATGACTTTCGAGTCAGGTAGACTCTGTGCAGTTTGGACGGGGCCACTAGAGGGTCGAAGCCTGCCAGGGTTGCGGGGTGTTCGAAATAGTCACCGTGACCCTGGAACGAGAAGGGCAAAGACAAAACACGGATGGGTTTTAGTTAAAAAAAGTCTGACACGCCCTCCCGTTCCACCCAGAACGGGAGTCATTGGATGATTTCCCATACTTGAAAAAAAAGACTGCAGATCAAAATGATTCAAGATGCCTCTTAATCAATCAATTTATGTCTCCAGGTACTAAAAGGTCTAGCACAAAAAGGCAAGACGGTGGTGTGCACCATCCACCAGCCGTCATCAGAGCTGTACGCCATGTTTGACAAGCTGCTCATCATGGCAGACGGGAAGGTCGCCTTCCTCGGCTCTCCGGACCAGGCCAACGACTTCTTTAAAGAGTAAGTAGCTTTTAAACACGTCATGTACCTATACAATTTTGTCGATCTGATTTTGAAACTTTTTTAAACTAACGCCAAGTTCCTCCCTTCTATTTAGACTACACAACTATAATATGACGAATATAATATCATAGTAATGTACCTGCTGTGTGTATCTGCTGATTTTAAAAGCTTTTATTTTACCAAGTTGGTCATCCATGTTAGTTAGTATGTGCGGGTCAAATCTTGCAACTGAATTTGAATACAGTTATCCCCAACCGATTTGAAATACATGATATTATTTTGCACTATGCACCTATACATGAGCTATTGCTTAATCTTCCACTGGACCACATTCCTGAAACACCTTAGACGCCAGGAGACCGTAAAACAATACATTCCCTATTGTCTTGTTTTCTGGCACTTAAAGTGTTACTGGCTTAACACAATATTTATTTTTATCAGGGTTTCCGAAATTGGGTTAAACGTCTTTTGACACATTTACGTAACATAAACTCATAATTAGCTTACATTATTATACCACTTAAGCTGTACCTAACACTTATTTACTTCTGTCACGTCGTATATGGGGGGTTTATTAACCTATTCGCCTATTCTTAATCCAAGATGTTGGCTATTGTTCTAACATCGTATTTATATCGTTTTAAATAGGTACCGATAGAACAGGGTGCATAGAAACGCAGGGGTGTATCGAAACATAACTTTAAATAGCATCTTACGTTAATTCAATATTATTTGTTACTATCAAAGTGTCGAAATTATTAATAACATTTCAATAAGAAAAATAGACTGCTTTTATGTAACAAAGAATGTTTGATTAACTTTAAATACCCCTGCAAAGTTTTGTTTTTATTCACCCCGTTTGACGGTATTGCTTCTTTGTAAAATTTACAAGACCCTGCTTCTATAACCCTTTATATATATTTGTGACAAACTTATAACTTATTTATGCACGATGGACCTACACGGCACGGTTATAGTATTTTCACTGAAAGTTTTCATCATTAGTCAAGAACTGTGCGCCATAAATACATCAAAATAATAATATTATTTTGTACTATCTGCAATTAAAGGACCATTGCCCAAGTTCGCCACTTTAATTCCAACCCAACATTTTGACTCCAGTTTCCTTAAAACTAACAATATTTAATAATATTTTCACTTGTTGTGGTAAGCATTACTAACATCTATATATTCCAAAATGACGGCACGGTTGGCGACGTGGCTGAGCGATCGACTGCTGCGCTGCGTGTCGTGGGTTCGATTCCCGCACGGAGCAAATATTTGTATCGCCTACAGGTAGTTGTTCCGGGTGTGGCTGTTCGTGTATATGACTTTAAATGTTTGTAAATACACCCACGACACAGGAGAAATTCCTACGGCGGGGCAATTTCTATAAAAAAAAAGAAAGAAAATCAAAATTCTAGTCGTTTGCTTTAGGAGTTTCTGAAATAAGCAGCTGTGACAGACAGACAAAGTGGGACCACAAGAGTTCCTTTTTTACTAATTTGGCACCCAGTACCCAGTCCTTTTATGAAACAAAACTAATCTTAAACTTCTCCAACAGCTTAGGAGCAGCCTGTCCGCCTAACTACAACCCAGCAGACCACTTCATTCAGCTCCTGGCGGGAGTGCCGGGCAGGGAGGAGACCACGCGCACCACCATCGACACGGTGTGCACGGCCTTCGCACGCTCCGAGGTGGGCTGCAAGATTGCCGCTGAAGCTGAGAATGCACTGTATTTTGAGGTATTACGAATAAAACTGTATTTGTAATTAATGCTAATATATAACAACCTAATTGGAAGTTATATGTTTGAGCCGTTTGAGGTTGAAACACTAGGGCCATGGGGTCCGTGTGCCCATTTAGTTTTTCGAGAAATCGCGAAGCGTTTGATCGACTCTTCGCGTGACCAGAGGGCTGGCCTTTTTTTTGGCCAAAGAATTAGCACTGCCATTCAACGTGGCAATGCTGCCAGCCTTCTGGGCACTTTTCCTGTTGACAGAGATACGAGTGAATTTTTCGGTGCCCTGTGACTATTTATTTTATTTTAATTTTATGTATTAATAGTTGTATGCTAATTGATATTTAGTTCCATAAATTGGTTTTAACATAACACGTCAAATGTAAATAGAAAAAACTGAAACTGATGATGAGATGAGATGATGTCGGTGTTCCCTATTTGGCTAACTTGAGAGTAGACACCGAAACAAATGCAGGAGTCACAGTCTAGTCCAGACATTATCTTGACCAATAGATTGTATTTCTGCAGGTACTTTCTTTCTGACATCATTGTTAAGGTGTTATGAAACAGTCTTAAATAAAAGTCTTATAAAATTATTCATTAATTTGATCTTAATAAGATAATATACATCGTTTGATGACTCACTAATTGCCTACACTTTTTTATCAGTGCACAATCATTAATCGGTTGTAGCCGCAGTCATAGACATATTTTCAATATGTGTAGATGTGGTAAGCACCCTTGGTTTCTAACATGTCTTAAAAACGGGCTAGGTTCAAAAATCGAACATGGGGTATGTTAGGTTTTCGAATCTAGCCCGTTTTGAACCTGCCAGTACTCCATTTACATACCATCTTCTTTCTCTAACCTCATTATTCTTCTTCAGCGCAAGATTTCGTCCGGCTGGGCGGATCCTGCGTGGTCGGAGGCTACGGCCATACGTTCGCGTCGCTCGCCGTACAAGGCGTCCTGGTGCGCGCAGTTCCGGGCAGTACTGTGGCGTTCCTGGCTGTCTGTCACCAAGGAACCTATGCTGATCAAAGTGCGGTTTCTGCAAACTATTGTGAGTATTGCTTACATGCTGAAATATTTTAATGATTCACTCCCTAGAAAGAAGAGGAATAAACTTACATTATAAATCTCGCTGCGAAGCTTCAACTAAATATGATGTCGCTAGATCCCTGTTATTACCATATGTACCATGATCAGTCACATACCTGGCTATAGAATTCCATAAGCTCTTTTGATCGTACCTGGCAATCAAAGGAGTTGTAATGTAAATCTTGCAGTAAATTACGCTTCAAAACTTTCTAAACAATTGTTTAAACAAAAAGGTTTTAAACTTTCCCTCTTGTATTGTTATAGATGGTGTCCATTCTCATCGGCGTGATCTACTTCGGGCAGCACCTGGACCAGGACGGCGTCATGAACATCAACGGAGCCATCTTCATGTTCCTCACCAACATGACCTTCCAGAACATCTTCGCTGTTATTAACGTAAGGATACATCTTTATTTGAACTTTGGCTTTTTTTGTGCAGTGATAAGGCTTCATGACTGGCAATACTCAAATTTTCTCAAAGCACAAAGCACTTGTTTTGGTCGCGGCAAGGAATTATTACCTAATACTCTTCAAATTTTGTGCTGATTATCAAAATGAGAAGATCAAAAATGTATTAGAATTGAATTGTGGACTTAACGGCCAGGTCTGTCAGAACGACACATCCAAAAATAACGAGCAGCCTCAATGTTGCAAGTGGAACTGACTCGTATTAGATACAATAAGTAGTCCATATTGTTTAAAACATACCAAGCTAAAAAAAACAACAAAACATACGTAGGTGTATAAAATTTGCTAGGAAGTCTATTTATGTGCAGTCTATCTTGATATCGCCTTAATAATAGCTAGCCTTTTGTTAACTGCATTGGAGTTGGCTTCTAGACTTTCCGGATGCCGCTTACACTGGTATTCAGCGGTATTTTACATGGAGCGACTGCTTATCTGACTTCCAAAACCCAGTTACTGGGTAACACTATGGTGTTGGTCAAACTTTCGGGCTTCTGAACTTTCCATTACGACTGTCAAAGATTTAAAAATGACAGCCGGGACGAATGCTTTCCTGTTTAGTTCGAAGTACGGAGGGGTCTCGGTATATAATAGAAGGGCCCATTCGCAGACCGACCGGCAAGTTTAGTTTAACTTTGAAGATTCACCTATGTGTTGGCTGTTACTAATTAAGGCCACAATAATCATCTCTGTCAAATAACAAGTATATTTCAACCCCCTTTTTGTCCACAGGTATTCTGCTCAGAACTACCAATCTTCATACGGGAGCACCATTCAGGGATGTACAGAGCAGATGTCTACTTCTTGTCGAAGACGTTAGCGGAGGCACCAGTCTTTGCGACCATTCCCCTTGTGTTCACCACCATCGCGTACTACATGATAGGGCTCAACCCTGAACCGAAGCGATTCTTCATCGCTTCAGGACTGGCAGCCCTGATTACTAATGTCGCTACTTCGTTCGGTGAGTTTGTTTCTTTTTTATAGTCATGCTTTTGTTGTAGGGGGGCGTTGATAAAACCATCATTTCATTGACACCTCCCTTAGTTTAATTTAGATTTTGCTTATCAAAGTCGGGTGGAACTGCTTTCCTGTCAACTGATTAATGTTTTCACTAATGTGGAGCTCATAATGGTTGGACCTTAGTGGTTTAAACTTATACATTGACTGTGACCACGTCAAGGAACGATTGATGTCAAAAATTTCTGATGGTTTATAGGTGAGTGGCGGATTAGGAACAAGAATTAGCAAAATTTAGTTTGTAAGAATCTCCTTACTTACCAAGACTTTAGGTTTATTATGTACGATTTGGTTTTTGGTGCACGGGTTCAAGCCAGCCTTGTCAAAAATTGTATGCCATATCATACAGCATTGTATAAAAATCGAACGTAACAAAGCAGAAAAACACAAATAATAAAATTCGCTGTCGTTTTTTACCTTTTTAAATATGTATACTAAAAACAACATTTGGGTGTTGTGCGTGCTAGCAACAAAAAAACTATAAAAAAACTGTGCTGTCCAATTATAGTCGAAACAAGGTGACTGACCACAATTTAAGAAATATTGTGCAACAGCCATGCGGTTATACTATCGAATTTTGTTTCTAAAATAATGCTTTTATCAATTGCGTTAATAGGGAATGCCACAACCACTAATTTGATGAAAGCCTATATTAAATGACAATTTCATAACGATTTGTAAGTAGATGATTGACTGGGTTGCTACTATGACATCTCGATCCATTTCAATTTCTCACTTGTACTGAGCCGGTGTCCGCAACTCCACGTCTTAACGAGTATTTTGCGCGTGGGAATTTCTCACTTTCAATATGAGGTTCTTCGAGATTCAAACGGTGTGAAGACCTATCGGCAAATTCAATAATTCAGTACCTTTTTAGTAGGTCCACTATTTACACAACAGTACAAATAGAAGAATCATACCCAGAGCCGTCATGTGCTTTGAGTACAATATTCTTTTTTTCTCTGTTCCCATCCTAATTTACTCAAGTAAATCTTTTAGACACTTTTGGTTAGCACGAACTAAGAAAAATGTTGACCCGTCCAAAATATAATTAGAAAATTTAATTACCAAACAGTTTGCAAAACGGCTACGAAGTAGCTGTAGGACCAATCCCCAGATTTTTTGAACATAGGTGAATAATTTGAAGATCTTTCCCAAAATCTCATAAATTTTTCACGCATAAACTCGAAAGTCAAAAGTACCTTAGTAAACCTATGAAACCTCCACATGGCCGCATTTTTTACGCTCCGAAACACAAAACGGGTTTAACATTGCGCAACGATTACAAAACGGAATGGAAGACTCCCAAGAATGCAGACTTATCTTGAACCTCTTTAATTAACTTGACAATGCTAAGTTGGCCATAGGTTTACTTTAAGGTATGATGGTGGTATCTTCTATTTGATGGGACTTTGAGTCGTTGCGCGTCGGTCGACGTTTGGTTACGAAAATTGTTTAGATGTTATTTTCTGTTTCTCATAAAAATATTATTATTTGTTAAGGATTTTGAGTTAATTATGGATACTGTATTTAAGTGTTTCCGGTTTTTTGCATAGAAGGGTTTTTAGCTCTATATTTTTATCGTATTCGTTCGTGATGACTATTTTTTGGTTGAGTTTTAAAGAATGCGTACCTCCTTTGGGATATTGACCTAAACTTATAGACTACCATTTCTGTTCAATACTAAAAATTAAAAAAAAAGTATTTTCTGAACTTTTAGTTGATAAAATCAACGTCTAGAAAGAACATATAGGTAGGTTACCTTTTTGTTATTAAAATATGTATTTAATAAGTCATTTTTTACTTGCAGTCTAGTTGCTTAAACTTGCATCATTGTCCCTACAACTACATAATTAGCACGAATACTTGACGTAATTTTTTATAACGTCAAATGGAACGTTTTAAAAATTGTTTTTAAAACTTTCCTGTTTGTATGAGGTAAACACGATAAGGATCACCCATAGATATTCATGAATCTTAAAAGTAAATTAAATAATATTATATTCGAAACGAGTATTTTCAATTTTAATATCGTTCGAATTGACGTTAGCTTTATGTCACGCATTTGTGCTAGGCTAGGCTAGGCTAGTTTTCAAATTATTTCCTTTATCAAGCGAGATCCTTTAAAAGTGCAAAGGTCAAAATGGCATAAACCTTTGATCAATGTCAGACAATGTCTAGTTGACATCAAAGTAAGACATTTTTAATGGACTGGTTGGATCTGTTTTATTTGATTGTTAGTTACACCTTTTTTATTATCAACTGAGTCATTCTGTGACATTATGATAGAACTGAGTCAGTTAAGCACTAAAGCAGATTTCATCGTGCACTGAGTAACTAAAAATAGACAAACGAATTTATAGCCGACGAAAAAAGGAGGAGGTTCTCTATTCGACTCGTATATTTTTTAAATTATTAGATTTTAGTATATTTTAGTTTAGTGGCACGTCATGATGGCCCAGTGGGCACGTCATGATGGCCCAGTGGTTTAGGCCTCGCCTCTTGTGCTCGAGGTTGTGGGTTCAAACCTGGGCAAGTACCAATGTGAGTTTTACAATTCATATGTACTTTCTTAGTTTATCTTGGACATGACTGACATTGGTGAAGGAAAACATCGTGAGGAAACCTGGACTTATATAAATAATATAAGTCTGAAATCGACAACCCGTCTTGAGCAAGCGTGGTGATTAATGCTCGTGCCTTCTCTGTATGCGAAGAGGCCTTTGCCCTGCAGTGGGACAGTAACAGGCTGGTACTACTACTACTACTACTAAACGCTTCTGAATTCCTCAGTAGCAGCCCGGAGTCTGGATTTGTGCCCGGTTCATGGCAATAGTCCCATCCTGTAACATGGGCCTTCAACAGAACTGGCGAATGTGTGTACTAAGAACCTCTGCTTAAACCCTTCGGGGAATATAGGCGTGATGTTATGTCATTTAAACCTTAATACAAACACACGGTTGGCGCAGTGGCTGAGCGATCGACTGCTGCGCTGCGTGTCGTGGGTTCGATTCCTGCACTGAACAAATATTTGTATGGCCTACAGGTAGTTGTTTCATGTATGTGACTTTAAATGTTTTGTAAACGCACCTACGACACAGGAGAAGTTCCTAGTGTGGGGCAACGTTTTTTTTTAAAAAAAAAACATAATGTATGGCTAACAGTTTACTAAAACGTCACTCTCGGTTAACTCTGTCGTAAAATATGACTATATTTTTCTAGTCTAGACCAAAGTAAACAAAACACCTATTAATACTTAATGAAACCAATTAAAACATCGCAAGAGTTACCTACGGTGTCCAATCGTTGATTGTACGAATGCACACACAAACGTTAGTTATTAGTTATTTAAAGGCATTCTTTATTAATATTATACGACTATTATTGTTTTATTTTGACCTACCTATAGTAAAATTTAAAGTACGACTCTCTCAGTGGAAAAAGAACCAATAATTCATAAATTGCTGGACGCACGAACTTTTTACTATTCTCGAGGCTAGAATTACCACTTCGAAGAAGGCGTTTCGAGTTTTTTTTTTTGTATTTTATCATTATATTTTATTGTAATATTGCTGTGCTCTTATAGGGTCCATAATGTGCTAAAAGCTGCGTATCTATGGCTCTAAACACTTTTATGACGTCTCATATTTAATAATATATTATAAAATTACATGCAATAACTGAATACGAAGATCAAAATACACACGGAACCACCCACATATATAAACTACGGCGAATTCAATCATTTCATCGCGATATTTCCCCGATCAGTATGAGATGTAACGGGATACAAATTTCTCTGCGCCCGCGCCGCAGCTTCTCGTGTGTCGTGCAACATAATACCCTCAGCCACACATCACCGTTAGGCGGTTTTCCACAATTTACATAAACACGCCAGTATTGAGGTTAAGGCTTTACAATGTTGTGTTATCAATATGTCAGCAAGAAAGGGAATGTGATTTACAGATTCCTATCGTTATTTTAGTATAATATATTATATACACAATAATGTAAAGTGTAATGATGGCCCAGTGGTTTAGGCCACGCCTCTTGTGCACGAGGTTATGGGTTCAAACCAGGGCAAGTACCAATGTGACTTTTTCAATTCATATCTATGTACTTTCTAAGTTTATCTTGGACATCACTGACATCGGTGAAGGGAAACATCGTGAGGAAACCTAGACTTATAATTAATATACGACCGACGACCGTTGTGGCGCGGCGGGCGAAGGTCCGCCTGCGACGCAAGAGGTTGCGGGTTCGATTCCCGCCTTGGGACAAATGTTTGTACGATCTACAAATATTTGTTCCGGGTGTTCTGGGTATTTCCTATGTATAATAAAAATATCTATCTATGTAATGTATTGTATTAAGTATATCAGTCATCTAGTACCCATAACACAAGCTCTGCTTAACTTGGGGCTAGATGATGCTGTGTGGATTGTCCAGCATTATTTATTTATTTATTTATTTATTATTTATATACATAAGTCTGAAATCGCCAACCCGTCTTGAGCAAGCGTGGTGATTAATGCTCGTGCCTTCTCTGTATGAGAAGAGGCCTTTGCCCTGCAGTGGGACAGTAACAGGCTAGTATTATTTATTATATTTTATACGTTACATGTTAACCTATTTCAAATAAGTGGGATCATTAACACCTTTAGCGCCAAGTGACCAACAAGCAATACATTTTCTATTGTGTCTCGTTTTCTGGCAGTTAAATTGAAAGTGAAACAAAAAACAACCGAAACTTTGACAACCAGTGTTACCAAGGGGTATCGTATTGCCCAGTAACGGGGTTGTGGAGATCAGATAGGCAGTCGCTCCATGCAAATTAATGGCATTCAGCTGGATCCAGTTAGATTGGAAGTCGACCCCAACATGGTTGAGGAAAGCTAGGCAGATGATGATTAAATTGAAAGTGAATGAGTGAAAAAAATAAATAATGATTGCTGTTGGCAAGGTAAACCTCTTCCTAGCCCTTCGGAGAATACAGGTGTTTAATGTTATCACATTGATTCTTAATCAAAACAGTCCCTTTTTTGGGTACATCATATACAATCTTTCAGTGGTGTTCATTTGTACCTAAATGTTTATACATCTGTTATCATAAAATAAGAAAGAGTCCACCAAAAAGTTCATTGTACCCTTTTATCTTACTTCTGCATAGGCAAGGTAAAAACAGTAGGTGCCGATGCCAGCAACATCAAGCTTCCCCTATCTGTCATATGTCTTTGATAGTCTTTCAACGTTTTTACAAAATAATAGTTCATTTTCAATTAAGATATTTACTTTGCAGCCTAGTGTAGATTCTAAAATTGTTCCTTATTATTTATACCTGTATTTTAACCATATATTTTCTGACACAGGTTACCTAATATCGTGCGCAAGCAACAGCGTAAGCATGGCCGCGTCAGTGGGCCCGCCCATCATCATCCCCTTCATGCTGTTCGGAGGATTCTTCCTCAACACTGGGTAAGTTGGCAGTGTAAGCACTTTCTAAGTTTATCTTGGACATCACTGACATCGGTGAAGGAAAACATCGTGAGGAAACCTGGACTTATGTAATTAATATAAGTCTGAAATCGCCAACCCGTCTTGAGCAAGCGTGGTGATTAATGCTCGTTCTTTCTCTGTATGAGAAGAGGCCTTTGCCCTGCAGTGGGATAGTAATAGGCTGGTTTACTTTACTGGGTAAGTTGCTTCTAGATTCTAGAATATTCAGTATGATAATCGGACCTAGAACCTTACAAACACAGTTAGTGGCTGAGTCATACAATATTGAACATCAGGATGGCAACCAGTCAGGTTATATTTAAAGTGATGGCACGTAACACAAAAAACGAAGTTATGAGAGATAAAAATAATACATTGATGGAGACAAACTAACCTGACCAATCAACTTTTGATTATAATCTGACTACTCTTAACTTATTCGTATTGCTTTAATCTCTCTTGACTTCATTTTTTTTGTTTCTTGTATATGTGGGCATTTAAATGTGTATTTATTCCTGTTTTCTACAAAATTATGTATATTTTCAAGTAATTTTTTACCTTATTGCACCTAACATGATCTGTCTCTGCATCACCCTAAGGTAGTTTGATAGAAAATGCCTAAGACAGTCTTTGCACGGTATTTTACTAGTGCATAAAGTTTTGCAAAAAATTGTAGACTGTTGATCGCTACGCTTGCGAGGCCTACGGATTCTTTTCGTAACCGCTACGCGATTGGCAAAGTTAAATTCGCGTAGAACCTATTTTCGTAGCTCTCAGTGGTAACAAAACCAGTAAACGCTGGCTTCTCATTCTATAGAAACTCTGTATTAAGCTAGGTCATCTCTACATCCAAATATACTTACACATATCAAACTAACTCTTGAATTTACATATATACAATTATACTATAAAACTAACTATATACATATTTACAAAAACAAAAAAAAAAAAAGCCGATTGCCACGTTGGATGGCAATGCTGCAATGCAATACTCTTGAACCACTGTTATCGTATGGCCATCGAGTTTGAATTAAAATGATTGAATCACATGGTGATAACTTATCGAAGTTTTTTTTTATTTTTTTTTAATTACCTAAAAGGATTCATAGCATCTTATCTTATATTTTAAGAACTTATTGAAGAACTATATTATTATTATAACTTCATATAAAAATCTTATCATGCATCATGCAATCACATCATTAACACACTCACGTGAGTAGTTTGAAACCAGTTCCTGAGAATTTCAGATAAAATTTATTCATTTCAACTAAACCCGACCAGTTCGAACTAGATTTTATAACAACCAGATCGTAACAAGCAATAATAATAATAAATAAAAATGATTGAATCACATGGTGGTCACTTATCGAAGTTGTTTTATATATTTTTTTTTACCTAAAAGTATTCATAGCATCTTATCTAATATTTTAAGTCTCCGAATGAATGTTCATACCTATTGAAGAACTATATTATTATTACAACGTCATATAAATTCTTATTATTCATCATGCAATCACATCATTAACACTCACGTGAGTAGTTTGAATCCAGTTCCAGAGAATTTCAGATAAAATTTATTCATTTCAACTAAACCCGACCAGTTCGAACTAGATTTTATATAAACCAGATTGAACAAGCAATAATAATAATAATTAATACCAATTCATGCATCATTTAGAAAGAAAAAATGCTCTTAGCAAAATAAACTCTAAAACCCTGATTAATAAGCTTGAGGCTAAATAAAAGGAGCCGCACGGGTCATTCGAAGGTTAAGCTATGTTGCCTAGGTCAGTCTGTGGATGGGTGACCGTACATTACATCAAGAGACACCTCCGTGCCTTGGAAAGTCCCTGCTGTCATTTATAGATCTTACTCAGTCGCTACGGGTAGTGAAAAGCCCGAAAGTCTGACAACCAGTCTTACAAAGGGGTAACTTGGTGCCAACCTTCAAATTAACCATACATTTTCGAGCATTAGTTAGTAATTAGACATAATTTTAATCCACGTTAGCTAATAATTGAGCATTGAACGTTGTGCAATACATTTTATGAAGAAACTAAACTAAACTTAATTTGTTTTAATATTGTCTAATAGTGATAGGTTGATCCAAAAAACACTTCTAATGAAAAAAAACCAGTCAAGAGCGAGTCGGACCTGCCATCGATGGTTCCGTACTATTATTTTTTTAAAGTGTGCTATTTAGAGACATCGTTTTATTATTCCTGTAATCTTTACATAAACTTCTATCACATAGAACTATTGGGCCATCGTGACATTGTGTATTATAAATTACTTTATTTTTTAGTCTGTATAAATTATATACTTATTCCGTAAGGTTAAATAAAATATTTTTTTCTTAGGTATTAATTCGTAACTTAAAAAGACTATAAAGTAGTGAAGAAAAGCGGGTTCTTTATTACTTTATAGTTTTTTTTCCTTTCCATCGGAACTTAACCCTAATGATATCTTTCACTCAACAGTTCCGTACCACCATACCTCGGCTGGATATCGTACCTCTCCTGGTTCCACTACGGCAACGAAGCACTGCTGATCAACCAGTGGGCGGGCGTGGAGACCATCGCGTGTACCCGGGAGAACTTCACCTGTCCAGCGTCTGGCCAGGTCGTGCTGGATACTCTTAGCTTTTCTGAGGTAAGTTAACTTATTTATACCCATCTTTTGCCCGCTCCTTCAGGCTTAGGTTGGAAATTATTCCACAAGAACTCATTATCCGGGTAAAAGTATCCTATTTCCTAACCTAGGTCATGATCGATCCGTGTACCGTTTAAGGTGTGAAAAGCTAACGAACAGACAGACAGAGTAACTTTCACATTTATAATATTGGTATGGATTTCATTAATGTCCTTTTGCGTGGTAGTAGGTACTAATTGGATCTCTTTGTACAACGGGTCCCTTAAAAGCCATTTGATTAAGAAAAATATTATTTTAAAGCATAAATCAGTTCCTCCGTGCCCCGGAAAGCACGTTAAGCCGTTGGACCCGGTTGTCATTTGTAGATCTTTACAGTCGTTACGGGTAGTCAGAAGCCCGAAAGTGACAACAAGCCTTAGCCAAGGGGTATCGTGTTGCCCAGTAACTGGGTAGTAGAGGTCAGACAGGCAGTTGCTCCATGTTATTCAGCTGCATCCGGTTAGATTGGAAGCCGACCCCAACATAGTTGGGAAAACCAACTACTATATGTAAACCAATAACTATGTTGGGGTCGGCTTCCGTTCCGTCGGCTAGGCAGATGATGATGACCATGAAATAAAATATCTTCCGAATTGTATTTATTCTAAAATTTCTCCGTTTCCTAGGATGACTTCACAATGGACGTGGTCAACATGATTCTGCTGTTCATCGGCTTCAGATTCCTCGCCTACCTCGCTCTGCTATATCGCGCGCGCAGAGGAAAGTGATCCTGCAAAATTTACGAGAACATTACTGATTCCTTGGCCATATTAATACAAGACTTGGGTAAATAGTATATTTTATACGGTACGTTTAATTTCAGACGCTCTGCAAGGCGTTATTAATTATTGTGATTTGAATATTACTTGCCTACCAGGGTCTTAGCCAGATTAAAAATAATATAACTAATGTAAGTCACACTGAAAAGTAATTAGAAACAGTAAAATAATGTGTAGATTTGTGTACCTATGTATATTGTCAACTCAAATCCCGCCAAGTGCGTGTCGGATCACGAACAGTGAAGGGTTCCGTAATCGGGATATCAAGGATCTGACAAGGCTTTATTCAATCATGTAAATGTGGGACCAGACCGAATTAAGTTGTGCAAAAGTATTTGTCCAAAGGAAATATGTTTTAAAATTGGCCATTTTACTAAATTAGTTTATTCAAAGTTGTGTAAGAATAATTAATAAATGGCTTGTTGTTATTGTTGTAATGTCATAATTTTATACTTAAACTTAAGCAGTGTTATGTATGTTTTATCAAGAGTACAGTTCACCTTATCTAAGTTTGTCGCTCTCAAACCAGGCTTTACGTTGCGCATGTCATGGCGTACTACTGGTAACTGTTTTATTATATACTATTATTGTGTACTCTCATTGTACGTCCATTATGTACTATCATGCACGCCTGCGACTTCGTTCGCATGGGTTTCGTACTTTTCGTTCAACCTCCAACCCCTTTTAAGCGTAGTTTTGAAAATAAAATATAACTTATGTTACTTTAATTTAGCTTTCTATGGGTGAAAGAATATTTAAAATCGGTAAAGAAGTATCTATCCTTTACAAAAAAGCAATTTAATCTTTATTCTTTATTATGTGGTTTTAGATTTGTTGTTACCGGCGACTTTTTATTTGCGCGGTACTCTAATTCTTTTTCTGAAATAAAAGTAGTCTAAGTTACTCTTTATAACATTATCTATCTGCCGTTAAAATCGGTCCAGCCGCTTAGGAGATTAGCCGGAACATTACGCTTTATTATCATATTAATAAGTTTTGCATTTAGTAACAATCTGTTAATTTGACATTACCAACAGACATTACAACTTTGATAGTGACCACTGGGCAGCCAGCTGGCACTGGCTGAACGGCAAACTTCTATGAAGCAAACTGTATCTCTATGGGTATCTTAATACGTGTATGTAATGTCTGTAAAGGACATATCTGACTTCCCATATTAAACTGACTACCTCATGTAATGTTTCTTTTTAACGCCTGGAAGAATGGATTCACAACGCTCACCCACTTATATATACATATATGAAATAAGTACTATACAACGAAACGGAGTTAAGGCTAAAGATTGTGCTGCGCTGACATTGGTACACCGACTTAAGTTCAACTAAGTAAGACTTAAGTTTCGCACTTACAACGTTTTAGGGCTGATTGTTCAATAGTCAGTTTTTTTTTTCGAAGCATAAAAATGGCGGTTTGACAGATTTTGTGTTGGAAATTGACATACTCACCCCATTTCAAAATCAGCCTTAACTGTTTAAAGTGCAAACGGGCCTAAAATATAAAGATTCCTTCAAATACCTACACTCTGTATCTAAGAATTTGTTCAAAGAGTTCGTAAACCTGTTTAATTAGTTTATAAAACTGTAATAGAAATAAAAATAAAGGTATTTAAATATTATTATTTAGTTTTTTATTTATATACCCACTCCAATGAATAACTGGCCACTCAACCCACAGAAAAAATATACTTTATCAAACGCATGTCTACACAACATCATAACATCACGCTATAGTCGTCGAAGGGAGGCAGGGTGGCATAGCTGCAGTACACCTACATTTCGCCAGTTATGTTTGAATCCTATGAATTGGTGCCATGTCCCATAGGGGGAGAGACTTTTGTCATCTACCGGTGACAAATGAGACCTTGGGGCTGCTACTGAGAGACTCCAGATAAGAAACCCAATAACACTGGTTGCCACGAGACTCTAACTTCATTCTCTGCAGTAGCGCTTGTGACCACTGCGAACCTTGCGTACCTTTTATCTAACTGCTGTGGTGATGACATTGATAAAAAAACCAGACAAGCGCGAGTCTGATTTGCGCGCCAAGGGTTTCATACAAACTGTAGGTAAATGGACTTTAGGTAAGGAATTGAATTGAAGGTATTTTCACCAAAATAATTGATATGACCTACTGAAGCTCATAAACTGTGATAGCACCGAATATTACTCTGACGAAAAGATAAGAGTGACAATGTAGTCAATGTAGGATAAAAGGACAAATTTAATTTTATAGTTGAAAACAAAGATTCTTTACAATTCACTAACACAAAAGTAAGTTTGTACTCACTTTTTCTATTCTGTGATATTATTACAAAATAACAATTTTCGGGCGTAAAGGGAAACCTTTACTTGGGCTGAGAGCCCTTGCTTATTGCCAAATTTTATGATTATAGGTCAAAGGGAAGTACCCCATAAGTTTTGAATTACTTGCGAATGTAAAAATATGTCGCATAAATAACCATATTTTTTATTGAGTTAATTTAGAAGCTTGGCTTTTCGAGTAACCATATTAATGTATACTTGATACCTCCACGTGTTTCTGAAAAAAAGACCTTGACAGACAAACAAATAGACGTGATCTTAAAAGGGTTCCGTTTTGCCTTTTGACGTACGGAACCCTAAAAATGAGTTGAAAATAAAACGGGTCAAGGTTCAAATTTTCGTAACTTTACTCAACAAAGACACAGTCTACTCTGTCTTATAAATACAGCTCCAGTACTGTTAGTTACTGTTGGTTTCGTCGTGTTAATCTGTTTAGATAAAACGGGCACGTGCGTAATGGTAAAAAAGAAAAGCATACTGTATTTTGGGAGCTAGGTATGAGGTATAAATGTGTCTCCTTAATTTCAAACTACAATATATGTACTTTAAAAATGGCTCGTGTTATGTTTATAATAATAACAATTCGCGATTTCAGACTAATATGGATTAAATAAATATAATTTATTAAAAGATTTTATTGCTTCTCATGAAATTGTTCTACAGCACAAAATTGAGGCAGCCTCGGTAAGTTATAAACATACTTGTGATGGGGTTACCTCGCAACTTCCCATGGGTTGCAATTTACCATGTTGAGACATAATTAAAAAGGATAAGAAAAATAAATGATGTTCTAAGATGTTACAAAATGTTTGTAGCAAGTTCAGGTGTGTGTAGTGTTTGTGGGTGTGTGTGGTGTGTGTGTGTGTGTGTGTGTGAATTAATGATTGATCGGTTGATGTATATAAAAATTGAGTACAGATTCAACTTTAGCATACTGGTTAATAAAAGTTCCAGATTACAAGTCCAGTTTCGTTTACGATGTTATCCTTTTATGTAATATCTTTTTGTTTACTGTCTACGTCTATTTATTTCTTTATAATAATCACAAGGCATCGAAAAATTCATCCGCACCACTGTCAACGGGAAGAGTGCCCAGAAGGCTGGCAGCATTGCCACGTGGAATGGCAAATTAATTATTTTTATTTCTTCATGACATATCTTAGATAATCTTATAAATTAAGTAGATATGAATTTAGAAAGTCACATTGGTACTTGCCAGGATGTTAAACCACAACTTCGTGCGTGAGAGACAAGTCCTTAAATCCATTTGAAGGGCATGAGGGATAGACAGGGCGATGGGGAGGCCACAATCATGTACTGAACTCATGGTATCAATCAATCAATTTCAATAAATTCAATCAATCATTGATCAATTTGTGTATCGATGTCCATACCACCCTGTATTTTTTTATATTTTTTTTTTAAACGTTGCCCCACACTAGGAATTTCTCCTGTATCGTGGGTGCGTTTACAAACATTTAAATTTAAATTAAAACCTAATATATATTAACATAAAATAATTCTATTGAATGTATTTTTATTTAAATCAATAATACTGCATCAAATTAAAATTATAAATTCATAAAATAAATGGTAATGTCTGTGATTTGGATGCTCTTAGCTTATTCAATATTTCTACACTTGCAATGGTAGTATATATGGATCAATGTTTTATGTAAGATCTCAATGTACCATATACTAATAAATAAATATCTTTATCTTTTATCTTTATAAATAATTATGTTAAATAGTAATTTCATTTAGAAAGCCAGCAGAATCCTAGTTAGTCGATACTTACCTGGCTTTTGTGGTTACAGTAACAAATAAGACAATATCTTTTCTATACATAGTGTGGAGAAATTGATTGGAGTAACCACAATAAGAACGTGGGGAATAAACCGCAAAATACGCACTCTCGCCTACCTAGGTAATGTTGAAACTGGCTGGTAACGTAACCTATATACTACAAGTACCTAGATATGAAGGTAGAAGGAGTATCGTGTTGCCCAGTAACTAGGTTGTGGAGGTCAGATAGGCAGTCGCTCCATGTAAAACACTGGTATTCAGCTGCATCCGGTTAGACTGGAAGCCGACCCCAACAAAGTTGGGGAAAGGCTAGGCAGATGATGATGATGACCTAGATATGTAGGTATTGTTCAATTGGTAACGTAGATACCTATATGCTACAAGTACCTAGATATGTAGGTAAAGGTAAATTCATTTTTTACACATTCTTCGACTTAGGGTCAGTTCACACAGAGACGCGACGCGACGCGACGATGCTTGAAGAGACCAGTGTTTTCACGCAGCGTGAATCGTCGCCTACCAGCGAAGCACCACTGTAACGTGATACCTCGCGCTGCGCCCTCAGGCAGCTTACGCTACATCTCAAGTTATCTCAATTTAAACTATCTTTTTGTGTAGTCAATAATGTTATATTTGGTATAACTATCTTGAGAAGTGCACGCCAAAAGACGTCCACTGCTAGACTCAGCCCTCAACCAAAGATTTCCATAATGATTGGTCCTGCGCTTCCCTCATCCATCGGCTTCCTGTGATCTTCACCAGATCGTTAGTCCACCTTGTGGGGAGGCTACTCAAGCTGCGTCTTCCGGTAGGCGGTCACCACACGAGACGCCTTTTGCCTCACCGAAGTATGTGTGGTTTTAACTATATAGATTGAGGAATGATGTTATAAAAAACCTCTGTCAAAACAACGTCGTGTCGGGGAATCGCCAACGTTTAAAGTATTTTTTTTATTTGCCTAGTGATTCCCCGAATTGCGAAAAAACCCAGATTCAAAGAGTAAAATATGGATATTTTTTGAACGGCTAAACCGATTTACATCAAACATGCTAAGAACACTCCCGACTAATTCACCTCTCAAACAAAAAAAAACAAAATCACACACACACACAGACACGTCAAACTTATAACACCCCGTCGTTTTTGGTTAGGGGGTTAAAATCTTTTTTACTTTTTTTCTCTTGGATGTCCTCCGCCCAGAGGGGCGGAGAGGTCTATCAGACTCTTACTGACTAAAAACGGGTGGTTTTTACGGTGAAACGGTGTTCTATCTCACACCTAAGCCGGGGGTCGCGGGAACGTACGACCCTTCCGCAACCCCCGGCTACTGCCTGGCCGCCTCTGCTGGCCTCCTCAGGTGGAGGAGGGGAGTGAAGTGTGTCTCCTCCCGTGTCGTCTAAGAGGGGCGCGCGTGGAACACTTCAAGCCGCCACCTCGGGTCCTGATGTCTGGGGGGCGACGGACGTAGCGGGTTAAAAACTACGTTAGGGTTTGGGGAATATATATTTTTGAATGACTGCCTGGGATTTTTACAAGCAGCTAGTGGATATTAGAAGGAGTAACTTTTACTTTATTGACTTTATTGTAGAAAAGGAATTAGACCCCAAATAAATTGGGATAAAGGCAGCAGAATAAATTAGGGTTCTCTAGTAGGCTAGTAAAATCTGATTCAAGTATCCAATATAAGAAAAATAACTAGGCCAGGTCAGAGCATCCTCCCGTTCCAATGGTACTCTTCTCTAAGCGACACATTGTGGTATTCTGTTATCGCGAGCACAACTAATAAGCTAAGATAACTTACTAATGAATAAAGCAATCTAAACTTATATAATAATATTACAAATAGGAAACATTTTATTGTTTGTAAGTTTGTTTGTAATGAATAAAATAAGGATGTCTTTAACCGATTTTAAAAATTCTTTCATCTGTTCAAAGTTACATTATCAGAGAGTAACATAGGCTATAATTTATATCAAGAACTAAGTTTTAAATGGGGTGGAATGGATGTTAAAGTTCGAAGGGGAAGGTACGAAATCCATGCGCGGACGAAGTCACGGGCGACGAGCCAGTAAATGACAAATGAGTATGCGCACATAAGTCTACTCGCTGCTGACCGACGCGGTGACGTAGCAAATTCGAGAAATGAATGAATTCAGGGTCATTGCAGTTGCGTTGCACTATTAAAATACTTTTTAAAATTTAACCTAAATCTAAGAGTTTACACGTGTTCCTAAACTAAATGTCAGACATTTCCAATTCAAAGTTTGGCCATGCGGTATACAGCCAATGACAATTATGACGATAGTTATTTAGGGGCAGGGGCGTCTGAGCCACGTGTAAACGCTTTTACAGTGCAAGTGCACCCTGACCCAGATAACAGGCATTTTAGACGAGATCCTAATTTATAATGCGGGGCTCACTTAGCCAGGCCGGTTGCTCAATACCTACAAACAACAATTCGTTTTCATTTAGGTTATAAGTGGTGAAGAAGTGCTAATTTTGTTTGAAGTTTACGCTTTCATCTGGATTTGTCTTCTTTAAACGGGAGAGCCTGAATTGACTGCCTCGTTGGTCTAGTGGTCACATGCGCGACTGCTGAGGTCCTGGGTTCGATTCCCTTGTCGGGCACTGTTAATGATTTGTTTATTTAAACCCCCGAGCCCGGATTCGTGCCCAGTTGATGGCAATAGGCTCGCCCCCTATTACATGGGACTCAAATATAACTGGTAAAATGTGGGTGTAGTAGTACTATAGGTGCACCTCTACCTAAACCTCTATCTATTCCCTAAGGAATACAGGCGTGATGTTACATGAACGGGAGACCTAAAAGGGTTGTTCTTAAATGCACTTTTAGCTTCAGCATTGCCTTGTGTGGAAACAATATGTACAGAGGCTAGTACATCACAAACTACCCCAATCTGTCAAATTTATTTGATAGTTTGTCAACTTTATGACAAAACATTAAAATTTATGTTTAATTGAGAAAACTTGACAGTTTGGGATACCTTGATGTGCTGTGAAAAAAATAATCTTTGTCTATATAAATATGGCTATTAAAAACTTGATCGGAACATACTTTCACTTACGCAGACCAGTTCTTCTCCGAAGATCCTTAACCCGCTACAATCCACGTGTAACTGTTGCCTCAGACTTGGACCACCTTGATGGATGTCAACGTTTCGGTCGAGGTTGCAATAGACCGCATAAACTGGCATGCAATTATGTTAATAAACAGATTTAATTGATGTGATACTAGGCTAGATAACCGTGCACGAAGTACTTTTTAAAAATATAAATAAATAAATAATGCTGGACAATCCACACAGCATCAACTAGCCCCAGGCTAAGCAGAGCTTGAACTAATATACTTAATACAATACATTACATAGATAGATATTTTTTATTATACATAGCAAATACCCAGAACACCCGAAACAAATATTTGTAGATCGTACAAACATTTGTACCAAGGCGGGAATCGAACCCGCAACCTCCTGCGTCGCAGGCGGACCTTCGCCCACCGCGCCACATAGGTCGTCAAACATCATATGATTGGCTGCGAATATTCTAAAGGTACCTGTGCTTTACCCTTCTGAAAATACTGGCGTAATGTTATGCTAGCTAATCCAGTTTAATAGAATTTCTTGTCAAAATCTTAAAAACGCAGTAGGTATATATTTTAAACTTTCCGGTTTTTGCAAATATTATTCAAATATTTCTCTTTTTAATACTATTTCTGGTTGTTTCGCAATTTTATATCTAGGTTAGTTTCCTTTGAACAGCATCTCTCCATCGCTATTCAATCAGTATGACTAAAAGTTATATTTTTATCCAAAGGGAGCGCTTACAGCGGCAGTCTCTAAAGGTTTATTGACAAATCGGCTACTTCCCGTCTCGCCATAACAAAATTGTAGCACTCACAGTACGTTTATTAAAAACACGTGTAGGCACAATTCTATTTAGCAACTAAAATCTATAAAAAATATACTTGCCTAGAAAAATCTATGCTAAAATTGGCATTTTAGCATATGTGGTATGGTATTTGTAGTATATATATTTTTTTCATTAGTTTTTTCCGTAAAATAAGTTGCCACTGAGTTGTGTGACTCGTCGACCTTTTGAACGCTATATAGAAACAAAAGATATAATATAAGTAGTTTACTTGTACCTAAGTTTGGAGCTGACTCTACCGTATAAAATACCTGTTAAATTAAACAAGCACTTGACAAAAAGAGACTGTTTGAAAAACAAAATGGTGACGGAATGACACTTTTGATATAGTATCGATACGGGAAAATGGTGTCAATTCTTTATCGAATTCAAATCACGATAAATACTACTTTAAGGCAGTTTTAGGTACGGTTATGAATTATGATTACAATCTTAACTGGAATATAATGTAATCTTATCTATTAATCATAAATATTAATCTTTTTTTTTTTATTCGTATGTTATTTCATTCACTAGTTTCGCTTAATTTATTCTTATTCGCACATTATTCAAATAAATCGTTTCGTTGCGGAGCAGTGGAGCAAATGATCATCATTAGTAAGTATAGTTTACACTTGTTTTAGATAAGATTTGTGATCTGAGGGGCAATTCCCGTATTTTTGTCAATCTGTCAAAAATACGTGTAATTTACCGACATTTTTGAAAAGGTTTTGGAATTGATTGTCACTGAGATGAAATTACGATTTTGTTTTTAACGTTTTTAGTAACAGTTATTTCCTTCTGAATCCATCGCTATGGGCAGAAATACTGGAAACATAAGTAATGCCTACAACTCTTTTGTTAACGCTTAGGTATCTTTGTTTATAGTCTGTATCATAATATATGTCACATATAGTTTACTGGTAACCACCCGCGACTTTGTCTGCGTATGTTTCTTTATAAATTAAAGCCAATGTGTTATTCTGAAGTATCCATACTAATATTATAAATGGGAAAGTGTGTACGTCTGTGTGTCCGTCTTTCACGGCAAAACCACTAAAAGGATTTCGATAAAATTTGGCAGAGAGATGGATAGCATCCCGAGGAAGGACATAGGCTACTTCTTATTAGCAAACCAAGCGGGCAAAGCCGATACTGTAAGTTTCTTCAAAATCCGTTCAGTAGTCAAGCTTAAAAGAGTAACAAACATCCAGACATCCTGACAAACTTTCACATTTATAATATTAGCAGCATATCCTCACGCTGAATGATATCGGAAAATAAATGGAACATGCTAAGTGCCCACCATCGATCGGTCATTCGGGTGTTAAGACTACTGATATTTTTATCCTGTGGCCGTACGCAGTGACCCGACCATGGGGCGGTGTCGCATGTCTCAGATACGTTACATGAAAACCGAAGCCATTCAAACACGCCGTCACATCGTTTTCCGTCTGCACCAATCAGCGATCGCCATACAGCACAGTACTATATTCTATTAACTGAAAATGTGGTAGGTTAAACCTAAGGAAAGTTCAGAGACAAGGTCTATCCAATTTGCGATGGATTATGTGACGGGAGTTGAATGAACTCTACATTTGTATGATGTGTCGAAGTAGGAAGTGGTGATATTTAACAGCACTCAATAGATCTCATGAAAAGATTGTCTTCAGCATGGGGCTAGTCACGACTCGTCTGATGACATCAATTCATTTTGCTGTTGAAGATGCTACATGATAAGGAACGTGTAAGGCCTGCATTTGACGACCGATGTGGCGCGGCGGGCGAAGGTCCGCCTACGACGCAGGAGGTTGCCGGTTCGAATTCCGCCTAGGGACAAATGTTTGTACGACTTACAAATATTTGTTCCGGGCGTTCTGGGTCTTTGCTATGTATAATAAAAAAATATCTGTCTATGTAATGTATTGTATTAAGTATATCAGTAATCTAGTGCCCATAACACAAGCTCTGCTTAGCTTGGAGCTAGATGATGCTCTGTGGATAGTCCAGCATTATTTATTTATTTTATTTTTATTTCCCGAAGGGCCAGGCAGAGGTGTACTTTCCTATAATACTCCCTCATTTCCCCAGTTATGTTTCATGTAATTGGGGGAAACCCTATTGCCACTTACCGGTCACAAATTCATAATCCAGGCAAAAGAAAAAAGCTTCTCAAGGGTTAAGAAGGAATGTGTAAATCTTTGATACATTAATCGTAGTTATTAAGTGACAACCAGTATGATTGAATTATAGGGCTGAGTGAGCACCTATTTTAATAGGAGGTTCCTCCAGAGAGAGACCATAGAGCTTTTTAGCATAGAATTAGCATTGCGGTTCAACCTGGTAATGCTGCCAGTCTTCTGAACACGTTTCTAGATGACTGTGATGCCAAGGACTACTTCGACGCCAAAGTGTTTCTGGTTTTATTTTGTATTCGTCCCTTTTTTATTTTGATACAGATTGTTAGTTGTTTAACACGTTGAACGCCAAATGACCGACATACAATACATTTTCAGTGTCTCGTTGTTTGGCAGTTAAGGTATTAATATATTAAAAAAATATAATTTAGTACTGGTGTCAATATAAAACTTTAAATCGTATAGTCTCTAGATTATAAACATTTTACAATGTTTAACTCTGGAATAACTTTACTACGCGGGGATTAATAAGGGGGTTAGTTACATATTTAGTCCTTTCTTTCAAAATCGAATAAACACAAAGTCAAGGCAAGCATTTAATACTGTTTCTAAAAAAAATGTACCTATAGGTTAAGTAAGGGACTAAACTCAAAAACAGCCAAAATAATTCTGTAAATAAATTAAAATCTTGGATAAGTTAATTTCTGCACATTGATAGCTTTCTTATAAGTACCATCAGCAGTAGTTATTTTAACGAGCGACTGCCTATTTGACCCCAACAACCAAGTTACTGGGTAATATTATACCCTTAAGTAAGTCTGGTTGTCATACTTTAGGGCTTCTGAAAATTAAAAGAGAAGAATATGAAAAGAGAAAATGAATTACTGATTTACATATTATGAACTTGGAACTAAAATTGTTTTTTTTTTTATTAATACGTTGAACGCCAAATGACCGACAAACATTATATTTTCCTTTGTCTCGGCAGCTGGCAGTTAAGGTGTTTAAATTTAAAAAAAGAGCTTTAAAAGAGGTAAAAAGGGGGGCCAACATCCATATATAAACATTGAGCTTGGAAGCAGATTACATACCTACATAAACGGATGCCTTTTTCCTATGGGGGTAAGCTGAAAGTACGGAACGCCACCTGATACGATATTTACATACATCTTTCGCTTAAGTTCATACCTACATCTGGCCATATAGGAGCAGATTCCCGAAGAAAAGTTTCATTATATTTTATTGTGTGCGCCAAATTCTTCGCACGCCCTATTGATGTAGATAACCGTACAAACATAACATCAGCCTTTATTCCCAAAAGGGTTAGGCAGGGGTGTACCCATCATACACCCATTTATGTTTAAGTCCCATGTAATAGGGGGCGAGCCTATTGCTATCAACCGGGCACGAAGTCAGGCTTCGGAGTAATAAATAACCAATAATCTAACCAGCCTAACCGTCTTGAGCAAGCGTGGTGATTAAAGCTCGTGCCTTCTCTGTATGAGAAGAGAGTGGCCTTTGCCCTGCAGTGGGACAGTAACAGGCTGGTATGATTATTATTTTGATCTAACAGAACAAAATTCAGTATCCTCCTACCGTTTTTCCCATTTATTTGGCGTCGGTGCAATATGTCTTCTTCCATACTACATATTTGCCATAAACTCAATAGTCATACAATCCATCCATCGATTTGTTGGTCTTCCTCTTCTCGTGTATAATCCTTCATATTGAAAGTTAAAACGTTCCTCACGACAAGATACACATTTATAAAAACAAATTTAAGGTATAAAGTACTTATTTCGTTTCAATTTAGAAATTGCTGATTCTTTTTTAATTTGTAAATTTTTTCAGCCCAATATAGTTCCCACTTTCAAGGCTAAATGATAAATACAATATTGTAGTACACATATTATTTAACAACAAAACGGAAGTAATACAATACTAAAGCAAAATTTAAAAACGTTCAAAAGTGCAACTTGATCTGATTTAACCATTTACAAATACATACGGTGCGGTTAGCATATAAAGAACCCATTAATTAAAATAGTAGGCACATTAACTTTCATCAATGCATTAGAAGCCTATATGCGGCCGGCGTATACTTAATGCTTTTGTTTCCAATAAAATACCTTCATCCTGCTCTAATCCACACCCGTCCCTTTCTAACGCAACTCGTAATGTCAAACTATCAACGCTACTCTGGAGGACAGACGCTATGTTCCGGCGCCAAAACTTCTTAGCAATCGGTAAAATGAACGCGCTGACAATACCAGCCAGCCCGCTCCAATTCCAAATTTAAAAATTAGTTAATCGTTTTTATTTTTTTAATAATTAGTAACGACATTGTGCAATACAAAAATGAGTGCCAGCCCAAAGTTAAATGGAGACAGATTGAGTTTCACAACAGAGCAAGCAGTTGAGGAGACCTATGTAAGAGAATGTGTTAACATTTCATAATATTTACTTCTTTTAAATAAATTCAAATTTAGAAAGTGATAAAGTGTTTTTAAGTGCATGTTCTGTTCAGGTAAATATAATAAACGTTGTGTAGATTAATTTGTAATCGGATGTGATAATCGCGAATCTTATCTCGGATATTTAAATATCAATCGCATAGAACTAAAAGCTTCGTAAGGTTTAATTCAATTATTATAGGTACTTAAATATGTTGTGGTTATAAATCTGTGCACTTTTTCAGCGGATATCCATTTAAAATCCAGAAATGAGTTTAGATAAGTTTTCAGTAATTATAAAACCAACCGCTAGCTAATTTCTGCCCTAATTATTTTGGCGCGTCTGTGGAAATAATAATATTCAAATTTATGATAAAACGTGTACCGTGCTTATGTAAAACAAATCTTGTATTATGTTAGTTCAGAGCTCAAAGCCTCATTTACTACATACTTATAATGTGCGATTAGTAGCAATTCGAAGTTCATTTTTTTTTTGTTGGTGTCTTAAATTTCAAAATTCGTACGACATTATTCAAACTAAATATCGAATCAGGGCCCGTGTAGTTTTACGTGCCAGTACCTACGTAATTAATTTAATTACAATACCAACGTGCTTTACGTAGATAATCTGAGAAGTTAATCTTTTTTGTTTCGTTTTTAGGGACATCTTATTGTGACTATAAGTATTAACAAAAACAATACCTGAAAATGAATAATATTTTACTGTTTCTTTAATTTATCTACATAAATAATATAAAATAACAATATCAATAAAACTAGCGAAAAATGCAAAACTGTACTTTCCACATACCTCTGCCTTACCTTTCGGGGTATACAGCCGTAATGTTATTTAAGGAAAAAACGAAGTAGGTAAAACGAGATTATAAAATTACGAGATAATAAATGCTTAGGCAATCTGTAAGTAATCAAAAAACTGTTAATTAAGTATATCTGTTTCAATTTACAAACAGGTATTTTAAACAAAAATATTGCAAAAAGAGATGGCTAGTCCGAAAACCATGTATATTTGATAGAATCTATGTAGCAATCGTTAACGTGTTAAAGTAGTCGACTTCACCAAAATGGCAACGCCCAATTCCATAGGGTAGAAGAGCTATTTGAAAAAAAAAGCATCTGCCGACAGAAGTGATAATTTAAAACTTTGGATTAACTGTCAGTCTGACGCAAAACGTCATATTAGCATGTCTACCCTACCAAAAATCGACGAACAAGAAGTTTCTAGAAAAACTGGTAACCTTCTTGGGGCTATAGATACAAAAAATAAACGTTTCTCCCTATAGGAAATGCTTCCCCACAATTCAAAGATGAAGGATACGAGGTCAAAGTATGATCTCTTGTTCCCTGAAATCGAAGAGGTCTTGGGTCCAGCTCCAACCTTCAGACCATGTACCCTGGTCTGGCGCGACGTGACGGTCCACACCAAGCTTAAAGATGGGAAACTCAAGAGACTTGTGAACAATGGTAAGTGATTTATTTTTGATTTTGACATGAGACGTGACGTGTCAAAATAAAAGACTCAATACTCAATTCTTTATTGCATTCCACAATGTAGGCTTAGGTGGTGAACATTTTTTGGAAATATAATATATATTGCACTAACCTAACCTCTGCCTAAACCTTCGTGGAATAAAGGCGAGATGATGTTATGTTATTATTTTCGGACGAAAGTCTACGATTTGCCCTTTAGAATAAGTAGTGGGCGAACTACCTACCTTTATCTTCAAATTGTTTTTTTTAAAACCTTTCTTTTTGTCTATCCGTGGGTTATTGCTTCTTAATTCAAAAACGATAAAACAAGAGTACCAACTGTTAAACTGTTTTTATTGTTCTTCTTGATTTGAACTGTTATTAGGGTTTGAATTTGTACTGGGCTCTTTGTATTGAGCGTTTTACCAATTATACACGTGGAGGCTAACTGCTTGGTTGTCTAAACTTGAATTTAGAACACGTAGTTCTAAAAGAGAATACATGTAAACAGTAAATATCTGTACTGCGCAGTTAGATACTTTAGGTACATAGCGTTACATAGATTACAAATAGGTTCCTATCTACTTAAAATTCTGTTATTATAGATGCGCATTTGCACAAAGTAGAATCATTACCAAATTCTGTAAGCCAGTTTTCACGCTTATTTTTTGCCAGAATTCATCTGAATAATTAGTAACTAGATGTAAGTATTTATTATAATATATTGGTCGGGCAAGCTCTTCAAAGGTTATTAATAAGTATTCTCGTTTCGTTCCTCCTGACCAACGTATTGTTTTAATAATTTAGGGTGATAATCATGTGCCTAGCCTTTACCCAACTATGTTGGGTCGGCTTCCAGTCTAATCTATGTAGCGGAATACCAGTACTTTACATAGACTATCTGACTTCCTCAACACAATCAGTGGGTATTATAATTTTCCTTGGCACGATTGGTTGTCAGACTTTCAGGCATATGACTATCCATAATGACTGTCAAAGATCTAGAAATAAAAGCACGGAGAGGTCTCGATAGGCATGGAACGGAGAAAAGGGGGACCTCTATCACGTGCTGACCACGGCAAGCGTTGCTTTTTAACCTTGGAGTTCGACCCGTGCGCCTCATCCTCATTCTAATGATCTAGGGTGGGTAATATAAAAACACATATAAATGTGGCCTAATAAAACCAAATCTAAAATCCATCTAAGATCGAATTGCATTTCCGTTACGTTCGTGAGAAAATAATAGTACAAATAACATGATATGGGTATAAATGGATATATTTTCTGCTGTATGGGACCGAGTTTTTATTGTGTAATGCAGCTAGGTGCGATATAGTCCCACGGATCAATTACCTGATCAATGGTGCCGGCGTGGACGCAGCCACGCGTACTATGCGAGCTACTGTATTACAATCCACTATATACGAGTACGCTGTCATTGAAATAACTGAAAGCTTCCTCCGGGGTTATTGTACTCATCATTATGAACAACTTTTACTAAGGATCGTCCACGAAAAACTGTGAAAAATACACCGCAGGGTTCTCTACGTTTTGTGATAGGGTAATTAAAATTTAGTGAATGATTTTTTGGGTGACTTTAGGGATGAAGGATAAGTAAGTTACCCTCCGAGGGTATAAAAGGAATCAATCCCCAAAAAAGCTGGGAAAAGGCTAGACACATGATTTAAATGATCATTGCATAGGTCTCAAAAAAATGGTGTTTAGTAGAGCTTTACAAATGCCAATTCACACAATTCCTATTACAAAATACAGTTTTAGTGAGGTTATTACTTTATTATTTTTTCTATTTGTCACCAATTTAAGGGATAGATATGTTAAATATTTATGATTCAGATTTACTTAAGTATGTTTGTGCAAATGTGCAATATTTTAGTATAAATCTTATCTATTAAATATTATTTTTCTATTAAAATGCATTAATCTAAGGTAACAGACTATTTAATATGAAATATGATTGACTGCACATATACCATCGCGGACACTAGAGTTGAACCACTTTTTAACCTTATATGTAAACCTATAAAGTCTAAAGTGGTTCAAACTAAATGTCCGCGATGGTACAGGCGCCAGCACATCAAGCTATCCCAATTATCCCAAATTCTCCCAATTGAACAAGAACCTTATTCTTTTGTAATACAATTGAAAGATTCGCAAAGAAATTTGGCAGATTGGGGTAGCTTGATGTGCTGGCCTCAGTACCTCTATTTTTATAAATTATAGCTCTTTACCCACGATTTCATCTGCGTGGATTTCATACCTTTCTCTTCAAACTTTAAGAACCCCTCCACCCCTATAAAGCGTAGTTTTAAAAATAAAATAAAGCCTATGTTACTCGCTGATAATGTAGCTTTCTATACATGAAAGAATTTTTCAAATCGATCCCGTAATTTTTCAGCTAAGCCATTACAAACAATCAAAATTTTCCTCTCGTTCTATTTTAAAATATTCGTTTAGATTCAGAAAAGCTTCTGCTTAGCTTAGTGCGTTTGTGGCATATGATGACATTTTAACAGAAAAACACGTTGTTCAAATGACCTTAGTGAGAACAGGAACCTGGTAAATTGATATGTCATCGGTTTGGCTGCATAAGCAACCAGACGCCTTTTAAGTGCAGTAAGAAGAACTACACAATTTAGTCCATTCGTAGTTAACTTCACCCTAATAAAGAGGTCCCCAGTTGGACGTAGACCTCTCCAAAACGCTATTTAAACTCGATTTTTGACTACTGTGATCTACCTGTGTCCATGTCAGCTGGTACCAGCTTGTTTTCCCAACTCAACATCATTCTCCTTCCCTTGTGGGCACCGCAAGTCTTCACCTTCCATATTTATATTTACCGTCATCGGAATAGTCCGAACTGTTGTTGTGGAAGTAGGTCTTCCTTATCTGCCAGCCTGTTACTGTCCCACAGCAGGGCAAAGCCTACCGTGTACAAAGGCGTGCCTTCTCATACAGAGAAGGCACGAGCATTAATCCCCACGCTTGCTCAAGACGGGTTGGTGATTTCAAACTTATATCAATTATAAGTCCAGGTTTCTTCACGATGTTTTCATTTACCGATGTCAGTGATGTCCAAAATAAACGTAGAAAGAACATATGAATTGAAAAAGTCACATTGGTACTCGCCCAGGTTTTAACCCATAATCTCGAGGTTATGGTCTTCCTTATTACATTTTAAACAGTTAATCCAACGATTAATTCTTCCTCTACTCTATTAACCATACACATTAGTACCAAAAACCATAAGAACCGAATTCCACAGCTTTTCGGTGACAGACGGCGCTTTCTGACTTTTTTCTAGATAAGAAAACCATTTACTTCATTATAGACATTTTTTTATTGTTTTAGTCAGCGGGATCGCAAAGCCTGGGACAATGACAGCTCTCATGGGACCTAGGTAAGTCATATTCTGCATCAACTTTCTTTTTATTTTATTATAAGTAAGCTATGCCGTTGTGGTTATTGTAACTAAAGATACTTGATTACAAATGGATGATAGATGAGTTTTTGTAGCAAACGCTACGTCTCAAAATCAGAAACTGGGGTCAAATAGAGAGCCGACAATTATATAATATTATTAAAACTTTTTTTTTGTATTTTTAGGGTTTCGTTCCTATAAAGAAAATAACGGAACCCTTATAGGATCACTTTATTGTCCGTTCGTCCGTCTGTCTGTCAGACCCTTTATCTCAGAAACGCGTGGAGGTATCGAGTTCAAATTAAATGATACACTCATGTCTATAGTCTCTTGAAGCTGTGAAAAAAATCAAACTTCTAAGTTAATGTGAAAAAAAGATACGGTCGTTTAAGCCACAAAAAAACGCATGTATATTTTGACACTCTCAAGGAAATCAAAATGTATAGGGTATTTCCCGTTGACCTAGAACTATGAAATTTTTCATGAAATACCGTCTTATACTACCAAGTATAGGAAAAATATTGAAAACTATACATTTGTTATTAAATCACAAAAACAGGGTCTTTATGCAAGGAACGGCCACATTTTGAATTGAGTTAACCGTATCATGGAGGGTATCGTATGAAAGGGCTTGGTTGGCACAAGCTTGCACAGATTTTTAATTATTTTTATGATGTGTAGTTTTCGATTTATGAAGAAGAATGAAAAAAAGATCCCCTTTTTTAATATGTAACAAATTTGTATGGAACTCTCGGTGGACGAGTCCGACTCGCACTTGTCCGGTTTTATATAGTATCGGAAATACAGATTGTGCAGTCAAGCTGCACGTGATGATATACAGGTTTCCTTCCATTTTACTACCATCCTTCGTTTGCGATTTAGATTAAAAAAATGCAAACAAATATGTATTTTGCAAAAATATTTGTAATACTCTCACATAGTTCACTTGCGCTACAAGTTATTATATTTCGTGCTATTTTTTTATATACTAGTCATTGAAAAATCGGCTTATCTATTTTACAGATAGTTAATCCGAAAAATATGAAAATCAGAACTTATACTAAATCATAAAGTCCATTTTCTGTATTATATTTTTAAGCGATACTGACCTTCCTAAATAAAACTTATAGGTACCAATAATATATAAAATAATAATACGTACACAACAGTATAAATCAATAAAAATATTAGATCAAGTTTCATCAATAAAATAACATATTTTATTGATGAAACTTGATCTAACAAATAAAAATTTTAATATAGGTTACTTGCGTCAAACTTATACGTGACGTCATGATCAATGAAATAATTTATTTCAAATAATTATTTTAGTAATTGTTTTGTCCTTACATTTCAAATTACACGATCTTGGACGTCATATACACAATTTATAGATGTTAAAAATTATTATGTTTTATTAAATATGGTAATATGTATTACTAATTTTAAAATATATAATTTTACAAAATACTAGCTGACCTGGAAAACGTTGATTTGCCATTTTAAGCCAAAAAAATCCAAAAAATTTAAAAACAATATTTAGGATGGTCACCCTTATTATTTAGGGGGATGAAAAATAGATGTTGGCCGATTCTCAGACCTACCCGATATTCACACAAAATTTCATACAAATTGGTTGAGCCGTTTAGGAGGAGTATGGTAACTAACATTGTGACACGAGAATTTTATATATAAGACTAGCTAACCCGGCAAACGTTGTTTTGCCATATAGGGGTTGGTGATAGAAGGATGAAAATTTAGGGTGGTATGTATTTTTAATGCCACATTTTAGAAAAATAAAAACAAAAATTGTTGTTCAAAAATAAAAAATGTTAAGGGTGAACAGCCCTTATCACTTGGGGGTGTGAAAAATAGATAGTAGCCGATTCTCAGACCTACTGAATATGCATATGAAATTTGTAAAAATCAGTTAAGCCGTTTCGGAGGAGTATGGTAACTAACATTGTGACACGAGAATTTTATATATAAGATTTTAATTGACCTGAAAACACTTAATTACTGTTTGGTGTAGTGGCCTCAAGCAAGCGCTACTGCTAAGCATGAGGTCCTGTTTTGGTTTTGGGTCTTTTCATCTGGATTTTTTAAGTACCAACCCGGTAACTCGATTTGTGCCCTGCTGGTGGGGACTTAAACATAACTGGCGAAGGGTGAACTATAGATACACTTCTGCCTATCCCTACTGGGAATACCGGCATGATATAATGAAGTTATGTATATCAGTATCTTTTCAAAGTTTTGTGCATGTTTAAGCAAAAAAGCATTTTAAATGTACATATTTCAAATAACCTTGGGTTATTTTTTCTCAAAAATTGCTAATTTTTAATAAGTCAGACAGAATAACAGAAACAGATTTCCTCATTACGGTCAGTTATCGGTACAAATAACTCAACTGGAAAGTTATGATCTACATTCAGTTACAAATCTCATGTTACCTGCGCATACGCCTAGGCCTCGTCTGTATTTTTAATCTACCCACTGTCTTATACGATACGATAGGTTTGTTTGTACTGTGATACGGTTTTATGCGTAGGACCTCTTTGGTAAATAAATATACCTAAGTAAAAAACAAACCACGCGTTGTTTGTAAGACGCAAAGATTAGGTAACCAGAAAATTAGGTCGAAGAAGACCAGGATCTTGATAGTCAGGGGAGCTAAGAGTTTTTTCTTTGCTGAATAATATTATTTTTGTTGCAGTGGAGCTGGAAAAACTACATTAATGACTGCATTGGCACATCGGAACCCGGGTGAGTTTATATTTTTTGAATATCGAAAAAATATTTGTTGTTCTTACCATTTCTTAGCTATTGAATGACAGAAACAAAGGCATACAAAATTATACCCTTGAACACATTCGATTAGTGAAATATAATAATATATCCCGCAACGCAACTTGCGAGGGAAGACTGCATTTCCTCTCGGAATAAAAACAAAGTATTGTCGTTATAAATTTAAAAATAGAAGGCATTAGCACAAGCTTTTTTCTAAGCGCTTTTTTCAAAGGTTTCCATCATGTATTATTAATTCACTTGCTCCCTTTAACCCACCTATTACGTAGAATACCGATAAAATTTATTGAAGTTAGATGTAACTTTATGATTATCTACTATCAAGAAAACTCTATAAAATACTAGCTGACCCAGCAACGTTGTTTTGCCATATATAGAGGCTGTTGATAGAAGGGTGAAAATTTGAAGTTGTATATATTTTTGTATGCTGTATCATAAAAAAATAAAAAATTGTCTAAAAATAAAAAAAAATTATTTAGGGGTTGACCACCCTTAACATTTAGGAGGATGAAAAATAGATGTTGTCCGATTCGTAGATATGAACACAACATTTCACGAAAATCGCTCGAGCCATTTTGGAGGAACTTAATTACAAACACCGTGACACGAGAATTTTATGTATTTGATTTTATGTATGCCTTAGTAGGACCCTCGAAAGTAACTCGCTCACAATAAATATGCTTCTGTAATGCATATTTCTTTAAAATGTACGATTGACAATTTCAGTTTTTACCCGCTCTTAAAATAGTATAAATGGTAATTAATCGATACAGTGGGCAACAGTAGCGAGATTCAATTTCACTGAAATCGTTTTTCAATGCTGATTAAAAGTACGTTTCTCAAATTGATTCTTATCTTAGTTATCTTGATGTAAATTATCATAATTTGATGCACTGTGCATGCTACCATCAGTAACCGCGAAAAGCTCATGCCTTTTTTTGTGTGAGAAGAGGCTTTGCCCTACAGTGGCACAATAATAGGCTGGTATTAATATTACTATTTTTATAAGTTATCCAGTTAGTTAGTTCAATATTTCCAATATAAATTTTCTCATTAGGAGTCTGGATTTGTGCCCAGTTGATGATAATAGAGTCGCCTCCTATTACATAGGACTTTAACATAACTGTCGAAATGTGGGTTTTACTATAGGTGCACCTCTACAAATATTTGTTCTGGGTGTTCTGGGTATTTGCTGTATATAATAAAAAATATATATCCAGGTAATGTGGTATTGTATTAAGTATATATCAGTCATCTAGTACCCATAACACAAGCTCTGCTTAGCTTGGGGCTAGATGATGCTGTGTGGATTGTCCCGCATTATTTATTTATTTACCTCTGCCCAACCCGTCGGTGAATACAGGCGCGCTGTTATGTTTATTAAATTATCTATTTTTAGACAAACTTAGGTAGGTAGGGTCTTTAAAAATAAACTTTTGAGGTCATAACGATTTACATAATTATGTTAAAAATTATAGCTTATTTATTAAAGACGCTCGTTCGTTCGTGATACTGTACATATTTAACCTAAAGTTTTCTATGCAAGTAGATGTATATGGGTATATTATGACGCAAATTGATCAGGAAGCTTCGTAACTAAAGACGGTGACGTGGAAATTAAATGCTCCACCTTATTCATGAATTTGAGATCGGGCATAGCCCGTGGTCCAACTACGTTCATCTGGGTGTAACAGGGGTGTTTCTTTTTCCTGTGGTCCCCTTCTGATTCATTGGGTGTACATATACATACGTAAACTTTTTGATCGGACATTGCCCGTGGTCCACCTACCTAAGTTCACCTGGGTGTCCAAAAGGTGATTGTTTTTTCCCGTGGTCTCCCACTGTTTAATTGGGTGTACACAGATGTATACATATAAAAATAAACACGCCAGAACGCCACTTGCTACGATCCTTGCTTCTTGCACTTGCTTTCTTTACGTTCATTCATCTGGTATAACACGCACGCCGGTTTTGAGTACTACGCATCTGAATTCTTTGTAGAACATCACCAATAAGGTCAGTGTATTTCCTTTAAGGGCGTCCCGTCCCAGCGTTTCCGCTTACATTACGCCTTATACCTACTTATAAATATCTTTTATTAGTCTTCTTTCTAAGTTTATCTTGGACATCACTGACATCGGTGAAGGAAAACATCGTACGGAAACCTGAACTTATAGTTAATATAAGTCTGAAATCGCCAACCCGTCTTGAGCAAGCGTGGTGATTAATGCTCGTGCCTTCTCTGTATGAGAAGAGGCCTTTGCCCAGCAGTGGGACAGTAATAGGCTGGTACTATTACTACTACTACTACTAGTCTTCTTTCATTCATCCTCTCAACGTGACCAAACCATCTAAGCATACTCTAACTGGGTGTACCAGGGGAATTAATTTTTTTCACCTAAGATAACCTGGGTGCATTAAGTGTGTTTTTCCGTACTGCTTCAGTACCAATACATATGTGAAAATAATACTGCCTCGTTGGTCTAGTATTCGCCAGCGCTGCTACTGAGCACGAGGTGCCGAGTTCGATTGCCAGGTCGGGCAAAGTGTTATTCGGATTTTCCATCTGCAATTTCTCAGTAGCATCCCGCATTGTGTAATCGTGCCCGGTTGATTAAAACATATCTGTCGAATTATTGTAGGTTTACTTAGGGAAATACAGGAGTTAAATAATTTTAGATCTCTCTATTAAATTGGATCGATTTGAATGAGGTCAAAAACAAATACTTATTAATGTAAATTAGTAATATGTGTTTTTATTAATAATACCAGCTTGTTACTGTTTCACACTGTCAAGGTCTTCTTTGTTTGAGAAGTGTCTCATACAGAGAAAGCACGTGCATTAGTCTCCAAGCTTGTTCAAGCCGGACATGCATAACAGAGTCATATTTATTATCATTATGAGCTTCCTAGCGATGGTTTCTTTCGCCGATGTCTGAGATAAACTTATTCTTATTTATATTTAATGTCAAAATTATATCACGCTCAAAATGTATAAGAGATCGTACATGAAATTTCATACTTTATTTAAACATAGGGACCAAAAATAAAGAAATAAAAATAAGCAATCATTAATACATTCAAAGAGTCAAAATTGTAACGAAGTATTATAACCTCGTTTTGTATTAAAACACATAGTCATTAGCAATGCATTTTTTACGTTTTTTATTGTTCAAAATCACATTAAAAGGTAAGAGCACTTAAAAACTGGTTGACGCCTAAATTACCAAGAATTTTGCACTCATGCTGTTTTTTTGATAAGTAAATAAATAAATTCTATTAAGATATAGGAAGTCGATCCATGTACAATACAGGTTTTCAACGGTATCTGGTTAGACTGGAAGCTGACCCCAACATACATAGTTTGTAAAACGCTGGTCAGATGATCATGATGCACTGGGGAATTGGTAACGGGAACAGAAAGTAGGTACAGACACTCTAAAGGTCAGTTCAGACTACGCGGTAATATCTAGCAAACAGCAAATATTATATACCACAACAATATCGCTCAGTATACTAACATTTTATATAGACACGTTAACACAACGCTATTATATAAGAGAGGTATATAAGCGGCAGCAGTAGCTATCCCGTATTTTTTGTGTGAGGATGCAAGCGATTGTGAGCGTTAATATGGTAGGCGGAACACACACTATGTTATAAAGTATTTTGAAGTAGTCTGAACCTCTCTTTACAATCATCTTGCAACATCTCCGAATAAATGAACTAATGGTCAGTTATATTAAAGTTTATCGTTATCTATTTGACCGACGCGGGAGGAAGGAGGAAGGTCATGTTTTGAAGTGAATGTATTCATTCGTGGACAAGGCACCTACACATGAAATGTTGTCGTTATACTCCTGATAATATACGTAGTCTTTTGTATGAAAATTTATCTGTTTGGATGTAAATTATGAACTTAAATTATGTTAAATATTGACCTATAATAATTATTCATCGCAACTGTAAAATTATTGAACAACAAATTGGAACACAAAATCTTCCATCGTCATAAAGTATTTTCATTCACTGATGTTTGTTTCTAAGATGTCATTTAATTTGTTTTATTATTCGACAGTGGGAATTATAGTAGATGGAGAAATAACCATGAATGGTTCGCCGCTTGGAGAGTTCATGCATCAGGAGAGCGGATACATGCACCAAGATGACCTGTTCGTCGACAACCTCACAGTTATCGAGCACCTTACTATTATGGTAATTAGAAATTGTTTCGTTAGAGAGGAGCTCGTGGCAAAATAAAAATAGCCGCACAGGTCGATTGAAGGTAAAGCTACGCTTGCCGATATCAGTTTGTAGATGGGTGACCGTTCATTACATATCGAGCTCCCTCCTTCGTACCTCACAGTCCTGTTAAATAATTATCTTAGGTAACTTCAAAATGTATGTTCAATTATGTAAGCACCTTGTCCTCTCTCAGGCCCGATTACGCATGGACAGCCGTACATCTTCTTTGGCTCGTAAGAGACGAGTGAATCAACTCCTGCGCCAGCTGTCTCTGTATGGATCCAGATTCACCCTTATAGGAGGACTAGATGGACGGAAGACTCTGTCAGGAGGAGAGAGAAAGAGACTAGCGTTTGCAACAGAGGTAAGAATTATTTGATTCTACTTCATAGCGTAGACATAAAGATACATTTTTAAATGTATACCATATGGTATGAATTGATTGAAGTATGATGAAGTATTCTTGGTAATCAAGTGTCTAGGCTAAGAACTGACATGGCCAGTGTAAGCTAAATTTAACAATATGATAATAATTAACAAATTACTGAGGCACCTCACAGAATAGTCCGGTTAAGCAGCCGACAACCTTATAGGTTGACCTTCAAGATGCCATATTCAATAATAAAGGCCCTTTTACGTGACAGAAGCATGGTAAACATTATGAAACATTTGCTATATGAAACATAGGTATTTAGTGTTCGGGGATTCTCAAAGTAATTAATCTTAATGACACAAACAATCGTAATACCTTTTTATATTAATAAGTAGCATTAGTCACCTCATTGCACCGTTTATTTTAATGTATATTTTTGACATCAAAGGCACGTGCGCACATACGATCGAGTTATTTTTCTAAAGTGGCAAAATGTTACGCAATTTAGTTGAACGCTGCTGATGCGATATACTCAGGAATTATAAATTAAATTACTATTTTTCTGAAGTGTAAAATGTTACGCAATTTAGTTGATATGATGCGATATACTTAGGAATTATAAATTAAATTAATAAGCAGGGATTGATTATAAATGACTCAATTATTTTATATCATAGAGTAGTCATACTTTGCTCTTTCATAAGTTTCCGTAAAGCATACACAAAAATTAGCAATACAATAAATTAAGTGTTTTTTCTAATCATTTTTAAAGACTAAGGTATTTTAATTTATTCATTTATTATTATTTATTAACTGAACCAGGTTTTACTTCTGAGTAAATATGAATACTATAGGTCAGTTTTTTTAATACTTTATTCAATAAACATTTTTAAATAAATAAAAAGATCGGTCAACTTGAATGTAAACTTGTAAAGCCTGTATATCTTGTTTCATATTTTATTTGTATTTATTTATTTAAAATAGTACATTCATTGGTAACAAATAATAGGTCACAGGCCTTATCTATAAACCAGATATAAGTATTCACGACATTCATATACAAAAGCAACATTTTAAATCTATAAAATTAAAATATTGCGCATTTTGAACTGCAGCAGGGATACCAAATTATACTAAGTAAAATTTGGTTTCCCTGCCGAACTTCCAGGGGTTCCAAAATCATGTAGGTACTTACTGGGGTCATGGTATCAGTTTTAAGTCAATGTCCCTTCGACCCTGTATCTTGGTTAAGTTCATCTAAATAAACAAGTTAGGTTGAATCGTTTTTTTGACTCGACTGCGCGACGCAACGCAACGCGCCTGTGTTTGTTTATCAGCCTATCTACGTATGTATGTATGTGTGCTTCTTCGTGTCACTCTAGACCTCAAAAGCGTGGGCCGGTTTAGAAGAAACTAACATCAATAAAATTGTCTTAATTTATTAGCCTTTATCAATTTATCAGACTTTTATTGAATGTTTATTGTATTAACCTTTTATAATAGTTTTACATGTCAACTTGCATCATCATAACTTATATTTTATTCAGTCAACAAATTCAAAATATAACAAATCAGCGATTATTCAAGTGCAAAATTTCTTGTTAAATCTGATGATGGGATGGCAAAATAAAATTTTGTTGATAGTAAACATATGATACGTAAAACTATGTCAGTACAGTTTCTAAAAATAATCAGAAATAACTTGATTACTTGTCTTTACGTAACTTAGAAAATAGATATGATGACTAATACTGCAAAACTCTTGCAATATGAAGATGCTGCTGCCTTAAAATGTTTTTAACCTAACCTTCTCCTCCAGCTCCTAACAGACCCTGGACTCCTCTTCTGCGATGAGCCAACAACAGGACTGGACTCATCTTCAGCCCACCAGATGATGACCCTCCTCAGGGCCAGCGCAGCCCAGGGCAAGACGGTCATATGCACCATACATCAGCCTAATTCAGAGCTGATGGCCCAGTTTGATAAGCTGGTGCTTTTTGCTGAAGGGAGGGTGGCTTTTGCTGGGACTGCTCCACAAGCTTTAAGTTTCTTTAAGAGGTAAGTTTTTTTTTGATTTTGTCATCAGTTTTCTAGTTTTGTTAGGGTTACGTAACCGAATAGCAAAACCGGATCTCTAATCATTTTGGTCTGCTCGTGTGATTGTCGCGGCGATCCGAATATTACGCTCTTTTAAGACCACATCATGAGTGTGAGGGGTATCGATACCATGATATAAAAATGATGACTTTTATACTTACGTCAATAGTTGATGTTACAAGTACAATTAAAACTATATTATCAACAGATTTTTGTAAACTCAGTTAGCACTGTTACTACGGAACCCTTCACTGTGCGTGGTCGAGAGTCGAGAGTGTAGAACACGTATTTGGCCGGGCAGCTTGGTTTCTGTACTTTCAGGTACTTTCAGGCAAATCCCGACCTCTAAAGTAGACTATACTAGTCTATTTACAATCTATTATTTTTGCATTAATGAAATATTTGATTGTGACGTGGAATATGTTAATTTAACGGACAATATGCGTATCTACGTCAAATCTTAGTCGTTAGTACAACATATTTCTATAACACGTTTGTCAAAAATATTTATTAAATATTATGCTATAAATAGACATGTTATGCATAAAATATTTATTGTACGCACAAGACCTAGGTCATCTATTTTTACATAAAACTAGCTGACCCAGCAAACGATGTTTTGCCATATACAATGTTTAGGGGAGCACCACCCTTAAAATTTAGGGGGATGAAAAATAGATGTTGGCCGATTCTCAGACCTACCCGATATTCACACAAAATTTCATACAAATCGGTCCAGCCGTTTCGGAGGAGTTTGGTAACTAACATTGTGACACGAGAATTTTATATATAAGATAATATGACACCTGTATTCCCCGAAGACTTAGGCAGAGGAGTACCTAGCTATAGTACTGCCACATTACGCCAATTATGTTTAAGACCCAAGTGGTGAGCCTATAATTATCAACCGGGCACAATTCCAGACTAACACTTTTCAGAAATCAGTAATTGAACCACAGTTCAGTTCAGTTTCAGTCTATAAACCGATGGACTTAAGCCAAATGTGCAGAGACAGCCCACGATTTGTTTTTTTTTGTCTATTTTCAATTTTCAGCTCAGTATTAGTTTGTATGTTTTTGAGAAAGTACTCCTACACTTTACCTAGATACCCTACCTTACAATTACAGGGCCCGAAATTGCCCATTTTGTACCATATTGCAATAAACGTATTTTTTTTTTCAATTGCTTCACTTGTCATTATAAAGATGGGATATTATTAGCGGTTTAAAAAATGTAGGTCAGTCGTTAACAAAAAAACATTTCTTTCTTAATTACAAACTTACAAAATATGGTGTGTCATTGATGATGCTTTTTTTACCAGATATTGATTACAAAAAATACGCAGTTTAAAAATAACTCATCGTCATTAAAATAACATTACAATTATTCGCGTTTATTTAATAAAAAAATACCCTCAATTAAAAAACCGCTTTTTATTGATTTCGCAAGTTTGATACGAGTTTTGGTTAATTGTTAAACTTAAAAAGTAACTATCATTAAGTAGATACCTATCGTCAGATTCATTCACTTTTTAATCACTAAAAAAATAACCGCATTTAATTGGTGTTGCAATTTTAACGACAAGTCGAGTAAAAAAAATAGATGTCACAGTAATTATGGTATCACTAAGCGATGTTTAAGTGCTTAGGTAATTGTAATCACCTAAAAAACGAAATAAAACACTTTGTACGCAAACTAAAGATGCTCATTATGATTCACTTTTTGATTTAATTACAAAAAATTGAAGCAAAACCACATGTTTCAATATTTTCCCAATCTTAACTAGAACATCGATTATATTTATGTTTCGAGTTCTGAAGTAAAAAATCTATTGAATTATCATGTCATTGAAGACATTCACTACTTATTTCCTTTAAAAAAACAGATATTACAACATTTTGAGGGTTTGGGCATTAGATGCCACTATTTAATTAGCTTTAGTAATATTTTGCTAAGCTATTGTAGTTCTTAAGGCAAAGGCAATAAAATCTGTAAAGATGAACACGTAATATTTGGCCAGTCATGTATGTATGATTGGTATTGATCCAATACAATTGTGTTCCATCGCTCAAATGGGCTAGTCTAGGCTGTGACCCTAATAGGACTTCCCGACTCCTTTGAAACATCCCACAATGCATTCTCTTAATAGCACAATGAATTTGATTTTCTGCATCTAGTTAATTTACTTGATGAGATGTCCTACATAGCTACATGAAGCTGGTAGTACAATAGGAACTAGAAGAATCTAGAAGTATCGAAAATTAAGTATAGGGCCTATCCTGCAGTAAAAGTGCAGGTCGCATAGCCCGACACGCCAGTATTAATGACATCATCCGTCGTGCTCTTGCCACCGCCGGGGTACCAGCTATTTTAGAACCCAGTGGCTTGGCACGCGACGATGGTAAGAGACCAGATGGAATGACCATAATACTTGGAAGATGGGTAGGCCTTTGGTGTGGGATGCAACATGTGTCGACACCCTTGCGCCATCCCATTTTCCTAGTACGGTGGATTGTGCAGGTGCGGCTGCTGCAGGTGCAGAAAACCTCAAACGGCGAAAATACAACAACCTAACTGGAAGTTATATTTTTGAGCTGTTTGGGGTTGAAACACTAGGGCCATGGGGTCCGTGTGCCCATTTAGTTTTTCGAGAAATCGCGAAACGTTTGGTCGACTCTTCATGTGACCAGAGGGCTGGCCTTTTTTTTTGGCCAAAGAATCAGCATTGCCATTCAACGTGGAAATGCTGCCAGCCTTCTGGGCACTTTTCCCGTTGACAACGATGCGGATGAATTTTTTGATGCCCTATGATTATTAATTTTATTTTATCTCTTCATATATTAATAATTATAATAAAATAAAATAAAAGTAAAAAATAGGAAGCATTTCATGAAATAGCACAATGAATTTGATTTTCTGCATCTAGTTAATTTACTTGATGAGATGTCCTACATAGCTACAAGAAGCTAGTAGTACAATAGGAACTAGAAGAATCTAGAAGTACCGAAATTTAAGTATAGGTATATTTCTAATATAGCTGTTTTTAGAATACATGCCATACGCCTTTCAGCCGACGACTTCCTAATCTTCTTCTGTTTTCGGTGACTGTCTTATGTCAATCTTGACGTTGAAAAACTGCTCAGCTTCTGCTCAATTTGAATAAAAGAACTTTGATTTTAAATATAAATTAGTCTTTATCTCATTGATATACTATAAACGTATAAATATCCGAGAAGGTTCGAATGCTTACGTTACGTAGGTATAGGTAGATATTAATAAAAAATCTTTTGTTCCGCCTACCATTCAAAAATATAGACTAAAGATATGTTTATGTAAAAAGAAACTAAGGCGAATATCACCAACGAAACTGAATTCAATTAGTACACGTAAACTGAATTCAAGAGCTGTCTGTGTCAATATCCTACGAAAATGATAACTTGTTTGAATATGTCTATCGCGGTCAGTTTTATTATTGAGAGCTTACGTCTTTGCTAAAAGAATGCAGTCGAGTTCTATTTATTACCTATTTATTATGCAAAAAATAAGTTAAACAATTTTATTGCAGCTGGCTGATTTTTTTGACAAAAAAGTTTTTATTTCTAGTTTATGTCAAGCTTATGTTACAATAACCCAATGTCAACTGCTCCATACCTTTTTACAACATATTGCTTTTTTTCCGATTGAGGACGTTAATTGTTGAGTTCTCCTGGTACTTCACCATCAACTCCACGTCACCATATGCATTGTGACGAGCATAAATGCTTAGCAACCATATTAGAGTAATCGAATCGCGACCCGTGAATCATTTATTATGGCCATCTGTAGTCATCAGTTCCACTTTACCAAATGTTACTTTCCGAGAGCAAAGGCATTAATTATTATTATAAAAATTCCCAAATCACGATAAGTATGACTATAATATATGAAGAGTTCCGTCGCTTGCTCCAAACATCAGAGCCTGACTTGATGAAAATGGGACTCCCTGGAAAGTATAATATTTAAAACAGAAAAAGAGTTTTCCAAATCGGTTGAGCCGTCTGCTACTATTCGAATAACATAACATATCTTTTCCCGACTATGTTAGGGTCGGCCTCCAGCCTACCCGGATGCAGCTGAATACCAGTACTTTACATGGAGCGACTGCCTGTCAGACCTCCACAACCCAGTCACTTAAAATACGATACCCCCTCGCAAGACTGGTTGTCAGACTATCGGGATTCTGATTACCCGTAACTACGGTCAAAGATCTACAATTGACAGCCGGGACCAACGACTTAAAGTGCTCTCCGAATCACGGAGGTCTTAATATGTTACGAACGGTCCAATCAACAGTCAAACCAATCCACAGACTGACGAGGACAAGCGTAGCTTATGGGCACGATTTCCGTGACAGCACCTATGGATGTTTTACATCAAAAACATAAACTCCAAATATGTACTAATTGACGGCCTGGTCATAAAACTAGTCCTACCGGCCTTATATCTGAATCACGCAGCAAAATATCAAGATTCAGATCGCTTTCCGAATCATTATAACCTAATCTACCTTTGTTTGTTTCAGCCTTGGTTACCAATGCCCTCTCATGTACAACCCTACTGACTACTTCATCAAGGTGTTGTCCTTGACTCCTGGGTCGGAGTCAGCCTCCCGCCAAGCCATCAAAAATGTCTGCGATAGATTTGCAGTCAGCGACGCTGCCAAAGAACTTGACATGGAAATTCATTTTGAATTCCACTTGATGGACAACGAAGATTCTACACAATCCGTAAGTTGATCTGTGTGCGTAGCACGAACGGTTTTTAAACTTAAATACTCTTTCTGCACTTGGCTCATATTATGTTAAAACCTAAATTCTACACAATTGATGATTTCCATTAATCACGTGATGTTTTTATCGCAATTTCTGCAATACATATTCAGCTTGTAATTCGTGTTTAGTTGTTGTGTAAATATAGTGTATTCCTGGCTGGGGGCCTTAATTTAAAGGTCACCATAGGATCGTCCGGTTAAGCAGTAAACAGCCGTGAAAGAATACAAAACAGTCCGATAGTCAACGAGTTTTTAATGAGGAGTTTATGTGAACAAAAAATAATAATTGATAATTCAGAAGTTGCGTTTTACCGGCCATCTTAAATGTTTTAAAAACTCTCATGGTTGAGAGTCAAATAAACATGATATTGTCAAAAAACATTGTTCAATAGTGAGTGTCAATTGTCGAATCTGATAATAGTCAGCGACTAGAGCTAAATGATGATTAATTCTAGTGAGTGTCGGTTTTGAGCCAAGCATGCGTAATGCTACGATTTATTAGATCTCTCATCGGCACCGATGGTCTCTTGGTCTCTATTAAATTTGGGGTATACCACAGGGCTTGATTCTACGCCCGATTATGATCTCAGTTGTGCATCGTTTTTAAACTTATGTAATGTTAATATTTTGTTTCCCAGATGAATCAAGATACACAAGATACCTTCAAATCGCCATTCTTTCTAACGAAACTATGGTGGTTAATATACAGATATCTACTTGTGGTAATCCGAGATCCACGAGTGCAATTTGTTAGGGTATTACAGAAATTGGTAAGTAAATAATATAATCAAATAAAGTTTACTCAGTTGGAGCGTGGCGTTAAAACCTGTAATAATACTAGATGTCCCGGCAAACTTCGTACCGCATCAAAAGTTAAGTTACACTGCCATCTGTTAGAAATGTATGGAACTTATTATAGGAAAAAATTTAATTTGCAATCAAAAAAATATTGAGGTCAATAATCCAAATAAAAACTGTCCTATCTTTTAAGTTTGACCACAACACACACTATGTGCCAAAATTTTATTAAAATCGGTTCAGTAGTTTAGGAGTAAATAGCGGACAAACAACGGGACACGAAATTTATATACATTAAGAAGATATTCTATCTTCCTGAAGAATTAAGCTATCCAATGCAATAATAATTTTTCAAAGCCTACTGGCAGTTCCAGAGAGTAACAAACAAAGTCTTTCCTCTTGATTATATTAGTATATACTTACATTCATTGAGAACATACCACCAAACTTTTTATAAATTGTGATCACGACATTTTCTGTTCTAGGCCATAGCACTAACAGCTGGGCTATGCTTCATGGGTACCGCTCGGTTAACACAGCCGGGTATTCAGGACGTCCAAGGTGCCTTGTTTATCATCATTGCCGAGAACACCTTCAGCCCCATGTACTCTGTTCTGCACATGTTCCCTGAAGAATTCCCGTTGCTAAATAGAGAGCTGAAGGCGGGGTTGTATTCAGCGCCAATTTATTATACTGCAAGGATGGTGGCCCTGGTGAGTAGTGTTTCTTTTCTAGGGTTCCGTACCAAAATAGTTTACCATGTGATGCGTTTTTGTCTGTCTGTCTCTCTGTCTGTAACCGCTGCCTTTTTGTCCCCAATCATCTCCAAAACATGCAAAACGGGAAATTTCAAAAGAAATAGCTGATCGATATTAAAATTACGGCAATAATAAAACGATGTCTCTAACTACTACAGTTTTTAAGCAATACCCTTTGAAAAATACCTTTGATTCAATAAGCTAATAATAAAAATTTGACTACTACGACTTCTCTTATATCTTAGACCTCACTGACAACGGTGAAAGAATACATCGTAAGGAAACCTGGACTGATAATTAATATAAGTTTCAAATCGCCAAACCGTCTTGAGCAAGCGTGGTCATTATTGCTCATGCCTTCTCTGTATGAGAAGAGGAATTTGGCTTTGTGACAGTCAAAGCTGAAATTATTACTTTTATTTACATATGAAAAAACGAGTATATGCTTACTAATGCGGTTTATTTTTGTGCATTCTTTCTCCATACCATCCATCCTCGTCTTTGGTTATGTGAGGTTATCATTTATAAAACCTGTCATGTTTTCGTTGTCAGCTGCCAGGCTTGCTGATAGAGCCGACTCTCTTCACCCTGGTGGTGTACTGGATCGCAGGTCTACGTGGTTCCTTGTACGCATTCAGCTTCACAGTATTTCTGGCAATACTGGTGCTCAACGTGGCTATTGCCTGTGGTAAGTCGAATTTGAACGTTCTTAAAACACTTCTCCCCATGACCTGTCAAAAGTGAAATCATTCGACTGATTAAAAAAAGATTTTCGTAAAAAAAGATGTCAAAGTCAAATCATTTATTGCAATTTGACGACACGGTTGGTGCAGTGGCTGCTGCGCCGAGTGTTGTGGGTTCGATCCCCGCACGGAACAAATATTTGTATGACCTACAGGTAGTTGTTCCGGGTCTGGCTGTTTGTGCATGTGAGTTTAAATGTTTGTAAAACGCACCCACGATACAGGAGAAGGTTAAAAAAAAGAAAAAATTGACCATTAAAAAGGCACTTTTGAATGTCATCATCTGCCTAGCCTAGTTGCCCGTTCCAAAGATAGTTTCGTATGGAGAAAAAATTACAGGCAAGAAACTCCACACTTACTCTTTTAAAATAGTTTTATACAATATGTTGAATACATCAGATAAATCGATGTACTTATAAAAACTACTACACTTAAATAGGTACGGATGATCTGTCTTTTTACACCATAATACGTTTTTCCAGGTTCATTTTTCTCGTGTGCTTTTGGTTCAATGCCGGTAGCCATAGCGTACCTCGTGCCCTTCGACTACGCCCTCATGATGACCTCCGGACTCTTCATTAAGTTAAGGTAAAGAATTCACATTATCAACAATATTTATAGTCATTTCGTTATCATGAGCATGACATTTGTTAAGGTTGCGGTCTTATTATGCTGGGAAACCTTTGAAATCTTGTCATAAATATGTAGATAACTATTGATTATTCTAACACCCAGTTACCAGTATCTGGAACGAGAATTGAAACGCTTCGTTTGCATCCATTCCAATCGCATCACTTGAGTTGCGTTTAATTTGTGACAAGTCTAAGATTTCGTTTTAGAAACCGGCTGTAAGTTTTATTTATGAAGTTACTAGCTTTTGCCCGCGGCTTCGCTTGCGTTAGGAAGTGGGGGTTAGAAAGAGACAAAAAGTAGCCTATGTCACTCTCCATCCCTTCAACTATATCCACTTAAAAGATCACGTCAATTCGTCGCTACGTTTTGCCGTGAACACGGACAAATAGACACACACTTTCCCATTAATAATATTAGTATGGATTTTGAACTTATTAAGAAAAAAACCATACCATAAACAACGGTTGAAGGCGTTATGATACATGTAAACTAGTCGTTGTTTCTTCGTTGTTTCTTTCAACTAATCGTGGTTTTTTTATTTATAGGTTCACAAAAAAAATTTAATTACTTTAACGCTCAACATCTGCTTAGCCTTTTCCCAACGATATTGTGGTAGGCTTGATTTAACACTCAACCTTTAGAAATAAACACATCGAATCATAATTTTATAATTGTGATTTTATTATGTATATATTATGAAGTGTGAGAGTGGCGCCGCCGTTGACCGAGTAATTGTGTGGAAATTGGTTTCCAAGGTAGTACTCGTATGTGCATGTGATGTAAAATAATATGGAACATGTTGCAAAGAAAGTTTTGAGTATGAATGTGATGGGTTGGAAAAGTAGAGGATGACCAAAGAAACCATGGAAGTATTGAGTGAAAGGTGGAAGACCTACTCACAGTTACTACTCACAGTAGTAGCAGTTAGTACTCACAGTTTCCCACTCACTAATGATTAAGTACCATGTCTTGAGGGATTCGAATATTGGTAACTGCTGATTATTCTGTCTAGACTAGTTATTTTTATTCATAAACTAGATGTGATTGCGACTTCGTCGACTTGGAATTAGACAAAATTTTTGTATTTTTGATCTTGAGGATCAAGATGGTTTTTTTTTGCGCGGGATCCTAATTCTTTGTAGACCCGAGTCCCATATCAGTCTTCTTGCATGGATATTGTAGTATCTGTTTTTTTTCTTATACAAAAACGAATGTTGCCAGGCCACCAATTTTGTTACCACACCATAAAATAAAAAAATACCTACCTATTCTTTAAGTGACCTATTTTACCGTTTATTTTCAGTTCAATGCCAAAATACGTGTCCTGGATCCGATATTTATCATGGCTGATGTATTCTAACGAAGCCATGAGCATATTGCAGTGGGATGGAGTTCAAAACATCAGTAAGTTTAACAATATTTTTTTAATATATAATTCATCATCTTCTGGTTAGCCTTTTCCCAACTATGTTGGGGTCGGCTACCATTCTAAACGGAAGCAGCTGAATACCAGAATTTTACATGGAGCGACTGCCTATCTGACCTCCACAACCCAGTTACTGAGCAACACGATACCCTTGTTAAGACTGGTTGTCAGACTTTCGGGCTTCTGACTACCCGTAACGACTGTCAAAGATCTACAAATGACAGCCGGGACCAACGGCTTAACGTGCTTTCCGAGGCACGGAGGAGTCTCAATATGTTACGAACGGTCACCCATCCAAAGACTGACCTCGGCAAGCGTAGCATAACCTTCGATCAAACCGTGCGGCTATTTTTATTTAGCCACGAGCTCCTCCTTTTTTTAATATATAATTATAGGTATTAAAGACATAATATATCACGACTAAGTACTAAGCAGAGGTGTACCTATAGTGTACCCACATCTTGCGAGCTGTAACACAGTGTTAGTATTATTTAATTGTGGGCAAGCCTTTTAATTAATGTCATGATGGCCCACTGGTTTAGGCCTCGCCTCTTGTGCACAAGTTTGTGGTTTCAAACCTGGGCAAGTACCAATGTGAGTTTTTCAACTCATATGTACTTTCTAAGTTTATCTTGGACATCACTGACATCGGTGAAGGAAAACATCGTGAGGAAACCTGGACTTATAATTAATATAACTCTGAAATCGCCAACCCGTCTTGAGCAAGCGTGGTGATTAATACTCGTGCCTTCTCTGTATGAGGCTCTGTAATAATCTGGTAGGTACTGAGCCTTTTAGTACCAACCGGGCTCTTGGAACAATTTTATTTAATGAGTCATAATACCCTGATGGTTCGTGTTTATAGCGACCTTGAAAACCTGTCATGGTCAAGTACATAACACTCCGTGACGCACTTTCCTATTGCGTGTATGCGTCACGTCAGACCGGTGGTCCAACCATCTTAAATCTATCACAATGATCTGGAAAAATGTGTGAAAATTTGTGCTCCGAAAGATTCAGAGGTATTTTAATTCACGGTAGCCAATTTCGCATTTTATGCGTAATAACCGTAATTTCGGCATAGTGACTCGTCAGTAATTCAAATAGCAATGCAGGCGTAATTGTGCTGAACTTGGGCATATTGTGTTTAGACGCTAACTCTGACGAACGTTTGACTAACGTCATATAGATAAGGGGAATCATACTGTTGTATTTTTAGCAGGCCCTCGAAATATTTGGCTAAATATCAATAACTATTTAGATAGGTGGTATGCTGACAATTCCTTGTAGATTTATAATTAGGAGACTTATTAATAGTAATAAGTAAATACGTGCGTAGGTACTTTGTAGTGGGTAGATTGGAATCTATGTCGGTGTGAGGAGGTAGTGTACAATTGACTACTGAGGTGGCGCGGCGGGCGAAGCTCCGCCTGCGACGCAGGTCTGCGTCTGTACATCAAGCTACCCCAACCAAATGTCTTTAATAGTTTTTCAGCTTCTTACAAAAGAATAACGTACATGTTCAATTGGGAAAGATTGACAGTTTGGGATAGCTTGATATGCTGGCGTCTGTAGATACTTATTTGATTTAGTGTGGGGTTTTATGCATGATGGATTTGTGTATCTAAGCGATACATGTACTCAGGACAATATTATACTATAAAATAAAAAATAACTTATGTATCTAATTATCTAAACACGTACTTATCTCAATAAGATTTGACAAATAATATAAATCAATGAGCCCCTATTTTACATACTTCCTGGAATAGACCATCTGTTGTTTTTTTTCTCTAACAGCAGGTAGATTATATGGCGCCCGGGATATTCCCTACAAAAAGGGTCTACCAGGTAAATGGGGCAAAAAGTTATAACAATAATTTTTTAGAAAAAGCAATATCTTAGTTGCATTTTGAAATCTGTTAAGCCCATAGTTAGAGCTGTTGTTAAACATGGAATATGGTGTCATTGTCCTTTTGACAAATTGAGGTCGTCGACCCGGACCAACGTGGGAATGCCGACACCAGACTTTAAGTCTTTAATCGATAGAAGCCCTATAAGAATCCCAAAGCGGGCATGGGGATATTTTGATATGGACTTACCATTATTTTGAATCGAATAGATAATTAAATGCTCATTTCATAGATATTTAATTAAATTAGATGATTAAAAACGAATGATTTACTGCCAATTTCAAAAACGAATCTCAATCCGCGTTCTAAAACTGCTGCCACTGATTCGTCCTCTCATGGTTACAGATTACAAACTCGGCCATTGATTGGTTACAAACAAAGATTTGTATTTAATCGGCAAAATTGGCAGTTAATCTAGATCTTGATCTTATGGTCAATCTGAAATAAGGTTCCTTCTGATTTGAAAAACTCCCGAAATGTGGTATATATATGTAACTTCACACCGGTTTTTCCGATGCGTGAGCCAGAGTTTTAACCACAGGTACACCCACATTCCACCAGTAATGTTCAAGTCCCAGGTAATAGCGGGTGAGCCTATTCGCATCAACCGAGCACAAAACCAGACCCCTTCCTACTACTTAGAAAAAGCCAAACTCACTGTACCCTGCACTGAACCAAGCCCAAGATCTCATGGTCTGCAGCTGTGCTTAAACGAGACAGTCTAGGCGACCTCTTAGTCGTTTCTTTTATAAAAGATTATAAGATTTATGAACCAAATTACAAATGAACGATTCTTATAATTACCGTTATCTTTTTGTTACAGCCTGCATTTCTAATGAAATAGGAATGCCATGCCTCAGCACCGGGGAAGAAGTCCTCACCACCTATGACTTCGAAAGCAATAACCTATGGACAGATGTAATGGCGCTGTTCGTTCTTTACCTAGGTTTCCACAGCCTAGCTGTTCTGGCCCTAAGACACAGGACTAGGAGAAAATAATTACTACTTTTATGGTTTTCAATTGTATTTGGTATGGTGTCTATTATGATAAATGTTTATTCCGTGAGATGTAAATAATTTAAATAAAGAATTTATTGTATTGAATATTGTGTTGTTTTTGTTTTGGAAGCTATGGTATACAGCATATCATCTTCACCATCATTATCTGCGTTTTCCCGACAATGTTGGAGTCAACCTCCAGTCTAAACGGATGCAGCCGAATTACAACTTTTTACATGGAGCGACTGACCTTCACAACCCAGTTACTGGGTAGCACGATACACCTTAGTAAGACAGGTTGTCACACTTTAAGCTTAGAGACTACTCGGAGGAACAAGGAACGTGTCGTGAGAATAGTTTTGTGTATGAATGTGGCTAGTTAGAGGAGGACAACCAAAGAGTCGTTTCTTTGGTCTTCTGGGTGGAACATGTGAAAGATGATATGGCTAGAAAGAAGGTGACTTTTGAGATGACGGTATAATATAGAGATGTATGGAAGAAGACATGTTGCGACGAGCCCTTATAAATTAGGACAATCCCCCGTTGGTTGATGAATTTTGGAAGCCGTACCATTGATAATCTTCGATAGAAAAAGGGTAATAAATAAATGGATTACATATTATTAATGTACCGTGTTAAGTCATGGGTTCAATCCCCAGATCGGACACAGTGTAATTATTCCATGGGAATTATCAATCGCTCGAGGACTCTGGCCGCCCTACACAATCGGCACTAGAACTGGAGTTGAAAATGCGGGTGTTGTAAAACACCTCTGTCTACATTTACGAGAAAAACAGGCGTGATGATGACGTTATGATAATACTATCATCATGCCAGCACCATTCATCAGTCGCTATAAAAATCTATCGCTCAGTCGAACGTCATTTTGCTATTTGGCACTGATTGTAAATTTATCACGAGTACCAGCACGGCTATCCGCTCAGTGGCCAGTCCGAGGTATTAGTCAGTTGGGTGCGTTTTTAAATTTCGAGTGCTGTGTGTGTATAAGTGGCTTCTGGGCAGCCGTGCACCATCGTGATGGATAGCCTGATCGCTTACTTAACATCAGGTGAGTTTCTGTTCGACTAATGTTAAAACATAAGTCTTTGCAATCGGGTAGAAATATTTTTTTTTGGACTTGCGGTGCATTTCAATTTTACTTAATTTGAGTAATAAAACTAACACCGGAGAAACTAACTGTATGATATACCTAAAATCTAAGAAAATCATTTCGATGAAATGGGTACAGTCTGCTTAGTTTGTCATTGCACTCAAGGCGGGTTTGCATTGACTAATGCTCACGCGTTCCAAACGTTATTAACTATTTCATTACACTTGTAGGGAAATAAGCAACATTTTTTTATTTTACCTTAAACATGTAGGTACTTACATGTAATACCTATTGCAAAAAATTTTTGAAGAAAATGGCCCGCGAAGTGTTCTTTTCCTTTTAAAGACTGACTAATTAGAAGACTGACTCGAACTTAAAAAATAAAATCGAATATTTTTAAAATAACATTAATTATTAAATTGTTGGTAAAAAAATAATTAGGAAAAATGAGGACTAGGTACTTAATTTACCCTCTTTTATTTATTAAAGTTTAAATACAGGTAACAACACCTTTATTATTATTTTAAAGTTATTACGTAATATCATTCCATCTTCATCATCAAATCAGTTAGGGTATATCTGTACAAACCTATAGAAAATGTGTAGAAAGCACGCCTGCACTCTGAGCCTAAACACGGAGCAATAAAGAATCAAATTTTACCTTCCCATTTTCGTTACACAAAAATATAGAATAAGACTCATTAAATTATTAGTTCATTTAATTCATATCATGACTTCTTGACCACTTATCGTAAAAATTAAAATTCTATACGCTCTCTGTTTAGTATGCTTATCTAATGACTTTTACAATAAATATTAATCAACAAAAAGTATTTGAATTGGTTCAAAATTTTTGTAACGATATTTTACTGCCATCTAGCAAATATTTCACTAACTACTGGAGTGAAGAAGTTAGTGACGGTCAACAATCTACGGTCCTTTCATTAAAGTTCAGCTTAAAGTGAACAGATGGCAGCACTTCCGCCCATGTTTTTGTACCTGCCGGGACCGGCGAACAACGGACGTTCGCTCCGCGCCGCGCAAGCGTAGTTCAAATTCATCCGCCATATTCGTCGTGTCAGACGGAGTGCAGTGCACGGCTGTGACATGTTTATTCGTAAACTGCATAAAACTTATGACATCGAGTCATCACTGGTGCTTGTTTTATTTAGATAACTCTTCAAATATGCGATTTGATGGAGTCTTGAATGGATACTCGCGTCGTTTGTTGAATTATAAACGTGCATCGAACTGTGCATTCGTGTGTTTATGATAACAGCATTAACAGTAATCCTCGGTCGTGTATTGTTTTTTGTAAATCCCTTCAATTGCTGGTGTTAAGGCTTGGTGATATTATGCAATACAGCATAACCGTGACCTTCGCGTTTGGTGACTGTGCTAAAGGTGTCTTTTGAGGTTAAAATGCAGCTTGGATTATGAGCGACTGCGCCGAGCCATCAGGTTAGTAAGCCGTCCAGTTATTTTATCGGTACCTACTGATAATACGGTGTTTATTTATCGTGTCCTATATTCTTGTTGTGACTATGTTCCTATACATCTACGATTTTATTTAGAAAATGACCATTTGTTATTGTATTGTAACTTACAAAGACATCTTAGCACAGGTATTCTGACTTAAAATTCTAACCTAAGATATTTTCGAAAAGTAGTTTAGGCGGGAATATTATTCAAGATTTAAACAAACGTACATAAACTCGTTCATAACATAATGTTCACTGAACAACAAAGGTCAGAAACTCATAACTTAACTTGTAAGTTTAGAATACAAAGACGTAGGTCGTTCCGTTGGCGTTAAGTCTCAAGTCGCGATCAACGTAGCAGGCCCGCGAAGCTTGCCTTGCACCTTAGCGGACGAGGCAAGGCGCGCGGCGCGCCACGGCACGGAGAGAATGCAACCTCGCCACAGGAATTACAAAGGGACTAAAATAAAACAAGGACGAGGCATTGATTATCCCAATGTTTTTTTTTTATGATCTGGTGTTAGACGTTAAGATTGTCGATGGAACTGGTTGATGAAATTAAAAGAGTTCTGAACTGATTACCTACCTGAAATTGGTAGGCATGATCTTTCTAAGATGCACCAGACAAGACGTTTGGAATCTACAGTAAATTATCTTTGTGAAATCAGTAGCCTGATTTCACATGAGATAGGTATCTGCAGGTACCAGTGTAGCCACTGGTACCTGCAGATACCTATCTGGTAAGCATCCAACTTGAATGGGTGTGATCAAACCCACTATGAAGGTTATAATCATTTTGTTTATTACGAGTAATGTAACTAGGTGCCTGTTTTACGCGCGTTAATGTTAAAAAAAATACCTAGCTAGATATAGCTATAATAGAACAGTCGATTCTATTTTTTACGTCAAGCATCCTGTCGGCTGCTATATCTATTCTCATGTTAATTTACCCCTTGCGCGTCATATGTTTGTGTTTTTTATAAACAACAGATTGCTGGTGCCTACTCTAAGATCTACGCAATTCTCTTCATGCTCTGACAACGAAATACTGCCTACATTTTTATAAAATTATATTGTCCATGAAAGTTTTCCAAAGTTCAATGATGGCCTGGATATAATTTACCAGGTACAGACTACAGACTCATTAAAATAAATTGGCGAAGTATTAAATAATCCACTTATAAACCCTTACACGTACGAAACCGGTTTAACCGTTATTGATTGAAACCGAACTGTTTTCTTTCCTAAGTACGGAGTACTTATCGGATTTTACACAGGGCTAAAACCTGTGGTGTCCACTCATGATATCGAAATAGATAAAAACCACTCTAGATTGTCGGTGGGCGTTCGATGTCTAGCTCATGACGTCATTGTAATAAAACACCCAGTCCTGACCGCATTTAAATAAGTACTTGCTATATGCAGCCTAATTTATCTAAAACGTAATGTTGCTATGTCATTATCCCGTTGTGCAGATGTCCTATCCTTAATTTAAAAAATAGACGAACTGAAGACCAATTGCGACCTCGAACTTAGGTGTTTATTTACTAAGAATTCAAGTTCCATTTGTTTGAAATTAGCAACCACATACATACAAATACATCCAAATCGTGCACAGATTAGTTAAACCAGGCTTACAGTTTCAACCAGGCTCCCATTTTTAGATTTATTTCCACTGTATCAAGTAGAAAATTCACACGTAGCCGAAGACACGACACGTTCATAGTTTCACAGAAAAGCAAATCGTTAATATCTCTAATCAATAATTCTTAAACTAACAGGCTTGACAAAACCAATAACACGGAGATCTAGATAATTATCGTTGTTCGAACTAATTGCATGGAGTCACGGTATACTAGCGAATAACCGACAAAGGTCGCAACAGCTTCTCGATAAAGATTGCGTGCTGTATCGTTGTCGAGGCGAACTGCGTTGCTTAACAAGCTACAAGCGTGTGTGACTTCAACATTAGAAGATAAAACGAATACAAACCATATTATTAAAGAAACCTAGTGGTAATGTTTCATTAGAATTTGTTGCTACATTTGATTATAATAACTTTTAAATGTCTTTCGGATATTGTAATTCTTGCACAAATCTACTTATCTTCTTTCTTATACTTTTGAATTAAATTTCTGGATGGAAACCTGGTAAACTGAAATCCAGGCTTCGGCTTAGATTGGGCTTAAGCCTCCACGAATAAAAAAAATACCAAGTTATTAGTCATTATGATCCGAGATGAGTTATATTTTTATTTGTGACTGATCATCATTTACAACCTCCACGTCTTATGCAGATTATGGTTCGTAGGTGTGAAATGCAGGAACGAATGCAATAACGGACACATGTTACATTCAACCTAAAAGTCAAGTTATTAAATCTTTACAAAATAAAAAGAGACTCAAACCAAACAAGCTTATTTTCAATCACATCGAGATAAAATATACCGACTTTTATTACGGTTACATTGGAACGATACAAATTGCCCTCTTATTGAAAAGTGATTATCGAAGATTGGCAGGAATAAGTCCTTTAAATCAGCCGCAGATAAACGCTCGTTGGCCTGCCAGTTATCGATAAATGAGGCTGCTTACTTAGTCGTCCTAAGAAGCTTACTTGTCTATCCCAGGTTGCGACAGCCACGGATGCGATTCATTAAATCGGTGCCTAGATTTCCGTTTTAACCTGTTCCACTTGGATAACTATTAAACCTGTCTGCGTTGCAATATTTTCTACAACAATAATTTAAAGAGCTTATGTGTAATGAGACGGACGCTAGCTTGCTATTTGCCATACTAGTAACTTCTAGTAGAAATGAGAGGAAAGAGGTGATGTGATTGTTCGTCGTAAATTACATTGAGTTTCTAACCTACAAGTAGCCACACTAGCCACCTATCCAAAGTGTAGTGTTTCCAATCTTATTCAGGCAAGAGCTATTTAAAACGAGTCAGCAGATTTTAAAAGCCAGACTGCCGTTCATATTTATATCACAAAGGTTCCACCTGTACCTATTTCACTACCTACATAAGTGCACGTGGCAAATAAGTAGTTGGAACATGTTGTAGTATTTCATTAGTTACTACTATTAGTCTCATTTAACCGCCTGACAGATTTGTTTATTATCGTCATGCAACTTCTGCTTGAAGGGTTACGAAACAAAAAGAGCGAGCTGTCTTACGATATTAGTGGACGATGATAAATAGTCTAATGGTCTTCTCAAATCGGTTTCAATGTAACTTGAGACCGATGAACTCGGTAATTAGCGGGTTACGTTCCAAGAACGTGAAAGGAAAGTATCGCGTGATACTCTTTTTTTTAATACACCACCTATGGTATTATAATGAGAATAATTTCGCCAATCTTGCTGTTTCTTGTCCAGATCGGAACCAATTACCATGGCATCGGTCACATTAACAGACAAGTGAAAGTCCATAATTATACAATAAAAGAGATCCACACGAGAGAATATTAATTTTGGGAGCCATTTCGTGCATGCGTCGGGTATAACTGTCCATCAAACGGCTGTTATTTTCATAGTTATGCAAAAACAGCGAGAACAAACGGAGTGTCGAAGTATTTACTACCAGATTTGGCATGACGCGATGATATGTGGAACTGGTTTGATGCTCGTTAAGACGCGCCGTAGAGTCTCACGTATCTGAACAAAAACCAAGCCGGGAACAGGGCCGACTTGTTTTGGACAATACCCGGGCTGACACTTGAATGCCGATGCGTTTACCATGTGACATCACGTAGCTACCCGAACATGGAGAAACGTTCAGAAATCTAGGCTGGGGAGAAAAAGCCGTAAAAGGTACCATTATATACGAATATATTGTATGGATTATCCTCAAACAAATTGCATACTGATAGAATTCAAGTCTCTGAAGTTTATGCCCGTGTCAGGGGAGAATGAAAGTTGGTTTTCATCAACGATTTATACGATTTATTCGGACCCCTTATAGGAAATTGTCATTGTTTTGAATATAGATTTTAAACAAATAATTTTAATAAATACCAAAGTACCTCTTCTCAAACCCGAATGAAATCATACGTTTAAATGCTAGAAAAAACATTGTTAGACCAAAGGTAAAATATTATAACCTAAAAGTTACTAGACTCTGTCTAAAAGTAAGCGTACAAATTATTTATACCTACATTATTACCGTCTTTGACATTTCACGGGACCCTGGCTGTAGTCCCAGACCTTTGGGGGTGTACGAGGGCCCAAAGCCAACTCGCAGAGCTCCATTAAACGTTTTTAATTAAATGTGACACCAACCGACTTTTATCCCTATGCACTATTCAATTGCACACAAGGACAAGCCCCGGTTGGTGCAGAACTATTACACAGCATGGAAACGAGATATTGGGTTATCAGTTTGAGTGGTTATGGACGTGTTACCGAGAATTATAGAAGGATGCATATACGGAACATGAACCGTCTTAGAAAAAAGTTATTAAATTACAATTTAAAAAAAAAACATTAGAAACGCATTGCACTTTTATGATTTATTGTTTTAGCTTCATTTCTGTTAATACACATCAATTTTACTATTTTTGGTACGAAAATGTTTTTGAAAACCAAGTCAAAAGCGAGCTTGGATCGAGTGGAAGTATAATTAAGTCGAAGAAAACTAAGTTGAAGACGAGTGAAAGTCTAATAAATTACCATTGTAAATTACCATAGCTGAGATTCCAACACTCATCAGAAACGAGCAGATTTTAGCAAGACCAAGCCCATAGCATGGCTAAACCAGCGTTAAAATATATAGAAAAAAACCGCATTGAAATCAGACTGAGTCCGCATGGGAGCTACTAATGTCAAAGACATACATACGGATACGGACAGACGGAACGACATAGGCGTCAAACTTATAACACCCCTCTGTTTACGTCGCGGACACACGGGGGCTGAAACTGGTAAAAATTGTTTAAGTCGAATTGAGAAACAAAGCATTCATTGTTCCCAATTGAAGGTCGAACAGATAGAACAGACTAAAGATAACTGAGACTGAACTAAACACATTGTTTGAGACGTTACGAAAGCAAAAGAATAGGACTCACTTGAAGATTACGAACTGAGAACGTATGAATATTATTATTGGACATTTACATTACCATAAACCTGACTAACAGCTATTGAATTGCACATTTCCCGGACTCGTGTTTAGTGGGAGGTTGAATTTTAGCACTAGCTCCCTTTGTAAGCTTTGCACCGGGTCATCGACCCTTAATTATCCTACAGTGCGCACCGCTGCAGTGCAATGCTCCAGTAAAATTCTGCATAACAAGCCTTTATTAGTCCCTGACGGCACTGACTTCCTTGACGTTCAACTCTTTCTTTTAATAAACCAAAATTAATAGCACTGTGGCAATTTTCGAAATCAGCAAGGTGTTAAAAATGACATTTGTTCATTACACAGCCTTTTAAATACGAATAACGTAATGACGGTTGGTGGTTGTGTAACACACACCGGATAAGCCGCAAAAATGAAGCCAGTTGTAGCGATCCCTATCGAGTGACTGCGTTGAATCACTTTTGCATGTCCACAATTACGGGTTTACTGCCCAAACCGTGTGTACACTGTTTTTATAAAACGAACACGATAACATCAATCGAATCGATTCAGCTGATGAATCATACTGGATTTCGATGAATTGTGTTGCCTGCCTGTATGTTTTTGTTGCGAAAACTCAATTACTTTTTTGGATTCCCTCGCATTATAGTCTGGAACGTATCCTGATGCAACTATGATAAGTTTATTCAATTTCAGTTCTGATGGAAAAAGTGATATCCTTTTCCCCTTCAGCTAAAAGTACTTTGTTAGACAATGTTGGCAGTTATTATTGCTGTCAATAAATAAAGCCTGTTCTATTATATAGAAGTAGTGGCGCTATTGTCAAGATACGGGTAAATAATGAACGTCCTGCCTGTTACTTTTGTCCAAACAAGGAAGTGTAAATGTGGAGTAATTGGCTGGACCAGGAAATTACTAAAAGGTTTCTTAGGTTCATCGATCATTTGCGACTCGTGCTTGTTTTAACGGCTTCCTTTTTAGCAGAAGTGAAACGTACCGATGAAAGCGTCCTGTCTGCGCGTTCAAGTAAGTTGGTATCATCGAGATTATCATTCCGTAGTGGCCGAGAGAAGCGACCAGTTCCTATAAAAGGCTCGTTAAGTAAATGTTTTCCGTTAGCTTTGACACACACGCTAATATTTGGCCTTCCACATGCATCAGCCTCCGACGAGAACTCGCTTGACTCGAGGTAAATTACGATATTTACCTGCAATTATGGTAGACGGTTTTCGGATTTATGTAGCAATTAAGCGCATAATCCCTTATGAAGCCTGGTAGGGCAGTTACAAAATGCTTTGAAAGTTTTTGTGTAATCTGAGACATATTCAGGACGTGCAGCCAGTTTGTGAGGTTAAATAACGGCTTTAAATACTTTGAAGTGGACTTTATGCGTAAATGTTAATTTTCCATTAAGATTGACATTTTGAAAGGGGCTACGAATGCGTGGATTTAAGATCGCGAATCTTGCAAACGTATATGGTAAGTTACCGCCCTCTTGATGTTGTTTATAGAAAAATCTTCCAATGTAATCCATACTTGAATTCTCGCTAAGCCGTACTGAGAAGGTTGTTTAGAGGAAATACTAATACAGTAGCCGAGTTTGTCCATTCTGTTGTCGAGCGACCACGTGCATGATCATGCATACTGTAAACAGATATAATTAAGGTCGTGGCGTCCATATTAATGCAGGCCCGATCAATATTCATAGCAAGCGGGCCGCGGGTCAGATGGTTAGATATCCATTGGCGCCCAGTACTCTCGGGTCAAGTAAGAATGAGTTGAGATTCGCGATAAAACTAGTTCAGCGCGTTAATTATTTTGTTGGTTTATTGATTTCTTGAGACTTAATACAAAATAATAAACAAAATACAGTAATGTTTCTCTTTAATTATTAATACCTTATTTTTAATTATTGTTCCGTCGTTATTTTTGGGGTTCTTCTTCCCATTTAATTGAACCTAAGTTTAAAATTCAACGTAAAAGCTTTACTTGAGTGACTCGAGCGCATCTCGCTCTATGACCTTGACGCGATAACGCTGCGTCCGCGCAGCCATTACCATGGCACAGCGGTAATACCCCGCTATTACTTTAAACGTTTACGCCATACGCCATACGGTGTTGCATCGTCTTTTTATCCAATTATACGTGTTTCTTAAATTTCATGGTTCGTTTGTTTGTAAGTGTAAATTACAGATGAATCTTGCTTAAAATCACATTCTTAGTTTGTAAGAACTATCAATCAATATCATTGTGAAACGAATTTCTTATCTTGAGTACAATTGTTTTCAATTGCATTGTCATTGAAATGAAGATGTGAATTTCTAAGCAATTAGTATTCGATATGTTCATTATTGTTCATACTTCATCCTAGCTCTTAACAATGATTGGTTCTGTAAGATTAATTGATTTTACTTATCAGGCAATGACATAGTGCTGATGTATTTGTACTCACTACTTAAGGCAATGCAACTTATTAGTTTCTTCAATCGTACAACGTATTTTTTCATTTAAGAACGTAATTGTGAGATATCAGAACAGACTTTTCTTTGTTTTTTCTACTTTTTCATTTCAACTTTTAAGACTTTTACCTTCTACAAACATAAGGCTATCAAATGGAAAAGGTTTTTTAAAATCGACTGGTACTTTTGGAGATTTCCAACAAACACAAAAACCAACCAATCAGCTGTATTATATTAGTATATAGATTCCACTACAATTGCACCGTATTCATCAATCCATCTAACCATCTAACAACCGCCGTTCCTTCGTCCGGTCCCCGGTCTAAATTCTGCTTCCTATCAATCCTATCCCACCGGACACCGGATCCGCGCCATATGTGGCTGCGTCTCGTCGAAAACCCCAATGAAATAGAAAGCATTCTGACGATTGGATTTAAGAACTAGTCGTATTTGGGTATCAAGTGAAAACAAACCGTATTGGGAAGCGTTGCGTCATTGCCAAGTTATTTGGCCGATAGTTCTAGTTAAGAGTTATCGGGTTGCCTTCGTCGTTACCATATCTACCTTTGGAATTAGATAGCGTGCATGGATTGCTTCTTAGTTTTGATGAGATTCACTGATCTTAGTTTTTGTCAGAGGTTTTGACTTCTTTGATTTAATCTCTTCTATTTCTTCTTCAGCCTTTCTTTAGCAGCCATTCATTGGGTTTGTGAGACACCCTACAAGTTCCTTACCTACTTCAATAATCCGATTTACGTCCGTAGCCCTTGCTCTGTACATGGACTGTTGTCCTGTTATTTCTTTATGAGTTTTTTTATCTTCTTGCTCGATTATATCTTATGGGTTTAATGCTAAAGTTTATTGCCATTTTATTTTTCGGCGTTAACTTAGGAACACTTCTTGCGGAATTACGGTGTCTGGCGCGCTGTTATTTGGTTTTATCGCTTTATTTACTTACAGTACTTAGTTCTTTTTTGAGAGGCCTGTAACCCGAAATCGATTTCTAAGGAATTATGGGAATTCTATTATTATTTTCTGGGAATTAGAACATACCTACAGAAGTATTCATTTGCTCTTTCTACTAACTTCATCTAGTAAGTAGGTTAGGTATTTTAAGTACCGTATGTAATGAATTTCGCGTGAACAGTGGTAATTAACATCATATTTGTGCAGTTATTACTGCTTGCACGTGGAATGTTATCACATCTGTTTCTGTTACCTTTCAGAACTCCAAGATAAGGCATGCAGTCGTGCAAAATATATGCGACACTACACAATGACCGAGATTTTATTTATAGTTGATAGACAAAAATCTTTGTTTTATGATTAATTTGAAATATTCACACCATTATAATCTTAATCATTTCATCATTTCATCTTAATCACTTTTATGCATTCACTATGCATAAAAGTTCAGAGCATAGGCTTCCGAAAGACAATCATTTCGCTTCGTCGCCATGACCTCCCCACCACTTCCACAATTTCGTTGAAACGGTTCGAATAGTTATTTTATTGCTTTACACAACAACAACAGATAATCCAATAGATTTTGGACGAATGGGAAATGAGAAACTGGTTGGTTGTTTGATGATGATGTTCAACGGCAATGTTAAACAGCTTGCAAACTTTAAACACTCGATTCTACCAACTGGCGTAAATGTAGTCAGGCCGATGATGGTGATGAATATCGATGTGAAGATCTTCACGTCGATATTTCTAATACGAATAGGGTGATGGTTTTCTTGAAAACTTCTCTGATTCAGCCAACCTACGGGAATCTTGGTTTTTGCAGAGTTAGCATCAGCAGAACGACTTCTCTCGACAGGTGCGACTTTATGCATCTTCGTAACATTGGTCCTATTGTTTGCTCATCGTTACGTTGGTACTTCAGTCTACTAGTGCTGACGTTATCATTTGTTTATTTACCCACATAGTATTATGTAAATCTATGCAAAACGGGATAATTCCTTCATAAACATCTAGTTATGTTTATAATAACAACACTGAGGTCAGATATTATGGTGTAAACGCATATAAAATTAACGTTAAATTGCGGATTCTAATTATTCTTCTTGATAGAACAACCATAATTTTTTTTTACTGGGCAGCCCGCTAGCTTAGATCAGATTAGTTTCAAATAAAGATGTTTTTAATTACGTGAAACTTATCTTAGATCTGAAACTTCACATAAATACACTCCAATATTCGTTCAGTGTTTTACTACTGTATTGTTACAAATCTAAACAGTATAACGTATCAATTAACAAAACATAACTTTCGTCTATCACTCACATATCGAAGACATCAATTTGCTAAGTAGGCCAACTATCTCGGAGACTCGGATTCGATACCAATCGTGTCTCACATTAGTCTTTGTCAACACTAAAAGCTCAATTAAGACTTCGTCACGAGTAGTAACGGTATCTTAAGGCAAGCAGCCGTTTGTTAAGATGTAAGTAAGCGCTAATAGGTTCCATAATTACTTTTTGCAAATGGTTTCAGTCTAGCATTGATGAAATCTTTAGTTGTGAGGAAATGTTTTTCGGATTACGGGTCATTAGAATAGACTCCGATTCAAAACTTTTTCTAGAGGCGTTGCAGACCTACTGATTAATAAACGTGAATCTAAAATATGATTGAAAATATTTTCAATAAAATGTTGGAAGCAATTACGGGTCTATTATGTGAACACCTCCATACATTTCGTTGCCGCGCGCGGCGTGAATTGGCCTTCTGTAAGAGACCAGTCAATATGATTTAGAGTTGGACCTCAATAGATCAGATAGTGGCTATTGTACGACTGTAACAGCTATTTATAGAGTTCGATGACTCCACGTTCTATCAAATCGTAATAATTTATCCCTAAAATCTATTCATGTATGTGTGTCAGATACAAAATCTAAATTGATTTATTATTATCCAATTCTATTGAGCGTTACAGAAACCTTAATAAGAAGAACACGTTTGTGAATTAATAAAACTAAATGTCTTCTAGATGTTGTTCGATTAGTGATCAAAGAAGAATAATGTACCACTGCAGTTGTTGATGGAATTTATTACCAAATTAGCTCAGCGATGAATCATTGAATTATCGGTACTTATTACATTGTGATGTCGAAATATGATAAATTATTGTATGTAATGTCTGAAGATGAAACCTTAAAAGTAAATATAGTTTGGGAACACTTTAGTAATGTATAGGTTTGACTTTCGCTTTCGTGTCCATTGGCGGAGTACGGCGGGTGACACCGTGACGCCCACGCTCGCGCTGTCCCGTGTTGGCTATCGCCTACAGAACCCAAGAACTTTATGTTAGATGGACAAACTGACACTGACCACGGACAATTTCAAGGTGATCACGGAATATAGAATTTCAAATGCAACGGAATACATTTCAGCGACATTGCTCTTACTATCTCGTTTACTAGTGCTAAGCTTTAAAGAGAAAGGTCTATTTCTGTCCAATGTGCTGACTATAAAATATGCAAAATCAATTCTGATTAATACTTTAATTAAAATGAGCAGTGTTGACATATGTCTCATTAACAACATGTCTGGATTTATGTCGCTTATGTGGTCAAGTCACTCTCCTTCTACAGCAATGCACACCTTCAAAGAATTCTGACCCCTCACACTTTGATATAGAGGTGACAAACGCTAATCTTAGTCATAGAGGAAAATAATAGATCTACTTATCCATCATAAAGTAGGTTAGCATAAGTACCTATGATGTGGTTGGATCGATTTCAAGGCTTTGTGGTTTGTAAGTACAACATATGCTTTTGGAGTTTCGGGCCATACACCCAATTAAAAGACAATTTGGTTCTTTAAAGAGGTTTAAGCCTGTATGAATTGATACATATCGTTATTAGAGTCTATGTAAGTTGCCAGTAATCTTACTAGTTTCGACGTAAAAGAGTTGAAAGCCGCAATTCTGTCAGCTAAAGTAATTTACGATATTCCCGTCACTGGAGAATTACTAAATTGAAATAAATTAATCGTTCTGTCAATCGGAGCAGCGAGGTTAAACCTGATTTCGGTAAAGAGAGATGTTGAATTGAAAGTCTTGTTTAAGACTGATGGTTTTCATGATTCCTGAGCGCAGATTGCTTTAATGTTAATTAAAACAGCAATGTTAATTGTAAGGTCTGTACGGTAGCCCGAGAGAGTTCCGAGGAAACAACACGCCACTTTGTTCTAAGAAATTAGCGGAATCGATTTACTTTGAGTGTTACAATTCGCAAAGTTCTCGGAAATCGTATTACGGAAACAACTGGAGCTTTTCAATTTCTTGCTACCAAGCAAAAACTGTTGAATGGATTTTGATGATACCTAGTCTAAGTTAGTTTTAAAGCTCGAATTACTTCAGAATGACGCACTTTTTATTGAAATGATTTCGATGGCATAAAAAAATGCGTTTCAAATTCATAAGTTCTTTGTTTAATAATAACCGTATTCATTTCAATATTATATTATACAAGTTTTAATGTGTTTCAGTAGGCATCTACTTAAATATTTCAAGGACAATTTTTAAAATGGCTTCATCATTGATAGCGGCGCCCAATTTACGAGAAATTTTGGTCGGCTCAAGTTTATTAAAGGCGCACTACGAAAAAGGAGGCCGAAAAACCCAAGGGCCTTCACCTGTTTGGAGATTCGATCAGAACATTTCATGGGAACGATCGAAGCCTATTTTTTGCTTCAATAAATACCAAGAACAAGTCAAGGAAGAAAACATCGAGATAGTAACAAGAACAAAGCGTGTCAAACAGTGTTTGATACTTACAAATAAAAAGGAGTTCAGAAAAGCGTTATAATCGCCCCGCCTAAGTCGTTACAGAGCTTTGATGTGGACGTTTATAGGATTGTAAAATGGCGAAACGTTTTTATTCACGGGCATACGGCGTTTCTGTTTCTAGCCGTGCACTCGTTTCATTGTGGTGGCCAGTGTAGCCACTATTGCTTCACAAGCCTCTACTATTGCGAATGGAACGTAAATCGTTGGCCTCACCGGGAATAGTTTATTTGATCGGGCAGGTTTAAGGTTCGACGCCCGCGCAGGGTGGTCTTACACACTCACAATGTTGACAATTCAACCGCTTCATCGTATATTTAATTTATTTTTTTGCGTTCGCGATGCATTATGTCGCAAGAATCATGTTACTGCAATTGTTAATGCTGCGTAATGAGACACTTGTATTGCATGGACGTGTCGTTAGTCATCAGTTATGAATGATCGTGTCATCGGTATTACGATTGGTGAGATGCTAAAGTGTCGTTTGAATGGTTCACTCGACAATGTTCTCAATATACACTTGTTGCCGTCTTTCACGCCTCAAGTATGTTATTTGCGAGTGTCGTGAGAGGCCTCGACGGTAGTTGATACGCTTATTTTCGTTTGTGCTCATAATCACACTTCTGTGAATTGGCGCTAATAGAATAACTGCTGTTGTTTACCTACGTTACGCACAAATCGTTGACGAGCGTTTTGCTGTGTAAATGTAAATATTTGACTATTATCTTGTATTCTTTATTCTATTTGCGAATTTAGTGTTCTAGTTACCAGCCATTCAAAAAACGGTTTAAAATAAACAGGGATATTAATATCCCACATTGTACACGAAATTCACGATAGCTGAAGAAACAGACGGAATCTTTTTATCGATTCTGAATGCTAACTTATTTATTTAGGAGCGGATTCATTTCAACTGATGTAAAGGAGGAATAACTGATGGCGTGCAGTTTCTTATTAACTTTTTTCGAACATATGGTCGCCCACGTCGAATTTTTTTGGCAGAATGAAATAACGAGTCCAGCTTAGCTTTCCAGAATTTGTTTATAAATCCAAGAAAGAATATACAGCAATATAGTTCATATTACGTATTACTTTAGAAGCATTACTCATTGGTTCAATAAATCCTGGTGCATTGTTTATATATTTTCGCTGTTGCAGTAAAGATAAATGTTATTTACTCTAGAAATCGAAATTGAGGTATGACTAATGTTATAATGTATGAGCAGAATCTATTTTTCATTTTAACATACTTTACACCTAATACTTTTAGGAATTGGCGTAAATTTTTCAAGTGAACATATACTTTGTTAGCACATTTCGGGCCTACGTGTCATGTTATGACTTATTACAACTTTCCTTTAAAGTAACGAAGTGCTGTCATGCAAATTGTCATACTTATGAGTTGGGCGTGTAGAAAAACATCATCATTGTATCTACGCTTTGTTTCCAAATTACAGGCCTTTTCTTAGGCTTTTCTTATGTGTAAATAAGAGAGACCTTAAAGCTGGAATGACGCATTTAATTTCACGTTTTCGTCAAAATCGTGGGTTTTGTGTATAATTAAAAAACTTAATAATAAGTGAAATAGCATCGTGAATTAACTTGTCGAAAGCTTTAGTCCAATCCATAAACTCATCGTAACCAGTGCTTGTGAAAAAGTAACTTTATCTTAATTTTCAAATGGTTGATCATCGAACAACACACTTATGTCTTAAAGCTTAACCCTAAAGGGGAAAACACAGACAAAGTACCGTCTTACAGAGGCATAATAAGGGTGTGGCCGGTGTCACCGTTGTCACCTCTCCCTATATGGGGAGAAATGGAAGTAACACGCATTGCACACCTACTGACCGACGACTGTGACCTTTGAGCATAGAGTTGTTATTTTATTATTCTGTCTTCCTTTCCACGTGGTATTGACGTAAAGGTTAGATACTCGTAGATTTCCTTTGTCTACTAGTGATAGTTTATATAGTAGATAGATATTGGAATTGGTCAAAGTCAAGTCCTTGAAGGATGCCTTTGGCTGAATGATGGTAGGGCTTGAAAGATTAGTCACTCTTAGGAGATGTCAGTTTTCATCTCTGGTTTCACACTGTGACGATCATTCTTAGTAAGTCTCCGATATAAGAAACCAAACTCGTTTTTTTTTTGAAGCCCAATAGCTTCCATATCGTTTCATCGTACCATCTTTATTTAAGTGGGATCCTTATGTCACGTCTCTTCTCCATACAAGGACGGACAAGGTTCAGTTTGTATCATATTGTTTACAATAAACGAATGATGAGTATTAAAAAAGCATAACTGTCCAGATAAAGGTATTGGCAGCCATATGCCGTGCGTGTTGAAATTCGTGTGTTTTAAAATTGGAATTAAGATCGAAAACGGTTTTTTGGGAATCGAGATGGTCAATCGTTGCTTGTTTAAAAAAATACTGAGTAGAAAGAGTTCTGTGTACGTAGCACCGACCACTTCTGTCTCTAGTATACATATAAAATACATGCATAGTGCATGTGTATCTCTTTCCATACATAGTATTAAAAAAAAAATTGCGTAACAAGAGACAACCGTACACAGTTACATACTTAATTTAAAAGCAAAATTCAAAAACCCTATCTCATCCTTTTATCGGATACAAATACCTATTAATGATAAATTTCATTTAATTAAGAACGTTAAATGGACTTCTGCTTCTGGCCTAAGCCAACTGCTTAGTATACGCCGCTCATACGCCTTTTATAGGTCCTGGACCCCAGGGTCCGGAGAAACGTGAGAAATACGAGCAACTATTTTTTCTAGTTTCTCTGAAAATGGTTATTTGACAGCTATTAAACGTGCTAAGGCATGGGTTGTCATATGTCGCGCCGTACCAGTCAAAAGTTATGTTACTAGTGAACTAGTCTTCCTCGTCCTCTGAACAAAAATTCTCGTAAGATCCCTTAAGTCATGTTCTGTAACATTACTTAAGCGAATTTGTGATTTGTGATTATATTGCCATATTCAACAAATTGCTTTGGTTTCTCAGAAAAACAAAGTGACATTTCTCGTCTTCATTTTTGATCGGGCCGCAATTAAATTTAACAATCTGACATTTTGGGTTCCGTTTCTACAGTGATGGATGCTACGCGTGCTGTTTCGTAGCTTCTCCTGTTTATGTGCCCATATTCCCAGCATAAAGAACTCAAATGATTCTTAAATTACATGATTGGCTTTGTAATAAAACATTGCTACGTACTCAGGTACCTACAAATTGTTAATTTAATAACACACAATTATCTTAATAGCACCCAGAAGTGATTGTAGGCCATGTAAAAATAAATTTGATCTGACAACTAAACACGTTATACCGCTACCGTAAGGTCGATACTACGATAGTAATCCTAACTTATTATTATGTTCAGACATGATACGTTATTAGTCTTACAAATTTTAGACTTCGTAACCTTGTCAGGCTGTCAGAATTGAAATGATAAAACACATCGGTGTTATTGACGGCTAAGTGGCAGATAAGCTAGCGTAAAACACATTTGGAATTGCACTTATTACAGACTACAAATAAATCCGTGTGTATCATCGTAAGACCATCTCAGACACCAAACTTCAAAGTCCTCATATGATCGAGCTGACCAATAGGTATAATTTCTGGATTTCAAAATTGACTGTCTCGTGGGTTTGATTCGGTATTTCTTATTAGTTCTTATTTATTTATTTTTATTTAGTGTCGTGTAAAAGTGTTTTCCTTTAAGCCCATTAACAGAAATCATAATAATTAACCTATCATTTGAAACTACTGATAGGAATAAGTTCAAAATCGCTAATCGCACGTTTCATGTACGAGTAATATTAGTTGAACACAATTTACACATTACTAAAAGATAATAAACGCTTATTATAGAAATCCTTAAAACTGTCTTTCCTCGTTGTTCTAGTGGCCGCAACCGTGTCTGCTAAGCTTGGGTTCGATTCCGGGGTCCAGCAAAGTGCTATTGGTTTTTTCAATATGGAATTTCTTGAGTTTGGAATTGTGCCCGGTTGTTAGCAATAGGCACGCCTGCTATCACATGATCATTAGATAATTCTCTAATAACATAGTTATTCATTCCGTGCCCCAAAACCTCTTCAACTACTTTAATAACCTCTTATAAATCTGAATCATCAATATCAGTAGCCATTAATTTGTAAAAACCATAAAATATGCAGATTATGATCACGAATTCATTATACTAAAAAAAATCATAGATGCCATCGAGACGCAGATGTGATCCATTAGTTCTTGATAATCTTTGGAAATATTTATGATGTCATATTGAGTGCTTCTATCATGCAGTTAATTAGTGGAATCGCTATTATCCCACTTACACTATTAATTATTTAGATTTTACGATAAGTGGAGTTAATATACAATCTCGGTAATGTTGCAGACAGAACACATTAGAACAGGTAATATTTTGTGTTACTTAACCTACATAATCAAAACAAATTGATGCTTGCATCTATAGAATAAGTGCTCACCTATAGTAACTACTGGAGTGTTAGTAAATTTAAAATCGAACCTCAACCTATGTATTTGACCGTTGGTCTAGTGGTCGCAAGTGCGTAGTGCTGAGCGTGAGGTCCTGGGTACAATAACTACCACCAACTTCATCAGTTTTCACTTGTTTTGCAGTCGGGTTTATCGCCATACCTATTCAGTTTTTTTTACTCACAAACTAATTCAGCAATATCAAATTGGGTAACTTCATCTAATCAACCAAACCGGATTCTTCTAATCTATACAACCATAGATTTATAGCCATTCTTCTATATATAAACAGCTGTACCAGTTAGCGTGGGTTGCAAAATTTCGGCAAGATTTGTTAGTTTCGGATACAAGTTTGTTTCCAAATTATTCTCGGATTTCCCTTGCGTTGCCCTGTAGTTTAGGATTAATTATCACAAGTAACTTCCCAATTAATGTGCTATTGTTAACTGATGAATCATAACAAAGAGGATTAGTATTGTAGGTACCTATTACATCACACAGGCAAAACCAAACATCGAACGTCTAGGAAAATATTGGCAGAAAAGGAGGAACACAAAAACATGCTGAAATACACAAGACATTAAACAAACACGACCTCACATGTCTATCCAACAATCAGATGTGAACTAAAACCTGTATAGTAATGTTGAACAGGCGTCTGCGCAGGCGCCACTGCTCGATTGTACTATCGTATCGGTGTCTAAATCAATTCACGGTTCAATCGATTCGTGCATGATCGGAGAACCGAGTCATTGAGGGTAGCTGCTTAAGCAATCGCTTTAGAAACAATAGGCACGAGCTCATTGGAAAGGTTGTCTTACTGTACAGTCAACGTCAAAAATATAGGGACGAGCAGTCTGTTCAAAATGATCATGATGAACACAGAGGGCGCTTTTGAATGAACAGAGTACGTTCAAAGCTGTCAATCTTACAATTTTTTTATCCAAATGGTAAAAAGTTCAGTCTCCTTTGATGTCATATCATTAAGTCCCTACATTTTTGATGCTGACTGTCCATACCTGCGGAGTTAATATAATCCTTCTCCAAACACGAACGGTAAAGTTCATTTTGACATTTACTTTAACACGGCTACCAGTGTAACGTTTTCTTCATAGGTTGCCACGGTTTAATGCCATGACAAATTAAGCTGTTCTGGAAACCTTTATGTTAGGTAATCAATAAATCTTGGAGTGTATTTTGCATTGCTTCATTTTGAGAGAAAATAAATTATATCGGCGGTACAGGTATCTGTCTTACTTAAAATTGTATGCTGCTGGCCAATTTTGATAATCAAAATACCGTATCTCAATTAGTCTTTATACATAGGACTGGGTACAGCTTTTAGTAAACAATAACAACGGGCACTGTATTGCGACATCTCGATTAGGCAGAATGTAGGTAGAATTAAATTAATTCACATGTAAAACTTGTCTTCTTAAATAAAGGGCCAATATCGCGACCCACTTCGCCAATACAGCGTGTGTGCATAATAATAAGCTCTTTTAAATTATAATGATCATGAAGCACCTTTTTGGAGTTCACCTGACCGTTTTTGGTAAATAACGTATCTCCGGATAGTACTTACTTATCATTATTTTAATAAAATGCTCAGATACTTATTCGATTACGTTAACACTTATTATCGATATTAAATCACGTATCGATTACTATCGAGATTATATTCGAGAAGAATAGCCGACTTCTGAGTACTGAAGTTTACGTCACATTTATTTTTATATTGTCGGCCAAGGATACATGAAACCGATTCATATCCTTTATTATTGTATTGCTGTTTTATTTGCCAGGTGAATTAATTGCTGTCATTACGGTTATGAGTATAATTATTAAAACTTGTGAGCTCTGACTTGGAAACAAACGAAGGCGGAATATTTTTTCAAAGTTGTATTTAATTTTTACATTGGTACTTACTCTAAATAAATACAAAAAATGTGTTTTAAAAAATATGTATTCAAATAGTGCTCCGCCCGCAGTGAGGGGGTAAGTAAGAACCAAGCTAATGACGGTTAGAGATCAAAAGTGAGGGATCGCCTCACAATGCGTGCCGTGTCCAAGACAACCGCCTTCTGCATTAAGCTCTTGACCCAGTTGTTTAGCGATAGTTTCTCTAGGTGTTGAATAATCGTAACTCTTCGCTATCAAACAATTAAATGATACTACTATCGGCAATATAATGGTTGTAACTGAGAAACTTTATTCTTATCGTCTGGCATAAACAAATATTTTGGCAGAAAATCCCTTCCCTGTATTATCAAATTCTGGATCTACCTTCGATGAATGGATCAACTGTTTGCCAGTAACAAGAAATCTACTTTTAGCATTATTTTTTAACTCCCATTCGTTATCTGTGACCCAGTAAGATAGGCTCGTCTCATAAACAGTTTATCTCGAATATTAGTCTATTATGCGGTCTCGTTCTTACAAGTTATGAATCCAAGACGAGACACGCTCCAAAAACTTTAAAGATACGTAACAAAAAAATGATGATAAGATTTTTTATCGTATTTGTTCAACATACATCTATCAGATCAGGTAAAATGAAAATATCGTAGGATAACCTGATTTTTGGGCTATTTTCGTTTTTAATTGTTTATCGTGTAGACTATAAGTAAAAAATAAATTGGACATTAAGTATTTGTGTTCTGGCAATACTGAAAAATTCAACAAATTATTTATCTGTAGTAATGAGAAAGTTATAACAATTTTCCTTTGAAAAGCCTTTGGCGTAAAATTGAATGTATCAAGTTATCGTTGTAGTGTTCATTCTATTCTAGGTCTTAATAAAATTTCACAATCCTTTCTCTTTCATCGATTATAATGATCACCGAAGCCGGAAATCATTTGATGGCAGCTCTTAATCATGCATACGAATCGCATGCACCTTGAATTCCTAGAATTGAAAACAAACTACTGCCCAAAGGCTTTATCGTAATTAATAGATTGACTGACAGATCAGAATATGAACTATGATGGTAGTTCATAACCTTTTCCCAACAATGTTGACGTCGACTTCCAGTTTAACCGGATGTAGCTGGATACCAGTATCTTACTTGGAGTGTCAATTTTTATTTCATTAAAATGATACAATTATTAATATATGAAGAAATAAAATAAAATAAATAATCATAGGGCATCAAAAAAATAATCCGCGTCGTTGTCAACGGGAAAAGTGCCCAGAAGACTGGCTGGTCTGGTATCCCAGTGACTGCAAAACACTGACTTCTAATTCATAGAATCTCCTTCTTTAGGAGTCATGGTTTCCCCTCCTTGTATGATCTTTAATTCATTGAAATGAATCTATTGACAAACAATGTCCAAGATTCATTACTAAAAGGTTTAATGATATTATTATTTTACTGCATCTTCGTCAAACAAGACCTACACTCGTCTCCATATACAGAATCTACTCATCGTACGTACTTACCTATTCCGCGAAAGACCTCGTCTGACCTTTCCAATGAATGTGAGTAAGTAAGCCCAAAGATTAATGGACACGGCCCTCGTAGACAAAAGTACCACGTGCTATAAAGTTGTAAATCGTGGCCGGCCGAGAGAAGATCGGTCCGGCAACGCGAGCGGGAAGCGCGTCTATTTTGAATTGTTTACTGCCGTCGCCATTCATGGCTAATAAAGACGTGCGCCGGCGCACCCATTGTGACCGCAACATGGCCGCCAGTTTGAGGGAGGAATGCCCTCTTAGCTCTCCAGGAAAGTGTGCTTGTAAAGTAATGGCTCTCAAGTGAGAGCATCTTTGAGGTAATAAACCCACTCAAATTCGCAGTTCACAATTTTTTTTGGGGAATTGAATAAAATTATGAGTGGAGAGTAGAATCATTAGTAAGAACATATTCCGAGAAATGTTATTTCACAGAAATGAAACGGTTACTAGAGCAACGCGCAGAACAGCGACAGAACATAATTGACAAGTTGACAGCTGTCTTTAACCAAAACATATTTATAAAAACCACGGTTTTTTTACCAAACACGTCAAAAGAAGTCCGGAATACCGAGAAACCAAGGTCTGCGTGTACAGATTACATTTTGTTACTTAATATTTAGTGGGCTGTACATTCGACCGCACGTCAGTAGTAACACTGACCTTGAGCTGGCCTAGGGTAGTACGGAACTTCTATAAAATAAGCTGTCGGCTTATACAAGTTTTTTACCACTGAAGAGCGACCTACTGTATAAGATACTCTAAAGCTGATTAGTATCGCTTCACAAATCTGTGGTCACTTTGAATGATTTCCTTTGACGTCTGCTAAACTCAAAATAACTTTAAAGTTAATGGCCTCAGTCGATTTTATTTGGAAACAATCCGTATACTATCTCCATCAAGCTTTAAAAAAAGCAAAAAGTATTTTCCGATACCGGGAATCGAACCCGAGCCTCCTGGGTGAGAGCCAGGTATCCTAGCCACTAGACCATATCGGATTCTGATATGTAGGTTGAAATACCGATTTATTACCCACTGGGAAACAAATTCGTTATATTTTTGACCAATTTCAAAAAAGGAGGAGCTTCTCAATTCCGTTGTATTTTGTAAGCCTTTCTTGATGTACATTTGTTGAGGCTCGCCAACATGCGACAGCCAACATTTTTTGTATGAAAGCGATACTGAACTGCATTCTGGTCGGTTCGATTTTGAAACAAAAACACGATTAGGTACCGGTTACAAGGATAATTTTGATGTATACATGCATAAACTCAAGCCTTTTTCTCGTGAGAGTAGGCAGAAACTGCAGAACGCCACCTGCTACGGTCCTTTTGCTACGGTCCTTTTGGTCCTTTTGCTTCGTTAGCGTCCATACATCTATCTGTTCGCATACGCACGCCGGTTGCGAGTACTACGCACGTGACCCTTTTGAAAACCATTACTAATAAGGTCAGTGTATATCCTTCTGGGGCGGACCTCTTGATTAATTGTATCAAAACCATCAAACAAATCCAAATCACTATATTCATTACCATCATCCTTACAATATCAATGCACGCTCTTCATACAATGATACGAATCAGTAAAAACGGTATCGTGTTACAAGAACCTAGTTCCAACCATTAAAAGGGTCGGTTGTTCTAATCAAAGGCATCCTCATCTAAATGACACAATTGGCCTGACCCAAATATCGTTGTTCCCTGAATGGTGCGGTTTGTAGAAATGCTACAGTTTTGCATGAGATCATCAAGGAAGTGGCCAGCACACGCCACTGCTCAATTGTCGCCGGTAAATGTATCCGTTGGTGACTGGCTCACTTCAGGTTTATTTATAGGTTACTGTTGGCTGCTTACTAATAATCATGTGTTTTCAATAGTATCGTGAGGGGAAATCTATCTATTGCTTGCTAAGACTTCTGAGCTACTATTTACACAAAGATGCAAGTCTGAGTTATTTGTCCGTTTATCCATTACATCTAGGACATGTTAAAGCACGAAAGTTTTCAGAAGATTAGGATTAGGCTAGGGTGAATGGACTCTGATAAATTTAATTCAACTTATTAATTTCGTATCGTCAATGGGGCGAAGACCGTCAGTCAGTTAAGATCGTACAGTAAGAATAAACGACGATTAGCTACAAAGAAAGCATGGCCTAAGATACAAAAATGTAATGTTTCTTCGTATTTCTTTCTTAACGATCATAGCCGGACACAGACACACATACACAGACGATCTTAGGCTACTGACGGTCTTAGCCTACTAACGGTCTTCGCCCCATCGACCTTACCATATTATTTTGTCCATATTGTTAGTTATAAAGAACTTACATTTACGTTAGTACTTAATAGTAGTTTTCTTTGCCGCAGTAGTAGATATGAATAAATTAAATATGAAAGATGTTATTCAGATGGCTTCATGCGAATAAAAGCAGATTTGATTGTACAAGGTACTTGAAAATGATAATAGAATCATGTTGATAGAGCAATCGTTCGCTGTAGATAGTTTACACAGGTATTTCAGTTCAGAATAACAAAAGGGCTGATGGAAAAGAGCCCTGAATAAATACTAAGAATTTCAAACGTGTGATGTGGGCAGCATTTGCGTGGTTTGGAAGTGAGAAGGATGGATATACGATTGACGTAAAACACGATACAGTGATAGATTCAGAAAGAATGGCTGGAGGTGTTAAAAACCATTTATACAAATTTGACTCCAAGGACTCGCATGAGATTACACATTCAACCATATTTAATTCCAAAGGTGCTAAAGTTTTATTTTTATAATACGTAGGTAAGGTAAGATTCTAACGTGTTTGATTAAATAAAATTGACTCAGGTTTACCGAATAATGTTCCTACGGACATATTGTTTATATTACCTTACAAATATACTACTACATAAACATTAAACAAACTATCGCTTAGGTAACAACATTCATTATTGGAAATGTGTGCGTATGTTTATTTGTTTCTGTTTTTTTCCTGGAGATGTATTTGGAAACGGTTATTTTCATATAGGTAGATGAAATTCAAGATGAAGGCTACGTGGTACCTTGGTAAATCTTCAGATTACTTCAAAGGATACCCTTGTTTGTGTAAAACACTCAGCTATTGTTCACTAATGGCTGGTAAGGTTTACAGTAAAATACCAGATCAAAATAAAGATTCCAAATATTTGCAAATGTACTAGATTTCTGTGCTTACATAAAAGTTACCAATATGTTGGTAAGTATTAGGTATTTATAATAGTGATTCTGAGTTAGCACCTCAAACGGCTTCCCGGCTAGATATAACGAATACATGCATTCCAATAATTATTATGTATATATAGTATAGCAACTGAAAAGCCCCACAATAAGCACTTATGCAAAACTTCACATATCCGACAAGATGAAGAGATTCAGTTTACTTCGAAACGTTACGTTTACGTCAAAGAAACGTTGCGAACGATACTTTACGATCAATAATAAAGTCCACAATGAAAGCCGCGTCAGCGTCGACAGCTGTTTGAGACTGAACTAAACCCGTAAATACTGATGTATACTGAGCAATGAATATTCTAGAATACAAATAGGCAGAGGCGTCATCTCTGTCTGACTTGCCGCCGTTGCGGTGAAAGAAGGGATAGTGGGCATTCTTTAGATGCCTCTCAGGCGTATGCACGTGTCGCGGAATTTAGAGTTTAATTTGACGGGTAATTGTGGCTTATTTTTGTAATTTTCTAATTTAGTGGGATTTGACCGTGCAGCATTGTAAAATGAAAGAACCTGTCGTGGGACAGAATTACTCTGTCTTGGAAGTAATCTTAGTTTTGAAGGATATGTGCTAAAAACTGATTTAGTTATCGCTTAATCAATTTGTTCACCATTACACGTACAGGTAGTTTTGGCTTGGCTTCAGTTATGTTTATTCAATTTGCTCATTGTTTTAATTTTAGCTGTCATTTGTCAAGAAACTTGGAATGAATTGGTAGTAGTGCCAAACGCCAAGTCTTTTGTATTCTGCTAGCAGGTGATTCATCAGTGCTCCGTCACATTTTTGTTCGAGAATCTTCAATAGAGGCAGCAGAAACTTTTAAAATGGTCAATTAATAACCAGGGTACGATAAAATAGTAATCGCAAGTCATTGGCACGTCATGTGTAAGCAATTCATAAATTTCAACGTCGAACCAGAAACCGTTCATACTGCTTAATTTAAATTTTGCTCACGTTGAACGTAATATCGTGGTATATGAGCCATCGCACTGGACACCTGTCCAGGTGGGCGGCATGGCCAGGGTCGACGGAAAATTCATCGAGTTGCAAGTATCTTGCGAAACATTTTTTTTAAATTAATTCGCGGCCCAGTGTAGGCGGGGTTTGCACATATTTGGGTTATATTTGAATTGGTCATTTATTAAACAAAACTACAATGATTGATTGACTCCAAAACAAAGGTGAGGAAATCCGAAGCTCAAAAACAAATCACTTTAATACACAATAGAATTAGAAACACGTTTTGAACCCTCAAGTTCGATTATTAACTTTATGAAGGTACCGTGACAATATGTTTCCGGTGTGACTTGATGCAGTCATTAGCTTTGGCATACCACGACGACGTCGTGCAAAATTCTACGACCCCCTGTCTGTATGAATTTATAAATAATCCCGGTACGCCAGTGGCGGCGGCGGTTCGGCAGACCGCGGACGGCGCGGGCGCGCGATCCGCAATGAGCGCCCGCCCTAATCGACTTTTGCGATTCGACCATAGCTCGTAGCTAAGTCTTAGAAACATCGATAGAAGTAACATCTAGAGTCGCGTGAACGTGGTTTATAAACGAGAGATCGCCGCGAGTGCAATATGTGGTTTTAAAGTGACAGTGTATTAAATATTTGCCATCAACGTCGTCTATTAACGATAGATGACAGTTTGTTGTAGTGCAGGTGCGAATATGTGTTCTGCTACATAAATATATTTGTCTTAAACAAGTTTTAAATTTGATGGTATGGAAAAACTTTCAAGAACTTTCTTTTTTCGAAGTCTTCGTTCATCTTGTTCGGTTTGACCGGTCACCGAGATTTTTGCTCCGGTGCTCGCTTGATTAAACGCAGACATGCCACTTCCAATTTACAGGAGAATAAATTGTCGTTTGTTCGAGATACGTGCAAATCTTTTCATCGTATTATTTGCGGAGTAATCTTTCAAAGATATATCTTTTATACTTCAGAAACTTGGTGGGATAATATTTTTTCTTTTTGCTGCTGTGAAGATGAATTACTGCGGGTGAATGCATTTGAAAGTCTAATTTTACCCGACTATAGTTCCTTTACAAAAAGACTAGACTGTGTCCACGAATAAAGCGAGACGGCTAAGTATGTCAGTAATGTTGATCCTGAACAATTGCATTCAAGTATTCATGATGTATTTTGTATGAAATGAAATGAGGATACCACAGAAAAAAAACGTAAATGCTATCTATTATATTTTCTACAAGCCCAGACCTTCATAAAGTTTCCCAGTTTCAATAGTGCCGCTTTGTACTATGTCTGCGTTCTTTCCATTGGTTTCGCAATGGCTTTCTCGTGTGGCTAATTTTACTTTACATTCATGTGGACAAGTCATTATTGTCTTCATTTACCAGCACATTGTTATTTGTAGTCTATTTTTGAACGTGCACGTTTCTACGTTCACGTAAGAGTTCAGAAGTAACATTGCTGAGTTCGTTCATATTAATTACGATTCTTTGTTTTGGTCGTAAATCGGTCTGAGGTATTGTTTCACTTAAAATAACATTGCTTATTATTTTTGGACTTGTTGCTCTTAATTTGGCCAAACATACGAGTTTTGGTTTCAACTTTTCTGTTGCTACTTATGTAAATTCGTGTGAAGATCACGGTTTTCTTTTTTTTTTTTTTGTTGGCCATAGGAGCTTGCTTCTAAACATTCCTAATTGTTTTCTTAGCATCAAGTATTTGAATTATGTGACTGGGTGACAGTAAGAATTTGTTTTCTCAAACATCTAGGATGTTTCTTTACAATATGTCTTCTTCGAACTCTTCAAACCATTCTCTTACTATTTTACCAGTGATAAATGATTTTAGGAAACGCTTGTTAAGTTTATTTGTTATGCTAAAACCCGTGCCAAGATTAATAAAATTGAAGTGTGTTTTTATGATTTTACCGAGGAAAGCTCCGTACAAATGATCCGAATAATTTGTGTTACTTTAAGAATGCATCCGAGTTAATAACGTTGTGCTGCAAAAATATGAAGAGATTATGACACGTAAACGTAACGTAAAATACGTAGAATAAAGATAATATGTTTCAGAATGATTTGTGATGTGAAGTTTCTCTTTGGCAAAGTTGATGAAATACGTGTTGCGATGAATTTTCTTTTCTTTTCAAATAAAATTTCGTCGCTACTAGTGTTACAACATGTGTAGACTTGTTATTACGCCTGATACAATTTATTACACATCCGAGTTCCCGCCTACATCGAAAGTTTCGACACTATTAGGCCCATATTGTACTACATCATGTAAAACATGGTGTTATAGTCCGCTCAGATATTTGCCACCGTAGGCGTACTGCAGGTCATTATATCAACTCGTATGACCTTGCATAATACTTTAAGCTTATCATTTTCCATGAGACTTGTATGGGCATCGAGGTCTAGGTTAAGTTTTGTTTCTATATTTAAATTTAATACAGGCATTGCTTGGATATCCTTAGATATATTCATTACCTACTTATTTAGGTACGCTTCGTTGGGTTCAAATAGTAGCCTTGTGTTGTGTTCTCAATATTTGTTGTAACTAGATCACATTTCTTTTGTCCTTACTACTTGTAATTGTATACGTTGGCTGCATTCCTCGTAACCAGTCATTTGGACCACTCAAGTGTACAAAGTAATTGCTAAAAGATAGTTACGCAAATCTGATTGATGATAAAGATCCGACGGTTGTTACCGTTACTTCAATTTGGCCACCGTGCTGTATATTAGTTCGTTCACCTTCGAAACTTATAGTAATTTCTGGTTTGTCTTCATTTACTTTTTTTTCCGATACCAATTGATCTGCTCAAGCTTTTGTTCCGATGTGAGACTAATTAGTTGTCTGGATACCTGCTTGTTTAGTTTGAAGAATTTGATTTTCAGTTATGTTATATTAACCATTGATCACGTCTTGTTATTTAAAAAATAATAAAGCGACAGTGTTCAATGCTGATTGTTGTGTGCCAGCTAGTCTAGACATGTTTTTGTTAAAGTGTTTTGTGACGTAACAAGTGCCCAAATAACACGTCAAAATGATGCAGGGTCTATTGGATTCGCTGTACAGAATTTATACAGGTAAGATTACCATTGTTGCAGTAATTTCCGTTTTCTATTTCTAGGTTATAAATTATGTATTATTCAACTGCGGTCTACAGATGTCGATATTGATTTATGACTAACAATACTGCCTAGCTAATAATTGACAAGGCTGGTATATTATGACTCCATTGCACTAGATTTTAGCACTGCCGTACAATACAAATGAGAGTATTATGTACGGATGACCTCGGACAAATTATGAGCAATTTTCGTATAAACTTACTCACTGAACTGTTGTTTGTGAGTTGCGTAATGTGGCCAGAGGCTAATCTACAAGATTAATATTTTGATGCGACGCATGCGCAACAACGGACATTTCAAATTCTGACATATTCACTTTGACATTTCAATTTAGTATTCGTCGATGACCGGTTCTATTTTTTGTGTTAGCGAGTTCATTCTTCACAAGTTAATTAACTAGGCATGGGGTTCGGTCACGAAGGCTTATTATTTTTGTAAGAGGGCGGGGTTAAATGATAAATTAAAGCTTAGGCAGTAATTTGCTATATTTTTTGCTGTATTGTTACTCAAGTTATCTTCGTAATGGGTGTGTTAACCCCGGAGATGAAAGAAATCTTTCATTCTTATAAGCGGATTACGGTGCTTGAGACTACATTTCTCTTTCAAGTGGCGGAAATTAATACAGACGCTTAAGATGGTAATAATTGTTTAGGTTTGAAGCTCTGGGTATTGTCGAAGGAATTACGGTACAAAAAACTATCGTTTTCAACCAACACTAAAATCCTCTGTTTAGAATTGTAGGTAAGTATATTTTTCCACTTATGAATTTCATTCGGTAATTCTGTTTCTTTTATTCTTTTTATCCGTAAAAGGAGCTTCAAAAACAGAAATAGTAGTAGTCTTTTGGAAGTTCTCACAACCAAGAGAAACTAGCGAGGTCCTAGAAATAACTGAAGGAACTGGAAGCCTTTAATAGTAAATACCTAAGTGATAACTTTAAAAAATGCTTTGTCAGCATGTAGCGCTGATCCGTCTTACATTACCTACTTAATTGTACAGAGGCCAGCACATCAAGCTACCCCAAACTGTAAAATTTCTTTTGAAATCAATTTGAAAAACTATCAAAGTAATATGACAGATTGGGGTAACTTGATAAGCTGGTCTCTGTAAATAAATAATTACCTCGCACATTATTCATTTGTACAATCCGCAAGCTATCTAGCAATCGCTACATTGTGTTTATCAATCGGCACGTTCTGGTGTTTGGCAATTGATTGCCATTTCGCAATCGATAACAGACAACATGTGCGATGTTACTGTTTGACCCCCGGGGCAATGTCAAGTTTAGATTAATTTTCTCTTGTGAGATCTTTGTTTGCATCCGTAAACGGACTATCAGCTGTAATATAAGAAAATTTATGATTTCCCACCTTTGTTATGTACGTCTACTGGCCGTAATAGGTTGATTAGGGATCGTCCATTAATCACGTGAGGGTTGAAAAGGGGAGGGGGTTCCGAAAACATCACAAGTCGTATTGAGATATCACGTGTATTTTTTTTTGTGGAACGCTCGTTTTCTAACCTGTATTTATGGATAATCCATACTAATATTATGAATGGGAAAGCGTGTGTGTCTGTTTGTCCGTCTTTCACGCCTAAACCACTGAACGGATTTCGATAAAATTTGGCAGAGAGATAGATTGCACCCCGGGAAAGGACATAGGCTCCTTTTTTTATCAACAAACCACGCGGGCGAAGCCGCGGGCGGAAGCTAGTATAATATAATTTAAAATCACGCTACGACCCTTAGGAATTGTTTTTGATAAGGCTGCGACAACAACCTACTATCGAAACATCACAGTGTGTATATGGCTTCGAGTCAAAACTAGCGTGCATCAACCGTGAACAAACGACCAGTAAAGCCTCCGAATGCCTTTGGAGGCCGAGCTGGTGGCTTAGATGGTGTTAGATTATAATATTGAGAACGTGATAACCGCATAAAAGTGTCGAGAGATCGAATCGAAACGCGAGAAAACTAGTTTAAAAACTGTACTTTACACATTTCCAGAAAGTACTCGTACATTAACAAAAAAAATCCGTTTTAATTTTTAAGTCCACCATTTACTGCTATATTTTTAAAGTAACTGGTACAGATATAATATTTTTACAACGCACAGATTAAAAACAATTTAATGGTTCGTAAACCTTCGGTGCATTTCAAGCGACAGAAAAAAAAAACATCGGCTTTATCGCTGTTGACCTAAACAGAACTGAGGAATTCGAATCAGATCCTTCCTCAATCGTGAATTCCTTATAACAGGGGATCAACTGGGCCATAAACGGACCTCTGCTATCGTGTTTCAAGAAAATCGTCTAGTTTTATTTATTTTGCTCAAGAAATTGCTGTACGTGTGTTTTTTAGTTTAGCAGATTACCTGAATTTGTTAGGTTTAGGATTAATGCCACAGTGTAAGTTAGGAATCTGAAATTTTCTTAGGTCTGCAATTGGAATTAGGAAGTAGAATTATCTATATTACTCTTTTAAAGCTTCTATGTGCTGAATCGTTAATTACTGTCAAGGCTGTACGTAATTGCAATTTGGTAAGGCTATCTTGAAAGATACTGCAAACGTTAAGCGTAGGCCAACTAGACACTTCATTTATAAGACTCGTGTTCACTAGTTTCCGGAAACAGCCTAAAAATCGTGATTACCATTGGAATAACCATTTAAATTGATCAAGTTCTAATCGAGAACTAATAGTTGGCAACCTCTGTGCAGGTGTGCGGAATCGTGATCAGCTTGCAAGGTCGACTTGATGCAGTACAGTGGAAGCATTGTATAGGCACAATTAACGAGCAAATGGAACTCGTATACTGATTGCTATCAAGAGGGGCTCGTGGTTAAGTAACAGTCGCACCGGTCTATTGATCAAGGTTAAGCCAACAGTCGTTCCGTGGTTGAGAGACCACCCTTTCATACCTAGAAAGTATGTTCCCGGCTGCCATTCGTAGATCTTTGACAGTCGTTAAGGGTAGTCAGGAGCCAGAAAGTCTTGACAACTAGTCTTACCTAAGGGTATCGTGTTATCCAGTTACTGGGTTATGGAGGCAGATAAACAGTAATTGCATTTAAAGTACTGGTATTTAGCTGCATCGCCACTCAATCACAATGCGAAAGATATTTAATTAAATTCTTATCCACTGCTTCGTTTGTTTGAAAAATTCTTCTACGCAATGGACGTCATGAAACTGTCAAATTGTAGCATTGGCATTTTTTCTTACACAATTACCCCACTGGTTAGATTGAAAGCCGACTCCGACATGTTTGGGAAAAAGCTAGAAGGAAGACAATGACCGCTTGTTATCGAGAATTGGTAGTAGGGATAAAAACATAATCATAGCAAGTATAATATAGGCTACAAAAGAAGTAAATGTCAAGAGCACACGGCGGTTTGACCCGCTGTATTAATATCGCATTTTGTGGTCACTCCTCTCGTTGTTCTGCTGAAATCGAGAGGGATATTATGTTTAATGAGAATGGCATTGAGACACAGTCGGCCTGTGTTATTTAGAATTTTATGAACAGATTTTTAACAAGGTGGTAATGATACTGTTGCTTTGTCATTGTTCCATAACTAAATGTCACTCGGATATTGTGTGATATGGAAATGTGAAATTGATGTCGATGTTACCTATATGGTAAAAAGCCGTGGTCATGTTTTGAGCACAATGCGTTCGAGAAAGTGACAGAAGAAAGTGATTACTTAAAGATTTTATCGAGAACCCAAAAACAGACGCAAACCCAGCCAAATGGCTCGATTACATTCTTTACAGAAGAAATGAATACATACTTAGTTCCTTAAAATACTTTGACGCCATGATTCCTACATACTCATAAACTCACGCCTTTTTCTCACGGTAGTAGGCAGAAACTATAGAACGCCACAGTGGAGATCCTTACATACGCAACGCAAACGTGCAAAGATCGTTGGGTCTACATATATCGAGTTCCATACCAAGAACAACTAACAATGTTTGCCTTCTTTTCAACCTAATCTTTACTAACTTCACAAAGATAACTCCTACAATCGGTACAAAGAGTGTAAAGTATTTCTGTTACGGCGATCCCTTATTTAGCATGTTTTACGTAACAGCCACCGGCTTGCCAATTGACGTCACAATGGGGCAACAACACGAACTTTAGGGCTTTTCGTCTTTCAGTCTGTTTTGACGTTTGTGACGGCTGTTTACAGTTACGTTGGAAGACTGACTGAAGGCAATTAGGAGATATTGAAGTTAATATTAAAGTTGCAACAGCTTATGTTTGCAAATGCATAGGCTGATGACACGGTATGATTTAAACTTGTATTAAATGTGTCTAAAATGTAATAATACAACAGTTCGTTGGATTTGCTGTACTTTTCAATGCCAATATTATGTGTTTTATATAAATACGTATTTGTATTCATATTGTAGTTTTGTATTGCATATAAATGTAAAGAGTATTCCACGGACTACATGGGTATCTTTTCTCTTTCTCTATCAAGTCCATCCAAAGGTTGTGTGTAAGAGATCGCTTTTAGTGAAAAGGTCGCCAATTGCAATACCCTAATGCTCTCTCTACACTATGGCCGAACATAAGGCAATATTGGCCACAAAATATCTGCATATCAACGAAAAATGTACGCAAATTATGACGGTAGGTCAATGTTCTGATAATATTTTGAGTATACTGTTGCGTTCATTGGCTTACGTTTGCCCAACGTGTAGAGGAGGCTTTAGAAATAAAGAAAGAAGAAAAAGAAAGTGCTATTCTAGTATTCTCTTTAGTACTATTCTATTCAATATCGTCTTACTGTTTTACAGCATGCTCAGTGTTGATTAATCTAGGTGCCATAGATCTAAAAGATCTTCTGGCTTCATGATTTCCTTGCCTTGCGAAACTTGGTTAATGTTTCAAATAGTTTTTAGATTGACTACTTAGACCTTAGTTAATGTTTTACCATGCTGCTAAAGATGTATGGGTAAAGAACATCCTGGACCGACCACAAATAAATTGGGATTAGGGCAAGAGGATGACGATGATGACTTAGTTAATGATTTAAAATAAGTTATTATTCGGTTTCATGTGTATTTATTTACACAGGATTTTAGAAAGGCGGAACCTCAATGCTTTAAACCCCTCTTTTATTATTTTTGTTTCAATACGTTTCATAGCATATTATTAGTACCTACTTACCGACTTCCTTATGCTACCCGGTAAATTCTAAGTTATTATTTAAATTATTTATTTAAATGTTTTTGGTACAGTGGCGTCTGTACAGCACATCCCAAACTGCCAATTTTTAACCTTATTCTTTTGTACTAAAGTTGAAAACCTATCAAAGAAATATGACAGATTGGGTAGTTTGATGTGCTGGCCCCTGTAGAATACCACATGGTCCGTGACATTTTGGTATTTAACAACATTATTCGTGTTTAATGATAATGTTTATTAAATATCAATCGCGAAGGTTTACGGAATGAAAGACAATAAAGTGTCTATCTTATTATCGGAATTGAAGGCCGGCGTTACTTTCAAGTTTAATTCTTGTATGCTGAAATTATTTATCGAATAACAACAATTAAGTATTATATCGGCGCAAACTGGGTCAAATTATAGCCTTTTGTGTAGCGGGTAAATCATGGTAAAATTAAGTAGGTACTTACATGGATTTTATATAAATAAAAAGTTAATGCTGTTCGTTGGTAAGCGTATCACTTGAGAACGGCAGTACCAAAAGATGTTTTGAAGGAAAGATAAATTTGAAAAGATTCTCGAAAATTGGCAAATGGGCTTTTTGTATGAATTTGAACAGAACAAAGTCTGTCGGGTCGGCTAAGTCGTAACTAAGTAATAAACAACATGCATTGGATTGCATGTGCAGTGGAAATATTATCTCGTTGTGTGATTTTCCATCGAAAATGTGACAACTCTGAAATTAAATCTTTTTTTCATGCTGGAAAATTCTGTGAACACAACACCTTCGCCGTACCTATTTAATTCGTATTATTAAAATACAGTTACATGAACTACAAGCAACCAAGTTTCCTTTTATCGGAGAAACACGATACCCTATAGCAAACACCAATTTCAAAGTCGATAACACTAAACGACTATTTACAACAGATAGGATGTTTAAACTCTATAAAATTATCGTTCACTTATCGTTGTTGGGTAACAAATGCAGTTATCGGTAATCTGATAAAAGGAGGGCGACGACGGTGGAGGTGCTTATGGATTGGTGAAGCAATCGCGGGCTGATTACTTACTTTAAAAGAACGTATAACGTAGGTACAGTGTCTCGTCGGCTTTTTTTTTGTTTTTAATGCAAAGTGCAGTTTCATGCTGCCACTTATTTTTTTTTAAGGGTTCCGTACCCAAAGGGTAAAACGGGACCCTATTAAAGTTTCTACTGACAGTAGAAGTTAAGAAAAATTGTTACTAACCCTACTCCGGTCTGAAATAAAAAGTTAATATACTAATGCTCCGCCATCCATCCATTTATCTGTCGTTCCGTCTGTCACCAGGCTGTATCTCATGAATTGTGACAGTTGAAATTTTCACAGATGATGTATTTCTGTTGCCGCTATAACAACAAATACTAAATAGAAATTATAATTAAGCGTGGCCCCCATACAACAGACATGTTTTTTTGCCGTTTTTAATAGATAATTGTACGGAATCCTTCGTGCGTGAGTCCGACTCGCATTTGAGCGGTTTTTATTATACAGCCGGTACACAGTTTGTAACTGCACATTTTGGTTGATGTAAAATTTAGTAGTAGTAAGAGTGAGTAATTATGATTTCGGGTACGTAAATATTTATCGTTCGAAATTGTTAGTTCACTTTTAGATATTTTGAGAAGGGAGAAAAAATACCCTCATCCATCATCTGCCTAGCCTTTTTCCCTACTATGTTGGCCTTCCAGTCTAACCGGATGCAGCTGAATACCAGTATTTTACATAGAACGACTGCCTATCTGCCCACCACAACCCAGTTACTAGAAACAAAACCCACTACCAACTACAAATATACCACACTACTAGAAATAATACCTTCTTTACACAAAACTCTCTACTACTGAATATTAAAAACATAACAATTATTTAAAGTTTTTATTGTTCTCGCTTACCGATTTAAGATAAGTGTATCAAAGGTATCATATGTACAGAACTTGGTATTTAATTAAAGTAGAAAGTATTAATTACATGAGAACAAAATACTACAAATTGAAACAAGTGAAAGTATGATCTGAATTTGTCCATAAAATTGTGGGACATTTGCTAATTACCTACGACAGTTATTGAAATGTTTCATACAAAAATAGCTGGTATTTAAATACCTACGAACGCAGAGGAAAGCTCAAATAGGATGATGAAAGTTTTTTTTTTAACTTTTACACAACAACATATGATATTTAACTGCCTCGATGGTCTAGTGGCCGTTAGTGCTACTGCTAAACATTAGGTCTTGGGATCGATTCCGAGGTCGGGCAGTCTTATTGGGATTTTCCATTTCGGTAACAGCCCGGTGCCCGGTTGATGACAATAGTCTCGCCCCCTATTACTTAAGACATGACTCGCGAAATGCTAGTGTACTGTAGGTACTACACCTCTGCCTATCCCTTAAGAGGAAGCAGGCGTGATTTTATATGTTAAGTTATGATATGATACATATAGTTTTATGGTTTGACGACCGATGTGGCGCGGCGGGCGAAGGTCCGCCTGCGACGCAAGAGGTTGCGGGTTCGATTCCTGCCTTGGGACAAATGTTTGTACGATCTACAAATATTTGTTCCGGGTGCTCTGGGTATTTCTTATGTATAATAAAAAATATCTATTTATGTAATGTATAGTATTAAGTATATCAGTCATCTAGACCCATAACAGAAGCTCTGCTTAGCTTGGAGCTAGATGATGCTGTGTGGATTGTCCAGCATTTTTTTATTTTTATTATTTATTTATATTTTTCTTAATACGAGTAGGTACTAAGTTAATTTCTTGAGTAAAAGCAATTCTGAGTCTTATCAACAATTAGTCGGCGAACTTGTCACGAAGTCAATCTTAAACAAAATGCTTTTTGTATTATCTGACGTATGACATATTCGCGACTATTAACAAGAAAAAAAGTTCAGATAAAAAATATAAGGATAATATTATTGGCCGTGGTATGAATAGGTGACTATGACTAATGAAATGTCAGTCACCTTTCATGTTACATAATATAATATACCTACATTGTATATGTACGAGTATAATCCTCAGTACTTAATTGCTGTCAATCTTAAAAACTAATTAGTGCGTCTATTGACAGTATGATGTAACTTATATAATTACAAGTTTCCCTGAAATTAACACGAATAAAAAGTTTTGAGCCTGGCCGGAATTCGAAAAAGACCGTTAAACCTTCCCGCCGAAACCGCTCGAAACCTTACACAATTCCCGCCACTTTTTGTTCTTATTTTAAATTCCCTTCGCTCAGATGTCAGTGGCCACTAGCCGGTGCTCCAGTTGCCGCCACTTTAGTAACGTTTTGGCGATATTCATCGGTGCCGGTCGCTTCAGGCAATGCAGCGATGTTCGCTTTAAGCCCAAGGCTTTTAGGGATTCCCGATAAGTATCGATAACGGTAGATAATCAATGCAATCGATAAACCAAGGTATGTAGATCAAGTGCGAATATTTTATGAGCACTGATAAATGTTGATGAAAGAAAATCCGCTTTTATTAACTCGATAACTCAGTTGGTTTTTATTGTTTGTTTAAACAATATACTGCCAATCAAGGTTATTATGAAAATATACATAATATTCAATTGAGTGGTTGCTTAATTCCAACGTGTTTATTAGAACTTGTAGGTACCTTATGTATTTATTTACAAAATGAAGCCAGAGTCTGAATATTCAGTGATTCAATAATTAATTGCCTTTTTGCACAACCCGTTGTTGCCAATGGCGAAACGATTAAATGATAACGATGCCCTAGTTGTTTGTTAATTATTAATGCTCCGACCAATTTATTATCGATATTTATTTGGTTCTGCTCTATTTTAGTTTTAATGCGTTAAAGCACTCATTCAAGGTCACAAACTACCGCTTTAATCTACTCGTAGTATGTCTGTTAATTAACTAAAACAATGCCCTAATAACTGTAGTTTGACTACCGTAAAGCTGTTGGATTAGAAACTTGAAACCGTTGACTGCACGGGCACGTGTTTACTTACAGAAAGTGTTTCAATTTTGACGTAAATTTAACAATCTTTGGTAGGATCTACATGATCCTTTAACACTTTCATAATCTATCGATAATAAGAGAAGGGAATGATGTGACATCCCAACACTATTTTGAAAGAGGCTTTATCAAGGCTATAGAATGCATGCATATGGTTGTATTGTGCTCATGGTATTCTCACACTCTTCAAGCTAGCTGTCATTGTCGTTCTTTGAATACCCTTTAATTAGTTCGGTTCCAGGAGTGAGTGACATCTATGTATAAACTTACGCTTACAGGGCAAGATTCCATGTTTTTTTGCCCTCGTATATTGAGGAATGGATCTTCTAGTAGTTTTGACATCATATTTATTATCCTGCCACATTCTGGCCTGATTCATATCGGGGAAGTTTAATCAAACAAATGCTTAGTAGTGGCTTACATATTACGTACGTCACGAACTTTCAAGTTTTTAACAGTATGACGATATACGAAAACAGCAAAATGGTTGTAGAAGCCATTAGCTAGTCTTTCATGAAAACAATTCTGGGATATTCTTTTTGGGGTAAGTATCAGTTGTCCATAAAAATTAGGTTCGTAAAAATCACCAATTGTTTTAAATGCGGGTCGACTCTGCTTGACTTAGTAATAATTTCAAATTGTATTAAAATTAGTTTAATATACCCTAGATGCTAATAATAATGATAATCTGATATATAATATATCTAAAAATAATAAGTAATAGTAGTATAGTAGTAATAATAATAATAATATGATATATCTAATAATAATAAGAATAATAATGCTGATAATCAACAGATCTGAACTGATTTTTAAACTTTTGTAAAAATCTTATGAAAAATATGCTACAAAATATTACTATTAAAAAAACCTCTGCATATTGGTAACTACCTACTCGATAGTTATTATCTGCCTAGCGATTTCCTTAGTACGTTGAGGTCGGCTTCCAGTCTAACCGGATGCAGCAGATCAGCATTATTTTATTAGGTACTTGATCACACTAATTAATTAGAAAGAATTTACACAACTATTTTTGCACCGAAACTTTCCTCATATCACTTGACATCAAATACCATCCTACTTATTAATTAAGCGTATACCTCAAACGTTACGAAACCGACAAATAAACAATACCTACTCAATTCCCTCTTGAATATTATTAAAATTATAATATTTGTTTACTGGCAAGCTCAATATATTACCTCACACTAAAACGCCACGCCATTAAAAGATACTTCATCATCATTGACTTTAATTGACATTGACAACTATAAGTTTCAAATTGTTAGCAAATAGCAATCAGATAGTTTTGTTTGAGTTAGCGCACATCATTAAGTCAAGTGGAAAATTATCTTAAATAACGACTTAACCTTATGCTTTATGGTAATTACATTTTTAATAAAAAATAGAAAAGATTTTTGTTAATGTCTCTATTTAGAGGCTTAAAAATCGAGTCTTATAAGTAGGAATTTTTCTTCATCTGCTGTGATCAATAAATGACAATGACGTAGGGACTAAAGCACGATTTTTAATTTGACGCAGAAAGCGGACTGTACTTATGTCACATAAAACAATGTGCATAAATAAAATAACCAGTAAGGTGCTGTACTAAATTCTACTAGAATCTAGTTGGTGACATTAAATCCTGTCAAATGATTGCAGCTAATCTAAAGTTGTACTTTAGGTACGGTATTTTTTATATTAAACTGTTTTATAGTTTTTTTTTTCCCTTGAGGTAAAAAAAAAACCACTATCAACTGGCCTGGCATTCTGCAGAAACTCCGTACTACACTAGGTCAGGTCAATGTTAAAGATTTCCTACTAACGGCGGACTTAGTGAACTCAAATACGTAATAAAGCTAGTATGTGGAATTTCCGGACGAACCCAGCCCGGTATATTTTTTAGCCACAGTAAAATTGTATCAATAAATTAGAAAAGGTACACATATCTACACCGACATTCTAGTTAGCTGATGACATTTTTATTTCATATCCGTTAATCGTGATTATGAAACAAAATGTATGCAGGTAGCAATAGGTTTCAAGTTCTTCAAGTCAACATCGTCACGGACAGTAAATTTCTTTCAACAGCACTATTTTATCTATGGTTCGTCAGTGTCTAAATATGTCAAATGTACGCGGAATTAGTTGGCGGGAAATACCAATTTGACAGCGCCTAATGTTTATAAATGTAACAGGTGTGTGGCACAAAACGAATTTATGTACCTACATACCGACATAAAACTGTCGCTTTCATGATCCCAGTCTCAATGATAACAATGCGAGATATAAATAACGTTATTTAGGGAAATTCGTGATATAAATCAGTTAGTAGGTCGGTGACGTTTATGACAGATAACGTTACATTTCCCTAAGGCTGTTTTACCGGCCATTGTTTTATTTAAAAATAGTTCACACATTACATTCTTTTTTTAATTTTTCTGTTTATTGTTGCCAGGTTTACAGGTAAATGTAAAATGCTTATGATCATGCCGCAAGTCAGTTCCGTTTTAAAATAGATGTGTTCTGCCGCCAGCATTGGCCTTTAAAACCATTTCATCTGTGATTCGTAAAGTGCACCAATTGTCAGCTATAATTTAAGGGAAAATGTTCCAAGTCAGTTTTTGTTTGCATCATTTTGCTGTCAAAGTGGCGGCTCGATCGCCGCCGGCGCACGTGATGGAATGCCCCAGTGGGCCAGTATCAGCCATCAAGTTGTTGCCAAACATCTGATGATGAAGTACTCGTACTTATAAGTATGTTTTTTTGTTAGCCCTGATTGGTTGTATTGTGTAGGGCGCGAACGATAATGCAACTGTTAACAATGTTAATGGTGGTTAACAGTTTTTTTATAGGCAGGTAGGCAAAGTTTGATAGGGCCTTTTGAGAGTTAGATTGGTTTAGGTACTATGAAGGAAAGTGGTTCTTAGTAGAAGTTGACTTCAATGGGAATTGGTTAGGAAACTACTGACAAAAACCAGTCGATGATTATCCTTACCTCTGATATTAAATATTTATTAAACGTAGGCGGATTCAGACTTATATGAATTAGAATTCCAGGTTTCCTAGGGACAGTTTCTTTCACCGATGTCATAACGTCTAAGAAGATAAGCATAAGAAAAAATTGACATTCTGTTCCTACAGTTAAACCTACAACGTAGCATGAGAGATGAAGTCTTAACTAGTGCTATCACGAATTCACAGAACCTTTAAATAATATGCTAATTGTTTTTAATTCTTTGTTCCAGGTAAAAACCAGTCTTCAATATCGTAGTACCCAAGGATTAGCCAACAGGAAGTTACACCAATCCTTTTAAACTAGTGCAACGTTCTAATATCAGCTCCGTTCGTGGCGCCGACGTGCGGATAGATGGCGGAAGCTTTTAGCTCGATAATCCATGCAAATACCCCACTGATCTTTACACATTATAGAGCTTAATACCGGACGGTATTTGCCCCACCTGGAAAGCAAAGGCTCTTTCTTGAGCAGTGAGGAAACGAACATTTATCCCCATGGTTAACTACACTGCGGGTTATTTTTTTATACAAGTCTAGGTTTTCTCACTGTATATTCAGGTAATGGTCCAACATTTTTTATACCTTGGTCTAAGTCACTGGTGTTCAAGATAAACTTAGTCACATTGGTGCTTATTAATCAAGTCCTTAACTCTTCGACCATGACGATTCTATCATTGCATATAATAAACGGCCAATATTCTGAACTAATAAACAAGTAAGTAATACAATAAGCGAATCACACGCAGTTTAACGCAACAAATTGCTCACTCGTGCATATGTTGAGAAACAAGGTCAAGACTTGTATTATGGATTCAAAGCTTGTTAGGGCTCTTACAGATGATCGGGCCCTTTGACGAGTGTAGTTGATTAGAATAGAAAGCATGTAATTTGTTTGTGGGTTTATGATGGTAATCTTACGTACTATGGATTGATTTACGTTGTGTAACATGCAGGGTGTTGTGTTATTTATTTTTTTAATCTAGTTTTTATTTCATTTTTTGCCGAACCGGACCCATTTGGAGCAACCGTAAGGCGCTTAATTAATATTTTATCATGCCACTTTTGTTGTTAGATATTATTTTTGTTTTTGATGTATTGATGTATTTTCGTGCCTAAGCCTGTGATAAATATATGATTTTTCGTTCTTTCTTCCTTTATTTACACCAGATGGGCCCTAAATGCTTTGTCACGCATCAACTCAATTTGGGCCATCTTTCTGCAGGATCGTTTAATGTAAGAGATAAACCAATTGTTGCTATTACCACAGATTAAATTAGGTTACATTGGCCTTTTTAACGATATCTCTGTTCTTATTTAACTCTCCAAATGGTAGTTAACGGTAATGTTGTTAAGCGGAATAATTATCAAACCGTGTAAAATATAATGTTGGGGTAAGCGACTCTGATGCAACATTTAAGTGTTGCATTGCATTTGGTGTTAACGCTTTAAATGCAACGTTTTTCTGCTAATTCTTACATCATTTGGGTTAATTTTATTCTGTTATTTTAATAACTTGTTTCAACTAGTTTCTTTTTTCGTAAATATGTGTCAGAGCGGGTTTCAGTCTAGACTACATTATAGTGACTGTGATCTAGATTTTGATCTATGATACGTAAATACTACACTTTATGAGATTTGAACAACAATTTTGGTGAAAACGTCCGACGATCTTCTCTCGTCTGGACTGTCCTTTAGATCTGACCTCGAAAACTCATATTTCGGAACATAATTTGCCCTAATTCGATTTTAATTAGCCAGATTGATTGATGAGTTGCATTTGGTGTTAATACATCATTAGATATTCGGCCGGACGTCAGGTAATTAGACAAGAAATGACTTTTGTTAGTCTACATTGTAAATATTAAGTTCGCGTGACTATACCTGCCTACTTCGCTTTTTGAAGGTCGTCATTCGTTTATACTATTTATCAATTGTTGTTAGTTTATTTTATTAAACAATTGTTGTTTGTATTATATTATTGAAGAAAAAATAAATATTCGTTTATTAAATAACGATAATCACTGAACTGACTGCCCCGTCGGTTTAGTGGTTGCAAGCGCTACTGCTAGGTTCGATTCCCGGGTTGGGCAAAGAGTAAATGGGTTTTTCCTTCCAGATGTTTTCAGCAACAGCCTAGAGTTTAGATTCGTGGCTGTTGGCTATTGATGGATGTTGACTTAAACATAAATGGCGAAATGTGGGTGTACTATAGAGGTGTAACTACTCTAGTTACACCTACCTACGACCACCTATCTTCCTACGTTACCTCTGCCTAAAAGTTCAGGGAATACAGCGTGATATTATGATGATGCAACGGGCATCGTTTCATCTCTACATATTTTTTTCTCAATCAAATCGGAATGTTAATAGTTGTGAGGTATTTATGAGCATAAAAAGTGTTCGTTCCGCATACAATGGAAAATACTAAACTATTCTTTATATTGTGTAGACATCCAGTTTCTTAACGCAGGTAAATAGTGTAAATACTTACAAAATATCTTTTATGTCCACTTCAGACCATTTTATTGAGTAAACCCATATATTATACTATACTTAATTTATATTTACAGTTTCAATTTTCACACTTCAAGTTTATTAAGTTGCTAATATGTATAATTAAAAAAATATCGATCCATGTAATCTAGTGTTAAGTATATCAGTCATCTAGTAACCATAACACAAGCTCTGCTTAGCTTGGGGCTAGATAATGCTGTGTGGATTGTCCAGCATTATGTATTTGTATTCATTGACCACAAACCATTACAAACTATCAAGCCTTTATCTTTTATGTTTCTCTAATGACTTCTTATCGCTCATAAAATCAAACATGCATACAAATAATCATCTTCATGACATTTCAAATTACTCCTTATGATGTGCCTATGTGATTTTCATACAATGGCCCATAAGTCGTTGCTTCGTTACGGTGCATCCACATCGCAGTTGGTCGTTGTTGGACAATAATATAAGTTAGGAGAAGCTCGGGGCTGAATAAAAACAGCAGCATGGGTATATTGAAGATTCCGCTAAGCTTGTCAATGTCGTTTCGGGGATCCTTCCGTTCGTGCTATTATATACATAATTAGACCCATCCTTGCTTCGGAAAGAACGTTAAGCCTTCGGCACCGACTGTTATACTTAAATTTGTGACAGTCGCTACTGGTTGTCAGAAGCAAGGGTTCGCAGCTTATAGCTGTTTAAAGGGGGGAAGGAGCATCGACGCACAAGCTGAAACCATGCAAACTCTCGACAAACACTTACGACATTACTCTTAATCCCCCAGCGTTGAAATTTTTCGTCGGATCCCGGGCGACCCTGTACTATTACAATTAAAGTAGCAATGTTATCCATATTGGGTGTCGATTAAAGCTCTCTTGTTGTAACTGCAGTGTGCAAATGTGCAACTGTGAATGCACCTTTATCGTCATTGTAAGCATGTTTACAAAGTACGTGATACGCGTTGCGTCTGCGACGATTGATATCCGACTTTCGTGAGAAGTGTGTTCGATAACCCATTTTGTTTGTCTAACCTTGAGGTCGATTTCATGGGAAACTATGTTAAATACCGATGCGTTTGAGAAATTTAATTGTCTTATAGCGGTTTGTGTATTGTCTTACTTTTGACGCTGATATTTTTATGTCTGGTACGTATCTGTCTCTAGAGTGCCGAAAATGTCGTGATAGTCTTGTAAATGGACCTCGCATATCATGCACGAGGCTGTGGTTTTAAATCCGGACGAGTACCACTGTGGCTTTTTGAATTCATATCTACTTTCTAAGTTTATATTTGGACATCACTGACATCGGTGAAGGAAAGCATCGTTAGGAAACCTAGATTTATAATGAATATAAATCTGGATTCACTTTGACCAAGCGTGGTGGTAAATGCTCGTGCCTTTTCTCTTTGAGAAGAGGCCTTTGCCCTGTAGTGGACAGTAACATGGTGGTATAGCTACGCTAGCTACTTTCATGAAGGCAACTGATCTGATGCAATCAAATTGAAAAGAGTTCGTAGAGATTACGTAGCAGCATTCTTGGATTGAAACGATATCATGAATCCAATATCCTTAATCGGTTTAATAATAATGGTAATACATACCATCAATTCAAATGAATAGGATTATGATCACATGATCTTAGATGATGCGCTATGATTTGTTCAAGGCTGTTAACAACTCGTGCAGTCACAGAACTGTGCGCTCAATAGATAAAATAACAGCTTCATCCCAGTATGCCGCATGTCGGTGGTTACATTTGACCTTGGGTTGGCCTAGCGTGGTATGAAGTTTCAATGGAATACGAGGCCATGGGTAAAAATATTAGGATCACTATCCTGCACAACACCTAACTCCATATCACATCAGCTATCAAAATAGATCCAGCCGTTTCTGAGATTACCTCAAACAAACAAACATACTGACAGACTAAATGAAAAAAAAAGGTTTTTGGTATAACTACCGTATAAACTTTCATATTACACATTACAAACACACACTTCAATTTAATTTATTTGCGAAGGGCACATAATATACGTAGATATCGTACTATGGCCTTACTACGACTTAAAAACCAATTCGATCGTTTCATTCGTAATTACAACCGGCATGCGTGTATGACCAGATGTATGAACGTTAGCGAAGCTAGGGAAGTTGGTAAGGATCGTAGCAGGTGGCGTTCTGTAATTTCTACCTTTCCCCATGGGAAAAATGCATGAGTTCTCGATGTATGTATTTTGATCGTGTTAATATAAACTTCAATTTGTAGTAACTAAAACTGAATAAGCGCTGTCTGGTGACAATGTTAGGAATCAACATTTTCTTAGCGTGTCGAACACAATATACAACTATTCCATACAAACTGACGTAAGTGAACGTAAATGCGACCATCGAGTATAAAAACACCCTTAAGACCCTCACAGGGCATAGTGGAAGTTTTTAGTAAGTACGCATGTTTCCCATTATTGGCACCAGACAGCGCTTACTCCGTTTCAGTACAAATTGCAGTTTACGTTAACGCGACCGAATACCTTTGTATTCGGTCGCGTTAACGTAAACTATGATGACCAGCGATGATCATCGCCGCGTGTACCTGGCCTTATAATGTGTATATACCAGAAAATAACCTCTCCCTCTTAGTATAGAAGAGCTGTATGCGGTTTTATGGCACAATAAGCGATGACAATTCCTACAAGTTTGTAGCGTGGCACACTAAATATGTTCGTATACTATAAAATTAACGGTAGAATTACGGCCATAAACAATGTTTGTTTACACAAGTGCAGTAAAGCCAAGCTTTAAATATAGTAAAGGTAAATAGACGCCATAAAGATGTGAGCTTTATTCACGTTATAAATCTTCTAAGCAAATGTGCATCTCTAAGTAAGTATGTTGTCATAATTTGAGGCTATCTTTAATAGTGCCTCTTACGGCCGATTTTAGTAACGGATCTCAATCCCAATCTAGAGCAATCTGTAACCTTGAGAGGGCGAATCAGAATCAGCAGATTTAAATCGAAGATTGGGATAAGTACGTTATTAAAATTGGCTGTTAGTCGTCGAGGTATCTATCTTAATATGGTATCCTTAAACTAATATTATAAAGTAGAAATTGATCGCCTTTTAGTCTGGTTAGTAAATCGTCAAACAGATTTAGATTACATCGGGAAGTAAGATTGAACCCTGAATAAGGAAAACTTTGAAAAACATATCTACCTGCAAAAGGTTGCAATCGAGTGCTAACGTTTGTACCTAATATAAGAAATCCACGCGGGATTTCAATAACACTATCTTTATACTGCCTAGCTTTATCCCAACTATGTTGGGTTCGGCTTCCAGTCTATTCACTGTCACACCTGGAATTTGAACCACTGGACCAACGAGTCAGTCAAGGCCAAGCCGCTTGTAGCAAGTAGCCATTAGAAACAGACGCTGCGAAGATCACTCACCAATTGAACACATAAAATGTGCTTTACACACCAGAACAGATTGAAATATATTTCATCGCATATCACAGAAACTCGATGTCGCGTGATGGAACAAGTTGATAATGTGATTTAGGAAACACGCGTAAGCTCCAGTTCTGAACAACGAGGGAAAACATCGGGGAAACCCACACATTCATAATTTAACGTGTTTTGCCTTGAGAAGTGTCACTATAAGAAAAATATGAAAAGGTCCATTTTTGAATTTTTTGCGATATAATGCCATTTAAATTCCAAAAAAAGCGATTTGAATTTGATTTTCTCATGTGAGTTTTCCCTTAATGAAACTATTGTTCAAACATTTTATAAACTTAGCCTTATTTACTTTACTGCATAAAATCTCTTTTGAATTTGTTGACAAAATGTTTTACACCAATGTGTTAGTTGTTGTTTATGGTCATGTCACTTTGACTATGGCATTTCTTAACATTTCTATGTTTGAATGAAGAGTTTTAAATATAGGTTAATGTGGCATTGTAGATATTTTGATCGGTTCGTATATAATAGTGTAACAGCGACTGCGAGTCACTGCGGTGGTCAGACGGGTTTGTAAATCTTATGGAGTGCACCTTCTGTGTAATTTATTTTGTGAAGCAGTAGCGCCACCTGTCACGACAGACGTTAATTTATCGGCGGACTAGGAACACCAGTGCCAAGCATTCGTTACAATCAATGATTGAATCCATATGATCTATGACTAGTTGGTATGACTACTGCGCCTGCGCGGAGAGTTCTAGGTTTTCCGGCATGATGTCATCTTAGGAATTAGCATCTTACAGTGTTAGACCATTTAACCTGAATGGTATGTCCTTACACTTAAATATGAAATGTTATAAGTAGCTTCTTGAAGGGGAATTAAATCCTGTTTAAGCTCCCTTCCTGGAGACTATTTGTGGAAAACTTACTTACTAACTTTGAGTGTTCTATAACACTAATTGCGTTATTTACTTTGTTGAGAACAGACGAATTTTGCAAACATATCAATCAATGGATTAGAAATACCTTATATATGATGGGTGTTATAATATGTAGCTCCCGCCATGTTCTTGCCCTCGTGGGGAAATCCACATAGTTACGGATTCCCGGGGCTCTAGTAAATCGTAGAGTTATGTCTGACTTCTACCGACTAAAACCCACAACTTCTTCACAAGCTCTCGTATGCTCCTCACTTCTCGTGCTGTCCTTTCCGATCATGTGCTCGCCAAACTAACAAAAGGATTTTATCGATTTTCGAAGTGTATGTAAAACTTGTCTGAAAGTCTGACCACACTCTTACCAAAGGGTAGAACTAAGGGGGGTGAGGCTTAAATTATAATGCATAGTTAGATAGGCAGTAGCTTCATGAAGAATACTGATAATCCGCTGCATCCGGTTAGACTGGATGCCGTCCCTAACATAGTTGGGAAAAGGCTAGGCAGATGATGATACTAGGGCTTGTCCTCTATTTTGGCACTGTAATCCCCATCATGTATGTTTTTTTTTTATCCTTGTCTTGTACTAGCATTATATTATATTGATAGATTCCCATTATCTTACTTGCTGCAACTTCAGTAAACGCTATAAAACCTTTTTTGTACCCACGTTATTATTTCGTCGAACGGATTGCGCGATCATTATAAAAGCGTAGAAATCAATGTATTTTTGTTAAGAAAAAAACTTAAATTGATTTTACTGGTTAATAGGCTGTATAAAAAATAACCCGGTTATTTTTTATGACTGGCAATAAATATTAAAAAAGATTGTATCTTCTCCGTTGTTATGTCTGCCTATTCGCGCCTACTGTAAAGGTCAGGTTAGTGGTGCAATATGCTTACGATATGCTGAGTAAAAATGTAATGTGCATCCAGGCTTTTTTATTAAATGGGCATCTCACAGTTTAACCTTTAGGGTTATAAACTGCTCAAACGAACTATCCTGTGAAGACTTCATAAAAATTAAGGCCTCCAGCCACGGCGTGTATCCAGGCATATCGTATCGCATCAATAATCTAACTTCAAATGTATATTATTGGAGTATGACCTGAACTCATTTGATAAAGCCTGGTCCCAAATAACCATAGACGGAGAGAGGTGGAAAGATAGGGATACCTTTGTCCTGAAGGGGGAAAATCCAGGCTAGTAATAAAAATAAAGTATCATATTGGGAGTGACTGAGTGTGGGTGTACGAGCTACGGCCTACATTCGTACACAATTATCATATATTTACGTAATTAGAACCATATCGGATTATCCATGTCATTATACACATTGTTATCCATATCATCTATTTACGTGAGTTTTTATGCAAACACAAATATAGACGTACATAATTACAAAGCGCTATAATTAATATCAATGCTTTTGTACCTACTCTGGGCACGTACGAAGTTGTAATTGGTACCTCATTGTTCGACCAACAAAAAATACTCATTTATGCTCCGTTGTATAGTTTTTGCCATGGTCACGGTTCGCGTCAGTTTTTGACATCAACGTAATACCACAGAGCTCCAAACGCCTCGTCAGTTGCTGCTAGATGTGTCTGCATCAACACTTTCCATTCAAACCTAGCGTATCACCGTTTACTCGCACTACAGTACGAATGAATTCTAGAAACTGGCAGGACGGTTGTCGCAGTGGCAGGGCGACTGGCAGCAGCCAGTCGCCCTACTGTCGACACGCAGTGCAGCAGCACTGCGTGTCTTCGATTCCCGCACGGAACAAATATTTGAATGGCCTAAAGGTAGTTGTTCCGGGTCTGGCTGTTGTGAGTTTGAATTTTTGTAAACGCACCCTCGATACTGGAGAAATTCCTAGTGTGGGGCTTTGAAGGCGATCCTTGACAAAAGTTTTGCGCTGAACGCAGTTTCGGGGACACCTATTTTTATTAGGAATGACGCTGCCGGCGCGGCTATTCCATGCTCTGTGACGAAATACCATTAAGTTTTGTGAGTATGTGATTTTGTACACAAAAGACTGGTGATGGATAATTCTATTTAGGTAACGAGTGTCAGTTTTGTGTGGTTTAAAGTATATGAGTACCTTTTAGCAAAACTGTGTTGGTAAATACTTATTAGTAAATGAATATCACACGGAGGTGCCCTAAAAAGCTCACTAATCTCTTCATGTCTAGAGTACCAGCGTATAGACGCAGGATAAAGACGCAAATTGGGATAGTCCAATTTCGGTTCGGCGCAGCCTGTCCTCTTCCATACATCACCAATTGCCGTTATCTCAACAGTCACCTCCTTTCTAGCCATATCATCTTTCACGCAATCCATCCATCTTTTCTTCGGTCTTTCTCTACTACTGTATCTCTAATTTACTAGAAAAATCCTCCCAATTTTTTCATGTGTTTGCATATACACCTTGTTTTCAATGTTTTACCCATTTAATGAACAGTCTTATTAACCAGAACAATTCGATTTGAGTATGGTTTTCACTCGATGGTCATTGGCAAATATTAAGTATATCCTCATCATTCTTTACAACACCCATGCGTAATCAAATACATATATTCATCTTATTAAAAATCTCTTCGTTCTTTTAAACTTAACTCCATCTTACTCTATCTTATATTTAAAGATTAGTAATTCTTGAATAAAAAGCCATTACTAAACAGTTATTCTTAAGATTATTTTATAGCACGAATACCCACTTACCATCGCCATATGGCTGTTATTTCTAATGGATGGCCCAAAAGCCATAGATAGCGACACCGTTACATAAGCTTCACAATGGCCCCATGACCACTTCAAACAAGTGATGGGATTCTGATGACAAAGGCTACTAACACCATGAACCCATAGGGCATAAATCAAGTACAGTTATCTTATTTTTCCCTGAGAAAGATACAAATACGTTGAATTCTCGATATATTTCACGGGTTTATAGTAATGAGATAGTTACATATTTATGTGCATAACTATACCCAGTCGAAAAATGTCTTGATGGCCTCAGTTGTTAAGGCCTATTGTGCACGAAGTTTTAGGTTCAAAACCCGAGCAAGTACCTAGGTACCTACCAGAATGTCTATCAATATACGTCTTGCGTATACACTTTCCAAGTTGATATCGAAGGAAATAAGCATGGAGGAACGTGGTTAAGTCAATGTAAGTAGAGAGTCGTGGTTAAGTCAAGAAATTGCCAACACGCCTTGACCAAGCGTGATGATTAATGCTCGTGCCTTCTTTGTATGAGAAGAGGCCTTCGCCTTGCAGTGGGATAGTAATTGGCTGGTATGAATTATAAATATGGTAGATACTTTAAAGTTTTAAACATAGTGTAGGTTCGTATAGTGCCGTCTCCGTCATCCATACAAGTGTATCTTCTAAAGCTGAATGTGACAAATTTACAACCGCATACTGTACTTCCTACGTACCGTTCATCAAACAAAATAGTAGCCTAAGATCGCGGTACGGCGATAAACGTCAATATTGATCACCACCGATATTTTTATGTGCGCTATAACTATCGAATCAAAGGCGTCCCACACTTAAGTGCGAGTCAAGTGATAAAATTAACGCTTTACGAGTACTAACGTATATTTGTTCTACGGTCATTTACCTCTGGCTAAATGCATTATGTGTTACGAAAATCGGAAACGTTACCGATTTATAGCACGCTCTAATTGGCGCCAATCTTGCGTACTAATTAGACCCTGTTTAAACCGGTTATGATTAGGGACTTGCAAGGCGTTAGTCATTTAGCACATGATCAGATTCGGGCTTATGAAACTTGTAACTAAGGGGGAAGCTACACAGAAGAGACATAAGACTAGAACGCGTCGCAGATAGGGTAAAGACAGGACACGTACACGGACGCGACTTTTCAAATTATTTATTCTAAGAGTCGAGACGCGGGCATGGCTACGCATATTACGCGATATCAACGACGTCTGTGACACGTGTCACCCTGCGCCCTATCCGCGACTCCGCCCCGTCTGCACCCCGTCGTCTCTATAAGTTTTGCATTGCGAAACTTCCTTGCATTTGGTATCTAAGTCTATTTAAAAGAAAACGTGTCCGCGTCCCGTCCACGCCTTCCGTCCTTTTGTCTGGCTAAGGGTAATGTACGAATTCATCCTCTCTTCCCTTATCATCCCTATTTATTAGAGATCAAAGTTGCATGGCTTCTTCTTCCATGGAGATGACACATGCTGCGCTGACGTCGTTAAGCATTATGTTACTAGTCACCCCTTTCTAGCCATCAGTATATCATGTTTTATAGTTTACAAAATCCATCTATCGTTTCTTTGGTCTTTCTCTACTCTTCTAATAACTTAATATTTACTATTTTGGGTAATTTGTTTGCACATAGCAAATAAAGACGTAAAGTTTTATTTCAAAAACGAATAATATTTGCTTCTATCCACGTTTCTCATTGAGTATTTTAAAAACATACAAAAAAATATTAGTCACGTTTCAAATTGGTATTCTCAGGGACGCTTTTTATTTTCAAGTATTGAATGGCAAAATGTTTACGATACCCGATGTCAATCTGAATCTTACAATGCCTTTGATGGCGTTGGGCGTATGGCGAATTAGCTATCATAATGGTGTTGAAGTTTTTGTGGTGTGTCAATGACATTTTTCACTTTGTGGCTTGTTCCATTCGATGGTACTCAGAATGTATGTGTGACTGAATGGAATTTCAAAGAAGAAATATCACTATGCGACAACTCTGTAGCAAGTATTAATGAAGCAAGAGATTGGCCGAATAAAATACTTAACACTGATCACCACGATGTATTTTTAAACAGAATAACCTTATTCTGTTTAAAAATACATCGTGAAAGAACCTTCTTTAGCAAAATATTTTCCAAGACTAACTGTCACTATCGTGTTCCACACATTTAATACATTTATAATTTTTAGTCAAACACAATTAATTGTTCATATTAAGTTTATTAAATTACATTAATCAACTAGTTAGATGTGTTTGTTAAAATAATAGAGTTAATTATATTATATGCGGTGCATTTCTTTTTATTCATTAAAATATCAATATCGTACAATTATGTACTGCATAACACGTCATGCCGTTGCCGAAGCCCTTGGAGTTGCCAGTTGTTAACACAAGCTTTTCTTTAGTATGAAAAGAAGTTTCAAGAGATAATTACTTATAAATCTCTTATAAATCTTGGTATGTTACCACTAACATACCAAGTTTTTTGGATGAAAATGAATCAAGCCGGACAGAAGAAGTTGAGATAAGTTAGTAGCTTAACAAGAAGGAGAGAGAACAACTTCTGGAATCATCCTTTACGAAAAACCTACTAACTTAACCGCAATTAATCATCTGTTACATAAAACACGTGCACTAAAAAGAATTTCGTTGGTTACCGAGCTTTAACTTGTGAAGCAATTAAGCGCTGCCTCAAGCGGTTTCAGCAAACATTTTGAACTATTCTCTTTTTTTGTCGAATGATGTCATCCGCCATATTTGGAAATGTATTATCGAGTAAAGGTATGAACGTGACTACGTAATGAGAGTATGTATGTAATGTATGGTAGGTGATTTGTATGGTGTTGTTACAAATATCATTATGACTTAACGAAGTGTAATTTGAAGTAGCTGATGTATTTGTTGTTTGTGGCATGTGAGAGGTTCACGGTTGGAAATACAAGTTGTGTGTTGAAAACGATGAAGATTCACGTTCACAACAGCTTTGTAAATGCGAAGAGGGTGATATTAACGCATCTATCTGATTATAACCCTAAACGCCAGGTGACCGACAAACAATACATTTTCTATTGTGTCTCGATGTCTGGCAGTTAAGGTGTTAAGAATATATTTCCTTGGCTTGCTAAATACTACTAAAGAATAGCATAATAAATTTGAAGAATGATCCTGTACGCTTATAATACCATAAATATACCGTGATCACCAATCCGTCTACCAAACTTGCTGGTTTCATTAATTTCTATTATTCGTTGTTACGGGCTGATAGTGATTTATCCAGAGAAACATCTATTAACATAAATCCACAATTTCACCGGAAAGAAGAATACTCGTAGCATATACTTCTACCAGCAACAATGTAAGTTGTAAAATTAAATACAAAGTGGTAATAATATGCATGGACTAAAGGAAATGGGATGCTACGGTACTTGGTGATGGACCATTATTACCCACTTAGTGCTTCATTACAATCTCCACTTCAGCACTTAATAGTTTGTTACATACAAGCATAAACTCTCTTTATGCACCACAGTAGCGACTGCTAGCATCTCTGCATTTAAAAATAAATAACGATCTATTCCGGTAAGTACTGTTTGCCAGCAATTCTTCATTTACAAATTTAGTGCATGTCACTACTACCAGATATTTGTTGTTATTTTCATTTTTAGGCTATGTGACGTTAGTTCTTCTTGTCCAAATTCACCTATGTTGTGTTCGGTTTCCTGTGGAACCGCTTGCAGCTGAATACCAGTGTTCACGCAAAACTGTTAGCTTCAATTTCCTCTTTGATCAATCCTAACAAAAAAATAAAAATCTCGACGTGCGATTAGGTATTTTCAGGTTGCTTTATTCGCATGTAACTCATTCTAGTAGCTTGAAATTGTACAAGGTGTAATCAAAATAACTGAAAACGAATAAAGCAAAAAAAAAAGTATGGAGCAGCTGTATTTTTTTTGAGATTTCAGGGTTGCTGTGTTGCTGATCTAGTAAAACTACTTCATAATTATGAGCACAGCACAAAACATGTTTTAAGTTTTAACTACACCTTGTATTAAAGCCACGTGGTATCGGTCATTTATTAAAAATAACCCCGTAGGCGCGACTCTTATCGGTCAAACCATATAACAGGCAATAGACATGTCAACAAAACAATGTTAAGAATTCCGTACTCGCTACCGAATACCGATATCGAGAATTTTTAAAACGCTTATCGATAAAAAGCGATCAGACGGCGCATGGGTTTTTGTAATGAGCCATTAATTGAGTTTGGCGTAATCCTTAAATGGATCTGCTAATACAGAAGTGGCATTCCTTATTTTGGGTGACGACCAAAATTGGAAAGACTTCTTCATGATTGTTTATAAAGAGGTAAAGATTGTAAGTTTGGGTGTAAGAGGTAAATCTCCGAAACTGCTTATCCGATTTCAAAAATTCTTTCACTGATGGAAAGTTACTTTATCGACGAATAATAAAAGCTTTATTTTAATAAGATACAAAAGTACACAGACTTAAGCCGCGGGTGGCTGCTAGTACATATTTAATAACCCCCTAAAGCTGAAATGACGGTGCTATAAAAAGCTGGTATCGGTTGAGTACCTAGTATATTGGAACAAACACGTAACATCCCGTCTTTCCCGAAGGGTTAGGCAGAGTAGAGTCTTCATATTTCGCTAGTTATGATCTAGTCCCATGTAACAGGAGGCAAGTCTACTTATTGGCACAAATCTCCAGGCTACTATTGAGAAATTCCAGGTGGAAAAACCTCCTTACCCAACCCTGTAATCGAACCCAGTACGTCATGCTGAGCAGTAATGCTCGCGACCGCTAGACTAACAAGGCTGCGAGGTTTCCTAGGAGATCTCGAGAGCCAAAGTGGGCAACAGTTATCGACACTAAGATAATATAGCAAATATTTTTCCTCATACAAATCTATAATTTTTAAATAATAAAGCATCGGTGCGGGTTAATAGACAGTGGTATTATTCAGTATGATTAATGTTCCATTCTCGAGTTATCTGCCAGATGTTATCAGATACACCCGAATGGCTTGTACCTAATAGTGTTGGGCTGATGTTAGATTCGCATTTCGTAGAATATTCGGTTCGGATTGAAAAGTGGTGTTGGTATTGACGAAGTGAACTAAACCAACAAGAAATGTTAAACGCTATCTTTTAGGCGTTTATTGATTGTTTAGTGACGATAAATGGAAACACTTATTTTTTCACAAATAACAGAGGTGCACCTATAGTAACATCCACATTTCGTCAGTTATGATTTAAGTCCCATTTAATAGGGGACGAGCCTATTGCCATCAACCGGGTTGAAGTCCAGACTCCGGGCAGCTAGTGAGAAAACGAATTTTCTATTGGAAAAACTTATTAACACTTGCCTGACTTGGGAATCGAACCCAGGACTTCACGCTCAGCAGTCGCGCTTGGCACCACTAGACCAACGAGACAGTCAAAAATACAAATATAAGTAGCAATTCTGAAGAGCAATCTTTGAAGTTTCTATTTTCTTAAAATCAACCGCTGCCAAAGTGGCTTTACAAGTACTTTCCAAATGCAACCTATTTGTAAAGAAGTTTTGCTTGTTTGAAGTTTGTTTATATTGGTTTACGTTTATACTAACCTAATCCAGTATTCGCTTCAATATTCGTATTCGTCAGACTTTGTACTCGGCCCATCCCTAGTTCGTACTATGGTTAATGGTGCGCGAGGCCACTAAATCGACCATTGATTTTTTATAATGTAATTGTGTTCGCGTAAAAATGTGTTGATGTGTTTTTCGTCGATATTACTATAATTAATGATTTCTTTGTATCTGTATTTATGTACTTGTAAATTATTTCAAATAAGTACCAGATGGAACCCGAAACCTGTATTTATTTTTGTTTTTTGATATTTTTAATGTTATACAAGGTCACATACTCACATTAAGTTAGCTGGTGAAACTCCACAGTTATGGATATCAAATCGAATGCGAAATAACGTAAAAGAAAACAAAACTCATGTGTTATATTAACTACAGCTGATTGGGATCAGCGACGGCTGGTACTCCTCTTCCGTTTCGCCACCTCATGTAATTTCGCCCTATGTTTAAAGATCTTCGTGGCCATTTCTTGGTAGCTAACGCTAGCTTGGTAGGTAATTTTTAGATATTTTAGGAAAAAATGTGGTTCTCCATATACCTAACTGAAAAAAATGTCATTAAATGTGTGATAAAAGTATGCTACCTATATCTACTTATTTTACTGAATGAAATATATACTTTTTTCCAGTAAACTTAAATTCCTATTTCCAACGTCCAATAAAAATTGTAATTGGCCTCGAGAGAGATAACATCATCTGAGATGAGAAGTCTAGATATATCATTAGTTACGTAGGCTCACTCCGTTAATGTGAACCCTATCTAAGATGGGATATTTATTGATCGATGCTCGCATCGGATGGCTTCAATTTCGATAGCAATCTATTAATGTCATATAATAGATTCTTGTAGGTGGCCTTTGAGTACACTGAAGAACTCTGGGCATCTACGAGGCAATATCACGATTATATATTTTCTACAGTCTTTTCAAGCGAGATTTATCTTTTGATGAGGATTTAAAGTTATAAGTTTAAACTACTTTAAGTCGGTTTTCAGCATATTGAGAAATAAAAGTCTATGTGTTACTTGAATTAATACGAAAATTCGGATTAATATTAAAATTCACACACAAAACTTTAGTTTTCAACATCAAGTATGCAAATTATCTTGAAAAATCTATGTAGGTACTGTAGGTACCTAATGATCCTGACGTACCAGGTTTGCAATAAAAGTGGTATTTAAAAAATAGTACATAGGATTTATTACACCTATATTGAATTACACATTAATACAAACCGCCTATCAGCCAACGCGTCTAACTTCTTTCTAATCTAAATGGGGGTCCAAAGGCTCTACAGTATCTAATAACTTTATTTTTATACACTTTTCAGTAAGTACTTCGTGACAAAGATAATAATTTAGTGGAGCACGTAAAGCATTAAAGTGAAGCATTAAGTGGTTTTGCACAGGTTAGTCGCGAATAATCATAATTTGTGAGCGATAAGCGACAAATCCTTACAGTTTTCAAACAACAAATGTCTTCAAGGCGAGAGTGAATCGGATTTTTCTAGACATGCGCACTCGATCCTAGAACTCAGCATCGCTTAACATCATCCGAGGTGTGGTCAAGCGCAAGCCTATCAAGTAAAAAAAAACATCGCCGTATTGATATTCCGAACAGTTGGGTTGTCTATGGCATATGTTGGCTGAGTGGTTTCATTCTTCGTACACGAATGCCGTACGTTTTCACTAACAAGTTAAACAGAGTGCCTAAATATGTTTGCACTGTCGAGGCTGTGTAACATTTCTCAATTTTCTAATTTTAGTTTAGTTCCTGAATAAGGATCTACGCCATTTTCTTCCTAACTAACATTCTGAATGCTGCTATTTGACTTAAAGCCGTACCATTTGCCACAGAACTAACCTAAAAAAATGCGACGTGTATATTTATCTGAACGCGGCCAAACGACACGGAATATGGAGCGCTTAAGTTATTAGGGCTTCCTCAATTTAACGTTGTTGCTGATATTCCGCAAACCGGTCCCGCTGGTGCAATTTATGAGAGAACGCCGAGTGAGCAGTCAGTTGAAATGGTTTCAAAGTCGGGAATGTAGGCCACAGCACTTTGTTTTGGCCCATCTGTAGGTCGTAGGTACTTATTCAATGCGCTTTTTTATTATTTTTATTATTGTTAAGCTGAAGTTTGACCTGATGGCAAACGATGATGTGATCGACTCAAAGACCCTTAGCTAAAAAGAGTGGAATTCCCTGCCGGATTCTGTGTCTCCCACTGATTCCGGTAGGGATTCCAATCCTTAACTATACCCTTAATAAAAGAGTTCCCCAAGCCTTTTGTGCTAATGGCTGGGATGTCAATCACGTAAGGGTGGCGCATCGTCATACGTTTTGGTGTGCGATTATGGAGTGAGCTAAGTGAAATTAAATTGTCCGATTCCAACGCATGCTCTCCAAAATGTAACCTATAAAAAACCTACCGGTATGGTTCGGCTTGATGCTATACAAGAAGAAAATATTTGAGTAATGTTTATCGAAACTAATATTATAAAGAGGAATGATGAGATTGTTTTTATGTTTGTTTGTAATGGATAAACTCATAACCAACTTTTAAAAATTCTTTCATCTATTAATAGACACATTATCAGCAAATATCATAGGCTATATTTTACTATCAAAACTACGCTTTAAAGAGGTGGACGAGATGTCAAAGTTCGAAGGGAAAAGTATGAAATCCACTCGGACTTAGTCTCAGACAAAGTGATAGTTTACAATACATATGATAAAGCCCCTTTTCTAAAGTGTTTTATCCGTTAAGGGAAGTTACCCTTTCTGTACGAAGGTGTCATTTAGAAACACCTAGATCAAAGATTCAAGGGGGCCTAGAGGAAATCCCTTTTCTGTGAGCAAAAGATCAAATTGTATGGAGTTGACATTAGCTTTAGAGATGACACTTGACTATTATACAAATGTAATTTCATTGCCATACAGTTTGACTTAAGCATCTGACGTTTTTTCGCTACAGAAATGATTTATATCTAAGCCTGCTGTATATCGATTCCACTTTATTCAATTCTGTGAACTTTGTAACTGTTAAAACTCGTGTTTCTGATCAGTTATAATTTAAAGAAATCACGTAGTTTATTTATTTTAAGTACATTTGCCGCTCCTTACATGGACCACACATAATTCTGTATGCTAGCAGTAAATTGCGCTTACATGTCCCTCAAGTAAGCGTAAAAAGGTCCGTGCTTTTTTGCTCGAACACCAAGTTTGCTCACGATTTCGGCACGCTTTATGACGTCACAAAGGCGCTGATTAATTTTCATTCTAGGTATTGGGGCCCTTGAAAATTCCGACGTAAAATAAACAATGGGGTATGATTACATTGAATTATTTACTTTTGCGAATATGTTAAACAAGTGTAGTGGAAGAAAGAAAATAAATAATGAAATATGTAAATCAAATAATATTGTGCGGAGAAAAATAATGTTCGCCTTGACCGTGATGATTCATATGACGTGCCGTGATGCGTGTGTGTGTCATAATATATTTATTTACGTATATTTGGGAACAACGATATAATATGTATAATGTATATCCTTCTCTGTTACATCTCGCGTCGTGCGAGTTTTTATACTTACTCAATCGCGTTAATGTTAGCTTTCATTTACGTCAATTTGTTTCTACCTATGGAGTAATTGTTTCCAATTATTGTCACCAGACGGCGTTTATTCAGTTTCAGTACGAATTAAAATTCACGTTAACGCGATCGAATAGGAGTAAAAACTCGAGTTTTTACTTACAGACTTCCACATTTAATTACACATATAGTAGGATATTTGTAGGAAAACGGATTATGATTGAATAAAATAAACACTTTTTTCTATATCCGTCATCTGTACTTTACAGTATTGTAGCTAAAAATACATACGGGGACAAACTCGCGGGTGGCTGCTAGTCATCACTATTATTATCACACATCGTTCTCCTCTTTTTGGCTCAAATTATTTGGAATCTGCTTGTACCTATGTATTTTGGCATTTATCTGTATTAGCGTCAACAACATTCTTTTCCACCGTATCCTTTCTTTCACACACACACAATAAATCCACTCCTATATCTCTGTCTCACCTTAACAGCCCAGCCCACCTAAAGACTTCATTCCAGCTTTGTCCAACATCGTGGTCCATCGTTTTCTCCAGCCCGTTCCTAATTGGGCCAAATTGCCGGTGGCGTCTCGTCTCTTTATCAGTTTAATTTATCTATTAGCTCCAGGAATAGCGTCCATTCTGATTGCTAAACTTAACCATTGAAAACCGTATTTGGATAACGTTGGTTGAAGTGGGTACGAGGGATATTTTTAGTCGAACATTTCAATTAGTGTTCGAAATTGTAGTGTTAGGGATTTGATGAATCCTTTGGGAAATAGAACAAATTTTCTATGAACCTTTTTTATCTAGAAACAGCGAAATGTTGTCAACCAGGTATAGAAATACCCATCACAAATCATCCACGCATTCTGTAAATCAAACCAAGTAACATTGTACAAAACAAAATGGAACTACTTTTATTTTTGGTGTGAAAATCGCTGTTTACGGTAGCTTGCAATGTGACGCACGCAAAACACTGTTATTGGTTGCATGCAACGGCACAGGGGGCGTGGGAGTATTAAAAGTTAACGTTTAACATAACATAGCATATCATCACGTATGTAATTCCCGAAGGTTTAGGCAGAAGTGTACCTACGGTACACCCGTTTCGCCAGTTATGTTTAAGTGCCATGTAATAGGGGGCGAGCTTATTGCCATCAACCGGGCACACAAATCCAAATTCAAAGTCTCTAGCAGACCCGAAATTATAACTTTAAAAATGTATACATTGAATATCTCTGTAACCAGAAAATTCCCAGCTATGGTGCAATAATACTCACAATGACAGTAAGCTCAAGTTTTTACACCCTATATTCAGCTATAAAGGAAACAACTCCAGTTACAGTTAAATTCTAAAACTAAGTTTGGCTTAAGGACGCCGGGTCCCAGGTGGTTGCATGTTTCAACCTAAAGCAACCACTGTCTTGCCTACAAATTGCAAAATGTAAATAGGTACTAAAAGCATTGTGCAAGCAATTAGTTCAGCTCCATTACCAGAAGAAATATTTTATAGTGAAACAGTTTTGTTTTACAAGGCAAGAGTGGCTATGGGGGAGACCTTTGCCCAGCTGTGGGATAATACAGGGCAGCAAAGGATAGGTCGAACATCCCTGAGTGGATCAAATGATGCTTGGAGCTTGTTTCATGCGAAAATGATTATTTCGTCTTCTAAAAACATTTATTATTGACGAAGACATCCAACAATCTAGGCCTCACTGAAACCGAGAACGATCATGTGGTTAATTTTACTTTCTATTACACCAAAGTACAGTTCATGATTACCCTTGGTGCTGGCGACCGCAAGTCGGGAGATTGACTCGATATATATCGTCGGTATAGGTAGGTATAATGTGTACATAGGGCGTGCACCGTCCACCGCAGGGAAACGTGATGGAGTGACTACTGCGCACACATTATGGGAGATTTCTCCAATTATTATTTATGTATATAAATAAAAATCAATTACGCATGTATGAAAGATCATCATTTGAGATGGGCTCGAACGCTTTGGCTGAGAGTTTTGGTTGTGCCAGGACAAAGTCGGAAATTTGAATGGTATGTTTTAACAAAAATCTTCATAAATAAAAATAGGCTCTAGTTTTCACTTATGTCAACACATGAGTGTCGACATAAGTGAAAACTTAAAACTTTGGAATAAATATCAGTCTGGCGCAACATTAGTATGTCGGTGGCGCGAACCCATAATACCAAAAATCGCTCAACGTGGTTAAAGAAGTTTGCAATTCAAAGATGTTTGTATCCGTGCGGAACCGGGGCGGTACTAGTTAATGATTAAATATGGTGTAACAATAAGGAGCTTTCGATATTCTTAGTTTTAACATGATTAAAATCATAGTTGTTAATTCTGTTGATTCCTAACATTACTTCAATAGTTCTCCGTAATTATTTGGTCTTGAACTTGACTCTTGAAATGCAAATTGAATGTTTAACTAACAGTTCATAATTTCTTTGATTGTGATGATATGCCTGGTACGATCTCTTGGCGCGGAGCCCACAATTATATCTCCATCATAAAAATAATCAAAATAATTATAGTTAACATAGTTTTCCTCTTGGAAGGAGATCTTTACGACAGTTTAATAGTTTATTTGCCCATAAACTTTTAATACTTGTGATATCAAACAGATTTTATTAACGTTTAATTTAACTTCATTGAAATAAACAGAAAGTTAGTTAGAAGTCTATGTTTATATGTTCACGTGCTCGTTTGACGTTGTTTATATGTTTCCGTAGTGATAGCTTTTAATAAATCAAATAATACAAGCCGATTATTTTCAAACGCCACAAACGCCATAGAAGAAAAGAGCATTGATCTCCACGCTTAGTCAAAACGAATTAGTGATTTCAGACTTCTATTCATTAAAGTCCAGGTTTCCTCACGATGTTTTTCTTACGATGTCAGTGATGTCCAAGATAAACGTATAAATTACATAAGAATTCTGATTGCCCTTATTTGAATCCACAACCTCGTGCAAAGCCTTTACCACTGTTAGCTTTTCATAATTAACATATTTTTGTTAAGTCCCTATTAATGTCAGTTATAGTGGATAATTAATTGTTATCATCCCTTGGAGTAAACTTACTTTCATAAATAACATTTATCTTCGAAATTCAGGGGTTTGCTGTCTCTAAGGACCAACCCCTCTCGTGTGGGGTGGCACCCCTATTCTTGTGCCGACTTATTGAGGTCATGCAACGGATATTGTGGATATAGACAAACTGGAATAGTTATTGATATTTCAGTTAAACCCATTCGTATTTAGGTAACCTTCTAGGTGGTCGTTCTTATCAAAGTGCCCTGTAGTACTGTGCTGTAAAACTTGATATTTTATCGAATTAATGGCATTTAATTTATGTTTCCCGATTATGTACCAAATGGTTCTAATTATAATTGCAATGCCGATAAGATATCCAATGAGAAAACAGTATTGTTTATGACTATAGGTATTTGTTTTAATGGAGCAAATGCTTTGGAATGTTATCTTACAGAGTTATATTTCTCGAAACCTTAATTAATCTTGCCTGGGCCTACGTTTCCTGCTAAAGATTTCTTATCAACAGCATAAAAGTATCATATATTAGCAGGGTCCGGTCTAGTACTTCATTAAAACATTAAAATACAGCATGATTCAATAAACCTGCAAGACTTACAAGCACAAAATTGAAATTGAAATTCAGCTTACAAAAATGTAAGTAGATATGTTATTTTTTTTTAAATTGACTTTAATACCTGTATGCAAAGTTGAATTTGAGCTACAACTCGAAAAAAAATGTAAAAATGTCATCACACTTCCGACGCTATCTTGAAAAAAATCGTCACATTTTCTATCACTTTGGACAGTCACGGCGCCACGCGTGTTTATATAACAGATGATATAAAAAATAGAATGATTGAAATGCGTTTAAATAAATAGTGAAAGTGAGATTATTTCATGTTTTGAAAAAGTTTTACTTCATACGTGTGTACATTAGTACACTGACACCTGTTTTGTGTTCTCTTGTGAAAACGACTGAATTTAAAATTTTACATACCAGAATGCCAATTCCCATAATAACAAACGTTCAAAATTTAGTCGCAATCTCATCTCACCGATTTTTTGACAGATGAGATTGGAATGCGATCAATGTCTGAAGTACTTGAATTGGTTCTCAAGTTATTTGTTTCAAATAAAAGAACCCAACATTGGAAATTTGACTTTGAATATAGAATACCTATTCTTTTTCTTGATAAAAATAGTGAAGAGGAAGTACAGACGCTTCCAGGATTGACTCATTCGATTATAAATGTAATATTTCGTACAAGTGCATTTAATGTTTCGAGTTTCGGGTGAGTCACCCCCGCCTTTACATGGCTCGGTGTGTGTGGGTGCCAAACGAAGTTGTACGGGTGATATCATTTTTAAGGAACTTATTTATGCGAATTTGTGAAAGTGATGTCATCGAGAGATGTTAGTGTTTTATATGTCACTCATTTAAGGATTGGGCAACATAATTTGTTATTAATATCTCGGGGTTAGAGTTGGTTTTAGCTTGTTTATGTTTTAGGCGTTGGGGCACAAGAGATATGAATCGATTTTATGCATGCACCTTATTAAGTCTAACGTTGAAGGTTTGACGTATTTACTGCAGTGTCGTGTTACGGGGGTGGTGGAGTTATGGTGGCGTGGGCCGCCCCATGTCATTGTTGGAGGATTGTGCAGACGATAACGACACTATTATGACGTCATCTTTCAATCCGTGATGACATCTCGTGAATTCTCGTGCCGAGATTTACTGCGCTTTCATTGGATAGAAATGATCAAAGTCAAATCATTTATTTGAAAGCACTTTTGATTTGTTTATGTCTATAGGTGTGAGTGACCGGCATCACACCGGACCCTATCAGAATAACAGCGGTGCGGTATTAATATCGCAGCATTTTGCTGAACTATTTTGGCCTCGCATAGGTCGTTTGTTTTTAATTTATTTGTTAGTTTTGTTTTTTTGTCGTTTAGATTTCCCGATGTCATCGAGTTATGGTTGCATTTTAATTGTATTAAGGACCTAGTTCTTAACATCTGTTTGGCTCTTGGCAAAAGTGCCCAATAAACCATATGTTATTATGCTAATATCATAATTTCTAGGTTTAGATGTCGATAACGATGGTACTGTGTCCACATTAATTGACGTAACGTCTTAATTAAACATTACCAGATGCGACTAATAGACAGCTGGACGTTGGTTATGTTGACATTTACAGTGGGTTTAAACATATTTTATATTATAAGGAAACGCCGGGTTTAATCTGTTGTTATTTAAAAAGGTCAAGTGCGTAGTACTTGCAACCGGCGTGCGTGTATGAACGCAAACGAAGCAAAAGGAGTATGAAAGGATCGTAGCAGGTGGCGTACTGTAGTTTCTGCCTACCCCCACGGGAAAAAGGCGTGAGTTTATGTATGTAGTATTAAACATAATGAAGTAACCGACATAGCCCGAAGAATTGACGAACTGAAACCAATTGAAAAAAAAAAAAAGTGACGCAGGGTGGTTGTATAAGGTGGACGATCTGGTTGTAATTATTGGCGAGGCATAGGCCGCCAATAATTAAAAGAAATCGGTTGCCTTGGTATGGGCATGTTATGCGAAGGAATGAGGACCACGTTGTGAGGAAGGTTTTGAGTATGAATGTGGATGGTTGGAACAGTGGCAGAAAAGATGGATGATATGGCTAGAATGGAGGTGACTTTTGATATGTCGGAAAATAGAGATTTATGGAAGAAGAAGACTTACTGCGCCGCCCCTTAATAAATTGGGATAAGGGCAGGAGGATGATGATGCAATGTTATAACTACTTACTTGTTGCCGTACATGGATTTAATATTGACCTTCAATACGGTATTGTTGCTTACTAATACCATGATAAGTTACTGTTTCATCTCAGATGGATTATGTTAATTTTGCATATTAGGTGTGGTTATGCCACATATGGTTACATCTAAGCTTGTAAAAATGAATTGACATCATCTTTTTTTTAAATAATACCTATTACCATAAATCTATGCCTGCCACTATACTATAGTGGCTCGTTGGTCTAGTGATTGCATTAATTACTGCTGAGGATGGGTGGGGTCCTGGGTTCGATTCCCGGGTCAGGCAATTTTATTCCATCTGGATTTTCCCAGTACTGTCCGGGGTTTAGATATGTGTCCGTTTGATGGCAATGAGCTCGCCACTTATTACGCGGGTGTACCAAAACTTTCGTCGGATACAGGCGTTATGTTATACTTTGTAAATTCTTTATCATCTTACGGTTCTTTTACAGTTTATCAAATTAAAACCGCTGAGCACCTCTGTTCTGTAAATACTCAATCACAAGTTCAAATCTAAAGCCAACGAGACACTCCACTAAAATAACGACTCCATTGACTATTACCTATTCGCTTTATTCTATTCCACTCAATTTCCTTCAGCTCAAAGGTTCAAAGTCATCCCAATCGGATCGCGAGCTGTGCTAATGATGAGCTCGTTAAATGGGCGGCCGCCTTACAGCTTCATTAGGCCGACCATCATTGCCATCTGATAACATTGCTGGCCCATGCTGGCTGATCGACGTCCAACAGAAACGATTGAGATTACTATCGGGACTTTAGTTACTTGTTACGACTCAATGGGGATTTTGGTCTTTGGTGCTTTGTTGTAACGAGAGGCAGATATAAAATAAGTACAGTCTTCGCTATATAGGTACAGAGATCAGCACATAAAGCTTCCCTAATCTCTCAAATGTCTTTGATAGTATTTCAACTTTATTACAAAGGAATAAGGTTCATGTTCAATAGGGTAAATACGACAGTTTGGTATAGCTTGATGTGCTGGCGTCTGTATGCTGTATATGCTATTGAACTTTAAAAACAAATGCGAGAATTTTCAGCTTCACGTTCTCAGCGGCCGTGTATTCAAATGACTTCCATTGTACTATGTCTAGCAATACGGACGAACGTGTACAGCAATTACGTATGCCAATTACACAGCGAAAAAGCCGCCATTATGTTCTGGGAGTTGCATTAGTAGGAACGGATGCTCGCAAGCGTAAAAATTACAAAACGCTCTCCCTCACATGGCCATACAAACATGCCATGTTCGCCATACCATGGTGTCTCTGTCTCACGGACTAGATATCCCGTTGGCGCAACATCAGCTGGATAATTGTTTTGCGAGTCAGCTGGTTATTACGATAACGGTGCGCCCGCGCCACAGCGCCCGACTCGCGCCGAAACTATCCGATAAGTTCCGAACGTGAGTCCAACGTAATTACTAACGCTGCTATAGTGAAGTCGAACTTAAAGCTCTTTATAATATCGTTTCTGAGAAAGAAGTGTTGGTGGAGAGAACGTGACGTATCCTTGGAATAGTTTTATTATTAACAAACAAAACTAACTGGCAGACAGTTTAATGTTTGTACATCACATACCGTACCGATATTAATTATGCATGACTACCTAACAAATATCTGTCTGCATTTAAAATAACCAAAAGTTTTGTAAGTAATGACACGCGTCGCGATTTTCTTTTTATTATAAACATTACATCACAGCCGAATTCCCCAGTGTTAGACAGAGGTGTCTCATGTGATAAGGGGCGAGCTTATTGTCATCAACTCGGCACAAATCCAGAATAGGCTGTTATAGATGGAAAATCCCAATAATTCTTTGCCCGACCCGGTATACAACCCATGACTTCATGCTCAGCAATAGTATTACTGGACTGACGAGGCAGTTATTATCTTTTAATCTATTTGATTTCTAAAAGAATGTCTCTGCATGTAATCGTCTTTCCTGGACAATAGTAACGCTACTGTATATCAAAATCTATTCAGATACGGATCGTCCATATTGCTTTGCAATTCATTTGTCCGCAGAAAGGCCATCTTTCTCAAAATACCGTCTCAGACAATAATCTGCATGCTCCTCACATGATGTGACCGAGATAATTTATGGATTTTAAAAGAGACTGCAACCTCCGAATCTGTTTCGGTGTTGCTTCTTATAGTAGTCAGGTAGGGAACCACTGAACTAATCTAATAACATATACTTACACTAGGAAGTGGTGAAGGGTGGGCGTTTTGGGGGACTGTCTCATGTAAATTTTGACGTTCAAAAAGTGCTGATTCTCAGCCTAATTTGAATGAATGAATTTTGATTTTGATTCCATTTCATGATGTGTAGTGTTTTTTTAACCTATTATATAGAAAAAAAATATCATTTCATTTCGTTTCAAAGCCGGCTTATATTAGCATTAGCATACTTAACTACATCAATTTATACTGCTGCAAATACAAACAACCCTTTTCCAGTAACACGATTAGATGACGCAAAGGGTAGGGAAACCCTTTGAAATGAACTAATCATGTAATGCCCCTTTTTGTGTAGGGATTAACTCACAAAGGAGTATTGTTACCGCTGCGTAATTGAACTATGTGTCCATTTGCTATTTTAATTTATGTTCGCTCGTCTATTTTCTAGAGAATTGTAGAGAAGGGCTTTACTATGAATGATAAAGATAAATATGAGCTTATAAAAATATTAATCAAATGTAAATTCAACCAATAGAGCAAGGGTAGATCATGGTAGAGCTTTTAAAGCAAAAGTTAGAGTTTTGAGCAGTTTTCCTGTTGGTAGCGATGCGGACGAATATTTTGATGCCCAAATTATTTTTATTGGTAGGTACCAATTTACTTAACTTATATTTGTATAAGTTAAATATAAGTTAGACCTTTCTTTTTATTTCTGACGTGTGTCGATGAAGGACTGCTGTGTTCAAATATGAAAGAAAAACAAGCACCTGAGATTTTTTTCGATGAATCCGATTGTCCGTGCGCAAAACATCCTGGGTAGACATGACATGAGGATCTTTATTCGAAAGGAACTTGATGATACTGGTCACTTGGGGTACAAATACTTACGTCACAAGGATCGATCCAAGGTTAGGCTTTGCTTGCTAAGGTCGATCCGATGATTGGTGGGACCATCCATTACATATCGAAAACCCCTCCGTGTCTCAGAAAGCACGGTAAGCCGTTGGTCCCAGCTGTCATTTGTACATATTTCGACACGCGTACTAGGGGTTGTCGGAAGTCGGGAAGTCTGACAATCAGTTATTATCCAGTGATTTGGTTATGGCGGTCAGATCGATCAATGTAAAATATTGTTATTAAACTGCATCTGGTTAGACTGGAAACCAACCTTATCATAGTTAGGAAAAGGCTAGCCAGATAGCCGAGTGGACTGTTTTTACGAAAGGTAAATAATGTTTATCATACTCGACACCGCATAACAAATAAAACCCTCCAAGACACACACCAAGTCTTTGTTTCAAAATAAGACCGTACCGGTACCGTATTTTTCTCTCAACATTAAAGGACCCGGGGTCACTCCCCTCACCTCCAAGCAATAACTGTACACAATATAATAACAAAGTTTTTGCTCTGCGTGCATATTGTTAGCTTGAGGTTAGTGCAAATGCCAAAACTTGCAAATTATCTGCGCTCGTGACTGAACTTTAGCAATCATTGGCAACATTGGCAACGCAACACTCATCAAATACCTCGGCGTTTGGCGTTGTTACCTCCCATTCTGTAATCATTTATTATGAGTATGATCGGTTTCATGTTTGAATAGTGGTGTCGAAAGCTGCAATGTGGCTTCTTTGAGCAGGATTTAGATATTTCAAACAGTGCTTCGTACATGTCTCTATTCTCTTGTGTGTACACAAGACGATTGAGTGACAACTTCCTTCACATCTTGGTCTAGCTGCGCCTCGTGGCGCCTAAGGCTATAAGCGTTAAAAATACCCTTCCTCAATAATTGGGCTATCAAATGCAAAAATATTTTTTCTAGTTCGTCTGCTAGTGCCAGAGATTTAAACGTTCAAACAAACAAACCCAGCTGTATTATATTAGTAAAGATTTCTGGGTTCAAGTATGATTATGATTGTTCCATTAGACTGTACCAGTAAAGAGTCCGGAGGCAATATTAACACTATTGTTAAAACTGATTGCTGGAGTGTCTTGGCAAAGAATCTACTTAAATCCTCAAAGCAAACACAATAGTGGATCACTACATTTGCAGCTATTCCTACCGCCCTGGAGGCCCGCGGCAAGCCAAAGCCCATTTCCATTTAAGGATCACTCGACTCCTCATCATTAATAAAAGAAAGCTCACACCGATTATTGTTGAACAAGGAAGTTATGGCAATTATTCAAAACACGTTAACTGGTGCTCGTATCATCACAAATCAGCGACACCTATACAGTTCGTGCTCAGACTACAAACGAAGTGCAGACGTGACCAGCATCACCGGCCAGCGGATTTGAATAAATAAATCACGCTCGCATCCCGACTCATTTGTTAGCTGCAAGAGAAAGGCGTTCGATTCCACGCCTCAGCTGCAATCATACACCCAATCTAGCTTTTACCACTTTATGTTCGCTACGTGTGCATTTCGCTGTCAGCGTTCCCGCTTGCATCACCATCACCCAATTTCACTTATTCTCCATCCTTTTACAGCGCTCATAAAACTTTTATCTCCAGAGAAAGTGCGTATTAAGGTTAGTCTCATTCCGTATCTTCACCGTAATTCGTTGGTACTGATATAATCTCGTAACGACGCTTTTCACACTTTGTTTTGTCGCCTCGACATTCGTCGTTGTAAAACGTCGTATATAAACGAGCCATCGTTAATTCAAGCCAATTAACGACGGACCTTAAAATTTAATTAAGTCGCCTAATTTATAGTATACATTATACATACATTATACATACATAATATACATTGGTATTATTTATACGACGAGACTTAAGGGGGGTATATACGAAAATTGCTAACCGTAAATTTGATTTAAAATGAAATGGATAAGGTCGGGATATAAAATTTAAGTTGTAAGTTTGAGTAATTACTATATTGTTTTCGAGTATCCTCAAGATAAACACATAAAATAATAAAATTTCCTCCATATAAATTCGTCACTAAATTACCTCTAATTTCAATGCAATTTCAATTTATACTTAATATGCTGTTGACATTACATGATACAAAGTTGATAAGTCATTGTATTAATACACGACAGAGGGCTTCATTGACCATGTTCAGCTTCTATTTTTGGTTTTATCACGATAAGACGCTTTCAGCACTTACACCACGTTCTTAATACAGATAATACGCCCTCTTAAGTAAATCAGCTGTCCTTATGTTGGCGAATGGGTTACTTACGACAAATAGGGCTTATTAAGTAACTGAGTGACATTAATATCGGTGAAATATGGCAGATTACGTATCCACGTCGTGCAACGCAAACTGTAATGTCAGGGTAATAAAGTTGTTAAACAAGCAGTGCACTTTGCTAAATACCACAATATTTTATGTAATGGCTAGGAATCTTTGAACTCCATTTCCAATAGTTACATCTTTGTTCTGCCTCCATAAACTATACTATGATTACTTGATAGTGATAATAAAAGTTTAGCTATAAAAGCGGCAATTAAGATCTTTAACTGAGATTCTGAATGCTTCATAAGACTCTGATGTTTCTTCATCGAGAACCATATCATCAGGAACTTATCGTTTGTTGTTTCTAAAATAAGTTTCCTTTTTCTCTAGGAATTACACTTTTAGTAATTTCGAATGAAAGGAAAGCCTTGTACCAAGTGGTGCCATTCAACAAGTTGTTAGAATCACAAGTGCTTATTCCGTTTGCTACAGGCGATGCACTAGTTGCTTGTCTACTTACGCTTTGTTGTTAACTTTAATTTGTTGTTGCTTTAATTCTGTACCATTTCAACTAAATAATAAATATTTATTTTCTCACCACAATATTACAATATAATACATATTACAGGATATTAGAGTCAGACAACTTAAATATTGTGGGAGACTGGTGCCTTAACTAAGCTCTAGGCTTGTATTTCAGGACAGTCAGGTCTCCGCCCTTTTACAAAATTATACATTTTACTTTGTTATGTATCTGATAACTTAACTGCTTCCAGTTCGGCTGTTCTTTTCTTCTTCTGTAGATACTGATGGAATTAATGAATGATCTATGGCATCCTTAACTGTGTCTGACTTCATTTATTAGGAGAGATTCCGGTGCCCCGTGTACACGAAATTTTCTGAGTAGGTGTCCGTAGTTCTGTAGTACTTAAATAACAATCTCACTATATGCACGTGTATATGTGTATCCGACAATACACGGGTATTTAACCCTTCGGGAATCAACGCGTGACGGTTACATGCAATTGAATGACTAATGAAGCGTGACGAAGTAGACACCTCACAGACACCTGGCAAAGCTATTTACACGAAGTAATAGTTCTTCCTTCCAGGTGTAACATTATATGGTCATATATCATACCAATTAGCGTTACGATACACTCAATCATTGAACAGTGGTGATTAACACGATAACCTTGCAATAAAACTATTGTTGTTTTTGTTGCATTGCGTCAGTTATTTATTTTGAGCAGGAAGTTGCGAATTATTGTAATTATTCTACAAGATTGTGTTTCGTTATGATATTGATTGATATCCGTTTTTATGATGCTAGTGTGAATACATCCGCTTATCGCTAGGATTCTGAATATTCTTCTACCTCTATTGTTGTGCTAGTTAGAATATTGGGCATCGTTAGCTCGTTTAACCTTTAACACAAGAGAATTTAAGTCATTAGAAGTCTGCCTATATAAGTTCCAAGAGTGCTTTGTTTCGCGAACCGTATTTACTGTGCACATTTTTATAGCTTCCTCATTCTAAGAGTCTAGTCACTCTTAATCTTAGAATGAGGAGCCAACATTTTCAGGCAACTCTGTAACTGATTATCTAATATGCCTATAAATAAGCAGTATTCACCAGCCTTTCCATGTGTCGTAAGGCTTTAAGTCTTACTCCAAGCCCACAGAACCCATAAATATGAGTATTGTCCTCCATTATCTCGGCAGCACATGTTCACATATTAAAGCGGCCGCGCCAGAGGTCACGGCGTATCTAGACATCTGTCTGGCGAATGGAGCTGTTAATATTCGCAGTGTGACATCCAGCCACTTTGTCGCACCGACAACAGTTCTTATCGCACGATCAACGTTTTCGCTGGGCGAAATCCATGCTTCGTGTAACGTGTGAGTTGAGAACAATTTGTGTAATGCTGTAGGTGTTTGTAGAATTTTCTGGTAAATTGAATGTCTATGTTGAATGAGAATGCTAGCTTTGTATGTTTAGCTTTGAATTTAGAGAAAAAGACATTGATCCTGCACGCGTAGCATGACTACCATGGAAAAGGGGCTTTGTCAACGGAAGAATAGACAACATGACAGATTGTCATAAAAGATTTCTACCGTCCCAAGCTTGTAGATGTTAAAACTGAAGAGTTTTCTATTCTTCACAGTCTACGGGGCGCCCCGTGCTCGGGTAGAAGAGATGTCAAGTTGGAAAGAAAATACGTTGTCTATTCTTGCGAGAATAGATATAGAATCGGTCGTGCTACGCGTACAGCCAGACGAACACTTAGTAAGCCGGGTCAAATTATAACTTGGCTTATGCGTTATATGGATAAGTCTGCCAAGGAAAAGGAAAACAGATCGAAGATTACTAGACATTCGTCAAAACGAAAACTCAATCATTAATTGCCAGCTTTCGAACTTTTTCAGTAACATAATAATGATCTGACATTGTGTACTCAATATACTAATTGCCTACCTATAATTTTCTTAATATTGTCGGTTTCACCCCTTTACAAGGAGTATTGTTAATTAAATGGGGATATTTTCACTTGGACGTGCAATTATGTTATTACCCATCGTTTAGTGGACACGAAAAAATGTTAAATAGCAACATTAAAAAACTTTCATCACGATAAATTGAGATTCGACACTTCGCGATGCTGAAATTTCGATTCGAATTTCTTTTTAAACTGTCAACTGTCTTAAACAAAGTTAATAAAGAGAAATGTACCGCCCATTCAGACACTTGGCTCATTCTTTTATTCCAAGTTATACAAGTTAATAGACAAACATTTTAAATTTCGAAGTTAGCCCTTCGTCTGTCGCGGTGTCATTCGCCCCACGTATCCTCTAGGGTGGTCCTCCAGACCCTCATTAATGTGCACCTCTACGATACGAACGCGCGATAATTACCTGTGACTTGCATACAAAATCATTCTCTTCAATTTATTGACACTATATTTTTCTTTGTTCTTTATCCGACTCTTCATAAAAGTTGAGATTTTTATCTTTTCTCACATTTACATCATATAAAAATACTGCCTTGAACCATGTTTGTGTTCTTATAAATGATTGCTTTTAGATTGTTTAATCGCTAGAATATTAATGGATCAGAATAAATTATTACTTTTGTTCTCTTTGACTAAGGACCTTTAGGAATCAATTGGTTTTGGCATCTAAGGTTCGTTCACACTTGCAACAGTGTGCAATCCGAAAGTTGGCAACGTCGCAAAAAGATGTCATTAACGTGTTTTGACTGATTTTTTTTATCACTACTGAATTTAAAAATTAAACATCACTATAATGTACTAAAATAATAATTATGAATTGCAATATTTTATATACACAACACTGGATATTGAACTTGATTTATAAAAGAAGAATTTGGAAACTTTCCAAATGCTTTATTTACACCGAAAAAGAAATACCTACTCAAGTTTTACAATATCGATCATTACATTTCGTTTGATAATTGACAAATTAGGACTTGATAGCTATTTGCGACGTTGCCAGCTTTCATAATGCACCCTTTTCATTTAAAAAGCACTTAGAAGTTATCAGAATGCTAACATTATTATTTATTAAGTATTGGAAAAGAATATAATACTCTTCATTGTACACCATGAAAACTTACAAATAATTAGTTTAAGAGCTACATAGGGTGTTACAATGGGCCGCCTTATCGCTAAAAGCGATCCCTTTGGATGGACTTGATAGAGGAGAAAGATATGTTGGTAGTTCGTGCTATACTATTTAAATATTTACAATATTATTTATTATGGTTAAACAATGCACAAAGCCTTGCAGATATAGATATACCTGTAAGAGAGTGACTAACACATCACCATCTGATTCGAATCTGTCTGATTGTGCACAAATTATGCACATACCAGCAAGGCAAATGGTTTTTTTATGTATCTGTTTCATTTAATGGCATACCTGAGATACCTATTACGAGTTAGTTCAAGGGTTGTACAAAGTTGGAGCTTTATGGTAATTCAAAAGATAAAATCAGTCATTAGAATAATGTCAGGAAAGATATTAGGTTTCCGTCCCCTAACTTTTTTTTTATCTCATTTGAATGCAAAGGAGAAGCTTAACATTTTAACTGTTATCAAAAGAAGCAAGGGGTGGAAGAATACGATATTTGTATGCTAATATTTTAAGTTGATTCAAATTTGAAAGAAGTACATGCTATGTATTTGTTGTAACTTGGATGTAAGTAATTCCACACTTTTTAAAATTTCATTAAAAATGAGACACATGTTCAGATTTCTCCGTTGTCATCCGTTTTCCTTATGCGGAAAAGGAGTGAGTGTATGTATGTACAGATATGTTCAGATTAGTGATAGTGACAGCCCTAATACAATACACTTTGTACATGTAAGTACTAGTGGCAAGTTAATATGCTATGGACAAAGTCATCATTACTGTAGTCAGCAGCGCGCTCTAAACACCGGTAGTGAAATTAAACAAGCAATCTTACTCAAGTAGAAAATAAGCAATACTTCCCCTGTGCAATCACCCCTACATACCCATACATATTTTAATAATAATAGGAAAATTGCTACTGCAGGCTATCATTCGAAAGGAATAAGTTTGCGTGGGGCAAGACACGCGACCCCCTGCCATACAATATTCTCCTTCTAACCGTTTAATTATATCACCTTAGAGTCTAATTTCCTTTCATCGATTGTATGGACGGGGTTATAGTGACGCGCATGCGTTCATTTTGGAGGGAAAAGCGTACACAGTGTTGCCATAGCAACGGTATATTGCACCTATCCGTGTGTTCATTGCACTTGTGTAAAGAGGCTACGTCAGTCTGAAACAGTATCGTTATCAAGAGCCGTTCAGCTTGGTTTTGTGCTGTGCAAATAATTGTGAATAAAACCTTTGTTACGAGTGCTCAGTGTTGTGATTAAACTCCACAAGGTTTGTTTACGTGTGAAGTAGGCGTTTTATCTGTCTGCTTTATCATTCTCTTAATCTTTTATAATACCGTTTTTTATACCCATTGTCTTTGTATGATGTTCTTTCTAGATGTGTGTAGATTTAAGAGGGTCATTATTGGATTTGGTTTTTAAGATTTAATGTTGAAATACAATTCATTTGCAGTTTATAGACAAGAACTGTCTAGTTGGTCTAGTATTCGGAAGCGCTACTGCTCTGGTCTTGGGTTCTATTTCCGGATCGGGTAAAGTATTACTGGGTTTTTCCGTCGGAATTTCTCAGTAACAGCCCGGGGCATGGATTTGTGCCCGGTCAATGCCAATAGGCTCGCCCACTGTTGCATGAGACTTAAACCTCACTCGTGAAATGTGGGTGTAGATACTATAGGTACTCCTGTCAACCGAAACCTTCGAACAATATGAGAGATACATAACCAATAATAGCGATAAAACGCCAATAAAAATAAATTGCTAAACAAATCTCTCGGCGTTAACGTACCACATTTATCTTTTGAAGTTCGTTAGAGACATTACCCCGCACCATAAAACGTCCATATATCTCCGAACAAACGCGTTTCTATAAATTTAAAACGCCATAAACAAAGGGACAAGGGCCGTAAGACGTTAATTAGCGTGTATGACGTAATTAATCGTCCATCCTCGGAGAAATCCTTGAAAGGGAGTAGCCGATGGGGTAAAGTGACATGAACATCGGGCATTCTCGGCTACCCATTCTGCGGCTACCCACCTTTTAGTATTGTGTTTGTCAATTAGACCTTTCAACTCAGCCGTTCGGTTAATTGCTGGCTTTTAGACCTGTTTAGTCAAGTAGCCGAGCCACCCTTCCATTTTGTCTTTTTGTAAGTATATAAATCTTGTGAGAACCGGATCTTTTGGGTTTGAGTCGAGTGGAGTGATATTGTTTGTGGTTTATTTTAAGATTCGAAGGGATTGGTAGGTACTTGAACTTGGATATCAGTGATTATTTTAAAATTTTAATCAGAATTTTACTTTAGTCAGCAAAGAAATAGGTTTTATAAGGACAGAGGGTCAATTCCCATATTTTTTAAAACGTTCGCAATCTAGGTAACCCCAGTCTCAAGCTGTCAAAAACGCGCTTGTTTTACCTACATTTTAGACAAGACTTGGACATTGATGACGCTGAGATGACATTGCAAATACAATTTGAATCTTTTCAGTTACATAAATTGGCCCTCAGATCTAGAACTGTCGCTGAAAAGATTTAGAATACATCCATAATAGGTACACTCCATCCATAGGTTGCCTGTGTGGGATCGCCTTGTGCGACAAGACCCATTGTACACTTGATATATAAAGTTTTACAATGTACACGGTGTACTCATAAATTAAAACTCGGAAAAGATCTTTTGTCTTCAACAAACAGTTTGATAAATTATATTACCTATTCTTTTGCTTTGCCATATTATTATGTCTTGTGTTTCCAGTTTTTCATATTCATATTCTTGACTTCATTTACAGTAGCTGTTAAATGGGAAGATCCCAACCTTTTTTTGACCTGGGACCGTTACTATTTTTTGTTGCAAGGACCAGAAAGTACAAGAAAAATAATCTCTGTCAATCGAAAAAAAATATAGACTTAACCGAATTCTTTGTTGAATTCATCAGTAACATGGATTAACAGTACATACTTTTTATAATACAAAAAGAAAACTTAATAATAAAAAAAAAAAATCGGTTTGTACCGTTGCAAATGTTGCAAATCTAAGTTTAAAATGTACTTTTCACGGACTTTATTGAAGGGCTTCCATAATATTTCATATAAAGTCCGGTTGGAAATCAATTTGTTAAATCGTGTAGTACATCAATTTAAAATTATCAAAAAAAAACCTTTTTTTTAAATAACTCTTTTAATTCTTGTAGTAAAATACCTCCATAATATTTCATATAATATATCAATCTTCATTCCCACGTGTAATAGATTTGTTTAGTTTCCAACGTCCGTCGCATCGATAGAAAACCAGCTACGATACTAACTCCGTGGTCAAGTTTGTCAAGTCAGAGTGGTTCGGCTAGAAAGCTGAAATGTGTCAGATATGCTGTGACTACACACTTGTTTGCCTGATAATGTTCCTCGTAAAATGTAGGCTTCAACTATCCTGCTGGCTAGACACACGCGTAAAGTGTGCGAACAATTTAATTTGATAGCTATCTGATATTTGAAGTGGGATCTGATATTTATGGCAATAAACGCTGTGAAAGGTTCGGAACGGTACCTGAATTTCATATTAATATTAGGTCTTTACCTATGAAATTGCCGTTCTGCAGTACTGGCCATTTCAAATCAAAATATTTTTTGTTTGGCTAAGAATTCTAATTTCAAATTAATTTTATTTTAAAAACATGGATTTTTTTTTCCAATAGTAGTCATTTGTTTATTGATTAGTGTTACATTTTCATCGCATTTAAATCTTTTTCGTCATCATGGATACGTTAAAAATTCGAGTAATTATGGAATATGAGTACCGTCGTGGCAGCAACGCGGCACAAGCGGCACGCAACATCAACGACGTTGACGGAGCTAACACTACAAACCAACGCACTACCTGTTATTGGTTTGCTCGCTTCCGTTCTGGAAATTTCGACCTGAAAAATGAACCTCGCGGTCGTCCGAAGACTTTGGTCGACAATGACGAATTAAAGGCGATTGTGGAAGCTGATGATACACAATCTACGGCTGAATTAGCAGCAGCTTTCGACGTTAGCGTCAAAACAATATTGGTCCATTTGCGTCAAATTGGCAAGGTAAAAAAGCTTGACAAATGGGTGCCCCACGAACTCAATGATCGCCAGCGCGAAGTACGCGTCGAGACGTGCCTTGCACTGCTCAACAGACACACAAATGAAGGAATTTTGAACCGCATTGTTACCTGCGATGAAAAATGGATTCTGTTTGATAACCGCAAGCGCTCAGCAAGTTGGTTGGATCCTGGTTCAGCACCTAAACAATGCCCTAAACGAAAACTTACCCCAAGAAAAGTGATGGTCACTGTTTGGTGGTCTAGCGCCGGTGTGATTCAACACAGCTTCTTACCAAACGGGGTGAGCATTACTGCAGATGTGTACTGTGAAGAATTGAACACAATGATGGAGAAGCTGGCACATCTCCAACCAGCATTGGTCAATCGCTCGTCTCCGCTGCTCCTGCACGACAACGCGCGACCTCATACTGCACAGCAGACGGTCTCCAAGTTGCAAGAACTGGGGTTGGAAGCTCTCCGTCATCCGCCCTACTCACCAGACCTTGCGCCTACAGACTACTACTTTTTCCAGAATTTGGATAACTTCTTGGCGGGAAAAAAATTCAATACCCGAGAGGCAGTACAAAATGCCTTTGAAGAGTTTGTTGCCTCCCGTCCAGCTGATTTCTTTAAGAAGGGCATCAATAAACTGCCACTGCGTTGGCAAAGATGCATTGATTGCATGGGTGATTACTTCGATTAATACAAATAAAAAATACATGAAAAAAAATCATTTAAATTTTTTCATACAAAACGGCAATTTCATAGGTAAAGACCTATTATTTTCGACTGAGCTTAGTTCTGGGTTCTGTCAAAACAAACCAACCAACATTTGAATACTCCAATTTTTCGAAGTAGGTACTAAAATGATTTTGTGTAACTAGTTGATATTGTTTGTAATCTGTTCTAAGAACAAGTTTAGATCTCAGTTTTAGATATATTGGACTGATTCTGACTGGCAATTAAATCAATTTTGGCACATCTAAGCCCAAATTTGAATGTTAAAGGCAATTTGGCGCAGAACCAAATTGAAAAATTGGAATTTTATGTGGGAGAAGTGAGAGCGTTAGCGAGAAAGCTCGCAAGAGCCAAAAGTTTATTAAGTAGACACGTAAAAGAGTAAGTTATTATTTTTACCGATTTCCAAAAACAATATCACTTACTCACTTATCATTTAAGATGGCTAAGTATTGAAATTCACATCACATTTGTACTTACGTGATGTGAATTAAATTTATTCTTAATTTAATTTATTGTACAATAATTCCCGCCATGTTATAACACCTTGAAAGAAATGACAGATCTTAAAGCCATAATTGCGTATATATAATTCAGATTTCTAATCGGATATCATATACAAATGCAACATAACCTAATGAAATATAATAATAATTAAAATGGCAGCCAATAAATGAGAGCCCGATTAGTAACATTATCAACATTGTACACTTGCCTAATTTATTTAACACACTGAGTCAGTCATTCAGATCTGAGTATTCATCTAGATCTATTTATGTTCACAGTATTGTTATTATTATAGCCGTTTCAATTTAGACACTGCTTAATACATACAGATATTTTAAATCTCTAAAGACCTTGTCCCATGCATTTAGATCGGTAGACGATAGTACCTACCGAATCCTATTTCTCGTTTGTATTCCACTCTCGTACAAAACGAGTATCAGGAAAAATATCCGTATAAATGCCTTAAAAATAGCTTGTAAATGGGTATCGTTTTGAATGCCTTTATTGCCCTACAAGTACCATGCCATGTGCCATGTAGAGTTCAATGTTCAATAGTACGCAAGCGCAGACATGGCGTCGCCAGCGGAAAGCGCCGCGTCCAATGTAAAAATCACTTCGTTACTTCGTATGCTACCAGTCTATCGAGTTCCGCGCACTACGGATAGATGGCGCGTTCTTCAATTATTAATGTTAAAGAAAAATAATACACGTTTCCATAAACATTTTCTTTTATTTACACGTGAACAAGATTGATAGGAGGGGATTGCGTGACACGTTGTTATTTCATTGCCTTGGGCACACTTGTCAATAGGGAGGGGGTCCCCAATTTCACTCTATGCGTTTTCCTTTGTTTGTTTAGGGGATAGAGACGTATTTTTCTATTAATTTGTGCGATCACTTGTCTTTCCATTTGATTGATGGTGTTGAGGTATGAGTGAAAAATACCATACCATAGGACTTTTATTGTACAGAGTTAGGTCCTTATCCGATAAATCTGCAGTCCTCATACAGAAAAAAACCGAGTTTCGCTATTAGTTAAATACGGAAAATATTAAAACCCTTATCTCCATCGACCTAAACCAACGGAAAGTTTTTCCAATTTTTGGCTACCGGCAAGTTAGTTAGTCTGCTCCCATTCATGTAGCAATATGGTAAATTCTCATGAAAAAAGTTATTAATTATATGAATTGTTTGTCCTCAGATTGGCGCGCACCGATGGCAGACGAATCGGAAGCGGCGAGGGCAAGGCGCGCGCCCGCGCCCCCGCCGCGTCAAACCGTACGCCCGCCGGAACCGCGCCCGCGAATGCATTCCGACCCGCGCATACAACCAGACCCGTTGCGGCTGCCGGCTCCCCCGCGGTTGATACGGCCGTCGGAGCACCTGGCTATCGTTGAACGGGCCATGGAGCGCCGGCCGCCACCGCTCGTGCCGGCCGTCACGGTGTTGCACGGCCCGCGGCCGCCGCTACCGCCGCCGCAGCCGCAGCCGCCGGTTTATAGGCACGTTGCGCCGCCGCCGATGAGGATGCCGGCTCCCGGACCGCCGATGATGAGGCCACCACCAAGGAGAGATGTTCAGGTAAGGGTTGCATGAGTTGCATCACATTTTCTGACAATAATGTACCTAGGTAGGTACTAATTAGGTAAGATGACTCTCTCACGTCTTCGGTTTGAGTAAGTACCTACTGGCTAAAAATAGCGGCTATGATATTTCGCGAAATGCTGATGAAAATGTTGATCTTGATGACACTCATTTCGAGTAGGACGTGAAACAAATAACATTCTCTCCCACGTTACATAACTCGTACAATGTATTTAGCAGTTTGCATTATTGCATACAAACTTGCTGAAATACTGTAAAACAATGCGCTCCGGCAGTGTAAAACTTTTCTGCGAACATTGCAAACTGTTATGCATTTTTATAGGTAAGTATGTAACGGTTCCATGCGTAACTAATTGTAAAACTTCTTTGCATAAACAACTCCAGATTGTTTAACGAATCTTTACCATAAAATGCATACGTACCTGATTATATCATAGATGTTTCATTGAGTCTTGCTTACTTTCTGGGTATAAAGTTTACTATACTATACTTACATAGACAACAACTGACTCTATCTACATATGCGATAAGTTTGAGATACGACTACAAGAAGTGTAATTGCCTTTTGTGATTTTCACTACTTCAGACAAGTTAAACCGACCACACAATTCATATTGCAACCTTATGTATTGGCAAAAAGAACGAAAACCATCGAATATTAAAATCGCCTACTTATATAATATAAAGTATATACAGCTCCGCCCCTGTACTTATATGTGCTTAAAGGATTAAAGAGAGCTTTGATTAAAATCATCGATACCGTTGTGTACCAGGATAGCACATCCAACAATGTAATATTATAAGAATCTACATCCAAGCCATGTACGTATAATATCCTCAATTTCAATAGTTACATGAGTAGGCGTTGCTTTTCTTCCTCGTTATGCTAAACATATTCTGAATACGATGACGCGCAGTATTCAGATGTTTGTATCTTACTCAATACAAACTGATGCGAAAGTGATAGCCAAGTGATTCACGAACAAAACAACAATGATATTCCATTATTTGTGGTACGGGTTCCGTCAGATACGTGGTTTTATTAATAAAAGAGAAGACACTGGAAAAAGTACATCATCATCATCATCAGGCTATATTAGTCCACTGCTGGACATAGCCTCTCCTAATGAGCGCCATAGCGCCCTGTCTTCAGCTTGCCACATCCAGCATCTGCCTGCAGTCTTTCGCAGATCGTAGGAAAAAGTACGCTGGTTATCATTTTACAATCAATGACCTTGTGGCAAGGTGACTATTGAGTTGGTGGCGAATGGAGATGTTTTGATGAAAAAAACACTCATCCATAATAATTGGGATAAGGGTAGGAGGTTATGATGATCTTGAGTCAAGAAAGGAGCATTCTAGATTGAACTCCTTCAATACTATACTGATAAAAGTTGGGCTACAAGAGGTGGGGCATCAAAGAAGCGTATTGTAAGGGATGCATAATTTTTAGTAGCACTTATACGAAGTACACACGATGCCATCGTTTATACACAAAAGTAGCTAGTTCACCCAGAACTGACGTTAAAATAATATGTCTCAGCCTATTACTATCCACTGCAGGGCAAAGGCCTATCATCATTTAGAGAAGCCATGAGCATTGACCACTAGTCTTGCTCAAGGCGATGTTTTCTTTCACTGATGTCAGTGGTGAACCGGAACCGCATGGATTCACAAAAGTTTTGATGTCATATTGAACCCAAATCGTTACTACCGACAATAACACATTGTTCTTGCCCCCGGCGCCACCCGGAATGCATGTAATTTAAAACCGAGCTCGTTCTCCGAATGGCTTGCAGTTCCTTCCCGGTTTGAGTCATTGACGGCTTTCTTATTATAATGAGCCTAAGTGGGTGCCGGGCAGTTTGGCACCACAATAGCTAGAGATGACGTGTAGCAAGATTCAACGTATGAAATTTCTGGGACAGGGAAATTTATTATAATTAGACGTTTTATTGAGATCTTCAAGGTTCGAATTAAGTCTTAAAACTTGGGAAGTGTAAAAGAATTTTGGCGTAATTGTGACATTAAAAATGATATACTACAGAGCATAAAATAATGTGTTCTCTGTTTATCCAAAATGTTTATAATGTGCAAGACAAATTTTGTCCATAAAAATGAATTAAGTGCAGCGATATCAAACTTTTGGCACAATTCCGTCATAACGACTGACTCATATAAATGAAACTGGAAGAATATCTCCATCTTCAGTTTTAAAAGGGTTAATATTTTAATAATCACATACGCTGGCAATTTTTGGTATAAAACTTTTATATGTCCATTTGAATTTGGCTTGACCCAGATAAGGGCCCATCCAAACGTGCCGACTGTTCGACTAATAACCCGGCGAGACGGGGCGGAGTCGGGCCTTGGCCTAAAACCGCATCGGTTTACTGCTATCCGGTCTTATTGTGTTACAGTGGAAGCAAAAAGAATAGAATTTATGTCGGAAATGCTTTCGGACAAAAATCTGTTTCAATTTGAATCGAAAACTTAAAGAGAGGAACCACGAAAAGGCTAAAAATGAAATTGAAAGTAAAAATATTATTCATTTGTGTTCAGTTCAACCTGTACTGCAAGGCTTATCAGTAAGTAAGAGCTGTGTGGATCGAATTACAATTAAGTGTAGCGATAACGCATGCCATAACAAAATCGTCAAAGTATATTAAGTTGATAAAAGATCCATACATTGTGTGGTTCTTATCACCTTTAAGAATGTTTTAAGTAGTAGTAAATATGTTGTTATAACGGTTCATAACTTTATTACTTTGATTGCAACCGTTCGGAGAAGCCTATGTCCTATTGTGGGTGTCTTTATGCTGAGACGATGATGATGATGATGACGATAATTTTGACTTGACTACCACACGGATTTGTGTTTAACACTTCACTTACTATTCATAAAAATAAACATATACATACATAGGTAGTCAGAAAGTTTGACAGGCAGTCTTACCAAGGCATGTCGTTTTACTCAGTTACTGGGCTCTGGAGATATGACAGATAGTCGCTCCATGTAAAAAAACAGTCAATTAGCTGCATCTGTTTTAACTGGAAGCTGACCCCAACATAGTTGGAAATAGGCTAGGCAGTTTGCAAAGGAAATGTACGCATGTTTTTAAAGCCTCTTGGAAGCCTTTGATTGGTCTGTGTAGAAGCTTTGTTCTGGCGATTGAAAACTGTTTATCAATCATGTTTACATCGTCATTAGCACTGACAGTTACTTGTATTGTTTTTCGTGGAAAGAAATACAAGTCCCCTGTTGACATTGGGAATTTGGGGCAGATATTTCGTATGAGGTCTTTAGAAAACCGATGACTATTTATATTATTATTTAATATATTACTTATTCTTATATACAAAAAAACATCTGCTTCCATCCATACTGTTCGGAAGACATCGAATGGGGGTGGCGGCTATGGAACACACTCGCAGCATAAGGCCATCACTGTTGTCAGTGTCTATAGTGCATGTTTCGCCCATTTGTATTTAAAAAAAAATCGAGCCTCATTGAGAATTACAAAATGTTCTGGACCAACAGACAATGTAACAGATTGCCCTGGCACCAACTGACACGTTTGAAACACCAATCATATCTCAAGTTAAAGCCACTCGTTCCGATTTCATACAACATGCCCACTTATAACTTGTCTCATTTCATCCGTAATCGCCGTCATCTCGCGGTAAATTATCACAATATTCAATTCACAATGCGACCCAGTTTAGGGCCCTCTAATGACTCGCCCTACTTCAGTTTGATTGAGTATTGGTACTGTGTTCTGCGTTGGACAGGCAATCAACAAAGATATGAAAGAGATCGTTTGTCTTGGTTTTATTGGCTGGCGATTGTTCGGCCATGTAAACTGGTAGCATTACAAGTAACGGTAGTGTGTTGAGGGTTTTGATTTGCATTGTCACTCCGTCGTTTGAATGTAGGGCGGATATAAATTGTGGTTATAGACTTGTCTTGTTCCCGTCATGGATTTTTGTCCTACGAGTCTCGTTGGCCACGAGCACTACTGCTGAGCCATGTGTTCACTTTATCCCTATTCCCTGGTTGGGCAATGTTATTAGGTTTTTACTTCAGGATTTTACTCAGTAGCAGCCTAGCAGTGTTACATGGAACACCTCTATAGGTAGGTACCTATCTTCACCTTCGGGAAATAAAGGCGTGTCGTTTGTTGAACCGGGCAAGTTTTCCGTCTGCTTTAGCACCTTTCCAGGAACTTTTGTTATATCTAGAATTCAAACATCGATCATACTTACATAAACTCAAGCCTTTTTACCCATGGAGATGGGCCGAAAATGCAGAACGCCACTGGCTACGATCCTTACATACTCCTTTTGCTTCGTTTACGAGGAGTTCTAATCTAGAATTCAACCAGATCAAAAATTTTTTGACGACCGATGTGGCGCAGCGGACGAAGGTCTGCCTGCGACGCAGGAGGTTGCGGGTTCGATTCCCGCCTTGGGACAAATGTTTGTACGATCTACAAAGATTTATTCCGGGTTTTCTTTGTATTTGCTATGTATATAAAAATATCTATCTATGTAATGTATTGTATTAAGTATATCAGTCATCTAGTACCCATAACACAAGCTCTGCTTAGCTTGGGGCTAGATGATGCTGTGTGGATTGTCCAGCATTATTATTATAAAATTACATTTTTAAATTTTACTAGTGAAAACCACTTAAAATGCTTAGTTCCCTCTACTTTATACATAAAAACTTTAGCATGCAAATGACTAAGTTATTCCATTACTTAGCTTACCCTCGTTTGGTCTAGCAGCCTCTCCGGAGACAATTTCTCGCTCGCTGTAATTACGGCGGCATCGAGAGAATCTCGTAGTGCCAATTAACAGTACAGAGTCGCCAACAGGAGCCAATTATAAATACCACACTTGATGCCGATTGCGAGCTTTAATGAACAATGTAGGTATGTGGCACGCTATTAATCGAGCTGAGGAAAAAACGAGATTCTAAAATAAGGAAGGAAATTGGTACTTTTTGTCGTTTTACGATTTTATCGGTTAGCTTCTATGTTCTTTCATAATATCATCATCATCCTGCCGTTCTCCAAATCTATTTGGGGTCGGCGCAGCGTGTCTTCTTCTTCACACATCTTGGATAATCACGCTATCTGAAAAGTCACCTTTCTAGCCATATCATCTTTCACACAATCCATCCATCGTTCCTTTGATCTTCCTCTATCTTCTTTCATAATAGTGCATGGCAATAACGACATCATGGTTGCAACTAGAAAAAAACAGAAAGCATCATTTCAGCAACGTTTATGTTTGAATCTATCAATTTCATGAATTTCAAAGATATGCCCTCGTGACTATAACCATTATATAAAAATCGGTCGTCATCTATAGACATAATCTCACTATTATAGACTAGAATAGGGCATATTAATAAACACGACCGTCAGACCGCCCGCAGGAGCGTGGGTGACATTGTATTTGTAGACTTACTATTCGATAGTTTGTCATGAGTATCGATTCGTGCCATTAGCAAGTGCATTAGCCTTTTAATTGTGCATTATTGAATATGGGATAACACCCACGTCTGCCTATGTACGGGCTGGTACTAATGTTGTTTAGTAATCCGTTACTGACTGACGTATCTATTGCAAAACGTATTACAATGTCTGTTGTGCGCTGATGTTTTGAGGTCGATCGTAGATTTTGATTAATAAATGACAAATACGTTAAATTGACTGTCAAACCTGTCGAATGAGGCGTTTGAAATTGAATCGATCGTAATAGTGCAGTCAGCCTCGACGTCTTCCGGAACATTTCAATCATTTCCCCATCAAATCTCTTAGTAGGAAGTACAATTTAGAATCATTGCGAAAGTAATACGCGAGAGGAATCGAACGTGCAATCGGTGCAATTGAAAAATAGCGTATTACCTACGCCCAATAAGAGAGGTCGCCGTAGAAAGTGCATTGCAATCTTTGTTATACCCTCCGCAATAATTCGTCGGTCGGATTCTATAGCTGACGGCTGCAAGCGCTATCTACGCAGGCGCAGTGACCATCAATTACTTGTATAGCTGGATTGTGTTACGCTGTTTCAATTCGAGAAACCACGTATTAGTGCTTGTATCCAATTGAAACGGGCAATAAAGATGAAAATATTAAACTGCAGAGTTGTGGGTTTAGTCTTTAGCTCTGAACTTTCCAAAATAGAATGGTGGTTCTAGTTGTGCCATAAAGCAATGCAGGTCAGTGAACAGTGATGTATTATTAGCATTGTAGGTACAGTTAACATGTAAGGGCATAGATGACACCTCCTTGGTACATTATGGCTATGAAATGGATGTCTCACAGTCCTCACGGGGAAGATTGGCGAAAGCTTTATCATCCAGACTTTGGCTCTCTTTGATCCCGTCTGGTGTGGATTTGGTATTTCAAATTCAAATTATTTATTTGCAAATATGGGTACAAAAATGCAAGGATAAAAAATAATCATATGAACGGTTAACAATTTTGAATTTGGTACCTATTGCATAAAATGTTCACATGATCATGGATAAAAATAATAATAATTGACATAAAATCACCGCCATCATCACCATGACTTGAGCACAGATTTTCCGCCTATCAAGAGAAATGACTCACTATTTTTCTTCTTTTTAAATATATCATCACGCCTGTGTTCCCCGAAGGGTAAGGCAGTGGTGTACCTTTAGTACACCCATATTCCGCTGGTTATGTTTAAATCCCATATAACACGGGGCAAGCCCATTGCCATCAACATCAACCGGCCACAAATACAGACTCCAGGCTGCTACTGAGAAATTCCTAATATAAAAACTCAGTAAAACTTTATCTGACCTGGGAATCGAACCCAGGACCTCACGCACACCATTCTCCTTTTACATAAATAAAAAAAAATACACGACACGTATTTACAATATAATTTATATATTCTGGTCATACTACGCACATTAGTATCGCCCTTCGCAGGGTTGTCGCTTTCGCTGAAAGTGTAAGGAGGAGGGGGGACGAGGGGCGTGAGGCCCTCCGGCGCCTCTGATTTACTGCGCAGTGACCGATTCATTATTATATTATCACCTGCTTGCGCGTGCGCTGCGTGGCCCTTTCTGCCCTTCTTTGTTAAAGAAAATTACTTGGTATCGAATTTTTTATTTCAATGTGTTGTTTTTTTTCTGAAATTAAGGGAGAAGTTTCTTGAGGAAAAATTGTTGGAATATTGTCAGTGAAAGTTTTGAAAAGAAGGGGACAAAAAGTTAAAGCTATTAATATGTCTGGGTTCCGCACCAAAAAGGTAAAAAATAACCGTAAAGGCTATATTATACCGTAAAGGGTATACGTATATATCGAGTGATAAATGTAAGAGATGAAGGTAAAATTTAAAAATGAAAAAAACAACAATTAAATATCTACAGGAAAAATAAAAACATTTTGACTCTAACTAGCATAGTTATTTAGAAATCAACGAAAACCCTTAACCTACAAACTTGAAAATTTTATTTTGAAAATATAAAAAAAGGGTAGGAAGGTACGGAACTCTCAGAAGGGTAGTCCGACCCGCTATTTGCCAGTTTTTATTCGAACTCAGGTAACTTGATGAAAACTGCGGCGATAAATCCCGTTTAAACAGTTATTTTATGTACACGAGTGACAAAAATCTTTTTCGTCTAGAGACAATGGAATGTTTGATGATTTTGTAACTCGTGTTTTTGACCTAATTTGGGTAACCGTTTGGAAGAGTGTTAAATAGTGGAAGGGCTGAAAGATATGTTGACGTAGATTTATTCATGTAAATATAAATAGAAGAACAGTTTCTTTCTCAGTTTAAGTTTAATTGCATTACTTACTAGCACTTCCCCCCCACTTCGTCCAGGTGAATTTCCTAAATTTCCCTCCGAACTTTAAAATCCTCTTCTATTAAACTCCCTCCTTTTAAACCTTAGTTTTGATAATAATAATAGTCAATAACACTCAGGAAAGGTACCTTACCTTTCAAAAAATATTTCAGAATTGGATCATTCTTTCCGTAGACTACCGCAAACATACAAACAAATTTTTCCCCTCGGTAATATTAGTAAAGATTAAGAACAGGACATGTTCACTTAATAATGAGCATTTATATATAGTTACTTATATTATTATACTCTGCTTCTGAGGGCTAGGCAGACGTGCACCTCTAGTAATAATTATGTAATATAATATACAGCGACCGATAAATTAGATAGTAAATATTACTTAAAAACCCCAATTATCCTAAAATCATTAATTTTGTTTCACCTTATATTCAAAACTCCAATCGCCTTTACATATTATAATTTCCTGAAACAACTGCGCAACTTTCTCTACCATTTAATTTTCCTTTCCTTTTTTATTGGCATGTCAAACACTGGCAGACTTGAAACTCAATATTGACGAGTAAAAGGATCCGAGGATTACTGGCTACTGCCCGGATAAAGTGAGCTTTGTAAAAAAAAAGCGAAAAACTCGTAAAGAGTCAATACACCGTATCAGCTTTCAGTCTGCACGGACTTCACGAGTCCCTTTGTCTTGGAATTTAATTTATTTTAGTACATAGTTAAATTAAAATGCCTTGCCTACCTCGTTGGTCTAGTTGTCGGAGCAGTGCTTGTGCGAGTCTCGGGTCGGACTAAGACTTAAACATAAGGAAGCACCATATCCTCCTTTTTGAGATTTCGATACAGGCTTAACTTTTGGAGGGAAAGGAGTATACTGCAACATATGCTGCTTTTCAGAATGGACACACAAATTAATATATGTACTAAGTATCTATAAAAAATATGTTGGCGCAAAATGCAAGTGTACATGCTGAAACGCATTAGCTACTAAAATTGATTTATATCAATGCATAAATCACTTTTTAGTAGTCGGGAAAATACGAAACTTTGGTCTTGTGGGTTTTAAAAGATAGATGCGTATTTTTGATTTGTGTTGGCCTGAAGTTAAAGCACTGAATATTTATTGAAGGCGTTAGCACTAGTAATACTTTGTGTGATACTTCATAATAATATTGTTTTAGAAATGTGGTTGACGACCTAATGATCGATGAATTGCCTAAACATGACAGATTTACAAAAAACGGGATCATTCTATAAAATTAGTATCAAATATAACATAGCAACATAACATCACGCATCTTTTACCCGAAGTGCAAGGCAGAAGTTTAAGAGCCCATTGCCATCAACGTGACACAAGTCCACACTCATAGCTGCTACTGAGAACTTCCAGATGGAAAAACCCAATAACTAGTGTTATTGGGTTTTTCCATCTGGAAGTTCACATTTATGCTGCTGGTGTTGGTTCGATTCCCAGGTCGGATATAGTTATCCGACCTGGGAATCGAACCAACACCAGCAGCATAAATGTGCCATTAAATATACAAATCAAATATAAGTTATTTACCACTAAGATGTTTGTGCGACCACTTTCCAATGTAAACGTATAATCGACACCCACGCGGGCGCGCGTCTGATTGACAGCTGACTGCACTCGAGTGCGCGTGCGTCCATTGTTCGGACGACACGTCAAATGATTGTTGTTTACGTGGCTTGGCGTACCTTAAACAAGTATAGTAGGTTGTCATTGTAGAATGCTCTCATGTCATTTCTCTGACATGGCTCAAACAAAATGACAAGACCGGCTTGAAATTGGTCAACGCTTTTAAGTCCCGGACCAGGCAACTATGAAAGAGTGTTACCTTATAATGGAGATGCTGGATTTTGTAGATACAATGAGACTATGGTGAGAAAATGGAGGGAGAACAGTACTATGTATAGTTGGCAAGTTGGCAGGAAATTCTGTGAATTTTTCAATATGGCGGATGGCCGTCCAGCCTCTAGCTCGCTTCCGTTAACTTTTCAAAATTTCTTTCCGTTAACTTTTCCAAATTAGCTGTCCGCATTTACAATTTGAATTTAATCTGTCTAAGATTCGATGGCGAAGAAGAAGAAGAAGAAGAAGAAAAAAGGTCTTCTAAATAATACACTATTTTTTATTAATGCTCGTGCCTTCTCTGGAAGAAAAGTGTCCTTTCCCCTGCAGTGGGACAGTAGTACGCTGGTATTATTATATGCCGGGTTGGCTAACTTTCGTTCAGTTCTTTGTGTTGTGTGGTATAAGAGTCATCCACTCATTGTCAGTTATTAGTTCTGATAGATAAGTCCAAGAACTCATAACTCCCGATCAGCGACGTCATTTGTAACTATCTACTAGCTGCGGTCCTGGGTCTGAAAAAGATGGATGTTGTTTCATCAATGTTCAATAAATGTAATGTAATTCATAGCAGTAAGTTATAAGTTTTAATTATTTATTAGTAATATTACCTATGAATATTATTTATGTAATATCGTATATCCAATACATGTTTAACCAAAAAATAAATAGCTTTATGTGCCGTGCGTAATATTGGACACCAACCCGCGTCAATGAATCCGTTGCGCGATGATTATGCAAATATTTTCTTTACGCGCACGTCTTGCCTCTGCGCACACAATGCCCATACAAAGGCCCATGCGGCCATACTCGATGCGCGAGTGAAAACGCCTTTGATATGCTAATATTATAAATGTTAATGAAAGTAGTTTGGGTTGTATGTTTAGTGTATGGGCACTGTCGAGACGTATCTTTGGTAAGAAGCATTTTATCGTGTGTATTGCAATAAGTAACTGAAATTAACGTAGAATATAAAAAAAAACAAAATAGCGCACACAGGCTCAAGCTGCGCCAAATAGGTCCAGTTCAGCAAAACTGCCAACTAGACAACTAGTATCTGATGCTGGTTTACACTAGACTTGAAGTTGTGAGAGGTCACGAACGTAAATCAGTAATACAATAGAACAGAATAGACTTTTTATTGCACATCATAAAAACTTACAAACATAGTGTTAATTTTTTTCCATTGGCTTGACCCTTATGGAATTTCTCAATTTTCTTTAGCAGGCAGGAGTCTGGATATGTGACCGGTTGATGAGACTAGACTGGCCATCTAAGTATTACTTGGGACTTAAACATAACTAGAGAAACGTGGGTGTACTATCTATAGGTACACCTTTGCCTTACCTTGCGGCGAATATAGGCGTGATGTTATGTTAGGTGTATTTTCTAAAGTAGAAGTGGAAACAGAGGCTTACGGTACGAAGTCATAGCTTCCTGCAAGTAACACATTTTTGTATGTACTCTCGATTGATATTCATATTTGAGATAAGAGTCTTCAATAGCAACCACGAAGCACAAAACATCTAGATATTGCAACTCCTTAAGAAGTAAATAAGTCTACTTATGCCCAACCGTTGAATTATCTCGATATTTTCCTGATATCTGATATTCCGAAAGGGTTCTCTTACATAAAATACAGTAGAAATGAAGTCGCAGTAGGTACACATATAATTATTTGTGTCTCGTCTGGTGCTAATTATGAGAGACAAATGAAGGAAATAGGTTAGTTACCGGCCGCCTGGCGACAGCCCAACAACTTGTCATTTTTTGTGAACCATTGCATATTTGTCTCTAGCATGTGGCTCAAGGGAACTACAAATAGACAACGAATACCTACACAACTTAACGTAATAAAAAATAGTAGGTACATTTACCGTCTTCCTAACAGGCGTTGCACGGAGTGGGTGCACAGAGTGGTCTCTTAAGATGTAACGGGGCCCCTTTCATGTGCTGATGGTGATCACCGGGGTGGTTTTAGTGAGGTAAGAATCCCACACTCCCTGGCCTCCAAAAGTCCAGGCGCCTTTTAAAGGTTTCCCTCCGTAAACAAAAAAAAAGAAGGTACTGTTGACCGCACGTCATTGGCAACACTATCATTGACATGCCTGATGACATGACTATACCGTATTCAGATGAATACCAGTATTTTACATGGAGCGACTGCCTATCTGACCTCCACATCCCAGTTTCTGGACAAGACGATACTCCTTCGTAAGACTGCTTGCCAGACTTTCGGGCATCTGACTACCCCTAACGTCTGTCAAAGATCGACAAATGACAGCCGGCACCATCGGCTTAACGTGCTTTTTGAGGCACGGAGGAGTCCCGACATGCAATTAACGCTCACCCCATCCACACACTGACATCGGCAAGCGTAGCTTTACCTTCGGTCGACTTGTGCGGCTGTTTTTTTTAGCCACGATTATCAAAAGCAATGTCGATTGCAAATATCGCAATACCAACAACTCGACATCGCATAAGGTGGTCTGCATATCCCAAGATAAAATCTATACCCTTTTTCTTCTGAATTTCCATTACCTTTGTAATGTAAATACAACGAAATCTAAATGACAGGCATTACTATTCATACATCAATCATTGTTATTGTCTTGCTCAGTTGTTCAGTCAATCATTTATTTGTAAACGAAAGTCTCGATCTTCTTGTATCTGTCATCGATATAAAATAAACACGTTTATCGATAGTCCTTGTCCGTATTATGCGATTATAATCGATCAATTTACTCGTTACAGTTGTAGCAGATGTCAATCAACTCGGAATGTTACGTGAGGTGTAAATTGCGTCATTATAACAGTATGTTGTGAACATTTCCTTTGAGGATATAGGTACGCATGTTATAAAAGTTAGCACCTAATTTGAATTAACTGTTATACACACATTCTTGTTTCTATATCCGTTGAAACATAGGTGCATTAGTATTTATGATGATTACTTTGAGTATACAGGCGATCATTGAACAATTTATTCAGTCAACGAAGCCCGAGATATTCATTATTGTTTTTACGTAATTACAAATTGAAACGGTTTTATATTGATCAAAATTATTGTTCACGTATTATAATAAATTGAAATGATTATAATTTAATTCATTTAAATTATGGTTTCTAGAAATAAGACTCATCATCATCATCCTCTTGCCCTTATCACTATTTCGTAAAAATGTGATTTTTTCAGCAAATATGATTTCGTCCTCTATTTACGCGTATCGTATTCATGAGTACAATGACCTCTTTTAATATTCTTTTTATTATATGGATGTTTTAAATGATACTTGTAAATTATCAAATTTCCCGCACTGGACTATGATTTCGCGTGCCACGTTGCAGCAATCACCTTAACATGGTGGTACACAATGCGAAATTAATTCCAAGATTTTGTACTAGCCAATTTGACAGGTCAACGTCAACAGTAATTAATTACTTACAACAAAAAACCTACTTGTCATTTCCGTTTAACCATGCTCTGAAATACAGCCGAAGTTGACCCAAATATTTGTTCCAATTGAAGTTCAATGAAATACCACATTACGTTTGACTGTCAGTTGTTTGAAATGTCACCCTGTCATATCATTGACCCTGCCATGGTCAAATAATGCCCTTTCACATAATAAATAAAGTAGCTCTACTTTGTAATGAAACGTGCCATTGTTATTGACTGTAGAAAAATGTTTACTCACTGTAAATAAACATGTTTTATGTGGCAGCCATAATGATAGGTAAAGATTGATACATTGTTGGGTTTAACTAGACTTATTATGTTATTATATCTTATTACTAAGTTTCATGTTTACCAGCCGCTGGTTATCATCACCACCTGCGCAATCGCTCATGTGTTTTTAAGGCATTACTGTCAGTATTTTATTTTTACTAAGTAAGCGAGTGAGCCTCCGGCGAAGAGGGCTGCGTCCTTCAAGATAAGACGTCCTTTTAACTATTATCGTCCTACTGAAGGACTTTTATTTAGAAATTCAGTTTATCGTTTGCCATTGCTGCATCGTGACTGACTACAGACATGGCTTGATAAATGTGTGTTATAGTTTAAGAGCATGTGTTTAAGGAATTTCACTATTTGCAGTTGCAATTACATTCACAGGCATTCAAAATGTTTATAAAAGCTTATGATACAGGTACAAATATATATAAAAGCATAAAAAATATTAATTTTAAAAGCTAGCAGATAAAAGACTATGTAGTCATCAACTGGTTACCCCCTATTTTTGAGGTATTTTAATGCGTGAGGGGTAGTTGATAATGCTGTGTGTGTGTGTAGTAAGAGAGTACTTAGTCCATGAGATAAGTCTCACTTCACTAAGTTTAACTATACGAGTTTCAGAATTAACTTTCTACTAAGTTTAACTTTCCGAGTTTTAGAATTAACCACCTACATAAGTAGCTCACTGAATGATGTGTGTTAAATTAACCTTACACTTCTAACCCGATTCCACTTGATTACCGCCCAATGTTACAAATTACTCGTAGATATCTAATAGAAATTACTTCGATGATATTTGCCGATAGTTTCCACGATAAATCTGTCCCGGGACGCCCACTCGTGAATCGCGAGTATACCTATAATAATATATTACTATGAGACATCTACATCCTCCCGTTTTCTTGAGAATAAGTGCTTGTCTTTATAGTTGATACCATAAATTATGGAGCGACGTTAGAGGCTAATGTGCATTAGGTTTTATACAAATGACGTTGTAATGATTTTGATAAACTGTCTTGAACAGTGGTAGTAAATCAAAGTTGCTGCTAGTATCGAGATTGCGGAGAAGTCGTTGATAATAATAATTTATGATGATTCTTGGAACAGCTCCTCGAAATCAAATTGTCGTTAGATTTTTAACCTAAATAATTAATCTAATAAGCACTTTTTAAGTGCCAAAAAGACAGGGCGCTATGGCGCTCATTAGGAGAGGGCTATGTCTAGTAGTGGACTAATATAGCCTGATGATGATGAGTGCCAAAATGGAAGCGAAAGTCCCAAAATATACCGATAAATATAATTTACCGATACCAGAATTTACCGACAAAAAAGATTCGCGAAGTCACACTGTTACAAGAATCAGATGCAAAAGCTTTGACACGTCTGGCATATTGAGAAGGATCCTCAGTCTAGATCCCTAATCGCCGTTAGCTTTTCTTTGGAAGATCCCTATTACTATTTTTATACATATTAAATAACAATATCTAATATGTAAAAAATATACCTACCTAAACCACATCACGGATCAATCAAACCATCTCAACGATATACCATCTCAGTCAGCGCTGTAACAAATCAAGTCCCGTTGCCATTGTCTCGGGTACCTATTACACTATACATTATTTAATTCGTCGCTTCATTGTATTGTGCAATATTAGTGAAAGGACACGGTGTGAGATGCGTCCGCGCCGTACGTCACGTCTGACGGGAACATGGCCCAGGGAACGCGACCTCACGAACTGAGTTCGGCAGTGCTCGGCAGTTCTCGTCTCTGTTGATAAATCTGTACACGATGTCCGAAACTTTCCTTATATTGACACTGAACTGTGTCGACATTTCTACTGCGAGGCTGAAACTTAAAACACCTCTATGGCTCTATATCGTATAAGAACTTGTTGGGTTTGGCCAATGATCATAAGCAATACATCATGGTTTATATGCTTCATTTACTAATTTAATCTGCAATTTTCTTAATATTGTTACCGATACGCTGGCACCTATTTTCTAGAACGAAAATTTTCTCTTGATGTATGTTTAACTTTCGACCCGTCGTTAATTTCATTCCAAAAAACTGGTGTAAGAAGATCGCACGAATTAAGCTGCCCCATACTTATTCTTCTGTTACGTAGGTAATCTGGAATCGACCTAATCTCTATTATGACGTAAAGGCGGCATTGTCAACACTTTCCATACAAACCAAGCGTGTCACCGTTTACTCGTACTAAGACAAAAATGACGACATTAAAAAATATAAACTGACAGATTCGAAGGCAGTCCATGACAGAAGAGGTGCGCTAAACGCAAATTCGACGCCACGAATTAGAGCTGCCGTTAAGTTTTTTGCATCCTAGCAATTTTAAAAATCTAGGTCACAGGCAGTTAGATAAATTAAGACTAAAAAAGGCCAGCCAATTGATTACGAGTTACGACTTCAGTGCCTATATTAATAACACGTCTAATTTGAACACAACACTCGGGGCACAATTAAATAACCTCTAAATTTACGTAACAATAATTACTACAGCCAGTAACAAAACCGAAAACTCTATTGAACCCACCCTCGGGCCATTGTGACTAAATTATTAACGGCGCCAGTATTTATGAACTGTCATATCCATTTCGACCCACTATCATTACAATCGGAACACAATCGGAACGCAATCACTATCGAATTAGAAATCGGACGTTAGATCGAATCGAATTATCGGGTTCTGTGCGCGATTTGCTTGCATAATGTGATTAGACGCGTTCTGGCGTTCAGTGTGCTGTCCAATGTCCACGTGAAGCGATGCGTGTGTGTGCTGTGAAGCGATACACCGCTGTGGAATCAGCCGTAGGGTACGTTTTGGGATTTTGTATTCCCAATTTTAATAGTATACTGAATAAAAACTAACTTACACCCGCGGCTTCGTTTACGTAAATGGAAATTTTGTTAATCTTTCGGGAACCGTACTGTTTCTGGATGATTGGTATTCTTTGTCCTTTCCTGTACCTCAGTAAACGTGTATGCGATGATGAATTTCATGATGATCGGTTGAGTAGTTAAGGTGTGAAAGCGTAACAAAATAAACTCACATTCGCATTTATAATATTCGCTAAGATAATAAAAAACCATTTATTTCGGGTAACAAAGTCATATACTAGCTCTGTCATCATCATCAGCCTAAGCTTTCCCCAATTATGGTGGGGATGGCTCCTAGTCTAACCGGCTATAGTTGAATACCAGTACTTTTTTTTACATGGAGCAACTGCCTATCCGACCTTCACAACTCAGTTGCTAGGTACCTTAGGTTCGTAAATAATGAGATTTTCGTAAATAAAGAGAAATTCAGAAAATAAACAGCCAACAAAACCGATTAAAATTAGGTACATTAACTACGTTGATATTTGGATAGGCTTCGACACCCGGTTGCGTCACGTCTGCCCAAATTATGACGGCTCCATTGGGTCTGAAGATTACTCGTTCATAACCTTAGAGAAAAAATAAATAAATTGCGGCACGAACGGCTTGATAGTCTGGCTAATTATCTGAATATGGATGTAGACTACGATCAGCAATTGCTTTGAAGGGGATCATTATTTGATCACCTGTCTAGAGCTTGTTACATAAAAGAGTTTTAATAGTAAAACGGAAATACCTTGTTGTTTGTTGTTGGATTTGTGCCTGGTGGATGGCAATAGGCTCTCCCCCTGTTACATAGGACATGACATGACTGGCAAAATAAGGGTGTTACTATAGGTGCAATTCTGCCCAACCGTCAGGGGAATATAGGCGTGATATTAAATACATTTGGCTTTAGAAGGAAGATAGTTTTGTATGAAAATTGTCATTAGAAAAAAAGCGAATTTTCGGAGCCTGTTTTACATTTTTGTGTTTTTTTTTTTAAATTGGTGTTAATGTGCCTAATATGATCCAGCTGACTTATTTCAAATAATAACTATTCTCACATTTCCCGTCTGAATTGAGACGTGCCTAACGTAGAAATCTGCATGAGAAGACTAATACCATGTTTAATATAACTTAACACGATCATTATTATTATGCAATGTTTTGTGCTTATTTAGTTTTGAACGGCGTCCATTCTCTGTACCATAAACGGTCGTGACGCCCACTCGGTCAGACGAACCGAATCCAATCGCAGATTGCTCTAACAACGTCATTGCCTTGGATACATCAGTTATCTGGATAACATCTGTTATGCTGGCAAGGTGATGATTTGCATTGTTACATAAGCTAGTACCGAACTAATGAATGGTTAGTGTTTCGCACATAATTGACATTTGGTGCGCAGGATTTTGAAAGTAGAATTCTACGTAGGTATTCTTTATTCAAATCCGTGTTTCCGATCGACGTTATTCGCCTTTAAACAAATATCAACTTTATGCTACAGTCAATTAAATGGATTTCGCAATGACTAGTATTATTGAAAAAGCCAGAATCACTAATATGTGGATTTAAACTTATTTTTCCAGAAATACATGTTTCTTTACATTTTGGAAACTAAATTACAAACGTATTATTAGTAGAAATTATAGTTTCTTTTTCTTTTGGCAATATACTTACTATTTAATTGTTCAATGCTGCAAATGAAAGCATCTCCTGAGTTGTATACTGTTTTACTCGGCTATTTTCTTCGTTAAAATGGACCATCAACTTAAAAAAAAAAAATCACTATGCCAAAAACCCTTTATAAGCACTTGGAACTCTTCTAAACAAACAAGAAATGCTCCACTGAAGTCAAACCAGAGATTTACCGAGAAAAGCTCTTTCAATAAAGTCTTCAAAACAGCATTGCCTAAGGCTTGAGCCGTCTAAAATAGATGCGCCTACTTTGCTCAGCTGAATGCCCTGTGCCCCTGCTACGGTCCAGTGATGCTGAAACATCTTGTTGCGTCCTACATTTCTGCTTTTAAATAAATGTTAATCAGTACTGAAAGTCTCTCGGATGGTCTGCGCCTGTGGAGACCGCATTGATACGGCCCGGTTTCTATTGTTAAGGTTTTGATACTGTGTTTCTTCACGCGGTTTTTGTTTGCTTACAAAAATATATTTTAAATCGTACTTTTCTGGGTTAGTTATATCCTATCCCTGAAAAGCATGATATTCTAAATTATATGATGCGCAAACCAGATTTCTGGAAACAAATTACAATCCGTCAGAAATTAAACGGAAGTCAAGTAGTGCGATTGGCTGCTGATTATTTATTTAACCAATCACAGTAGTTAGTTAATGCGCTTTTGACAATTAGTCACATCAATTTCGCGAAAAATTTCGTTCTAGAAACTCTTTCTTTCTTCCATTTTTTTTTTAAATAAAAAAGTGAGCTCACACTAGGAATATCTCCTATATTGTAGGTGCGTACATACACTTAAACTCACATAAGTAAATAGCTAGACCCGGAACAGCTACCCGTAGGCAATACAAATATTTGTTCCGTGCAAGAATCGAACTCTCGACACGCAGCGCAGCAGATAATAGCTCAGCCACTGCGCCAACCGTCAACTGACCCTTGACTTCCAGAATAACTCGGGGTCGAGCAATGTAATATTGGGATTTCTCATTAGGAATATCTCAGTAGCAGCCGGGAGTTTGGATTGGTTGGTGGCAATGGGCTCACCCCCCATTTAATGGTGTTAAACATAACTGGTGAAATTATGGTGTACTGTGTTGGTACACCTCTGGCCAACTCTTCGAGGAATACAGGCGTGATTTTATGTTATGTTGCATCACAATAAAGTATCAGAATAAAATCGGAGTCGTAGCTTTCTTCAAAACACGAAGGCCACCTGTCACTTTCTAAAATTAAATAGCCTAAAATCCTGCCATATAATTTCAACACAACCAATCTATATTTTACCTTTAATCAATTCATATCTCCATATTTTTTAAGAGTAGTACAAGTTCAAGATGGGACAAGCCGGCTTGATGATCACGATAATGCCTTCCGGTACATGAGCCGTTATAATTAACTTCCTCAATAATACAGCACGTGTGATGATTTTTTTATTATTTTTAAAACCGCTACTGGATACTTGAATGACCAGATAATTTTGATATCAGATAATTGATGAACCAATTTGGTAGTCAAGATTGACCATGATTTTCGATTGGTTCAGAATTTAAATTGAAATAGGCGTCATGAGCCTCCATTAGACAGAAGTACACGGTAAGTAAATCATTTTTAAACATCACAAGCGCTGTTGAGCATGATGTCCAAGTTTCGATTCCCAAGCCGGGCTTAGGGTTATCGTAATGTTCCATTAGGAATCTGTCAATGTGGTTTCCTAACCATGGCAATAAGCTGATCTCCTATTACAAGGGACTTAAACATAGCTGACAAAACGTAGGTGCACCATAGGTACACCTCTTTTTAACCTTCCGGACCAAAATCCGGCGCGGTGTTAGAAAGAAAAAATAAATAAGTATGTAGTGTTATGAACATATCATATATTCATTTTTCGAGCGCTAAGACAGCGATAAACTTCAAACAATGTAAGTATTGTAGTTTCAATAAACAACACAGTACCTACTGGCGTTAGCTTCCTATGACATTTATCATCCATTGACAAACCACCAATTATTCACCTGAACATTATACACGTATTTTCTTATCAAATTAAGCATCATTATATCCGACATCAGAACAGATGGTCCCATCATCAATCATGGGCAAGTAGCCACTGGAGGACAGTGTGTCATTTTAATAATAACAATATTGGAGTAATATGCCTCGGGTAATCGATCGGAACATTGATTTTTTTGCCGTTTAAGATCTTATCTTTACATACAATGCTTATTTTTAATATAAATCTTGTTCCGAGATATTATATGACATTGTTATTGATGGTTTCATTGATGTGCAAGTCGGTAATTTTATTGCTGAATGTCAACTTGAAAACTCATCTACATATGTTTGTAAAACAATTATTTTTCGTATACTTAATTTATTTATATAAAAAAATCGTTCAGACGTTCATTAGATATAGGTAACTAATTGAAGGGATCTAATTGATAAATAATCAAAAATTAAACAAGACAATGTTCAAAATTGCCACACCATCGAAAACCGACTATACGTATTGGGGTAGGCTTCCAGTCTATCTGGATGCAGCTAGATACCACTATTTCACAACGACTCGACTGCCTATCTAGCGTTCACAACCCAGTTACCCAGTTAACATGATACGTACTCTTGGTAAGACTGGTTGCTAGCCTTTGAGACTTTTGACTACCCGTAACGACTGTTAAAGATCTGCGATAGATGGCCGGGGCCAACGGTTAACGTGCATCGAGAGGCACGAAAGGCTCTGGGTTTGTAATAGATGGTCACATTGGGCACCCTTCAACGATCGACCTTGGTAAGCGTAACATTACCTATTATCGACGATTCTGTTAATATTGAGCCACGAACTATTGAAAACCATCACGTAGCCGCAACAACACTGTAAAGAGTAGACATACCTCTAGAGCCCAACATCAAAATTGCTGTGAAAGCTCCGCCGTCAGCTTTGCTCACTTGAATTATTGTTCCTTTAGCAATCAGAGCGCATCCGAGTTTTGATTTATGCCATTTTCACTTACCCCTCAATGTAACGAACCGATACGCTCTCACCGGCGCGGCGCGGCGACCTATTACAGAGCATTTATTAATGGGATCCCTGATATATTACCCACTTTCTAGCTCCGATATTCAGGAAATTCGAGAATTATTCTCGTTTTTGATTTAGAAACTAACAGATTGTAGGTGCTGTTGAGGTTTCACTCACACAAGAATATTCAACAGAAAAATATCGCAAAGAAAAAAGCACTAAGTCCGACCCTGTTATCTTTATTTCCAGGACAACCGATCATAGAATCGAGATCGCAAACCGTTATCGAAACATCGATATCGATCTGGTGTCACAATTAGCCGAAGGGGACTGCCCATAATTTACTGCGCATAATATCTGCAATGCATATCGACGTTGGTCGTCCAATAATGAAGAAATCTATTAAGATTTGTGCCCGCGGCGTGCTAGGAGCCACAGTCACGATAAGTTTACAGAAAATGGAACGACAGGCAAATTAGAATGTTGACATGTAGAGATTAGATGATAATGGACTGGGAAGCTGTGTTTACAGTTTTTGGACTACTTTTTGTTGCCATATAACATCATGCCTTTATTTCCCGAAGAGTTGGGTAGAGCTGTACCTATAGTACACCCACATTTCACGAGTTATGTTTAAGTGCCATGTAATAGGGGGCGAGCTTATTGCCATCAACCGTGCATATATCCAGACTCCAGACTGCCACAAACAAATCCAAGACGAAAGTATCCCCAAGTAGTAGAACCCAAGACCTCATTCTCAGGAGTCGATGCATACAGTTACTTCTTGTTGCTATATACATTTGTGTCCTTCCTTTTTAATCTGCAAAGCTGATTAACAGAAAGGAACAATTGAAGGAATCTATTGTAGGAAAAACTACAGTTAATTAATGGCCCTTAAGAAAATAAATAGATCACTTTCATTCCTAGATCTACAGAAAAGTGAGACTCGTTTAGTCACCGACTCTCTAAACCTGTCACCAAACATACATAAACGTCAAAACCATTTAGGAGTACAACTTAGCAATATCGCAATGCAACCGAACTCAATACATCAGCTCCGATGATTGACCAACGCTATAACGCACCAGATAAGGGCAATACAGACTTATACAGCACCTTACGACACGAGGGAGAGATCCGATCAATCTCCATCGAGTCACGGAGCAGTTCTGTCTTCCTATAAAAGCTAATACGTCCTTAAATCGATAGTAACGGCATTACTCAAGCTGTCTGTCGCGGACAGGGCTTGTTTGGACATGATACTATTTGTTTACAAGTGTTTTTTTATGAGAAAGCGTGTTTGTTTGAATCTTTTATGGTTCGATTGGGCTGAACAGAATAAGAATTAACGGAATGTCAAAACCTGTCACGGAAAAAAGTTGGCGGTCACGTGACGCCCGGCAGATTTGAAACACAATTTAATGATTATTGAAATAATTTATAATTTAAGAAAACCAATAAATAAATATGACGGCGGCATAAGAGAGCGCTATGCCGTTTGCCGTCACGGCATACGATTCGGTTTAACTCCCAGGGCGTGCCTATACTTAGATGTTTCACAACGAAATTGTTATTAGATCCTCCAGTACCTACTACTGTTTCCTTTTCAAATCGAGTTCTTGTTAATTTCACTTTACCCTGCAGAAAGACCATACTTTATATTCGTTTTCATCATCCACATTCTGACTTCAATAAAAGCTATACGTAGATTTCTCTTCCCTTGTACCCCATCTTCCTCTAGCCTCATTTACATTAATAATACCAGCTTTTTATTGACCTACTATACGGAAAATACCTCTTCTGATATAAACAAGGCATAGGCACTGATCACCACGTTTGCTCAACACGATTTGGTGATTTTTCCTCAAACTCTGTCAGTGAAAGTAATTTAAATTACAGTCCTCAAATTCAAAAGTCTAGTTTTTTAGCCCATTAACATTTTGTGTCAATCTCTAAGCCAGTTAAAGTTACTGAGGAAGTACTCACAGCCATTACACCATAAATTCGAAGTGGTCGTGTTTCCTCAAGCCCAAGTGCGTAATTGTCGCTTTTCATTGGCTCATTAGCAACACTGTAGCTGATGATATTGCACGTCTGAATAACGTCCACTGTTGTAAAACTGTACTCCGTTGAGCTCGTGTTTAATTTTCTACTAAGTACTTCGCCGTTTATCTATCTTCAGTTCTGAGATATTCTCTGTGTCGTCCTACTATTTTGTGAATAGATAAATGTTTATATCTAAACCGCCTTGGTTCCAAGCTCTACTGATGAGCATGAGGTCCAGCGTTCAATTTCCAGGTCGGGCAAATTGGGTTATTGGGTTTTCCATCGGAAGTTTGTTAATAGCTGCCCGGAGTCTGGATTAATGGCCGTTTGATGGGAAAAGGCTCGCACTCTATTACATGGGACTTAAACATAACTGGCGAAATGTGGGTGTACTATAGGTACACCTCTGCATAACTCTTCATGCAGGCGTGATGTTATGAGTAAAATAAGAAATTTTTGGGTTAACTCGTGAATCGAAAGTCTCCTAAAAATCGTGACTATTGACGTCGAAAATGGACATTTAAAATTTCAAAAGCCTATTCATATATGCATATGTAATAATATTGCCTAAAGAATGCGAATAATATGAGATGAACCGTTTCTGCAATCTCTGTTCGGCAAATATAAATGGCATCGGAACAATATTAATTATGTTGAAAGTTCACGTCACTCAGACTTACAACCGTGAAGCTCCATTGATACGCCTATCAGTTCAAATCGTTGGCTTGTCGCCTCGGCGATGCTCTGACGAAGCTAGAGAGCCCGAGCTTTTAAACAAAAAAGTAGGCAAATGAAATGAAAACTTCAAAAGTCAAAGTTGTGCTATTTTTGGTTGCGGCGAAACTTTGGATACCTACGCGTCACCAACATGCTAATGTTGCGTCAGACTGAAGACACGCAGCGGTAGTTTTAAGTTTTCACTTCTGTCGTTTTTTGTGTTTTGCGTAGCCTATAACTTAATTACAGGCAGCTTTTTTCGTCGGGTAAGTAATTAAAAAGTCTGTTCCTTTGGCAATATGACTGGTAGTGGTACAATGATGTTTTTTAATTAAAAAGGAGTTAAGCAGGAAGCTGTTATTTTTATTACCGCTGCAGCTCTCCTTAAATGCGGGTTTCAATGAAATTTACTTAACCTGATATTGTTCTTGGGACCACCGTGGAGTTTCTTTATTAATATTTCCATTTAAGCGAGTATTACTAACGTACCATGAAATGGCTCAAGGCACCCGGTGTTCACAATGTTGCAAAACCTTTATATTTTTAGGGATGTATACACATTCGACAAACCGTATGTTGTCTAGAAGCAGGCTCGCGAGCAGCCAAAGAAGGCGTACATAAAGACCGCTAATGCGCGAACTAGGTCAGCCGGAGTTATGTACGCATCCTAAGGTTTACTCAGTGAGACTGACAGGCGTAGAAAATTCTGTTATAGTGTAGCGTGTCGAGCGTGGCCCACATGCTTTACTTAAGTCTAATCATTTTGTTTTTCTAGGCTTTCTTCTTTCTCTCCCGTTCCATTACGCTACCACCAAAACAACCTAGTGATACTGTTAACCAAGGGTACTTAATTCAAATAATAATAAAAGGTGTAAAGGGTACTTAATTACTTGCATACTTATTGGATTGTTAATACTTTCATAAATGGTCATAAATGGGTGGATGGTCAGGATTGTTCAACATGGTGCTTGTGCGAGTTTGGCATTATGTCTTGTACCGAGGTTGTATACAATATTGAGCTGTTTCCTGTGGTTGATGGATTAGCCTGTCAATGTTGGGATATTTCCATCTCACTAAAACATGAATTTCGAAATAAGATTTCTTATAAGTTCATGTCGCTTAAGATTTTAATGTCGTGATCAGGATATGTAAATGTAGCTCCTAAGTTGAACTTTTTAATTCGACCATTGTCACTATCGTAATTAGTTTCATTTACTCATTACGATATCTAGAGAACTCATCCCCCTCCTGCCCTTATCCCAACTTATTTGGGGTCAGTGAAACATGTGTTCATCTTCCATACATCTCTATTTGCCGTCATCTTTATAGTCACATTATTCCTGGCCATTTCATCTTTCACACAATCCATCCATCGTCTCATTAATTTTCCTCTACTCGTATAGCCCTTCCTTCACATGAATTCTCAAAACTTAATTCCAATTTTATTAGAGAACTGTTTTCCTAAAAGTGGAACAGCACGTTGGAACATCCAAAAATATTATCAAAATCACTTGGAATGCGCCTTAATTGCCCGTATCATTCGATTTCATTCACGATTCCCGTTCTGCGCTTGCTCCACTTGTGTTACGCTTGCGTAATTGTTTACGCGCGTAATTGACGTTTGCCGATGATATAAACTCGTTTCATATCGACGCCGCGATCGAGGCGTCATCTTGACTGACGTTAAGTGTCGCTTGGTCCGCTTGTCTTGTTCACAGTGTCACTATTTCGCTTCATTAACCACTAGCCTGCAGTCGAAGGGTGACTTTTACCTTCGGAGATTGTAAATAGACTGCAAGATTAATGTTTCTCCCTTGGGAAATAATGCCGTTACACCATCGTCGGTAGCTGAACCCATGAATTTTAATAGTTAGGAACTTATCTTACAAATTGAGCGATTGGAAGTTATAATCTTTCAATCAAGATTACGATGTTGTACGTTTTGCAACACGCAATGTTCATCAGCAGGCGAATACCGCTTTTCCCATGATATCGATTTCACGATTCCTCTGGTCTACGGGGTCAGCGCCATTCAAGTCACGGAGGAAAGTAAATTGGAAACCGTGACGTACTCGGTGTTGGGGCGATTTGTACACGTCACACGCGGGTAGCAGGGCTTGCCATCCGACCGCAGTGTACGACCTCTGACGGCGTATCAGGTGCTCACTATCAAGTATCATAGATATTGGCCGGTTAGCGTCGGTGGCATCTTTAGTGGGTTAATTTGCCACAGATAGCGGCCATGATGGATTGCTTGACGCGGCGTGTGCGCCCGCGCGACCCACGCCCTCGGTCAGAGGTTAAACGCCCACTTTGTGCACGATCCCTTCGTTGTATTGATTTTGCAGTCGATCACGATCGTAATCTTGTGCATATCTTTATGTCTTTTAATACGTCGCCGTCGCTCTAAACTGTGCATAAATCACAGCAGAATCAATGATCGTGTCTATAAGTACACGTGGAGCTTGTAAAGACAGTGCCCCGCGGTACAGATGCATGATTCGTGGTGAGCTGTGTCGATAAAGGAAATGTTTACCTGCACGTGGGAGTGGAAGTTGCCGTAATTTACTCCGCTACATTATCTAATGACGGTCGCAGTGTATGCAAAAACTGTATTTTAACATACGATAAGAAGGAAATTACTATCGGAGCATCGAACGGACCTTTAAAAGCTGTTATATCATTTCCTTGGGCGCTGACACTGACACAAAGTGGGCGTCTAGCTTTAATGGTCGGGAGCCATTAATGCCACTCGATTCATATTCATTACTGGTAATGATTTGACGAACATCATCGGCCATCGAGTCTTTCATTAAGAATTCGGCTCACTGTAATTGTAGGAAGTATTAAAGTTTTTAAGTATGCGTTGATTTACGACCAAATTTTGTTTTCTTCGTCCGTCCTGGTTCTCACTTCCGAGGGGTAATAAATTGAACTTCGCACTCGTTTATTGGGCCTTTCTCTCGCTGTTAGTATAAAGAGGATTGTATCTTGTTGACCCATCGTATTTACAATTTCGATTTTATGTCGAGACTTTTGGTTGCAACGGTACCTCGGCCCGGTTGTCCAGCTCGGCTTTTGTCTGTCTATTGTTTCAGCAGTAACCCCAGCCGCGTATGGCACGCGTAATGTTCCCGAGATAAAACGAAACCATAAATTATGTTATGATGTCGACACAGTCGTTGCTACCGACTTTAATGTGTGTACGAGTGTAGGATTTACGGGCTCGATCGATATTGCAATACTCGAATCGGATTGTATTTAAATCAACGACTGTCTCTTGCAATTGTGTTTGTGCTCAACAAATTATTGGTGGTATCACGTTTGCACCTTCAGATATTTTAGATTAGCTATTGAACCCATTGTTCGATTATTATCGGCATCCTTTCAGTATTATATTTAGAATTTGAATACCTACGTCCGATCTTGGAGAAACCAATTGTGGTGTCCTTAACTTATGCATAACTATTTCCTTCGTTGACAATCTATAAATTTTATTAGAGGTGACTGCCATGTGACCTCCGTAGCACTCAGCGAAACCAGTGTTCGCAACAAGATATTATCAGTATTGAATGGACGCTGACCATCTTGATATAGGGAGGAAAAAAATCCCCTCCGATCGCGCGTTCCTCTGGATCGCAATTTCTAATTATCTGTCACTGGTAGATATTGGTTAATATTAATATTGCCATCCTTTTAGTACTTAGTATTACCATGGTCTTTTAATCGACTAAATAATGTTGTCTAGGCTTTTACGCGGTACAAACTTTCAGATAACTTCACCACAATATCTGTTCAGGTACTCGTATTAGTTTTAAGCACCCTAATCTAGAAAGTGTAATGTGGCAACACTGGCAATCTTAAGGAGTAGGCCACATCGAGGCCACCCTCGGTCTGGTGCGCTATCTAACCATGCACTACACTGCATCTGACTTCCTCATGCAAATGATTGCAAATAAGTGCTTTCGTCAGTACACTGGCGTGCTTTTAGGTTTTTTTTAAGAGGAACTATATTATTCTGATTAATTATAACAAGCCACTTGTAAATTTGTTTTTATTTTTTCTATATTTTATACAATAAACGCTCTTTTTGGATTGGATACGAAAAAAACTGCCAAAGAAGAGCAACTTGATTGACAAATAAACTCCTACAAATGGATATACCCTTCCAGTCTTAAGGATCGTATCTTAATTATGGATAGACTATAACCTCCCTCACGAAATGGGCTAAAAGATTTTACATACAGATCCACAATTTGTCATTCAGAAGAGGAAATGTTGTTAATCGTTTTATAGCTTCTTTGTTCCGGTTTTATAGAAACATCATTAGAATAGTTAAAATAAGGTATTTGCATCAGTACGGGAATTCCACAGTAATATGTTCTTTGAAATTTACCTTTCCGTCATCATCAGCATAAAGCCGAAAAACGCCCATTGCTTGTCATACGCTTAAGGCTTCCCCCAAGCTTCGTCACATCGACCTATCATGTGCTTCTGGCATTCCCGCGTCCTTCGCCATGTCATTGGTCCGCCTGCTCGGGGGCATACCTACGTTGCCTCTCCATCTTAGAATACATTTGTGTTCTTAACTTAAAATTGTTATTCTAAAGTTAACTAATTTCACTAGTTAATGTTTTCTCTCTGAACCAAGTGCTCCAACAATATCTTAAGTTTCAATGTAACATGCACATTTCCAAATAAGATAAACGTTTCTTTAGTGAAATGCGCGAGTACGGTTTTATCTCAGCCAGCTTTTTCTTATCTTGCGTTCACCATTCCAAGTTTTCAGGGTGCGGATATTGTGATGACAGGAGCGAATAGCGGATTAACTTTGACAGGAAATATCATAGTAATAGTGTCATAATAGAGTTTCTCGTTATTATTCAGGGATAAGTGAAGGGTTCAAAGTCAGCCATTATCTTGACCTATACTTTGTTCGGCGAGATATGCATTGCAGAAAACGTTAAAAACTTTAGTGAAGAAGTCTCCTTCAGGAGACAAGGTTATTTTTCCGTATAATATTTGGCTGTAGTTTCGATAAAGCACTCCCTCTATGGAAAAATATTTTTATGATTTCAAAATGTGTTAAACCGCCCAATCGCTCGACTCCTCCCTGTGGCCCCAGGCGCTTCCTACTCAACATTGCACTTGAGGGAACTGACCCTATCTCATAGAGTTCCCTTTCGAATTGCCCTTGATGGTAATCTTCAGCTTAGTGAATGTATTCTCAGTGAAACTTATGAAAGTCTCGTTGGGAATTCTAATAATAATGATATGCAACAAGGAGTGCCTGCTGTACTATCTATTATTTCCCGTTTTCAATTGTTTATATCTTACAAGAAACATTAAACGCATCATAAGGTAAATTGCTTATTATCAAGCAGCTGCGATAGTTGGATGAGTTACTTGGTAACCTTAGTAGGCAACAGGAAGAGAGAAGAGGTCGGAACTAAAGAAGCTAGAAGTGGCGGAGACATATATCCTATTTTGGTCCTCACTTTTAAAACTTTCGACAAAGATTTAGAGGAAGTTTTTGAGCATAAAATTTTATATATTTATCACCTTCATAGCGTGGTTTCACTTTATAGCAATATGCTACTTAGTAACCATGAAAATGATATGTGTGATGTGAACTGTCAGCCTACACTAATGCTAGGGATTGACAGTTAGGTTTCCGCTCACTTTACCAGACTCTTCTTCTCCCTCCTCCTTCCTCTTCTCTTCTTTTATAGAAAAGACCGGCTGGTCACCATTTACCTTATCAATCAATGACTATGGTAACAAGTTTGACTTCACTGGATCATTCGCTTTATATCAATACTCCTGATTTCACCTCTTTGAACTGCATAGAAAGAAACAAATGCATCTCTAAAAATAAACTCAGCCCAGCCAACAAATCATGCGGCGCGAACACTTCATCACTCCAGCTATTAGCTTAGCCTTCCTAACATTTATCTCGGCTACCTGTCACACGTCACGACTAGCGTGCTGCTCTGCGTAGGCGACGCTTTTGTTACCGAATAGCTGCACAGTTCCACACGTGAAGGGAACTTAGATTAATGTGCAAGTGTGCTTGGTGTTTACATAATTTGCCGAGCTAATGAGGGAGTTAGTTATGCCAGTGTTCCTGGATTATGGAACACAGTAAAGGAATTAATATAAATGTGTATTTTTGCCGTGGTGATGATTGAGAATTGCAAATATGCGTGCCATGTCCAAATAAAGAAAAAACTGTAACTCATTCTAATATGCTGTCATTAGGTTCATTTGGGAGGCCCTAGACACAAAAGTTTACGGCCATGATGGGATTGATGAAAAGTCATATATAGTAGTTAGAATAATCTGAACTGTTTCTCTGGCACCGTCATTTGCTAGCATTATTATAATGTTGTTCATCCTTCCCGTTCCTTGTGAAAGGAAGTTCTTATTCAATAAACCTATATTTTTCAAGATGGCTGCCACATTAAGTTTCAACCGTTACATTATTCTCGACATTCCAAGTAATTGCTTTCGCTCTAAGAAAATTACATTTAGGTCTTACGTCAATGCACAGCTACGGGCAATTTATTGGCATTTGCTTCCTACTCTTCCCTCATGGCCTGTGGGTGTCCGTATGAAACTTCCTGGCCCACCCACGGGCTTTCATCGCACCGTGATTCATATGCCTTAGACTCCAACTATATTAACCGAGCAACCGTCTGTCTGTGCGCATTAGCTGCTTTAACTTGGAATCGTTGGCAGATTTATGGCATGAGAGCGTCGCTCGATGGTAATTGTGGGGATTGTCGAGATATAAGGAATGTTCTTAAAGACAGTTTACTAAGAGTATTTGCGATGGCTCTCATGTATGACAGGCAGTCGCGTGAAGTTTGTTTGTACCCAGCCTACAGAGATATGGAACAGAGTTTAGTGTTGCTACACGTCAGAAAAATATGCTAATCCTCTCTGCTAATGCAACTTACGAAATAGTACCTCTTAGCTAGAGCGTACATGAATTTCTAAGTTAGATTTAGAAATCATGTATCAAGTAAAATATTTTCTGTAATGTACTTAATGTGTCATGTCATGTAGACAGTGTATCTGTCTGTCATATTTTTGAGTCTGTTCTTGGTGTGAGTAGGCAGACTTATCTGCAGTCCGAAGCAGTCAAGTGTGGGAGCAGAGTATTAACGACCGATTTCCCTAACTCGCGCAAGAGAAACCCTGGGAAATATCGCGTTACCATAAACATTTATGTACTTCGAACTGCTAAACAGCATAATAACCAATTAAGTTCATTGATTAAAGTTGTTCATAACCTCGTCACTTTCAACACTTAAGTGTCATTTGACATAATTGGCCGAAACAAATTATATCGATATCGGGCACTTTATCGATGTCCAATTTCGCGATAATCTGATCGATACTTTATGTCGATATCGAGCGGGGTGCGTGCAGCCCTAAGGACATTTTTCACCGTTGGACGATGGAGAGGCTAAATTATAGGCTTTTTACAAGTTAATGCGCCAATAAATAGGCGATAAACATCGCTGGCTGTAGCGTAGCACGCGCTTGTTTGACAGAGGTGTAAGATACAAGCTGCGGCTGCTGTTACGCTGTAAAATACGTAATAGTGAGATTATCTGGCAGTAGATGTCCGTAATAGAGACAGATAGTATGGTAATGGTACGATAAAGACATGTTAACATAAGTTCCGCGTGTATGTTCTACGTTTATATTGATAAAGATATTGTGTATTTTATATTTATGGCTTTTCCAATTTTGATGATATGAAATTGTACCATAAATGGCTTTGCAGTACATGTGAATAGGGTCCGGAGGAGCCGTTCTTTTCCCGTTCGTGAGGTGATCTATTCAGTCTATCAATCATATTTCACCAAGTACTGAAACATAACGCTCTAAGTACCTTTTCTGTTACTAAATTGTATTCAATATATCAAATAACGTTTTTTCAACGAATGTCAAAATCAACACTACGTACGGTGATATTTATGACTCTAAACTGTGTTTTTGCGTCATCAACCAAATTCAAAATCGACAATTAGTTAATCAGGTGCGTAGTACTCGCAACCGGCGTGTGTGTATGACCCTAAACGAAGCAAAGGAGTATGTAAGGATCGTAGCAGGTGACGTTCAGAAGTTTCTGCCTACCCCCAAAATAAAAAGGCGTAAGTTTATTATTAATTAATCCCTTATTGCTATATATTTGTTCAACGCTCGTCGCTAGTGACACAGACCACGCCTAGGGCACAGCAAAGCCCAGTAGCGGACTACTTTCACTGTGCGCCCTGGGAACACGAAATTCGACTAATAGTTTGAATTATTACTGCATCTGTGGTTATGGCTGCGCTCACTGCACGCCTGGGATTGTAGTGAAAGGCTCTCATTTCGATTATTGTTGATTTCTATTGTATTTCAATTTATTGCCAATGCGTTTGTGGAAACTCGTGGGCTTTGGAGTGAAATTGTTGTGTGTCAATTTGTATTGACATTTGGGCTGGACTTTCTTTGGCATTTGTCATGAAATTCTTTGATTATTACCTAAACTAACATCACGCCAATATTCCTCAAAGGGTCGAGGCGAGGAGTACGAATATAATACTCGTACTCCTCGCCTCGACCCTGTGATGTTAGTTTAGGTGTACTATAATAGTACACCCACATTTTACCAGCTATATTTAAGTCCCATGTAATAGAGGGGGAGCCTATTGCCATCAACCGGGCACATCTCCAGACATTTTTTATTACGAATTTCCCAGTAGCAGTCCGTAGACTGCTACTGGGAAATTCGTAATAAAAAATCCCAATAACACATTTCTCGACCCGGGAATTGAACCCAGGATCTCATGCTTAGCAGTCTGCGACCACTACACCAACGCGGCAGTCAAGTTCAATAATTTACTTGTTTCTATTTGGTCTTCCTACACTAATGTTTTTACAAGTTTCTGTATCTTAGCTGTAGGTTTTCTAAAGAAACAAAATAATTAATACAAATATCCATTCCACGAATTAAGTTGATTTTAATGCAAGCATTCCTTAACCTCTCATACAGATTATACCTACCTCTACATTCTTTTATTTTAGGATTGTACAACAACTTCGACATTTCCGGGGCATTTTTTTTATTAATATTTTCCGGACAATGGCACGGCTGCCTTAAAATGCTTATGGTGCTTACCCTTTACGGTGTATTGAATTGAAAACGGTGCGTCTTTTTTATGCATCTCTTGAAAAAATAAAATGCACCATGCGGCCACAATTTGCATCGGCCATTGTTTCATGCAATCCATAATTTCGTCTGAATGTATTGCCAAATTGGTTTTTTTTTTACGAATTCCGAGCTCGTTTTATGTTTTTATTTCACGCTGTTTTTGGATCTTAAACGGTTTGGTAATTTGAAAATCAAGATATCGTCTGTCAGTTGTATAATGAGTCTCGATTCTATGTGTTTGGTTGTTATTGAATGTCAAGGTGTCTGTTTAGGAGTTAAAGATCGGTTATATTTACTAATGATGGTCTTTGATAATGTCATGATCCATCAAACATTAATATCAGCTAAGGTCATCTTACAATTGCATTGTGTTTTTGCGTATGTTAATGCATGCCTTTTTTTACACAGTAAAATAAATATCGAATTATGTCTGGGACTGCTACGCTGTTAATTTAAATACTAATTTAAGTTGTTCAACTTAAAGTTCATCTTAAATACAGTACAAACAGTAATTAATTCGTTTTAAAATATTTCAAGTACATTTCAGCTATTTATTGGTCATCACCAGCATTCGTGCCTAAAATGGCATCGGTAAAAATATTAACACCACGAGTAGCAACACTGTTGCAAAATGAGAGATTCGTAAAGGTCGCGGCCCACTGCGGTGTAACGGAATCAGAGTACGTTAACTGTAGCATCTTTTGCTCCCGATAAACTATTAAATTATGATAAAGCAATCATTTTCAGAACATTCCGTATTCTACCGCTCTTTTTGAAGTTTTTTAGACTTGCAACAAATTTATTAAACTGCAACAAATACACCTGATCATCACTTACACTAACTATATGAACAAGTTTAGTTAAGTAAGGAATGACGATTTAAAAATTAAAGTCATTTCACTGACCTACTTTCCTACTACAGGATCAGATCCTTTTCACCGTTTAGATACCAATTACTCATCTAGACCAATTCATCGATTCCGAATACTGTGGGTCTACGATGAGTTAGGTAAAGTTTTTGTCATGGTGACCATCTTCCGGCTGCATCATCAGAACATGATACCTCTGCTGTAAGATGACGAGAAGTTAGTTGGTTAGGTTGGAAGACTTTTCTGACTCTAGCATTAAGTCAAGCTTACCATTTATAATCGTTGTATAGTATACCTCAATTTGATTCGAAATGACCATTGTATACCTTCATCAGTATTTTCAAAATGGTTGAACAGATTTTCATAAAACATGGCTAAAAACCATCCCGATTAAACCATCCTAACAAAAAATAACATTTAAATCTGACCATTCGTTTGGGATCTACGATGTAATATGCAGGCGCACACACAGAATGACCAAGCCGTCTAACTTGTGATTCGCAAATTGAGTATCTTACCTATGAACAAGATCAAGGCCGAGGTCACTACCGAATCGCGTGCTAAAAGTAACTAAAATCACTAACCGAATCAATGTACAAGCAACCTAAACCCATATTTATTCAAGAACAATTAATGTTTACAAAATACCAATTGATTTCTGACGGAAGGCTGGGCCTTTACACACAAAAACATATTACAATTTAAATCGATATATTGATATATGGCCGAGGCTTTTCTTCAACGATGGAATATAAATGAACCACCGTGTTGGGGTCAGGGTGGCCGTACCTACCTACTCCGTATTTATGAGACCAGTTTTTATCCTCAGTCAATTCTTGCAATTCATTCGTTGTTTTTTTTTTGCGACAGTTCGATAATGTTGAATTGTTTAAATTTTTAAACGTATTGTAATTGAACTGCTTTATATGTTGGTGTAGGTCGGTGTTTTAAAGTTCAGTCTATGGTAATGAAACTCAGTACAAATCGCTTTATACCGATTTTTATTACCATAGAATGAACTTATTCGTCCCGATCGCCAATACAGAACTGTAGGCCGTACGTCAGTGAATAAACTAAACAATAAAAATAAACATTCGGAAACAATATAAATGCATATGACATTAATTTACTAGATATCAACAATATGATTTATTATAAAAGGTACTATGTTACTGCTATTCGTGTGTACAACTATTTACCGCCAGCCATTAAGCAATTAAATGGAAATATGTTTAAAAATAAATTGAAAAAAATGTTAATTCATAATTTATTTTATAATCTGCATGAGCTTTTGATAAAAAAAAAATATTTGTGAGTACCTATTTTCTAAAAACTATTGCATATATCCGACTTGTGTAGACTGTTGAAAATAAAAATGTCATGTTTATTAATAAGAACTTAATGTACACAGTTATGCAAAAAATATTTATCTTTAGTGATGACAAAACCTGTATAAGCTGGCCTCTTATTATATTAAAGCTCCGTTCTACGATGTACCAGTTAAAGGTTAAAATTCTATGTAACTTTATCGCCTAGGATAAACTTTAACCATTACCAAAGCATGTGTTCACCCTTAACTCTCAAGAACAAATTAAATTCTGTTCCAACTTATACATTCTTTGGCGACCCATTTGCCGCGACCTATTTTGCCCGGCCTATCCTTGCGCTGGATCTTGCCCGACTTTGACCCGGGATCAACATCCTGTCCTTGACACAGGTACACCTCACCATATGAAGCTTTTCATTAGGACACCCTTGTAACTCGTTGTATTGCGGAGGCAATAAAGTAAATCTTGCGTGCAAGGATAACTCTGGAAGACGTTGGTAGAATCTAAATGAATCTCATATCGACCAATATTTTATAACAGCGGTCAAAAAACTAAAAAGCTCAGGTTTTTAGTATTCTGTTACACTGGTTTTCTTCTAAATATAATTTATATACTTAAGTCTTTAACGTACCTGTCGCGGTTTTTTGGAAAAAGAAGATCGTGGTTTTTCTGGGAAAAAGATTTACACAATACGAGCAAATATCAGAATATTTTACAAAATACCTAGTCTGTTTAGGACGATGGGAAACTCAATTGCTGATTCGTAAATCGAAGAACTAATACATACCTACATACGACTCATACTTATCGCCATTGTTCGCGATTAACCTAAATTAATCTGTTCCTTTTTGCATTTCATATCGAAATCGAAGTGGCACAACAAACTCCCCAGCAACTCCCCGTATAATCCTATCCTTTAAATTTTTTTTTCCCAAATATCCTTCGACATCTAGACCACTGTCCAAAAATTGTCCAGATAGTAGAGCTGACTGCCTGACTACTAGAGTGTACCGTGCTTAAAAACCAACTTCAAACCTTTTCAGTAGACCACTGCATACCCCAAAATTCATCATCTGTCTAGCCTTTACCCAACTATTTTGGTGTCGGCTTCCAGTCTAACCGGATGCAGCTGAATACCAGTATTTTACATGGAGCGAATGCCTATCTCACCTCCACTACTCAGTTACTGGACAACAAGATACCCCTTCGTAAGACTGCTTGCCAGACTTTCGGGCTTCTGTCTACCCATAACGACTGTCAAAGATCTACAAATGACAGCCGTGACCAACGGCTTAGCGTGCTTTCCGATAGTCACGGAAGAGTCTCGATATGTTACGAACGGTCACCCATCCACAGAGTTACCTCAGGAAGCGTAGCATAGCCTTCAAACAAAGCGCGCGGCTAATTCTGTATCAATATTTGCCTTCGCTTAAAAGTATTAACATTCCACTCAGTAACCATGGAACCGGCAACTACAGAAACATTAACATTCTATTCCCATTACCTTCATTTCCATACCTCACGCTAATGTCAGGTAAAATCAATACGAGCCGTGACCTCAGCTGTAAACCTTGAACCTGACCTTCGGAGCTTCGATATTCGTCCTTCACACGACCTTTGCCTGCTGTGTGAACCATATCCGACCATTTTTATTTCCACTGTATATTTTTTCTTTAGGTTACGTTTTTTCATGGTCAGGTCAAAGCTAGCAAGCAATATGTATTTGGAATTGAGAAGGTGATAGTGTTAGTTCACGTGAATATAAGGTAAAATGTGTATTCTTTTTGTTGCAGGTATGTACTTCAGTAATAAGTTGTAAAGAAAAATGTGCATCCTAGTGACACGCTACAATCTAAAATGTAAGTAAACATTGTGATTTTAGTGGAGATAATTATCCCATCATACCGCTTGCACTCCTGAAAGTATTACACAGAGTTGTACACCCACATTTCGCCAGTTATGATAAATTTCCATGTAATAGGGGACGAGTAACCGTTCACAAATTTAGACCCCGGGCAGCTACTAAGAAAACCCCAATAACACTTTGTCGGAACCAGAGATCGAACCCAGAACCTCATCCTCAGCATTAGCGCTTGTGGACTACTGGGCCAATGAAGCAGTGGATCTCGCTTTACAAAAAAAGAATTTTGTCGTTATCATGAAGTACTTAGTTGGCGATGAGGCACATGCTAAAAAAATCGTCTTTATTCAGCAATGTTCCATTCATGTAGGTAAATTCTAATATTGTATCAATACTACGTCGACGGAATGAAAATAAGTGAAAGATTTCTTTCTCGGTTACAAGTATAAATAAATAAGTCAAGCCAAGGTAATAAGTCTACGTCTCAAGTTAGACCTTACCTTACCCGTGGGACTGCAGCCAAGTGCTTCAAGTGACTTCCCTTTTAAGTGGGACATAAAACTTTATTGGGTTTGTTTTTATTTTTATTAATTAGTGACAGGAAATATCTAGATGTGTCGTGGTGCGAATGACTCACAGCTCGATAATGTTATGATATTAATAAAATGACAGTCTTTCGAAACTTCCGCCGGTGTCTGCGAGTTACGTAGTTAATAATTCTCAGTTCCGTCCACAAGAGCCGACTATCAATTATGTTGGCACGTAACATCTGAGTAAAAAAAGTAAATAATTATTTATGTTTGTTAATTATTCGTTTTCTTATTAAACTGGTTGCGTTAACACGACTGGCGTCCCGAGACTAGAAGCCACGGGGCTTGCCATCACGGAGTAAGAAAGAATCAAAGCAACCGGAATTTAAGTCTTTGAACTACCTAGGGAAACATTGACCAGTAAGCGCTAGATTTCATACGAAATATCTCAAGAATATCGTCGTACCTTCTTATGAATAGAAACAGTCGCCAAATGGACCACCTCCAAGTCGCACATCCCAGGCAATCATCCAATAACAAATCTTTCATCTCTCACCTGACAACGACAGGTAAATATGCGCGTGCGCACTTCATTTGTTTCCTACTCCATGTTGGCGTCCGTGCCGCCCACGACACGCGTCTGCCTTGATAGCGATCGTATCTCGATATCGCTCGATTATACAACGAGTTATCTGCGAGTCGACTATCGGTATCGTAATAGTTTGCGTCACTGTTTCATTGTGCTAGACGATGAGTCAATGAACTTCAACTGTAGCACATTTGTGGGTGTGTATATTCGCATTTGTTCGAGAAAGGCCCGGTTTGGATTTTTATGTGTTGGTGGCCAACTTGCAATCAAAGGTCTAGGTACTACTAAAATGTTTACCGTTTATTTTGATACGTTCTCGGTAACGGCAACATACCTACTCGTTCTAAAGTTCGTAGAACTGAAAAGATACTATAAAAGCCGGTCGATTGACAGTTTTTTTTTCAAACTTTTAAACCATCACCACACATTCCATCTACTTAGGGTACTTTATATTCAAAATATTACAAGAATTTGTTGTTTTTTAACTATTTCCCAAGCATAATATACATGTAACTATTAACTGCCATTAATGATGTCTATCACTGTTTTATTACGGTCGTAAACAGTCAAATCTGTTGCGAAATTAACTCCAGAATCAAGTTTTATGTCTCTTTATATCCGATAGATAGTGTTTATTTAAGGTGCCATAAATTAAAAATGGAGGTTAAAGTTATATAATAGGATTCTATTCTCGTTCTATGCTTGTTTAATCTTATATCGATTACAGTCATGGAATACAGAATAGAACCTTTGCGAACAGACAGCATATTAATGAACTTTGGTGCAATTTCTTTTTATGCAGTTAAATTTGATAGTTTTTTACTAGGGGAATGCGAAGTTTACTGACGTTTTCTTCTTCTCTTCCGCGCAGTGTCTACATCTCCTATCGCATAACTTATCCTCCTAACTCAATCCTATTTATTTGGGGTCGACGCAGTATGTTTTCTTCGTCGAGACATCTCTATTTGCCTTCATCTCGATAGTCAACACCTTTCCTAGGGCATATTACCTTACACACAATCCGTCTTCCTGTCCTCTTGTAGCCCTCTTCATTCATACTCAAAACTTTCGTGCAGAAAGTTTCGAACCTTATGCGCATTCGTCAGCACTGCATACCCATATCGCAAGTATGCTGGAAAAAGTATATTTAGATGTAAGCATCACCTTTGTACAAACCTTTCTGTTCCTTTTCTGTTTTTATGAGTGAAACTGTAAAATAAATAAAAAACGTTTTATCTAAAAATAGAACACTAAAAATGTTGAGCTATTTCGAAAATATTATATTTCTCACCTGCAAACAAAATTGATAGACCAAGCTCTTATTCAATTACTTTCACACGCGGTCCGAAGCAGTAAATAACGTAATTATTGCACTGTCCTATTGATCACAATTAATTATCGACTTATATGGACGATTGGCAGTTTGTTTCCATAACTCTAGAACATCAAGTATGGTAAATTGAGCGTGCGCAACAAAACCGTTTGTCGTGCACCTTATAACTGATTGAATACACTGCTTGGTTGGATGTTCAGCCAGCTTGTTATTATATTAAACATAAACGAATTTTAATTATTAACGGTTAACCGACTTACTCTAGTCTTTGCCCCCTTTCTCTGACTATTGTATTAGACTAGTTTACTATGAAACTACTTCTGCTGATAATCCTTTGTAGCAAGTTCGTGGGCTATCGCTATGACAAAAGTAATAACTCCCTTTTTTGGTATTTCTTCTTTACATTTCTCAAATGCAGTTGCATGCAGCTGAGATGAAGATGCTGAGTGGGATGTGTGGTGTTTTGCGAATGCATAGAATAAGAAATCAGTTTGTAACAGTAAGTTTGAACGTGGTGTCGGTGACTGAGAAGTGTGTAAATCAGTTGTCATGGTTTATAGAGATGTATGTATGGAAGAAGACCCCAATGGAATCAGGGTATAATAATCGGCAAGTAACTTGGCAAGAGTCGTTAGATGCGCTCAAGTCGTTTTTTAGGTCTCTTTGGTAGTCAAGCGGGACGCGGGGTATGAGGTACGTCAATCCGAGCGCGCGATTGGTGCAACAGTCGACAGTTGCCTCCCGAACTCCCGATTACACTTGCGTGCACGAAAATTGTACCCTTTGTTTTTGTTGTGTTTATGTTAAAGAGTTATTGTTATTGTTTTTAAATTTAGTTTTTGTTACGAGTTGATATTATTGTTGTTGTTTTAAATTAAAAAATTAAGGCAAAAAAAGGTATGCCTTTTTTCGCATACTTTTTGAGCATACTTTCCTCGTATGCATATTATTTATAACTCCCAATAAACTTTACGAATTCCACTCCCTTCTTCAACTTTCTTCTAATCAGATATTATTAAATATAAATGATGGCAATAACCATAAATAATGACGATCAATAAAACTCATCACTTTTTTGTTCCACTAAGTGCACGATGCGCGAACTTACCCCCACTACGCCAAAACCTTGCCAACTTACGTGCTATATGTGGATAATGAGGACTTTACTAAAATACGTTATAACCATCTTGATTACTAATACTTATTATGGATGTGACCATCTAAACTAATATTACAATAAAAAGGAAACATGTGTTTGACTGTAATGGATTTTTTTGAAAATTCTTTCACCTTTTGAAAATTATCAGCGAGTAACATAGGCTATATTTTATTTTCAAAACTACAAATTCAAGGGGGTAGAGGGGATGATAAAGTAAGATGGGAAAGTACGAGATCCATCATCATCAGCATCTGCCTAGCCTTTTCCCAACTATGTTAGGGTGGGCTTCCAGCCTCACCGGATGCAGCTGAATACCAGTATTTTACATGGAGCGACTGCCTATCTGACCTCCACAACCCAGTTACTGGTCAACACGATACTCCTTGGTAAGATTGGTTGTCAGACTTTTAGGGCTTTGACTACCCGTAACGACTGCCAAAGATCTACAAATGACAGCCGGGACCAACGGCTTAACGTGCTTTCCGAGGCACGGAGGAGTCTTGATATGTAACAAATGGTCACCCATCCACAGACTGACCTCGGCAAGCGTAGCTTAACCTTCGATCAACCCGTGCGGCTGTTTTTATTTAGCCACGAGCTCGAATCTCGTGAGATGTTTTTGTTAGCAGTGTGTCCGCATACAAGCCAACCAGAATGCGTGTTTACTAATAGCGATCTCAAAGCGAAACGCGCATGAATTAAGTGTCAGTAAATAACATGGTTATCGCCTCTCCTATATCTATGGGACTTTAACTATTCGCTAAATTATTTCCTTATTAATGCCATAATATTTTACGTATTTTACCATTGACTTTAGACTTTAATGGCTGAATGGTACGGGATATGGCACCGCCTGATTTAATTATTTAACAATTGTTTTTTGATTGAAATGAGACGTTCAATTATTTCGTAATTACGCTGATTAATTATTTTTGTTCCAGTGCAAATATTTATAGTTTGCTTCTGGTGTTTATATGCTGAAGTATTATTTGGGGCGAGTTGAAAGATTTTGCCTTCGCGTGGGTTAATAATAAATGGTCACTTTAATTTTGAGTGTGTGCAATCAAACTTAATAGTGTCATTATTTCATCCCAAATCGATTCCACAAACGATTGAAAAATTTTCATCGATTAAACAAAAACGTAATCAATTTCATGGACAGGGCAATTTTGATCCCGGACAAAATGAACGGTCTATGTTCCTTTACCACCTGGACCATTCAACGATGAGCTACAGATTGACGTTCAACCTCCCCTCTTGTTTGTAAGATAGTTAAGATAAAGAAGGGTGAGGGAGGTCAGGGTAAAATGGTGCTGGTAATTATGCACTGCCCACGCCACCCACTGGCTTCCCACAGTATTACCTATCCTAAAGTCGAGTCAAAGACAATGCTTTCACCGCCGCTGTTAAACATTTCTGCTAATTAATGACCGTGCGAACCTGGGAGCGTTGTTATGTAACACACAGCCATCGATCCTCGTTACGTAAATAATAATGATATTAGCTTTATTTACCTAATACACTTTGTTCCTTAACTTACCTGTTATTCAGAGTATTAACTACTTAATAATATTATGGAATCTCGAAGCGTTTGGTTGACTCTTCACGTGACCAGAGGGCTGGCCTTTTTTTGGCCAAAGAATCAGCATTGCCATTCAACGTGGCAATGCTGCCAGCCTTCTGGTCACTTTTCCGTTGACAGCGATGCGGATGAATTTTTTGATGCCCTGTGATTATTTATTTAATTCAATTTCTTCATGTATTATAATTTGTATCGTTTTAATGAAATAAAACTTAATAATATTAATACATGAGCATGTTGTGAGGAAAGCAAATACTTGCAAAATATTGCAAGATGGCTAGGAGATCTCGCGTCAGATGATCGCCAATCGTAAAGATTTTATTTGTCTTGATTTGTTTAATTATTATAGGATAGACATATCTAGGATAGTTTTGAGTATGAATGTGGAGAGTTACAAGAGTAGACGGAGACCAAAGAAACGATGGATGTGTGAAAAATGATATGGCTAGAAGGGAGTTGATGGCAAATATACATGTATGGAAGAATGAGACTTGCTGCATCGACCCCTAATCAATCGAGATAAAGGCAGGAGGATGATGATACTTAATAATATTAAGGAAACTGTTTTGTATGTTATTAACTATATATAAAAACAGGATTTATTGAGAGGATGCAGCAAAGACATCAACAGCCGATTCCATGCTGGCTATCCATGTTCTTCCTGCTATTGGCTCTTCTTCTTTTATGTGGTACACCACCAGCACCTTGCAAGGGATATGCCTAGTCGATACGGCCATTTTTTAAACTTGCAGTTTTTGGCCGTTTGCAGACCTAGTATCGTAGCTGTGTTTACAAACATATAAACCCACATTCACAAACAGTCATGCCAATAAGGAATTTCCTTCAAAATCCTTCGGATTGTGATGGCAAGTCGGTTACGCAATGACAGTGCTGGTCTCTTGGGATACCAGTTAGCGGTTGTTTTGGTCCCTCATTATGTAACCAGTATAAAATGTAGGTTATTCTGTCAATATGTCAATAACAAAGCAAACACTAGTTAATTGTGTTGTCGTTTGAGTACCTGCTCTAACTAGTTTTGATATTTGTAAGTGTCTGCAGCGTCAATAGATAAAGATTTTTTTGTTTGACAGTTTGACCTTTTGACATGAAATTCCGTATTGCGTTAGTCAAATACTCTAGAAATTTAATTACATATGACTAGCTGAGCCAGTGACTTTGTCCGCGTTGAATTTAACAAAACATGTGTTTTTATATTCTGCGCAGAATCCTAATTCAGTTTCGAAAATAAAAGCCTAAGTTATTTCACATCAGTTGTCTGGTCTTGTAGGTATAAAATGAGCAGAGAACTTTCAGTTAATAGAAACGGAAGTCAAACGTTAATACTGATAAATTATTTACTGCAAAAGATTCAATAAGAGAAATCCAAAGGAGTGAATAGAGAGACATCTTAAGATAAACCGTTTAATGTTTATAGTATGGAATTAACTCACAGATGGTGAGGTGCAGCTAGTCATTATTATTTTATTAGCTATCAATTTCAAACTAAATGAAACTTTGGAGGAGCTGCCTTGGAGTAAAGTCGTAAACAACGTTGATATAACTGAGAATATCGGTTTTTGTTCAAAACTCTATCCGACATAAAGGAAGTAATATGGTAACATTTCTATGAGATCTCTACCTGGAACGTTCTAATCAAAATTGATGTTTTTAGTTATGTTGATAGGCTCGCTTGTATGGCGAAGCTTTCTCGACATGAAAGAGATTATATATAACCTTTTATAAATGGAGTCCTTTCACAAATAAATATTATTAGATTCATAAAATGTCAGTATTGAGTGGGTTCACAAAAGGTACAAATTAACTTACCTATTTCTTTCATAGGAGATATAAATAAAAACTACTTACACGTGACCAATACAGTTACGAGTATAATAATGTTTATTGAACCCAAAAAATGTGCTTTACGTTTCCTTAAATTCTACTTATTATCTTGAACTCCACACTAGGTTCGAGCTGACTCGAGCCTGTCTCGTGTAGTCCTAGGATTTTTTTGGTGATGGATCATAAAAAATACGCGTTTTAAATGCAAAAATAAACGAAACAATATATTAATCTCTTGGTCTGCAGCACCACAGTTAAAACGTGGATACAGCCATCTTGGATTTCTTTCAACTGGATAGAACCGTCAATGGCATAATCATCACTATTAAAAATAGGGCTCGTTCTCATATTATCTTCTTCATCCTCCTTTTTTCACGTGTGGGTTCTTAAGGATGTTCTTCACCTTGGAGTGTGCGGAGATGCCTATCAGACTCCTGCTTTTAACGACACGGTGTTTTGTTTGGAGTGCAGGAACACATTTTCAGTCTCCTCAATCTACCTACTAGTATCATCCTCTACCTACCCTTTTCTTAATATATTTGTGGTCAACGCAACATGTCTCCTTCTTCCACTTATCATTTACAATTGTGGTCCGCTGTCGCACCCATCTGTTCGCTCCTTAACAACCACAGCACGGAAACCTTACCTCATAAATAGTACTTAGCCCATTCATCTATTGCATGACGTCAGACCCGAGGCGTGTTAACTGATTCCAGTGAGTCAGGAGCAACAAAACATGCTTAACGAGACGATATCTAGAGGCGATGCGCAGGCGCACTCCTAACTCACATAAATGCGAAAGTGTTAGACCTTCTCCCCCTTGTTAATTTATTTATTTATTAAAACTTTATGCACAAGTAAAAAACCGTACAAAGGCAAAAAAAGCCTTTCTTTACGTTTACTACCTTTGATTTAGAAACCGTATATTTTGCGGAAAATAACATTTTTTAGATGTACCAACGACTATAGCCATTCTCATTCCGAGTTCAAATTGTTGAGGAACTGCAGTGTGTAGAAAATGATTCTGAAATAGTTGCTCAAAGTCTAGACTCGTACTAGCAGGCTTAATTATAGGTAATTAAGTAATTAGTCAACTAGTATGCTAATATTCTAATTGGGATGCTGACCCGCATGTTGTGATGATGTCAAATGTCTTTACTTAGAATATTTTTTCCTCTTAATTCTACATGGCGCCACGCCGGCAAGGATTCATGCAAGTATAATTGATTAGGTACTCGTTAGTCATTACTTCTTACTCATAATGGTTTTCAGTTAAGAAATCTTCATCTATCATCCTATTATTAGAAATTTTGCGTTTCAATGCATTTGAGAGATAAGTGGATCGCGTAAAAAACTTTTTTAGACTACCTAATATTATAAAGAGGAAAATTTTGATTGTTTGTTTGTAATGTATCTTGAAACCTCTTAACCGATTTTAAAATTCTTTGGAGGAGGAGTTCGTGGCTACACAAAAACAGCCGCACAGGTTGCCGTGGTAAGTCTGTGGATAGGTGACCGTTCGTAACATATCGAGACCCCTCCGTGCCTCGGAAACCACGTTAAGCCGTTGGTCCCGGCTGTCATTTGTAGATCTTTGGCAGTCGCTACGGATAGCCCGAAAGTCTGACAACCAGTCCACCTATCCCGCAAAGTACATATCTTCACAGTATTACATCGTAACTAACCGCACTACCTTACAGGTGACGTGTCATTATAAACTTTAAAGTTTTATAATAATACCAGCCTGTTACTGTCCCACTGCACCACAAAGGCCTCTTCTCTTGCAGATAAGTCACGAACATTTATCACCACGCTTGCTCAAGGCAGGTTAGCGATTTCAGACTTATATTAACTATAAGTCTAGGTTTCCCGATGGCCATGATAGTCTTAGAAAGTACATTTGAGTGAAAAAAGTCTCATTGGTAATTTCCCCGTTGGTATAGTGCTCGCAAGCGGTACTGCAAGTACTGGGTTCGATCCCCAGGTCTTTCCATCTGGATCTAAAGCTGCCTGGAGTTTGGATTTGTGCCCGGTATATTGATAGCAGTAGGTACGCTTGCCCCATCTTCATTTCCAAATCTTTATCCAGTCTAATCGGGTGCAGCTGGATACCAAAGTTTTAAATGGAGCGACTGCATATCTGACCTCCACAATCTAGTTACTGGGCAGCACGATACCCCTTGTTAAGACTGGCTGTCAGACTTTCGGGCTTTTGACTACCCGTAACGACTGTCAAATGATCTACAAATGACAGCCGGGACCAACGGCTTAACGTGCTTTCCGACAAGTTTAATGTAAAGGTGATAAAATATCAAACGCATAGTCATCGCAGTTGCGTACAGACAGGTGACTCAGTGCTTTCTCACGGCATTTCATATTTATTTGTATCACTTTACGATTCTGCAGTGACACTATACAGATACGGACAGAAGGTTCAACAAAACAGTGTCAAGTAATAAAATGGTTACTTAAAAGGATTGCAATATGCTGGAGCGGGGTTAAAACTGTTCCATTGTCACGGCTTCTTTGAGACTTCAGCAAGATCCGAGTGGTTTTACTCGTGCTGTGAATAGTGGGTTTACTATACTTTCTTGTTCTATGGTCTGGTTTCACCCGATTCGCGTCTGTGTGCAGTTGCATTAATTAATGTTCAGCAGTTGTTGCGCCCACGCATGCGTAGAAAGTACTCGACCCGTTTATCTGTGTATGTGTCGCTGTTACATGGCATGATCGATATATTGGTGAAACTTCTACTGGTACAAAGTTGTAGTACCTACAGCTGGTTAAGTTTGACAGCCTGTCTAGGAATGAGGTTCTTCTCTGAGGGTTTTATAGGGCTTCTTGATAATGTAAGTAGGTTGTATTTAGATATTACTAGATTTTGCCCATGCTCTCTCTAGTGGTAATGTAGATTTCCTTCGGGAACAGTACTTTTTTCTGAATTGTAGGTACCCTATGTCCTTTTCTGTACCTGTGAAAACGTGTATAATTATGATTCCTGGTAAAGTAGTTGAGGCATGAAAGGTTACGCTTTCATGCCTCAACTACATACACATCACATACAATCAAACTCTTATTCGCATTTTTAATATTGGTTTGTAGTTACGATTCGCATTAGGATTTCAACAGAAATCATTGGAAGACATAGAGATTTGTCTTCCCTGCGTTCACACTCAGGTAAATAGATGTGTCTATTATTACAGTTTACTTTATAATTCACACCTTAAACAAGTTGTAAAAATTAACTTATTAATAACTAGCTTTTGTCCGTGCCTTCGTCTGCTTGTATGTCGGTTATCGCGGATGCGGACACAGTCGCGGATTGAAAACTATCTCCTACTACTATGTCCTTTCCAAGGCTACAAACAAGTTATCTCCATAGCAAATTTCACATACATCGGTTTAGCGTGAAAAGGTAACAGACAGACGGTCAGAGTTACTTTCACAAGTGATTACTACGAAATCCACGCGGACAAAGTCGCGGGCGAAGTACTACTATATAATCAGAAAAATATGTTAACTTGACTATCACACAGTCAATTTCCAAAACGTTTTCAGGTCCAGAAGCAAAGAAATTAAAAACAAATGAATATTATGTATCGTTATTATTTATCGCTTAATGCCGAACTAGTTTCGATAAACCGTAACGACACGACAAGTCCACGATTAAATCCAGCTCCATATAAAATACTAGTTACAAAACTAGTAGCATCAGGAAATGACCAATAACATTCTCTCACCGCCACATTTGTACGGGGAAGCTGCAAATTGGTTTCGAATTAACGGAGGAATAAGTGATGGGCAAAGGAAATCTAATCGTTGTATGCAGTCGTTGTAGCTCCGGTTATCCGGCTATCTTTGTAACATCCCTAGTAACGTAACTGGTTGATAATCTGCGAATATCGAGGCAAGTCGAGATAAACTGGTGTTCGCAAATAGACGGGTCTGATGTACGGGAGTTGGTTCTTGAAGTTGCCAAGTATGTTATTTTCCCACACTGAGTTTTAAAGAAAATATGGCTTTTGCATTTTCTGAGTCATTTTTCATCATAAGTCAAAAATTCGTTAATTATACCTTCATTAAAATGAATCATAGGTACCTTTACCCTACCCTAGAGAAGTTCAGAATAGCCTCATCTTTTGAAAAATCATTTCAAAAATGTACTTAATGTATCTACATAGGTATATACATATTTTAAAAGCTTGAGGCGCCATCTGTTACAAAAATTACTAATTAGTTGTTATGATGATATTTAATGAACCTAGGTGGGTAAAGTATGATAAATTTTACTTAAATTTATATTTCCTTTCTCATACTTTTCTGCCTCTAGAAATTGGAATTATTAATTTATATCAGTTGTCACATACATAAGGTTTTTCTAGGTCTAGCTTAACTAGACTTAGGTACAGGTTGATAAACACTTCAACTACGTACAGATGCCAGCACATCAAACAACCCCAATCGGTGAAAAATCCTTGATAGTTTTTCAACTTAATTACAAAAGAATACGGTTCATGTTCAATTGGGAAAACTTGGCAGTTTGGGATAGCTTAATGTGGTGGCGTCTGTACATAAATACAATTTCAGAAACTTTACTGCTTTACTGTTGGTCCTGTCCGGTTGTCAATTATTGCTAAAATCATTAGTTTCCTATTTATTATCTACCTATTCGCTACAGTTTTTCTCTAGAGTTGTGTACTAGCTATAATTTATTGACTCTACCAGTCATAAATGTAATTTAATTCCTATACCGTTCAGACTTGAGACTTCTTTACGACTTGCTGCTAAGGAATTACAGTAAAACATTTTTCAAATAAAGTGCATCATTCTCAATAAAACAAAAAGTTCATAGCTTTTAAATTACTCAATATAAAAGTACTAGATGTACCAGACCGGTTCAGACTTAGTCCACTTTCTACTTCAAGCTGATTAAACCATTATGTTTCTTATAAAATATCGCATTGTATTCACCACAGATAACTCTAGTTCGTATCTAGTGATTCACCTGTATCGGCACAATATCGATGTATTTTATCGATAAAAGTGAAAACTATATGGATGTAGCCAGCCGTTATACACCCATAACGTCCCATATTACGAGTTTGTTTTCTGCTATCGGTCTGTTATTGCCCTGTAAATATACAGTTTATGGGAATTCAAATAATTTGTAATGTGTGTAAAAAACTAATAAAAGTTCTTTAGTGATATATCGATGTTTTTCTATGTAATCGGCCGTAAAAATATTGTTTTATGTTAATCTACTCAAACCTAAGTAGTTAATACTTAGGTTTGAAATGTTTTTTGGATGATAAACATAAAGATGATAATTACTGTCATTGGGTTTGGTTTTAAGCCTGTATATGAATACATGTAATTAATGTTAATGCCCCCATCATTTATGCTTGCACAAAACTACTCATAAACATAATCGTACGTAGGAGATAATACAGATGCTCACCTGATGCAAAATGGCAGCCTGTCAATGTAAACATGCATATAAAATGTAAAGGATGCATAACACGGTCCACGCCTTGTCTAATCTAAATCAAGCTTGCTCTTACAGGCTGTTATTGTCCTTTAAGCCTTTGTGGTTCATCTGAGATGAATGTTCTTGGAAATGCAAGTGAAATTACTTATCACAGTATGTCAACTCTTGCGTTTATCTCAAATTTCCAACTCTCTGTGGGTCAGTGTGGTCAATTAGGAGTCATTTTATCTCCAAGACGGGGACAGCAACATTTACAGTGAAATTATCTGTGTCGTTTCCCTTTCCTGTTGTTTCACTTCGGGTTGGGTTTGTATCATGATTTAGACACGCACCAATTACTCGAAGAATTCCGTACATATTGACGATACACAAAATGCAATTTGGCTCAAACGCAATTACCATAACAGTTGTGATAAAACTAAATTTAGGAAGTCTGAGGATTCTCAATGAGTTTATCGGCCGCCATCACTATAAAGCAGCATTATAAATGTGTCAAAAGTGAATCGAAAACAGTGTAAGTAAACCAAGAGTGGTACGTGGACTGGATGCGAGATCGTGACTGGATGTCTGTATTAACATATTAACGCGATACAAACGAGGGCAGTCGCCTTCGGTCGCCTCCAAATGGCCACTATTATCGACAAGATCTTGTCGACTCTTGCCCCTCCCTACGCGCGACCGGCCAACCGTTTTACAGCTTATTTTGTCGTCATTGTTTTAGTTTAACGACTTTATAACCAGGGATATTACAAGAATTAATTGCTAATAATTTATTGCAATTTTACGATAATTTATTATCGTCTGCACTTGGCTAATAGAAACTGGTTGATAAATAATAAAGAAAATAGAATAAACAAATCGTTTCGGCTTCGTTTAAGTCATTTTTGGGACAAGCCCGCCACACTATTCCCAAACCACTGAAACTCCTGAAAACTAGAATTAACAGTGGCGACCACCAGAAAAGCAGAAATGATTCAACTGTCTTGGATCCCGCAACATAATTAACCAGAAAAGAACGTACGTTTAGGTCCGTTATTATCACAATTTAATTATTATTAAAAGTTTATATCGTTGGAACGGAATCATCTATGCATCCACTATTCCAGGAAGAGTATCCCTGTGGTCTCAAACGTGCATATAGATTGACTATAAAGTTTAAAGCAAATGTGTAGCAACAGACAGCCATTGATGATATAGCTATTTAATACAATTGCTAGTCTCCTTCAGTAGTATTTGTGTGCAGTTCCCCCGTGCTAAACTGGCATGCAGTGCACACGCAAGCACGCGACTAAGCCACCACTATGAAATTACATTCGATTCACTTCGCCGTAATCACGGACCACTGCATGGCCAATACTTTTCCATTTATATCGTTTATGCAAACTTGCGACGCACTCCACCTTTAGTTGTGCCAATTTTCCATATATTTTTAGCAGTTTATTGCTGAGTTTACGTGGCACAAGCTTAACTTACTGTCCACAGTCAAATATCGCTCTTTAATCTGCGTAAAACGAATTTTACATTTATTTATTTAAATTGGTAGGATTAAATGTGGAACCTTGCCCTTCGTTAAATTTGGAACGGTTTCTTTGCCGCGTGTCACGATCAATGACGCTCTTAATGCGTGCGCGCCTCAAAATTGGCGGGTCAGTTAGCCGTTAATTTATAGGCTTTTAGCGGGTGCGCCCACGCCACGCCTTGCTTTGATAGCCGTGTAATGTGTGCCCGATTGGATAGCTACAGCGGAATTATTATCCACACCAATCCCTTCCGCGATCCAGTATATCGAATGTCCCGCGCACTAGGGATGCGCGATACTTGTATTTGTATCTATACTTTGGATCGAGGGCCAAATACCGAATCGAATGGTCACGGAACTCTTTTTATTTTCTATTTTAATTATAAAAATAACATTCAAGTATCATAGAATCCCAAAATATGTTTTTGCTTGATCATCAGGCATTTATGACAAAGTGATACGATCATCGATTCCGATATCGGTGCCGGTGTCTTTGTTTCAATCTAGGTAAGCATGTATCATATTCGTTTGCATCGACCCCAAATATCGCAGTATCTTAACATGTTTCGATACTGTAAAGTATCGGATCTCGCATCCCTACCTCGCATTAACTTACGATCCCTATCGGAAATATGGTTTGTATTATTTTTCTATTTATTATTATCGCCATTTAACTGTGTGTTCTTGCTTATTTCTTACGATACGGCCAGGGTCCGGAGGATAAGCCAGCTGGAGTTTTTAGTATTGTTTACTATGGTTAGGATTACTGATTATCTCCTGTATGCAGTGTTCAGTTACTGTTAACCAAGATACGAGATAGTTGGTATTGATAGGGTTTTTGTTTACAGCCGGTCTGCTGTTAGATAAAGGGGAAATATGCATTCGCGGTATAATTGCGTGTAATATCTGTTACTTTCGCCAGCGTTCTGAGTCACTGGGCATAGGTGATTACCTATAGATTACCACAGATTATAAGACCTTCTGCTCTGACTGATTAGCTAACGCTATTAAGTAGCGAACTTGTACGTAAACCTCTCTCTATATACATTTTACGCTTAACTTGTAATTTTCATTATAATTTTCATTCATACATTTTCCGGTTAAAAATTACAATAATTACAACAATCAATACGAACGTGACGATATTCAATATTTATGCGCTTGCGCACTCCCGCTTATAGCAAGTTAAAATAAATGAGCATGAAAATTGTTGTTAATTTCATAACGTTTGTACATGAAAAGAAAGGTCAGGCTGCTGATATGATCCCACAATTATTAGCTATAAACTATAAACTAGTTTCGAAATAAGACGTGACTTACACAAGTCATGGGATCACAACTTTTCCTTAAAGGGAGGTTTACATTGCGACACTGGCCATTGGTAGTCACTTGTAACTTGATCACTGTAATACAAGTCAGTTAGTACTAAAAACCGGCTAAGTGAGAGTCAGATTTAAAGAAATTATTTTTTAATATTAATTGTTACTTATAGCAGCGTTCACAGGTAGTGTCCTTAAAAATAATGATTGGTCCGAAAGTTGGATTACTCAAAACTACTGGACACGTATTTTTCCTTTGTCACGTAAACAAAAAATGACGACGATATAGTGCGTAGAAATTGCGCATGACTTGACGTCACAAGCCCCTTCTCCTGAACTTTGATGTGCTATATCATTTTCACTTTTTATTGATTTGAGTAAGCAAAAAGTACGTAGGTATCCAATATTGTTTGGTAATGTTACTGACGGACTAAATAGACTTAATATATTTTTACGTAGGACACATCCCTATTACAAGGCACATATTTGAATTATCTACCTATCAAGGCTCATGAGTTCTAGCCCGCTGACAGACAGACGGACAGTGGAGGCTTAGTAATAGGGGTCATTGGCATCCTTTGGGTGCGATCCCTAAAAATATGATATTGTTTGAGTTTCAAGTCTAAGCAAGCGTAAGCCAATACATTTATTTATATTTATTTTTGTTTTCGGGGGAAACCCTTCAAAAAACAACAGGCGCCCGACCTTTGGGGCAAGGACCGGGGAGGGTGGGATTCTTAACTCACTAAAACCACCCCGGTGCCCCCTCTATACAACACCTGTCAAGACTCATCCCTGGGGAGACAGCACGTGACCACTGTGCCACCGTCTTCTCTGAGGTCACTCAGTAGGCGGACAGAGTCCCCACTCCGAGCACCCGCAACCTGAAAGTGCCTTAGCTGATGCAATAGGTGCAATACATACATACTTTTTTGGAGCAAAACTAAGTTCACAGTTCAAGTTTTATATGAACAGTTCCCCAGCACCGCGGTGTAAACCCAGCTTTCCGTTCGCTACTTAAATAAATACAAGCACACACACAGTAGAGATATCGACGTTTTAACCTCTGTACGGAGTAAAATTTATAACAGTCTCGTCCGCGAAATGTTAAACAGTTCGTTAGTAAGATCGCGACATGTGGGTCACAGTTGTCAGGTAGGCAACCAATAAATATTCCCTTATAAAGTAGGTATGCGACTTTATTCATTGGCGGACGATTTATGTTACTCGGCATTATTAGCGATGTTGCACCAATGATTAAATTTAGAAAACGTTCTATAGTCAAATCGAAATTTAAAATGAAGGAGCTGTTCTTATTTCAAATTAATTTATTATCTGAGGCAGAGGTGTAGTGTTGTACACCCACAGTTGTCTGGTATCGATATCAAGACTCGTGTAATATGAGTGAGCCTATTGCCATTTCTCAGACCGCTACTGAGGTCTTCTTGACATCAAATAACACCCACGCGCGACCTGAAAGTCATACTGACGCGAATCCTCAACCGACCCAGTGCTATAATAGAATATTGTTAAGGGCCTGTTACGGAAAATCCTGTTGTGGGATGTTTTAAACCCTATTAGGATGTACTAGCCACTTAAAACAAGGACAGAATAGTGAAGCATGTTAACTGGCCAAACGCTTTTTTGTGACTAGTGCATACAAAAACGCAAATACTTAAGTAACGCTTTTGCCACAACAGACCCTTAATACATCATGATACCAACACGTAATAATGATCGTAAAGGTTTATAATAACCAATCAAAGTACGTCACGCGTCATTAGAAGGCACAGGTACGTCGGCACAGTCAATAAACCAACGCTAAAGCTGTTTGTCGTAAAACATTTACCATTAAATGAGCCGTGAAGCGCACGCGCCTCGGATGCTAATTTATTATGATGCTTGCGCGAGCGCAGTGGGATAGATCGATTCATGAACTGTAATTTTAATTCAACTTTATATCACGTCTGTGATCCCTCAAAGGGCAGGCATCCTCAGGGGTATGCTGGGGTGGAAATTACTTATACACGCACATTTCGTCAGTTATGTTAGTCCCATGTTATTGAGGAAAGCCTAATGCATACAACCGGGCACGAATCCAGACTTCGGGTTGGCACTGAGAAATTTCTAATGGAAAAATCCAACTGCTCTTTTCCTGTTGTGGGGATCGATGGAAGAACCCTTTGCACTAGTAGCCTTGCTTGCGGTCACTAGACCAACAGGCCATTAAGCTGGATCGAATGCGTACATATGATTAGAGTAACGGCGAAAAATATCGGTTATTATCAGTTTATGATAGAGTAACAGTTATTTACAACAGATCGTGTTGAGAAGGATGTTATTACTGGCAGATTGGTTCCCATGCTCGTTTATAATGTTTATGCCTACATGTTTTGTATTAAATGTCTTATTAGCCTTCATAAATCGCAATCAAAATTTTTCGAGTAATAAATATTACTTCGCTAATATTTTTATAACGTTTCAGCCATAATCCTCAAGCAAATTGTTATTTCAACCTGTTATTTTCTCACATACTAGCTTTAAATCTTGTGTAAACTTGTGATTTCTATGACATACACACACGTACACGTCACTATTCCCGCGCTTTTTGCCCTCGCTCTCCATCTTACCAGCGACAACTGTCAATTTTCCCGCGCGTTTTTTCGCTGAAGCCATAATAACACGTTCGGGCGTACGCATAACAACTTTGATGCTCAAGTCTCAGCCATTGTCATAAGATCTTGCCCCCAGCTTCTATTAATACACTTTCACTCCTTTTGTTCGGGCTTAATGTCACTTTTTGCTGCTGAAACATCATGTCAGACAATCGCAGCTATCTGTCAAACGATAAAGTCGCTTTTCTATCTTGTATCGGCATTGTTTTGCCGCTATCTCGGGTCACTGAGTACTGCGGAGTGTTTAACACTGTTCATAGAATTTCAGTGTTGCTGCACTTTCTTTTCTGTGTACATTGTATAATATAGGAGCAAGAAATTGATGTTGATACAAGTAAACGGTGTTTTACAAGAATATTACAACAGCGCGACAGCGCTCAGAAAAGTGTTGGTTTCCCTTGAAAATAATCTTTGATCTCTGCTGAACATAAGTTTACGTAATGTTCGCCATATAAATAAACAATAACAACACCCATTATACATGTTTTATTTATGTAAAAAGTACAAACAGTAAAAGTGAATGGTATATAAAAATGATTCATATAGATCGTGCCTGCTTGCTTCATGCGCGGTAAGGAAAATACCGTGAATGAACGTGGAACCAGGTACGAACCAACCACTTCAAGTACAACCGGCCCTTATTTCGCACTTATCTCTCGATCTAAATCTTGTATATATTAATTGCGTATTCAAACGAAACGAAATTCGATTAATTATTTTAATTATGGCAATGAATAAACAAGCAAAGCAAACCTTCACTGGTTTACGCGGAGAAGTTTATTTTATTTATGACTAAAATAACATAAGCTGATGGTCGTTTTCTATGCAGATCTGGGACTAAACGGGTAGATTAGATATTTTCTGTACCGTATTTAAAATTATAGAATCATTTCTATAATTCTAAATACGGTACATTCGACACCTCATGGTGTCGGAATTAAAGCTTACAATAAAACGGACATTGTTGCTGTTTGACTTCCCGTTCCAATAGGATCGCATAAGAACAGCCATGGGATCCTACAGGATGGGTGTTGGCTAATTGCCGACAATGTGGTATAATTTTCTGATATAAAATAGATAGTATAATAGGTATATATATTTGACGACCTATGTGGCGCAGCGGGCGAAGGTCCGCCTGCGACGCAGGAGGTTGCGGGTTCGATTCCCGCCCTGGAACAAATGTTTGTACGATCTACAAATATTTGTTTCGGGTGTTCTGGGTATTTGCTATGTATAATAAAAATATCTATCTATGTAATGTATCTTATTATGTATATCAGTCATCTAGTACCCATAACACAAGCTCTGCTTAGCTTGGGGCTAGATGATGCTGTGTGGATTGTCCAGCATTATTTATTTATTTATTTATTTATATGTCGGAGGAAGCTATGAGTCCGGTTGATTATATGCTTATTACTTATCGAAAACGTCAAATACTCGTCGTTAAGTCTTGGGTGAAGTCGATACAGGAAGTGGAAACACTGAATTGACGATTGCCATGGGAGACATGGCTGTTTGACTTTTGAAGTGGTGGAACGTTGGATTAGGCTTTTGGATGGAGACACGGGGGCGAGAGGTTATTCTGCCATCCTGTATCAAACTCACCTCGTTTACCATATTGTAATCCGATTCCACCTTCCTAATCGAGTGATATTGCTAAATTTTGTTAACCTTAGTGGATTAATAGACGTCTGTACTAAACGTTGTGACTATCATTTCGGTTACCATGTGCTTCCGACATATATAATAGAATATAGTAAAAAATATTTCTCTGAATAAATGAGACCATTTTCATCATCATCCTCATCCTCCATGCATTTTATTTGGCGTCGGCGCAGCCTGTCTTCTACCACTTACGACTATTTGCTGCAATCTCTATTGGCACCTCCTTTCTAGCCATATCAGCTTTTACACATAAATTAATAAGAGAGGTTATTAAGATATTAATTAAATTATATAATTAAGTCCGTTAAAAAACTAGTTATTAACACGTCGATAGAAACCGGTAGAAGATGCCTCTGGTATTATTTATACTAGAAAGCTAATCGGAAATAAATTCGTTCACCAATTATTTTTTTATCAACACGAGAATCTCAATACTTTGCACTGCGGAAACACCATTACTAGTTTTGTCATTTGAATTTCTAAACACATAAATTTATATCATTTTTATAACGCCTTACTATACCAAGCTGTAATCCTTTCTCTTTTATATTTAATATCAAATTGATTTATTTCTGACGAATGTTCTTCTATTAATTTGGCTACTATTATACGAAAGCGTTATTATGTATCAATAAAATTGTTTAATTTGACAAGATCCAATTTATGTTCGGCCATTTTGGCGCTTCAATTATTAGAACGTTCTGTTTATAACGGACTGAACTCCTTTAATAATCGCTCAGCGATATTAAATACGGATCTATCTGCATAAAGAATTTGAGATGATTGAAATCACTGCAATTTAAGACTTGAAAGCATCGGGAGACATGAAAACATAATTGGAATCCAATGGAAGATGAAAGTTACATTTATCTAGAAATCAAAATAATAAAAATATGGCTTAGAACTGACGATAAATGTCTAAAATAATTTCTAACATTTGTTGCTAGAACCAGCTAAAAGTAAACATAGAAATATTAAATATTAAACGAACTTGGGGATCCACTTTTCAATGCCACAACACTCTCCAGATAAATCTCGAGTCCACAGCTAGAGTAAACAAAACGGATGATTAACTACCAGTATGCAAATTCCCGCTACCATATCTTGCCCATCCACATACACATCGATTAATACAATGTTGCTGTTTCGCATATGGGAGAATTTATGTTAATATCGGTTCCGCTCACAACATTACTCATACTAGGAAGGAATCGCACGTGCTTTTGATGATAAGTTTTATTTATTATCGACAGCATGTGTCGTGGTTTATGGCCTGTTAAACTTCACCCACGTTGTATTGTCCTGAAGAAAGAAATCACTCCGTATATGTAGCATCCTTTTACAACCATGTTCGATGGTTCCTGTTCTTTTTGACAAGAGATAAGGTTACAATGTGAATTGTGTGGTCGGTTTAACTTGTTTGAAGTTGTAAATAGCACAAAGGGAAATGTATACTTCTTATGGTCGTATTTAATGATCTTGAACCCATCTTATAGAAGTTAAATAAAGGTGATGTCTACGTATATCCATATAATTGTAGAAAGAAAATAGGTAATATAGTAATTATGAGGCAGAAGCTGCCTTTGTTTATTTGTATTACATTTATTTTAGACGTAAAGGAAATGGAAATTAGACTAATTCTCGTGTTTCTGTTCTACCTGATCACAGTAAATAATAATATAATGCCAGCGTGTTACTGTCCCACTGTAGGGCAAATACCTCTTCTCATAGAGAGATGGCACGAACATTAATAACCACGTTTGCTCAATGCGGGAAGGCAATTTCTGACTTATATTCATTTTAAGTACAAATTTTCCCATAAAATTTTCCTTCACCGATGTCAGGTATGTCTAAGATAATCTCAGAAAGTATATAGGTTCATATTCCAAATCAAAATTACATTGCCTGAGAGCTCCATTTAAACCTTCTAAGTACTAAGTCTAGAAGGACTATAAACATTTCAAAATCTTAACCATTATAATATCACACAGAAGCCCCTAGGGCCTCCACATTCTTGCGATATTGATATCTCAGTTCAATTACAACATAAATACCATGTTAAGAGAGGTATATAATAAATCACCGCAGAATCGATAATATTGAATCGCATACATCGTCCTATTGGTATCTAGAGATGGCGGGAAAACCGAAAGTAAACAGGAGTTAGTGATATATCGCAACATATACGCTTATATGGTATTTGTTGCACATAATTCACGAGAAAGGAAAGTAGCAAGTGATATTTAAGACTTACAAGTATAACAATGGCATGTAAGCTGCTGTCCAGTAGGTGCGCCCCCTGTCTATACATATCAGCTCAAAGTAGGGTTGGCAAAAATGGTTTTTTATATATCCTATTGAGCTTTAGCTGCCATGAAATATTCCCAGTTCATCCAGCCATCTCCTAGGCCTGCCGCGTTGTTGTTTCCTGTCAGTTAGAATGTAGGTAGTTATTTTTGGCCATTGCTCCTCCGACTTGCTGCAGATGTGACCAGCCCAGTTCCATTTTAACCTAGCAGCTGTAAGATCAGCGTCAACTACTTATTATAGTTTTGGAACGAAATATAGTGTTCCTTATGTAAGTTTCACACCCAGTATGAGACGTTCCATAGCTCGTTGACAGACTCCAACTCAATCTTCTTTTATTTTCTATCTCTCTTCAATTACTACGTATGTTGTACACGAACAAAAAACCTTTAGCTAGACAGTGCACTATGAGCTTTTTGATCTGATATAAAAAGCTTATTTCGTTATCCCGCTAATCTTGTGCCGTCTGCCAACCATACTCCGAAACAATCGATTGTAATCGTGTATCCGATATTGAACGAGATATATCGATAAACATCGTTATATAATACGTAACAGGTGCCGAGACCGCTCTGGTTTAAATCGTTACTAAAGACCCATATGGCAACACTATTGTCAGTATTGCCAATTATATCTTATTATTCCCGCCATGTGGTCTCCGCTTTGAATAGGTAACCGCATTTCTTCCAGGGGGTTTTGTAAGAGCGAACTGAGGGAATTCTATATCAGTAGAATAGACATCACCCTCCTTCAAACTGTATTATCATACTGATATTTTACTCGTAGTCGAGCAAGATGGCTTTGCCGATTTGTCGTAAATCTTTTTTTACAGTTTACGGATGTCCCATCAATTAATTAAACCTGCACTGATTTTTATAAAATTCTTTTGAGTTCAACAGGACGATCCTGTCCGAAAATCTTAAGCCAGCGAGGGGCCTGTAGTAAATTCTACCAAGGGACTCCTTGGTTAAACTGCGCTTTGTTTTTGGGTCTGGGAAAATAATACAGTACTTTTATATAAAAATAGTTTTAATTCATAAAACACTAACCAAATCAATGCTTCTGAACGAAGACGTTTATTAACTCGTGTTCCTTAACATAACACTAAAGTAAGTAAGTACCTAGGTACCTTCCGGTGGCATAGGTACCATGACTTTGTTTTCTTGTACATCCAAGCACTGAGCCTATAACATTCGCTACATCTGCTACGTGGCTAATCCAGCCCTGCATCTATCCATTGAAACCTTTGCGATCCGGTAAACTTTGCTCTAGAGACATGAAACATTTCATAATAGCCGATAGCCAAAGAAAACCTTTGACAAACTTTATTAATAGTCCCGAAGATATCTTAGAGTGTTTACGTAATCTTCGGAGTGCGTCATCGTCCGCGAGCCACCCGGAAAAGGGGCGATCTGCGACATGCCAATAAATCAGGGCTTATTATCTCTGAGCCGGTAACGATTCCATAACGATCAGACGGAGTACGAGGAGCTATAATTAATATCCGCGCTTGTACCTTTTTCAATTTATCAACGTATATTGGTAACGTTCGAGATTCACGGTCGGGAAGTTTGGCGTACGCATTCTGTAGCAAAGAATGCATCTAGTGTATTGTATCAGCGAATTCCTCTTGGAGAGTCTGACCTTTTTGGGAAAATTAGGTTACTAATGTGGTCGCTGCTTTGACTGATATGGATTTAACTGCTTTTAACAGCTATTTTAAATCCCAATAAAAATTAAGTACCTTTCTTCAATTTATTCAGGTACAACTGGAGTCGCTGAGGTGAAACGTTTAAAGTGAAACTAAACTGATTAAATCTGCTAATAATATTGAAAAAACACGCCACATTTTTACGCCCCAACAATACGCTGCTTATCAGCTGTCCCGTCCGTGTGTACACTCCGTTAATTAAATGAGGCGATGGTATCAGTTTTAAGGCGTATTGTCTTCTGTACTTTCGAATTTCGTCCTCGGCACGAGGTCACGCCATCGGATCGGAAGTCTGAGAAAAGTTTAGGGACGCCGTTCATTGTTCAAACCTTCTTAATTAAAATTACTATCTATGGTGTGTAATTAAAACAAAAGTACCTTTAATAGTACCTGTATAAAGCAGTGAGCGCGTTGTTACTTGACTGTGTTTTGTTTCACATCCTCGATTATTTTGCCACTGTTTTTGTGAGTGTTATGTTCTATCTTCCAGCCTTAAAGGGATTACCAAAGAAAAAGCCGGCTTTTTCTTATTATAATAAGCGATTAATACTTTTTGTAATGTACCTACCTACCTACTATTACGTATTATTAATATTACGGGCTTGTCCAAAACTGAAAACAAAAATAAAATATTACGTTAGACGTGGGATGCCACGCAAGACTCTAGCAATACAGAGACAGAGAATCTAGAGATTTCAGTGAAGTGGTTAGTGTGGGCACAAAACCATTAAATAATACTAATGAAGAAAGAGAAACACTATAGTGTACAGAACAACCAACAGAATACGTGTTTAGTGAATATAATAGAAGAATCTGTTATCCTCCTAGATCTTCTGAAAGCAGCGCTCATTGGCTATAAATCCTGGACAGATGCCAAGTTTAAGATTTTATTATACAAGAAAGGTAGGAGGTTTGTTGGTTTTATAGTCCACTTTTCGGAGAGTATGCACTTGAATTGATCATTAAAAAATCGCAGCTTTCCCATTTCACTGCAGGAAAGGTTAGGATCTACCTACTGATGCGTTTTTATATTCAATTTTAGTTTATAATTAGTTGCCAATCATGGTGCTAGGAAATTTTATTCTAGCCAATTAATGTAGGTAGAACCATCTAGAGGTCGTCTTTCGGCTACCAACTTGAACTGTCTAAAACACATGAGAGTAGCGCCGAATGTTGCCAAGCTTAACTAAATTTAGGCTATTTCCATATATAATTTTTTCTCTCAACTACAAAAAGACTGACATTTATTACAGCTTTTAATTTTAGTTGTACTAAATATTCCATTCAAACATAGTTAGTTGAAATTTCAAACCCACCCACCAAAATCATGGCGAAGTTTAAGGCATAAACTAATTTGACATCTTCAACTGTCACCTTTAGTCACAGTATTTTTTATAGCTACAGGTATGTCAGTAAGAAACGTCAATTCTTTCATTTTAGTTTAGTTTTTGAACATGGAAAGGCGCGTCAGTACCGACCTAAACAAAACCAAACTAAGACAAAAGACGGTATTAAATAATAAAAAGTCATAGATATTATTTTAGCGGCTACAAAACTCATTATGCCTAACAAATATCACAATTTGAAACTACGAGTACTAAGTAGGTACAACACGTACACTGTACAGTGCTCATTAGTCTCTACAAGAAACCGTTTCTGCGTGAAATATTTCTCCTTGAACACTTACATAAACAATTAGTGTTACAAAAAACTCCATTATAAGTCGGCCGATGTTTTTGTTCCGACTTGTTGGTCGTAATGTATTACGTGACGTTATTTTCCAATTGTTATCTAAACCACGAGTTAACGCTGTTTAGTTCTAACGATTGCGTCTGACTCCGTCACGATAGCCGTTAGTAAGGTTGAAATGTGTGCAACGTAGATACTGCTTTATAAAGAAAGCAAGGAAGAATTTGACTGACTCATTGGTGTAGTTGTCGCAAGCGCTACTTCTGAGCATGAAGCTTTGGGTTTGATTACCGGGTCGTGCAAAGTGTTATTAGGGTTTTCCATCTGGAATTTCGCAGTCGCAGCCCGTTGTTTTGATTTGTGCCCGGTTGATGGTAATAGAAGCGTATTACATGGGACTTAAATATACGTGGCGTAATGTGGAAATATATAATAGGATATAGTAGGTAGGATCTGCCTAGCCCTTCAGGGATTACTGGCGTAGTTTTACGTTATTTTTGTAATGGAAACTAAAAGCATATCTCATATTTTCTCCGCGCTCGGGTAAATATTTTACTTAGTCTAGAATTTATGATGTTCGATGTATTTCCTAATGGCACACTTAATTGGTACTTAAAAGATTTATAAAATACAAGGTTCAGGAAAACATGTCGCATCTGCGAAAATCAGCCAACGCTCTTAATAATGATTTTCTTTTTCTGTTAGCAACAGGTTTTATTGGCGACAAGGCAAATTATTATATAAACAATTATAAAAATTATTATTTTTTAAACAATGTAACTAACATAGTTTTTAAGTTGTATACTAACAATATTATGGGTATATTGCCTGAAATAAATAGATTTTATTTTATTTTATTTATTTATTTATAAAAAAATATGTTGGTAGGTACTCGTATTTGAATATTGCTCTAAATGAATTCAAGTAGGTTTTCAATACTCAAAGCGTGTAATAAGCAGAACGCAGAAATGTGATATCCTTAGAAAATAAAATGAGCAAAATTCCTCCGCTCATAGGAACCTACTCAGACGTACCTTTGTAATAGAAGAAATTACAGACTATTAAAACTAGACGGGAGACTTAGAAATAAAATACCGTGATAAAGCTATGACGGTTTTCTGTCCGTCTGGCTGAACCAGACATCTCACTTGACAACTGTCTCGTCTGACTTTTTACAAAAACATTCCTTTCTTCCATAGTCCGTGTATTACTGAGAAAGGTACATTTTGTCGTTATAGGTAAGAAAGGCGTAGCCGACATTAAGTTGGACGGAAACGGAAAATAAAAACCCAAGTTTTTAGAAGGGCTTACAAGATTTTATTCTTGTACCCACCACCCACCAGAATTGGTTGATGTAGTTGGTTGTGCTAGTGCCAAATAGGATGAAATAATGTGGTTCCAGTACAAGTAAAAAAACTGCCGCAGATAATGAGATATTCCAAAAATGGTAGTTACTACAGGGCTGTGACCCAGCACTTGAAAAACTTTAGGTTGATTATGCTATGCTATGGTAGTTACGTCCTTTTAACCTTAGCAATTTGTAGCAGCCGCAGGCATGAAGAAGGCAATATTAATAACTGTCGCATTGACAGCTGCGCGAGCGCTGCATCGGGGGCGAAAAACAATAGGCTGTTCTGGGTATCGCGTCATTTCCATAAGCCTTCATTGGTTTCGGACGTACAGTGAAAGTAAAGTAAGACGAGTTTGTTCAGGGGTTTTACCCTTTTGGGGAAAAGAGATATATTAAATGGAGTTAGCATTAGTATCGAATATTTTGAAACTACAGATAGTATTGTTATATAATGTGTAGTAAGTGATTTCACAGTAGGCCGAATGTCAGTGGTATTAAAACCAGGCCGGCCGCCCATTGTATTAAAAGTCCATACAACGTTAGTGCAGCTTAAGGTCAAAGTGTTACCACTGATATGCGGTTCACTGTACCTGCTGTACATATAAAGTCGATGGATCCTGGAGCTCGCTCGTCACCTCAACATGGTCATATAATAATAAGAGTAATTTAAACGTGTAAAAAAGAAAAGGGGGGAATCATAGTGCAAAAAAATCAACATAATCATAATGTTGTTTTTTTTTAACTGAAATATATTCTTGCCTCAACCTACGCTTATGACTTTTGAATGACTAAGAATGAATGCCTTTGCCATTCTTAAGTTTGTACGAAAATAACTCAATGAGATCTGTAAGTAAAACAAAAGATTCCGATCTGCAACGTAATGTCACCCATTATTCACATTGGGGACCCTAAATCTCTTATTTTATTTCCACCCCAGACAGATAAGTTTTCATTTACATATTGCCTGTATGTGTACTTGTGAATTGTGTAGATAGCAAAAATGAGGAAAGCGTTTTATCGTTTTTCGAGCTCGAACTTAAGAGCGATTACGTAGTAAAATCCAAAATGTGAAAAATAATTAAATACATACACGTATTCAAAACATTGTCAAATAATATATCACAATTACTTAGACCATTCATTCATTTGAACGTCTTATTTATATCTAGACTAAAACTAAAAAATGTTTCTAGTTGCCTCTTTCCAAAGGTAGTTTCGTATGTAGAAGAATTACTATTCTTTATTAAGTTTTTGACCAAGAAACTTGATCCTCCAGCTTGTACTTAGCAATGTGAATCAGAACTCACTATTATTTCAAGGCTGATCAGACTTCAAATCATTTTTACTGCAATTACCAGACAGAGCGATATTATTAACTTGTTTTAGTGAATGTGTGGATTCACATTTAAACCAGACCCTTAATGCTTGAAGCTAAGGAAGTTCTTGCCACCTCCACAAAGCAGACTCCACTTTTTGACTCCAAAAGAACTAAGTGTCTTCCGCCGTTTGTCACGACTGAGGGCGATATCTCGTGATTTATCCTGTACTTGCAAATCGCCTGAGAATTTGTCGAGCCCGCGGCGAGACGAATAGCGCCCCTGTACGAATGTCGAACGATTTATTGGTCTCTCATGGTGCTTGTATGATTTGTCGTCTGTCCGCGGCTTGATAACGAAGAACCACGGAATAGTAGACCGAAGAGACCAAGTTATTTATGATATTTGATTTTCTACTCACTGGGCGACTGTGATAAAGGGCGAAAATTAATTCAAGAAATATGATAAACCATTCAGAACTAAATTATAATACAAAATAAACAATACAGGAAGAAAGCAAACATACATAAACAAAAATCACATATGTTTAAAAGCTTATGGAACAAGGCAAGGAACCATTTTCGATCTACGATCGGCAAAAACAACAACAACACCAACAACTTTCTACAATCCCTTACAATTCGACGAAAACCATCGCCATTTTGTGTACCTTCACAAAACAAAAACAAAATGGCGTCGAAATTACTTCGAACATTGAGCAAGGCGAAAATAAAACTAGCGAGACAGTTCATTGTGTTCTGTGTTGTTGTAGATAAGTCACTCAGCGGGGCCCAGATCGTAATCCCGGAGAAATTAACACTTCCCTGATATTCCGAGAGGAGAGAGAAATCGCCTTATCTGTACAAATTGTTTGTTGGATTGCGTTTGTTGAGAAAACGAGGGAAATTATATCGTTTGTTCTCGAAAATATGTTTTATTTCATGGAATTGTTCGACACAGAGTATTTATTGCGGTATATTAAGTTACAGCAAGGTATAAATATTTCAGCTACTAGGTAAATAAATTGTCTGAAATATTCAGAAACAATATATTTGATGTTTAATTAATTACCACCTCTGTCAGAAATTTCTTCCAATACAAAATGGACCCCAGGTGCGAGCGGCTGTAAGCAACCATAAAATTGCGACAGAATTACTTTACAAGTTCTAAAGTCTACATAAAGCTTTACCTACAGAGCTCTAGGTAGGTACTAAAAATAAAATTCGCGTTAAAATCATGAGATTATAGGGCAGTAACAATATAAAGCGAGGTTCGCGTTCTGCGCACCGCTCACCATTTACTGCGGCCATTGTTGGCAAGTAATGAGCAAAAAAAAAGTTTATTATCGCTGTTAGCAGTGCAATGGACAATGGCCATAAACAAACTAGTTTTTGAAATTTTTCCACGTCATTATAAAAGGAGGTCGCGTAAGACCCTTAATTTTATGTTGGTGTGCGAATTTTTTGTTTGGTATGAAGAGTATGTATGTACCTACAAAATGTGTTGTTCTATTATCTTACTTAATTAGAGCTTAACACTGACATTGGATGTTACTAGGAATTATGAAGAAACTGGTCTGAGTCACAGAATAATCCTTGAAAAAATGGAGAGAAACCTGTAACCGTTTAGTTTATTTTTAATGTTTTCACAAACAAAAAATGACTCAAAGATCACAGGAAAAAGAAACATAACTTTATACCCGGTAAGGGTGGGGTGTAAAGTTAGTTTTGACCCACTCCTACTGAAGTGGATGAAAACTAACTTTTCGATACCTCAAGAGATCCTCAGGGTTCTAGGTAATATATCTCAATCAACATAGGTGGCTTACATAGTATAGATATCTATACTATGTAAGCCACCGATGTTGATTGAAAATGCAAAAAGAACATACATTTTGTTACGCTTCACATGACGTAAAACTCAGAGGTCTCATACCGGTCCCACTCACCATTCTTCTTTCATATTTAGTGGTAACTCTTAAAATTCTTAATTCAAACCAAAAATTGCGAGACAAAGTGTTTTGCACAAAATTGCAAAACCAGCAACATTTTCGCCCGAACTTGAACTGAACATTTTGATTGCGTTTCTATTGCACTTTACAGTATTCATGGCAGCCATTCCCCATTGTTGGATTTGGGTTAGATTTCACTGTCCTGACCTTTGTCTGTTACCAAATGTTTCGTAAAGCCTTACTTTGCCTATATTATAAGGTTCGTTCAAATAGATTTGTCGATTGATTCTCATTGGGACATAATATTGCCAAATGTTGAAGTTTATTGTTATCGCAAAGGCGTAGGAAACAAGAGCAGGTTTCATATTCAGGGCAGGGTTCTAAGTATACAGGTGTCAAGTAGTAGTAACGTGCATGGCACTGCATAACTTACGAGCAAGTTTTATTTAAAGAAAAGTTTGACGTATAAAAATGCTCAAGAAAATGTTATAGCTGTGAATAATCTGAGTACACAAATTGACACCAAAAGCTGCTTCGCATCTTGCCGTATGTGACGCAACAAGGATTAAAAAGCACTTAGCTCTAAATGACTCGTAACATATTTGTCCCCGTAAACGTATGGTATGGGAAATACAACATTTCTACGTCGTGGAAGGTGACAGGCGGCAAATCGTCAGCCCTTAATAGGAGCGACATCACGCGATGCACCACATAAGGGCAGGGAAAGCGCTCGCAATTAAACTTTATGATTGACTAGCGTTTGCTGCGTTTGCGCATGGCCTCGTTACAGAAAATCTTGGCTAGATTTAAAGGTTGCTATCTTAATTAGATTTTAGGACATCTGTTGCAGAATTTAATTATATTTGGCTCCGGCGTGTTTGACCAAAATTGATATCAGATTGAGTTTCTCAAACATCCAACAGGCAAGACATCTGAAAACGACTACGAGGCTCCTACTCAAACGACATCTAAGGTATGATTTGACAAGATAACAAATATGGGAAACAAAAGAAAGGGTACATTAATCTTTTGTCCTCCTGGCTAAGTTCCGTTTCAATCTCCGCCCGTTTATTAACAACGGCATAAACCCTAGACGTTGGTGTTAATTGATAACGATCATGTCGTTTTAACCTTTTGCGTAATCTGAACAAGGATGAAAATAGCATGTGGTGCGTCATCGGGAGTTTCATGTTAAGTGTCTATTCATTCCGTAATGGGAAACCATGATGTTCCATTACGACTTTCAGGGTGGCGAAAGTGCGTGTGTTGCGCAAATGTTTACCCACTAATTTACTTAAATACTTCCTTTGAACGCTTCATTTATAAGGTAAACTTACAAATTAGCATATCTAGTACCATCGGCGACTCCGCATGCCTATTTAGAGGGAACAATAACGATGTTAAGAAATTACTCTTGCTTTCATCGTCTTGAAACCCTTTCGTTAAGTGCTTTTATTGCGTCACTCGAAAATTCGAAGAGAATTTTTATGAAGATCCATTGTGTTTTTGACATCTGGTAGTAAGCTGTTGAAACCCAAAGGTTAAGAGTTGCTCGTAAAGTTTCGACGGTATGTTCTTGGTACTTCAACACTCGATAAACGTAAGTGTATACTTTTAACAGAACAGGAGTTTGTGCTATCTTTACGCACGTTGTTTGTTGAGTTCCGACATTCTTGTCATCTTGGCCCTTCCTTGCCGCGAAGATTTTGGATGAACTTTTACATTTGAAAAGACTAACTGTTACTGCCTTTTTCCGACGCCTGCTACCGACGCTCCTTACATAGTCCTTTTACTTCGCTTACGTTCATACATCTGTCTTGTAACGCACACCAGTTGCAAGTACTACGCACCTGATGCAGATCTGTTGACCGACCGGAAACCTCTTAAGACTAATTGTATCTTCGTCATCCTTTGATTAGGCATCGTCAACCAGTATTTAGCTACTCCATCATTATCCTCTTGCCCTTATCCCAATCTATTTGGGTCGGCGCAGCATGTTCTCTTCTGCTATACATCCTCTTTTCGCCGTCATCTCAACAGTCACCTCCTTCCTTGCCATCATCTTTCACACAATCAATCCTTCGTTTCTTTGGTCTTTATCAACCAGTGTTTACCTACGCCGAGCTATATTATATGTAGTCGGAACACAAACCCATGTTGATATGTCGTTCTCTCTCACTTCCGACCTGCGACCACCCAACCGAAATTGAGTGCGCATAAAATTACCATCTGTTATTACAACGCGCATGTACAAGCAAATTAAATGATATATATTTAACGCTACCTTCTTTACTTATATTCACACTCACCTCCCTCTGACATGTGACCTGGGATTATGGACCTACATGCAATTGGGGTTCCATTGAACAAATTCCATAATAAATTAAAATATTTCGGTCTTTTCATACAATAACGAATCATTTGCCGTCTACAGCTATAAAGTCTTAATAAACTTTTTTTTTAATTAAGACCTTAAATCCAATCTGCAATTAAACATTCTATTTTCATAAAATACATCAATTATTTTTAATTTTAAACGTCAAGAAGTCTACTACGGTCCTTATATCATTAAAGTTCATGTACTCTAATCCGACAGCTTGTCAGTTCCGATTCACGGAAGTAGTACTTACATACATATGAACATGGAAACATACATGCATATATATACAGTACAGTAATGATAAATGATCGTTCGTATTGCTCCCAAAACGGTATGCGCTGGTACGCCGTACGTTTTTTGGCAAAATGTTTTATTCATCATTACGAAAGAATATAGCGGAATGTTTTTGTGTCTCTTGGAGCTTCCAAGTGCTTTCCGTTTTTGGTAGTTTTGAAGAAAAGTTTATTTTGTTGTACATGCAGTTTGTTTCAATTCGTAAGGTCCAGAGCTCATTTGTGGGGCTCGGTATCCGCTTTTATAACATGCTACCTCATTCCTTCCTGGATTTACCTTTTAACGCGTTTAAAGCTAAAGTTAAATCAAACCTTTGTTCTAAAGCATATTATTCGATCAACGACTATTTAGAAGACAAGAATAGTTGGTCGCTTTGTTGAACGCAGGACAATGTTGCTATGTTCTTTTACTGTTTAATAGTTCTTTATTTTTGTGTATGTTTCTTCTACTATCCATATTTTTATGTTATTGACATGATCCTCTCATTACATTGTGTGAATGAGTTGTATTGATATAATTCAGCATTGCACATGTCAGCGGGCACGCCCTTGGACTGCCTTGGAGGCTTTTTATGTATTCAGTTTAGCAGGCTTTGCTTGAGTTAATTGTCGATTTTGGTATATATAACTTTTTATTTATTTATTTTGGCATATTGGTGTGTGCTAGCTAACATGTAGCAAATTATTTAATTGAATGACGTATAAAGATGATTGACATAATTATTATTTTTGACATAATGTGTTGTATAGCTTCAGGTTCTTCAAACCTATCAGACAGACGTGTTGCTGGGGAGTTTGTTCCTCCACTTCTTCTTCCCAGCAAAAACACTAGGAAGTGGTGAAGGGTGGGCGTTTTGGGGGACTGTCTTATGTAAACGTCTTTGACGTTCAAAAAGTGCTGATTCTCAGCCTAATTTGAATAAATGAATTTTGATTTTGATTTTGATTTTTTGAAATTCTTCCTTGTGGGATAAAACTTTGTCGAGCATTTTTTAATGGAAGAGTTTTGGGGTCAGAGGTTGTTTGTGTGTTGGGTGAATCTTCCCATTTATCTACCAAACGGTTTGAAGGATTTATCTCTAATGGTTTTTAGGAAGGTGCTTTGACGTTAAGCCGTCAGATGTCTCTGCAATAACAACACAATTATATAACTTAAAATTAGTCTTTCAAAGCATTTTTTTACGGAAACAATTGGACCTACTTATGCAAAACAGAATCAACCCACACAATGATAGTTTTGAGAAAAAGCCATTCTTGTCTAAATTCTGTATACAGTAAAATTGTTGGTTATTTTGAATCAAGTTTATTTGCAATATTGTGCCAAATCATTTGTTCTATGTATACAAATATAATATTGAAGAAAATTATTTATATTTTTGAAAATAATAAAAGGAAAACTCGTTGGTTCCTGTTTGCAAAACTATATGTGTGTTTGTTGGTTCTTTGTTAATTTATCATTATGCCAAAAGTTTATAGGAAAATAATGAAAAGTCCCATGTTTCTTTTATACATATTCATATTTATTAATAATAAATTCAAAACTTAAATTCTTAGAATTATATGTTTATATAAAAAGGACAAAAACTACAAAAAAAAAATTATTGAATAGGAAATGAAAGTTTTTATTCTATCTAATACTTAAGGTAAATCCAATTCTACATCGAAATCCGGTTGACCTGAAAAGCCTTCAAGATCGTCTTCTATATCATCTTGTCCGACAAGTTTCACATAAAAATCATGTGAGTCTTGTGGAATCAGGTGTAGCATACTTTTTAAATCCCTTAACTTAGCGTCAGGGACGGGTTTCCCTGTTGGCCAAAGTGGCTCCATTATCGCTTTTGTTATAAAATATTCTCTTCCCCGAACACCTTAAAATCTTCATTCAAATTAGTTTTCATGTAAATTTTGAACATTTCATCCTTTTTAATCATAATTTCTCTGGTATGAAGCCATGAAACTTTCTCTCCATCTATCGTTTTCTTTCTATTAACTATATTTTTTTCTAACTTCGACGATGACAAGAAATCTTCCTTTTTCATCCTATGCACATGCATTGGTTTCGTTTTTTTACAAGCTTCCATAACCTGAATATAATCATCCGGTGTATAGAGTCTCTGTTGACGCTTTAAGGCACATTCTATCTTTCCAAAATCTGTATCATTTGGGAGGAAGCTATGCCCAGATTCAAGGAATTTTATATTTATCTGGTCTAAAGTTGGATGTTCATTCAACATGGCTTTTAGCATTAAAATCAATTTTATATTGCGGTTCTGACCACCACACGAATCGCTCCAAAGAATCAGACATTTTACGTTGCCATCAAGCCTTTCCGTTATATGTTTGATGAGGCAAGATCCCACCTCTTGAGCACCCCTGCCAGCTTCTCCTTCTACCCACACATTACAGTGAGCTTCGTCTTTACTCCCAGTATGTATACCTAAATTATATACCCAGAGTTGTCTTTTGTAAAAGACGATATTTGTGGGTATACGGGGTAAAGGTAATGTTTTTTCGAGATCAAAAGTCAGAGTTTCGACACTAGGATCATCTTTAGCTAGCAAAAAACTAGTGAATTACAATAATGTATGTAGGTATCACTGACTTGGATGAATAATTTTATCAAGGAGTTTATTATACAACACAGATTCAAAGGACATGTCTACTTAGATGTTGTAAATAAGGTTATATCATCAAGGAACCAAGTAATGTGAGTCATGGTAAACTTAAAAGATTAAGCTAATTTTAATATGCAAACAAGAACCAACCCGCATGATTCTACATAATTGATTAAAAAATAAAAAAAAGCAAGGGACCATGTGGTATGGGTCATATTAAAAAAAGTAATTTCAATGGTTTTTTATAATTGTTGGGTGACTATGGGGCATGAATCTTGTTAGTTTATTGAACAACTCCGGTTATGTTGGTTGATAACTTTGTCATAGAAATGTTTTGTTCTGTCAAAATTGTCAGATCATTTTGATATTTACAGGGTTGATAGAAGGTTCATTTTTATAAGCTTCTGTGTCCTTATCTCGATTTTGGCATGTGTGTGGATTGGTTCCTGTTTGCATAAGTAGGTCCAATTTTTCTTTCAATTTCATGATTAGGTGGATCCGTAGGCAATGGTTACTGATATATAGTTATTCATTCATTAACTATTTTCCTGGTTTTCGCCCGAATGAAGTTGTTAACACTACTTCTCGGTTTCTATGCTGCGATTTATTACTTTCTGCTCGGCTGGGTCCGTAGACGCGGATATTTTTTCTCAGTCTTTATGCAGTCGACAAACTTCGCTTAGCTCGCATTGTTTTCCGAGCATACATTAGTTATAAAAGGAAATGTACAGGCTCGTAAAAAGTCCAGTAAAAATTGGTTTTGTTTTGAAATAATGCGTGGCGGGTGTCCGGTGGGAGGTGGGCAGCGGAACAGCATGCCGATCGCGACTGATAACCGCTTCGCAATTTGTTACGTCGACGGGTTTTGTAGCACACTTTTTGAACTCACCATTATTATTAATAATTAAATTACTGTTGCTTGAAATGATTCGATGTAAAAAATTGGCGCTGTCTACGCCCAAAGTTTTGAAAGGCGTTCCTCCTTTTATTTATTTATTAATTTTGAAAACATGAACACAAACGAATATAATATTATCTAAGCATACTAATATAAATTAAGCTAAAGACCATGTTTGTCTTATTTTAACATACTCCAGGGATAAGCAAGTAGCAAGCAGTCTGATTTGTGAAAATCTTTTTGAATTTAATAGCCAAATTCATCATCTTACTAACCTTAGGATCGGGCAAAGGCACCGGGCACAACTAGTGAAGAATAAAATGTTAAACCTTTCCCTGTCTCGTAATCACATATGATTCATGGCGATTGTTGCACTACAGTATCTGTATCGCAAACAGTGAACTGACCTGTTAAACTACCAGTCACTCTCCAGCGACCACCGTCCTGGCCATATGAAACAATGGCTTCCGTGATGGTTATCATGTTAATCTCTGAACTATAAAAGTCGGAGCAGTAACATCTAGTCTACATACAAATTATGCAATAAATATCTAAGAAGCAGCTACCCGTAGTGAAAGCGAAATTGTGGCTAGGAATGCGACTAATGCGAGCTATGCACATCCTTTCGGTCCGTCTGTCACGACCACTGGCTACTGGCCACTAGACACTTTCTTCAAATTAAGTAATGGGAACTGTTTAGCCATTTAGAGTGGAAAGTTGACGCGGACCCTGGGCGAGAAGTACTCTAAATATTGGTTTACGTTTTTGTCAGTCTCTTTCGAAAATAATAGCTGCACTTGGAGTATATTTCCGGGATCAAAAAAAATCTCTACAAACTATTTTTGAGTGCTTTGTTGGTATAGTGGTTCCAAGCGCGACTGCTGAATGAGAGGTCCAGTTCGGTCAATGTGTTATTAAGTTTTTCCAATCCAATTTTTTACATTAGCAACCCAGAGTCTGGATTTGTGCCCGGTTGATAGCAATAGGCTCGCCCCCTATTACATGGGACTTAAAAAAATGGCTAAATGCTGGTTTTACTATAGGCGCAACGCTGCCCAACCCTTTAGGGAATACAGGCGTGGTGTTGTCAAACAAATCTTGAAGTACTTACTTATTTCACTTACTACAGAGTTGAAGCTGAGTCATGATTAGAAACTCTAGTACACAACGCAATATTTAGCAGATAGGAAGTAGACAGCTTTTGTTACCCAGACCAGCATTCAGCAATCAAAAATCTATACCGGGAATTATTTTCACATTGGTAACACTAAACCCGATGGGGGTATCGATTTCACGGCCGAATAAATTGTTGCCACGATTAAAATATCAATGGTCGGCTTTCACTGTGATTGTATGCAAAACTACGGTATCATTTAAATAAACAGTGTATTTTCCCGCCTTGTGGTTCGACCCACGAATCGCCGAACATCGGCGTCACACGCAACGATTTTATTTATTGCCAGTGTAGAGATTTATTTTTCAATTATACAGCAATTTTTGTATTTTATGGGTGTTGTGACTCAATGTGTGCACATAATTTATTTTTCTTGACGACGTTTTGAACCATAAACTGTCTTTTTTTTTACTTTTAATTGTTTTTATTATGCCTGATGAAGGTGATTCCTTGACAGGTCGAATTTGCAAAAGGGAAACTGCGGGGAATTGAATTTCGCGGGCTGCTGCTAAGCATTAGCCTTAATATTGCAGAATATAACACTTAATCAATATAAGACTGCACCAGGTCAGTTCGTTTATAACCGTCTTACTGCGATATCTCTCCACTAACGGATAATATTTCTATAATAAATAGAGCGCAGTGGTGCGCTATTATTTCGTATCTATTTGCTACCGGTAAATAATCGGCTTATGTATTACTTGTTTCTAGTGATGGATCGCCTGTCTCTGTCGAGAGATGGGGTAGATATTGCACTGGCAACACTTTAATGGCCGCCCGTTGTGATAGAAAATGATAATGTACGACAGTTCTTATAATTTACGTTAATTAATATTTATCAGATCTTTTGTTCTTCGGACTTTCACTTGGTGACTTTCATGGTGGTATTGATTGGTGGAAATATAATAGGTACGGAGGCCAACACATCAAGGTTCCCCAATCTGACAAAAAATATCAACTTTATTACAAAAGTATGGTTCATGTTCAATTGGGATAGTTTGACAGTTTGGGATAGTTTGATGAGGTAACATTAACGATTAACTTAACTAACCAAAACAGAAGCCCTATGTAATTTTAATAGTTATGAGTTTCTGCATAATTGATTGAATAGAATATATCTGCATTTATTAACTATCTCAGAGCACAATATCGCGGTAATATCCGAACGGATCAGCGCGGGCGCACTTCCTGTTTACAACTTCATATCGAACTCTTATCTAGTTTTGATAACGAGCTCATTATTGTTGGTATTTTTGATTGTGTCAACGTGTAATTTTCCATTGATTAGGTGAAGCATTGTAGGAAATAGTTTGCAGATTACTAGGAAGAACTTTTAACGGCTGTAAAAAGTAGATTCAGGATGCCAAGGGTCACTTGTTCTTCCTGTCATTGAGATATGTTTGATTCCTTCTTGTGACAGAGATATTGAAAGTCAAAAATTCAACTTTTCATGATTGTTTTTTACAAAATTAAGTGATAACTTAACTTTAAATATTCCTACGCCCCTGTACCGTTGCAATTGCACCCACAAGCACAATGTTTTACGTGCGTTACGTAAAGCATGGCGAGACTCCCGGGAGTCTTGCGACAACGGAAAATTAATTATATCAAAAATAACCGAGTACAATTAACCCAATTGTAACTATACAGTTACATGATTTAAAAGCTTGTTACCAGCTAAACGTATGTCCTACGTTTGTTAGTTCCATAGTACTGCACAGAGCCACGATACAATCGTTCATGTTGCTACAATCTGCCGCGAGTCGCGTCGAAGTCTCTGTTACCGGTGCGTGCGCACGCGCAACGTTCCAACTTTGATTTACGACCAATAGCTGCGCTGCCTTATAGCCACTAGAACTGTGAAGTTTTAGTGCTTTTTAGATAATTTTAAACTGGAAATAAATCGTCCTTATTCATCATTACTTTCCTAAAGTTAAAGTTAGCTATTTATCAAATGTTGTTTTGCAGGAAAAAAATAATACGTCGTGTACAAGTGCGTTGTTGTGTAAATTGATTACCTTTCTATTTGGCCTGCACAATCAAGTTATGCAGTCATTATATATTTACGCGCGTAACCGCCGATTACGGCCAAGTCTAGATATTACTTCAAATCTTAAAGGTTACCGTTTGGCGAAACCAAACAGGACTGATACTGGAAGCCGATCCGAGATATGTTGGCTTCCCGTGTTACCGGATAAAGGTGAACGCTAATTTATTCATCATCATCAGGCTATACTAGTCCACTGCTGGACATAGCCCTCTCCTAATGAGTGCCATAGCGCCCTGTCTTCAGCTTGCCGCATCCAGCATCTGCCTGCAGTCTTTCGCAGATCGTCATCCCACCTGGTCAGAGGACGTTTGCCGAGTCGCGGTCTCCACTCAAGAACACGTTTCCCCCAGCGGTTGTCGGTTCTTCGCGAGATATGGCCTGCCCACTGCCACTTCAGCTTGCTAATTCTTTGAGCTATGTCGTTAACTTTAGTTCTCTGTCGGATGTATTCGTTACGAATCCTATCCTTCAGAGAAACTCCGAGCATAGCTCTCTTCGCTAATTTATTATTAAATTTTAAATATTTTTCATGCAGCGACTAACTCTCTCACTTCCCCACCCCAGTTACTGAGCAATAGGAAAACTTTAGGTAAGACTGGTGGTCAGACATTTCGTTTGCTGTATAAGCGTAACGACTGTCAAAGATATCTATATATAGAATAACAGCCTAGTATTTTACATGGAGCCTGTCTGACCTCCACAACCAAGTGACTCGGTAACGCCAGTTAAAGATCTACCAACCGTTAGTTGAGACCAATGGTTTAACATCTGTTCAGAAGGACGAAGGGGTAGGCTAGGGCTAGGTATTATATGGATGGACCCCCATCCACTGACAGTCTTCGGCGTGCTTGCTTGCTTGACCTTAATCATCGACCCGTACGAACGTTAATTCTTAGCTAGAGCCTCTGCGTTTGCAACGGTCAAACTATAAATAACGCTAACGTTTCCGGATGGGTTACCTGTAAGTATTGGTAGAGATAGGTACCTATATACATTACCTGCTGATGTTTACAATTTTCGTTGCGTAACCCACCCAATAACTGTTGGTCTGTGAAGTAGGTATGTAAGAGGTAATTTGTAAAACATATTACATTAGGTTCCCAGGTAGGAAATGATCGTTTGAATAATTGTATGTCTACTTTGTTACGCACTTACTCGTGGCTAAGCATACGATGAGTTATGCTTACCTTGTTATGTTTTATTAGCTTTTTGGCTGCTGAAATTTCTCTGTCTGATGATACGCCATCAGCGAAGAGAAAACTTCTCGTTCTATCAATTTGCAGATCTTCACCGGCATTTAAACACGTACACGTAAGGCCCTTGCGTTATTGTATGATACAGTCTTGAATTACTGCGATAGAAATCTTTGCAATTTAATAATAAGATTTTTGCAAGAGATTTTGTGTTTGTTTCATCAAGTATTTATGGAGTTTTATAACAGATATTTTTCTTTTTCCGCAGGTATGTGCGTAACGCTGATTTCTGTTAAGCTCGAGGTAATATAGTATTAAGTCTAATCCTCTATTTTTAAGTGAAAATCTTAACAACAATAAGAAAACCTCGGGACAACAAGGTGCTAGTTTGACTCGCCTACCGTGAGTTACATGCCTTCGTAGGAAAAGTCGCACCATTCGAGTTACTTCTTTACCACTTTGGTAAGAAACTCTAATAACGAATTATCTACTTTATATAATTGCAATAAGCCTCTTATTTATAAAAACGACTGGCACTTACTTATTACCTTTCCAGTTATCTATTCCCATCAAGAAACATAACCATAACAATACTCTTCTCCAATTTAAAGGGTTTTCGAAGCTCGAATGTTTATTATAAGCTAATCACAAATATATTGCCGTCTCAGCTCGCACCTTTAAGTAAAGAACACTAAATTATATCGTCGCTACCGATTGATATCGAAGATTAGGTTTCTTGAAATCGATGTTACCTGCAATGGAATCGATATCCGTACAGCAGCAATTTAAGCGCATCGATAATGATCGACCAATCCGTCCTGATCTCTCGCAGTTGCATTTCACTGTTTATTTTTAGTGAAGAATTCATTTTATTCGGGTCTTGGTAGAGTGGTCATAATAAAAGTGTATTTCTTAGTTTCCGTTGATACAGTTTTCCAATGTATTGCGTCGACCAGTTTTTATGATTCAATCGCCGTTGCAACTTGATGGCGAACGTAATTTGTTCGAAACTGGAAATGTATCCGAGTATAGCTTTATTAATTTAATATTTTAAAGAGCCGTGTGCAAGATGGGGGTTCTGTAAACGTATTCTATCTTCTATTAGCACCACTGTCAATTAAACTTTTTATATAATATTATTTGTGTAATAAACTGGCAACTTTGGTCCATTGTTGAACTATCAATTTGATGTATCAATTCCTTTTTTCTCTGACTCAATATTTAATGAAGTAGCTGTACTTTAAATTCCTGTATATTTCCCATTGGCAACTTTTCAGGAACCTAAGGGGGTGAGTAGATACTAACTTTAACTCATAAACAAAAGCGTTCCTAACTTCAAAATTGACCTAATTTCTTGCTTTTAGTTACAGCCCGCGGTTTAGGTTTTTCCATTATTAAATTATTGAATTTGATGAAGTAAATGTTGTTGTAAATTAGCGTTGACAATAAATAATATAATATTAGTATTGCTGGCATAATTACGTTAATATATACAGACATATTGTGAATCACTGGTGTCAGTCGTATGATAATCCTGTGTAACAGATCAATGATTTAAATTAAACTCATATATTCGAATTAGCCAGTGGAAAGGACTCAATCCGGTGGATTGATTGATTGAAGTCACACTATAAAGAGTAGAGACATTCATTAAAGAGCACTTAATAGATAGTTTACTATCAAATACACCCACACTTTACCAAAGAAAACAAAGTCAAACAGTATCGTGAACAGGGAAACATTGGCACAAATCGAAAGCGCCCTGAACTCGTTAAACCCACTCAAACCAACATTAATTCAATCTAAGGATTAACTTTCTAAATGATGTACAAAACTCATTTGCGGTATGACAAGTGATATGACCACCGCCACGTTGCGTTGCTTTCACGGGGCTCCTAGTGACATTTAGGTTGTATCTAGATGAGCCCAGATTATCTTGCTGTACCATCAGAACACTACTGGACCTGTTTTTATCTATTTACTAAAGTTCGCCCCCGGCTTCGCTCGCATTCATGTAGATTTTGTGAATCCTTCGGGAACAGTAGATACTTTTTTCTAGATGATAATATAAAATGGAACCCTATATCCTTTTCTGTACCCATTACTACGTGTTTTCAAAAACAATGATGGCGGCTGAGTAGGCCTCGTGAAAGCGTAACTAACAAACAAACTCACATTCGAATTTATTCATATTACTTGGAATTGAATGTCCTACAGCGGATTCTTAATGGTATTGTATAAGCAGACATGATCGTTGGGCGTTTTAGCGCTAATAGCATAAGTGTTTTAAGACTTCTCGGGTAATGAGGAAACCTAGTTAATGGTTTTGCAAATCTTGCTTTGAAATGGCATACGGTATTCATATTTTATGATTGTAATATGTAATATGCCCTATGCTTTTAGCTAAGCTAAACATGCCTTCCTGATTTTTCGTCACTTCGCAAACGTCGTACGGACGACGCACACCTAGAAAGCTGAAGTAGCTACGCGTTGCCGGATGGTTACACATATTTTTACTTTGATGAAAAATGTGTGTGTTTGTAAAATACCGTTCCCCTTATCTCTTAAGTTTGCTAAGTGCAAAAATCTAAAATAATTTTAATTGATGGAGGTTAATGTAAATACTACAAATAAAACGATGTCTTTAAGTATTTAGCGCAGTCTTAGTTATGCCGTCCCAAACAACGAAATAAAATACAATTTTCCCAAAAAACCCTCGGAACGCGTGTCGGACTCGTATTTTTTGTATTTTAGGATGAGAGATGAAAAAGGACTTTTTGTAAAAACAGCTTTACCTTGATTCTATATTATAGTAGTCCAACTCACTTGATTTGCAAATGCTCTGGGCTTTTCATCTGCCATATCTTATTTAGAGATTGTAACTCATTCCACACTCAAAATTATTTTCAAGAATTTCAAAATCTTTATTGTGTTCGACAAAGGTATATTGTTGCACTGTTTAATTACTGTTGCAATTAAAGATTACGATCAATCAATCAATTTGATATGAATAGTGTTAAGATTAACTGACGGCGGGGGGTTATGTGGGCTATCTGTCATATTAGTTGCAATAATGCTTCGGCTGAAGCAGGTTGCTTCACTACCTTCAATAACTTGCTTCATTTGATTAAGATATTTTAAGTCGCTATCATTATCGCCATTAAAAGTCATTGACTCATGGGTGATTGAATCCAGGCCTCTTTCAGGGACATCGACACCATGCGTTCAGTAGGTCCCCCATTCTGAACCCCGCAGCGTTGAAAATTTTCGTCGAATTTTCCTCATTTCTAGGGTTTTTTTTAATTAAACTGCATAAAATCACGATTTCTACTGAGTTAGCCTAGTGATAATGAGAAAAGTGAAGTATTAACTTTATGATTAATAATCTCCGTGGGTAAGATACAAATGACGATTTTTTCATGACTTTTTAATATTTGTCTGCTACTGGAGGGTCCGTCAAGTCGTTAGTTCGTGAAGATGGCCCAGTGGTTTAGGCCTCGCCTCTTGTGCACGAGGTTGTGGGTTCAAACCTGGGCAAGTACCAATGTGAGTTTTTCAATTCATATGTACTTTCTAAGTTTATCTTGGACATCATTGACATCGGTGAAGGAAAACATCGTGAGGAAACCTAGACTTATATAATTAATATAAGTCTGAAATCGCCAACCCGTCTTGAGCAAGCGTGGTGATTAATGCTCCTGCCTTCTCTGTATGAGAAGAGGCCTTTGCCCTGCCTTTGGGACAGTAATAGGCTGGTACTGGTACTTGAGGGTCCTGAAGCAAGTACTGAACTTATTGTTTCGTTTATACGTTGATGTCTCTCCCGCCCTGTATTTAAACTTCACTTACTTCTTTATAAAGTTTTTAGCTAACTATATTTTCATGTTTGATTCTATTAGGTATATAAATGGATGTTAGTAAATTTCTGTTATCACTTATTTTCATTAAAACATGATCCCAAGCTTAGTTGTTATCATTTATCACAGTTATTTTTCCACAAACGACAACAACAACGGATTTTGGACATCTAATGTCCCATTTAAGTTTCATTGCTATAATCCAAGGCCATTTCCTACAATCGACGTCACATTTAGGATATTTGATTGCTGTATTTAGTAGTGTGTTGTCCCATTTCTAATACCGGGGCTTATTAAGATATTTTACGACGTTTGTTTACAAACAAACGCGGCCACTTCACGGCTTGCGTCAGTTGACGTAACGCGAGTTTTGTCAGCGGCTCGGCGCACACGCACGTCTTTGATGTCGCCCGATTTACGATAAAAACTTGTCGCGTTTCGTTTTGACTGACTGCCCACTTCCTCGTCTGTGACTGGGTTAAAAATAAAGGTTAGATATTTATATAGGTTATATTTTATCCTAATGGAGTTTTGTGATAAGGACTTAAAAAAGGAGAACATAAACTTTCTATGAAGGTTCATCGAAAGTTAATTTGAGAATGTAAGAACAACTTCTTGCAGTTAAAACACAGTTACACTTCCAATCTACATATATGTTACATTGTTGTTAACAGTGTCTTAACTTTTATTACAACTGCGGTAGGTTCCCAGAAAATATTTTTATTTGTTTCGCTCATTAGAGCGAGAATATCTTAACTAGCAATTGCTGGCTTTAGCTCGGACCACACCGAGCGAGTCCTATGCGGGACGCGTGACGCGATTGCACGGTCGATAGTTCTAATCATTGAGGAGTCACGCGATTATTTTCGCTAGTTTGAGCGAATTTTGTCTCGCGTCCCGCGCGGGAATCGCTTCAGTTTTGCCAAAGCTGTGTTCAAAAAGCAAAACTTTAGATGCACGTCGTTTACTAAAGTCTAATGTGTACGTGAGATTTCACGTTTCAAATACGGCACAGGTTACACAGATGCTCGTACGCGAAACTAGGTTAAACCAGGCAATTAGCTACAAGTTACCTATTTACATAGGTGTTACTGCGATTTGTAAATGTAACTCGTTTCTACTGCAAATACGTGAAAAGAGAGATTATATACATCAATATTATCCTGTTAATATTGCAAACGTGAATGTTTGTTTATTTAACTCTTGTAAGCAAGCACTACTAAGTTTGATTCTCGGAGAATTTCTTAGTTGCAGCCCGTTGTTTGTATTTTTACCCGGTTACGGGCATAATTTCGGTAATACGGGCGTGATGGTAAGGAAGTTAATACGCATTATCAGCTTTATGAATGGGATTTGACACACAGGAAAAATCGAAAAAATATAGTAGCCTGTTTCACACTGCAAGACTTACGCCGTCTCATATAGAGGAGGTATGCGCATTAATCACCACGCTTGCTCACGGCTGTTTATTGATTTTAGACTTTCGAGTATTTCAATATAAGGCCAGGATGCCACACGTTGTGTTTCCTTCACCGATGTCATTCTTCTAGGATAAACTTATAAAGTCTATATATCTTTAAAAAGTTACGTCGGTATTTGATTTGAACCCTCATGCATGAGAGACGAGTCTTAAACTACTCGACCATCACGACTTTACCCGGGAAATTATAGGACAGGTACATTACATCCGCACATGATATACTTAAGTATATGAAATAAAACATTATTTTATACATACATAAACGCCTTTCCGAAATAATCGGAAGTTCAACTCAAGCTCGTTTATTACACGAAACACAATAAGAGAACCAATTGACCTCTTTACAAGTCGAAATAAAACAACTCCTTGTACGTCTCAACAAAATTGTAGTCAATAAAACGGACGGGCCCATCAGGAATCGATGTTTTTACACCATAACGGTGTTTCGAGTGCTTTAACAATAATGCCCTTGTGATAAGGAGATCAATGGCTCTTTTATAGTCTATTGTACTGAGTGCTAGTTCAAGTGTACGCCTTGTTTCCTTATGACTTCATTTTATGTTGAACGTTTTATGTTCCACGTTTCGGATGTTTTGAGTTTTCTCTTTAATGTAGAACATTGCTCATAATTTCCTAATATAAAATAAATTGTAATTTTACTATAAAATATTCCGGCGATAAATTGTGAATTAGATTTATTTCTGTGCATTTGCTTTATTTCAATTTAATGATAACTACATATATACTCGTACAAGTATAGTAAGTAAAAAATTAACTATCATTACTAAACCTAACCGAAAATTATAGAAGGATGAATTTTTATTTTTCAACGCCTGTTGCGTTGAAAAATAAAAATTCATCCTTCTCGCTGTCGACTGGTAATTTCTGTGAATTGGTATTTTGAACTACACTACTGTGATCGGTTTTTAGTCAGTCTGTGGATGGGTGATGATGACCGTTTGTAACATATCGAGACTCCTCCGTGCCTCGGAAAGCACGTTAAGCCGTTGGTCCCGGCTGTCATTTGTAGATCTTTGACAGCCGTTACGGGTAGTCACAAACCCGAAAGTCTGACAACCAGTCTTACCAAGGGGTATCGTGTTGCCCAGTAACTGGGTTGTGGAGGTCAGATAGGCATTCGCTCCATGTAAAATACTGGTATTCACAGACAAATATGGTTTTTACTTTGAACTACGAAGCCGTAAAAGCACTTAAGAAAATTAAAATACTTGCAATATTCTCATCAATATAGATAGAGAAAACTTAAGGCTAAAGGATGCAATAAAAAGGCACTGCCATGGCCATAGTTCCCCACTTTCCCAGCTTAGAAATGATCACAACATGAATGAAGCTGCATTTTAAAGTAAATTATGTACATATTACGCACATACCTACATAGGTGTGGGGAATTGAGGACGTCCTGTTCCTAATACGATCTTATTCGAGGTGATGATGTATTTCGAATTCTCGTAGTCCTCGTTCTACAATGTTGTGATAAGGTTATTTTTTCAATAGTAAGTTTTTTATTATTTTTCATTCTAAAAGTTATCACCGTCGCAAATAGCTGTCACTGTCTTTTTAATAAATTACTTGACCAAAGACTGAAAAGTCCGAATCTGTACATTTGTGTGCTTAAAGTAGTTAATAAATAAATACACGAGTATGTATACTAAATTAAATAATAAATACCGCTACTAAAATATTATGAAGATTATAGATTGCAACAATGAAGTATTAAGTTATCAACAATTAAGTTATCGTATCACTTCCATTTTAACACTTTCTTAATTATATTTTTACATCTAAAACCATTAGAACACCTATATCAATGTTATTATTGCATCTTATTAGATCATTGTAATATTAAGTACACCATAGAGAGATGTGTCACAGATTAAATTAGTAATATTGATAAATTACTCAAAACAGCCAAATATCTAACAGCTATTTTCGACGTTGCCATCTTTTAGAATGAGACGTTCACACATCCCATTCCTATCTGAAGATTTTCTTCATAAACCATTAGGGACAGAAACTCATTAGCCGGCGTCCTCCTTAATGACTGCAGTCGATATTAATAAATGGAATTAGCATTAGTAATTGCGTGTATCCGTCAAACTGACCGGAAAATATGATAGTGCGTAATCCCTGTGGCCTTTATGTATTTAATATCTCTTTTATTATACATAATGCGGATAGCATTAACGCTAATAAAAGTGTATAGTAAGATTATGACGTTAAAATAGCAAGCAATATATGAGTAGGGACAAGCCCGCCACACTATTCACAAACCACTGCAACTCCTGAAAACCAGAATTAACAGAAAAGCGTCGAGATAATGAAGCCCGACGAGTCCCGGAGAAACGATTCAACTGTCTTGGAGCAATATATAAGTAGGTAGGAGGTGATATATTTTAAACTGATTCAGCAAAAACGGTTTGGCAAGAAATGTGGAAATAGCACTTAAGAAAAATGAGAGACTACTCTGAGTATGAGTTCATTTTTTCGAAACTTTAGAACCTAAACCGAATATTTTCATCTCAAAATCGTTTAGCGTAAAAAAAACAAATGAACGTTTGCACTAAAACTTTGTTCCATTATTTCAAAGGTATTTTTTTTAGAGAAATCTATAATATTTACAGTACCTATTCGAAAAAGGAAGCATGCATGATTGTAAGCCAGCATGAAGCTGGCTTACAATCTATAAACGCGGTTTCAGTGTTTTAAAAAAACTTTCCCACCTTACCTATCCGAGTCATGAAGTATTGTAGCGCGCATTCCAGGAGTAACCAGAAAGTATACTCCAGATTCTAATACGCATAAGTTAGTAGTTTTAATCTAAACATTACATATAGCTAATAAGTGTACCTAGATATCATTCAAGCATCGTTACTCTCACAAGCCAATTACAAAGCGTCTAGGTCAATCTCATCTCCTTTGACAATTCGGTGAAGGAGAAATTTTGTAGCTGCTGATATCCAAACCGCAGACAAATTATGCTTCTGTAACCGTGATTGAACCTCATTTCATGTCTGACACAGAGAAAACAAATGATAATGATAATGACACAGATTTCAATCTACAAAATGTTTTATCGAATCAATTGATAGTAAGTAACATGGGATCAATACATGAATATATTATGTAACTGGTGTTTAAAGACCTATTGTAAAAACAAAGTCCTTTCTAAAAATGTATCTATTAAGCTTGTCCAAAACACATAGAAAATGCAAATGAATGTTGTTATTTGTGAAGCAAATGGACCATGTAATGTAATTTATTGTTAAAGTCTACAAGAAATTGGGAGTTAAGTTTGCATGGTGAGCTTTTATTTAGCTACGACGACGCCTACGAGATTTTAGATATCCGTCTAGTAGACAATTTAGATATTAGTAGATAAGTTTTTGGTCAAAACAGGATATAAATACTCTATATTAATATAATAAAGGTTAATATTTTTTTGTGAAAGCTCTAATCTCTGGAACTACTAGTCGGATTTGACTGATTATTGTTGTATATGATGTCCACATTCATCAGGAAGGCCATACGTTATAGGATGTAGTTTAACATCACGCTACGGCCTTTAGGAGCGGGTAAAACCGCGGGGCACAACTAGTATTGTATTAAAACTGAAGTATCCGTCGGATATGAAAAAACCTTTTTGCATTTGAAAGCCCAATTTTTAAGGAAGGTTCTAGACAATGGAACATCACCCTACAGTACACTACACTATAATGTCTGTTATTATAACAGACATTATAGTGCCCAGCCTTAAATATTGCACTACGAGGTTCTTCTTACTTCTACGAGGGTCTCTACTTTAAAGAGCTTCGTTCGTCTCTGTTTTTTGTTTATCTATCTTTTTTCCAATATTTGATGTGTTATTTTAACTAGAGATGACTCTACATCTCCGCGTCATTACAAATATACACTGAAAACCACTTCAAAAGTAGGTACTTATGTCAGAATTCACAAAAGTATCGGTCCGATTAAAATAAAACAAATCCACAATCTACCAAGTTTATAGAAAGTGTAAGCGTCAATTTTATTTATTGTCCGATAAGGAACACCATATTTGCATCAGAGCCAAGAGATAACTGGACAACAAATAACTGAACAAAATGGGTTTAATCGACGGTAACGTTTTCATTGCTAATCGTTTCGTGAAAGTCGATTTATGTTTTAATATCGAGTTTCTTATCGAGTAAAAAGGCTGCGCCAGTGAATTAGACTGCTGACCACATTTACGCTGTTCGCCGTAAATTGCGCTATTACGCTTTTCTCTTATTGAGTTAGTGCAGATAAGTAGGAGTGGTGCAAACCCACATCATATAGGTAGCTGGTACCTAAAGCACAAATCTCAAGACATTTATTTCTCGTATCTTGATTTGTTTTGCACACATAAATCTTGCGGATGCTGTGTTCAATTATGTTATTTCTGTAAGGAGTATGTTTGATCACATCAGTAAGGTCAGCTACCCAAATTGAGAGATCCCAAAATCCAACAAGGAATGAAGTGAAAATCCCATTTATTTCGCCGTGTTCAGAACAATAATTTTCTTATATCTCATCGAATAAATCACTTGACAGACGCTCACTTAGCAACATCGGTATCGAGTGAACCATCGTCGATACAACTCTTTCTGTGCAAACAATAGGCCGCCTGTACACTACCAATTTCTCTGTCAGCGCCCGCTGCATACGCACCTTTTAAGGTTTTTGACGTACGTCATTTTTACAGCCATGAATATAGAGATATTGGGATGACGGATCGGCTGATGCAAAGGTCAATTCGATTATTTTAATCGAGACATTTATCTCGATTCTTATTGTTTTCAAGTTCCGCGATACGAGACGTCTTAATCGGTATGCCATTTCGGGTGTGTCATATTTTATCTGTGATCTACGGCTGGACGCGAGTGAAGGATAACAGTGATTTGGTATGTAGATGTCACTTGTAATGATACACTCTCGCTGGGTGGTTGTCCCGGCATTGTACCATTGTAAATAATCGCCTGACAAAAGAATTATAAGATTTCTTTATCTCATTCCGACTGCAGCATGCAATTAAGATATTATAAATGTTTTTTTTTTATATTCACATTAAACTTTTTGCTGATAGAAATCTGTAGAAAGCAGGATATCATTTTTATTTACGTCCACGATTTAAGGTAGTCGGTTATGAATATTAATATTGTAATAATTAAAGTCAGACAAATAAAACAAAAGTCTAGACGTATAATTGCCACAGACGTTCTACAATAATAAATCTGCATTAATTAGATTCGTATTCGTATCACAATATTTTGTATCTGAATGGGCATAAAACTTATGGATAGACGGAGGTGTCTAGCTTTGCGGTTTCCTAAAGCCTTGAGGGTGTACCTAAATGAGTATGACTCACTAAGTTTTGCATGGGCAGTTGATTCTGTTGCAATTTTCATAAGCGTTAGGTACGGAGTCCGCCAGTCGCTTTGAAAAAACGATTCAGCAGAATCGAGTCAGTATTTTAAAGTACTACGATGTGGTAACTGGCCTCGCATTCTATTGAGACTCCGTACAACGATAGGCCAGGTCTAGGTCGAAGTGTTACCACTGACGTGCAGCCTACTGCACCTATAAAATAGCAATCCCGATCACCATTGAGATTCAATGTCATTGCTAGAGGATGACAATACATTCACACACGCTTCTTCCTATTTCGACCTTAGGTCTTGTTCAAGTTTTTCTGCTAGACCTGAATAGACCCATCTCAACATAGATCTGATATGACTGGTTGAAGATTGACATCCGGGCAATACTGCAACCTAGGTTAGTTAGGGTACTGACAGCTCATAGTGGCCACCAAAATGTCAAGCCCATTATTCACACCAACTCGCACTTTCGATAGTCAAGAACACTAAACATAATATTATGCAGATGTGGTAACAAATTCGGTACTAAGTTGTATGCGCAAGCGCGTATGCTTTCACTCTCACGCCTTCGACCGGTCCGCGATGCGTTTCCGCCGGAAGGGCGCTCGATATAGTGCTTAAATTTATGGTTACATTTATCGATACTAAAGGTTTTTGACTTAAAACCATCTCAAATGGTCTCGCATATTAAAGTAATATTTGGTTTTAATATTCAAGATTGTCAGTTCCGGTATTTCTTCTTGATTAAATAACAATTAATTTAAACCGCGTTTTATCGCTTAAAACCGTCCTTTTGGATCACGTGGGTCACGTTGTGTCACAAGGTAATAAACAGGCTTTAAAACACACTGAAACGTTGCCTGTTTATTCCCATCGTCATGTCATTTGAGACTCGAAAGAGTTAAGTCACATGGGCTCAGACGAAAGAATTATTTCGTATTTTATAGAAAATCAGGGCATTACTTCGGTGTTTAGTAATATAATCGTTAAAAAAACATCAACACTATCCAAATTAAAATACAGACATATATACAAAGTTTTAAGTTTTTGTCATAGAAATCAATGTTCTTACATAGAGATAAGTAATCGGACCACGAATTGAATTCGGACCTATACAGCAATTATTTTTCTGTCAGCGATCATAAACAGACAAAGATAATAGTTTATTAGTACAAGTTAAAGCTTTTAGATAGACATCTGTCGACGGATGTAATCGTAACACATTTTATTATTTCCTCCACTTTAATTGAAGCAATAATTATATCGGGATTAAGGACAACGGAACTGTTACATTACTGATATCTTCTAATTAGGTACAGAATAGAATTCCTTTCTAGAAACATCTTTTTTGGGAAAACATTGTAAACGAAAGAAAAATATACTCCTGAACAAAAATATAATCGACAATGAGTCGAAATTATTGCCCAATCGTTTGGCAAACAATACGAGCTGGCAAGTGAACGGCATCGATTTCCAAACCATTGATGATATTATCGATATGGACACCTACAGCACTGGGCTGGTTACTCCGACCTGTGTTAATGTGAGCAACTCGATCCAGCCTGATTCGAGAATCGAGTTTTGATGTGTGACAGACCGCGTGGGAGGTCAGTAATCGATATTAGATAATCGCATTAGGTTTACAAATGTTATACTAATACCTTTTGGTTGAGTCACTTAAGACAGTTACATCACATAACTATTGTGGTTTTATTATGTGTAAACGTGGCATGAGTGAGCGAATTTAAATCTTTTGGACTTGTTATGATAAATAGGAAAGTAGGAAATGTGTGTAGATAGGATTAAGGTGGCTAGACTCTTGGATTTCAAAGTTCAGCATTCGAAGAAGAATGGTCGGTGTTATTTCCTATACTACTAAATACCCTTGCGAAATCATACTGACCATGTGTAACATGTCCGCAGCATCAAACATGGTTTTTTAGATGCCCAGGTACGTAAGTAGATAGTTTTAAAATCAATTAGGTCTTGTTAATTGATTATCCCTTCTAGTTAACAATTTGGTTAACAAAACCACACAGTATGTCTTGACTCCCTCGCAATCTGGGCACTCCTTCCCGCACACAGCAATACAAAAAATAACAACCAACGTTATCACTATATCACAGTAATTGGCCAACCAGTGAAAGGACGAAAGATGTCAAGCAATGCAGAACAATTAAAAGGAACAATGACAAACTGAAGGCTTTGTCTAAGCACGGAACCCGGTAGCGGCAGGCTTGGGCCACGAATCGTGGCGCAAGCGCAGCCGGGGTGTGTGGGCCGTGTCATGCTTAATTTCGATACAAATTGCTAAAGCTTGAACATGGCGAAAAGTTTCAGTAATTTAATCGTTTGAGTAAATTGTGGGTATTATCGTTATTGTATAGAATAGAGAATTGGGTTGCGTTTCCGGTGAATAAGACACACCCTCTCTTTAAGGTGGGTTTGTCGATTGTGCCCGCGAAATTATATGTCGTGAAAATAATAAGCGATTGGTAGTCAAAATAATTTCGAGAGCTTTATTGACGTTTTAAGTCGTGGAGTTGCGGATATCGGCCTATCAAACAATAAAATTTGGTAATTTATACGCAGCTTTTTTGTAATCAGCAAACAACGTAAAAAGCGTTGCAATTTGGAAAAAATGTAAAATTAACTATGAATCATGATTGATTGGATCTGTTACTCAATTAGAGGATAAAAAAATGCCGGCAACTAGGCCAATGTAACCGGACAAATTCATTTTTTTATTTACTTTTTTAAATCTTTGTTTCCATACCACGTGTATATTTCACCCCATGAAAACGGAAATCTTGAGCAACGAAATATATTAACTCGGTGACAAATTCCTTGACCAAGGTCGGTTGTGCCAAAATGATTCAAACGAGCTCTACCTCTAATATGTTTATTGGAACTCATTGCTTAAGATTTCCCTTTAATCCTGGTCCCTGTCACATTCCATCAGAAACATAAATTTAATGTGTTGTAAAAGAAAGTGAGTATGTACCTACTAGACTGTAACCAACATCGTCTGATAGGAAGATTCGGATTAGTTGAACAAGTACCTTTAGGTTTATTTTGAAACACCATTATAACAAGGCAGCTAATTAAATTTTAATTAAAATCTATAATGGAAACAATAAAACCAACAAAAACTGGATCGAGCGCAATCACCTTTCAAATCCTATGATTTACTACTAAATTCCTGCTGCAAACCTCACACAATAAACACACTGAAAGATACACGAAGCAACATCGTGTCGAACTGTGTCGAATTTTATAACGAAGGAAATAAGGCCTCAAGTCCTGTGTTCGGCTGTTGGAAAACGTTCGACGAAAGTCAACATAAATTTTGTTTGCACCTCAAAGATTTTAATTGCCATTATTGTGATAACATTAATAATAAATGATGCAACCACGATTTATAGTAACTGACGTGTAGAAAGTTTAATTTTTAGCTCAATGTTTGATTAGTTTGCGGTCGAAAATGACGTGTGGAGCATAGAGACTGACAGCGTTAATTGAAGTTTTTTTATGTCACCTGTTAATTTCAGACTAATCTAATGTCAGTGACTAGACTGGATATATTTATTGTTAAGTTGTCTTTGGTTGAATCATTCTTATATTGGTCTGAATTTACAATAGCGAATACAAATAATAATAAGAAAAATACTATAGGACATAGAAATATTCGTATGTTGAGATTCAGATTTATGATAGTCAAGTTCACACTTAACTATCATAAATACTAATTTTGAATCTATTCGTTCAGTTTGCAGAATCGCAACATATGAATATATCCTATTGTATTTTTCATATTTATATTTAATGTATTTTTATATAATATTTCAAATAGTTATGTATTGATATATTTAAATAGTACACCACAAACTACCAACATATCTTTTCTCCTTCTCTATCAAGTCCATTCAAAGGTTGTCTGTAAGAGATCGCTTTTAGCGATAGGGCCGCCCATTGTAACAGCCTATGTATCTCTTAAAGTAAGTTTTCATGGTGTACCATAATGAGTTTTCTATTCCTGTATTGAATGAAGGGTTACGCAGCGGTGTACTGTAGTTCACCCACATTTCGCCGGTTGTGTTTCAAGTCCCATGTAAAGGGCGAACCTACTGTCCAAATCTTCGAACGTCTGAACTCTGTGTAATAAAAGTTCGGACGTTCGAAATTTAGTGTTACTACCCGCCTTCTTAGTCTTCTTATAAGTATTTTGCCCGACCTTGAAATCGAACTCATACTCAGCAGCAGCGCTTGCGACCTGGACCAACGGGGCAGTCTATACTAAAGTTAAAATTACTGAATACTAGTATTTTACATGGAGCTACTGCCTACCTGTCGTCCACAACACAGTAATTGAGCAAAACGATACTCGTTTGTAAGCCTGGTTGTCACTTTCAGGTAAATGATAGCCGGGACCATCAGCTTAACGTGCTTTCCGAGGCACGGAGGAATCTCGATATGTAAAGAACAACCACCCATCCACCGACCGCCCTCGGCAAGTGTAGCTTAGCCTTCGATCGATCCGTGTGCCTAACCATTAAGTATCATTGCAATGATGGTGTCTGCAAATCTTTCTCTAGTCCAGCGTCAGCATTGTGAAACTAATGACCATACATTTGTCAAGGCACGCCATGACGACTGTTATTTCCATCTCCAAAACTTTCTTTGCATCGAAACTTGCTGTTCCCATAACCACTAATTAACACGTTTACTATTGAGGTTAGTCTACGAAATGTTCAAATGATACCTTACAATCTTTCTCGTTTGACATGGACTCTTTTAAAACCCCATAGTTGCCAACCAATTCACAAAGACCCGTAATCAACGTAACAATGTTAGTGTGAAGAGGTAGTTTTTAAGTGGACGATTTCGCAAAATCGCCCTTTAGACACGCAACGGTTATTATGGCAATTAAATGATTAGAACAATTTCAAAATGTAGGCAGTCTGTAATTATCGTATTGGAAAGAAACCCTTCTAATGGGTTACAAAAATAAATTGCTTTACTACTTAATTGTGTGAAATGAGGCGTATTGAGTTTTGAAATTGCATTTGCTATTGTAACTGCGTCGTTGGTCTGTTGGTTGCAAGCGCTTGTGCCAAGCATGAGGTCTTGGCGTCGATTCCTGTGTCGGACACAGGGTTGTCGGAGTTTTTTATCTGGATTTCTTAGTAGAGCAGCTCAGAGTCTGGGTTTGTGCCCGATTGATGGCATATAGGCTTGCCCCCTATAAAATGTAACTTAAACATACCGATTGAAATCTGGGTGTACTATAGGTGCACTTCTATCTAACCCTTATGGGAATACAAGCGAGATGTTACGTTAATTTAAGGTTGTTTCTTTATGTTCCACAATGTCTTAATTTTAAGATAAACTTACAGTAGTCATGTAAGATACCTGAGATGTGATCTTTAAAGCCAAATGTAGAACCAACTACTGTTTTGAATTGCAACACAATATGACGTTTGAAAAACAAGTTCTCTTGGTTTTAAATGGAAATGCATTCGTTGTTTTATTCAGTGTACTTTATGACTATAAAATGCCTTCCTTCACTTCATTTATAAGCGGGCTTAGGACAAGTTTGCATGTTCTTTGTTGAACTTCCTGGATTTGTTTAAATAAAACGGAAAATACCTTAGTCTTATTTCTTTAGCCGCGAAAAACACTTGTAAACCTGCATTATACACCACACAACTTGTAAGACTTTCAATACTCCAGAAACATGACACAGTGTACAATAAATACCTAAATTACAGTGTCAACAAGCAGAGAAAGACAAAATCAATCACAGTATAATTATTACGGGCAGTAAAAAAATTACAAATTATTGGTTTTCAGTTGCTTTGCCAGCATTCCCATTATTACTTCTTTGGGAATGATAATAAACAAACTAATTTAAATTTCGATCTTAAGCCAATAAGATTTTTATGTTAATTTTGCAGTCACGTGATTATATTATTGGGCGAAATACACAGCTGTCAAACTAAACTTGAATTCAAGAGTGCGAAACGTCTTATTCAAATGTCGATCGATCGGAATTAAAATCGAGAATAAGCGCGCTGATCTGACTTCTTTTCGTAATGGTCTAATTTAATTTGAATCCCCCATATTCCCTGTGAAATTAAACCTTAATTATTCATCTAATATACTTTTAATTTCTAATGCACAGACCACTACAAACCGTGAACAAAAAATAGTAATTTGTAATATCATAAGCCTCACAATAGACGGAGGACATTTTAAAGTCGTCAAATCGAGCGTGCAGCGGCCATTGTAAATCACTCAACGCAACCAACAATAGATTCGGCTGATCATAAATAATAAATAATCGTTGAGCTTTCTACGGCGCGCTGCCATCTATCATTAAGCCGTGCATTAGCATTCGTGAGACGATTCTTCACTTTCACTGATAATTCGGTGCCAATTATGCAATTTGGGGATACGTCGACGTACCTACCTGCGACAGGAATCGTGTCTACGTGGATAGTTGATTATACGCAACAATCTACTTTGTTGGTATAGTGGTCGCCAGCACTACTGCTGAGCATGAGGTTCTTCCATCTTTGACGACCTATGTGGCGCAGCGGGCGAAGGTCCGCCTGTGACGCAGGGGGTTGCGGGTTAGATTCCCGCCTTGGGACAAATGTTTGTACGATCTACAAAGATTTCTTCCGGGTGTTCTGGGTATTTGCTATGTATATAAAAAAAAGGTAATGTATTGTATTGAGTATATCAGTCATCTAGTATCCATAACACAAGCTCTGCTTCTTAGCTTTGGGGTTAGATGATGCTGTGTGGATTGTCCAGCATTATTTAAATAATTTATTTATCTGTAATTTCTCAGTAGCAGCCCGGAGTCTGCATTTGTCCCTGTTTGATGTCAATAGACGCGCCCAATCCCAAGGCTTAAATCCCATATAAAACCATAATAAAGGTATGCTATAGGTGCACCTGCTTAACCCTTCGAGAAATAAAGGCGCGATGTGTTGATTAATCGCCTGTCCTTTAGAGAACGTTTCGCGCTCAAAAATGTTCCGTTTTTTGTCACAACACTTATTTTATAGTCATGGTTATGCAAGTGTTTATATTTAGACCAGTTTTTAATACTTAGCCAGGCGTTGTTGCGTTAATTTCTTCCTTTAGAACCGCGGTCATGTGAGCGATTTTCCGATCGATGAGTGAATGTGTATTTTTTTGTTCTTGAATGTCTGTTATGGACGTGTTTTGTTTTGCATTACGAATTATGTCAATCTTTATTTTTTGCTTGTCTTGTCATATATTCAGTCTAGCTAGCAATGTCTTTGACGTAAGTAATGTTTTCACCTATTGTGTTAGGAAACATTGTATTGTTTGCGCCAATTTCGTGTCTTAATAATTCACACTCCTGTATTTTACTTTGCCCTTATAAGCTTAGTCTTAAGTTATTCGTACATAGCCGATTTGATATTATTTATTATATTGATAACGGCCCCCACAGTTGGCGGCATTACATGCAATATAACGGTGTAAAATTCCTTCGCAGCGCTGTTCCTGTCGTGTTCCCGTCTTAGTTACCATTTGAACAGCTATTTTATAACGATGTCAACTTCAATCGTGGTTTATGACGGGTTCATACCAAGCTCACCTGACTACCTACATGTCTGTCTTTCTAAAATCCTGGTGCATCACTTACTCACTTGATAGTCAAAGTACGTTTATCGATGCAATTTTATTTGTGCATGTATTTGTTTTTTTATACTATTACGTACGTATTTAAATCAGTTTTGTAATTTAACACGTGTAGCTGTGGTCTAGGTGATTTGCATCGTCCATGCACACGATATCGCGTGTCAGTATTTTTTCTTCGTAAAAAAACCGTGTGTACCAGCGCATGTAAATACTTCTTTACTCGGAACGCACGTTGTATCGCTAAATCTCGGTATCGATTCAGTCGCGGCGTGTGAACAAAACAGAATCGATAGCGAATTCGTGATTCATACGACCCAGACTTCGGTACGGAGATGAAAGTTGAACGGGCGCCTCAGATTGGCTTTTTGGCTTAATGACAGACGGTGTGTGGTCTTATTCGTGCTAATTACTTCTCATGTCGTGGTCAGTGTCATTGCGATCACCCCGTTGATTCGCTGAGGATTGGCCACACATCGCGAGATCACTATCGAGTATCGACAGATTGGGAAACGAGACCAATTAAGGGAAATTGTTGAAAACCCGCCGAATGATTTATATTGCGCGACGATACATGGCAAGTTGTTGTGGCAATTAGCGAGGTGGCGTGGTGGCGCGGTTTTCGCACGTTGGGCTGTTTTTGTTGATTTTTTAAAGTAGTTGTTGCGTGCTTATTAATGATTGTGCGTTTTTAGCTGCTGTTTTAACAGTGTGATCGTTATCGCAACACACTTACCTTTAAAAAAAATCCTCATGTTACCAAGCACTTTGTTTTTAGAAACTGCCTACGAATAATAATCAGAATACAGTTAACCAGAGGACACCATCAAACCCATTTAGAGTCCCTTTCATTCTGTAGTGCGTAGACAGGAAATCTGGAACACATAATTCACGTCCCACACAATTTATCAATATCATCCCACATAGAACGGCTCACTTGGTAATCTAATAAATAGGCTTAACCTGTCGTTCAAGGCTTCATGGCCATACCTTATTGTTCCACAAAGAATATCTTAAGATTTAAGAGCTGCAGCGATGTAATCTTTATTTTAGAACTCTGGGAATCTGCGTACGAGTCGTGAGTACAATAGGTGGGTGCTACATGCTTTAACCAACTGACCTTTCTGTTCCATAATTAATTAAAAACAATAAGAATTGCGTCGAGATCGCGCTACCGATACTACAGTACTGCACGTCTGGCATATCACGCGAGACCGCGTGCGCGCGGGCACTTCGCGGGATTTGTGAGGTTAAGCTGGCGCGGTTTTCGAATTGATGGGTGACCCTTCTTCACGTTTAATCACTTGTAACTAGAGCATTACCATAATCTAGATCGATCTCGTTAGCCTCATCTTTAAACGCATGATTTGTTTTTATCGTGGACGAGAATATTTTAAATGATGGGTTCCGCTGTCTGTTCCGACTCCCACTGGGTGGGGTAGATTGTTCTTGTCACTAAGAGGAATCCTGCGCGTTTCTCAATAGTGGGGACGGTATCAGCTGATTATACAGCTCTTTTTTTGTCTTTACCGTATAGTTCGAGCGAAAATCGAATGCAGTGTTCCCGGGGGTCTGACGGGCGGGTGGCAATATTGACCTTATCTATCTGGATTCAAAGCAGTAGAAACAAACACAGTTTAGTAAAAGGCTAGTCTGATGAATAATAATCTGTGTGAGATCTTGCCACGATACAACCCCACCACGGCTGGCATATCACGCGACCGAGCGCACGCGCTGATCCGATCGCGCAACTAAATATAAAAGCCAATTGTCTCGATCCGCCAATTAAACGATTCGCGTGCAAATCTGTGTGTGTATTAGTCATTGTTTACGCGGATTTTAGTACTTATTCTTTTGCTGGTTTTTTTGCAGGCGGTATTTGAAAATAGAATGGTTTTTTATGGCGGTTTCAAATGCAGACCAAAAAGTCACTGACACGAGAAATGCCATTGACTGATTCGCTTTTTAAATGGAGGAAAAAAACATGCTTTTTCATTTGGTATTACTGGTACCTAGTACCAATATCATGAAATCAATTTGAGCGTCGAACAACCCTGTATAGTACGGAATTTCAATAGATTACTTGGCCAGTTTGTACTGGATCTGTTATGACTGATGTGCCTGTCGTACTGTTTCAGAATCATCTTGAACGAAACCTTTATAATTTATATTTCTCTCATGATGGTAAACGTACATTGCCCGCGGTATCAGCTGAATGATCACCTTCCAGTTGACTTTTAATTAAAGATCGGGCTTTCAATTACCAGTTCCTGGTGCTTACTCTTGTGTATTTAAATATTTACAGAGTTTAATCGTTATAAAACATGTCTGACGTGTCGGCTCCTCTACGAAGACATGGTCTCTCAACAAATTTCCGACAAATGGCCATGTCTGATAAAAAACACAACCAATCGTAAGTCCCGATTAATTACCGTTTATATCGTCATACGTTTCTCAGAACTTGCCAATAATTGTGTAAAAATTCTTTGCCCATTAACGAAACACAAAATAAGGTGAGTAGTTAAGTTATTATATTGTTATTGTTTAAGGTTCGAACACTTAAAATGGTATGTACCAATAAAAAATATACTTAATTCAATTTAACAACGGCACAGTATTGGTGCTCACAATTTGTTGATTCAATGCCACCAGATTTGGTAGCGTTGCGAAAATTTAATTCCACTGTTCAGTTATTTCAGATATCCACGTTGTTTTTGCTCGCATAAAATAACGTAAGCCCTTATTATTAATATATTTTACTCGAAATTCAACTTTGAAGCTTTTCAATAAAGTTTAATTCCATTTGGTGCTGTTTCGGCTCTAGGATTCCGATCGCATTCTTCTGCGCGTGACATTTAGATGCAAGCGCCGACTGAAATAATTTCTCAGAAGCTAATGCGAAAGCTGGCCTCGAAATTCTGTCAACGAGGATTATGTATTGGTATCGCATTAACATTAATTAATCTACACATTCTCTTAAAATGCCCATGGTACAAAAACAGCTATGAAAATAAAAGAGGGAAGAAATTACAACATCTTTTAAGTACCTACTTACTATATACTGTCATAGATCTCAGCATTTTCTCAAATATGTGTTCGTGTCTTGAGCTGCTTACCCTTTTCCCAGCGATGTTATGGTCGCCTTCCAGTCTAACCGGATGCAGCAGAATACCAGTATTTTACATGGACACTGACGATCTGACATCCACAATCCAGTTACTGGGTAACACGCTACCACTTGGTAAGACTGGTTGTTAGGCTTTCGGGCTTCTGTCTACCCGTAACGACAGTCAAAGTTGTGCATTAACAAATGAAACCAACGTGCAACGGCTTAACGTGCTTTCTGCAGCACGGACAGGTCTCTGTATGAATAATGGCTTTTAAAAAGCTTTTCTTTTGTATAACACTTGCAAGCTATATTAAGGTAGAATGTACATGGATCCATTTATATAATTTAAGAACTTATTTTTATGTACCTACATCCTAAGGAAATAAAGACCTATACTATTATTTCCTATGTAATGGACGGTCACCCATCCACGAACCGACCTCGTCAAGCGTTGCTTAACTTTGAAGATCGTCCAGTGCGGCTGTTATCACTTTGCCACGGGCCTCTCATTTTATATGGTCGAGTAAAAAACATTATTTAGAAAAAAATTCGAAACACGTTCCCATAATATCAGAACAATACTATCACAACACTCACGGGTGTTCTCCACATTTTCCTTAATGCCGATTTACATTCAGTACAAACGCATGTAGAAACGATTCATTTTCTACAAAAAGCTGGAACAATGGAATCGATGTCCCGGTCACTTGTCTGGTTTCCATACTTGTGAGCTTACAACTGTCTACCCCGTAGGCGTGACATGCGCATTTGCTGAAACAATCGTCTATTTACCTTCCCGATGATCAAACACACCCTTCGGTCCCACGTAATAGGATTGATAGTCCCTTGTATTATCATTTGCAGTAAATTTATCATAGGTATCTTTATTGTCTGGAAACTAAGGTTGATTTTTCTTTGATGTGATGGTATTATAAAGTTAGTGGTGAATATTTATCGTCAATTGCGTGTCGTCTCCGTTTTATGCATGGAGATGCATAATGATCCCGATTAGTTTTTGTTACTGAAGCGATATCAAGAGCATACCTACTTGTTTAGAGTAGCTATACTCGTATGATCGTAAATATTTATTTGCTTAATGCAAATGTGACCAACTTTCTGTTCAGTGTTCGTTATAATTTAAAAAATGGTTAACATGCCAACATCACGACTGTATTAGGTTAGGCAGAGGTGTATATTTAAGTTCCATGTAATAGGGAGCGAGCTGGGCACAATTGCAGGTCCCCGGTTGCTACTGAGAAATTTCATTTGAAAAACCCGATCACACTTTTCCCGAACCGAGATTCGAACCCAGGAATGCGCAACAGTAAATAGTTCACACTACTAAATATATCATCTTATTGTGTAATTAAGAACGAATGAATATTAATTCTTCTGCTACAAATTAAATCAAAACCAATCCGCATAGACTTAAATTAGAAATCACTTACGTATTTGCGTAACTGGTGACGTAACAGAATTGATCACCACTGGGGAAATATTAATCACCAGATCGACACGATAAAGTAATTAATTATAAAAGTCATCGAACACAGTTATAATTATTAACGATTGACAAAATGTCGGTTTGATTGTAAGTTGTTTACGGTTATACAATCATCATTGTGTAGATAAGATCTGTATTATATGAAATTTACTGTAATACCAGTATTTCTTATGGAACGACTACCTATCTGATGTCCACAACCCAGTTATTGGGTGACACTATCGTGTTCTCTTACCAAAAGGATCATTTCGTTTCAAAGTTTTGCGTATAATAGCCAATACCAACGGCATCACATGCTTTCTGAGGCACGAAGGGGTCTCGGTATGGTATCCACGCAATGGCTTCAATCGACCTTTGAGTACGTTACTGTTTCTACCACGAGCCTCAGCATTTGTGAGATTGAAAGAAAAAGAAACAAATAATTTCAATTTTCACTAATTGGGAGTAAGTGAAAATTGAAATTATTTGTTTTCAAAACATATTACACTTTGTTATTACATTTCATCATCCTTCTGGGGTAAGGCCAGGAGGATGATGAAGATGATTACACTAGTGTATTCCCATATCTTACGTACCAATCACCATGACTAAAGTAATAGATTTCACTATCAGAGTCATCAGCACGATTAAATCAATAGAATCATCTGATTGACATCAGCCAATGTTGTAATCATCGACGCGATGATCAAGACATTGATGTTAAGACAATGTCGCTTTAATAATGATAATGATTTTGAAATATAGTGATCATTGATGACTGAAATGTTTGTTGGGATTTTATGTAATATAAATTATTCAAAAGTACCACTGCGTTAAAAACGGTAGGTACACTTAAACTAAGCACTACAAAAAATAAAGAGAAAGAAAAATAATCATTTAAAACCTGAATCAAGTTAACTAATAATCATTAAAAATATGGAAAATAATTATTTTCTTACGTAAGAGTTCATAATAATCTTGGATTTATTCTTATTGTCATATTTATTAGTTAACCCATTATTATTGTATATTTTAGGCATTAATTTTAACTGTGTTCTTTTTACCCCAAAGGTAGAGAATGTATTATATCGCAAAGTCCGCTGCTGAACATTAAGTTATATATATGAATAATATTTTTTTTGTTTATTATGATTAAGTATTACATTTTGAATTTAAGAAAATAATTATTTTAAATAATTTTCTTGATTTTAAATTAAATTAAGTTGTTCACTTGTTTGATTTCACTTGATGGTTCTTGGTTTTAAAAATAATTTCTTACCTTGGACACATTTTTTCTGATTTTAGAATAAAATAATCATATTCACTCCAATCAAACATACTAAAACTCACACGATTTTTGCTTACCGCAGACCTTCTGTACCAGTTTATTGTACGGTCATAATGTCAAACTCTAAAAGCGAGATGTTGTTCATTGGTTTTGTCCGTCAATATAATTCGACCATTAAAAGTCATTACGTATCTGATCGAAAATGCCACAGGCGTGACGTAACAAGTTTTCTCTCTGGCAACCCATATGGCGATTGGTTTTATTTTGTTGCCATACTTCGCGTTGTGCAATCTAATTGTTGGTTTTATATTAATTTATTGTTGTTTTTGTTGCAGGTATGTGCCGCAGCTTTCGTTAGCAGATGTTGGTAAAATTAATTAATTGCTTAAATAGTACTTTCTAAGTTTATCTTATATCTCATTGATATCAGTGTAGTAAAACAGCGTGAGGAAACTTAGATTTTAAGTTAACATAAAAACCGAAAAGAAATTTCATAACCGCGTTGAGCAAGCGTGATCAATGATAATTAATGTAAGTGCCTTCTCTTTATGAAGAGAAGAGGCCTTTGTCCTGCAGTGCTACAGTAACAGGCTGGTTTTATTTATTGAAATGCGGCAGTTTGGTATCTATAGGAAAAACACAAAAAAAACTAGTTTTTCACCTCACAGAAATATGGGATGTCAATAAAAGAATAGAAGCCCTGAAATAAAAAATCATTCGTTTCGTTTCTCATACTGATTTAAGGCTTAACCAAACATTAATTACTCGACCGTTGACAAAAAGGTAGAATACTTTCTGGACCCTTTCTCTATGGCTTTTTAGGGCAAATTCGGTGTCTGTCAATAATGTCTACCACCTAAGCCTACATTGTGGAATGCAATAAAGTATAAATAAATAAATAAATGTTAGAAGTTTGTTGCTTGGTAGCTTGCATTACTTATGTATCGAAGAATCGTTTCGTAACTTAAGTCATCGCCTTGTTTTTCGTCGAATATTTGTATACAATAATTAATTTTTAACTCTTGAGCATTACATTAAGATATACTCTATTGTTATTGAAAACCCGCTTTAATGTCGTATTGACGCCCGGCGTCACATTCAAATTTCCTTAGGTACAATAACTGCAATGAGGTTCGAAGGGTAAGGCAGAGGAGTACCTTTAGTACACCCACATGACGCTCAAATGTGTAGCAAATCTAACACTGTTTTTGTACACTTCATTTTTTAAACTTTTAATAATGATTCAAGTTGACATGCTGAATGAATAAAACGTTATATGAATATTAATGAAGGCAAAAAACATATTTTGAAGGACACAATACAGTAGTAGTAGGTACTAACATATTATTATGTCTTAAGTTCTCACAACACTTGTCATGAATTTTAAGTGATTGCAATTTTTTTTCGTGCAAACACGATATGTTAAATGCGTTGCACGAATTTTAAATACTTGGCTATAGACTTAGCTAGTCAACTGCCCCGACGTTGCTTATTCTTGTTGTAGAAACAAATAATGTCTTGGATATAAAGTAGGTATTATTAAGGTGTATTATTTTTATCACTCCTGAAAAATTGAAATCTCTAATCTTTGTCCATCTCTTCGGGAATTGGAGATGTGAAGAAATGTTTATTTTTTACTTTTTAGAGTTCCATAGTCAAACGGCAAACGGAACCCTTGTAATTTCAGTCTGAATGTTCGGATTTTACATTCATTTTACTCTGTGACTATTAGCACAAAATTTATTATATTTTGTAAAAAGATGTATTTTGTACCGCTAAAGAATAGTGTAGTGTAATTGGAACAAAATTAATATTAGAGGTAGCACTTATGTGCCCCATTAAAGTGACAGGTATCCTGGTGCACATAATCAGGGACTCGGTTATGATAATGTCGAACCCCATAATTAAAAGATTAAGCATGTTTGTTCTGAGTATTTTGACTTTTAAACTTAAAACTGCAGAAGTGACTGATTTTCACAGTATAAGAAATACTATAAAATTGTAAATAACATTATTCGCAGCCGGTAGAATCAATTCTGTGCATGCGTAACTATTAATTCCAACCAACGGAACCCTTCTGTTCCGTTTTTGTATTAGTTAGTTTTTGTACTTCAAAAAACTCAAGTCTCACTTCATTATGTCTGTATTAGACAACATTTCATAATAAGCATAGCAAAAAATTAATCAAGTGTAAAATATAACGATCTACTGACTATGAAGCCGATACCTTTATTGACAGCTAAGCAAATGGAAAAAAAATGCTCAATGAAGTATAAAACTTGAATAGGTAATCAACTTGTTCTGTTGCTACAGGAATTAGGAAGTAATTGAGCATTGAATAGTATTGACGGGTGAACTCTAAATATGTATTACTTTTAAATCTGAAACACATGCTTGATTTAGTACCTACTAACCTGTTACTGGACAGAGGCCTCTTCTCATTCAGAGAAGGCACGAGCGTTAATCACCAAGCTTGCTCAAGGCGAAGTGGCGATTTCAGACCTATTGTTTATTTTTCAGTCGAGGTTCCCTCACAATGTTTACCTTCACCGATGTTAGTGATGTCTAAAATAAAGTTAGAAAGTACGTTGGTACTTGATAGGATTCGAACTCACAATCTCGTGTATGAGACGCGAGGCCTTAACCACTGGGCCAACACGACATTAGCTTTAGTTAGCATTTTACTCTCTGATAGATATGTATAAGCTACATATGTAGCACAAAACACAGATTCTCTAGTTTCTGCCCACTATGGGAAAAAGCGTCAGTGTTTTCATGAAATAGACCGCTATGGGCCCTTCCATGTTTTATTATCAAAAAACAGTGTAGCTACACGCCTTGAACGGCATACAATCAAAACAATAATCAGAAATAAGGGTGGTTCATATTGCACCCTCTTACGTCAGAAACACAAGTGAACGGCATAATCAATACCTTCTCAGCTGAATGCGGATTGTTTGACGTCAGTGAGTAGTTTTGCTCTATAAATGAACTTCTTGCTGGCTTAATCAATACAAAGATACGGGTAGGTAACGCTCGCATAACTTATTATCCTGCAGTGACCTACATTATCATATGTGTAGCCTTTTTCTAACTACGTCAGAATCCAGTATTACTGAATGCAGCTGAATACCTACTTCAAACGACTTCGGCGCCGGCGTCCGGTATTCCTGAAATTCCTGTGAATACCAGTATTTAATATGGAGTGACTGCCCATCTGGCTCCATAACACGATACACGGTGATTCTGGATGTTAGACTTTCAGGCTTCTGACTACCCGTAACGACTGTCAAATATCTAAGGTAACAGCCTCCAAGGGACAAACTGCGTGCAGCGTGCTCTCCGAAGCGCGGAGGTGACTCTGTAGGTAATGCGATCGAGTTAGGCATGAGGAGCTGCTAAGTTCGACCGGTGCGGCTTTTATTATTTAGCCACAAGCCATCTGCATTAACTGTGAAAAAGCAAGCTTAAATATAACAAAGAAACTTTTTTAAAATACAATAAGGAACAAAGCAATTAATCATCGCTCAATAATTTAAAAATCAAGCCGAAACCCCATTGATAGACAAAAAATAATATATCAACATCGCAGTTAGGTTCGTGAGTTTGTTCAGTCGTGAGCCACGGCACAGACCTAACACCGGCCGGCCGATATAAAGATAGGCACCGCTTAATTGGAGATCACGCTCCTTTGAGCACTTTATACCATCCAGACACTTCCAATGCTGTATTTAATTTGCTTAAATGATTGTCTTCATGCTCGGTAATTATGTTTGGTTTGTGTGCCATGGATATTTCATGGCTGTTATGTTTATTGTACATTAAATAAATCACTTCTTCCGAGTGTTAGTCGCGTCCACATTGAGCTCTATGTGTAATACCCGGATTGCGTATTTCCATAACGTCTTTTACAGGTGGGTTTTAAGATGTAATGCGTAGAAGCGTAGGCAGCTTACAAACCAGAACACCTAAAACTCAGAATATTGCTTTCATAATTATCTTCTTCTTTATCTGTTTCCGTATCTTCTTCGTCGTACTTAATTAACTTTAGATAAAAAAGGGACTCTGTCTAAATTAATACGTCAAAAAGATTTTTCTGTTGCAGTTAGCACTTCTTCCCACAACTCATCACACAAAACAGTATCACCGCTACCCATTACATCATCAACCCGATCCAATCTTAAATCATAACAGCAGAATCCCGTCCACGAATCATCTATAAGGTCACTGATGTAACTACTACCAGCTTCCGCGGTTCCCAGCACACGTAACAAGCTATGTAAATATCAATTAACGGGTGGAAATGTTCCGGCGTTGGCTACCTGTACCGATAGCTGGCTCTCAAGACTTCTAATTGATTATATCAATGCACGTGATATGCAGTTTCCGTCTGTACTGGCGGTTGTAGATGGGATTAGGTCAGCCTGTTTTTTTGGTGATGCGATTGGACCATTATCGAGATTCAGGACCAAACTTGGACTTGAGACTCGCGCAGAAGTGAGATTGACGCAATCAAAAACTTGGAGAAGGAAGTCGGCGAAGACGAGATAGACCATGTTAGTCCAATAGGTGTCTGGTGGATTAGAATTGGGGTTAAGGTCAACAATATAATTGGTAACATGATGATTATGTCATGTGTCTCTTAGATCACCAAGATGACGATAGCTCACATATGGATATCGTCTATCAAATCCATTATCATGATCAATCTATTGTATATTTCTTTAAGAATTGGTTGTATAATAGGAGTAGATATCTAGTAGAGCATTTTAAGAATTTTCACTTTTGTTTCCAGTGTAAGTAATCGAAGGTATGCTACCAAGTTTATATATGTGTCAGTCGTGAAGCCGGACAGTCAATGAATGCGTATGACCGGTACTAATGGTGCACACGTGTTCAGTTTACTATGCAGCTATGTTAGGAAGGCATTTTCCCACGATAATTTTCTTTAAATTCTGGTAATGCAAGTGGTGATACCTCTACTAGTATATTTTTTGGGGAAAAAATGTTCATTGCCATTTAATGGTCATCGTCTTTGGCAGCCTTTTGTACTCCGCTATAACGGCTAGAGATTTCTCGAAAGAGAGAGATAGGATTTTTTTAATCAGACTACGAACTTCATTTGTCTCATCGATCGTAAGGTTTCTTACTCTCTACCTCTCTGACGCGATTCAACATACAAAATGGGGTGTCCATTTTGTATGTTGAATCGCATGAGCATACTATCTTTCCGACATGCAAGCCCTAAAACATGAAAGTAAGCAAATAAAATGGCGTCGTCGTGGGCTCCTGACAATATTGCTTTCTCATTTGAAGCACTATTAACGTCACTGTAAACCACCTCTGCTGTGTTTATTGTAGGATATAACTTAAACTTACACTGCGAATGCTTTCTCATTGTAAAAACCCTGCGATTTAGTATTACTTGAAATCGACAAAGATCACTCGTGGAGACGCAATTTACTGTGAGCTACCGAGGGATAAAGGCTAAATTTTCCATGATTATTCTAGGTGTAAAAAGTGTAAAAAGTCTTCTTCCCGTCATGCGTCACTATGATTTCTTTTTGTGCGGAGGCCAAATATATTTGGCCTCCGCACAAAAAGAAATGGTATAAGACATTTTACTAAAACTTGCTTGTACAAAAGCATACGTACTGTTTTGCGTGCGTTACATTGCGCGCTACCGCTAATAATAAAATTAATTTGCCCGCAATTAGTTTTTTACAAAATAGTTGACGAACAGTATACATAGGTGACGGCTTGTAGTGGCTGTTAGCCCCTGCATAACATATACTATAATTTAAATAGCCCACAAAGCAAAGACTTGGCCTTTAGATAGACAGACACAACAAATAAAAGATCCGTAAGTTGATACTGCCGTATACTATATCATCATCATCATCCCGCTCCTGCTCGCATTCCTATTCGATAGTGTTCGGCGCAGCATGTCTTCTTCCATACATGTTTGTCGGTATTAACCTCCTCTCTTTAACACAATCCGGTAATGCATTTTACTACGCAATTAATAAAATCCAAGATATTTTTTGCGCTACAGCATTCGAATACGTATTAAATTACAGTAACAGCTTGTAAGCTTGGGCGGAGTGAAACTTGTTTATGCCTTTGTTAGTCTCGGGGTTCGATTCCCGTGTCGTGTCGTTGTCGGACGATGGTCGGCGATAAATCGCGGTCGACACCTTCGATACTACAATGGGGAAAGAGAAAGTTAAGGAAATATCACAAGATCGAGTCGGGACAAAAATCCGCGTAAATCTTGCAAGTTTACCGACCACCTCATTACCGCCGTTGTATTGTTTTCTAAATGAAAACGTATTGTCATTGTAATCCGCCCTGACAGATATTAACTGCAAGTTGGATAATCAAGGGAAGCATAAATAGTCTTAATGGGTAGGCAGGCCTCCAGGTAACAAGTAAATACTGTCTTTAACTAATTATTACATTGTATCTTTAACACTTTCGAAATGCGGTGTTGGCATTGCAAATAAATTCGACCACTTTATTTTTCTTTCAAGTTATTTTCACTATGCCCCTTAAGGAGAGGACGACAGATTTGTACTCGCGGCACTGCTTGTAATTTAACAAGATTACACAGAAAGTCAGGAAACTGTAACGAGACGGAATGCTCCACGTCGCTCGGATTCCCTCCATTGGTCATGTCGTGACAACCGGCCATATGAAGTAGCTCTCGAACTAGAACCATATCGATTAGCGACGCACCATCATTATTTTATCGCCTTACACTTGATTAATAACGACAATCTACTGACCGGGTCTTCTAGATTCCTATATAATTGTATCAGCTTTCTTCCATCTCTGTATGGATTGCTATCGCTAATTTCAATCGTTTCAACCAATTGAACATTCTTATCTTGGATATGGTATACATTTTTACAATGCAATCTTACAAGTGGAAGAGGAAACATATGATGATGCATTGCTAGTTCATGTGTTGATGGTAGCATTATCTGATTGGATTTTGCGGAAACCGCGTGTACTACTTTACTTCAGTTTGGATTCCTTGACAAAACATCCTATGTCTGACCCAATAACGACGAATGATGGCTTTCATTAAGTAATTAGGCCACGAGATCTGTCAACAAACCCGGTATTTGTGCGGAGACGTATTATCTTCTAAGCACCACAACGACACATAATAACCACTGTGGACGTCGTTATCTCACCACAAATCGTCCCCGGAGCCCTGAGTCGTCAATGCGACGATTATTTAAATAAGCCCCGGTGCATACAGTCGCACAGACACGGTACCGTTGGTTCTACGTGATCCTAGCGCCTAGCGGCATTATCGGTGCCTGTCATTATCTTCACATTAACTCGGCTTCAGGATGTGGCACACTTTCGCATTTCAATAGACAATTCTATTTCGGTGTTTATTGTGTCAACTTGACAACATGCGCGCGAGAAAGCCAAACAATCTCGACAGACTCGAAGCAAACAACTCATACAAAGTATACCTGCATCGAAATCCTAAATATGCAGAATCGCTTTATGGATCACTCCGTCTGCCACAAAAAATGTCTTCAAGATAATCTATGGTTCGCATTCTCACGAGAATCCTCCACTTACTATTTACTCGCGTACGTTAATTCTGGGTTCCGTAAAAGGCCTGCATAATTACGACGTTGCGTTGGCAGAAAAAGCGGTCGGATGCCATAGTTCGCACAGTGGTCTGATGCGCGTTGCAATGTGAGGTTTTTGCCCGGGGTAAAAAATATTGGCTGTCCGAGCGGGGTGTACTGGGTGTAGGCCCGAGGGGATGAGATGCGGCGTGGAATCGAGCCGAGCGTGCCGGCTGCGTCAGTGTCGCTGTGCCCCGTGCGTACAGCGGTCGTGGTAGAGGGGCGTTACGTGTCGCTCGCGTTATACGCTGTTATTCGCGGTTCGCCATCGAAAGCGCACGTGTCGCCGGCACCGAGCGCTGCATTTATTTACACAGTGCACCTGTGACCACGCAAATATTTGTCGTGATGTGAAAGACCAGTTGTGGTTCAGCCTACTGGTGTTTTTAAACTCAACGTCCTAATTTGTGTTCGTTCAGACGTGCTTAGTTTGTGCCAAGTTCTGTACTGTGCGTTTGGTGATATCGACGTTTCTTAGAGTTTTACAAACTCATTGCATGTTTTGAAGTGTTCGAATACGAATTTCGGCGACAGCCAAGGCGTCAGCACCGAAAGTTGGATGAACGCCAGCATCTCCGGTGCTAAGGTGAGGGAAAATTTCAATTTGGAAATACCTTCTGATACTTTTACGAACATAGGCATATAATTAACGTTATCGGGGACAATACTGGCTTATCTGAAACGTTCCGCCAGTCGCGACTCAATAATACCAATAATGTTTACAATTCAATTATGTACATTATCAGAATTTTTCGTGACACTTGTTTTCGTTTTAATGATTGCTTGTACATTCCAAGCTGAAATAACAGCAGTATTTGCGTGAATTTCGGTACAAATATTTTGAACGCAATTTATTGCAGCCTACTATATACGATACTCTCTCATCAATTCCAGTTTGCTTTATAGACTATTGTTTTATAGTTTAAAACAATTACCAGATGTGCGCTCCGCAATTAATTGTTTTGTTTGTCATCAACATAAGTTCTCATTCAATGGCACACTGCGCACACGCACACAAAAATCGTCACAACAGCTGAATAGTATTATGATCATCACAATCACGAACTACCTAAATTAAAATACAAGAATTGTCGTTTTTATAACTATAGTTACGAAATTTAGTTTTCGCGATTTAATTGCAAAATCATATTGCGTTAAAATTTTCCATGACGAAAATATACTTCTTATCTGTCAAGTTTTATATTTCATTATCGTTATCTTGTACTTCGCCAAGGACATATTTATGGAGTAGTATATCACTATATTTACTGGAACATACGAATGTCGATAATTTATTAATGCTGACGTAAACTTTGATGACGGTCCAAAATATTTTCAAAATATTTATGGTTGTCTCATAATCGCAAAATATCGTCCTGAAATTTAAAAATTGTGTTGAGCGTCTTTTCTGGACTGAACCCGACATCTAATGTCGGGTTCAGTCGAGAAAAGACGTCTATCATCGAGGTAATATCTTTTGGCCTAGTAAAGATGAATGATAAATTCAGCTGGAGTCATAAGAGACAAGTAACGAATACAATCATCAGGATCCAATCGATAAAAGCGTTCAGTCAGACAGCGCGCCGCGGACGTGCCGCAACAACGAGTCCTTTGCCAGCCTGGTCACGTCTGACACACTCATAGGACCTCCTTCACTGTAACAGTCACTCCTTACACCACGCTAGCCTAAAATATTTCACCCAAGTACCGCCACTATCGTAAACAGACACGCATTTCCTCTAGCTCAATGGGCGCAATCCTCAAGTGCCAGAACTGCTTCTGAGTCAGGTACTTCAGAAAATTCGACCTCCCCAAAATAGATCGATCCGTGTTCGTCTACCCCTGTTATTTTTTGTTCGCTAATCGTCACTCATTCAATTGCTCAGTTGGCCTTCCGCCAGGACTCGGGCGCCAAGGTTCGCTCCACTTTAACGTGCATGTTGTATTTGCGAAATGGTATCACGTCCTAGGTGGCGACCTGGTGCTATGTTTAGTAGGCGCCGGTGACATTTTTTACGACAGTGAAAGCATGATTTGGCGACATTTATCTGGTCCAGCAAATATTTTCAGAGCGTGGGACATCAATCGAGTCGAATCGAAACGGTGTTCTTGTGTTCTTTTATTTTAAGCTGTTGTTATGCAGCATGTTTCGTTGTTGCTAGTTACCAGCACTGAATTAGTTTTACGAGTACCTACCAGCCGCGGTCCTGACGTGTTTGCTCACATCAAAAGCGGAGCAACTCATTGTTACGTATTTATTATTAGTTCCCATGAACAGTTTACGTTACATTTGTGTATGTAGGTCCCCAGATTCCGTAACCTTGGCTTATGTTTTGTAACCGTAATCACTCAACAGAATAATTCATTTTTGTTCGTTACCGACGATCATCAATCTTACGCGGTCTTTGTTCTGCGTAAATCAATATTGACTGAATAGAGAAGGTAACAATGCGAAGAGGATGGTTTGAACAAGGATCTTAATCGATGTCATTAGGCCAACGACTGCGCGAACAATGTGCACGTCAAAATGAAGTTTAATTAATGATGTCAAGTCGCCAAAAAGTGAAGCGAGCAGCCCGCGCCGACCGGTCTCCGGTGACCTATTCGTGTTTGACTAATCGTACTAATTAGTTCCGATTTAGTTTCACTTTCCGATCCTGCGTTCTGTTGGTATTAAGCTAATCCGTGAACAGCCTTGGATCCGATTTTGTTTCGCCAACAAGAATTTTGTTGACCGGTGAACTGCGCCAAATTAATTTAGTAGTTTTCAATTTCGTACACTTAAATCGATTCGCATCCAACAGATACATTTGTTTCGGCAAAATATTTAAGACGTCCAAATATTGGGTGGTTAGTTATCGGTAAACTCGACTCGCCGAGGACATTTCTCATGGCCAGCAAATATCTACAGATCCGTCCGTCACCGACAAACGCTTTTTTATCTGCATGGTGTTTAATTAAGGTGTCCGTCGTTGACACAACGCACATAAAATATCTTCGCAAATATCTTCTGAAATCACTCCACAAGTTGAAAGCAAACGCGAGAACGTGCTCCATCTGAGTGGGCCTTATGAATAAATGCATGTTAAATTTTATTGTTGCATTGACACCAATATGTCATACGTACGTAAAGTAAGCAAGTAGGAAAAAACTTGTAATGCGATGAGGCTAGAAAATCGGAACATGATCCGTCGTATATGGGCAAAGGGACAGGTTCTTAACGATTGTCGAAGTCATCGAATAACGGTCAGCAAGTTGGTTAAAAAAAAGTTTCAGCGTTTCCCGCGTAATTGGCAGGTCTCGTGCGGAATGTGGCCTGACGAAGATGTGTCCCAAAAGGAAACACGGACTACCGTAGAGGGCACATCGGATGCCAGCATTAAAATAGAATTTCAATTAACATCAACGTCTCGGAAAAAGGAAAAATATTTCTTGCTTAGTTGTGAAATTATCCTATACATGGTCAGTTTTTATCTTCAAATTTATTGCTTTAAGCCAAATGTACTTAATTATCAGTTTCCGTAATAGGAAATCTATTTCAAATGCAAATGGAGGAGTGTCGCAATTTTATTAATACTCGCCAATATATCAAATTGTCGCCTGATATTAATAGGATTATTCAATAATCAGGTTTATCCTGTCAGTATAGAGGCTGGGTTCTAAGCTGCACTTAAATGGCGTGTAAACTTATCTAAATCATAGTAATTAGTGTCGGGGACCATGCTCTTTTAAGGCTAACACTTCTAGTAGAGTGGTGTAACGGTGTACTAATCATAACATTATCCCTGTACTTTGGAACGAGCTGTGTAGCATTCACGATCGAGGAATGTGTGTCAAACGTATGCCACTATATATCGACTCTATACTTAGAAAATTACAAATATTATTTAAAAAAACTGCTTTTCCAGTTATGCTTCTAAAATTCTCAAGAATTCCATTGGAGTTTGTGTAGTGGATTCATTCATTAATTTGTCAATACCATAAAATTATTTAAAAAATCCTGTATCATTACTTCTGTTTATGGTCGCAAGAGCTTACGCTTCTGTTCATCGGAATTCAGCACCATAAAAACTTCTTGGTGTTTTAAAACTAAATATGCTGTGTTATCTGTGGAATGCATGTCAAACGTACGCTGGTTCTAAGAAGACCACATTATGTTCACGTTTCACCCTCATTTTTAGATATAAAAACTAAAATTTCTCTGAAATAATAATTTAAGATTAATTTGATGCGTTTCTATAGAAAAATCTTTTGGTTCATGGTTACTGCACAATGGTTCAGACTAAACAAATTCTGTTCGGTGCCCGCTAATAACATCAATATTAGCTGGTTCCCGTTACCAAAGATGATTCTGGGAACACAATAAGCAAATGCGTAAGTTATCCTCCTTTTAGTTTAATAGTTATGATCTAGCAAGTTACCATAACTGGGTAATAAAAGTTAAATTAAGTTAAAATGGTGTAAGCTCGAAGAAATCTCAATAAAACTGAAATTGCGTTAACGATCTTCCTTCTTCTATAGTTGAGTACAGTTATTTTAACCACCTGAAAATTATATTAGTTTCATCTTCTGCATGCGTCTCATGACCCTTATATATCCGCTCTACGAATAATTTCGACATATTCTATAATAGCAAACACCCGTGACTTCGTCTGTGTATGCACCTTTAGAAATTAAAGCCTATATGTTATTCTGAAGAATAAGCTAAATCTTTTCAGTATTTTTACGTGAAAGACTGACAAACATCCGTACATCCTCACAAGCTTTCATATTTACGTAGGATCTATTAATAGTGACATTTCTTTTTATTAATTTTTAACATCAATCCGTCAATTTCGTTTCACGGCGGTCACAAGTCTGCATAGCACTCACGGCGAAAAGAGAATTTTAAAATACAGGCAATTATAGCAAAACATAAACTCCTGTATCCTCTGTCTTCTATTATATTACGAACTTCTTTATTACGAATGCTGTTAACAGGAATTTTAGAAGACGTGTGAGTGCAACAAACTAGAATGGATCATCGAACCGCGCGTGAGTCGTCTGATTAGCAACTCATGCGCACGTAACGTAACATTTGGTTTTATTGTCTCTGTCGCTGACTGTATAGACCGCGTCATGCCCCACGCACCGAACACTTTTGGCCACATTGTGTGTTTATATGTTTTAGGAATATTGTAAAGTAATAAGTACGTACATACGTAACTATTATTTTTCCGGTTTAAAAATATAACATCACGTCTGTCTTTCGCGAAGATTTAGGCAGAGGTGTGCCCTGTTAGTACACCCACATTTCGCCAGTTATGTTTAAGTTCTATGTATTTGAGGGCGACCCTTTTGCCACTAACCGGGCACACACCCTGACTCCGGGCTGCTACTGAGTAGAATCCAGAATCGAACCCATGCTAGCAGTATAGCTTACGAGCACAAACCAAATGAGGTAGTCAGTATCCAGAAGCCGGTATAGTTTGCGTTAACGATTTTACAAAAAAAAAAGATGGTATATACATACCATCTTTTTTTTTTGTAAAATCGTAAGTAAGTAAGTAGTTACAGCCATACGGCTGTACCTACTTACTTAATTAATAATAAATGAACCCAACATTTTACTAATACAGGTTGCTGGCGATCCGGCTATCTGTCACCACTTACAAGCGATTACAGTGTTTGGACTTAATGCGCCACCACCATAGATGGCGTTAAACGGAGCACTAAATATGCGCGGACGCCGCTTTCAGTGCTACTTACCCAGTTTAAGAAGCGTGCGACTTAACCTATACCATGCTGATAAAGTAGGATAGCATTCGATTAGTAATTATTGGATGAGAAATCTAATTAAATTGATACCCATGATTTCAAAAGAACATTGATGTAAATGTCCCTAAATCCTTTTTACCGGAAATGAAATGACAACTTCAACAACGTGGTTATTATGTAATCGGTTAGATACAGGGGGGTTCGACAGACGACTCTAACCTACAGTGCAATTGTGGTATTGCTCCACAAACGATGAAGCACCTGTCAGAAAATTTCATAAAAATCGAAGAACCGACTCATCTCGGTAGCCACCCAGTTTTGAACCCTTCTTAACTGGACTTAATTTCTTACTAATGTCCTCTTGTAAAACCCAAGGGGGGGGGGGGGGTCTTGTAAGGAAGAAATAGGTCGAATTTCCCGCTCACCCTGTATGGATTGATATCGACACGCGAAGAAACATATGACATCATTTGTGTTCTTAAAATAAAATTGTTATTGCTGTAAATAATTTACTAAGTTGCAAAATACACATTGTTATTTAAAACAACGTCGATCTAGTATCTAATCTACCAAGTAAATAATCTTTTGTCTTGTTTGTTTAAAGCGAGTTAGATAAAACATGTACTGATAAAAATTACACGCTTACTTATGCAAGTTTCCGGCCCAGTGGTTCACAAATTAGAATTATGTAACACTTTACTGAATACGGTGTTTGAATAGCCAATGGGCTATAAGATCGGTGTTAATGATTTTTTAATTTAACTACAAGTTGTTGTTCGCGGTTTCACTCTCATCTGAGGCGAACTACTCCACAAAACCCGGATTAGAAGTATCCTAATATGTGTTTACCTAGATAAGGTGTACCTGTGTAATGTGTTTACCTAGATAAGGTGTACCTGTGTAATGTGTTTACCTAGATAAGGTGTACCTGTCCGGAAAAATTATCCATAAGAGTACAGCTGTTTACGAGTGATCGTGTAACAAACATGTTTTCAAACTATGACAAAAAGTAGTAAGGATTGTAAATGACAATGTCTTAGTCAGTATGAGTGATCCAATTATAACACAATAGCGACCCGCTCCTGCTTTGCTCGGTTTTTGCAACTTGGCAAATAACATCGACATTTATTTGTTGTATTTAATATGAATGTAGGTATTAAACACATTATCCAGTCGTAGCTAAATTCGCTAAATTATGGTAAAAACCGCACCAACATCTGTTCGATTACTACCACTAGAAAAACTGACGTGTCACACAGACAGACACGAAAATTGGCTTTTTTTTTTTACTATTAATAGATCTATAATACAAATATCTCTAGCCTTGTATAAACTTGTAACTGCATAAAAACGCAGTCAATGCCACTCGTGTGAAAGTGCAAGTTTATGTTATGTTCATCTAATGTAACTTAGTTTTTCATCCATTTTGACTTGTTAGCGAGTCTCGCGAAATCAGTTATAAAAACTGGCAGTAGCCAGGTGACCGATCTTTTATGGATATGTAAAAAAAGCAGTTGTACATCCCATATTGGATCTTAGCGAAAGGTGTAGCAAGAGTAATGACTTGAGGCTTTATGAGCTCTTAACTGGTGCATGTTTTGTAATGATGCTCATAATCTTGTATGCCTTTTTTCTATAGACTTAATTAGACTTACTTTGAACATATCCTTTTTTTATAGTATTGGAATAAACTGGTGTGGTAAAATGTGTTTTTTTTTCTTAAATCTATATCTATACTAATATTATAAAGAGGTAAAATTTGTTTGTAAGTTCATACATATGTCGAAGGTAATCTCCAAAAATAATGACCCAATTCTAAACCTTTTTTCACTGTTAGAAAGCTACATTATAGCTGAGTGCTATATGTTATTATTATTTTCGAAACTATGCTTCGAAGGAAAAAGTAGAAAATCGACGCGGATGAAGTCGCGGGCGAAGTGTTAGTTATTTAATAAAGGAACAAGGTGTCTGAAGAAGTGTGCAAATTACTCTTTCTTAAAGTTAATAGTAGTGTTTCTTCAAAATTATTTAATTACGTTTGTCTTCAACAGCTTTATTATGTGTCAATGTTTTAACGAACATTAGTAATTTCACGCATTTTTACTGTTATCAACAGACAGCAGTTGCTGTATTTATTTATTATTTCATCATATTTCCATTCTTACCTTACTTAGTTATTTTTGTAGGAACGTCGTAGTTATAAAAATAGAAAGTTATAATTTTAATGCACATTATAATTTTCGCAACAGTTGACATGCGCTTACGTAAGATTATTAATATTTTACACAATTTAAGAAGCCATGTTCTTTTTACTTTACCTTCCTGTTTATTTATTGAACCGGATTTGGTACGATAGTCCAAGATTTTAATATTTCAACACAAACGTAAACGGAACGTAAATTCGGACGGTTTTTGAATCGAAACTATCCAATAGCATTTTGGTTTATACATATTTATGAAGCAACCACAGTGAGCATTGTCAATAGATATGAATAGAGTCTTGAAAATAAATAAACTGTATGCGCGAAACGAAAATAGGCAATTTAAAAAGATCTGGGTAATGTGACGAAGGATAGATCAACCTTTGCAAGCATAAATCTAAACATCTCATACGTTTGTCGGCACCATCGTGTTTAATTTTCATCGGTACACTTTGTCCTTGATCATTTCTTAAATTAATTACCGCAACTGCACCGCCTGCACAACAAGTTTTTGGCATAAACATAACGCATATTTCACACATGAGATTGGCAACACTACGAATGAATTATGGCATACAGTTGCTAACAGAAATATACTGCTGACATGACTCTTATTTTAAGACCATACGATTCACTATCGCTTGTAATATTACGTGGTGAGCCAATTAATTAAATTCATCGGTCGTTTTTCCTACAACAGTTTAGCTACGGGAAAAGAGAAAATTCCTTGTTGCGATACTGGAAGTCTAAGACCGCATAAGTCGCATTCCGATCTCTATTGCTCACCGTAAATGTAAAAGTTTTCATTAAGGAAGCGCTAGTCGACATTTTCTCTGTACAAACGTTGTGGGGTGGTTACTCTTCTGTTTGACATCGTACCTACGTGTAAATTTATAAATGATATCGAGTTGTGTCGTCGTTATCTAAGCCTGTACGCAAACCGAATATTACAGAAAAAGTAATTAGAAAGTTACGTATTTTAACATACATTCAACTTAAATTTGTGGGGACGGAGTATGAAGTCTCCAGACCCAAATCCGCACTGGAATAGTTTAATTATACAAGCGTCCAAATAAATTCAGTAGTTTCACACTTTGCTTGTACACCACAACTTTTGGTGTACAACCAAAGGTCTGTTCATTATTACGTTTTCGGTATAGATCATCTTGTACTCATAACATCGTACTTCTTGCATACTCATACGGGTTTCGGGCAAAGCATATGTTTTAGCCAAGCCCAACAAGTTTGTGCCGTCGGCTAGCGCAGTCTTAATAGCTGACGTATCAAGTAGAACGTGAAATTAATAAGAAATTGTAAAGATTTACGTTATTAGCGATAGGGTGTGCAATTATGAGATGGTTACTGCGTTTACTTTACGATTCAATTATGGGTGTTAAATTTTATTACTAGTAAATGGTGATGGTGCGATTTTAAAATAATGACCCTATAATAATTAAGATACCCAAGGTTAGCGGGGATAGCATTAAAACCAAACTTGACTGCCTACGGTATACTGTTTTAAAAATTATATTAACTGTTGTACAGTACAATTTGGACTTGTGTGATGGTCATCATCTGGTTAGCCTTTTCCCAACTATGTTGGGGTCAGTTTCCAATCAACTGATTACTGTGTAACATGATACCCCATGGCAAGCCCTGTTAGATTTTCGGACTTCTTCCGACCTATAACGACTGTCGAAGATCTAAGAATGACAGTATTTATCGACGCACAGAGGTGGCCACGAAGTGTAATGGATGATTCCCAGACCATAGATCGGCCTCAGCGAGCTTTACTTGACCTTGAAGATCAATCCTTACATTAGTTAGTACTTACTTAGGCACAAGCTCCTACAAACGTCATGGGTATCGGCACAAGCTCCTACAAACGTCATGGGTATCGATATTTATTCATGATAAGGAATAATTAAGATATCGACCTACTTGACGTCAGTGTTGTATCACCAATTCACCACCGCCATGCTTAGAGCTATTCCTACATCACAGTAGAAAAAAAAAACCACACATTTATTAATATAAAGTTGTAATTTACTACTATATTAGCTAGAAATTATGTAATACATTCACATTCTATATTTTCACTTACAAAACCACATTCGCTTCCCGTACTGCTCACAGCAGCTCGGGAGCTACAGTGAAATCAGTGAATTATTACACTACATCCATTATTCATTAATTAAGCCACAATCGAGGCCATAACGGGCCATCCGAGGAAGCGAAGGCTTGTGGCCGGTAACTTCTAACCATGGAATAATTAATAACTGGAGTGCCAACAAACACAACTCAAAAATGTATGTCATTACATACTCGATGACCTCGCGTTAAACATATAGCGTACTCCCTAAGGGCAAATCCCTTGGTGGTATCGGTACTGTGTTTGTATGTTACCGGTCTCTCTCCATTTACTATTTCCTCCGTGGCACAAACACATCTTAATGTAATTTATGTATCTAACGTAGAGCAGTCACGATACGCAAAACTGTTGCTTGTAACGGACTGTGTACCATTGCGAGTAGGAACAAACTATTGGCTGAATACATTTCTTGTAGAGAGAATTGATTTAGAAGGTACTGTCGATCGGAGAAACCGCAATAGTTTAGCAGTAGCAGTATAAATAATGGTATTAATAGATGAGACTGCTAGAAAGAAAGTGAACATTGAGATGTCGGCTGATAAATGAAAGAAAAAGAAAAAATAATTTGAAAAAGGGCAGGAAGATGATGGTGATGAGTTAACACCACTTCGTTAAGTGTAAAAAGGAGCTATAGGAAGGAAACTAGAAATGGAAAGTGCTGACGTTAGAATTAGACCAAACCGCGCATCCCATGATGTGCTTCCGCATAAATTATTGTGAACTACTTACTGACCTACGAATGCAAATCATAACATTTCCGTCTTACCAAGTTATTTACGGCGCAACTACTTCGCCTTGTCTCTACAATTTGTAGTTAGAACTTTATAGAGCAAAAAATAGATGTCAAATTACCGTAACTGCACAAAGTTATCAGATTAATGTACTTGGATTTTGTTTCTTGAAAAGTTATCTTAACTCCAGCTTTGAGGAAATTTATTATTACGTTTCTTTTTCTTGTAAGATTAGGTGAGGATAAAACTTCGTTTGATTTCAAGTTTTTAACAAGAATTTTGTTCTATTTTGCTCTTTCTACAGCTGTGTGAAATCCGCGAAACATTGCGGATTTCATGTTTATTGCTAACACCTCGGGTAACACTTACAATGTATTTATGATGGCTCCGTGAAGTTCTGTGATTTTAGGTCACTTTCGACATTGTATTGTGTCTATCTCTAAACTTCTACAAAGAATATATAGCTAACATAGCTAAAAATATAACAGTACCAGCGTTGCCACGCGGTTTCACTTAGGGCCAAAGGCTATCAAATGCAAACCTATTTTTACAAAACGAACTTGAGTGTCTAAGCTTTATTGTATTAGTACCTACTATTTCAACTAAATGCTACCTATATACAATAACAACTTAATAACCCTAACCGTACATTATAACAAGTCATAGAAAAATTCATCGTCATCGCTGTCGGCTTGTATTAGTACTTATATATTACTCAATTTTGATTAAGTGACCAAGTTTTTGGCTGTCAGTATCCCCTACCGCCCAGTTATCACATTTATTTCGACGCATAACTTAAACATCTTCCATTCACATTGGGAAGTGCCGCACGACACGGCCCGATCACGCGCGACTCTCCACGACTGTAACGTCACGTCAATTAGTCGTGTCACGGTCACAGCGGGACGCGAACACCGTTACTGATCTGTTTTGGCCGATATTTTCACTCTTCTGTTTTATTGTTAGATCTTGGAGTGGTCTAGATTGGTGTTGGTCAGAAGTGGGTTCCTTTAAACGTTATTTTTTGACAGACTGTGTATGTGTGTGTGTGTGATCTTGTAACGTGATTTTATCTGAATTACCGTTAGTGGATTGCATTGATTCTTGTCCCCTAGTTATGGTACGTGTTCAATTTCACTTAAGTCATATGATTGTGTGTAATGCCAGCCTGTTACTGTCTTACTGCAGGGCATAGGTCCTCATACAGAGATGAAACCACGAGTACTAAGTGATTAGTACTCAGACTTATATTAATTCCATATATCCTGACGATGTTTTCCTTTACGAATGTCAGTGATGTATAAGATAAACTTTGAAAATGGATGCAGAAAAAGTCAGGTACTTTCCGATTTGAACCCAGAAGCTAGTTCTTTAGAGGCTCTAACTACTGGGCCATCTCGACGTTTATGATATTTTATTAGTGTTTTTTTTTTAATGTAGATGTTTTTATTCCTTATAGCATACCACAAGATGCTTATGACTAATGACCATATGTCAATGAAAGATGACAATTCATATTTAACTTCCAAGCACAAAAGTACCGATTAACTATCTTACTCAGCGCTAATTTAAAAGCAGCTCCAAAAAGCGACCCGTCAATCATTATTAGTCTCGCATCTCCATTGGCCAATTAAATATACAAAAAGATAAACTTCTCTACATATTTCATTTACTGAATTACTGATAGATAGAGTTTTTTTAGTTCTAAATATGGTTTAGAACTAAAAAAAACTATCTATATTTGCAAGTTTTTATGGCAGTCAAAGTAGAACACTAAAACCAGAATAACTTTAAAGTAAGACAAGTAATAATTGCAATAAAAAAAACTACAGATACACTACAGTATTTTCATTTTGAGCGTGAATGTTGATGGTTTTAAGATTAGGAGAAGACCAAAGAAAGGACGTGACTGTTGAAATGACGGCAAATGGAAGAAGACATGCTGCGCCGAGCCCAAATAAATTGTGATTGTTTTTTTCGTAATGGTTGGCCATTTCGAATTCAGTGGCGCCATTTAACACTGAGTAAGACGTTCAGAATGGATTTCCTGGAAAGTAAATCTTATTACTTGATGGTGTTCTAGATCTCAATATTAAATTAAATCTCCATAATAATAGTGCTGCCGAAGAACAACAGGAAACTCATAATTTAAATTGTTATTTACTCAAGATTATAAAGCGTGATAATTCTGTCATATCCTTTGCTGAATCTGGGTCATTTCTGTTGGAAATTACCGCTTTCAAACATGCAAACCCTATTTCAATGTCAAGTTCTTGGCCAAGTATCACGCAATGTCAGATTATATCGCGTTTGACCCGACGTGTCATGACCAGAGTGGCAGCCATAGTGTTCGGGAGCTTATCAATCATACAATCAATCTTAACACATCGATTGATATGCAGAACATGTTTGTGGGTCTATGTTTTTTACTGTCTCACTTTCTCTGCGAAGAATGGTGGACGTTTTGTTCTTAAATCCTGTTTCGGGGTCATCACTTTTGTTTATTTAATTTTTTATACCCAGGTGATAGTTTGTTTCAGAGAGTTTTACATGAAAGTAAGTAGATCTTTCGAAGTTCGGGTTTTGGAGCTAAAGTCTTACGTAAATTAAATTACTCAATTAAATTGTCCAAGCTTCCATATTTAGAGCTGTGATTCGTGTAAAGTAAAAGGTAGAAGATTAATACTACTGGGTTTCCGTCCCTTTCCCAATGAATTGGTTGTAGTCACGCTCCGCCGCTCCTCCGTTGGCTGTCAGGATTTCGAACTTAACCTTTGTAGATAACTAATTGTAACCTGCCATTGACCTATTGAACCCTAGAACGAATCCACTTGCTCAATTGTCACCCGTTTAACAGTTGAACTGTCAAATAATCGCATCTCCCTCTTACCTGAAGGAAGGAAGGGGACAGAGAGTTTGAAATAACACGCTCTAGCACGATCGATCGAATGTCAAGGAGAACGGCCTAGGCGAAAATTCGAATAGTTAGAAGTTATTATTAACCGTCTTGCTTGCCTGATGGCTGTTAACGACTTTTTTATTGCTTTCATTAAGATTGGCGGTTTGGATGAAATATTCATCTTAATTATTCAACTTTAACGAGGTCCATTTTTTTTCCTTCCCACTTTTTCGCTGATTTGTAAACTTATGATTGCTCTAACTAGATAATTATTGTATGCGACTAGATATCTGATAGTTATCTACAAAGCCATTCTCCATTCGGTATGCTCGCTATTTTTCTACCGCAGTCTTGTCCGATAGAATCGGAATGTTGTCAACTATGTTCGCATTATCTTGTTATCGAGTACTCTATCGAGGTCTACAATCGCTCTCCACTTATTCAATTTCCATTGAATCAGAGTCCCCGAGCCGTTGACATGCGGGCTACAAATTATACGGGGCAGGACAGGCCCTGTACGAATATACAAATTAGTTAACAACTATTCAAATAAATCTACGATTTATTTGAATAGTTGTTAACGACGACGTTGTTATTTGACGACATTTGACGACCGATGTGGCGCGGCGGACGAAGGTCCGCCTGCGACGCAAGAGGTTGCGGGTTCGATTCCCGCCTTGGGACAAATGTTTGTACGATCTGCAAATATTTGTTCCGAGTGTTCTGGGTATTTCCTATGTATAATAAAAATATATATCTATGTAATGTATAGTATTAAGTATATCAGTCATCTAGTACCCATAACACAAGCTCTGCTTAGCTTGGGGCTAGATGATGCTGTGTGGATTGTCCAGCAATATTTATTTATTTTTTATTTTATTCTTATTGAAGTAGGCTGGTATTTTGATAGAATGGCGAGATGAAAACTTTGATTTATCACTTTCTAATTGAATCAATAATGCTTCTTAGAACGCTATGAAATGGTCCTTAATAAGTAACAATGAGGCTTTTAAGGGCAAAATATAGTTATATTGCAAACTTTACATTCCGTGGCTAATTGATGAAATTACCAGCAATATAAGCGTAATACGTTACACATAAGTGAAGCCTAAGTGAACCACTTATTAACTTAAACTTTGATATCAACAGCTCCAAACTCAGCCCGAGTTACGGAGCACAAACGAGAAAATTACATTACCTACGAATTTCTCGTACATCACTCCATAATAATTACTACATAGACGTATCACAACTTTTATAATTTAACTTTATTAACGGTACATCTTTATACTCCGTCCACAGAAAAGTAACCTTTACTCCATCGCGTTAAGGACACGGCTCTAATGTCGCCATAACTTTCCACTCCAGCGCTTCCTTTGGGAGCTGGTGACCCGTTTAGCTCATTAAGTGTGATGTGGCCTGTTTACTAAGGTACACAAGTGCTATACTTAGCTGCGGCCATGTTATTTACAATCCTACTAAATTATAGACAGAATAGTAGTATAGTAGCCTTGCTGTAACGTGAACGTCAAGGTTATATCTATATACGAGAGGTCCTAATAAGACCCTTGTGGGTGCTACCCTTTTGTAACGAGGGTACGCCGTTTATGTTCGTAATGACCTACGCCAAGGTTGAATTATCTTTATTTAAAAGCATAAAATTAGATGAAATTTTTTTCCTTGTTCTCCACTAAATGCGACTTTATAATACATAGTTACGTCAAAAAAAATATCGTCACCATCAACTAATAGAGAAGATCTTTTTTTTTGACAATCTTGGAACTCCAAGTCAACTGTAAATATATTCGTCAACTAAAAATAAAAATCTATGAATCGTCTCTTTGGTTACACTGAAACTCATTAGAATTGGCCAGTAAGAAATTTTACAATTTGTAAATTTGTACATTGAATTCATATGTCATTTGTTTTTACAAATTGGCGGCAATTAAACAAGTTAGTGCGTGCCATCTTGCTGGTTCAGACAATGGTTCCTTCGCATGCAACGGTGCATAGGAAGGAACGGAGACTACTTTAAAAAACAGGTAATTAAATAAATAAATAAATAAATAATGCTGGACAATCCACACAGCATCATCTAGCCCCAAGCTAAGCATAGCTTGTGTTATGGGTACTAGATGACTGATATACTTAATACAATACATTACATAGATAGATATTTTTATTATATATAGCAAATACCCAGAACACCCGGAACAAATATTTGTAGATCGTACAAACATTTGTCCCAAGGCGGGAATCGAACCCGCAACCTCTTGCGTCGCAGGCGGACCTTCGCCCGCCGCGCCACATCGGTCGTCAATAAATCATTCCGTTTTGGATTATCTAAAAACTTTCAGGTCACCTTCGTACAAACTTCGTGTATCGTTTCTCTGATCAGATCCAAGAGAATAGAAGTTATTAAACACAATGTCAAGCATTTGCAACCCTTTGACAAAATGTTGATTGTTGAGTATTTTGCTCTTTACATACGATTGTTACATTTTTGTTGCATTCTTTGTTCGCGTATAACTTCCGTCTGTTTTGAAAACATTGATCTGGTGATCCAACAGCCCAATGAATGATTCCTGCAATTTCTACACAATCTAATCATTGCTTTTGAATGATGCGGCATTTTTGCTATATTTTATCGGACATGTCTCACCAGAAAAATGAATGACACAGTTCGTTGGATTTGCCTTTTATCGGACAGAAGTTTTACCTGATAATCCTAAGTCAGTCATAAACATAACAACTAATCCGCATAAAAACAAGTCTAGTCGCCTCATAACACCGGTAACAGAGTTTTGTAATTTTATCGTCATCATCCTACTGTCCTTATCCCAATTTATTTGGGATCTTTGCAGCATGTGTTCTTCTTCCATAACTAACGTATTCACGCCTTTCGTGTCATATCATCTTACATGATTCATCACTTATTCTTTTGCTTTTTTATCCAACACTAGTTTATGCCCGCGACTTAGTCCGCGTGGAGGTCAACTATAACATAATGTAGCTTTATATTAGCGAAATATCTTTTTAAATAGGATGTGTAGTTTCAGGTGTCTTCCTACATCGAGTTACAAAGTTTTTTTTATTCCCAAACCAATGAAACTCCTGAATCAACAGTGGCGGCCACCAGAAAAGTGTCGAGACAATGAAACCCGACGAGTCCCGGAGAAACAATTCAACTGACAGAAAAAAAAGCGCAGGAGTTAGAAAAAAAAATCATAAAGAGAAAGAAAAGCCTTTGCCTCTTTATAATATAACATACATTACAGTGTATATATTAGTGCTGGTAGTGTTAATTCATACTGAAAAGTTTCCTGACGACATGTCCCTGGCCTCCGATTCACATTGATAAGAATTTGGAAGTAACGTTTTATCGCATTACTTTTGATCAATGGACGATTGTCGATGTGTTAACGTACACGTAACTGGCACAGTACAGTTAGTCCCCGCGCACGCGCGACAGGATACAATGCGGTTAAAGTTAATTGCACACGGTGCGCACGCGACGCTTCCGTTGCACTCAACTGTACGGCGCGGCTGTACGCTTGACCGTATGTGTACGAGGTACGAGTAGACGTGAGACAGTTTATTGTTATGTACTGATGATATGAAGTCATAAACAGAATACTTACTTATTTATGTAAACGCTGTGGGAAGTCTTGCATGGGTCTGCTAATGATTATCCTTATTTTTACCGACAGCATTTGTTTTCCATAATTCATTCAACTTCCATTTATAAATTTTTATTGTTAAGGTGCACATAGAAAATAATAGCGCGAACTCCCTGTTAAAGACCGTTATTCTGGTTTTATTATGCAAATACAATCACCGGACCCCTCCCCCATGTTCACCCCTTTCGTAATTAAATATTGCATGTGTTGCATCGATTCGGTGTCGCACTGATGTCGCTCCCCACACCCCCACACACACATCGATGGAAATTGCGTTTTAACAAATACTCGTTAATTATGCGCATATGTACAGAATACATAACCTCACGCCTGAAATCCCCGAACGGCTGTGCAGATGTGCATCTATAATACACCACATTTCGCCGGTTATGTTTAAGTCCCATGTAATAGGAGACAAACCAATTGCCGAACATAAATCCATACTCCGGATTGCTACTGAGAAATTGTTGATGGAAAAACACTTTGCTCGACCTAGGAATCGAATCCAGGGCCTTCAAACCCAGAGCCTAGGTCTTTATGCACAGCAATTCAAGTCAATTAGAACAGAATATATAAGTAGAGATACCAGAATTAAGTTACTTTTATCAGCAGAACGTTTAGCATTAATTATCTGTGACACAGGTGCAATAAGTCATTTAAGAATAATATATCCAAGACTCTATTAAATAAAGCACCTAAGTTATATTATAAAGTTCAACAACGACATCAAAAGAGCTTCGTAAAATCAACTTCTAAAAGGTCACAGATATAACTTTTTGAAATATGAAGGGTTGAGGAAACTCCCCTCTTCTATTACAGCCATACATTATATAAGGCTATAGACCGACAATTTATTGGCTATTTTATTACAATAGTAGACAAAATTTATAACGTGATAACTAACGTATTTCATCCTGTTTATTAAGCGATGGAAATCTTCGTGAATCCGAGGGTTTAGATATATCTATGCGGGATTAGTTGTACTTGTATCGACGCGATAGAACTATGATTTATAGAGTTAATGGGGTTTAGTAAAGCCCTGGTCTATTGCTCTATCTATTATTTAGTTGTTCACGAACATTCAACAATTGCTTTTGTTCGACAAATTGCTTACATTGTTGTCTCGTCTGTATTTAAAGTTGTTAGAATTTAGACCTGAAGCTGTGGAAATGGTTTATCGTGACTTTTCTAGTGAGATAGATTTCTAGAAACCGGATATCGCTTCTCTTTGATTTCGATAAAATTGGATCAGTTCACGATAAGTCGTATCGAAACATATTTTCCATTCTGTTTTTATCAGTCACACTTTTAGCATTCATTCGTCATCCATAAATATAATGAAAATAAACACCTACGTATTATTTAACTACACCTACTGATTGATTACGTTATTTATGACTAGACATCATTTCATACTTATACATGTTTGGTTTTTACAAAAAAAAATGCCTCATTTTCTTCAATGCGCTATTTTTTTGCAAAAAGAAAACAACAAAGTAGCATATTTACGAGACTCTCTAGAAATAATTGGGGTGCGCATCCTGCATACGTAATTTCCCGAGACAAAATTGTTGCTATGGCAACACAAGAGTTGGCTGGGGCTTGTCCCTCCTGAGGGTTGAGGGCCAGAGGGCCGAGGGGCGGAGGGCGCGTGCCGGTCACGTGCAGATTGCAGAATATGTGAACCGTGCATCCGAATAGCACAAAAGCCGCCACAGCATGATGTGTTTATTAAAGACTGAGCGAAAATGCAATTTTCAACTTCATTATTTGGACGTGTGTGTGTTTATGTACCTATTTTTGTGTAGATACATAAAGGGGAAACAAACTAATTGCCTTTTGTATAATTTTAGTATTTGCAGTCATAAAAGTAAAAGTTCCTTATGTAAACAAAACTTAAGTGTTTTGGAAAGTCCCAAAAACAAAGACTAATTGGAATATTTAATTATGTTTCCGGAATGTTACCTAATAATTTTAATTTCGCCAGCAAAGACATATCCGCCGCCATTATGCCAATTCTGTGTTAAACTAAAACCATATAATTACCCATTGTTACACAGAATCTATTACTGATTGCGAAATGATTCTCCGAAACAGATTATCAAAATTTCGCTAGTTGTCACGTAACATTGAAACGGTTAAGAAACTGAGTGAAATTCAAAAGGGGACGATGTAAATGATGTCAGCGACACAGCCGAGCTGATGATTAATTTCATCACCACATTGTTGGAAGTCGTAAAGCGTAACCCAACGTGCAATCTATTGTTTAAAAAATAAAAAATAAATCTGCCAATCGTTCGCGTACAATAAAGAGCGCATGCCCATTGTTCACGTTGTTGGACGTATGGGGCCGAGAATGCTCCCCCATTGAACACCCTTTGGTTTCGGCGATATGTTATTATCTTGGATCATTCTCACGGGATTCGCTTCTGGACGATTTCCAGTATCTGGACATTAGTTTTGGTTGTTGGATCAGCTACATTTGCGAGATTTGGGGGAAATAAGCTCTGTTTCTAATGTCGTATTTGACGATATAAATAAAGTTTTATTCTTTGTTCTGAGTAAAGAATCAGCTAAATATTTGATAAAAACAGATAAATTGGTGCCAGAGGAAGAAAAAACAGTGATGATGAAAGTATTGAATAAATATCGTAATACAGCATGTTTCATAGTTCCTACCTACTATGACAAAACGTATTTTTTAATGTATTTAAATAACAACTAAACATTATTGATTTCCGAAAAAACTCTTATTCGGTCTATCTCCTCATTCTCGGTCAAACTCTTATTCGGTCTATATCAATCATTCATCATCTTAACAAATAAAATCTCTCCCTACCGCTATAGGCTAATCGTTAAACCATGACTGTGACACATGCGTGGGATTAGTATCTGCATTCGACCCTTGGGATTATTTAAACTTTGCGGGACCTCTGACCTTATCCCATTTTTTCTAGGATTATTTTAATGTTTACCAATTTTTAGTGCTGTGTGTTTAAAAAGATCCCTTTTTTGTTACATCTATTCTTTTTTTTTGCCGTACTGTTATACTCGTTTCAACCTTTCACATTTTTTGCCATATTTTTTGTCTTCGATTTGATATTTGATTAAGTTTGCAACGAGTAGGTTAACCTACTCGTTGCAAACTTAATGGGTGACTTAACTTAGGTGACTTTTCTAATTCAATGTGGTACTTAAGTACCACATTGAATTAGAAAAATCACCTGTAACATCAAACAAGTATTGAAGGCAGATTTACATTGGTACTATCTGCATTATTCTGGTACGCCTTTTGAGTGCAATATAAACTTATTCATTCCGCAGACGGCAGTTTATGACTGTTTCTAAAGGTAATAAAGACAGAAGGTACTCGAAAAGTTTCGCAGCGTAGCTCCCTGTGCCACAGGGGACACACTTGGGCGAACACCCTCCCGCAAATGTTCCGACTGCTGGAATGCCCCCTCAAAAGCATGGCCACCTAAATGATACAAAATGACGATCTACAGAAGGCCAACTGTTCACATTTGTAAAGCATTGTAGGTAATCTATATTGTAACGCGCCGAACACATCGACGCGTCACTGCTACTCGCGCGCAGCTCGACCGGCTCACCGAGTCATCACCTCCTCCCCGCACTACGCGTCCCCGCCGTGGCCGCGACCTCCTATAAAGCCACTCTCAGAAGCCGAAAACCGTAGTTCGAGTTCGGCACGTTACACATATTATATGTAAATATTACTTTGTTCTTATCATTGTCTAGGTCAGGTTCATGTGATAATTAATGAGCAGTTCTGATTGGTTGTGCAAGTATAGCATGTCTATAAACACCTCTAATGAACAGTATACAGTTTGAACAGTATTCAGAACACTAAATAGTTTCAAAACATTGTATCAGCGATATTTTTATTTGTGTGTGCCCCTTCTGTAATGTTAAATTTTGTGTGTGTTCACGATCCATGACTACACATGTCCGTACATCACCTGTTGTCTTTGTTCCCACGGAACCCGGCTTTTAAATTGTACTGTGCATCCCCCATAATTTTACTACTGTCACACAACTGCCATATTTTAAAGGGAAAGTTATATTTAAGTCAGCACTCTAATAGATGGTTGGAATCCTTATGGGATCCTTTATAAATATTGACATTGTAGTCTGTTTTTGTATCGATATTTTGTTTTCTTACGATTTCTTTTAGTAAAACATCCCGAGCTGGTTGACTGTTTTGAATAAATCTTGTAAGTTCTGTAAGATCAATAACGTGATTCAGAAATGTTAAACAAAGGGTCTGAGATTAAATGTGATTAAAGCTTGATGAACACTTTGCGATTTAATTGCCTATGGCAACCTCTAGTTATACGATGCAAGTCGTTTGTTACTTCAACTACTCGTATATTGTATACCACAAGCAAGTAACTTGCATCGTGTAAATGGGGCTTTAGATTGCAATTGTGCAAATAATAGTCCCGACACAGTTACATAATTGCCAGGGAGTCATCACTCAAAGCCATTAACCACGTCACCGGCAAATCCATCGCGAAGATCACGACCGTCCACCATTCCCATGACGCCAATTATTATCATTCCCACGACCGTACCAACTTCTGATTCAACTATTATCTCAGATCTTGTAAATGCTACAACCTGATTTATCTCTGCAATAATGTTCTTTTAAGGTTTGTTTGATTGAATTTATAGCTTAATCACCGGTATTGAAAAGTTGCCAACCAAAGCTGTAATAAAATTGTGCGTTATCCACATTACGATAAATCGTATCACTCAAATTCGAGTTCATTATATTTACTTTTCTTTTTGAGTACGTCTATACGTAATGGGCGCCCTTGTTTACGTGATAATGGATCTAATTTGTGTAAATATACACTTCCTTGAGATTAGTCCAAATTTACGAATGACGCTTCGTTGGAAGTATTTGTAAAGATTTTTTTCTAGGTAGAAAACAACCATAAAGTTGCCTTTGTTTTGACAATATTAATCCCCGCAGTTTCATAAACAACGAAACATTTCATTTCAATAGATTCCCTTTTAGCATCTGTGTATACTTGCCTGACCTTCGTAACCCGCCAATTGTTCTCCCTGAAGCTTTAAGCCCCGAAAATTATATACATTCCAGTAATAAATTCACCAGCAGCATGATTTCTGTTTCTCATCGGGTTATCTTTTACGTCAAACTAGACAAGTTTATATAATAACGCCGATTTAAGTGATATTAAACATTGTTGGACCGACTAAAAGGGGCCGTTGCGACTGCAGTGTAGTGCAATTTGTAATAATCTTCTTGCGATCCCTGGCGAGTGCTGCCTTGACCTAAAATCGTGCGCAAACGCCGCCCGAGGCATACGCGTGCGCGCAGTGTCAGAGGTCCACCGAGTGTTCTTGTAGTGTGACGTGTAGCTCATGAAGATGAATGATCGGTAAAAGTTTACTTGATATGTAAGCTTTTTTGTTTTATTTAATGGCTCGTAGATTATGATTGATTCGCTCAGGTGCATCGATGGCTGATAAAATGGAATCTCTATGATTAAATAAATGGATAACACTTTAAAACATAATAGGTGGATATTCACAAAATCTAAGCAACACTTTTAGCTTTTGAGAAAACGTGTCCAATCGAGAACTTTTTAACCACAAGTCTCAAATAGCATTCAAATCGAAATTTCTTTTTTTGTGTCGCTAGCCTAACGGTGTTGCAGATTTATCGCCAGGAACCACGCTTGGATCGCGGCGTGCGCCTGACATCACAATAGCTCGTCCATTTCTAGTTTAGAAATGATCCACCTTTGCGTCTCTACGACCAAACCCTGCGACCACTTTCAGTCGTGACAATGTCGCTTACCTTTGGTGTTTATGAGCTCTTACCGATAACAATGGTGAGATTTAGAGAAAATTTGATTTATATTACATTTGACATTCAAATAGGCACAGAAGGACACCTGATAAGATGCAGCATGCTGGCAGTGATTGGAATATTGTAAATAAAGCAAGCCGTATTGATAGTGTGAATGGGATTTTCATTCATGATGATTACGTGAATGACCGCTCATACCCATAACTCAGTTCACATGCATTTCCAAAATTATAAGAAGTAACATTTCCTTGACCTTCTAGCTAGACATTTGGCAAGCGACTTGATTTGCGGAGAGACTTCTGTCTAGCGATCATTGTATTATCGGCTAATACATTGGAATTTAGCACGCTGACCAACTAATGAATGAAAATACGGCAGGTCCGTCTTCATACGTAATGCACTGCCATTATCTCATAACCTTTAGCTCCTACCAACGTTTTATCAAATCACATTTATTTATTCGATATAACTTATTTGTTTTTCAACACCACGCACAGAGATTAATGAAATTCCACAACGTTTATCTCTTATTGTTATGTCATTAAGATTATTTGTTACGTTTGGTAATCTCGTCAGTTCCATCTTTTATTTGTCTGTCAGTGTGTTTTGTCATGTGTTCGGATTTGTGTTCTTACTTATCATCTTAGGTGTAACGGTTCTTATCTTCGTGTTTTTTATTTTTGTCACGTTGCTTGCATTTATCGATGGATGTCTGCTCTCAATGAGTCCGTGTTTATTGACTTGATTATTTTTTGTAGCACGTTTGTCTGTTTTTTGTTTGTAATCTTGCTCGATATAGGTTTTAGTAAAATTCATATTAAAAAGAATTCCAAATAACTCATAAAGTTTGCAGCAAATCGAACTTTTAGCCATAATAATACCGGTATTCCAAATATTCCAGCTACCCACGAAAAAGGATTTATGAGATAGGCTCGAATCTCTAGCAATTAACATGTTCACATTACCATGCGGCCGCTTGGCGTGAGTCACGACCAGCTACCGTGCGCGCGCGCCGCCTTCACATAAACCATACAAAAACTGAGCACAGAAGGCGATTTCCGAAGCCAAAACACATTAAGGAACCCATTAGTCGACGCTTCCAAGTACGTACAGCTGTGTATAGACTCCAACTAACATATATGGTTAGACTTTCCATGAATTTGAGTAATTTTGATTCCGTTTCTTGTCTATGTGGGAGTCTGGGAGTTGATTCTTTGCTAAGTGAACCTTCTGCATTTTTAGCATCACACGCAAAACTGGAATTTAATACACACATGCTACATAAAAATGTAGCATGTGTGTATTAAATTCCAGTTTTCAACGAGAAATTAATCTCGAATGCTATGTCAATATTTGGTTTTGTGTTTTGTCAATAGATTTGTGTATAAACGTTGAATGAGTGGGCGAGTTAATCTTCCAGTAACTTTACTAACGTCAACGACTTTGCTTTAAGATTGTTGTGGACTTGACCTTAAAAATTACTGTTGGAGTGTGAATAAGGCATTATTACGTGTGAGGCACGTCTCTGGTCACGTGCTACATGACCACGTGGGTTGATAAACTAAAAATGGAACGTGTTGTTTTTGACGTGACATTTTTAAGTTTATTTCTAGCTTAGGGTTGACGTGGTCGCTATAAATAATGTTGTCACATGAACCGAATAGAAGCCTGTGCGTTAGGTAAAAGGGCTAAGGGCGAATTATACAAATGAAACAGATTGCGATCAGCACATCTGGACAGGGTCGAGTATATTGTAGTTGTTGAAAATTGATACGTACCTACCTATTGCTCTTAAAATCGGTTTAGAAGTTCAATAGAAAAAAGTTATTTTTTTACACACATTTTAGCTTCTATTTAGTTGGTCTACATCCATAATTTTACATAGCAATTTATTTCCTCTTTCTTCCCCAATTTTGTGCAGAAACCACTGCCCCCGCTTCCAGCATGTATCTTCAAGTTCTTCAACCAGTTTTTATCACAACAGGAGAGTGACGTAACAAGATTATGTCACACCCCAATGGGCCCGACGGAACTGTCGCTTTGTAAACAAGTTTTTTGGAGTCTTATCTTTGCAGGAAAGAAATCGATCGAGTTCCGGCATTGGCCTTCTCCAGAAAACTTCGAAGGCTTGAGGAATCTGTAGTGTCGGTGTTTCCTTTTGTTCCAAAGAGTTTGTTATATGGTTAAATGTATTCTTTTATTTACTGTTCTGCCATTTTCCTTCAAGTAATCTTGTATTGTTAAGCATTTCATGCCTTCGTCTGTTTTGAGTCACATTTGTTTACGTCTAAAACTCCATAACCACTTAAAGGTACAAAAAACTAACCACACGTGGTGTTTTTATTGATATACCATTAAGCTTGTTAAAGAAAGACTTTGGACTACATACTCGTACTTAATAGGTTCTTTTTTGTACTGTTGTAATTGATCGAGTTTTTTCTAGATCATCATTAAACATAATAACATGGTACATAAGTACATAATAACTATATAGAATTTTGTCGGTTTTCCCCGGTAGAATTTTCATCAATGCGATTTCGGAATTTGGCTGGTTCGATTTATAAACAAAGGTGGATTATGAAATTTTACGTAAACAAGGGAACTTCCCTTCGTCGCATCTCCTAGTTAGAGTACTACAATACCACCTATACTTACCTCTATCTTCGTGAAAACAGTTTCGAAACTAAGACCGTTAACAAAACTAGTCACCACTACCAATGATTCATACACAATCGTATGATTTATGGCCTCCCCGTTCCAACTTTAGTTTTCCATCAATGATTCGTTCAAGGAAAACTTCGTTGAATGAAAGCTTGCCGATAAAGCCGTGGGTTTACGCAACCGAAGTTTTTGTTAGCCAACTGTGCCGGTACGTCATCATAACATCTTGAATGTGCGATGGTATCGGATCCGTTTCGTAACCGATTGTACTCTATCGTTGTATCAAACTAAACTGAATCGGCGTGGAGTGAGTCTTGGGAGATAGCGGACATTGCACTTGGATATAAAATCATAAGTCGTGAATTATTTTATCATTAATTAATAAATAGAGTACAATGTGTAGACTTCTTCTTCTTCTGGTTCTTCTCCAATTACTTAAAGATTGCCATCAGCTCCAAATATTTTACCTTGTTCTTGATTTTCAGACACAGTCACTAAATTGAGGATTAGTGTAGCGGCCAGCCATTAAAAAATACTTCTTCGATCTGCCTAGAGAGTTGGCTACACTTCTTGTGAGTCCTAAGAAACGCAGTGTATAGTGAATAAGAAGTTCCTACTAACCTACAAATATGTAGGCCTTCACATTCGTGATTTCTAAATATTTAATTAAAATATTTAAGTCATAAAGTAGCTTTAACCATCTAATTGTCTCTGGTTCTTGAACATAGCTATGCTCACTTAGCTTCGGAATTAGAATGAAATAGAGAGACGATATCATGTTGTGGTTTAGCCAAGGCCTTTGGAAACTCAGTACCTACGAGGAATTCTAGTCGCGATGAGTTCTATAGCGTTCTTGTTTATGTAGGTACAAACTTCTATTATTGAGCAAAAAGACCCGCTTTTCTCTTATAGCTTAAATTAAGCCTTTATTAAAATCTGCACAATCTGCATGATCGTGCCCATTAAACAATTCTTTTGTCTACGGTGACTTGCGCTCTCCTTACGCTACACTTTCGTCCTATTCTTTATTTAGCTTTCTATCTCACTCAAACATATTACTTAATTCAATTATTGTTATCTTTTACTCAATATCTTCTTAATCTTAAGTTTAACCTTTTGATTTCATATTTTCTTATAATGGTTTTGTAGCACGAATGATATCAGAAAATATTGCGAAAAGTGAAAACAAAATATTAAACAAAACTACTTTCATACGAAATATATCAACATATTAATTTCATGATATTATATTTGTCAACCTTTTCGTTTTGATATATTTTATTATGATGGATTTTTAGTACGAATGATATCAATAAATATTAAAACGACCATATCGTTACAATGACAAATGGAATTGCAAAAATTGAAGCTAAAATATCACACGAAACTAATTTCGTTCAAAATAGATCAAAAAGTTGATTCAAACGGACGCGCGACAAACGGTTGACAGCGCATTTCGTACATTTTTTGTTGTCACCTGACCGAATTTTTGCGACTACAACGAATATTCTTCATTGTGTGGTAGTGTAGCAAATATTCTTTGTTTATCTTTTTAGTGCAACGCAAAATTTTGTTTACGACATACTTTAGTATCTACAAATAAAGCTCACAATCATTATAAAATCAGACAGGCTAATTTAGTAGACCGTGTTCTATAATAACCAAGATTATATCAAGCATTGGCCGTAGTTTTACTGGAATTCCGTTATCTATCATTTCCATTTGGTTGGTTCTTAGGCATTTACAATGCTTCACGCAATGGATGATACTATCTGACTTGAACCAGTTTTATTGTTCCAGTGGTGGTGGTGGTGGCATAACTTATGTAATTATAGCGGTACACATAAAAAAAATTGAACAATTGCAATTGAGCTCCCTATCTGAAAGCGAAAGAAACGTTTTAATTGACCAAATAAATGATAAAGTGCTTAACGATGAATCTTTTTGAAATACTGGTTTTTATTTCATGTTTATTTTTATGAAAAGATGATACTTACAAAAATGATTATCATACAATATTCTGGTAATTTTTGAAAACATTAATTAAACTATGAGACACAATGTACAGTACGCCGCATGGCAGTGGTATCAAAACCAATAAAAGCGCCCTTTTTATTCTTTTTATCTTTTTATTCCTTTCTAGGCCAGCTCAAGGTCAAAGTGTAACCACCAGTGTGCGGTCGACTGTACGTATCGATGATGAAATTTATGATTCACGATTGTATCATGATCGAGATATCGAGTGCACAATACCCTTTGTTTGATCGCTTCATATTTTTGAATGTCTCAGTGGTATTCGTTTGTCTTCGTAGGTATGTACACAATTTTGCTTGTTGCTTCCGCGTATCAACTCACTTGAAACATTTATGTTTTCATTGCAATGGTCTGGGACTGGAAATAATTCCCCAAGTGTAGGTAGGAATCATGACAAAAATAATATTCGAATTGTTAAAGATTGTCCTTTCGATGATAGGTAAGTTGGTTGTATCTAATCGGAAATCGTCAAAAACAGCTACAAAATTATGCTACAGAATCATACAACTAAGTGTACTCCGTTACATTGGACGCATGTATGTATAGACAAAATACAATTTTAGAAAATACACGTTATACACGTGACGGTCAAGAAAATGCCAGATGGCGCGTTCCCAGCGAAGTGGATCGATAACCTGAGGAAATGGTTAGCACTTTGGACTGCCTTGGGAAAGCGTGTGGCATTAAACACTTCGATCAATGTGAATTTGTGGAAGCCCACTGTGCCCACTCAAACAATAACTACGAAAACTTTGCTGTTACAGATATTAAAATTGCCTATCAATAAGAATTTGATGGAGGCAATAAAAACCATGCTTATTTCAGTCATAAATATAAACTCACTTTGGTTTAGACAAGAGGACGCAAAAGCGGTTATCAAAACAAATGCTAGTACTTATTAAGTGTTCTGTTATTTCGTAGGATGAAGGAAAAACAAATGCAGATGAATGCAGACACGAAAGTAAGATAGGCAGGTAGAGAAAGATGGCTTCAGTTGTTATCGGCGCAAGAGTCCCTTGGCCAAGCTCAGTCTGAACTGAATTCCGCTGGTAACGATAAGGTCGATAAGCCGAGGCAGTTATCGCCGTGGAAGTCGCAGAAGAGATCCTGAAGGCTACTTCTGGTTCTGTGTTCGCTCATCACTGCCGCCGAACATAAAGTGTTAAAAAAGAGCGATTGTGTGCGATTCTTTCTTTCATCATAATATAGCAATCTTAAACAAGTCGCAAGTGGTCATTCCAAAGAGGATGTACAAAAACGCACGAGAAAAAGAAGTAAATATAAATCAAGCCTTATCTCCCGTAAAGCTAGTACAAACTAACATCCAATACTTCGCAATACATTCAGAAAATAACTTTTTATCTCCGACAGACGCGATAAACAGTCGCCCACGTGTTAGTCTGTTGCAAACTTCTTATCAGTTCGCTGGCGTGATTGCACTTGCTCGCAAATGTAACAGAACATCCCTGAGTTACTACATCTATTCGATTTACTGGAGGATTAAGATTAGCTGTTTCATTTTCGACGTTAAAATGGTAGTATTGCGGAATTCTTTCACAATGCCGGCACGATTGGCACAGTGTCTAAGCGATTGACTGCTGCGCCGAGTGCCATGGGTTTGATTCCCGCACGGAACAAATATTTGCATAGTCTACAGGTAGTAGTTTCGGGTCTAGCTGTTTTGTGAATACATGCATATGAAAGTAGTTTATTAATGTGTATAACCAACTGTATGTACGAGATATTCTTTTGATCAGCTCGTCTTGCTCTCATTTAGAAACAAATATAGCTAGACGAAGTACTCCATTTATAACACGGGCTTATACTCCAAATCTCATTTTACGTTAAGACGCCGGGATTAATTATACAAGGCAGAAGATTCTTGGCATATTTTGCTGAACATTGAAATTTCTTAATCTGCTTACATAATAATTTTATATACGAGAGTTCATTTGTTCTTAAAAGCGTATATCCGGCTGACTGATTAATCTGGAAGACAGACATGTCTCAACATAATATTATCTACCCTTCCTCGTTCAGATAATCCGATTTTACGGCCTATCGGAATAGACTGGTAGCCTAACGCTGTGGATTGACAGATGGTAGATATCCTAATGAAGAATGATTGACACAGTACGTGATATGTAAAAAATCAACGTGGCTATTGAGTTGTTGGGTCTTTGGCATTTATTAAATATTTTTGTGTGGAGACAATTCTAAAAATTTCGGTGGTTACACTGGTGAGTGAATATATGACTGTTTTATGAGTTCATTCTAATAACTTAATCATGTGAATAATTTAGATATTAATGATATACTATATGGAGACGACCATAAATGAAAATGCTGGCGACTCTAGTGCATATGATTTAAAAAAAGCTTTTCGAATAAACTAAATAGTAGTGATGGCCCGACTATGACTTTTGCAGATCTATGACTAGTTATTATAATAGTATTACTAAACGGATATTCTGTTCTTAAATATGTTAGATATATGTGCTCATGCAGACTGGAAATGTCCTTACATATATGTATATGAAGTTAAAATTAATGTCCTATCGTTATGAACACATTGTAGAACCACTTTTGTTTTCAACCACCTTAGTTTATTACTTCTAATGTTTTATAAGCATTACTTTCCATTTCAAGCCCTTAGTTACTAAACCATTATTGCATTAGGTATCATATTATCGTAAAACCATAAATCGTGGTTACAGTTATAATTTGTATAATTATGTAATTTGCAAGTTAACGTTATGGTTAAATATCGTCTCGTTTACCGTTATTAGGAGCGGATACTCCAGCTTCCTACGTCGTTAAACAGCCGTTTAGCACTTAGTCTATAACTGGCTAAGTTCAAATACGTGTTTCACTCATTACGACATTAACAGTTTTCTTTAACTTAATTTGATTCATAATTTTCCTGCGTTATTAAATATAGAACTGCTTAACTGCATCCACAAGCCAATTTAATGGTGATAGATTTTTTTCTTTAACCGACTCCAAACATGGAGAAGATAATAAAGTGAGGAGATTATCATGTGTGACTGTATGTGTCTATGTTTTTTTTGACTTGCTCAAGCAAGTCGATTGCTAACCGATTTTGAAAATACTTATTTTTGACCCCCGATGCAAAAAGAGGGGTGTTGTAAGTTTGATCGCTATGTGTGTGTGTGTGTCTGTCTGTGGCACCGTAGCTCTTAAACGGGTGAAAAGATTTTGATGCGGTTTTTTTTTAACATAAATTAGTCTGCTTGGTATTCAGCTACATCGGGTTAGACTGGAAGCCGCCTCAACATAGTAGGGAAAGGTTAGGTAGATGATGATGATGAAGTAATCTGCTTGCAGTGCTTTAAGCATCTAATCAACTTCAACTTTGATATAGACTGCCTCGTTGGTCAAGTGGTTGTAGTGCATTCTTGGGTCGGCAAATTGATATGGGGTTTTTTCACTTGGAATCTCTAATTAGCAGCCCGGAGTCTAGATTTATGCCCGGTTAAAGGTAATAGACTCACCACCTATTACAAGGCAGGTACTATAGGTACACCTCTGCCTGACCTCTGACTGATTCGGGGAATGCAGGTGTAATGTTAAGTATAATGTTAAGTTAATCGCAGCATACGGTAAGTAAGTACTATCTTAAAGTAACGTAAAGGAAGCATGACTGTACTTTACATCATATTAATTTAAATAGCCATGTTCTAAGTTCCGGTAAGCTCACATGATGATATTTTAATTACACATGATGAAGCTATTTCATACGTTCGTGTTAGATAAACCATTATCTCGTCACAGGAAACTACTGTAGTTAAGAAAATATTAAATTCTCTCTCAATATTAAACAACGCAGTGTCGTTACATCATAGGGAAACGCCCATCGTGAATACTATGTCGAATCTGCATTGCTATTGTGTCCAGGCACAAAAATCTGTTAACAATAAGTATAAATACTATATGCAGAAATGAATAAAAGGCTGGTAACAATCATTGTTACAATGTTGTTTGTTGACGTGCAGAATTGCACACAGATTTTAACTGACACGTAGTCTTTCGAAAACATGGCGTAGTATGTTTACAATAATATGTTATTAAGAAAAGGTTAAGTTTTCGAAATAACTTATGGGATCGATGTCTTAAACTGAATAGAAAAAGTCATGAAAGGTCATGTTTTTCTTTATGTAGTAATTGGTACCTCTGTACATTGGTACAGAGGTACCAATTAAATGCAGTAATTGTACTGCATAAAGAAAAACATGCCTTTTTATGCCAGCACATCAAGCTACCCCAATGTGTGAAATTTCTTTGATAGGTTTTCAACTTTATTGCAAAATTATAAGGTTCATGTTCAATTGGGAAAATCTGACAGTTTGGGGTAGTTTGATGTGCTGGCGTCTGTACTATAGATTAAACCTCTTACTGCGAATCACGTGCTTTTAGTTTCATTCAAAATGTGCTACCACGTTGACGTCAGTTCTTGCAATTAAATCTAAATTTCACACCTAAACAACTGCACCAGTCAGTAACCGTAATGTATGTTCGTATGACTTTGAAACTACACCATTTATGAGGGGAACTTGACGTTCTAACTACCTTAGCATTCAAATTAAGAACAGTCTGGATCAGATAAACGTCAAACCGTACGCAGTTACAAAGTTACGTTGGCAACATTTTGACAAATTGCCATTCTGTTGATCTCTGTTATTACTGTAATTGGTTATTAGATTTCTGGATAATTTACTTGCATTATTGAGATTGCGGATTGATATTTTGAAATAACGTTGTGATTTGTGTAGCCTTGCCTTAGAAGTTCCTCTCTAAAGCTCGCCATTGAATTGTTGCTATATTTGTACCTAACCCTATTCGTGCCTGTTTAAAGGGCAAAGGGTTCATTGAAAAGGGTCCACAGCAGAAAACTTTCAGCGACATGAATATGTCATGATTTCGTTTTGGAGTTAGATCTAAAATACATATTTTATTCTTTAAATCTATTTGATTTCGTGCTAACCAGGGCGAAGGTGAAATCGCCGAGTTCTAAATTTAAACAAGGCAAACAATAAATAAAAAAGAATGCTTTTTTTACTCATTGTTTTGACTAGGTGTGCTCCCGTTTTATCCATTCCAAAGGGTCGTAGTGTATTATAACCTTCCTCAAGGCTCAAGCTGGCTCAAGGGCTATCAAATGCATTTTTGTTTCATTCCGACAGATCCTGAAATTAGCACGTTCAAACATAAAAACAAACTGTTTCGCTATTTTATAGAATATAATATTATTTATTGTACAGAGGCCACCACATCAAGCTACCCCAATGTGTCAAATATCTATGATAGTTTTTCAACTCTATCGCAAAAGATTTAAGGTTCATGTTCAACTGGGAAAATTTGACACTTTGGGGTAGCTTGATGTGCTGAAAACTAACAAATAACTACTAACATTAAAACAAAATGTTTATAGATGTGACTGTGTCTGTACTTGTACTATTTGGAAATAGTTCAGTGGTTGTTGCAAACGGAAGCTGATAGTAATCTAGTTGTATTAAAGATTTGCCCCTCGTACTATTTACTATCCATCTTTGAACTCCAATTTCACATTTAACTTACAAATATATTTTTTTGTTCCAGGTATTTATCAACAACCAAAATATATACCCGAATTAAAGCTCTACAATAAATAGGAGTGTCTATGTAAGTATACGACTTATATTAGTCTGCCTGTATCGAACTGGCTGATGATAAAGTGTCATTAATTAACATTAAGAAAACCTTCTAAAACCTCAGTCCTCCGTCGCCGTTTTCCAACGATGACTCACTAATGTCACAATTTTATTTTTTAACCATTAGTATTCCGCGCCGAAACAGTAAGCTCGATGATTCAGCGCACTGGAATTGCTAATGACAGCCAGAAGCTGCCTTTGTCTATTTTTATTGAACCAGTGAAATCATTTCGGTTAAAAAAGCTTTACACATTTATTTTTAACGTGAAAGAAATGGATATCAAAATTGATTCTCGTGTTTCTATTCTACATTAGCAAAGTAAATGATAATACCGGCCTTTTACTGTCCCACTGCTGGGAAAAGGCATCTTCATATACAGAGAAGGTGCGAGCATTCATCACCACGCTTGCTCAGGGTGGGTTGGTGATTTCAGACTTATATTAACCGTAAGTCCAGGTCACCTCACGATGTTTTCCTTCACCGAAGGCAGTACTTGTAATATGAATTGAAAAAGTTACATTGTGTTGTGCGAGCATGGTGCTGTAACAAAATTATTTGACTTAGACGTCACTTTCGACAGATTGAAGTATTTGTCACATTTGTAGACAGAATCGACCCAGAACTTAGCTACGAGTTTGGCGCAATCAGTAGTGTCCATCCAATCCTGCAGTGCGCAGGTATGAAGGCACTCAAGTGCACATTTACATCGCTAGCAAATTATTCAGAGAAAACTAAAACCATTCATTGCACCAACAATTTAGGTACTTAGTTATCAAAGGAAAATGACACATGTCCTCGATAAAGTGAAACCAACATAAGCAGGAAATTCTTTCTCAATAATAAAGTCATACGACACGTCATCAAGTATATAAAGTTTTTGTTTCGAAATACGACTCGTCAAGCAAGAAACACAGTTGATATCTAATCGTCTGCCACTAATAATGTCCTTGGATTTCACCGCGAAACTGTTTTGGTCACGAGTTAACTCGAAACTTATGATTTATCACTAACAGAGCTACAGTGAAAGTGTTCTGATGCAACAAACCGAATAAAAACTCCTTTCAACGTAACGTCATGATTGATGAGGGCCTATTCAGGTGTACAAACTTTTTTTCACCTGTATACCTTTTGCTAGAGGTCGTAGACCCCATTGTGTGGTGAGGGAGTACCTATAACTGCGATTATTACAAATCACCATGGCCTAAAGGTCGACGACACCGCTAATTCCCGGAAATTATTCCATTAATATTAATTTGTTTATGTGGAAAGTGTAAAAATCTGTTAAGTTATGGGAGCGCCTTTTATATATTACAGCTATATGATGGAAGATAAATTAATTACGGGCGTATTTATGACGTGGAATAAAATATTGTTTCCCATTACCCTACATGTTTCTAAATGCTAATGTGGCTACTGTTTCAAAATCAATTTATGTTTTAGAAGAAAGTCAAATTAATGAATTTCTTGATGCAAACGGGCTCTTAGAAGATTTATGAGTGTGTTAAGAGGTCATTCTGACTGAAACTAATTGATGCATCTGCACGTGTTTGTCTTGTACGGATATCTTCATAGACGTAAGCTGTGAAATAACATGTGTAAATAGATATTAAGGTGAATCTTGCAAGTCAACCCATGATCTTAAAAGAATATTGCATTGTTACTAACCTCAGAATAAATTAACTGAACCCTTATAGAGTTACCCACGGAGCGTAACTCATTCTGGCACTTGTCCGGTTTTATATATTTTTTATATTGCAGCGCCGTTTCACGTTGTATGTTGACCAAATTCGACAAAGACGCGTCAATGGTGATAAAATTATTACTAAATTGTAATCATTTAAAAGTTTCACGAGTAGTTTTATCACCGGCAAATATAATTTCGTGAGCTATAACAATGTTTTAGTTAAATGATAAATTATCACTTAGTAATCATTTTATAATAATTTCTGCGTAAAAAAGCGCTGCAAATTGCAAAAAAACCATGTAATATTTGGCGGGCTACACTGGCGGTTTCCCCTTAACACTGGCAACATACCGCCGCGACGGCGCCTACACACAATTTGTAACATTCCTCATAAATTGTTTCAGGCATTGTTGTAAATTATATCTAACAACAAAGTCGAAATTTCATTATGGAAAAGGCGGTGACGGGTCTTACAGCATAGTTTCTAAAACCCACGTTACAGCATTTGTGAGTAATGATTTTTCTTTCATCTCAAGGGACGGCAGACCTTATGAAAGCTTCGCGTAACTGCTGTGACTAATCCATTAAAATGTGAGAAACTCATCATACCTGATACCACAGAATCCGGTAGTAGGTGCCTTGTGAGATGTAGATACGCGGTTATTGTACAATGTTACGTCAGCTGTCTTGTTGTTCTACGTACTGGTGAGTATTTCTTTTGGGAATATCTCGGTAGAAGCCCGGAGTCTGGTTTTGTAGCTGTTGGATGGCAATTTGGGGTAAATTGCCGAAGTATTAGGAACCTAACTGGCTAAAAATGTGGGTGTACCACGTCTGGGGAGAGCGGAGGGTTATGACTAAAACTCCGCGGTTCCTGTCAGTAACATGAGTCAGGAAGATACCTACTCTATTCGCGCACACTTCCGACTGGTATCAGCTCGCCATCCCTAGCGGGCTCTATGACCAAATGCAGCAGATCCCACAGCCGCAGCGCCATAAAGGCGCGCATAGAACACTGCGCGCCGCCTCTTTAAGCCTAGCTGATGGAGTGTCTGCCTACTCTTTCGGGGAATAGAGGCGTGATGTTATGTTGTAACGTGAGTTGCGGAGAACGAATTTTTGTATATCTGGAATCTTCGTTTCATATAAGAATTGCCGACACTCGTGCAGACATACGTCAAAATAGAACTTCTTAGTATTTTCCCGACCTGTTTCTGTGTGCTTTGACTTGATTGACTGCGAGTTATGAAAAGTGCTAGAACTGTCGAAAAAAGTGAATTTTCTTGTACAACCAATATAATATTTATTTAAACTTTCTTGTTAATATTTCGGTTCGCGCTTGATCTGGCATTTCAGTAGGTATAAACACGCGATTTTTAGTTTACAATGTAAGGTTAAGTTTCAAAGTTTATTTTACATTCAAAGTCAAAAAGAACATTGAGGCAAAAACAAAATATCCCAAACAAATCTACCATTTATTTATGAAAACAGTAACTGTCGTAAAAATCGGTAGGAAAAATATGTATTAACCCGTCTATTGGCGATAAAGACTACTCTTAAATGCAGAAATCTAATCTCCTAAGGCGCCAAGAATCATGAATGATTCCTAAACTCACTACGGCTTTTAATAAAACTGTCTACATTATCTTCTTTTGAACCGTTAACAATACCCCTGGATACATAATCCATGAACCGTAGTGGATTCTTTTGGAGGCTAGCCAAGCGAATGTTAGCAATGTGAAGTAATTGTTTTGGTTTCCGTCATAACCAGAATCGTGTACAATCGTTATGTTTAGACGGTTAGTACATGAAGTTGACGTAGGAGTGTTATATTGGCAGGAGTTTTACGATCGCGACATCTTCTTACTGACTTACTTGCAACTCAGTAAATCTTTTCACTTACTATCCTTACACTCCACAAGCTTAGAAAACTTAAAAGCTATTCTATAGAATGCACCTTCATCCTATGATCGAGGTATAAAGAGGTTGCATTCTGAAACTTCGCAATTGGACGTTAAATATTTTACTCCTTTGATAAAAATCTACCAAAATGACTAAATTAAATGATGAAATAACGCTCTTTCATTACAGAGCAAAACTTAAAATTAATTTTGAAATTATTATGAAAATTTCCACATAAGTACCTTTTTTACACCTAATACTAAATATTCAGCGTTATAACATTTTTTATTATAATTCATAATGAATATTACCTCTTTCCAATCACCATAGTTGCCGTTACAACTTACATTGTATGTAAAGGTCTTCTAAGAAATTGCAATGTCACTGTGTGTGTGTGTATGTTTAAATAAAAAATTAACAAGCAATTAAGTTCTGTAAACAGTACAAGTTGTGCAACCTGTGTTACGTCGAGTCATTGCACTTGGGAGTATTATTGCGCCCGCGCCGCGCCGTGACTGAGCGTTTCCTCTCGACAGATACTTAGGAACGGAAAAAAAATGTTTTACTACTTTCAATTATAGGTACTATTTATTGGACTAGTGGCGCTTGCAACCCTGCATGCGTTTTAAATTAATTTCACAATAATTAACACAATATTTATCCGGATTCCACGTTACTTAAAACTTTAATGGTTCTAAAGAAACAATCACGATCGGATGCTGTAGCAGGATTAAAATGCCCATTTATAATAACTGCCTTTTACTGACCCACTGTAGGGCAAAGGCCTCTTCTCATACCGAGAAGGCATAATAATCATTATGTCTGCTCAAGGCAGATTGGATACATTTCCCAAGACAAGATTATTGATACTTACTAAGTACAAATAACATACAATTCAACACAATCCTAAACAGTTTTCAATTGCCACAACTCACAAACAACAAATGATTTCTCACATATTAACATAAACATATAAATTTTATGAAACAAACGTCCGGCAGGGAACGGAATTAACATATCAATTAAAGAAAAAAAAAGAAAAGAGTGGACACGTCTGGCCGACTTTGTTTTATCGTTAATTGCTGTATTAGCATCTGATTATGTCTTCCTGTTTGCTTTTGTAATAGTCTTGTGCGTTAACCAGTGGATATATCGTGGTTATGTCGACCCAGATCACGTATGTTTGTGATACAAGTTAGACGAAATTGGTTATCACACATCCGAATCTGATTACAGAAGGTTTAGTTTATTATTTTGTCAGTTTTGTACTTAAAACTGGGCTTACTTTTCATCTTGTTTGATTGTTCATTAGCCTACCTCAGTTCACTGCCACAGGCCTCTCTAGTTAGGACAAGCCCGCCTCGTTATTCCAAAACCACTGCAACTCCGCAAAACCAAAATCAACTGTGACGACTACCAAAAAAGCGTCGAGTCGACGGGTCCCTGAGAAACGATTCAAGGCTTGGATCCATCAACGAAATTAATCTGAGAATAACAGATAGTTTAGAAATAAAACCAAAAAATCCTGTCGCTTAGGCGTATACTTAATTATAGGTATAGAAAACTCGTCATGACAATAAAGTGTGACAGTTTAATTCCCATTTTTCGACACTGTCCCAAGGCTGGGCAAAGGACTCTAAATTCTTCTAGGTTTTCTTTTCCTGAACCACTTTTATTCCCATTATTATGATAAGTACTTATGCGATTGCGAAAAAAGGCAACACGCAGTGAGTTGCCTTTTTCGCTTCATAACCAAGATTAACCACAGGTAGTAAAGCTTTACCTACTATAGAAGCCGAAGATGTGTGACCACACTTCTTTACGAAATTGCCGATTCATTGTAGCCTTGAAAACTCCAGGGTTATTGTATTCCATGACGCAATCAGGTACAATGTTTAGGATAATCAAGATATCATCAACTTGTCAGAAAGCATACTTCATTAGATTAATAAAAAAAACGCAATTACTGACTCAAGTCTAGCAAAAAAAAATGGGTAGGTAGGTACTCGTTATGGAAAAGCGGTATCGATCTGTGCGCACGCACATATTGTTTTCGAAATTCGAACGTTACGCGATAGGCGGAGGTTTCCGTAATGCCTCCGTAATTGGATGGAACGTAACAATGGTACACTTCGTTTTTCACTTATTCTAACAATGAGGAGTACAGTAGCAAAGTGTTGATGGTGATATAATCGTAATTATTTTTACGCACAATGTCATTAGCATTACTATTTTAACCCGACCCGGGAATTGAAATCAGGACCGCACGCTGCTAGGTTTTAAAAAGGTAAGTACAATGAAAACGGCCAAAATAATAACAGATTTTAATGAATTATCTCTTATCAAACAATACTCCTTTGGAATTGCATCTTTGCTAGAAAAATCAGAACAGATAATATTTTAAACACCGCACGTAAACATAAATATGAATGAGGCTCTCGAAGCAATATTTCCAACATAAAGACGTTTTACGTAATACAAGCATTTTTTTCACATTTCCTGTCTGTGTTTGTTTATTCAATAAAATTAATGAGATTCCTCACACCTAGTTACGTACACACCAATTTATTACAGTCCAATTTCAGTCTAGCTTGACGTTAGCTGTTATAAATCTTAGCTATTTATTATGAAAGTAAAGTAAAAGTATATAGAAACAGACGTGTTATTGTAAATCTGATAATATATTTTAAGTTCTCTAAAACTTACAGACAATTTTTTGACGGCACGGTTGGCGCAGTGGCTGCCGATCGACTGCCGCGCTTCGTGTCGTGGGTTCGATTCCCGCACGGAACAAATATTTGTATGGCCTACAGGTAGTTTTTCCGGATCTGGCTGTTTGTGTGTGTGACTTTAAATGTTTGTAAACGCACCCATGACACAGGAGAAATTCCTAGTGTCGGGCGACGCTTTTTTTTATTTAAAAAAAAACATTTATTTTTGATATTCCTCCAGTTAGGTTTAATACCGTATCTTATCAGTTACTAACACAAAAATAAAATTCGAAACGCATCAATTGAAATATTTCAGTACATGCAAATGTACTAACACTTTCAATTTTCATAATCTATTCCTTAGTTCATTGCCCTACTAGAGCACTCAATCCACTACGTCAGCCAAGCCATAAACGATTGATATTATTAAAGAAACCAATATTGTGATGATATGAAGGCAGAAAATAAAAATCAATACTCTTTGCAAAAGTATATTTATTATTTCTTCGATACCGACGACTATATTTTTAAAGCACTGCACTTGGCATGTTGTGAGAGATGAAATGCATTTTATTATAATATATTTTAAATCGTTGGCTATATTTTTAAATCTATATAGAAAATTGTTTACTGTCATTCAAGTTCTCAGAATTTAAAATCAGTATGCAAAATTGGAATCTCGAGACCGTCCTTTAAAAATAGAACTTCAAGTTTCTTACTATCTACTCAGCCTATAGCATACCGCTTTTTGATTACTGCGTTCCCCAAGTTGTGAGCCAACACACAGATTTCCGTCTTCTGCATCCAGTCACTACCAGCCGCCTTTTAGAGGTCGCTTGGCTTCCTACAATAGCAAGCTATATTCCTCTACAGTTTCGCTTTAGTGTTGGGTGATTAACCTAACCAAATTAGCACCAGTAACGGCTGTCGGTAAATTTCCAACTTCCGTGGTTACGTTCGGCTCTGTTTGACACCACACTTTTGTATGCATGTATTTATGTCTGTTGCATTGTAATTATGTATTTATGTATGTACGAAGTACAATGGGGCCAGAAAACCGAGCGAAGCGGAGTTGGAGACCGTGTTAACTTGAAAATGCAGGTCAAGCTTTGGCTACTGAATGGATTTAAAGCGTAAACATAGTTTTTGTGAAGTTTTCGAGCGGAGGTTTATGTTTTAAGGCTATATCTGCCCGTCTGTCTGTGGTTTTGTGAGTCCCAAACTGATGGACCGATTTTATTAGGTAATATTTTATTATTTCTCGATTCTTTAAAGCGGAACTTCTTACGTCCAAATGCGTCGCATAGTAAGCTTCATTCTAAGTTCGTAGTACACCGTAGTCCCCAAGAATCTTAAAACAAAACAAACAATAGCTGTAGGTACATAACATTAACATATATTTGCACTAACAACATTACTAGTTAACACGTTTACACGCTCGTAGCATCACGTATGGCTACCACGTGCTTCTGAATGACGTAATCAGCTGATTCATGCGACCACAGTGTGACTACTTACAGTTGTACCACGGTAGCGTTTTCGCAAAGTTATCATGCGCAGGACAAGCCGGCGGAGCGTGCTGTCTCGCTTTGCTATACTTAAGTTCGTTAAAAAGTAGATATTATGGCACTGAGGTGTTGAGAAATGTCAAAATGTGTAACTTCACTGCTGCTGTCAAATGTGTGAACGATGAACCACTGTAAGTAGTTACACTGTGGTACCACATTGCCCAGTCCTGATCAAGTTAAAATTATTTATATTCCTATCACTGGAGGAAACGGAATGCGGAAACTAGTCTCAAATAACAAGTATTTATTGCGACTATAGAGGATATACCAAACAAGCGCCATATACACTTTACACGAGTGTGTAAGATATGGTATATATACTCCGGGATATATAGTCTCTTTGGTAGTCAAGTTTCTATAACAATATGAAGACTTATGAAGCACATTGTTTACGAAATACAATATAATTTGGCACGAAACAAGGTCGGACTCACTCCAAATTGAAGTGTTTTCCTTTATTAAATTAGAACCACGTACTAAAGAAAAACAGAATTAACACATTGTTTTGCAAAGTAGGGCACTGTGGTACTGACACAGACTTAAAAGGCTAATACTTACAAACGCTCAAGTATTTGTTTGCTTTAAGTAAATTTACGACAACCTGTCATGTGCAGAAATCTCCGCCATTATCTAACTCGCCAGACGATTTCAACCTTTATTTTATAAGATTCTTAAGGCGACAATACCGTGAATAATAGAATTTACCGGTGTCATTTATTAGGTACAGGTGTTTACGAAATCTGGTGATTCATTCTACGTGGTCAATGCTCTTGGATGTGTTTTGAATCAATGAAATCTATCAATCACTTGAAGTTTGTAGTGTTTTGACGTAAGCGATGTTGCTAATAGTTTGGTTTTGTACACGTTTTTGTTGAGCTGTTCGGAAATAAGGCAAGAAATATGATTTATGGAAGTCCTACCTTCCTTTACTGGATGGTGGGCTTATCGATTGTTACAATGAACTGCGCTCATAGAATTGCTGTCAAAAGAATCCTGACATCTACAGACCCTTTAAAGAGCTTCAGTGTAAAGAAGGAAAATCACTCTGCTCATCGTGCCATTCTAAACGAAACACTCTGAAGAGTAATCGGGGGTACGAAGACTCTCAATCTTTCATCTAAGATCGAGAATGTTTCTTTTGGTTTCGACAAATTAATGAACTTGATTGAAGGAATGTAGTCGACTCAGTGCCAAACATTTATAAACACTAGTTGCTATGGTTGTGGATAATGTAACGCAATTTTTATATCAAAGGAAGGTCAACAGGACGCGTGTGGAATTCTACCCACATCCTATTATTTTCCGCTAAGTGTTGGAGAGACGTAGAACATGATAAAATAATAGAAGAACGAAAAACATAATATGTAGGTAAGGTGAAGGGATCCTAGTAAAAAAAAGAAACGTACTAATAATAGGTCTTTACCTATGAAATTGCCGTTTTGTATGAAAAAATTTAAATGAATTTTTTTCATGTATTTTTTATTTGTATTAATCGAAGTAATCACCCATGCAATCAATGCATCTTTGCCAACGCAGTGGCAGTTTATTGATGCCCTTCTTAAAGAAATCAGCTGGACGGGAGGCAACAAATTCTTCAAAGGCATTTTGTACTGCCTCTCGGGTATTGAATTTTTTTCCCGCCAAGAAGTTATCCAAATTCTGGAAAAAGTAGTAGTCTGTAGGCGCAAGGTCTGGTGAGTAGGGCGGATGACGGAGAGCTTCCAACCCCAGTTCTTGCAACTTGGAGACCGTCTGCTGTGCAGTATGAGGTCGCGCGTTGTCGTGCAGGAGCAGCGGAGACGAGCGATTGACCAATGCTGGTTGGAGATGTGCCAGCTTCTCCATCATTGTGTTCAATTATTCACAGTACACATCTGCAGTAATGCTCACCCCGTTTGGTAAGAAGCTGTGTTGAATCACACCGGCGCTAGACCACCAAACAGTGACCATCACTTTTCTTGGGGTAAGTTTTCGTTTAGGGCATTGTTTAGGTGCTGAACCAGGATCCAACCAACTTGCTGAGCGCTTGCGGTTATCAAACAGAATCCATTTTTCATCGCAGGTAACAATGCGGTTCAAAATTCCTTCATTTGTGTGTCTGTTGAGCAGTGCAAGGCACGTCTCGACGCGTACTTCGCGCTGGCGATCATTGAGTTCGTGGGGCACCCATTTGTCAAGCTTTTTTACCTTGCCAATTTGATGCAAATGGACAATAATTCAGCCGTAGATTGTGTATCATCAGCTTCCACAATCGCCTTTAATTCGTCATTGTCGACCAAAGTCTTCGGACGACCGCGAGGTTCATTTTTCAGGTCGAAATTTCCAGAACGGAAGCGAGCAAACCAATAACAGGTAGTGCGTTGGTTTGTAGTGTTAGCTCCGTAAACGTCGTTGATGTTGCGTGCCTATTACGTTGGTACTCATATTCCATAATTACTCGAATTTTTAACGTATCCATGATGACGAAAAAGATTTAAATGCGATGAAAATGTAACACTAATCAATAAACAAATGACTACTTTTGGAAAAAAAAATCCATGTTTTTAAAATAAAATTAATTTGAAATTAGAATTCTTAGCCAAACAAAAAATATTTTGATTTGAAATGGCCAGTACTGCAGAACGGCAATTTCATAGGTAAAGACCTAATAAGATAATGTTTTGAGTAGGAATGTGGGGGTTACAAGACCAAAGAAACACTGGATGGATTGTGTGACAGATGATATGACTAGGAAGAAGGTGAGTTTTGATATGACGGCGAATAAAAACTAATGGAAGGTTAAGGACATGCTGCGAAGAGTCCAAATACATTGAGATAAGAGCAGAAGGATGATAATTGAAGTTTCATAACTTGATGAAATACTTAAAGTACCGAGAAGCTTATCAAATGTTTTTTCCTTATAACAGTTACAGTGTTAATCTTCTTCCAGTTAATTAACCTTTTTGCAAGCGTTTTCTGCTTATCTTTTTATTAAAAAAAACAATCAATTAAAATCTAATTAATATTCTCTAATCAATGTACTCAGAGGATATAGATAATGGAACCGGACGCATGTTCAATCATTATTTTTTACAATACATTTCCGCAAAGATACAACTTTGCTCACTCAATAAATTATTCCTAATCTTGTTTATACTGTTACATTTCAAATTAACTAGAACAAATTACCCGTAGACGCTTAATCCAAGATGGTGGTCGATGGCGGTCAGGCAGATTAGATGTTGTAAAACTATGAGATCAGATCGGAATCGCCCATCGCCTCTAATAAATGACGTAATATATATGATTTAAAAATATCTGGTGATTGTGGCTGCACGAGTTATTGAACTTTTTTCAGGGTTGTCTAGCGTGTTGCTCAAGTGGAATCATAAAAATAGTATTCTATATACTGAAAACGGCACTTTGAAGTCGTAATAGATTAGAATTACCAGAAAAACGAATGAACTGACCAGAAAAAGCTTCTTTTATTAACCGACATTGTAACGCTCATGATGCTTAGACTTAATTGCTATTGAGAAAGCTACTTATAGTATGCATAGAATGTTTAAGGGTCTTCACGTTCTAAGTACATCTACTAGATGTTTGTACTAAACTTATTAGACTTTCTTAATCGAAACAATAATATCACCATTATCACCTGGCGTCGGTGCTGATTCTATGTAAAAAGTCACCATATTCGGTTTTCTACCTACACCTAGGGATTACATTAAACAGGAACCACGTACTAAAGAAATTTCTATTACTGCCGCTTCGACTGCGTTAAGACCTGACGAAGTTCTGGCACAACTACAGTTTGGCGTACTTCTTTAGAGTAGTGAAGTCGGACTGGCTGCAATTACTAAATGTAGTAGTGTCTGGTCGCCATGGTACTTGATTCGTATTATTTGATTATTTTATAAACTCAGTGTATTGATCCAAGTACCTATATTTTAATTTAAAAAAAACCCACTCTCCCGATGTCTGAAATTGAAAGGAATAAGTCCTGACCAACTGTACCATACCTCATTAATGTGGTAACAACTGACAGCCCTGCTCCCGATAGAACGTAAAATGTTGTTCACTAATTGACAGAGTCATAACCGTTGTAGTTAATCAGTTGCCACCAAATAAAGTCTGGCGTAGTTCTTTGATTAGCGTTTTATTGCGTTGATTTGCTTCCCATAATCAATGGTATAGATTTATAGTTTCTCAATAGCGGTTTGGTACCATTGGTTAAGTCGTAAACACACCGAAGTTAATGATATTATTATCATCTCAGTAGGTCATATCGGGAGTTGGAATAGAAGAAACCAAGGAACATAAATGGATTTTACTTTAATGGAATCTGAAAACTAGGCCGATCGTATTACTAGTAACAATACCTAAAGTGGTAAGTACCTTATATCTCATGGCTCCATGGCAATAACGCCATTGTAAATATAAAGCGATGGCGCGACGCGACGCCGCGCATATGAATCGTCAAGTGGCAGGGCGAGGTCTCATCTTGTTAAATACCACACTTTATACTGCGCTTTATAAGATCCTTATCACGAAAGCTGCAAGAACCATTATTGAAGCTCCTGTCGCTCGATCTAATTCTGTATCTTATTCTAGATTCGCTTACAACTGCACATTAGTTTTAATTAATGCAGCTAGTTCAACTCCAATCATATTAATTACACGTTAAGATCTCATTTTCATTGTCAACACTAAAAATAACTTCGAATGGATCTGTGTTAGTATAAGAAACACGACTTGCAGCTTCAATTAAACGATTGTTTGCAAGACAACTGAGACATTTGAATAGTAGAACCTTACTTTTTTTAAGTCTCCGAGTATGGTCAGCGGAGGCCTATTTTTACATACGCATCGCATACTATAATTGGTATGAAAGGACTCGCTGAATGCTGTCTAAAAATAGACGAGGAATTTGTATTCAGTACAATTTTGTCTCGAAGCGGACGACGACAATGCTTGGAAAAAATTGCAAGCCCTTTTATATTGCATTATGCTTTCATCCGTATGTAATGTTGTTTTACTGTGCCGCAATTTGATCAACATGGGACTCCAAATTGTTGTGTTGTTGAAGGTTAAGGGTCGTTTTTCTACAAAGCTTATTGCTCTCAAGATTTAGATCAAACATTGCCTTTGGTTCCGTTCAATTTAAAAACGGCAGGTATGTTTACACGTCATGCTAACATAACTCAAACAATAAAATACTGAATTTAAAATTAAACATACATTTTAAATCTAACAAGGTTCCAAGCACCACTCGGATCTTTCCAAAGATAACCCACTAATGAAATCCCTTTGTAATTTCAGTATCATACACACACAGTACTTTACTCATATTATTTACTATATTTACACAGTTCATCATAAGCCGATTAAGTTTTATGGAATAATATTACAAACATATCAACGGACGTGTATGTACCGCAGTGTAAACTTCAATCTTTATGTCTATTTTCCATGTAAATTCCATTCTGATTATGCGATGGATTCAAGAATTGACTTCATGAGTAGGTAACATGCAACACGAACTTAGATACAATCTGGGACATTCCTTTTATATGTTTATAAAAGGAATGTATAAGTAGTGTTGCTCTGTTCTTGTTTTTAGATGCAACTAGCTGTACGTCTGTCTTACGTCCGTCTACAGTTTGTCTATAAAAGAACTCTGTGTCTGATTACGTCAGATCAAAGGGGAAAGAATGAAATTGTTGAACTTCTTTTGCGTTTTTTTTATTTTAGATTTTGGGCCAAGTCTAGCCTTTGAGCCTTTGTCAAATTTGATGTGCTTTCTTGTCACCAGAAACTTCTTGATTACTATAGTTATCTAAACTGTAAACAAGGCTATTTATTTTCAAGATCTTGAAGTCGTCATTTTCATCCCTATCTTCATAGGAATGCAAACAGCGTACAACATTTGATTGCCGCCGTTCAACGACATATTTAACGAGATCATTGGAACTATCCGATGGGTCTTTGATGTCTAACAATTTCATCGCTTCCTTACTTAGTCTTACAACGATGGTACAAGTTCTGTTTACTCATATACTGTTATATTCATATTCATTTCTGGATTCTACGATTATTATGACATCTGCAATAATCGTAACATATACTTGGAAAATACAATATTTTCCTGATAGGGCTTGGCTTTTAAGTTGTTTGGAATCCCAATAACAGTTGTTTAGAAATACTCAAGTACTACTGTATTGACTTCCTGCTATTTTACAATATGTCCGTTTTTTTAATCATAGTATTCCGCCATGTCATTATTAATTTCAGAGTATATATTTGTGATGAATAAATAAAAAAGTAACCAAGCGATGTGCGTGTATCACCAGATGTATAAACGTAAACGAAGGACAAGGAGTATGTAAGGATCGTAGCAGGTTGTGTTTTGTAGTTTCTGCTTACCCCCATAGGAAAAAGGTGTGAGTTTATGTATGTATGCATATAAATATTTGTCTACCAATAATATACTTCATTCATTTGTAGAATGCAGTGTGAAGTATGGCGGAGGCTATCTATGTACTAAAATACATTTGTTCTATAATAACCCTGCTTCCTGTCAGCGTCACATTTGTCATAAACCACGTTATGGTTCAAATAACAGACCAACAGTTGACCGCTTTGTATTAGACATTGCTTTCACTGTAATTATAATATTAATTATTCAAGTGCAGTGCTCTGTGAAATTGCACTGCAGCGCTATGAAAGATCCCCATTCGAATAAACTAAGCGTACATTTTAACATAATAAATATTCTTATTCATACGTAACTCTTATTAAACTGTAATATGCGTTTTCATGAAGTTAATTGAATATTGCAATAACAGCATTACTTTTTTTTCTAGACTTGATGACTGGAGAGTTGATTTATATCTATCGTTATATGTCGACTAACATAATAAAGAAGAATAATTCGTTGGATTTGTTGTTTAAACGCGCTAATCTTTATAACCTTTTTTGTGGGACAAGCCCGCCACTCTTCCGAAATCAGTGCAATTCCTGAAAACAGAATCAACACTGGTGACCACCAGAAAGGCGTCGAGACAATACGATTAAGTAAGACGAGTCCTGGAGAAATAACACAACGAAATAATCAGAAAATAACAGCGAAGGAGTTAGAAAAAATATATAATTTCCACTTAGACTCACTAATCTCTACAACTACCACTCTGATTTGAAAAATCCTTTTTTTCTTTTCTAACCCATTTCTTGAGGAAGGTTATTGGCTATTTAACATCAAGCTAGAACCCTTAGAAGCGAGACTAAACCGCGGGGCATAGCTAGTAGTTGATATTTTTGCAGAGAAAAATGTGCTGATATAATCTTGTACCGTATTCCTATATTTAAAACGGCAAGTCGTCTTGACGTGACAAGTGAAACAATGATTGCAGGTGTCGGTAATTGCGAACGATTCACTTAATTGTACTCTGATGGCTCAATTGAAGCTAATAGCAGTCATTTGGCTTAATGTCGAACACTGATTAATTTAAGATAACGCGAGTAATAATTATAACAGTAGCTTATCTATATTTTTCATCATAGCTATTAAGAAACACGCCTCCTGAGACGCGATCGGAATATACGATAACAAAGGAATTAAACCGTTCTGGTATTGTATGGGAATTACAATTACTTATAACGCAATACTCCAAATAAAAAGTATTCTATTATCATAAACATTTCTTTAAAAATCTTATAAGATTCACGTCTATAATCTCCGAAGGGTTAGGCTGAGGTCGGCCAACGGTGCACCCACATCTCGCCAGAAATTATTAAGTCTCATGTCATAAGGGGCCAGCCTATTGTCATCAATTCGGCATAGATCTAGACTTTGTAAAAAACTATTTTTTTGATATTAAAAACATCAATTTTATTTATTTAATATCGATTACACAATGCGGTAAGTGCATCACATAAGCCAAATATTAACATATGCTTGGCCGATGTATCAACTGTGTGTAAGCAAAGTATCAAACACGAAACAATTGCTAAACCAACAGATTTTGTGTGGCATTCTTCATTGTAACTGATTGATATGACCATGTCTGGCATACGCTCGGATTAAGGAATACAATTGCCACTTGGCCACGCTGCCAACCTCGAACATTGTGCCAAAGGATAACTATTTGGCACTCATGTCCTTTAAACTAAGTTTATTCAGACATAAAAGTCGGTAAGTAGGCATTTTGGAGTGTAAATATTGGCTAAGCATAAATCGTCCCGCTTAAGAAAACTTGATAGCATTTACATCCAAGTTTCCAAATCCTCATGCTTTGAAGGAATTGATAATCGAGTTTTGTGAATCAGCTTAGACGCTTGATGGAATCAAGCATCTTAATCTACGGAAGAGTCACACATTGTAATACATTCGTTTTATAGAAAAAAAAAGAAATGAAAACCATTGATTGGCAATAGGTTTTGAAGCACGCACGGTAAATCTTTCGGCCTTTCCTTTTGACTCCGCCGTAGTCGGCTAGTTAGAGAACGATCTGCTTTTAAAATAATGTAAGTGTCTCAAGGCTGCACCAAAAAGAGTCAAACCAAAAACAGAAACACAAAGAAGTTACTAAGTAGTACTTAGTAGCAGTTTATGAAGATCAAACATACTCATACATATATTCCCCTGGGATATTCTACTCTTGGCACTGCAATAAATTAATCTGAAGTAAGACCAAAAGAAATAAACACGTTTTAATGCCTCCACCTATATTTACGAGACAGCGCCCAGGGTATAAAATTGGCATCTTCTGCAAACTTGATACGTAACGTAAAAGCACGTATCACCGAGCCCATAGTTGAGTACTGGTTATACGTACCCCAATGGTTATTTGACTGACTACAATAGCTTTAATGACCCACAATCATTCTTATGATTGGAAGGCACAGGATTAAATTACTGATTAATTTGATTTTCTACTTACTGTAACGAGGATCGTGTCTGCGTTTCATATTTTTATGGTTATTAATGAAATGTCATCAACTTAATCCGTCCGATCGTTCTTCTTCAAGTTAAAGCTTTTCAAAGCAGTTTTCTTCTTTATTGGGTTCATGATCTTTATTATAATCTCTACTGTTGCTGCATTTAAATAGCAGCACTTCGCCCTCGACTTTATCAGTGCGATTTCTTACATTCTCTCATGAATTTCCACACCCCTATCATAACAATCTTTATTATTTTACAAAGTAATGTTTTAATTACACCAAACCACTTCGGTTTTCGAAAAATCCAAAAGCACATTGGTCTGGTGCGTAATAAAGAATATTTATATTAAATAGATAAATCGTCAACAACACGGGATCTTGCTCAACCTCACATGCTTGTATCATTATTAATTGACGGGCAGTTCAATGCCAAATGCTCCCATTGATAAAGGCACAGGCGTCCCGGTTCACATGGTATTCACAGACGCTATCTTAATTGCTAAGGTCATTGTTAATCATTATTTTGAACGTGGAAGTTCAGCTGAATATGTTAATGTTTTATCGAACAACGCGGATAGAGTTTAAAAAGCAGAACATATAAAATTAGATGTATCAAGACGACCTTCTTTTTGCATTTACTTAGCATTTCTCCTCTTCTTCACTTCATGTTTTATTCACATCCACAATCTATTACCTACATTTTGACCTCAAAACCTAGCCAATTTGCTAGCTACATACCGCATATCTCATTCCGAGGTCGTATCCTTTTTCTGCTTTATTAAGACACTGCATTTCATAAATGTAATATGCGTCTACTGTCACATCAAGGCATTAATTCACAATTTACTGCTCAGAGACGCGTTGGTGACTAATTTCACCAAGGCCAGAGACGATCCATTATTATTTATTACCTTATGAAATGATTCCCTTGACAAACATTTCATTTCGAACCTTATGACCTACAAATAAAGTTCGTTTTCAATATACGCTGTTGGAATTGAAATCTCATTTGGACCCTTTACTACATTTGTGAGTCACAAAAGCGAATTAATGTGTTACTAAAAATAGTGCGAATGTAACCCAACGTTTTATGTGCAAACAACTACGATTGTTAACAGAAAATTTCTTTGTCTTGAATGTCAATTATCATTTGATGTATTTTCGGATGCTTTGTTACTGCGTTTACGTTTTCGTTTACAAAGATGACTGTGTTATCTTTCTGTATTGTGAAATCACTAATACCTTTGTGTGTTTTGTTTATATAATTTTCCACTTTACCTTTATGGGTTTTCGATACTAACGTTACTTCTGTGTCAAGTGTTTCGACATCAAAACAAACGGTTCATGTGGCGGTGCGTGACCGTTTTAGGTAAATTTTATGGCAGGTGCCAGCAATTTGTTTATATCCGTCGTGTTTATTCTACTCAGGGCTGCCCTTTGTACTAAATTCTTTGTAGCTTTTTTATGTCTCATGGTTTTTGTAAAACTTACATTCTTTTCTACGAATGAACGTAAATCATTGTTTGAATTCGGACATTCAATGAGTCTATCGATTCTCTTGGTTTCTGGATGTGTCGTATGTTTTTATTCCTACAGCATAGTCTACAACTTTTACATATTGGGTGGGTTGGAATGGCATGAAAACCCTACATACTTCTTTGTGTGTTATCCCTAAACTGTTATGTAGAACACATTGACCTGCACTGTCTCCTGTTACACGTCTGTCCGCGGGTCTGTTTGTGCGTACGCCATGGGTTCCCGCCATTACTTATAGAATTACAACATTTCTTCTAAAAATAGACGTTTACTTACGAAACGCTGGTTCTTGTTATAGTTAATTTATTGAGACACTGTGAATGAAGTTGGTCCATAGAAACACGTGTCTCTAGATCAGTAATTCCTGGAGTAGGCATTGCTGCTACTTCGTTAAAAAGTACAGTTCATTTATAAAGCCCATTTGTATTGAAATTACTAGTATAATTATATCAAAATAAAAATGTCCATCGCCATACAATTTAGTTTTTTGTCACTGCTATTAACAGGAGTGTACTTATAACTTATGAGCCCTATCGCCCATCTCCCCATGTACATGTTCAAGTACATCATTGTTGCGAATGCAGTGCTATTGACTACAAAGGGCTCCAGGGCCCTTCCCCTGCTGAGCAAGCACTTTTGTTCACATTGTACAATCATATGTCTCTTCTGGACTACGTTTTTTGGAAGCTGAAGTAGTTACAGGCGTGCATGTGTTCATTTTTTTACCTTTTATTGCCAGAGCTAAATAGTCGTAGAGTTGTCCTAATAAACTTGTCAATTTATGTTAATAGTATTGCCTACTGATTTATCGTCCTATTATCTCTTACCTTTACTTTCATTAGTTCTTCCATATTCATAGCCCTATTCCTGCACAACAAAAGTAATATTTATGTTTTTTTCCATCCAGAAAGCAATTCGCAATGCTTTCCACTACACTGCTCTCCCCTACACGGCGACACATCCAGTGGGTACTAACTGGCGTCCCACTGTGTAATACTGGCTGTTATTACTTTTTTGTGCGCAAGATCACCTGCTGTGAGCTCGTGAGTAACGAGCCTGATATTAAGCCGTACGTTATTATTATTTTAGTAAGAATCTAGTATTCTGTTATGAAATATCGCTAGTCTATACTGAGCTTATTTTGATGGGTGGTGAAAATAATGTTTTGTGCTTGCCATCGGCCAAGCTTCTTTAGGAAAAATTAAATGCATTGATAGGGATGTGTCCAAGGTAAAAATATGATGTCTATTTGGTCCGTCAGTTTGATAACCAAAAAATATTGGACACGTATTATATTTTGCTTAATCAAATCAATAAAAAGTGACAAAGATATAGCACATTAAAGTTCAGAAGGGTTTTGTGACATCACTTTTACGAGAAAAGTGTAACACTTGGTGACGTCACGTGAAATTTCAACGCACTATATCGTCGTCATTTTTGTTTTACGTGACAAAAGAAAAAATACGTGTCTAGTATTTTTTTGTAATCCAACTACAGGACCAAACAGAATTTTCAAGGACACTACCCTATTGTAAAAATACATATTTCATCTTTATATGTGATGATTTATCTGGAATTTCTCCGAAATCACGTACCTACAATTGGATGTTGATAACAATATCACCATATTCTTTGTTGTCATCAACATTCTTACGGATTGATAAGTTTTATTAAGTGTAAAAATAACAATAACTTACACGTTATCTTTCAACTTTACCCCTTCTATTACCCCTTATCATTGTTTTAACACATTCATAAGCCGTCTTTTTTTAAATGATTAATATTAAAAACATCTAATATGTCTTCAGCTGCTATCAAATAGATACCTATTCATAACTTAAAATCTCTGGAAACCCACTCGCAGCTATAGTAAATTAACATCGAATATTAGATAATATTATAAGCAGTCTGGCTTCTTGGAACTCCGTAGTCAATAACCTCCCCCTTCTCTACCCTCCCGACTATGACGTCAGAACAAAGCCGTTAATCTCATTTAAAAGGATAACCGAAAGCCGTTTGCCCGTAAATTGATACTATGTAGTCGGGCAGCTACCCTTTGTGCGTAAATATACAGTTCAATAGACATGACTCTATCGGTACTTAGGTAGTTAAAGTGATGACGTCAAGATCATCTGAATACAAACAATCGTGATATACCACGTTATTGTTACTAACGTTACATTCGTTTGTCATTACTTGCAAATAGTTCATCTCGTACGTACTTAATGTATTGAGTTGAAGCGTACCAACAACCTTATCCGTTTGTCTCAAAGCAATCCTAGAGCACACACACGCATACCTCGATCTCAAAACAAAAGGCGATCTTCAAAACAGTCACATACGTCAGCTAAAACAAAAGAGCCACCAAGAATTTTGCCAGCGTCTACGAGTATGTCTGCGTCAGTTAGTTACAGTTTTCCCGACCTATGACAACGTAGGTCGTTCACCCCAACGGCGTCCTACTTGAAAATCTCCCCGTAACACCCCCGGTGCTGACGCGAGAGTCGAGACTGCATTCAAGTGTTCATCTCTCAGATAAAACTGCTGTACAAAGCCTTCCCCAAGAGCCCTCGACATACGCGATTCCGTTCTAAAAAGGGAAGATGCATTTTTCGCTGAAATGCAGTTTCCTCGTATTGGGAACAGACTGGTGCTTCAGATAATTACTAAGGGTCTTCTTTGAAGTTTTTAATGGTCATTCCGGGAGTCGCTGTGTGTTATGTCTTTGACATATAGGATAGACCTCGCAAGTATTCACTAGATTGTCTGTAGTTACGGTAAATACGAAACCTTTAGAAGCGTCTATAATTAATATGGCCCATTCGATTAACCGATTCGTATGATTGGAATAGCGGACTACTGTGTGGTCTCCTCATACGGTCGTCTGCCTTTCTGTAAAACCATGCTAAAATAAAACTGAAATAGTGGACTTTAACTCCGTAGAAGTCCTACCACTCAACCGACGTTTACTGCCAACAAAGATTTCATTGCAACCAACAGTTAACTCAATCATGTACGAAAGATTAGCTGCAGTTAACTTAGAACTGTGATAGCTAAAACTTTTAATCTAAACATTATTCAATCTAAACGGAAATGTGTTAGTTAAAGCACGACTAAAGAATATAAGTGGCTCAATATTAACATCGCAAAGGTAACACTTATGTACAGGGCTTCCGTTCTATTTACACACATTGTGTGCACCAACTAATGAATTCACTACAGTTGCAGATCAAAAGATATTCACGTCCGTGCCCCAAGCTGCAAATATAACATTTACATAGACCAAAGTAAAAGCGCCCTTAAAATCACCTGAAGTAGGATTCAGGATAGACGCAGATATCAATCAGGCAACGCCTAAGTTAGACAAAAATGGTGCAACCAATGAATATGACCCTTAATCCCACTTAATAAGACTTAGAATTCAAAAGGAGTGCAGAAGTATGAATGGTGGTCGAAGACTAAAACGGTAGTGTTGGGAACCGATGCGTTACTACTACGTAGACGATTGATAATAAACTCCTTTCATTGCCATAAATATTGCATCAGTGGAAATTCATAAATAGGAGCGGGAAATGAAAATGTTTATCTATTAGAAGCTAGTGTTTGTTCTGAATAACCGCAGATATCATTTGGATCATCTTGTTTTCATCAATCGTTTCGTATACAATTGAACTTCCTAGAACCTAGATTTGAATTGATTTGCATAATTTAAACATTATTTATCAATCATATTCAGTAGGGCGACTAAATAAAAAGAGTTTTTGGTAAAGATGAAATGGCTGTAAAGGAAGAACAAGGAACTACGTAACTAGAAAGAAATAAAAATACATAAACTTAAAAAACACAACGACAACTGCGCAAGATTCGTATTCAATCCTAGTCACATTAATAACATTCCTAACATTAACAAACAAATTGCCGAGGGTAGAAAATATATAGCAGTCCAACGTAATGTGCAGCACGTCCTGCCGACTTCCGCTGCGCAGGCGCCGCCGGCACTGACACTGACCCGTTCCCACGAAGCCCGATAACTAGGCATGCTATAGGAATATTCGACTTCTACCGTTCCTCTTTTAGACCACGCAAACATATTAATTACTACACGGACTTGTATCTGTTCCAGTTCCTATTTAGCATATATACATAAGTGCTATTTCAGCGTGGTCTTCAGGATGGTATCGCAAAAGATGTCGGTGACCGCTTACCCACTAATAGACCTTTTCAGGGTAGGTCAGCGGCCGCCCGCTTGTGCGAAAATGTGAAAACAAAAATTTGAACTTCGCATTTGAGTCTCCTAATTTACGCTAGAGTTCTGTAAATGAGCCTTGTTTATGGGTGCAGGAGGCGACGACAAAAGAATATAGTATATAAAATTATTTACAGTATTTAATCTGGGCCGTCAAGAGGCCTGTTATTTATGCCAGCAATAATCGTAACGGGATTTTCATGGATGGCAAAATTGTCACCTGAGAATGGGCTGATCATGGCTTAAATGTTTTTTGTTGTAATCTTTATTTTGATCATTGTTGTTGCAAAAAAATGTGAATTGTGAATAGTGAATTTAACGAAATTTTAGTCTGAACAGTGCATATTCACACATTCCTTCAGATTTTGTAATAAAAACCCATTATTCTTCTCGCGTTTTGGGACAGTGTCAGGATTTGCCCCATCAGAATCAAACGTGTTTTTAACTATAATCTTTTTTTAAATTGGCAATATGTAACACCACATCGCTTTCATTACCGCATCTATGATATGCATCATCACGAAACTTGTCACCGCCTACATTCCATGCCATAATCTCATTAAAACCATGTCTCTTATACGTCTTCCTGCTTCACGTGTGACACACGAACGCGCAGTTTCAAACGTCGCGTCCGTCGTGCTATTTCTACTTATAATATTAAATCAGATTTGATTCGATTCTACATCTCCTTATTTGGCAGTAGCTAACCTCAACTTAATAGTGCGAAAATATAATCCAAATGTGTTTTGTTTTTAAGAGCTAGGAAAGAAGTTCAAAGCTATGTTTGTATTATGCCACACTAGGAATTTCTCCTGTGTCGTGGGTTGCATCATTTGAACTCACATACACAAACAGCCAGACCCGGAACAACTACCTGTAGGCCATACAAATATTCCTTGCATGCGGGATTGGACCCACTACACGGGGTGCAGCAGCCTATCGCTCAGCCACTGCGCCAACCGTACCGTTATAGAAAAGCTAGACTTATCTGCGTAGTGCGACAATCTAATCCAAATAAATGTTTGGTTTTAAGATCTGGGAAAGACGTTCAAAGTTTTTAAATGTCCTTGCAAGCAATTTTTTCTAAGATCTTTGTTGATTAATCTCTTATGTACACTTACTGATACTTGTATAAGTTAATCTATATTTTATTTGTTGTTTTCAGGTATGTTCAAAACCTCATTCACCATCAGTCGAAATTCACGTTGATGTCGGTGCGTATATTATTGCTCTAGCATTACCACTACGTAACACTTTACAATATCTAAATAGAGGAAGGGACTCATTTCTAGGTTGGGCGTATCGGATTTCACTGGGAATTGATCTTGTTTGCGAGCATCAATTACTGTGTGCTCACCGACCAGTAATTAAACAAGCTGTCTCTTGTGCCATTTATATTCCACAAGGTGGTCTCTCCTGAGACATCAAACGCCCAACTCATATTTTAACTTGTTACCTACTCTCTTCTTTTCGCTTTATTAGCATAGATGCGTTCATGAATTTTTCATCCATTTAACATTAGCTATTTCAAGACGCCCCACAATTTATCGTCAAACGGCGCAAGTCTCAGATGTTTTATTTTCATATCTCACCCAATCCGTGACGGGAAAAATTACAATAATTTCTCGAATGTTTATGTGTTTACACTAACTAACCTTGGCAACAAACGAACAATTTAATGAATCGGAAAAATCTCGAGATGTTGTGTGAAACATTAAACATTACAATTCCAGGAACATTATTTAAGTGAATTTCGTGTCCAGTGATATAAACATTCGCGCATGCGTGCTCGACTGCGCCCGCGCAGAGCCGCCGCCGCGTCTGCGCAACACCCTATATTTATCCTCTCAAGGGTTTCCTGCTCGAAATGTTTATTAATTTATATATATGTTAACCATTTGTTTACGCACACACCACGTGGCGGGGCCAATGAACTTTCCCATGATATTTTTGTTTTTACTTTTGTGAAATTCTCTGAACGTATGTTTTTAATTTATAAACGGCAGTAAAATAATAATGTAAAAATAACACCGCTTTTATGATAACGCCACGGTCATTAACAACTGTCATTTCACCACTTCATATTTTTCATTTTTATTATTACGACCTTGCTTTTCTCTTGATGCGCTTAGTAACACCTTGACTGGAAATAAACTATTTCCATTCTTGTACGTTTTAGATTGTATTTGGTTACAATTTATTCATTACAATTAGAGACTCTTCTAGATTGCCGAATTTCTTGGAAAACATATAATGGGTGAAACTTGACATGATTTACCAAATTCCAATTTCGAAGTGAGTAACGCCTTTCTACTGTATAGTGGTGTGTGAGACGCATAGCAAAACTAATAATTGTATAATTTAAAACCTTGTCAAGGGAGCGATGGCTCTCTGGTCCCCACGTACTACTTTCTATTTAATGGATATGTCTAACCCGTCAAACTCGCTATCCTTGTCAGGCCGACCTCGATTGCAAGCATTTTATATTGTATATTCCACGAAACCAATCAAAACGCTAATTATTTTACAAGTTAATTGCATACTTACTGCACATATTTGCCTTTTACCTTTTAAGAGAGTGAAAATTATGTCAGTACCTACTTAACACTTTTCTATTGAAATAGTGCTGCGTTCAGGCTAATCGACTAATCGAGGTGGATTGAAATTGAATGTTGTGTATTTCCATGATTGATAGACTGTATCTCTTGACGGGTCATTCCTTACTTCTTCCTTACTCTACTATTCAACAGTCCCAAGCCAGTTATTTCCTGCCTTAGTTCGTGTGCTGCGATATCACGCCACTCACAATTAACTTATCTTCAAGTCATAAAGTTATTTCACGGTGCTCATTGTGACACTTCTCCCGTGTCCACACACCTTACACTTTCCTATTATCTGACACCACAAATTAGATAGATATTCAAATACCCTCTTCAATCAATAACATACTTTAACAGTATAAAAATAGAAATCATTTCAATTTGCCTCTCTAAGTTTTTCGTAATTCATTCATCATTCATCGTGGCTTCACTTCTGGACTGGTCCATGGACAATTGGACATGCCTGCGTTCCATGTCCGCGGGAATTCGCTTCTATTGGTCTGTCTGTCTGCGACGGTCATACGCTGAACAGACAGAAGACAGACCTGATAGAGATAGCGAGGTCTGGCGAACATGCCCACAGGCAAATGCGTAAGTGGCTTCCCTGCTTTACAAGCATGATGAAATGTCAAATTTTGTAAGGGAAACAGTCGCAGTGAGGTGTTTCGTAACATATAATGTGATTGTTCTTTTGTTTGGCCGCCTTATTTTAATGGAGGTACCAAAATAATTGGGAGTTTAACTTTTGATGCGTGAAGTATGTAACCTGCTTACAATGGAAAATCACGTTCATTCATCGTTGTTATGTCGTTAATATTAAACAATGACTAAATGTTGTTCATTCTGATGCTTTTATAATCAAACCTTATACGGCACAATCCAGATCCACAGAGATATTGATGAAACATGTTGATTTATCTCATTCTGTCACAGTTATCGTGTTCTGCATTAAGAAGTTACATATTTTACATATATGCGCTTATTAATGCAAATCCTTTTATATTATTCTAAATCCTATTAATACTAGCCTGCATAGTTGCATATTTAATAAATTCAGGGCCTTAGCTGTCAATCAAGCGATCAATGTCAGACAAGTAGGTACACAATAGCGGACGTGGCGCACTAAATCCGTGGCGCACGCGCAGCATTGTGACGGAGTTCTCTTTAGCTGCTGTTGTGTAGTAGCTAATTATATCAATTTGTAATTAGTGACAAGTTGAGATGTATGGGTGTGGCCTGTGACGGCTGAATCGTGTTCCTAATTTGTTACTCTATGTCTTTTATTAATTAATTTTGCCTGATCGATAGTTCTGTCAGTAATTAAAATGTGGTTATCTACTTCCGACGTGTATTGAATAACTGGCGCTTTCACCACATAAAAGGTTTGTTGGCCTTTTTTATAAAACTGAGGAATAAGACATATATGTAGGTAGTACTAGCGACCCGCCCCTGCCTTGCACGGGTGTAACAGCAATATATGTTATTATCTCGAGATTTGTATGCTTAATCTAAGGTAAATATTGTAGAATTTAGATTTCTACGGCTTCGGGTTCGATCACTATTATTAATAATAGGACTCTTCTAAATTAAATTCATTAATACATTAGTGGAGAACCATATACAATTACTCCACAATCAAAAATCCTTCTACTAGACAAGTGACACGTTCTATTTTCTAAACAATTCTGATATATCTTGAGTGTTTAAAAACAGCCTATATGCAATAAGTTTCACTATCGCACACTTACAACCTTTACAATATAGATCACTGTTATTCCTTATCCGTCTTTTCTAACCTTCTACAATAAATGTTCTAAATCTTTTTCTCTTCTAACCTTTTATTTAAAAACGTCGCACTAGAATTGCTCCTGTGTTGTGGATGCGTTTAGAAACATCTAAACTCACATACACAAACAGCTCGACCCGGAACAACTACTTGTAGGCCATACAAATATTTGTTACGTGCGAGAACCGAACCCAGCAACACACAGTGCAGCAAGCAATTGCTCAGCCACTGCGCCAACCGTGTCGTCGTAAATGTTAGTGACATCCGCATCTAAATCCATCGCATATTTCAGAAAATCTATGCGGAAACAGACAGATGCGACTTCGTCTAATACTAATAGTAACTGGATGAGCGAGCTTTGCTCGGATAAAACGACGTTTTCGGAAAATGAAAACTAGCTAGATCAGTCTATCGCCCCCGAAACCCTGTATTCTAATTTTCATGAAAATTTGGAGCCGTTGGAGCCGTTTCCAAGATTCAGATTATATATATATGTATACATATACGAGAATTACTCGTTGAAAGGTTATATATATTACATAGATAATAGATACCTATATATATATACAAATCTTAGGCACTGTCGTACAGAAAACCTATATAGAAGTTTTCTTTACGGCAAAGTATAAGTAACTACTATTAGTGAATAGTAGTTACTTATACTTTGCCGTAAAGAAAACTTCTATATAGGTTTTCTGTACGACAGTGCCTAAGATTTGTATATATATATAAAAACAAATCAGTGTGAAATTACCAATTAAACTAGTGAGTTTAATTGGTAATTTCACACTGATTAGTATTCAGTCGTTATTACTAAAAGTAAATATGAAAATACATGACTTAAAGACAAACTGTCTTACTTGTCCGGCGTAAAGTTATGAGTAAAACTAACAGAACTACAGTATTAACTCCAGACTTACGTCATAAAAGTTTGAACATAATTTAAAGTTATTACATGTTTTACGTGAAAGCCTTACGCGTTAGAAAGTAACGGTTGACAGTAAGGACACTTTCACACGTACATTTAAGTACAGTCAGGGTACATAATTGTTTATCACCTTAAGGTTGAATGTCACTCGCACGTCATAAAACAACAAGGTCCATTTGTCTATGTGACAGTTGGATAGTTTCAACCTTAGTGAAGTTGCAATTTACAGGGAGTTGTAGTCAAAAGTGACCGACGACGAGTAATATTTTGATTTTGTAAGTAACTGACATGTTGTTGACTGTTTCTGGTGTATAAAGGTCAAATAATCCAGACATTAGAAGGCCTTGTACCTGTGAGTGAAATTATGATAATATATCTAGAATTTTTGACTTTATTTCGGACAGAAAGAAACCATTCTTATCTGTTATTTATAACTATTCTTAGTGTTGATTTCATTTCTTGTACATATCGATAATATCACTAACACTGATTTCTCAGAACGATAAAATACCAATGCTATGTTTTACGTTTTCCTGCTGCAGAAAACTAATATACTAAAGAATGTTGCATTTATTCGATATTTCACACTACATTTAGCGATCTAACTGTGACTTTTCACACCTCTTCTTTGTAGGTAAGCACCTACTCTTTTAGAACTCATCAGTCGCGTACAATCAACCTCACTGAACTGTACCAGTTGCTGCGAAACAATCACACGATATTAGATCGTATTCTTACCGGATTAAGTTGGATAATCGTATGTGCTTTTTGTGTGATGATAAGGTAATGTGTTGTAGAGTGCTTAGAGCAGTTCGTGACTGTATCTTCTTATTGTTGTATACTACACACTGTCTTAACGTTCTGCCGGCTAATTTTAGCGACGGAATGTTATATTGCTATATCGCGTCGCGTTTTTGCAGGAAATTTCTCATTAGCAGCCCGGGGTCGGGATTTGTGCCCTGTTCTTAGCAATAGGATCGCCCCTTATTACATGAGATGTGGGTGTTACGATAGTTGCACCTCTTTACAATTCTTGGAATACAGGCGTGATGTTATGTAATGTTAGCCAAATAGCAAATACTGAACTCTTATAATTCGAGTCATTCCGTAAGTATGTCTGTCCGTCTGTTCATCCTGATGTTACACAGCCATTTTACCCGGACGCTGTACCAATGAAATTTGGAATTAGTGTAATTAGTATGACTATACCGCTAAACAATGTCGTAGTGGAATAGCTTATATTTGCAGTCAATAAAATCAATGTCATCAGTCGATGTGATAGTAATATGCACGTGAAAGTTTTCATCCCAGTAACGGAGTCCTTCACTGCGATTAGTCCAATACGCACTTGACCAGCTTTTTCTTGTAAGTCCTGGTTACATTTTAATATCTACGAGGAAGCATTGTTAGCTACAGTTAAATTTAATATGGAGCAGGGCTTCCAAACTTGTCTCTATAGCCTTACTAAAGAAGAACCTGTTTCCACAAAACACATTAGAAAATCGCCACGACAGTGTGTCAAACTTTAAAACATCGTGCCATATAAAAAGCCTCGCAAAAAGCTAAGGGCACTTACCGAAAAACATCACCACAATTGATTAGCTTTTTTTTACGTTCACGTTTCTGTAGTAAGTACGCATCTACGTAGATAAATGATAGTGATAGATCGTCATGATTCATGGTGTCAATGACCTTAGCACAATGGTTTACGATCAAAGTACTTATGTACTTGTCTCGTGTGATGCTTGCTTGTTACAGCATAGGTGGTTTTTTTTGTTGTTATCTGTGCATTATTGATGTGATGGGAAGAATCAGAATGTGACGGTGAGAAATAGATTTAAAATAACAAGTTACAGACGCCAGCACATCAAACTATCCCAAATTGTCACAATAGAACATGACCTTATTCGGTAAGGTTGAAAAACTATCAAATAATTTTGACGAATTGGGATGGTTTGATGCGCTGGCCTCTGTACAATCAAACGCAAAATAAGATTTAAGTATGTTTTATTTTTATTTAAAAAAGTCTTGCAATTTGAAATACGAAATCGAAAGCAAATATTAATTAGCAGTTAATTAATATTTGCTTTCGATTTCGTATTTCACACACAAATAAACACACATTGCAATCAAACCAATAACAATTTATCAAATGTCAGTAATTTGTAAAACAATTTCGATTTTCCGTTTCATAACTTCAACAATAGCATGTGCTCCTGCGCCGATGACGTAAGCAGCGCGCGCGCAATTTACGTTACACTATAATCTGGGATACCGTTAAAATATCGGAAGTTAGGCTCTAAACACTGTGGTTTTTGTGCTACCGGAGGCAGCTATCGATGTACCGCGAATAAAGTCACTTTGTAAAATATCTGCGCTTCGGAAAAAATCTTAAAGTCGGATTGTTGATTTATAAGGAAAAAAAATGTAGAGAACGTGATTTTCATCTGAACTTACCCATTATGCTTTTATTGCTGCTTTAATTTTATAACTAAACGCTTTTATTATACTGGCCACCCATAATTTGTTGATATTGTCATCTTGAACAATAAGAAAAAACTGTTTTAAATCAGGAACTAGAATAATAACTGTTTGACCTACGTGCCCTGTTTTGCCGTGAAGTTAATTTTGTAACCATTACTGCAATGCACCAAAAGAGGCCGACAATGTGGCCATATTATCATCATGCTCTCATAAAATAACCTGCAGAGTTAACAACATTGTATACTGAAGGTGTGACTTGTAAATGTCGCAGTAGATACATTTTTTGCAATGTACTAAAAAGGAACCGCCGCGCCCGACAGTTCACTTGAGATTATTTTTATTACCTTCCATCCTTCACTTCAAACAGAATAGAATACTTTAATGTTTTATGTCACTCGCTCTCCTGGGTCTTGAACTGGCTGCTCTTGCGCAACTACATTCTTACAAATCTTTTGTTCAGCATAAAACACGTGTTACAATTTTTATCGCCGCCCATTACATACGGAATGGACGCCGATTAGTGTTGTGTCCACTCAGTGCGGTATCGATATAAAGCGATCAGTAATTAATCGATACTTGTTAATATACGGCGTCTAGAAGCAATTATGAGTGAGCTTAATACACGGTGTGGTCGTAATTGCTCTGAATTAAGTTGTTTCTGTCAAGGCGACGTGAGCATTTACTCATACCGACTCCTCCCTTAAAAACCGGCTAATTGCTACGCTCTATATTCAGTTAATAATAATTTCTTCATACAAAACGGTACCGACAGATATTATGCGTGAATTAGTATCGCAACAACCATCTTACATAAGCCAAATTGAATTTTCGAGTTCTTAAAGGTTAAACGCTTTGGCCAATTAACTTTGTCAGATAGCAGTGGTCTGTTCCGACTATGAATTTATTGCTACGAAATCAAACAGTCAATTTCCTTATACCGATAAATATTTGAAGATAGTAATCTCGTAATACCCAGCGTAATATTTATGCGCTATTTATTCATGAGTCATGCGCACCTTTGGTATGTTTTTTGGCTAAGAATACAGAGAGCGAAACAGCAATTAGTGGTAAAACATTAACGAGGACGTTTTTTAATAAACTTAAAGTACCAATATTTGCCTAGATGTCAGCTGGCCAATAATGAGATTAGAATCATAAAATTATGTTTTGTCGATACCAGAATCCACGCTGATTTCACATCTCTACACCGTCTCTGTCTAAGTCTAACTAAGGTTTATTTATGCGCCTTGAAATATAATCTTCTCAGTCTATAAAGACGGGAACTGTTTTTGATTAAAGCCGTATCTTGGAGGCTAAGCATCGGAAACTGGCGCACCGTATAGGGTAAAAGCGGGTATAAGGCACAACTAACGCACAAATCCGACCTACTTTCCAACACAGACTACCTTTAAGTCATAAACATTCCACGGGAAATGAGAAAAGCTTTTTAGCTTTGTCTAACCCCGTTTTTCTTTATTAAAACGTACGTTTTACTTTTCTATTTATTTTTCGTGGCTGTCTCGTAAAAAAACGAAGGTAATGGCACCTGAAGATATCATAATTATCTGACTAGCTTTTTCCCAAATGTGTCGGCTAGGCTCATATACGGACACGTTTTGATATATATTATATGAAAACAATTAGTATAAAAATCCGTTGTGTTGATAGTGGAAGCCTTGAATTGACACGGAAGTGTTATTGGATGTGTCCATTATTGCGTATTCATGTTTCAATTATTTCTCTCTACACCTGGGTTGCCTTTTTGACTACACCATAGGCGCCGATGAACCAAGCAACTTCTTCCTTTCACTTGAAGTTGTTTTGAGCAGTTGCAGGAATGGGGAAACTTTTTAAATTTGTTCAAATTCCCTAAGCCCAAGTTTATATCTTCCATTGTCGCTTGCACTTAAGTAATTTCTGACTTTACTGATAGGTAGAAGTACCTGGGTCTTCTGACAAAGATATTCAGACTTTAAAATGTCTTCTTATTGTTGTGCTTTTCATCATAATTTTCATGTTAAAGAAAATAATGTACAGGCTGGAATTAATTATTATCTAACTAAACCAATGAGATTTTTAACTCATAAGTAAATAGGAACTTCGCTTCTTTCATTAAAATATCATTTTATGTGAAATAAATAATAATTTTTAACATTCCAAGTAAAAATAAACATCAGAAAAACGTGAAAAAAATAGAAAAGCCGAACTGAACTCACGGTATCAGGTTGTGCATCGAAGATCCTTCCATCCTGTTTATGGTGTATGGTATTCGAATAAGATTTTAGAAGCGCCGCAATATCGCCAGCTGACGCGATTGTCACACATCACATGTCCAAATCCCGTCATAGTCGCTGGCTCTTATTACCTGCGCCTGAGCAGACGCACGCGGCGCGTCTCCGCCGATTGATAGCGCAAATTAACTTTCTATCATACCTACCCACTTACTGCAGTATAACTATGGATCAATTAAGTATTAGCTGATTTTAGGTACCTTATATTTTAGCATTACAGGAAAATCGTCATTTATAAATACATGTGTGATTTTAAGCGAAGATATGATATCCTTGCTTCCTGTTTATGCAGTACATATTTTTGGTTCAATATTATTAATGGAAGATCTTTGACATGAAATTGCTTAGCAATAGCGCTTGCAAACACTAGAGCAACGAGACAGTCATAGTAGGATATTCATTTTATACACGGATATTTTGCTGTTAAAATCTCTTGGTTCACCCTACTTGGTTGCAAAATAAAAGTGACATACGACAATTGGTAAACAGCTATCAAAACTCAGTTTAACATGTATGTCACGTCCATTCGCCCTAACCACACATTATTCTGCGGAGAAAGACCTCGTTAATGTCACTGTCCACGGATATTTTACAATCAGACATGCTGCAACATTGCAGAAACAATTATTATCTCACACAGTTTCTAGAGAAACCGTCTCCTCAGTTCTACACACCTGGTTACGGCTGTCAGCCTATCCATCAATCAGGCTTGAAGTAAAGTTGCTACCAATTGCCGGCCACTGGATCGACTATAACTGGCAAGCGTGTGTCCACCAACCAAAGGATTTACACCAGAATTTAGACTTTAGGGGACTTATTATAGAACCTTATTTAACGTGACATGCTTCGACATATGGTATCGCAATTCTTGACGAAAGAACAAATCACTATTAGCTCGTGAGGCTAGTAGGGGTTCTTACCTTACATGCAGACCTTACTTAGGAGGTAATGTTGTACTTTATCAATGGGATTTGTTGTTAGCCGCTATTTCCTTCTAACCAAAACAGATGGTTGGAAGGCTTGGAACGAATTGCAATGTTTACCGACGTTAAGCTGTAACTTATTGAGTTGGTATTTCGTAGTACAGTCTGTGATCTGATAAAGCTTCCACCCAGCTAGCAGTTTACTTGGTAAGTTGGATACTTATTTCGTATCGTAATTATTGATCCTCCTTTGGCAGTTTTGGCTATATGTTATTAATATCCGCGGAGTAAAGTTGAACAAACTCCGTCAAACTTGAACATCAAAAATTGGTGGTGAATCTGGAGATTAAGTATACTGTTTGTTAGTTTACTCTGCGTGCATTCATTAAAGGGGTAGAGTAGGAGTAGAGAGCCTTCTAGGTTTGAAGGCTCTTCACTAAAATAAGCAAAACTACTATTTGATTTAATGTGATCAGATGAGACACATCTGGAAAAATCCTTTTCTAGACATTCATGTTAATCTAAGTAACAGAAAAAATCAAATAGCTCCTTTGAACAAATACCCATAGACCTCGACGCTGCATCGTACATGGAGCCGTTGTGTCTATCCTCTCGCCAAAGCTAGCGTAATGAAGACATTAAGATTCTTACCCATTTTGGGTGCTAACATGTAGGTACTTGCGGGTGATCATCGTAAATATTCATGAGAGCTACGAGTGTGTAGGTTTTAACACAATTTTCCCATGTGTTATGCAGAAGTTTTATAGTTGTCCTTGTTTTTAGGAATTGACAACCATTATACGAAGCGTTAGTGTTCTTTAGGATTTCACATGACCTGTTCGGTCTTTTTTAACACCTGAAATTAAGAGGTGGTAATCCGTGGCTGGGGCTGACTTTATTGTCTAATATACATTAAGGGTCTGTGCTCTCTTTAATCTGACTAACTTTAAACATAGTTAAATGAACTATGGACTGAATATGTTATCACTATCGTCGTTTCTTTACTTACAAAATAAACTACATTCAGATACATCATATTTTACCTTACTGTTATATACTGTTTTCCCATGGGGATTCAACAGGACGCCATCTACTACGATCCTCACATATTCCAACAGGAGTGTTTATGATCAGCAACAGCTTTGTTTACGTAGCTTCGTACATCTGACCTTTCTGAACACCACAAATAAGGTCAGCGTATTTTCTTCTAGGACGTCCTCTCGTTTCCAATCACGTCTATTTATCGCCACACCTTTTGTTAGTCGTCTTCCATTCATTTTCTCAACATGATCTAAGATACAAATCTCAAACCACACCCCGAAAAAACTCCAGAGACTTTTCCAACAAAGTCTTCTGTACTTTACCTGTTCTTTGACCCAAGTCCGTGGGCTTTTGCGACGCCATATGGTCTCAGGGTACCTTACCGTACCACGTTACAATATCTTATACGTTACGTATTTTAGAGTTATTACGTTAGTTTGTTATCTGCAATAACATCAAACGTTAATTTGAATTTCAGTTACGTTGCTTTGGTCTAAATATTTGACTATTTGCATAAACTTTGCTGAAATTACAGCAGTTTTAATAATGCAGTTGGCTGTTATGTTTTTAATTGCAAGTCTATGCTCCTTTATTTATTATTGCAATCTTGAGAAAGTGCTGAGTCTAGGTTTAGTTAAGAATAGAAATGAATTAATAAAAATATGCCATTTTAAGAAAAAACGGAATGGATATTTTAAACGAAATTACAGAAAATTATTCGCAATGTCAACTTTTACATATTTTATAGTAAAAATAGTTTTCTGCCAAAAAGTTTAATCGCGTCTCAGTTTTGTTTACTCATCTTGTATTTTTTTTCTTTTTTAATATCTACACACAAATCGTAAGACATCTTAAAATATGAATAAATAAAGAGATCTTCTTTGAACTCGTAAAACTGTTCATATTATGTCATACAAAGAGGAAACTGCTATCGTATCAAATCATCATAAAACATAAAACAGCTGACGATCGCACACAGTCAGAATTTAAAAAGTTACACAAATAATATTTTGGCGCCGTCTCGTGTCTTGTGAAGACAAAACTGATTAATATTATGTAATCAGATACCCATACTAATAATCATATATGCGATAGTTTATCAAGTAGGTTTGTCTGTGTGTAACACACTGCTTAACTGCGGAACTTATTTCAGTGAGTAAGTATACCCTCAGAATTTGTTGAATAGCACGGAATAATGTGAGCATACCTATTTAGTTATAACATTACTGCTAAATACATCCTTATAATATATATTGGTGGCAGAGAACTTCTTAAAGGGCCATTGTACTGATCATAATGAAAAACTTTTTCTAAGGGGCTAATGAAGAATTCCGAATAAAAAACTGGTGTTCAGTATATTTCCTATTTCTTAGATCGACATTATGTGAAGATGTTTATGTTTATGTTTATGTGAAGTTTTTTCGTAATTTCAGAGTTAATCAAAAGTTGATTGTTAAAATGAGCGCAATGACCCCTTAAGAGATTTACTGTCACTAAAAATAAGGTTGTGCATATTATTTATTACTTAGCTTATGAGTTCATTTCGTTATACTGGTTAAAGCATTAGGTAATGTGCATTAATGATTACAATACATCGGTAAATGGGGTGCTTTTAGTTTGAATGATAAGGCAAAAATATTAAATCTACGCGGACAAATTCGCAGAACAAGCACTAGTATTATAATAACAGGAAAAAAACTAAATGTATATCTATTACGTTTTCAAATATCGACTTTAGGATCATAACACATTGTATTTGCATAAATTGCGTTTTAAAATGCATGGACACGACTATTTGCAATTCGTATTTATATTTCATACGTAACTTTTGTAATAGGATTAGTTATATTTATGCATGTATTTTATGTTCTGACAGATTAACGATCTGTTACTTTAAGTTAGTAGGTAAATATTAATAAATATTCTGCTTCTGGTTGGTTTATTATTCGTTATACAACTTCCGATAGCACTTCTAACACTTCTAGAAATTAAATTAATAAATATATGCATGGCTTTCCCTGACATCGACTTGTACTGTAGACCAACGCCAGTTGGAACAAAACCAATATAAGCTGGACCCGTATTCCGTTGAGCCTAAGTTAGTGTAGTCCTGAAGGTACTCAATAATAAATTATTTATTCAGACTCTTCAATCTTTTGAGAGAATATTTGCTACTTTATTTGTTATCCAGTACCAGTTGTATCAACGATATCCATGCTATAGATATCTGATAATTGGCCCACTAACCCATTCCGCCTGAGTTGTATTTATCCGAGATAAATCCGTTCATTATCAATATGAAATCTAGTTTCAACCGTCTTTTTAAAAAACGTTGCCCACACTAGGAAAGTCCAACACCTGTCTCATCGGTACGATTACAAACACTTAAACTCTCATACAAAACAGCCAGACCTGGAACCACTCCCTATAGGCCAAACAAATATTGTTTCCGTGCGGGAATCTAACCTGTGACACGCAGCGCAGCAGCCAATGGCTCCGCCACTGCGCCAACCGTGGCGAACTATACATTCGCCCCAAAAATAGCAAATTTTAGGTAAGATAATGTTTCAAAAGATCTAGTTTAGAAATTTAAAATAACCAGCACTAATCAATAAATAATAATAATCGCCCATTATTGTCTCACTGCAGGAAAAAAGCGTCTTCTCATACAGATAAAGCATGAGAATTCAACACCACGCTTGCTCAAAGCGGATAGTATAGTACTATGACTGTTCTAATATTAATGACTACTTCTAGACCCGAATGAATCAACGCCCGTCAGTACCTGGATGCAAGCCAAGACTTGGCAATAAAAAAAAAATCGCTAACCTTGGAACTAATTCTTGACGGACGCCCCCCACATAGTTTTACTAATTAAACACGCGTTTTATTAATGACATTTATGTTATAATTGTGCCAGACGTTCTTGCTCGCACGTGTATTCTCGTCTGTTGTATATCCTGTGTGTTTTTATTTCTACCATAACTCAATGCTAGCTAAGAAATTAGAAGATAGCGATATTGTGTACTACATACAGACTTGTATGAACTTTATCAGCCATGTTTGTAAGGCAATTTCTTATTTCGTAAATCTCACTTTTACTGTTACAAGTAATTAATATGGATTGAGGAACTATTATTAGTCCTCATGAAGATTTGTAAACCGTATTTGTGCGCCTCCCGGCATTACAAAGAGCTCTGTTCGCCTAACCTAATATCTGTATTTCTTTTTACCTTAATGTTATCAAATAAATCTTTGATAATGAATTCTGGTCAGCAGTGAATTTATTAATAGTATTTATGTTCAGTAATGCTGAATCAATATGAGTATTTTCCCGGCTCATACTAAACGAAATGGTTGAAATTCAACTGTCCCAGCAGCTTTTGAGAGAGGTACAAATTTGAGCTGTTTTATTTTGTACCACTTCACAGTGCTTATTTTTGCGTGGCAGGCACAGACAGCCAAATGCCATCAACTAAAGAGTATTTCTTAAAAAGGTTTTTTATATGTCTTCATTTCGCCATGACTATGGAGAACAACAAAAAGTTTGAAAGCTCTTTCACCCTTATTCTACCTAAGTAATACACGCAGAGTATCCACCGTCTAGACGTAAATATACCCTCGCAAAGCTTGCCATAAAAAGAAAACATTTCAACCTCAAAGTTGGAGTGGCACTGCGGCAGCTTTCATTAAAAGCGTGCTGAAAGAGTTTCACGCATAAAGGCGTCCCATCCGCTTTCTGGGATGCTAAAACTCTTTGTAGACTGTAACTTTGTGTGTTTTAATTAACGCTAATTTGTAACGAGTAGGTTTTCGTTGTGTTTCTAATACTGTTTAAAATATATAAGAAAAATATTGTTGATATTTATTTTAAGCAAACTTTGAAAATATAAAAAAAGAAAAATTCAGACGCGCATTATTTTTGGTACTCAACGTACTTATTCATAGCCTTTTTCCTACTAAGTTGGGGTCGGCTTCCAATCTAAACGAATACAGGTGAATCTCAACTGAATTTTGCCAGTATTTAACAAGGACTGACTGAATATCTGACCCAACAATCCTTGGTAACACGATATTATTGAGCCACAAGGTTACATTGTACTATATTTATTATTAGTTCATGGTATAGATACTACATATCGGTTTGGAGACTAAACTAATTGCCTTCTAAAAGCATTCAATACAGGAATTCAAAGCTAGATACTAATTCAAAGCAAAAAATTCAAATCTCATGTTCTTTTTATTTTTTTCTCTTACAAGACTGATTTCTTAACACTGCTTGGCAACAAAACCCAAAGGTGAACGATCTCATTGAGGCTTACATGAAACAAATGCGTGTGACAGACCATCCGTCACCGTTTCATTACAGCACTAGCGATCTATTTTATTAAACATTCGGGGTGATTAATGAGAGGACTGAACCCGCTTACAAAGTTTTTTTACCTAGGAACAAACACCTACGCAACATGTGTCCCTGGTACTAACATATTTGTGGCTGGGTTTATCCCTGTTGTAGCTAGCTCACTTGATTGGTCAAAGATGACAAGCAAAATTGAACCAATAGCGAAGAACACGTGTGTTATACTGCTTTGTAATTGGTGGAGTAACATGACGAGCCCTGACGTAGGTCTTGAGCTATCTTAAAGATACCATCTTGTTTATTCGACCATGTTGATATGTCAGAAAAGACACGTTCCATCATATTGTACAAAGTCCATCCATTAGCGAGTGAAAATGTCCAGAACCTATCTGGCGGATATGCAGGAAATCTGCGGTGCCAAATTCAGTGCTTATTTACCACCGCATTTGTAGTAAGAAACCACTTTCAATGCTAATTTTGGTCTCGTTTCCGTTTTGATCTACAAGATTTATGAGACTTAGGTTGAAATACAAATTGGCTGCGACCTAAGAAGACAGGTCGGATTCGTTTGTCACTATCATCATTTCAGCCATAAGATGTCCACTGCTGGACATCGGCCTTCCAGAAGCGTCACCATATCGATTGGTCCCTGTGCTCAGAACTCCATACCTCAGTGCTTGAGACGAAAGTCTTCGGCCAGTGCGTGTTGTCAGTGATGACTTGCGGCACTGAAACGCGGTCGCTCACATTGGGACTCATCAGATTGTAAGTCACCCAAAGGATAATGGAGAAGCTTGGAAGTTTGTCTGCTTGATCGAATCCCCACTAATAGGAGAAATTTCTAGTGTTGATCAACTTTTTTCTTTAAAGAAGAAGAGAATCAGAAATAAAGATAGTCGCAAGAGAACCAAGCTAACGGTGTCAACAATCCTTCCGAGCTTCTGAAGTTCGGTTGCTAGTTGCCATACAATCCTATGTTTTTTCAAGAACTTCTACATTAACAGCTATACGTTTATACATATTCTTTTTTAAGAAAGAAAAACGCTAAAATTCGCAAAGAAAAAAAATCGTAATACGTTAGACGGAGCCCAAGAATACAATACCTCTTTAACATTTCACCATCACCCGTCAATAACACGTCAATATCCACCACACCTGTATCCTTGAACCTCGATCACGAACAACAAAGGACATCGCACAGCCCGCCCATCTAAAATAAACATAACTTTTCGACGCACTGTGACATTGACCGTAATGAAAGTTCATGTTACCGCTTGCGCAACACCCGGCTTAACGTCAGCCGTCCACTGTTAGGTAGGATGTGCACGAAGATATTTGCCACGTTAGCGCGGATAGTTATTTTGCTTCCCAGCCACGCATGCGAATGTACGCAGCATGGACTAGGGTCGACTAGGGTCTACCAGCCAGATTTGTCAGGCTTTTTGGCCCCCCATCCAGACCTCGTCCTGCCTTGTCATTGGCCCGGACTTTCGCCTTAAATAAAAACGTTACATGAAAATTGAAAAATAACTGTTTTTAAAACTAAAATTGTTCCCACTTCTTGAAATGGTAACGCAGAAATTTTCAAAATGGTTACACCAGTCGAAGTGGATAATCTAGCCTACATCTTCATACAAAGCGAAACTAAGTGTGTAGCTTAGCCGTGGGCCACTGTGTAGCAGTGACTTTACGCTTGGCGGCAGTACGGCTCAAGCGACGGTGGAGGCACCATATTACTTACTATTATTACGACCAATCTTAATGTGTAATAACGAAAAATCGTCAGATTATACCGATACGGTTTTCGGATTATTCCGTACGATTTGTACCTACTGGAGAAATCTTTTGATTCATAACTAATAATATTTTCAACAGTTCGTTTTGTGAAGGAGGAAGGGCTGAGGTCTCACACGTTTTATCGACACTTTAATTACTTATTACTTTTGATGAGACCTAGCTTGTCTATTACCGATATACTAATAGAATGATAGGTTTCGCGGCTTCTTGTTTTCTCAATCGATTCTTATTACTTACTAGCAGAAATTTCAATAGAAATTGCTGTTATCAGGTTGAAATAAACGCACAATTTACGAAGATAAGGAAACGCTCTCGTCCAAAATAAACTAACACTGCTACGTGTGTGGCCTAAAGTAATTTATGCACAGTACAGACAAACTTTAAGTAAAGCCTGAATTAACTATAAACGTCATTTAAATTCTACTTTTAGTGAGGCCCGAATGGACTATCAACGTCATTCAGATCCCTACTAAGCGTAAAATAAAGATGAACACACACAAGCACATAAATCAGAAGTACATACAACAACGTAGTAATGTATTGTTAGACAAGCCACACCTGTCTAAATGTGCTCCTAAAGCTATTCCTTTGATAAAACACGAGTTACGAGCACGAGTACGAGGTTTGGAGTGTTTTATTTGTATGTGAATATGATTCACCAAATAATTGAGCTGAAATACTTATGTCTGACGTCAATTATGTATTTCAGTGTATGTAATACCTGAATGTTGTGTTATTTTCTGACTGGCAAAGAAAACACCAGACGAAAACAATATACCTTCCCACCTAGCACTTCGTCCGCGTGGATGTCGTACTTTTCCTTCTGAGTTTAACATCCCGTCTACCCCCTTTAAAGCGTACTTTTTATAATAACATATAGCCTACGCTACTTCTCGATAGTGTAGCTTTCGACAGGTGAAAGATTTTTTTAAGTCGTTAAAAACAAACACACAAAAATCAAATCTTCCCTCTTTATAATATTATTGTCTATAAAACTTCAATAGAGCACTTACCATAGTAATAAACTTTCCATAAGCAGTCTTGTCACAGCCAATCGCGTAAAATACACATCTAATCTACTACAAAACTTTCATCCGTGCAAACCGGTATACAATATCTCAGTCCACAGTTAAACCAACAATGAGAATTAGTGTCACATCACTATCTGGAGTAAAGACGGATAATGACCGCTCCAAGTTATTTAGTAGTACTAGTACGAAGGGCACCACAAGATTTGCTTTCTAAGCTCTAAATTACGAGCAAACTAGTTCATTCCACTCCACCGCGATCTTACGTTCGCTTCTGTACAGGAATTGGTATTAATAAATAAGGTTTTATTGTGTTTTATGTCTACGCTTTTAGACAGGTAATCTTACTTCGAATGGCGTAAAGACTGTAGTTACGATGACAATCAAAATTTAAATGTCACTGCCGCATTTAAATTCATTGGAGGAACAAATATATCTTAGCGGAAACAAATGACGATCGTTTTTCACAATTTGAAAAATAGGAACTCGACTTGGACAATAGAGTCAAGTATTTGACTTTCAAAGGGAATTCAATTCTCAATTCTCGCAAGCGTTCGGAATAGGGTCGCAGGTGTCACGGTCCTTTACAGGAGAGCGCTCGTCACTTTCTCCCGTCGTGCGACATTTGCGCAACGGATGGAGTGTCGCGGCGCGATTTATTGTCGCCCTAGATTCATCGGTCGCGTAATGTCTTATTGGTGTCGAATTTTTCATCGTTCAAGATAATTACTGTCGTTTAAATTGCGATGCATCGTTTTTATTACGACAGATAATTGCATGAACAATAAGTTATAACTGAAATGCAGTAAAATAAACAAAGTTAGGCATACACAGGCAATTCTTGAGTTAATAGGTACTTCTTGAAAACACAATTAATGTTTCCAGTTTAAACTTAATTATGACTGGTTCAAGTTTATTCAATGTTCATTTATTTCTTACTATCTCAAGATCAAGCAGAGCTTACATCGAAACGAGATACCTGGCTGTCAGTTCAACTGTAATTGGTGTAATTCCAAGTTTGTTTACTAAATTATAATGTAAGCAACTAAGTACTAAATCTGTATGCTTCGAATAAACTGAAGTGCATGTGATTTTAACGCACACGCAATGCTAAACAGCTATAATGTCGATTAGTTTCGCACGATTCGGTACAGAACACTCGACTTTCATACATCAGACGTCAGTTATGCCATCCAGCGGCCCTACATCATATTGCGACATAATGTATGTACGTACGATGCTCACACTCGCCGCTTGCGCAGATGGGTGGTGTAAATGACAAGATTATAACGGATTTTGTGTATAGAAAACCACATAGTGATGCCGAAATATATAATAACCACCTCGTGAATGACAACAATAAATAGGATCCTAAACACAAAACAATGGAAATCATCAAACCGCAAGCTCAATATGACAGTCTGTCTCATCTTTTGTCTTAATAGTAACTGGTACTGTATATGTATACAAGTATATTATAGCTACGATAATTGGTACCTATGTGTTCTCTTTATAACCTTTGAATTCGTCTTGACTGGTCTTTTCTCCTTCGCACTTACACCAACCACCAAGCAGATCAACAGTAGCTGCTAAGTGGATAATATCAATTGCGCAGAGCCATTCCGCATTCCAACGACCGGGTCATTTGACATTAATACGAACACATTAATTCATTAAGACCAACACTTATCGCGAGAAATGATGGCGAACCTCTTGATGATATGAATGATTACATACATGATTGCTGTCGTGGGACGATGCATCCTGTGGAAAAAGGAAATTCAATGTTTTTGAATTTAGATTGTTGTGTTGAAATAGGAAGCAGTGGGCCAATGTTAAGAATTGACCCCGTGTGGCCGTGGTTTGAATCTCTCAACGGCCGTAAAACAGTTTAAAATAGTTTAAATTAAATAAAACCGTGTACAAATAAAAATAGAGTATTAAAACATTTTGGGGCGCGTAGTAGATACCTAGAAATGTGTACCCACGGTAAGTATGTAAGAAACAATTTGGAACGATAATAATCTAAAAAAAAATTAGGTATTCGTGAACATGTTTAGAAGGCTACTAAAACATCGGTATCGCAAATTCTCATGAGGTTGCCGTGGCTAAAAACTCGTGGTAATACCTATATGTTTGAAGCAACTAGCCAATTAGTGCACGAAAACCTCAAAAACAGAAGTCAGTTAACGTTCAGACCCTTAAAGGGTGTTTAATAAATGTACGAGTAAGTTAGCACTAACGGAAGGTAGTATTTTCCGAAGTGTATCTGATAAAGTAGTTAAATGTCACCGCTGTTGTCGTAAACAAGGATTTAGGATACCTAGCGAATTTACGACTGAAGGATTTTCCTATTAAGGCTGGTTCAGAGGTCGAGGTTGATTCTGACTATGACCCAAAACGAGCATAGTCAAAGCAAAACCCGTATATTCTTTGTGGTCTACTAAAATCATACTTTCTCCACCTTGAGAACATTAAAAATACAACTCTAAGATTTTGAAATTCCGAACAGACGCCATAAATAGAACAAAATACCAAAAAGGAGTTTTGTTTCTTAAATCTCTTCATAATTTCGGCCAGCATTAAGCTGCTGACAGCTTAACTCTTTGTTGCATTACTTATAAATTAGAATAGCGAAATTATTTCAACACTCAGGTATAACATTACGTCATTTACCTGTGCTAGAAAGCCAAATCTGACTCACCGTTGACCTTGCAATGGACAAAAATAAAAGCCGTAGTGTCTGTTACTCAAAGAAATTAGTTTTTATTTATGTCATTTTTTATGACAGTCTGACAGATAATGGTAACTGACATTAACACGCCTAACGTCATTGGTGGCCTACATACTAAATAGTATAAAAATCTGAAAGTCTGTGTGTTTGTTAGTCAATCACGTCGTTGGGAAGCGATAGACCGTAGAAATATTTGCATGACTGACATGGTTATAAAAGACATAATTATGACACTTTACCCTAGAAACATGTCTGATCAACTGTAGTTCCGCTTTGGCGATGTTTGAATCTTATTTGGCTTTCATGTGTCATTTGTCTATGATCTATAAATTACAGTAAATTACAATTCTATCGGTATCTGTTTTTACAATGCAAAACCGTAGTAACTACTTCAATAAAATCTCAAATCTCTGTCGATTTCAATCGATTATCCTTGGGATGCGTAAACTACTTCTATTAATGTGATCTCTTAGTGTGTATAGTTTAAGAATAGTCGTTTATTAGATACTAGCCTTTTAACAAAACATGAGTTTTTTTTTTACACTGAACCCTAATTATCATTCTAAAATAAAATAGCCTAGTTACTCCTTATCACATCAGCTATCTACCAGTGATGGACCCGTCAAAATCGGTCCAGCCTTTTCGGAGATTTCCTCGGCTTAGACAAACAGTCAACAGACAAAAATTTAAGAAACTGTTTTTTTTTTGTATAACCTTTGTATGAACTTTCATATGCATTTAGAAAAAAAGCTGATCTTGTGACATTAGAAACAGACACTCCAATTATATTTATTTGTATAGATTAGTATTGCTCTATGACAAGTACTCATTAAGTAAGTACATTAGGTTTCGTATACCAGCAACGGTCAATATAAGGTTCCTAATCTTATATACTCACTAGCATTTCGCCCGCGATTTCGTCCGCGTGGATTTCGTACTTTCCTCTTCGAGCCTAGCACTCAGAAACAATGTAGCTTCCTAACATTGAAAAAAGTTTTTAGTATTTTGTCATTCGTTCCGGAGATTACTACATACAAACTTACAAACAAATTTACCTCTTTATAATATTAGTATAGATGTACCACCTCTACCATATTACGTATGTGATCAAATTATTTGATCAGTTTTGATTTTATTCTAATTTAAACAGCTACCTAATTTGTGTACGTGGAAGCTTCACTTTACTGTGTAGTTTAACCGAAGTAGGTAACTGGTCCTATTAATTGCATGTTCAAAGTTTAAAGGTCCCAACTCCCAATACATTGAAGTTCACTCTAAACCGTTGCAAACGTTAAGTGGGTTCCCATGTAATGTGGATGCATAGCATTTGCATCTATTTACTAACTAGGGTAACATTGGCAGTGCACTTAATGGTAAACTTACCGACCGAGTTTGTCAATTTCGAAGTATTTGTAGATGTGTCGAAGATGACGTGATTTTTCCTCGAATAACATTGTTTAGTTCGGTTTGGTTATGGGTATGAGGGCTTAGTCATCTATTGCTTTGATGAAATTGTATAAATGTGAATTTGTAGAAAGGATTGTGTTGCAAAATAAGTTATGTCAGGTGACTGTGTGTGTGTGCGCGCGTGGTGGTCTATCGTTTATTTATTTAAATAAGAGGTCAGCACATCAAGCTATCCCAATGTGTCAAATTACTTTGACAGGTTTTCAACTTTTCTGCAAAAGTATAAGGTTCATGTTCAATTAGGAAAATCTGACACTTTGAGGTATGTTGTCTGTACATAAAAACATCCCTTCTGAATCAATCTAGTGCCTACACTCAGATGTGCCTATAGATAATCCTAATTGCCTTCCTAAGGTCATCGGTCAATCTAGCCTGATTCAAGAGAACGTATCGAACTGCAGTCAATAAATTACCATGTAAGCGGTGGCGTAACTCCAATCAACAATTACCTATTAGCCGAGGGCAATGATACTGCGGTTGGCTCTTTCGTGGGTCGTACAAGCTTTTGCAAATACGCAACCTGCTGGTTTCAGCAAATTAGATTTGTTTACGATTTTGGTGATTAGAATAGATTATCTGGTAGCTGATTAAGCTGATTTATGTGTTGATAATTTTGTGGTAGGCAATTGGTATTTATTGATGAGATTAAATTACTTCAAATAAGGAGCGGGATATTCATTCAGTGATTTTTTCATGTCATGTATGTACTTACACCGATTTCTCCATGATTATCTACTAGGCCGATTTACGTGAGTTATGAGTTGACATGAGTTATCTTCATTAAAGGTTGTATTTGGTTTCAAATCTACCAACTTCCAAAAACATCAATAAACTTCCGAAACAAGAAATACATTTCACTATGTAGACGCTTTTTAAGTATGTTTGGTGTTTTATTTTTTGTATTTTATATAACACCTTAACTGCCAGAAAACGAGACACAATAGAAAATGTTTTGTTTGTAGGGAAATTGGCGTTTAAGGTGTCATATTTCAAAATGTCACATCTTATTTATTTTATAGCTTTTATGAATATCAACAAGTAATTTTAAATCGAAGCACGATGTGTGTTTGGAATTAAAATTACAACATGTTGAATAAACACATTAATTTAATTTATTTCATAACGATGTTATGAATGATATTTAAACAACAATGGGCTCAATAAACTAATTGTTTAATTTTCCTTGTTTCAGGTCAGTATTAATCAACTATGACATCGGTTTCCCGTTCGTCGGTCACGTAAGGAAACCATTCACTAATAACTAGGTTCTCTGCACGAGGTTTCAAAAACAGTTAAAACACAAATTCAAAGAAACATACATAATATGTACCTATGAGCAATCACGATAAAACGCGTCAGAACAAACTTTATCGACGAGTCCTTAACTTCTTTTCACATAACATTATATAACGCCTGTTTTTCCCGAAAGGCTTACCTATGCTTACATAGGGTGTACCTATATCCACATTTCACCAGTCAAGTTGAAGTCCCACGTGGGGGTGGTCCCATGTGGCAGCCCCTACAGCCATGGAAAAACCCGGTAACAGTGAGCCTAACAAGGAAATCAAACCCTGGACATGATGCTCAGCAGTAGCGATCGTTCTTGTGCCTCATTCGTACCAATGAAGCAGTCAGAATATGTTGTGGTATGTCTGGTTCGAAGAGAGCTTACAATGACAATACAAACATATGTATGATGGAGATGCACAGGCACGCAGTCAAAGGTGTTCAGTTTAATAGGTACCAACTCCCATACTCCAAATTCCGGCTTTCAGCTCTAATGACAGCATACCACTCTTATACACATACATCGTATATATTCGTAACAATTGACAAGCAAATGGTCCAAATAGTTGTGTGACTCGGCCGGCGAGGTATTTCCAGAACTTTTACGAGCTCAGTATTGATTCCAAGTGGCTACACCGAATGAGTTCCGTTTCGCTCCGGTCTTATGTTGAGATTGGCCTGAAATGCGGAAAACGTCGGGCATTCCTTAAATAGGATACTTGACATTATTCCTTTATTATAACACCACCATAAGAAAACCTCTTTGAAAGTTGATTATGTTATTGCAGTTAACAACGAAATAAATTTTAATAACACCAGCAATAAAACCATCGTAAAATTATCAATTGCTCATCGGCTCGCAAAAAAAAACACATAAATCAGTAAGTAGTAGTGTAAAAATATTTTCGATTTTACACCGATACATTACCTAGCAACACTATATAAGTTTCATGGTTCCACGTCACTCACTCAGAGGATTTAGACGTTTACCGAAGCTCTAGTTATTTACGATCACGCTAATATTATTTATGTGTGTCAACTCGTTCTATTTTCGTAATCGGCGCAGTGTTGCGCCCGAGCAGCGAACGCAGTCGCTTCCAGAGCGGCCGAACTCCCCTGACGAGACACGACACGTGATTCATTGCCGGGAAGTCGTAGGGTTGCTTTAACTAACAAATAAAATAAAGGTTTATACGAGAAATTGTCTGAAACCCGTCAGTCAGATGACTTACAAATGTTTGACAAGAGATCTGATGCGCTTTCATCTTTGTCTATCTATTTGCGGATCTTTATTTTTAATGTTTTCGAAGGCCACATATATTCAGACAGTTAAGACAGGTTTTTTTCCGGTAAGCAATAGAATTCTGAATGCCAGAGATTGATTTGGGAAAATAATCGATTTTATTTATCTCAAAGACGAGTACAATAAAGAGGTACATTTATTTTCCTTAAATGAAACAAATTCTTCAGAACAGAAATATGCAAATTGAACAGACTGGAACTGAAGCAGGACGCAAAACAGAGAGCAAAAAGAAATGCCATCGCATCCGCTTGCCAGCCCTCACCAATAAGCACATACCTAAATCTTAACGAAGCAAGAACTGGAGTCATGGCGGCAGTTTATCACACACGCTAGCTATCTGCGACTCCATCATGATCAGGAGTTGGCTGCCCTGGCCAGACGCCTAATTGATGTTGCATCATTTATAGTCCACGAGAATTTATAGATAGAAGTGCAAGGGCGGGACGGCCTTAAAGGATAGTTTTTAACGACTATAGATATGGCATCGTTTTATAATGATTCGATATCGTCGAGAGGCCTTTTATTAATATCACTAGCCTCTAATGATATTTAAAGAAGATAAATAACAGGAGATTTGACTGTACCTTTGTTTGTTACTATTTGTCGTTTTGTGCTATCAATATACCTTCTCTCAATTAAAACACAGAATCGGCAATATTTTTAATCAGTTCAGCTATCTAAACTATACTATATTTTTCGTAATTTTTATCAATGGTTTCACAAAGAGTCGTATTTATTGTATTATATCACAGCCTCTTATGAAAATCTAATTATATAGTTCCATTAATACAAATAATATATATTATAACAAAAGACTCTCATCTTTTGAGACGCGAACTGTCCTCCAGCTATAATAGCGCTCTAGAAAGTATATCAGCTGCCAAGCCAGAAGATCATAAATCACTATGATTGACACCCAGTGACGAAACTCCACCGGCAGTGGTCGAAACACATAACTTCTTGAGAGAATAATACATACGATATATCTTAATCCCTTGATCTCGATATGGTACAGATAATAAAGCTAAACTTTGACAACGGTTGTCACAGTCTGTATAGTTGCTACAGACTTAATCCTTGCTTCATATTCTTTGAATTGCGTAACAAGGAAGTCGAGAATTCGTCATGTATTCGCAATAAGTCAGTGTCCCCTATTTTTTTATCTGTTCTGTCTCAATGTTTTCTGTCTTCTTTATCTGTGTCATATGATCGTTTGCTCAATAGCTTTAATCCTTATTATAATTTATGATCGTTCAATAAGACTTTAGCGTTCTATTTACCATTGCTTCATTCCTGTCTTTGTAACCTTTACAAAGCTTTCATCATCGAAATTTGCACAAAGATGTAATTATTGCTTCCTATTTCATTTTTACCAAAAAGCTAAATGAACCGCATGTTGAAATTACCATTTGTCCGATTTTCGTTGACCAAGCTTATAAGTAAACACATAGTACAGGAGTAACACGAAGGCAACAATCACGACCAGATTGATTGATTACATTTAATGTTTCCTCGAACTTATCAAGCGATCACCGGCACGCCAACACAACCGGCGTGAAAACGCAATTCTAGCTTTATTTAGATTTTTCGTAACGACTCCATGGCGTTCATTAGCCGTTGACAGCGGCATTGTCCTGTAATGAGTAGCAGTCACACCAAGCGGACATTACCGGCATCGACCGGCTTATGTCGCGGTAATGAACGAAAACGAAAGTTTACGATTAAACGCGCGTTTGCGAACTTAACTGTGTTTGTTATTGCCGTGTAATTGTACATGATGGAAGTTTAATCGGCCAGTCGGTAGTTTTCGACTCGGTTATGTACGTCGTTCGTTTCGTTATGTCTTTTGCAGGAGATTATACTTATTTAGAATTTCTTTCAAGTACATGCTAACTATACACATGTTAATAAAAACAATGAACTATCCTAAATAAATAAACTACTAGGACTTTCAGCACGTCAATCTTCTCAAAATCTGACACTTAGGCCTATGCACTAGGCCAACATTAGGTACCAACGACTACCAGTCTAATAGCCACTCTTATAAAACGGAACAAACCAGTAAAAAATAAAAGCTTTAATGGCTATAGCATATAACAGGAACCTTGACGTCACCTATCATTTAGGGCGGTACGCACGAGCACAAAATTGTCATCCTTGAAAGTGTAACATTACCTCACGCACCATAATTTAGTTTCTCGTCCAAACGAGGTGGTCTGGCCAAACATCCCGTAGCACGCGTGTGTACGGTCATTATACAAACTGGCTGGGTATTACGGACAATTTACTCACGCCGTGAAATTGCGGTGTCGTTGATTCGCTTGCGTCACGTGATACCCACGGCCTAATGCAATTGGTTGATGGGATGTTGATGTGGCAAAACGCATATCCTATGTAATTGTAGGGCTTGCGGGCAGGTTGCGCATTGCTCAGGTAATCTGCCCGTTCTAGTTGTGAACATATGACCATTATTTGAATTATTTGATTCGAGAACTTGGAAATAAAGATTTAATGAAAGGAGAGAATGAAACTTCTGATGAAAGTAAATAAGTACTTAATGAAACATAAATTCATAAACTTTCAAGTCTGTCTACAAATTATTATCTGTTCCTTATTAAGTAAGTAATTCCGAGAATAATTCTATCCATTTCAAGAAACCTTTTAAACAATTAATTACCGTATCTTACTCGGATCAAAATTTTCATTCGTAATTACTAAAAAGATACCTAATACCAATAACAGTGAGATTTAATCGGCCAATCAGGTGAGAGTAGAATGCGATCGCAGCACGTGATTGGATGAAATCGAAAGTTGGCCGTTGATGGCGTCAGATTATTGGTTTTTCAAGCGAGTAATACGTTAGTAATTACGTGGTGTGGCTGGGAAGGTAATGAGATGTTTCTGCGTCGATTAAGGGACGGTACCTATAATGTTTTGTTGGTTTTTTGAACTTCTGACATCGGTGAAATCAGAAACTGGATAGTGGAGTTAATGACAGTAGACGTGGAGAGTATTAGGTTCTTCGTCTTTGAGCTGTATCTGAAATTTTGAGTGCCGTTGACATATTTAACTTACCAAGTCCAAGTAAAATAACCAAGGCACTTTTGAGCTTCAAATAAAAAAAAGACAAAAAAAATATATTCTAGTTACCGCTTCCTACAAATACTTTGGTATGGAAAATAATTGGCAAGAAACTATCTGATGATATCTATATAAAGTCTTTCATCCCCATCAAGCTTACAGCCATTTCTGCTATCTCAATCAAGTCTTCCTCTATCAATTAAAAGCAGAACATCCTGTTTAATAAATCGCAGTCACTCCACTAAGATCAAGTTGCAAATGAATGTATCAAGAATTTACGAACATGGCAATTTATGTTCCTTAGCAAAGCTGACACTGGAAGCCATGTCCAAGACTCTTTATCGTTCTACCCGCTAATCAATAACGAGCAATGGCATAATCACTGAAACTTACGCGATTGATTTAACACCGGGAAATAAACAACATTTCAATGTCTAGGAAACATTCGGTTCCTTTAATTGAACATGCACCGCTAATGAATTTTGAGGATGTAACCTTATTGAAGGCTGTATCTTGTTTGTTGGATTGGATAAGATAAGGAAAAAAAACAAATGAAAACAGCAAAAGCACGTCGTGGCGCAGATAGAAAACAATCGATTGATCAAGTTTACGAAGAATCTGACGATCTTCATAAGGAATCTTCGTTAGAATAAAAAACAAATGACGATCGAAATGGATTCGAAGACTATTCAACTCTGGCCTTTTACAAAAATAGGTCTCTACCAAACCAAGACATTCATGATCTTTTTGAATGAGACCTTCATGATTAGAATAAAGTATAATCAAACAATGTTAACTTGAAGACAAGCAAAGACAGGCAATAGATGCCGTATATTAAAAATAGCAAATAATTAAACTTTGTTTCTTTCGTACCCTACTTGTTAAGCGAAGTAGGTAAGGCATGAAAATGTCACGTCTCCTGATTAACCAAATGGTGCAAAACGTGACATTTGAGCAGAAGGTTTTACGCGAATAATTATGTGTGACGCCATTTAAAAATAAAAGTAGGACATTACGATTAACTATGACGCTGGTGTTTCAAATACAGCTGTTAAGAGCAATCATGAAGATAAGGTTCATGAAGATGAATTTACCGCTTCACATGAGGATTAAAAGCATGAAACCAAAAAACTGTGTGTGACATTGAAGTTTACACTATATGCAGGGATCATATCACTCAGAGTACTCACTTGTCTTACGTTGAAATTGAACTACAGATTAATTGATTATTCGATCTTTTAGTTTACATCGATTGATTTGTACTTTATCTCTCGATTAAGTTGTTTCGTTTACCGAAAAATACCGATTGTATTACTCGAAAGTATTCACAGACAGACTTCAATTTAATTATTCATGTATAGCACCTACATTAGATCACGTCACGTCAGACTATACCTTCAAATATACAATTTGGCCGGCATCATGTTACCGACAGCCAGCGTGTCGCCGCCGCCGACGCCCACCCATCTGTGCACTACCTTATAAGGCTCGGGTTAGTTCACGTAGCCTTCGTAATATCCATCGCTATATTGTTTACCGCGGCCTTCCTTAATTACTGGTACTTTCGAATGGACTCAACCCGTCTCCGCTAATAGGGTCTGAGTGACCTCACGGTTTTGCCCTGATTTACTTTAATCGTTAATTGGCTGGTATCGGCTTTTAATATTAAAATTTCATTGAGGACTTTATATGTTACGTAAGCGTTAAAATAAACTGTGGAGTGATGAATGAAATTGATAGAGGGAAAACACATTGCATTGATTTTATTTATAAAGTGTGTATATTTGTATGTGGAGCAAGCATCTATCGATATTTCTTCTTATCTTATTCAATTTAATTGTGTATAGTGAATGGTTTCATTACATTCCCGATGAAGATAATATCTTTGTTCATTGTTTTAATCGAAACCTGTGCTAGTTTTGCAACTTACTTTATTACGTGTGTTATTTCTCAAATACTTGCTGTTTTGTGTGCCATAACTTGAATGTCTTCTAATTCAATTAACATTTTAAGACTGAGAAAATAACATAAGTATTGCAACGGGCACACAATAGAAACTTGAAACATTTTTGCTGTTACAAGACATCGTGATTACAACAAAACGTCTTGGATAAAAAGGGGTCGTGAGAATTGTACTTGGATTTTTATTAGTCGGCATTCTACACTTGGCCACTTACATTAACTTACCTAGTGTTTTTTCTTTGATCTTTCTTTTCGCTGTCTTAACCATTACTCATTGCTCTTAAATCTTCGTCCGCCAAAGCCCTTGGTGGCCATAAAGTATTCCTTCAAGATACATTTTGCAGAGTCGCTGTAACTCCTTTTGATTTATGGAACGGCGGAGACTTAAGCAGATTTCATTGATATTTCTTATTAATCCTGTCTCAGCACGTTCGGAGGTCTACATGAACTTATGCAAATTCATATTATGAATCAGCTACCCGTCCTACATGACGCAGTCCATTCACTTTTCGTTGTTAAGCCCTTTAGTTCCACCGAATATTAGCCATGAATGTTTTTCTTAATAAAGTTATCAATGAAAGGAAGTGTATCGTGAAACTTGACAGCTACCTCATTTTTTACATTATTTAATTAATTAAACACGTCAATAAAGTGTTTAACGTCCATTGGTACTGTATCATGATATTGTTGACATCGACTACTTTCAAATTAGCACCGCCTCCTTGTAAGGTAACATATTAATATGAGTCAGTTTTTATGAAACTTATTCATGTTTTCCGCAATAGTACTTACGTTGATTTCAAATTAGTCATTTATTAAGCCACCACACTGTTTTGTTAGTATGCTACAGTAGTTTTGTAGATCTAGAACATTCATGAAAGTAAAATTTAAGAAATAAAACAAGTTCTCGCGTTTTTCTGGTAAACGGCTAATGAAGCAATTAAAGCATGTTAACTTTTTTGTTTCCAGCTTCGTTATTTTTCTACGCTCTACAGTTGACATTTAAAATTATTATATTTTCCTTTAGCAGACCACTAAGATTGAGTTGGTGACTCAATGGAGCTATCACCATTCTTGACATTGCTAAACATATTTCATTCATTACTAATTAGTTCTATGGCATTCAAATATATACCTCAACTTCTTGGTATTATGGTCATTTACCGATATAGACGTCTAGTATTTAGAATGTTTATACCTCAGTTACTATTTGTTTATTTTAATTACACATGATTTATTCTCCTAAGAGACATAAAATTGTTTTAAAACCCTTTAGTGGTTTTTGTTATTCTTTAATTAGCTCAAATCATTTGTTGTTTCATTTGTGTGTGTGTCTGTTTCTATTGTGTACACGATTTTTATATTGTATATTATTCTATTGTATGTTTATAGGGTTTACTATCATTCTCAAGATTTAAATTTACTTCTTCTATTACTGCTTTCGAGATTGCTAGTGAAACAGAAGTGAATAATTACGACGGAGCTAGTTAAAAATGTTGTTGATTAAGTTGTTCCTGTATAGATATGTCGTGGTGTTTGATTTCATCTTGTCCTATCTTTATGAATATCTAATATTATGTTAGTAAGATTAGCTTTCAATTATATCGTAGGTACGTTCCCGCTTAGGCTAACAAGAAGCTTGTTATTTTTCTTTTATCGAGTCCTTAAACACTGATATTATGGTCTCGGACTCTCAATATCCTTTGTTGAAATTAAGTTGAGAAATCGCTCATCAAACATGAAATTACATAACTTTTTATCGCTCACACTTATAAACGTTTTCATTAACTATTAAATCTTTATTAACAAGACTAAGATTTATGCGATCCGGTGATTCTGTGAAGATTTTCTCGTCGTTCTCTGTAATAGAGTTAGCTTTACCAGTTTGACGTCAATCAGTCTCTGTCAGCTTACCCGACGACTTTTCTCCGACACTGTCCTATGTACACAGAATAAATAATTTGTGCATACTAATTAAAGCTTGGGGTAGTGACATTTTAGTCTGGATACCTATTTACACACCAAAACGTGAAAGCAGAACATACAATCAGAAAGACGAATTAAAACACTAATTAATGGGGGAGGTGACAAAAACTCGGGCAAACAATTTTGATCCCAAAGTTATCTCCGCGACAGGTAATTATGAAGTCTTCTTTATCAAAAGCCCGGTAAACTTTTCTCTTTGTAATTTTCTTAAAAAACAAAAGCTAGTCTTACAAAAGGAACAAAATATTTTAAAAGATTCCCGCAAGAAAATAGATAATCCTAAACGACCATCTTATCATAAAATTGATCTTGGCTGAAACGTCTCGAGACCTCTTGCTGATATGGAACTTGACATTTTTCAGGCGTCTCGTCTCGTGTTTCTAGCCAGTTTATGTCTAAATTGTGTTACTCAATTAAATATACGTAAAAGCTACTTGTTATTTTTCGCTAAAAATCACATCCACATTCATTGGATGTTTACTTCAGTGTCGGTTTCCGTGGAATTTGGCAATTTTGTTATTTTAATATATAACGAAACGGGGTTAAACAACGCTTTGTTTTTTTTTTCGGAAAATGTTTCAGAGGTATATGGTATATATTTTATCAGCGAACATTTTAGGTAATATTCCTACGTACTTGGGTACTTATAATAACCACTATGTAACAAATTAGATTATTCTGCACCTATGATTTTAAGAAAATTCCAATTTCAGTCGATCGTGAAAGTCGCACACGAACCGTTTATCCAAATATTTCCAACACTTACAAACATTTACTTTAATCTTTGCGGACACGAAGGTAAATCATCAAAGTGTACTGAAAAGTTTACATAGCAAGGAAAGTGGTTCCGGTGGTCCGGATAGCGTACACTGCGGTGCACATTCACAGACCGCTACAGCCACTGCCAGCCTTTAATAATACCGGACATGTAGTAATCGTAAATATTTACACCGTTCAATATTGTGCGATAAGTTTTTATGAGATGCGATTAGGGATGTCGCGCCTCTAAAATGTTATATTTATTGGTGTATAAAAAGGGTTTTCATTTAAATAAATGCAATATACAAAAATTTATAACAATATGATTACATTTTATAAAACATTTATTTTACTGATATGGCAATTTCAGATTTAAATTGATATAAGAATAGACATTTTCCCTGTAGCGGGACTGTAACAGACTGATTTAATTTCTTCATTAAAATTAGTATAAAAATAAATTCTTTAGACAAGATAATAATATCAATACAATGAATAAGTAAAATGTACGAAGCTCATTTAGTAGTGCAACTTACAACCAAGTATCTATGAAAGGTCCATTTAACAATATTAGTTAAATACCTACTTAGTGCTTATTTTGCATTAAAACTCTATCCCAAGAACATTAAGCTCTCCACGGTTACATTATTTAACATAATTATCTAGTATTTTACATAATTATTGCAAATTCATGTAGAAAGGGCCTCTTGTGATCAAATCTAAACGATTTTATAATTTTGCATAGTACTTTATGTTACTTTCACATCTACATCGTCATTTTACTATCCCTATAGTTATCTAATAGATAAATATATGAATAATTTAAAGAGTTTACGTAGGTGGTAACTGTTTACGTACGTAACCTGCCACTTTTTTTAAGGCGGTTAAAAATACATAATTTATAAGGTTTTCATCATAGTTCAATTAAGTAACGCCAGTTTTGGCTCGTTACGATTGAGATCTAGTAATTTTTTTTTTTTTTTATTGGAAACAGTAATTTTGCATAGATGCCATTTTGAAATCAAATGTGAAATAGGTAACTAGACATAAAATCCCGCCTGTTTTTACCTAAGATATTAAATGGACCCAACATTAGGTATCTACTTTACTACATTTAGTGGCGCCTGTGACCGAGAAGTTGTCTGCCCAGTCTGGCCATGTGATCCGAAGTATGAATGTGGATGGTTACAAGAGTAGAGCGAGACCAAAGAAACGATGGATGGATTGTGTGACAGATGATATGGCTAGGAAAGAGGTGAATACTGAAATGACGGCAAATAGAAATGAATGGAAGAAAAGAACATGCTGCGCAGACCCCAAATAAATTGGGATAAGGACAGGAGGATGATGATACTTTACTACATAACCCCAAACTTATACATTTCCCCTGGTGTGTAAGGGCACAACCCTGTCTGACCCTGCAATAGGCCAAGTCTCCCTGTGTGTATGTATTCGTCGCACTGTGATTAATGACCACGCATTATGGATATTGCTCGTATGTTTACCAATATCATAGACTCCAAAGGCTTATGGCTCTTTGGCTCTTTCGATAAAGGTCAAAGGCCTCGTTGTTAACGTGTCGGCAAAACTAATGGAAATTAAGAGTTGATTTGATTACTGCTTTCTAGTAACTCGTTGGTTTTGCCATGTGAAGACTAAGTGAAAATCACAATTATGGAAGCTGGTTTAGAGTCAAAGTTAAATCTATGTTGATAGAGCTTGAGTTACGATGCTTTTGATAAGATCGATATTAATTAATCAGAACTCATGCACTTAAAATTGCACCACACCATTTCATTTCATTAATATTAATTATTTATTAAAACTGTGTTTGCCTGTGTAAGACCGTACAAAGGCGGATATTTTAAACCAGTCTTACTAACAAAAGCTTATAATAATAGGTAATAGAAAAGTAAAAATAGTAATATTAGCTAGAGCTTTAAAAAACTTTTTCCATGGTTTTATTAAATATTAGCTGTGCACGTGGTTTTACTCGCTGCTAAGGGTCGTAACGCGGTAGCGTGATATTAAAAAGCGATTTGAGGGAGGTGACAGCCTTTCCTAAGAATATGGCCACCCAATACAAATATTTTAAGTATAGATTTTTCGAACGCAGACAAGCCCTATAAATCCGGAAGAGTTGGCCCCAATCTGGTCAAGCGACAACAGCTCCCCCCTCTTAGTAATATGACACTACAGGGCTTCTTGTTGCTCTTCGAATCTCCTACATTTTAAGAATTTATTTTTAAAATGTTACTTTAAAATATTGGGTCAACTTTCCTGCACCTATTTGTACCTATGTCAATTTTATTTGGAGTACAGTGACTTTAAATATTAAGGCTTGATGGCTGTACCGTATAGGTTCAGGTATACGGAGATTTCTTCTTTTTACCTGCTCTCGACAGATTAAAATAAACAGCAAAATCAAGGGTTGCCAACGTATGTTGGTGTATTTATTACCAGCACCTCACATTAAGTCACAAAAGTAGTCATCAATTTCTGTATGACTACCATTTAAATTAATATTGCATCTTAATTGCACCTCTTTGCAACAGCCAATTAACCATTCTGAAAAATACGGAAGACACCTTTTAAATCAGGTTTCCTCCAATGGTATACGATACTCGATAATCTGAGTAACTGGGTAACTCGACACGCGATGCACCGCGGGGCTTCTCAGTCTGACTCATGAAGACACGTGCACGGTACTAGGAGCTAATTTATTAAATCACTTAACTGGACAATATTAAGTTTGACTATCTGTCTGCGAAACAATGTTTTGATGGGAAGACCCATATTTTTGAACATTTGTCAGAATATTTTTTTTTTTTTTTTTTTTTTTTTTATAGTTCGTAGAATCGACAGTGCGTAGTGGGCCACGCACCCGTATCTATAATATTGAAATTGTAAATTCACTGTAAAAAAATTGCGACTTATATTTTTCTCAAAGAAACTCTGAAAAACAAAGTTATTTCCGTAGAACTTGTAACAGAAGCATATATCTCACCAACTACTATCTACAAAAAAGCCACAGCATAACCTTTTTAATAATGAGATCCAACAGTACCTACCCCACACGGCACTCAACAATTCAATTTCATCAATATAGCCCCAATATTCTCCGAGTAAAATGGCTGTTTAACATCTGGATAGATAGATCGACAAGATGAAGGATACGAAAAAATAATAAGGACTCCGTTTTTACCATTTGGCGCCGGAACCCTAAAAAATACGTACTTACCTACAAGACTTATAAACCCTAGCCAAATAAATAAAGCTGTCGTGGACAATCTCCAATTCAGATTCTACTCATTTCCAACATCAGACGACTCAAGACTCTAATTTCGTGTATAAATGTAAGCAGTCAATATTAAAGCATGATTTACGTACAAAATCCACAATATAATCAGTGTAAGATAGGTTTCACTGAGGATTTGCATCATTTTCCCCTTGATTATCATAGACACGAGTAGCTGGGGGGCGGTAACGAGGTGTGGGCCGTCATCAAATACGCTTAACGAACTGTTTGAAACGTACTGTGTATCGAGTTGAGGGGATATATACCTGAGATACAGCATGATTTATGTATGAATATTGTAAGACTAAGCTGACGCATTTTGCAAATTTTATTTGAAATGTTGTTCGTTAGACTAGAGGTGTCCATGTTGTTATAGAGACCACCTGTCAGTGATATTACTGGAGCCAGAGAACACTCAGATGACTGGCTGCTAGTGATGACAATGTTAACATTGTCCATACAAACTGACGGCCCATGATAGTTCTGTCTGTGACAGCTGGAAGTTGCTCACAGAGCAACATGTGCGCACATAATACTATTGACATCTCTAGTGGGGTGAGGTGATCCTATGCTCTCTGACTGGAGCCAATTCATAGACATAATATTTTACGTTGAGCGATTGCCTGCCTGATCTCCTTAATTCAGTAACAGGGTAACATGAAACTCTTTGGTAACATCGGTTGTCAGACTATCTTACTTCTGACCTCTCGTGAAGACTGCTGGGACCAATGACTTAACGTGTCTTCCTAACCACGGAGGGATCTCGGTATGAAACGGGTGGTCGTCACACATCCATGAACTGACTTTAGCAAGCGTTACTTACTCTCTGTTGGATAGACCCGTGCGGCTTTAATTTAGCCATTACCTATATCAGAAACATAACTAACGAATTTTTATTTTCTCTTTACAGCCCCAACCGTTACCCCAGGCGCCGCCGCCGCTGGCGCTGCCCGCTCCCAACGCAACACCCGCGCCTTCTGCCGCACACGCCTCGGCTCCTCGCACCATCGTCATCCAGCGCCCCGACGCACGACACGGCTTCGGGTTCACCCTCAGACATCTTGTAGTGTATCCGCCGGATTCGTTACAGGTGGGTGTGAGTAAATCTTTTTGTTTTTTTTTTTTATAGTTTTAGTTTTTTTTTTCATCAAAGTTTTTTTAATTCCTTGTAAATATGTTAGGGAGTGAAAGTGCACATGAATACCACTTTTGCTATCGGACCAACATTCCTACAGTCTGTCGAGTTATGCGAAGGTAAATGTAAGGAATAGCTGATAAAGTTTATTACAGAAGTTCAGAGTAGATCCCATTAAATAAAAAGATCTTCATATAAAAGTCTTCATAAAAGTTCTTCATATTCATGAGTACTGCCCTGTCAGATTCACACTGTATATATGTGCCTCTGAATACTGTGTTTTGAGGCTGGGAAGTACGCCGAAAGACTGCGCTTAGATTGATCTGAACTCTGTCCTACTAATATGAACAGAGCTATAGAATCAACACTAATGTGAAACGTGTAAATAAGTCGTCATTCTTCCGCAAAAACAAAGATAAGAACAATCCTTCAAGTGATAATTCAGACGTCCTGAAGATAATAAGTGAAGTATTAGATACTGCACTAATCAGACACCAGTTTTAACGTGACCCCTGAACAAGTATCACTTCATTTACCTATTTATTTTACTTCACCACCTTCAGTTCCCTTATTATTTTTTGTCTTACCGACACTCAATTCTCAGTTTTCAAGTCCAAATTCATACGTCTTGGCTTAAGTAGTACCAATCGCCTTTCAGGATCTATACGAAGATGCGCGCCACCTCGCGGTGGGCGCGGTGGGTGCGCCAATGGACACGATCTTCGTAAGGTCGGTGCGGCCCGGCGGACCGGCGGCCGCGGCTGGACTGCGCGCCGGCGACCGAGTGCTTGCCGTGAACGGCGAGCCCGTCGCCTGCGGCCGGTCCCGGGCGCCGTACGCGAGAGTCGTGCAGCTGGCGCAACGGGAGCCGAGAATATTGAGGCTCACTGTCGTGCCGAGGGACCACGATTTGTTGCAGAGGGTGAGTTGTTTGAAACTACAAAATATTGAAGTGAGCATCGTCAGTCAAGTCGTTGCGTCATTACGATCTACGAATAAATAAAAGTGCAACTATGATACAACCAAAACTCAGCAAAAAACAAACAGGTCAATCAGCAGTATTATTGTGCATGTTTTACTCAAGGTTGTACCTAATTATGTTAATAGAAATAACACTAGTCAACAGATGAGCTATCTATGTATACTCGGAAATAATTCTATTTTACTTAAATTTGCCATTCCCCCAGTATTTCAGTGAGGCAGCATACAACCCAGAAACAAATCAGCGTCCGCTAGACATGCCGGCGCCAGTTACAGAACACGAGTCGCGGCTGTTTGACGCGTACCGGAGTCCTCGGGCGGCGCTGCCGGCCCCGCAGGCTCCGGCGCGAAACCAGGACCCGGAGTACGCTAGTGTAGCGTCTCTGGCACCTTCCAGATATGACGTCACGCGTCTGCCTGGATCACCACACTATTTAATGCATGATGGGTAAGATCATTAATGTGGCTGGCATAGTAAACAGTTCTTAGTGCGTTGTTTGTTTATGTCTGAAGTTTATGCGAGAATCTGGATTAGTTCTATTATCTGATTCTGTTCATATACTGATGCGTTTTATGCCAGGTCACAAAATATATACAATAATTCTTTAATGCTCCCCTCTTCATTCACAGCAGACGGGAATCAGACACATCTCTGCCATCATCGGCTACGGAAAGCAAAGACAGCCTCGGATCCTTCGACTCGAACTCAACCCTGACCGGGCGAGAGCTGGACGACTCGATAATCCTATCGCGAATACGAAAAAGCCTCGAGCAGAAGGAGGCTTTCCTCCGACGGCCGAGCCAGCCCACCGGCTGGGTCACCCCCGAAGCCCCTCCCCCTATCAAGCAGAAAGAGTTCTACGCGAGGCCTCAGAAGCTCCAAAAGCCGGCGTGGCCTCCCCCCGCAGCGTCCCCACCCCTCGCCGCGTCGCCACCTCCTCAAGCCCCGCCACAGAACCAAGAAAGAAAAGAAGAATGTTCCGCAAGTGTCGATAGCGGCACTTTCAGCGGCTATGGTGAAGTGAACGGAGCTCAAAACGATAAGAGTCGACAGAAACAGGACAAGAGTCAGTTTGTGTCGACGCTGTCGAAGATACAGGAGACAGGGCCCAGCATTCAGAGCACGAATTTGGGGACTGTCAGCAATGGAGCGACGGACTTTAAGGATGATTCTAATCAAGATAACAAGTAAGCTACGCATGTTTTTTTTTCATACCAGAGTTTGTGTTTCATACCAATCAGACCAGAAAAGATTATTTTAGCTCGGCAATAAATTGATAAACCTGATGAGAGACGCTGCAAACGAAAGGATACACCCGTATCCTTTCGTTTTACATCTGGTGATCCAATAGTCTGTTTGCCCAAATTATCGCATAATGGAGAGTCTTCGCCTGCAGGAAATTTGATGAGCAATCATTGCTAAGCCTCTTCCTATCTTTCTTCAGATACCCAGCAGCAGAACTGCAGCTTGTAACAGCTCGAACGCGTCAGCTCGAAGAGGCGCGCGGCGGTTGTTCACGACGTACTGAAGTAGCGCGCAGTGAACTGGCCAGGTTGAGTACCACGCGGCTGGAGCCCAGCGTAGCGTTGAGACGGAAGGAGTTTGAGACGAGGGCCGCACGACGAGAGGCTAGGTCCTTGGATGTGCAGCCTCAAGGTTAGTACAGCATTGCTTCTTTTATAACTGGAGGAGACTAAGTATCACGGGGTTTGTGCCCAGCTTGGCACTGAGACGGATGCTATTTCAGACCAATACTGCAAGATCAGACGCTACGTTCTTTTATACCGCTTCAAGTTTAGTTTATCAACTGGAGTTCTTTATTAATACATCAGCTGCCTAGCATTTTCCCCACTATGTTGGGGTCGACTTCCAGTCTAACCGGATGCAGCTGTACTAGTATTTTACATAGAGGTAGTGCCCCATCTGACTCGTATAATGTTACTGGGTAATTACTATACGAGTCATTTGATGATTATAGGATTTAATTGTAATTATTCATGGATCATTCTATTGTAGTACCAAGCTGTAAAGACACCATTTTGAGTAGAGAATAAATAGATTTTAGTATGTAGTAAATTCAATTTGCTCGTCCATGATAAGCTCAGTATATTTTTTTACGAAACCTCAAAATTGTGTTTTAAGCTTTTGTTTCCTCACCTTTTTATGCAGACGGAAAATCACAAGAAGCTCTGTAAGATTCAGAACTGCAATCAACTCCTGTACGAGGTAGTATTCATTATTAACCAATCGTTTTTTTTTTTTTTTATTGCAGAGTTAGATCACGATTCAGTGCTAGGCGGCAGCTTGTCAGGCAATCAGCTGATGATCACCGGCAGCAAACACTTACATTGTCCTCCACCAGACGGATATGTGCCCGGTACGTAACCAGCTTCATTCATGTCCTTTCACTGTAGAACTTTCTTCTTTCTTTCTTTATTTTTTTTTTAAAACGTTGCCCCACACTAGGAATTTCTCCTGTGTCGTGGATGCGTTTACAAGCATTTAATGTCATGTACACAAACAGATAGACCCGGAACAACTACGTGTAGGCCATACAAATATTTGTTCCGTATGGGAATCGAACCCACGACACGTGGCGCAGCAGTCGATCGCTCAACCACTGTACCAACCGTGCCGTCAATTAGACTATATGTAGCTGAAAAATAATAAGAGTTCTCTAATTTTTTATACATACATGCGATCATCTGGTCAATAAAGTCTTTAATGCGCTAAGCCTTAAGTAAAAAGAGGCATCTGCGCATGTACACAATGTTACACAAAATACGCTGGAACTCAAAATAATAATTGTTGTGGTGGCCTTCAGCAATATTCCAATCGCAATCCACCACTGAAAATCTACCTCTCTTTAGTAGTGCCCAAATCTTGGGCCCGAAACTGGGACAAAGGTTATGTTCTGCTTATTTCCATCAATTTTCACTAATCTGACGGAGGAACAGATTTACAGACGTACTGATGTATGTTGTCCATTGTGTTGGTTTAGATGAAAACCAGCGTAAGGCACTATTTGTCTGGTACACTACTGTTTTTATCATAAAGTTTTTCTCTTTGTGTCCATTAAACATTTTGTGAGCTTTGTGAGCCTTATTCTGAGTAGAATACACTTATTTTTTGTTCTAATGGTTTTTAATGTAAAGTACTTAAATTTCTTTTTCACAGATGCAGAAAAGGTTCAAATGCGAACGAGGTCGAATAGTACCGGAAGCGATGGATTACCCATTAGAAGACATCATGCCACAGGTAAATCGTCATTCATTAATATTATCACTAGAACACATCACATCACTAGTAGAAAGGGTTTCACATCACTATACATTCACAGTAGGGCGTATTAGTTGAGGAAAGTTTGATAAAGCGTCGTTGAATTTCAAATATAACGGATATTATTCTACTCGTACTTAAAAAATGTTGAACTCCATGGTTTTATATACATAATAGACATCGACAAAAGAAATTCATCCATAAATTCTTAATCGTCTTAAAAGTTCATACCTAACAAAGAAATTGATATTGTGTATTGTTCTCTCACTTCATTGAAGTAAAATGACAAGGACAGGTATAAAATGAGTAAAGTTTTTATGAACATAGGTGAAAAATATTTCTTTAATTCTCATTTAGAACAAACCACATCAAAATGGAAATCATTTAGGCGTGAATCTTTAATTTATTCGGTTTATCAACTTTCCTCTCATACGACGCAGTATTCTCACATGACACATTACTATATCTTTAAACACAATGCGATACTTGAGTCTTTAGCTTTGGGCTTATTGGTTGGAGAAACGCTTATTCATAATACCATTTATTTGAATGCTTTACTACTTCTGAATCATCAAATGTTCAAGTCTAAAAACATGAAGTACCTACTGGTTTCATTCGTAAATTAAACTCTAGATATTTCTCAATATTTATAATCTTTCTTTGTTTTATTCTTAATGCTTTATCTGTGTCCACTAATTAAATTCCGGACCGAAAAAGAAACAATGAAATCGAACCCAAATCAAATTTGGAACACGAGCATTCGAATAAAACCGCGAACCAATCGCTCGAAGCCGACGCTGACCAATGGTCCGGCCACACACACACACGTACACAGCTTCGCACGCGTCTAATGGCACCGTTCCGCCCCAAGATGGCAGTCACGCGAAGCGACGAATGGGCCTCAACAAGGAACAGATGGAGGCGATGAACCGCGTGTCGCTGTGCGGCCCGGCGCGCCCCACGCAGCTGTCGCTGGCGCCGCCGGCGCCGCGCGCGCCCGGCTCGCCCGCCTCGCCCGCCTCGCCCGGCACGCCCGCCGACTCAGGTCCCGAGACAGTCCCTCCCTAACCCGCCTGCCGAGTTGTGTCGCGCTGCATGTGCAACTTAGATACGTCACAGATGGCTGCACGGATGCTATCCGGTCGTCAACATGACACGTCCAGTTATGCCTTGTAGAGCGATGTCTCTGTCACTCGGATGTGTCGTATTAACGCCCGTGATCTTGAGGCCCTAAATTCGTTACCCGGCAGACTATTCAACACTATTTCAAACATAATATAGAAGTGTACCGGTTGCCGAATTTCGGAAGTCGCAAATCTGTTTGCTACTAATCTGTGGCTTCGTTGACGCCGTAATTCCTTACATTTCCTGACGGAATTAAGACGTCAATGCTGCCGGAATTGCCTGTTACTTAATGCTAAATCGCGACGCGATGTTCAGCAATAATTGTTCTTTTTTTTCCTGCTCGTATACTAACAGTTTCGATGTTCATGTTATAACCAATCAGGCTTCAAAGCACTGTTTATTTGTATGGACATTGCTTTGAAACAAGGGAGGAGGCGATTCGGACTTACCTGTCTTCTCTACTTTACGTTTCAAGGAATGCTGTGTGCTTTTAGGTGTGCTACTAATGCAGAACTAACCGTCGTGATCATTCGATGTCTAATATACTAATGTTGTGGTACATTTTTATATTTAGAATGTTTATTTTACTAAGACCTTTCTTTGCACAGGTTTTGCCGAAGATTTGGTGACAAGAAGACAAAAGAAGGATGCTCAACTCGGTGGTCAGTATGCCAATCAACTAAGTGTAGCCAAATCTAACCATATGGCAATAAAGTCCACAATTGATTAATACTGCTCTTATAAATCACGCAATTTGATAAAGCATTTTCAATCGTATAGCAGGACTAATAAGGTTAATTTCCGTTTCAAGCAGAAGAAGAACGCGCCATGCGAAGGGTTTCGTACTTGAAAGCCACATGGGGTGATCGCTTGCACCTCGACAGTGACGTGGAACCTGACAACGATCCACAAGGCCTTAGAGGGTATGTACCCTTAACTCTCTTGTCAGTAGCCATAAGAACTTCAATATAAAAATATACATAGAAATTCTCATTTGTTTTGTCACCTTACGCTTCTGTCTTTAGACCAATATTTTGCTGTTTTCCTTTAAACAGATTTTTATTAAGTGACAAACACAAGTGAATGTTGTGTAATTGTATTAGACCTATCCAGTAGATACCCCACGTAGTTAACTACCGTTTACATCTGTCCAGATAACATAATATTTGTGATTAGCACCAATTTTTTATATCACTGTGTCACATAGAAATGTTGTAGATAGACGATTGCTATTTTAAATTGTCTGTAGCCAATAGTAAGTAACCATTATCATGTACCTAACATAGCGTGGGTTCAATTGGTAATATAAATTGTACTAACGGGGTATATGTAATTGGGTTCAAAACGCAGACAGCGCAAGTGGCGCCCCCCTCGGTTCACGGATGACATAACTCCGCTGCTGAGAATATTCGACCCGCAAGCCGTCCTCCCCACGCGGTACGTCGCCCCAACCATAGATGGCGCTTTTTACAATGTGTGCGATAGTTACACGAATGCGTTCATAGATAGCGCCTCTAGTTGCCAATTCAAAGAACTTGATTTTTCGGTGTTTTAGTGTAAACGTATTGAATTAAATTGCATTGCACTGCTTTAATCATGATTGAAAAAAAATACATAGGTAAGTACTGAATATCACGAATAAGTGAGAACATCCAATAACGATTTGTACCTACCCTCATTTAAACAAATTCATCCGCAAAATCAATTTGAAAATTAACTTGTTTGGGGAGAGCTTTGTAAATATCGTATTCGGTGGACCAGACGTCGATATTGTTACAAAATAACTGATATTGCATGAAGATAATTTGTCGATATGTATTTGATGTTTGCATGCTCGGTGTACACGCTCAATGTTAATCGTTTACCTACTGTGTTACTCGTATTTACGTAAAATTCAATGTCTGAATGTATATACGGCATGTTTGTGTTATTTATTCGTTGTTAGTATAGGATTTTATTGTATTTTTTAAAATAAATAGGTACCTGTAAATAAGTAAGTACATATAAGATTACTGTGGCCGATTATAACCCGATCTATATCCGACTCCAGACGAGTGTAATGTTATCGTACCTCAGTGTAATGTTAATAGTGTGGGTGGCATGTCAAAAGGAAACGCTAACTACAACTGCGAGAGCTTTTGTGTTCGCGCTAAAAACCGAAGGCCCGATCGGCGTGATCGCCAGCCCAAACTTTACATGTAATGCCGTCCTCACGCAGAATTGCAAATACTCATGTCTGGACTTGACTTAAAGATACTTTCAAATTTCTAAAATATTCAATGCTAAGCCAAAATAAAACTAACTGCTCCACAATCTCAAATTTGTTTGAATAAGGCATATTTTGACGACCGATGTGGCGCGGTGGGCGAAGGTCCGCCTGCAACGCAGAAGGTTGCGGGTTCGATTCCCGCCCTGGAACAAATGTTTGTACGATCTACAAATATTTGTTTCGGGTGTTCTGGGTATTTACTATGTATAATAAAAAAACATCTATCTATGTAATGTATTGTATTAAGTATATCAGTCATCTAGTACCCATAACACAAGCTCTGCTTACCTTGGGGCTAGATGATGCTGTGTGGATAGTCCAGCAATATTTATTTATTTTATTTATATATCACACTGCAACGCACACCAGAGAGTGATGCGGTACTGCGGCTGCTAAAACACAGGCACGCCAATTCTTGTACACAAATTAAACGAAAATTAAAGAATTGATATCTCCCTCTGTCATACAACTCGAGAAAGGGATGGTGATATATATAGAAACTTGAGCTAGCCACTTCAAATAAGTTTATGCCTTGAACTTCGCCGTTAGTATCGACTAACGGCGAAGTTCAAGTGCGATCTGAAAAGTGAATTATGTTTGTATGGAAGCATTAGTTCCACTAAAATTGACAGCTCTCGTATATATCCATCCCCTTCTTGTTTTATAAGAAAGAGCAAGATGGCAATTGCCCAAATAGTTTAGCTTGTCGACAAGGGCATCAGCACCATTGTGTAACACACTGACAACGCGTCCCCATACGAAGACGAACACAGACCGGAGCGAAATGCGTTCTAGTGTGACATCCGCCTAAAGGACACCACTAGTGGCTCCAGCCGCATTTCAAAAGACACCACTAGACGCCCCATCCGCATTTCAAAAGTCAAATACTCTTAATCCTTCGTTATCCTCCACTAGGATTGCTGTAATTAATAAATATAAATTGTTATATAGCACAACAAAGAAAGGCGAGGAGGAGATCGCGGAGAATGCAGTGGAAGCCGTGGAGGGAGACGTCCAGGGCAACGTTCAGATCAAGATGGTGGTCAGCAATGGGAAGGTAATTGTGACAATCAATAGTTACCAACTTCGTAGTTATTTTTTATTGACGGAAGCCTTATGATACAATGACTGAACTACACCCTGTTTTTGAAACGAATACTATGTCAAAATTAATGTGATAAATTGTCAAGGGATTGCTATGATAGGTTAAATGATTAATCAATAGCTAATCGCATTACTTGACTTGCGTTTAATTTGTGAAGTGACGATAATTTCGGTCCTGTAACCGGATGTTGGGATAAAGTTGTGTTACTGATATTTCGATTACTCAGGAATTTTAACAACAAGAAGCTATGGACGTCATCAGTCCCGGAAGGCCTATCAAGCACAGATTATATTTTGTTATTATTTCATACAAACATAGGTAGGTATGTTTAAGTTCTTATAGAAAAACGCAAGAACTTTACTAAACTACCTAGAATAAACTGTAGACCCTACTGCAGCTTCCACAAAGTAAAGTTATCTAAAATTAGAAGACAGTCTTGCATATCTCCAACCACTATACCAAACCTTATCTAAATTAAACTTCCTTATGAAACTGTCCTTTTGTAAAGCCTTGTTTGCGTCCCCTTGTATTATAGGTATAGATAACAAAGTAATATCGACTGACAATATTAAAAACATCGTAATTTGAAACTCGAGCACCAAACAGTTAAACTACTTTGAACTAAAACTTTGCCTTAAAATGCCTTTCATTATTTTACTTTTTTTAAGTTATGAGTCAAGGTACACATTAACAAATGCGTTCACTGGCTGGACTCAAAACTGTGTGGTCCTTCAAAACACCATCTCAGACACTAATTTATTAATTTATTTAATAAAACCTGGAAGACTTACAGCTAAAAACAGAATAAAAAGGTAAACGTAGTCGACAGAAAGCCAATTACAAGTCCTCACGTGGAGAAATATACTAAATATTCCAAAGTGAGCACACAAAGTAAAATAAAATGTAAAAAAAAACTATTAAAACTATTTGGTTTACATTTTTCATTCGAACAAGTTTACGGTTGAGTGGCAATTTGAAAAAAATTAGGCTTTGCAACCTCCTAGCCGATGTCACACTAGTCGTAAAGGAATCTAATAATAATCTACATGGTGCTCATAATCTATTCGACCAAAATAACGTCTGGAGTTTTGTTTAGGTGTTTCTACTCAGAATAATTGGCTAGGTTACACCATCCTCATCTAGTTCAAATTTATCGATTTTCAATACTCAATACTCAATTATTTATTGCATTCCATTATGTAAATGATTAGGTGGTAGGTGAAAATATTGGACACAATCGTGGACCCTGTTGGGCACAGCAAATACAGTACTTATTCTACTTATAAATTAACTTATGCTACTTAAATATTAATAATATTTTTATTTGTTTGGCCTAAAGTGTTTTTTAAACATCATTTATCATTTGTTGGTACAGCGCGCGAGCGACAGATCCTGGAAGCAGGTGTGGGGTGTGCTGCACGGCACCAAGCTGTACCTGTACAGACACCATCCCAGTCAGGTATGTGATAGATATAGTCAATATTCTTCGATAATGTGTAATTTCCATCTGGGTTTCAGAGAAAAAAAAATGTGTCTGGTTTTTTTATCATACGTAATTTTGTAATTCATAGCGTAAAAAAAGTCTGAATTAATCTCAGACATGACTGACATCGGTAAAGGAAAACAATGTAAGGCAACCAAACCTATACTTGCTTTGCCCTGCAGTGAGTGGGACCTGGTATTTAACGAATCAGACCAAGTCAATAAACATCTTTGTACTTTGTACAGCACCAAACAATTTCCAATAGGTACATGGTCTTAACCTTAATACTTACTCTATTTGTAAACCAATATCCAAAAAGCTCGGAAAATCCTTTTATGGTAGGCCAAACATATGTGATGGAAACTTTACGGGAAGGTTCTATTGGTATGCGGCCTTGGCTCGCTCTGATCAATGACGTATGGTTTTCTCGAAGTCTACCTTTTTGTTAGCCGGGAGTGTATAGTCTGCACGTGTGCGGTAGGGCTGTCGAGCAATGTTGTCAAGCGATTTTTGATACGTAACATCTATAAGCGCGCGTTTGGAGTGAAACTGACGGCATCGGCATGACGCTCACCTATGCCGTCATGCCCCTCTAAACCACCACTCACTACACCTTTGTGTGCGTATTCTATGATTTATTTTACTCTATATTTATTTATTCGTTTTCTTTAATTCAAAGACCAACAATTTTATTGTTTTTTTTTTAATTATAATTAAATAAAACCTGGGTTGTAATTCCACTAAATCTTTATCTAAATATGTAGGTACTCTCGGTAACTCGTTGAAATGGACACGTCTAGTGTCTATTTAGGTAACGCATAGTATTGAAGAAAACCTTTTCTTTTGAATTATCTGTGAAAAATACGCTATTGTGGTAGGTATCTCTTACTATACGTTTCTGCTAGCTTCTCAGCAATATAATTGAATGCAGCCATTTTTTGTCTATATTTTGGTAATAATAAGACGCTCCAGTATCGCATTTAAAAGGTCACAGAGCGACATCGACAGCCCTGCGAGTGTCTACAGTGTCGTGCAAATATTTTTAACCAGTGAGGTAATGGAATATTATTTTACGCGGAATGGTTTGTGTTTTGTTATTGTCTACGGTTTGCTTACGTGGCACTAGCTACACAAAGCTACACAAATATTACTACGGCGCTTAAATACCAGACTGTTTATAAAATATCGACAGGTTAATGCACGAAGCAATTAGGGTTTTTTTTTTATAATGGATCCTGAAATACGTGTGAATATTTATCGGTTTCCTGATCAAAGGTAGATTTGGTTATGATTCATCCAAAAAAAAAGTATAACAGATTTTCCATTTCCTAAAATAAAGTAATAATAGTTAGATGAATTCACAATCAAATAAACTAACATTTATTCACATATAGACAAAGCAGACTATCAGAGACTTTTTCGTGGAAAAGTTAGATTATGTATAAGTACCTATATTTATACACAATCTAACTTTTCCACGAAAAAGGCTACAATTCTGCATCTTCTTCTTGTCGATGGTCCGGTAAGTCACACGTCAATGGTAAGAAAACCAGTATAATCTAGCCTCGCAATTTATTGAAACTTTGGACTACGCTAGGCCAGCCAGAAGTCAAAGTGTGATCACTGTTGTACTGTATAATTATACTTTGTTGGCACAATACTTCGCTACCATTATAAACCAAGCGATGTCCTAAGCCCAATTAAGTTAAAAGACTAATCTTAATTACTAATTGAGATACCCGTATAAGTTACACATTATGAATTCTAGAGATGTGCCGGTTATCTTCAAGATAAACTATCGACTTCCTGTCGCGCGCCATAAGCGCGTGCGCACCTGGCTTCATTGTTTAAACTTCGAATGACAGTTAAGGGTTGTCAACGTCTAAATAATCGAATAAAGATTGGTTGAATTTCATTGTTAAACTCATAAATGGTCTTATGACGTCAAATCAAAAAAAATGTTTGTTATCCTTCTGAGAAATAGAACATTTACTCTTCAATTATTTTATAACCCTCTATCCTAGCTTATCTAATAAATGTATTTTGTCAATATTGACTGAATTTCAATCTAAATTTCGTTTGATTATCATCACAGAAAACCGCTTGAGAAAATTATTCTTAGAATTGAAACCGTAGTGTGTACCTAAGTAAATTAAAAACTTATTAGAATCTGGCGGGCTTCAATACTTTAGCAACACAAAAAAAACAGTTGGTGACATACAATGAAATCATTCAACCCTTAGATTCGTTGGGTCAGCCCGCACCTTCCTAAGAGCTAGCGAGGCGTACAAGTAACGGCAACTTTACTGACCCACGTGATCAAAGGCGGAACCGCAGCTGTCACAGAATTAACATGTAGCTTTCTTAAATTATGGGCATAATTATATAGAAAAGACAGCTGTTTTTTGAGTTAGGGTAACATTAGGCCAAGGCAATAACAATGCGATTTGTTTTAGTAGTTTGAATGACATTATTCGATATAGATCGTCTTAATGTGATCACAAATTGAGCAGATTTTAAGAGAAGAACAAAACCAAGTAAATTGTGGAGCAGTGACACACTATGCGCTTTGTTATACGTCGTCCGTTGCAACAAACAAATATGAATGTACGTAATTCGGAAGTCACAACTCACTTCACTTCAACTTAACCACTGTTTTCTTGTAATAAAAGGTGTCACACTCCCACCCACTTTCAGCCACGCACTAAACGTCAAAACTCTAACAATGTCATCTCTTGCGCACTCCGAAGGCTCACACGAACGTCACTCATTCACGTTAAACGCAATAAATTTATAAAATGATATATTTTTGGTGCGAGAATCGTGGCTTTAAGTGTATGTCACATGTAGGCATGTAAAATTTATGTGTTGGTCTGACCATTAATTCTCATGTTAATCAGGTTGGTTAGATATAGTTGAAGTTGCCTTTATTCTGCACATACCTACTACTGAGTATATCAATTTCGTTTGAACTCTAAAATAAATCGTGACTGGAATGCGAATGAAGTTAGACTCCTTGTTTTGTGCTTTCTTAGTAAAGCTGAAATATTGTTTATAACTTCCTTCATATTTGCTGAAAGTGTTATCGTTGGAACAAAGACTGTGGCCATGTCCACGAAAGGGAAAATAAAATGAAGGACGAAAGTAACTATAGACTCTTCCGATGATAAATAAATAAATTTTACACAAAAAACTGCATTTACATCAGAAAGCTATGAACATGTCGGCTTATTACAAACACACAAATATATAGGTACTCTTACTCCTAAACAAGTTGTGGGCCTGTAACTTAATAGTCAGAAAATAATAATAAATAAATAAAACCAGACTGTTACTGTCCCACTGCAGAGCAAAGATCTTTTCTCCTACAGGAGAAGAAGGCACGAGTATTGAGCATTGATTACGACATGATATTGTTAAACTTTATTGAGTTATTTCAATTAATTCACTAACTTCAGCATAGTTTCTTGAATGAACTGCTTTTGATGAAAAGGATTCCGTCGAGACAGTTAAGCTTTTCCCGTTAAGCGTGCCCTACAATTTATTGTTGACATTACCTACACATTTCTCAGTACAATAAACCGTCCATTGGTTTTATATTCCTTATTTACCCACTTGTCTAATAACCCTTACTGTCTTCACAATAAAGGTCATTTTGTTATTAAGTTCGTACTAAACTTTCACGGAAGACATTCCGCGAATGAAATGGATTTAGATATTCCAAGAAGTGTCGCCTCTATATTTCTACAGTTTATTAATAAGATATTATGAATACTGCGGAAGTTCTGTGTTCTTATAAATATAGAAGATTGATCTTTCAATTATCCATGGTGTTATAGGATCACAAGAATAATGTCGTAACCATATTTCCTATATGTATAATCTAATTAATCTATGACATGGGATTCCAGTTGATTGTCTGTTGATACCCTTCTGCTTCTGCTTGTCTCAACTTTTACCGACTAATATATCTCCACCTGGACAGCTCTATCGTTGGGATCATTCGTATCTTGAAAGGTGCAGGTATTTGTGCACGCTGGGCAGGAAGCGAGGAGCGGCATATCCTGTGAATGAGCACCACTTTGGGTCTGCGTTTGGGATTGGTTGACTGTTGATACCCTTCTTCCTCAGTTCGTGAAGATTTGACTCAACTTTTCTCCAGCTCTGTCGTTAGTTTCATTCATATCATTCAGGTTCTTGTAAATACTGGAGAGGTAAGGCAGTTTATTATATCCTGTGAAGGGGCTCCACACTCGCACTGTGTTTGGGATCGGTCGTGGTACCCCATTTGGCTAAGGTGCATTGTTAGCGGCCATCCTGGGTCCCTAATCGGTTAAGAGATTTCCACTGCAGTTCAATCGCGAAAAAGAAAAACCCCAGTTACTTCTTCTATATCGGAAATAACTTTATTACAAGAAGTCTGGTAATGTAATCAAGGTTTTAATTAGCTCTCATATTGCTCCAATGAATGATAAAACGCATGTAAATTAAGCTAATTACATTCATAAGTTTCTTGAATTTATATTAAGTACTTAACAATAAACATTTCGTTGTTTACAAGTTTAACGTCAAAAATATTTTCACCTACGTACTAAAAGTTTATTTTCTCCTTACATGATTAGGAGCAAGGTATGAATTAAAAGAAATAAGATAAGATGTTTCATACATACCTACAGAAAAAGACATGTATACAAGATGGTAACAACATTAGGTACAAACATGTTTGCCACATGATTTAACGCGGAAAAGTCAATATTAATAATTAAAACATTCTCATAGAATAACAATAAATTAACTAACTATATTCTAATAATAACATTTTAATAAACTCAAACAAAAACAACTAAAAAACAAACAGAATATCATAAACATAATAAGTAATACTTAGTAGTATAGTTACTTTTAGAAAATTAAAAAAAAAAAAAATTAATAAAACTATGTCATACACAAAACAACACGAAAGGTCCACCCGAAATGCTTTTTATTAATATTAGTCTTAAATCGCCAAGCCGCATTGACAAAGCATGGTGATCGATGCACATGCTTTCTCTGTCAGTGTTGACCCACTACGCTGAAAAGCCTCTTTAAATATCTGCCAATAATAGGCATTATTATTATTGTTATTGCTAGATTCTCAACCATCACTAAGTAAATTTAATTTCATAAGAAGAAAATCATTCTTGTATCTCAGTATACTTAGTGAAATTCAATAATGATTTACCGTACTTAAGCACGTGCCTGGTATCGACCTACCTAGGTCCGACCTCCACCCACTTTATCACGAATGTCAGTCTTTCTCCAAAGGGCCGACAATGCTGTGCTCTACTTCGCTTCTTATAAACATCCTGATTTATTACTCCCTAGTTCCCATTCTTATTCGGAACACGTATGTAAGGAAATGTCATGTGGTTTGATATCACTAGAGATCTCGCCTTGACCCCATATTGTCAAAAACTTGAGCCAAATATAGAATCTTTGTTGGGTTAGACACATGGGGAACCATAACAGTACAGTAGTCTTATACAATTCAATTTTGAAGGATACAACTATGTAATTAATTATGTATGACTAGAATTAAAACCATGTGTGTGCGGAAATTACAGGACAAGACGGTATATGACTACATAATCGTTACAAAATAAAATGTTGACAACTTAAGAATAAGAAATAGCTAAGCTAGGTGAGGTGAGTTCATGCTTGCCATCTGTCAGTTCAGCTTTGAATGAGTCCCAAAAAGACACATTGTCCAACTTGGTACTCACACTACCTAATTAATAAATTACAATCAGATTAACTATGCATTTTCAGGGGTAAGCTTACTCCGCGTTTATTAATAAAGAGGATAGACTCAACTGCTTTATAGCTTTTTTCTAAGTCTTAGTAATTTCCATAGGCCTACGTGTCAGCGACCAAGTCCACCAGCGGCCCTGAAATTGAAAACAGTAAACAAGACAATAAAATTTCTAAAAATACTTAGTATCAGGACTTTGTCAGGTTTTAAAAATGATCTCCTACTATAATTCTTCTTATAATACAGTGTGTAACAAAGTGTTTAAAAGCAAATAAATTAAATGTTAATATCTCGTAATGTTAAGGTTTATGATGTTGGTCCTACGCAGATTTTCGCCAAATTGCTTTTTGACAGTGTCTCATAAAAAAAAACTGCTTGTTAATGCATGCTATTTTTCTATCGATATGATAGTAGGAATAAGCGTTTAGTATCTATTAAATAGACCACTATACTAAACTGCAAGTGATTCTATAACATACGAAAGCAAAAATAAAAGGTCATCTTGTAGAATGAACTGCCAGGAAACGATATTTAAATCTCTACATTGTTTTCTGCCCACCAAATAATAATAATCTACGTAAATGTGACTTTTACTAAGTAAAACTGTGGAAATTATTTATTTTCTTTATAAGTAGTCCACAAAACATTATAAAGCTCAAAAGCTAATTGACAACGGTCATTAATAAAAGGTGTGAAGGATAACACACGCGTCTTTAAACCCTATAACTTAATAGCAGCTTACGATTAAAATAACAACTTCACACTATACACCTCGGCTTATAACAATTTGTGATCGTGTATAAACACCGTCGAAGTATTTATTAAGCGCACTTAACTTGCCGATACTAAATCAATGGAACAAAACAGTGATTAGCATAATACCGCGCGCTAAATGTACCAAATACATATTTATGAAGTTAACACCCAACGAAAATGTAAGAAGTTGCATGTTAATGCAATCAGATCAATGTCGGACGATGTCTCTATTCTGGAGGAGATTATATCATTTAAAAAATTAACAAAAATGAAAAATGCGAGTAGTTTAGATACCACTGAAACTTTTCATTAAATAGTCAAAAACTAGCTGACATGTTTGATCTTCTTTATTCATAAGCCTTGTTTGCCCCAAATACTATTAATGTCCCCTTGTTATGCAGACGAATATTCTAGAATACTTCAGGATCAGAACAATTCTCCAAAAGCAGTTGAAACTAGTATCTTAAATTTCCCAAAATAACTATGCTTAAATAACTTACCAATATTCAAAATCTACAACAAACTTCTAAAACTATCAGTCTATTTCAATTACTTCACCACAGAATACGCCCACCTATTTATAATAACGTATAGTTCCATAAATCGAGAAGGCTTGTTATCTCGGTGTTGCCACCCACACCTAGTGTTGCCCGTCCTGCCCTGGATAAATGCCATCGCCTCGAGGAAGAATGCTAATGTGAAACAAGAGGATACCATCAATACGAAGTATACTGTAGGACCCATTATTTACGCCAAATACTTGTAGATGTTCGACGTTTCCGTTTTGACAGGAAATTGGGTTGTCATGTAATATTCATGGGTTAATTTGGCAAAGTTGATCTATGTTAGCTACATGATTGAAATGAGAATATGAATTTTAATGGAGACGCTTATTTTGATATCGTTGTGAGTTTGCTAGTCATAAAATCGTCTTGGGTGAGGGCTTTTGGCCGCAGGGTGTGGTGTGTCGCTTCCGCAGGCAAGTGCCATACGATTTGACGGCCGATTTCCATAACGTATCCCAATCCCGAACTAGAGACCGACCTTTGTTTGTTAACAATCAATGGCTGAGTTCAAAATCTGTGACATTGATAGGGCGAATAGAAACAGCAGTTGAAGATCGCGGATTGAGATTAGGATATCGATACATTATTGAAAATAGCCGTTAGTTTGTTATATATAATTTTTTTATAAATATAGGTTTATGTATACCAATATAATGATATGATGATGAGATAATGATAAAAAATAAATAAAAAAATAAATCGAACGCGTGTCTACCCATTTGAAAAATAGGTCCATCCATTCTCCGCCGTAGTCTAGAGTTCTAGACCTAATAATTGTTTCAAACAACCTGTAACACTAACAAGTAAAGCCAAGGTCAGGTACACTCGCGAACACATCCTCAGGCATATTCTTAACACGTCAAGATTAATATATGAAAATTGCTATCGATATCCACACTATATTTATTGCACTGTTTTGGCGGACTCTCAAGCATTTTTCATTATGGTAATACGTTCGATTATAGACAGCTGACGGACTAGATTATACTTGAAAGGATTATAAATAGTTGTATGATTATGAGAAAAATACGGCATAAATCCATTTAGCTTCGCACCAGTAAGCATCACATTGACAGTCGACTAGCGATTTTTTCTTGAGCCTGTCTTGGGCATAGACTTACTCGCATCGCATGTCTATTTTCGTAGACATAATATGTGTTGAGTAACTTTAAGTACCTAATTAATTATTTTCGTTCTTACATTCAACTGCCATGGAAGGTTTTCGTTGTGGCAATTATATTTATCTCGATAACGTCCAATTTCACTGAAAAATGCATTGCCAATTTGTGGCGTTTTCTTCCGTATCCAATGAAACCTACTCCATTTATAGACAAAGACCAAATCATCAAGCATGCATGCTAAAATAATGGAATGGGCATCTAAACTTAATCGTGGATGCACACGGTAATGGATCGCTTGCACGCAATCAATGATCGATTGGAGACGGTTTTCGCGATCTTGCGCCCGCGCATCCGATTACACGATAAACGACCCACAAGCCGATGAATAACAAGTGAGTTCGTAATTGAACACCTTTGATATTTGATGGATATAGCTTCTGCGTTTAGCGGACCAATTAAACACTTTTAATACCTTATCTGCCAGACAACGAGACACAATAGAAAATGTATTGTTTGTCGGTCATTTGGCGTTTAAGGTGTTAATGAAGTCAGTGATTTGACAAAAAATAAATGAACGATTTTTCTTTGGTAAAAATTGTTTTGACAGATAACAACAAAGGTCTTTATTCAACGAATTATGACACATCTGAGCAGGAAGTTAATGGAACAGCACTGTAAAATTACGGTGTAAGCACAATAATTGCCCATTGTCTCCCTCGACTCTCAAATTCCGAGCCACTTCTCCTTGTAATCTTAAACCTTAATGCTGTAAACACATCGTAACTTAATAAAACAAGATAAATTTCAAGCCATTGTTTTATTTTATTGTTTGAACGGAGGAGTCCTGCTTCAGTGGGTGTATATGGTTAGATATGAATGCATTGAGATTTATCAAGATCTTGCATGTTCTCAAAAAGGCGTTAGCTGTGCAGGCGTCAATTGAATGGTACAGCATCGCAGGTCAATGCTGGCCAGGTGTCGTTATTCCAAGCCAGGGTTACCTCTTATTGTTTCCTAACGCGTTCTTGTGTACTTGCTAAAGGTAATATGTTAAATACATGCAATCCTGATGGGTTAAAAGTTCGTGGCGCTATTAAACTTTATAGGAGATATGAGTATCGTAATATCAAAATTTACGATCAAAATTAAATGCATGCAGTTGAGCATGAAAAAGTTAATATTAGAAATTGAATATAAAAGTTATTTTTAAGAATTAAAAGTCGGAAATTCCATGTGTTTATTTCTCTCGTATCTTATTACTTTGGTCTTATCCTTAATAGAGGTTAAATTTCCCCATATAGAAATTCACAGTCACTGGTAGACAATAGCATCAATCCGGTGTTCCCTGAAGGGTAAGGCAGAGATGGGCCTACAGTATGCCTACCCACATTTCGCCAGTTATGTTTGAGTCCCGTGTTATAAAGGGCGAGCCTTTTACCATGTACCGGGCTCAAATCTAGCTTCCGGGCTGCTACTGCGAAGTTCCAGGTGGATGAACCAGACATTAGACAATATGTTTGTAGTGTTGTTATTGCCAGCCCTGCCTGCCTACATACAGCAATGTCAGACCATCAGGTGCAAGGAATTTTGGCGTAGGTATTCGACCTCAACAGAAATAAACATCTTTTGTTATAATTGTACGCCATTGTCCCAATGAGATGCACAAATAAACACGTTCAAAATAAACCGTAATTAAATTGAGGCACTTGAGATTTACAAATGGCCGTCTTTTAAAATAGAAATAAGCACTGCACACAGAGAAAGATTCTCTATCTCTGTGGTATGACATAATGTACAGCTAAGAACAACGGTGTTATGAATATTAATATAATAAACGTGTTATTTCTGTATGTTAAGTGGAGTTCTTGGAAAATGAAGAATTAATACTGGCAATGTAAAGAAAAAGCGATTCTTATTTCGAGCTTGTTGCCATAATATAATTGTTTTGTGGCCAGTATTAGTGAGGTTGTTTGCAGAATTTTAGCCGTGCGCCGTTCTATACGATTTCGGGGTCTAAGATTTACTGCTAATTCTATGATCATAACCAAGACGTTCTCATAGACGAGGAGTTCCAATAGTAAAATATTTTCGTCTCCTCAATTTTACTCGGAAATAATTTGCGACATGTTATGTTTTATTTACAACTAAACAAGTCAGTAAGGAAGTTGCAGTAGACGGTGACTGTCCTCAGTGCTTGTCAAGTGCTCCTAGCGGGAGTGAGTAGTTATTTATAAACATGGCCGACCTTCGAGAAGCGCCACAACACACTTTATTCATTTGTCGCTTCATTTGTTGTTGAAACGCATGAATAATACTCTTAACGACGATCGTAGGCGTCATTCATTCCCCTGTCGACAGACTTTTACTGACAACCCCTTAAGAGGACGTTGAACTCTACCCAAAGACGGAACAAGTGAAAACCAATAGTCAATAGAACTTTTATTGACAGCTCAGGACTCAGGTGCTCTTAGAACTGGGTCTACTCTGTTTATTTTCAACTTTCGACATCAAGGACTTTGGCTTTTAAGGTTCGCGGAACTTCTATGTAAAACTTACGTCTTAAGGTTTCACTTTCTAACCACGTTGGGTTCACTGAACAACACCGGTTTAATTAACAATTAAAGTATTAATTTCTCCGTGTCGTTGATTACGTATCGATAATTGCCGAATTAAGCGTAATCAGCTGTAACTCGCGTGTCGACAGCCCGCTGACGTGAATTGCCCATATTTCAGCCCCAGACGGTGTTGCTCAATTAACTGTCTCTGGTCAAATTGCTTTATTTACATGCGCGTGTGAGGTGCGCCTCCTGATCCAACACGCCGCGCCGTTGGTTCCGACTTCCTGCCACGCCAATTATAAAAATAAACAATAATCACTTCCTACGGCGTTGAGACAGGTCGTTAAGTCCTGCTGTCGGCGGCTCGAAACGGGTTAATAGTGGGATGTTAAAACAATAGGCTGACGCGTTGCGATGCAAGGAGCGTCGGCGTGAACGAAACACGATTGCGCTTTTAAAATACTTTAAATGCCACAGTTGCAGCACGGGGACCATTTGAGTGATAAGGCCGACGTGTAATAACTTTGTGTAATAAGTTGGGCAAGTGGAATGCAGCGCCACGTGCCGCCTCGATGGGCTACACTTCAGTAATTTGTGGTACAAGCTGAAGTTTGATCCATCTGGCATAATATACTTTACGATGGATATTGTCACTACATGTAATTACGCCCTTTTACCTTATTGATATTCCAATAAAAATCCTTATAGAGTGTGCGAATAGGGAGTGCCTTTGCCATTTTAGGTCACAATGAAGAATCGTCCTCATTTTTCCATGAACGTGAAGGTTGCCAATTTGTAAACGCTAACCATGCGTTTAAATCACTCGTCCCTTCAAGCCGAAAGGGCAGGAAGTGAACTGCCAAACGTCTGACAAACAGTAATAAATTCTGCATCCCTTATTCGTAGAAAATACAAGAGCTTTTGGGTTTTTCGGAAGTTTGCAAACAGCTGCTGACCTAGTTACAAACTTGGGCTTTATTTTACATCTTGAATTGGCATTGACATTTCCATTTTCAAATTCGGTGTGTTTAAGGTAATTGGAAACATAAATACCTAATATTGGCACAGGTTTGACCTAAATCTAAAATTGACGGGAACAGAATTATTAACGTAGGTACTAAAGCTTTTTATTGCTCAATTTCAAATTCAAAGGGCTTTCTCTATTAGAATTTCTCGAAGGTCGAAATCTAATTTTAATCATACTTTGTTGAGTCAAAGGCGCGTTTAGGTATTGCATCACGAATGAACTTGACCCATACAAATTACATAAGAGTTCACCTCAAAACAATGAAACACGCGACTGAATGCCAATGTTGGGTCGTCAGCTCCCGAACAAGATGGCGCCGTCAACGCCCAGCGATAAATAATGTGAGAATAGAAAATAATTACGAAACAGCTATTTGGGTTGTAGTAATCTCCAGGGTTTGTCCTAGAAACGTTCAATATATCAGAGGATCTGAGTGATCGCTTAATCTCCTAAAATTGGGTTCGCGAACAGCGAAATTGTCTGGGAAACCTCAGTTTCAATCGCCCTACATACCTTCCCTAATCTATTATGTAACGCGGAGCAGGTACTTATGTTATTTTTCTCTTTGTGGTTATTTTTAGAAGTCTCCTTTGTTCGAATTGAAAAGGCTGGTGTGTGATATTTGAGGAGTGAAAGCTCAACGCAATATGTTTTTATTATGATCATGATAAATAATCTTGTTATAAACGTGTCTATTTCGGTGTGAAGATAGAGAGGGTAATCCAGGCGGACGATGCGTAAAAGGATATAAACATTAGAAAATATCATTTTTCCCACATACGTTTGTACATATCTCAGCATATATAATCTATGTAGGTAAACTCGGACTAAATACCTACTTGTAATTTCGCGTGCAATTATTAAAATACTTTTTTAATCAGTCAACTTCTACTGCGATCCAGAAATTAGAAACATAAATTAATTTAGCTGCCCGTTCCCACGCAAGCTGTAGCAGTCATCTAGGTAAATGGGTTACTTAATGGCCCGCGACAATTTGTTGTAAACGACGTGTGCAATGTCGCAAGCGCAACCTTAATAACAACACTACTGTTACACATGGCGACATCACTAGTCGCAAGTGATCACTGGAGCTTTACGGATTTTCACCACATAATACCATACTTAGGCAAATTATAGACAATCTAATAGAAACTTCTTTGAAAGCAAATAGTATGTGAAGTACTAGTAGGAATACTATGAAATCAGCCTGTGGTTACAGCAACTCGATTTCGAAACAAAACGTAAATAATCTCTAGCACTTGTATTTCCTTCACAATGTGCCTTCGGAAACCCAAACAAATACTTAACGCCGACAGACATTTGGCGAACGGAACGCATCAAAATGGCGCTCGTCTGTCACTCATTACCAAAGTCTATTGGATCGAAGTTAAGCATCCCATAAATAAATCTCCGGGCTTTCAGCTATCCCATTAACAATATTATCGACTTTAATGTTTACGCAATAAAGCTCGTTTTAATAAAAGTGCTTAATTGTGAGTAACATAATATGTGAACAGTCACCGTGACTGGCCTACTTACATTTAACGATTAATCGGTCAATTAGATCAGTATCGACTATCGATAACTCATCTGTTGTTGTGAATCGATAAACAATAATAGCGAAAGTATTCGAGATATTTGGCAGTGGTGGTGGTGTTTACTGCATACTTTGGGTCTAAAAGCTGGTTTCCATGGAATTGGGAACAGGAAAATAACTTGGACATATCTATGTCTGAGGCTTGGTGCGTGTATTGCTGTATTTATTTGTACATTCCCACACACCATTATCTTTATATAAACAAAACTAGAATATGTTACTTGAACTATTTAAAGTGCTATTGAGAATAATTCCCTCGCGTAATAATGTCAACCACAATTTCAGAACTTAGAAATGGTTTCCGGTTTTCATGAACTCCATTCATAAATTGTTTTTTCATGTAATAGTCGTGTTAAATTAAAATAAATTGCATAGAACGGAACTGGGTTCTCTCTATCGTAAATCGTTTATAAAAGTGTAGAAATAAGTAGAAAACAGTTAACTATGAATGATAGGAACAGCCGCGTTTGACGGGAACATTGCGAGTAATGTCTGTTGTTACACAAACTTTTGCAATACAATTGTAACATTTTTTCAACGGAATTTTGTATGTAATACATGCTTTTTATTTTAAGATGTGGCAATTAATTTCGTGTCTTCGTGGGTTTGAAAACTATTAAGTAATTGCTCCTAAATTTAGGTTTCCGTCCCGTTCTTTTCTTACGCTGGAGTTAAATTCTTATTATTGTTATTACCTACTCCCCTTAATACCGTGATGTAAATTAAGTATGTTTATAGAAATTGAAAAGGTTCGTGTGACGCTTTCAAGCATGTCGTGCATTTATATATTTTACTGTAATTAAAGATGCGCTCATTGTTTGATTTAATACAGTTCAGCATGTATGACGTAACTCGAGTCTGTAATGTTGCACAAAAAATATATCACGCTCTCCCTTAATTAAAAAAATATGAGAGAGGAAGGAACACGTGTGTTTTTCACATTCCAAGCCAATGAGTAACCATTACCCAATAAGAAAATCGCTAAGCCACGCAATAATTGTTTTTTACGCGACGTCCGTTGAACTGCATTTAGGCCACATCCACAAAATACCACAACAGTTTGACATTCATTAACATCCACTCGATCTCTTTCCAGAACACGGCACACTTCTGTCAGCGAACCATTTATCTCGTACTTTCTCTAAAACTTCCAATGATTATTCTATTTCAAGTAAGATTAACTATTATCTAACTATCGGCTTGTTTACCAAACGTAATAGACGATGTTACTGTAGTGGTCTAGATAGAACAATCGTATTTTTTAAAGTGTGACTCAGACGTTTTGGTGTTGTGGATTCATATCACTGCGCAGTTACAGGATCAGTTACATTGGTGTGGTGAATCATGCAGGGATCCTTGCAGGGAAATAAAAGTAAACAAATAAGGTTTTTCGTTGTTCTTATTTCTTTATCTTAATGTACTAACTTACTTTTAGTAAGCCAGAGGAATTGTTGAATGCTTGGTTCTAACAATTTCTTCAACTGGCTGAGGGAGTACTCTCTGCGTGCTTGAGGAGCGGTAGGTAGATAATTAATTGCCGACGCCATCTTGAGAACTTCTCCGACCAACCCACAAGGAAAACCTAGAATTTACAACTGATAGTTACAAATGCTCATTTAACGTTTAATAAATGAGCCTTTAAAAATACTTAGTATTCAGTTTCGAAATTACAATTAAGTAGGTTACGTTCAAAATACGTTTTTCGTTTCCTAGCACATGACTCAATCTCTCCACACTTACGTATACTGTCCATCGTCATAACAATTCCTGAAATTCCCCACATGTCCCGAACTTGTCAAGTTTTGGTGTCACCTCATTTTACAAACTCTTGGCTAATCGATCACACGAGAACCGAAGGAAATTGGAATGGGACGTGGTGACCAAAAGGCATTGCCAAAAACGTACTATGAATTGACATATATGCAACCTGGACGATAATTCCTCTTTTATTTGATAATGCTCATATAATTCATTATAATCAAAGGTATTCTTCGAAATCTTATAAGTATTAAAAGAGTCGTATCACGATTTTATTCTTGATCTTATTCCTTGGCGCCATATTGAGACAAATACAAATATAAAGTTAAATAATAAATAAATAAATAAATATTGCTGCATAATCCACACAGCATCATCTAGCCCCAAGCGAAGCAGAGCTTGTGTTATGGGTACTAGGTGACTGATATACTTAATACAATACATTACATAGATAGATATTTTTATTATACATAGCAAATACCCAGAACACCTCGAACAAATATTTGTAGATCGTACAAACATTTGTCCCAAGGCGGGAATCGAACCCGCAACCTCTGGCGTCGCAGGCGGACCTTCGCCCGCCGCGCCACATCGGTCGTCAGTTTGACTTTAACTATGAGAGCTTCAATTAAGAATTAGATTTTTAGCTGAGAACAGCGGCATGGTCCTGAAATGTTGAGCCACATTGTCCAGTAACAATGTGGCTCAACATTTCAGGACCATGCCGCTGTTCTCAGCTAAAAATCTAATTCTTAATTGAAGCTCTCAAGTAACTGGCTTAACCCAGTTGTAAGGAAGTTGAAATTATGTATTTTTGTAACTCCTCCGCTGTTCTTTTCTTATTCATTTATTTGCGGGATCCAAGACAGTTGAATCGTTTCTACGGGACTCTTCGTTAGTAGTCGCCACTGTAGATTCTGGCTTTCAGGAGTTGCAGAGGTCTGTTGGTGCAGTGGTAGCTTGTCCCAAAATTAGCTTGACAGTTAATGCCGATGAAGGTGACGGACAATGACGGTGACATCTCGCTCGCTCTTGTATTTGTTTGTTTTAGCATTTAAAAAATAAATTGTGGTTTTACAGATTTGTGAATGAGATGATTGAATAAATAATCTATTGAGACTACCACGATTCGCGTAATCCGTAAAAAAGGTTTCGTACCACTTATTCATCAATCTGAAATCATACATTATTTCCGGACGGAAACAATGTATGCTTAAATTTTATTTTATTTAATTGCAGTCATAATTTAGAACACAGAAAGTAAGTCTTTTTTCGTCATAAGGCACACTCGACCTTCGTAGGTCGCACGTGGCCATACAGTCCTACTGTTTGGACCTCGTTTGATGTATCAGTAAAGGTCAACCAAAAAGGTCTAAACAAATCGATTCTGGCTGAGGCTCCAGACATCCCGTTCTTGTGCTTTGTAAGTAATCTGTATAAGGCGAAAGGTGACCTACAAATAATTAATTAGAAGTTAAGTTACTGATAACTTTATTTATCTTTAAGAAATAGTTTTGAGACGCTGAGTAATCACTATGTTTAATGAACTCTGTTTGTAATGGTAGGGGTGTCTGTTTTTACACTCATTCGCGTTCCATTGATCTCTTTATAACATTGTTTCCCGAGATATTATTAGTGGAAATTAGTTCCTACTAATAGTTCAGTTACTCCACTCCACTCTAGTTCACTTATTTCTCTTTGTCGAAAAATAACTGAAATGAACCGGAAATCAATAGAAAATAATTAATTTCTGTTGATTTAGCTTTAGTTTCCAAGCTGAATGAGAGCTTCAAACAGTAAACTGTTCCTTTTTACAATACAACGCAAATAATCTTAGTCTAGTTATTTTTAAATTTAAACAAAACAATGGCCAAAATACTTCGTTCAATAATGAGTAATTTGACCCACTAATCTGAGTAGGACTTAGGATAAAAATAGTCATATTGTGTTGAATGATTTTCTATGAAACATATCGCGAACCGCAACGCTTCACATTTTTACGCGATTCTAATATAGTTGCCCTGTATCGTTGTTAGTCAGTGGGTTACCACAAAACTGTAAAATCCGAGTTTCTGCACAAGTTTCCAAAGTGCCTGATGTAATAATAATATAATTTACGAGTTCGTATCTAGGATTCCCGTTACAATATTGTGCCAGAAATCTTTTGGTTTTTGTGGTTTGTGGCTACCATAAACACATTTTTTAATAAGTAGGTACATATTTTTCAGAGTTTCGTTTACTCTGGTTCGATTGATAACTTATTTTTAGTACGAATCTTCTTGACGTCCTTCACAACCACCTTACTGGTATTTAAAACGATGCTCTGTATTAACACCTAAATGAATGCCTAAATATTATTTCACTGTGGTATTTTCAACCCTCTGCGCTGAACCGAGCGTCGAAAATCCAACGATGCCCTGATTCTATTAGGTGTCACAAGTATTCAGTACTAGTGAAAATGGGCATTAAGTACTCTAAGTAAGAATCAGCTAGAAATAAAAGGACAATTGTTTCTTCAAGCAGAAAACTTTTGAAAAAACAATCAAATTGTTGCGCCTTTTCTCTATCGGTCTCACCCCTGTCTATAGACAATCTTTTCTTAAGACACTATACAGTTTCATTAGTCCGTTTATTTCCGCTTTATCTACATACCTAAGTAATAAGACAAATAAAGGTTCTATTTCTATATTTAGACCATTTCCGAAACGAATTAGTAACATTATATCGCTACTGCGTAAGGGTGATGTTGACTGGAAGGGTCCCCATGTAAATATTTGTCGAAGGCTCATAGGGGTCTAATTGCGCTTTTGAATCAATTCTATTGATTTTAACAGCTTTTGGGAAAATATTGATGACGGGTATCGTTATGGCGCAATTGTTAAGGTCTTGCCTCATGCACGAGGTCGGACCAGTACTAATGTAACTTTTTCAATTTACTTCGGAGTTTATCTTAGACGTCACTGAAATCGGTAAAGAAAAAATTGTGAGGAAATCTAGACTTATAAATTAATATTAGTCAGAAGTTGCTAATTCGCCTTCAGCAAGCGTGGTGATCAATGCTTCGCGACTTTTCTGTGTGAGAAGAGGCCGGGGGTCGGTATTATTAATTGGGGATCAACATAAAAATGTTTTTTTTCAAGATTTTCCTACTCCTATCTTCTCAAAAGAGTAAAAGTTTACCCCAAGTTGCGCCGTACACAATCCTTGACATTTTGCCAACAGTCTACCCCAGTTGCTTTTAAGGGTACTCTCTGGCCCTTTGTGTTGAAAAAGACACCTCACCTTTATCATCTAAAAACATTCCGGACGTTTCCAAATTGTAATACCTTACATCTACAAAAAGCCTGTAAATCTATTCGTGACTTAATCACCATAATAAACCATAAAACGACCATCAATCGACGCTAGTCATCATAAGGAAGTCCCACTGCTGGGTGTAAATGAAAAGTGTTGCTATTTCCGACGCGGTGGTATATCGACCGGCACTCGGACTAATTAAGCCGTGGCATTGAAACTGACATGGTTCCTGCTATTATATAGTGAGGGGAAAGACCATAAGATAACAGAGATTCATTTGAGACCATTTACTGAATCAGTGGAAAAATCTAACGACGCCTATTCGACCAACGCTGTGTGTTTTGGAGACAGAAAAAGAATTGTACCTTTTTTCTTTTCCTTTCTTAGTAAAATACAAGTACATTACAATGACATCCGATTTTCCCTCCAAACCATCTTGTTCGTTCATATTTTCTTGTTGTGTGGTTTTTGCATAGGCGATTGCAATCAGCAGCGTTAAATTGTCATCTGTCATGGCGTCTAAAATGTTTGCACTTACGGATTTATTTTAGAGTTCCTCGTTTCCGTCTAACTGCTCCAGGGGTATCAGATTTGTGCAAAAAGGGATTACTTTATATTATTGATAGAATTATTCCTAAAAAGATTACTTTTGTACTACATGATTTACATGCGAACCGCCTGTCAGCCAACGGCTGTCTGGATTCAAATTTCATTCTAAATACGAAGTAGTCTTTATGTGAAGGTTAAAAGGTTTAGGTAAGGTTGTTTTTGGGTAAGGCTTAGCTTGGTTGGGTTTGGGTTGGTTAAGTAAAGGTTTAGGTTTAAAGGACCCTTTAATTTGCAGTCTCTACGTATCCAGTTTCAAAGAATCAGCCATGATTTAAAGTGTACCCACGTGACATGATTAATATTCTCTATTATCAGACTAGCTAAAATATAATGTCTATCTCGATTTTTTTGTAATACAATCACCGCTTTTGAAATTTCTGTCTTCCGAAATTTTCATCAAAAATTTTGTTATATAAATTAATAATTTAAATAAAACTTATCTTTAGACTGTGGTGTAACTAAAACAGTAACGCACAAGTGCGAGTATAACTTTGGAAGTAATATACACTCCTCTATTTAACACTGAAACTAATATCCCTGCTAAAATGTCAAGGGCGCCGTCGAGAATGTCGCTCAACAAAGCGTGAAAGCAGTCTCTGATACGACTGGGTCACGCAAATAACAATTGATTTTCTTTTGCACGAAACTTTAATGTTATTAAAAGGTGATCTTTATGAGCTCTGTGATTTGTATCTACTTTCTAAATTAGTTGAATCTTTATTGATTAAAAACAATGCAACAATCTTGTTCTTTTGAAAAAAGAACCTTAATTTGATTTTGATTTTGAATTTTGTTTTTCTTAATTTTTGTATTGCCTTATAAAACTTAGGCCGCCATATTGTCATTTTGAAAAAAGAATCTAACACCACGTCACTACAGAATTTAAACAAGTGCCTACTACTTTTTCCCGCCATTAGTGCCATGCATAGACTAATCGCAATAACATATTCAGAATGCATAGCGATGGGTTGTTTGCCTTGACGATATTTTCCTATGACTTATATATTTTGACCGCAGACGGAATGTTATATCAGTCACAATTTAGACATTATACACTTATCAAAGCTGACTCATGATGACTTAAAACATGCTTAGAACGATGATGAATCATATTTTTTCAATCTTCAAGCTTTGAAGTAAAACTTGGCGCGATCGTGACAAAGTGGCCCAGCCTTTGTCCACAACAATGGCTACTTAGCTCAACATTGAATATAATAAAAGACTTTTTCTCAGAAAAGCACTTCCTTAGATACCTACTCTGATTCAGGAAACTAGTCAGGTTTCACGAAATAATAAAATTAACAGATGAAGTTTAGAGCATAACCTCAACTTGCCCCTCAAAACGTCTTCCATTTTTGATGTAGCATCGAAATAGCTGGGCCATTCTATAAATAGTCGGGGAGCCACTGGAGCCAGTCTCGTTCCAAAGTAACCTTGTTACCCATTTACCTGTCTGTTGCTAGGGGCTGCAACTATTTCGGTTGGGAAACTCGAAAATTGAATAAACTCGCTCCGTTGTCAGCCCATTTTTCTTATTATTTACTTAGTGAACGGTAAATACATTTGAGGCAGTTCGTCGTTGTTTTTTTAGGTAATATTTCCATGGCAACAGCCAATGGTTGTTATATTTATAGATGGAACAGTAGTATTTTCTGACTAGTAACTAAGTGGTAATATCGTGCAAAGTTGGCAGTTATTCTTGCCAAGAACATTCTACAACAGAAACAAAAGACAACTGTAGATAATAGCACACAATAGGGGTGTGTTATGACGTCAGAGCATAGCAGGGCGGGTGGCGACAACGGGTGGGGAGGGCTGTATGTGTGCACGTGTTATAGTACAAGCTCGTATCAAAGTAATTGAATTGTTACATTATTTTGTAACATAAGTAGTTTGACACATGTCAAGCATTAAGGGATGATAATGCATCTATGCTCTAACCTGTGCTTTATGAAATAATAGATTTGATAGGCCTGTTGATCAAACTGAGTAAGACCTGCTGGACCCCTTGAATGTAACATAAACTGGAAATATACGTTCAATTTTAGTTTGAAAAGACATAACAAAAGGTTAAGCATTAGTCGCCATTTACTTAAAATCACATTTATCCAGAACGAATCATCGGATTTCTGATTCATTTTGAATAATGTAAAAAACTATCACTAATTGATTTGAATTTTAAAATATCATTTGTTTCGGTATTTTAGATTAGATTCAACATGTACCTACTAGAATTGTCTGGAAATAATTAAAACGATTTCCGTCTTTTACCGTTACCGACGACTAAAATGCTAAAAGATACACTGTGTTTTAGTCAAATTCAGTTGCATTAACCGTTTGCGTAACTAAACTGAAGTTCATTTAAGTATTTGAGAATTTAGCTATTTTTTAACAGTACCTACTTTACAAAGCTAATCATAATAAATGATTTGTGATTTCTGAAAATATTGACGTGTAAAGTGTTATTTTCAACCAACTTACAATTTAATTACATTTAAAAAATTGTCCAAACATAGCCCAGGTCGCCTGACACTTGACGTCACTGAACAATTAGTTTATTATCTCCACAATATTACTCTAAACTGCTAGCCTTATTTCTACGGTGACATAGGAGGGGCATTATACTGTGGGAGACTGGTGCCTAAACTAGGCTCAAGGCCTGTATTTCATCAGCTCCATACATTGCTGTAGGTACATTATTTCAGCTTGTGTCCAAAAATAGAGTCCCGTTAAAATAGCGCGTCTCACTTATTAATAGAAGGCATAGTTTAGAAAGTCATCAGCACCTCACAAGGATCCCCGTGTCTTTGTAACGCATAATTAATTGATAATTAATTTTATACGTAACATTTATAGAGAATCTACATGTCGTCATGTCTTAAGACCTCGTCTTTCTTTGTGTATTTAAATCCAGGCAAGTGCCGCTGTGACCTTTTCAATTCATATTATGTATTTCTAAGTTTATCTTAGACATCACTGACTCGGTGAAGGAAAACATCGTGAGGAGACCTAGTCTTACCCGCAACTCTGCCAAGTATGGCGAGATATCTCCAGCATACTTCGCTACTTTCCGTTAAAATTGGCCGCCAATTGACTATATCTCGGGCTGGCTTGTTTAATCAATACTTAGTTTAGTCCATCCTCCACTTGTACCTTGTAACTTTAACAACGCAAAAATATCAGCAATCGCAAGCGAATCAATAAAAAAACTTAGCCGAATAAACAATTCAATTTCAAACCTACTACGTCAAGAAAATTACTTCTAAATATCACGTCAACAGGCGACAACTCGATTACAGGCTGAGCTTTTATCGCCGAAATATGATGACGTCAGTCCCTGAATGGCGTCATCGATTCGACAATATGAAACGTCATTCCTTGACATATAGAACTCGTGATAATTAATTTACCTTTGTAATAATTGTTCTTTCGCTCGTTCTGTTTCGAATTGAAGTCTTTACGTCAGTGTTTTATGGCGTTGTTTACCGAGTTACTGAATACTGTATCTTTACAAATTATATAATTTTCCTGTCCGGAACTTTTCCAAAACGGCTGGACCGATTTAAAAGTCCCTCACCGCGAGCATTCGTCTGTAATGTAACGTTACAGAGTTGTGCATTACATCAGGAGACCTAACTTCAACGTGCGCAACCTATAATGATAATGATCTGTAACGTAGGTACTACTAATTCAGCCACATGCAAATGCTGCTAATCAAATTTCAACTTTTACTTTACAAGCAAATTTGACAGTTAGTGAGGCATTATTGTAAAGTAATCCTAAAAATCTGAAATGTTACATAACAGGCGAAAGCTCCCGGTGAGTGAGCACTTTCATGATTTTTTTTGTGTGTTTGAGTGGGTACCGGTAGGTAGGGCTGTTCGGGCAAACGACGTCTGTTGGGTTAGTTCTCTAGATTTAAAACAGGGACTCATGATAATAGTTTTAAAAAACTATACCGTGCTACGGAAAAATATCTGTTTTAAATGCTGTGATGGTTGCAAGTCTTCTTCAGAAGTCGATTAAGTAGTCTGAGATAGATAATACGGAAAACACGTTGAGTATCGTAAAAGATAAAGATTCTAGGGAAACACAATAAATTTTCTTAGACATATTTCTTTTTTTACATGTTTTTGCACACCTACCTTACACCTATAACGATGTCTACGTGCTGAGTCCCACGTTTTCACATCTTCAATGAAAAGTGTTTTTTTTTTCGAGAAACACGCGACCAAATACCCACTTAATCTGTTAGAAAAAATGCAAAAAATAGGTATATTTGCATAAGAAATTGCTGTCACAGTATAAATCAGAATTTTACTAATTTACAAAATCTTGCCACATCTTGTACAAAATATCGTTGATCTAGTGGTCGCATATGCCACTGTAGACCATGATGCCCTGGGTATGATTCCCAGGTCTGTCAGAGCAATTAGTAGACCGGATTCTTGACCTGTGCCCAGTTGATGACAAAAGGCTCGCCCCTTATTACATGGGACTTAATTATAACTGGCGAAATGTGGGTGTATAGCTCTCCTCACTTATTATATTTCTGCATAAAATCCACCTTTCCCTAAAGGTCAAAGCCTTCGGGGAAAACAGGCTTCAAGTTATGTTCAGAATAAAATTACTACAATTTCCGTGTAATATTCTCATGAATTACAGTATTGCTAAGATTCATGAAATTCTTCAGTACCTACTTGGTTTTCCAATACATTAAATTCGTTGTCATCGAAACACAATCAATTTGTTGTTTTATCGCCAAGGGTCCCAATACTGGGTTCATTGGCCTGCTCGTAAGCAAGTATTAGGCAGGGTTGCTACCCTTATAATGTTACTCACTTAAAGGATCAAATAACACGATAAACAAAGTTTCTAAATAACTTTATAAAAACATTCCTAAGCGTGGCCAAATACACTTCATATTAAGCCAAAGTTGTTTTTTCAGAGCCTTAGACATCAGCTTATTAAAAAAGGTAACGCTAGAACTTGTAGGTACATGTACAAGGTTTTTGCAATTAGTATGCGTTAGTACTGCGTTTGTTTTGTAATGGTTGACATGAATGCATTTGGTAGCCATGTTGCCCAAAATGGTCTGCTATTGCAATTCCTACGTAACGCATTGTAATACCTAAGTACATGCGGTTAGCTAAGCAAGCAATCGTCGCGACCTTTAAAAGCAGCACCGAACTATGAGAATGTATTTTAAATTTGGAGATTTTACTGGCTGTCAATTTACTAAGCGTTAATTTGGAAGGAGATTATACGAGTATTCTATATGAAAGAAGCCCAAAGCCCGTAAATTGTTACTTCTTTTAGTTCTAGCACCCCTACTAATAGCCAGTTGTTTAGAAAATGTACGCAACTTGTGATGTATTTCTAATAGGCTTTGTTTGTTCAGGACATTCGGATGAGGGCCTTTAACGTTATTGAATGAGGCCTAGCATTACCGTGCAATGACCTTACTTTGGGTCCAATCACCAATACTATTATGTACCTTCTTTGTACACAAAATCTGGGGTATCGGTAAATATCGGACGCCATTAAAGTTAGTAGATCTTTGACTGTCGTTACTAGTACTCAGAAACCCGAAAGTTTGACCACCAGTCCTTAGAGGTTAGATAGGCAGTTGCTTCATGTAAGGTACTGGTATTCAGCTGCATACGGTTAGCGCGCTAAAAGTGCTGGGAAAAAGCTAGGAAGATGATGAGCTTTTTCAGAATTTTTATCGTCATTATCGATTAGTTTATCAAGATTGACGATCATAGAAGTATATTTAAGTGTTGATACATACCCTATTTAGGCTATAATCGCATTACCTTCTTCTCTTGATATAAGCCAAGCAGCAACATTGGTAGCGGGATTGACAACTCATGAATGCGTCACTCATGGAAGCTGTACAGTGTACACACTTCCATACGGAAAACGTTTTTTGAATTGCATATGAGCAAGACACTGCTGATTGTAACTAGAAAAACACAACAACAAATTCTTAATAAATCAGTATTTAATTATTCCACTGCTGCGGCACAAGCCTCCTCCATGTGTGACGGAGTGGGCCATCCTCCGCCACGCTGGCCCAGTGCGAGTTCCCAACATACGATGTCATAATTTATTTTCTGTTACCAGCAGTTCATAGTATACACAAAAACAATTTTCACAGCCCAGTTCACTGGAATCACAAAAACGCAATAAAAGTGATGTTCTGAAATATTTGCTACATGTTTTACGTAGTTTACTTGAGAATAGAATTATTCCAAGTATTTAGTATATGTAAATAACGCTTCAGTGAATGAACAGGAAAAGAGAAAGATAAATCACAGGTTTTTCACAATACATATGTAAAATATTTGGCAGTTTTTTTTTTTGAAATATTGCCGTATTTTCCAATGACACATTTTTCTCTGTAAGACAGATACAGTCAGAGCCCTACAATGCCTGAACCCTTCCCATTATTTTTTAATTACCAAGAGGGGTCAGGTAATGTAGGTCACTGACTTTGCTTGCTCCTTAAACCTTTTTGTTTCAGCCCTCTAGAAATGGTAAGGGTCCTTGCCAACAAAAGATTAGGCGTATGGAAGAGACGTGTTCTATAGAAATACCTGCACCCTATTCAGCAGCCTTGGCTTACAACCTGCTTCGTAGAAATATTCATTTTTCATAGAAAGTAAAATGTTTCTCCCACTTTTTGCAGACAAGTGTACTACTTTTGAAGAGAAAAAGATCTGTTGTTTTTACTTAACTTTCTACTGAAGAAATTTCTAATTACGAATTAAGTTGGGCTAGACTTGTCGATGTTTCAAAAATTAGATTGCTTATTCTGTTTGTTGAAATAAATATTATTGTTACCTAAAATACATTAAAATGCGCCATGTCAATATCACTGTAAATTGATCTGTCTGCATTTGTTAAGAAATATGCTTTTAAAAATCTCTTTTGTGCAATTCCATCGCCAAACGAAGTGTTATTGTTTATCTCAACGCGATACTGATATGCAACGCTAATGTGCACGAGAATATGGCAGATTGAGTGTTTAATAATAAAAGAAAGAAACAAAAGGCAAATGACGATAAAATAATGAGTAAATTATTTAGCCAACCTCATTTGATTTTATACCTAAATTATAGAGGAATATAGTTATTCCTACCATGAACATCACCCAATACCGCCGACATTACCGAATATAGAATTACATTTTGCAATGAGTACACTGTATCAATGGTACAGAAAATTATTTCTACACAATAAAATGTACTTAATCAATGTTCAAGTTCTTAGCTCAAATCATCAGCTGCCTGCCTAGTCTTTTTCCTAACTATGTTTGGATCGGCTTCTAGTCTAACCGGATGCAGCTGAATATCAGTTTTTACATAGAGCGACTGCCTATCTGACATCCACAACCCAGTTACTAGGCAACTCGATACCCCTTGGTAAGATTGGTTGTGAGTCTTCCCGACTTCTGACTACCCTTAACGACTGTCAAAGATCTACTAATGACAGCGTGTACCAACGGCTTTTATTTGTTCTAAGCTCAAATACAATCTACAAATACCTAAACCACATTAAATTTCATATCTGAGGTAAATCACCTCAGCCTGTAATTTTACGGTATTATCTATCAGCCAATCAACTTACTTACACGTAATTAATTCAGACACATGTTCAGAATACGTCTGTGACCTATCTGCAAACTTAACACCGGATATGTTTCAAGGATGTTCCGAAGAGAACATGGTCATTGCTACAGCACTATTTTTATCAACACGCCATCCATCCAACATTCTAGTCGCAAGCACTTTGAAAAGTTTAAAATAAACTGCGCAGTGTATATCAAACAATAGTAAAGACTCGTGTAGGAAAGTATAACAGTCAAGGCTATCCGAGTTGTTTCCTAAAATATTTACACAACTTCCACGTTTCGAAATGGTGTTAATTTTAATAATACAGGATCAATTTCGTAACGTACGGTCATTTGGTAAATTATATTGAATCAAAACATTACTTAATATCTGTAACATACAATTTCGTACCTACGCCGAATATATGAAACTACATACATATTATTGACAAAGGTATATTGCTACGTTTGCGGCCTGACAGTATGTACATAAGCCGTAAATCGCCTATATCTTAATGTACTTATTTTGTTTAAAGTGAAAACTCTTAGCGTGTCGGTTCGCGTCACCGACACGCTAATGTGACGTGTTGCGCCAGACTGAATCTTAACCAAACAAAGTTCTAAGTTTTCAATTCTGTCGGCAATCCCCAAGATTGCCTTTTATATTTTTCATAAAAAAACACAGTTGATTTTCTAGACGTCAATACCGTAAAAGAGAAATATAGACACATGAAAATCTAGTTCCTGATGATATAAGCCTGTAATAAAAAAACAACTTGAAAGCTATGTATTACATAAAACGGGCATTTACAACCAAGAAGTATGTCAAATATTTAAATCTTCACATGATTACAAGAGTTCTTACGCGTCTCATTGAACGTTTAAATATAATTTATGTGAAAATAGACCTATTTAGTTGGTTGCCAATGTTTTTAGTTTTATTAGGGACATAAAATAGTGTAATACTTATTGTTTGGTTCTCGACTGGGCCTGTTATTCAACAGATTATATTATGAGGCTACTGGGTGTGTGCCTGTCTAGTTTTTGCTGCAGATTTGCCAAGCAATTATTACATATAAGTAATCAGCTAGGATATATTTAGCTTCTTTGTTATACTATACGTACATAGCTCAGTTTACCTATATCCTACAAAGGTAGGCAGGTAGTAGACTCCGTCTTTTGTTTATTTTTTTAATTACATTCTCCGAGGGGCCCAAAGAAAAGATGAATAGATTGTGGTAAAGATGATACGGCTAGAAAAGAGGTGACTATTGAGATGACGTCAAGTAGAGATGTATGGAAGAAGAAAACATGCTGCGCTGACCCCATATAAATTGGGATAAGGGCAGGAGAATGTCATTATCCTCCTGATGATGACATTCTCCGTGTTAGCGTCTCGATGGCTATATTATCATATCCTGCATCGTGCAGATATCGGGTACGCATGGCACGATATCAGGTGTCCCATCGTTTTTGGAACAGCACCATTGGATATTTTACTGTTACCAAACATACAAGTCGAAAAGTGTGTGGCAAAACTAATCTCAAGTTTATTGGTTGTCACTTTATTTCGCGCTTTAATCGATAAAGGGGTTGTGTGTCTCAGACTTTTCAACTCGACATTCTGTTGTTGTGATCCGATGCAACATTTCATCGGAATTCATTGAATCGACTCAAAATAGAACGACAAGTGTTAGCAAGGCCAACATTCACATTAACTACGAAAACATTGATTGGCAACTAGCAGATTTATTAAGAAACCTACAAAAATATCCTAGTTATTTAATATAAGTGCACAAACATACGGTTAATTTCAAAATATACAGTAGGGAAACGAAACTCGTGTATCCACGTAACTCGGTTTACGGAACACAACCGTTAAACTCGCGTAACAGGCGCAAAAAATACTGTAAAACGTAAAAATATCGTTAAAACGAAATTGTTGACCCGTTTCCATGTTTTGTTTACGTCTTTTCCCCGTTTTATATACTCGTTTTACTCGATGAAGTAATGAATATATCGCGGCAGAAGTTTTGGCTATTATGGAGTGAAATTTAACGAAGTTTTACTGCTTTTCCAAAGCCGCATTGTAATTGAGGAAATTAAACAGCCGAAAATATATTTCTTTTACAACTTTTTTGTAGGGTTCCGTAGCCAAAAGGCAAAAACGGAATCCTAATTTGGGCCTGTCCTTCGTCGTTACTTTACCCGGATACTGTTGGCACTATATCAATAAAATTTGGAAAGTATACTATACGAAGGTCTGATTGCATTTACGAAAAAGAACGGCTCACCCTAATCCCCATATCAAATCGGTATAAAAAAAACATTCAGTACACATAGCTCTAATATAAGCTAAATCAAATCAAATCAAATCAAATCACTTTTATTTGTTAACACAGGTAGAAATACAGATCTTGAGTTTGGTGAACAGAACGCTATGTTATGCCAGGAGGCATACAAATATGGTGTGCATCTATCTAATTATTATGAATTTAAATAAAAATAAAAAGGATGTTTGAAATTCATGCATAATTAAAATTTCAAAATAAATCATAACAATTATATAATATTATTTTTAAAATTGTACGATGTCAGATTTAAATGAGGAATTATTTAGTTATAAATGTCAAAAAATAAAAAAACAAGTCAGAGCAATTAAAAATGTCAAAAATTATTACATGTCAATATTACAACCTCAAATTAATTCGTCATTTAAGTTTTTTCATTTAACATAGATGCAAAACACTATATTGAGTCATCATTTAAAAATTCATCCAGTGTGTAGTAACATTTGTCACTAAGTAAGCTATTAAGTGCCTTTTTGAATTTTATTAATGGCATATTTTTAATGGCATCCGGTATTTTATTATAAATTTTTGGTGCGTTGCCGAAAAAGCTTTTACGCATTAAGGCTGTTTTACATTTGACATTACATAGTTTGTTACAGTATTGAGTACGCAATGGCTTTCTTCTGACCGCCGATAAGCTGACAAATAAATGCGGGTTTTTTTTTACAAACAATGCAGTTTCCATTATATACATTGCTGGCAGTGTCAATATCTTTAGTTTTCTGAAATACGGAAAGCAGCTATCAGTTGTTTTTAGAACACACATGGACCTCACACAACGTTTCTGCATCCTAAATACAACCTCCCTATTAGCTGACTGCCCCCAGAAAATAATACCGTATCGTAAAACAGAAGCTGCAAGTCCATGGTATGCTGCTAACAATGTCTCAATATTAACCTTTTTTGAAAGTTGGAATAGTGCATACGCAGATTTACTTAGTCTTTTACATATTATGTCAGTATGAATGTTCCAAGTCAATTTATTATCAATAGTCATTCCTAAGAATTTAGCACTATCAACTTCCTGAATTTTATGGTCTTTATAGTTGATATTAATGTTATTATTTTCACGACGCTGATGGTATTGCATGATATTGGTCTTACTTAGGTTAATTTTCAAATTATTATCTTCAAGCCAGTTTATTATTTTAGTCAAAGATTCATTAATATCATTTTTATAATTATTTATGTCATTGCATTCTATTATTGCTGTGCTGTCAACATCAAGCTAGTAATATGTAATAACGTAGTGGATTGCACATTTAATTATAGCATACTGTGTATCTAGATATAATATTCCGTGGATTGTTTGTTTCCCAAATAAAATAAAATAAAAAATTCGTGTGAGAGATCGTATAGTTTCTTTGGGAAATATGAAATTTTAGCAGTCGGTAAAATTGGTATTGTACATTTATGTTAATATTCATCCCAAATACGGGACCCTTCACGGTGCGTGGTTCAACGCACACTTGTCCGGTTTTTTAATCCATTCCAATCATCGGAATTAACCTATTTTGTTCGACCCACACTTATTTGTTTACTTTTACTTATGTGGGTTGGCGGCACCTGATACTCGATACGACGCACTTTCTTTTGTTTTTGTTGTCATGGAATTCATTACACAATGTGAACGGAAAAAGCCTTAATTATTGTTTTCCTTCATTTACGACGGGTATTTTTTCTGGTGGCGGGCCGAGGCTACTGTGACATGGCTTGACACATTTTATCACAGGATGGGCGATAAAACCTTAGCATACCACCGCAATCACATCTTGTCACAATCGTCTTGTACGCCTTTGCTCGCCCCGCTGTGATGTCTAAGACAAGCTTAGAAAGTACATAATAAATTGAAAAAGTCACATCGATACTTGTCCGGATTTTTAACCCAGAACCTCAACCAACCCTGCTCAGCCTTGTGTATGAGAGGTGCGCCCCTTACCACTAGGCTGCTAAAAGACAGAAAGTACCTATAGGTAATTTCTGTCTTTTTGCAGCATTGTAAAATTTAATTTAGTCTAGTCAGTTATCTCATATCATCATATTTGAGAACATGTAGTAGTTAGGAGCAAAATTCCGAAGCACATGTACTTTTCAGCCGATGGTGAACCCGCGATCGTAGTAGTGGGGTAAGGTGGGCCTAGTGTTCTTATCTTCTTAGGTTTATTGAATATAATGGAAAATAATACTTTATTACATACATACGGTTTCAAGGTATCAGCTAGCCTGCGGGTCAATGTGCCTTTATCCCAATTTATTTGGGGTCGTTTGCAACATGTCTTCTTCTCATCTTTCACACAATTCATCCAGTTCCTTTGGTCTTCCTTTATAACCATCTAAATAGCTAGCCTGTGAATATCTTAGTAAAATCCTGCAAATATATCTACCGCTGGAAGTACCAGCGTGCGTCTATTAAGGACAGTTTCATAAATTTGAAAATGAACGTAATTCTAATTATTTTAGTATTTTTATAGTTTTCAAATAATTTAAATTATTGTATAATCATTATAATTTTCTTTTTATTTACACATAAATTGTTTACTTCCTATCAATCAAACTATAATAATATTTACGAGTATCCATCATAAATCAAGCTTTCAACAGAGATCGACCTTCACAGTCGTTAAGACGCGACGCCATTCTATAAATAAACAAATAACAAACTTTTCTTCCTTCTCCTAAAAGGAAATGCTCTGACAACGTTTTAACAAACACATCAACATCATATTATCATAAAAACAATTCAACCATTGTTTTTGAGGTAAAGCTGCAACTACACACCAACAGTTGTAAAGCTACGTACACGACCGCGTACTCAATGAATCCTACGTATTTATGAATACAGTTTCTGTGTAAAACCGCGTAAGTTATCGCGCGTATACATACACTAGTCTTTTTACGATCTGTTAAAAACATAATATCTTTAATATTGTGCCAACTACTTAATATATCATAGAGATAACTACGAAACGTATCTTGTAACCTCGCCTTACGTAATTACAGCGTGTTCTAATTTAGAATAGGCCTAATTTACTTTTAGAATGTTTAAGTAAAGAAATGTTATTTTAGTTTTCTCGGAATGGGCGGGAAAAAATATTGTGTAGGTACCTACTTATGAATGAATCTTGGAATTTGTCGTAAGACTTACATTACAACTATTAGCACTTATTGTAATTACAAAAATGAGAAAAGTATTCTCAATCTCGTTTCCAGACGACCAATTTATTATTAAGTAACAATTTCTTTTGATGTTTTCCGTGAAACTGTTTCATATTTTTTGTAACCTATATTGTTGGTATCATGCTACAATCTCTTTACACTTATTATCGCATGGAAAAGCTCATTTCAAAACTGACTCAAATCGACTATAAACGACTTCTACGATAGTCTCTATGTTTTAAAACTGACTGAAAACATACAAAATTCCCCTATATTTTATATTTTCATTGCATTTTATTCTTTCTTACGACCTACAATGTTAACCAGGTCTTTCAACTACTAATAATAAATGAATAGAAGGTGTTTAAATCTAAAAGCCTCGTTAGTATTTAATGTGTCTTTATAGTACTGGAAATTCAATCTTCTTAGCAATAAAAACTGCGTAGGAGTAGGACGGTGGTGAGAACGACCCGGATTCTCACCCCAGCCTGTATAATTTACAAAAAAAAATTGTGCTGGAGACGGATTTAGAACAACTTACCTGCTGCTCCATTAAACGGAAAAGCGGCTGCAAATTAAGTTAACCGAAGATTTTATGTACAAAGTCTTAAGTGTTCAGTAAAGCGTGCGGTGAGAGAAAAAGGTCTGTCGACACTTCAAAGGTAACTTTATATAATAAAACACGTATTATTAAAGCTCCAATTCATCTCGCATACCTAAGGCTGAAGCGTATGTTTCTAGCAAGCTTTAAATAGTGAGTTATAGTTAATACGACGAATTTATATATCTGTATTAGTCTGTAGTCTGTAGGTATATACCTAGGTATCAGTCGAATTTCATCATCGTACACAGGAAGCTGATGTCATTTGAAACAGTCATTTTAATGTTTACCTCAGCTGCATTCAGCTAGCTCCATGGAAATCCTGGAAATCTCTTGTGGTAGGGCTAATGGGTTGTTCAATAATTTCGATAAAATGTGCGATTCCCAGATTCCATTAAGGAAGGTAAACTGACCTTTCAGTTTAAACGAGTTTATCACCACCCAGCCCCTGCTGGGTGAAGTCAAACTCGTGTTCCAAATAATTCCGGCCACAGAAATGTATACTGTTGCTGACGTCCCAAGGTCGGAAAGTACCCCGAACTCTGATATCTCAAGGCTTTCACCCAAAAATACATTTATTATAGCGGCTCCGGAATACAAATTACACACATAAATGGAAGATCAAAGTGTTAACATTAGAACATCAAAGATAAAAGGCATGATGAAGCGGTAAAGGGATAAATAAATGATTTTATTGAAACTTTCAACTTTCGACATGTTTCATGATAGGAGCATGTTTCAGTGCATTTCATATTCCGATGACAGTTCCAATTTCGTGAAAGCATACAGTGTTAACATCCACACGTCGGCGCATGCGTTCGGACACTCTGACATAACTCGGCCATGTATTTTGCAACACATGCTCTATAAATAATCTCGCTATTCGACCATCCAAAATAAACAGTGTTTATTTTATGTTGCGTCGTTATAATTATAGTGCGGTGTCTTTAACCGTTAATGAGAGCTTACTGTCTTACACGTAATACGTATATTTTCTAAGAATGTTTCGTCCCCGCTGCCCCATATCGCGGACCACGCGATCATTTTAAATTAAGCGTCGCGATAAATCAAGGACGTCATGAACATTTTTCATGTGAAAGATATAGCTGGTTTGAAATGAAATGAAAATACGAAGAAAGGTAAAGGAAGCGGCGGCCTACTGACATCAATATCAAATATGGAAACAAAGATATTACTAAATTGGAACGTGAAGTGTTTAGACGAGTGAGTGGGTACTACAGCTGAAAGATTCCTGTCCATCTTTTCTCGCCCCACGCGTAATATCGACATGGCCGCCGCCCGCTCTTATTTTAAATGAGACTTTTATGTCCAATTTGGCCTAAATTTTTGTGTGACAGTCTACCTTCGTTTTTTTGTTGTAACAATACCGAAGCGACTCGTAAATGAGACATATTTTCCTGTTCAAAAGGAGATGAAAGCGTTTTGTTAACGTCTCCATTCTGCTAACGCGATCAAGTGTAACTAAACTACGTAATTCACTCTGCTGTTAGGTACATAATGGAACATAAACGCTTTTCCAATGAAAGATAGTTCTTTTTTAGAACAATTTACTCCGTCAGCTCTGCTCAATACTCCAACTATGATAAATTAAATAGGTTTTGGAACACAAAGGTCAACCAAATAAGATTTTGAAGACACAATTACTTTCAACCCATTTAATTCCCTGATAATAAAACCATGGATCTCTGATTGTATTAATTCCAGTATCACGGAAACTGGGGGTTTATGGTTCCTCGAACGTAGCGCAGTTTACAACATCTCATCGTCCAGAAGCTTCTGATAAACTATAAACCTACATTTGATACCTTTCACGATGTAAGGGAAACTAATAAAAGCAATAAACTGTTGTTATACACATGAAATCATAGCTTTCATAACTTTAATTCTCTTTTACACCATTCGCCCACATTTTATTACCTACTGTGTAAAACCGAAAATGTAACATGTTATACAGGCTGACCCGTTTACGGTAGTCCAAAATTACTGTAGAAGCCTATCGCCAAAGGCTTTCCAAAACACCACCATGTATGTTAAGGAATTATTTAGAATTTATAAGAAAACTAAGCACGAAAGAAATCATAAATACGATAATATTCGTTTCAAATAAGTCACTAAAAGTTAAATGAAGGAATCGTGGCAAAGACATCCCAGTTTTGAGAATTCTTATGAACCGTTGGCTTGCCTTTAGTTTCAGATTCGTGTCCTACAATTACCTATGGGATATTCTGTCAAATTATCATTTGACAGTATTTTTTATTAATACATTTTAATGGTTTTGGCAAGTGAACAGTATAAGTTTTTAAAACTACTAGCAAGCTTTGCCAGACTCCTTTTATTTAGTTTGTAGGTCCTGAAATCTAGAAAGAACAAAATTGGTTTCAGATTCCTGTTTTCTCCTAACCTATATTCGAATATAGAGTAGTACATTATAAATCTTTGAACATATAAGGGGGTAATTCGTAAAGGCAAAAAATAAGACCAGAACATAGGCAGACGTATAAGGTAACACAGTGTCATTACTACGACATTAGCAAGGATTTAAGCCCACGCATCTAATCTTTATTCATAGACGATTATCTTTACGAAGGCTCAGGTTTACGGGTCACCCTTTTACCCTATATCGTCAATTATTTGGAAATATTATCCTGTAAAGTATTAACGACTAAATGTTATAAGATCCTCTGAAAAAATGTTTTTTCATCTTTTGGTTTACCAGATTAATCGTTGAAATATTATAGAGTTGATATTTTTGTATTTTTAAGGGGTACAGTTGGCAAAATAGATTTGTACACACAAAAATATTTTTGCAAATGTTGCGTTTGCTTCCTGTTCGTATTTTTATAAAAGTAAAGTAAGTCCGAATGACTGTGTCAAGAAAAGAAAGCCAGAAATCACATTGTGAATGTGTGTTTAATATCACATTTCGGAAACAAAAACATGGATTAAGAAATTGCTAATCTGAATCCAATATGGCCGACAGGAGCCATGTTAAACATTTTACTTCGTGAAAACACCTAACATATCACTTTCACAAATGGAAAATGGACACCTGCCATCTGCGATGAATATGCGTCTCAAAATGAAGGGAAAAAATAAAAAGTTTTTTTATTTTAAATGACAGGATGATAATTTCAGAAATAATGTAAAACATTACTTTGCTACTGATGTCCTAATAAAAGGCATCCCACAGATACAATACCATGACAAAACTTCAGTTTTTCCAAAGCAATTTTAAACAATATTGTATTCCCTACACTAGAAAAGAGAAAAGAAAAAGATTTTCATGTTACTGACATTATTTTTTCTGCTTGTCTTCCGCAATACGCAACGCATTGTAAACTGCCATCTCTAACAAATATTTTGCACCAGAAATAAATCTTCCGTGTCAAATGACGTCACAACACAGTTCAGACTACAAATACAAGTTTAGCGAAGTGTATTAACCTTTTAGTACAATGAAAAAATACAGCACAAAGGTAATTTAGTGGCATGATTTGAAAATATTTGTTTTTTGAAAGATTCATGAATGAAAACTCAATAATACACATACAGTGTAAATCTGTTGTAAAGTTTTCTTGATAATATAAACTGAAAACAGTGTAATTCATTATATTCGGACTGCTTTATTTTGTGATGAGTATTTCTTTCTTTTCAACTTTCGTCCTTAGCCATTACGAGTAACATTTAAGATGAATCGTAGCCTCAATATTAATCAACTTCTCAATCTAATTTTAGGTCTCAACTAGCCTCAAGTTCTTCAAGTAATGGACTAATTTAGAAACTAGATAGACGTCTGTCCTTCAGGGCCAAGTAAATTGTAAGACGAGAATCCAATACTGACCTCAATATGAAACTGGGGATCCCGGGAGGCTTTAATTAAATACCTACAAATATTCAAATCGAGAGCATTAACGGGGTCGGTTACAACATACTCTGATAGTTATTGAAATGTCCCGTTAAACATTTTGACGTACGTATACTTTGTTAAAGAGTCCGCCAAAATGTCTAACACGATATTAATCGCCAACCCGCATTCTCTGTATTAGAAGAGTATTTATTTGTATTATTATTTAATAACCAGTCAGCGATGAAGATTTTTTGACGCCTTATTATAATTTACTGTTAGGTTTATTTGGTTAGGATAGTTCATTGTTCTTTTATTAATTTTATTTATTTAATATGTGTACATATTTACTTGAGATATGAAAAAGTTAAGCAACAGCCAGCTTTTACTAACCAACAGAGTTAGGTGAAATTGGCCCTTAAAATTGTTTTATCAAACGGAAACAAGACTCCCTTTGATTCAACGAAATTAAGAGATACAAATTTAGTGCCAAGTTCTTTTAACACGAACAGACCAGGAAGGCTATTTATGTCCACTGTTTTATTCTCTTTAGGCAAAGAGCTTCTGCCGAATCGGCCTTTATGACTCCGCTCAGAAACTGAATGTCTCGTGCACTCGCTAAGGAGATAAATAGCAGAAGTTCCAGTTTGCTTTTAAATTGCAATTTTTAAAATAAACCCTGGTTTAACTCAGGTTACCTACTACCTCGGGTCTAGTCGGAATAGACATTTCGGTCAATCTGAAAATGGGTACAGGTGTTAAATACACTTTTAAAAATTAAGTGTCAAAAATCCCTCACGATCTTCTGCAAAAAGAATTGCTTGCAGACGGGTTTTTTTTTGGGCGATTTTGACTCCATCTTCAGAAACGGAATTACTGTTTCAACAGAGCAATGGACATAATAAAGTTGCCCTTTTCGGGTTTATTGCGCTGATTGTGTAGCGCGGGGCGTCTGTCTTTTGTCTAAGTCACAGACTACCGACACGGATTCGATCTGAGGAAAGATTCGGAACACGGCAGTGCGCATAAAATGCTAGCCAACCGTCTGGCTACTTTTACTATTCTGGTGTATTGTTAGTTTCCACAGTAGCCTTTAAACCTAGTATTATATTCAGGCTGTGTGAGTCCGATATGAATATGTATGAGTGTAAACCGGATCTAAGCCGACTAAGAGTTTGAACTTAAATCCCTTGAGATTTGAGATGAAAAGCTCTGATGGCTTCGTTAGCTGTTATTATTTTTGTTACGAATTCCTTCTGAGAGATAGTTAGACAATTTTCTCCTTTTTAACCCCCGACATAAAAAATAGTATTATAATTTTGCCGGCCATGTCGTTCTGTCTAGGTGTGTCTGTCTGTGACATTATAGCTCCCAAACGAATGTTCCGATTGCAATGCGGTATTTGTTAGAAGGGTGGTTTATTCGGGATAGTATTTGGTTATATTTCACGAAATTTTAGCCATTTTGAAAATAATCAGCTCTTTTCTGGTTGGTGCAGGAATCCCACCTAAGCAATTATTTCACTCGTCCGTTCTATTTTAAATTTGTTAGCGGTTACCAAGGTAACGGCCAAGGTCAACACCTGATGCTGCAACCGAAAAGACTGCGAAATAATCAACTCCTCAACCAACAACCATATCGTGTTTGGGCTCATTGCTGGATGAGGAGTTGACTTAAAGATAGACGGTAGTATTTTATATTTGCAAATCAATAACTTGTTGAAAACAACAAATTGCAATCACAAGTTCATCTGCCAAGTTTATTATAGTAATCTTAACAGTTCAATGAAACCGTCCCTGGGTGGTCAATGTTCAGCAGTGAACTTCTACGGCTGATAATCATTATGATGATTATGATAATGAATAGTCTGGGTATTGTCAGACAATTTGTCATACGCTTAACAAACTACTGTTATGTCAATCATGGCTTGAATTAGTACTTTGATATTCATAGTAACTTTTACGACACAATGTCCTTAGACATTAAATAACATCACGCCCGTATTGGTTCGGCATAGGTGTATCGATATCACACCCACATTTTTTCCAATTAGGTGGTGAGCCTTTTGCCATTAACTGGGCACAAATCCAGACTCCTGGCTGATACTGAGCAATTTCAGATGGAGAAACTAACAACACTTTGCCCCATCCGGGAATCGAAGTACCTCTCGCTCAGCAGTTCCTCTTGCAAGCCCTAGACCAACGAGGTAGTCCGTCTTTAGAGACGTCATATAATTTAACGTGCATTTTTGTATTGACTAATTATAATTGGTCAATACGTGCATGTAAGTAGATATTGTACGCGATAAAATCGTTACTTAGCACACCCGTTTTGCATACAACTGACGAAACAGATTAGTATATATGCAGGCAGGTCACTAGAAGTGCTTGATAACTTTACCCATGTTACGAGCTGGCTTCTGCGCACGCAGCTATTTATTGCCTACATACCAACCTATTTAGCCGTGTGTACATACGTTTAGACACTCTCCCGCATTTAGCATGCACTTCCTGCATATCTATTGGAGCCACAGATCTTCGACACTTGCGTTACAACTAATAGTTATACAAACACTGACGTTCGGTTTTCGGAAGTTGTTTGTAATAAGATTTATATTGTGTTTACACTCCAAATAATTTAGATGGTGAGGTATGCTGTAGTGGCCGCAGTATTTTGTATCATTTAAAACCTCCTATTCGTTACGATCAACATGTTGGTGCTGGGTAAACATATATTTTGTGATGAATTAAGCAAGGCTATTATTATAGCTATGTGTGATTTCCACTTGGGCAAAGTCCCGTGACTTTATCCATGTGCTATTTGACAAAATTTCATCGGTTTTCATTTTTTTCGCGGAACCCTAATAATTTTTCTATAAAAGTAGGCCTAGGTCACTTCTTAACACATTAGCTTTCTGCCAGCGTCCTGTCAAAATCAGTCAAGCCGTTTCGGAGATTACCTCAAACAAACTGACAGACAAACTGATAAAAAATGTTATTTTGTTGAGATACCGTATAAACTTTCTCATGCATTTATTAAAAAGCTGTTCATTTGAGAACGAAATTACGATTACAAAGTGATTTTCTTGCCTTCATTATAATTTCTACCAACTAAAATAAGCAGAAACGTCTTCGAAGGCTCCAATAATATTGATAACAGTTCGAATTAAAACGTAAACAAAAACTCGTGCGACCGGAATGACGACCCAATTGTAAATACGTCATTATTCAATCACTGACTGTTACGTCTGTCTTCCATTACATCACAAACAACATCATCATATCTTCCCTAAGATAAAACAAGACTCTGGTGTAGACCACAATAGCTTTTATGAAATCTTGGAAATCGTTACTGTATCTCATGTTAAATTAGTCGTGTCTTTTAGCTTGAAATTCCTGTATTTGCCAGAAATAAACAATGACATCTTAGTGCTGTATTATCTTAGATACATGAAGCTGTAGCATCAAATCCAGACCTATGATTCAAACTATTAAAAACATTTCTTTAAAATAGCCAACACAAAAATCCATACAAAACATTTCACTTAACAAAACAGTATCATCATTAGTAAATACTCCGGTGCCCAATTCTTGTATTGTACACAAACACTATTGTTCACCGCCTAACCTATTTCTTTGAAAAAAATAATTGCGCCTGCGCATCGGTCTAGTGAGCTTGTGTTACATGTGTTACGAGTTGTTAGATCAGATCAGAGACTCGTTAGCTGCCGAGAAATGTGGACGTGAAGTGGGGCGAGACGGTCGCCTGTCGCTTGAACCCTGGGGGCCAAAGACGCTGTCGGCCGACGGCCCTGGCGTGTTTAGACGTCTTCATTTTGAATTGGCTATGTTTTATAGGATTTCTAGTCATGAAAATGAATAGAATCACAATGAACATGGAAATAACTTTGTATAGACTCAAGCAGTTGGTTTCAAAGCAGCTACCTAACGTACAACTAGCCCGAATTTTCCCACTGCTGGGCAAAAGTCTCCATCCACTTCCTCTATGGGTTGCGATTCTGCGCTACCTCTGTCCAATTCTCAAAAAAGACGAATGTCGTTTTTGAGAATTGGAAACCGAATGGTTTCAAATTAAAAACAGAATTATTTTGTTGGTACTGGAGTGAATTAGTCATTACTTAAAATAGTAACATTCTGCTAATGACCATCGCCTACACTGCGGAACCCGTTTACCTAATTGGCTCCTACGATCAGAACTTAGACTAACATCCGCCATTCCAATGCATTTGCAAATTTCTTTCAACCCAAAAAGCTCTTGATATGCCCTAAATGAGTATCTATACTAATATTATAAAGCTGATGAGTTTGTTTGTTTTTGTATGAACGCACTAATCTCTGGAACCTACTAGACAGATAAAAACATTTGACAGCCCGACTCTTGAGGAACATTATAGGCTACTAGCACATCGCCCTCGGCGTACTTTTCCCTTTAAAGCGTAGTTTCGAAAATATAATATAGCCTATGTAACTCGCTAATAATGTAGCTTTCTGTAGTTGAAAGAATTTTTAATGACGATTAGTAGTTTTGAGTTTATCCCTTTTAAACAAACAAGTGTAGGAAACATTTCTATAGAATCTTTATAATATTATAATATTAGTTATAGTTAGTTATATTATAATATGAGTTTTGATTAAAGATTTAACATTACGCTGCGACCCTAAAGAGCCGGTAAAACCGCTGGACACAGTTAGTCGCATCATAATTTTCTTAGAAAAAATTCGGCAAGCATAATGCACCCGGAATCGGTCAGTCCAAATTTGATGTTACATCCGTATGTAGGTATGTCCTAATTGGCAACTATACTCATTTGCAGAGAATTGTGAGAGAAACGTTCTGCGCACTCCCGTAGAATGTTAACGTGAATTGATGTAACTAATAAGTATTTTGTAACATCATTTTATGATTTAAAAGAGTGGCCATGATGTTTCTTGCTCGGTCTTCTAGATAGATACTTCGCTTTGGAATAGGCATCCAGCTTCATCATTCTGAGTGACCGATCCCTTTGATAGTTAAAAAGGGCCTCTAATGGTTTAATTTCACTATAAATTTGAGTTTAAGATGAAGGTTGTATAATTATGATAAATCTGAAGAAAGATGGAAACAGGAAGAGCTTAAGTTACATCTCGCCATTTTATGGTATTTAATTCAACCGCGTTTTAACTATAGCCAATGAAAGAATATAAGGTATGATAAATCATTACCTAGATCCTCACATTTCCTTTCAAAATCTTTTATATTCTTTTATAAAAAAGCTACGTATCAAGCGTGACGAAAAATTGAGTTTTCTTTCAATTTGCTTAATAACGATTTAAACATGAGCGGCTTACCGAAACCTATATTATTTCAATTTACCTCAAGACATATTAAAATTACACCTTAAATGGAAAACGTGACGTTGAATAATTCTAACTGAAACTATAAAATGTGTTTATAAGTGATACCAAAATAGAATTGCCACTAGCCTTTGAGTTGGAGAGGTTATACCTTCGGGATTGAATATGTCCAGGGAACGACGTGAAATGTCAACTCGGATTGAATTCGAAATGTCATCATCGTAACTGAAATCTACGTTAACAATTCAGTATTGAAAGACCCCTCCGTGCCTCGACTGGCACGTGGTAGATCTTTGTCTGTCTGGCTACCAATCTTACCTTGAAAAGATTGGCTGTTCGACTTTAGTAAGACTGGGCTACACCATACCGCAAAAATGGAAACAAACGTGTGGTTTTGAAGAAATTACTTCAATACACATAAAGTTTCAGTTAACATTACAATTTCAACCTTTTTTTTAAGACTTCTACAATAGTACCTAGGTACTAGTCATTATAAAATCTTTATGTGCACTAACATAAAGTTGATATAATTATGTTTAAGTGGAGTTATCATAAATTGGTACTAAGAATTTGAATACGGAATAGGTCTAATGGGTTCCTAAGGATAATTTTGCTCCTTTCGACAAAGATTCGGCTGGGCCGTTTAATTTTAAATGCATTTTATTTATCTGAAATTAAATCGATACCTTCGCCTGCAATAATTAATTGAATAATCTGAAATTGATAAACGCTTTGAACGGTATTTGTTTATCGCATAATTGGTCAGTTCTCTACTAGGCCGATTAATTAATATATAATGCTGGACAATAGTACTAACAAACGTATTAAACTTAAGTTATCTTAAACCCACTAGGTTATTAAATATTTCAATAATTAATCGGCCCCAACTTTGCCAACATTATACCAGCCTATCTATTTTAATCTCAAGTATATAAACATTTGTATCAAGAAACTAATTTTTGTATTTATTTTGTTACAGGTATGTTAACAGCAGCTTATTAATATATCAGAGAAGTCATGACGTATGTATGCAATTTTAATATATTATATATTTAAAATACTGGCTGATTGGTCATCATTTTCGTCTCAACAAGGAATCATACGAAGGTATAAGCCAGCATCACAGCTTGCGTAAGTCGAAATATACGACACTAACGCAGAAGTTGACGTAATGAGGCGTCCCCCGGCCACGTCTGATGGAACGGACACTAAGTACTGGCCACATTTCACGTCATCTGCTACCGTTACCTGTCCTCTTTCGTCACTCCACACCACAAATAGTAGTCTATTTATACACCAGGTCCACGTCAGCCGGTGATTTACAGCTTTGATCGCGACCTTGCGTTAATTACTGACTACCACTAGTAAAAGTTTACGGAAATTATTATTTTTAGCTGCAAAAAGCGGAACCGTTTGAAATTAAGCGGACTTAGCGGAGTTTATATTTAAACTAGAGGCTCTTGTACGTTTTTAATTCACACGTGCTTAGCGTGGAAAAAATAGGGCATTTAAAATTTTATTTTCTTTTTAAACTGCATGATATGGTCGCAAAGCGAAGCGAGCTTTTTTAAGTCAAACGTAGTCAAGTTTACTCGTATTTTTGCATAGAATTTTTAATTAATAAAAGTATAAATATAGAATAAATTGTGACGGCCAATAGAGATCGCCGTCACCTAATAAATGTTGCACGAGGATGATCATGAATTGATATGGAAAAAAAAGAATTAACAAATGTGCTTCAGTATCGTATTATGAAATAACTTACATCATTCGTGCCATAACATTAACTAATCCGACGTTCTTCCTAAGTTTATCGTACGTAAGTGACAAATAAACCACACTCAACGAATTTATCTCCTTCATCATTGCACAAATCCCTTTATATAGATTTTACTACAAAAAGATGCTGTTTTGAATAAATATCAGTGGTTCGTTAAAATAAATGTCATGTTAAACGGTTTTAAATTGACCATTAGTGTCGGATCTCATGAAATAAATGCAATTTGTTTTCTTAAATGTTGTTCTAAACTTTCCCAAGTTCCTACTAAATATTCTCTAAACAGATGACGATAATGATTTCCTAATCACGCTTCCATCTAATTGTTTGTATAATTTAACCACAAAAAACCCAAGTGTATTTCAATAATATTTTTCATACGAGATTATCCTAACTGTTTGAAGTTTTCCGGGAATATTAACGTTAACGTTTTACACTGTAGGTATTTTTCCTTTATCGGCGAGGTAGATTTTACTAACTTACGAATTTACGATACGATCATAAAATCAAAAAAGTGTTTATAATAATTACCTTTGCCCATATTTATAGGCGAGTTTAAAAGTTTTGTTTTTCATATTTTCTTGACTCAACTTTTGGTCAATGGTTTTGTCTCTGTCCTTCATAAATCAACAAAAAACTTATATCTGCGGAAGTACGCAGTTAAATAATTGTCAGCTGCCAGTCTATTATAACAACATTCTTTATGGGCCGGTTCGAGAATAATTGAGTCGCTCGATCTTCGCTATTAGCTTTTTCAAGAAAACAGAAGACAAATATCTTTCTATTTGAATGGACTAAAGTCCATTAGTTGCTTGATATATCTGTTTTATAATTAATCAACCTCTCAAAATAAAACAAAGCATTTTTTATGCTCTTGAGGTTATTTATACTAACTCTTAAACAGGGTAACCATGTATTCTTTCATAATTTTCCAGTAGACAGGCCCATTTTTGTTTTATTTTCGCGTATTTCTAAACCATCAAAGGCCGAATTTTAAAGTTATAGTTAAATCTGTTTATTAAAACTCCAAAAATGTATGGGATTGACCATGCGCTCGGCAATCCCATACATTTGAGAATTTTTATTAATCATTATCGCTGATAGATTGTCACTTTGTCTAGACTCCCTGTATTTTTATATTACTAGCTGTGCCCACGAACTTCGTACCGCCTAATTTTTTATTGTTTATTATGAAAAATAGATGTTGGCCGATTCTCAGACCTACTCAATATGCTCACAAAATTTCATGAGAATCGGTCAAGCCGTTTCGGAGGAGTATGGGAACAAACATGGTGACACGAGAATTATATATATATAAGATGTTTCTTGTTTCTTGTGGAAAAGTGGCAAAAAGTTTCATTTCTTGCCTTAAATAGGCGAAACTTGAGGTGATGACAGACGCCTATACAAAAATAAATACAAGTCTGAATCCATGGTGACCCTACAAGATGTTGGTTGCCTGATTTACCGTTTGCCGCCGTGTGGTCACAGTAACGCACTATAAGAATTACGACTACATAATACAATAAATTGTAGTTAACAAAGAAATGCAGCCGAGGCATTTGCAGAGGACACCGCACTTCGCCGCTATTTTAGAAATGTCAAACTAGTCCGAGGTCGTAATGTTACTATTCTGAGTCTTAGAATAAAGATAAACCCCTATTTTTAAGTCATCATCATCCTCCTACTTAGGGTTAGCGCAACATGTTTTCTTATACCATACATTTCTTTTTGCCGCCATCTCAAAAGTCACCTCCTTTCTAGCCATGTCATATTTCACACAATCCATCCATCGTTTCTTTAGTCTTCTACTCTTGATACCATCCACATTTATACTCAAAACTTTCTTCACAACGTGATCGTAATCCTCCCACCCATTTTTAAGCTACTAACGTCAACTGACCGGAAACTGAGACCGTACCGAGAGAAATATAGCTAAGTGGGACCTTATACGTGACTTGTCTCCTCTAAATAAATGCTATAATAAAGGACAAGGACAACGTCGCATATAATATGCTTGAAGGATAACGATATGACCTCAAAGTATACCTTTCTAGTACTACGTATTATAGTTCCAGTTTTGAAACCTTATACATGTGCGATGCATACAAAATTGGATGTTGCAATCTGCCGTTATAAGAGACTCCAGGCGAACATTACATACATTAGTTATATATAACACATAAATCATATTATATTTTAGTGTAATAGCGAGTTCTACGTACTACTGTTTACAAAGCGTTAACCAGATCAAGGCAAAGTTATACGTAACTGCAGTTCGGATTTACGGTCATTGTTTCCGTAAAAAATAATTATTTAGTACACGCAGTAATCATGTGGTGCTAAACTACTGTGAATTTGCGCAAATTTAATTAGACCTTTTTGATGGTATACATAGTAAGTTGTAATTCGACGTGTTTCTTCCAGGACGTGATTGTGTGACCCCTTAAATTTGAAACTATTAAGGGGGGATTAACAAGACCTTTTGAAACTTCAAAACGATTTGAAAAAAAAACAAGTTTTACTTAATTATGAGAATTTTCCGAAATTCCTAATTACTTGAATATACTTTTTTTTGAAATCCAAAAATTAACTGACCTTCATTGCTATTTCATTTACGACCCAATACCAAAAAATTATAAACATGGATATGGCTACAAGGGCGCTTAATATTTTGAAAAAAATCACGCTACGTCCTTGAAAAAATACATCCAAACACAATAAGTCATCCTATCTATGAAGATAATAATTAATGATGTCCTGGCAACAGTCACTTTTGCTCGGCCTAGTTTTCGGGAGTTGACCAGCAATGGTTCTTTATAACATACCTACAGGATTATTTTTAAACTTAGCCTCAACTTATTTGTCATAAAATAGGACTTTCAAAAACTTTTTTTCAGCCTTGCTTTACATCAGGCAAGGCTTAGTAAAGGGCTATGAAATACTCAAACGAAAAAAAGCCTCAAACCATCATTAATGAGAATTGAGTTTAACAACAAACCCTGGTCGTACACTGTACCTCACACTACCACATGAAGAAAACGATTAAAATACCAGCCAATAAGATTACTTATTGGCGGCGTGCGAACTTTTATAAGTGCTCAATTACTTCCTACTTTCACACGAAACTCATGAGAAAACTAAATGTATTCCATTTAAGACTTTCCCTTCCCTTATAGTTCAGGAACACTTTTACTTTCTTTTCATCTGAAAGGGGAAACCTTTTTCCTTGTATAAAGGAACGAGAAATCACATCAGGAATTTAATAAAAATACTTACTTGTACTTTTATTACGAATGAAGCATATTTGCGTGTTTCAATACAACAGCCACTGCTGAAAGGTTGACCTGAAGGGGTTCACCCTTATACAAGAACCTTATTTTAAACTGCATAACTCACTTAACTATTCTACCACGTGTGCCTAGCCTGCTCTTAACTATGTTGGGGTTGACTTCCTGTATAATCTGATGCAGTTGAATAACAGTAGTTTATACGACTGCTTATCTGACCTCCTACCTACCTCCAAGACCAAGTAACACGATACCCCTAGCTAATACTGGTTGCCAGATTTTCGGCTACTGACTACCCGTATGGACTGCAACAATGTAAAAATGGGAGCCGGGACCAACGGCTTAACGTACTTCCCGAGGGGTCTCGGTATGTCACCCATCCACGGACCAAACCAGGGAAGCGTTGCTTAACCTTTAAGACCGACCCTAGCAGCTGTTATGACTTTACCACGACTTATTCTACCACGTGTCTTGGCTAATTAAGTATTATATCCTATTTGACATTTCAACCACTTTTCAGCACTCACAATCAAGGCCGACCTTAACAAAATACATTACAACCTTCAAAGCTTCCACCTTAAGTAAAACACTGACATTTCAGTAACACAACGATAGCACCTTAACCTCGAAGTGATTGCCTTTTGACGTCATTCTCTCGATACATTAGTGTAGTCTCTCTTATTTGAGCTCTCTCTTTATGGCCACAGTAACTCAACTCCTACAGCTAATACCTTCTTGAACTATATAAGTGACCTGCTTTCGGCTCGTGGACATTAAAAAGGCTATTCAGGTTTCAGACTTGGAGTAGGGCTTTGTTTTCAACATGCAATATTACTTTTACAATTTATTTTCGTTGTTTTTACACCATGGATAGTGTCGTATACGGACTACATTACTATAATTATCTTTCTAATCTTGAGTCTACGTTCAACATAAGTACGATGCTAATAATATGCTCCCATTTCGTCGGTATCAAAACTTAGTTGCTTCCTCCCAAGGTTGCACCGGTAAAATCATCCTATTGCGATTGCCAACAGTTGTAATTATGTCTATATTTTTCAATGCAGCGTCTTATTAGAATGCATCCGTGGCCTTATCCAGCCATTTCCGGACCACAATAACTATACGTTTCAACCCACACCTTTTCTCGATCAGTCCTGCATAATAAGAAACGGTGGAACAGTTTGAAAGAAACTGTTCTATTTACGCCCATCTGAGCACAGAAAAGTCCTTGACACCCCATAAGGAAAGCACTGACCTACATACATCCTGACGGCTTCAGAAAGCCACGGAGGCAGAAAATAACCTAGTATACTTACATTGAACAGATAGAAACATCTTTCAATAGATTAATGCGGGTATTATCCTACGCAGATCTAGGCAGGATTAGGCCCACGTCTGCATTCAGGCGTGTATTGAATCCATCATCAGGTGTCTTCGAGACACGTTAAGGTTGAATGGATTTAGCAGACGTGTCCTTCAAGCTTGTTTGTTCGAATTTATTGTTGTGTGTTTTGTTTTGTACTACCGATCAATTATAAGTAGGCACCATCGGAGCCTTTGGACCTCCTTGTAAATGTGAAAAGTTACGTGCATATGTATTATGAAACACTAATCATATTTGGAATAAGAAGAGATTAGACAACCGTTGGCTGTCAGGCGGTTTGCATGTAATACACGTAATTCATACTAGGAATAAATCCTATTATTTACCGCCTTTCATTAATAATCCGGTACCTCAATAACGGTAGATTCCTATAGTGCCAATGGTAGTGAGTAGATATATATTGATAAGAATAACTTTACATATTATTTTCGAGTCTTACAATATTAGCACTGAATTTCACCTTGGAGCCTTCTCTACCCAATTTTCTTAGATAACGTGTTCGAGTGGAACATCTCAGAATTATTTACACCCAACATCCTCGTTCACCGGTGAAATTGCGAAAATAAAAAGAGATTTATATTTCAAGACTTTGATTTACGCGAACGCTAACAGTTATCAGTCGCAATTTCACACAAAGCTTTAATTAAAAATGTTCTTCATAAATCTATTGAGTGTACAGAAACCGCAATATGGGCCAAGGTCGCCATGTCATTCATTTTGATCCGCCTTGTGGATTGTTTTATAGGCATCTCTTGTGTTTTTTTACCCTTCGTAGCAGCCGTAAGAATACCACAGTTTCCTAAGAGTTCACGCTTCTAACAAAAGCAGTTTGTGTAAATATTTCATGATTATGATTGGTTCTGTCATGTCAAAAAGTGCGTGGGTGCTGACTGATGTCTGGTACCAGAACTGCGACCTTCCTGGTCTTACAAGGTTTATAATTATTAGAAGTATATTTATGACACCGTGTTTTGTTTTTAGATATTAAACTGAAGTAACCTTCGTTTAGATCTATAGATTGTTAAATATGTTTTAAAACGGCGGGTATCAGGGACAGTTATTACGTATTTCCTGTTCATCTTCAAGATCCTTCCGATAACCTGTTTCTATGTAACAGACATAATTGTGTTTCATAAGCGAATATTTTGTAAGCACACAAGCTGAAGGTTTTTACTTGGAGTGGCGATTTTCGAAAGCCTCTGTTTTATCTAATCGAATTAATTAGATGTGCTCCGTCCAGCGGTAATTAATTGAGCCAGTCTACCGTGTTTCCACGTGGAGTTTTTCCAACTAGACATAGGTAGATGTAAGTACTTGGTGTGTAGTGGTTTTGTTAAAACTCTGGCAGTACCATATTGAACAGCACGGAACCTCTGGCAATTTCAAGTGAAGCGTAGTGATATTTAAAAACGTTGCATCCAATTGATTTTATTTTACGATGTTATCTATGCTTATTAATGTAATAAAGCTGAAAAATGTGCTCGTTTTTTTTTTAACGCCATAATAAATCTCAGGCACCGGTATCAGTCGGCTTTGAAAAATGTTTTTTTGCATTTGACAGCCCAATTCTTGAAAAATTTTATAGGTGCAACTTCACGCTACGACTGTTAAGGGCGGGTGAAACTATGAGGCATAGCTAGTCTATAAATAGAAGTCTCAATTTGAAAAATTACTTAGCATAACAATTAAATGCGGGGCATACCTACAAAATTTCGTGTCTGCTATTCTTTCTTTAAGAGGGAACTATGTCCCGCTTACAATAAAAATCTTATTCCTTTGGAACTGAATCAACCTGTAAAATTTAAACTCCTAGGGATAAGAGGCAGTGGGTCAAAAACTTGCTAGATTTTATTACAAACAGACATTGGAACCGGTGGAAATAAATAAAAGCTTATAAAATATGTTAATATTCCAAGATTATTAAGGTAACAAAGTATTTTTGTTAAATTTTCGCCCACAAGAATGTACCTATGTCATGTCGGGCGGCCGCCGCCGGTCGCAACGTTACACACATAACTCATCCAACTTGGATTCGGTCCCAGTTGCATTTTGATTTATACGACACATAGTAAACAAGAATCTTTTAACGCGAGCTAAATCCATATTTACTACTATCGACATAGGTACATGTATAATAAGCTAACATTCGGAACTCCCTTTCCTTGCTTTCGAACTTGACCAGCTAACGTGTTGAGTTTCTGCAAGATTTTTTTTTAGTTCTACACAATCTGGTATAGATTGTGTAGAACTAAAAAAAAACTTTTAGTTCTATACACTCTTACAATATTTCATTTAAATAAAATATTTATTCAAATATGTAAGTATATCTTTATAAAACATCACATCACGCGTGTATTCCCCTAAGGGTTGGGCAAATATGCACTTATAATAACACCGACAATCGACATCGCCAGTTATGTTTAAGTCCCATGTAATAGGGGGCGATACTATTGCCAATATATCTTTATATTCCGAAAAATATACACAGATGAGGGTTCGCCCCTTTAACAATATTTACTTAGTTACACTCTCAAATTAAATAACATCATAATATCTAGAACAGAATTGCACTAAACGGCGATTAGTCTGACAGCATTTAAGAATGTGCACCTACGTACTAACATAATCCAATTTAATGGGACATAATGTTTGCTGCAAACTCATTTAAAACACATTACTAACGTAATTTTATTCACAGTCATAAAAGTTGAATGTCACAGAAACGATAAAGCTCACACGTAATAAAAAGAGAGATTTTTGCTCTTACTTGAGGAAATGGCGGTCTTTAATATTTGAATTATCATATTTGTTTATTATAGTATTATATTACTAGCCTGGATTTTCCTAGTGCAGGGCAAAACCGCCTCCCTACTCTGCTTCCCCGTCTCTCTTTGCAGGGCTATTTGGGACTGCCTATATGAAGGTTCAAGTCATCATAACAGCACGTAGTTATTGATAAGCCATCTCCACATGAACCTATCAATGCAATAAATAGTCGTGATGAAGTGATGATGCCAATATCATCCTTTTTGGGGGCGCATGACAAGCTCCTATGAGATGCTTTTACATTATAACATAAGCCTAAGCTCCAATTTCCACATTTCTAACTTCACAACTGACTGAATTCCCTTCCACTTTCATCTCGTATTTAATACTTTAAGAAGATGAATTAAAAAAACCTCGTTATATATACAAGCAATTGTAGTGGAAAATTTCATGCTTCTAGACCTAGCGGTTTTGGTTCTGTCAGGGTATTTAAGATTTTTACTGTAGATTTGAAAACAGTAGTAAATATTATAGTGATCTAAAACGTCAAACATGGGGATGTTTGACGTTTACGCGGATATTTCAGCATCAGAGCCGGATGTGGACAGCGTTTTCGGAACCAATAGGGCGCTATTTCCTGTACACGAGAGCCTACCGTAGATAAGAGCTTTAGATCCAACTAACTTATATACTTAAACCTATGCTACGTGTATATATAAACTTTAAGAATTCATCACATAAAGCACGAATATACGTCAAACTAGAGGTTTATATTACCAACCTATACTTAGAACACATATTCTTTATATAATTTAATTTGTTACTTATTTTGCAAATATTGAACAAGTTTAAATTTAAAACATAACATGTGAAATGAAGGTATTACTAGAAGTGCACGTCTGCCCAACCCTTTGGGTAAAACAGGTGTGATGTTTTATGAACAAGATTATTCCAGTACTCATTTGTTTTCGGATGCACGTTTTAATTTTTATCCAGTAGATGTAAAGTTACAACAATAGATCCATACACAATGACTTTATTTGGTATGCAGAGCTAAAATCACGCGCTTTCCACGCCATGCACACACCGTATACTTCGCAGTTCATGGTCACACAAATGATCCATCGCTCTGTTAACGCTAAACTCCAGTAAGTAGCTACTGTAAACTATAGAACGTAAAGTACCATAGTAAACTGCCAATCGTAACTTTCCTCAGTTGGTAAGACAATTATTGCATGTTTATGTCTAACTAGGTGATTTTGTATCTTACGATAAGTTACCAAGCTAAGTATGCGTCAACGAACCGCAAATACTTAAAAATAAACGTAATTACACTGTTTTAGATTTACTACATCCACATAGTAAATCCAAAATAGCATAACAACTTCCTTCGAAACTAAAGAATGTCAGTGATACAAAATGCTCTTTCCCATTACCGTTTTCCAAGAAAGCGACTGAACTTTGAAGAAAATCGGCAAAGATTACTTTCATTTATGATTTCCTAAAGACACTTTTCTCTAGAATTCATCACACGGCGACAGTCAAGACGACACTAATATGATTCCTGTAAAAAGAAAACGTTCTAATTGGAAGTTTGGGCGGCTAAGGCGGGCGGGGCGGCTTTCCGTAGATAGGAAAATCTGTGCGCTGGCCATTCGTTCGGCTGCCGGCAAAGCGGTCGCACGCGTTCAACTCACGGATTACAGAGTCTCGATACGCGTTTATTCACAAGTGAATTTGTGTATAGTGAACAATTAAATAAATAAACAATTAATGGAAAAAAACTTTTAGTGTAAATGACGATTTGTTGAACTATAATCAAACGGTTGTTTGTGGAAGTGTAAGATGACATTAGACAGAGGTGATAGTTTCGTTAACAAGATACAGCCGGCGTCTTCGGTGTCTTGTCTCTCGCAGTGTCAAAACATTTTCGGGAAGAGGCTGAAGCGCTGGGGTTCCACGGGATCGTGGGTAAGCAGAATTAGAGGGTTTTCTCTTCTTTTCGTTTTAATTGCTTCATACCGTCGTTCCTAATTCGCTTGATACCGTCGAATGTTTATATTACCGTAGTCAATTGTCTTTATGTTTTTAAATCTACTAGTAATCGGAGTCGCAAGGAATAAAGGTGAAAAGTATACCCACATAAGTATTTAGAAATAAAATTATCGAATTGATTGAATATTGTACACTCCCATTATTTAAATTTTAATTATTGCATGAAGATTTAGGTGTCATCGTCGATTATTAGATTAAAATTTTAATGGAAGTTATTAGATTATTGTAGGTTCATTAATATCAACCGCTATCCAATCCAATCGTTTATTTTGATAATGACTTGGTTATAATTACCTACTAATTAATTTCTAATATTTATTTCTTCGTCACGAGGCATGTGATGGTTGTTTACTGCTGAACTTGGCATAGCTTGATGTTATTATGCATACCTACTTGAATATCACTATATTGTGCGTCTTGATATTATTATATTCGAAAATTACTTAAATGTTTTATGAAGGCAAGTTTCTACCCGATCTTAGGTATCGAATATACATTTGCCAAAGTTAATTTTTATGCACAGGCTGATGAAAACAATGAGTAGTAATAGGTTTTCTTCCAAATTAATTTAACGATTTATAACAATTGGCAAAGAGGCATCGAAATAGTTATAGTAAAACGGCGAAATGTCAAGAAAATTATAAAAATTGACGCGGTAGTTTTGTAAACTCATAATCCTGTTGCCCTTATTTGCGGTCGACGCAGCATTCATCTTCTTCCATACATCTCTTTATGCCGTCATCTCAAAAGTCACTTTCTTTCCTAGTTTTCCAAACTCATATCTTTCAACAAAGAGGAATACAAAACCAGTTTGGCTACCCGAAATCCATATCTGTCTATGAAGTAATAGAGTTGCGTCACCAAAAACTAAATAAAATAAACAAAACACAACAAACAACAAAGAAATGTCTATATTATTGTCTATGGTACTATCACATCTTGCGTATTACATGCTTGATTTGGCACTTACACTATAATAACCTACTTATGTACACAATCGCCTCTAATATCTTTGAATAGACTTAATTAAATAAATATAGGTAGGTATGCATGCTTGCCGGTAAATTACATAATATGTTTACGGTTTTTTTTTTTATCTATCGCGTGATAATTTAACGGATTACGTAGCGATATTTTGGAATTATGTAAAAACCGTTAAAGATCCAATTGGTTAATGTCTACACTGTTGTTAGCAACTACTTACTACAAGCTTTTTTATTTACAAGGATGAACAGGAATGTGTCGCATCTGGTAGCTGTCGCTATGCCAAGCTTACATCATACATCATATGTTTGTGTTTTTTTGTCTTTAACGGTTCAAAACAGGAATGAAATCATCTCTAAACTGATGCAGTCACCATTTTGCTTAATCAAAGAAATTGATCAAAAGCACAGGAAATGCTGCGGTGGTTTTCCTTGGCCTTTGATCACTTATTTTGCGTTTTACACTCTTTATTCATTTTTTGCAAAGCATGAACAGTTTTAACTCACTTTAACCTTTTTTTTTTGCAATTTTGATTTGTAATATGTTGGTATATGATGTTTAAACATTCCTACTAGAAAAAGCACAGAAATTGAACAATCCCACAAAATATATACCCTTGCGGTGTCCTTCAAACACGATCACACGCGTAAACTTCGTGCACGAACGTAAACAGTATCGGCAAACGAACATAATTGTATGTCGGACGAAGCCATGTACGTAGGGCTGCACAACCCAAATTGATGGGGTGGCGTGGTTATCATGTGACGGCCACGCGACAACCGACGTCATTTCCGACGAAGCCTCCGATAAACCACGAAGTTAGATTGGACGGGGCCATGTCTAACCGCGAAGCTGGATTAGATTCAACGTTTGGCTATGTATTGTTAGTGTACTGTCTAGCATTAGGGGCTCGTTTTGTTATCTGATGTATCTTGTTTGTTGTGTGCGTCTGTAGGGACTTTATGTGTGTAGATTAGGTGAGTAGGGGATGAATTTGTCGGACGGAAAATGGCGAACCACCTTATACAGGTTTTAGACTGTATATTTTAGGTGCACTGACCACAATAAACTGATGGTCCTGTGTACAGATGCTATCTTTCTATTAACTCCATTCGTTTCTAATTTACAGTGACTTGGTTACTGCATAACTGGCGAAATGTGGATGTACTATAGGTATACCTTTGCCTAAACCTTCGGGGATTATGGGAGTGATGTTATTCAAATTCAAATTCAAATTCAAACTGTTTATTTCAGACAATTGTCCATAGTGTTAGTAACAACAAAATAACTTAATGACTAGGGTTAGTAAAGGCAAACGCAAAAGGAAGAAATATATAAAAATCAGATGGAATGGTTCCTTAGCCAATGACGCAGCAGAGGGGAGTCCCATCGATCTGAGAACACGCTCAGAAGACCGTCGCGTTGGAGGTGGCGCGTAGCCGACCCAACATGGAGGCGGCCCTTTTTCTAACGATCGCGTAAAAATCATCTGTTCGCGCCTCCGCAAACATAGTGGACGCACTACAACGCCACGACAGCCCCAGCAGTATCCTAAACGCGTTATTATATTGGACACGCAGGTCGCTGTATGTCCTCTGCGTAAAACTGGTCCAAAGGCTGCACGTGTATAATGACTGGCAGAAAGCTTTGAAAAGAGTCACTTTTACTTGATTTGTACAACGTGCAAACCTTCGAACCAGCATGTTACATCGAACAGCCAACGACCTGCGCTCCCTCTCAATATCCATGTTGTCCCTTAGGTCATCAGTGAACCAATGACCCAAGTACTTAAATTTAGTCACCCATGCTAAAGGAGTGCCACAGAGCGACATACCCGGAACATCCGAGTAGTTTATAGCACTTGCTTTGAACAACATAAGTTCGCTCTTCTTGACATTGTACTTGAGCCCATGGGACACTGCATAGGACTCACAAATAGCCACCAGTATGTTGGTTGAGTATTATATTATACCTATAAACTATGAATCTTTTATGACCTACCTGCGTAATATTAAAGACAATTTCCATTGTGCTACTACCCTCACAATGTCATATAGATGTGATCCACTTCTCTGATTGACATATAATATCTTTCAGTAATGATAGGTATTTGGATATATTAAGGCCGCCACTCCTGAATTTTACGAGCTTTCAGGCAACTAGCTTTGTTAGCTTTTATGTGTGTCATTTTGTTCCATGTTTTATAACTTATCTATATATTATTTGCCAGTTTACTTTTTCTCCATAACTAGGTATAGGTGGGACTTTGGAACAGATTAAAGCAATATTTGCGAATACGAAAGTCGCTATGGTCGTATTCTTACCATGATTGTATCTTAATATAAATTACATTTTACCAGTTTCGAATACCTGTGTAAAGTCTCACATAAGAACAATTTCCAGATTTTCTCTCTAGCATTGATTTAACATTAGCAAGACTTTTTGGAAACGGCCCAAGATAGAACATAGGCCGACTGTTAAATCCTATCTAGACTTGGATAGCAACAGATACAGGAATCTTGCTCTTAGCGTTTCCTCTCGACTTGTTCGGCTCACTGAATTCGAAAGCGTTTCTTTGAATATTTCATAAACATTTTATCGATTGAATTTGGCCTCGGCCTTTAACGATATCCATATTCAAACATACTACGTATATACTATAATTGCTTCATATCACGCTTCAAACAATGTGTTAAATAAAAAGAAAAACATCATTCAGTTTAGTTATTTATCTGCAATTACTTGAACACATAAGATAGTGGATGAATTTGATTCTAATAACACATTTAGCTGTCCACGATACAAACGACTCATTTCATAATAATATACGCTAATAGTAATATTACCCGTTTTTCAATATTTACTTTGCAATTACCGCTATTCCGAATAACGATTAATGTCAGTATCGCAAACGATCACCGTAATGACGAGGGGACTCGTAAAATCATTTTTTTGAATCTGTCATAACCGCTATTGATGTGGTGAAGTTAACATATTGTAAGAAATGCAGTGGTTCTTGAGTGTAATTTACAAGGAACTTAAACAAATCGTGAAACGCTGGGTGAGTCTATGGTTTATATGCAAACAAATTATTGTATTCCAATGTTTTGTAAAACCGTGTAATAAGACCGTCTATTGTGCCAATTTATAACATTGCTTCCGATTACGCGGAACTTACCTAACCCCAAGCTGTAGGATCATAAATACTTCGCAGCGTTACTACAACAACTATTAGTTGCCAAATAGTATTCCTAATCGTATACAACATGCAGACATGTTTGTTATTAGTACTCGCACCTAGTTTAATGTTTGAGGAAGCTTTTAGATAGAAATAGTCAGACAAACATCTGTTTTAGGCTTTGTTTAAATACCCATTGCTCTATGTCCTGTGTAAAGATCAACTGTGTTCGGTTGCTGAGACATTATTAGACTGTTACTTCTAAAATAAATTGAAGCCTGATGGCCGTATGGAAGGTCCTGATCGTATCACAAGAATTAATAAACACGAAAGTCAGCCATTTTGCGTGTTCGAACGTGAAATATAAAAATAATAAACGGGTTGATAGAGTCCAACGCTCCCTGCGTGTCGCGGGATTGTGGACTCGGGTCCGAAGTGACCGGGTCTATGGCGGGACCTTGTTGCGCTAAACTGGTCCGGATGCGCGAGCGCAGGACTGGTTTCGCGTCTGTCATCAGGTGGCCACCAACACTTTACGTAATTTTGCGAACGTAATGTCATTATCACTAATGTGAATGTCATACTTTCTCCCTATATTTCATGTTAGAAAGTACCTACCTACAAAATCTATGTGTAAAATATTATAGACAATATTTGCAAGGCTCCACAAACTTGTTTGCGGAATTTGTATCACTTTGCATATAATTTCCATAGGCGGGAGATACAGAAATGATAGAATTTTCAAATTAATCTAGATCTAAAAATATCTAAAGTAATATCTCATAATGAAAGATTTCATTCACATTTCAGACTTCAGACTGAGATAAGATAATGCATTTGAAATAACGTCGTTTCTATGAACGCCTCAGTATCCTTGTTTCTGCCATAAATACGTCAGACTAATTAATACGACGAACACATTTTCATGTAAATCACAGACGACATTTAGAACCCATCACAATGCGTATGGAGACGTATCTTTGGCCGTTTGCGTAACTTTACGTAATTTCTACTAAGGCTAATCGTACACTACAACAGCGGCAAGCTGCCGCAACGCAAGAGTGCGTCAAAACACAGTAGGAGTCGCGATTGGCCGCGTCGCAACGCAATAATGGTGTCAGTCAACTGTCAACATGGAATATATCCAGTCCAGTGCAATGGATAGTCTCGACGAAGAGCTGTATTTATTCAAACATCTCTTTGACAAAAAGTTAGTTGCTGGTTCTCCAGTCATTCCGTTGCAGCGTTGCCCGTCCCAATATACGTTAATCTTAATATTTACAAAGACTCAAAGCCGGGAACCCACATGTAGGAAAATGCTACGCGATGAGGTGACGTGATGGGTAGTAGAAAATCTAGTCCTGGAAACTTAATGTTCACTGAAATGCATAGAATACTGGCTGCAGTGGGCAGTGGCCTACGCCAAAGGTGCATCTATTTCAATCCTGTACCTTTAGATGCCTACACCATATTTTAGCGTCGCATCGTGTCGCATTAGCTGTTCACGTGGGTCGACAGTACAAGATATTTATTTTTACACACATCGAACTAGTAAATAATGAGCCGAACGATGTTATAAATATAATGTTTCTCCCACGCAACATGGCGTAACATGTCAAGGTTCATACTACATTTATGTTCTCACACCTCGTAATTAACTAATTCCGGTCTGAATGCGTCCATTTGATTGACATTTGATATAGGTACGCATTTTTTTTCACGAGTGATTGGGTATTCATTTTTATGTTTTGTTCTTGATTGGTCATTCTGCAAATACAGAACAATTCCCATTGAGTTGAAATTAAATCACCAATATCTTATTACTATTATAATTTTCAAGTGCATCTGAATAAACAATGGCGGTCGAGTTATCAAATATTCAGTAATAAATTACAATTCCCCAGCTAAACACCACTTGCCTTTGTATTATGCAGAAAAGTGAAAGCTCATAATAATATCAAAACAATAGCGTCCCCATATAAATTTCACTTGCACAAGTACTTACTTGCAAGTTTTCTCGTAACAATATTGTTCTTGATTGTGTTGGCATTGTGCTCGGTAATGTTAGGGTTCACTGATGTACGGTCGTTTCTTTGTTTTTACGTCAAATATATCAATTGTAATGTTGTGTTTTGTAGACAGCTTTCAAGTTACTTTCAAGACGTTCAGGTGGCGGTAAATTTGAAGATTTATTACGAATCTGTTACGCGTACGAAGAGAAATTCTTTTAAAGATCCTCATGGTAGCAAATAGCATAGGAAGTTATTGATTTAAATTACGCTACTTGTGCCCTGCGGTTTCTCTCGCTCCTAAGGGTAGTATCGTTATGACAAATAGCCTATAACCTTCGTCAAGAATGGTAGTTCAGCACGCGTAGCACGTTCAAGCGAAATAAACAAAGTAACTTTTCAAATTTATTGTATTAGTAAAGATTTTAGAAAACAATGAATGGAACAGGAAGAGCTTTGTTACTGGGGTACAAATATCATTATCACAAGTATGACTTAAAGTAAAAAATAACTCTCGAAAGAAAGCCAACGATGACCACACCAGATAAAGACGTACAATCTTTGCTTTACATAAATCAGTGTAAACAGCTGAATGCGCAGTCGTCGATAATATGCAAATATCAAGTTTACTTTCTACGATAAAGCCGTTTGATTTACGACAAAAAGGACTTATCTATCTTAAGTTTATTTGTACGATGTATTTCGTTGGACACCTGGATAAGAAATATGAATCTCTAGATAGTTGCAGTCTATTTGAGAGATTAATATTTGTGAATTGTAGAGCAAATATAATCTTTTCATCACAATCGTCCCTTATCTATTTATTTGGGTCGGCACAATATGGCTCCTTCTTCCATACCTCTCTATTAGGGCTGATGTAGATTAGGGCGGGATGCGCCGCTGCGCCAAAATCTTCCTACAGTGTCCATTTTGAGTGAGCCATCGATCGTAGTGTACTCAGCGGGCCGTATCGCACAATTTTATAGTAAAATGCGTGGTGCTAAGCTTTAGCCGACATCTCAATAATCAACTAATCATCCCCTTTCTAGCCATATCACCTTTACACAATGCATCCTTTCGCTTTCGTTAGCCTTCTCCCACTCTTACACAACCAGACACATTCAAAATAATCTTGACAATTAATTACAGATACTTACTACAGAACAAATTACATTCTATCTCAAACACAAAGCTACCAAAGAAAGCACACAAAGTTATGTTTCTCCAATCAACTTCGAATCGTTAACTTATTGAAACTGACGCTTTAATCTGACATTGAAAGTCTCAACTCATCAATCATGAGTAAATAACAATTTTGATTACCATCACTCTCATATTTCTGCCACCCATCACTTTGAATGACCTCAAAATTCTATTGTTCAAGTTCAATGTAGAAATTCTTGACGTCCCGCGCAAGTTTCGACAAATGAGAAATATTATTTCAATGTTACTTCATGGTACGTAGTTATAGTATCTTAAACATGTGATCTGTATTGTCATCCTCCACGATTTGTGCACCTGTGTTAAAGTTTGCAGACTTGGAGTCCTGCCCACCCAACATACCAGCGACTACAAACATAATTTGACAATTTCTATTTATAGCCCGTCCCGTCTGTGATGTTTGCAGTTAGTGACGAAGAGTCGTATGTACTCGGGAACAGGCCAGGTGTCCCCGGTGACCCCTATCGGTAATCTTGGCCGTCGACGACGCGGAACATTTATATAAATGGCTGTTAGAACATAGAAGGTGCGTTTAGATTGCGTGGGGGTCAGGTAATATACATAACACTGAAGGTGGTATTTTAGTTCGGTTTATTCTGGTTGAAATTATTTCATTTGTACTACTCAAACCAAGCCCTTTTATTTATTAATCCCACACACCAGTTATGACAGCTACCTTAACGATATTTCAAAAAGCAATTAAAATATCATTAACAACTCTGATACTCGTAGATAATTACCGAATTAAAGTAAAGATAATGTTATCTTGACATCAAAACTTACTCGAGCTGCAAAAAGAAAGCGCATAGCTAATGCAGTTTTAATGGGAAAGTGAAATATAGATTTATTAAATAATTAATTCTCAAGACTTCTGTCTCAATAGAATAAAAGTGTATCCATCCAAATAAGGCATAATTTGTTGCGAAGTAAAACGTAAGGCGGCTAATTTCCTGCAATAAAGTGTAGTAATATAAATACCAGTCCGGTACGCTGCGCAGGAGTCGCGTGCGCAATGTTACGTCCGTTTCTTCATTCTTCGACTATCTGTGCGCGGAATCGTGAGATCTTATCTGTATTGTCGAAATTATGATTGGATGAACCTGCTCAATTGTTATGAAAAACATTATGTACCTAGTCATTTTAATTGTTACAATTTTAAACATTGTCTGCCGCGTTGGTCTCGTGGTCGTAACTGCGGAGGGTGAGCTGCAGAGCATAAGGTCCTGGTACGAATCCCAGGTCGGGCAGTCTTGTTGGGTTTTTTTCATCAGGAATCCTCAGAAGCAGTCATAGACTGGAATCACGCCCGGATGATGGCAATAGGCTCACTTTAACATGGGAGGTAAGATAACTGGCGAAATGCGGATGTTCTTTAGTAAGATGCATCCCCTTTACTGACTTAAAACCACCCCGGTGTTCCATCTCACCCCTACGTTTCTAACCCTTCTGGGAGTACAGGTGAGATGTTATGTGATTTGAAACCTTTGTTATAGAGGATCTTTATACCTCACTTTTCGATAACTAATGGGAAATGTCGACACGGTTGGCGGCGTAGTTAAGCGGTTGGCTGTTGCGCTGCGTGTCGCGGGTTCGATCCCCGCACGGAACAAATATTTGTATGGCCTACAGATAGTTGTTCCGGGTCTGGTTGTTTGTGTATGTGAGTTTAAATGTTTGTAAACGCACCCACGATACAGGAGAAATTCCTAGTGTGGGGCAACGTTTTAAAAAAAAAAAAAAACAGGTATGTTCATGACAAACAAAGTTAAATGTAATGGTTACAAATCGCTTGAAATTCTACTGACACTGTCCAAAAAAATCTTAGTACGGCAACTCGTAGCGACTATACTAATTTGATCAATTTATTTTAACAAAGAATCATTGATCAGCCTACTAACGAGTTGTCCTACAGCCCGCGGCTCTGACCGACTTTTACGCATTATAGGAGAAATCTAAGCAATTCGTTTACTTGACAATGGATGAAATCAAGGTGAAAACCGATCCTAATTATACAGTATTAATTGTACTTTCTTTTTCGAACTTAATCCATCCAATCTCTGCCTGTGGGCATTAAAATGTCACGTACGCGTTTATGATAAATAGCATCAAACAAAAAATACACACAGCTGAACATAGAACTTCGTCCATTTTGAGAGTCGGTTAAAAAGAACGGTAATCATTATCACAAATATATCCAGTTTATTTTAAATAATGTTCAATTCATAATAAAATCGAAACTTACTTAACTTAGGGGCTTGTAGCATAATTAAAACGAGGGGTAAGCTGTACTCACCGAGGTAGATCTGTGAATGGGTGACAATAAATTACATACCTATAGCCCTCAGTACCTCGGAAAATACATTAAACAGTTGGTCCCGGCTGTCATTCTTAGATCTTTGAATTTCTGGCTACTGGCTACCCGTAAGCTAGAAGCCCGAAAGTCTACTCAAAGATTTCGTGTTACCCAGTTAAAGAAAGAGTGTTGTGGATGTCAGATAGACAGTCGCTCCGTGTAAATAATGGTATACAGCTGCATCCCATTAGACTGAAAACCGACTACAACGTAGTTGTGAAAAGGCTACGCTAGATTTTGAAATAAAACGACACATAACCTAAAATTCCTAAAGAGGACATGCTTGCCTACTTACATTCTAATATTATTAATTACCCTATGCCTTCGTGTATAACAATTAAAAGACACAATGCAAATCAACACACATCAACCGCCAATTTAACTGACAAGCCAACAAAGCTACCATTCAACCAACAGTTAATTATACCTATTTTCCCATGCACATTTGACACAATAAATTTGTTTATTTGTCTTCCACTGTATCTGTTCAACCGCGTTGCCTGCGTATGCGTCCATTCAATACGTACGCGTGTCCGCGATTTCTAACGTTTGCGGTTTCGCCTACATACATATGTACACAGTACTAAGTAATGTAAGAGGCTTTTCACACGGGCTGCAAGTAGCCGCCACTGGAGACTTCTGTTGATCTCATTTATCTTAAGTGGCTGTATTATTGATATGATATCGTACTTGACTTCAATATACTAGTAGCTGTGGTCTGGTTGAATTTGATGCTTACATATCTACTTCATTACAGCTTGTTTGTAACACTCACGAAATAGCAAATCTATCTACCTGCTCTTTTTTCTATAAGTAATTAAGTACGCAGTGTGTCATAAGAGCAGTGGTATGGTTTACTATGATATTACAGCCTGCTGACCATACCAGGCTAACCAAGAAAGGCGTGCACATGAAAAGCCAGTTACACAAGAGTCCGTGCGGTGTAGTCCCCTATTATCACGGCCCAGTTGTCGCTCGTGTGTCGTAAGCCTGTGTGTGGCGACCCTAATATTTATTGGAGGCATACAATTATGCAAAGAATTTTCTTCGCCATGCTATAGTTGCTTTATGTAATGCAACTGTGAAAGCAGGACAGAGAGACCTGAAAAAAACAAAATGGAAGACCGTGTTTTGAATTGAGGAACTCATTGTTGTTTCCCGAGGCAGATATTTTCGTAAAGATTACTATCAACCAATTAGGAACAAGAATCACAATAATATTATTAAATAAATAGTTGAACATTTCGAGTCTCAGAAACCATTTGAATTCTAATTTGCCGTTTCGACAGCAAAAAAAATATAGGTTCGAATAATTTATTCTCTTTGAGTTATTTAAATTGTTGAAGCAAAAAATCTACAAAGAAGTATATATAGGCTTGATAACTAAATAGATAGGACGTATATAACATACGGACGTAGATTTTCTTTTCAACTTGTAATCAGTTTTCCAGGAATAGATTGGAATGGATTATTAACTGTGATGAGAGATATACGGCGTTCGTTCCTAATATCAAATACATATGTATGTGTAAAGCTTTAGGGATGACTGATGAACTCAAATGGTTTATGGTACCCAAATACCAATAATTGATTTAGAGTGTATGAAAATAACCACTTAACAGAGTTGCCTCTGCAGGGCAAAGGCCTCTTCTCATACAGAGAAGGAACGAACATTCACCACGCGTATTGGTGAATTTAGACTTCAAGTTTCTCAGTTTTCTCACAAAAAGAGTTACTCTGAATAAATGTTAAACGAAAACTAGGAATGTTTTACACGTCCGTTTCGGGGTGTTCCGATTAGGAAACAGGATTTTTTCAGGAAAACGATTAGGAGGACATCCTCATGGATGTGAGCGGTATCGGACTCTTACTAACTAAAAATCACCCCGCGGGAACGTACGATCCTTCCGCAACCCCCGGCTATCAGTTACAGGACCTAACCTAACCATGAGATTAAAACAAGCCCAGATCCTTTTAATAAAACTCTATTAAACATCATTTACAAAAAGTCAACGTACTGTGATAAAAGCTACCACTTTTAGATTCCTAATTAAATTACTTCGTCCAACGCTTTCCATTTTCCTCTTAAAAGAATTTAAGTAATGGAAAAGTAATGCACTTAATCTCATCTTTATCGTATTATAATAATATTAAGCTGTGAATAGATCCTCATAATGAATTCTCGCGGTAATATCCATTTTTTTCTGCTCCAAGAATCACGTCTACGCCAAATATTATGTAAAGCCTGCTTTAGAGGTCGTTGTACTAAGAATATTGAGAAATGACGTCTTTCTTCATTATTATGCATGTTTGAGGTTAAAGGTTACGGATTAATTGTTATTCTGTAATAAAAGATATTTAAAGAAATTCTATCTTGGTATATAAAAGGTCACTTTTCACACAAGCTTCTTTTCTTAACCATGTTGATATGAATGACTCGTATGGGTCTTTAAATGTTCCATCACAGCACAGTTTCTCAGTACATAATATCCTTCCTCGACGACACTGAGGTATAGAAATAACCGGCATTACTTCCTGTCCGGCCATATACCTGCAAGAATAATAAAAAAAAAACTATACATAGATGATAATCAACGTAACGAATCATAAATAACGTCGGTGCAATCTACGATTTCATCGGGAAAAGAACCATTATTAATTTACAAACAAGACAATACATTGAGTTTCAATAATTTTGACTTTAAATTATACAGAGGTTTGAACTATGCAAATTCGGAGTATAGGAAAAAAGTCGTGAGTTACCTACACGATTTCGCTGCCAAAAATACTGGCAATATATCGACAACCTACCTTTGAAACAATGATATTTAACTTCCTATTCAGCTGAAAACAAAAAAAAAGAACAATTGATCAACAAATTCTCGCACGCCTTGAACCTATCGATAACCAATGATTTATTATATTCATCTCACAAAGGAAAGGTTGGGAAGGCTCTGTGGCCTTGCGGCTGTAAAGGTGAGGTCACTCACATGTCTATTCGCTCATAATGGGCAGCAGATGACAGCCGATAAGTCCTGACAGGATAGCTTGACACGTGGCAAGAAAGGAACCTGCCTACCCGTATTGTAACGCAACCGGTCTACACCTTGAGTTAACAATATTTCGCGCAATGAGCCTTAACCAGTGATGGGACGTCATACGACACTAGTTACCTGTTACTTGCTGATAGTTCAATGTAATGTCAACAAGGACATCTCGTTACGGTGCTTGCCCTTTGCTCTATATTTTATTTAAAGTTATGTGGCGACACTGAAATGAAGGGTGTTGCAAGCCTTCGTGACTTCCGAAAGGATATTTACTCAATATTTCCTCTGAGCTCTAAAATCCCTATGATTAATACATTATAGGCTTATGTATCAAGCTCCCCTAAGCTCCGAGGCAAGGAGTTTACGCCCGCCAACAATTCGTCTTCGAAAACGTCAACAATGCCACAAGATCGCCGCCCATAACCGAACACAGCGTTGCCTTGCGCACGCGCAATTCTTTTATTAATTATAGTGTCCAATTCAGTAAGGATATGACGCCATGACGGCGGTGTCCGAGCGTGACCCACCTGCAAATAGAGCCGCACACACGCATGCACGGTATTCATCCTTGAATCGTTTGAGGTAGAAACCATATTGTTATTTGCGCGCGTGCCATCCTAATAATCATGGGCCTCCATAATGTCTCGGATTAAATATGTACATTTTAAGCAGGGAATTGGCCGTTTAAATAAATTGGTCCGTGTGTCTTGGTCCTTTTGTAACGGACGTGTTATTTTAAAATTCCTCAATGTCTGAAGCCCGAAATAAGCTTTGGAGCTACTATTAAGAAAACACGATCGGTAAGTTCTATCCGTTACGACAGATTGAATAATAATGGATCTCAGAACAGGCACATAAACAATCTCTGTATTAGCATCACTATGAGGCACGTACGGCAATAATACATAGAGTTTCGCGATCGCAACACTCTAGTCGTGGACACCATAATAATTGACACGACGACATCATGTAACTTCAAACAGTATGTAGTTGTTATGTTTTCTATAATACTGAAACCAGAGAAGAAAATAATAAGATTATTTATTGTATTCTTTTTATAGGAACACGGAAAGTTCAACAAATAGTAGTCCAATGCTAATATACGAACGATTTCTTCGTCTTTTTATGGTACCATCGACCTGCGTTATGTCATGCGTGACATTTGAAACTGGCTGCGTATGCGCCGCGATTGATTTCATAACTCCATTTAACCATAGTTTGTATTCCCACTGCCGTTTTACCACCGGTGTCGAATCGCAAATCAATTTGGTACTATGTGCTGTAGTTAGACATCACACTTGCAATGTAAATCGATACGGTACTTTAATTTCTCGATTTATTAATCGACTGTTGAGAATGTGTATCGATTATTAAAGAAAATACTTTGGAACTAATAAATCAGCGGATTTTAAATCGTGAAATACCAGCGTATTGCAATTTTATTCATCCGCACATTATGACTTTATCGTTAACATAAAATTATCCAAAAAGCTGTCCAAATGAATCGAATACAATTAAATATTGTACGAATATTTTTTACTGTTTTAAATATCTTGTTGGAAGGAAGAAAAGACTCATTGGAAAGGTTATTTGTCCTTGAATTCCGAATCGATATTCATATTTTAGGTGTTCAAATACCAATTTTAGAAAATCACTACCAGAGCTACTCGTTAAATATTAATAATTCACGTTTATAATTGGTATTTTTTAATAGAGGCTCTAAATATAATGAGGAAGTAGCGCCCAAAACAATAATCACCTCTCAATAATAAAATTATTAGATGGTGTCATAACCACGATCGATAGTTTTTTTTTGTAACTAAAGCAACAATCTCAAGGTGAAACTCGGGAGTTCCGTAAGTAAATAACCCAATAAATAAAAGCTAAATGTACTTCATGAAAGGTACGAACAGACTAAATAATGGAATTGGAATACTCGAGGATGTTGAACACGTATCTTGATCTTATTCCGAATCTATTTACCTTAAACGAACGCCAGAGGAAAAATCTCGAAGCTCTTTCCAATCCAATCTTTATGGAAGTTGGTTTGTTCATATTTGGCCGACTACAGAGGCCTTAAAAACGAGTTATTAGTTGATAAGTATAATTACGTAAAGTTCATTGGTTACTCACTAACATGGTCAACACAACACAACTGACATTATAACTCGTTCTTTAAATCACGGTCAACCTTTCACGTCTTTTCATGAAGTCCACAGGATTATTTGAAAATGTTTTGTCTACAATACTATCGTAGTGTGTGGTCCAGCTTCTATTTACACACGATCTCGAAGCAAAGGAAATATATATACAGATGATTCGATGAAAAACTACTTTCATCTTTATCGAATCAACGATAAAGTTTTATTCAAACTGGTTCTCTGAAACAGAACATATAAATTTATATCGTGTACCGCTACATTATAAATGAATCAGTCGTAGTAAATTTTTACATCATAAATAACGATACAGGCTCGCACTAAGTGCGTATTGTATTGTTAGGTAGAAAGCCAGCCTGTCAGATGGTTGCGGCTGATGATTCATGTTATATTCAATGCTTATAACATCGTACGTGAGTTACGACATACGGACTAGTCGAATTTTTGTATCGTTTCGCAATCTTGCCCAGCCCTTGTAAACTAAATGTCAGTCACATCGAATTTACACTTTACACGCTTTTTATATCAGCCATCTCTTTGGCAGCACTCAGTATTTCTTAATTCATTAAATAGTTCAGAGATTTCGAAAACGCGCTTTATGCCCTGTTGCGTTTGCCATTGACCCAATAACTTTGATATATTTTTTGTTTAATAATTTCACACTTTAGGGGACAGGATTATGGCTTTTTTTGTGGAACGAGGGCGTGGGTTTTATAATATAATTACAGAACTGACATTTTATAATTTCGTTTGAAAATAGCTATAAAACATCGTTACCATAACATTCGTAAAATCTATCTGGTATCATAAATACGCCTGTGACGTCTCTACATAAGTGTATGGAGTAGCGGAGTTTCAATTCGAGCCTACACTGTTTCAAATAAATGTCTATTTCTGTTTACTCCGAGGTTCGCCGACCGTCCGTCACTCATCAGTGTGTTACACCAAACTGCTTATGATTTATATCGTAGTTGCCGAGTCCGTCGTCGCTCGGAGTAACTACCGTTTCCGACGTACCTATCTGACCATCGAACTTGTAACATTGTACAAGCGTCCGTCTGTCTGTCAGTCATGATCGTGCGCCTGCGCTTCCAAGAACGGATGCCTCAGTCCCGCGCTCCAGGACGTCCACTCATTACGTACTATTAGACCTCTGCGTGCCTCGGATTGTTCCGTAAATGGACGGTTAATTGCAGTGTTTTACGGCTAACAGGATTTATAGTATGTCCCGGAGTCCAGGTGCGACTTTGTCCTTATCCGACCACGAGAATTCAAGACCCTTGATATATTTTTTTACCTATGGGATTTAATTTTCTCTGTCATTACATCAGTTTTAGCTTATTAGAACGTATTATTAATCAGAAGACAACACTTATAATAAAACTCTGTATTTGCATCGCTTACTACTCGGACCAGTCGACCATTAAATCGCCAACGTAATTGTCTATGCTCAAGTGCATGGCGTAAACCGTTACGGCGGGGAAAGCTTTTCATCATGTGGACACGTCCCAGTAATTGATATGTTCCATATCTGTAACGCGATGGTACACTTAGTGCGGAGTGCACACTGCTTTAGAAGTAAGCCGTATACCCGGTGGAATTATCCATCAGCAAAATTACAAAATTCCGTACAAACTTTCACCCCCTAATTAACCCTTTTAAGAAATGAATTTGTCAATAATTATTCTTTAGTGCACATTTTCTGTATATACCACAACTTTTGTGAAAAATAATTCTAACACATCCAGCAGTTTAGACTGTATTCTCTGACAGTTAATTAAGGATCAATAATGATTACATTCAATTGCATCTCATTTATTTTGTTAAAATTATCCTGAAATCCGAACGCAACCGTCTATGAAACCTCAGCATGTTTGTGAAAGTACCAAAAACTAAAAAAACCGGTAACAGCAAGGTATCTGCTAACTACGTCATCATCTGCCTAGCCTTTTCCCAACTATGTTGGTGGCTTCCAGTCTAACTGAATGCAGCTGAATATCACTATTTTACATGGAGCGACTGCCTATCTGACCTCTACTACCCATTTACTGGGCAACACGATACCCCTTGGTAAGACTGGTTGTCAGATTTAAGGGCTTCAGACTACTCGTAACAACTGTCAAAGATTTACAAATGACAGGACCAACGGCTTAAATATGTAACGTATAGACACCCATCCACTGACTGACCTCAACAAGCTTAGATTAAGCTCTGATCGACCCGTCCGGCTGTTTTTATTTAGCCAAGGAACTTATCCACATTAATTTTAAAGTACGATAGACCCATCGTTTTTGACCATCCTCACCAAGAAATAATTAAAACATGACCAAAGTAGAAGTTGTCATCGGATTTTTAACCCTTCGCGCTTATAACGCGGGTTTTTACAATTTGATTGTCAAAACCCAGAAGACAGTTATTCGCAGATGTCTTTTAACATCTTATCCTTATTTCTTACGCGGTACTTCATACGTAGGCAACAGGAAAATACGTGTTCTCAGTATAAATCGTTCTTGGCTTCCTTTTGTAGCAAGTTGACACATAGCGCAAGAAAATCCGGAATTATTTTAGTCTCCTTTCGTCTTATAGAAGTTGTCACTTCATTTAGATTTAAAAACGCCATGTTTTTCCCTAAATAAATAATCTTTTACAAATGCTACGTGGCCCTTCTTTTAAAGTAAACGCCTGCTCAACATTACAGGAAAATCTTGAACCATTTTTGACGTAACATAACATCAAATATTGGTATTTTTTCGAAGAGTTGGGCTTAGGTTTACATACAGATACACTTACATTTTGCCAGTAATGTTAACTAACATGTAATAAGGGTCGAGTCTATTTCCATAAACAGAGCACAAATCCAGACTCGGAGAACTACTAAGAAATCCCATATGGAAAAACCCAATTAACACGATCATTTATGTCTCCTTGTAAGTAGAAGTTTAAATTAACGCATTATCCCTGAATCAAAACAACTGGAAGTTATGGGGGCCTTTGCCCAACAGTGGGATGACGCAAGCTAACAGTATCAGTAACTAGAAGTCCCCACTCCATTTACACTGAAACTTTCCTGACCTAAGTGTAAACAGTGCATTTATTATGAAAACAGCGCATACATCTCAATTGCCAAAGCGAGCGCGGACAAAGAGGTTGCACCACATGGCGGCCGAGGCAGACCGAGTGTCTGCTTTCTGAGAAGCGCACCGGCCACATACGAATGATAAATGTGAAGCACTTGCGCACTGCTCATTAATTACAAACACAAATGTACATAATTCCCGACGCTCTCTCTCAAAAGTAATCGAGTTTTTTATCGCCTCTGTCTCCAATTGACATTACAGTTTTCAATGTTGATTTCTAACAACAAATTGTTCCATCAATATCCCCGCTGTCGATCTAAGAGATTTATCTTTTCCTTAACACATCAACTTCTTAACATTGTTTAGAAGAAATTGGTCTGCTATTGTTACAAATAATGCTGCAGGAAGTCTCTAAAACGTTTTTTTATCGCATCGGAAGTCGATCCAAGAATACTTGTTATTTTCAAACCTAATAAATATCGTAATCTGTTTTTACTTCGCCGAGAAAAAGCTTTAATTTGGAATTCCTTAATTTAACATCGAATAGCAGAGTTAACCTTACGAATAAGAGACAAAGGTCTGTAATTGATTGAAAGCAGAATACAGGAATTACGAAACCAAAACGCGTAGCTATCAATTGATTTCTAAATCAAACGCCCTCACATTGTGTATCCCCAATGGCAAAATAGAATTGCAATAGCGCATCTCAGTAGGCTCCTTACTGTCAATCGGTTATCCTGCAATCGGGTATCTGCGCGCACGCACGCCGCGGCGTCCGTCTGCGACGCAGCAAACTGCCGGGGTCGACGACCTTGCTCGCCCGACGTGGAAATATAACGAAACACTGGAAATGATTGCGAAAATATGCATTTGTCCATATAAAAGGGAAAATATGTCTTTTCAGTGAGTCAACGCAATCGCTACGTTACCGACGCTGTCGTAGGACGCCGAATAACATGGGTTGAAATTCTGGCAATACGCAGAGCACAGATATTTTGTTCATTAGTTGTGTCACAAACAGAGCATTAGTTAGGTCAGTTCAGAAGCTACTAGATGTATTTTCCCGAAATACATTTTCCTTAAAACACCCTTGGTCATCGCCAGTGATAATAATATGAGTCATTAACTCACACGAAACCTTACCGAGGTTACTAATCACTGTTAAGTAACGCTGTTAATTTTCACTCACCATTACAAATCTGTCAAGTAACCTTATGATCTTGCTCAATTGACTTACTCATCAGCTCAGGAACTTTCTCGCCTAGACAATGTCACCCACGTGGCTCATCCAGTCTTCCGCATCCGCGGCCCATTCAATGGACGAGTGGGTGACGGACGCTTGCCAATTATTATTGTTTACTTTCTATCGTTAATTATATATTTTACGAAACAAAAATCTATGTGATTCCATAGTGTCAAGTTACCTGAAGTATTGATGAAAATAACTGTCATTCAGGAGATTTATGGTGGTCGTAGGTACGCCTTCGAAATGCCAATACATTTATACATAAACAAACTGCTTTGAGTGACTAATTGACTTAAAAAATTAACAAGCTATTCCGTCTATTGGCCAATACCTGCCCACATTTGCCAGAAGTCACTCAATGTCTCAGACATCATTTATAACAAGTATCTACTCATTTACACTTGTAAATGAGGCATCAGGACGATCGATAGAAAGTGGTATACTCTGATTAATAGTAGGAGTCAGTCGTCTCTGTCAAATATTTGAGTTGAAATATTCGCATGGCAACTTTTCCTTTCATGTCTATCATTTGTTTCACCATTGTGTCGGTCAATCCACCATAACACATACATGTGCTTGTTTTAATTAATTCTATAAAATATAAACTTCCTACGCCTAATTATTTTCGCTGTAAACTCTTTCAACTTTCTTCTACTGAAGTTTATATGAGCTAATCAACGAATAAATTGGACAGAATGAAAGCTCGTTATACAAATATAGTGGTAACTCTGAATTTAGATTATGTAAACAAATATAACATCCAATATTAAAGAGAATGTACATAATATACCCCAATATTGAGATAAGTAGGGCATCGCGAAAAACGTGAAAACACCGAAATATTTACTTAAACGAAACGTTTTTATTAAGCTTTTTTTACTGTGAAAGTAAGATCTGTGTTAGCAAAGAGAAAAGTAAACTTCACAGAAACATTTTCGCTAACGTTTTTTCGCAACTGTAATTAATACCTAAAAATGGTAAATGGAGTATCCACTTTAAGCGAATTTAGTTTATATTACAACTAAATGTTAAATTAAAAAAAAAATACCTCCTCCTACCTCCAAGAAAAATAACAACCATTATTCGGTTAAGATAAACAAATAGGAAAACAAATAGACAGACATATAAATTGCTGTACAATTTACTTTTAATAGCGTTTTCTCTCGCATGGTTACAATTTCTTGTATTGACAGATAAACTGACAACATGATCGTTCCAATGTACAATAATAAAGTTGATTATTATTTCTGGTATCATAAAACGTGGATTTCTCTTGTATTACGAAACCATCTCACAGAAAATCTACATTAATTACATTTTGTTCTGATAATACAAGATGGTGCACTTAACGGAACAATTTACTCCATAAATAAACCTCGTACGTAATTCCTAAGCTTATTTTCAAGTACTACCGAAGCGGTTCAATTCTCCTTATCTTCCACTCGTCATTAATACTGTAAGAAACTAATTAGCTCTCGGTACACGACAATACTGTATTCAGAAGGAAATAAATGAAGTTATTAAAGTAGCAGATTAGTTCCGAGCGATCGGCGGCCGATGGAGCGGCACGAAGCATCGCCCGGCTGCCTTTCGGGGTCGAAACACACCGTAAACAAAACAAAACGTCACTGTAACTGACTTATCACACTTGTCAGATTACACATCGGACATTGACTTTATGGAGACGCCAAAAGGTGAATCGATACTTGCTAACGTTACTAAGACAGTGCGCACAGCAGAGTTACAATAATGTCTTTGTGTTTAGCACAAACGGATGTTTCAGTTGTTGCACCCTATTACATGGGAGTAAACATCCCTGGTGAAATGTGGGTGTATTATAGTTACTCCTCTGTGTGACACTTCAGGGAATACAGCCGTGATTTTGTGTTATAGTTTTCAGTTGTTTTTTTTACTATCAGTTTTATTGTGAGTTTGTGTGTGTGTGTGATAGTCGACTTCAAAAGGCAAACTATTTGTCGATATCGCTCAGTTAGTCTTAACTCTGTTCTGCAGACAGCCTAAGTGCCAAAGAAAGTTAAACGTTAAGATACTATACACAGACATGTCTCTTAACGTACGTACTAACGTGAAGCATTGCCGACAAGTATGATAACTCCTTAACACGTCGTGCAATAACACTTTTACAATTGAAATAACATTTAGTGGAGGAGAAATTAGCAGATGTGCCAATCATGATACACTTCCGCACAAATATTATTACGTTGGTTCCGTATGCGTTTTGTGTGAGCGATGACTCTACATTCGGAATGAGGGTAAAAGCTTCTGCGAGTTGCGCGATTAATTTCGAGACATCTTTATTAAAGTATTTATGTTTACTTTGCAATAATCATGGCAGATTGAAATGCATTAGTTACAAGCATATGTGGCGCGAAATATTTTTTCTGGATAATTCATTTTGATGTATCTACCTACTTATTGCATAACCAATAACATTTATTTCCGTTAAATGCACACTAATGTTATTACCACGCCTATTCAGATACAAATCAAATGAGATTCTAATGTAATGTCATCTTACGTCACCAAGCTTTTATTGCGTACATAAAAAAAACGTTAAGTTATGTAACGCAACGTTATCAATTGTTATTATGACCGTTATTTACAAGTAGGCTATCGGCTATCATTACCTATATTAAGACTATGATAGCCGCAGCCCGTGGCTTCGCCCACAGTTCTATTTGATCAGCTTTCTAGATCACAACGTAATTGTATAATTGTAACTATTTGATTATGTGTTATCGTTCTCTGATCAGATGTTTTGAAATATGATGTCTTAGATGCCATTAAGAAGTTGGCAAGTGCAATTGATAGCCTTTTTTTTATTTATTTTTACAAGCTTTTGCGACCAGCAGGCGGAGAAGTAAAGCCTTGGTTGTGATGTAGTATTATTCAAATAGTTTGTACTGTTTAGATGTGTACACCACGGACGGTAGACATGCAGGTAGGTATACCTGCATATCTTTTCTCTTTCTCGCGATCTCTTACAGGCAACTTTTTGATGGACTTGCCATGAAGAGGTTGTCTGCAGAGATCGCATTTAGCGACTAGGCGGCCCATTGTTACACCCTATGTAGCTCTTAAAGTTATTATTTGTAATTTTGTATGGTGTGCAACAAAGAGTATATATTCTATATTCTATTGTAAGTATTCTAAACAGGCCTACGTGATAAATAACACACATCGCTTCCAAAAATCCATATCCAATATATAATATCCCTTTAAATTATTTCGTATCGGAAAGTAAATATAAAGGAGAGTGATCTGAAAGGTTTCGAGAATTCGACATAAACAAACGTACGCAAGACGTGTGAATTATGTTTAGTAACCAGTCCCGCGCACGCTTTGAAGATACCGCTATCACGGACGACTGAACTTTCAACTCCGCAATTATTTTTGGATCATTTGTTTTAGCCGACATTTATTTACCTTGTTACCACATACTATTAGGCTTATTAGTTGTGCGGAAACTCGTTTACTCATACGTGAAAATATGACGCGCATTTAAAATGAATGATCGCCTACACATCTCAGGGTTGTCGAAGTGCATTCAGTTCGAAATAACTTACGTAATATTATAAAACGCATCTGATGACCGCGTAGGCCGTATATCCGTTCCATTTTCATGAAACAATGATATAAATAGAGTAAAATAGGTTATAAAACATGAATGTATGAAACTGCCTGACCCAAATACGCGAATGACGTCACAGTGACGTCAGGTAACGTAAGGCGGGTCGGGATTAACCATTGACTGCTCGGGTTCTGGTTCCTATTATACTTTCTATCCGATAAATACGTAAATCCGCACATTACACCGTCCATCATAATACAGGATGCGATTAAGTAGAAAGTTACAAAACGCGTTTACTGGGTGAATATAGAGTTTTGAAAGTAATGTGAAACAAAACTGTTAACTAGCATGCGAACGAATTTAGAAAACTCTTGAAAACATTTAGATTTTATAAAAAAAAATCTACCTGTAATAGAATATGCAATCAAAATGTATCGTGAGATTCAATGTATTCCTGAATATAACTTTAACGGTCATATATTATTTAATAAAACACTAACATTAAAAAGCTCTTGTGATTTTAGCGTTTACATAATACTAAATTAATTGCTATAAGTCTGATATCTGCCACAATCTCTCGCACAAAATGGCCCTCTTAAGATTTCAGCCAACGTCTGGCTGTCGTTGTTATGCAACAGTGATTCATTATTACCAAATATCGATCCACACTACTGCACGCACCATAAATCTTTCAAGACGCCGCGTTGAATCATCCAACCGGCCTATTGTTTATTCGACACTTAGTCACGATAAGTAGATTTAATCGACACAGTTAGACCACGCCGTACACAAATCGCAAAGTTACGTAAAAAAGAAACGCAAGAATTACGGAAACTGTCAAACGTATTTACTGAAAGCGTTATGTATCATGTGAATGGGGCATTCGATTCGACATCTCTCATTTTAAACACGAGAAATCTGAGCAAATTACTAATCGTTGAACGTCAGAATAGACGTCAATCGGAATCACTCCGGGGTTGTTATTAATGTACTACATCTAAAATTTGAAGTTTAATTGCAAAGCAACATGCGTGACGAATGATCTAGGTACTGAAAAGTTTGTTAAATATTAAGACACGGTTCATTGAGAAAAGTAGGACATTTACCTCACCGGTTTCAGCAGACCAATCTTTCACTTCGACACAATGTCAACAGAAAGCAAGAAAATCCACGTAAAGAGTTCAATGACAAACCATGGAAATTGGATGAAGGGTTGTCACCCAACGGGAATAAAAGTATGTAAATTAATAACTTGCGGACTGACATACATCCTGTTAAAAGTATTTGAAATATAAATGAATTCTCAGAATTTGGGAAAATTCCACGTCTTGCTTCCGACGGGAAAGGAGATTTAAGAAGGCCCGGGTTCAACAGTTGCTAAGTGCCTAAAAATGTTTTGGCGTTATTTGACAGCCCTGTATTTCTAAGCGCGAAGGAAAAGTATGACAAATCACGATCATTACCTCGCGTTCGCGGTTCCGAAGAAATTACGAGTGGCACGGTCATTGACGAGTACTCGATTATAATTCACTTTGCAAATTCGTGTTGCCGGATCTTAGCACTCGCTTGGCACAGCTAAATAATGTTCGTTGAAGCTGCCTAATGTCTAATGACAGATAGGTTCTTACTAAATCACTCTGGTCATTTGAAAGCTTTGAATAATGTTGCAGTCTTCATGTTAAAGAAAATCTGTGAATTAATATTTATACCAGGCGGTACTACCGTTTTACCATTTTGCCTCAAAGCGATTGAATTGAAACGTTAGTTTTGAAATTACTCCAAAATTACAGAAAATTTGCCCAAATAAATGTCTGCGAGCCGAGGCTATAACTTCAAGAACAACAGAACCGTATTTATTATGTTGAATGGGTCATCCGGAAAAAATCACCGTTTTCCGTACCGTGAAAAAAGCCATTTTGGCAGACGGCGCGGAGTCTGCGCGGGAGCACTTTCTCTGCGCAGACGCAGCTCGGCAGAACGCCGTCATAGTCCTTCAGACGAGCGCGCGCGCCGCCCGCCCCTCACTGCTGCAGATTTCCGGAAATTTATTCAATTTTCACGTTGTTATTTTATCGCCGGTATCGATTCGGTCGAGCACTCCGTTCGGATGATTGAAATAATACAACACTTCAATATCGACAGCTACGGATTTGTGTCATTAATCTGTGAGATATTTCGGAAGTTCGCGAATGAAGTTAGGGCCATTGCCCTCGTGGTGAATTCAGGTGAAAAGTTCGCTAGAAGGGTATTGTTTCGTTGAGTGTATCGAATAAGTGCATAGTGTGTGGTGCCGGTGGTGAGTGGCGTGCCAAGCTGTGACAATGAGCACCACGCCTCGCCCTCACCTGTGACGTCCATGGCCAGACGCCAAGTCATGACACTCTGGTATACCGATATATTGGTGAGCATGCATTCAGTTTTCCGATGTTATTTCAAGCGTTGCATTTAAGTATATGATGCTGTTGTTTATGAAGCTGTAGTGTTGTGTGTCGACACGAGGTTTACAAGAAAAGCTTCTACTGTGTTACAAATATTAACCTGACAGCTATGAGCAAGCTCATCCAAGAGTGATCGTGCATTTGAAGCTATAAAAAAGAAAGATAATAGATCAATAAAAACTCCATATAAGAAAGTAAGAGTTAATCAAAGTTCACATTCTCATAAACATAATAAAGAGACTATCGATTCGTCTATACGATCTCTAATCGTCTGAGCGTCGTTTACCTACATTTTTAATTCGTCCAAGCGAAGGCGTCGCAGACACAACACGCCTCGCAATTACGATTATTGGAAGGTATAGGCAATTGACCTACAAGTATAGTGATATGCTATTACCGATAGAGGTGCCGCCGAGCCTGCATCTATCGGGTCAATCACTCGATAGTTCCGACATTCTTCGGTGTACTTTCTATATAATCACCGCACTCGCCCTCGCAAACGGGACTAGCCAACGAACTTCCTCATTAGCTCCCCTGTTAATTGTTTATTAGCATCTCTAGTATATTGCATGCTCGTTACGTCACCGTGCCACTTCTGACAAGCCGTTGACCCACTAATTGCGTTTGATGTGAATAGGTTACAATCGCTAAACGTTGTCGTCGGTCACAGACGAACATGATTTTTTACTTCACTGTTACATATGCGGAAATCGGTTAGTGTGGGTCAATCTCAATAAATCATCGATTCTTATCGCGGACCGACAGTTTTCATGACTATTGGAAGCACGATCGTTTTCTCACATAAACCGAAATTGAGTATAATAGCATTCGATCACGATAAGCCAAATGGTTCTACTGTAAAATAAATGTATTGTCTTTAAAATGGAGAGTCGTGCTCATTTTTCGAGTCGCTTCTCCAAGTAAATGTCGTTTGTTGTTTTTGGTTAAAGGTTAATAGGTTGGATGTCAGAAATAAATTATTAGCACATGTTTTTCCGTGAAATGTGATTACTAACATTGGTTACAACCATCTGTTTCCCATTTTAAGTTGGCTGGAACGTAAACGTATCAGTTAAGTTGGCTGGAACGTAAACGTATCAGTTAAGTTGGCTGGAACGTAAACGTATCAGTTAAAATTAATCATGCAACTCAAACATCACGTTATTTAACATGTAGAATGAAATACTGCACTGTGAAAGACGCTCAGCATTGTACGTAAAGCCAGCATTACAACTCATTTAAGATTTCAAACTAAATACGGTTAAGTAGATGGTAATCTATAGCGCACCGTGACAAGGGCCTTGAATCGCGTGCCGTGACAATGTAGCACGCATCCGCAGAAGACGCGACCGCCTTCGTACTTTCGATTTCCTCTGAGTAACGAGGCACTGGCGCGAGTAAACAAACACTTCTTAACAAAACCTATTCACTATTACAATAAAGGCTAGAGAAATGCTTAGTCTTGTGCACGACGCGACCCACTATTCTGTCAATCTCTGAAACCGTTACGATTCTTAAGTTTGTTATTTTTTGCCGTCTAACGATCGTCAAAAGCTTTTGGCATTCATTACATTAATTACTCATCTATTTCGAAGCGTGCTTAAAATATCTGCTAGCTTTATTGTTTAAATAGACAACCCTGGTTTTCTTGAATAATAGTCTTGAAGATTTATCGCACATTGCTATATACAAATCAATTTGGCAGATGAATGTACAACCGAAAAAAACGAGCTATTATTTTGGTGATGGTTCGTTTTTTCCGGCAATTCGGCGCCTGTATGATGCGCGCGCGCCGGATATTCAGAAGGATCACTCCTATCAATGGAATATTAAATTGAAAGAAACTGATAACTATGATCTGAGCACTACAATTATGGTCTTCTGGCCAAAACCCTGTGCCAACCCAAGCAAATAAGTACAACAGTTGTGTGTGCCTAAAACTGTTTACAACTAAGCCTTCTGCTGCTTCCTTATCTGTGTCACCGTCATCACAATGACTGCCGCCTTCACTCAATAAAGCTCACGCGAATCATACTGAACACTTGTCTGATTCACGACTATTCTTTCTGAAATACCTATAATTAGAGGAGGGGTGAAAGCTAGACAAGACGCCTTTATTTTAGTTCCGTGACTTGTGTCGCCTCGCGACTTGTCAAACAACTAGTTTTTCGGAATGTGCAGTAATTACAATAATTTCGTTAACTGCTAGACACGGTTCGATTACACGGTACTTCCTCGACTTAATAGATGGCCATGAAAAAGTTGACTATCAATTATTTTGAGCTTTCATTCGTCCAATTATAATCTGGTTTTGTTACGCGATTCATCTTGCATGGGTCTACGTCATAATACCCTGTCTGCTTGTCTTCTTCCTCCACTCGTGCCTAAGCATGAGCGTGTACAAATGGCCTGGAGCCAAGACATTGAAAACATACGCGTACATAAGCTGGTAACTAATCTATTGTTACTCTTTATCGTTAACGTCATCGGTGCACGTTATTGCTTCGGTTCACCGCTGGTAATGTAAACTGTTTAAAAGAAAAGCTATTTCTCAATTATTTACAAAACAAAATGTCTTTAGGTAGGTTATTATGGGGACACCTGAAGTCGTGACTGAATGACATGAACAATCATATTATTCTTTAGAAGACAAGTATTTTTTCGATTTAGAGCGTGCGTAATGAAAATTTGGGATTGAAGACTGAAAAATTCTTTTAATTTATGTTTAAGCCTTACTAGATGTATATGTAACTAACTCCTATTTCAAACTAAAGACTAAAATTCTCCTTTCTTTTGTCACAGAGCCCCGGCGCGGTGAGCGGCGGAGGCACGGAGGCGCAGCCCGGCTCCAGGGACGCCCTGGACGTGCGCTACTCCCTGGCAGCCCTCGCTGATGACTACACCAAGAGGAAACACGTGGTCAGAGTTACCACAGCCGCCGGCGCCGAGTTGTTACTACAGGTAGGTTTATGACCGTGGTAAAATTTTAGATAGGAGTCCAAGAGGCGATAGAGAAAGATCTTGCTAAAGTTATAATCAAGGCTTCCATCATCCGCTTCATCAGCCTTAAGAGGTGAAGACCAAATAGACCTATTTAAAATTGATCCTCGCAATACACCGATAACGGCTCCTGGGTATTCTTCGTCGTCTGCAAGTTTTATAGTATACATACGAGTTAAACTAGTGAAATTAAAAGCACGCGGTGCGTAGCAATATTTTAAGTACCGAGTGCCTATTGATTGAAAACAACTCTATTTCAAACGTTCATTAACCTTATCTGCCACTCTTACAATACATTTGAATATAAAAATACAACAATGAGTTTAGTTACATTTATCCAATACAAACACTGCGGCATTTTGCCAGAACACGTAATTTTGGCAAATTGTTGAATGCTAGAATGTTTCAATTATAATTAGCAGCTACGACGTAAGGTACAAATCACACAATACTTCCTTTGATTCAAATGTAAATTCTATTCATTCAGACCATCGTGTTGTTAATATTGCTACCTACGTCACGGTAAATAATAGATATTAGGAATGACAATTAATCACATGAGTTCCTCAAGAAGAAATAAACCGACTTTCTATTTTTATCAACAATAGATTAAATTGTCTTTGTTTGTCGTAGGCCGAAGGAGCAGCAGATGCTCAGCGATGGCTAGCCGCGCTTCGCCGTCATTCCGCGGAGCCTCCCCCGGCCGAGCCGGCGCAGGCGCAGGCCGCGCCCGCGCCCTCAGCCCTGCCCGCGCAGGACTGCCCTTCGCCGCTCCCGCCGCAACGCAGCAAAAAGATCGGCAGGAATAGGTCTCCTACTGGTAAGTTCTCTCTTAAGTTTCTTGCAAAACTCATCAGTACCTCTAGTAGAACTTGGGACCATCAACTGATTCTTTACATATTTTAGATGTATGAGAACCACCAGACACCAGTAATCAAAATGTTAAAAATAATTGTAGTTTTTGGTGACAGCTGTAAAGAATCCTTGGGACCACACCTTTGGAAAATAAGAACCTCAAATTCTGATCAAAGTCCTAGGCTCTTTTAATTTCTTTTCTTTACAATAAAACATGACTGTACTCAAAAGTCATTATCTTTTTGTACCTTCAGGCCCACCGACACCAACCCTCCCCTCGTCTCCCAAGAACAAGACGTGGAAGGGCCGCATGGCGAAGCAGCTGCGCCGCATGCACGGCGGCGCGGCGGCGGCGGCGGCGCCGGCCTCCGGCTGGCTGGGCGCTCCCCTCGAGCGCTGCCCGCACGACCCCGACCACCCGCTCGTGCCCAAGGCTGTCACACTACCTGCGCATGCCGTTGAGGTAAGAACTCGTGAAAATATCTTGAATCCTTGAAGCCTGTCTGGCAGGTGGATATTTTTGCCAAAATGATCACCAATTAAATCACTCCCGGTTCCTAAGACTATCTCTTCAGAGTGGCTATCATAGCAAAAATCACACCTTTTCTTTTTTAAACGACTAGTTTGACATTCCAAAAGGTCCAATTTGTTTTACGATGCTGTACCGGGCCCCAGATCCAAGAGCACTCACGAGTTAACCACTTCACCGCCCCCCTAAAACCCACCTGAAATTTAAACTACACCACTGTACTGTAGGCCGACAGGGTCCATAATTGTTTCTCTCTAATTGTATCTTTACCACCTGTATATGTACATTATGGATTGCAATAAATCATTTGAATTGAATTGAATTGTAGTAACATTTGGTGTCCCGTCCAGGCATACGGGCTCCGCACGGTGGGCGTGTACCGCGTGCCGGGCAACGCGGCCGGCGTGGCGGCGCTGGCGGCGGCGCTGGACCGCGGCGAGCCGCCGCCCGCCAGCGACGCGCGCTGGGCCGACGTGCACGTCGCCTCCAGCCTGCTCAAGGCGTACCTCAGGAGGCTTCCCGACCCGCTGCTCACGGCGGACCTGTATCCTGCGTTTATTGGTTAGTTTTATTATTTCACGTAACGTTTCACACCTATATTCCCTGTTTTGGGGAAACAGGTGTGACGAAAACGCTCACATTTCATCAGCTATAAGTCTCATGTAAAAGAGAACAAGCCTATTGCCGCTAACTAGGGTTAAACCCGGATAACTGCAAAAGATTTTGATCAAAACTTTGAGATTGATAAAATCGTGGCTAGAAGATATATGACATCATTGCAATCCGGAATTTTGATCAATAGGGTGTAAAAGACCACTAGTTTGGTTATCAAAAGGCTATCAATGTCTAAGCTTAAAATCTTCCTAATACTAATTTGTATTTAATGTTGGCTCGCTTATTCAAAGAAGTCTATTTTGTGCGCAGGAGTGGAAACACCCAGTGCTGCCATTATACAGAACGGTTGAGTCTTCTTGGATATCATTAATATGTAGTTGCCTATCGTGACATCCGTGTTCAATAAACAAAGTCGACCATGCTTGACTATTAAACACAACGGTCGCCACTACACCAGTCAACAAACTGTTTATTAGATACACTTTCTTAAAACGTTCAATATAAGCAACATAATCATCACTTTTTTTTTCTTTTAGAATTTACCTATATGTGTAAAGAATATTTTGAGTAAGCGGTCAAGCCTGTTGTATAATCTATGGTCATACCAATATCTGTCTCATGTGCTCTAAACCCAATGTGTGGACCAGACCAAACCAAAGATAAATATAATATAGAAATGGTGAAAAATTAAGAAAAAAAACATTTTAAATAATTAACAAAAAATCTAAACATATTTTTCTATCCTCAGCTGCCGACAGGTCACCAGAAAGAGCAAGGGAACTCCGTCGACTAGTTCGCGCATTACCGGACGCGCACTATGAAACACTCAAGTACCTGATCCAACATTTGCGCAGAGTGGTGGCGCATTCCGCCTACAACAAGATGGAGGCGCGAAACTTGGCCATAGTGTTTGGCCCAACGTTGGTCCGCGCGGCCAGTGATGACATGTTGGCGATGGTCAATGATATGTCCAGCCAGTGTCGAATCATCGAGTCTTTCCTCACACATGTAAGTGTACTAATATTGTTTGGCTGGGTTACTTACATATCATTAGTAGTCGATGAACGATATCTATTGGTTGCTTTATTAAAAAACTCATAAAAATATTAAAACTACCACGCAATATTCAAACGGATCTAAAAATGTTTTTATCTACTTGCAGTACGACTGGTATTTCGAGGAAGAAGAGGGCGATCCTCCGATGGACCCTCCCACCAGCGCAGAGGAACTATCCCCCGCGCCCGCGCCTTCTAGAGACCTACTCATACACAACGTTAAGAAAATTGAAGGTAAATATCTTCACGACCTGCAATTACTTGACCCTGTGACAGAATTTTGATGTGATTTATGATAAATGCACCAACTTATACTTTGATCTGTTTTTTCAATATTATTGTAACTGTACTAAACACCAACTCGTGGCAGCCGCGATCATGAAGCGTGCGAGTAGGACGGTGAGTATTTCTTGTGTCAACTCGATCCCGCGTGTCATGACCGCAGCTGCCACGAACATTGGCGTATAATAAAAATTCTTTCTATCTTTCAAATCTGTCGCACCACTTTACCCAAGCCATTATGCCGTGTTAGCAACTAATAATACCATTAAAAGTAGCCTTCCATATTCCAGGTAAGGACGTGTCGACACGGGACATCGTGTCGTCCATCATCTCGGCGGCTAACCGCAAGATCCAGCGCAAGCCGCGCTCCAAGCCGGACAAGAAGTCGGACGACAAGCGCGCCGACGTGTCGCCCGGCGCCTCGCCGCCCAGCTCGCCGCTGGCGTCGCCGCCGCACCACCTCACCACGTCGCTGGCGGACTACGACGGGCTCAACCACAAGTACAGCAGGACGCACGATGGAAATAAGTGAGTGTCCTGAGTTCCTGACCAGCTCACTAATGTAGGAAGTTCATTGAGTCACATTGCGAGAAACTAGTAATATAATATCTGTACCAGAAAAACTAAAACCTATCGTGTATTTATCTAGAATTGAACTGGAGTCAATGCAATCGCTGGGCCGCGGTCGTCAGGAACTGTCGCGGCATACCCACGCGCTCACCAACTTCTCCATAGATGGTGAGTTTACTTCACTTTCACATGATTCCGATTATTTCCATTAAGTATGAATAAGACAAGCTGTCATTTAGATTCTGTAAAACCGCGCGATAGCTTGTCATATCTATACTTAGAATGTTGAGAATATTATGATATATTGTTTAATTATATTCGTGTACAATAAAGGTGTCCGATATTTGCCCCACTAGGTGTCCAGTACTGACGTCAGAGAGTAGACACACCAATCCCTTTCTTTTGTCCACATTATAAGGTAGAGGAATGTGAGCGTGCGTGTTGCAAGTGTGTGCGTGTACGCGCCGGCTACGTTAACACTCGATACTACTTGTTCACATCTGTCAGCACGTTACCACGCGTTGCACTTACTAGGTACCTCATAACCTGTGTCACTGTCTAACCTGTAAGTACAACGTTCTCACCACAACGATGAGTAGATGTGAATAACTGTAGTATCAAACTAACGCTTCCAGTCGGCGGCTGTTGACAGCACGGCTTTACTATGCTCGTGCATCAGTGTAGTGGTAGGCCGGCGTGACCATCACATCACATCACATCACCACTGTACATACCGACATCACTCATCCATCATCAGTTAATGTCACCTAACTCGCTTCCGTCTGTGCCTAACCGCCGCCCCCAGCTCGACGCGCACTAATCTCTAACATGTTGTCGCAGGAACCGGTGACTTGGTGTCGTCTTTGACCAGCACGTTCGACCAGAAGCTGCGCACGCTAAACAACTCGTCGCCGCTCGACGACGGCAGCATCCCGTACGCGGACGAGTGCCAGGACGAGACCGAGGAGGGCAAGTCCTCCGCCAGCTCGCCGTCCGACGCCAACAGCGAGCGCGACGAGCGCGACGAGCGCGAAGAGCGCCTGTCGCCCGCCGCGCGCGCGCACGAGCTGAAGGCCGCCTGGCTCGCGCGGGACCACCGCCACTCCTCCTCGTCCAGCGCCGACGAGCCCGAGCGCGCCTGGCCGCGCCGCCACCCGCGCGACGACCCCGACGACTCCGAGAAGGAGAACTGCCCGCGCCGCGACCTGCCCGACGGGCCCGCACCGGCGCCCGAGCCCTGCGCGCCCTGCCCGCCCTGCCCGCCCTGCGCGCCCTGCCCGCCCTGCCCGCCCTGCGCGCCCTGCCCGCGCGACAACAAGCGCAATAGCGCCGCGCTCGACCCGGCCCCGCCGGCGGCGCGCGTCACCGACGACGACGGTGCCAAGCTCAAGCGCTCGGAGTCGCTCACGCGCTCGCCCGAGCGTGGCGGGCGCGTGCTGCGCTCCGAATCGCTCAACTGCCGCTCGGAGCGCTCCGAGCGGAGCGAGCGGACCGAGCGGACCGAGCGCGCCGCCCGCTCCGACTCGCTGGGCAAGGCGGAGCGGCGCGAGCTGCCGGGCGTGCGGCGGCGCGAGCAGCAGGCGTGGCGCTCCACGAAGCTGAAGCGCAAGAACGGCATGCCCGAGCGCGGCATCAAGCGCCGGCACACTGTGGGCGGCACCAAGGACTTCGACAAGGACGGCTGGTCGGCTCGCCACACGCGCACGTCGTCGCCCGACCTGTCGTCGGACGTGACGTCAGACGTGACGGCGGAGCTGACGAGCGTGTGGCCGGCGCCGCTGGTGCCTCCGCCGCGGCCGCCGCTGGAGTCGCACGTGTGACGTCACACTCGCTCTGTCTAGACGACAGACTCACCGCAACATGTCCACGTAGCGCGTGCCGACGCGCAGTCAGTGCAGTGGAACATTTCGCTAGCGATGCGATGCGTCGCGGACTCGCAGTGGAGTCGACCGAACCTGTGAACGAATATGAAAAGTACACGTCTCTTTAGTTTACGACCCTTCCCGGTGCCTATATGTTCGAGTGGTGCTGACTTGATATAGTTTTCTTTTGTGCTGATACAGAACGAACCTTCTTATGAATTAGTTTGAATTATAGCAAAACGAATATAGTATTCTTCAATTCTAAATCGTCTAACAGAAGTCTGATTTACATTTACCCATTACCACGTCGATACTAACAGTTCGAAACTTCATTTCGAGAGAGGCTATTATTTGATTCGATTCAATTGACTGAATAGATTAGGTCACAAATATCTATCTATATTGTATAATATTACGAATGATTATAATACTCAGATTCGTTTACTTCATACATAGCATGTTCAGAATTTAAAATTCCATGCATATTACAATATTAAACAATTTTATTATCTCTAATAACTGAGGCGTAGGTTATATAGTAATTATATAATATATATCAATAAATAAACACAAAACAAAAGTGATTAAACAAAATATGAATTCAGTAGTGCAATACATTTTAAAAGCGTGGACTAGATGGAAGCAATCGGAAAAACATTAATTAAATCTACTAGTGGAAGTCTTACGAACTTAGCTCACTAAATAATGCCAAAGAATGATATGAAACTGACGTAGTAACAGAACGCATGCGCGGAGCGTATCAGAGTGAAGGAACGAATCGGTGAACGGAATGCAAGGATTAAGATGTTGTCGATACTTATGGCGGCGACAGCTGACCATGTCAAGGAAACAATGTCGCACTTTCCAATATGAAAATATTAGTAGGTACTGAAGAGTACGGCGGCCGAGAGCCTTTCCGCACATCTACATTATTTGTTTGTAGTGTAACTCCCTTTGTAGACAAACAACTACTATTTACGGAGTTGCTGTGGAACTATGACGTGCAAAACAAATGCATAATACATAATATTAGTGCTACTAGTGTGTAGTTAGAGCAGACAGTGGAACTTTATTAGCTACGTGCCTGCGGGCTTATATTTAACTCGTATGATAAGTGATTGGATGTACCGACGGTACACGACATTCTGACCACACTACTGTAACACCACTTAGATATAAGTCATACACTTAAGGATTATTGTAGGCTCTCCTGGAGTATCGTAATAGTGATTATTGAAAGGATTTATAAAAATAAAATGCATACATCACCTACTTGCCTACGCAATAGTTTTAGCTGATTCGAATTTTATGCACAATTCTCAATTATAATATTATAGATAACTTCTACGAATTAAAGTTACCTTGTGTCACCTTATGACAACTAAACGTATGTGAGTACGATGAGTAATTAGATTGTAAACGCTTTTGTTTCATTTACAAAATATGAATGAGGTGTTTAAATTGTAAATATTGAATGCAATACCTATTATTATGTAATAATGTTAAAGATATTCACTATAATGGTAACAATAGTTATATGTACGTGTATGCCTATCGGCCGATAACTGCGCGACTAACAGACGTCAACACTACAATACAGTGATAATAATAAAAGTGATCCCTCTTAGCTTTGTAAAAATTGTACATTTCTTTTATGATTAATTTATATTAAATTTGTTATCGTAGCTTTGTTGAATGCAATTATTTTTTATTGTTTTGTTTATCAAAGAAGTATTTTAGGCTAAATTCAATTGTTATTTATTTGTGAGAGATGTAAAACGTGATTCGGCACAATTTCATTTTGAAAGAAAAGAAAAATGTAATTATTCTTGTAAATATTTTCGTCGGCAAAATGATGTTCTAGAATTTCGTTCTTTAACTTTTAAATTTTTATACCATCTTTTACGTTAAGACGATCTCAAGTTTGTTGAATGTTTGCAAAGCGTTCCTTTTAAAGTTTTATTTGTAAATATATCATTTAATGTAGGAACAGTGAATTTACTAATTTTACTGAATCATATTGTATGTAGACGGTAGGTGGCAGTAGTGAGCCGCTCGTTTCACAATAAAAGACATGTTTCAGCCGGGCCGGCTCGCCAGTGTCTGCTTGCAACAGATTTGTATTCAAATAATCTATTCATGTTCTTCGTGTAATCAGCTATGAAATTCAAATAAACACCTTTAAAGACATTTGCAAATATGGATGAATCCACATTTTCAATATTTGTCATTGTGTATATTTTGGAGCAATGGAAATAAAATATTGAATCAATTTGAACCTGTTTTTGTTTTCTATCCTAATAACCTGTTCACAACTGGACAGCGTTTTACAAACATATGATATCACTGATTTGTGAACAAGAATAGTAGTGAGCTAATCGATCCTGAGGAGAGTTCAGCTAAATACCAGGGTACATTGGCAAATGCCAGGCGACGACAATTTCAGTTATTTCGACGGCACCACAGTACTCATTTACTATAGAGTAAATAAGTAATGTGGTGCCGGTCGATGGGAGTCCTATTTATAAAAAATAAAAATTGGTGGTTGGTACTGTTTTACCATACAGTCATACAAAGGGGTATCATGTAACTCAGTAACTGGGATGTGAAGGTCAGATAAGCAACTGCTTCATGTAAAATACTGGTAATCATAGGCATCCGTTTAACACTGGAAGACGACCAAAACATAGTTGCAGAAAAGACTACTTAGAAAAAAACACTTGCTTCTCTAGACAACTTCTTGAAACATCTTTTTGAAAAATTGTCAGTAGTTAATAAGAAAACTCAATAGATATGTTAATAAACTGTGTCAAGTAATATGTAAAACCACACTAATGGATAAATATGATTTGGTATTATGAGCTTATAATAAAAATAGCCAATGTTATCAAAATTTTACTGTAATACAATTTTAAAAGGCACTCATCAAATTATTTTTAGAAAAAGCTATTACGTACACAATAGACGAGTTATAAGTACGAGTAACGAATCACTGACTGATACTAATAATTATAAATTTGACATTTTCTTTTTTTTATCTTTTTCTTATCTTTCTTCTTTTTCTCGTCTTAATTATCAGGCTGACAATCGACATATTTTGTATCATTAATTATGTTTTCATTTCAAATCAAGTGTTAACATATTATTACTATTTATCTTGTAGCATGTTTCATTCTAGCATGCATACATTAATACGCCTCTGGCATAACATAGCGTCCCATATCCTAAACCTAAGAACTATTTTTATTTTTCTTACACTAATAATAAATGATTTCAATGTGCATCCATTGAAATCATTTATTATCTTTACTGTGCAAAATGATAAATCTAAAAGACTAGTCAACTTTGAATCACATATCTTATTAATGTATATGTTACGGCTAATACCCGAAGTGCGGCTACACCTAGTTTTAGCCGGTTAGAACTAGGTGTAGCCACTTACTCTTGGTTAAACCTAGTACGAGCCGATTGTTTTCGGGTAAAACTAGGTCTAGCCTTCATCATGCCGGCTACAACTAGGTCCAGCCATTCCCTGTTGGATAAAACTAGGTCTAGCCTTCATCATGCCGGCTACAACTAGACCTAGTTTTACCCGAAAACAATCGGCTCGTACTAGGTTTAACCAAGAGTAAGTGGCTACACCTAGTTCTAACCGGCTAAAACTAGGTGTAGCCGCACTTCGGATATTAGCCGTAACATATACAAAAATTGAACAGAGGACTATTAGTCGTTAAATGAGTGGCGTTTCCCGCTTAGTAGAATTTTAATTGTAAATTTGACGTCCAAAAGGGAAAGGCCCTGTTAAATCTAATTAAAAAAAAATACTTTGATTTCAGGCCTTTTTACTGCCTATGTATAAGTAACGGTTAATTGATCTGATCAGTAATTTTAAATAAACCTTGTTCAATTCTTGAATTAATCTGGTGTATAGTCACTAGGCACACTGGGAAACAGGCCCTAATACGTTTTCACGAAAGTATTTTTGCATCCAACATGTATTGTGTGAAAAAATAGAATCATTAGATTCTTCGTGATCCAGTCCGGTTTTTAATGTTTTTAATAACATTAAAAACAATTCTTCTTAGAAGTAGATGAAGTCCTGAAATTAAAAACATACTGTTACAAAATTAAAAGAATCAACGCTTAAGTATACATAGATTTTATGACACTTTAAAAAGGGACTGCCAAGGTAGGCAAGTGACAAAGGCCATACAAAGCCAAAGTTTTATTGAAAATGTATGTAGTATCGCACAGTCAGCAACGAAAGTTCAATAATTATTTGAAGTATCATTTAAAACACACGGCACACAATTGCTTGATACACTGCTTTTCAGCATTCATTTAATGGGTGGCTAAGAATTTATATTATATTAATTTTGAATTAGATCCTGTTGTATCTCAAATAAACTTTTAAAATTAATGAATTAGTATTTATTTAATACAGATCAACACATGACATGGTAGGTGTAAAATAGAAAGAGAAAGAAATACAAGTGTGAGTGAGCAGGGTATCCTTAAGGCTGCATTACAGATCTCACAGTTCTGTTATTTCTTTAAATATTGTCCTCAAGAATTAAGATGATGATCCAGTAGTTAAGCCTCGCCTGTCATGCACGAAGTGGTCGAATCCAGACTAATGTGATTTTAAAAATTAACATATTTTTCGAAGTTCATCTTAGACATTACTGAAGGAGAACATCGTGAAGAAACCGGGAATAGAGCATACCTGGGCTTATGATTTTAGTCTGATATCGCCAACCCGCTTTGAGCCACAATGGTGATAAAAGTTCGATCCTTCTCTGTGTGACTGTGCAAGGCAAGGGCAAGATATCTTTGTCTTGCAGTGGGACAGTATCAGGCTACTATCTATTAGTTGTTATATTTATGATTTTACTACTAGTACATGAAGACGCTAATGAAGGGTGATTTGCCGATCTCCCTGAAGCGAACACTCATCGACATGTGTATTCTGCCCAACCTAACCTACGGTGCTCAGATCTGTTCGCTGACCGATACGCAAAAGTTCCGCCTTGAAGTTTGCCAAAAAAGAGCAATGTAACGCAGCATTCTGGGCGTCAAAAAACAGGACAGAATTCGAAACACTACGCTGCGTTTCAAAACGGTAATAATGGACGCGGGTAAGAAGGCTGCCAGGCTCTACTGGAATTGGGCGGTTCACGTTAGCAACATGCTCTGTGACCGTTAGGCAAAAGTCTTCACACAAAGGGTGCCCGAAGATAGACGGCGCGGCCGAGACTGGCCTAGAAAGAGATGGCGAGACGACCTGGATACGCGTCCAGGTCTCCGAGGGCTGGCACGAGGTGGCGCGGGTAAAATACTTGGAAGGACTTGGGGAAGCCTTTGCTCAGTAGTGGGGCAGTATAGAAAAAATCTGAAACGTTAATCGACTTTGGTTGCTGACCATACAACATAGATATTGTATACAAACCCAAAGAAAGGTTGCAACGTGATGAGTTGTGCGCGTTTGGTGCAGTCCCTTAGCTCGGGAAGGACTGATAGTATGTGCCGCAGATACAACTCGAGAGCCACTCGCAGACGCTCACCACCAGCCAAATCAGTCTCCTATAATAAACAAATATTCAAGATAATATTACACTCAGGGTTACTAAATAGTAATCAATTTCGCGATTATCGCTATTGGAGTAGGTATTCCTTTGTATAATAAGACTGATGGGATTATATGAAGAAAAAAAAACCGGACAAGCGCGGGTCAGACCCTCGAGGGTTCCGTACTGTCAAACTGTCTATTACTACATATATAAATAGAACAGTTCCCTTTGTTTTTTTTATTTATACTAGTAAACTCAGATAGGCAGGCAGATAGACAGATGGACAACGAACTGATCCAATGGATTCCGCTTTTTCCTTTTGAGGTACGGAACCCTAAAGATAATTTAATATAGCTAGGATGGAAGTGAACACTCGGCTGATATGACATCTCTATGGTGTATGGCAAAAAGTCCTGTGATGATGATAATTTTTATTTGTTTTCTTCCTCCTACGCCTATGGGATGAGGAAGACGATCTAGCAGACCAGCTTCAGTGAACTTCAGTAGTTTAGTATAGCCACAATCACCATTGGTGAACACATTACTCTATACTTGTGGTGCTGAAGGCATCTTGTGTATCTTTTTGCCTTAAAAAAAACTTATCACGTTAGAACTTACCTGTTCAAGTATTTTTTTCTTTGAAGGAAACTTATAACTCGCTATATCAGGATTATACTGTCTAAAGTGCTTATGAAGTTCGTGAAACTTAGAGTATCTATGACAAACAGCCCACTCGTCTTGTCCAACTTTCAAGTTGATCTAAAAATTAAACATTATGGTTATCCTTCAGGGATATCTACTGCTTAACCGAGCTTTCCTGTAAGGCAATAAACTTAAAAGCTAAACGACCAATCGCTAAGGGCACCCACTGCGGGGTACGAGCCTCGGCTTAGCACGTCATGAGAGAGGACAGCAACGGACAGGCTGGATATAATAGATGGAATATCTTTTGAGCGAATACTCACAAGCCTGAGGGATGAGCAGGGAACTAACATGGCGTCCACATTTGGGGCACTGTTATTTTCGATATAAGGGACTGCTCACACATATTCAGATTTATTCAGCTTATGTCCATAGAAAACAAGGATGTTATATGGAGACGCGTGCGCATCCCTTCAGCTGAAAGGACGCGTAAGCATATCATACAAAACTGGTGCATGCTACCAACATAAGCTAAATTGACCTGAATAAGTGTTACTCTTAGAGGTCTTAGAGGAGGTCGTAGCTAAATAATAGTGGCCGCACGGGTTGATCGAAGGTTAAGCATCGCTCACCGAGGTCAGTCTGTGGGTGGCTGACCGTTCGTAACATATCGAAACTCCTCCGTGTCTCGGTAAGCACGTAAGCCGTTGGTCCCGGTTGTCATTTGTAGATCTTTGACAGTCGTTACGGGTACTCAGAAAAACGAAAGACTGACAACCAGTCTTACCAAGGGGTATTGTGTTGCCCAGTAACTGGGTTATGGAGGTCAGAAAGGCAGTCGCTCCATGTAAAACACCGTTATTCAGCTGCATCCGGTTAGACTGGAAGCCGATCCCAATATAGTTGGGAAAAGGCTAAGCAGATGATCAAGTGTAGTCAGTCCTTTAGTTTGGCAGTAACAGTAGCGCTGCTCTTCGCATGAGTACAGCGTTTATTTACCTCATAAACATGATATGTATGTGTTCTCTTTTCAACTAGGAGTGCCCTTGGTATGTGAGCCTTAACATTGGACTCCGGACGATCAGGCACTGCTGATGCACTGTCACATACTTTGAGCCGTTGTTGAAGATATTTATTGAACTCCGAAAGCTTGTCGTGTATCTCGGCCACCTGAAAATATATTTAGAGCAGTAAACCACATTTCCATTGTTTCAATAACATTCGTTTTGCGTAATTCGATAAGATGGCTTGCGTTTAGACGAGTTTACCTTTGCTACTTTCCTTTCATACTCATCAAGTATTGCACTATCCCCAGATTCGTTTGGAGCCAGTGTTAGAGGCTCGCCTCCTTTCACTGCCATTATGCATTGTCGCAATCGTTCTCTCAATCGGTAATTTTCTCTAAAAAGAAAGCATTGATTATACCAACCATAACTGCCAGACGAGACACATTAGAAAATGTATTGTTCTTCGGTCACCGAGTGTTTAAGGTGTTAAAACTGAGTACCGGCAAAACAGTTATCAAAACGCCGCGGAAAATCGAAACGAAACTTTGAAATGAGATTTTAACGTTGATTCAATATTATTTATTACTGACAAGGTATTTATTTATTTATTATAAGGCTTCTCAACAATGAGTACCCTATAACTTTAAAACGTTTACACAAACTTAAGTCTAAGCGCGTCATCACTTACAGAAAAGCAAAGCATGCACTACATTATGCGCAAATAATAACAATTAATTAAAAAAAAAAAAAATTGACGAAAAAATTTATAAAATCTATTAAAAGCTAAATTATTTACAATAAATTAAATTATAAAATACAGATTAAATTTAATTTGAATATTAATTGGATAAATTAAATTTTATATTTTTAAATAACATTAGGTAGATATTTGATGTTAGACTAGAGATATCAATTACTTGGCATGCGCAACTTTTTTTTAGACATGATTCTGATGAGTTAACGAGGTAAGGTATCCAAAATAAGAGTCCTTATAGTAACAAACAATGTTAAACTAACCCAAAAAACCCTACAAAGTTTTGTTTCTATTCAACCGTTTTAAGGTACTTAATACAGTTTTTGCTACAGAATTGATCACTCCATTATCTGTGGGCATAGTGTACTGTGGTACACTCAGACATGCTATACTCACTTGTTCAGATCTAATAATACAATTTCTAGTTCCTTTATATTTTCCTTGCTGGCTTCTTCCATTTGATAGAATTTATTTTGTAAATTTAAATACTTTTTATCTAAAAACACACTTAGTGTGTTATCCTCCGGTGCACCTTGATCTTCTGTAAAATGAGGCTCTAAGCATGAAGTACTTCTATCAATACTAGTATTGGACTTGACAAGCTTGGCATGCACATCTGCCACCTAAAAATATATTCAGAGCAATAACCCACACGTCCAGCCTTTCAAGTGTAAAAAGTACCAAAGTACAACCTATCACTGTCCCACTGCAGGGCAAAGGCCTCTTCTCATACAGAGAAGGCATGAGCATTAATCACCACGCTTGCTCAAGACTGGTTGGTGATTTCAGACTTATATTAATTATATATAAGACCAGGTTTCCTCACGATGTTTTCCTTCACCGATGTCAGTGATGTCCAAGATAAACTTAGAAAGTACATATGAATTGAAAAACTCACATTGATACTTGCCCAGGTTTGAACCCACAACCTTGTGCTCAAGAGGCAAGGCCTAAACCACTGGGCCATCATGACACTTTCAAGTGTTACTAACATGCATTTATACACATTTACCTGGACTAGTTCCTTGTCATACTGATCAATTTCTGCACTATCCCTACATTCATTATTTAAATCCTTCTCAATTTCCGAATTCGATATAAACCGACGCAAATGCTCTTTCAATTGATCATTTCTTCTGAAAAGAAAACATTAATTAAAATAAAACTGAGTAATATAATTTGTGATACAGAATTAATCACTCCATTATGTTACTGTTCAGTGGATATAGTGTACACCCACACGGCACATGCAATACTCACTTGTTCAGATTTTGTATAGTACTTAATAACTCCTTAATTTTTTCCTTACTAGCTTTCAATTGAGAAAATTTCATTGGCAAATTAAAACTCCCCATTTCTTTATTTTCTAAAATCACACTTAATGTCTTATCTTCCGGTGCACCTTTGCCCTGTATAGAATGGAGCTCTAAGTATGAAGTACCTCCACCAATACTTTCTGCAACGTCTTTGCTGTCACTTATATGAGATATTTTTAAATCATTTATCCTTAATTCAGATACACTGTCTTTTATGATGTTATTTACATCAATACTGTTGGAGGAAGAGATTATTTCATTTCCACATTCTGAAAATTTTGACAGAATTTGTGTAGGACTGTCCATATCTTTGACACTGCCTGGAATGAAGTGACCAGTCTTGTATTCCAAGCTAGTGGGTTCGCTACTTGAACCAGCCTGAGAAACTATTTTAGGATCTGGTAAATTGAAGCAAGTCATTGGTGCACTGCTCCATGCTGAATTATTTACTTGCTTTGTAGCTTTCAGAGATTTTCTTTTAAAACCTACAAAATTTTTTTGTTCATTTTTTTCACAAGATATATTTACTTCTTTGTCTAAATGATCAGCGTATTGGGAGTCATTCAACTCTTGTCTATTGCTTGGTAATGCAGTCAAGACTGGTGGTAAACCTGAAATATTAGATACATACCTATTATTATTGTACTTGCTTTATTTATGTTTTGTAAAAATATTATGCTCTTTCCAACTGTCAACAGCAATCGCTGATGGCCTTTCTTGAGGAGTTGGGGTGGATCGAATAAAGCACTTACTTAATGATCTACCTGTATACAAAATACGCGCTTAGTTGTGGTCTCGTGAAGATTCAAGATGCGGATCAACCCGATAAACAATACAATACTATACAACCATCAACCATAAGTTTATTAAAATCTTAATTGAAATGAGAAAAAATATGAATCCATGAACATTTTACCTTCAGCCATGCTTGGAAAAAGATTAGGGGTATCAAGATTTCCAATTATAAGGTTCTTACGGAAATAAAAATTTAGATAACTGCACAGAAAACTGGAAAACTGCATCAAACTTAACGACTATTTTAACTAAGCGTGTTTGACAGTTCGCGCCATTATTGACGGGATAGCGTCTGACAGGTCAGGTATAAAAAAAAGTAGCACCTAAGTATAATCACCGGCAAATAAGATGGCAAAAGTCGTTAGATGCGCACAAGTCGTTTTTTAGGTCTCTTTGGTGGTCAAGCGGGACGCGGGGTATGAGGTAGCGTCGATCCGAGCGCGCGATTGGTGCATCAGTCGACCCTTGCCTCCCGCACCGCGCCTTCGTCCCGTTCGCTCCCGATTACATTTCAGTGCACGAAAATTGAACCCTTTGTTTTTGTTGTGTTAAACTTAAGGGTTGTTATTGTTTTTAAATTTAGGATAGAGTTCCTGAAAAGGCATAGCATACGAGGAAAGTATGCTCAAACCAGAGTTATACAAATTAATAAAATTGGAAAAAGAACAATTTAAAACATACAGCATTGACCAAACACTTGCAGAACACAACCATAGTGTTCTGCGATTGCGACTTTCAATATGATGCCAAGGGTAGTTTTATTAACGGATAGTGACGACGACTAGTTTTTTTTTTTTTTTTTTATATAAACTTTTTTGAATTTTAAATGCACGTTTTTATAACTCCTAATAAACTTGAATTCCTCTCCCTTCTTTAACTTTGTTCTATACAGACATGATTAAATATAAATGATGGCAATAACAATAAAATAATGACGATCAATAAAAGTTACCACTTTTTTGTGCCACTAAGTGTACGATGCGCGAACTTACCCCCACTACGCCAAAATCTTGCCATCTTATTTGCCGGTGACTATACCCTCTAGATTTCTCATTATGTAAAAAGTAGCATTAAGGAAAGCTCTGAAGCACGGTAATATTATACAGTATACAGTGTAGTATATAGTGTAACTCGGCCGCATGATAGAAATAAATGCCTACAGCCGCGCGGTACGTAAACATGCGTTAGGGCTGCCCGTCTCCAGCATTTTAATTACATTTGCCTACTTTCTGTTTCTATTTAGTTTTGTGATTGTAAATATCCTTTTTATATAAATAAATGAAATACTTTGAATATTGAATAGGAAGTGTTCAATAAAAATGCGTGTTGTTTTTTGATTGGTAGATTTAATTTAAAAAACATGTATTTGTTTGAAAAACAAATCGGGATTATAAATTTGCGTCCGAAAAATATTTGCGCCTCGACCGAGTCGTACGAAATGCTTTATTGTTAAATTTTAAAGTATAATAAATCTGCATTCTTATATATTAGCTTAATTAAAAACACAGATAATAAACAAATATGATTAATAATAAAATACCACGTCTTTACTTTGAATTATGCAAAATAACAAAACACACATGCACCGAAGTTTTAACACAAGCGTAAGTAGGTGGGTACCTTTCCTACCGTATCATGATTCATTCAGAACCGCATATAACTACCTATTTCACTCGTCTCAATAACTTTCCGTTACTCTATTCGCTTTATTTATTAATCCAAACACCTTTTTTTTCGTGAGATAAAAGGAAATACTTATCCATTAAAAAAGACACACATTATGTACCTACCTACTAGTAAGTAAAATTATTTTATAGTCTCACCGAGTTTCCAGGTAATTTAAAAAAAAACTTATGTCTGGACGCGTTATTGACGAATTCATAAAACCAAAAACAGCACAATATTTCCTAGATTTTTAGAGAAAAAATCGCGCGGTTATTGTTAAAAAAACAACACACCGTCCGTTCGACACTGCGGTACAGCTGTGACTGTCTGCGCCCCAAGCGCAACCCGAGATCGAGGCGCGTAGGTATTATATAGCTCGCGTTTCGTCCGTTTGTATATAGTTGGAATACTGTATTATAATATTACCGTGTCTGAAGTGTCCTAGTGGTGAGTTATTATTTGTGAGAATTTTAAATCTTTCCTTTCGATAAATGAAGGCAAATGTGAATAAATGTTGCCACTGATTTTAGTAAATCAGTAGATGGCCTGACAGTAATGAGTAGAATTAGATAGATTTTTAATAAAAAATTAGTAGAACCTTAATTTCAGTACATATTTTGATTAAAATACGGGTTAATCCTGTTTTAAAAAGTTAAATGAAGTTTTATTGGTGATGATTGAAAACCATCCTATTGCATAAATTAAGGAAGAGCCGACTTCAATTCATTGTTTTAAAGTGATTTGGTTGGCTCTTCGTTTGGTTGAAATTAGTATGCAGCAGTGGTGAACGTTCTAATGTACCAGTGCACCTGCGGTTTCTCTGGCATGCCTTCATATTGTTATTAGAGAAGAAGTCTTTCAACATTAGCACTGCTATGTAGAAGTGCAAGTAATTGTCCCACAAATCCACAAAGCAGCGGGAATATTAGTGACTGGTCTCCTTTTTTAAGGATGAGACCATCAATATTCAAGAAGATTTCGGGCGGGAAGAATTGGAAAAAAAAGGTCCTTCATTCCCGGTTTTATTTGTAAAATTAGTAACAAAGGTTTGTTATTGTTTATAGACAAATGATTTGTTGATAATAAATAGCTTTAATTTATATGTTATTTTCAAAGCATCAATATATGTCATTTTCAATCAGGCGATCTTTCCATTAACTATGGAATCCACACTCCACAGTTTTCCTCAGAACTGAACCAGGAGCAGAAACGGGCACGGAGCAAACAAGCATGAGTTTTTGGGGAAGCAGTTTGACTATTCTACCTGTCCCCTTTTTGTACGCGTCTCGTGAGGTATTCGCAATAAATAATAAACCAAGCAAGACATGGTGACCGTGATGACTGGCGAATATAAGAAGAAAAGGATGAATATAAATGTAAAAAAGCAAAGGTAAGTTTATATATGTAAATGTATTAGATCGAAATAAAGTTGCTTTAAAATTACAAAACTCATCATCATCATAAGCCTAGCCGTTTCCCAGCTATGTTAGGGTCCGCTTCCAGTCTAACCATGCATGCAACTGAATCCCAGTATTTATCATGGATTGACTGACCCGAGAATGTGTCAGTGTGTGATGTGAAAATAAATGATAAACGAGTGGAACAAGTGAATGAATTTAAATATTTGGGGAGTCGGAAAGATTGATGCTGACGTGGAAAGGAGAGTAAATGCGGAAAATAAAGTGCGCCATACATGGCGTTGCGACTAACCAGTCGATGACCAAAAAGGTTTGTCTGGCTGTTCACAATAGAGACATGAAAGCAGAATAAATGCGGTAGAAATGCGTTCCTTAAGAAGTATGTGTGATGTAACGTTGAATGATAGATTGAGGAATGATGCTATAAGTTGTGGTTTAAAAGAGGAAGTAGTGACAACAATTGAAAAGTGTATGCTGAGATGGTCACGTTGAGAGAATGAATGAAAGACGACTAACAAAAGGTATTAATAACGCAGATTTTAGCAGAAACGCCGGGAGGGGACGCCCTAGAAGAACATACACCACCGACCTTATTGGTGATGTTCTTCAAAAAGGTCAGGTGCGTAGTACTCGCAACCGGCGTGCGTGTATGACCAGATGTATGAACGTGCGTGAAGCGCAAGGAGTATGTAAGGATCGTAGCGGTTGGCGCTGTGGTTTCTGCCTACCCCCATGGGAAAAAGGCGTGAGTTTATGTATGAATGTATGAAAAACTTACATATGAAACGAACAAACTCTTTCTTATTAGGCTAACTCTTTAAAATAAAAGAATTTGTATCGACTCACGAAGAGCTGAAATTTATTAAGGTACAAGCTACTGGAACAATGGCTAGGTAAGTAATGCGTTACGGAAGGGGTCCCGGAGTGGTCTCTTAAGAGGTTCCATGTGCTGATGGTGATCAGCGGGGTGGTTTTAGTGAGGTAAGAATCCCACACGCCCTGGTCTTTTCCCCAAAAGTCCAGGCGCCTTTTGAAGGTTTCCCCCCGAAAACACACAAAACAAAGGTAAGTAATACGTTAGACTACGGGATAAAAAGGGATCAAATAAATAAACAAAATGCGTTTTTGTGACATTTAATTAATATGTTTTACATCCATTTAATCATAACATCAATACATAACATTTTGTTATGGGAATCAAAAATATAATAAATTCACACATTCTATCGGAAAATTAGAAAGTTAACTTGTACCCATCGAATTGTAATTTTAAAGTTTCCAATTTTTTTTTCTTCGTCTAATATAATGTAATTCATTTCATAATATAATCCAATACGTTAATATTATAATTTTGTATACATATCAACTGATCTAATACATAAAAGTGACTTAACGCTACTCAATACTCAACCCACATTACCTTACATAATCACACACTTTGAACTTTTCAGTCATGTCAATCTACGTAACTAATAGATTAAATACTTAACACTGACAACTACATCTGGGTGCGGCCGGATATCCGGACAATCACATGAAACATCGATTATTTGAACTATGGACACCACTCGAAACTAAGTTGATAACAGTGAGAGCTCTCGATCTACTACCCATCGGGATGGCGTTTCTATCGTATCTTCAGGTGACCGTAAGCTTTATTTATAATATATTCAATTTTCTTTTTCTCTTTTCATATTTTCTCCCTGTTGGTTTCGAGAGATTTATCTAGCTATAGTGGAGTTTCTAAAACGACTATTGAGTATTTATTAATTGCTATAAAATGAATGTCAATATTAATTGTAATTCTTCCTACTTTGAATTAAACTGTCTACAGAGCTCTACAGATAAAATTAGCAATTCTTAATTAAGCAGCAGCTTTTGATGTGCTCAAATGTGGATAGTCCTGTATGAATAGATAGAAACGTAAATGCGAATACTAGTTAGCATTATAGAACCGAGAATGCAGGGAAATCTAATTTAATTATAAAAATATATCATTAGAACAAAAAAATAGCACTCTAATATTTTTGGCAGGCGAACCAAACTCGTTTCACCCTAGTAATAATTGTACTGATAAACGTTAATAATGACTAAAAAAATAAATATAAGAGATCGTTTAAATTTTGAGTTTTTTACCTAATGCCCGTATTTTTATTATACGCGTTCATTCTCTACCTACGTGACGAGGAGACACGAATCCCTCTAAAATCCTAGGAGGAGGCAGCACACTCAAATATCATAAGGAGTATATCGTGCCAAATTAAATGTAAAAACGTTCCTAGAACGGAGGTGCGACTTCAGATACACCACGCACCTCGCTCCATGCACGAAGCGAGTGAGGGACGCCACTACGGAAGGACCGGGACGTGGCCCGGGCGACCAGAGACGCGATTCTGGAAATACCGGGACACGACCGGGGCGGCCGAGGACGCAGAACACTACTACGAAAGGACCGGGACATGGCCGGGACGACCGGGGACGTGGGAAGAGACTACTGAAGGACCGGGACTGGGACACGACCTGGATTCATTGCCGGCCCATTGCGCCACATGGCGTCAGCAACGGCTATCGACGGCGAGCTCAGTTCGGCTGGGGCTGCTGCAATGTAGTGAGCAAATCAGGTGTTAATGTGCACATCTCTAACTTTAGTTGCTGCAATAGGTGGCAATAGCGGTTATTGCCCTTTACCTAATATCTCTTCTTGGGGGTCAGAACGACTATCTTTATATCGTTTTGAATAAGTTCTTGACACATTTTAAGACAACGATAGGACATTAACGGACTTTATTTGTTTTTTTTTATACCAGAATCTGTTAATATGGTTGTCAATTACCGCTATCGGCAACTAAAATTGAACCTTTGTCAAATTCACAAATAAATGTGTGGTTGGGGAGTAAAACGTAGTTTCCCATCAAGATATATTCTCGATAAGATGAGTCGTACTAGTGCACATTATCGTTGAGTTTGCTGAGCGCAGCACGTGTCTAGTGGTGGTACTCGCGGCGGTAGCGGTGGTGCTGGCGCTGGGCGCGGCGGCGGCGTCAATCCGCGCGGTCGGGCGGGGGCGCGCTGGGCGCGGGGGGCGCGGAGGGCGCGGGGGGCGCGGCCGGACTCCACGGCTGCACGGGCGGCGTCGGGGGGCGCGCCTCGGCCGCGCCCAGCGGCTCGCCCGCCGAGCTGCCGCCGTCGATAGCCAAGCTGTTCAGAAGCATGTCAAACAGCGAGTCCTGAAATGTTACGTCACAACTTAGATGCTTTTCTGTGTGTGGGAGAATGAATAAAGAGGAGAACAATAATTCAGAAAAAGTGAAATTCATGCAAGCATTATTTGATATTCTACTTCAATACTACTAAAACACCAAAAAAAACTAACTATTGAACACATTTATTGCCCCTTTCGAAACACAAGTTACTATCTATCTATATATGTTACTACTGGGTACACTAGCAACAAGTTAGTGTGAAATGTGTATAATAAAATAAAAAATGCACAAAAACAACATTACATTAAGCTGAACATCGTTATTTACGTTGTAATCTAGGACGGCCTCCACGTCCTCGGCATCGCTGACTGACGACTCGGAGGGCCAGTAGTCGTGGAGCGCGAGGGACGACACGGGCGACAGGGCCGCGCGCTCCGGGGTGCCCGGGGGACTGGAGCCGAATATCAAGCCCAGGCAGGCTGTGGACAAAGAACCATTAAGGAGACTGCCTAGAACAGCATCATGAAAAAACTTAACATTTCAAAATTTACTTGTGCAGCAACAACGGTTAAAATAGGTCCTCTGCATGACTCATCTCTAATTCAACCACCATGTCGCGTGGCGCGGGTGACGTGGACACCCGCGCTACTGCTCCAGTGTCGCGTAGTGTATGTGTATACGTACAGGTGGCGGGGTGCCTAGTGTCCGGCCTGTGCCGCAGCTGGCCGGGCGACAGCGGCGGCTGGCGGCGCGCCCGGGGCGCGGGTGACGCGGGCGCCCGCGCTACTGCTCCAGTGTCGCGTAGTGTATGTGTATACGTACAGGTGGCGGGGTGCCTAGTGTCCGGCCTGTGCCGCAGCTGGCCGGGCGACAGCGGCGGCTGGCGGCGCGCCCGGGGCGCGGGTGACGCGGGCGCCCGCGCTACTGCTCCAGTGTCGCGTAGTGTATGTGTATACGTACAGGTGGCGGGGTGCCTAGTGTCCGGCCTGTGCCGCAGCTGGCCGGGCGACAGCGGCGGCTGGCGGCGCGCCCGGGGCGCGGGTGACGCGGGCGCCCGCGCTACTGCTCCAGTGTCGCGTAGTGTATGTGTATACGTACAGGTGGCGGGGTGCCTAGTGTCCGGCCTGTGCCGCAGCTGGCCGGGCGACAGCGGCGGCTGGCGGCGCGCCCGGGGCGCGGGTGACGCGGGCGCCCGCGCTACTGCTCCAGTGTCGCGTAGTGTATGTGTATACGTACAGGTGGCGGGGTGCCTAGTGTCCGGCCTGTGCCGCAGCTGGCCGGGCGACAGCGGCGGCTGGCGGCGCGCCCGGGGCGCGGGTGACGCGGGCGCCCGCGCTACTGCTCCAGTGTCGCGTAGTGTATGTGTATACGTACAGGTGGCGGGGTGCCTAGTGTCCGGCCTGTGCCGCAGCTGGCCGGGCGACAGCGGCGGCTGGCGGCGCGCCCGGGGCGCGGGTGACGCGGGCGCCCGCGCTACTGCTCCAGTGTCGCGTAGTGTATGTGTATACGTACAGGTGGCGGGGTGCCTAGTGTCCGGCCTGTGCCGCAGCTGGCCGGGCGACAGCGGCGGCTGGCGGCGCGCCCGGGGCGCGGGTGACGCGGGCGCCCGCGCTACTGCTCCAGTGTCGCGTAGTGTATGTGTATACGTACAGGTGGCGGGGTGCCTAGTGTCCGGCCTGTGCCGCAGCTGGCCGGGCGACAGCGGCGGCTGGCGGCGCGCCCGGGGCGCGGGTGACGCGGGCGCCCGCGCTACTGCTCCAGTGTCGCGTAGTGTATGTGTATACGTACAGGTGGCGGGGTGCCTAGTGTCCGGCCTGTGCCGCAGCTGGCCGGGCGACAGCGGCGGCTGGCGGCGCGCCCGGGGCGCGGGTGACGCGGGCGCCCGCGCTACTGCTCCAGTGTCGCGTAGTGTATGTGTATACGTACAGGTGGCGGGGTGCCTAGTGTCCGGCCTGTGCCGCAGCTGGCCGGGCGACAGCGGCGGCTGGCGGCGCGCCCGGGGCGCGGGTGACGCGGGCGCCCGCGCTACTGCTCCAGTGTCGCGTAGTGTATGTGTATACGTACAGGTGGCGGGGTGCCTAGTGTCCGGCCTGTGCCGCAGCTGGCCGGGCGACAGCGGCGGCTGGCGGCGCGCCCGGGGCGCGGGTGACGCGGGCGCCCGCGCTACTGCTCCAGTGTCGCGTAGTGTATGTGTATACGTACAGGTGGCGGGGTGCCTAGTGTCCGGCCTGTGCCGCAGCTGGCCGGGCGACAGCGGCGGCTGGCGGCGCGCCCGGGGCGCGGGTGACGCGGGCGCCCGCGCTACTGCTCCAGTGTCGCGTAGTGTATGTGTATACGTACAGGTGGCGGGGTGCCTAGTGTCCGGCCTGTGCCGCAGCTGGCCGGGCGACAGCGGCGGCTGGCGGCGCGCCCGGGGCGCGGGTGACGCGGGCGCCCGCGCTACTGCTCCAGTGTCGCGTAGTGTATGTGTATACGTACAGGTGGCGGGGTGCCTAGTGTCCGGCCTGTGCCGCAGCTGGCCGGGCGACAGCGGCGGCTGGCGGCGCGCCCGGGGCGCGGGTGACGCGGGCGCCCGCGCTACTGCTCCAGTGTCGCGTAGTGTATGTGTATACGTACAGGTGGCGGGGTGCCTAGTGTCCGGCCTGTGCCGCAGCTGGCCGGGCGACAGCGGCGGCTGGCGGCGCGCCCGGGGCGCGGGTGACGCGGGCGCCCGCGCTACTGCTCCAGTGTCGCGTAGTGTATGTGTATACGTACAGGTGGCGGGGTGCCTAGTGTCCGGCCTGTGCCGCAGCTGGCCGGGCGACAGCGGCGGCTGGCGGCGCGCCCGGGGCGCGGGTGACGCGGGCGCCCGCGCTACTGCTCCAGTGTCGCGTAGTGTATGTGTATACGTACAGGTGGCGGGGTGCCTAGTGTCCGGCCTGTGCCGCAGCTGGCCGGGCGACAGCGGCGGCTGGCGGCGCGCCCGGGGCGCGGGTGACGCGGGCGCCCGCGCTACTGCTCCAGTGTCGCGTAGTGTATGTGTATACGTACAGGTGGCGGGGTGCCTAGTGTCCGGCCTGTGCCGCAGCTGGCCGGGCGACAGCGGCGGCTGGCGGCGCGCCCGGGGCGCGGGTGACGCGGGCGCCCGCGCTACTGCTCCAGTGTCGCGTAGTGTATGTGTATACGTACAGGTGGCGGGGTGCCTAGTGTCCGGCCTGTGCCGCAGCTGGCCGGGCGACAGCGGCGGCTGGCGGCGCGCCCGGGGCGCGGGTGACGCGGGCGCCCGCGCTACTGCTCCAGTGTCGCGTAGTGTATGTGTATACGTACAGGTGGCGGGGTGCCTAGTGTCCGGCCTGTGCCGCAGCTGGCCGGGCGACAGCGGCGGCTGGCGGCGCGCCCGGGGCGCGGGTGACGCGGGCGCCCGCGCTACTGCTCCAGTGTCGCGTAGTGTATGTGTATACGTACAGGTGGCGGGGTGCCTAGTGTCCGGCCTGTGCCGCAGCTGGCCGGGCGACAGCGGCGGCTGGCGGCGCGCCCGGGGCGCGGGTGACGCGGGCGCCCGCGCTACTGCTCCAGTGTCGCGTAGTGTATGTGTATACGTACAGGTGGCGGGGTGCCTAGTGTCCGGCCTGTGCCGCAGCTGGCCGGGCGACAGCGGCGGCTGGCGGCGCGCCCGGGGCGCGGGTGACGTGGGCGCCCGCGCTACTGCTCCAGTGTCGCGTAGTGTATGTGTATACGTACAGGTGGCGGGGTGCCTAGTGTCCGGCCTGTGCCGCAGCTGGCCGGGCGACAGCGGCGGCTGGCGGCGCGCCCGGGGCGCGGGTGACGCGGGCGCCCGCGCTACTGCTCCAGTGTCGCGTAGTGTATGTGTATACGTACAGGTGGCGGGGTGCCTAGTGTCCGGCCTGTGCCGCAGCTGGCCGGGCGACAGCGGCGGCTGGCGGCGCGCCCGGGGCGCGGGTGACGCGGGCGCCCGCGCTACTGCTCCAGTGTCGCGTAGTGTATGTGTATACGTACAGGTGGCGGGGTGCCTAGTGTCCGGCCTGTGCCGCAGCTGGCCGGGCGACAGCGGCGGCTGGCGGCGCGCCCGGGGCGCGGGTGACGTGGGCGCACGGCCACGCGTACGTCCTGTATTTGAATTGCGACGTGCGCCCGCTTCGGGACTGCCCGTGCTACTGCTCCAGTGACGCTTGCTGCCACCTGGAGATAACATGGTTATTTGTAATGTCTGCAAAGCACTAAATAAAATAAGTTCCATGAGCAATATGATCCCTAGGTCACTCACTATGTCTAGAATGTTTGGGCGTCAATCCATTCATGCGCATCAGGTTCAGCAGCAGCATGTCGGTGTGCGCCGCCGTGGACAGCTGCGGGTCGTAGTCGTGGCGCGGCGGCGCGTGCGCGGGCGCGGAGCCGTCCGTGCCGGCGGGCGTGACGCCGCGCGAGGCCACGGCGCACACCAGGCGGCGCAGGATGTCTGCCCCCGACCCCGCGCCGCCGCTCGCTGCTTCGATGTCGTTCTCGCCTGGTACATAAAGATGCATCAATATTCTTGTACTTGTTTTCTATTGAAACCCCAGAGCTATACGTAACTTCAAACACGAAAATACTAAGCCGCGATGTGACAAAATTTTGAACCTAATTTCGTAGTATGCCAGACAGGACGGTAAAGTATTCAAATGTGTGAACCTATGTCTAACGCTGGGTTTATAGGCTGGACCCCACTTGATCACACCGCACCGCGCCCATACTGTACTGAGCGAGACCGGGGACACGTTGCGTCAGTAAGCAGGGTCAAAAATAACACAGGTGTTAAAAAAATAAAACAAAGAATAAAACGAAAGTTGAATTTAGTTTTTAAATGAATAACCTAAACACTAGGGTCAATCGGGTATGTATAGGGTATAATTACGTTTGTTGGAAAACTGTGTTAGGTATGTAAGGGAGAGCGAGCTCTTTGCCGTAGGATAATACACAGTGTAGGTATAGATTTGGTACGATTTTTCGAATTTTGGTTATACTAACCGACGAAAACAAAAAGGAGGGGGTTCTCAATTCGACACGTTTATTTTCCACGCATTACTTTTTACAGTGTATTCTATTTTGATAAATGTTTTCTTAGCGTATAGCTCAGTTGGAAACAACATAGAAATTTGAAAAAAGAAATCCACCCCTGAGTGTAGAATAAACACGGGATGATTGTTTTCGCCTACTGTTTTATTGTTAAAGGTGATGAGCAGTTGAAAAAACGAATAATAAAAATTCAAACGACTTAAAAAACACAAAATAGCGTAAAATAACTATAATTTCCGAAGTCGGTGGCTTTGGTTGTTTCTAGTGATGTGCCATATGATTAGAAATGTAGATCCGCAGATACGGATCCGGTTTCGGATCATTGGTGTCAAGATCCACGGATGCGGATCTTGACTTTCTTACTAAATCGGTTTCGGTACGTGCGACCTTGAAACAATAGTTGACGCTACTTGACGCTTTGCGTGACAGAACATGTTTCGAATTGCGTTGCGAGGGTCTTCTTTTGTTTTGTTTATATTTTAGTGTGACACTTGGCAGCAAAGAACGTTTGTGTTTGATGTATGAGTTAAAAAAATGTCTACAAAGAAGTTTAGTAGTTCAATTTGGAATTATATCGTGTTATTAAATGATGAAAAAAATATTTGATTGACATTTAATAGTATTTTATTGCTACCTAATAGAATTGAATCTATGTATTCAAAAATAATATGGTAAAGATCCGTTGAAAATGTAACGGATAGGGATACGAATACGGATATTTGTCTAACGCGGATATCCGTGTGTACATATATGGATATCCGGAACATCACTTTGCATCAGCTTGACTGAATAAGTGCTGTATGTGCTCATTCAGTACGGGCCGTATCGCCGGCGGGCGGGCGCGGTGGGTCTAGGAGTGATCAAGTGGGGTTCAATCCCCGTACTGACGCTACTTACTGCGGCCGTTGTGCGGGTTCTTGTAAAATCAAAAGCTCGACGGCGATTCATCCTTTATTAATATTTATTTAATTAAGCTCCGCGGGGGCCGTTTACGTTCTTACTCATAACAGTGATAAAATCTACCGACGACGTCTTGAAAATTGTGTACTTGAGGAATTTTCGGGAGAGGACAGGTATGGTGCGGTGCAGGCGCATGCGTGGCGGCTATGTGGCGTGCGGGGCGTGCGGGGCGTGCGGGGCGTGCGGGGCGAGCGCGGGCCGCGCGGGCCGCGGGGCTCTCGGGGCGCGCGGGGCGGGGCGGGCGTAGGGCGCGGCGCGGGCGCGGGGGCGCGCGCGGGCGCGCCCTGGCGGGGCCAGGCCGCACCACGAGCAGCCCGACGAGCCCGACGTCCCCTCTGCCCCAGGACCAGGGTTAGGAAGCGGGAGGCCCGCGGGGGAGCGGCGGCCCGGGGGCCTAGGCACGACGCCAATACACGAGGGCTACCTTACAACTCTTTAAACAGTGCTCGCCAGAAATTCTGTTAATATTGGTTATAGAGGAGCTGATGACCAAACTCAACTCATGTGTGATAGCAATACGGCCTAATTATTTATCATGTCCAATAATATTCAGAGCATTAAATTTTTCAATACCTTTTAGAAATTATAAGGTGGATTTTATTGCAGTACAGTAGTAGTTGTTGTGTTGTAAATATAACAATTTACCATTGACAAAAATATTAGGAAACTTATACCATCATGCGTCTTAATTTTCCTAACTTATTTTTTAAACTATTCTTCAGTTTTTGCTTATTTTTTTATTGATTGAAATGGTCTTCAGGCTATTCGCGACGTTAACAATTTCTAAAAAAACGTGATTAAGGATGAAAAAGTCGCGGGCTCGAACTGACTGATGGGCGTGGCTAAAGAACGCGTTGTTTCGCACTATCGTATATTCGTACTATCTCTGTCTGACACAATGCAAGGTCATTGTGTCAGACAGAGATAGTACCAGTGAAGAGCAGTTTGACGCTAATGTACACTTATTACGTCTAGTTCGCACCCACACAAACCGACCGAACTACCGACCAACCGACCGACCGACCGACCATTCGACTGACCGACCGACCGACCGAACGACCGATTCATCATGGTGAGAAACTGACAACACCAGTAGCAAAATGCAAGCAGCATGACGATAAGTAAGGACTTTTCGTCGGCGCCATCTTGGATTTCGATTTTGAATCTATAATCATTATTAGCGACCTCACCATACCACGAAAATGATACCCATGATAGATCGGCCGGTCGGGGTCAGTAAATAATACGCTCGGTCAGTCGGGTGGTCGATCGGTGGATGGATCGATCGATCGGTCGGTCGGTCGGTCAGTCGGTCGGTCAGTCGGTCGGTCGGTCGATCGGTCGGTCATTCAGTCGGTCAGTCGGTTAGTCGATCGGTGAGTCATTCGGTCGGTTGGTCGGTTGAGATAAGATAAGAACAGGTACAGTCGGTTGGTACAGTCGAATGTTCATTTTGAAAAAAACTCAACACAACAAGAAAGACAAAAGGCAAATGCAATGTAAAACATTATATTGTGCATGTGTGCGTCAGTGTTTTCCCTCAGCACCGCGCCGGGGGGAGCATTATATTGTGAAATGCACGATAATTCATTGTAAAACTAGCGCGTAAAAAATGACGAAAAGGCCTTTGGAAGGAAGGGTTTCATGGAAAAGCCAGCGCATCAATAAATTCCAAACAAAGTTTACTGGACTCATCGATAGTTGATATTTGTCGGTATGGGCTTTCTTTTTAAGGTTTTACACAATTTTTATTAGTTATTTACGCTCAAAGTTGCGTAAAAATTAGCAAGAAAAACGAATCTTTATTGGCTCATAAGTTTTTAATGGCTACTTATTTTACGATTCGGCCTCTGTACCGACACAATTAACGATAAGACAAAACGACATCATATTTAACTTTGGACGTAGTAATGTCAAACTGTGGAGTCAAACCCTCCCGAAATTTGTATGGGAATTATAGTGACTTGTTTCATCTTAAGATTTAGTACTTATCGGGATTCCAAAAATTTGAGATATTTTAAGTATACAGTTCGGTTAACTAATTTAACCGAACTGTATACTTATACCGCAAAACAAAACAGTAAAATACTTTTATTTAGCTGAAGGGTATTCAAATACTTATATCAATTTTATGAGGTTATGGCCGTATTGCTTGAAGCGAACATTTTGGTCGTTAGCTCCCACGCTATTACTATTATTGGGTACCTACTCAAAATCAATGAAAGGATTCTCAACATCAAATAAAATATCATGCGTAAAGATATACACAAAGTCGAACCTTACCTGACATAGTTTCGTCGTCAACATCGTTCTCCTCGTTAGAATTCTCGTCCACGTGACTCGGGTTATTTTCATCAGCGAATACTTCTAATTCACTAAACATCAAGTCCTGAAATAAAGGGTATTTTATTTATTCCCAAAATGGAGACTATGACTTTTCCCTTTTTTTAAAACTTTGCTTCACACTAGGAATTTCCCTTGTGTCGTGGGTACGATTAAAAACATTTAAAGTCACATACACAAACAGCCAGACCCGGAACAACAACCTGTAGGCCATACAAATATTTGTTCCGTGCGGGAATCGAACCCACGACACGCGGCGTGGCAGTCGATCGCTCAGCCACTGCACCAACCGTGCCGTCAAAACTTGTCGACTTGTGTTCTGCCTAGACTTTTCAGAATCAAGTTAGTTAGATCGGCGTCCAGACTAACCGGATGCAGTTGAATACCAGTATTTTACAATGACCTGCAATAGGGATGTGTCCTAGGTAAAGATATAATAAGTGTATTTGATCCGACAGCTAGATTACTAAAAAATATTAGACACGTAATTCCTTTACGCAAAATACGCGCCACGTCGTGGAGTTGCGGAAATCGGCCCGTCTAACAATACAACAATAGACACGTAATTTTTGCTTACTTAAATTAATAAAAACTGACAAAGATATAGCACATCAAAGTTCAGGAGAAGGGGCGTGTGACGTCGCTTTTACGTAAAAGTGTAGCATGGCGTGACGTCACGCGAAATTTATCTATAGGTAAGGCTGAGCTAACACTTTCGCGACCCGTGTTCTAATCACGCACGAAAGTAATTATGCGCTTTAGTATTTTTAAATTATCTCCGAAACTGTATGGCCAATTGACATACTGTAAAGGGCAAATCCATGATACATGAATCCATGATGGTCTTGTTATAATAAAATAATTTATTTTGGTAAGGATTGATACTTTGTTGTTTAAATATTCATCCAAAAGTAAGTATGTCGAAAAAATACTTATTTAAAACATAAAAAGCTATGTAAAAGATAAATTATAAAAGATAACTATGTTTAACCACACACTTAAAGAGTGGTTAAGTGTGTAGTGTTCTAAAATATAGCCTTTAGTGCCATAAAATTGACAAAATCGCAATACTCATATGCCCTAAACCTTTGTAGTAAAGCATGAATATAGTACTCACGCCAGTATCACTGCTGCTCTCGGAAGCGGCGTGCAGCGGGTGCTGTGGGTGCTGCGGGTGCTGCGGGTGCTGCGGAGCGGGCTCGGCCGTGTCCAGCTTGCCGCCCGCGTTCAGTTCGGGGGACGAGATGGAAGAGCACAGTACTACGTTCGCCACCGTCGGGTTGCTCGCCTCGGTTACTGGGTTGCTTGATACTGCTGTAGGTTTAAATAACTTTGGTAAACGATAGAGCACTGGTGTAGTCGGGTTTAACGCGAAATAATTTCAAAGAAAACGAAACCACTATGGTGCGGTCAAGATAGCTTAAAACAATTAGGGTAAAAGTAAGTTATTTTCAATTCACGAGTTAAAAATTGGTACGAACGTTGGGATCACACATTATAAAGGAAATGTGAAAAGTCTGTATCGATACTTTGCAAAAAGTAATATTCGAGGTCAAAGTTGGCAAATATGGTTTTACTTTCATTTTTCGTCCAAACACGTAAGTTTCATTATAAAAAGAGGTGAACAATTGTAGATCTATAAAAAAACTTGCACTTTTTGTCCTAAGGATCACCATTTCTGAGATATAGCGATTCAAAAAGTTGAAATAGTTGTGCTCTCCATAATATACACAATTCCACGCCACACTGCATAGATGATGATGATCTAGACATAATGAAACAAATCTAGGCAGTGGCGGCAAAGCTGAATGAGGCTCCCCAGCTTTAAAAAAATGTAGTTTTACAAGGTTTTTATCCGGTTCACATTTGTATGTAGTGTTAATGTTTATTTCGTTAATATCTGGCAAGTGAAATTAATTTCAAAGTACCCACTACAAAGACGGGAATTCCCCCAGCTTATTAGACGGGTTCAGCAAAGTTAAAAGAATATTGGTACCGCGTAAAAAGTCTAGATGGCTGTAGTGTTTTCATCTTGATGAAATTATGTAGGTTAGGTACTTAGCACATTTTTAAAGTCTTGTTTAGGATTTGATCAGGGGAATGCGGAGGCATTTGGGGGCCCCCCAAGACCGGAGGCCTGGGGCGGGCCACCCCTTCCGCCCCCTGTAAGTCCGCCACTGAATCTAGGGTTCCAATATTTTGTCAATTAACTTCCAATAACGTTTTTTTTTGCAATGAATATAAAGTAAAAGTGTTCAGTAGTTACCAGTGAGAGTGGACTCCTTGGCGGGCACGTGATGCTTGTCGGGCCTGGGCTCGGCCTGCCGCTTGCCGGCCAGCTTGCTGGGCACGCGGCTGGGTGCGTTGGCCGCGCTCAGCAGCGTGTGCAGGCTCACCAGTGCCATGTTGTCGGTGCCCGATACGTGGAGCGAGTTCGCTGACCTGATGTTTTTTTTTTTTTATTAAAAATCACAAACCCACCCATTGGTTACAAATAAAGGTGGGAAATAAAGGTTTGCGTTGAGCCTTCTCAGAGACAATACATGATTCGATTAAACAGTTTGACGAGGGGCTGTAAATGAGACTTAAAATATATTCTTTCACAAACTAAACATACGTCAAGAATTGAGCATAATTTATAGATTTAAGGTTTAACAGTAATTTATACCTCCTAACAGCTAGAAATAAGGATCGGACCCGTGTGAGGGAATCCATCTTGGTATTTTCTATCATAGTTAAATAAGTAACAAACACATACCGTGAAGTAGACGGCAGATTATACCCAGCATCCAGAGCATGCGTGGCGTGCTGCTGGTGCGCTTGGTGCGCCTGGTGCGCCTGGTGCGCCTGGTGTGCCGGGTGCGGCTGGTGCGGCTGGTGCGGCTGGTGCGGCAGCACGCGGCGCTCGAGCGGCGGGTAGTCGCCGTAGCCGAAGGCGCCGGCCGCCGCGCTCGACACGTCGTTATTGCGCGACTCGTCCGCGAACATGCCCGTGTTCAGAATGGAACCTGCGTAAGCGCCGCGGGCTGAGCACAAGCGTAGAACGTCAACGTCAAATGGGACAGTATTATCCAATACTATGGAATTACGATCTGGCGAAAAAAAAATTGACAGGTAGGTTTTAAGGGTGGAGTAGATAGTCTATCGATAATGTAGTAACTACAGAAATCAGTCATACCATCGGTTGAAAAATAATGATTGTATTGACAATAATAGTATGTAGTAAAATATAAAGTATGAACAGTAAAGAAAAATAATAAAATGAGATTAATTAGCGATCTTACCATCGATGGTATGACTTATTTTTGGGGATGCAATAGTAGCAATTAACTATCAGATTATTCACTTTTAGCACTATTAAAAAAAATGCATAAATATTTTAAAAACACACAAACATAAATACGTATTTAAAATACGAGTAATAGAAATGCTTTCACTAACCTGGGCTAGTAAGTCTCGGCCCACTCATAATATTATGAGGCGCACTGAACTTCCACTGGTTGCCGAACACGAGGGAATCGCTGAGACTGTTTCCATCGACGGGATTGTTCTGCGAGGGGTTGTCCGTGTCGTTGCTACCAGCGTTGGACTGCGAAGTGTTCGAGCCGTTCTGTGCGCGGGTCGCCGCGATCGAGTTGCGAGACATCTCTAGGGAAAGACGCTGTGGGAAGGGAATTGGTCAGCTTTGATTCTTGCTTAAAATAGCTGGTTCTTATGCAATGTCAGTTTGATATTTTACAAAGGACATTGGAAAGTTCACTTTACACGCACGGAGTTACCGTTTGATTTATAAGTCTACTAGCTTCCGCCCGCGGCTTCGCCCGCGTAGTTTGTTGATAAAAAAAAGTAGCCTATGTCCTTTCCCGGGGTGCAATCTATCTCTCCGCAAATTTTATAGAAATCCATTCAGTGGTTTAGGCGTGAAAGAAGGTCAAACAGACACACACACTTTCCCATTTATAATATTATAGTATGGATGTTTGTACAACTTTGCATTTTATGGAACTGATAATAAGGTTAATTTAATGTCATCAGAAAAACTCTGCGCTGCCTTTTTGGAATGCCTATTTATGGTACGAGGGAAGTCTTACCTCTTTGAGATCATTAATCTGGAGGATGTGTTGGTTCTGCATGGTGATCAGCTGGTTGATGTACCACTGCTGGTCGCGGCATCGCTGGTAAAACGTCGGCGGACGAACTTGGAATCTTTTATGCAAAAATACAATACATGATTTGAGAAAAGTAGGTATTTGAGTCGGAAAGATTCATGAAACTACTGTCTAATTTATCTCCTCTATTTATTCAAATAATTTCCTCTGCCAAGTTATATTTATCTGTCATTATTGACGCAGTTTTATTTAGTAAAAACTCGACTGTAATATGCTTTTACAACAAAAATTTACTACTATGTAGGACTGAAAATCGTATATTACATCAAACTTTTCTTCAGCTTTTGCATTTTATAAAACGATCTGTTACCAAAAAAGCAAATTAAATAGAATATAGCATACCTAAGTATCAGGGTATCAGTCTCCGGGTCCAGATAGCCCTCACTAGCGAGTAGATCGAGCCTGAAGAACCGGTTGTACCCCCAACACTCTCCCACTTCGAAGTCAGACGCGAACTCACGCACTATGTTCTTTGAAGGGTCGCGCGACACCTGGTGCAGCATCTCCACACGATACTCGTATCTGAGACATATTGGATGTACAGGTTCTGCTCCCGGGAAATATGGAAAGGCTTGTTGATAAATTATATGTGAATAAGTGTGTCTTCGCCCCGATTACGTGTCCAGAGTAGGCGTGGACGCTACGTAGACGTGAGTGTACGACGCGTGAACGCGGTACTTCAGCAGCGTCTACGTTACACAAACGCCTATATTGGACTTACGCTAGATGCGAAGGCACCTTTAATGATGAACGATAAAAACTATGTTTCGGTTTCCATTCTCAAAGCAAGTAAGATCTACTTGGAATTCAGGAATTATAAAAAAAAACGCGTTTTATTTTCTCAAATAACGGTAGTCAACAATATAAAGAAAAAAATGTTATGTTATAAGGAAGAAATGCGCAAATAAAACATATATTAATTATGGATGACTGTGTAGTACTACCATATTTTATACTAAACAGGCTATTTGGCCTATTACCCCTACTATCTGAACTTTTTACTTACATATTGACTGCTTCTTCTCCTTTAAAGTACGAGTAGATGTCTCTAAAAGTTTAAAGCAATACTAACAACAAATAGGACAGATTTACGACAAGTAAGGCCACATAAAAGAATTTGAGTTATTTCTAACGAAATCTAATGTTTTAAATTTAATTTCCTATTTCTTATATAACTGCATTGTACACTAATCATTTCCATAATGTAAACAGTTTTATTTTATATTATATTATACGAATGGACTACGAATTTATAACAAAAACTCTTATGACAATTGCTATACCAAAATATATGTCCGCTGGCGTTTGGAAATTAGTATTTTATTGAAACAAAAAGATAAATAGTCTATAAAGAGACATACAGACGAAGGCTAATAGACCGGCTTTAATTTATTTTGCTAATAGACTGAATTATAATTAGTTGTTCAAATATCCTCACATAGACTAAACCGATAATGATATTAGCTGCGCCCCGCGGTTACGCGCGATTAAAATTCACATTCATAAGACGCGCGAACTGTCAAACGTAACAAGTTAAAATACTAGGTAAGCTTTTTGAAATTTTCCAATTTTCTGCGCTATTGTCTTAATTTTTCATTCCGTAAGAACCTTCTACATTCATCTTTTTTATAAGTTTCCTTATACCTAAGAGTTTAGTAACCCGTAATGCTATCTATGGCGGTTAATGAGAACTTCGTAAATACAAGCGAGTGTGATTAAGCTGTGGTAATAACATTTTACAGGTCGCAGATTTTTCTTCCTACTGAAAAGTTACCTCTTTAGCATTTAAGATGAACAGAATTCGGTAAAGTCGTTCTCCAGTTATGGCGTGACCAAGGAAAACTGAGATTGATCTTTATTATAAAGACTAGCTGACCCGGCAAACGTTGTTTTGCCATTTTATGCCTTGTTTTTCTTATTTTTGGTGGTGGACCACCCTTATCACTTAAGGGTATGAAAAATAGATGTTGGCCGATTCTCAGACCTACCCGATATGCACACAAAATTTCATACAAATCGGTCCAGCCGCTTGGGAGGAGTTTGGTAACAAACATTGCGACACAAGAATTTATATACATATTAGAGATAATTAGCTGAATGAAGTTTTTGTTGTTTGAACCCTCTAATCTCTGGACCTACCAACTACCTCGGTTTTGAAAAAAGTATTAAATACTTTATGTATTTGCATGGCTATTGCCTATTTAAGATCTTTTTACAACCCTTCGGGGCGGGTAAACCGGGAGTCACAGCTATAAGAAAAACAGAAATGCCTAATAACATTAATTTCATTAACCGTCAAATGAATACGATAGTAATATAATGGCTCCTCTATTTGCCTGCTGCAAGCTCTAAGATTTCCTACTCTAAACATATGCGATTTACGTTTTGATAAGGCAAAGTTTATGTTCGAGTCTTCTAATTATTAGTCGCCAAAGGATGGATATGGTACAATGAAAAGCCAGCTTTCCACAGAATGGTATAAAAGATTATTTATAATTGACAAGTGATAATTTAACATTATTGACAAGTGATAATTTAACATGCATTCATCTGAAGGTGGTATAAAAAGTGCTGATTCTGGTAGTGAGTATAATGCATTCTTACCTTTTTAGCATATCAGTTTAAAGTGTGACCCAAAATTAAGTGCTGGCTCAAAGTGCTAATGTTCGAATAGTAAGTTTTATGATTATTAACTTCCCGTGTAGATACGAAAGCAGCTTCCATATTTTTTTTACTGAAGAATCTGCAGTCAAGTTATTGCATAATGTTAAAAATGCATAATATCAGACCTCAGAGAGTTGCTTTAGTGTTACGTTACTGGTGCTTGTCTAAAACGCCAAGTAAGGGTATGCACAGACAGAGCCGGAATTATACGAGCGTGCGAACGGATCGGAGGACGGAGTGTTTGTCCGAGGAACAGCGCGCACGAGCTCAATTATATCAGTTGAATTTAAGTATATTATCAATTAATCAATGAAAAGTTGTCGTTCTGTCTGCGCTGATCCTAAGCTGTCAATTTACCACTTGTCAGCGCAAACGGAGCATTTCAGGTGATCACACAGAAGAGACATAAGGCACAATTTACAAAGAAGATTTATGACAGGTGTACGTGGTAAAGTGGCGCAGACGTCGCGAGGTTTGTTGGACATGGTGTCATTAAATGCTAAAATTCAACTTTGCATAACCTCTTAAGCCATCTCTAAAAGGAGGTTGTCACCTTTTTGGGAAAGGTTGCTTTGGTCTAAAATTGGCCTATAAAATAGATTATGTGCATAATAAAATGGTTAATCAAGTCTCTGGTTTAAAAAACCTGCCTTTTCTCGGGTTACATTCGTAAAGGCTTTTTAGACACTTAATTTCGCTCGTTTCCTGTTGCCACTTTGTCTCGACCTGTCTTCAATATAAATGGCGCCTTAAGTACCAACAGCATGCTAGCAAATGGAGCTACATCTAATGAGAAACTTCCCCCGGCCCGCACTTACCTCTTGCCTACTCTTAACTTAGCAGTGCTTGTAATAACGAAACACTAAGTTATTCCACTATCACTTAAAAATTACAGGGTACAAAGTTAGAAGGGTCGGGTTGTGCTTTAAAATCAAGTGTTCAGGCTACTGTTCCACCACTTCTAAGCCAGGATGTGCCCGTGTTTTGCGTTCTGCTACATTTTTACTTGATAAAGGCGAAATAAAGGATTCTGTGATATTATTGCATCATGTGCCATTACAAATCAAATAATAATACTACAAAATAAATATAAGGGCGTATAAATTGGGGTATGTATAATTTTGGAGATGTAGTTTTGTAATATTCGTGGTGAAACAGCCCCGCAAAAAAATACAAAGAGAAATTAAGTTCAGAGTAGTACAAAATATGCAATTCAATTTACCAAATGTTTTAAGAACTTACTTGGAAGTCTCGGGCAGTCCCGCGCTAAGTTCGAGGAATACGGAGAGGTAGTTGCCGCGGACGACTCCGTTGCCATCGGGGTAAACCTTCAGGCGCCAGCAGAGACCGTTGACGTGAAGAGGTGCGGAGTACACCGGCGCGGCCGCGTGTTGCAGTTGTGTGAAGTTCGTGAGGGGAAACGTGCTGCTGTCGTAGCTCGGAACAATTTCACTGAGGGGGAGGGGATGGAGGGACTGTCATTGTAATAGATAGCGAGGGTCCGCGCTGACCACGGGCGAAACGATTAAGCTCAAGTGCGTATAGATTTACACTGGATGGACGACTCAAAGTTTCAGCGGGCCAAACCGATTCTAGAATTTCCACAGTTCAGGAATTTGCGTAAGGATTCGAGGGGAAATTCCAGCCTCATGTAACTTAGGATACTTACAGGGAGATAATTTTTATTTTAGAAAAAATTATGAAATTGTAAACGAAATCAGATTTAAAAGGGAACGAAGTCGCGAATAACAGCTAGTCCTATTATATCTACTTAACACTCTCTGCAGCCAAAATATTAAGTCCTTGTGTGTGGATACTTTGCATAATATTATAACACGCACAAGATTCGTTACGCGGGTCATAAATTGTCGTCCTACGCAACACGTTGCTTCAAGATTGAGAGAATATTATTTTTAAGAAATGTTTGATCTTGAAACGTATTGGAGAGCCAGCAATTTGACTTCTTAAAAACAAAGCGCAATACACCAAGTTATTACACCAGGACAGAATTAAGCAAGAATGTCTGTAATGGCAATCAAACAGGTGGCTCTTACGGTCATGGGCATATAATTACACCAACACCCATTCCCTGCTTGGTTGAACTAGGGCAGGAAGGTAGACACGATTATGGATGTCGATAGGTTGAAATTATCTGTGGAGGCTTGTTATTGGCAATTTAAGTTTTATTATATGTTACCTATAATATTGTGATAAGTCCTTCTCTAAGAATAAATAAATAAAATATGACCACTTGCCTGTGGAAATCGGCCGGTACTGGCGCAGTCACGAAGCTCGCCATGGGTTTCTTTCGGACTTGGTGAATCATCTTCGAGAGTTCACCGCTCTTGGATATCAATTCAGATCTGCAAATATTGGGATATTTACAAGAACCTGTAAGATAAACCATTTCAATATTTTCATTTATTTAATTAAAAAAAAGTAAGACACATTCACGTTTCGTTATTATTTACGGAAGAGCTCTTGTTAGTTTCGATTTACCCGACTAGATTCGGGCTGGAAAGGAAGCCAACTATTAGGTCATGCAAAACATCACTCGACAAGGAGCTCATGAATATAGAGCTCAAGAATAAGGGCCGTCGCCTACTGGCGTCACGGCACGACAAGGGATTTTAGTAAGCGCAAATAAATTAAGATCTTATTTTAAGATGCTTAGCGTTCACATCTCGGTAAGCCACAGTATGCCAGAACGTCCCTAAGGATGCCAAAGCAGGTTGTGACGTATCATTGAAATGTAAAAGTAAAGTAAGAAGTGTTAGCAATGTTAAATAAGATTCGAAATTATCTGTATTACACAAATCCCAGTGCCGCTAGTGGGCGCTGGCCTTATGGAGCTCATGAATATGAACTCAGTTTTATTTCCGTAAACTAATCGAGGGAAGCCGAAACCAACATATAGGAAAAACCGTAAACAACAATAAACACAGTATTACAGACAAACATGCATGATTTAATGAAGTATCACATGCAATACTAACATATTTGATGATGTACACTTTCTGGTCACCCCAAAACAGATTTTAGCATGAAGGTAGAAGACACACAATTAATAAAACAGTAATGCCTAAGTTTATTTAAAATTATAGTTACAGCAATGAGTTTGCTTAGTGATTACTACTCCATTTCCTTAATGCGGTACCTCATATTGACGGTGGTGGCAAATGCAGCTTGTCATACAGGGTGCTGATATAATTAGCTTCTATCGATATTCTCCTACTATAATAGGTGACAAGTATCCAGGAGACAAATCAAGTTTAATATTACATAGATTGTCTTTGCACTTTAGTAAACTATTTAGCCACCAGGTTTTATATGAGTTGATGTGCCACGACACCCATGGCCCAGCTTATTAATAGTTAGAACATTTATCCTCTTGTCTTAAATGAGCTATTTTTAGTTAAACAATGTAAAGCAGAACCTAGAAATGGAATTGGAAAAACAAAGGTTTTTATCGGATAAATCAGGACTCAGGCAGAATAGATACGAAAATATCATTCGGATATCCTGCTCAGACAGATTGGTTAACAAGGGTCAACTCAACTATGGGACAGACAAAGAACTGATAAAATGAGGTACCAATTTGAATCGACAGATCAGCAAATATTTCACAGTACCTAGTACTGGAATGCAGTTGATGTTCTATCTCCTGCAGCAGATGTTCAAGTTGCTCCGTCTCCTGGGTGAGGCTGTTCTTTTGCCCCATCAGGGTGAGGAGTTTGGCCTTCAGTGCGGAGTCGAGGCGCGATATCATCAGCTCTACGGCGTTTCGAATCTCGCGTACACGCTCGTCTTTAGCAGCGCGCACTGATTCTACATTGCGTTCCTGCAAACAATATATATTAAGAATTCAATTTCCATGAATGTGGAGAAATCCATCTATACCTACTAATATATTAAGGCTTTTGTTTAAATTCAAATTCATGTATTAATTTTGTAAATGATCAATGCATAGAATGATGAATAGATTGTATCTTGTTGCTAAGTTTGAATAAAAAGACTGAATGATATATTGACACTATGGAATAAAAATAGTGTACAACACATAAATAAATTGTAACATATCAGAGGCAGAATTTGGTTAAGCAGAAATTATGTCACAGTTTATTCATGATACCTATGTTGCTACTATCTAGCCTCTGTATGAGTGGAGGCAATTAAAATATTGCCAGATCGACAGGCATGCCTCTCTTGAAATATCAGCTTTGTTGGAAGAGCATACTCTTGTCTGTCTAGACTGTTTTGAAGCCTACAACCACATTAGCAAGCTTCTTGACGCTTACTTTTTGAAATACTCTAACCTTCAAAGGAGACCAATTGTCCTATGTATCATGTTTCACAGATTGCCGGGTTACAGAAAACAAAGAGAATAAAAATATAGTTTCCAGTGAAGTATTTTCTCTCAAACACTACTAATAAACACTGCTATTTCTAGGGAAATTAACAAGAAATTTAAAACTACCTTTTTGTACGATAATAATATAAATTGTATGGAGTTCTGTCTGCATAGTAACAGAAAAATAAAACATAATCCTTACCACATCTTGCACCAGACTAATCAGTTCCATCAGTCTACGTCTCAACTGGGACACTTCATCACGAATCTGGGTAACATGTTGTTCGTACACTTCTTCTAATGGCTTGAAGGTGTGCCCAGAGTGAGTGCCGCCCCACAGGGCACACTGGTGGCAGATGCAGCGCCGACATGTCCAGCAATACACTGACAGTTTCTCCTGATGTGTCGGACATCTGTTCAGAGTGCTTTAAGTGTGTTTATTATATCCTTATACGAGATGTGATATGATTAATTCTTGAAATGTTATGTAAAATAATATCCCTTTCAATATAACTGTGACAATGTAAATATTAAGATTCTTATTATTTTTTCATTTTAAGAAAAGTCTATGGTTGGTCTTAGAGCTTCTACATATTTTCAGTTCAAGAAGTATGATGCCAGAAATGTGTGCAATAATCACCTATCTCTGAAGCTCTCCCTCTGACTAGCCGAATTGCTTTGCTGCATAGTCTCGATCTGCTGAGTGACCTCTTCGACCCAGCGGCAGTTGACTAGCTCGTGCAGGTGCAGGGCTGCCCGGCAGTGTGGGCACTGCGATCGCTGCTCCGTCAGCCATCGCCGCACGCACGCATAGCAACACAGCTTCGAGCAGTGAGGGCAGAGGTGTGCGTCCACCAGCTTCTCCATACAGATGAAGCAGCGGAACACCTCCGCCAACGTCTGCAACCATCATCCCATTCAAAACTCTCGTCAACTCAATATAACTGTCAAATATGTAGGCCACATCGATTTACCTCAACGATCTGCTCCTCGCCATTTCCATTCCCTTTGTCTCCTCGCGAGGCCATATTATAGGTTTGCTTTTCTTACTACGGGGCCGACGAGATATTCACCATAATTTAGACATGTTTATATATTTCTAAAATAACAATTGGACATGTTTCGCAATGCGAGCGTCAATACACGAAACCACTTCCGCGTTCGAATATCAATCGAATCAAAATAAAAACAAAAAAATGGTGCTTTTGTGCAACTGTTAAAATTACCCTAATAAAAGTCACAGAATACAATAATTAATAAAAAAAAACATAAGATTAGTATAAATGTTTTGGTAACATATTGCAATATTTTTTTAATGGTATTTGCCTACATTACTCATTTATTTCAGCTAGGCTTTTGGCAACGATTCACGTTTTCAAAACTGTTAAGAATGTTTCGTTCCACAACATTTCCCCACTAAACGGGTAACAGCTCTGGCAGCCCTTTTCAAGTGCAATGTTGCCATAATCTAACAATTCATAATTCGATCGATTATAGAAGTAGCGTTCGAAAAAAAAAGAATTAATTTGCACTTGGATGTGTTCACAACGAAGACTCTTGTACCTTCTTTTCTTTTGACACAACCTTCGGTTGCCCCAAAGTGTTTACCGAAATAGTCTGAACGCAAAAAGCTCTACATCTGGTACATGTAGCGTCCGATATAAGTGTCCGTGAAGGTCCTTAACTTCATGAAGGCGTTATTGTCAAATACTACTGATTTCCACCACTTCACATTATCTAAGAACGCCCAGGCGTCAAGTTCCATTTGGGCCCCTTTGAGTATTTCGAAGAAATACGTTAAGACAGCTGTAGCTGTAACTGCAATAAGATAAGCATGACCTCTAGGCCCTTCTATTAAAGACTTAGTTCAGGTGGTTAGAGAAGCACTTCTTCAACGATTGCTTCATGTCAGCGACTTTGATGCGTAACGAATTTATGCTTAAACTAAATACTCTGTCTGCGTGGAATTTAACAAAACATGTGTTTTCATTTTTTGTGTGGAACCCTAATACTTTTTCCTGAAATAAAAGTAGCATCCGTTCTCAATTACCTATCTGCCAGTGAAAGTCCCATCAAAATCGGTCCAGTGGTTCAGAAAGTAATTTAAAAAAAATGTTTCGTATTATCTACCGTACCTACACGCTTTGATATGCTTTTAGTAAAAGACTGTTATTTTGACGTTATAATTTCTTAAATTAATAAAGAACTTAAAAAACAATTCAATTTTATTTATTTGTTTGTTTATGTATTTATAGAATTGGGAGTTGGGTTGTCACGGATTCCACAATCCCCCTCGCTTAGAAGTAAGTTTAAGTTGCAAATAGCTGGAAGCAAAGAGTTTCAGGTCATCCATGTAAAGGAGGTGAGATATAACCTGACCAGTGATCATTAGTCAGGTGATAGACCTGAATCCTCCAGCACTGGACACGCCATCAGGAATGTGCGTAGATTTGTATCTATTTGAAGTAAATTAACAATTCCAGCACCATCGCGTGCCATGTGTCGAGTCGGCCTTCCTACAATTTATACAACATGTCTACAGACTCTACTATGAGCAGTTCCTGAATATCGTGGAACCCTTTCGTACATCCATTTTCAGGGGCAGATAAAATAATTTATTTGACCAGTGGTAGACTCGTATCTCATATAGCTACTCTATCGGTCAATATTTGTTGGGCTTACAGTACTACTTTATGGTGCAGGTGGGGTGGGTCTATCATTACAAAATGGAGCAGCGACCTTGACTATAAGGCTGACTCGAACTGGAACGCCATGTCAGCATAAGATTTTTGAGAATATTCTATGCAGTCCATTCGACCCTGGAGATTTTTAGTCAACGGATCGACCGCATGGGTTGAATGGTGATTGCCTCGTTATGATTTATGTAGAAATAGAACGACAGGCCCGTATCAGTCATACCTTAGTCTGGTCGCTCCCAAGCCCTATAAACCCAGCTTTTATCACTTTGAAATGTGCAATTCTGAATGTACTGCTCTACCCGCCACTGACGCCTACGAATGTAGCTCGCTCAGGCAGGAAGTCGAGGCGCTCTGTGACTCGGGACATTAGTCACGAGAGCTGATTCAGTCGCAGAAATTGTCCGCCTCACGAATTTGGGTGGGATAGACTCAAATTACTGAATCGCACCTTCCAAAACACTCCTCAATTCCTTATTGCACTAACCTACTTTTATTATAAAAATTAAAAAATGACCTATCTTTATAAAAGTGATTATACTGGCAATGACCATTATGCCCGCAGACGGGACGAACTGACACTCTGACAGAGTTACGTCACATATGTCATATCATATGTCGAATATAACGTGATAACCTCTGAAATGTTTTCATATTATCGTTTTTATCATAATTATTTATTGTGGTGATAATAAGGGTGGTTTTTTTTGGAATATTTATAATACCAGATTACAAGTAGTAGTAGTAAACACGTAAGTAGTATTTAAATCAGTCATTACTAGTGCTTGAACAAAATAACTTATAAGTATTTACTCATTTGAAATTGAGCTCTGGATAGAGCTGTATGTTATTTAACTCCAATGCAACCTTTATTTGAGTTTAGTATTGGTTAAAGTCTTGTGTCGTACTGTAGTCGACCTTGTACAAGTCCCATAAATATTTCAGCAACTCGAAAACAAATATTTATATTTTTGAAAATTTCAGAATGTTTATCTAAAAGGCGTATAACGACAGGATGTTCTATAAAAAAGTGATGCACTGCACGATCTGCCTGAAACATGGCACTGTCGGCATTTCAGGGGTAAGCTTCATGAAACTACTCAATTACTATTACTCATGAAAAGGTGAATACTGAAATGTGTTGTTGTTATCTTCTAAATGATAGATTATTGCGATTTATTTTTATCCAAAGATACGATGATATTAACATTAAATGGTTATAGTATTTATTTAACTTTAGTATCCTCCAAGTATGGCTTTGTATGCTAGTGTTTATTTAAACATTCTTGAATACCTTTGCTGGAATAGAATTAAATATTTCTTTTTCTTTCCTTGTATGTTCAGTGATATTTATTTAAAATTTGTTTTCAGTATTAAATATTATGTTATTTTAAAAATCTAAATAAATAAAAATCATTTGTTGCATATTACATGAATGTCATCACTTGAGATCTGCATCATTGATTTATTTTTTGTGTTCGCAATTATTGGCAGTATAAGTTCAGTATGAAAGAAAATTAAAACTTTTGAAAGTTGGAAATTGAGATGGTCCAGTTGAAAACCAGCCACAGACTAGTTGTCTGGCATTTTGGCTGCACTGAACTCTTAACCGTTACGTTACGCTTAAACATTTTTTTTTAAATTATTTATGCGTCAAAAGGCACATAAATAATTTAAAAAAAAATGTTTATGTCATTTTTTTTTGTTTGTTATATGTTTTCTATGTTTGTTTTTCAGTCATTGTGTGCCTGAGCCATTGCTAAATACATGTGTTTTCTTTCTTTTTTTCATATTTTAATACAATACTTACTTACTAAACCGGAATAGCTTATATACATATTTCTATATCATTAGTAGTGGTTTTTCTATTCACTTGATTCATTAAATTGTGTGGACATAGAGTTTGTGTGGTTATTTTGCAATTCAATAAGCATAGGAAAAAGATAAAGTATTTTTGAAGTAACAATGAACTATATATTAATATTTTGATTGATTTTGTTATAATGAATTTATTAGGTTGATTATGGTGTTTACCATCTAAGTAATATTTATTATGGCGTAATTAACTTATACATATCTTATGATTATGGGAATCCAGTGCCATTACTAAACCTAAGTAGTGACCTGCCATGCCCTGCCTTTCAATTCATACATTACATACATACATAAAGTCACATATTTTTCCCATGGGCGTAGGCATAAACGCCACCTGCTCCGATCCTTACATACACCCCTTACTTTGTTGATGTTCATACATCTGGTCATACCTTTTTTTCTTTTCAATTTCATTCAGTTCAATTCAAATATTGTACCGGATCTTCTTTCTTGTGTTAGTTTAATTGTTGTTGTTTTCTTTCCTGAGTATATATCTCGGAGTTCAGCGTGCCTCTTGGCAAAGGCCACCTCTAACGATTTCCATGGCATCCTGTCTTTCGAATAAAAATAAAATCAAATTTTAGATTTCTGCTTGAGGAATTAAAAAAAAAACCGTCACTTTAGATGGGCTGTTCTCAAGTGATGATCTTTCATATATGTGGCATTTGATTTTTATTTAAACAGAAGATTAGTGGATAAGATTATGATTTAAAGTTATGAGTATGTACTTGTCTTTCACATATAAAATGACTTGAATTCGTATTGAAACAGGGATCATTCCTTTATTATATTTCCAGAGATAACCAGCCTTAGTAACAATAAACTTCTTTAATTCTTTCTACTTGTAATCGTTTATTAATAAGGGTCATACTAGCTGCAATAGGCCACATGTTAGTGATAATAAAACCAGTGTATGCTGGCCTCGTATACTATTGTTGTATTGTTATACGGGCCGATTTCCGCAACTCCACGACGTAGCGCGTATTTTGCGTAAAGCCTCGTATACTATTGAAACTCTATATGATGCTAGGTCAGCATAAGGTCAAAGTGTTACCATCGACGTGCACCCTATTGCACTGTGAGCCTGTAAAGGTAGTTCTCCGACTTACTAATGAGAAGTAGGACCCAGGACCTCACGCTCTGCAGTCGCTCTTGAGACTACTAGACCAACGGAGCAGTCCAATTAGGTTTTTTGTATTCATTCACTTACTATTTACGTGGACAAACGTTAGTTATAACTATTCCACAAGTTGTATATTTTAGGAATGCAGTGGGCATTAGGAGTTCCTAAAATATACACAACTGCGTTGGACGAAGTCGTACTAAATGCGGGTCGTACTAAATGCCATGTCTTATAGGTCGAACCCCAAAAAAGTATCACAATGAGCTCTCGGCTTGATAATCGCCTTTTGCACAGACGCTATAGGTACCTAATCTTAAAAATTATTATTATAATACCGAAAAAATGACATCAGTGATTGATAGCTCGTAAAGGTTATTAAAATAAAAATGTTCTTACGAAACGGATACTGTTATCAAAAGACACGCGTGATTTTTGAAAAATAATTAACGCGTGTGATTTTTGATTTTTTCAACTCAAGGTCGGAACTCAATTTCAGGAAGTATTTGTATTTTTAATAGGGTGCATGAAAATAGCCCTAACGAATAGCTGTAGGTATCTGATGACTAGTGTGACGACTAATAGAGAAGTATGTAGAAGTTAGTCTGCACGGTCGGCGCAGTGGCTGAGCCATCGGCTGCTGCGCCGTGTGTCATGGGTTCGATTCCGCACGTTCAAATAATTGTATGGCCTACAGGGTAGTTGTTCCGGGTCGGGTGGATGGTGTATGCGAGTTTTTAATGTTTGTAAACTCACCCACAACACAGGAGAACATCTAAGTGTGGCGCAACGTTTATTTATTTAATAACGAAAAAAGAGACATGTTGCGCCGAACCCAAATTAACAACAATACCTCATTCGATCAACCTCAGCTCGTCAAGATAGTCCACAAGCGATTTGATGCTACTGGCGATCTCTCGTAGTAGTATTTTACCGTCTTTGCATCGACCTCTAGCCAGTAGAGTAGCACATGGGCTGCCATCTCGTCTTCTTCCATACAGACTCTGCATAGTGGGCTGTCTGTAACAAATATAATATATGACAAAGAGGTGTTTGTTAAATGAACCTTGGCTAGTTACGGCAGCTGTGACTGTACGCAGCTGCTCCTTAGTCAGTGGGAGAGCCGGCAATAGTGCTAAAATAAATAAATAATGTTGAACAATCCACACAGCATCATCTAGCCCCAAGCTAAGCAGAGCTTGTGTTATGGGTACTAGATGACTGATATAATTAATACAATACATTACATAGATAGATATTTTTTTATTATACATATCAAATACCCAGAACACCCGGAATAAATCATTGTAGATCGCACAAACAGTTGTCCCAAGGCGGGAATCGAATCAGCAACCTCCTGCGTCGCAGGCGGACCTTCGCCCGCCCCGGCACATCGGTCGTCAATCGGTTGTCTGTCTTGGCGCTAATTATGGTTTTAAAAGGGCATTGACACGGATCCAAATAAGCTCGGGATTCTAAACACTAATAAAAAGATAACAAAGAAGATTGAATTTAGAATTGTCACTGTCCGAAGGTCAAAGGTTAATTAAAATGTTCATAAAAAAAAATCTGAACAAAACAGCTTTGTCTGATCATGACGGTTGAGCAGTAACCTAAAGTATAAAAAAGAATATTTTAGAAAACTATTTTAATAGAGTATATGTGGAGTTTCTTGTCCATTCTTCTCCATACGGAACTACCTCGCAAAAGTACTTTTTTTAATTCTAATTGAAATAAATGAGTTCACTTTGACTTGAACTACGCTAAATCAGAAAGTATAGTAAAGTATAATAATATCTAGCCCACACATATCTATGCGAATGAATTAGAAGACTTTATAGAAGTAGGAACACAGTCTTTTCCTGTTCATATTACTGCCATAATGAACTCCTTCCTTCGTTGTCTTACGTAGGTACCTATGTCGTCTATGCCTAAGGTCAAGAACAGATATTAATACAGAGCCAGGGTTCAGGTATTGTGTGCATATTCTTCTAGTAGCGTTATTATTGGGTTTCTGGAATTTCTCAGTCATCATCAGGCTATACTAGTCCACTGCTGGACATAGCCCTCTTCTAATGAGCGCCATAGCGCCCTGTCTTCAGCTTGCCGCATCCAGCATCTGCCTGCAGTAGCGACCTGGAATCTACATTCTTGCCCGATTGATGGCAATAGACCCCCTATTACACGGGACTTAAATAAAACTGGCGGAGTGTGGGCGTAGGTACTATAGGTACACCTCAGCCTTACCCTTTATTGATTATAAGCGTGATGTTATGTTATTCCAGTAGTAATTTATCATGTAGATAAACTTTAGACTTACGATCGTCTTTAATCGAGTCGTCCTCCTTTATTCCAGAACGGCATACTTCTGCAACAACTGGCTAGGATATCGACGTCACAATGTTGGAACAGCAAACTGCCACTGACTACACAAACAACGGCTACCGTGAAAATCAAAAATGTACCGCCGCAGGACAACAGAATGTGGAAAGAGACGCCGTCACTCGACAGAAAGAATCAGATGGGGAATTATTGTATGATGCTGTCTAAGTTTCGGTTAAGTTGTAAGTAGCTTTATTTTTCTACCGTAATACTCTTAGTGGATCTTACTGGAAAGACCATTCTTACAATATAACCACTCATTCGTTGTGGTACTTATGTTGTTGAGAAGACGAATCTTTCAGGCTAAATTATCATTGAGTATCATAGGCAATATTTTATTATCAAAATTACGGGGGTGCAGGGGATTTTAAAGAGTACGAAATCCACGCGGCAAAGTGCTATTAACAAGTATGTTTAGACTTGAGACATTCCCTTTAAAATTTTGCTGTTGCGTTTCACACACCGTTCGATCGATATAAAACAAACGCCCGACCCACATCGTTGTTTAAGTATTTAGATATTATCTATCAACAATTACACTGGCCGGTAACATTCCTGACGCGACTTATCAGTTATGTTGATAATCTGGATAGTGAATCATGGTTTTATGTAAACAGAGAAAGCATTATGTGTCGGATAACACATAGCACGTGTATCAATTCTTAATGGATCATTATTATTTTGTCATCTTTGTGGGTGATCCCCCTGCGGTAATAATCTTTCGGAGAGTTTGACACGGACATAATATCTTAACCTTATATGTAATTTATCAATCAGTAAATAGCAGGAAAATTTCGCTTTTACCTAATAGCTCTTGAGTATTTCCTGGTTGGAAAATCCAAATGCAATTGAATGAGGTCAATCTATGACACCAACCCTAGCTGTGCGAGATTTCGAACAGATAGTGCGTATGCCACTGTTTCTTTTCAAGAGGTAGAAAATTATTTAAAGAACCCATTTTTGGCTAAAAATGCTTGTGCTTTGCACATACCAAGGGGTATGCGGTGCGGTAAAATGAGGCTTATATCTAATAAAATTTGCGCTACCATCATCTGCTTAGCCTTTTCCCAACCATGTTGGGGTCGGCTTCCAGTCTAACCGGATGCGGCTGAGTACCAGTATTTTACATGGAGCGACTGCCTATCTGACCTCCACAACCCAGTCACTGGGGAACACGATACCCGTCTCTGTTTTTCAAATGTTACTTTTGCTGATTCAAATGTTACCTTGGCTGCGCCTCAAGCATTAGCATGGCCGTAAGCTTCTGGCTAAGGGTCCCAAATCAAGAAATACCTGTATGTGTTGGAGATAGGAACGTTATTTATTAGCTAAATGTATAAGAGGCACAAAGGGCTCAGGAGTGAGTAACTGCCCTCCACAGCCACCCTTGGGAACTCACATGTGCACTTGGGCTGTTGATATTCATCACTGAAATTCCTTTACATTAGTAATTGTACTAACACACATTGTACCAACAAGATGTTTTATTTTTCCAGCATTAGTAGTGATGTCCTCGATGGCCGGGTACGCGCTTGCGCCCGCGCCTTTTGACCTGACGACGTTCGCGTTATGCGCGATCGGAACGGGACTCACTTCGGCCGCCGCCAATTCCATCAACCAATACCACGAAGTTCCATTCGACGCACAGATGTCTAGGACTAAGAATCGAGTGCTGGTCAAAGGATTACTTGAGTAAGAGCTTTTTAAATAAGTTTTGATTAAGGCATCATTGTCAATAACAAAGCACCTGTGTCAAAAAAATAATAATTCTCATGCCTTTTCTTGAATCAGAAAAAATCTAAAAAACATCATTTATTCCACTTCAACCGTGTGGGATTCAATAAAATGTCATTAATTTATTTTTGTTGTTGGGAACGTTTACTTCGTACGTTTTAACGTACGAAGTAAACGTTCCCAACAACGTAATAAATTAGTAGTAATACGTAAAGTAGGCAGACAGATAAAAAAAATAAAAATTGTTTAGTTGGTATGAGTACCGTATAAACTTTCATATTATTATGCATTTAGTAAAAAACTGTAATTTAGAAATTACTAACAGCCACTTCAATTTTATTTTTTTATTTTTTTTTTGACGACACGGTTGGCGCGGTGGTTGAGCCATCGGCTGCTGCGCCACGTGTTGTGGGTTCGATCCCCACACGGAACAAATATTTGTATGACCTACAGGTAGTTGTTCCGGGTCTGGCTGTTTGTGTATGTGAGTTTAAATTTTTGTAAACGCACCCACGATACAGGAGAAATTCCTAGTGTGGGGCAACGTTTTCTTAAAAAAAAAAAAAAAAAACAAAAAAAAAAAAAAAAAGTTGTTTCGGGTCTGGCTGTTTGTGTATGTGAGTTTAAATGTTTGTAAACGCACCCACGATACAGGAGAAATTCCTAGTGTGGGGCAATGTTTTTTTAAGATTTATTTGTATAGAAGAATAATGTGCTCTTGTCTTTCGTCACGTAGGCAGACCTAAAGAGCACAGGCGCTACGACATATACTCGTTCATGACAGATTGGCCGAAAAATGCAGTATGTGTTTGTGTAATCCGTGTGCAGTATCAGTATAGGTTAAATTAAAAAAATATAGATGTGATCTTAATTTCAACATTCATCGCTTTATCCCGCGGTTCTCTTATCATTCATAGGTAATAATATTGAAAATAGTTTGGCTACTCGTGTCTAAAATCAAAATCAGTGACCTTTTGATCACCATGTTATGATTAAATGAGTACCAAATAGATTGTTTTATCTGTTTACTTTTTTTCCATTTTTGAGTCAAAAGTCAATAATTTTTTAGTCAATAATATTACATAAGAGATACCATTTTTTTCAGATTTGTATCCTCTAATAACAACTTAAACTGATTTGATACTACATAGTTGGTAGAGATAGTATGTCGACGCGTGCATTTTGATTTTTCAACGTCATTTATTACAAACTAACGTCCAATAAATTTATTTAGATAAAGCATCATCTGTCTAGCCTTATCCTAACTATGTGGCTTCCAGTCTGACCAAATGCAGCTGAATAAACAAAACATAAACAAATGTAATCGCAATTTTCTTTGCCTTAACCCCGTTATTATTGCGTACCTAGCGTGAAATTAACAATAACTATAATCATTAAGCAATAAAACAATATAATTAAGAATTCTTTCGTTAAAATATAAGGAAATTTATAATTTTATAAACTTATATTTTATACCTTTTAATCAGCTCTCTTATCGCCCCTCCTCATTCGACACGGGTAATGTGATAATTAAGAAAAATATTTCAAGTATTTCAACCACTTATCTTTTTTTAACAAAAAATGCGAAGTGGTTATTGAGCATAACTTGGCTATAGGTGGCGGCAGGTTGTATATTTTTCTTTATATACCCTGTATAGCATATCTAGGTATGCCAAACTGAAATTTGCCCAATTGAACATGAACCTTATTTATTTGGATTAGAGTTGAAAAACTATCACATAAATTTCACAGATTGGGGTAGCTTGATGTACTCGCCTCTACACAACACATTGTACTATGCTCAGTAGGTGCGGTCGCAGCCGTAGACTTCGTAAAGAGTCACAGCGAGAGGGGGAGGAATAGAATAGTTTTTTTTTTTAATGGTGTGTAATTTTGAAGACGTTCCTCTCGAACGTTTTAGGCAGGAAGTTAATAAGTTATTTTAAAAATTGAATTATTTATATTTTTAATTGTCCAGTTTAACGAGGTTTTTCCATTTGACGTGACGATTTTAGCTACTATTACCCCCTCCCTCTCTCGGAACGCCACTGACCCTCACATCGTTCTTTATTTACCCTCCATTGTTCTTCTCCCTAGGCCAGTCCACGCAGTAGGTTTCGCAGCCCTAACGGGTTCCACGGGCTTGGGTCTGCTCTACTTCGGCGTCAACCCTCTGACTGCTGCTCTGGGAGCCGCAAACCTTGTTCTCTACACGTCCGTCTATACGCCTATGAAGAGGATGTCTATCTATAATACCTGGCTGGGGTCTGTAGGTAAGCTTTGTTCTATAACTTTCTTAACCAACTGCTGAAATATTATGGTTCTGCCTGAAGATTAACCTTTGGTGTGTGGGTAGTACTTACTTAACCCATTAACCGCCCACGTCGTATTCATCCGACAAGCATTTCGTGTCCATCATTCCACCGGATTCGTATTTAATAATAATAATAATACCAGCCTGCCACTGTCCCACTGCAGGGCAAAGGTCTCGAGCAGTAATCACCACGCTTGCTCAAAACGGGTTGGCGATTTCAGACTTATATTAGGTACGTCCAGATACAGGTGTTATCTATACGACAAAAAACTTTTATTTGCCCGATTTGATTGTTAGGTTCTATTTTACAGTCCACCCAAAAATAACTATTTTTGGGCAAGATGATAAATGTATTGACTGATAGAAAGTCAGGTGTTTAACGGCGAACGTCGTGATTTCAAGGGGGAGGTGGCTCTCCTGTTACTACTAGACGCCATCAGGCTCTTTATTTATCTCTCATTAATTTATATCTGATATACCTATGTGTAAGTTCCAAACGCATATTTCACCACCACATATAACCACCATTTGCTCAGCACACCCCTACTTTTCTGCAATTAAAATCATTAATCCTTTTCTTAATTTTCATGTTCTTCTTCCCCACAGTTGGTGCCATACCACCTCTTATGGGCTGGGCGGGGTGCGCAGGAGTCCTCGACCCGGGAGCGATCGTGCTTAGTGTGATACTGTACTCATGGCAATTCCCGCATTTCAACGCGTTGTCATGGAACCTAAGGCCCGACTATACGAAGGCCGGATATAGAATGATGGCGGTCACTGATCCTGGTAGGTTAAAATTTTATTTCTAAGATCAATCAAGTTTATTCAATTTTTACATACAAAAGCGTGAGTTATTCCAATTTGAATCTTATGGCATTGAATAAGAGTCTATCGACTAAGATGTTTCTGAATTCTGTTTTCAGCGTTATGCAGAAGAGTCGCTCTCAGGCATACGGGAGTGATCATCGGAACGTGTATTGCCTCATCTTATCTAGAAGTAACGAATATGTGGTTCGCCCTAGAATCCTTACCGTTAAATGTTTATTTTATGTACTTAGGTAAGTCATTACAATCTCTTGTTTGTCAATATTGATGCACGTTTCTTTTTCTTGAAAGTAATGAAATACGAAAATTATATTTAAGTTTAGCTTCCGTCCTCGATTTAGTAAAAAGGCGTAAACTTGTTTTAAGGCTCTGCATTATAAAAGTTAGCATCGTCGCAAATAGCTTACAAATATTTCGCTGTGTAGTTATCAATCAGTGAAAGAATTTTAGTAGGATCTTCCAGATTTACTTACAAACACAATTTCACCTCTTTATAATATTTTAGATACAGATTATAAAAGAAATGATATAAATATTTCATTTTTATTTTTTCAGCATGGCAATTTCACCAAAAATCTGACAGCAACAGCTCACGAAAACTATTCAGGTTTTCGCTAATACATTTGCCAGCACTCATGATTTTGATGCTAGTCAATAAGAAGAATTGGTACAAAAGTGACACGCAGGAGCAGGAGACACTAAAGGTGCAGGACGTAAAGATCCCCGACTCCAGGATATCAGTGTTGCCTCGTCGGCCAGTCGTAGCTGCGCAAGAGTCTGACGACGGCGACGCATAGAAGTGGAACCACTGATCGATAATAACCGAAAACGCATCATATAATCACTCGCATCGCATTTTGTTACCTATAGTTTAAGTTAATATTTATGAAAGGTCAATTAGGCGGCAATTCATAACCAGTCGGCAAGAGTCGTACGATTCGCACGTTTGTTTGTTAGTTGCGTCGTACCGATCGAAATCGAGGATGTAAGAGTAAGTGAGGTTATGTCTAAGGTAGTATACCGAACTAAGGGGCCACCCATAAATTTCGTCACACTAACTTAATGATTTTTGGACCCAAGTCCTTGACGCAGATAGCTATGTTATTGGGGACCCTGTTTTCCCTAATGTGACATCAAAATATTTTAAATTTAGAATTAATTTAATTAAGGAGTTTGTGGCTAAATAAAAACATCCGCACGGGTTGATCGAAGGTTAAGTTACGCTTGCAGAGGACTGACCTCTGCAAGCGTACGGATGGTTCACCGTTCGTAATATAACGAGACTCTTCCGTGCCTCAGAAAGCACGCTAAGCCATTGGTCCTGGCTGTCATTTGTAGATCATTGACAGCCTTCTGACTACCCGTACGGGTAGTCAGAGTGTAGAGGTCAAATGGGCAGTCTCACCATATAAAATACTGGTATTCAGCTGCATCCAGTTAGACTGGAAGCCGACTCCAACATAGTTGGGAAAAGGCTAGGCAGATGATGAATAAATTACTTCTAAAACTGTTTATATATTTCTATTTGAAATCTTTTTTCATAAAATCAAACATTAATATATTTTTGTTATATTGTAAAGATTTTCGTTATAGCAGTTTAGACTTTTAATATTTACTTTTTTTTACATGTCACATTTTGACACTAGAAACCCTCTCTGTCTCCCTCCCTCCTTAGCGTGTGACGAAGGTGGATGGCCCCTAATGTTATATTGTATCGGTGCGGTACCTACGTTTGTTGCCGATCAGTGTTCCATGCTAACTTAATGTCTTATCCTACATGGAAGTAGATGTAGTACTTATTTGTAAATAATGTACATTGTAATTATGTGATTCACTTAGATGTTCGTAAGTTAGTAATGACGATCTAACCTCAGGAGATTTTGTTATTAGGTCACAGTGCTTATTAATTTAAGCATGTGCCAGCTTATATCAGTGTGCTTATTATTTAAATTATGTTCCAAACTAAAATAGTCTCGAAATTACTACAGTAGTAATTGATGTTATATACTATTTTGTTCTATGGTAACACTACCATCGTTATTTGAATAGAATCAGTTGATATTGAATTAGACCATAACTCGGGGAATAAATGAAATCAGCAAATAATAAATCCTTACATTTATTTCTTCATGGTATTAATTTATTACAGTTTCATTGGAATCAAAAATAAACTACTTACATACAAACATTCAGACCTGATTTTTGAACAACACAGACGGACATTGGGAGTGAGAACACAGTATGAAATGTGCAGCAACAGAAACCCGTGTTGGCTCCTAACGAAATCATAAGTTCTCGGCAGTTTATTTCCTGAAATAAAAGAAATACGCATTAGCATATTGTGGGTTCTTTGCTGCTGGTCTTGCCAGTTCAACTGACCTCGTTGGTCTACGGGCTGCAGAGCGACTGCTAAGTGCGAGGTAGGGCTTGGGTTCGATCCCCAGGCCAGGTAAGTATTATTGGGTGTTTCCATCAGGAGATTCTCAGTGGACCAAACTCTGGATTGGTGCCCAATTGATGGCATTAGGCTCGCCTCCTATTAAATAGATGGGACTTCATAAAAACTGGCAAAATGTGGGTCATTGATTGCTGAGACAGTCGCCCATTTTGCTGACATACAATGTGTAGAGAAAACTCACTTAGCTTTCTTAGGATGACGGTCATGATCCCGGCTGTCGTCGCGCGAACGCTTGTGCGACTTGTGGTCGCTGGAGTGCTTCTTATCGTTAGATTTGTTATGGGATTTGCTGTCGCTCTTGTGGCCGCGGTCCCGCTCGTGGTGAGACGACTTGTGATGCTTGTCGCGGTTCTTTGAAGGGCTGGAAATACAGAAAGAACATATCACATAGGTGTAGACGATGCCACGACTTATAAAATGTTTTTTATGAATTAAATATGCTACGTGGCGGTTTTGGGTTAACACAGATACAACAGGTCAGTCTATCGCCCAACACGAGTATAGGCATAGTGACATGATAATAAACAAACCAACCTGCTGTTGTTATGTTTCGACGAGCTCTTGTGATTTGAACTCTTATGGTTAGAGCTTGAGCTTTTATGGTTGCTCGAGCTCTTATGATTGCTGGAGCTTTTGTCGGTCTTGCTCTTCTTGCCAGGCCCTTCCTCCTCGAACCTGCCGCGACCGCCCTTGCGTTTACGATCGAAGTCTGTTTCCCCGCCTCGTTCGTATATGCGCTCCTTTTTGTCTTCCTCGGCAGCTTCGCGCTCAAGATCTGACCAGTCCTTACCGGATTCTTCGTCTTCCACAGCTGAAACAAGGTGCTAGTGTTAGAAAATTCAATGATGCATCTAATGTACAACACAATTGAAAAAGTTCAAATTAATCTCTTTCTTTATCACTTTAGTGATAACCTCATGATAGCTAAACCAAAGGTTTTACTTAGAAACCGTAGTTTTATGTGACGCGCATTCCATAGGTTGCTGTTAATATAGCATACAGATTTTAGAAAGCGTTAACCTTTGTATATGGTCATCTCCGTCACTCAAAACAGTGTGACAGCCTGTTTTACAGGCCCATTTATTGTATTATAGTTCTATTGTGGACGCGATGTGTTAATAAGGAATTATCTTAAAAATCTTACCATCACTGTCACCCGACACGTCGGACTCGTCCGAGGCTTCTGAGTCGTACTCGGAGCCTTCGGAATCCTCCTCGCTCTCAACGTCCGTGGGCTCGTACGCGTCGTCTTCTTCCTCGGACGATTCATCCTGTAACAATGGGAATTATGATTTAGATTTTAGACAATACGGCAAAATATTGACAAGCTTAAATTAATTTAGATTACTTTAATCTCTTTATCTCGTACATATCAAGAAAGACACGGACATTTATAAGAGCTGTCAATTTTAGTTGAACTGAAACTACTTTTTTAGACGTTGCCCCACACTAGGAATTTCTCCTGTGTCGTGTGGGTGCGTTTACAAACATTTAAAGTCGCATACACAAACAGCCAGACCCGGAACAACTACCTGTAGGCCATACAAATATTTGTTCCGTGTGGGAATCGAACCCACGACACGCGGCGCGGCAGTCGATCGCTCAGCCACTGCGCCAACCGTGCCGTCAAACAAAACATAACAACAAAAAACATTTAAGTCATCAACCAAAAACATAGTCAAAGCATTAACTAATTTGACATCTCTAACTTAGTACTTAACTCTTGCCATTATTTTTTCGAGCTATCAGTCAGAAAAAGTTAAGTTTGTGAATAAGGGAATTGGCACCATTGGATTACAAAAAGCTGGTGATTGGTGATGTTTATCAAATATTTTATCTAAGTGAGCTAGCGACTTTATCCTGACAGACGCGGCGAGGGAGGGAAATAAAATGCGCGGGTGATTCGGCGGGGGTTCAATGCTGTTGCCTAAATGAATAGAGTTTCCACACTCATCAATGTGAGTGCATCAGAGAGCAGCCGCGTCACCCGCTTACACGCTTCATTGTTTATGTCTATGCAGCATAAATATTATTGATACAGTACTAACATTCGCAGCGTTCTCTTCGTCAGATTCAGGATCCAAGAATGACCAGCCGCCGTTGTCGAAGAAACCCTCGATATCGTCCGTGATCGTCTTCATGACCTTGGTCCAGTTCAACGATTGTATACCTTCTGAGTAACGGATGTCGCATGAGCTGGAAAGAAATGTTTATCATTAGCATTCTACTGGATAAAATATTGGTATGTGGGTTCTGTAGATAACTTTTGTAATATCGAAACTGGGAAAAGATTAACAACTGTGAAATGGCGAATGAAATATTACGAAAAGCTCAAGTTATAAATACGCTTTTCATTTTTTTGCTAGATAGAGATAGCATTATTACATGATGTCACAATCCAGTCTACAAAGTACATGGTTACCAACTCACAATATAAACATCCTAGTTCCGCCAAACCAAAAACTTGACATCAAATCTAAGCATAGTAGTTGCAATTCATGAACGCGTAGAACATTGTAATTTAAACCTTAAAAATGCTCACTTAAGCCACTCCTTCACATGATCCAGCATGTTCATAGGCACAGCGTTGACCATCGCGACCTTTTTGGCATAATCTTTGAAAACGAAGACCATATCGAAGTTCTTGAGGTGAAACTGTACTCTTTCGAAGTGGACTAATTCTACGTCTTCAAGTGCTATGACGAACGGCGGCCACTCGGTCAGGTTGACGAGCGCGCCCGATGTGGGCTGAAGGAGGACTGTGCTGCGGAATGGGGCTCCAGGGAAACCTAATTCTCTGTGGAATAATGACAAATTACGTTAATATTCGTTATAATTACGTTTTTTCGGTAATATTCTTTTTTCTGCTTAACAATTATCATTTTATCGCTTTTTGCGAGCCCCCATGCGATAAGGAGTTTTCTTATTACTACCCCAACTGGATTCGGGCTCAAATATTGTCCCTTAGATCGCGCTGATAACCTGCACCGCATCACAAAACTAAGTGCTTGCGCGGTGCGATTAATATTAGTATTGCAAACCGTAAAACTAACCTAAAAGGCGTATCAAACTCGACCTCCTGCTTAGTCATGTTCTCGACTCTTTCGCAGAAGCTCTTGAAGGCGACCTTCAGCTTGTGCCTCAGTTCCCTCTCGCTCTGTTCAGCAGCTAAGTCATCTCTGTCGTGCATGTGCTGATGCTTGCCTAAGTCGGTAGTGATCTCACCCACTTCCGTGTAGAATTGGACGTCAACATGCTTTTTTTTGCCTGGAATATGGAGAATATATGTAAGGACAGGAGGGGATTAAATGACAACTTTCAGAGAGTATGATTACATACTCAGACTGTATCAAATAGACAAGTCAAGACAGAAGAATGACTAATAAGAAGAAAAATGCGAGATGCATGTGTGCCTACGTAGGCGTTGATGATATCGAAGCGAGTACGAACGCCTCCACTAGATGCAAAGATTTCACAAAAACATCTTGTTCAAACTTACCAAACATAATAGCGTGCTTCAAATGGAAATGTAACAGTATAATCATTTCTCCATCGCAAGGCTGGAAGAACGCATTCTTAATATTATTGTACAAAATATCTACTTTGTCCCCTCTAACTGAAGTAAATCGGAATCCGTTGGTATGTGACTCTAGAGACCCGCTCATTCTCTTGGTTACAATATTAGGTCTTATGTACAAGTCTTTAAGTTTGGGATTGCCTTTACTCTGTGAGAGAACTAAGGTGTCCTGTTTGACCAAATCCTCCTTTTCTCTCTCTTCAGCTTCTCTTGTTTTGAACTTTTTCTGTACTTCTTTGATAAGTCTGAAGCCGGTGTTAAGGTTTGAGGAAGGAGGTGATATCTCACCAGGCTCTTTTGTATTTGTACTTCTGTATGTTCTGTAATCATATGAAATTGTAGGTTAGTTTGGTGTTGACGATTATCCCAACCATAATCGTCATGCATGTTATAATAATTAAACCGGACAAGTGTGAGTCTAACTCGAGTTTGTAGTATGTTTTATAGGGTGTCTTGAAAAAGTTCTGCTGTGAGCGTCGACCTGAGTGTTTACGTGTGTTTGTTGTCATGTGTCACATTTCTCCGGTTTATGGATACATAATATATGTACTTACACTTCTTTGACAAATGTGGCATCTGGTTGTGAGTAGTTCCCTCCTTCGTTCCTACCCATAGTGGCACCAGGGTGGAAGAAGTTTATCCTAAGGTAAGTGTAGTCACCCTCAACAGACTGGGAGATGTTCTTAATCGTCGAAATATGGAATGGTACAGGCACGCCGAATATCGGCAATATTACCGTTTCATATTTACGATCTGCAGGAACAAAACAGGTGGCACTTAATAAAAATATCTTACATTCATTCAGACTTTGGTCATTTATGCTAATGGCTAATCCCATAGGACACGCCCTGTGAAACATGTATTGTGAGATCTGCGCTAAAAAACTGACGCAATTTCACGAATTCATGCTTCCTTGTGCAATAACTTCATGGTAAATTCACTCACCGACATATAACTTGAGCTCCTTCACTTCATTTTCCCGCGGCATCTGACTGGTGCTTTTGTATGAAACAGTGCTTTTCCTTAACTTTTCACCTTCCTTACCGCTTGACTGTTTAGCTAACCTTTCTTTAGCCTTCTCGTTTAGTGTAATGGCCAGTTCCCTTTGATGTTCCTTACGTTTTTCCTCTGAAGAATGCTCCGTACGTAGTTTTGATTCGATTACTGCTGTTCTTTTACCTCTACCTGAAATAATATTGTGTTTAGAGATCGATTTGGTGGAGTAAGATGTGACTGTACTTTGTAAAATTTATAAATGTGACAAAATATTTGGGACCAAATAAAATCACATCAACAGCTTAGTTTTGATCTGATGATTTAAATGTTGATACCAAATATTTTTTAAAGTATGTTGAAGATATTTGTACGCAGCAGTGATGTGTACAATGAGATCATATTATTATAAAATACTAGTTAAGTCAAAATATGTAGAAACTCACCTCCATTCTCTATAAAGATTTCCGATAGCATGTAATGAAACAAAAATAGGTGTAAGTAAGTATAAAACACTAAAGTTCGTCATATTACAGGTAATTAGTTTAGCATCTATAGATACTGAAAGCTTGTACAGATATAAACAGGTAGAAAATTCAAGTAGAAAATCATTCAAAATACTGTTCTGGCATTCTTCTTAATTTTAACAATAGATTAGATAGGTAAGTTGATGCATATAACACACTTTCATGAAATAATTGAGTCTTTTATCAATCTTTGTACTTTTAAAATAACATGCTCAAACTCCATTTTTAAATTCTGTTTAGTCATAGCGATATCTCAAATATTTAAAAACATTCTACCGTAAAGCTGATCTTCGTTTTTCAATTACAGCCACTGCAATATCACTTATCAATCAGTTTCTGCACACACACAACAATAAACCTTTCAGCCTTTACCATGACGCTCAAATTCCTTGCACTAGCAACCATATCATATATCAACAGAACATAGAACTTTCAACCCTATTTCTACACACAAAACGTTCAAACTACCTTGTCAATCACAATGACTCACCAAGTATTTCAGTCTTGTTTTCCTTCTCTTCTTCTTCTTCCTCATCGTCGTCCTTTAAGAAGATACCGACGTTCTTGATTTTCTTTTTGGATTGTGTAAGGAGGGAAGCTGGCTGTTCTTCGTTTACTAATACTGTATCGCCGATGAAGAGAGCGTATGTCTGGAAATGGCACTCAGAAATACTATCTTACGTTCGAAAATGTGCTCATAACTCGAAAGTTCTCTTGAATAGGGATGTGTCCAGTTACATTACCAAAAAATATTGGACACGTATTTTTTGATTACTCAAATCAATAAAAGGTGACAAAGATATAGCACATCAAAATTCAGGAGAAGGGGCTTGTGACGTCAGGTTTACATAAAAAAGTGTAGCACGGCGTGACGTCACGCGATATTTCAGCGCATTATACGTCTAACTACGACTACGTATACGTATAACGTCGTAGTCATTTTTGGTTTACGTGACAAAAGAAAAAATACGTGTCCAGTATTTTTGAGTAATCCGACTTTCGGACCAAACAGAATTTTACGGACACTACTCTATTGTACATAAAACTACGCATGTATGAAATTGAAGTCGATTTTCGCCGGTATAATATTCAAACAGGTTTTCGCATTCATGAAAATAAAGCAGATTTTCGCAGCAGCGAAATTGAAAGAGATTTTTGAAAGCAGATTTTAATGCAGTCATGTGATCATGTCATTATATTATGTGTAGCGAAATATCAAAAGGTGGTAATTAAATTGGCATGCTATAATCTCGTTTTATAGAGTGTAAAATAATTTTAGCAAAAAAGTAAAATCTTTAATATTATGTGTAATCATACCTTGCCTTCCTTTTCCGTGGCAGCGCTATTCGTTAAGTTTGCCAAGCCTATATTAATGTTAAAAACCATTCCTTTCTTAGCCACTGTTGATGTTTTGGGCCCTATAATAATTGAACTTTCACGAAATTCTATTCCCATTGCGAACCTATAAAATAAAATAAAGTTATTCCCTTCTCTTAGCAATTCAATGATCTTTTACAGTTAGTTACTAAACCAAACAACTTACCCAAAGGACTTGGTAAGATTCTCAACTAAATCAGGTTTCTCTTTCTTCGCTAACTCTAAACCAGCTTCATAAACTGTCGAAAGTTTAGCGCCAGAAACCAGCTTCTTCATAACCTCCTCTTCTACATTTAAAAGGAAGTTATAATTGCTCTGAATTTCATCCGTTGGATTGACGAGCAATGTCCGAACTATGTTTGAGCAGTATGATTTATATCGAGCGCCTAAAGAGCAGACAATTGAACCAAAATGTAAGTGATTTTTATCTGAAACGGCGCTGAACTTGAGACTGTAGTTCCCTCCTGATTGGATGATGGGAGGGTAGCACATGTCAACTTGGCTTGTGTCTACACCAGTGACGTATTTCTTGTCTGATATAGCCGCTTCGACGCCCTCGGCGAGCTTTGAGTGTTTTACTTTCTGAAAAATAGATGCAAATCCTTAGTGATATATCAACCTAGATGCAGTCGTTTCGATAGAAAACATTTACAAAACTCACCTTATCTGAATCAATAATTTCCATAATCTGGTCTTTCAAATATTTCGTGAACACGTCAACTGTGACCATACATGCTTTCTTCACAGTTATAATTTCTGAATCTTCTTTTGGTGCCATAAGGTGTGCAATAGCTGAACTTATATCTAAATTTTCGAATTTTTCACTTTTCATTACGGCCTTCCAACTTTCACAGAATTCACCGGGATAGGTATCTTTTGCGAAAACCCCAAGGGTCTTGCCAGATTTTGATTTTTTAATTTCTTGTACTAATTTGCTGTAATTTTCTTTATCTTTATCGTTCTGAAAACACATTGGACACTAAGAATTACATCCTGTGTGACGTTGATTTAATATTGAAATACGTACTATGTCCTAAAACATCCGATTATATTTATTTTCCTCATCTTGTTTTTGGTGCTTCAGTGTCAAAATACTGTTCAGACATGCGCATAACAGACACGGCCGTTATTTACACAGTAATCAATTATGTACAGTAAAATAGATTTTCCTAGGACATTTTAGACTTAGTGGGGAAACTATGTGGTCAGAGACCCTAGAGCAAAGGAGAGATTGGGCACTCATCGCCCCGGCGCGCTGCGGGTAGCTGCGGTGTTTTTCTTTTCCGTACTAAATACCTACTTAAACCTCTGTGATTTTTTCGGACAACAGTATTTATTCATTTGAAGTTTTATTTTTATGTAATCACCAAACCAGAATCTCGTAATACAGTGCCAGCCACCATGCCATATGTGGCGTTCTTTTCTTTCGCTAGCGCTGGTTGCCATGCCACGTGCTACCATCAATTTGGCAGCGATTCAAAGATCGATTTTAGCACCCCGTCTCGTATTAGTATGAATTAGGGTGGCCTTTTTGTTCGCCGACTGAGGTGGAGCTTCCGGCTTGAACACCAAACAACACGGGACCTTCAGTTACGCCACTGACTACTAACTAGACTTATCATCTGGATATATTTATCATAATTATTGTTATTATTTGAAACTCATTTGCGCAAAACGAACCCCACTAAGCGGAGTACTGACTGTGTTCGTAACACGTGACTTGTGATGGCGCGTGCACGTTGCCGTGCGTACGTACAAATACTCCAGTTTTGGAGTGAGTCACGCTGTTACATCCCCACTGTATATTCAGCTATCATTTTTTTTTAAATAGCCTTATCTATTCATTAATTTGTCTACTTAGTCAGTAGTAACCTTCTGCAATGTTAAGCGCTTGGCACACTTTCTCATGTACTATATACACTTACACACACCCCCATACACCCTCTCTCAATTCACACACATTCATTCCACACAATGAGAGGTCATTTATACTCTACATACAACAATATTAAGATGTGTAAAATAACACTACTGTTAATTTTCTTGTCTAAATTTATGTTATTGGCTATGATAAATGTAAAATTATCCGAGGGGATTGGCACTTATAGCCGGAATTCAACTTGCGATTCCCACGTTTCCCTTAAACTTAAAGGGAAGATCTATAAGTCAATGATAAGACCTGCCGTCTTGTATGGATCAGAATGTTGGGCCACAAAAGGACTGAATGAAAGGCAGTTGCATGCAGCTGAGATGAGAATGCTAAGGGGGATGTGTGGTGTTACGCGAATGGATAGAATAAGAAATGAGTATATAAGAGGAATTCTGAAAGTGGCGCCTGTGACAGAGAAGTTGTGTGGAAATCGGCTGTCATGGTATGGACACGTGATGCGAAGAAATGAGGATCATGTTGTTAGGAAAGTTTTGAGTATGAATGTAGAGGGTTACAAGAGTAGAGGGAGACCCAGGAAACGATGGATGGATTGTGTGAAAGTTGATATGGCTAAGAAGGAGGTGACTTCTGAGATGACGGGAAATAGAGATGTATGGAAGAAGAAGACATGCTGCGCCGACCCCAAATGAAAAATTGGGATAAGGGCAAGAGGATGATGATGACAGGTGCTGCCTAGTTTGGCTACAGATGATTAACTCATTTGTACACAAAACTAGCCTATGTGCGTGGCGGCGAACGACGAACACTGCGCGTGAATGCGTTTTCTGTGTGTTGCACTACGCGTGCTTTTTATACAAACACAGATAATTGCAAACAACGTAAAAAAAACGCACTCCTACGCTGCGTGATGCGGTGCAGTGTTCCAATCGCCTTAGAACATAATATCCATTAACATGGGAGCATTTACCCAAGTGCTGAATAAAGCCAGAAACAATAAAAAGAAATCATTTTGTTTTTAAACTTACTCTATCTCTAACAAGTAATTTCACTGGTGGCAGTTCTGTTTCTTCTTTCCCATTCTCTATTTGCCTTAAAAATTCAATCTTCTTTTTGCTTGCAAGAAAACACATGCTGTTTTCTGTGAGAACTGTTATTGTGTCAGGCAGCTCATAACCAAACAGCCAAGTCTGGATACATAAATAGAGTTTGTAAAAATAATAACAATAAAAAATTAAGAGAATATTGTAATCTATGATTGATGGAACAATCATCCACCTATTTTTGTATTACAAAACCTAAAGAAGATATTTTGGGGGTGGTCAATCAAAAAAATGTGTTCTTCAAATACATTCTAAGTTGTTGTTTAAGCCCTGTGTTATATTTTATTTGACAACAAATATTTTTATTGGATGTGATCCTGTCTGGATTTGTTCTCTGGCAATGATGATATATACCCAGGCTAACTTCAGATTTTATGAATAGCAGTCACTACAAAAACATTGCACAATAAAATACCAATTGATGCAATATGCTTACTATAAAATGGTTACTAAAACAATATTGGTTAGTGCTAACAAATTTTACAATGAAATTTGTAGAAAAATTAAATCTTTAAATTAAAATGTTGGCATTGTATCATACTAGAATATTCTATGGTTGTCTTTTAAAATAAATGTCTTGCAAGATCTAACCCAATCCTTAAAACTTACATAAGGTAACATCTAGCTAAACTACCCTTCATAAAACATACCCAAATAAAAGTTATTTATAGATTATTTTGTTCAAAGTACCTACATACCAAGATAAACTTTCATTGAAGCCAATTTTAAAATGTAAATAGTTGCAAACAACAACAATTTAAATAATTTTACTGAATATAAAAAGAAATAACTAAGGTTAAATATGTGATACATAAATTGTGATCATTATTAACATATATCCTGAAAATATGTATCATTCATATGCTTCCAAAACCTAATCTACAATAAGGCATTTCTTTTCTTGGTTATACCCAGTGAATAAAGTATCTATGCCATGCTATAACCTGACTGAAGTATAAACAATATGTTAAATGCATCAATATTGCCACAGTAATGTTATACAATCAAATGTATCAAGCTCACTTTGATATGTACTTTGCCTAAAAGGATTTTATATAGATTTTAGAAGTAGGTTTGCAATCTGATAAGTTGTAGGTAAAATAGTGCATTGAAATTTTGCTGTTTGCATCAAGATACCCAGTTAAACACTAAACAAAGATGTCCTATCAATCGAAAAACTGTTAATTAAATACATAAAAGGCACTCGACATGTTATAATTCCGTTTTAAAGCACATGGAGAGTAATAAAACTCGCGCAAACCTGTAGCGCTGTTGACTTGCTGTAAAGCGTGTCTTCGTCCACTCCGACACATGAAACCAAGCAATCAACCTTCGCTAAGGCATCATCGCCCTTTGAATCAGCTGCAGCAGCCTGTAAAACATGCATTTACTGTAAAACGGGCCCTCAAAAACGGTGACATCAGTGGACGAAGAGTTACCGACCTTCCATGCTGCGTACAGCTTCTTCATGCGTCGATAAAATGTTTCTTTATCGAGCGATATATTAGACATCGTGGAAAACAACAATAAAACTTAACTAAATAAAATATCCTGCGTAATTACGCCGTAATGTTCGCAATTTATTCACGACTCCACGACATTACATCGCGTTTGACAGCAAACACAAATGGCGGGCGTCGGTAGAGGAGGTGCCTGCCGCCTATTGTTTCAATCATTGTCTATGGCTCATTCGATAACGTTTAGTTAAAGCAGTTCGTTATTTTATGTTATTAGTAAAATCTTAGCAATGATAAAGTTATTTCTCTGAAGGCACTATAATTTGTAAAATATAAACTTCTAAGTGGCATACCGGTATTTAATATGAATATCAAAACGTTTTAAAAATAATCATCTTGAACTCGAGTGCTAACAGAGTGAAATGTTTAACCTCTCTATTTTGTTTGTCTTTGTTTTTTGACATTTGTTCTAAATATACATACTCATTCATTTACATTCAATCAGTTCACAATTTGAATTAAAAATAGTTTTCATGTTTTGTTTATTAACTATTACTTAATTTTACTAAATGCTTAAGTTAAAGTCCCAGAATTTGAGAAACCTGTCCGAGAGTTCGCTAAGAATTCTCGCTCAAAATCGTATTACAACCATTTTAGATTTTCTTCAACAAGATGTTTCAAAGCTATCAGCTCTAACTAAATTGAACCTGCCTGAAATATTATCAATTAGAAATGAAATATTTAAAAAATATTCAGCACCGGTAATAAAAGGAGCTGATTTATTTACAATAGTTTTCAATACAAGAAGTCATATTACTACGGGTATAGAAAGGTTAAAACAAGTGTAATTTATTATTTAGAGTTACCTATGTTAAGTGTTGTTGTTGATATGTTATTATTATATTCATTTTATTACTTAAAGTAGCCTATAACCCGCAGTTTAGCGGCTTTTCTACGTAGAAGGGCGTAAACAGCAGTACACAGCTGTGATCATTGTGTATAGAATTAACTTCAGTACATACTTGTTTCCAGACCTTACTTTTATTTCTTATTAAATCTCAGGTTAGACGCCTTAACTAATGGTGGAGTTCCAATGAAGTACATCACTGAGATATGTGGCCTTGCAGATTCAGGGAAAACTCAACTGTCATTCCAATTGGCTATAAATTGCGCCAAGGATGACAAAAACACTGTCCTATATATTGATACTAAAGGGGATTTCTCAGCAGTGAGAGTACAAAAAATTTTGGAAGCACAAGGATATTGCTATAAGGTATATATACATTAATGTTTGTAACTATTTCATAAATGTTTTTGTTCTTTTTTTAATTTATGACTGGCAAGACAATTTAGATTCATTTAAATAAAATCTATTGGACAGAGAAAGATACAAATGTAAGTAAAGGAGACCAGTGGTAAAGTATGGGCAGGTAAAAATGGTTTAATTATGTCTCCTGTTGCCTCACACCAGTAAATATCACTGTTGTAATAGTTTTTCTTAATGAATCTAAATTTATTTATTTAACAGTTAAAGTACACAAATATCAGGAAAACTTGAAAATGCCATAAGAATTAACTAGTTGCATAGGTAGTAAGTTTTATCTATATAAATTAAAATCAATTGCTGCATGTATAAAAGATCATTATTTGAGAATGGCTCAACCAATTTGGTGTTATTTTTCTGTTGTGTTATTAATACAACTGAATAATTCGGAAATTTACATGCTTAATTTTTTGTGAATACCTACTCTATCATAAAAAAACCAAGATGGGTCGCTAATTTTAAATAAAAATGCCTGTTACTTTCCAGGATATGGCTACAATAATGTACAGAATAAGAATAATTTATATATGGACTATGGAGGATTTAGTTGAGCTATTCGAGAGTCTTAAATTCAAAACACTTGTCATTGATTACTTGGCAATGATTATTGTGGATTCATTACCATGTTTGATGTTTCAACATCTTGGTGATGATAATAAAATAGGTGAGTTACGAGTTTATATGACCAGACCAAATAATTGAATAACAACATAATTGTTGAGATTAAATATAACTTCATTATAGGATCTATATAGTAGTAGTCTAATAAAACAATATATGGACTACAGAATAATGATATTATGCAGAAATAAATAATTGCAGAGGGGTATGGCAAGGCAGAAGGTTGCAAATTGCAATAGAAATTTAACCACTTTAAAAAAATAACATGTATGATATTTAATTTAAAGAACATAGTATGTAGGATTACATAGGTACTGATATAATATGTCTTATTCAGTATGTAGGTTATTCTGTTTCCTATTTGTGTATACCTAGTATGTATAGGTACCTAAGTACCTATGTCATTATATATGGCAAAGTAAAAGTATGCAGGACATTGTTAAAAATAGTACAATTTACACTAAAAACTCAAAAGTATTGTATAGTCATGCTTTACACATAAATTATTATCTTTTTACCTTTTCAAGCACTCACTATGAAAATTGTATCAGCTAATTAATTATTTGTTCACAGGACTGTCTCTTTTGAATGTCGTTGTAAACTATAGCAGATGTGTAGCAAATGAATTGAATGTGGGCATAATTTATATAAACATACAAACAAGATGGATAGACAATGACATTTCTAGTAAAGAAGGTAAAGTTGCTAGAAGTTACTTTGCACTTACGTCGTATAAAAATATAATTATTAAATAGTTTTCTATTTTAGATGATGGGGAGTCAACATCTGCAATCAGAGAACCAACATATATTGAGAAAAAAACCCGCTGTCTAGGAAGATATTGGGAACAGATTCCAGCTTTAGTATTACAACTGGATAAACACGAGAACAGCTCTAGGGAAAGAGAAAGACAAATTAAAGTTTCAGTTTTAAGTTCTAATGCGGTGAACATTGAAAATGGTATATGTATTTTAAATTTAACTTCAGTGGGTATTACTTGATAATAATAAAATAAAAAAAATAATAGGTGTGTGTTTTAATATACAATTGAGTGTTTATTTCAAAATATTTGTTTGAGTTGTGACTTTTTAGGTTTACAACTAAACTACAGTGAGCAAAAAAAAGCTTTTAAAAAAAAGATTCAAACTCATCGTAATTCAAACAGGATCGTAGAAGGTGGTGTTCTATAGTTTCTGCCTATCCCATGGGAAAAAAGGCGTGAGTTTATGTATGTGTGTAAATTGTAAAATGAAACATGACTGTAATAACTACTACAGCGGGTAACAGATGATAGATGTAGTTAAAAGTGCAGAACGTCCAGATATTATGCTTATGTTTTGGTTCTAAAATGGATTATGGTTGTAAAAACATGAGTAAATAGGTACAATACATGTGCAATGTGGATGGAATTAAAAATAATAAGACGGAGCAAATTTTTTTGCCAATTAAAGCATACAAAAAATTAACTATTCATCACATTATTAAAACAACAAAAAAGACTAGCAGTAATGTGGCAATAAAGTGCTTATATTTGCTCATTTAGGAACTCTGATAAGTAGTAGGCAGCTGTTTCAGACGATAATTTTAATTTTTGGTGCTGCTATGTGGTTTCTGAAAAACTTTAGTATTTTCAAGGTTAATTTTCAAATTGTTATCATTAAACCAGTTGATAATATAATGTAATGTTGGTAATGTAGACACTGTTAACATAACTTTCGGGCCTCATTTTCCCTAGAATGTAAAATCACCGTAGGTACTATCATCAGCAAAAACTGACATTGCAAAATTTGTAACTATTGGTAAGTCATGAATATATATGATGAATAACAGGGGGCCCAGTCCACTCCCTTGAGGGAATCTACATTTTCCTAGTCTTTCATCTGATGCGCATCAGATGAAAGACTAAGACATAAGATTCCTTTTTTCAGTAGTTATGCCTATTTTTATTATAAGACTATGAGTTTTACTATATTTCCTCTAATGCCTTATACTTCTAATTTATCAAACAGAATGTTTTAGCTAACATAGTCAAACGCCTGTGTCATGTCCCAGTAAATGGCATAAACTGTGTCCATTTGTCTACATCAGCTATAACTTCCATAACAAAATCAAATATAGCCAGATTTATGATTTTGTTTTTTGGAAACCTTTTTGGTCTTCTGTAACAATGTTTAACTTTTCTATATACTTGTCTATTTGTAGATAAAAGTAGTTTTCAAAGACTGGAAAGTATAGGTATAAGTTCAATGGGTCTATAATCATTAATGCTTTGTATGTGGTATTATTAAAACACTGGTTTTAACATTGAAATGTTTCGCTTTTCCGAGCAGAATCCAGTGCTTATACACATGTTCACTATGTGACATAGATACTCACAAATTTAACCAGCTACACACTTTATAACCTTAGTGGAGATGCCATCACTTGCTTTGTAGTGCGCATCAGTGCTTTGTAGTGATATTATGATTTGAAGTACCTATGTGACTTAGTCTGCTTGGAGCCATGAACATAGACTGACTTGTTTTGTCAATAATTGTAGTTAATTTGTTTCTTGAACCTGGTTTAGGTTTAATTTTGACTACAAAGAAATTATTGAAGGCGTTTGTTATCTTCTGTAGACAAGTAATGGTCATAATACCTACTTTTAGGAAGTGATCGTATCCTTTGGTAATAGGTAACTTTAGATTTGTTGGAGTATGAACTTAAAATTAGAAATCAAATCAACCATAACATTTTAATGTTATGGTTGATTTGGTTTCTAATTTTAAGTTAAAGAGTAAACATTCAAATTCCCTAAATAGTTCGCTAAAGAGACTCAATGTTAAAGTCTCCTGCTATTACTCCATTTCTCCTCATATTTTCGGTATAGGTCAGGCTGTCATTTGTAAATCTTTGACAGTCGTTATGGGTAGTCAGAAGCTTGAAAGTCTGACAACCAGTCTTACTAAGGAGTATCGTGTTGCCCAGTAACTGGTTTGTGGAGGTCAGATAGGCAGTTACTCCATGTAAAATACTGGTATTCAGATGCAGCCTTATCCCAACTATGTTGAGGTCGGATTACACTCGAAGCCGACTTCAACATAGTTTGAAAAAGGCTAGGAAGATGATGATGATTTTCATCATTTAAAGTGTGTTAGATTGTTTCTAATTGTTAATATTAAATACAAACATTTTGTCAAGCTTTTGAACTCTATATATCCAGACAATAACAGTTCTACACTCAAGGAACTCAATGGCGCAACATTCAGGTACCTACCTACCCCATAAAAGAATAGTTTCGCTATTATCCTACAATTATTTATAGTAATGTCATTTATTTACAAGAATAGACGCACAACCTCTTATTGTTTTTCCTAGGGTAGCGTGCTGCCAAGGTGAAATTGGGAATAAACAAGATTTTTTTCATAGCTGGATTACATAAAGTGTCCTGTTAAACAAATTACAACGATACCTACAAGTATTTTTGTCAGATAGCTCTTCAAGAAGCTCATTCAGTAAGCCAGCAATATTTTCATGTAATTTTCCTTAGTAATCTTGAAGTCGTCTCACCGATTAGGATAGAAAAGATCTAGAGTAACGTTTACTAGCTTCTGTTCCAAGCCCTGCATTATATTATTAAATACCAGAGTAATGGCGCTTCGAAGTGACACAGTTTGGTGTTCTGAAGCCTATTTTCTGCATTATTGCGCCTATTTTGTTAAATTTACTCTCACTAATAATTCCAATCATACTAACTTGTTCACTCAATTGTTTATTTTCATGATGTTCACGATTTGAAGAAGGCACGATTGCTGATTCTAATAAATTCTTGGATGCTGGTTCAGTAGTTGTTGTTTGGGTGCCCTTATTTATACATTTTTTGTTAGCTGTACTTATTTGCTCCGTTTGAACTCGTTTGTGATGAACATTTTCAGCAACAGTTTGCGTTTGTGTTGATTTACAGTTTGTGATAGCTTCCTTCTTTGTTGTAATTGTACTTTGGTTTGATTTAATTGGACTAATAATATTCGCAATAACTTTTATAAATGTCTGGACTTCCTTTATCAATTGTTCGTTTAAGAGTTGGAGTTTATTATTTTCTAGGTTTAACAGTTCGTTTTCTTTATGTGCACTACTTAATTCGGATTGAAAATTTTTATTTTGGTCTGCCATTTTTTATAGCTGTCCGCAACAGTCTTCCATCTTGAACGTCGGTGTCGGTGGCTGGCATGCTTCTAAATTTATGAGCAGTGCACTCTAGTGTCTACGAGGTAGAGTCATTGCCGGAGTCGGTAGTATCGAATGCGCGTACAACGCCGAAATGTTATATTTTCAATAAATAAGATATAACATTTATTTAGACAAACTTTATTTAGTTCTCAAAAACAACATCAAAGTATCCTTTAATTTCTGAGATTGGAACTTACATCCTGCTCTGCAGGGATCGGCCTAGGATTCCTCTAGGCCAAAGGCACGGTAGGTATTACAGCAGAATTTGTAACCAGTATATTTAGCGAGTAATAATTCATTCGTACGCAAACTAGATGGCTCTGTTCCAAGTGTACGGATATAAATTGTCTTTAGGTAATACTGACAATGAAGTGGCAGCACAATGTGGTAGTTTACAATTTCTACAGTATTATATGCATTCTAACTGTTTGAAATTGTTCAGTCAATTATTTTTATGGTAACACTGATTAATGAATAATTTAAACTTTTCGAACATTTTAACCTATACCATGACAACAAACACAAAGTGCTAGTGACGGACACAAACACTGAGTGGTATTTCGATTGGCCACACGATCATGCACGGTATATCAAAATACTTAATTCTACGACCGCTGTCATTGCCCTGGCTTGAGGCTTTAATTTTTTATAAAGTCTCCAAAGGAAAGTTCGATAAAGACCGTCGTCATTGTGTATCATATGTGTGAATGTGTCGCAAGTAAATGTTCCCGAAAAAGGGATAATGTGCAGTTCCTTCTTGTAAAAAGCGATCTGCCATCGAATTTGCTTCGTAAAGTATAAATTATTCATCTGACTATTTAAGTATAATTTCGGCAAGGCAATGTTTGACGGCACGGTTGGTGCGGTGGCTGAGCGATCGGCTGCTGCGCCGCGTGTCGTGGGTTCGATTCCCGCACGGAAAAAATATTTTTATGGCCTACATCACGTAGTCCATACAAATATTTATGTAGGCATAAATGTAGGCTACATGTAATTGTTCTGGGTCTGGCTGATAGTGTCCATTAAATGTGCCTTTAAATGTTAGTAAACGCACCCACAACACAGGAAAAAAACCTTGTGTGTGGTGCCTTTAAACCGGGCTTCGTAGTCGAAGTTAGGATTGCACTGGCCATTTCATGAAATAGCCAAATTCTAGTGCTCACCAGCTTAGTGAATAAGTCGAATCTGTTCCAAAACCGAATCGGGGCGAGCACCCCGACTTCACGTAGTCTTTTGGCTGCTACCCCTAGAATGTATATAAAAACTGGAGGCTCGGAGGGAGAGCAACGAACGAAGGGGTTGCACTTCCCGCAGTGCCGGAGATGATGCAGAAGCGACTTTCGTGTTTTGAGGTTAGGCTACAATAAACTCGTTTTTCTCAAGAACAGGGCTTTTCCCTAAAAAAATAGTCAAAATGAAAGTGAGGTCAAATTAACGTTATACAAAAGAGCATTATACAAATTGCAAATATGTGTATTAAATAAATGTTATATTAAACGTAATAAGAGAAAATAAAGGTTAAATATAGGTATGAAACATTAGATCACATGAAATTAGATTATTTGTTATTATAGCATATGAAAATTATATCATATGAACGTTATATCAAGTGATATTATACTATATGTTAAAATGCCATACATTACACACCAGAGTACTTCAATCTCTAAAATCTATCGATGAAAATGACTGACAACATCTTTTTCGTTTGACTTTGTGGGAACTTATTTAAACTGGTACGGCACTTCTTTTATACTTCTTTGACGGCACGGTTGGCGCAGTGGCTAAGCGATCGATTGCCGCGCCGCGTGTCGTGGGTTCGATTCCCACACGGAACAAATAATCATAAATAAAAATATAATAATTGTATATGCCTACAGGTAGTTGTTCCGGGTCTGGCTGTTTGTGTATGTGACTTTAAATGTTTGTAAACGCACCCACGACACAGGAGAAATTCCTAGTGTGGGGCAACGTTTTAAAAAAATCAACAACATACTTTTTTTCCACAGATTTCCTAAAGATCCTGTAATTAAAAATTTTTTAAAAAATACGCAACTCCCAAGTTACTGTATCATTTTTCTCTTATTACGTGTGCCTACTAGTGCAATCTGTTCAGAACATTTTTCTCGTCTAGTTTAAAGAACTGGCAAATATAGAAGGTTTATTAGTTAAGGGTGCGATACCCACTTTAAAAAACATTCTTGGCACGACATAACCACCTGCAAAAATGACGAGTAATGTAACGAACAAGCCTGCAACGGAAATAGTTTTTTTCGTTTTCGTTTTCCTCATCCAGTCAATCCATTTCGTGGGTCTCATTACAGTCTCGCAGCCTATCCAATTCTGAACCATCAACTTCACACGGCCAATGCGCTCCGATAGTGACAAAAGTGCGGCATCTCTATTCATTTTTGCCAACATATTATACATTAGGCAAAATATACTTATGTTCAAAACAGTGATATCCATAATTATTATGACACCAGAAATAAGCACAAACTATGCTAACTCCTTTCCACCGACTTCATAAGTAGCAGAGTTCATTCTTGGGGCTCAGTATCCGCTTTTATAACATGCTAAGGCTGCGTTTCCACTGAGACGGAGCTGTGCGGAGCGGAGTTTAGTGGTTCGTGCATTAACCAATCGCATTGCTCGAAATCTCCGCTCCTCTTCAGATGATACATTGTGGTTGGTTAATTCATGCACCGCTAAGCTCCAAACTCTGTCTCTAATTTCTGGTCTAATGCGTCCTCACATTAATCCTTTTCATTTTGTACCAGTTGAACCGGGAGACATCAGAAAGATCGTTCTCTCCATCAAATCCAAAGCAGTAGGATGTGATGATATCACCCGTGGAATGATCATTACTATTCTGGATCACCTTCTACCTGCGATCACACACATTGTAAACTTTTCCCTGTACTCTGGAGTATTCCCCTCCTTGTGGCGCAAAGCTTATGTTCGTCCACTACCCAAAATTTCCAATCCCACACTTCCTGCTCACTTCCGGCCAATTTCTATCCTTCCCTTTTTATCCAAAGTGCTCGAGGCCTGTGTTCACAAACAATTCTCCAATTTTGTTCATTGTAACTCTCCCTCCTCTATTACCCCTCTTCAGTCTGGGGTCAGGCCCGGGCACAGCACTGTTTCCGCCCTTCTGAAAGTGTGGCGACTTAAGGGCTGGACTGGAAGACACCAAACTGGTGTAGTACTGGTACTAGTCGATTTTTCCAATGCCTTTAATACCGTCAGTCACGATATCCTGTTAGCCATTCTGTCCTATATTATGGTCTCTCCTAAAGCACTGGAATGGTTCTCTACTTACCTTCAGGAACGCCAGCAGTCGCGTCGGTTCGTTCTGGGGATTTTTCTTCTAGTTGGTGTGGATTGGTAACTGGCGTTCCTCAAGGCGGCATTCTTTCTCCTCTTCTGTTTTCAATTTTTATAAATCTTATTACATCAGAACTGCAGTGTGCGTATCATCTGTATGCAGATGACCTGCAGTTATATTGTCAGGGGAGGGTTGATGAGTTACCTGATGCTATCGGCAAATTAAATAGAGACTTAATTGCCATAAAAGCCTGGTCCGATAGATTTGGCGTAGCGGTTAACCCGAGTAAGTGCCAAGCTATCATTATTGGGAGCCCTCGAAGCATGAGTAGAGTAGATGTTGCAACCTTGACACCAGTTCGGTTCGATAGTACGATCGTCCCAATTAGCAACGACGTTAAGAACTTAGGTTTGCACATCGACAGTACCCTGAACTGGCGCACTCATATTGCTAGTGTCAGCCGGAAGGTTACTGGGACGCTGCGGGCTCTGTATCGTCTGAAGAACGTCCTACCATCTAGTACAAAGAAAATGCTTGTGCAGACCTTAATCTTTCCTATTATCGATTATGGTGATGTGTGCTATTACGACCTGAATGCAGATTTCCTCAACAAACTTGACCGACTTCTTAATAACTGCATTCGATTTGTTTTCAATCTGCGCAAATATGATCATGTGTCCGCACATCGGTTGCTTCTAAAGTGGTTACCCATACGTCAGCGCCGAGAGCAAAGGGCGCTTACCACATTGTATTCATTTCTTGTCTCTTCCAATTCCCCTAGTTATCTAGCTCCTTATTTTCAGTACATTTGCACCAACCACGACAGAAATCTGCGTTCCTCCCATAACCGTCTTCTTCAATGCCCGACTCACCGTACTGACTTCATACACAATTCTTTCTTCGTCCAAGCTATTTCTCTGTGGAATGCGCTCCCGCAGGAAATCAGGTTGGCAACCAGCCGATTGGCCTTCAAAGTTAAAGTGCGTGAGCATGTTCGTAAGAGGTTGGCAGTGGTTTCATCACAGCGCTAATGTTTTCTCATTAACTGTTCTTATTGTTTATGTATGTGTTTGTGTATATGTTTATTTGTGTATATGTTCTATGTAGGTATTATATTTATAGTTTATAATAATATATATATATCTCTTCGCTTTTCTTTTAAGAAATTGCACCTGCCACTGTTTGTCTCTTCATCACCCAAAGGTTGACTGGTAGAAAATGCCTTTGGCATTAAGTCCGCCTCTGTACATTTGTGTGCTTAAAGTATTAAATAAATAAATAAATATAAATCAAACTTTTGTTCTAAGGCCTACCATTCGATCAACGACTATTTAGATGACAAGAATAGAGTCGCTTTGTTGAACGCAGGACAATGTTACAATGTTCTTTCACATTATTATTTATAGACCAGGGTTGATAATTTTTGAAACCAAAAAAAATTACAGTAGGATGAAACCCAGTAGAAAAGGAGGGGAATGTGATAAAAATGAAAGGAAAAATAAATTACGGTCGATCCGAGTACGGGAAGTGGGAGGGGCTTACCCCCTTTTTGGGGTAAAAAATGGTTTATCTGGATTTCCGGTAAAACTACAAGTCCTAAAGGCGGAAAAAAGTTTAATGGCAAAGTTGAAGGTAGCAAAAAATTTTACAACTTTTGTATTTACAAATTTTTCACATTTATAAAAAAAAATAAGCATCTACAAATATTATTTAAAGAAGATTTTACAACTTTTTCAAAATATTGTAGATGTCTTATTAAATATTAACTTTATTAACTTATTTGTTGGTTAATTATAGGACTATATTTCAATTTGCAATTTTTTCGTTTATCAATGTAACATGAAATCTTACGTTTTTTGAGTAATTAAAGTGTAAATTTTAATGAATACTTAGTTTTTTTCATTGTTTTGCATTTTCTGAGAACATTAATGTTTATTTTTTTTTACACCGTCAGAAAGTAGATATAATGACAGTGTATTTGGGACATAATAAGGTAAGTTTTCACCAAATTTCGTAGAAGAAAAAAAATTGAAAAAGACAAAAATAAAAAACCAAAAACTTGGTTATTTGAATTTTTCACCTAAATTTTGTGGTTATGTGAAAAAATTGTTAATACAAACCTATCCTACTGTTATTTATTTTCACTTTTAACTATTTTTGAAGGTTTCGGCACTGGTCTATTAACCTACTGACATGTTTAATGATTCTTTATTTAAGTGTCTACTTTTTATTTTACTGTCCTTACTTTATGTTATTGACATGATCCTTAATCATTACATTGGCGAGAGGGAGATCAGCCATTAGGCTAATCTTTGCGTTTTGCTCGTGAACGGGTGCTGTTTGTAGTGACTGGTCGTCTAGCTGGCCATAGTTATGTTATTGTTTTAACAATAAACTGTTTATTGACTTAACTACGATGGTTCTAGTTTATCATTAGTTTATGATTATTGCACATGTCAGCAGGTACGCACTTTATACCCGGAAGTTTTTATTTATTCAGTTTTCCAGGCTCTGCTGAGAAAGAGATTTATTTCATTAAAATGATACAATTATTAATATATGAAGAAATAAAATAAAATAAATAATCATATGGCATCAAAAAAATCATCCGCATCGTTGTCAACGGGAAAAGTGCCCTGAAGGCTGGCAGCATTGCCACGTTGAATGACAATGCTGATTCTTTGGCCAAAAAAATGGCCCTAGTGTTTCAACCCCAAACGGCTCAAACATATTATAACTTCCAGTTAGGTTGTTGTATTTTCGCCGTTTGTGGTTTTCTGCACCTGCACAGTCCACTGTACTAGGGAGTTGGAATGGCGCAAGGGTGTCGACACATGTTGCATCCCACACCAAAGGCCTACCCATCTTCCAAGGTATTATGGTCATTCCATCTGGTCTCTTACCATCGTCGCGTGCCAAACAACTGGGTTCTAAAATAGCTGGTACCCCGGCGGTGGCAAGAGCACGACGGATGATGTTATTAATACTGGCGTGTCGGGCTATACGACCTGCACTCTTACAGCAGGATAGGCCATGGTGTCCGAGGCAATCGACTGCTGCACCGCATTGACAACGATGTGGAGCTCCGCAAGGAGCGCCCAGACGCAGACATGTAGCGAGCCGGAAGGTAGTGTCACCCAGCATGGTGCCAATGTTGGGTGACGGTAAATCCTGAAGCCAAAGGCCCGACTCCCACGTACCCACAGCCAGCAAGCGGGCACGCTCAGCAGTATTGATGGACGTATTAATAAGATTATTCCGTACGAAACTGCAGAGCGGCTCATCCCACTGGGGAGATGGGTTCACGGGCCTATCTGTATCCGGGCAAGCCACTTTCCAGGCGTTCACCGAATCGGTCAAGCACGGCACTTCGGAGAAAACCAAGCCCCTCCTTGGTTTTCTCCGCTAAAATTTGATTAGTTAACTTCTCGGTGCTGTGGACAGAGGAGAGGAACAGGTAAGGGGGAGGGAGCCGGTAAGCTAATACTGGTAATTTTACGGACGCCGCCGAGGCCACCAAAACGCAATAATAATTAATTATTAAATATTTATTAAATATTATTAAATATTTATTATTAATTAATAATAATTCATTTATTATAATAATAATAAATGAATTATTATTATTATTAAAACGGATAGGTAGTGTGGCTTGTATCCACGCTCGGTCGTCCAAGGCCACATTTAAAATGGACGTTAGTTAAGTGCGAATAGTCTCATCAATTTTGTCCAAGAGGTGTGGCTGCTTCCATAGAGGGGAAGAGCGTAGAACATACATAAAATTTGGACCAAAACAACAGTATCTAATAAGGGTAAAAGCGGAATGTAAGTTAATTTTTGAAAGTCTGTCCGAAATATCGTTGAAATTTTTAACTTTATTGTCAATGAAAGATGGAAAGCTATCTTCTAAAATTTGTGAACCTAGGAGTTGTAGTGAGCTTTTTTCTAAATGTTTGATTTGTGGTGCTATTGTATGAAATTTATGTAGAGTCGATTGTCTGTCGGTTATGTCAGAAACATAGATTTCGCATTTTGAGGGGTCCAGGCCAATAGATTTAAATTCCTTTTTGAGAAATTTGAAGTCTTTAAAACGGTGTCTACATCACCTCCTAGTGTTCCGTCATCTAAATACCACACGTTAAATTTTGAACTTAGCTGTTGGATGATTGGATGAATAGCCAAACTGAAAATGACTGGCCCGAGAGGATCACCTTGTTGGCAACCGACTGCAGATTCTATGTCCTTATACAGTAATTTTGAAGGGTGCCTATAACATTGCCATAAAAATCCATAAATATCGGGTAATTCCTTTATGACTTCAGCCAACAAAGTGTCCCTGTTTACAGAGTTAAAGGCGTTTTTAATGTCAACCTTGAGAATTACACCTTGCTCAAAACAAAACAAAACACCAAAACCTTGCTCTGCTTGAGTTAATAGTCGATTTTGGTATATGGAATACATATTATTTCTGGCATATTGGTATGTGTCAGCTAACATATGGCAAATGATTTAATTGAATGAATTATAAAGTAGGTTTGTATTATTTTTTATCTTAGGTAAGTATATTGTATAGATTGAAGTTCATCACATAGACGTGTTGCTTGACAGTTTGTTGCGCCACTTCTTCTTCTCAAAATGTTTAACTATAACAATAAACGCAATCGATCGATCGATCAACCAAAATTCTATTCCATAGTGTTATATAAATTGTTTTGTCATAACTGGCTACCTACGTGGTTTCTCAGGCTACTCTTCTTGTTGGTTGTTTTATTTTATTATAAGATCAAACTTTAATGCATCCATGCATTAAGAATGACATACCACTCATGGTTTGTGTTCCATCACTAGCACGTTTGTGTTTGTTGCCATAGTAACAATTGCATAAATACGCAATATTTTGTCAATGATGTATGATTTTTTATGATGTGGTTATTTTTTACTCGATTGCGTTTGTGTCAATAGGAAGCATTTATTTGTGTGTGATTGTCAAATTTATGTAGTTTCCTGTATGTGTTTCCCTCGCCCCCCGCAGCAATTGGCAGAAAAAAATTGTTCAGTTTATCACTGCTTGCCATCTACAGTGGTTAAATGCTCTAAGTTTAGACAGGATTTAAAAAAAAAACTAGAAATGTGTCTATGAATCATTCGATTCAATACCCGCTGCTGCGCGTCAAAATACTCAGTCGACTCAGTCAATCACTCGCCGCCCTTTCATTCACTCTTTCATTTGAGCGCACGCCTGACGGGCGATGCGTGTTAAACTGTGATGGCTCTTTATAACACTTTTGTAAATTCATCATTTTTATGATATTTGTGTGCTTAGTATCCTTCTTAGTGTAATTTAATTTTAATTTATATATTTGTTACTTTAAAATGGCGAATCAAACCCAGAAAATCGTTTACAAACTGGTCCTCACTGGAGGTAAGGATTGCTCATAATATATTTTGTATACGGTGATTTTTCTAAAAAAAAATTCTTGCCGCTATTATGTTATAAATGGTTTATTTTTTTACTGTAGTAGAATATTTTTAGTGGTATCTTATTTGTTATTGTATGTGATAATGGTGTCATGAAAAATGCAACACGTGGATTTCTGACTACGTAAATCTCACCTCGAAACCACATTGTATTTTTATTCAGGACCGTGTGGCGGCAAAACCACCGGACAGTCTCGCCTCAGCACGTTCTTTGAGAATTTAGGATGGAAGGTGAGCAAAACATTATTTATTTATTTATTAATAGTTAGTTATGTTCCTACATATTCTAATAAGTAAATCGTTGTCTATATCTGTTTGGATTTTGCAAAATAAAAGTTCACTATTTGTATTGATTAAATGTAGAAACTTCATGATAATGGTATTATCTGTAGCTCATATCAATGCTATTAAAATTGCCAATTTTTATTGATTAACTGTTTTACAATTAAATTATTTATTGTGAAATAATATTCCTTTAAAAAAAATATTTTTATTCCTAGCAAAATATTGCTTCCCTCTCGAGTTCTGAATTGTGGTGTCTCCATCTGGAGATCATATGACATGGTTCCACAATGTGTTTATTTCCAGGTGTTCCGGGTGCCGGAAACGGCTAACGTGCTCCTCAGGTAAATGCGATATCTACAAAAACTACACAGTGCATCACAAACATTAATTCAAGTTTTTAAATTTACATTGCCTATTAGATTTGTCTACACAATACATATAATAATAATAATTTTGTACCAACTAAAGACATATTTGAACTGTTTGGTTCCAGTTCAAATGTATTTTTGTTTTCTGTCTAGGTATCTAGTGAAATTACAATTTAATTTTTTAATACCTTCAATTGCTAAAACTTTTATTTACACACAATAAAATAATATTTTGGCATAAAAATAGTTTCCGATTCCATGATTATCAGTAAACTATTATTATTTATGTAAAGAAAGTTGATGTAAATTTAAAACCTGATTTACTAAGTATGCACTGTGAAAATGCCTTAGTTTTTGAAATTTAAAAGCTTGCACAACACAAGTATGCAGTAGTTGTTAATTTTTTATCTTGTTATATGGAATTGGGAACTAATGCATAAGTGATGTAATAAAAATGAGAACATGAAATTTATACAATATTATGTTTAGTATGTTAAATGTACTGCAATGTGTAATTTTTTTTACAGTGGTGGTGTCAAGTTCGCAGATCTCTCCGCAGACGAAGGTAAGAATTCATCTTTTCTATCATTGCATTAAAATCTGCTGAAATGCAGAAACATTACAGTGCAGAAAAAATCTAATGCTTCATTCTATCCTATCAAACCACACTTTAAGAGACACCCTTCTCATGTAGCACTGGCATTAGTTGGATGTACACAGTGTGCCAAAGGCTTCAAAGTTTCAATAAAATCCCATCAACGTGGCATCCACCAATGCCAGATGCAAAGGTATCCTAATTTTTTTCAAAGCATTTTTCAGCTTTTGTCAACCTGCATTTATTTACGCTGTTGCCCACTCTTTCTTTGTAATTATTCATTTTCCTTAAACGAAATCACACGCGTTAATACAGGCTGTTATTTTTTTAATTTTCGAAGATATTTTTTTTTTTCTATACTTGCACTCACAAATAACAAATATAACAATCAGGTTTAATGTCGCTAGAACATATGTTTAATATAAATTTACCTTGACAATGATCATGTTAGCTGTTAGATCTGGCTGCCATTTGGTTCTGAGCACAGCAGAACACCTTTCTAAACTTCTAGTGTCAGATTGAGACAAAAAAATTGTAAGACATCTTTAAACTTTTGCTCATAGTTCCTTTCAGTATACTACTTTGGCTTGAAAAAAAAGCAGCCTGTATACTGGATAGGAAAATTAATGTTTATCTTATTTAAAGTAGGTACATAATTTATGTCAATTTCTTTTGTAAATTCAGCAATATATGCCTAAGTGATAGCTATTTTCATTCCACATTTGCGTAAGTAAATTAAGTTTACTTAGCAAATGAAGTACTTACACTATGAAGAATAGTGCTAACAGGAACACGCTTGATTATGGATGCAAACATTTCAACCCACATTGTTCCATAGAATTTACAAACAGAAACTTCCAAGTTATGGTACCTACTGTTGAATTGATGAGCAACAAATTTAACGGAACAGAGTAACAATGGGGGTAAACAATTGATTTTATAGCAGCATGTCACATCGCCGTAACATTTTTATTGCATTGTTAGTATAATAAAAGATTGTAGGTTTCTACGTCTTTTCTTTCCATAAAATTTCTTAAATACACTAGTTAAATGCGCAGTACGAAATTACTTTTCGATTTAAGTAAATGATATATTTTCGGAAAATCCAAATGCCGGCTTTTGTTAGCATTGGCTGGTCTGATGACCGGAAATCTCTGCCAGTACGTATGTACGTTTATTGTTTAGTATTTTCTGTTGCCAAAATCTTATATCACGGTTTTTTTCACACGCTGCTTTCTGCTGGTTGTTTATTGTTTTATCCTGTTTAGATTTAGATGAGTCTGGCCAAACTCATTCCGTTGTGTATTCACAGCTCAAGTTCAGTGTCAATGACTCGGTCTCATTATTAATCTTACTCGAACTAAGCTTGTACATGCCTGCAGCATATTCCTTCCCGGCCGATGTATCACTATTCAAACTAGTTAAACTTGTTTAAGATTTTGATCTCAACGTGTTTAGGTAGGTACATGTTCTTTTTTTAATCTCCTCCCAAGTTTTTCAGAAGTTTCTCGACGACCCTCACAAGGTCAAATATACTTTCTCGCTAGAAATTCTCACGTAAACATTGGTCTCTTTATATGTATAGGGGCGTGACTGTCATTGACGTAGGAACCACGTGAGGTAGGTCGACAATGCGCTTTGCCAAGTGGTAATTGAATTTTCATTGCTAAATGCCAGTAATTATACTAAAGTGACTGTTATGATGGACAAATGAGACATTTCATATACAGAACACGAGAAAGGTTTTTTTTAAATATAGTCTAGCAATATGTTCAACCCTTTTAGTAAAACGATGTCGAGCTCCCTGCGGTTTCTTCGAAACGTCTTCGAATGAAGCACGTTTTTATTATACCCTTCGACAGCTGTTCATCTAATTTCGTCGTAAAGGGGGAATTTACTTATATCATTCAAATTTTAAACTCTGGCTACTGAATCCTGATAAAGTTCTCTGTAAAACAAACGTATTGTTGGAGAAACCTTAATACTAATTGAAAGGTCACGATCGATCCGAATTCAGACTTATCACGTTATTCACGTTGCCTCTCATGTTTCACGTTTTGATAACTTTTAGATTAATAAAAATAAATCAGGTTACGGTACATACCTATTTGTATTGTAAGTATGTTATTTATGTTTTCGATTTATTTTTAATAGAAAATACAACTAATGTATTCTAAAGAATTCCTGTTTAAATAGCAATTTAATGAAAATAAAACTATTTATTGGGAGAATAATTGAAACTAAATAAATAATGTCAATTGCTCATCACCTTTTACAAAATATCGGATTCCCGATGCAGGGACGTTAATTATTGAGGAGTTCTCGTGGTCTGAATTGTGACGCATAAATTGCTAAGCACAACCATATTAAAGTAATCGAATCAAAATCCGTGAAATACATATTATTGAGTAGTTCCGGTGGCCATCATCATCAGTTCCACTTCAACCAATGGTACTTTCCGAGAGCAAATGCAAGAGTTGCTATAACCTGGAAGTCCTCTCAATTAAAAATAATTTTTCAAATCGGGTTTATAAACAACGGAGCGTTTACAAACATTAGAAAAATACAACCGTATTGATATCCATGTCCTTTTTTTAAGTCTGTTTAAAACCCAAAAGATATAGTATTGTAAGGCCTATTTAAACACCAATATAGTTATTAACTAGTAATATTAATCACGTTATGTACCTACAATATTTACGTACTTTTGGCAAAAACGTAAGTTTTTTAATAAGTAGTTAAGTTCATGCCATTTGGAAATCCCCCACCTGCATCTTATAAGCCAGCAGATGCATGAATCATGCTCACATTATTATTTAAATTTTACGAATTCACATGTCACTGAGAATACCGTACTGTAATGCTTTGTCACCATAATATATATACTATAGGACAGATGAATCGTTTCACACACTGCCAAGACATAACGTCGCGCGTCAGGGTAAAGTCCAGTATAAAACAGTCTAGATCTGTATAAAACTCATATAAAATATAAAACGGGCCATAATTACATTGCGTAACATCAAACGTATTTGTATTCTGTTACACAGTGTATTTCGGTTGTTTTACAGCAGCTACGGTCACGCGGATCGTTTATTTTTGTTCCTGAAGCTCTAGGTGAAGATCGATTTGCGAGCCCCTGTATTTGAAGCTTCGAATGGCCTCCTGGGGACGCTTTTCTTGTCTTTTTATTTAAGAATACTCTATTTGTTACTAGTTGTGTACTTTTTAGATTTTATCTTGATATTTGTGGCTTTTATTGCGAAGTCTATGCGCCAGAAAACTACTTTTAAAGGCTTTATCTCACTTTAATTAGAGTAGAGAGGCGTAAAGAAATAATCATTCTAGTCTAATTACACAGCTCAGTGTCTCTAATCCTCTTAATTACAATTCTCTTTGTTAGTGAAAAGAGCAAGATTAGCATCGCTTAGTCTTTTCTATTGACAATTGTATCGAGTCGTTACGTGCTCGTAAATCTATTTAATCCATTATCGGCAAGGCCGGCTGTCGTTTACCCATTGAATAATAGATATTTCCACCATCATTGATATAATCTTCCTATAAAAAAATCCATTAGAAATGTATAGATAAGCTCGGGGTTGTGGGAGGGGTGGGAGGTTCGTTATGAGGCTTCTCGACGCTCTCGACACGTGAATATTAATGTGTGTCGCTGACGTATCGAGTAAGCTAGTTCAGGGTCACGTTCACGGCAAAGGAAACACGTTGTATATGAAATGCGTAGTTGGTTACGTATCTGTAGCATTGTTAGGCTCTAGGATCGATGACGAGAGGCTCTGGGGCACGTATCTTTATGGACTGATGTCGAATTGTTATCAATAAAATGTTTTGTTTGGCTAACTTATATCTGTTTTTCATTGTCGATGTCCGTTTACACTCGTGGATGAATCTGGCGCCAGAAATCATATTAAAAAAATCTTTCATACTCGTTGTTATTCATATTTTTCATTAAAGTGCATACTTGTCCGTCGAGCCTGTGTTGTTATGATAAACTCCTTATTGCACATTTTTTGTTGGCCGCCTCTGTTTCACGCTTGAATGGCTTCGACAGCTGTTGTTTCTGATAAAAATGTAGTTTTTACACAATTGAAACGTCACGACATAATTTTTTATATAGATGATGTTATCGAGAGCGAATACTACTGTTACCACAGATCAGAGAGAGAAGAATACGTGATTTATCTAGAAATAGTTGCCTATTGTTTTATCTTAGGCTTTTGATCAAGTCCGTAATAGTACATGGTAATACTCGTTCCTTTATAACTCTACTGTATAAATCTACCCGTTATTTATTTACGCATGTTACCCATTAAACAGAAATAGACAATCGTGCCTGGTTCCACTCAACCGCAGTTTTCCGTTCCAGTGCCCCCCAACCGTTAGCCATCACTCGAATTAACTGAATATAACTCGAAATTATTATACTTACTAGTAGTACACACTTTGTCATCAGTCACTGACGCAGACATCTGTGTTAATTGAGCGTCAAACGTTTCCTACTAAGTTCACCATCCGCTCTTAAACACCCATCAACGTTATGTTTATCATTTTATATCGCCCGATGATATTTACTCATAACAAATGAAGTCACATGCATCTCTGACGCGAATCAACATTAATTACTTTTGGCATTATGTACCTAGTTTTATCTCCTATAGTTACATATCTACACACATCTTTATGTTCTAAAAGTACACGTTTTCTGACAGCTTGTATATCATAAAAGATATCTTCAAAGACAATGTTGGCTATTTCTTTCATTTTGAATTCTTTCCTCCTCGCTTTAATTATTATTGTTTCAACTATTTTTAAATGTGTGAATGAGTCTGGATATAAGAGAAAAAAAGAATACTAATGGCAGGCGAGTGCTGACAAAATGGCCGTTTATTATTTAGTCGTTTGGAAGTAAACGTGAAATTTTCCGACCGTTGTTTTCAGACTTGCTTTTACTCGAATTCAAGTGGGCATAGTACCGACGTAGATGTTTATGTCTAGCCTAACGTGCTATTGACAAACACATAAAGCTTACTTTTATAGGGGTTGGTGACTAAGTTCGTTCGGACAGACATTGCCCAAGGTTAGGACGACCTCACCAAACAGATATTGATTCATACTCAACCAATGCCACTATGAAATGTTGATAACCTGTAACGGTAATAAGGTTTTTTGTCATTACAAACGTGAAGGCGTGTAGTGTACTACCACTTTTTATGATTATTTTAAGGCAGTGGCCGTACGACCTCGTGCCCTTTTTCACCTAATATCTAAACTTACGAAATATAGAAACAAACTGTATCGTTCGTTTTCTTGTCCTTAAATTTTTATAGGTACACTGTTAATAACAGTTCGTATAAAAACCTTTTGTTCTGAAGTAGGGCGGGCCAAGTTTCAATGCTGAAGTTAATATCGACCTACAAATGTGTTCTGTACCAATTACGCCATTGCCTTGAAGTTTCATGTCAATATAATAACACAACGGCATCATTATCAGGGTCTTGGACGCTTAATGGTGGCGTAATAAATCATCTATAGACCAACATCTACCTTTACACGCAAAGTCATTAAGATTATCAATACTAACTTAATTATTATGAGATCTGTCATGCGCATATTTATATTATCGTCACTTTAATGGACCCTAACGGGTTAAACAATCATGATTGGTGCTATATCAATGCTAGAAACCTTTTAGAAGATAGATGAACTTTTTTTAATCAAACGTGTGCCACACATCACAGACCACAATCAGCTCTGTTCGTCAAACCACAAGCGTGTTCATATTTAATAGATAATGAATATGTGGCAGATCCGCCGAAAAGTGTTTCAGTTGACATGTGTTCTACCAATTGCAAATGGTGCACCGCCACGGCTGTTGCCCAGGCAAGCGACGGTGGCTGTGGTGAGTCTAACCACCGGTAACCAACGCTAAAATGGAGGCTCAGTAGCTCTGTAACGCTAAATGCAACAATATCACATGACAACAGTTTGGGTCATCGATCTATCGCTAATTGCTTTAGCTATCTCTCCAAGCATAGGTACATTCGCTTGGCTCTTATCAAATTAGGTAGCCCATACTAGATCGCTAGCTACTATATCCACTATGTCTGATGGACATGATAAATAGTGTTATTTATTAGTATTCGGAAAGTATACAAGCAAACCGGTGAATTCCAGTTTGTTTCTATTTCGTCACATCACGTAATCGAAGTTTGTCGCAGTGATAACAACCTACATCTGGTCTGGTATATATTTATAGGTTATTCAGCAGACTGCGGTTTTTAGAAGTTTTCACTCTAGATTATCTCGGTTCATGTGCTCAGTAATATGTTAGCTTTGGTATCGTGCCAGTAACCATATTTAACCACACAGTATTTTAAGATTTTCGTAGCCTCCTTTGCAAAAGACCATTATCACAATGATTGAATTATTTGGTCAATACGGCGTGACCGGCTAATTAGCTTCAGTCAGGTATCGGGAGCTTTGTTTGGCTTCTGATGACGTCTCTCAACGCGTTAAAACTTTTCTTTTTTTATGAGGCATTGACGTCAGTGGAGGCGTGTTGGTCAACGTCCACATGAACGCTGCCAAACATTTTGTGGAGTAGACAGGAATTTGAATAAAAAACAGTTTGGAACTTTGATCATTCTAATTATTCTGAAATAATACTGATCGTTCTATAAACCATTCATTTGCCGGTTAGTTAAGAAAGGATGACTCAGCTGTTACGAATACAAGAATACCCATGTTTTTAAGTAGGCATGATAGAAAATTATTGAGTCATAAAATACCGTCGATTCACCATGCAAAGCGAACAGGAGCTTGCTCAAATAACGATGGATAATTTTATTTGAATAGTGCATGAAGTTTGTCATGAAAACAAAGCACGCGAAACGAAAATAAATTTGATGTCCACGTTATCTTCGTCAATACAAGAAGTTAATGTTCTAAAACAACATTAGAGCGGTAGGGCGCACGTCATTTGTAACCAAAACCAGTATAAGCTGGCCTCGCATAATATTGAAACTCCGTACTACGCCCGGCCAGCTCGTAGTCATAACAAATGACTTGCGGTCTTACGTTAGTTAGAACTGTTTTCCCAATTTGTGAAGCCAGATAAAACTCTAGGCGTTTATTTAGTTTTAATTTATTATCAAAAAGATATCGACTGATCCCTGTGCACCTTTGGCACTCTGATATTATACATATAACCAGTTTGAATGAAACTCCTATACTTCGCTGTAAACATAGAGATCCGAACTCCAATAAATTATGTAAAATCGAGTCAATAGTATAGTTATTTTAATTTTAATGGTAAATAACCCTCAAATTTTAAAAAGGCCGCTAAGTTGTAAGTACATACATAAAATGTATAGTTTGCAAAAAATCTTTGACTTTAACTTAAATTTTATTTCGTGGATGAGTCAGCTTTCAAAATTACTTGCAATAAATACATAGGTATAACGACAAAAACGTCTTTGTTCTTTCAGTTGTAAAATACCATCTCGTTCTTGGTACAAAAGCATTTGGCCTCGGCACGTTGACTTAGTAATTAGGGAAAAAAATTGATTACAGTATTGTACAATGACATGGTTTTTTTTATTATAACAGCAAAACTTTTTGCTCACAGAAGGAAATCTAATGAAAACCCTGATTTCCTTACTTAATGTTGTTATCTCCTGGCAAGAAACACGTACTTAGAAGTTTTTCTTTAAAAAAACGTGTTTTTTCTTTTTTTCAACTAGCATAAACAATGTTTTATCAAGTTCATGGCTATAGATTTTCCTTATCTATCATGTGATAGCTGAGTGTCCAACTGTTCACTCTGAAGTAGCTAATTTATGATTATTTGTGGCCGATGACAAGTAAAACAAGTAGTATTTATGAAAGGCCGGACTATGTACAGAGACCAGCACATCAAGCTAATTCTGTCAAATTTCTTTAATAGTTTTTCCCCTTTATTACAAAAGACTAAGTTTATGTTCAATTGGGAATAATTCAACAGTTTGGGATAGCTTGATTTGCTTGCGTCTGTACATACTCAAATGATAATTACGGACCTACCTACTTACTATTACTAAAACCTTGAACACCAAATTGCGCAGAGAACCCGTTACTTGTTATGTGTTGTACATTCGTGTCTATAATACTATATTTTTTGTGAATTTACCATTGTTATCATTTTATCAGTCGTAAAACTCGTCAATGACTTCGTTTTCATATTAACCTCGTAAATTGTCTAGGCAGCTGTCGCCGACATTATTCCCCGTACCTACATTTTATATCGAATTTTGGCCTGTGTCCTACTTTTAAATGATACGATTATTATCCTACAATTACACCCACTTAGTCACAATAAAAAAGCCACTGAAAACTTGAATTATCCACATCCAGTACGAGGTTCATTGGTATAGCGCTGAAAATAAAACGCACCAGACAATCACGGCCGCATCTGTCTCCCGGCACGCCTCTAGCTGAAATTTCTACTTTATTTTTTAAATAGCCCACCAAGGCACCGTCCTTATGCTACAAACTGTCTGTCAATTAGATCGGGAGCTTCACTAAACAATTATTTACCACCCATCTTTCTTATAGTTATAAGACAGATATATCCGAACAAATTATATTATGCTGTTACGCGCTGCCAAGTGTGTGTGAATAAATATTTACGGGCTTGATTGTAATGCAGTGTGAACCGGTGGTATTCAATATGACTGCAGACTACATTACCGCTCTGTTACGGTCAGAATTGGAATCATCTTACATAAACAGGATACCTCTAGACGTGATACCTTCTCAATTGATCGCTGCCAGTCGAAATGCGTTGATATCGTAATATGAACGCGCAGCATCAGCATCTTGTGTTTGGCAATGGACACGATCGTTATCTACTATTAGCTATCTACGTATGATCGTACTAGCGGATTCTCTCGAAAATAAGTAACAGTCTATGAATGATTAAGATGCCTCATTCAACATGAACATGTCGCATGATATGATTTTAGATACTCTGTAAGATTCTAAGTATAATAGCTTGGCAGATCAAGTTTTCATTGTAAAATCTATATTCGTGCTTTTTTTGGCATTGATTACAATGCTATTTGTCGGGGTCGTTAACAGTGATTTGTAGGTGATAATATGTGTTCCGCACGCCACGCCTTGTCGCGTCAGTGTCCTCTTGCGTCATAAACATGTCTCGTGGTTCCCATCTCAATGTCCGCACTCGTAGCGGCAAAAAATATTGAAAAGCTTGCTATTTATATTTTTCTAACTGTCTCTATCTTGTCGACACCAGAAGTACATGTCGTCAAGTACCGGAGCGGTGAAGTTTTTAAATTCCAGAAAAATTACAAATGCGCAATATTCTAATGTAAAGAATAACCGCGCTGGTTTTATAGATTTTCATCTTTTATTCATTGGATAAAACGAACATAAGAGTACTTGCTCGTTACGACTATGATTTTCAGTCACGTTCTATACAACGGTACATTCAATTTCCGTCCATTTGGAAAATGCATATGGATTGTGTGCGTGACACCGGTTCACTGAATTTAATGGCGATATCGCTTTATACGACATTTATTGGTACAGATTACAGATCGTGCCGTAAATTGCCGTGATCAACGTTCGTGTCTTTCCAAAACGTTAGTATTATCCTAATAACTTAATGTAGATAAATTAACCTAACTGTCATCGTATATTATGCAGCGGGTAATTTGCCAGATAGGCTAACCTTCAACATTTTCAGTAAGTCAAACAGAATAATTTAAACAACTTACCAATCTACTTGGAGTTAGACATTCTCTTTATGAAACTTTTCATTACCCGGTTTCCTACAAGAAATTGGACTTAGTCGTTTCCTTAGTTGTTATCTGATAAGCTACTTATTACTTACCGGTTTATAGTTGCAAGTTCAAGGCAAATTCTTACCAGCAAGTAGCTATTACCTACGCAGTATCTTTGTTAGCGTATTTTATTGTTTATTAAACAAACATTAGGTTCATTATATTTCATAATAATATGATGCCATCGTCGCGTCGTTGCTGACCAATTAAAGCCACAAGATTATCCAATCACTGCTGTAGAAACATAATTATATTATAAATTAACCACTAGCTAAGCCAAGTGTTATCAAACCTAGGATCGTATACACGTCCAATAGCGTACTTAATGATATTTGCTTGACAAGATTTTATTGTCAACTGTGTATGCTCAGTGAATTTAATGTAGGTACGTAATTGATAAAAGGATAAAGTACCCAAGTGCCAGCTTGTCTGGGGGAATTCCATTTTCTCAGTTATCAAAAGCTTGGTTCGTCACTATATTTAAATACTTGAATTCCTTGCTGTTTTCCGTGGCCACTGCGCTAAAGCACGTGTATGCTTGGCTCCAATTCAACACCTCATTTTATAGGTTATTGTTCGAGAAAATGAATAGTTCATTTTATGGCGACCCATCTTCTTTTGACCTTTAAGTACGTCACGCCTACTTGCCTTGAAACTCGTTATTAAAAAAAGTTAATTAATAAGTGATGTTACCTACTTTTGGACGAACAAACTTTCTTTTCGTAATTAAAATTTTACGGGACGAGTGGCTTTTAATTATTGGATATCCTCAATATTGTCCTTCAATTATGAATTCATAATGTCCTGTCTAGGCAGTTATTAATTTTACAACTACGTGTACATTCGAACTCTCGTCGTCATCCGTAACGTTTATCTTATTCATAGTGTTTAGAATACCTGCAGGAATAAACTAAGACCACCTGTGCTTTCTCATTGCTAGAGTAGTCCATTCGACAGTCGGTTTGTTGTGGTTAACTAACTATTATGGTACTACTACTAGACACCATTTATTTCGGTGAAAATAAGTTTACATCTTAGTTTTCCCAAAAGCTAAAAAAATACTAAGTAATTTGAAATTTTTGGATATCCCTGCGTGGGTTGAAATCAGCTTATAATTTTATTATGCAAACATTTTATCATTGCATTCACTCATCCATTTTCATATTCCATCGTTTCCGAGCGAAACTTTAGTGTTCATAAACATGTTTTCCTTGTTACAGCGTTAAAATTCCAGGAGAATCTTCTAAGGACTATGATACAGATTGAGAACACTTTCTTCGAGCTGGGCAGGACTTGCCAGAGGGATTGCCTGATTATATGCGATAGGGGAGCGATGGATGCCAGTGCATGTAAGTTTAAAACTTTTACTTTTCCTATCCTAATCTAACAACGACAAACGTTTAATATACAATTTCGTCACCGGGGTGGAATACTAGCAGGCTGTTAGGCATTGTTCTATACAACCATTGCCTATTTATTCTTTCTTTTATTGAAAATGGCGTCCGTGTTTCGATAATAGATAGTTAAGGAAAATGTGTTCTTTTTTGTTAGAATTGCACCGGTTTATTTCCAAACCATTTTCTAGGTTATCATCGCATTGTGAAAGCAGATAAACGGAAGCTATAATTAACACCTCTATTATTATTGGCCGCAAAACACTGAACGTCATGCCATGATGATTAAGTACGAACAGACAGACAAACAGACGCCTGAAGGGCGGGCAATTTGTCTGAGAATATAAATAAATACATTAACGTCTACACCCAAGATATAATTATCAACAGATTGTAGGTACTAGCAGATTATACCTGGAAGATAAAAACAAAAACACGTGCCCTATAAATAAAGCTAGATAACTGTAGGACTAGGTACATATTATATACTAGTACATATGTAAGTATACACCGTGTTTAACTTAGCTTAAGTTTATTATCATTACTGAGGCTCGCGCAGTCGTTACTCAACAAGTTTTATTATGGAAACTTACATTCAAGCTTCCTCTAGTATGCATGTATCTAGGTAATGAGTCAGAAACAAGCAAATAGTTTTAAACCATATGGTAAAATAAAGCTGGCAGTTATTCGTTGTTGTTAGTCGGGAATGTTACCAGTATCTTGCATTGAAAACATGTTTACAACTCCTGGATCCGGGATTTTTGGGGATCGGTCTTAATATAAACTAGCAAGGAAGGGATGATTTGAATAGGAACCATGCATGTAATTAGAAATAATCAGAAGTTCAAAACTTTACCAAATAAGTGAATAAGCTTACTTTAATTACTAACTATAGCTGGGGGGAGAGAGAGATCGATTGAGAATTGGAAATGTTCGGCAGAAAATTCTGTCTGTAATTAAAAATAGGTGGACAAAGGAAAGGAAGGTGCCTGAGAAAAGGACGACGACAAATAACAACTACCTACATATTAAGTTAAAATGTCAAATTACGTTTTCCCTTGAACTTCCGCTGTGTTCTTGTCGATATGTTCTGAAATGTCAACTATGATTGTATGATAGCTTATGTTCCACTTAAACTGATAGCTCTTACACAGGGTGGTTTGTAAATCACTAACAACCTTTGAAGGGGTGAAATTAGTTTTATAAATAACCCTGTATATGTTCGTCCCTTTCTTGTTTTTTAAGACAGAATAATATGAAAATGAGCTGAATTTAGTTAAACTTGACGATACCCCTATCTTCACCAATATTTACATGAGCATACAAGGTCAAAGAGAATTAACAGAGCGTGAATCAGGTATCGGTGATTGAAATGTGCTATTTATAGTTGCTGATTACATTTAGTTTGTACAACAACTTCATTGTTACCTGTACCGGTTGTACCTATGCGCTCTACAATTTCCGATAAATGCTTGCACTGACTGAACTGGTCCACTCATACCTGAGTGGTTCTTTCCTTAAAAGACCATCTCGGACACTAACCTGCATGGAACTCACATGATCTAACCAAGAGTCTTGAGTATCTTTCGGTGTTTCTTTATAGAGTAGTCAGATAGCGAAACACTAGCCTAGTTTGAAACAAAATATTTTACTCGTTGACGTGTTTGTAAAAACCTATTTACAGAAATAAATATAATTTATCATTTCTGCAGCCACATGATCATGTTGGTATGCATTTGATGGCATTTATCATATTTATGCTCGTTGCGCAAACGCTTCGTATTGTTTGATTCATAAATGAATAGGCGACTTATTTATAATTGTTGTCAATAAATAGATCGTCTATTGTACTCGGAAAGTGGTCCGTAACTCCATACAAGCTATAAAGTATCAACATTTGTACAAGCATGAGCATAAATTGCATAAAAGTTGCGCAAAATTCAAAAACTGATTTTCTTCTAAAGTGTTAAGGACATATTATTTTCGAAACCATACTATGTATAATAAAATAAGTCTTTTTTTTTAAGTTGCATTCGATATTCTACAAGAATATGTATTTGTTATTTACCGTACACAACAAAAAACACCACTAATCGATATATGGACAAAGTGCATAGGTTTTTACTCGTGACTGTATCTACCTTCGTGTGATTGTTTTAATAAGACAACCTCAAACTTATTGTTATTATTTGATTCGATTATATTTGCAGTTCAAACTGGAGCATTAATCATAAATTGAAATATAATACGGTTAAACTAGATTCAGGTTGTGAAATTATAAAACTCTTGCACAATTGGCAACAAAAAACAACTTGGAAGTTTGGAAAAAGACTGCATATTGTACACAGGAAAATATAGGTGGCATGATTTGGTTTCCTACCATTTAAAATTCCCCTCATTATGCGGGATATTTAAATGTGAATGACGTGAAGGTCGTAAACATGTTTACAATTTTTTATTTTAGGAAAGAAAAATACCCGCTGCAAATGCATTTCCGTAGATAACGTCTTGTTTGTATATATTCTTTTGAGAGACACTGCAGATAAAAATAACAAAAGCTGGGTTTGGTTTAAATACATTTTAAGATCGAATACAACATGTTGCAAAGAATTATATATTAGGTCTTTACCTATGAAATTGCCGTTCTGCAGTACTGGCCATTTCAAATCAAAATATTTTTTGTTTGGCTAAGAATTCTAATTTCAAATTAATTTTATTTAAAAAACATGGATTTTTTTTTCCAAAAGTAGTCATTTGTTTATTGATTAGTGTTACATTTTCATCGCATTTAAATCTTTTTCGTCATCATGGATACGTTAAAAATTCGAGTAATTATGGAATATGAGTACCGTCGTGGCAGTAACGCGGCACAAGCGGCACGCAACATCAACGACGTTTACGGAGCTAACACTACAAACCAACGCACTACCTGTTATTGGTTTGCTCGCTTCCGTTCTGGAAATTTCGACCTGAAAAATGAACCTCGCGGTCGTCCGAAGACTTTGGTCGACAATGACGAATTAAAGGCGATTGTGGAAGCTACACAATCTACGGCTGAATTAGCAGCAGCTTTCGACGTTAGCGTCAAAACAATATTGGTCCATTTGCGTCAAATTGGCAAGGTAAAAAAGCTTGACAAATGGGTGCCCCACGAACTCAATGATCGCCTGCGCGAAGTACGCGTCGAGACGTGCCTTGCACTGCTCAACAGACACACAAATGAAGGAATTTTGAACCGCATTGTTACCTGCGATGAAAAATGGATTCTGTTTGATAACCGCAAGCGCTCAGCAAGTTGGTTGGATCCTGGTTCAGCACCTAAACAATGCCCTAAACGAAAACTTACCCCAAGAAAAGTGATGGTCACTGTTTGGTGGTCTAGCGCCGGTGTGATTCAACACAGCTTCTTACCAAACAGGGTGAGCATTACTGCAGATGTGTACTGTGAAGAATTGAACACAATGATGGAGAAGCTGGCACATCTCCAACCAGCATTGGTCAATCGCTCGTCTCCGCTGCTCCTGCACGACAACGCGCGACCTCATACTGCACAGCAGACGGTCTCCAAGTTGCAAGAACTGGGGTTGGAAGCTCTCCGTCATCCGCCCTACTCACCAGACCTTGCGCCTACAGACTACTACTTTTTCCAGAATTTGGATAACTTCTTGGCGGGAAAAAAATTCAATACCCGAGAGGCAGTACAAAATGCCTTTGAAGAATTTGTTGCCTCCCGTCCAGCTGATTTCTTTAAGAAGGGCATCAATAAACTGCCACTGCGTTGGCAAAGATGCATTGATTGCATGGGTGATTACTTCGATTAATACAAATAAAAAATACATGAAAAAAATTCATTTAAATTTTTTCATACAAAACGGCAATTTCATAGGTAAAGACCTATTATTTGGATTTCTGAATCCAAATATATAATTCTTGTATAAATATATAATTAATGTCAGATAAAGTTATGGGAATAAAAACTCAATATTATACATAATAAGTTAAAATTCCTTTGCAACCGAAATTTATTTACGACCTTTTTATTACAACAAACGGTTAATCAACTTCAACAAGTAGATAATATGTAGTTCATTAAGCAGCAATACATGTAAATTATCTAATATTGGGTATCAAATAATAATGTAGTACCCTGAAATGAAAGAACCACAATAATGAAAAAATAAGAACATAGTGAACGAATCTGTGTCATTATTATGATGAGTGTTACACACATACAAATAACCCCAATTACGCACATTTACCTAGAGAAAGATACTCGTATTTTTTCCTGTATTCAATCACGGGTTGTTATGTAAATGACAGCCACGCGCGCGCACCTAAGAGGTCATTTGCTCTGATATCCAATTTTGTTTACTTAATGTGTATGTAGTGATATCTGAATGGGTCAAATTATGACTAGCTTCGCTTGGCTTTTGACTGCTAATTAACCATTCTCGTCAATTATTATTAATCATACCTACAAATAAAGAAATTAAAATGTCCGTTTTGATTTTAAAATAACTGCTTCCTAATATGAAATTATTTTTATACTTTTATATTATACATTTAGTAAAAAGCTGAGTAGATGGTAGTGATATAAATAAAACAATTTCTGTCCGTATGTCTGTTTGTGTGTTTTGACTAATCTCAGAAACGACTGGACTGATTTGGACGGGATTTTCATTTGCAGATAGCTAATGTTATAAGCAGTAACAATTATTTTAATTTTGCTGATGTTTCAGAAAAAGTTTTAAGATTCCGCTCAAAATAATTAGAACCCTTTTTATTTATTTTTTTAATCTTACGCGGACGAAGTTACGTTCAGCAGCTAGTAAGAAATAAATAGGTAGGGGACAGTGGTACAGTTCATGATATTTTCTTTCCGGACATGAATCAATGTAATTGCACACTTGCAGACACAGCTTCCGTGTCATTCACTAACGTAAAACGAAAAAAAAAACAAAAGTCTGTCAGGGCGTTACATAAAATTGGCCGGCAGCCGAATGCTACATTCATTTATAACTTCTTAATCTTTGATTGTACCTAATAGATGTCTATTTAACACATTTCAGTTATATCAAGAGAGAAATGGGAGGCGATGCTGTCTACTAACAACTGGAACTGTGTGGAGCTGCGAGACAACCGGTACAACCACATCGTGCACATGCTCTCTGCTGCCAACGGTGCTGAAGACTTCTATTCCACAGAGGTGAGGCATTACACTACTACACTAGTAACCTTTCTCTTATGCCACAGGCGCCGGCGCCGCACTGTGACGTAGGTACTCAGGAAATGCAGGCCAAACGTACGAAACTAGACCACGTTTAAAATACTCCTTAGATAAAAGTCACTTGATAATTTGCTAGTTCTATTTTCGTTTCTTCTTGGTAAATTACTGTTTCGTATAGTATCGTATGTAATTAAGTCTTCGTTTGTTATCTAATTGTCATTTGTACGCCTATTTTCAATTTCAATAGAAAATCAGCAATGGTTTCTTGTACATAAATCTAATCATTACAATGGAACAGTTTCTCTTGAATAGCTATCGTATTTATTAACATAGGTTAATTCTACAATACAAATGCTGATAATGAAGTAAGTTCACTTGCGTGTAACAAAAATATTACCAGTATTATTTTATGCACATTTTAATTTGGAAAATTAAACACTTCTTGAAACATGTCGGTACTTACTTGTAGAAAAGTGATTGAAAATAAACGTAAAAAAACAGATTATTATACTAAAGGTAATATTGAATAAACGCAAAACTAATAAATGTCTGAAGTTTCTTAATTGCTTTTATCATTATATTATTACGTCGTATTTATTATCATAAAGCTACTAAACTCACGAGTCAATAGTATTTAACATCACGCCTATGATGGCGTTCGGTGCACTAATGACATACATTCTGCCAGTTATGTTTCGGGTTACATATCTATTTGATTAGTAATAATAATGACTTAGTACTGTTTATCTTCTTGTTTATTTGATTATCATGTTTGCTCAAATGCCAATCTAAGTGTTAAAATCATGACCCCGTCTGTGGGTGTGGGTATTATTGCCTGTAAAGCTACGTCAGATGCAAAGACAAATGCATTGATCCAATGAAAGCAATCCATTGAGGAAACATTCCCGCCGTCTATTATTACTTCAGTTCGTTTATACGAAACTGAGCTCTATCTACATGACTACCTAATTTCAATGTCACTTAATTCATAACTGTATTTAATGCGTGGTAAGCCTTACATGTATGTTTTTACACGTTATATAGATACCCAATGTTTTGATATGATAACATCATACCTCACCATAGTAAATAATTAACGCCAGATAAGTTACGTGACTAATAAAAATGTCAACAAATACAATGTGTGGGGACACAAGCACCTTTACAATGTATGATAACTTGCATACAAATTAGTTAATAATGGTTTTCTTTCTGAACACACGACACGCGACGTTCGACTAATAACTATTTCTTAATGATACAATAATCGTATAACACATTTTCAGTTTACGTCATGCCTCACACCTCTAAAATAATCATTAAACATGGAACGTGGACGCTGGTCGGTGAACCATGTTAAATATTCATCTTTCACCCTCACAGATTTAATGAAGTAAAAGACTACGCAGCAAATCCCCCATTAATATTCTCCCATTCGCCTGTCATAACAATAAAACACAATTACGAGATGTTGAAAAGCATTTTGACACCCATCTTTCTATCAATCAGTTTGAGAGACATAAGTGTATGAAGTACTCAGTTGGCTCTGAACATGACATACTGTTTGCATGCTATCGATTGCACAATTAAGTGGTAGGTACCTTTGTGGAACGTTATTTGAGGAACTCATTAGTCCAGACAAAGGATAGTAACATTAACTAAGGGGGTTCTATTACGTCTAACACGCACGTCAGATTGTATAAGAACGTTTTATAAAAACGAGACTAATTAATTATCATACTAGTTTACATCTCATTCATAATAAATTCTGCGGATATATCTTTAGGATTCCGTGTCCAAATAGTAAAGAAAGAATCCTTTCGTCTGTACTCCTTATTACCGGAACTGTTAATGGTATTGACTTCTAAAATGAAATAAAGGCACTGCTTGTCCACTGCTAGTGAGGTAATTGAAAAAAAATATGTTTATTTCAATTGAAGTAGAAGTCCATGTTTTATTTCCATTTATTTCGTTTATAACTAGTAACTTACATAAAATACCATTTCAAATTTTTCGCCATTATTTATCTCCAAAGACTGCAAAGCGTTAAATCTGAAATAAATCTAGTTGATGGGTTCAGGGAAATATTACAGAAAATAAAACGATATATCATATTTTTAGTCACCAGCATAAACCGTTTTCTTGCATACCTACTTAGTAAGTTATTGAAAATTATAAATATTTTTCCTGCCAAGGAAGCCTCGGTGGGAGATTACGACTCACTCTTTGCCGGTTTTTATAAATGAGCATATCTGTCGTGACGGCCTACTACGCGATTACGTACACATGGTGGGAAACGTGACTTAAATAATAAAACACTTGAGAGTGCAACTTCATTGTAATCCTACTACTACGGCATACAATTTGCTTGCCGTGTCACGGTGCCACCCACACACGTGAGTCAAACATGTTGAAATGTTACACGACGTTATAAATTTCGTGTTACGCATGCTCGCAAAATGGTCATCGACCCCACTGGACATCGAATCAAACAATTTTGTTTATTAATAATTGTAGTTTTGTCCGACTTTTAATAAGTTGTTAAAAAGAAAGAGATAAGGGGGTTTCATAATCATGAGTACGTACTTATTATTTAATTAGCACTTAACGTAAATTAGCATGTATATCAATCATCACATGACGCTATCTGTATGTAGGTAATATTATTATAAGTACTAGGTACTTACTGCACAAATGGAAAGTTTATCAATAGTCGATAAAGAAGAAACTTGATGCTTGTATTGGTAGAATATGAATGAACCTATAAAATTTAAAAACTGCAGGATGTGTATAAACAATAATGTACCAATATTCATGTAAAAAAATGAGCTAAAATGGCTCATGTTGAAATTCAGCTACTAGTATTATTTAACTTTACAAAACACTTTCAGCAAACCACATAAATAAATGAACATATCGAGTTCCCTCCGTGCCTCGGAAAGCTCGTCATCCAGATGGTATCGGCTGGTATTTGTAGATCTTTGACAGTCGTTACGGGGTAGTCAGAAAACAAATTCTAACAACCATTATTACCAAGGGGTATCGTTGCGTAGTAGCTGGGTTCTGGAGGTCAGAAAGGCAGTCGCTCCGCATATAAAATACTGATATTTAACTGCATCCGGTTCGGCTGGGAGCCGACCCCAACACAGCTGGGAAAAGGCTAGGCTAAATGATGAATGATTCAGCAGCTCACATTGTGCAAAGTCATTATGGCTTGTCATGCAAACCATCCGTACGCTAAAAGTTGCTAGTCGTGCACGGGTGGTTTGTAGACTGTATGTAAGTAAATACATACTACTTTAATAGGTAAATACAGGCACTTTACTATGGATATAAAAATAGTATATTCTTATATATAAAATTCTCGTGTCACAATGTTCGTTCCCAAACTCCGAAACGGCTGGACCGATTTGTATGAAATTTGGTGTGAATATCGGGTGGGTCTGAGAATCGGCCAACATCTATTCTTCATGCCCCTAAATTTTAAGGGTGGTGCACCCCCCAACATTTTATATGGCAAAACAACGTTTGCTGGGTCAGCTAGTAATTTATATACCTCAACCATATTGGTACCTACGTTCAAAACAAACTATTAAATTCTATATTAGTTTGCAGTTTGTTTATTTCGCTAAACGATTGCTCCGAGATATAAAAACAGTATTATTCAAATGTCTAACTTTATGAATGATCGCAGCGCATGCAATCTATCCACTGTTTGTGGTTTCGCAATTACATTGGCAATGTGCCATTTTAAGACTATGGTGATAAAGCGCGTGGTATCAATAATACCTTCAATAATAATTGAATGACGTCATCGAAAGATAGGATTATCGATTTGTTGTGTTTTCCAAGATCAGAGATTATTGAACACCGATTATAGAAATATGATTAAATATCATCATAATGGAGGTATCATGTGATATAAGACGATCCACTTGGTACCCGGCAATTAAACGTATGACCTAAATTATTTCCGTACTTATTTTTGCCCAACCTTGACAGATACGTAATCTGGCATGATTGATCACTAATAATAAATGATGACGGTGTTTGTATTGTTTACAGGATCATGCATGCCGATCCGAAGGAGTAGAGTTGGCGAGGGAGCTTGATTACAACGCGGCGGCCGCATGGATAGGCCACCCCTACTTCGACGTGATCGACAACTCGACAGACTTCGACCTGAAAATGAACCGGCTGATCGACTGCGTGTGCCAGAGGATCGGCATCGACACCGGCGACCGGCTCAACGTCAACTCGAAGAAGCGCAAGTTCCTCATCAAGTCACCGATCACTATGGATGCGGAGTTCCCGTCCTTCCAGGACTTCGATGTGGTTCACAACTACTTGCAGAGCGATGTCCGTAAGGCGCAAGTCAGACTGCGCAAGCGCGGCCAAAAGGGCCACTGGTCTTATATTCACACGTTGAGGAAGGTGCATCCTGTCAATGGCCAGTCTGTAGAAGTGAGGACGCAGCTAACACACAGGGACTATTTGAATCTACTCCCGCAGCGTGACGAAGCTCACTTCACGATCTTCAAGAAGCGTCGTTGCTTCATCTACAACAATCAGTACTATCAGTTGGACATTTATAGGCAACCCTCGCATCCCAGGTGATTAGATATTAGTAATATATTATTATTACATATATATATATATCTATTTATTTATTGCTTACTTTTTTATTATAAATAAATTAAATGCTGTATTTTTATTTTATTTATATTTTATCCTCTAGATTGAGATACAAGTTTTATGGTAACAATACGTATGTATGCTTTATTCGGTAATTATTTAAAATCTCTCATGTATCATTCAAATTGTCTATAATTTACTATGAAATATTTCCAGGTGTCGGGGATTAGTTTTGTTGGAGACATACAGCGCTGTGTACGACCAGGACACGCTGTTGGCGTCACTGCCGAAGTTCCTCGTTATCGAGAGGGAAGTGACCGGTGACCCTGCCTACTCCATGTACAACTTGTCCTTGAAAGAAGATTGGAAGACCTCAAAAAAGTACTATACGGGTGGTGATATCAAGGCGAGCGCGAACGGTAAGGCGGGAAATGTTAGCTTCGCTATATCAAGTAATGGTGACGTAATGGATAACATGAAGGAGATGCTCCCATCTCTCGTTCCATACAAATTCAACAAATCTCAATTATCTCAATTCAAGCAATTTGATTCATTTTCCACACCCTTTGCGCTCGCGTTCTAACTTTTGTTAAAACGATTTGCTGCAACTATTAATTAGTCATTAAATTAGTTGTTGCAGCAATTAATTTAATTGCTTTAAATCTAATTGAGTAAAACTTGAGATTTGGTCAAAAGTATTATGCAACTTTTTGCTGTCTGTCAAGCTAAAATGACCACAAATGCTATTAAAACTACATGTTGAAATTACTTGGCAATCTATAAACTTATATTTGAAGCAGGATACAAAGTTCTAATAGCTTTTGGGTCAAATCTTCGGATTTATCTCTCCGTCGGCTATTTCTTTGCATGCGATATTGTGATGTGAACACTGGCGTAATTGTGTTATAGTATAGATTAGACACCCCTATTAGTTCCGGTAGACTTCTTTTTATTAGTTTTAGGAACCTTTTAAAACTGTCTAGTTTTTGTTTCATTACAAATTGAATGTTTTGCACTAACACGTCAATATCTCCCCCGTAATAACATCATTCTCGTAAACTGCTCTCCGCACATGCTTTGAAGACCCGCGATTAACAAAACTACCACGTTTCCGGAACAATCTGGTTAGATTATTAGAGTTAAAAATTGCAGAGATCTGAAATCAAGGGAGTATTTATTTGAGTCATCTAGATAAAATAAAAACGCGCGGGAGGTATCGATACAATTCATGTTGTTGTCACTGTGTGAATAATGTTAGTTTTTCCGCACGCGTACCGCGAGTATATTAAAGTCACACGTAACTTTCCAGATACGGGAGCTGTTACTATTTTGGGACGATTCGAAATGGATTCATCCTATGAATCTGCTCATTCGCCGATCTAACATTACCATTCAAGAGTTTAGAGTTTTATTTCGTAAAGAACATTTAGCTTAGAATACGTGACTAACACATTTGCGCCAGTGTTACTATGAAACACGTCATTTGGGGGTTAAAAGGAAATTTTCTTTTGGTTTATCAGGGCATACTAAAAGGTTGACCAACGACCACAGTGATGAAAAACACAATGGCCAGAATGGAGTAACAAAAATGAATGGCCACGCAGGTGAGAAACTAAATGGTTATGTCGTAGGGAGAATGAATGGTCACGCTGGTGACAAAGTTAACGGGTACAGCGATAAGGTCGGCGCACGCGCAAGCAAGGCCAACGGCCACCACCCGCACAGCCAGCAGGCGCACGGCCACGCCACTAAAGTCAACGGAGCCGCCGTGAACGGTGACGCGCACGACGCCGAACTGGATGAGTTCAAGAAAAGCCACAGAATGGATCTCGCATCACCAAAGATTACAAAGGTCGCTGTAAAAATTTAACTTATCTACCTTAGATTTTGAAATTTTATGAAATTCCACTTTGTAACACTTCAATATACACCAAATTATGAAATACCAATAATTTTAAGATCTATTTAAAAGTAATAACTATTTAATTATCGCCAACCGTCATTAAATGGATCATGTATGCTCGTATAAATATTGTATTTATTCATACTATTTGTATAAATTGCCAAAAGATAACTATTTTTGTAGTATTCCTTAAATATTGCAATATTTTACATAGGTAACGCATCCAAGAACACCTCAGCATATAACATGATATTGAGCATTCTGAATAACATAATTCAGATCAAAATGAAATGTTTTGTATTGTTTGTGCCTTTACACAGTATAATATATTTAAATACTTTTCATAAAATAAGAAATATTGTCATCCATATTACTAGTATGTACTTAAAGTGTTGCAATAAAAACGATTTTAGTATTGTTGCAGTATGTTGAACACGATGATTAGTGTTTTTAGGTTCTAAATGTACCTAACGCGATAGCATTTTATTTATAGACTTAATTTAATTATGTAATGACAAAGTTAATAAATTTCATAATTAGGACGTTGCAGTAAATCGTTTTAGATGTCTTGATGTTGTGTGGTCACGTAGATCGTTCACACTTTTTTCTTAACAGGGGTCCATAATTTTCACGATAATCAACACCACTCGTAAACAATATTCACTAGAGTGGTCCCCTGAGCTTTTAGCGATGAATTCGTCTTAAATGAAATATATTTTTATCAATTAAAAAAATATTTATGTGACATAGAGTAATTCGATTTAGAAATTGATGTCGTTGCAATGTCACTATTTTATTTTGTTGTCGGCGGGGTCTAGTACTTATTGCAAAATCATAAAAATAGTTTTACAAAAGTATTTTAAGCCACCTTTTTAATATAACTTCAAATGTGTTGAAGACAACATCTACTGTATAGCGGATTGCTAAATAGCTCTAAAGCTATTCAATCGTTTGGCAAAGATCCACGGTAGCATTGTTAATGGCTGTGCTATTATAATTGAGCAATTGAGGGCTCTAATTCCACAGAGCAACTGTTGGCAGTGAGCGTGCCAACTGAAGTTTATCTTCAGAGCCGTTTGCACCAAAAGGATAAATGAGAAGCAAGCTTTATTGCAGTGTACAATTAAAATGCCAGAATTATTTGAAATAATCTTTGGCTTTGAATATTGTATGAAACCTTACATTTTATAATGTAATTTATTTTGGTGCATCGTGCTGATAGCTTTTGGGCGTAAAAATCTCAAAATTGCATATTATGTAAAAACTTTCGCATCCTTTCTTAATAAAGAAAATGCGTCCTTGGATATTTTTTCGTTTTATTTATTACCTGAACACATTTTGTAGCAAAATAGGCTGATGATGGGCGAACGCTACGTCAAAATTGTTTTTTTTTTGTCTGCAGGGAGTGTTATGTCTTTTAAATGTACTCTTCACTATACTCCCTTTTTAATTTATTGGCACTGTAAATCCTAACTTGTTTGTTTGTTCCGCTTTCATGCCACAACTACTCAACCGATCATCATGAAATTTTGCATACACGTTGTCTGGGGTACAGAAAAGCCTTTATTCCCACCTGCCAACGGGGTGGCGGCTGGAACTAGCTAGTGGCGTTAACCATCTTGTGGTGGTCAATAGCACTTTTATATTAGTGTCGTGAAGCCCCCTTAATAATTGAGGAGTAACAGATCGAAAGTGTATTAACTAATAAGAATAGTACAAACGGATTTTTATCTATTTCAAACCTTAAATTAATAATAAGAATGAATGTAGATTACAGTTTTATTTGCTGAATTGACTGGTAAAAAACCCTATTATGCAGAAAAGTTGTTTGTGTGCTCTCTTTAAAGTATTATGGTTTATGCCTTTATCTCAATAGTTACATTACAGTTAATACATTTCGATCTATTACTCTATTACTCCTCAAATATAGTAAGGTGGTCGATTCTCATTACGCGTTTCAGACAAGACACTATTTTGGTGGATAGCCAGGTCAAAGGCTTAGTTCGACGAACGAAGCCTAGAGCTGGTACGCAGTGTACTATGCACGCCTTTATGGGAGAGGATATACCGTCATGGGATTTGCCGCATTTGGTAATGCAGACCGCTGCTACCAGTCGGGAGGTGCGCGTGAATGTATGCACCCACCAATTCCATATCTGTATGACCTGTATACATCAAAAGGAGGATAAATCCTTGGCGTTTACTGGCCCTTTATATAGGATCTAACAATATCTTCATGTCATTCATCATCACCGTGTATATTAAATGAGAGCATTTTTTATCATCATTTGCGATCATATTTATTATTATCAACATAAGGTACTGAAACATTATCTATTTATTTAAATACTATACATGAATATGGAATGCACCAGATCAAGCCTAACGTTCGTGGAGTTGAAAAAAGATTGCTGCATATGCGCCGTGGTTAAATAATAATGCCAGGCTAAAATGGAAATGGACTGACTATATCTATGTGGGATGCAACTATCACCGGCTTATTGCAAACACCGTAAGTTTATAACAAAACCCGCGATACTGCTAACTCTATATAAACAATTGTGAACAGGAAAAGTTGATTTACAATGAAAGTAAAAGGCGTCGAACTTCCATAGTTTCTAATAATAGATCCGATTTTGTGATATGATCCTTTGAAGTATATAATTTCACAGGATGTGCCTATGTACAAAAGATGGCGCCGGTGTAACGCCGATTGGGAAGTCTCAGTATACCAGGGCCCTAATACCCAAACAAATGGGTCTAACCACTACAACTTATGCGTGCCTATGGCGCTCCTACAAATTATATACAAAATCTAATTATTGCTACACGCTAAAGAGCACTATACTACTGTCCTGGTCACATCACTTCAATTGTTATATTGAGAAAGATATACTGGGCTGGCGCAGACCTAACGAAGTGCAGCTTGATTGCCACTGCCAAACAAATATTAGTTTAAATAAAGTACAAAATAAAAAAACTTGCAGTCCGACAGCACAATCAAAGCGATCAGAAGTTATTTATTTTCGACTATATTTTAGCAACTGCGCTGCACTTCGACAAGCCTCCGTTATTCTTTAAGACAAGTAGCGTTTGTGTATTTGAAGATGAGGACCGTATTCTAAATGATGCTCTAGCATGAGTCAATAATTGTAACGAGTTCTATGACCGAGTAATAAATTACTATCAATTTTGAAGCCAGTTCCATCCTTGAGGATTATTCCAGAATATGGGCTCTAATGATCGGCTAGTAAGAGAGATCTATGACAGAATCATTTGTTTTTTACAATATTATATTTACAGATTAAGACAAAGCCGTAAACTAACATACGCGCCGCCATTCGATTCGAGTCCAATCAACCATGCCACAAACACAGCAACCTTAACAGTATTTTTAATTTAGTTTTTATTAGTATCTTTGACTTTTTGCTCTTTATACATTTTAATAACTTTCTTGCCGGGCACTAGTGTCTGACTTAGCCCTGGTCGCTTTAATTTTTTCTTTTCTGTCGCCCCCTCCCAGATGGCGTCATCTGTAGGTAAAACGGTGTCAATAACGGCGAGGGGTGGTGGCACTGCCGTCATCGTGCCAGCGCCTTCACATACCACGGACTTCAGTTTCTGTAATTCAAAAATTATTCTGATGAGAAAATTGGAGATGATTTTTCAATTTTCTTTATATTGTAGATCTTTGACAGTCGTTATGTGTAGTCAGAAGCCCGAAAGTCTGACAACCGGACTGGGTTGTGGAGGTCAGCTAGGCAGTTGCTCCATGTAAAATACTGCTATTCAGCTGCATCTGGTTAGACTAGAAGCCGACCCCAACATAGTTGGTAAAAAGGCTAGGCAGATGATATAGATTATTTATTTCAAATTTTGTATCGAAATCAATATGGAAATTTTACTGTTTTTTTTTATTTGCCTGCATTATTGATATAAAAAATGTTAATGATGCTGGTTGGTCTTAGTCCTTGAACTGAAAGGTTACCTTTTAAGGAGTGACTATCGGACCATGATGTAGAACTATGGTTTTACGTAAGGTTAAGCATATTAATGCAAGATTGGTTGCCCCATTTCGTTCAAGTAAAATACTGCCTTCCATAAAAATCTACATAATATATTAATAAAAATTATTGGACTGCCAGGGCTCAGCCTCCAAAGAGCCCTGGCAAACCAACTATTTTTTCAATCAAGAATACATTAACTGCAGAAGCCAGAACAGTTTAGCTACAGTAATGCATAAACTTTGTTTCATAGATGAGGTAGATCAAACCCCTAAAAAAATTGACAAAATCCTTTCAACTCAGAGCTCTGTCAACATGTTTTTGAAAACTATATTCAACTTAATAATTTGAGGTAAACTGATGGACTGAAGAGGACAATAAATCTTTTCATTAACACCTTAACTGCCAAACAACAAGACACAATAGAAAATGTATTGTTTGTCGGTCATTTGGCATTCAACGTGTTAAGGTCTACAAGCTGAGTCTTGGCAGACTTTGTGATGTCCCATGGAAGGCAGTTTTTTCTTTCAACTCAATAGGGTAAGCAATCTTCCAGCAGCCTCAAACTATATTATTATGTTGTCCTCATATTGACAACCAGTATAAACAATAATATGATCACTGTACCTGTTTATCTGCTTCCATCTCATCATTAGATTTCTGTATATCTGTGTCATGTGCATACTTGCAATTGTGTCCAAATCGGCAGCGGCCCTTCCGATAGTTCCAGCATATCCGTTTGCCATTTATCATATGTGTGTTGTCTTTACCTGGAACCTTACAGTTTTGCCTATGTACTTGACGATTATATGCACCACTTGATACTAAACTTTTTTGGTCTTTAGATACCATGAAGTTTATGCTATTAGAGAAGATTAATGATATGGAACAAATATTTTGATGGTGATTTTAGTGATGATGCTTATAATAAACCATTTGACTCATTATTTATTAGTATTTTACTATACAAAACTTTAGTAGATTGCTATAGATTTATGATTTTTGTTTTTCGTTGGCTGTTATTTATTTTTAGAACTATACTACTAATATTGTAGTAGGCATAACCAGCATGTTGATAAACAAAAACCTTATTAATGCAAAACTCTATGTCATGGACTTAAAAATTGCATTTATCTGATAGAAAGTCAACATATACCATTTTAACATGCTTCTCAAGTATTGCGGCCTTTGCTAGTTCGGCTTCCACGAACGGATTGGAGAAAACAGAAGTTTGTAGGCTACTTTCTCCGATCGTCGGCTTAGGCAGTTTGGGCTTTGTGCTCTCTGTCTGAAATCTGGAAATTGCACACAGTTAAGTGTTAAACAACGAGTCATAACAATCATTTGCTTTCAAGTTTACAAACTTCAGTTTTTACTTACTTTTCATGCTCCGTGTTATCTTCCTCTGAATCACTAGAGGATGACCCATAATTTAGTAAAGCGTTCATTTCTGTGATGCTGTGGAACTATCTTATATATTAACTACTAGAATAGTAATTACATTTACAAACAATTATATAAAACCATGCTTCGTACTAACTACAGCGATACCTAATACAATAACAAAATCAAATTGACAAATTCTTAGGGCTGCCAGATGTAATTTTATAATTGTCCCCAAATTAAACATTATTTTTCTCTAAAATAGCGATTGTCATGAATCGAATACATCTGTCGGCACTGTATTTTGATGACAGATCCATTGAAAATTTAAAAAAAATCATCAATCTGAAAGTGTGTCTGTTTGTTATTTGACGCTTCAACTACTAAACCTATTTCAGAAGACTGTAAAATCATGTTAAATGCTTTTTATTCCTACAAATTAAGTTGTTACACTGGGTAGCGGGTGAAACCACACGACGTACACCTAGTTCTAACATAATAAAGTAAATAATTATAATACAGTAAAGCAGACTAACTTTTCAAGAAAAAAATAACACACTTTACACGTATAAGAATGATATCAAACTAAAAAAAACAGATAACTTAAGATACATTTTTTCTTCTCCCAAACATTTCCCTAGAAGCCAAATTTTTACCCGGAATTACGAAAAATACCCAATCTGGCAGCTCCACAATACCAAGTCAATCAATGAATATGAGAGAAGAAGATAGCGACAGTCTTGCCTGCTCACACTAATGGATGACATCACGAACTCACCGGTGATTATCTTGAGGACCACTGCGATTACAAAACAAGCTACGCACCTCCATTACGGGCCACACATTTTTACACATTGGTTATTTTGTTTTGTTGAAGTGGTAATAATTTGAATTTACTTTTGAATACACTGTTTATTATCCCTAGATTTTCAAATAAGTTTATCTAAATTGGAGTAATGAGAAATAAAAATATTTATAGTTTTTATAACACTAGCAACATTTTAGTTTCGTAAAGTTGTCATTTGATATAAATTATTACCACTTAATAATTGCTACTTGTAATGGTAGATTTGCATTTATGAATTTAATAATACTTGAGCATGTTACGTTTTCAAAATATAGTTTCATCATGAATCATGATATAGACATCATATAATGTATGCTTACTATCAAGCTTGTCCGGCGACCGCCATCCATTTGGGTTAAATATCCGTTTATGGCCTTAAAGCGTTGATATCGGGTTCACTTTTTGAGTACATAATATATATGTTTATTAAACTTATTCATATGACCACTAGTATTTCCAACAGTTTTCCTACTTCGTGGGCCCTCTTAAATTACGGTCATATTTTACCATAGGCATATACGACATTGTATTAATCCTTTGCACTTTATGTTAGAGCAGGAACTCTATTGGGTAATAAGCGCAATAGTAGAAGGAGCTACATGATCACCTCACATTACTTATTATTTGTCGTTTTCTTTCTCAACCGTGTGAAGAAAGAACCACGGCCGAGAACTAGCTATTATTCTTAGCACAAACTGCTACGATTGTGGCGGTATCAAAAATGCTTCAGCTTGTGATGAACTACTTACTGGAAATCTTTATTATTCGCTAATTGAGAATTTGGACATTTGTAAAGAGGTTTTAATGAATCTTCATTTACACTGGGAGTCTTTTTTTTATTTTTACAACTAAAAATACAAATACTATCTCTCACACACTCAGGTAATTCATTTTTGATCTTTAATTTCTAACTTCTTTCTAAAGATGTTGTACAGAAACTGTCTTAAAAAAATTAATTCTAATGATGGAGTTATTAAATAAATTTTGCTTATAATAATTAGTGAAGTTAAGACAAAACACGAACTAAAGAAATAACACAGTTAATTTTCAGCTCAATTTGCAGCATGACTGTGGCAAGAGGGATATCACACAGCGTGATGCTGTGCCATGGGGCCATCACAGCACAGTGTTGGTTTTCAGTAGTCACATTAATAGTGTGGTAATCAAGTGATGATCATCCTAATCATCAAGTGAAAATTCCAGAAATAAAATAGTAACTTACCTCCAGCGTTGCAGTGACATAAAGCACAAAATATTTTTACGTAAATCTTTAGATGGCGTCTGATAAAAATATATTGCGATGGGCTGTAAAATAATAAATGAAACGGGAGGGATTTAATTAATTTCATAAAAACGACTTAGATATACAATAAGCTTAAAAAAAATAGATGATATGTTCTGAATAACTCTGTAGAGGTGGAAGATCCATTTTTGTATCATCAGTTTGATGATGCTAAGGAAATTCGAAGTTAAAATTTCGATTAAATGACGACGATATAGTGCAAGTAAAATGTATTGTTTTTATCAACAGCTACACGAGAAATCATGAAAGCGCTGCTTGCATTATAACTAAGGGTCTATTTGTCTGCAGTCATCCTCTAGTTTAGGATTAATTAGTACCAAAAATAACCCTAGCTGAAAGGAACACGTGTCAAGAAAACGAAACGTCACTCAATCATGCTTTTGCATTGGTAGATTCATTCGGACATAGTAGATTTTTTTCAATAAAGTATGACCACCCTATAATTTCTTTTTTTTTCCATATTTTTGAATGTGTGCGAGGGAGACAACAATTCTCGCTAGTTTGCCGTGTAGTGACGGCGGCATCAATTTCTGAATTAATTACCATTTGTCGCAAAAACTGCGCGTCCTTTATCTTTTCTAGACCAAAATCTTTAATCTTATTGCAGGTTGTGTTGATTAGTGATCTAAATGGCATCGGATGATGAAGTAGACGGTTCTTTCGCAGGTAAACGTTGAATTTAGCTAGCATGTCATAGGTAAGCCGCGAATAGCGGTATCATGTGTTTACTTGCGGTATAAGCAATTAAAAATTTAGAAAATTTTGGGTTCTGTGACTTAGTTTTTGCCACTTATTTACTCCAAACAGAGTGTTGTGATATCAAAGAAGAGGTTTTTCAGTGAGTTAGTGTTGTATTTGTTATTTTGTGGTTGTAAATATTTTTAAGTGGCAGTTTGTGACAGAAAAGAACATGCGATATCCCCTCATTACTACTTAACAAAATGGACGCCGCCAAACAAAGGGATTAGTGACCTTAGCGTGAGGAGTGTGCTCATGTGGCGAAATGCACTATCGTAAAGGTTTAGGTAGAGTGTTGGTAAGAGGGTGGAGTGGTGGACTGGTTTGACCAGTTTATTGTGAACTTGCAGGCGACGAGGACGTGGAGGAAGGTGAGGGTCAGAACGAGAACTCAGGAGAGAGTGATGAAGCACCTCCAAAGGTAATTGTTAAGTATATTATTCATTCAAGTTTTTAATATTATTCCATAGTGAATGAGTATTTGTAAACATTTGACTTGCTGCTATTTGTGTTATGGTTATGTTGTTGAAGTTAACTCATTAGATGTGAATGATATTGTTAGGAGGATGAAGACTACTCGCCTGAAGATGGTAGAAAAAAGAAAAAGGGCAAGAAAAGGAAAGCCCGTGGAGAAGAGAAGAAGGGTAGAAAGAAAAAGAAGAAGCGTAAGAATGAGAGTGAAGAGGTATGTTGATGAACATTTTTAGTTTTATTGATATGATATGTTACTAATACTAAGGGGATCCAGTCTAAAAAGCATGCTGAAATGTAGTAAAAAATTACTTCTTTCCATGCCTTTTCATCAAAACCAAAGTCAATTCAAAATAGAAAGTCAGAAAGATAATTATTTTATAATTCTCTTTCACTTATAAAATGAACATCTATTACATCACTGAGATTGTTTTTGAATCTTGTGCAGACTTGTCTGAATATGTGATGTCATCAATGATCTAATTACTGATCAGAGCTTACCTTGCACTTAATAAGCTGATTTTACTACAAAATCAAGTCAGTATTCGAATAAACATCACATAAGTAGATAATCATGTACCTATTCAATTACCTATTGTAAATTGAGTTTTATTGTATTTAGGTTTTAATCAGTGCCACAACCTAATATAAAATGGGGTGATAAGGTTTTCCATTATAGGATCCAAGTTATTTTCTTTTCGTACAAAATTAATCTTAGATCGCAGTTGATAAAAGATCTTTCGAGTATTTAATTTTTTTTAAACTCTTATTAGTTAAAAAGTTTCTCTCTTATAAAGTTCCAGTTTATTTGATGATATTCCATTAAAATTTAATTTTATACTCATCTATTCCTTCCTTTAATAAAAAATATCTTTACAGCAAAACAATTCAAGTCTCTTGGGTTTAAACAGAAAATTGATTCAGTACCTTTCCGAAACAAACAAAACCTCATGTAATTTTAATGTTATCTTTTAAGTTAATTATCTTTAGACACATTAAAATCTAAATAAACAAAATTCAACAGTAGTTAACAGTATATTAAGGCCTATTTTGTGTAAAATTTGCATGGGCTTATTACTATTTAGGGAGTTAGTTGCCACAGTTCTTCCCAGCTTTAACACTGGGTTGTGGTGGAGGTGGAAGCTGAATATTTGAAGGGTTGTTCTTAAAATTAGCTGATCCTGAGCCTATTATTAATCTATTAATTTGAATTTGTGTCAGTTGTTTTGGCTCTCAACATGACAAGCTTGTACAAAACATATATATTCTACATCTTCTGTCCAATGGTTCCAAATGAATGCTTTCTTACTCAGGATGAAGAATTTGGTGGTGCAGTTGAGATTGAAGCAGAAGGAGATAGTGACTATGCCCTCAGTGCCATGTCTTCCACAAAGAAATCTAGAAAAGGCAGGGGAAGTAAGCACAATACTCCAGTGACACCAGCTGCCTCTGATTCAGGGTCAAGTAAGTATTACTTGTGTTTTCTCTTATGTGGATTTGCCTACCTGAAAGCTCCTCATAGTAAACCTAAATACTGAATAGTATGACAACCTGTGACTGTCTTGGGTGCATGTGTATAAAGACTTAGAAGTCTGCTCAGCAGAAATATATAGTCGGAAAGTTTTAGAGGTGTGGTACCTCCAGATGTCTTTGTTTAGCACCAGTTATCCCGCTACTGGTCAACTTTGGTTTTGTTTTTGTTTTGTCAGGGTTGACCCAATGACAAAACTATATTTTGTGGCTAAGCAGAAATCTTAGTTTGATTAGTGATCCCTGTTGGAATAATATGCATCATATTATGGAACAGGAAAATTTTGTTTGGGTTAAACCCTAATTTCAGTACATGTAACAATAAATCAATGTTTTTCAAGGTTATTTTGAAAAGACAGTAACATAATAACATATAAAAATATATCTGTGAAAGGGCTATTGCAGGGCCTTAGCCCAACATTGGACAACAAAATTGCATTATGAATAACGCCATTCATTTATTGATATGTTTTTACGCATTCGCATTTCAAGTACTTTATTAGTTATGTAACGAGAAACGCGTCACACATATTAATCACGCGAGTCTTTGCAAGAAAAATATCTAACAGTTACAATATAAAATGCAGACATTGCAGTACTATTTTAGGATCCCAGGACATGGGGTACATATGAAATGAATCATTATATCCTAGATGTATTCTATTCGAAGTCTAGCGTCGCGTAGAGCATTGACCTCTTCAAGCTTATAATGACCTTGCTCTGTTCTCTATCACGTATCATGATCGTTATTGCGGCTGTGTCTATAATTTGTGCATGTTTTGTTGTCATGTTGGTAGCTTGATCGTATTTTTCCTTTTTTTTTTATTTCCTTCTATTGGAGAGTTCTGATTAATTTCGATGCGACACTTATTATTAGGGCGTACATGTTTAACTCAAGGTTATTTAGTTTGATACCTTGCACTTTTATGGGTCATGGCGAAGATTCGAAGTGTGGCGATATTTTTCATTAAAAAACAATCAACTTTATGAGTGTTAAACTGGCCCGTGCCCGTTTTCATACAATCTTTTAAGTTCATAGTTTTGGAAATTAATGTACCGATTTTAATCAAACTTGATACACTCACGGCAGATAAAAAAAATTCAGGCTTCTTAAAATTCAGAAGATTTTGGATTGCCTAAGTTCATAATTATGAAATTTCGTGCTGAAATAACGATCATAAGATTTAGGTACGGTTAGAGTTCATTTATTTCTAAATATTACAAATCACTTGTGCAGAAATAAATACTAAAAATTAATTGATCAATACATTTTTGCTGTCCAGGATTTTACAGCTTATTCATGCGCAATTTAAATGCAAAATGAAAATCCTGTCTAAACTTCACAAGTCCGCATAGCCATTTACAAACTCATCTCAACTCAATGAGTGAAGTGAAGATGAGTTAAGTGTTCAGGCCGACAGTATGGTCGACCTTAGTAACTTGCTTTATCATTTTGTAAATTGATACCCAACTAAGGTTGAAATTATCAAACTGGTTCGGGAATAGTGTGGCGGGATTGTCCCAATACCTTATTGATGTATGACTTGACTATAGACGAATTCAACATGACCGCCATTAAAGTTATGAATACTGGTTCTCTAGGCCCTATATGATACCAGACAGCATTAAGTTGGCGTGGTCCTTTGATCACGTTGCAATAAAGTCTAAAAGATAGATGCTTTCTTGCTTTTTATTCATTTCATCAACCCCTGACGCAAACAGAGTGGTGTTATAAATTTAACGTGTATGTCTGTATGTGTCATTCATTATCACTGCCGAACGGATGAGCCGATTTTCATGAATTGCGAGCCGACACTAATGTTTAAATTGTCAAGATGGCCCAGTGGTTTAGGCCTCGCCTCTTGTGCACGAGGTTGTGGGTTCAAACCTGGGCAAGTACCAATGTGAGTTTTTCAATTCATATGTACTTTCTAAGTTTATCTTGGACATCACTGACATATGACACAGGAAAACATCGTGATGAAACCTGGACTTATAAAATTGATATAAGTCTGAAATCGCCAACCCGTCTTGAGCAAGCGTGGTGATTAATGCTCATGCCTTCTCTGTATGAGAAGAGGCCTTTGCCCTGCAGTGGGACAGTAATAGGCTGGTACTTAACTTTTTTTTTTACTAATGTTGCAATGTTTCCACAGTAGGCATGCCGACGGTAGAAGAAGTGTGCGTATCATTCGGGCTCACTGATGTTGACATACAGTATTCAGACGCCGACTTAGAAAACTTGACATCGTACAAGCTGTTCCAGCAACATGTACGCCCATTGCTCGTCAAAGAGAACCCTAAGGTTAGTACAGTGTTATGTATATTTATGAGTAGAAGAACCAACACATGGAACTAAATCTTGTGTCAGTCGAGAAAATCGATATATGTACATAATACCATGTATGCGTAAATATTCCCCCCGACTACGGAATCCTTCGGCGGTTTTTCTAAGAACCTGGAACTTGGTATTTGTGCAACAGACTCACAGAAATTCAATAATATTCATTGCATAATTTACGTCGACGAACTGATGAATTATTCAAATATATGAAACAGTTCTTCAAAATCCTTCAGATTGTGTTAGAAAATGTGTTACGTATTTCGGGAGCAGTCTAACCAAAAATAGTTCCGTGTTTTTCAGGTTTCGTAACAAAATTCTACCAAAAGAACAAATATGGTGCAACTTTATCTGTCTGTTTCTTTGTCACAGAAGGCTCTTTATTTATTTCAGGAACTACTTATGCCTTGAAATTAAAATAGTTTTAGACATTGCTTGGTCACATACATACAATGAATGAAAACTATTGTTTTTATTATTGCGATAGGAGCGGAAATAAGGGGTCACGTGAGGTATCGTAAAAGGGGTCCACTTGCACATTACAAATCATATTTTAATATAAAATAAATCCAGTTGATGGAGGTTTACGTAAATGTTACAGAAAAAATAAAACGATGACTATAACTGATGCATTAGTCATTACCAAGGTGCCCCACCTTGGTAGGAAGAAGGTGGGCAAGTCCGACAAACTCTTATCCGGGTTTTTTAACCATGGCATAATTGATGGTATATTGCTTCCCACCTACATTAATAAAATATGTCACAGTGGGAAACTTATCAATAGGTATACAAATAATTAACTTTAAGTGGTTATATCAGAATTGGCTATATTACCCTCAATTTGAAACTACATTCCAGTAATAGTTGAAATAGCTAGAAACTTCCTCGTTCTATTAGCTAGCTGCATTTTCATTGGCCATGAACTTATTACAACAAAGTTGCCTTGAAGATTCATTTGTGAAGTATTCCAGAATCAATACATACCTACTTATGCCTTAGTCAAACATCAATGAAGTAGTTCTAGAATTCTACGTAAAAAGCTCAGTGTGTGTAAAACTACACTTTTATTCTCAGTATCATCAGTGATAGTTCTTAGAGGACCCTAGAGGACTAAGCAAATTTTAGGACTATTCAGACTTATTCAGCTTATCTCCATAGAAAACAACGATTTTGTACGGAGACTCGTACGCATATCATACCAAACTGGTGTTTCCCGTGTACTTACCAAGTTTAAAAAAATATTACGCTTGGCGAGAAAGAAGAACATGAACTTGACATTAACCGTCTCTTTCGTTCATCTAGGTTCCAGTATCAAAGCTAATGATGTTAGTAGCAGCAAAATGGCGGCTGTTCTGTGAAACTAACCCGCACATTAGCAGCGGGACCCCGGCTATGGGCTCCGAAGACAACACAAACACGTCCACTACTTCGGACTACGTGCCTAAACCAGGCCGACCTGGACGCACTCCAAAAGAGGTTAAGGTAGTTATGATTCCATGTCCCTTGTTTGGAGAATTTTCTTTTCCAATCATTATTTTTTTATAAATGTGGAGCAGATACTTTTAGCATCAGTAATCAAAGCCATTTTTCCTGATGAATCGATTTCATACCGCGTTCAAACAAGCTATCATTGCAAGGTCCCGGTATCAAAACCAACCGGAAGCAAGGTTTCCATAATCCGATGCTGCACAAGTGTCCGAATTGCTGATCGCCGATGGTAAAAGTAGCATGTCTGTTTAGGTCATTTATTAAAAAAAAACAATGTAACAAATAGTATGCGACGACCCTAAAATGAATTAAATATACGTTTGTATTTCAATAACTCTATACAAAAATAATTCCTTATAGAACGAAGAAGTAATAGAAGAGCCAGAGGAGGAAGAGGAGGAGGAACAGAGTGACGAGGGAGCGGCCGCGCCGCGCAAGCGGGGCCGCAAGCCCAAGCACGGCGCCGCGCCCGCCACGCCGCGCGGCAAGCCGGGCCGCAAGCCCAAGGTGCCCACACTGAAGATCAAGTTCAGCAAGCGGAAGAGGACTAGCAGCGTGAGTTGCACTTTATAACTAACTAATAAACTAATGATAAGGCATGCTAAAATACACATGGTTTAAAGATTACATTAACACCTTAACGGCCAGACAATGTGACACAGTAGAAAATGTATTGTTTGCTGGTCACCTGGAATTGAAGATGTAAAAAAAAAAACAATTTTTACTAAATTTTTTGGTCTGTGCTAAACAATATGCCAGCTACCATTTCTTCTTACCTCCACATGTAAAGCATTCTACCATCACCTAAGACAAATTACTGAATCATCGACCTGCCAAATCTAAGTATGGTAAGCTTATTAAAGAACATAGGTTTAAATTAAGGTATTTTAAACCTATGTTCTTTAATAAGGGCACAATAAGGTTGGTGTTCAGAAAATCCATGATTTCCTGCACAAATACGGATTATTATAGGTATTCATGTTGTTCTTACTAGGAGGAGGATCAAGAAGGTAGTGCTGTGAACTCAGACTCGGATGCAGAGTTTGAACAAATGTTGGCCGAGGCTGAGGAGCCTAAGCCGGTTGCCCCTGCTGCTGCTGAAGAGGGTGTGCCTGTGAAAGAAGATGATCCAGCTGTACCTGTAAGTTGTTTGTAATTTACAGCCAGTTTTGAAGAAGTGTGTTTTAAATATGTACACACACATAAATGAGTGTCATTCAAATAGGACTGAGAATCAGCTATGGTCAGCTAAAAATGCTATACTTGTACCTCAGATTAGAAGAGATTTAAAAAATAATAATTTAATTCTTGCATTTGAATACTTTATAGAGGTCCATCTTTATCAGTTATACCCACACTGCAGGTGAAGCAACAGCTATCTGATAATACACGTAATTGTTTTCTAAACTTTTATTTTAAATGATTAGAATATTATGAACTATTTTTGTAACCCTTGGCTCTGATCTTCCAAGCATCATAATTATTTATAAACCATGTATTTAAATTGTAGCCAATCAAGAAAAAGGCAAAGACCAAAATCGGAAACAAGACTAAAAAGAAGAAGAAACTGAAAACCACAAATAAATTCCCTGATGGTGCTGAGGGAGAACACGAACATCAGGACTATTGCGAGGTATGTACACTGTTCCTTCCAGAATAGAGGCAGTATTGAAAGAGTTGGTAGTTCAGGAACTTATTGCTAAAGGAAACCAATTTACTCGCCTTAACTCGAAAGTGCAACAGTACCATAATATAATATAATAATAATAATATTTTAATAATAATAATAATATTTATTTACTCAAAACAGTAGGTAGGTACAGTACATTCTTACAAATATTAGGCTTACAAATTAATTATAAATAAGAGAATGAGCATCCGCAGCTGAACTAGGCGTGAGCCTGTATCTCAGCTAACAGCGCCGTTTCCCCTCAGAAACAATACACAAGGTAACCTAAATTAGCAAGACACTAGAGTTTAGGACCATTACAAAACAAAGAGAAATAACAAATTGAGGTAAACTATACTTAACTTAAATTACTAACAATTTTGTGTGTGTGTGTGTGTGAGGATGAGAGGGTGTGTGTGTGTGTAAGTGTGAGTGTATACATATGTCTACTTGATAAATGCACAGGAGTCGAGTGAATATACATAAATTTATATACAGATATAGGTATACAAACAAAAATATTAGCTGATTATTTGAATAAATTTTTCAGTGTCTTCGTATGATAGTTTCATTAAAAATTCATATGCCTTCTTTTTACAATGGAAGTTGTTTAGAGAAAAAATATTTATAGATTTATTTATTTTATTATACACATGTGGTGCTAGAAATGGCTAAATAATGACAGCCAATATTAAAAGACTTATTGAAAGTAAAGCTATGTTGGCCGAGGTCAGTCTGTGAATGAATGATGATCCATTACATACCTACACCAATCCATGTGTTTTAAAGCAAGTAAAGCCTTTGGCCACACCTATTATTCATAGATCTTTGATAGATGTTACGGTTTGTCAGAAGCCTCAATGCCTGACAACCAGTCTCTTACCAAGGGGTATCGGTATTTGTCGCCTGGTTACTGGATTGTGGTGGTCCAATAGGCAGTCTCTCCATGTCAAAAAGTTTTAGTCAGCTGCACCATATTGTAAAACAGCTTGATATCCAAAACTCCATGACTGTATGCGCCGACCCCATGGGAATGGCTAGGCAGATCATGATTATTGGTCCATTCACATACAATCACATCATCAGCAGCTACAATACACACACCAGCACCACCATTTTGTAGGTCTGCTTGAAGAAATAGTGGGTCAAATAAGCAGTGCTTTAAAGCTCTACCATCCCACTACAGCTTTTCATAAATAAACTCTCATCTCTTTACCAGGTGTGTCAACAAGGCGGCGAAATAATCCTATGTGACACGTGCCCACGTGCTTATCACTTGGTGTGTCTCGAGCCTGAGTTAGAGGAGACACCCGAGGGACGCTGGTCCTGTCCACACTGTGAGGCTGAAGGCAACCAGGACCAGGACGATGATGATGAGCATCAGGAGTTCTGCAGGTAAGGAATTAGTTCCAAAATTACTAAGAAATGTCCTATTATGACCTAGGGCCTTTTTGGGTCTCGAGATTATATGGACTAGTGGTCAATCACTAGTCGAAGATCAACTGTTTTAGATTTCTGCACTTCTTCTTTCGAAACTATAACTATGCCAAATCTGACACTCCTCCATGCATGCAATGTTTTTAAAAAGGCGTCGTGAAGTGTTCGCTTCACGTATTAATACAATAATTATATGTAATACACAATTGTGTGATTATGGATTGAACAGCGTTTAATATCATTTTGATTTATTTTTTATGAATCTTTGACCAAAGCTGTAAAGCTAACACATTCCTTTGTTTTAATTTCTGTACCTAATGCAGGTCTTGAGCCTTTTTAGAAAGTTAATTAAACTGCGGATTCATCATCACTTTCTCTTACTTCCACAGAGTTTGCAAGGATGGTGGTGAACTTTTATGCTGTGACTCTTGTCCGTCGGCGTACCATCGTTTCTGTCTCAATCCGCCGCTGGAAGAGGTGCCGGACGGAGACTGGAAGTGTCCCAGATGTAGTGTGAGTACACAAACCTTTGAACTTTACCTTTTAGCAGACCACCTTCCTCATCTCATGGTTTCTTTTAGGAAGGAATGGGGATATTCCAAAGGAATGGGTATTTTTTACGTACAGCTTTTAGTAGTTACATGATCATTTTTATCAACTTGAAAGCAGTATTAACAAAAAGCACGCATGATAAGTTAGTTTTCTCTAGGTAACAATAAACCAGACTAAGCTGACAAAAAATAACATCGTTCGTCGGTCAATGACTTTCCAGATCTGAAAAAATTACTATTCTTCGTGTTGCTTAGTTTGATCTAACAGATGGTATTTTTTATCGAGTGTAGATTTTTTTCATTTTGTCTATTTTATGTTCTTCTAGTGTCCGCCATTGGATGGTAAAGTGGCGAAGATATTGACATGGCGGTGGAAGGAGCAACCGGCAAAGTCGAAGGCTCCACGCTCTAGGGAGTTCTTCGTCAAGTGGCACGAAAGGTCCTATTGGCATTGCAGCTGGATATCGGAATTACAGGTGAGTTCAAATACAATTAAAGTTCTGCCGTCTAGAAATACATAAGTAGTAAACTGGACACCACAGCCATAAATAATGGTATTATTCCATTGACTGCTGGCATAATAATGACAAGGATATCCAGCCACTGTCCTGTATTTGACCTTTTTGTATATATTCTTATCTAGACAACCTAGGAGGTGGCAAACCGTAACTTGCAGCTATAGGGATCCTTGAACGAAGCATATTATGTCCGGCAGTCCGGTCCAGTCTATAGGCTAATATGACTATCATGATGATCCTCACTCTTAAATTACTATTTACATTTCAGCTGGACGTCTTCCACCCGCTAATGTATCGTTACTACATGCGTAAATCAGACAACGAGGAGCCACCTAAACTGGAGGAGCCTTTGGACGAACGTGACGGACGCGTCAAGAGACTGAGGGACAAACAGGAACATGACACTGACGAAAAGATACTCGAGGAGAAATATTACAGGTGAGTTGATTTTAACGGCATTTTGTTCTTTGATTGATGTGATGATCATTTCATTATGATCAAGATTATAACCACTGGTGGCCTGAGGTCGTGTGGTATTAGTTAGCCTTCTCATTTTCGGGCCGTTAAGTGAATAAGGATGGATAAAGATGATTCGTCAGATAAAGATATGTGGCATTGGTAAAACGCTATTTAACAATTTTTCATACAAAAACTGTTAAACGTCAATTATAAAAGAGGTCTAAAGATGGTAAAATCAAGTCAGGGTAGGCGACGATTGGTAGAATGGTTTTATTGTGGGATCGTTTGTTTATTATAGAAAACCTGAAACCCTTTTTAAAAAATATTTCCCAATAAATACTTACCCACACAGTTCAATTAACATCAACAGCTTATTATGCCCTCAAAACAACGTTATTCACTATTGTCTCCATCAATTCACAATTCTTACAAACAACCCATTACCTCAGATACGGCGTGAAACCAGAATGGCTGGTCGTCCATCGAGTGATCAACCACCGCACGTCCCGGGACGGCACCACATACTTCCTGCTCAAATGGAGAGACCTGTCCTACGACCAGGCGACCTGGGAGTCGGAGAATGCCGATATAGCCGGGTTGAAGAATGCTATGGAATATTACCAGGTTTGTACCGATGGCGATTACTTAATTCCACGGCTTTATTCTCAATAATCTAGTATAATAAAATAAAATAAATAAATAAATAATAATTAAACACATACATTTTTGGTATCTGATGAGTAAAAAAAAATACATTAAATTCTTGTTTTCAGGACATGCGCGGCTATATAACATCTGAAGGCAAGACTAAAGGCACTAAAGGCAAGAAAGCAGGACGCAAGAGTAAGAACAAAGACATTATCGACGAGGATGACAGCAGCGGCGCCTTGCTAATGAAGCCGAAGAAATACAACCCGCCGCCCGACCGGCCCACCACCAACCTGAACAAGAAGTACGAAGACCAGCCGCCCTACGTGTACGAGACCGGCATGCAGCTCCATCCATACCAGTTGGAAGGTCTCAACTGGCTGCGGTACTCCTGGGGACAAGGCATCGACACCATCCTCGCTGACGAGATGGGTCTCGGAAAAACTATTCAGACAGTCACATTCCTTTACTCATTGTTTAAAGAGGGACACTGCAAGGGACCATTCTTAGTTGCTGTGCCGCTGTCCACCATCATCAATTGGGAGAGAGAGTTTGAATTGTGGGCTCCTGACCTCTACTGCATCACCTATGTCGGTGATAAAGACTCCAGGGCTGTTATCAGGGAGAACGAACTTACGTTCGATGACGGCGCCAACAGAGGCGGACGACCTTCCAAGATTAAGTCACAAGTCAAGTTCAACGTACTGCTCACGTCATACGAGCTGGTGTCCATCGACGCCACTTGCCTCGGCTCCATCGAGTGGTCCGTACTAGTTGTCGACGAGGCTCACAGGCTCAAGAGTAATCAGTCAAAGTTCTTCAGGCTCCTAGCTGGATATCACATCAATTACAAACTACTACTCACGGGTACACCACTACAGAACAACCTAGAAGAATTGTTCCATCTTCTGAATTTCTTAAATAAGGATAAGTTCAATGATCTCGCCGCATTCCAGAATGAATTCGCTGATGTGTCTAAAGAAGAGCAGGTGAAGAGGCTTCACGAGATGTTGGGACCTCACATGCTGCGGCGTCTAAAGGCCGATGTGCTCAAAAACATGCCTACCAAGTCAGAGTTCATTGTAAGAGTCGAGTTGTCACCAATGCAGAAGAAGTACTACAAGTACATTCTGACAAGAAACTACGAAGCGCTGAATCCCAGGAGTGGAGGACAAACTGTGTCACTGCTCAACGTCATGATGGACCTGAAGAAGTGCTGTAACCATCCCTATCTGTTCCCTGTCGCGGCTGAGGAAGCCCCCTTGGGGCCTCATGGCAACTACGACACACAGGCCTTAGTGAAAGCGTCGGGCAAACTAGTTCTTATGTCCAAAATGTTGAGGCTACTGAAAGAACAAGGACACAGGGTATTGATTTTCTCTCAAATGACAAAAATGTTGGACATCCTCGAAGATTTCTTGGAGGGAGAAGGTTACAAATATGAGAGAATTGACGGCGGTATTACCGGTACGATTCGTCAGGAAGCTATCGATAGGTTCAATGCTCCCGGCGCGCAACAGTTTGTGTTCTTACTGTCGACTAGGGCTGGTGGTCTGGGTATTAATTTGGCCACAGCCGACACTGTAATCATTTACGATTCTGACTGGAATCCTCACAACGACATTCAGGCTTTCTCTCGTGCGCATCGTATTGGTCAGGCTAACAAAGTCATGATCTATCGCTTCGTTACGCGCAACAGTGTCGAAGAGAGGGTTACACAAGTAGCTAAGAGGAAAATGATGTTGACTCACTTGGTCGTACGACCCGGTATGGGCGGTAAAGGTGCGAACTTCACCAAGCAAGAATTAGACGATATTCTAAGGTTTGGTACAGAGGAACTCTTCAAAGAAGAGGATGGGAAAGAAGAAGCCATTCATTATGACGACAGGGCTGTCGGGGAACTGCTCGATCGTTCGAAGGAGGGCATAGAACAGAAGGAATCTTGGGCCAACGAGTACCTTAGTTCCTTCAAAGTCGCCAGCTACTCTACGAAGGAAGGCGATGGTGAGGAAGAAGTAGACACAGAAATCATCAAACAGGAAGCCGAGAACACCGACCCTGCTTACTGGATTAAACTGCTCAGGCATCACTACGAGCAACATCAAGAGGACCAAGCCAGGACACTCGGGAAAGGCAAGCGCGTGCGCAAACAGGTCAACTACAATGACGGCATCGTTGCACAGACTGAGAACAGAGAAGACTCCACCTGGCAGGAGAATGGTTCTGACTATAATTCTGACTTTTCACAAGGCAGTGAAGATGATAAGGAAGATGACGACTTCGATGAAAAGAATGATAATGGTGATCTTCTGAGCCGACGCAGTAAGCGTCGTCTGGAGAGACGTGAGGAGCGAGACAGGCCGCTACCGCCGCTGTTGGCGCGAGTGGGAGGCAACATGGAAGTCCTTGGCTTCAATGCACGCCAGAGGAAGTCCTTCCTTAACGCCATCATGCGCTACGGCATGCCACCACAAGACGCCTTCAATTCCCAGTGGCTAGTGCGTGACCTCAGAGGAAAGTCCGAACGCAACTTCAAAGCCTACGTCTCGCTATTCATGAGACATCTATGCGAACCCGGCGCCGATAACGCTGAGAACTTCGCTGATGGCGTGCCCAGAGAAGGCTTATCCAGACAGCATGTTTTAACTCGAATTGGAGTCATGAGCTTGATTAGGAAGAAAGTGCAAGAATTTGAGCATATTAACGGGTATTATAGTATGCCAGAGATGATTCGCAAGCCTGTGGAGCCGGTGAAATCAGCTGCGGGAGAGAGTGCCGCGCCGTCGCCTGCGCCATCCACGGCCACACCTATCACTTCCGCTGCGCCTTCGCCTGCGCCCACACAGGTCACGCAAGCTTCCGGACAGGCCCCAACACCCGGGGGCTCAGAGAAAGATGACAAGGAAGAAATCAAAGAAGAAAAATCGGAGAAAGATATCAAAGAAAAAGAGGAACCAATGGACACCAGTGACATTAAAGAAGAGAATGCTGACGAGAAGGAATCTACTAAAGATAAATCAGAAGATTCTAAGGACGCCGAAAGGCGTATGTCGGTGGATGACGAACCCAAAGAGGAAGAGAAGTCTGATGATAAGAAGGAAGAAAAAGAAGTTAAGGTTAAAGATGAGAAAGAGGATGTAGATAAGAAAGAGGACGCTAAGAGTGAGAAAGCGGAGTCGGAAGCTTCTGAGAAGCCTAAGGATGAAAAGAAGGTAAATATTGATCTTTTAATGTGATGCCATTTATAGCCGACTAGACGAGATTGATCTTACAGTGAGATACTGAGACGACACTTAGTGTAAACATGCTTTCGGAACTGCTAAAATCAGCAGATTTGGAGTAAACTTGACAGAACGAAGCCTAATAAGTTTACGCAAAATAGGGTATTTGTCCTCACAATTTACTATTTTTGTTTTTTTTTTAAAATCTAGACCAATGAACGTCAAATTTAGATTGAGTTTACTGTGTAATTTAAAAATATTTTAAACCGCAAGTTACCACAAGAGAAATTTTAATAACAATATTCGCCGCCGAAACAAAGTCAATGATCAACAAATCAATTATCCTTGTAACTATGGATTAGGCAACTAATTTCACACACTTAAATGTTCACAGGACGATGAAGACGACGACGTGGTGCTAGTAAAAGAGGAAGAAGATCTCAAGGTAGAACGTCGCAAGTTCATGTTCAACATCGCAGACGGAGGCTTCACCGAGCTACACACATTATGGCTCAACGAAGAGCGAGCTGCCGCTCCGGGCCGCGAGTACGAGATCTGGCACCGGCGGCACGACTACTGGCTGCTAGCCGGCATCGTGACCCACGGGTATGGGCGCTGGCAGGACATACAGAATGACCTGCGCTTCGCTATCATCAATGAGCCGTTTAAGATGGACGTGGGCAAAGGAAACTTTTTGGAAATCAAGAATAAGTTTCTGGCGAGGCGTTTTAAGGTGAGTTTAGACTGTATTTTCTTTTTCGTATAAAGACTACCGAAGTATGATCAAAACGTTTGTTTAATAGGTAATTTGTGAACAGTGAGTGTCGTAAATATATAAGAGAAATAAAATATTGTCAATTACTTTAGTAAAAATATACTGACTTTAGCTATAAATAACTTGAAACCATTATTTATTTCCAGCTCCTAGAACAAGCATTAGTGATCGAAGAACAACTTCGTCGCGCGGCCTACCTGAACTTGACCCAGGATCCGAACCACCCCGCCATGTCGCTGAACGCGCGCTTCGCGGAGGTGGAGTGTCTCGCCGAGTCACACCAGCATCTTAGCAAGGAGTCGCTGGCTGGCAACAAGCCTGCTAACGCTGTCCTGCACAAGGTATGGATAAGAGTTTACTTATTACTAGTCAATCAAGTTTATTAGATAACAGTAAGCGACTTTAATTGCTACGACGAACTCAAAGCTCTCAGCTTATGATTTTGCCCCATTTCATTCACTTGTCATGGTAAGCTAGTAGCTTTTCAATTTTCTCGTATGGCGAACTTTATTTTGTGTGAAAAAAAAAAACAATTTGCTGTTTCGGTCAGCCAGTGCTAGATACTAGGTGCTAGGTAAAAATGTATGCAATGTTTTGTTTATCATCAGTCTATAAAAAAATCTGTCCACTGCTAGACACCAACCTCGGCAAGGGCACACCAGACATTCATGATGTTGAAATGTTTTCTCCAGGTGCTGAATCAACTGGAAGAGTTGCTGTCGGATATGAAGTCGGACGTGTCCCGGCTACCGGCGACGCTGGCGCGCATCCCGCCGGTCGCACAGCGGCTGCAGATGTCCGAGCGGTCCATCCTCTCCAGATTAGCAGCTACTGCCGGCAACCCAGTGCCTGCTGGTAAGTTATTATTTTATTATAATTATACTTTAAGACCATCAACACTGGCTAGTAAAAAACCAGAACTTTCTCCTTACAAAATCATATGAGATGAGATGACTATCTAATCAGTTTAATCTTTTACCTGTCCTTTTCGCTGAGTTTGCCAGTTAATAACATAGTTTGACAGAGAAGGCAATGTGTTCTTTTCTTCTGTCTCCTAAACACATCATGATATAAGTATTTCGTTAACTCTTTGGTTTGTTTTGCAGCGCAAATGGCGCAGTTCCCCGCGGGATTCCAGTCGGGCGGCTCGCTGCCGGGCTTCTCCCCGGCGGCGGCGGCTGCCGCGAACTTCTCCAACTTCCGCCCGCAGTACTCCGTACCGGGACAACCCGCTTCCAGTGGATCTTCTAATGTAAGTTGCATATCCAAATCTTATGTATAATAATGGCCCAGGTCATTTGACAATTGTTTGAAGCAAGAAAGAAAATATTGGAAGGGCGTAGCTACTATTGTAATAATTATGGTTGTTCTTTACATAAGAAAATATTCAATTATCTTGATAATGAATTTGTAAAAGGTTAATGATAATAATTTTGTTTTTTCTTTCTTTTACAGAAATCATAAGCAATAACTTATACGACATATTCGAACTTGAAAAATTTGCAGGTATTATATTTCTCTCTTTTCCCATAAATAGACAATTTATAGATTATAATTAATACATTTGCGAGTAGTAAACCTTACAATAAAGTGGTGAATGAAGTAGAATGTTTGATGTTATATTAAAATATAAATTATTTGTTTTAGTGAGCGGCTAATTGGTCACATAGATGAATATTTTAGATGTAATCTTTCCAAGATTCGTGTTCCACCTTGGGTTTGAAGTGATAATTATAGCGTATTAGTGCAGTTATGTTAGGTAACATATACAAATACTACGTCATTTTGATGCAGAACTCACAATATTATTTATTTCATCCTGATCTGTATGAATCTTGTTTATTGTGTAAGTGATTGTGGACTATTAAGAAACCTATTTTTAATTTACCAAAAATGAAAATTGAATAAATCGTATCTTTTAAGTGATTTCGTTCGTATTATTTCACTACCTTTATTAAACCCTGAAACCTGCCATAATTAGCGATGAGAAAGATGAAAACAAGCGACAGATATCTTCGACTTCACTGATCAATGTGAACTTAAACCCAATAACGCAGTTGTTTTTGAAATACCACTAATTACTATGATTGCTTATTTGATGCATATTGCGATTGCGCGTCAATCATTGCAATATAAACCTTAGTCATTAACATAAAATTCACTAGACCGGCGCCCATGACTTGCGTAACAAAATAATACTGCACACATGTACAAAAATACCATTTAATTCATGATCACAATATGAATACTATTCGAAACAGTCAATAGCATAAAAGTTCATAAAAATATCACCACATGTATGTATCATCGTCTGTGTTATACTTGACACAATCTAAAGGTTTGATAACGTTGGGGTCTGATGAACAGAAGTGTTGCAGCATTTCCTCACTGATCCCACAATCGGAGAGATTCTCTTTGTTGAATGCTTTGGCGAAGTGGTTCGGCTCATTTTCTTTTGAAGATTCATCTGCAAATGGTAATGTTTTTGTAGGTGTAGATCAAATAACAGAAGTATAAATAATAGATCGATTTTTTGTTTGTCTAGAATTCGTGAGCGCGGGTTGGGGACTGTCATTGGGTTTTTCATAATTATGTTCAGTCTGGAGTTTGGAACATGAATTATTTCATTAGCAGCCCGCAGTCTGGATTTGTGACCGGTTGATAGCAATAGGCTCGCCCCATATTACTCGGGACTTACATAATTGGCGTAATGTGGGTATATTATACAACTCCGGACGCCTTTTGCGGCGTAATACAAGCGTACAGTTATTTTACATACCTTCAGCGATATTGCTAGCAGCCCACGAGAACGCCAGCGTGGGCTGATGATGCGCGAAGGTGGCACTGAACTGTGCTGACGAGCTCGTCTTCAAAACGTTAAACAACGTGTGTAGGGTAGTTGGCAGTATTGGACCTTTTAGCTCTATTGAGTAGTACTTTTTACTGTCGGAATGTATTGTGTTTTCGCGGACCTGGAAAATAAAATAAAGAGTGAAAATGTATTACTATTACTGACTTTTACGAATGTTGGATACTGGATGTGAGAATCAGCCAAGAGTAGATAAACGACAAAAAGGTTCGTTTGTTCGGCTGTTAAATAATATTCTTGTTTTTAATATTTCATATAAATAAAATAAAAGTCGTATTTATTTGGATTTGCTACTAAACGTGTTACGTGGCCTTTCGCCAAACGTCCATCAACTCTTTAGACCAAAGATGGGACCAAAACTATGCAAAATTTGAAATCCGTTGGAAGTCAGATTTCAAATTTTGCATACTTTAACAGTGACAGGAATATAGGGGCCACCCTGGCGAACGGTCCAGTACCGTCGAGAATTGCAGTCGAGTAGATAATAAACAAATACAACTGACCTTCAAAGACTGCAGTGTCCCTCCATGGAAGGCTGTCGGAGACAGTAACGTAGGCGGCACCCCGGCGAACGGTCCGGTGGGACTGACGATGGACTTGCAGTTGAGAAGGAAGTTGAACAGCGCCTGCGCATCCGCACCTCGCACAAACACTAGGGATTCCGCCGCGCTGTCTACGCTGCTTTCAGCGCTGTGGGTTATGCGTGCCTGTGGAATGGTTCATAGTAAATTGACAAAGTGATCATGGGCTGTGGCGTAATTTGGCGCTGTACGCTGTACTAACAAACTCGAAATGCCACGTCATTTTAATTTGTAGGTGTACTTAGTTAATTAAAATAAAGGTAATAACAAGTTTTTATTTGATTTCACCTCTGTCTGTGTCAGTCTGTAATCAAATTTTGAAGTGGGTCAGTAAATTTGACTCACTTTCTCTTAGAATTACTACGGATTTGAAATTTAACTTGTGGATTCAATTCCAAGGGAAATAGATTTGAATGGTAATTGAGGCCTGATTCCACACCCAGGATTGGCTCCAGAAGAAGTAACTCTTTAACGGTCAGCAGCACAGGCAAAATTTTGTAAGCGCATTATGAAAGCCTGTTTTAACGATAAAACTTGTTTTGGTAATTTCTCAAATTGAGACTTGTTTTGTTAGTTTGATGATAAGACAAAAATGCTAGTTGTTAAAATGAGCAGAGAGACAAGGGTTACAACGTATTCTTACACAATAGTAAAATTTTACTGGCACCACATAACAATGAAAATTACCTGTGTAATATTTATCCTCTTAATAACTTCAGTCTCGAAGCCCATCTGTGACAAGAACTGGTCAGCATCCTCGTCATCCTCATCCTCCTTCCTTTCCAGTTCATCCTGCGTACACTTCTCATCCATGGTGTCGTAGCAACTGTCGAAGGATGAGTTCTTTGGTCTGTCCTCCTCTGAGGTGTTTAGCTTCTTCTTGCTGTCAGGCCGTAGAGGCATTGTGTATTCGACGTCTGCGGGTTGGAAATATAAAAGAATTATTTGTACGACTTTAATGAAAATGTCAGTCCAAAAAAATTTAAGGATAAGTTGAGTAAGCAAAAGCACGCCGCGCAAGTCGCGAAATGGTCATTTAGCTATAAAACGTGGAGAAAAAGCTTAGTATCCCTTTTTAAGAATGTTCCGCGCACGGAGAATAGTGGGATTTGTGCCCAGTTAAAGTTTATTATGCAGAAAACTAAAACGGTCGCAAAAATTAATATACAGGTATCATCTTTACGGCTTTGGCTTTATTCGGATATTTTTGGGATTTGACTTAAGCTAAGTTCGACGTAGTATTTCTTAAGTCTCACGTTTATGAAAACGAAAGAAAGCACCTATCCTTCCTTGATCTTAGTTTAAGTTTCTAGAACATAAGTCTGAATACAAGAAATTTCTAGTCTTATCTTTACCTTCCTGCCGCAATATCTGACGAAATCCCCTGGTGGTGGGCGCGATCAACGCACACGGCTCTGACACCCCGCACAGTCCTGCCGCGCGGAACAGACACGTGAATGTGTTCGCACACACATAAAAGTACGGACAGTGTAGCGCGCGTAGCAACTGAAACAGTAATATATTACAGACTGTAGTAAATATTTGAACTCTATCACGTCTCAATCAAGGGATGTATGGTGGCTAGTTAGCTCTGGTAAAGGCTAGATTTTTTATTCACGATGTAGTTTCAACCTCACCAGCCAAAAATAGTTAACAAGTAAGTGGAACGAGTTCCAATTTCTCTAAAATCCTCTACCAAAAAGCAATCTATTTTCTCTTTATCTTATACCTTTAAACGAGCAATTCTTCTATGTACTCGTATGAATATACATAATACATATATAATCTGAATTTCGGAAACGGCTCAAACGATTTTCATGAAATTTTGTATGCGATAAATCTAACTAGGTTTCATTTTTAGAAAACATGGCTTTATCTGAGCAAAGCTCGGGTATCCAGGTACTGTTTAGTAAAAGTACTGAAGAATTTATTCTCACCTGAAACAAAGACCTAAAGCTTTCCGTCCACTCTCTATGCAAGGCAAGCTTGACATCCTCATTAGTCGCCATGAAGCTGGTGGCTGCGACCTTCCCTGAAGATCGAGGGTACAGGTCCAGCCATGGTAGATGTGGGTGTTGCCAGTATAGGCAGGCTTGGTGGAATCGCGCGCGGGGAGATGTGTCTAGAGTCGGTGATGCGGTTGTGTCGAGGCAGCGGACGAATCTAGGTGAACAACAATTTGATAGAATATCGTAAGGAAACCAAGCCCTAGAGGAGGTTCCAATATAGTTGCCGGAATTTAACTTGAGCTCTCTGCGGAGTGATGGAGGTTTGTGTGCGCGTCGTATTGTCTCAGGAGTAAGGTCCAAAATCGTTTAAAGTAACTAAGGATCAGAGCTCAAGATTCATGCCGGACACTGTACTAATGTTATAGTGATTATGTTTTATTTTGTATACAAATTAGGCTGAACATTCGTATTTTCGAAAGGTCAAAGGTTACAGACCACTTCACCACATGCTAGAGTTTTAAATATTAAGTAATGAAAAGAAAAATCGCCTTAGCAACACACTTCGGCCAGTTTATTAGTGAAGGTTAACATTTTAATGTATTGTTTGATAAAAAAATATAAACTAGGTAGATAAAGGTGTTGCATTTTAAAATGCAATCACTTGTTTTGTGCAGTAAACTAATAAAAAATGATAAACCACCCAAGCCGACTGTTTCAGATAAATCTATTGTTATCGCCCTGTACTTATGTTTCATATTTTTTAGGAAATGATGCATCCATTTAAATTCGATTTTAATGATTTTGTTTTACGCAACTATACGCGTTTTATAATATGTATAGAATTTGAAGGTGTATTTCCAGGATGATATTACTATTACCTAGGGAGGCACTACATGCAATTGATCGCCGCTTCACAAATCGGGCTCCCCACTGACTAATCAGCAGCTGCGCACAATCACAGCCGCCGTAACTGGCCATGGGTTATTTAACAAACACCTGTTTTTCATAGGAGACAGACAGCTTACTATGCAAAACCTGTATGGAGGGGGACGAGACAGAAACTCATGTGCTCCTCCACTGCCCAGAGAGTACTTCTGTAACCGAGGTACTCGAGGGAGCGCCAGCAGCGTCAAATCGCTGCTGGCCTTTCTTGAAGAGTTGGAGTCCTACCCGTCCGCAAAATACGTGCAGAGTCGTGAAGTTGCAGACATAGGTTGGTTAGACAGTATAATACAATACTTACCTACCTGAAAATATCCCGAATACATGGGACTGAACACCTTAACTGCTAGAAAACGAGACGAAATAGAAAATTTATTGTTTCTGTATCACTTGGTGTTTAATATGTTAAACATAACTGGTCTAACCCTCAGCCAAAACAGGAGTGATGTTATGTTATGTTCCTGATAATATAATTTTATTTTCAGCATATATTTTTACTACTTATAACTTACCCCGTAATACCTGATGCCTCCTCACTAGCTTTCAGTTTAGACGTCCAAGCAAAAGGTTTAGGTGACATCAATCTTAACTTAGTTTTTAAAGCCCAGTCAATAGGTAAATGTTTGTATTTCTTCTCTGGAATCTGAAAAATTACTATATTTTAGATTAATGTATATACGAGTATATAACTTTATTTTAACTGTAAGTATAAGCACTGTATAAGTATTACATGTGTATAAGCACTCGCACTTCGTGAAATTTATATTGATTATTATTATGTTGATTGTTTTGTATTTTTTGTGTTAATTTTGCACTGTTACAAATTTACTCTTTATTGTTTTTAGCTATTATAAATAAATTGATGTAGGACTATATTTTACTGTTAATTAATGTAATTCAGATACAATGCAAATTGTTATATGAATAAATAAATACAAATAAATACTTACTTACCTAATTCTTTGAAAGACCTGTTAGAAGGATATAATATATATATTTCTTATTACAGGAGATGTTTTACCTATTACTACTATTTTACTACTATATTGATATTGTAATCAGTAAACAAACTGGCACCATGAGAAACCCAAATAATTATAGAATAAACATGATACAATTAATACTCACTGGTTCTACAGAATGTTCAGCAGTGAACTTCTGTAAGAGATTGGAGAATGTGGACAGTTTCTCAGTGTCCAAATCTTTAGCTGGCTTCTCAACAACATTTGCTGGCCCATTGAGTAAGGCATCCAGGGTCTTATCATTTGACTCATCTAGTTGTTCTTCTAGTCTTGGCTTCTTATTTTCTTGTGGTTTGTTTCTAAAATGATGCAGTAATGTTATTACCCACAGTCCACAGAGGACACAACAAGCATTATGGTAAAGTAAAAAAGAAACCTAATATAAAAGGAATAGAATAGAATATTCATTCATTTGCTCAGAATGTAGGTATTTACAATAAGGTAGTTACAATTAAAGAATCCAAAATGGTAGAAGTTACAAACTTCTACCATTTTGGCATGCAAACATTGATGCAGTTCATCATCAAACACACAAACATTGATACAAAGCACAACTAATATTTATCAGTTAGAAAATCCGATACTGAGTAGTGACACTTATTTAATATAAGTACAGTTAGTATTTTTTTTTCAAAGTTGGTACCTCTTTTATGGAATTAGGAATATATATAATTATAAGTTGGCGGTGACCAAAAACACTTTTTCTTTTCCAACAAAGCAGTTCTATATCCACCTGTGCGTAACAAGTGTTGGTATTAAGATTGCAAGGAGTATGATAATGATTTAAAAGTTTATAACATGTAACATTATATTTTAGACTAGAACAGAGCATGGCCTCTTAATCAATCCGTTTCTGAGGCAAATGTTATTATATTGTCTCAGTTTTAAACTAAAAAGTTGAAGGTTTAAGACACACAGTGGATAAGAAACCTGTGGATGAACATGAGGTTTTAAACTTATAAAAAAACTCACTTTGAAAATGGATTTTTTCTTTTATCTCTTTCCAGGATTCTTGAGAAGTCTAAATCAACATGCTTTTGGCTGCTTGATGCTACTACAATTGGTTGGGAAGGTTGTTTCATGCGTTCCTGACATAAAGAAAACATTTATTACTTTTTAAAACATTGCCCCACACTAGGAATTTGTCCTGTATCGTGGGTGTGATTACTATAGGCTTTAGAAATATTATGTACCGTGAGAGAATTGAGCCCATGACATGCAGCACAGAAGCCAATAGCTCAGCTCATGAGAAAACCGTGCCGGAAAGTTATTGCATTCAATACTAACAGCTTGGATGTGCTGTGACATGATAACTGACCTTATAGTCAGTTATCCCCTACACAATACCTATTAGGCCATGAGGCCTCTTCTTTTACTTCCATATTAAGGATAAAATAGGTAGGATATGACAGGAATTACAGAACCTCACTTAAGACTCAAGCATTCCTTAAAACTATTTAAAAAGCCATGATTGGTTGAAACTAGTTTTAAGTAATGTTGTTGCTTGAGTCAACATTACTTAAAACTAATAATATATATAATGCTTGAGTCTCGATTCAGGCCTTAAGACTTTTAGCTTATTGGTGCTCTAAGGATAAGTATGAAATCAGTTAATCAGGTGGTTTGTGTCTGTAAAAATGTAGATAATATCTATCACAAAAGCAAGTTTTTTAATATGAAATTAATGAGTATGAATGAAGGCTGTTGATAGACCCTTTGCAGAATATTTTTTGCTATTTTATTTAGGTTAGTTCCTAATGCATAAATTATTGTGTCAGTGACATGCTTAATATAAGTATTAACTTTGTGAATGTCCTTCATTTTAATATCTATTGAAGCCACTATCTATTGAACCTCTTTTTATGATATATTTAAAAATCAATATTAAAGTGCTGTTTGTGTTTTGTTTCTATTAAATTACCTCCGGTATGTTTGGCGTCATAGTTCAAGTTTAATTAATTTATATAAGTAGAATATTAAAGTAATTTTGAATGTACCTGTAACGCTTTTTTTCGCTTTTTCAGCTTGTGCAGCTGCATAACTTCGTTAGGCCGCTTCCACGGCGAGGGGGGTTCCATGACTTCAACAAATAAATATTAAAGACTCGAACTGGGGCTTGATTGACACTTAAACTGAGCTGTTTAAAACTTTTATATTACAAAATCACTTTTGTTTATAAACTCAAAAACACCTGGCGAAACGCGCCGATTACATCAATCAAAATCAAATCAACATTGCGTAGTCCAATTTTGCCAACATTAAAAATCAAAGCACTTCGTTGACAACAGTTGGATTGCGTTCCAGAGTCGAATGAGCAATGAATTCAACTTTTTAACGATAATCGCCTTGTTACACGAAATAAATTGCAGTTTTGAGTACTATCAACCTAGCGGTAAATAAAGCTATCAGAATCGTGATAAAATTTTAGAGAATTTAATAAATGCTCCCAGGATAAAATTAACTGCTACCTAGGTCAGCCAACCTAGGTAGTAAAAAAGAGTTCTGATCTGTTCAATTATGTGTAAATATATCGTCCCCAGGCCTGGTTTGAGAAACGGGCAAAGGAATACAAATACCTTCATAGGTATCTAAGAATTTATCTTTATTTTTTTTAAACTAAGACAACCATTCTTAAATGACTCCTCGGCCGTACTCTTGATAATTGCTCAATGCTGCAATCACAAATCACTTTAAACCAATGCCTTGAACATGTAGACACAATTTATTTCAGCCAACATTAATAGCATGAAGATGTTAAAAGCAGCAGCAACGATGGTACCCATAAGTGGATTAGTTAGTTAACTTTACTGTTTCGAAAAAAACGACTTTTGGACATTTACAGCAATGGTGCACATATCAAGACTTAAATCTGGTTTCTCGAAAAAAAGTCTAAATTTAGTAAGTACTTGTGTATTGTATTGTTAGGCGATTCCGCTCTCTGGAGTTCTGCCCCTGGGTAGCTTGGACCCTGTTCCCGATACCGATGGGCTACTATTTTTTATATTTTTGAATGATTTTTAATTCTTTTAATATTGATATATTTAGAAGGATTTACTGAATAAAGGAGATACTAAAATAGGCAGCCATGGGGACAGAACTGAAAACATAAGACTTTGGAATATCTCTAGCCTGGTGCAAGAACCTTTAAATTTTGGCCCAACCGAAATAAACGCTGCTAAAGAAGTTTTTGCTTCGAAAACTAGAAATCATACATGCATTTTAAGTAGTTGGAATGCCCAAATAGCATCAAACTCCACCAGTGTTCCACGGGGAGCCCTTATATAATTAGGCACCTATATGTCGCACCTATAAGATATCTAATCTATTGTGTTTGTATTTATTTAGTAATTAAGTTTTTTTTGATTTTTTGTTTTATAGTTTATTTCAATCAAATTGTTAAATTCAATTTACCGCGTGCTTAGGATGTGGACAAGATCAAAATCAAAATCAAAATCAAAATTCATTTATTCAAATTAGGCTGAGGAAGGTACCAACATTACCACATCGATATAGTATTTATTCACGTGTCATAAGTATAATGGGAATTACATGTAAACTCCTACGCCTAACTAGCGAGCGTTTACGAGGATTACAATGCGTTGACCTATGAAATCTCAGCGCGGGTTTTGGCGACACGTTCCCGCGTCGCGCGTCGACCGGCCGGTTCGCCGCACGTATCGCGGCAGTCACATGCTGCCCAACATCGCGATCACTGGCACCATGATATTCCTTGTCGAAGCCCAAGAAATTTTGAATTAAAAAGTAACGAATAAGAGCGCGAAAATGATTTTGTATTTGATGCGAAATTTAAATTTGAAGAATAAAAATAAAAATTGACATTCTTTTTTAAATCAAGTTTATTTGAAAGTATTACTTTAAAATGAAGTTAACATCACTTATTAGCGATAGTTTTGAATATGTAAAGAGGCGTATTTATTTGGTAAGTTATGAACTTTTTTACGTTATGAAATCCCCGATTTAAGTTTCGCTTAACAATAAAAAAATATGAATATTTTCGATTGATATCTATTAACCAAACAATTTTTTTTATTTAACTTATAAGATGCATTGTTTTAAAACTTTTATCAATGCTTTTTTCCGCGTGCGTCTGCTTTGGGAACTAGCGAGTAATTTCGCAAAATTCCGAGAATTTGTGCATGATCTCAACTTCATGGTCAACATCGAAAAGCTATTTATATTTACAAGCTTACAACACATTACTGCTTTTGTGTCTCCTCATGACATAAGCACAGAAGTAAGGAAGCAGTGTAAATGGTGCAATTTTAAAGAAACGAAATAGTTTTGCCACACTTAACTTATGGTACCGGGAGTTGGTGTAGGAATCTTTAGTAACTTTTGACATGGAGAAAAGAGTTAGTTTTGACGAATCTTCAAACCTTTATTGTTCTCACTTCTGTACATATATTTATCCTGTGAAAGTACTGTAACTTGCATCTTGTACGCTATACCTACCTACTATGACTAAACCTGTAAAAATGCACGGTAAATCTGAAGGTTGTAAATTTACTCTGCGATTGTTAATAAAAGGATAGGTATGCAAGTTTATAGGGTAATTACAACACGCTAAAATGCCTGTTATAAAAAAATCTACTTAAAATAATAAAGCTGATAAGAATTTCTTAAAACCTATTTAAATTCCTGAAGTATCCTACGTAACACTAAATCTCTTTTGACTACGCTATGGTAATTATTTCGACAATTCGCGAAAAGCGTGCGGGACAAATACAAGTATTTGGGTCAGGCGGTAAAGTACATAGTCTTGCAGTTTGATAGCCTCGCGTGGCTATAAAGTTGATGTCATAAAAAAAAACAAAAAACTTCCTATTATCACGTCTTGTGAAAAACTTTTCACCTACTTTAATAGGTAAAAGGAAAATTGTTAGGTAACATCAAAATAAACAACACTACTCTTTTTCTTCGAAGGAATCAAGCATGCAGGTACATGCATAATTATATCATGTTAAGCTCTTATTCTCGTTACCAATGCCTACGTCTGTCACAAGGCACAGTAGAATAGGTTAGCTTTTTGAATTAAATATGAGCTTATGTATGTGCGTCACTTTCACGTGAATAAACAGTTTTTCTTCTTTCTTTCTTATTAAACACTGACCGTGCCTGCATACTATGTGCATATTATATGTTTTACATGTTTGTGTAAACCATGTTTTACACAAGAAGGTACATGCTTTAGTGATCGGAAATAAAAGCCTGCTACCAACTACGCGGCTAGGACAATAAATTATACTTACTTAACACCAATTCAGATGCGCGTGAATGTAAATCGTTTATTGCTATGCGCACGCGTTGACAGTTAATTCGATTACAGACACATGGACACAATATAAGTACTTAGATGACTCGCCAAAAAGGATATTAGTACTACAGCTCAGACGGCGAGTAGGAAAAATGTAAGGGCAATTTGATGTGATGTAATAAATACGTGTAGACCCTGTTTGCTTGACGCCCTAATTGGATAAAAAATAAAAATGCAATAGATTTGATACTATTACACAACGGTTACCCCGGTATATTAGTGATTGACTTGTCCTGAATCACGTAGGATTCCTGTCTTTAGTCTGCTTGCTATTATATAATAGGGTGTTAGATAGAACGATGGATATACTTTAAGGGAGTGTACTATCTACGCAGAAAAATGAGCAACTTTTACCAAGGAATAAAAGCATCAGTGTGCTCACACATTTTGTCGAGATATGCGGACCTAACTATGTAACCTAGTAGCCGCCCTATGGTTGAAAGTCGACCCTGTTAGTTTTCTGCACCCCTTCTCCATATAAACTTTAATTATGCCAAATTTCAAACTCCTCTTCGTCGTCTTCGAAATTTTCTTGAAAAAGGGCTCCAAAGCTTTCGCTTCACGTTTTATAATATAGATTTATGAAGCGTTTTTAAATTTCAAAGTGGACAGTATTTATTATTTAGTTTCAATTTGTGATTGAGTTCTTTCACAAGATTGACAATGTTTTAAACCTTATTTTGACACAAAGTGGGTTTCCCCATTAATCTCTGTGGTCCATTTTAGACAGTGAAAGTTAAGTCAACGGGAATAAAGTAGTCGCTAATTAGTTTCTCGGAAAATCACTATAGAAAAGGCCTGTAAAGAGAAATACAGTCATCCTTGGATTTGATTGCTTGCCTTTACTGCAACATTTTGTAATAGACACACACACAAACTCACGCCTTTTCCCCGTGGGGGTATCTAGGCAGAACTACAGAACGCCACTTGCTATGATCCTTACATACTACTCGTACTCCTTTTGCTTCGTTTACGTTCATACATCTGGTCATACACGCACGCCGGTTGCGAGTACTACATTTTGTAAATGATTTAATTTAAGCTTGAACAATGCGAGCAGCGTGCCATCATGAGAGCTATAAAGCGTGAGGGTAAATCCAATAAAAATGATTTATTCGCTCTAGTTATCAGCTGTAACCACCCGGGTACGATCAATCATGCAGTTATGATCGTTGCAGCATTTGCATTTACGAATCCGATATGTGTTATTAAATTAAATCTGATTCCGATTAATTCAGCTTTATGAACTTGGTATGTGGCGTGGCTCCACTTCTGCTTGAATTGGTAATTATCTGTATTTTATTTGTGAAGCTTTGAATACTGAAAGTTTATTAGATATCCGACGTGGAGGAAATCGTACACTGGTATGAGGTCTTAAAAGTCCTCTGAGCTCTTGCCACAAATGGTTGCCTTATTGGTGTAGTGGTCGCAAGCGTTACTGCTGAGCATGAAGTCATGGGATCGACTCCCGGGTGCGGCAAAGTGTTATTGCGTTTTCCATCTGGAATTGCTCAGTAGTCCGGGTTCCAGATTTGTGCTCGGTTGGTGTCAATCGGCTCGCCACCTATATTATATGAGGCTTAAACATAACTGATCAAATAATGGGTGTAGGTATATGTATATAATATGTACATAGATACACTTCTGCCTAACCCTTAGGCGAATGCAGGCGTGATGTTATGTTTGGCTGTTTCCAAAAGCAAAACTTGAATTGAACTCGGTTAGTGTAAATTGGAAGTCCTTAGCTTGTAACTTTTTCCTAGCGAATTTTTTTTCCATCATTATCAGTAGGCATCTATCGGCCTACAAAAAAAAAACGTTAGGTAATTGACCTTTCGATAAAATTAGGTGACGTTTATTAACTCTGCAAACACCTGTGTATATAAATACTTTGTCGTCTAGTTGATAAAATTGCTAACACCTTAGGCTTTAGAAAAGTGTATCGAATAACCATTTAAATATACCACTTTTATGAGTAGTAATTATTGTACCCGAATTAGTTGTTACTCTAGAACAAACACGTGGAGCAGGAGATGGATAGATAGTGTATGGTAATATTAGTTGTATTAGTAACTAAATCTCTAAAATCTCTATTGTCATTTTAAACTATATTAAGAATAATTACGTACGTTACCATGTTACAAACTACATGTGTTATCAGATTTTTCAAGGAAAATATCCATATTATGCCTAAGCATAGTTTACATTGTGCCTAATTGAAAATTGAAGCAATAGGAAAATAGAACGAGTTATGTATACATATCTTCCGTGTTGTAAGTAGGTAAGTTACCCACTATGTTATTATAGATGCGTACTAACGCATCTTCTTAAATTAGGTTTTCTTAAGGATCCACTTATAACACATAACATCTTTAGATACACACCCAGTATTGAAATCAAATGAATAGGGTTCTAAGAACACAAATAGACAGAAATCTCAATTTATAAATTAACAGTTAATTTATGCATATCGTCAATTTAAATTTTAAGAAACGTTCATTAGTTGTAGAGTGGTAGACAGTGCTGACACAAAATTGAATAAAACATAAAACCGGGGTCCCGGGTCGTGATACAAAGTTCGGATGAACCTGGGTTTTCGTTATTTCTACATGAACAATAAAAGAACATTTTAGAGTAGTAAACTCTATCTCATCAATTCTATAGTAGGAAAATTGGTCGTACGTCTCAAGCTTTCAGTTTTAAATTTGCCACATTCTAAGTTTCCTCTAGCTGTTTTTTTGCTTCGAATAATTAATAATAACTTCGTCTGTTTACAACCCAGAGAGCCAAAGTGATCTAAGAATCTCATTTCCTTCTTCAAGATAAAATATGAATTACAAATGTTCTCGGAGAAGACGGATATTAGTCGGCTTGCAATATATACATTGCGGACACGATTCTTATTTCCTTTTCACCTCTTCAAACCCTTTACTTGCCGAAGGAAGCACTTCCGACCGTAAAGTGCAAAAGCAACATGCCTGTGCCTATCGTGAACATATGGATTGATTTGTTTAATCTCACTTCTTAGTAGATAATTCAGAATCCGGTGAGGAGATAGTATCACTATCACCTCCTTTATCAAAAATAAGGTGTATAGCTAAATCAAGTAATAGTTCTTCTTCATTGAGCATAGGAACAGCAAAGAGCATGGTTGGTAATATACCTACATACCTACATGTCTGTGTATTGGTGTCTATTTTTAATATGGAAGCATCGATATCATGGGTATGGGCTTATGAGAATAACCATTGTTGTAGTGACCTAGACCTTCATTCTTGACGTCGAATGATGGATGATTATCTGTTTCTAAATAATGTATTATCTTGCTCATAGTTTAGATGATGGCAGTTTAAGATTATTTTGAGATGATGGTACAAGGAATTGGAACGGCCCACTGCTAAATTATAAAGATAAAAGTACATGATATCATCAATAAATAATGATTATCATTCGTTGGAGATCCATCGGCATTCATATATTTTTTCTAGATTGTCGGAACTTTAAATAAATAAATAAATTTGTAGATATGGGTAAGTGTTGAGACACGCTAGTGAAATAAAATTTCTAGTGGCTGCTACAGACTGTTTACTTTTGCGTCTGGTGTCTGTGAATTCATCGGATTTAAGCTTATTATGACTATTATGAGTCATTAAACCAAAATAACTCATTTCAATAAATGATTCCAATATTGTTGTAAGCAGCTCTATTCCTTCACTGGCTGAAAATAAAAGACCGTTAACTGTGGATTCACTTGCTTGCGACATCCTGCTTATAATAGGAAATCTTCTCATAAGTATTCTGTCATCTATGTAGGTAATTATTCTATTTTATTTATTTAATACTTTAAGCACACAAATGTACAGAGGCGGACTTAATGCCATAGGCATTTTCTACCAGTCAACCTTTTTTTTTATGGTTTTCTAATTTCAGTTCATAGACTTGTAACAAACATATATTTCTTACAACTTTTTTCCTTTATTTCATTACATTCCCACTATTGCTATTAAATCTAAACGTTCGTACTTCATCAAATCAATAATGAATATCCTCTTCTCTGGCACGAGCACCATCTGCTTAAAATAAATCATAATAAACATTATTTCGAACATTCCTGAACCATTTTGGTAACACGAGCGAGAATATTAGTATTATATTGAAATCCATAGGGACAGGATGATTGATAGCCATCAATTCCCATCACCCCTATAAGATGGATTAATGCACTCAGGAGGAAAAACCCTTCATACGCGTAAGTACCTACAGTGTACCCTCTATGGAGCTCTGCGTTCAAAGGTGATGGGAATGTGCACATTAACGAGTTACCGACAGTGTACATCTAATCGGGGACATTAAAACACTCAAGGTGGAACTAACTGTGTGCTCTTTTAAATTATATATACAAAATTAAAAAAAAAAACAATAATGTCATGATGGCCCAGTGGTTTAGGCCTCGCCTCTTGTGCACGAGGTTGTGGGTTTAAACCTGGGCAAGTACCAATGTTAGTTTTTCAATTCATATGTACTTTCTAAGTTTATCTTGGACATCACTGACATCGGTGAAGGAAAAACGTCGTGAGGAAACCTGGACTTATATAATTAATATAAGCCTGAAATCGCCAACCCGTCGTGAGCAAGCGTGGTGATTAACGCTCATGCCTTCTCTGTGTGAGAAGAGTCCTTTGCTCTGCAGTGGGACAGTAATAGGCTGGTACTTTACTTCTTTTATACAAAATTCTGCGGAAAATTGACATTCTGTAAGAATAAGAGTTTCTTGTATCAGTTCTATTAAAACTCACGATTCCATGAAACCTTGAACTTAGAGTAAAGCAGCTTGCTCTATTTTCGATCAGGGTTATTTCCTATCATATTTTAGTACACGACCGTGACGAACGGTTTACTCTATGCCCGTAAATTAGGAATAGGAATAGTAGTTTAGAGCATGCATTTATGTCATCTTCAAACGCCCATACAAGTTTACGTTCAAACTTGTTTATTTAAGTACAATGTAATTACTTTGTACGTTTATTTCTTATATTCAAACGAAATGGTTAAATCTCAGAGCACGAAATCAACGACTAGATACGCCATTATTAATAATGCTCATGTCAGCGCAAGTTGCGCTGAGCGCTAGCTTCAGCCGTCACAGGCGTAGTTAGAATTCTCACGGGCTGTCAGTTTCTAGGGTTAATCCGTGCCCTTTACTAACTGACACGCTTGGTTTGTATGGGAAGTAATGCCGTCTCTATGGTCTGTGGAACCTAATAAAACCTTCATCCATTTATGAGTTTCTACTAGGAGCTTAAATTTTACTTGCATTACTGCTTTCTTAGTTGCAATCTGCCCATCAATTTGTTTTAAATGTTTTTATCCTGTAGCTAATGTCACGACCGCAGTTCTATCCATAATGTGGATTTGCAATCCTGTCGAACCTTTACGATTAGACTGCACCATTAGCCATCAATCACCCAATTGTACAAATTCAATCATTTACCATAATACATGCAACATCTCAATGGCATTCAGTTTGGACGTTCGACATCGTTAATTAATGCAGGCCCACACTCTCGCTTCACGCTGTCATCGGCTCCATTCACTCGTTCAATGGAGGTAGGCACAACACGGCTGTCAAAGGCTGTGTATAGAAAGCCGTCTACGCACCGACGCTGAATAGAGTCTGAAGTGGCTAGCTATACGTCCGTTTACACTTCCGACGCACGACGGACGTAAGCTGATGCAGTGTACAATTTATGCTCTTTTGCGATGGCTAAAATGTATCGGTTATCACTTGAGATACTAGAAAGTGGTGAAGGGAGGGCGTTTTGGGGGACTGTTTTATGTAATTTTTGACGTGCACAAAGTGCTGATTTCCAGCCTAATTTGAATAAATGAATTTTGATTTTAATAAATCATGATTGTAAATTGGCAGACATCAAGTCTCCATAAAATATTGTGGTCCGTGGTGGCGAATAATTTTTAGTCAAGTATATTTTATTATTTAATTTGTGCTTAAAGTAAATTACTACGGTGTCTACGGTTGGTCTCAGGTTCATAAACGTAGACACAACTTGGATCATAAATCATTTCGTAAAGTAAGTTTAGAAAAGTCTCAGAAGAAAAGCTTTCTCTTTGTTTCAGATATTATGGATCTCATTAGTGGTGTATCTTTTTTATGATACATTTATTTATTATAATATTGGACAACAGTTTTATTATTTGAGAAGGATTTTAGGGGTAAGTTTCCAAATCATTTACAAAATGTGCTTACGACACAGCCCTACTCTCTACTCCAAAACATGAAGCATGTGTTTGAAAAAAAAGAACATGTTATTTCATAAAACGCAGTTTTTTCTCACCTGCCAGCATTCAACATACGGGCTGAAAAAAGGTTGAATAAACCTCGTCGGCGATATTTTCTATTTCTTTTTTCATTTTCAGTTAGGACTATGCATCTCACGTGGCACGGCGACTGTTATAAATTTATGTTGCGCTCTGGTGCTACTTCCTCTATGCAAGAAGTTAAATCAATTGCTGTACAGAGTCTTATCAAGATTATGGCCTGGATTATTCTTTTTCTGGCTAGAAAAAGCGAAGAGTTTTCACATGACTGTCGCAATAACACTATTGGTATTTGCCGGTAAGTGTGTTTATTATGCTTCGGACGTTTTAGATTTATAGCTTTGATAAACTGATGTTACTGGTTTATGGGTTCATTACAAAGTATAAGCAGTCACGTTCTTCTAATGAAATAGTAAAATAGTTCCATGCTTTCCTAGAAACTCGTAATTTCAATATAGCTGAGTGGGATTTTTTTCTCACTAAATTGTGCGTGTTTATGTTACAAGGAATGTAATTAAAAACAGTTTGTGTTGCTGAGTCAAAGAGGATTTTTATAAACGTAGCCTGAAAATATGTTGAATAAAAGTAGGCAAGTATTATAAGAATTACAGAATAATTATTGTTTTGTTAAAAAAAAACTTTATTTAACCGGTTGCAGGCAAATGTGTTCTTTATTTAAAATGTTAACGTCCGATATACAAACTTCATGGACACAGCAAAACTTCTTATTCCTATTTTGGGAACTATTTCCAGTCAGTATGTGCCCAGGAACTGAAAAAGGAGGTTCTCAATGGGTTCCATTTTTAAAATATTCACAAAGCGAATTGGAAATGGTGGAAGGCTCGTTAAAACCCTCAGCGTATGTAGAGCACCATTAAGTTGTTGAGACGAAAGCTAATGGCTGCCAACACCACTGTTAGGATTCCTAGCTTTTGTTCGTGAACTAGAAGGTGGGTTCTAGTTTGAAAATTTTCAGGTTACCTGTACATAAAACTAAACAAAATGATACAGGTTTTGTAAATCTAGATTATTTTTCACTTAGTTACACATCTTAAAAATAATTGCCCAAGATGATATTTAAACGAGCTTTAGTTATTATTAAGTACCTGCACATTTGAAAAAGACAGTCTCAATAATCTTTTAAAAAGGCCAATGTACAATAATACTTTAGCATCAGAGTTTTAGATCATTTACAAAACTCCTAAGAGTCCTAATTCAATTCTATAAATCATTCTAAAAAAAATATTTTACACCCATAGGTACCGCAAACACAGCCCGTTATTTACTTGAAAACTTCCTTAACAATTTCCGTACCAGGATTTACAACTGGCCTCGTAACACCTGCTTTACAGTACCTACTTACCAACAAACAGTATTCAGGTATATATTATTGTTTCCAGTTGTACATTCCATTTCCCACCTGGTAAACTTGTGGAATTTCTCCAGAGGGTACGACCAACAACACGCCGAGATTAACTTCGCGAGGCACAGAAACGAGGTTAGTTTGACAAACTTTAGGCTATCCGCGTTTTAGACTTACGTAACCACTGTTCAGGTACTTTCGAGGGGAATGGTTGTGGTATAGATGGCATTAGGTAAGAGTTGTTAGTGGTTATGTGGAGTCTGTGGAGAAACTAAGTACTTAAGTATGTGGACTCGTGAGTGACAGCTAAGATTAGGAACAAATGTGGGTCTTTATTCTAAAAGTTTTATCTGCAATAGCTTCTGTGAGAATCCAAACGCGTATATTTGATACGCGGGTTTAAGGAGACTCAGTCAGATTTAGTAGTCAGGCCAGGCGTGTTAAAATCCTCGATAAACATTTGAAAGATGAGGGACTAATTAGTATTCTGACACGGGAACTCCCAGAACGGGAGAACTCATTGGATGATTTCCCTTCCTTAAAAAGGGACTAATCAGTAAAATATAATACACGGCGGGAGACATAGATGACCACTATATCTATTCAGTCGGGAAAACAGGTTTAAAATAAAATCTACTCAATTTTTCGCAATGTTGCATTTGTCTTTGGTATTCACCACTACCCTGAACTTCACACTTAAACTGGGTATGCTATTTGCAAGTATATTAAGAATTTACTTATCCATTTTGCTCACTAAACTTTCATGGCGAGAAATTAGAATGTAGCCGAACACATGAATCTATTGATTCTTGATGGAATTGCAGATAAATTTATATTCTACTGTCTATCGGTAATATCCGTGCAATTTGCAATGAATAGTAACCTATCTAGCTAATTGCAGAAAGTTACTTAATTTTATGAGGTAAATAGATGCGTATAATAAAGTAAGTAATATAGGAGTAGTAGAAGTTATGATATATTGCATTCCTTTGGTATTGACTTAAGAGGTTTACCGTTTACGCCTTTGGTATTGACTTCATATATGTGAGAACTAGAGGAGATATTGGATCCCTGCTTTATCTTTATGATAGAAAGAGTTTCTTAAGTATATGGGAGCTAAGGTATTCATTAGTTTGCCAAAAATATAACTTAGTACCTACTGCTTTCTCCATAGCATGAATAAAATGTAGCGTTTCTTTTAAATTAATTCCAGAGTCTCTACATTATAAAAGTAAATAAGATGTGTTTAGCGAACAATTCTACATAAATTGTTAACATCTTGACCGGCAAGCGTTGTTATTATGTCATCTACATCCTGTAGCTTATAAAACTATGACCCTAGGTTGCCCTTCGGTTAGGAAGATGATAAATATTGTGAGACGAATATTTTTAAGGCTATGGCTAGACAGACGTTTCTCTGTGCTTATAATTTGTTAATGCTTATGCATTGGTATTAATGGGTAGGTACCGTACGTCGTGTAGTCGTGTAGTATACCTCAGTCGAGAAAACCTCGATGTCTACAAAAAGAACATATGATTATTCATATTGATGCCGACGTTTGGCTGTCAATTTTTACCTGTGTCTGACGGCTTTGGTGTAAATCAATAGTTTAATTGCAGAATCCTCTATGCCTGCTTTTAAGTACAGCAGGTCTAACAGGCGTGTCTATGCTTATCATCACTGTATGCATGGGGCTGACGTCAATGAGAGTAGTCCGTAGAAGGCTCTACAATGCTTTCTGGTATACCCACCAACTTTATCTTCTTTTCATCGTGCTACTTATTATACATCCATTGAGGTAAGTATTTGAACTACACTTATTTGCAGTATACGTTATTTTGATGTCTTTTCTAAGATCACTATTAATATTGCAGTTTTGCTGCAGGTTTAAAATGAGTGCACGGATCTTTAGCACTGACCTTGTGTTGCACAGTAGTCGATTTTAGTAGAACGTCCAGCACTCAAGATCCGTGCCGGTAACTGTAAAATAAATCTTAAACACGTATGCTACTTTGTGTATCCCATATTGAATTATGTGTTTGTATTTTACGACCTAACGGTTGTAACAAACAAAAGATCGCTACATTTTTATGGTTATCCTGAAGTTAATGCAACAGCTGCACATGATGCAAGAAATGCCTAACTTGAGTACTTGCAACAAAGTTTAGGGCTTAAAGAGTATGATTAAAACAAACTAGAGACTTAAAAGGACACAGTTAAACTTAAATTTAGATGTGAATGACAGTCCAAATGTTGATTTAAATTATGAACACTCATTTTGAACACCTAGATTTTTTATTTTCTTTTGATATAGGGTTCAATTCTATGAGCGCGGTACCAACACTGTTGAAGCTTGTTTGTTTTAAACTCTTAGGTCTAGACCATGCCTAAAGGCAGGAATATACTTAAATTATGGTTTATTTTAAGTTTCAAGGGCCACACAATGGTACCTGTGAGCGGCCAGTCACGGGTGCGTGTGAGTCAGATAAAATAATGAATCATGTCGAAATGTATTCAAAGCTTTGACCATATTTAGTTGCGAATCTGAGGTTTATTTATTGCAAAAACGTGTCAGGGTTCAATTATAATATGATGGATCTGATAAATTATGACAAAATTCTTTATATATTTGTAGTGACGGTACAAAAGCTTTCTAGTTATTAAAGCTTTTAGGTATTTGCTGGAAAATGATTCAACGAATAAAAGGTCAAGTATAAAAATCACATTGCACTACATTGTCTCATAACCCGATCAAATTGAATGTTTTATTTCAGCGGTGTCCTGAAAGAAGAAGTCGTAGAAACCGAAACTAGTCTGAATATTAGTCAAAACGAGTATACACCGAAATTCGCCGCCATTAAATCAAAGGTGAGTAAACATTAAATGACTAAGTAACTTTTATCAAAATGTAATCGAGTACACGACACAATTCATGTAATAATATACCTATGGTAGAAACAAAATATTATTTTGCAATATTTCAAAACATATTTTTGAGATTTATGAAAATTGAACTACTTCACCATTCATGCTTTTTGCAAATTTGTTCTTTATCCTTTCAACACCTATAGTTTTAGAATAGTACTTACTTAACATTTTTTAACTTTGAAATGTCAACTCGATAAATACAATTCTAAGTATTCAAATATTTTGGGTCCAAACTCAAAAACAACTTATTTAATTGATTTAATATCCAATTCACCAATCGTCTTATAACTTTTAACTTAAGGATAAATAAAGTGATTTTATTTAAAGTAATATTTTTGATACATTTGAAAGCAGTAAAACTACAATTTTTATTCCTCAGATTAAAGTTATCTGAGGATTTAAATATGGGCCTTTAGGTATCTAAAGGCCCATATTTAAATGAATTCAGGTGTGAAGGTATCTTCACACCTGAAAATATTTTGAGTAGATAAGTACATCAGTACGTCTTAATAAGAATTAAATTCTGTATGATATATGTACAATGGTTTATACGTATATACATCGTATAGGCCTTTACAACCGCGTCTGTGTCTGACGTTAACCCTTTTCATACAGCACTCTCGTGGGAGGACACCCGTTATAATGCACCTTAGTAAAGTCTCACTCAGACGTGAACTGAAAGCGTCTACGAGGGTAACGTAATAAGTGTATTAATGTCCCTAATTGATGGAACCGCACTCCTAATGTATTCTGGAGTAGTGGTCCTTGTGCTATCATGATTCGTCCATATCGTGAAATTTTGTGGTCGATAATATGTAGGTATGCATCTAGACGATATGTAGGTACCTATTATTTAATTTTGCTAGACACGAACTGGAGTCCTTAATTTGAAAAAAGCGTCATACTCTAGACGCATTAAGATTTATGTTCTCGGGAGATTTTAAACGACATTTTTTTATATTCCTTACTTAAGTAGATACTTAAGTAAGGAATATAAAAAAATGTCAAAAATGTAAAAAGATGAGTAGATACTCATCTTTCGCGTAAAGCGGATCTACCGTAACAACATCTTAGGTGTGACCTGACGTATGTGTTCCGATCCAATGATTTGATTAATTCTCTCCGAATTAACATTACAATCGACATGCCCGCATTCCCTAAATGGTAAGCCAGTTATATACAATCTATAGATCTTTTGAAATCATTAGTCCAACGCCAAAATTTACAAATTGATGTTTCATGAACACCATATATACGTGTAGGTGGAAATCTAGAAATATCTTATCTTATATTCTCTGCAAGAGTATGGAATGAGTCCTACTAAACGGTTAGCTCTTGCGGATGACATTCTTATCCTTATAAGTGACCGGCAATACGGGTTGCACCAAAACTGGATAACTGGGGATCTTCTAGCGTATGCCATTCATATATAGAGCCATTGAGAAGCATAGGGAAGCCCTGGCTGTTTTCTTTGACATCTTGAAGGCCTTCAACAGGGTCTGGCACACAAGCCTTATTAGTAAGATTTTTATGGCAACGCGCCGCTGCTGCATGGTGGTCTTCGGACATCCCACCCATATCCAAAAACTTTTTGGAATAATTTCATTGTGCCTACAGCTAAGGAGTTCAGATATCCCTGATAAACTCTACGTTTCTTGATAAAGGAGAAGATTTGTAAATTGATTGATTTGATTCAGGAAAGTTATAAGATTTTTTGGACGAGCGTGCTTTATTTTCGAACGTATTGCTTACCATCAGATAGTGGTCCAATGCGAGCCTAACAATAAATAAAAAAAAACCTGGTTCTCACAATCGCTAGTTCTAAATCTGTTTTGATATTTACAAAACTATTCTGAACATTGTTTAGCTTACTGCCGTTCCTAGTATAAATACCTATTTAGTACAACAACCTCTTAGCTAGACGAGATTAGTCAGACGTGTTTCTTCGAGAAACAGAAATTCATACCAGCATTTCATGAAAACTGTTTAATTAAACCATTCTTAATCAACATCAAAATTAACCATTTTGTCCTTCATGGACCAATATCGAAAACTAACATCATATATCCAACGAACCATAGATCACCACTTAATATACCAGAGAGAGTTCTATTTCTACACAAAAGAAGTACATCGTGTTTAGGACGATCAAGATTTATGTCGATACTTAAAAGTTTTTTATACCTATCTCATTCATCATGAAAGTAGTTTTACAGTGGCAATGGATTCATTCTTAAACTATGTAAGTAGGTAGGTAGACAGCGGAATATACGAAGCTAGTGCCGTTGAACTAAATCTATTCAATAATCATAAAGCGCTAGGTAACCCATGTATGGATTTAATCTATTATGCATGTTGTGTTCACCTAGTTCCTGAATTACCTACGGCCGAAGCTCTAAATTGAGAATTAATACCACACAATGGTACACGTAATGTGCATTGTAGGGACTCAAATTGATATGGCAGGCGCGGCTAATTTTCGTTGACCAGCTGTGGCCAGTCCAACGGGTGGATTTATAATAGATTTACGATGTAGGTGAAACGTTTTGGTTAAGCCTCATTAAACATGGTATATACTTGTTTGTCCTTCTTTATCGTGTTTTTTTTTCATTGCATTTAAATCTACAAACTGTCCTCCGTCTGTAGGTATCTTCGTAAATCTTGTTGAAGATTCAATAATTTCTGAGATTTTAGAAACGCGTTCTAAATTCAGTTTGTTTATTTAATTAATAAATTGAATCCACACTATGTTGTAGAACAAAAACATTTTAGTTTTGACTAAGCTTTTGGTTAGTTTAAAATAAGGAGTGACGTGCAAGTTCAGTTTCAAGCAAGTGCGGGAGCGTAAGCGCAGGTTAGCAACCCAGCAGTATAGCATTTGCTATCGTGTTAGCATCATACAATCTGTGATCAAAGGGATTGGATTATCATGCATAGCTTAGTAAAAATATGCTTCACGAGTTTCATTTCTGAAGTACCTCTTCTTATCTATTATGTAGATACATAAACTTATCCACAAGTGTCTTCCTTATTATTTTGTCAGTCCCTGCCGGCAGTTTTTGGAGATCTAGTTTTCTTTACGATTTATTAAATTAGCATACTTTTGCATATATTAAACCGTCATCATCGCATAATGGTTGAACAAACAGTAATTTGATCGTAAATATTTACGTCAGCTTTCATAGGAACTTTGTGGTAAAAATTGTAAATCTGACTAATGCGACCTAATTTTGTTGTGGCATCATCAAGCTGTCTGTACAATGAATAATTTTCATTTAAATTTGTGACCAACAGTTTAGTCACTGCTATTGAATAGGCCGATTCATTTCTTTCCGTGGGAAGATAACTTTTAATGGTGGCAATCATAAACGTCAATGCGGTCACATCGGTCTGTTACGTGACGTAATAGAAATGATTAAGTAGAAACCATGTTGCAGTAAAAAAAGATTATTCCCTGATTTATTTGTCTATTTTAGCCATGAACGTTTTGGTTGGCTTGTAAGATGCAACGTTACGTTTTCCACATTAGGACAAAAATTTAGAGACTTTTGGAGGCATAATCCCTTTTTCGTATGATTGCTAGATGCACCAATCTGCTTATGCAACTTCAATACTTTATTTCAAGCGGTGCATATAAGAACTTTGAAAGTTATATTTCACTACGGAAACTATGGAAGATTGGCCACAGAAGGCAACCTGCCAGGAAGAGAGGGACGTATGGGGGAGAACCTTTCCCAGCAATAGGACAATAGGTTAAATAAAAAAAGAACTCGGGCTTTTTTTTTTCTGTGTAGGCTGAAGTTTTATGCTTCCTCGAAGCTACTATTAAGTTCGACAATTACTGTTAATTCGTGCCGGATCGAGACGGTAATGATGTTTAATTACACCTGCTGTCTTCTCTGTCTTGTACATACAAGACAAAAAACATTTTTTGTTATGAGCTACCAGAGGCGTACCGAAAGAGACCCTGTCTCAAATTAATGATGTAAGGGGCCCTTTATATACATCTGTAGCGAAACCCTAAAGAATGATTGTTTTTTTTTTAATTTATAAAACAGCGCCCTGACTCGGATAGCTATAGCTGTCGTTGTAGTATTACTATAAAAATGTAAGAGCAAGCGAAGTAAGGTGGAAAATTCGAGCTTTCTGACTGGGATGGGTAAAGTTTTCATAGTTATTTCAATAAGAGATTGCAATAGCGAGCGAAGTGAGGTTGAAAATTCGAGCATCCTCACTCGGATAGGTTCATCACAAACAAATTAAGTTAACTTTACATAATGTATTTATTCATTCATCAGTAATCATTACCGATAAGAATTTCAGATTTTGAATAACATTTTACGAATTTACGTTTCCACACGTTGGGGCCCCTGTTGCTAGGGGCCCCCGTATCTTCGACACGGCTGTTCCGGCGGCGGCGGCGGTAGCAACGGCCCTGCGAGAAAACTAATTTCAAGGTATTTAATGCGGTGTTTTATTTTCAGACTTGGCTGTGGATGTCCTTGCCATTGACTTGCTTCGTCTTGGATCTTTTGTGGCGAATCTGTACTAGGAATAGAGCGAGAGTTAATATATTGGAAGTAAGTTTTAAAGAATACTACCACCTTATAATTATGTACTACTTAATTATTTGTTGATAATTATTTCTAGAATTCCAGTATGAGTAATCTATGTATTACCCCTTTTGCTGCCCAGTTCAAAAATACGATTTAACTTGTATATTATAATTTTTGGCAAATTAAATAATGCGTAGGTACCTACTATAATTTGCAGGTAGGTAGGTAGGTAGGGGGGTGATGGGCATGTTCACATCTAATCTATAGCTTTTTACATGTACGACTCGGGAAGCGAGTTCTGGATTCATGAACAAACTCTTTTCGAACCGGGAGCCGGGTGCTGGGCACTAAAAGTGCTAATGAATTAAAAGCTTATGTTATTTCGATCTAGGCTATACCTACAATGTTCAGCAAAGTAAATAAACCTCAAACATACGAGGTTAATACGGTTTTATGTTCACATTTAACTGAAGATTTTCACGAAAATAGTTACGTGGGCAGTTTTAATCCAATAACCGATCAAGTTTTGCATAATCCTCTTATCGGGTAACGGTATTTTGGACTCGATAGAATTCATTGCATATTTTAGATTCGTATGATGTTTTAATTGCATTCTCTCTTTTATTACGCTTTTATGGGCTGTGTTTATTTAATCGAGTAATCTAGGATCGGTCATGAAACTTCGTGCCTTATTTTATATTTTACTTGTACTGAATGTCGTGATGGCCATATGGCTCTTCCCTTCTTGTACGAGCTCGTGGGTTCAAATTCAGGCAAGTACCAGAGTTAGTTTTCCAATCCAAATTTACTTTTTAAGTTTATCTTGGACATCTATGGCATCGGTAAAGGAAAACATCGTGAAATTTCATCATCGAAAATTAGAAATGTGAACTTATAATTGATATATTGTATCTGAAATCTCCAATCCACCAATGTTGATGCTCTCTTTATCAAAAGAAACCTTTGCCCTGAAGTGGGACGGTACCTGACGACTGTATGACAGCTGTCATTATTTATTTTTTGCACTATATCCCATAGGTATTGCTTCGAGTCTAGCGCAGTTTTACCATAGCACGCCTGGTGTTTCTTCCATATCATATCTCATGTCCATGACCCGTGATTTAGAAATTTTACAGCCTTCCTAACCAGTCCGCTTTCTATTTAACAGCGATCTTCACATTAATACTTATGCTTATCTTGTCACACTATTGATACTTGCCTAGATCATCCCACTATAATCCCAATGCAGAGAAAAGGCATTCCAACTCTCTTTTCACTTCTCCCTGTCTGTCTATTTCGGACCTCATGCAACTCCTATTTTAAAATTTAATATTTTTATTAAAATTCCTCTTGCCCTAGGTAGAATATTATGAGCAACCCCATTATTTCTTGCTCAACAGCCTGCTAACAGGTTATGGTCCCATGGGTAATTCCGCATTGATGGGATTAGCGGTTTGGGATGAATGAATTAACCTTGCTTGGCTTGTGTAATTTTCGATGGGATGTTGTAATATCTATGAGGTGGTAATGGGGTTACTCCGAAGTGTAATTTTAATTATATCCTATATTCCCGGTGGTGATGTAATGGTATATCTCCAATGACTACCCAGCGGTTTCACCCGATCCTGAAGATCGCAGCGTGATGATGCTAGCCCATAAACTTAATCAAGAATTGTGGTATGAAATGCAAAAAGGTTATTTCAAAGCAATTAGACATTTCAGAGGTTAGCGCGTTCAAAGATAAAAACAAACAAACTCTTCACTTTTAATACCACATTTTAGTACCACGGAGTACAGAAATATCGTGATTAGTAGTGTACTATTTAGATTATAATACAGATAAGCCTAGGATATTCGTTTAACGGCATTTAAGACATAGGACATTAATGATGTCCTTGTTTGGGTATCAACATTATGGATAGGTAGGTAAACCTAAATTAATTATAGCCACAGATCATGATAACTCACACCGTTCGAGTACCGATGGTTAAACCACGATCATAGACACACACACAACACACAACTAAACTATTAACATTATAGGTGCATCACATGGAGGGGCGCACCATAAGCTTGACAGTGAGCTGCCCACACGAGCTGCAGTGCCGCATGGGGCAGTATGTGCTGCTGCAGTGTTTGGACGTGTCCCTCATCGAGTGGCATCCCTTCACTGTCGTCAAGGTAATACTTACACAGGTACATAGATTTGGTGGCACGGTGGTCGTGCTGCCATAAATAGTGAAGCTTAGGGGAGACCCCGCTACAATATCCCCAGGGATGTGCCCTGACAGGCGTTGCACGAAGGGGCCACTGGGGTGGTCTTATAAGAGGACACGGTCATAGTATAAAGAGCAGGAAGTAAGTTATCTTCATACAAACGCACTGCGCGCGGTTTGTATGTGTGCGCGGTAGTATCTATGCGTCGCCGCAAGCACACTTAAAAAAATCTCGACTCATTTCGAGTTGTGCCAGTCGGGGCTAACACTGCACGAGTTTCGCGAGTCACGGCTTATTTTAAGCCCCTCGGTTTATTTTATCTTTTTTTATTATAAATAATGCTGCTCTGTATCTTGAATACATTTCTATATTTGATAGGAAAACCATTGTTGAACTTTATTGACTAATAAGAGATGTGTTATCTTTGGCAAGGGCCGGGTTTTAAACTAATGAATTTGTGGCAGTACAATAGTACTGTCACAAATTCATTAGTGAGGCCTGACAAACCCTGTACCCAGACAATAAAAGTAAAAAATACAACTTCCCGACCCTTGCCAATTTATAGGTACTGAATTAAAATTTAGCTAAAAGTGACAATCCTAAGACAGTAGATAGGCAATTATATCGCGGATTTCGACCCTTGCCAATTAATAGGTACTGAATTAAAATTTAGCTAAAAGTGACAACCCTAAGACAGTAGGCAATTATATCGCGGATTGGGCCGGAGATAACCTACTTCCCCTCTTTATACTATGACACGGTGCCTAATTCCGTGTGCTGATAGTGACCACTGGGGTGGTTTTAGTGAGGTAACAATTCTATACTCCCCGGTCTTGTCACCAAAGGCTGAACGCCTTTTGAAGATTTCCCCCCCGAAAGAAAAAAAGTTACATAGATTTATTTGTAGGTGAGTCCAGGCGGGGATTTCTGTGAGCTGGTTGAATTTATTGACAGATCTTTTGCCATTTTTAATCTTTTGCGCTTTACCAGCTTCTGGGGAGCCTTATTGACGTCAACGTTTTAGTGAAGACACACATACCTATGACGCATTTTATAAGTTAATTTAAAAGAAATAATGTTGAATGATTTATTACACGTTCCTCTGACGTGTTATTTCTAAGAAAATCTGGTCTGAGCATATCCACCTTAAAAAAACAAAATCTGCGTTTACGACTGCCTATCGAACATAAATTATTTTAAAGACAATAGGAATATTTTTTGAGTATTCATTTATTGAAAATAATAGCGGCAGATGTGCGCAGAATGAGTCATCCCCTAGGTATCTAGTTATTTTTGTATTGAGCAACGGGGCATCTTCGCAATTATTGTATAAATATAATATTTCTTTACACATTTTGCTAAAAAGTATGTATGAAAATATGGACCCCCTAGCTGTCCGAAACAAAACCATTTTATTTTGTTATTTTTTATCATATAAAAGCTTCATGTAACTCCACTTAAACTGTCGTGAATTATTTCTGTTCTAACCACACTATAATCAGTTATATAACAATAACTACAGTTGGAATATATTCAGTCATAAGTGCTATAACCTCGTGGGTGGGATGGGTGACTCCAAATATGGTGGTAAATCCATCAACAGTCACGCCTAAGTATAGGTAAGAGCATTTGCTTATTGACAATGGCTATTTTGTGGCATCTCAAAATGGTACGTTGTAATTGTAATGTTGCATCAAATGGTTGGACCGTAGCAGACTAGCAGATAGCGTTTTGACTGCCGACCATCATAGGATAAAAGCGTGAGTTTATGTATGTAAGTATGTGTGGGCAAATAACTGCCTTTATAAAAGATTTTGTATCATCAAATTATGTCATTCATATATAATATCTCTTTAGTCAGAATATTTCTTTATTGTGAAGTCATTTTATTTTCTTCTAGTAGTATTTTGTGACAAATGTCGGTCACGGTCTCACATTCAAGGTGTAAGAGTTAAAATATATATATTTTTGAACTACCTAAGCTGATTTTTCAGAATCATCTGGTAATAAAGTATACTCTCCGTAGCTCCCCTTGGCAAAGGCTCTTAGTAAAACGACCGGGAGGGAATTATAAATATGCTCTATACCATATGGGTATTTGTAACGCTAATACCAAACGCATTTGTTTTCACATTTCAGGTTCCTACATCGTACCAAAGAAGCTTCGTCGTGTGGATAAGAGTAAAGGGAGATTGGACTGAGTCGTTAGAAAAAATGTTGTTAGAAAGAAGGCTCAGTGAACTAAGGTAATCTGCTGACATTTTGATTTGTGTTCTACCGCTATTCATCCATAGATCACTGACCCTCAACATTGTTATTTATTTCATTTATTATTTCTGTTTCATAAAGTTTCACTTATTTACTGCTCACACTTACAGTACAGTATAAGTCCTAAAGAGAAGTTCATGGCCAAATAAAAACAGCCGCTCGGATCGATCGAAGGTACGCTTGCCAAAGTCAGTCTGTGGATGGGTGACCGTTCATTACATATCGACACACCTCCGTGCTTGGGCAATCACGTAAAGCCGTTGGTCCCGGCTGTCATTTGTAAATATTTGACAGTCGTATGGGGTGGTCAGAAGCACGAAAGTCTGCAGCCAGTTTTACCAAGGGGTATCGTGTTGACCAGTTACTGGATTGTGGAGGTCAGATAGGTAGTCTGCACAGCTACATCCGGTAAGACTGGAAGCTGACCCTAACACAGTTGGGAGAAGGCTAGGCAGATGATAAAGATCTAGATTTAGTATAAGTTTACGGCAATGATATGGAAGAGCGTAGTCTCATAATACAGGCATAGCTTTGCTTTAAAAGGAGGCCCATGATTATGCTAATTGTGACAATAAACTATTTTGTGACAACAAACTATTATTTACACCTCTTATTTACTGTTTCTTGTTCTCCTTCCTAATTTCCAGTGTACTGGTTGACGGACCGTTCTCAAGTCCTATGGAGAGCGTCTGTCGGAGTGATGTGGCGATCTGTGTGGCTGCGGGAGTAGGGATCACGCCGTTTGTTGCCGTGTTGCACGATATGTTGCTGTAAGAGTGCTTTTTTTTTTTTTTTAAACTAGGAATTTCTCCTGTATCGTGGGTGCGTTTACAAACATTAAAACTCACATACACAAACAGCCAGACCCGGAACAACTACATGTCATACAAATATTTGTTCTGTGCGGGGATCGAACTCACAACACGCGGCGCAGCAGCCGATGGCTCAACCACTGCGCCAACCGTGTCATCAACTGCTTTTTAAATAAAATACCTGTTACTGTGCTTAGGTTCTCCCTGCTTGAGTTTTTCCCAAAGAATTAAACTGCATCTTTACATTGGCGCTGATTCCCTTGTACACAAATTAAACTAAAATTAGAAGAGAATTAAATTAGAGAATTGATATCTCTCTCCGACAGACAAATCAAGGAAAGGACGGTGATGGATAAAAACTAAGTTAGAGACGTCAAGTTAGTTTATGCCTTAAAATGGAACTTCGCCGTGTTTTTGGTCAATGCTATGATAAGAAAGAGAAAGATGGAAATAACACAAATTTATTTTAGCTTGTCGACAAGGGAGACGGCACCACTGTTTAATATAATTGCGTATGTTGTTCTATAACGACGGGATAGATGAGAGATAAGCATTATGTTTGAATTTGTTTTAATGTATTAATTTGTTACTTCATTCTAATGTCTTAATTTGTTACGTTCCAGGAACCCACGCAACCGTCTACCCGGCAGAATCCACCTACTCTGGATAGTAAGACACGAAAAAGAGCTAACATGGCTCGCAGACCTAGCGAACAAAACTATACTACAATTACGAAACGCAAACCGCCCAGACAGACTGCACGTAGAATTTTACGTCACCAACACCCAAAATGAACTTAAAAACAATAGCGTTAAAGATCATAACCCCGTAGCACACATGGTTGTGATAAACGAGAAAGGTGTCAGTCATGTTTTAAGTAGAGATAGAGATGATGAAAGAATGACTTTGCTGACTCCGAATCTTAACAGGAATACTAACGAAGTGAAGTCAGGAGAAGATGGCGACAATAATTATAATATAGCAAAACAGTATCCTCTGATTGGATGTAGAGTTCGACGAGGGAGACCGCATTGGGATAGAGTTTTTGGATATTGGGTGCATTTATATCCTGAGTAAGTTAACTGTCTTTTAATATTTTACGTAGATTACTTATCTAAAGTTCCATAGATTATCTTAAAAAAAGAAAAAAAAATTGTGACTGCAGAAAAGCGTTTGACTGTGTTCATGCTGGTAAATCCGCAAATGAGTTTCATAATTATCTTTTTATGAGATGTGTGCATAATTAACGAGTTTCTTAAATCTTAATAGTTAACCTGACTTATGAACGTAGCTGGTTACTTACCTTAATTAATTAGTTGTATGAGGCAACCTAGGAGTGCCACAAGGTTCAATGTTGGGTTCCTTTTTAATTTTATTTTCATGCAGCAGGCCCGTGTCTAGCAGCGAACGTCTTTTGACTGACATGATGAAATATTATAACACAAGCTCTGCTTAGCTTGGAGCTAGATGATGCTGTGTGGATTGTCCAGCATTATTTATTTTATTTTTTTATTTTTATTTTTATAATAGTTGAAATATTTTTATTTTCCGTAAAACTTACTTACCTTATTATATGATTTTGTATATATCTACATAATATATTAACGTATTGTCTTCGTTATTGTTTCAGGAACCATCTTGACCTGTTTTGCTGTGGACCAAAGAAATTAGTGAAATTATTAAGAAGCAACTGTAAAAAAGCTTCAAATACTAGTAAAACTACGTTTACATTCGTTCACGAAGGTTTCTCTTGAAACTACTCATTATTATAAATAAAAAGCATTTATTAAGCGATGGTGTTCTTTTATTTTCATCACCTAACCTTATAATAAATGTATTTGATTTGTGTGGACTTTCTTTGTGCAAGCACATGAGTGAGATACATACTGTTATTTTTCTAGTAGACATATAAAACTAATGATAATTTGAGTATATTTACACGTGTTATCAAAACCTATTCTGGATACAATGATAACTAGAATAGTAGTATTAGTATAGTATTTCTGTTTGCCTACATAGAATAAGAAATGAGTGAAAGAGGAAGTATGAAAGTGGCGCCTGTGACCGAGAAGTTGTGTGGAAAGCGGTTGTCATGGTATGGGCATGTGATGCGAAGGAATGAGGACCATGTTGTGAGGAAAGTTTTCAGTATGAATGTGCAGGGTTACATGAGTAGAGAAAGAGTAAAGAAAAGATGGATGGATTGTGTGAAAGATGATATGGCAAGAAAAGAGGTGACCCTTAAGATGACGGCAAATACAGATGTATGGAAGAAGAAAACATTCTGCGCCGACCCCAAATAAATTGGGATAACGGCAGGAGGATGACATTTCTGTTAGCCTACATTGTATGCCACTACTGGGCCAAGGCTTGCCTTTAAGCATTCATACCCGTTATCAAAAGTTCCATATTTATTTTTAGTTAAAACCAATTATTTCTGATCTCCTTTTAGACCAAATACAGAAGAAATAGACAAAATTTTTTTTTATCATGAGAGACTGTCAGAGGTTACGTCAAAATAATGTCTGACAAATCAAATTATTTGTAAAATGATTTTACAATACCGATGAAAATATTTATTACATTTAAGACAACACAGTATCAGTACGAAGGAATGACGCCTGGAATACCCGAAGCAAAGGAGAAAACAGTGAAAGAGAAAAAAACAAAGAAACAAAAGACCAAAGTAAGATAGTCTTTAAATCTTGTTGTGTTTCAATTCCCCTACCCACGGTCCAAAACACGGTCCACGGTTGAACAAATGCGCGGTCTCGTCTAATACATTATCCGTGTTAGAGAATATCAATTTAATATAGGTATGGTATGTAGAAACATCCTTGGAAACATCAACCTAATCTAGCTCTTATATATTTATTTAATGTTATGACTCGTGAAAGTGTTTTTAAAACCTACTTAGAGAAATAAATATAATTTATCATCTTTTACCATTGAAATTAATGTTATTTGCAGGCGAAATCAAAACGTAAACAACTTCTGCGAATTCGTTGCCCTATATGTTTTAACAACTTGGGGAAAGAATCAGTTGTTTCGACTCGGTGCGGCCATGTATTTTGCAGAAATTGTCTGCAGAAGGCGTTGTTACTCAAGCCTGTGTGTCCTACATGTCGGAGAAAGTTGACGGGCTATAAGGGCTATCATACTTTATACCTGGACGACAATGTATATGACGATTTTATGGACGATATTACCATCGGCCAATAATATCATTTGGAACGGCTTCTACTTTGAGTGTGGTGTGACTATTTAAAACAATATGAACAAATTGTAGTGTGGCCCATTTTAGGATTGTTAATTATTTTTGTATTAATGTTTTGTTTTTGTATTCAACAAAATGTCTCAGCAGTTTTATTGCCTAAAATAAACAAATTGAGTTAAAAGGTTTACGTACCTAGTTTTGTATTGCAATATTTAGGTGTGAAGAATTTGAGTCACCATTGTGTTATAATAAAAGACCAATAATAAATTATAAACCAAAAGTTACAGTAATAGAAACCCAAAATAAGCTGAGTTAAAAGCCACAAAGCGTGCCGCCTGCTTACTTTCGTTGAATACTTACGGATATTTGTCGGAAATGGCAGTCTCTTATCTAAACAAGTATATTCCGTGGGTACAGACGGTGGTATCTACGCTGGTAGTTGTCAAATAGTATAAAAGTATGGGAGAAGTTTACAGAAAAAAGATTGTGAGAGGAGTGTCCTTAAGATTACCCAAAACCGTTTTGGGTTTGTACCACCTAGACTAGAGGAATAAGCCACGCCACTTTTGCTTTCGGCCAATTGTACGAGAAGTATAGGCGTGCACATAAGAACTTGCACATGGTGTTAATCGATCTAGAGAAAGAGTATGGAAGGCCAAGGCGTGCTTTTGAAGTATGTAGAGTTAATTCGTGCAATGTACAATCAATCCAGGTCATTCTAATCCTTTGCTAGCTACACCGATAAGTTTAGTGCAGCTGGAGGCTTGCAACAAGGGTCTGCTGAAAGTCTCCTTTCTTATTACAGCTTCACAAAGCGAGCTCAAAAATTGTATCACATGCCTGGAAAATCATGGTTTTCGTTCGTACATACATTTGGAAATTATTAGGTTTGTCTATTTAAACGCAGATAAACTTAAGAATGAATAGAATGATGATGATGAATTGATTTCACATGGTTTTGCCTGCTGTCTTGTATGGATCAGTATGTTGTGCATGCAGCTGAGGTGAGAATGCTAAGAGGGAGTGTGGTGTTTAGCCAATGGATAGAATAAGCGATGAGGATAAGAGAAATTGTCCGGAAATACATAGTTTGTCACAGTATGGGCATGTGATTCGGGAGAATCAGGAACATGTAAAGAAAGTTTTGAGTAGGTATACCTAAATGTACATGGTTGTAAGAGTTGAGGAAAACCAAAAAAACGCTGGATAGGTATATTCTTTGAAAGCCGATACTATGGCGAGAAAGGAGCTGACTTAAACTGTGATCAACAACGTGAGAAAACCTGGACGTAAAATATAATAAGTCTGAAATTGCCAACCTGTCCCCGAGCAAGGATTTATTTACCAGTTTTAAGAACCAACATATAGTTTCCCAATATCAACGTTTCTAATTGATCCAGATAATTACCTATCGCTAAATATCTTTGCCCTTTATTGATTGTGCTGATAACAAGATCGGCTTACAGTCCAGGGATGCGGTAGCAAAGTTGACTGTCCGGTGCTCACTCTGCGCCGTAAGTATTTTAGATATAAGTATTGACGCTACTGGATCCTATTATTATGAAACCGCATATTTATGTCGTGTATAAGAGTCACATTTCTATATCCTTTATAAAACGTCAAACGCCACACTGACAATGTTACGAATGACACACAGGCTGACAGTTAACTGACATAACAGATCAGTCAGTCCAGTGACCAGTCACTAAACTTTCAAAATAAAAAAAAGATTGCTTTGCTTTATTTATTATTCTATCTGAACTAAAAAAAAGCGCAATGAATTTGAAAGCAGCAGAGAGAGAATTGAGTACTAATGCGTACATCAAGCTTTTTCATCAGAAATCAGAAAGCCCGGACGATATATACCAGAAATGTGTAAAAGTTCTAGCCAAGCATTATTTTACTGTGAAAAATATAATTCAGGTACGTAATTATGAATGATAATAATGCTGTTATCAATTTATTGACGTAGCAATGTTAGAACTTGTGTTATTATAATCGTCTTGCACATCGGAGGCAACAATATACTTGCCAATTCATTGGTATTTCAATAATATATTTCTCCAAACTTTTTGATATTTAGTGACGTGATTAGTAGACAAATCCCATTCGTTGAATATTTCTTAGTGTCCTCATTCACATCATTGCTGACAACTAACGTTCAATTAACAATAGAAACATTAATAAAAGAAAAATATCCATAATATGTGTATTTCTTGTAACTCATTGAAGTCAGAAAGTCTGACGGCCAGTCTTATCCAAAGGTATTGTGGTGCCCAATAACTGAGTTGAGAATGTTCGATAGCCTGTTGTTCAATGTATCCGGTTAGACTTAAAACCGAACCCATTATAGATGGGAAAAGGTTCAGCAGATGCTGTTGTGTGCCTTGCTTGTGCTATAAGATCTTTGTTAATGTCAAAATTAACATACAGGAAATATTAGCATGCCGAGACTCAATGGAAAGTCTGAACAAGCTCAACGAAAAAGGAAGGGCAGCTATATCCGTATTGAGGGACGAGATGGAGAATTTTGAACTTTATGGGAGGGATATTGGGAATATATACTCTAGTGAAGTGGAGGCCCAGAGGCATCAGCTAGCTTGGTAAGTAGTACTTAAATTTACCTTCCAATTTTCGCCATTCTGAGCAATTATTAGCATTCATATTTCATGGAATTGACGCACAACTTGGTACCATGACTTAGTACATGATTTAAATTTTTCATAGGGTTTTTTCCTAATTCTTCTGATGTTTTTTTCATCTTGAACTGTAAAATGTCATGAATTCTATCTAATCCAAGGAGATTTTTATTGAAAAGTTAAATAATAGAAATGGTTACATAGACACAATGATTTTTTAAAGTGATTGCAACAGTAGCATCCTTTTTCTGAGGCACTATGTGGGGAGAATGGTCAAGTAACTAATTCCTTGCTTTATCTTTGTCTGCACATCCTGCTTCAGACACCTAATTGTCATGTTTTTTAACCTTGTTTGCATACTACTGACACTGGTTATAAGATTTTTTACTAACAAAATGGACTATATTCCTTACCAAATTGAATAAATAAATAAAATGTAATCAAAGGAAAAATATCAGAAATTAATTTTATGATTCTTGGTAAAGTTTTGTAATTAGGAAAAGTCCATGAAACATTTCAATACTCAATGTTGGGGGTTTCCAGGATTATGTACTGAAGTTAAGGTATCAGGTTGTGCAATGATGTCCCTTCCACCCTATGCAACTATAGTGTTATTATTTATGGAACTATGAGCAGAGAGTATGATTGTGGAGGGTTACAAGAGTAGAGCTAGACCAAAGATAATATGGCCAGAAAGGAGATGACTAATGAGGTGATGGCAAATTGAGATGGGCTGAATGGAAGAAGGTGTGTTGAGTCAACTCTAAATATATTGGGATAAGGGGTATCGTTTTGCCCAGTAACTGGGTTGAGGTGGTCAGATAGGCAGTTGCTCCCTGTAAAATGCTGGTATTCAGCTGCATCCGGTTAGACTGGTAGCAGACCTAACGGAAAAGGCTAGGCAGATGATGAAGGGCAGGTTCATGTAATGTCTCCTGGTAGCAAGAACACTGTTGAATTTTTTAAAATGCTCTTAATAAAGAACAATCTACATTGCTTTTTTGACAACAGATCTAATTATGTTGAAATTTACAGTCTTCTAAAGGAATTCAAGGATGCCAATATATCAAGCATGTTTGCCATAGAGAAAGCTGAAAGAGAAGAGTTGTTAAAAACAGGCGATGGAGATGATTTTGGCATCCGGAAAAGAAACACTAAAGTTGATAGAGATGGAATGTTCAAAATGTCTACAGGTACTATTTTGACTTAGTTAAAAAAATATATTTATTTACAATAACAGCCCTTAAAGGCGAAACACACAATGACCAGCGCCATGCAGCGTGGTGCGAGGTGCGTGGCGACGAACGACGAACACTGCGCGTGAATGCGTTTTCTCTGTCTTGCATTACGCGTGTTTTCTTTTACACGCAGAGTCGAGGAGTTGCGGATATCGGCCCGTCAAACAATACAATAAAATACGCGTGTTTTCTATACAAACACAGATACTTGCAAATAACGTAAGAACACGCGCTCCCGCGCTACCAAGCCAATCGCCGAATTCCAAAAAGCTGTTAGGGATCAATCAAAGTCATCATACATACATGGAATTTTTAAGTACAGAGGCCAGTACATCAAGCTACCCGAATCTGTAAAGTTTCGATAGTTTTTTAACTTTATTACAAAACACTAAGGTTCATGTTTAGAAAATTTGGGAATGTTTGGGATAGCTGGATGTGCTGGCGTCTTTACATAAAACATTTTTATTGTAAGTACACCATTTAACAGTGCCTGAGGTAGTTAAGAGGTGACGGAGGTGTTACCTCACGCAACATATCACCATACCTCTTCTGCACTATGCATTTATACCAAGTACCTTTTCAGTTACCATTAATTAGTAAATCTTTCAATCTCAAAGTTTTGTTTTGGTCTAGTGGCTACTAGTGCTACTGCAGAGAATGAGGTTCTAGGTTCAATTCCCAGGATGGACAAACTGTTAATTGGTTATTACTGAATTTACTTAGTAGTAGTCTGTAGCCTGGAATTGTGGCTGGTTAGTGGTAACAGGCTCGCCCCTTATTACATGGAACTAAAACATGAATGGCTAGATGTGGGCTTTCTTTAGGAATACCTCTGCCTAACCTACCCCCTTTAGAATAACAGGCGTGATGTTATGTTATGTATATAACTAAATTCAAGTACCACTTCTCAGTCTTGCCACATGCGAGTGACAATTGTAGCTATTAACCATTGACAATAATGAGTATCTTTAAATAAGTACATGTGTACAGTGACATGTGTACTGGCAGTGTGCCACAAATAAGTGGAACAAAGAAGATGAATAGTAACATGCTTGCGACTTTTCTATTTCGAACAGCTATGTTTATTTTCTTTGTTTACGTTTTAATTTGTGTTATACAGTAATTGGTGAGGGTGGTAGCCATGGAACGTAACACCCAAATGCTAGGATAATGATGACTGCTTGCTAATAGTGATTAGCATTTACTCTACTGATAGGACTCAGAAGGCCTAACAAAGTCTAATTGATGGGTGGCCAGGACCCGCAGCAAAGACAACAAGCTTTTGAATAAATAGTTTTTATGTTGGTATACATATTAAAGAAAATATCTTATCAAACTAGCAACAATACACACATAACATCACGCCTGTATTTCCCCGAAGGAATGGGCAGAGGTCTACCTACAGTACCCTACATTTCACCAGTTGATGTATTTTATAAGTCCCATGTAATAATGTGAGCCTATTGCCATCAACCGGGCACAAATCCAGACTCCAGGCTGTTACTGAGAAATTCGTAATGAAAAATCCCAGTAATACATTGCTGGACCCGGGAATCGAACCCATGACGTCATGCTTAGCAGTCGCTAACAGCAATTTTAATATAATATATCGTCGAGAGATACCTGAGCATTGTTGTTGACTGGTAATCCAAAAGACTAGCGGCATTGCCACATTGTATGGCAATGCTTGGCCTCTGGTAGACCGTGGTCAAGGTTAAAGTTAGCACTTGGGTTACGGGAAGTCCCATTTTAATTTAAAATGCACTTAAATATGTAGACATGTTTCAGTCTATCTAATCTAAACTAATGTTATAAAAAGAATAGGTTTGTTCTTTTGTCTGTGTTTATACACAAGTACTTAACCAATTTAAAAAATGGTTTCACTTATAGAGAGTTACATTACCAGTGAGTAACATGGGCCATATTTTAGTTTCAAAACTACTCTTTAAAGACGGTGGAAGGGATGTTGAAGTTCGAAGGGAAAAGTACGAAATTCACGCGGGCGAAATCGCGGACGAAGTGCTAGTCTTTTATAATTTATGAATGGTTATAATTATTTTGTTACAGGTGTGACTGAACAGCTGCTATCCATAAGCAGGCAACTAGCAGACACTGCACAGAGGAGTCAAGACACATTAGACAGCTTGGTGTCATCTAGTTCTACCGTTCATGTAAGTTTTTGAAGTTCTTTATGGTATGGGAGAAATCTTATAGCAATATTAAAAAAAAATCGTCACACTTTCTGACGCCATCTTGAAAAATATCGTCACATTTTCTGTCACTTTTGAAGGAGTGACTTACAAATAAATATTTTAATGATAACAAGTGATATATTAAATGGACTTATTGAAATTCATATAAATAACTAGTGAAAGTGAGAGATTATAATTAATATATATTAATACACACACATTTTTTTTATACCTTACCCTTTGAAATACCAATATTTAACACCTTAACTGCCATAAAACGAGACAATAGAAAATGTATTGTTTGTCGGTCACGTGACGTTTAAGGTGTTAAGTATTTCATTATAATTCTCTATGAATAAGAATAGTGGTGCCTACATTCGTTGTCGCTTAGAAATTCCATTGCTGTGATGCTATAAATGCTATTGTTGAAAAGAGTTTTTCAACAATGAATAATTAATTGATTCCTCCTCTTTTCTTAAAAAAAAACGTTGCCCCGCACTAGGAATTTCTCTTGTATTATGGGTGGGTATATACACTAACCAGACACTATTTGTGTTCTTGCATATCTAAAAATAATTATCATAATATGTATTATGTTTCAGGGTACTCAGTCGGAGCTTCACAACACAGCCAGCACAATATCAGAATCAGGCAAACTCCTAAAGAAATATGGTCGACGGGAGTTTACCGACAAAGTTATCATGTTCTTCGCATTCCTATTCTTTCTAGCTGTCTGCCTGTACATTGTACAGAAAAGGTTTTAATAATTGTAATAACCATTTAATCATTTTTTCAATCATCAATTAATCATTTGTATAGGACTATATTTATAATGGATTATGATAATTGAATTGTAAGTAATATATAATAAAAATTACTTGAATGTCATGGAGATGGTAATATTATTTCCATTCATATTTTATTTCATCACCCAGAGAGGATCATAATAATATTAGTTTTAAACAACGCCATCTGTTGGTAATGTGTAGTACTACCAAGCCAATCTGAGTTTATTTAGTTGCATTTTTCTTGTGATAGATGTCGCGACTAACGTAAACGTCACACCTATCGTCTCCCAAAGGGTGGGCAGATGACGTTTACCCCGATGATCCAGTTTATTGATACCTGTGGTGTTTCTGGTACCATTATTGTAGGTAGTTTCAGGGGTGAAACTATGGACGGTATCTCAGAGCTGTAGACCCACGGGGATGGTGGAGAGATTGTGAGTGCCTGGAAACTGGTTATAAGACTAGTGGGAACATTACAATCTATCCTGAACCTGACGTTCTTCGTTTCATACTTCCGTGAGACCTCACCTCGGATCCAGCTCAAAACCAGCGTCAGGAACTAGATGTCTGGCAGTTTTGCTGAACTAGGCCTTTATGGCGCAGTCGCGATGCACACATGTTTTAAAAATATTTTTGCATAATTTAATTATTGTGTGCCTTTTGCTAAATTAATGCTTTTTCTTTCTTATTTTAATAATAGCGGCCTGCTACTAACAGGGTATTGGCCTTCTCTCATAAAAGTAAGGCGCGAGCATTAATCACCACGCTTGCTTAAGGCGGGGTGGTGATTTCAGACTCATATCAATTGATTAATTAATAATTTCAGTCCAGATTTCCTACGATGTTTTCCTTTGTCGATATCAGTAATTTCTAAGATAACCTAAAGAAGTACAAATTAATTGAAAATGTCACATTTTCACCTACCCAGATTCGAACCTACAACCTCGTGCATGAGAGACGATCCTTAAACCACGGCGCCATCACGACATGGCCGCAAAACTGTAACTAAACCCGTCCAAAAAGGTCAAAACAAGTTCGAGGTCATTTTTGTGATCATAATAACAACCTTAGCATCCAGTTAGTTTTCAGGGTTTCTATCTCACTTAGCATCGTTCGTTCCTGTTCCCTTCGCCTGGGAATACGGTGGACATAGAGAAACATATTAATATTGATTGTGACTGGTGTCGTGATAGGAAGGCCGTCTGATCGCACGGCCGTGGACAGCGACCCGTAGCGTACTTCTGAAGTACTGACTGACATATTATAGGTACTTATTATACCTCTGCGTCTTGCAAGGGTTCCGTATCTACTAAAATGATGAAGGTTTAATCTTTATGGTGTGTTTTCGTCCGTTGTTCTGTCACAGCTGCTTACTTCAGGGGTTAATATTGCTATAGACTTGAAATTTGTAATAGTTATAAACAATTAACCTAAAATACAGGCTCCGGCTTAGTTTGGGTACCAGTCTCCCGCAAATAAATAATTATTAATATTTTTAAGTGTTAAGTTTTTCTTTGTATTTATTTGTGGAAGAGTAATAAATGTATATTTAAATGCACTTACATATTAAGTGTGAGAATTATAGTCTACGAGTTTTATCAGACGCCCAGTGGCACATTTAGATAGCACGATAGACACCACGTGTATACCTACTACGTACGGTTAGCCACAGCTTTCTATTTATATTCTGTATAAGTTACAGGGTGTAATTACATACTTTTGACGACCGATGTGGTGTTGCGGGCGAAGGTCAGCCTGCGACGCAAAAGGTTGCGGGTTCGATTCCCGCTGTGGGACAAATGTTTGTACGATGTACAAAGTTTTTTTCCGGGTGTTCTGGGTATTTGCTATGTATAATAAAAAATATCTATCTATGTAATGTATTGTATTAAGTATATCAGTCATCTAGTACCCATAACACATGCTCTGCTTAGCTTGGGGCTAGATAATGCTGTGTGGAATATCCAGCATTATTTATTTATTTATTTATTCATACTTACCTAGTTTTGTATGCATAATAACAATCACATATCTAGCGTTCGAACCTTCTTGGACATTTATAATTAACACCTTTAAAGCCAAATGATCGACAAACAATACATTTTCTATTGTGTCTCATTGTTTGGGCAGTTGAGATGTTATTACATAATAAATAATGAAGATTAAAAAACCGAATTGTTAATCGACTTTTGTGGCTAAAAGTATCGACGATATCATTATCATTTCCATAGTAGGTGCTATCCTAGCCACCTTACTCTCAGTACATGCACGCCTGCATAATTTAGGTACCTTATTTGGTAATAAGTAGTGTCAGGTGCAAAGGTGCCAATCGTGGTGCCCTCTTCCTTACACGTTCGTTGTCGATAACACCATATTACATCGCAGCGACGACGCTTGAAAACCTCGTAAGTATTTTTAACAAATAGGATTTTGTTTTTTAACTGACGAAAAAAAAGGACATGGTTCTCAATTTGAAACGTATGTGTTTTTTTGTTTGAGCATGTTTAACTTTTAACAGTGAAGTCCGTTTTCAATTATATTTTTTTATCAGATAGGGTGAACTATTAAGTTGGTGAAAAAAAAACACCATTAAGTGTAGTTTTTTTTTCTCCAACTGATTTTTGTAACGTGTGACGATCAGTTGACATTAGGCTATTTGTATCTAAGATATTATAAACCGACCCACTGAAAAGCGACAAAAAAAAACCTTTTTTACAAAAACATTCGGTCGATTTTTGTATGTTATGACTTGAAAAAAAAACACTAAAGGTATACAATAACTTTAATTTCGGAAGTCTGTAGCTGCGTTTGTTTTGTTTTTTTTTTAGTTTTGCCATCGACTTCCAGATTAAAGTCGGTAGTTTAAAAAAAATACCTACTTATAAGAATATTATAGTTAAAAAAGCTCGTATAAAAAAACTATTTGAAATATTCAATAAAGATACCAGACTTTTGTCGCTAATTTATAATAAAAAAAAAACTGAAAATGGTCGCACAAACATTTCAAGACGTTTTTTTTGTAAAATAGCTTTTATATACTTACGAGGTTTTCACTTGTCGCCGACGTATAGGTAAGATAGAGGCTTACGTACCTCACAATCATGATAGGTCATCGCTGCAATGCCTTTACCTACATCTTCTATTGGAAATCTCACTTAGAGCTATCGTGTTTCGTAAGATGGTACAACCTAAGCTTCACATGCAATCAAATATGTCTATTGAAAATATAATGAGGAGACAGTATTTCTAATCTTATGTTAATTTACGAGTGACTTCTATCAATAAATCTGTTAGTTAAGTGAGAATGGAAGGTAGCATGTTTCTTTATGTATGTATCGATATCTATAAAGAAAATAAAGAAAGAAAAATCATTTATTTGGGACACGCACAGGTAATCAAAAACACAAAAAAAAGGAACTAAAATCTAAACAATAAAAACTCATTATCTGCCTAGTCTTTTCCCAACTATGTTGGGGTAAGCTTCCAGTCTGACCGGATGCAGCTGAATGCCAGTGTGTTACATGGAGCGACCACCTATCTGACCTCCACAACCCAGTTACTGGGCTACACGATACCCCTTGGTAAGACTGGCTGTCAGACTTTCTAAACAATTAAAGAAGCCAGCATATGCTGCGATATTTTAACATGGAGTAAAAACGATATTTTCTGTAATTTTCTTAAACTAACCTTTATGATTGTATTTTTCTCAGTAAATGCCTATTTCTGGAGTTGACTATGAATAATTATAATAAAGTCGTACCTATATATAACTTTAACGAGAAAATCTAATTAATAGGTTTATTCAATTGTTTTAATAGTAACGTGGAGGAAAATAAAATAATACTAAGTTCAATTATTAAATAACGTTCAATGAAGCGCCGATAGCAATGTATTTACGACATGTTTCTGCGTATTTCAATACGTAATCCTTCAGTAATTGGAACGCAGTGATAACTCGAACAGTTCAAGGATTTGATCAAATGCACGGATTGCAGTTGTTTGTGTGAACGGCTAGTATCATACTTAGAATCTTTCGGCAGTCAGAAGAGATATTTATTTATTTATCTGAACTTTTTCTTTTTGTTTTTCACTCCAACGACTAGTTCACTAAAAGAGATAAATACAGTATAATCTTATAAAATAAAGCTACAACAACGAAATTGCCACTTAAAGGTGTGCGTAGCTCATACATATCTTATTATTTAAGGAACATTAATGAGAATTAAAATTGAAGACTTTATTTAAAACTACTGCAAATAATAATATACATTTAAATTTTAAAAAGTCCCGTTCACTAAAACCTCTAAGAAACAAAAAATAAGCCTCGTACTCGCGTCCGGGAATCGCTAAGAATAAAATAAACTGCTGTAAACGTTGGCGGTTTCCCGACGCAAGTACTTAATTTTTATTTCACGCTTTTCAAACTACATACATATAAAATACCTACCTAGTACTCGTAGTAGGCACGCTTCAATCGACAATCTATCGAAACACGTAATTATGGCACATTATCTTGTGAAATAACCCAGATTTAAAGAGAAATAAGGATAACTGATTTTCATCAAACATAGCTAAGAACACTCCCGACTGATTCACCTTTCAAACGAAAAAAATAAATCAAAATCGGTTCATCCGTTCGGGACCAAGGATGCCACAGACAGACACACACACACAGACACGTCAAACTTATAATACCCCTTCATTTTTGCGTCGGGGGTTAAAAATAGCAAGTCATCATCGGGCTAGGTTTTTCCCAACTATGTTGGGGTCCGCTTCCAGTTTACAGTATTTTACATAGAGCAAGACGATACCCCTTGGTAAGACTGTTAGTCAGATTTTCGGGGTTTTAACTACCCGTAACGACTGTCAAAGATCTACAAATGACAAGCGGGACCAACGGCTTAACGTGCTTTCCGAGGCACTCAAATACTATAAGGAAAATGTTTTGTCTCTAAATCATAAACACGGTAGGTAGTAGCACGTCATGTTACCCATCTCAAACGCGGTAGTGCTCCGGATCTGGCATTAACCAGCGTAAATGGGTCTGTTGATATTGGATCTGCATGGCGATTGACGGACAATGAGTCATTGAGTCAGTGTTACGCGAATATCGGACGGCCTCCACCTCTAGCAGGGTTGCCCGGTAGCCCCTTTCTTTTAATTGAATATTTGCGAGCTTATTCCTGCTTTTCTTTCAGTGCCTAGTTGTTCTAGTGGTTACAAGCGGATTGATTCCCAGGTCGGACTTACTGTCATTGAGTTTTTCCACTAGGAATTTTCTTATTGCAGCTCGGAGTCTGGATTTGTGCGCGTTAGGCTCGGTCCATGTTACATGGGACTTAAACATAACTGGCGTAATGTGGGTGATTCTATAGTCGCACCTCTGTCTAACCCTTCTGGGAATACAGGGGTGATCTTATGTAATGTTGTTATTCATAAGTTTCGCAGGCAATGTCAGTAGTGCGAGAGTTAGCTTCGTAATTATATATTGATTCGTCTGGGAGTATGACACAAGAAATGTGAGTCATACAATGGTATGTTAAGAAGGTCACTTGTGAATAGAAAGAATTTATGAATGTAGGCTAGGTAATGAAGAGAGTTTCCATATAAGAGGTTAGTTCCTTTTTAATATTATGATCTCCTTTTTTTTTCAAGGCTATCAATATTACCCTTATCTTTCCAATCCTCTTTGTGCTTGCCTTTCCCAGTTTGATACCATGAGTTTAGTACAGACAGCACATCAAGCTACCCCAAACTGTATATTTTTCCCAATTGAACATGAACCATATTCAATTGCAATAAAGTTGAAAAACTATCAAAGAAATTTGTCAGTTAGTTAAAACCTAAGGTTGTTGAAATTTTTCTCCAGTTTTTTCTGATTTTCATTTGTTTTCTATTGTTTTTTTTTCCTTTAAACTGTAAAAAATCATGAGCAAATCATTTACTAACTGAATGAGATCCCTCACGAAGTTCATCGTTTTCGTTTTCTAGAAAATACGGCTTAATCCAGGCTTATCCATCCCATCCAGACAGCCCTACACGTTTAGACGGCATTGAGATGCATTAACAAATAATTTGTCACCGGCTCGGAGGTCGCCCCATTAGCTCTGAATTCGGCACATGATAGTTTTAAGGCCGTTTCGCGAAATGATTGATGCCACAATAACTTTGGCAATGATTGGATCCCGTTGCGTTGACTTACGTAAGAGGTTTGTTGTGTCTAGATTTCACAACTAAATGTAATCTATCTATGTATATACATACTAGCTGACCCGGCAAACGTTGTTTTGCCATATAGAGGTTGGTGATAGAAGTTTGAAAAGTAATAATATAATAATATATAATAATAAATTTTTATTTACCAAAAAAGAACACAAATTTAACATTTTTAGGATCATGGCTATTTGGGCCAGAGCATAAGGACCCTGACTTCTAAACTAGGAAAAAACCTGTATCTTAGAAGTCAGTGCACCTTCGAAATTGTACTAACGAAAAAGCCAATACAATTACGATTACCTGGACAGGACCATGGTAACAATAAAAAAAAAGCAAAAATAAAAAAGTTACAGATCAAAGTAAGCTAATCCAGGGCAAAAATTATTGTTTGCGGAAACATAATAAAGAGAGAGAAAAATTATAATAACAAAACAAAAATAATAAAAATAAAAAAAGTAATAATGGTTCTGTGTGGTGGGTGTGTGTGAGGGTGTGTGTGTGATAGATGGTGAGAGTGTAGATTAAGTGGGGGTGTGTTTATATATAAGAATGATTGTGAGCGTAATATATAACAGCTAAAATATGGATTATATATATTTATTTTATTTATTTATTTATATATTATTTCTTTTACTTCATTTTTTTATTTTAACCGTCCATAACGAAAATTCAGTCCTTCAGAATGAAATAACTTCCCATCAAAAGATTCTCCGTCCTGCGATGATCGAGTTTCAAAAGATACTCTCGTAAGGCAGATTTGAACTGATACTTAGTTGAATGAAAAAAATTTAATTCTTTATTAAGCTGGTTGTAAATTTTTGAACTGTTGAAATGGTAGCACCTTTTAGCGAAAGATGTTTTACATGATTGTTGGGGAAAGACTGTATGTTTGACTCTGCCAGAAGGCTCTGATAGTGGGCGCGCAGAGTGTTTGCGGAGCATGGACTGGAAAATATACAACTGTCTTACTGTCAGAACTTTTGATTCAGCATATAGCTGTACTGTTGAATATCTCCGCGGACGATAGAAGAGAATCTTCAATACAGCTCTTTGCGCTCGTTCTAGTCGTAAGAAGACGTTTTCCGTAGCACCACCCCAGGCTGGAATACAGTACGCTAAGATCGATTGGCACAAAGCAAAATACACGACTTTTAGTGTGTCAGTATCAGCAGAATTTCGTAGTTTTTTGAAAACGTAAATCAGCTTACGAGTTCTGCTCACGAGTGTATCGAGGTGTTTATGCCAGTTCAGATATTGATCGATATGTACGCCTAAATATTTAACAGTTTGTGACTTAGCGATGGTAGGGCAGTCACAGAAATTTGTGGACTTGCATGAGTGAGCTTTAAGAGTGTAGGATGCCGGTGGACTAAGATTAGATTTAATAGCGAATGGTATGTAAAATGTTTTACTTACGTTCACCGTTAGTAAATTGTTACGTAGCCATTCCATAACACACGTCAGCGCCTTTTCTGCGTTTTGGTAGCATTGGGCCCAGTCTTTTCCGTCAACTAATAGGGAGGTGTCATCTGCGTAAGAAGTTATTTTACAGCTATTGATTTTTATCTGACATAGCTCGTTGATGTATATCAGGAAAAGTGTAGGGCCCAGAATACTACCTTGTGGAACACCGTACGTGATAGGACGCTCGTCGCTTTCATTTTGTTCGACTCTAACGGCTTGTGTTCGTCCTCTCAAGTAGTCTCGAAACATTTCCAACGCTAGACCCCGGATTCCAATGCTCTCCATTTTTTCCAGTAATTCAGGTGCAGAGACGGTGTCGAAGGCCTTAGATAAATCAATAAAGATGCCTAGACATTTTTGTTTGTTATCAAGAGTCCTCACAGCGTGTTCAGTCAATGCTAAAACGGCATCCTCGGTGCTCATTCCTCTACGAAAACCAAATTGGTTAGGAGGTAAAATATTATTGGTGTTGAGGAAAGAGAGAAGACTCTTGTTTAAAACTCGTTCAAGGATCTTTGACATAGCGGAAAGAACCGAGATAGGTCTGTAATTGTTGACATCGTCTCTGCGTCCGAATTTATGAATAGGGTGAACCACTGCTCGTTTAAAGACCGCTGGAAATACACCTGATGAAATGGCCAGATTGCATACATGCGTAATGATGGGGACCAGCACTGTCCTGGTGGCCCTAATTACGTTTAAAGGGATGCCGTCCCAGCCTGTAGCGGAATCAAGCTTCAGGGCTAAAATTATGTCCTCGACATCCATTTCTGTGGTTTCTAGGAGAACCATAAAAGTTGAAGTTGTATGTATTTTTCAATGCTAATACATAAAAAAATATAACAAAACAATATTTACCCTTAAATGATAAGGGTGATCCACCCGGTAAACCTTAATTTAGGGATATAAAAATAGATGTTGGCCGATTCTCAGACCTACCCGATATGCACACAAAATTTCATACAAATCAGTTAAGCCGTTTCGGAGGAGTATGGTAACTAACATTGTGACACGAGAATTTTATATATAAGAAGATATAAAAATGAATTCCTAATTCCCTTAGTCGCGGCATCACATGTGTACGGCTGTACCAATATCGCTAATTCTTTGTTTGTTGTGTTTGTTAATGTAAGGTGAAGGTTCGTATGAAAGTAAAGACTAAATAAGTTGCGCGGGACATTACAAAGTAAGTTGCATTTGACAGTTCGCGCGTTTGAAGACTGGGAATTTTAACTGCAGGTAACACCGCGGGGCGCCGCAAGTATCTAAATAGTTTTTAGACATAACGTTTAGCTTTTATTTAGGTATAACGTTTAGGTGTCGCCTAGTCGTAGTGATAACGGGTATTAGTGAATTAGTCGGTATCGTCATCATCATCATCAGGCTCAATTAGTCCACTGCTGGACATAATGAGCGCCATAGCGTTATAGGTACATCTTTTTAAATAACTACAAAATCTTTTTAAATCCTAAGCATGTCAGTCGTTAGTAACCTGCAGATAAACTTGAAATCTATGTATGTACATATGTTTGTGTGTTTGGAACTTTTTTCTTTTTTGACGTAGGTATTCATTATATTTTATTTTGTAGTCCGTACTCGCAGGGAAAATGCTTCTGCGTAGGTACTATATGTCAATGTATATACACATACATACGAGTACTATGTATTATGTTATGTGTTACTAAAATCTAAAACAAAAGTTGTTTGTGGGACGACACTCGGCTGATTGAGGATTATTAAAAATTTAACACTGACAACTAATAAGAACAGAGTTGATTTATATTTTCTAAAATGGCCAGTTCATTAAAAAGGTTTTAGGTTGATATCAACTAGACATTGGTCCAAGCTTTATACTGATTTGTCCTCTTTTGTGATACTTAAAGAGATAGATGCAAGTTTCTACGCATTTGTGTGTTCAGTACCTTAAAAGGGATTTTATGTCCTGAATTGATAAAGGAAAGAATTTAAAAACTGACCAAGGTTTAAGCAACTCGACTGTACATTCACTTTAAATAATACAGTTCATATGCGAACAGCAGATGAACCTATAACTCTTAAGACCTAATAAGCCTGTCAGTTGGCCCTGTACGCGTGTGTGGCCTCAACCTTACACGTTAAACGCAGCTCGTCTGGCAGCCGCGACCAGGCAGGATGGCCCGCGCCGTGTCGTCTACGCACACTGGCAATGAACTTGGGTAAGGTCAGTTCAATCGCGTTCCTGCGTGTGATCGCTTTCTTGACGATGATGGGATTCAGTAAATATTAGGACCTTTAATAAAGATCTCTGTAGAGGTGTTTTTTTTAAATATCATCAGATTTACCTACTTCAATTTTGAATTTGAGTTTAATATTGAAATGCAAAATTTTGTGGTATCTAATCTAATGTAAATTTCGAAAAGCAATAGAGTCAACACAACTCTACATAAACAGCTCTTCACATAAACTCTCCAAGGAAAATAATTCATCAAATTCATCAGTTGCTTTCTGTGTGTATCGTTTGGATTGAACCACAAAGCAGTAAAAATTATCTATGGTTTGGAAAGCTCATATCGCCAACACACCGCCGAAAGGCTTCATTAAAGCGCACAATGTTGATGATACAGCAAACTCATTTATGCCATTTATGGCATGACATGAATGTGGATGTATTTTATAATATTTGTCACTTTCGTCTCTTGAATCTATAGTATCTAGCAGAATCTCCCATAACTTTTGATATTACAAATCGTGGAGCTTATTCGATACCCGGTGCTCCATGTAGCATTATATTTGATTGCATTTCTATATCTGTACAATAATAATAAATAAATAATGCTGGACAATCCACACAGCATCATCTAGCTGGGGCTAGATGATGCTGCGTTAGCAGCAGCTTGTGTTGTGGGTACTAGATGACTGATATGCTTAATACAATACATTACATAGATAGATATTTTTATTATAGCAAATAGTCAAATTATGGATTGAGACTTTGAATCCCATCTGTCCTCGTGTTGGCTACACGAGCACAGATGGGGACGACAGAAATCCAGGAAGACTATAAAGAAGTTACACTAGACTAGTGCCTCGTTTCAACTGTTAGGGCACTCGCACATATTCGCTTCCGCCATTACTGGTTGGCGACAGCTAGATTTCATACTGACATTTAGCGATGGACACCCACAGTCTACACGTGTGCGGCGAGTCGGCGTGAATCTACAAAATTTGTGAAAAGTGGGTAACCATCTATCTAGCTATAACCGACGCACGGATTAATGCGTAAGAACTGGCGAAGTTCGGTTAAACAAGCTGAACTGGCATTGGGCCAACCATGTCTGTCCAAGGACTACAGACAGACGAAACTACAAGTGGAGACCCGTGGCAGGCGTAGCGTGGGACGCACATAACTAGATAGACTCACGACCTTAAGAAGGCGACTGAGATAGACTGAATGCGGAAGGCGGAGAACCGGGTGCTTAAGGACAATTAAGGAGAGGCCTAGAACTATCTCTAGCAGTGGACTTGATTGATTGAGTGGAATAGAGTCGTGATCTTATTCAATCCTGTTAAGTATTTAATTAAATGACGATTCTATTCCACTTCTGTCTGATAATATTATTTCTCTCCATGTAATTTGTCACCGTCTGTTCGGTTTTGTTAGCATAAATACGTATCAGTAGACGAGCGATGTTTTCACTGAGCGTAACAAGCTAAAATAATTGGTATCAGCCATTGATGGGTAACTAATTACTTTATCTACAAGGCCTTTATGTCTGGCTCTCTTGGAATTGATACCTATATAGAAAATATATAGACGCATCAAGGTAGAAATGTTTCTTTTATGGCTGTTAACAAAAGTGGGCAAGAAACTTCTGCAAGATTTGCTTCTAGGGATACACATGCCTCCATTAGATACAGCTGTGTCCATATATGCGCCGCCCAATGGTATAAGAATGAATATATCAATATCTACAAAATAAAGTTGTCTAAAGCATAAAACCCAGCAGATAAAGGAATCCTAAATACAAAACTTCCCAGTATCAACACTTGAGACCTAATTAAGAAAGACAATAGACATTTTTAATTCCCTTACGATTTACATATGTGTGCTAAGAGAAGGCGCCGCTCATATAATTGAGTTTGCTCACTATTATTGTTATGTAAATGTGCCTTTTAATATTATTGGTATACGTAGTAGGTTGTACCGTGTACGTGTGTAACATGGATTTTGGTTGAAAGCGGGTGCATTTTTAACCCCCGACGTAAAAACGACGGGGTGTTATAAGTTTGACGTGTCTGTGTGTGTCTGTTTGTGGCATCGTAGCTCCAGAACGGATAAACCGATTTTTATTTTGATTTTTTTTTCGTTTGAAAGGTGAATTAGTCGGGAGTGTTCTTAGCTATGTTTGATGGAAATCAGTTAAATCGTTCTGGGTTTTTCGCAAGATAACGTGTCAGAATTACGTGTTTCGATAGATTGTCCATTGAAGCATTGTAGGTATATTATATGTAGTTGAAAAAGCATGAAATGAAAGTTTTTTAAAATTTAATATTGTAGATATTACTTTTGTGAATATTCAAGGTAGCAATCATGATTTAACATAGATTCTTTGGTATCCGTGTTTGTTCCACTTCAGGTCAAAGGTTTCTTGCCGTATGTGTTTCTTCTCAAAAAAAGACACATAGGTGTTCAGATTTATTTTCACCGTAGCTATACCCCAACCACCGTAGGTGGTCCCTTTTAGAAGAATATACCTTTTTGGCAGGATAGTGAAGTAAATTCTATGCTAGCGAGTTCTTAGAATCCAAACAAATTTTAATGTTTACAACCTAAGTGGCACCGAACTCCAGCAAATTTGGCATAGCCTCAAATACATACAACACAACATAGATCACAAAACAACATTCAATACGACACACACATCACATCATATCACACCACATCATGTCCCACATCACACAATGTGAATGCGTGTGTGTGTGACGAAAACAAAAGCTTATCTTAAATAGTTTTTCTTATCTTTTGTTATTTCGTCTGTTTAATGTTGTGTTTTTATTATCTTATCTGTGTGTCTGTCTGAGTGTGAAATCGTGTTTTTTTTTTCATTATTTTCAATCCGTGTACTCTCGACATTAAATACACAAGCTACGTATCGCTTGAGACCTCTAGATAGCAATAGAGTGGACATCAAATGGCCAGTTAACGTCCAAGCGCACATTATGACGTATAAAACGATAATGCATCCCTGCAGGTAAACTATATGGCTTTTAACTTCATAGCCGTCTTGAGGATGTTAGTTTATTGGCTGGTCTCATGTTGTGTACGTTGTATTTACTTGCTTTCCTATCTAGGCTGTCTGGAGCTTTTAGTGGGGTTCGTGATTCTTTGCGGCTTTTCTCGTTCTTGTGCTTGTTTCAGGATTATTCGATACGCTTGACTCACTAGTTTTTCTAGTGGTCGTAAGCGACTGCTGTGGTCTTGAGGCTGGTTTCGATTTCCAGGTCTGATAGTGTTCTTGATTGTTTCCATTTCGAATTTTCTCAATAGCAACACGGAGCCCGGATTTGTACCCAGTTGATGGCAATAGGTTTGCCACCTATTACATGGGACTTATACAATATTGGCGAAAAGTTGGTGTTACTGTAGGTGCACTTGTCTTCTACCTTGTAGTATGAGTCTGGACAATATTAGAATATTCCAATACGGGATTGAAAGTTAGTTTTGTTCCTCTTCATGAATATCGCACGACTTCTATACAGTTTCTTAGAAAGATGTCGAGTTGAATTTGCGGAAATTCTTTTTCTTACAATTTTTTTTCAACACATGTGCCACTTTTTCTAAGATTTATGTGTCTCTAATAGAAACTTGTTGGAGTCAGGCACAACTATTCCAGACTTATGAATTATATTGGTTACGCCAGATGTTAGTAGAGTGTTAACGTCTAAATTACAAAATGCCTGCGTGAACTCTTTTAAGGCTCTCCGAATTTCATGGACTTCGTTCAACCGCAAACATGCGATTTTGTAAGAAATTCATGTTATAGACGAGGAAAATATGACAAACATAACCATTTTTCTAAAGCAAAGAAATGATTACGTATGCAATTTGAGAAGTAAACAAGATTTATGTTAATGTAATAATGTGTGAATCATATACACGTCATTTTACGTGTGTGCTTCGGCGGGAAATGGTAGAACGAACAATGAGGCAATGTACAATGGGTTTATGTTTTACATTTCTTTGATAGCAATCAGTAGTGAGACAAAAAACGCATAAGTTACATGATACTCAGGCTATTTAATTATTTCACTAGTTGTAGATAAAATTCCATTTAAAGACAATATTGGGGTGGATTTCAACACACGTGACAACTTTAGTCGAAAGAAAAAACCATCCATAATTATTACGAGTTTAAAAAAGGAACGCAACGCATAACTGGTCTAGGTCGCCAGTAATTACATAGCGCGGCATAAGCCTGGTACACGATGAGGTAACTAAATATGCACATATTCTCAGTCTTACGCACAAACGTAGGTACCGGTTTGTACCACTTCAATGTTACCATACGTAAATATTGTAATCATTGATGGTACGATTACACTGATATCTATCAAATAACGTGTAATATGCATTTGAATGAAGTCGCAGGACTTTTATGACTGCATTATGACTTTATTATTAAGACTTCTGCATGTGTGTGCTTTATGAATATCAAACAGCTGTGACAAAGAAGTCTAAGGATTAAATCTATGTATCATGCTTTAATGGGAAAATCATGGTAAACCTAATAAATGTAGTAAGAATTGCATAATGAACTTGGTATTATTATGCGATTATAATAAATTAGTGATGTAAAATGATGCGTTCTTTGTTGATTAAAGCAGTATTGTTTCAACAATGTATTATTTCTACTAGGTTTGGACCTTGGCTAAAGTAATATACGGGGTGGAAGGTACATTGACGTTCCGATTCGATGAGTTTATTATTCTGAAGCAGTGTTGAAATTTTTTGTCGGCTTTTCTAAATTTCGTTTTCTGTCTGTTTACTTTTTTCATATAAATCTGATTTACCCGAAAAATTGACAGATTATTAAACGATAAATTGCAATTTAAAGCTATGTTCATCTTTTGTTTTCTAATGCACTTGAGACATTGACAGAATGGTCGACATCTTAGCTTGTCATATTCAAAAATAGAATAGAATACGATATTCATGATGCTAGTTCCATAATTCGGGCGTCACATCTTAAAAAAGTAGGTTATGTTTTAGGTCAACTTTGGTAACATTCAAAAAGTATGGTCACATCATGTGTTATCGGCTGTAGTACCACTTACGTTCAAAACATAAACTTTTGATTTTACTGTACTATGAAGTTTCGAACTTAGGAAACTTATAGTACACATCTAGTTTAGGTATATTATGAAGTTACGAAGTATCCATCAGTTATTTTATCTCATGTCTCTTGCCTTTTGCTGTGCAACTAGGTATGAAAGTTTAAGAAGCTTTTTCAATTCTGGAATATAAAGAAGAATCTCCAGGAATCTACAGTAATTTACCTACAGAAATAACGTACCAAAGACATTCACCCCCTTAAAAATAAACGACGACACGACACGGTTGGCGCAGAGGCTGAGTGATCGACTGCAGCGCCGCGTGTCGTGGATTCGATTCAAGCATGGAACAAATATTTGTATAGCCTATAGGTAGTTGGTCCGGGTCTGGCTATTCGTGACTTTAATTTTTTTGCAAACGCACCCACGACACAGGAGAAATTCTTAGAGTGAGGCAACGTTTTTTAAAAAGAAGAATAAATAATAAACGCCAAGGAAGTTACAACCAGTATAAACTTCATAATTACTAGCCATACTTTTTTCGAGGTTTGAGTTTGACATAACTTTTATTAAGAATACGTCAGTCAACTATTACCAATAGACACCTACCTCTAGAATCACTCCAGCCAGTTCGATATTCCGTAGGTGGCATAGACAATGGAGCAGCGTTTATATCAATAACACGATGCGGGCGTAAGCTGGTCCTATACAAATATTTCAACGTCCCTAGGGGTGGTATTTTGAAAGCATACGATTACAGCAGCGTCGTGAAACGGAGCTTGCACTCTGAAACACGGTTTAAATCGATTTGAATTGATTTTTGCGACTGTCAGAGTTGTTATAAGTATTTTAAAAAAAAGTGTGTGTTTGTGTGTGTGTGTATAATCTTAATGTCTTTTATGTTTATGTTGGATTAAGTATAATAATGACTGCGATGAAGTGTTTAAAAAGGTTCTAATTATATTCTATATACAAATAAATTATACTAAAACAAGCTCCTATGATGGTGTCTCAAAACCATAAAAAAAAACATTCTTATTTGTGAACACGATTAATTCAATAAGACCACAGTTTAGTTAGGTGGTCACAGTGTACTAGTATTCATTTTATTGCTTTAGTATTTTAAGACTTCCGTTATGTTCGACCATTGCTAAAAGCTTTTTTGACTAAATCTGTGGTCAAATAATATTTCATTAAGAACTGTTCACATGTGATAGTGAAGATAGAAACCTTATATTTGCAGAAAATCAAAGTTTCAAAAACTGAATGAAAACTTCTTCCACACGCCATATCAAGTAAAAGTTGCATAACTAAAAGCTTCTAGATAATATCGACGAAAATAAATCGAATCGTGAGTAATATCCCAAGAATGGAGATCGGTATGTAATTGAATCATATTATACACAAACTCGATTCATTGCGTTCCAAATTATACTGATTGACGATCGATTAATTTATCGGCAAGTAGGTCAAATATGTGTAAGTTATTTTGTTACTCAATGCGAGAATTCTGTTTGTCATTTTTTTTTAATACATGCTCACATAAACTTTGTCATTTGTAGATCTTTCACATTCGTTACGGGTAGTCAGAAACCCGAAAGTCTGACAACCAGTCTTACCAAGGGGTATCGTGTTGCCCAGTTACTGGGTTGTGGAGGTCAGATAGGCAGTCGCTCCATGTAAAACACTGATATTCAGCTGTATCCGGTTACAATGGAAGCCGACCCCAACATAGTTGGGAAAAGGCTAGGCAGATGATGATGATAGACATAAACTCTCGCCTTTTTCCCATGGACCCTAGGCAGAACGCCACACGCTACGATCCTTACATACTTCTTTCGCTTCGCTCACGTATTTTTCTTTCTTGAAGTTAAAAACAAACAACATAGAGATGTATGTTCCATTAGGTAAATTTTGGGATTCATCAATAGCAGCCCGTATGCTGGACTTGTGCCCGATTGATAGCAATAGGCTCTTCGCTATGACTTGGGATTTGAACATAACTGGAGAGATGTGGGTGTACAGTGTGTGTGTCTGTATTCAAAAATGTATTCATAGTTCTCGTGAACAGAAGGTTAATCGTTTTTAGTATCCATAGATTAAAATATGAATTCCTGACATGTCACCTACATTAATAATACTGGCCTGTAACTGTCCCACAGCACGGAAAAGGCGCACACAGAGAAGGTATGAGCATTAATCACCACGCTTGCTCAAAGCGGGTTCGAGGTTCCGGACTTATACGCATATTAATATAATAATGCGAAAGTTCCTGTTTGTTCATTTGTTTGTTTGTTACCTTTTCAAAATTAAACGGCTCATCTAATTCGTAATGAAATTTAGCAAGGATATTGATTTTATCCTAGGATCCTAGGACATAGGATAGTTTTTAATCCGCGATTTTGTCTGCATGTGTGATAACCGAAATTCACGCGGACGTCGTCGCGGCAAAGCTAGTTAAATATAAGTCAAGGCTTCCTCACGTATACGAGTATTCCTTCACCGACTTCAGTAATGTCTAAGATAAACTTAGAAAGTACCAAAGTAAATTGAAAAACGCATATTATCGGTACTTGCCCGGATTTGAAGCCACAACTTTGTGCATTAGAGGTGAGACCCAAAACACTATTCTAAAGCCTTTCTTGTCAAACTCAGTATAGGTACATATTAGGCAGATAATTAACTGAACATGTTATCGGAAACCATAGACAATGCATCAACTTGTTTGTGTTCATTCAAATTCATCTATTGACGAAATACCGGAGCCTGTTTACACCACGTATCGGGAATTAACGCGACATTTCACGACTAAACGTTAGTTAGTGGACCAAAATTATTCGTTTGCTTTGATACACGCTCGCGTTGCATTGGAGCCTATAATTGCAAAACTGTCGTTTGTGAATTTTGTGGGGCAACCGTTCTATTGATTTTACAACGTGTATTAGACGGGCAATTAACGTGTCTTGTTGGGCTGGCTATTAGTTTATAATTAGCATTCAATCAGTGGCAATTGCAGGGATCTGAATACTGTAATTTGAACTACGTAGATGTTCAATTATTTATTGATGACTGTTGATTTACACTGCATAGTAAGTTAGTAAAAAACTTTTATTCTCGTGTAATCAACATACAGATAATATCACGCCTGTTTTCCCCGAAGGGGTAGGCAAAGATGTACCTACATCTTTGCCTATTCCCAACAGGTACGTACCTACGTATAGTACACTCACATTACGCCAGTTAGGTTTCAGTCCCACGTGATAAGAACGGGCCTATTGCCATCAACCACACCCTAGGTTGCTACTGAGAAGTTCCAGGTGGAAATACCTTTTATCAATTTCCCGACCTGGGAATCAAGCCTTGGCTACGACGCTTGTCAGTAGTGCTTGCTACGAGACCAACGAGACCTAATGTTAAATTGAAAAGAAAGCCAGTGCAGATTAATGGAAAACCACAAATAAGACTAGACAAATCAAACTTGCGGTAATTTAAGTAACAGTAAGTATGCAATTTCATTTCTAAATAAAAACTACTTTGAATGAACCCGCGATATAGCGTGGAAGGACATCGACGCACACCATGACTTCAATACCTACATGAATCTGGACCGTTGAAATTTTTTGCTTGTTTTTCCTAACTTCTAGTATTTACACATATTGTAAGTATTAAAGGCAAAAGGTAGGCGATAAGGCAGTTGTGTGTGGGGACGCCGGGAGAGGTACGTTCTGTTAAGAACTACACTGACCTTATTGGTGATGTCGTTCAGAAATGTCAGGTGCGCCGTACTTGTAACAGACGCGACGTGCGCGTATGACATAAGCGAAGCAAGGAGTATGTAGGAATAATCCTTACAGACTCCTTGCTTCGCTTATGTCATACCTACCTGTCATGCCTACTATAAAGTAGGCGGCGTTCTGTAGTTTCTGCCAGCCCCAATGGAAAAAAGTTGTAAGTTTACGTATGTACATAATTTTGTGTGTTTATTAAAGACAAAAATCGATCAATAAAATTTGGAAATCGATAAATAAACTATACAAGGTAGGTGGGACATCGACGCACAACCTGAAACCACGAATTCAGTACATTACTCAGTTTCACACAACACAATAAGTTACAAAACACAGTTTCGCGTCTTTGTCACCTTCTAGGCGACATCTTAGTGGTTCATAAATTAAACCGGCTCCACTTAACAGTTGGAAATTTGGTACTGCATATGGCGGCGATAGCGGCGCGGTGGCGGAGACATGGGAGCAAAAAGTTTATGCTTCTCACTTCTGTCCACCACATTAGGGGGTCACTTCACTTAGTTGCAGCCGGTTTTATTTATTAGACCTCCGTTACCTTAAGAACTTGAAAAGGCGGAGGGAAGATTTCTTGCAGAAGTTGCGCAATGCGAGGTTAAGCGTTGTACTCTAATTTCAAATATTATAAACATTCGGGAAAGTTAAAAAAAAAAACCCAAAAGATAGGTGACATTCGAAATTCAAAAAACTACATCTGTCAAACTGTTGATTGTTTTATTTAGCTAAACAATGTAACCTCACTGAGAATGTAACGATGTTGCAACATTTTTTCGTATTTACTTTGAGCTGATTGGTCGATTTAGTTTGTTGGTACGTGGATTGTGTTGCAACGTTGCACGTGACGGGCAATATCCACTGGATAATGAACGTACCTTCACTAGTTTCATTTACAAGATTAATGGACGGCTGGTTTACATAATAATATAATAATACCAGCCTGTTACTTTTTCACTGTAGGGAAAAGGCTTCTTCTCATATAGAGACGGCACGAGCATTTAATAACCACACTTGCTGAATGCGGGTTAGCGAGTTCAGATCACGATGTTTTCCTTCACCGATGTCAGTAATATCTCAGAGAAACTTACAAAGTACATGAATGAATTCATATAGGCACTTTTCCTGGATTTTAACCCACAACCTCGTGCATGAAACGCGATGCTCTAACCAATGAGCCATTACGACCGTATGCATATACAATTATTATAATATTGTGGTAATCATTCTATGTAATAGTCTGGCAATTGGGTCAGAAGCCCACCTGAAAAGGGGTTATCGCAATGTATAAACACCAATAACACAAAGAGATTTATCCTTCCCTCAACAATAGTACCAAAAGCATAGACAAAGGAGGAATGTCTGTCGCCGTGTGTCTGTAATTCTACGTGCACTCATCGCTTTCAAACTTGAATACAGCTTTGTTGCATTCCGATCCACTTTGTAAACAGAAAATAGGTACAGGTACAGTGCACATAGCAGTAGTACGAGTATTTCCCCGGATAAATGCTTTTGCAAGGAGCTTTATTATCTACTGATAAAATCATGTATGCCTTTAACTTCAGCTTTAGTTTTTAAAACATGGTACCTTAGTAGGTACCGTGTATCATCGTTATCGTTTCTTCCATACATGTTTACTTATTTGCCGCCATATCAATACCTCGATGATCAATCTCAATGATCGAACGATGGATGGTTTGACAGATACTAGGAAGGATCCTAGTATCTGTCAAACCATCCATCGTTTCTTTGATCCTCCTGTAGAGAAATACCAATAGGAAGCTTTCCTGACAACATGATCCTAGACGATTTTAGTGAAAATTGGAATAAGTAGCCTTAGTCTTAGAAACTGATTTTTCAATAGTCAATTTACTTTTATCTGAAGATTAAAAATGGCGGTTTGACATATTTCCTATAGAATAGCTGTCAAAATGTCATTTTTTAATTTAATTCTCAATCTGTCAACTGAAAGATAAATGAGAATGGAACCAAAAATAACGAATGCGAAAAGAAATACCTTCACGTGGTTCTTTTACGTCCAACTACATCTAATTATAGCCTTGCAGTCTATAAATACGAAACTCGATTTTATGGCCCTATCGATGACTTATAAGGCAAGCAATCGAGTTAATAGTCTAAGCCAGTTAGCCACAAAACACACATATCCTGGCCACATGTGTTTTCATTATCCGCGAATTAGGCTAGTGAATGGTCGAGTAATTTATTTAGAGACTACGTGGTTCACATACGTGAGTGGCCAGTACTTGAATGCTAGTGAATTTAAAATACCGGTTAAACGCAGCACGAGAAGAATAATTTATACTTTATTCACTGGCACGTTGTTATTCATCGAAGTTATTGACAGGGGTGTTTTTTTTTATCGCTTTTGTTTCCAAAAATTATGAGTGTGACCTTTGTGTATTTGGTAAAATACAACAGTATTGAAGTAGGTAGTAAGGAAGTGGTATTTATAACATTATGTTAAAGCTATTGTGTCGAATAATAATAATAAATTACTATAATAACTTCTTCACTCTCTCATTTTATTTGAATGGCTAGTAAAGCATTGCATCGTCTCATGACAGCACAGAAACTGCACATTAAATCAAATTTCAAAATTCTAAGTGTCCAATAAAACCTCTACTAGACCGTGCACTTTAGCACCTTAGCATTTAAAAAAAGAACAGGCATAGACAATACTTCAGTCAGCCAATGCCAGAATACGAGTGGTGAAGCGTCGAGCTGAACCGTAAATTACGGACAGAGGTGAACGCTCGCACCACCCGTTGAACTTGACTCGCGGCTACCTTAACATTGCCTGCGTACCGTGAAGATATTATATAAGGAAATAATATGATCTAATCATGTGTCCTTTGCCACCGTTATAGTCGCAGTCTATGATTTTTATTTTGAAATTTGTACCCGTTCTTTTTTGTTTTCGTCAATGCTCCAGGTTTTATTGAAAAAAGTCTGATTGATTGATTGGAACTTTTTGGTTTCAGATTTTACTCTTCTACGTTTAGGTTTTCATTTTAAGGTTTACAGAGTGTTTGTATTAATTATTTTATTCGTAAGTCGTAATTTATTTAAGTATTTTTCGTATAATACTATTATAAACATGATTGTTTGTAGATATTAAACTCGCGTTTATCTTTGGAATTCTGTATTTAACTGTGTCATTGAACGTTGACATTAGAATAGAACGCAAAATGTTATTACTTGTGACCGTTAAGAATTAGCTATGACTATTATTAAATTGTTTATCAATAAGGAAATTGTAACGCTGCACAAAACTATACCGGTATACGAATAGATTACCCCACTTTGATATTTAAGTGCTAAACCCACTTACAATCCAGCTTGAAGCGAACAAAGTGTCTCAGCAGAACGCTTCCTGTTTACGAAACGTATTACAAAACGTACCCTTCGAATACTCCGCAGCAATCAGTGGTCCAATGCGGTTCCAGGGTATGGACCGTGAACCCTGCGCGCACGCACCCGTGTTTGTCCGCCGTCGGATGATCCGAGGCCGATATATAAGCCGTCGGCATGAACACCCGGCACCATTCGCGATTAAACGCCACCGGAGTGAGCTTCCGCAGACAGAGGCCAGTCTGACCGTCAACTGAATTGAAACAATTGTCTGCCACCCTTCCGCGATGTCTGCTGCGCTACGTATTCTCCTGGTCGCCGTGTTGTGCTTCGCCGTGACCGTCGAGTGCAAGCCCTTCTTCGACGCGATATACGACGCTATCAACGGCAACACGAGAAGAACTTACGGATACAGCGGCTACGGAAACTACGGCTACGACGGGTACGGCTATGGAAGCGGTTACCAACAACCCAACTACGGATACAAGCCGAGGAATGTAGAGCGTGCGCCGAGACAGGGGAAGACTTATAAGGAGATCTGCAGGGTCCACTTCCCCGACTCCATAGCAGTGCCGGGGGCGGGGGGCATCGTGTGCCCCTACTGAGGGTCAGATCGCGTGTTCTACGCAGTGGAGCGCCTGCTCCGTAGACGTAACATCATGAGGATGGGTTGAACTGGTTCAAAGCACCAACAATTCACAGATGATCTCGACTAGAAAATTTAGAATCACAGCATTTGTTTAATTACCGTTATGTTTGTATAGAATGTGAAGATGTCTTCAATAGTGTGTGCTGTAATATTTATTCTCTTTTCAGTGATTGTACTGGACGTCTCGATTATCGTAATCTTTTTCAAGTTTACGAAGTGCAAGTGTCAAGTGTCTTATTATTAAAACCACGATGTTTACAAAGCTAGGTTAACCTGTCCAAACATGTGATAAGTTACTTTATAGTTTCATTGTAATATAGCGTGTGATACGAAGTTTATCATTGCAGTGATAACCTTGTGATAATTCCTCTATTAGTGATTATTATAGCTACTTTAGTTTCTCTGGACACCGGACGCTTAGAACACGCGATAATAGTTTTAAAAATTGATTTGTAAATACGTAATGTGGCAAAATTATGATTGGCTTTTTGTACTTAGATGAAAAAAATTGTCTTTTAGATCCCAACTGTCTTTGAACTTCCATACTTTTTCAACCAAAGCGTTTCTTTTAATTTTATTTTACCAGTAGTTAAGTTTAAGTATTGTAAATATATTTTAAGTTTTAAAATAAATGTTATGAACTTATATACGTGTTTCAAGTCTGTTTAGCAAGAGGTTGTTGTGAATAAGGTCACTTTCGGGAGTGCGTGTCGTTACAATGATTTATCTGGGACACAACTCAATCAACAACGGACTCTTTGGTCATGTATCACTTATTTTGACAGACAACTTTTTATTTCTTTAGCCGTGATAATGTGTGCTAGTAGCAAAGGAATTTCTTGTTATGCCTTATTTGTCTGGCGCCAGCAGCACCTTGAGGTTTTAGAGTAAAAAATATAAATTATTTAGTCTATGTACAAGTCTGTATTTTAAAAGTAGAATTGCTTAGACGTTAACTGACAAAATATGGGTTAAACCACATTTTGTCAGTTAACGTCTAAGCAATTATACTAGATTTATTTATCTACAGTATTAATATTATAAAGAGGTGTAGTTTATAAGTTTGGATGCAAGACGGATTTTCCAAAACTCCTAATCCGATTTAATAAAATCTTTCAGTAATGGAAAGACACATTATCGACGAGTGATATAGGCTATCATTTTAATAAAGTTACATACGCAGAAGTAGCGGGTGGCTGCTAGTTCACAAGTAAGATCCTCATTTTAATTTGTTTCAAGAATTACTAAGGGTCTATTAAATTCAGCTAATATTTCAGTAGAGTATTAACTTAAGACCTCATAACTTTAGGTCATAGGATGTGGGCTGGGTACCTACCAGAGGGTCCAGCACCGGCACGGGCAATGGGCATTAGATCCAGCTTCCAGTCCTTTAGACGAGTAAATATTTCCAGCGAAATGAGCCATTGCCCATTGCGGTCACTAGGAAAATTGATCAAGAAAAATCCGTTGACAAATTTATAAGTATTTTCGAAAAAGATGGGTATGATAACAGCTGATGGGTATGGTGGAAGAAGTAGTGACAAAAATTGGAGAAAGATGACTAACAAAAGGTATTTATAAGTCAGATGTAAGCGGAAACGCCGGGAGGGGACGCCCTAGAAGGACATATCTTACTGGTGATGGTCTTAAAAAAAGTCAGGTGCGTAGTACTTGCAACTGGCGTGCGTGTAAGAGATGCAAGAACGTAAACGAAGCAAAAAGAGTATGTAAGGATCGTAGCAGTTGGCGTTCTGTAGTTTCTGCCTACCCACTTGGGATAAAGGCGTTAGTTTATATATGTGTGTGTATGGGTATGAGCTGCTTTACAAGCATAACATTTACGATCAGAATAAAGTTATAATATTTAGCTAATTATTACTTACGCATTATACGATTCTTACAAATGGAAATAAGGAAGAATATGCGCAGTCATAAAGCATAGTCGTAACTGTCTCTAGTTGTTGGTAAAGTTGCGTTGCGTTCATTTCTGATAGAACATTTACGAGCGCAGGCGCAGGTGTAGCTCTGACCTAAAATACGAGGGCACTGATTTATATGCGTGTTAGTTATTTATAATAGACGTATTATTATTGCTTATCTTAAACATTATCGATTTATTATTTTACGATATGCTAACTCTAGCTAGGCAAGTTGGAATATCGTAAAATGTTGATTGAATACTTACGCACCTTTTTTTTTTTTTAGAAATACACTTTGCCCCACACTAGGAATTACTCCTGTGTCGTGGGTGACCAACAGAACGCCACCTGTTACGATCCTTGCATACTCCTTTTATTCATTATTCTTTCTTTGTTTTTTACACGTCGCCCCACACTAGGATTTTCTCCTGTATCGTGGGCATTCGTGGGTGCATTCAAACACGCATAAGCAAACAGGCTGGCTAGGCTGTTGTTCCGACAACTACCTGTAGGCGCGCTGTGTTTTGCTTCCTTAAAGTATTATTGTATTAGAACATAGCTGACCCTGATTGGGGTGGACATGAAAAATAGATGTTGTACAAATCGGTCCAGCCGCTTCGGAGGTGTTTGGTAACAAACATTGCGACACGAGAATTTCAGATACCTACTAGCTGACTCAGCGAACGTGGTTTTGCCATATAGAGGTTGGTGATAGAAGGGTGAAAATTACGGGTTGTATGTATTTTTGTATGCTGTATCATAAAAAATAAAAACAAAAATTTAAAAACAAAAAAGGACCACCCTTAAAGTGTATGGTATGAAAAATAGATGTTGTCCGATTCGCAGACCTAACCCATATGCACACAAAATAAGCCATTTCGGAGGAGTTTAATTACAAACACCGTGACACGAGAATTTTATATATAAAACTAGAATTTTTTATAAGTATTAGACTAGAGATGCTAAATACAATACTTTAAATAGGCTATTTCTTTTATTTCAACTCCTTTTCTTAACTTGACTCGACTCATTGTTCTAAATTTGGTCCTCGTCACCGACCATTCCGATGTTAATAGTGTCAGCAACCATCTATTTCAATCTACAGAATAGGTGTTCTACTCCTAGATTCCATCCGCACGACGCCTAGATCAGCTGATAGAAGTAGGTCAGATGAACAAGATATGGGCCATTGGTCATAGTCGATACGCAATAAGTACCACGTTGGACTAGATGTGTGATGTGACCGTTTCTGAACTGTGATTTGATAAAATCGTGGCCATGGAGAAAAAAAATACCATGGTTAAGAAAGCAAAAATGAATATAAAAGTATTTGCCACACAATGACGACCTATGTGGCGCAGCGGGCAAAGGTCCTCCTGCGACGCAGGAGGTTGCGGGTTCGATTCCCGCCTTGGGACAAATGTTTGTAAGATCTACAAACATTTTTTCCGGGTGTTCTGGGTATTTGCTATGTATAATAAAATATATCTATCTATGTAATGTATCGTATTAAGTATATCAGTCATCTAGTACCCATAACACAAGCTCTGCTTAGCTTGGGGCTAGATGATGCTGTGTGGATTGTCCAGCATTATTTATTTATTTAAAATACTTTTGTGTATTGCACTCAAAAACTTAGTAAGTACTAGGAATTTCCAATGATAGTTTTAGTACATTTGTTGTCTACGTTATATTAGTGACTAGCTATTGACCGCGATTTCACCCGAGTGGATTCCATGGTGTTTTTTTGTTTGGAATCCTAGTTCTTTTTCTAAAACAGAAGTAGCTTAAGTTACTACTTATAAATAAAATTCATTTAATTCAGACTATTTAAATGTCCATATTTTGTTATTTATGATGACATTATCTTAAAACTATATTAGTCGTCAGGAGATCAGAGAATAATGTAATATATGTATTTGAAGGTATATTCTTACCTCATCAGCTATCTGCCAGTGGAAGTCGCGTCAAAATCGACCAAGCAGTTCCTGAGATAAGCCAAAACCAGAACCACGCAAACCGCGTAGTAAGTCTCCCAAAGGTTGACTAGTACACGTATAAAATGCCTACTAAAGGACATGAAGTCCGCCTCTGTATATTTGTGTGCTTATAGTATTAAAATGTTTGCTTATAGTATCTTTATGTATTTATTTTAATTTTACAGAAGGCTTACATACTAACAAACCAATCACATAAAGAGTGTAATACGAGTATTAATAAATAGCTAATTACAAGCCTCCATACAAAAATAAAAAAGGTCGATAAGAAGAAAGTACATACAAGTTAATATAATTAGTTAAGAGTGTAGTAGATAAGTTGATTATCCTTAAAAAATAACTGTGCCCACTTCCGTCTTGAGGTCGCCACACTGGTGCAGAAAAAGTTGACATTAAGGTCCCTAGGAAGTCCAGTATTTAAACTAAGTGCACTTCTTATTGAAAAAAAAATACATCCTTGTACTGATGAAAATTGTGGAGAAAAATAAACGCTCATTCATTGTATGATTTATTTCCTTTGCAATAATATGCTCTCCTTCCAAGCCTCATACAGAAAACCTGCAGAAAACGTATAGGTATGTGCAGTATATCGCACCTCCGTTCAAATAGTGTCGTAAGTCAAAAATCATAGTCTTTTATCCTCCTTGATTTTAATTTTAGTACTATAATCATGCTTTGTATTATTTCTGAGATAAGATTTTTAAGTTTTCTGAATGGTACAATAAAAGAGTGTTTACATTTTTTTTGAGTTGTGACACTATTTGAGCGGAGATGTAATATATAATTATGTGTATAAGTATGTGCAGTATCTGTGTGCCCACCTACTACAAATTAACTTCTAAAGTAGGCCAAACGTGTATCGTCAATTATCACAATTAGGCACAAGACATCGGGTTGGGTAACCCGATGATAGCTAAGAGGTGGAACTCGCCCAGAATTACATAGGACGCCTCTTAAACAAATCTGGCGAAATGTGGGTTTTCATCTCGGTGTGGATGGCCTCTGCCTTATCCTTTGGGGAATATTGGCGCTATGTTATGTTATCTATTATGCTGTGGTTTATTTGAGTTTATTGACCATGCTTCTCCACATAAAACTATTGTTTGGAAAGGGCAAGTAGAATCATCTTAGTATTTTATTTTAATTTTAAATTGAGTCCTTTTTAATGATTTACTAACTGAGTAGGCAGTCATTTTTCTCAAGACTGTATTCGTTTGCACGAGGTTGTGGGTTCAAATACGGGCCAGTACCAATACGATTTTTTAAAGATATGATATTTATTTTTGTAAAACATGAGTACATTAAAAATTTAATGTAATGGGTATAGAATAAAACAGGATCTGCATGTTTTGCCGTGTATGGCTTACAAAAAAAACAACAGTTCATAATGTATCTAGTTTGTAAACAAAACTTAGATATAACTCTGACATTGGTGAAGACATCTTGTAGAAACTTGACCAATTAATGTAAGTCTGTAATTGCTTACCCACGTTGAGCAGGCGTAGTGATTAATAGACAGTGCATTTTCTGAATGAGAAGAGGCCTCTGCCCTGTAGTATGACCGTATCAGGCTAGTATAATTTTGTGCGGAGCACTGCAGACGGAGAGGTCTATCTATGACAACGGCTGGTCCCGATAAAATCATCACCATCTTCGACTGATGACGTCCATCTACTGATCACATATTCGAAGACGGTACTCCACATCCACCATGACATAACATAACAAGGAAATCAAATACGAAACATTATAATGCGTCCGTTCATGTTCATTGATGCGCAAGAGTCGGCCACCCTCCAAACTTCATAACACCATGTAATAGCAACATGGCCGCGCATACAAATTGTCCTAAAATATGTTAAAACCATACCCGCCGCCCTTGAACGATGCAAAATGTAGTTTATTGTACTTACCAGTCTATTTTGACTTATAAATATTTAACTGGTGACTTCAAGGCAATGGTAGTTTTTATGTTGTTTAGAACTTAATTATTATTATTTGTCATATTTTAACGGGCATTAAGTGCTCCTGCGTACTCGGTATCCAAGCAAAAGCACCTATACTTCGTTTATAATAAGATTAAATAAATAATGACCAAGTAACGATGGTTAATGTGTTATATTGCTAAAATGACTGCTCTTTAGTGTTAAATTTTATAGGTTTATAGTAAACAGAATACATTGGCGCAAACTACGGCGCTTTACAAAAGCTGATAAGGAAATAACGACGACGTTATAACGATATTTTTCTAATCTTATTGTGAACAGAGTTATAGCCTGCTTAAGCCCGAAAATTTAGAAAATTCTTGGCTGCCTTACCCGCGAGCTCACTTAAGACTTTGTACAACTTTATCTTTTTTTGACAGGAAACCACTTAAGGGGTCATTGTGCTCATTACTACGATCAACTTTTAATATGAGACCAGCCATGAAATCGCGAAAAAAGAACAGCTGCTCATTACATTTTGACGATGTTAGATACTGGAACTTACTGAACGCTTGTTGTTTTCGGAATTCAGCTATATAGCTCTCTCTCAGCTTCAATAATGAGTAGAAAGACCGTTTAAGAGGTTTGCTGTCAACAAAAATAAAGGTTGTATTTTGGTTTGGCTGTTGCATGGCTGTCGCAACTGCTAAATGCGCACCTGCCCTTATAGTTAGTCAGTATCTACGGTTTCGCTTACGCAGCCAGTAGCTTTCAAGGTCAGTTAGTGTATACGGGGGTTTTCTTCTAATAGATAGGTACTGAAGTTCAACATCGTTTACAGATTTTCCTAGTAAGCAAATATTGCCTAAGTGGCCTTGTTTTGCCAGCTCAGACTTCCTAATGATTAACATAATTATAAGGGATAAACCAGCACCTCAATTGCTCACCATAACCCGACGAATTATGATGGATATTTTTAAAACATTGCTTCATTTGTTTGAAAATGTAGTCAGTCCAACAACGTAAAACACTCAATGAATATTGTTGAACTGTCAATATGAAAGGAATTGCCATTGTAAGTGTGTTGAACTGTAGCAGTCTACGGCCAGACCATGTAAAATACACAAACACAAGACCTTTCCTTCTTTCTTTATAATTAAATGCAAGTCAAGAGATGCGATTGACTGTTGAACATTCATTCAAGCAATCACAGCAGCTAAAGCGTGTGCTGACAATTTGTCACTTTAAATTTTGAGACTATTTTAGCTGTTCGGCGACGTAAAGGTTCCTTTTGGTGACCGCGTAACGGATGACGCTGCGTGAGAAAGCCACCCACGAGAAGCACTGATAATCTGGTGACGATCACAGGAAGCCGATGGATGAGAGCAGGGCAGGAGCAATAATTCTGGATTTTTAAAGACTTAGGACCAAGCAGCGGATGTCTTTTGGCTTAAATAATGATGAATTTTAGTCCCAGAAAGTTAGTTTTAGCGTTTCTACTTAGTCTTAATTATATTCTGATGCAAATTAACAAATTTTCTTTCTTTACATTTTCCTTCTTTTGCGAACCGGGACCAATGACAGATGTCCTCAAGGTTCCTCATGAGTTAAGATGTGTAATACATTCAGTCAACGCCCCAGGCAACGGTGGTTAATAATCTCATAAATCGATTGAAATTCGTGGTGGCCTTAGCGTACAAGGGGTCAAGAGGTGTCATTTAACCCACCTTTTTTACAAGGGGTCCTTTACCTTCTTTCCTGGAGAAGGCAATCCTTTGGACTCTTATTAGGTAAAACCACCATGGTAGTCATCCCTTGCAGTCGTCTCCAGTGCTGGTAAGGTGTTGTTTAGCTTAATTTTGACGATTAATACTAATTCATCAACATGCCAAGTATGTAAGGTTCTTCGATCGGCTCATTCAAAATGCTGGTATTCTGGCTAACCAGTTGCAGCTGGTTGGCGCAGGGGCTGAGCGATCGACTGTTGGACAGTGTCGTGGTTTCGATTCTCGCAAGGAACAAATATTTGTATGGCCTACAGGTATTTGTTTTGGGGTCTGCCTGTTTGTGTATGTAACTATAAGTGTTTGCAAAAACACCTACGATACAGGAGAAATACTAGTGTGGGGCAAAGTTTTTTAAGAAAAACAAAAACACAAAAATAGTTCCAATTGCGACAACTCAATTGTTGTAATCAGTGTCTTTAGTAATAGTTATATTCGATGTAGTCTCTGACGCGTCGCCACGGCATGCGTCGCCACGGCATGCGTCGCTACGTCAACAATCACTTATACCCGCAGCTACAGATGTTTCACATCACTAAATAAATACTACGTCATTTCTTCCTTATTTGTCAGGACATTTGAGGAGTTCATGTTTTTTTTTGTAGGAAGTACCTATAGGTAGGCATTAGTCATTTTGTATTTAGCCAGGTAAAGAACCGAGCGCCTCTTACTATGCCATGCGTATCATATTTATGTCGACGTGTTTAATGTTAATGAGCTGACGGTGATAGGTTAGAAGTATGGGTAAGTAAGGAATATCTTTTAATAATATAATAAAAAAATAGAGGTGACCCTTGAGATGACGGCAAATAGAGATGTATGGAAAAAGAAAACATGCTGCGCCGACCCCAAATAAATTGGGATAAGGGCAGGAGGATGATGATGATGAATATAATACAAAATAATTTTTACAATTTTTTATATTTTGTTTTAACATAACATCACGACTGTACTACCCGAAGGGTTAAACATAGGTGTGTGTGAATGGTACAAGCACATTTCGTTAGTTATGTTTAGTTCTCGTGTAATAGGGGGCGAGCCTATTGCCCGGGTACAAATAAATAAATAATGCTGGACAATCCACACAGCATCATCTAGCCCCAAGCTAAGCACAGCTTGTGTTATGGGCACTAGATGACTGATATACTTAATACAATACATTACATAGATATTTTTTTTTTATACATAGCAAATACCCAGAACACCCGGAACAAATCTTTGGTGATCGTACAAACATTTGTCCCAAGGCGGGAATCGAACCCGCAAACTCCTGAGTCGCAGGCGGACCTTCGCCCGCCGTGCCACATTGGTCGTCCAACACTGTGCTGCTACTGTGTAATTCCAAATGGAAAAACCCAATAACACCTTGCCTCGTTGTTCTGATAGTCGCAAGCGCAGTCTCATTACTTTTATTTTTGAAAAAATGCGGCGCTCACGTTAAATGATCAGAAGTACTAAGCAATTGAATCTACGTGCTAGCTTAAGGAAACTGCTCATTACATTTATGTTTAATTAAACACTTGTTAGTAACGACACATGTTTTACACAAAGCAATGACTTATTAAAGGATATTGATTATCTTCCGTTCATTTACATACATACATAAATAATACTATAACATCACGTCTGTAATCCCCGATGGGTTAGGTAGAGGTACAGCACCTATAGTACACCCATACTTCGCCAGTTCAGTTTAAGTCCCATGTAATAGGGAGCGAGCCTATTGACATCAATCGGACACAAATCCAGATTCCGGACTGCTCACAAATAGTAACTAGGTAATGTAATATTTTATTTGATATTATATTTACAGAATTACTTTCTCTAATTACAATATAAGACCAACTACATATATATGACGACCTATGTGACGCGGCGGGCGAAGGTCCGCCTGCGACGCAATAGGTTGCGGGTTCGATTCCCGCCCTGGGACAAATGTTTGTACGATCTACAAATATTTGTTCTGGGTGTCCTGGGTATTTTCCTATGTATAGTAAAAAAATTATCTATCTATGTAATGTATTGTATTAAGTATATCAGTCATAACACAAGCTCTGCTTAGCTTGGGTCTAAATGATGCTGTGTGGTTTGTCCAGCATTATTTCTTTATTTATATACTATACGAAAACAAAATAAAAAAGGGAGGAATACTAAATAAAACCCCGACCAAGATCACTCAGACGTCAAAGTACTCCTCCGATGCGATGTCATCTAAAAACGTGCCCAGAAGACTGGCAGCATGGCCACATAGGTTGTCAATTATTTAATATGTTAAATATTACACATCCGTCACACATAACCGTAAAACACACACTATTATTTTTTAAGCATATCATCTATAGGATTTAAAAAAAAAAAATACCGTGCACGTATGTTTCAAAACCTGTTCTCAAATAAATGTTCTTTTTTTCATAGACGCACGCCTATCCATAGATACTATAAAACGCCACCTGCTACGATCCAATTAATTATTTAATTGCAAATAAACATCATCATCATCCTCTTGCCCTTATCCCAATTTCATTTGGGATCGGCACAGCATGTCTTCTTCTTCCATACATCTCTATTTCCCGTCATCTCAGAAGTTACCTACTTCTTAGCCATATCAACTTTCACACAATCCATCCATCGTTTCCTGGGTCTCCCTCTTCTCTTGTAACCCTCTACATTCATACTCTAAACTTTCCTCACAACACGATTCCTTCGCATCACGTGTCCATACCATGACAGCCGATTTCCACACAACTTCTCTGTCATAGGCGCCACTTTCAGACTTCCTCTTATATACTCATTTCTTATTCTATCCATTCGCGTAACACCACCATAATTGCAAATAAACAATCCGTCATAATAAATAAATAAATATCAATATTGCTGGACAATCCACACAGCATCATCTAGCCCCAAGCTAAGCAGAGCTTGTGTTATGAGTACTAGATGACTGATATACTTAATACAATACATTACATATATAGATATTTTATATTATACATAGGAAATACCCAGAACACCCTGAACAAATATTTGTAGATCGTACAAACATTTGTACCAAGGCGGGAATCGAACCCGCAACCTCTTGCGTCGCAAGCGGACCTTTGCCAGCCGCGCCACATCGGTCGTCATAATACCTAGACTAGGTAATTATCAAATAAGAGTACCTACTGTATAGGTGACCTACTATTAATTTGGAGTAGATAAGAATACTTATTGTAAGTAAATAAAACCGATAAATAAATGCACTGATGACCAGTTGCATTAAGTAAGTAGATGGGAATTACATTATAAGTAGTAGCTGGATGATCGAAATTTGCTCGGATAATACGACGTTTTCTAAAAATGAAACTTAGCTAGAACGATTTATCGCCCCCGAAACCCCTTGCATACTAAATTTCATGAAAATCGTTATAGCCGTTTCCGAGATTCAGGTTATATAAATACAAGAATTGCTCGTTCAAAGCTATTTGATAGATTACTGAACTGCCTCGTTGGTCTAGTGGTCCATAGCACTACAGCTGAGGATGAGGCCCTGGCATCGATTCCCTGGTCAGGGAAAGTTTTGTTGTGTCTATCCATCTGGGATTTCTCAGTAGCAGCCTGGAGGCTAATTTAGCTATAGGCTTAGCACCTATTGCATGGTACTTGATTATAACTGGCATAACATAACATAACTGTTTAACCCTTCGTGGAATTCAAGCGTGATGTTATGAATATTAACAAAATGGATACATATATACCTTTAATATTTATCTTAACATACTCATAAATAAAATTGAAGTGTCTGTCTGTTTTGTCAAAATAACAGCTTTTTAATAATGCATTATGAAAGTTCATTTTTTTATTTTGTTTTACTGTCTGTTTTTTCCAGTTAGTATCCGAACAGAAGGACTGATTTTGATGAGTCTTCACTAGCAAATAGCTGTTGTTATAAGGAGTACCTGAAATTTTTAGTTTAGAAATAAAATTAGGGTTTCACGCAAAATGAATAAAAACCCAGTAATTGTACGTGGACGAAGTCGCGGGTAACAACTAGTCAACAATATACCTACATAGATTTATAGCGCATATTCATCAAATAGTATATTCCTGTGAAGGAAGCCATTGTTATATTTTCAATGGGTACAATAGACGAATAATAAATTATTTATGTTTAACTCCCAGAGTAACTTTAAAATACACAATAGATTTAAAATTATCACATTTAAATCAGTAGTCCGGTATGGAACGAAGTACTGTTTAGCGTAATAGTTGGTTACACAGAAATACAATTAGAAGGTACAGACGCCGACGGGATGTTCGGTTAGATTAACTCGAATTATATCCACTTTAATAAAAACAATGTCCGACTTTCATATTTCTAGTCTTCTCAGAGTGTAAAAAGCAATGAGTTCTAGATTCAAATACCTAATTACTTCTCAACTTTATACCGGAATTATTGTTAGTGAAAGAGCAAAGTTAATTGAACTTTTTTGAATGTTTAAGAACATGCTCGTAAGTCAGGTCTGATGATTTTATCTCTGGATATAAACAGTTTTAACTAAGAACTAAATGTTAAATAAAGCCTCAAGAAAAGAGATATTATATTAAACATATTTGATCAAATTACAATGGTAGTTCCAGAGTTTAGCACGTTTAAAACCGGATAACTGCGAGTCTGACTCGCGCATGGGTTCCGTACAAATGTTAGGTAATTGTACACCTACTTTCACCAAAATAAATAACATTAGGTACCTACTGAAACCACCGAACATTACTCTTCAGAAAAGATCTCTGGGAACTCGAGGGACTCTGGGATAAAGGGTCTTGACAGACAGGCAGACGAACAACGAAGTGATCCTTTAAGGGTACCGTTTTGTTCTCATTTACGTAACCCTAATAAAGAGCAGTATACATGTACTGATCGTGTTCACATTCATTAGTCAAATTTGACAGCAGTTTTAAGTAAACTTAGGATTACCGAACAAATATACATTGCAACTTTTAACTTTGTACATAACTAAATGTAAATTCAAGACTTCTCCATGCATTTGTAATTAGAGAATCGAGACTTAATTCCAATAACGGTATTGTGCCACCGTCGGGAGTTGATATCTCGTTATACGATTTATTAGAATTGAATTCTAAGCGCTAGTTGCGAAATTAATATAGTTACAAAGTGAGTTGCTACCTAATACCGAATAGATATACTAGAAATTAAATTCATGTGAACCAATGCATAGATAGAGTATTAATCCATATACTCGTAATATGTATATTAGTATTTTAAATGGGAAAGTGTGTGGGTCTGTTTGTCCGCTTTTCACACCTAGACCACAGAACGAATTTCAATAAAATTTGGCAGAGAGATATATTGCACCCCGGAAAAGGACATAGGCTACTTTTTTTATCAACAAACCACGCGGGCGAAGCCGCGGGAGGAAGCTAGTCTGCTCATAATTTTCCTACACTTGTCTGAGTTCTTCGTACAAAACTTACTCTTATAAATGATTGATTGTTCCTGAATATGATTCTGGCTCCTGAAATACAGGTATTCTAACCTAGCTCTGGAGCCAGAGTCTCACAATTTTCTGCAACCTGTTTTTATGGCAATAAAGAAATTTTAAAATTTATTGTTAATACTTAATGTTTTTGATACTGTTATTTGCCTATATGTAGACTCACGCCTTTTCCATTTTTGGGGTTACGTATGCATGTTATTTCCTAGTTTTTTCAATAAAAACGTTGCCCCACCGTAGAAATCTCTCCTGTATCGTGGGTGCGTCGCCAAACATTGAAACTCACATACACAAACAGCCAGACCCAGAACAACTACCTGTCATCAGACTGGTTGTCAGACTTTCGGGCTTCTGACCACCCTCAACGACTGTCAAAGATCTAAAAATGACACCCGGAACCAACGGCTTAACGTGCTTTCCGAGGCACGGAGGAGTCTCGATATGTAATTAACGGTCACCCATCCACAGACTGTCCTCGGCAAGCGTAGCTTAACCTTCGATAAACCCGTGCGGCTGTTTTTTATCTTATTTACCTGTCATACAAATATTCGTTCCGTCCGGGAGTCGGAACATCGACACGCAGCCTCTGTACCAACAGTGTAGACCTAGATTAAGGTATGAAAATAACCCGTCCTAAGAAATTCCAATTGGTATTATATTATACAGTCTAAGGCCAGTTTGCAAAGGTGTAGGCGTAGTGGGTATACCTTTATTTCATAATAAAAGCAAGTAGGTGAGTAACGTAGAAATGAAGCAGGATTCTAGTTTATTTATAGACAAGAATATCGATGAATCTATAAATAGATTGTATCGTTCTAAATGGGCACAGATATAGGCTGTTAGATAACTGTATCTATTTGATGGCGGAAAGAGATGAAGTATATCAGTATTATAAGCTTTCGTGAAAGATGATATGGCTAGGAGATAGTGGAAAATAGAGATGTATGGACACCAAATTAATTACGATTGGGGCAGGAGGATGATGATGATGATGCTGGATAGGGCATCGTTTTGTGAGTTTAAAAATGCAATGAACACTGTATATAACATTTAAAGTAAGTACTTGTTTTACCTACAACTTAAATAAAAGAAAAAAGAAAAACATGTGTTTGAGACACGCACATTGCTGGTGATATTAACGGCAAAAACTAAAACTGATACTAACAAATATCAAAGTACAGTATATAACAATACAAATAAAAATAATTAAAAAAAGACCTATCTTTGCATAATGCTGCGATAATTAACACATTAACTGCTCAATTGACGCCATAAACAATAGATAACCATTGTTAAAATCAGTTAAGTCTTTAGACCAATCAACAGTAACATACCATAAAATGAACCGAACTTAACGATCCCTTGCTAGTAAACATGACTAGTTTTCAAAATGCCTGCGGCCCGCGTTACCGCATAACATTTCAAATACAGGCCTACAGATGCGGCCCAAGAAAAGTTTGGGAGCCGCTGGTTTCGAGCTAACAGGCCTGAAACGGGGACGGAAGATAAGAACATGTTCGACAGCCGGCTTCAGTTTGACGCAGATCTTTGTCGTACTTTGTTGTTTTCATTACTTGCCCACTTTAAACAAAGTGTTTGAGATGGATCTGTATAGAGCTGTTGAGTCGCCAGAAAGTATGTTATAAACACAACACACAACCACACATACACACATTACACACGCACACACACATACACAAACACATATGATTACTTTTTTTTATAATTTGCCTCACAAGGGATTTCTCCTGCATCGTGGGTGCGATTACAAACATTCAAATTGACATACACAAACAGCCTGACCTGGAACAACTAACTGCAGGCCAAAGCTTTGTTCCGTGCGGGAATCGAACCCATTTCTTTCAAACATACCATGAAAACAAAAAATTGTTCGGGGTGGACCACACTTATCATTTAGTGGAATGAAAAATAGATTACGAGAACTCAGGCCTGCCGAATATACATTAAAAAGCCATAAAAATCGATCAAGCCGCAGAGAAGTATGGCGACTTACGATGGGATCATGACCTGTTATCATGCCCTGCCTGTCCTGTTGCTTGCACTTCACAGGAGCTGATGGACGCTACTGAAAGCGCCAAACTCGTCGCCAAATTTTGGGCTGACTCAATTTAAATTGATCGACACTCTAAGAAGAAGATGGCAACTAACATTGTGACACGAGAATTTTATATACAAGGTGCAGTTTTGCATCATCGTCAAAATTCAGGAGGATGTCACAATACACATAAATAAATAATCAATTTAAAATATGTTAACTGGTCAATAATTTATAAAGCTGCTATGTTAAATTCTTTAGATTTGACTGTATATCTATATAGATATATTCAAGTTAGTATTTATTTCTTGTTAGTTGACATTAAAAATAAATATAAATAATGAAAATAATGTTGGAATAAACGAGGCTATATAAATAATTCTCGATATTTTGTTATCTCTTCAAGTTCCACACAAAGGTGACGCATTGAATTGTTGCTCACATTTTAATTGGAATAATTAAAGCTACGTAAACACTTACGATAGTGTATTGTTTATCAATGAACACTTAACAGAACATGATTATTAAGGAGAACGCGCCAGAGTTACCCGCGAGAATCATTGTCTTACTTTTTGCAACTTACGGCTCAATGGTAAGTTACCTTTATGGTAATAAAAAAAAATCTGGAGTATCTACTCACTAAATATAAATTGTTCGAATTTATGCGTAATTGCATATTTTACAAAACATGATGTTTGAGGCCAATTCTTAGGTACTTAACGTGTATGTCTCCAAAGGTTGTCTGTAAGAGCTTGCATTTAACTGGTAACGCCGCCCATTGTAACACCATACGTAGATCTTAAAGTCACTATTTGAAAACTTTCATGGTGTACAAAAAAGAGTAGATATTCTAATCTATTCGTTGGACGATTTTAATGATTATATCGGCAAACACGTCATATTTGTTACGGTTGCAAATATCTATGTTACCATATATCATATTTAATACTAAGCTGTAAATAGTTTTAAACTTGGAGCAAAATTGAACTTCGCGGACTTCCCTGGTGCTTTCATCTTATATACGACGAAGTATTGAAGGGTGACTGGATTTGCGCGTCATCGTCATCCTTCTGCCCTTATCCCAATTTATTTGGGGTCGGCGCAGCATGTCTTCTTTTCCCATACATCTCTATTTGCCGTCATCTCAAAAGTCACCTCTTTTCTAGCCATATCATCTTTCACAAAATCCATCCATCTTTTCTGTGGTCTCCCTCTCTACTCTTGTAACCCTTGCGCGTATATAAATATCCATGATAATTTATTTACTTTTTCTTACCTACTCTCCGGAAATAATAAAGGCAAATTGCGACGAATCAAAAATTAACTCGGTTGAACCCGGAACAGTTCTACTAGTGGTCACCGAGGACGTCCACTTCACGCAAGTTTTGGATAACTTGCACTGACCTCTCGTGACCCCGTATTGTCCAGCAAGTATCGTGTAATCTTATCTTAACATGAGTCGGTCGCATAGTCGCGTCCATCGGTGCTTTTGTAAACGGCTTTACATTTGTTATTATAAAGAAATAAAGCAATGGACGTAAATTATAACTGCGGGGGATAAATGTGGTTTTCAAAAACGCTAAGAATAGAATAGAATACTCTGTATTGTGCACCATAAAACTTACAAATACTAACTTTAAAAGGTAAGGGGTTGTTTCAAGTTCTGAAAAGATTTCGGTAAAACCATAAATCCACTTAGGCATTGGTGGAAAATAAAACATTCATCTATACATGATATAATAAAATTGGCCGATGTCTGTTCAAATTATATATTGAAAAAATAATAATATGGATATTAAAGACCCCCGTCTTTATTAGAGTAACGGAAGCCAGAACAACAGTTTTTAAAATTGTATCTTGTGCCTGTATGTTTGTACACGCATTACGCAATAACTCCTGTATGAAATTGAATGCAGTTTTCACCAATGCAAAGCCAGAGGTCAAACTTAAAATGTAGACTCCATTTTACCGCAGGATCTATACATATAAAAAAATTGTAACCGGCCGTTGTCTGTACATTATAGACATTGAAGAAAAACGAATATTGGGGGACCTTTATTAGAGCAACAAAAGCCAAAAACAACAGTTTTTAGAATTTTAGATACTTGATTCTAAATTCCACGCGTAAAGTCAAGGAGAGAAACTAGTATAATATATATTTGTTATGTTAATATGTATTACTCATCGTCGCTGTAAATAATTTTAAATAGTTTAGTAACAATAGTTAAGTTAAGTTTAATAGTTCATAATTTTTTTTTTAAATAAATGAGTAGCTCAGTCGGAATATAAAAGAAGCAAATTAAATAATAAATCTCATTGAAATGGCGTGCTTTAAACCGTGACACGAATGTGAAAATTTATTTTGTGCTTCCACCAATTTTAGGTTCGTCCCCTATGTTATTACAGTTAACATAATGAAATATATTTGTTATTCAGATAAGTAGATCCTAACTTATCCTTACATATATAATTCTACTGTACGTGTGTATGTCACTGAACTCCTCCTAAACGGCTGGACCGATTTGAATGTTTTTTTTTGTATGCAATTGGGTAGCGCCCTGGATGGTTTAGATTCACAATTAGACCTGGTAGGTGGCGCGGTACGGGCAGGACGTCTGTTCGGTCCGCTAGTAATATTATAAATGCGAAAGTAAGTTTATTTGTTTCTTACCTTTTCACGCCTAAACCACTGTACGGATAATCCTGAAATTTTGCATAGACCTTTACGGTGTTGTGTTTGTGTTGGTGTTGAAGGGACATAGGGTACTTTTCATCCCGAAAAAAAAAATGTTCCCGAGGAAAACAACAATAACGTGCTTATGATAATAGATGGCGCCACGTGTCTTTCGAACTATGATTTAATTATATTATTATAGAAACTTTAGTTGTGTGCTATGAGTTGACACCACAGAAATCTTAATGCATCTTACGATTTCTGTGGTGTCGGAGGTGTCGCAGGAAAAAGCTAGTACAGTATAAAATGCTCTTAAACACGAGAACAAAGGACATCATCCAAGTTTTATGCTTACATTATCTAATACGGCGACATACAGGCGATTTCGGGGGCGATAAATCAATCTAGCTAGGTTTCATTTTCAGAAAACATTGTTTTATCCGAGCTAAGCCCGATCATCCAGGTACTTTTTCATAAAAAAAACCAGAGCTTAAGCCTGGTTTTAACACTCTGGATTATCTTGTGTATCTCTTTTAACGAGACGGTGTACGTCTATTAGTTTATTATTGTAACACAGAAGCTGCTGAAGCTTTCTTTTCATACTTTTTCATGAGTCGTGCTAAATCAAAAATACGCACAAAATATACTTTTCAATAAATAAATAAATAATGCTGGACAATCCACACAGCATCATCTAGCCCCAAGCTAAGCAGAGCTTGTGTTATGGGTACTAGATGACTGATATACTTAATACAATACATTACATAGATAGATATTTTTCATTATACATAGGAAATACCCAGAACACCTGAAACAAATATTTGTAGATCAAACAAACATTTGTCCCAAGGCGGGAATCGAACCCGCAACAGCTTCGACAGCGCAGACCTTCGCCCACTGCGCCACATAGGTCGTTCAATACATTTGTGATATGAGAATCGTACATCCAATAAAACATATATCCAAGAGTGTGGTATCATCATCTCTATGTATCGCCAAGCAGTCAAAGAAACATATCGTATCGATTTATAGAGAGACAGCTTCATCAATCAAACTGCTGGACTTTCTGAGCTATCTGTAGGCATATCAGGTTGACAGCTCCACTAACTTAGTTCGAAACAAGGTCCGATTATATTGTAGTGTTGTTTCGAGGTGTTTTTGTTAGTAAAACATCTAAGAAATGCGTGAGGTTTACTTAGTTTGTAGTATATGTTTTTTTTTGTTTTTCCTTAGCCTATGTTATCCCCCCACTGGGCAAAGGCCTCCCCCATAGTTTTCCAGTCCTCTCTCTGTGAGGATTCGTTGTTCGAGACGTCACGCCAGCGTTTTCTAGGCCTCCCTCGGCAACGACGCCCGTCTTCTGGCACCCACAGCATGACGACTCTGGCCCATCGCTCCTGACGCATTCTACGGACATGGCCCGCCCAATCCCTGCAATCTTATGATCCACATCAGCGATTTCAGTTTTTGAGCGTATTGTGGTGTTACGAGTTCTGTCGCTGAGCATGTAGTAAAAAAAAAGTAATACATGTACCAAAGTATTTTTATTTTCAAAGTTGAAATGTGTGTATACTTTAGGTACACCTAAAGGCACAAAAAACATTTATTCAGCACAGGATCAGGCACACAACTACACAATACTAAACAGCTAACATAAAAAAAGAAGAAAAAATAAGAAAAATTATATGAAACGCAAATAATAATAAAAAAACAAAAATATGTATGTGCCTTACGGCTGCGCTAAATGGGTCTAGTTCAGCAAAAATGCCAGACAATTAGTGCATGACGCTGGTTTTCAACTGGACCTGAGGTTGTGAGATGTCATGGACGTAAATCAGTTGTATAGTATAGTATAAGTAGACTTGTGGGTACTATCAAAAATCGAACACCATTAAAAACCTATAGCTCAAAAGTAAAAGAAAAATAATTGATACACAACGAACTCGAACAGTTTGCCCCACATTGTGGAAACTTCTTAACTTCATGGATATTTCTCAACACAACTTTAACAGAACTTACCTCAACAACATAGGTATTTGTAATTCGAATGCAACTTAAAAAAAAAGTCATTTATCTGCAGCCTGCACGTGCTTGCAACACTTGCAATGTCTGTCACACTTGCGAGACGTGTTTAAAACTAGATTTTTTGTGTGAGATATACATAAAACCAGGTGCAATTAAGAACATGGAATTAATTGCTGGTATAATAAGGATGCAAGTTTTTTTTCGTAATGTTCAAAGAGTGTACGACCAATGGATGTGCGATTAACTCTTGTGCGACAAAACTGTACTGCGACTATATACTTTGGCACACTATAAAAAAAAAAATATATAATTGATTTTATAAGTCCATATTTGGTTTGTAACAAATTAATTATCTTAAGACTAAGTTAGTAGCAGTTATAATGATTTAAAATTAAATTAAAATGAATTTTAAATTGAAAATAAAGAAATTAAAGTAAAAATGAAAATGACTTGACCAAAAGAAGAAAAATTAAAATATATGAGATTTTGGAAAAATCGGTACAAATTGCCGTTGAGCTGAAAATAATTTCTTACTATGCCTGCTTAATCAGAACTTCATAACAATGCAAATATCATAGTAGTAAGGTTTAAATAGAAATAATTAATACCTTCGTGTTTGCAATAGCTCCAATTTAATGTCTATCAAAGTTGATTATTGAGCAGATCTTGCGTGAAATAATTAGAAATCTCGTAAAATACACGCCGTAATTAAAGACACGCATCTATATATACATATAGGTACATATAATAAAATCATAACAGGCTGATGTCTGTACATTATAGATATTGAAGAAAAACACATACCTCCTCAAGGTATTTACTAGAACAACAGAAGCCAAGATAACAAGAATTATAAAATTCGTGTACAAATACTCATCACGCAAAACTACTGCATGGAATTGAATGCATGTTTTCATTGATGTTTTGCTACAGGTCTAACTTAATATATAACCTCATTTTTTTCTAAATTCCATATAAACAGTTTTATATATTATATGCCCGCGTTTCAAGCTCAAGGGCCATTTTAAACAGATTTATGAAAACTTCACACACTAATTTTTCGGTCATTTTTTGGCATAAGTCTTAATCAGTTCAAAATGTATTATGTGCGATAAGAGCTTCATTATATCCTTCATATACCCCACTTGCATCAGCTGTAAGGGACTGAAAATAGAAGTTCCACCATAAGGGTTCCTTATTCACCATTTCGGTTCCAAATCCTAGAAACAAAACACGACTAAAACAACCAAGGACATGAAATATAGCTGTCTATGTGGTAATTAATAATCTCGTAGCGACGTCCTGATTAGCCCCCGAGTGCGGGATTAGCTCAGAATCCAGTTGCATGAGGATTTACATCACATTTGTTTATTAGCCGTTTCCTACAGCCTTGCTTTTGAAACGGGATTTTGTACTGAAAACTTTGACGTGTGTTCAAGAATTTCCGAGCTGGGATTTTCTTTGAATTTCTGTTCGTTTGCACAAATTGTGGTTTTGAGTTTATTATGTCATCTATTAATGTAGTTTATACAGGGTGGAAGCACGTCTTCAAACCAAGAGTTCATAACATGAATCTGGAACCCCCAGATTAGACAACATCGTCGGATTTTCATCATTTCAAAAAAAAAAGTAAAAAAGTACCAGCCTATTACTGTCCCACTGCAGGGCAAAGGCCTCTTCTCATACAGAGAAGGCATGAGCATTAATCACCACGCTTGCTCAAGACGGGTTGGCGATTTCAGACTTATACTAATTACATAAGTCCAGGTTTCCTCACGATGTTTTCCTTCACCGATGTCAGTGATGTCCAAGATAAACTTAGAAAGTACATATGAATTGAAAAACTCTCATTGGTACTTGCCCAGGTTTGAACCCACAACCTCGTGCACAAGAGGCGAGGCCTAAACCACTGGGCCATCATGACTTTTTCATAAATTTATGGTTTATTTTTCTGATTTTTTTTTTCCTTATAATTGTAAATAATCTTGAGAAAATCATAATTTCTAGCTAACTAAGTAAATAATCACTTTTGAGTTAAAAATCTCATTGGGTTCGATAGAAAAAATTGATTCATAGGAAAAAAAATGATTCTAGATGAAAAGATCAGAGGAAAACGGAGGAATTAATAAAGCCCGGCGAAAAATTTCAACGTTTTTTCAGGATGTGCTTCAATGTGACTTCCATCCTGTATTTTGCTAATTAACGTAGAATTTGTAGAAATTTTGGAATATAGGAAACATAGTTTATTATATATATAAAAACAAACACCAATGAGGTTCAATAAAATAGACATTTCTTTTAAAACCACTATTTTGTTTGTGGTGCACAGAAAAAATCTATGAAAACTTTTCAGTTAAGTTTGTTTTAGAAAACTGCAACTGTTGACGTTATAATTTCTAAGAATCTAATAGGTAAGCATGGAGATGAAGCTTATATGTATTCAGCATTAAAAATAATTTGTGGTTAATAGAAATACATATATCATCTTCTCGAGCGAAAAGCTCGAGATGCAAATTTGGTCATTTTTAGTATATTACTTTTTTTGAAAGAAAAAACGCCTTAGTTTCACGCAAAAAGTTGATTTACATGTAATGCCCTTAATGACGGTTAATGAGAACCTCCTAAAACTCGCGACAGTGAATAAGCTGTAGTAATAAAATCATCCTAGACGGAGTTTCTTCCTCCTGTAAAGTTACCTCTTTCGCATATAACAGATTTTGACTCTAAGGCGACGATATAAAGGATACTATTTCGAGTTAATTACAGATCAAGTAAAAAAACACAAAGTCATCTACAAGTATCCAAGGTCGCAGGTACTGGCTGTTAAATATTGTATTTAGCTTCAAACTCTATTTTAAATTTCAATAACAATACGAGGATACGCCGGTACCAGTAACCCTGTTATAAACAGTCTTACTATACTGGTCTACTTTATAAATTATATTTTTGTGGAAACGTACAACGAAATAGTAAGCTTGAACTTATTTTAGAATGAAATTAGTAACTAATTAATTATTATACAGCTTAATCGTCATTTGTGATAACTTTCTACTCATTTTTTCCTATCACATCTCTAGCTATCTTTTGGTATTATTTTTGTTACATTTAACACGTCTGTAACAATTTGCTGTGTCAGGAATAAAAGCACTTTCTGATATGACTCTCCGACGAATGATCTCTGACGGCACGGTTGGCGCAGTGGCTGAGCGATCGGCTACTGCGCCGCGTGTCGTGGGTTCGATTCCCGCACGGAACAAATATTTGTATGGCCTACAGTTAGTTGTTCCGGGTCTGGCTGTTTGTGTATGTGACTATAAATGTTTGTAAACGCACCCACGACACAGGAAAAATTCCTAGTGTGGGGCACCGTTTAAAAAAAAAAAATAACTATGCAACATGCCTTACACTAATTACCCGTGTATGGAAATAATTGACCTGATAAATAGAGTATTAGGTCATCCCATTCGACATTCCTGAAAATCAAAGTGACTCGGGTCACTTGCTCGGTATCCCAAAACCTCCAACCCGAAATAGTTAGTGGCAAAAGTTATTTGGGATAGCGGTATTTAGAGGCACTGATTCGGAAGTATCCTCAGACCACGATGAGCTAGCTATGCCCATATACGAGAAGTTATCTTAAAACAATTATTGAAAAATAGTGAAAACGGATTGTTTTTTTTTTGTTATAACTCAGTTCTTGAATTGACGCTGGAAGAGAGTACCTTAAACTTAATACTATTTGAGATTGTTTAAATCATCCTGCTTCGTTTCGCTGGAAGCGATACTGTTGAGCATGAGGTCCGAAATGTGGTTGTTTAATTATTTTGTTTTTGCATAAATGTTTGTACTTGGTCCTAGTATAAATAATAAGTTGCATTTTGTAATAACAGTAAGAAATTCTTTATGAACTTCGATAAATTTTAAAGTTTAGCAGTTACGCACATTAAAGTTTAATAATAGGAATTTGAGTCACGGTGAATGCTAGTAAAAGTAATTTGTAGGCCTACCTAATGCAGCAATAGAAGCAGGCTTTTATAGATATTAATGGTCTGCTATAACTATTTGAATGTACTAAGACGTACATACATAGTTTCATGTAATGATAGACTGTTGACAATAAAGAGAAATCTGTAATTGAAAGGGAATACAAACGTTATAAATAAATACCTAACGTAGTTACATGGTTGAAAGCGCCTACGCAAAGTGTTTGAGCAGCGTGTTGTGGAATGTAGAATTGCTCAAACAAATACGTGGTTGAGTTTACTTTACGCTACAGTTCTGTTTAATGTTATGCTTTATTTAGGATAAAATACTAGATATTACTTTATATCACGCCTGTATTACAGTTGGTCAGACAAATGTACAGTTCGCCAGTTATTGTAATTCGGGACGAGCCTACTGCCATCAACTGGGCATGAATTCAGACTCCGGGTTACTACTGAGCAATTTCACATGCTATAACCCAATATTAACATTTTGCTGGATTCGGGAACCTTGGAGTCGGCTTCCAGTCTACCTAGATTCAGCTGAATACCAGTATATTTACATGGAGCGACTGCTTATGCTGACCTCCACAACACGACACCCCCTGGTAAGACTGGTTGTCAGACTTTCGCACTTCTGACTACCCGTAACGACTGTCAAAGTTCTAGAAATAACAGCCGGGAACAGCGAATAAACGTGCTTTCTGAAGCAGATCTCGATACATAATGGATAGCCAGCCATCCACGAACTCACCTTAGCAGGCGTTGCTTAACCTTGTAGATCGATCAGGCAATACGCGACAACTAAATGTAATACTTGTTAATTGCGCAGTGTGTTTATACGTTTATCAGGTAGGTATAGACATCCTGAAATGTTTCATGGGCAATTAATTAACACCAATGAATTCTTCGGCAAATATTTGTTTTCAGTGCAAGACGAGGGTACATTTTATCACAGACGATGACTGGAGGAAACGTGGGCTCCTTGAAATTCTTACCCTTTTTACCGTTTGACATCTTCGAGGCGAGAACTCTTTCGAACTTTGTTTTGGCTTAAGTGTCTTAGTACATCTTGTAACGTAACGTAGCCGATTACGTTAGAATATTTGGTGTCTTTGTAAATTGGTTGTTAAAAAGACTTTTCACGATATACTTCAATTATGTCACGCATTTTACAAGCAAACATATTTTAAACCAGATGAGGTCTGGGTTTCCTATCTGGCTACACTGAGAAGAAACACCTAAGCAATCTTAAAGGTTAAGGACTCTTTTAAAATCCAGGCATTGTCTTCGTCAGTTCATGTGAGGGCCATTCAGATTACATTCATATAGAACAGTTTTTGAGGTAGTTTTTGTATTTTTTAGACAAGCTGAGCGACTTTGAGGTTAAATTAATGGCTTAAAAAAACATAATTATTGTCTTTGTTAAATTATGTTAGAAGTTCATAAGTAGGTACCTGTTAAAAACGTTAAAAAGTTCCAATCAAATCACTTTTTTAAGCAGTCTGATTGATGCAGTTGTTGGCATCAGCCTGTGTGTACAGTATTATTTTGGAACTGTTAAATTGTTTTTGCAGTTAGGATTTTGATATTTTGTTTATTATTTCCTACATTTTAGTGAGTTGTTTTTTTGAAATCGACTTCACGAGCCCTTTGTTTTAGACGACAGAAGACCATACCAAAAATTTATGACCACACTTACCTAATAGCAGCCTGTGTTGAACTACAGTTTGTGTCGCTCAGAATGTCAAGACGAATGTAATCGTACCTCATTTGTTGTAAAACAAATAGACATACATACACTCGGAAAACATTATCATCCTTCTAGAGCAGTTGGGTAAAAGCAGTATAGGAAAACGAATTGTAAAGACGCCTGCTCTTATTTCATTTACATGTAATATTGAACTTTAATGTATTAAAAAAAATAGTTTAGGGACTAACCACGTTCCGAACTAAATGTTGCATGCCTAGAGCAGAATATGGTGACACCAAAAACTTTACTGTTCTTCATAAACCCACCTGTAAAACTACCCGTATTTGCAATAAATGAATTTGAATATCAGTTTTAGGAAGTATAGAGTGTTAAGGGAACCCAATTAATATAGGAAACTGAACCTATCCCTATCACTCGAGCAGTTCCATTAACGACCTGTACCAATGGTACAAAAGATAACGTATAATGAATAGTTAACCAACACAATATACGCCATTTTATTGTTCAATTACATTCGCTTTCCGCATGATAGATTTAATCGGATACGATAATATGCACCCAGCGGAACCATTGCTATTTGACATAAATCTTATGATATTATTGAAGGTAAATATTGGTATTCCGGGAATGACAATCTATGTTAGTGAGCGAGACTTTTGTATTCTGTGGATTTTTGAGTATAGTGATGAGATATGAGCGGTGCTCTTGGCTAAATAAAAAGAGCCGCACGGATTGATCAAAGGTTAAGCTACGCTTGCCGAGGTCAGTCTGTGCATGGGTGACCGTTCGTAACATATCGAGACTGCTCCGTGCCTCGGAAAGCATGTTAAGCCGTTGGTCCCGGCTGTCATTTGTAGATCTTTGGCAGACGTTACTGGTAGTCAGAAACCCGAAAGTCTGACAACCAGCCTTACCAAGGGGTATCGTGTTGCCCAGTAACTGGCTTGTGGAGGTCAGATAGGCAGTCGCTTCATGTAAAATACTGGTATTCAGCTGCATCCAGTTAGACTGGTAGCCGACCCCAACATAGTTGGGAAAAGGCTAGGCAGATGATGATGTTTTGAGTATAGTGATGGGCCACTTTATTAAGTGGCCACAAGACCCTAAAGGATCCGATTATATCCACTGAAGAGAGGACCAATTTGTCTATGATTAATCACTCATTCATAGTTCGAGTTCGAGTAGAGTTTTCCTCTCTATTGCTTCTTCGTCATTGACTTGCATAAAAGTAGTTATCTTGTAATTGTAATTTATCTTCAAAAAAGTAGGTACTTGAATACTATAAAGTTCAGTTTGCGTTAAACTTTCATTTGTTTAATGACTTTGTCAATAGATCAGGTCACTGTAAAATCGAATTTATTTACATAAGAATAACGTTGATATTTATTTATGTGGAAATACGATTAGTTACAAATGGATTACGCATGACGTTGAAATGGTTTAAGTCACTGTCACCCTTAGTCCTGAAGTAAAACACTCACGAATAAATCTTTTTTTTTTTTTTAAAACGTTGCCCCACACTAGGAATTTCTCCTGCGTCGTAGGTGCGTTTACAAACACTTTAAGTCACATACATAAACAGCTAGACCCGGAACAACTACCTGTAGGCCATAACATGTTTTTTCCGTGCGGGAATCAAACCCACGACACGCGGCGCGGCTGTCGATCGCTCAGCCGCTGTGCCAACCGTGTCGTCAGAGATCATTCAGAGATCATTCGTCAGAGAGTAATTTGAGAAAGTACTTTTATTCCTGACACAGCAAATTGTTACAGACGTGTTAAATGTAACAAAAATAATAGGGTAGTTTCCTTAAAAAATCTGATTGGTCCGAAAGTTGGAATACTCAAAAATACTGGACACATATTTTTATTTTGTCACGTAAACCAAAAATGACGACGATATAGTGCGTTGAAATAGCGTGTGACGTCACGCCGTGGTACACTTTTCGTTAAAAGTGTAGCACGGCGTGACGTAACAAGCCCCTTCTTCTGAACTTTGATGTGCCATTGTCACTTTTTATTGAATTAAGTAAGCAAAAAATACGTGTCCAATATTTTTTGGTCATCTTACTGAGGGACTAAATAGACTTAATATATTTTTACCTACGAAACATCCCTACTCCGTTTCAACACTAGAGCGGATTTTATCAGATTTTTCACAAGTTTGAACCGCTTAAATCATATTAACCCTCATGACTCGGGTTTTCCTGTAAAAGGCGATTTTCTTTGAAGTATGCCTCGTAAAAATAGACTGCAGCGTGATTTATCATACTCGTAGTAGTAATATATAGGGGAAGTTTTGTTGGTCCGTTCATCACTTCGAAAGGGTTAAGGAATTATGAGGATTTCATTTTCTAGGATATAGAAACAATATCGACGACGAATTATCAATATCTTTGACGCTACGGTTGGCATGGTGGTTGAGCGATCGACTCTTGCGCCGCGTGTCGTGGGTTCGATTTCCGCACGGAACAAATATTTTTGTATTGCCTACAGATAGTTGGTCCGGGTCTGGATGTTCGTGTAAGCAACTTTAAATGTTTGTAAACATACTGTAACAGTAGAAAATCCTAGTGTGGGGAAAGTAATTTTTTTTTTTAAATTAAAAAAAAATCTCATTTCTATAAAATTGATACTTTATAGGAGACTAAAGAAACGTCTCATTTTTCCCTGTAGCAATTGGAAGTATACCGTACCTTATTGGTGTTTATAGGATAGTTAAATATAGTGTTAGGAGGGTTTGCCAGTATACGCGAAATAGCACTTTACGTCGATTGGCATTAAAAACTAAAAATCGAAAAACGGTACTTAAAAGTTATTCTTCATATCTTGTTCAAAGTCGTGATGGTCCAGTGATTACGGCCTCACCTCTCATGCTTGAAGTTGTCGGATTAAATTAGGGTAGGTACTAATGTGACTTTTTCAAATTATACGGGACCCAGTTGCTATGTTTATCTTGGGCATAACTAACAGCGGTTGAGGAAAACGTCGTGAGGAAACCTGTACCCATAATTAATATAAGTCTGATGTCGCTGGAGCGAGACCCGCCTTAAGCAAGCGTTGCGATGCATGCTCCTACCTTCACTGTATGAGAAGAGAAGAGGCCTTTTGCCCACCCGTATTATTATTTTCTTGTTCAGCAGGATATAAAAAAGTTGGCACGTTTTCTTTAAAACTGGTTCTTTGAATAAATTGTTACCGTTTGGTATTTATGTGTAACAGTTAAATGAGAAGAATACTCTAGATTATTTTTGTTTACAACGTTGTTGGCTCACCAGAGTTTTCTGTTCCTCATTCAAAAGAATAGCGACATTACTTTTCGATCTTATAGAACGGGCTAGCAAAGACTCAACTTTCTTTTAGTACTATTTCTTTTCAAGATTGATTTATCTATTTGTACTTCAATTCCTGAGATATTTACTTCGTAAGATGTACTTTATTAGATACTAGCTGCGCCCCGCGGTGTTACCCGAGGCGCGCGTCAGTCGCGTCGTTAAGTTTTCTTGAATTTTCTTATGTTCCGCGCAACGTTCTTAGTTGTTTCTCTCTTAAGAACCTTCTCCTTACAATAACAAACACATCTCAAAAATAAAATTAGTCGAACTGGTCTAGCCATCTTCGAGTTTTGCTCTTAGCAACATATTTTGCGATTCATTTTTATGTACATATATAGATGAGATCTAATATTAAGTCAACTACATACAGTTCACAAATAACTATTTCTACCAATTAGACGACACTGGAATCATAAATTAATTTAAGTCTGAAACCAGCAATCCGCCATGAGCAAGCATGTTGAGTAATGCTCGTGTCTTCTCTACATGAGAAGAAGCGTTTACTCTGCAGTGCGACAGTAACAGGCTGGTAGTATTATTTATTTATACTGAAACTCACTACACACGTAGATACAAAAATAAGCAAAATAAAATACGTATACTAAATAAAACCAAGGACATGTGTAGGTAATAACAAAAAAAACAGAATATCTAACTACATCCTTTTTATTTTGTCGAGTAAATCCTGGTAAAACCACGTAGTAATTTTACAAACAAGTCCTGTATTTTAAGCATGATATAGTGAATGCTGCAGCGGGGACAATTTTCCACTACGTTCATCAAACTAGACGCCATTTTTCTTTTAGTATCTCTTTGTACAGCTGTATGGAATGAAGAACCGTTTTTAAGTATACACTCTAAGAAAAACTTATGGCCTCGAGCTAAGTTGGTACAAAACTAAGCACTAGTCTAGTATTAAGAAAGAAATAAGAAAGTAGTAAAATTATACAAGAAGCGAATTAAACCTTAGTTTCGTCCACAAAAATAAGACAGGTTACATTATGTTTTACATTTCTTGCAAAGACCCAGACTTCTGAGTGTAACTAAAAAAACCGCTTCAAAATGTGTGTGCGTCCAGTATTTTACTGTATTTTAAAGCAAAATGGTTATTATTCACTAAATAAAAGAGTTTACAAGCTACACAGCAGATTACACTTCAAAGCAACTTTTGTAATTTCGTAAAGGTACAATAAAGTGAGGTCAGTAGTTCTGAGATGCACAAACTAAAAATAAACTACGTAGAAGAAGAATCAAGATGAAGTGAAGCACTCTTAAAAATATGTTAAAAACAAAAAAAAAAACATGGCCATGTATTTAAAGTAAATTTTAACAATTTTCCCTTTTTGTATCGAATGTTTGCCAAAGATTTCCATCTGACCACTGAATTGACCGAAGTTTTTCTAGAATTTACTTAACCCACGAGTCACTTACCCAAAATTATTCAAAGCCTAACATTTATTGAATCATTCAAACCAAATCTCGTGACGAAAAGTCGTGAGCAGCATAAAAACATGAATAGTAAAACCGTTTTCTTTTACACACTACATAACTCATAGATAAAAAGGGTTGACAGAAGCGCAGAGACAAATTGGACCGTTTCTCTTGACATAGACAATAAGGTGTTTATTCCCGGGGGCGCCCCGCTCGGGCCGTAGGTACCTGCAACGTGCGTGTTTACAGTTACTGGTATGAATAGGTACCTAATCGGGCGGAAAAGGTCTCTGGGAAGGATTATTGGTACTATGTTGTTAGTTGAGTGTTAATTGGGTGGACTTTAGGAAGTTTTGTGTGTTAAAGGTACGTGTTGTTATTGGATTTAAAGCTAAATTGTTTTAAGGTTTTGAAAAAAAACCTTCAAATAATTTGTCCTGACAATTCGCCTTTAAAAATTTTTATTTGAGATATTTTAGCATGGATTTGAAAAATTTTATACTCTTCGTAGTTTTTCTAAATTGGTAAGTGTATTTACAAAATTACAAATACGTAATTTTACACGAGGGTTAAGCAGACACTACAGAACGCCACCGGCCTTTTGCTTCGTTAAAGATCATACTTCACATGACTTTCTGAAGAACATCACTGAGGTCAGTCTAATTCCTGATAAGGTCTAATTGACGGCGCGGCGGCGTTTCCACTTAGATCCGCCCTAAAAATTGCAAGTACGAAGCTATAAAACATTATGGATAATCATGGGTACTTGTCTAAAACATCCATCGATTAAATTGGCAAAAGGTGTATAAACTAAATATTCTGCCAGAAAAGTTAAATGTGGTATTTTTATTTGCAGTGTCTTTGTAAAACATACTCCTATCCTTCGCCGTCAGCTTGGTAGGATTCGTAAACGAGCTAAGCGATAACGTATAAAACTACATCCATGTGTGTAAGTATACTATATCCGAAATAAATGGTATATTGGAAGCTCAACTTTATAGTTTATACGATATACTCATGTGATTTACAATCGTGGCAGACGATTGTGGACTGCCTCGTTAGTTTAGTGTTCAAAATACTACTCCTGGACATGTCAGGCAGGTCATGGGTTTGATTCCCGGGTCGGGTAAAGTGTTGTTAGGTTTTTTCATCTGGAATTACCCAGTAGCAAGCTTAGCAATAGGTTTACCCTCTATTGTCTGAGACTTAAAACAAAAATGGCCAAATGTGAGTTTACCATAGAGTTCTATATCTGCCTAACCCTTCGCGAAATAAAGGCGCGATGTCTTTATATTTACAATTATTGCACCATCTGCTGTTGTTACCGAAAATGTACATTCAAACAAATTTTTCCTAAAATAAAATCGCTCCAAGCATTTAGAAACTGGACTAATGGGCAAAAGCTTCATTTACACGACGCACCATTTCCACATCGAGCGAATCCAATCCAGGCTCCACCGATGGGAAATTATTCCCAATTGACCCAATTAATGAGAATCCAAGCAAAAGCACAAAAGTGGGAATTTGTAATTTATTTTTCTATTACCATAACAAGAGTGGTCGGTTACGAATGCATAGGTTTTTTATGTGTTCAATGGGGAGGCAATTATATCAAGTGGGGAAGCAATCGTTGCGCGATTTACCATTTGTGTACAGATGCCAGCACATCAAGCTACTCCAAACTGTCAAATTTTCCCATTTGAACATGACCCTTATGCTTTTGTAATATAGTTGAAATATTATCAAAGAAAGTCGACAGATTGAGGTAGGTTGATGTAGGTTGCTAGGTGGTATATTTTATTTGTGAAGGCACCAGCTGATACCTTCCACTGCTGCAATGTAAATGATAGCGTCGGTATGACTGTCCGTTTCTAGCCTTAGGATATTGTTTATTCCAAGTGATTGGATTGCAGAGGTCCGATGGCAGTAGCCACGTGCTTAATGTTTTACTACATCTGTTTGGCTTATATTTAAAGTTTTAGTTTTTTTATCTACTTGCTGTCAATTTCAATAACGAATCTCAATCCCAATTTGAAACTTCTGCTTCTGAACCGCCCTCTCGAGGTTGAAAACTCGGCAATTGATTGGTTAAAAATAAAGATCGATATCTAGATTACGAATTCAATACGACTTGACGACCGATGTGGCGCAGAGGGCGAAGGTCCGCATGCGACGCAGGAGGTTGCGGGTTCGTTTCCCGCCCTGGAAGAAATGTTTGTATGATCTACAAAGATTTGTTTCGGGTGTTCTGGGTATTTTCTATGTATGATAAAAAATATCTATCTATGTAATGTATTGTATTAAGTATATCAGTCATCTAATACCCGTAACGCAAGCTCTGCTTAGCTCGGGACAAGATGATGCTTTGTGGATTGTCCAGCATTATTTATTACTTTTAGTTATTATTATTACAATACGTTATTCAAATTGGCCGTTTGATAGTTTGGTCATGTGAAGAGGATGAATGAAAGGTGACTTACAAGAAATCGATTGTTTTACTACATCTATTTGACGTGAGATAAACTATTTAGATGTTCCTAGTGTCTCGCACTGTGGCGCTCCTTTAATATGGGCGTCTAAGTATAAGTACTTGGGTCACTGAGGATCTGAAGGACAATATTAATTAATTTATAATTATTATTAATTTATATATATATATTTTTTTTTATTAATATTTATAGTATTTTTAAGTTTCGTTAATATAGTATTGTATATGTTTATATGGGCCTAGATGCCTGAAATAAATGGATAAATAAATAAATAAAATATAGACACAGAGAGGGAGCGCAGGTCGCTGGCGGTCCGATGTAACATGCTGGTTCAAAGATTTGCAAATCAAGTAAAGGTAACGGTTTTTAAAGCTTTCTGCCTATCTTTTTTCACGTGTCTAAGTATAAGTACTCGGGTCATTGGGTCATTGAGGATCTGAAGGACAATTTAGACACAGAGAGGGGCGCTCGAAGATTTGCACGTTGTAAAAATCAAGTAAAGGTCACGCTTTTTAAAGCTTTTTGCCAGCCTCTTACACGTGCAGTTTTTGGACCAGTTTTACACAGAGGAAATACAGCGATCGGCGAGTCCAATACAGTAACGCGTTCAGGATACTGTTGGGCTGTCGGGAAGTTGTAAGCACGGAAAGATCTTAGTATGTAATGAATGGTGTTCCATCCACGGAGAGACCTCGGTAAGCGTAGCTTGATAACCTGCGATCGGCCCTTCATTATTTATGTGTACCAACATTTATTATACCTAACTTGTAATATAGAATATCCTTCGTTATCCTTGGAGTAAAAAACGTTTATAAAAATTAAATAATAAAATAATTCCCCGGTGCGCCATTGCAGTAAATTGAATAGGAAATATTCTCACTGGTGAACAGAACTTTTTGCATTGTGTTCGAAGTTATTCTCAACTTTACGATCATTGGGTCCGATATAAATTCTGATTTGTATAGGTACCTGTGTAAGCAAATCGCATACAATTAAATATACGCTGTTTATTCTATATTATATTAAAGCAGTTGAGGAAAACGAATAATTTAAATAAATAAATATTGCTGGACAATCCACACAGCATCATCTAGCCCCAAGCTAAGCAGAGCTTGTGTTATGGGTGCTAGACGACTGATATACTTAATACAGTACATTATATTGATAGATATATTATTTATTATACATAGCAAATACCCAGAACACCCGAACTAAATATTTGTAGATCGTACAAACATTTGTCCCAGGGCGGGAATAGAACCCGCAACCTCCTGCGTCGCAGGCGGCCCATCGCCCGCCGCGTCAATTCATCAGTCAATTCAACATCAAAATTTGTTACAAATATTCATTTAGAAATGATATACATCTGAATATTCGCTATCACGCCAATATTGAAGAATATTGCTACTTTCACGGTAATTTTGATACTATAACTTGTGTAAATCCATATTTCAATAAATATTTTATTGAATATCAGTGGGATTTATTAGGTTTTTTTATTACACGATTTCTGAAGTGATAGTTGTGTCAACTCAGCTTGTGATGGCAAACGAATCAAACCTTAGCTGGTTCCGTGGATTTCGTCAATCTTTCAAATATTTCGTTGAGGGTTGATTTTAAGACCACCCGTCTAAGACCGTCCGTTAACACACTATCTTCACGATTTTATAAAGTTATGAGATACATTTAGAAAACTACTGCAGCTGTTCTTTTTTCTTTTTTTTTGTGTATTATCACATCTTTGTAGTACTATTTATTTATTGTATTACTGTATGTTTTTACAGTTGTGCACTGACACTTCAAAATCTATCTCCTTTTTTCAGTCAATCCAAATGTTGTCCACGCCGTAAGTGATCGCCCTATGCGATAAGACCGCCCATTTTACCATTGGTAAATGTTTATTGATGAATATTTTTCTATTGGTGTACAATGAAGAATGTACCAAATAAATACATACATACATTAATAAAGTAGTGTTCAGTGAAATACTACTGCTGACCTTATCGCAACAGGCGGTATAAGCCGTTAACCTAGCTCGAATTATTGTCGTAAACATATAGTCTAGTTCAACGATTTAAATACAACTATCCTATGGCATTTAAGTTTAAATTAATGAGGCAAGCACAACAAGTATCTTTCATCGATATGAGTAAGACTTAAAAACAAATAAATAGACAAAAATAATAACAAATAATAAAAAGAATAATAAACTAAAACAACTAACTAATATATATATATATATATATATAATGTAAAAGACTTGAAAAAAAGTCGAAAGGAATATTTTCAATTTTAAAATCGTCACGTTACGTTGAGGTCAAGTATTTGTACTAGGCATTTACAAGTATGAACGTAAACGAAACAAAATGAGTATGCAGGGATCGTCGCAGGTGGTATTCTGTGGCATCTGCCTACACCTATGTGATAAAGGCGTGACTTAACGTATATGTGACATAATTAAAAGACCGGACAAGTGCGAGTTCTCGCCCACCGAAAGTTCCGTACAAATTTGTTAAATACCTTAACATTTTTTTTTTCTAATTCTTCGTCATAAATCAACTCTATTCTCGTAGACATGAGTATATCGTTTTAATTTCAACTCGATACCTCTACGCGTTACCGAGATAAAGGGTCGTGATAGACAGACGGACGGACGGATGGACTGCGGAGAACAAAGTGATCCGACAAGGGTTCCGTATTTTCTTTTACGGAACCATAAAAAACCTTCTCTTTTTTTTGAAGTCAGTTAAATAAAGGAGCACAAACCGTTTAATGAACCAATTAATACTGTATGAATGAATGAATGAAAAAATCCCATGAAACATATCCATTGTAGATTACGTGCGGTGACTACGTAGCCGTCCGTCAATATTGATTGTAAATAGAACACAAATTGCTCGTATCCGTTTGAAAAGCAATCAAGCGCACGCATTGGTTGCTATTTTGCGTGGCGTCATGGCGTGGGTGAAGCGTTCGTGTTCGCAGTAAACGAAACTTCGTATGGATAAGTATATTGGTTTATTTTTATCACTTTTACTGTAATTTGGCATGTAGAGATAGACGATTTAGTTTTCAGTAAGCTTTTTTGTTTGATAATCTTTAAACCTGCTCATATTATCTTCATTTCACTGCTTCTTTGTAATAGACCATGTGTCCAGTGCGGAAACGATAGAGCTGCCATACGAACTGTCATCCCGTATTTAACCCCGTTAAGGGGTGAACTTCTAATAACAGACTTTCGAGTCAGCTAGCTTTCCCAATAATTCTATTGTAGTCAGCATTCGCTCCAAGAAAATACTGGTACTCAGCTGTATCTGGTACTTAGACTGGAGTTCACTACAAGCTCAATTGTTAGAACTTAAAGTATTGATCGATGATCTTCATAAACCATCAGTTTCTAGCTCTTTAAGCTCTTCTATAGAGTTCATTTCTAGCTCTTCAATAATATATTTTTTTTAAATAAAACGTTTCCTCACACTAGGAACTCCTGTGTCGTGGGTGCCTTTACAAACATTCAAAGTCACATACACAAACATCCAGACCCAGAACAGCTACCTGTAGGCCATACAAATATTTGTTCCGTGTGGGAATCGAACCCACGACACGCGTCGCGGCATTCGATTGCTCAGCCACTGCGCCAATCGTGCCGTCAATAATATGATAATATTAATATTCTGATTTATACCTAACCCCATGAGATTTTAAATGAGAGACAGAAGTTACCTACTGACTTTTTAACTAAACACCAGTCACTGAACTCATGGTATCAATTCTTGCATCAATATTCCTACCATCCTATATAGATAGATACAAATACTTCACTCCACTTACCCTTCTACGCTCAAACGAATTCAATGCAACCAAACCATATTTAAACTTACATTTTTAAATCGCAGACTAACCGTTGTAGGTCAATTTTCCGGTAAGTACCCACGAGGGTACTGGAGCGTCCGTGGTGAACCAATCGTACGGATTGTACCATTTGCACCACCTAACCGGCACCGGGAACTGGGCAGCCGGGACGAACCCAATCGCAAATTGAAAATTGCTTTATATGCATACAGAGCGGCTGTGTGCGGATAGAGACTTTAAAACTGGATTTTTATTTTTACGAGATGTTTTATTTTAACGTTCTCCAGTCTGATTTAGGATTTCTGGAATGGAATGCGTAATTTGGAGTGTATCAACTTTTAGTTCAGAGATTATAGAAGATTTAATCGTTACTATTCAGTTAAATTAAATTATTACTGTACTTCATCATCATCTGCCTAGCCTCTTCTTAACTATGATGGGATCGGCTTCCAGCCTATCAGACGCGACTAAATTTGACATGGAGCGACTGCCTATATGACCTCCACAACCCAGTTACTGGCAAACACGATACCCCTTAGTAAGACTTGTTGTCAGACTTTCGAGCTTCTGACTACCCGTTAATTATTACTGTAGGTTCTAATATTTTTTTCTTTTCATATATATCGGCGCAATTGCAATAGTTTGTGATTCAAATAATTAAGATTTACAATCAAATAGCCCTTAAAATTAGTAGAATGATTACTTTGAGTTTATTTCGATGTAAAATTAACATTGGCCAGCGAATCGCTATTTTGTTGCTGTCATAAAAATGTTTCAATACTTAACCTAAAACCAGCACTGTCAGTGCTGGGGCATTCTCGCTTGTGCCACCGGAAAATACGGACCTATCTGTGATATCGTTACGCTGTTCTGTTTCTTGTGAAGTTTTCTTTGAAGATCCAAAAATGAGTGACCATCATGAAGATTACATTGGTGACGTAAGCTACGCTGACGTCACACTTTTGAAAAACACTGCGGAGGCTCATTATTCGTCATATACATAAAAGATATTTTATGTACATGAAAAGAAAAAATAATTCAGTTCCGTGGTTCAATTTCAGTCTTTTCAATTCTTCCGGCTATCATTATTTATTTATTTACGCCTCGCGGTATGGCCCACTGTTAAAATTCAAAGGGATAATATAAATTGCATATCAAATAAATAATCGCCTATCAATACATACTCATCATTTATATTCTTTTTTACATCAAATAACTTACTTCACTACAAATAAACTAAATGTTTAAGAAAACTCAAACTGCAGATAATTCGAAATTATACATCAATATGACATTACTTTTTTCCTCATAATGCAATACAGTTAAATTTATTTTTGTACAACAATAGTACATACATAGCATAAATACTGACTGCACAGCAAATTTTCCATATGTCATAGCAAAATAACTATCCCAGTCGCATATTAACCAGTAAGTACAACAAAACCTGTTCATCATATTTGTCTTAATTTTCAAGAAGCCATGCTCGGCAAATTTAATGATTATTATAACAAAAAATTCCTTTTTTATTTTGAGTTGAATATTTTGCTGTGCAACCATTAATTTTGATGGGAATTCGCATTCTTATTGCATAGAAAAAGGATATTTTTCAATTGGCATTTAAATACTACCCAAATTCAAATTCATCAAACGCGCGAACTGTCAAATGTAGTAAAAATAGTCATTAAGTTTTCTGATATTTTCCTATTTTCTATGCAATTGTACTAATTTTTCTTTCCAAAAGCATCTACTACAAAGTTCTAGAAAACTTATAAAATGAAATGATTGAAGACGGTAAAGTCGTTCTGAAGTCATGGTGTGACCAAGGGAATTCATTCAAGGGATTCACTTTTATGTATGTAGACTAGCTGACCCAGCAAACGTTGTTTTGCCATATAAAATATTTGGGGTGGACCACCCTTATCAATTAGGGGTATGAAAAATAGATGTTGGCCGATTCTCAGCCCTACCCGATATGCACACAAAATTTCATACAAATCGGTCCAGCCGTTCCGAAGGAGTTTGGTAACAAACATTGCGACAAGAGAATTGTATATTTTACAGGATTTTATTAGTGATTGATATAGATCCGTATGTGTACAAATCCGTGGACCCGTAGCCCTCGCGTCTTGGTTTGACATATGTACATCTAACTGCAGTTCGGATACACATCCCACAGTACCAGTCGTTCCAATCGCAGCCATAATCTGTAGCTCCGATTGGAACTACCCGTACTGTCGGATTGATCTATACTAAGGTTGTTGGCTTATCAAATCCAGTATGTCAGTTCTGTCACTTACACACGTTCATTCAAATTAAAAATCAGAAAAATTTATTCTGTAGTTTTTACGTGGAAGAGTGGGACTCTTCCACGTAAAAACTACAAGCATCCATGCATCACAGACCTTTAAATTTATAATATTAAGTACGATTACCGGGTACTTACAAAAACTTTTACCTGCTTAAATAAAGCTTTACTACAGATGTACCCGAAAATAGTTAAAATTCCTTTCGATTTATTTTTATTCAGGTCAATGAATACATTTAACTATCGCCTATTTAATTTCAATAATAACAAACGAGAAATAGGTACACTACTCTTCCTTTGACTTTTTCCACTTCATAAAAGCAAAGAAAGTAACGATACACTTCGAGTAATAATCAAATCGTCGCGCGTCGGTAGAATTGTAGACGTCGGCGTAGCGGTGTCAAAGCGTAGACCGCGTAGCCTTTATCCTTCGTAGCATCTATTTCGTAGCGTATTTCTATCTTAGAATCGAAAAGGCATAAAAACCTGCACGGTTGACTTAATAACTTACTACATTATAGTTCGTATAATGAAAATGTATCAGTAAGTACAGAAATATATTAACATGGTACAAAGCAAGGTAAGGCGAATAAATCAATTTTTCAATAGGTTTCCGTTGGATATAATTTCCGATAGAAAGCTTATTTTGCTGTTGGCCGCATTCTTTAGTTTGTGCTTACTTTCAATCAGCCGGATATAATAGGCTTTTTTTGTATGGGCAAGCTTAGAGTGGTTTATTTTGTTTCGTTTTGGGGTTCCGTATTGAAAAAAAAGTCACATTGGCACAGTAGGTAACCTTGTGCTAGCGTATCGTAGTTCGAACCCATCCGCGTACCGGCCCATTGTGCTGCTCGACGAGGTGGGCAAGCTCTTTGAAAGAGTAATTGCAGACCGCCTTGTTGCGCACCTAACACGGTTGGGGCCGGACCTGGCGGACGGCCAGTTCGGCTTTCGCAGGAGGCGCTCCACAGTAGACGCCATCATGCGCGTGCGAGCTCTCACGACGGGGGATGCGGTGTCCCAGGGCAGGTCCGTCGTGGCGGTGTCGTTGGACATCGCCAACGCCTTCAACTCCCTGCCCTGGAGTAGCATTAGGAGGGCACTCCGGTACCACCGGGTGCCTGACTACCTCTGTCGCGTGATCGAGGCCTACCTGTCGGACAGGTACATCATCTACCCTGGTCACCAGGGAGAGTGGAAACGGCGAGAGATGTCGTGCGGTGTTCCGCAGGGATCGGTACTAGGGCCGCCCTTGTGGAACATCGGCTACGACTACGTGCTGCGCGGCGACCTCCCTGACGGAGTTAGCGTGGTCTGCTACGCAGACGACACGCTGGTCCTAGCACAGGGGGAGTCGTACCAGGTGGCGGTCGAATTAGCGACACGTGGGGTTGCGATAGTCGTTGATAGGATCCAGCAGTTGGGACTCGAGGTGGCGCTGCACAAGTCTGAGGCCATGTGTTTTCACGGCCCTCAGAGCGCAGCGCCTCGGCGTTCCCAATTAACGGTAGGAGGAGTTCACATCGGTGTCGGGTCGACGATGAAGTACCTGGGACTCATCCTCGATAGCCGGTGGAATTTCGAGGAGCACTTCCGACGCCTGGCTCCCAAACTAAATCGAACTGGGGCTGCCCTCAAGCGGCTCTTGCCCAACCTCGGGGGTCCAGGCGCCTCCTGCCGGAGGCTCTACGCAGGCATCGTCCGGTCCATGGCCCTTTATGGGGCGCCGGTGTGGGCGCCGTCACTGCGAAAGCGACCGGCGGCCCAGCTGAGCGCGTGCCAGAGGGTCATGGCCATACGGATGGTGCGGGGATACCGCACGGTTTCCCGCGAAGCGGCGAGCCTCCTTGCTGGCCAGCCACCATGGGATCTGTAAGCAACTTGCCTTGCACACATGCACGATCTGCGCGTGGAGTGCAACGGCGGGGCGAAACTCCGCTGCCGCGACAAGTCGCGGCATGGCGGGCAGAGTTCCGGCGGGGTCTCATGGTGGAATGGCGACAGCGACTGTCGCAACCCAGTGCTGGGCACGCCATAATTATGGCGGTAAGTCCCCTCTTTGAGGAGTGGCTGGAAAGGCAACACGGCGTCCTTACCTTCCGCATGACGCAGGTCCTCACCGGACATGGTAAGTTCGGGAGGTTCCTGCACCGGATTCGTGCGGAAGAAACGCCCGGGTGTCACCATTGCGTAGACCGCCCGGAGGCCACGGTGGAGCATACAGTAGAAGTGTGCCCCGCTTGGGAAGAGCATCGCCGTGTCCTCGTGGGGGCAATCGGCGGCGGCAATCTCTCGCGCCGGGCCTTGGTACAGGCCATGGTCCGGAGCGAGGAGGAGTGGCAGGCGGTCGCCTCCTTCTGCGAAGCAGTAATGCTAGCAAAGGAGGCGGCCGATCGCGTGAGGCAACGGTCCTCACGCCCCAACCGCCGCCGAAATCCCGATCCCGATTACCGGCCACCGTAGGCGCAGGCTTGCGGACGGCGAGCAATGGGTGGCTCGTCGTCCGCCCGTCCGGTAACCATCCGGACCGAGCCCAAGTCGTCGACGGCGCGTATTGTTCCACGCGGGCCTCAAGGAGATGTCAGCAACTGTAGGGACCCAGCAGGGTCGAAGCCTACCGGGGCCAAGGGTCTGATTCTGAAAGGAAGACTCGGCCCTGGTACGAAAGGCAACGAAGGAACAGGAGTGGGTTTTTAGTCAGTAAAAGTCTGACACTATCTCCCGCCCCGCCCAAGAGCGGGGGATGTCATAAGATGATTTTCCCACCACAAAAAAAAAAAAAAAAAATCGTAGTTCGAAGATTAAAAAAAATAGAGGCTAGCACATACTGGTTTTGTTACCACTGACGTGCGGCCTGACGTGTATGTTTGGCGGTGCTTTAACCATCATGACCTTTCATTAATTACGTTTCCAAGTTTAATTATTTTATTTTATAGGAATAACAAACAGTGGTATATTACATAGTAGGCACACAATATAAAGACTTATAGTAAAAGTGACAAATATACTACTCAAGACGTTATCCACAGATTATTATGATCTATGCCTAAAAAACTATTAATACTCTTGACTGAAATTCTGTCACGGCGGACAATCTGTCTAGAAGATGAGCCAGACAAGGAAAATAATAGGTCTTTACCTATGAAATTGCCGTTTTGTATGAAAAAATTTAAATGAATTTTTTTCATGTATTTTTTATTTGTATTAATCGAAGTAATCACCCATGCAATCAATGCATCTTTGCCAACGCAGTGGCAGTTTATTGATGCCCTTCTTAAAGAAATCAGCTGGACGGGAGGCAACAAATTCTTCAAAGGCATTTTGTACTGCCTCTCGGATATTGAATTTTTTTCCCGCCAAGAAGTTATCCAAATTCTGGAAAAAGTAGTAGTCTGTAGGCGCAAGGTCTGGTGAGTAGGGCGGATGACGGAGAGCTTCCAACCCCAGTTCTTGGAACTTGGAGACCGTCTGCTGTGCAGTATGAGGTCGCGCGTTGTCGTGCAGGAGCAGCGGAGACGAGCGATTGACCAATGCTGGTTGGAGATGTGTCAGCTTCTCCATCATTGTGTTCAATTCTTCACAGTACACATCTGCAGTAATGCTCACCCCGTTTGGTAAGAAGCTGTGTTGAATCACACCGGCGCTAGACCACCAAACAGTGACCATCACTTTTCTTGGGGTAAGTTTTCGTTTAGGGCATTGTTTAGGTGCTGAACCAGGATCCAACCAACTTGCTGAGCGCTTGCGGTTATCAAACAGAATCCATTTTTCATCGCAGGTAACAATGCGGTTCAAAATTCCTTCATTTGTGTGTCTGTTGAGCAGTGCAAGGCACGTCTCGACGCGTACTTCGCGCTGGCGATCATTGAGTTCGTGGGGCACCCATTTGTCAACCTTTTTTACCTTGCCAATTTGACGCAAATGGACCAATATTGTTTTGACGCTAACGTCGAAAGCTGCTGCTAATTCCGCCGTAGATTGTGTATCATCAGCTTCCACAATCGCCTTTAATTCGTCATTGTCGACCAAAGTCTTCGGACGACCGCGAGGTTCATTTTTCAGGTCGAAATTTCCAGAACGGAAGCGAGCAAACCAATAACAGGTAGTGCGTTGGTTTGTAGTGTTAGCTCCGTAAACGTCGTTGATGTTGCGTGCCGCTTGTGCCGCGTTGCTGCCACGACGGTACTCATATTCCATAATTACTCGAATTTTTAACGTATCCATGATGACGAAAAAGATTTAAATGCGATGAAAATGTAACACTAATCAATAAACAAATGACTACTTTTGGAAAAAAAAATCCATGTTTTTAAAATAATATTAATTTGAAATTAGAATTCTTAGCCAAACAAAAAATATTTTGATTTGAAATGGCCAGTACTGCAGAACGGCAATTTCATAGGTAAAGACCTAATATTATAGTGCAAGTGTATAGTATAGTATAGTAAGTATGTGTGTGTGCGTAACCACAGTTGCACTCTCTCTCTCTCTTTCTTCCTTAGCCGATTGCAGTAGGTGGCAGCAGGCGAATGTCACTGCGTCAGGTCGCAGCGTCACGTAACGGCATCATGTCGCTGCAGTCGTGTATCCACTGCCGCTCCCAATCCAGCATTCTATATTTTTTATTTACACTTTGTCTGTGGTTTATAAGTTTAAAAAATGTATTTTTCTAATTCCTCCGCTGTTCTTTTCTGATTAATTTCGTTGCGAGATCCAAGACAGTTGAATAGTTTCTCCGGGACTCGTCGGGCTTCATTGTCTAGACGCTTTCCTGGTGGTCGCGACTGGTGATTCTGGTTTTCAGGAGTTGCATTGGTTTGGGAATAGTGTCCCAAGCCAATTTCGGTGTCAGTTATTGTATATAATTGTATATTATTTATTAATATATTAACTGTATATTTATATAATATACAATTAATATATTAATATATTAATTATATATTATATAATTAATTATAATTGTCAGATATCTGAAGGGGAATTTTGAAAACATTTACATTCTAATCTCAGTCTCAATCCGTCACAAATACGCGTAATTTACCTACAATTTTGACAAGTTTTTGACATTGATTATCGCTGAGACGAGATTACGACTAGATGTTGAACGTTTTTAATTACGGGAATTGACCTTATGTTGCTAGGTGGCCTGATAGAGTTGTCTAAGCATGACTAAGCTTTATAGTTGAATCGGTAACTTTAGTTTGCTTTGTTGGTATTTCTTATTTGCGTTACGTAATGGCCGTCATAGTCCAGTGGATATGGCCTTGCCTCTCATAAACGAGGTTGTGGATAAGTTCTAAGTTTATGATGTCTTGGATATAACTATCTTTTGTGAAGAAAAACATCGTGAGAAAACCTGGATTTATAATTCACACTATATACTATCCTAACTATGTAATATTATAAATGCGAAAGTAAGTTTGTTTCTTACCTTTTCACGCCTAAACCACCGAACGGATTTCGATAAAATTGGCAGGGAGATAGAGGACATAGGCTACTTTTTATATCAACAAACCACGCGGGTGAAGCAGCGGGCAGAAGTTAGTTACATATAAATACGAAAGTAGTTGTTACTGTTTGCTTTTTGTTTCCTTCTCACGACTAAACCTCTGATTGATACGTCATGAAATTTAATATGAAGATAGTTTGAGACGTTCGAAAAGACACAGGGTAGTTTATAATACGTGATAATCAACATTTGATTCAAATCGCAAATGCTGCTCGTGCCTTCTCTGTTTGAGAAGAGGCTTTAGACCCGTGATAGTAAAAGATTGGTATTACTAAGTAACTGCTTACTGTTTACGCATTGCATTCAGTGTTAGTGAAAACGGGCATAAGACCATTACATATATTTTAAGAGCTCTTATATTAGAAGCGAGCATGCTCCCTAGGGTGGGATAAAACGAATGAACAGCCATTTATACAGATTCACAGAGATGTACCAGACTTGGCGAAGACATTTATTTTTATCTTAACAGCCTGTATGAAAGTCATCGTTACCGCTGTGATAGTGGGCTGGTGTGGATAGATAAACATTATCATATAAAAGGTACAGGTTGGGTGAACAGGTTCTTAGGCTTTAAGATGGTCAGACGTGCCGCTGGATTTTTAACTCTCGTCGCTGAGCCTAGCGTTGAAAATCTAACAGCTCGCTTTTATTTAGAGGTTCATTAAGGTGTCTCTTAGTGAGTGTCATGTACCGTCCTTATCTATTACAATATTTATGTCTATTACCTTAAATAGTATTGATTGTAAGTAATGTCCTAAATGTTGTTTTTTTTTTTACTTTAAGTAATGTAGTCTGGTTTTATTCCAAGGGGAAGGAGGAGGAGAAGTATTAATAGTTTTATCATTTTTATAAAATAAAATAAAAACTCATTTGACACAAAGCAATTCATGGAAGACGCACACAATATTATCGGTCATGTACAGAAGATGCGTTGTCCAGTGTACCAACCAAAGCGATTGATTGCGCGAACATACGATCGTTGTGTCCATAAATGTCAACACATTTGTTCGGAAAACCGTAAGGCTGTCTGTTGGCAGTGTGAGACGCGATCGCTTCGCCGAACAAAATAAATGCGACTTCGCGTGTTCGCGCGAAGGTCAGTATTCGCCTAGGATATGCGTCTAACCCTGAGACTAATCCATTTTTCAAGACTAAGTCTAAATTAAATGAATTCAATGACATTTCAAAAATCTTCCTAATAAAAGGGTGGGGTTAGGTTTATACAAAATGAAATCATTTTAATACGTAGATCGGCTTCCAGTTTACCAAGATGCAGGTGTATTCCAATTTTTTACGTAGAGCGTCTGCCTATCTGACCTCTACAACCCAGATTAATGTCAAAGATCTATGAACAACTTGCTTTTCAAGGCCCGAAGGAAGCTCGGTATTTAATAGATGTCACCCATCCACGGGCCGACCTCGGCAAGCGTATTTAGCTAAAAGCCCCTATGCCTAGATTCTTTTACTTTGACGACCGATGTGGCGCGGCGGGCGAAGGTCGCGGGTTCGATTCCCGCCTTGGGACAAATGTTTGTACGATCTACAAATATTTGTTCCGGGTGTTCTGGGTATTTGCTATATATAATAAAAATGTCTATCTACATATGTAATGTATTGTATTAAGTATATCAGTCATCTAGTACCCATAACACAAGCTCTGCTTAACTTGGGGCTAGATGATGCTGTGTGGATTGTCCAGCAATATTTATTTATTTATTTATTTTACTCGTTCCTGAGAAAACGGATCTTGACAGACGTATAGACGGATCATGGTTTACGTTTTTACCTTTTGAGGTATGGAACCCTAAAAATACAGCCAATAATAAACCAAAACTTAAGTCCGGGTTTAAACTCAGGTTTAACTCTTTTTATGTAATGAGACCGATATTTGAAGAACTTAACTTAAAATGAGCAGGTGTTACTCGTGACTTTGTCCACATATTAAAAAAAAATAGTGTATTACTTTACTCCTTCTAACATCGGCATCTGTCCAGCCATTTCTGAGATTAGCTGGAACTAAAAGACACAGACATTTTCAAAAATGTTTTTTTTTTGGTATTACTACCATATTTATTTCCATATGCACTTAGATAAAAGCTATTATTTTAACTATTAAACATACTTTTTAATTCTATTTATTTGGATTGATTTTTTTGATAAATTCTAAAACACAGCTTCTTAGGAAAGGACATTGTACCCCACCATGGCGGCTCAAGTTTATTCATTCAGTTTACGACCCCTGGCGAAGAACAAAGAAGGCAATGACTGGATGGGGCACAATCCCCTACCAGACCTAGAAAACCGACCTATATATACTGGTTAACAGCCTGTAAGTTAGCACGAGATTTGTATATGCCACGAGATAATTAAGAAAAACATATTGAACCTTGTTTTGATTTGTTAAAAAAAAACATACATACAAAAAATATGATAATAATATTTATTTCTTTATTTATAAGTAGGAGAACCAACAGCTATAACAGATGGATAACAGTTGCATAGTAACACAAAAAAATACAGGATGTCACGAGAAAAATAGAAAATATATATATTGAAATCATCACTAGCACGATAAAAATACAAGGTATCATCATTATGAATCATGCAGCTATAAAATAGAATAATAACTTTGCTAGTCAATAAAAGATACACAACATTTTAAAATAAAGGTTCTAAAGATCTAGCTATTTATTATAAAGATACAATTGTTTTATAGATCTTCCCCTTTACATAGAATGAGGAAATTGGTACGCAAAATCGATTAAGCCATTGTCTATGAGCTATGGTAGGTCAAGCGGTTACCGGTTCCTATAGTTCATTGTTCCTTTGTCAAAGAAATGACGTATCCAGTTTCCTAATTCAATCTGTAGAGCAACACGATGTACTATTTCGTTTGCTTTGCAGTCGTCTAGCCTTTCAAGTGTGATGACCAGCGAATATGACCAATAATATGTACGACATAATATAGCCAACATTGTTGGTATTGGCTGATTATGTTGGCGCTTGATTAGAGTCCAAGTGTCGTGTTTATCATGTCCAATGTTTGGTTTCGTTCCTGCATGTTGATTGGTCACGGTTTTTTCGTCAATCGTATACTGATTGATGGTACGGTTGGCAAAGTGGATGAGCGAATGGTTTCTACCGTTACGTGTGGCGGGTTCGATTCCAGCAAGGAACAAATATAGCTAATAATGTATTTAGTTAACACCAATATTTTATGTGTTTATTAAAGCTCTAAGGTTTGTAATAATTATAGTTGTAGTTTCAGGAGTAGTGTTTAGCTGAAAGTCGTCGAATTAGAAATAATACTTCAATATGGTATGATAAGAATGTGTAAAATCTTTTTTAAACAATATTTGTAGATGCCTATTTAATGCTGTTTTAAAATAATTGATATACCTGAGTGACCTACGGTAAATTTTAGCCCATTGTAAGGTATTTCATAGAGAAGTGAGGACGGGCCTAGGGTCTGGGCCTTACTACATACCTGCTATTTCGTAGCAGCTGTAAAAGCCGTTAGCCAGTATTCGAGATACAGAGCAGTGTACAACATCGTTTTTAAAAATACACGTCCAGGCTGAGTTACTCTAAGAGAATTGTGAGAAATTTACTTTATTCAAAGAATCGTTTGGAATCTACATAGCAAGGTCTGTATTTTTAATATCTGTATTTTAATCTATATTAATCAACAAAATAGTAATATTTTCTCTCATAAATAGTATGTTTAACGTAACATACCCTACAAAATTAAAATTGAATTATATTTTAGTACATATATATTTAATTTTTTTTATGCAAGAATAAAAAATAGTTATTTCGTTTATTTTATACAAACAAATTTAGTTATACTCATGATAAAACTTTTAATGCATTATTAATTTGATTTTGTCTCTTCAAATTATATCAGTATGGATGAATCTGTTTCTATAATCTGCAATAAGTCAAATGACACGCAAGAGTATGAAATAAAAAAAGCAGCTTTGAATCGTTTAGTGGCGTCTAGCAAGAAAAGAATCGACAATAAACACAAAATATTTAAACTTTTTGAAAATCAGCTTTTATTCATCGAACTTGTCAAATAGCTACATTCTGTAGCTCAAGACATAAGAAATCACAGGAAGGAAAAGAAATAAATAAGGACGCTCTTAAATTTAATTTTCAATCTCATTGCTTTCTCTGCGGTGGGTTTTTCGGTAATATTTCAAAAGAAGAAATTTCATCTGTTCAAAGTAACGACACAAGAGATAATATACTACAGCATATTCAAAAACAAAACACATTAAATGGTTTCGGTAAAAACATTTCAGCTCGTCTGAGAAATTTAGTCGCAGTAAAAGCTATGACGACCGATGTGGCGCGGCGGGCGAAGGTCCGCCTGCGACGCAAGAGGTTGCGGGTTCGATTCCCGCCTTGGGACAAATGTTTGTACGATCTACAAATATTTGTTCCGGGTGTTCTGGGCATTTGCTATATATAATAAAAATATCTATCTATGTAATGTATTGTATTAAGTATATCAGTCATCTAGTACCCATAACACAAGCTCTGCTTAACTTGGGGCTAGATGATGCTGTGTGGATTGTCCAGCAATACTTACATAAAAAAAAAAAAGCTCGATATCGTTGTATGGCTATTTTTTATGACAATAGGACAGAAAGACTTTTTCTTTCTGGTCGGGGTTGCTCAACATGTAAAAACACTAAGAGTGTATTAATTTTATCTTATTAATTATAACGTTGACGACGAAACGATTTTTTTTTTTCGAATTTGAGTTTTTTTCAATTTTTTGCATTTTCTGAGAACATTTACTAGAGTAGTGTATATTTTTTTTACACCATCAGAAAGCAGACATTTCAACAAACAAAAAGCCTCCAGATTTTTTGGAAAAAGCAGATATTTCGACGCGAGAATTTTCGATTTAAAATTAGGGTGGATTTTTGATATTAAGTTAAATTAAGGCGAAAAAATAAATATTTTAAATCAAATAAATTACAGTGTATTTGAAACATAATAAGGTAAGTTTTCACCAAATTTCAAAAAGAAAAAAAAAAATTGACTAAGATAAAAATAAAAAACCAATAACTTGGTTATTTGAATTTTTCACCTACATTTTGAGGTTATGTGAAAAAATTGTAAATGCAAAAGTTGTAGATATTTTTATTACCTACAACTTTGCCATTAAACTTTTATCCATAGGATTCTAGTTTTGCCGGAAATCCAGATAAACCATTTTTTACCCTTAAAATTTCACCCCCTCCCGCTTCCCGAACTCGGATCGACCGTAATTTATTTCTCCTCTCTCCTTTCATTTTTATCATTTTCTCCTCCTTATCTAATCGTTTTCATCCTACTGTGATTTTTTTTCACTTTTAACCATTTTTGAATGCTTCGGCACTGGTCTATTACCATTTAAAGAATTTTATTTCTCACGTTTTCAAGTGTGCATCTTGCCGCAGGTCTAAATTCAATCACTGTCACTATCTCTTCAACTAGAATGAACACGGGACAATGCGCTGTATACCTCCCACACTCAATATTGAAGAGATTCGACTTGAAACGGTCGCCTTGGTGTGAGTTACAGAGTTCATGCTAAGTGCGAATGTGATTCAATGCAAGAGTGAACATCCAAGTGTCGCCATTTGGCTTGCAATGATCGGTATTACGGTATCTCTGTGATGCGATGGCTGAAGAAAGATATTTGGGTTCGTCGTAGACTGCTTTTCAATTGTCCGTCAATACGATTTGAAATAGAATATCTGCCTAGCCATTTCCCAACTACGTTGGTGACGGTTTCCATTCGAACCGGTTGCAGTGGAACATCAGTATTTCACCTGTATTAGTATTCCATCTGAACTCCATAACCCGGTTACTGGGTAACACGATACTCCTTGGTAAGACTGGTTGTCAGACTGTCAGGCTTCTGACGACCCCCGTCAGAAGCCCGACAGTCTGACAACCAGTTTTTACATATATATATATTTTTCTAATTTTTCCCCACACAAGTAATTTCTCCTGTATCGTGGGTGCGTTTACAAACATTAAACTCACAAACACGAACAGCCAGATCTGAAACAACTACCTGTAGGCCATACAAATATTTGTTCCGTGCGGGAATCAAACCCGCGACACGCAGCGCATTAGCCAATCGCTCAGCCACTGCGCCTACCGTGCATCAACTGTCGAATATCCAAATGACAGCCAGGGCAAACGGCCAAGTGCTTTCCAAAGCACGGAGGGTTCATGGTGTGTAACCCACCCACGGACCTACCTAGGCAAACATTGCTAAACCGTTTAGGTCAACAAGTCCACCTACTATTACTAAGCCACGTGCCCCTTGAAATTGAATATTTTACTGAAGATAAATATCTTTCTTTCTCTTCTTTCTCAATGGAGTGTAAAGGAAATTCATTGTTTATTAAAACGTTTATTGTTTTTGTACTTTGAAGGCCTGTTTACCAAAAATTCAAGTTTATTCAAGAACTAAACTTTCCATCTCCAAGTTGGAAGTAAAGCGAAAATAGCAAATTGATTGATTTTTGATTAGCAGCAGTTAAAGTTATCGAATTTATTCAAGAAATTGATTCAAGACGATAAAATAAATTACTGACTGGAGTGTTTAACGATAAGACCACTCAAAGACGATTTAATAATTTTATTATAACCGCTTTGTTGATTAAAATCCAGTTCAATTTGTTTGCCCGTTTAAACAAAAGTTAGAACATTAAACTATAGAATCGCTTTTCCTCAATTCACGTTATTTTGTGTTACGTGTACACGTGTTGCTTAGTAATAGGATTGTGAACGGCAGAGATCAGTTACTCCATGTAAAATACTGGTATTCACCTGCATCTGGTTAGACAGGAAACTCACTCCAACATAGTTAGCAAAAAAGACTAGGGAGATGATGATGACGTAATAGGGATGTGTCCTAGGTAAAAATATATTAAGTCTATTTAGTTCGTCAGTAAGATTACCACAAAATATTGGACACGTATTTTTTGCTTACTCAAATCAATAAAAAAGTGACAATGATATAGCACATCAAAGTTCAGGAGAAGCTGCTCGTGACGCCATTGTTACGTTAAAAGTGTAGCACGGCGTGACGTCACGCACAATTTCAACGCACTATATCGTCGTCATTTTTGGTTTGCGTGGCAAAAGAAAAAAATCGTGTCCAGTATTTTTTAGTAATCCAACTTTCGGACCAATCAGAATTTTTAAGGACACTACCCTATTGAAGACTAACAACTGAAATGTCTGTGTAGCACCGCACCGATTTAAAGTAGATAAGTGATGTGTTGTTCAACTTACAACAATAACAAGTGACAACATTAATTCGCAGATATACTTGGCCACATTGGTAAAACGCGAGCCAATTTAACCAAAAATAAAATCTGTCAAAGAATTTATCAGTCAGTATCTTGGTCGGATTATTATTAATTTAAACATTTTTTTTACTCTAATATTTAACCTTTTTGTAGTATCCATTATTGTATTACCGTAGGTGTGTCCTTGGCATCACAGCAGGCCCTATCAGAATATCAGCGCTGCGGTATTTATTTGATTTTAAATATCATTAATGTTTTTTGACGACCGATATGGCGCGGCGGGCGAAGGTCCACCTGGGACACAGGAGGTTGCGGATTCCGTACAAACGTACATATGTACGATTTATAAATATTTGTTCCGGGTGTTCTGGGTATTTACTATATATAATAAAAATATCTACATATCTACGTAATGTATTGTATTAAGTATATCAGTCATCTGGTACCCATAACACAAGCTCTGCTTAGCTTGGGGCTAGATGATGCTGTGTGGATTGTCCAGCATTGTTTATTTATTTATTAAACTGAGACAGGGGCCTTTTTGGCTTCGCACAGGTATGGTTTTTTTTATTTGTAACCTAGTTTAGTTTAAGTTTTTATTTTTATTTGAGATGGGTTTGTTCTAGAAGAACAGAAGTGACAGAGACAAAGTCGACGATGAAGTGAGCTTATCCTAATTTTTATTTTCTTTTTCTCTAGATAGCCTATCCATGTAAAATACTGGTATTCAGCTGCATCCAGTTAAAATGGGAGCAGTCCCCAACATATTTAGGAATAGGCTAGGCAGATAATGAGCTTAGTTAATACCAGAGTTAATTAGCATCACACGTCACTTCCAATACAACGGATTCTAATTACTTACGTATGTTGTTTGATATTCCACCGGCGCAATATACAAAGCAACGGTCGATAAGCTGCATAATATTATGCCCGAATCGGATGCTGATAATCTCACGTTAATTTGATTAAGTACTAGGTAAACCCTTGCATACCATACCAATTAGTGGCGTGAATTGGAACTTGGTTATTTGATATCAGGTGTATTTTGAGGTTATATTTATCAAAACGCATTTCAGAAGTATGTCCAACACTATTTCATTAAAAAAAAGTATTTAATGACGTAAAAGTGGAATAGTTTAAAAAATCGATGGAACTCTAAGAGCATTGCTAGGTGCCGAAAAAGCTTTTTTTAGGCACTTATATACAGGTCGAAGTTGTAGGTTAAATAATTAAAAACAATCACCCAAAAATGATCATCATTCACCACTTCCTAGTGTTTTTGCTGGGAAGAAGAAGTGGCGCAACAAACCCCCTTCTCTTCCCAGCAACACGTTTGAAGAACTTGAATCTATACAATGTAAGTAAAAAAAAAATATAAATCCTCTTTATAAATCATCAAATCAAATAATTTGCCCCATGTCAGCCGATAAATTTAGCAAGCGTGGTGATAAACGCTCGTGCCCTCTCTATATGAGAAGAGGCTTATGCCATGTAATGGGACATTACATTATTACTATTTCGTTCCGTCTAGCGTCGCTTTGATTCCCATTTTAACAGAAAAAAATAAGTAGTTAATAACATTTGTGTCCAAATAAAAAGGTCACCGTAACGTTGTTAACGATTCTTTAAGGACAGCACTAGAATTAGAAAAAAATCTAATGAACCGTTTTCTTTTTTCAAACGCATTTACACGAAAAAAGGAAATCGCATTTCATTGTATTGTTGTCGTTATGTTGGCAATCGGCATCTGTCTCAGTTATTTGACATGGCTGTCAATTGGAACGCAGTGAACATTATTTGGAAAACAAATGAAAAATATATCGAAAAAAGAAAATAGGTTATTATTTTTTTACGTTTATGATTAGATAAGATACTATTTATTACCTGATATTTAGGTACAGTCGATCGCACGACAGCGATTGCATGACAAATTTCTAACTGCGCTATACTCAAGGTGAAACTGTTATTGAATACGAGACCAAGTTATTATACTGGTTACTTTTGTAAACAATGACGTGGAGCATACTATATTATCTATCTTATATCCCTCTTTATTCTTACTTATTCTTTTTTTTGAAAAAAAGGTTAAAACTTTTACAACTAGCTAAATATTTATTGCCACAGTTCTGCAGTGCTATCTTGTAAAAATCTCGCCGTAAAAATGTAGGTGAAGTGAGCTGTCATCCCAAGGAAGGGATTGAAAGTTCACCTCACGATCACTTCACCTAACTTTCGACAGGAAGTTTTTTACACAATAACACTGCTGATATAGCGAAAAGGTGGCTGGATATTTATTGGAATTTACACGAGACTTAGAAGCTAAAGACAAAAATCCTCATTATTTTTGTGCTTACTCGAAACGTTCTAGAACAAAACTGTTTTCATTTCACCTATAAAGTCTAGCCCGGCTCAACGATATTAGAAATAGGGAGGTCTGCCAAAAAGTATAACATTAAATATTATGGACAATACATTGTTGGTACAGAGCTACGTGGCCCGTCGGCCATTTTAACTTGTTATCAAGATGGCGACAGACGTTTAACGGATATTATTTAAGGAAACATTGTGGGATTTTGACCATTTAAGTACCATTTTGGAAATGTTATTGTTGATTAGAGAAAATTAAATGTCAGTTTTTTTTTTAATAACACGTTAGCATTGGCAGGTGTAAAATACTCTTTAGACACGAAATCTCAGACCAGTGTTTTTAGCGCCCATATATTTACTAAACTATATACTAACTAAAGGCTACTATTATTTGTGCACATTGTGTACAAACCCTTTAGGTGTGTTGTGACCACATCGCTTCAAAAACGAAACTCTAAAAATCACTTAAAGCGGCTAAAAAAGATTGTACTTTAAAAACTTAAATGTGGTAATCAGTCAAGTAATCAGTAAATGTTAGCCATTCGTCGTTACGTTTTGAAGTGTAAAGGGCTCTTAGAGAGAGTGAATAAATATTATATTTTTTATTCTAAGTTTGTTGTTTTTCTTAACAGTCAGTTCTTCTAAAATTAATAAATAAATAACGCTGGACAATCCACACAGCATCATCTAGCCCCAAGCTAAGCAGAGCTTATATTATGGGTACTAAATGACTGATGTACTTAATACAATACATTACATAGATAGATATTTTTACTAAACATAGTAAATACCCAGAACAACCGGAACAAATCTTTTTAGTTTTTCTCAAGACGGGAATCGAACCCGCAACCTCCTGCGTCGCAGGCGGACCTTCGCCCGCCGCTCCACATCGGTCGTCAAAAATAATTAATAATACATCACAGAACATAACATAAAATAGGTACCTTACATGTTTTACTTTACAACAAGTCCATAACATTGTCACTGTGGGGGATTACACCCCAACAATATTTTTTTTAAACAGTATAATATCTGTAACGTGCATTGTCATCCAAACCAATCATTTACGCAAAATTTCAACTCAATTGGCGGGCGATAACTGGCTTCAAATTCAGTTGAAAGATTTGACCCAAACTTTGATCTCATTTTATTTTAAAATTTAATTTAGCTTAAAAATAATTGTTTGCAATTAATTTGCTGTTATAAACTGCACTTTTAACCTATCTCCACATCAACTTCATTGGTAAAATGTTTCATGTTCACAACTCCGATTCCCGTATAGACTGAATGGACATCACTTACAGTTACAGATAGATATTAAGTTAAGGTTATTATAAGGCAACAATTGTAAGAATGGTTCAATAAAGATTTCTTATTATAAACTAACTCATATGTCAAGTTAAGTTTAAGCTTGGAAAATACATCTAGATAAACTTTACCAAATAGTGTGACGTCATGTCACACTAGTTAGCAACTAGTGTGACATGACGTCACACTATTATATATATAACGTATGTTCATGTTTAGTCAGCATTTCAATTTGGTGAGCGGAAAAAAACGTTTCCGATTAATTTGTCTAGCGCTGGTTATTTCCTGAGCTGATCCTGTCACTTCACTATTAATTTATAAACAAAATATGTTCAATGTTTTGGAAACAACAATTTCCTTTTTTTTTAAACGTTGCCCCACACTTGGAATTTCACATGTATTGTGGGTGCGTTTATAAGCATTCAAACTCACATACACAAACAGCCAGACCCGGACCAACTACCTGTAGGCCATACAAATATTTGTTCCGTGCGGGAGTCGAATCCACGACACGCGGCCAGTCTATCGCTCAGCCACTGCGCCATCAAATTTCAAGTAGTTTTAGGTTAGCTATTGTACCGAAACATATTATTTCCCTATCATTTTATTTTTATTTATATATATTAAGACCACGTAGCGGGAAATAGCCATAAGTTATTAATTAAAATATCAGTCACACTAGGTTTTTTCCAAATCTTACAATTCTAGATTTGAGTTATTCAAAGAAACTTCGAATATCTCCCATCAGAAAAACTTATGCTAACCCTATAATAAACGTTAAAAACTGTAAATATTTAGCTGTCGCAGTCGGGGTCATTGTTGCCTTTATATATTTTAGTAAACACTTCACAACTGACGATTTGGTATCGTTGTTCAACATTTACAACCCGTGCCGACTGCGCCGGCGGGAGAAGGGTTAACTCTGCAATAATGTTGGCTAACAAACGCTTGAAGGTGCTCGGGGGGTTAACGAATAGGGCTGGTTTAATACGCAGTGTGAATTTCTCTGAAGTCTAGTCGTTTTAGTTCAACATTGCTGAAAGATTTATATTTTGTGCGTAACATGACGCTTACGGAAAGGAAAGAGGAAGGGGTTGGCAGAAATATCCATACTAATATATTATAAATGGGAAAGTGTGCGACGAATTGACGTGATTTTTTAATTGGAGTTAGTCGTTGAAGGGATGGAGAGAGACATAGGCTACTTGTTGTCTCTTTCTAACCCCCCACTTCCTAACGCAAGCGAAGCAGCGGGCAAAAGCTAGTAACTACATGCATCCACATCTCACAAGCTGTGTTTTCTTTTCATTGCACAAGCACAAGTATCGGAAATATCCACAAGGTGCCAACAACCAGTAAATAAAAAAGAATAAAAAAAAAATATGATTGGATGTTACATATTTGAAATTTAACATACCTATTCATCAATACAATATGTAAATAGTGATGTACGAGCACTAAATTATATGCGACCACATTAGGTAAGCGTTTAGCTAATTATAGTGTCGATTGTGTTACGTATAGGACCTGCCCTGTCATCATAACATGATGGTTTAATTGTTTATGACCGACCGTTCATAGAGCCTACGCGATTTGAGCAGATAGCCATAATGGAAGGTTCAAGTAGACATTCAGTAAGGTAGGTCTTAGCTGTAAAGAAAACGTCAGTATGTTTCGTCATCATCACCATCATTTTTCATCACATCTGCCTTCCACAATCATCACCGAATCCTGTGGTGGCAGACTCTTGCGACCGGTCATCGGTCCACTTTGTGGATGGCTTTTCAAAACTACGCCTTATGGAACGCGGTGGTCACTCGAGAACCTTTAGATCCTATCGGCCATGCGTTCGATGAGCAAAGTGCGTTGCCCACTGCCACTTATGTTTGGCAATTCGTCGGGCTATGTAATCCACAGGAGACTTAAGATAACCGTTAGGTCTCCTGTGGATGACTAAATTTCTGATTTAACGCACGCATGCTCCAAGCATAACCCTCTTCATTACCCTTTTAGTGATTTTTCAGTTTTGATTTAGAAAATAGCAGTAGGTCTGACTCCTCTCACCGGCGATACCTTTTGATAAATCCCTTGCAAGCAGAGCACTTAAAGTGTGTGTAGTATACACCTCTGCCTAGCCTTTCGAAGCATTACATTATAGTTAAATTTTATTTTCCGATGTATTCAAAAAGTTTTATTTACTGCGAGGCTATAAAACCGATTACTTACGTTTTACGGGTCATTACATCTTATTTTAATTAATCGGAACAATACAGCTCATCGTTCGCAAAATCGAATCATTAATTAAAATGTCAACGTCATTGTGTAACCGATCACATTAAGTACACTCATCTTGTCATCAACAACACAAAAACAGCTTAACATGAAAGCAATTAATTATAACTTTTTAATATCCCTTCTGTTCAAAGGGGAAATAGAAAGAAAAGTTCTGATCAAAAAAGATCGCATGCTTTGCGCTGAAAAAGTTTGAGGAGGCGGGGTTTATGCGCGCATGCGCGGTCCGGCCGCCGAAGAAATGCTTGGCTGACGTCGCCGTCAACGACAACGGGAGCTGGACGGCAAAGCAGTCGCCGCGGTACCTCAGTGCTATGCGGACGCGAACCAAACGCACCTCTGCATAACTTAACACCTCTCGTAGTGAACAAATACGCTGAAAGTACTTTCCGACGACCGGATATAACATACGAATACTTACTACAAAGTTGAAAAACTTTTGAAGTTCGTACAAGTTTCGCGAAGTATAAAAAAGTAGTTTGTTGAATGGAAATTCGTCTTATGTAATTTAGGTAAATACTTTGACTTGAATATTTATAAGTTTCATTACTTTTTAACGCTAAAATGAAATAATCTATAAGTTATAAGCGATCGGAATAGCTTATCTGCCGATAAGTAAAAAGTTTTCAAACTGTAATTAACAACAAACACAACACGTAAGTATTACATAATATTTTTAACAGTACTTTACATACCCAGCACTTACCTATATACCTACATTTGTAATACATTAACAACATATATGCATTTTTCATGCAATACTTTGGTAACTTACAACTTAGCTTGACTCACTTTAAACTGAGAGTTACACAACAATTTAAACTTTCGGGATCTGCTCAATCTTGTTCAAAATCCACAAACTATTGAAGAAAATAACTAAGCGCTTAGCGTATGTAAACTTTTCCAAGACTCCATCCTGCTTCGATAATATTTTGGAAAAAGAACACACAAAACAAATGAAACAACAGAATTTGAGCGCTTACATAATTTTAAGACACAACATGTAATTAAGTGTCTCTAAAGACTTACGTACTTGGTTAAAAAGAGGTTAATTCAGAAATAAATGAACCAACAACCAATACCATTTATTTCCGAACACTTTGTTCACGCTTGATACCCACACAAATGTCGAATACAATTAAAACGCTTACGAAACATACCGATCAGTTATTCGAACCTCATTAACCCAAAAATAGCTAACTAAGTTGCCCTTAAAATTATAATTTGGAATAAATGCCGTCGGTATCCCAATAATGTCCCCAAATAGGGTTCGAACACCGAAAACGAACCGCAATTATGTGACGTAAATACCCCATTGACGTCATAATACCCGATGACCATAACAGTTACCCAATTGTTAGTAATATTAATAAGAATAAAACAATACAAAATTAAAAATTCGATTTCAACGTTCCTGGTTGAGGCCGTCTGTAAGGAGCGAAGTTTATTCTCGCATTGTTATTATAAGTAGGCAATTTTCTTCGATGCAAACTCTATATGCATAATATTACTATAGCTTGAATAAAAATGTATGGAGGGAAGCTGTACGGATCTGTATTTTACTTCACGATATTTTTTCTTATATTTTGTGGGTTGCGATCTCTCTGAAGCGCCTTTTTACATACTTTTGCACCTGTGAGCCTATCACAAATGTGTGACTTACATCCTTTAAATTCTAAATTTATTACGTACAAAATATTTATTTAGGTTTATGACTTAATTCATATCTATGGGTGATACTAATTATCGTGTAACCCAGTAACTGGATTGTGGTGTTCAGATAGCCAGTCACTCCGTATAAAACCAAGGTCAGGCAGATAACGAAGATGTTGGGTGATACTAATTATGCTTGCCTTATAAAAAACCAAAATGATATGGGATAGTAGTATTTTCGCTTAAAATCCTTCGAAATTACGATATTTTTACGTCTAGTTTTTGTGCTAGGGCCTCAATTCTCTTGTTCGCACGTAAACCTGCTTACGACATTAGGTGAGCCACTTTTCTAATTTAGTAAAATCATCATGTGCCTAGTCTTTTCTTAACTATGTTGGGGTCAGCTTCCACTTTATTGGATGCAGCTGAATACTAGTATTTTACATGGAGCGACTGCCTATCTGACCTCCACAAACCAGGTATTGGGCAATACGATACCGTAATAAGACTGGTTGTCAGACTTTCGAGCTTCTGACTTCCCGTAACGATTGTCAAAGATCTACAAATGACAGCCGGGACCAACGGCTAAACGTGCTTTCCGAATCGTAATAAAATATAGTTTACTTATTAGAAAAGTTGTTCAAGTAATGGTAACCTTTGGCAATATTAAGAGCAAGTCAGGGCAGGCAAGTGGTTATTGAAATCGAACAGTTGACTGATAATAACACAATGGGTAATCAAGGCAGGTCTACACCGTCTACTTGCTGCCGAAATGTGTCACGATGATAAGGCATGGCCATTACCTCAGTAAGTACAATACACTTAGTAATCAGAATACAGAAAACATTTAGTATTTTCCTATTGGGATACTTAAGATATATATTGCATTGACCTTCTTGCATAATTCTCAAAGTTTGATATACAATCATGTATTAGCCTGAACAGTAAAGTCTGCCTCGTTGGTCAAGTGATTGTAAGTTCTACTGCTAAACATGAGGGTTCGATTCCCGGGTCGGGCAAGGTGTTACTAAGTTTTTCCCTCTAGATTTTTCCAATAGCAGTCTGTAGTTCGGATTTGTGCCCGGTAAATAGCAATGGGGGCGCCCCTTATTACATGGGACTGGAATACAACTGGCGAAATGTGGTATGTGTATTATAGGTACACCCTGCCTAACCCTTAGGGGAATAAAAGCGTCATGTTATAGTGTTAAAGGAAAGTTGGATAGTTTTTTATAGCATCTGCAATTAACTCGGTTTTTCCTCATTTCCCACTTCCTCAAACAGACCAAGAAGGTGTACACCTTTTTGGTCATAGGATATTAAAATGTTGAAACATGAGTTTTCCTATAGTCCACATATTAAACATTAACAAAATGATCCAAAACTTTTTTGGTCCCCTCAAACTAAAACTACTCATTGATCCCAACGCATTATTAATAAGGAATCCTTATTTATTTCTAAACATAACATTTTCTCATGAAATCGGTTCCGTAAATAATATATGTGTAACTTTAACCCAAGAGAATATATAATATTTTTTATCGAAGGAATCGTAATAGTGGGCCGTAAGCACTTTGAATAAATTGGTTATCAAAAAGCGTGTACTCGGCTGATATTGTTGTTTAATATCAGGCCGACCGATGTTCTGTATCGAAGCCTGTGTATTCTTTTTACGAATTCCGCAATTTTATAGCCATTCACCACTTCATTTAAATTCTGTTCCATTTTTCAATTTATTACAATATTCAAAAAAGCAATAAAACTATTAACAATAGGGCTGGCCTTGTTTTGGCCAAAGTATCAACTTTGCCATTCAACGTGGCAATGAGGCCAGCCTTCTGCGCACTTTTGCCGTTGACAGTGATGCGGATGATTTTTCAATGCCCTGTGATTATTTTTTTCTTTTCATGTATTTATTACATGAATATAGTGACTCTCCGGTAAATACTTTTTGTTTTCTCGAAAATATAGGATAGTTGAGTGTCTTATAAAGCTTGTTGATTATAGTCAAAGTCTTCCAAAGATCTCGCTGGTGTACATACAATATTTAGCAACGATCATTGCAACTGATATTATCATATCTATCTAACTGACGACCGATGTGGCGCGGTGGGCGAAGGTCCGCCTGCGACGCAAGAGGTTGCGGGTTCGATTCCCGCCTTGGGACAAATGTTTGTACGACCTACAAATATTTGTTCCGGGTGTTCTGGGTATTTTCTATGTATAATAAAAAATATCTATATATGTAATGTATTGTATTAAGTATATCAGTCATCTAGTACCCATAACACAAGCTCTGCTTAGCTTGGGGCTAGATGATTCTGTGTGGATTGTCCAGCAATACATATCTTGTTATACTAATATCTAGATTTTTTGATACCATTAAACATTACCATACAGAGGTGATATGGTTAGGAAGCAAGTGAGTATTTAGATAACGGCAAATAGAGATGTGTGAAAAAAGGAGGCTGCGCCGACCCTACATAAATTGGGATACCTACTTATATACCTATTTCTAGTACTAAAATTATCTTTTAAATGCACGTACGTTACTGTAGCAAATAAGCATATTAAATGAACTCGATTTTGTTTAGTTTAGTTTTAATTATAAATTGTATTGACAAGAATTCGATTACTATTAATATTATTTTAAGCAAAACTGTTTCGCTAATCCGTGTAAAATGTGCAAATGCTTCTATATGGATGCAAAAATATTAATATAATCCATAGAATGAATAAAACAAATATGATATTATACGTTTATGCAAAGCGTTAAATCTCAGTACCATCCAGTGATTAAAATAAAAGATTTCATTTTCTTTTTGTGTTGAGCTTCTTTTGACAGTTTTCTTTTCTATCAGAAATCTATTTCATGAACGTTCCTTCAACTAAAACTGTGCAACTGTGCATTCGGACACAATAAAATTTCAGATCACGAATTAAGTCACATAAAAAATAGTAACGAAAAAATAGTACGTCCTAGGACATACACTAATTTTATTGGTGATGTTCTTCAGAAAGGTCAGGTACGTAGTAGTCGCAACCGGCGTGGCGTGTATGACTAGTTATATGAACGTAAACGAAGCATAAGGAGTATGTAAGAATCGTAGCAGGTGGCGTTTCGTAGTTTCTGCCTACCCCATGGGAGAGAGGCGTGAGCATTTGTATGTGTAACTCCAATCGTAATCTTTCTTTCAAAGCCTAAACGAGTATGTTACGCATGTAAGGTCAAAATTACAACAAATATTGCCCATATTTTAACGAAATACGGCAATTAATTCGTCATTGTATAATTCAGTATTCCGAGAACTGTCCTTATAATTTGGAAATGGACGTATGTCTGTCCATCCGCGTGTCAGGGATTACGGCTCATTATAATTATTTCATTGATTTAATGAAGTTTTACATAATAAAATGTTCCATTTGGAATCTGGCACAATATTATGCAACAACATCCTACTATTGTGAAAGAAATATGGGTTGAAGTATACTATTTAAAGAAATATGCATAATTAGAACATTACGCCTGTATTCTCTGAGGGGTAGTGCAGAGGTGCACTTATAGTAACACCCACATTTCGCCAGTTATGTTTAAGTCCCATGTAAAAGGGCCGATTGCCATCAAACGGAAAAAACCGGGCTCTAAAGTGAAAATTCCTGCTGGAAAAACTTAATAACACTTTTCCTGACCTGGGAATCGTACCCAGGACCTCGAGCTGAGCAGTCGCGCGTACCACTGGACCAACAAAACATACAAATAAGCATTTAATAGCTGTATGTATTGAATAAGAATCCTCTTGAATTTCTTCAGTATTGCGTTATCGTTTAAGACTCCCAAAAACAATGTATTGTCTTGGTAACGGACAGTGACTGAAGTTTAAAAGTAATTATAAATATCTGTTTCTTGCAGCAATCAAATCTGAAAGCCAATAAATCAAGCACTGCGCTGCAACCGTCCGGTCAGGCATCCTTATGATATCTGCATCTTCGCTTCACCTGGTTTTAAGTTATTGATATTCTAACAGGTCGATAATATTTTACACTTTAAATGCCACTACTAACTACTGTCCAATTCAATTTGGCTTCCTCTTCACATTCTAGCAATTACATTCTCCCAAGAGGAACTTGGATGCTAACATTTGCATCTTTCAAAAGGAATGAAATAACTTTTCCTTCAATATCTGCTTAATCTCAATATTTGCCTTGCCATCAATGCAGTATGTTTTATCTCGGTATGTTTACTGCATCTGAAGTTGCTGACATGTTTCACTCGCTCTGTGTATTTCATCAATCCTGGATTTTCTAATGCAAATAAATGTTTAGTCAACTTTTAGCTTTAGCTTTTATTTAAATAATACACATAACATTACTCCTGTATTCCCCGAAGGGTTGAGCAGAGGTGATCCTACAGTTCACCCACATTTCACTAGTTATGTTTAAGTGCCATGTAATGATTGACAACCGATGTGGCGCGGTGGGCGAAGGTCTGCCTGCGACGCAGGAGGTTGCGGGTTCGATTCCCGCCCTGGAACAAATGTTTGTACGATCTAAAATTAATATTTGTTTCGGGTGTCCTGGGTATTTACTATGTATAATAAAAAAATATCTATGTATGTAATGTATTGTATTAAGTATATCAGTCATCTAGTACCCATAACACAAGCTCTGCTTAGCTTGGGGCTAGATGATGCTGTGTGGATTGTCCAGCATTATTTATTTATTTATTATTTATTTAATGGGGGTGAGCCTATTGCCACCAACCGGGCATCCATCCAGACTCCGGGCTACTACTGAGAAATTCTTATCGAAAACTCCCAATAACACATTGCTCGACCCGATAATTGTACCCAGGACATGAGGTCCTAACACATTGCTCGACCCGATAATCGTACCCAGGACCTCATGGTTAGCAGTGCATGTAACCACTAGACCAACGAGGCAGTCGAACTATTTCAATCCGTCAATACTTGTACGAATATCGTTTATTAGTAGAGTGTCACTGTAATTTCGGGTAACATTGGCTTCTAAGATAGCTTCTCGCCTAGTCTAGGATTCAGACGTTCAACTTTAAACTATGCCACTGTTGAACAACTTAATTATGAGCCTCTGTCTTTCCATTATAAAACAATCCATACTTTTAATAGTATAAATGGGAAAGTGTGTGTGTCTTAAACCACTGAACGGATTTCGATAAAATTTGGCAGAGAGATAGATAGCATCCCGAGGAAGGACGTAGGTTACTTTTTATCAGCAAACCACGCGGGCAAAGCCGAGGGCGGAAGCTAGTATAATATAAACGCAGACTTAAATTGTGCCAGACTTAATCCTCGGAAAGTCGTATGGTAAATCTGTCATACTGGTTGCAATAATACTCATTAAAATATTTTTTTTAATACGCCTTTTGCGTTGAGTTTGTCTCTTTGTTTTATTTATATATATACTTCTACATCGTGGATAACAAATGGTTGGTCATATTTAAGAGGTCTTTGTAATAGTCGTTATAACCAACTTTTATTGTGTACCCAAACTTGGAATCCCCAAAATATGTATTATTTCATATATTTTGTCGTTATGTGATCATAGAAATATGAAGCAGCGGGTTTCGTTTTGCGATTTCAGGGTTGTAAAAGTTGCTCATGATGACGAGTAGAATGTCCCCTTTAATATGACCAATTTCTGATGCATTTCGTAAAGATAGTATTTGGAAATACAGAACCTATTAGTGAAATTATTTAATCCATATTAATTTAGAGTATTCCCATGTGACATTGGATACTTTTTACGCCAGATTAAAAGCTCCAGTTGTCTATTTAAATATATGGAATTTGTTTCCACAGAAAACTGTTTAAACGAACATTAAAAATTTCAAAATTGGATTGTAAGCGATTCAATTATCTTTTATATCATTATTATAGTCGATGATACAAAGACATGTAGTCATGCGACTCAATTTAAATTCCATTTACGTTGATTTAATATGTCATGCTTATTATAATGAAAATGGTTTTATTGTAATATTATTATACTATACAGATCTGTTTATATAGTTAACCTTAATACTGTGTTTGTTTATTGATTTTTACAATAGCATCTATCTCAGAACACACCACTTTTTAAGCGAAGATAAAATGGAGGAGGTTCTATTCAGTTCAATTCAACACGATTTTTTTTTTAATTATGTTTAAACTTTTTACAGTGTACCTTTTTTAACTTGATAGAGTATACCTCAAAAAGAAATCCACCCCTCAGTGTAGAAAATAGGGTTGATTTATTTTCAACTACTGATTTTTTCTAGAAGTTGATTAACAGTTGGCATAAGGCTATTGTAACTTAAATACATTATGAACCGACACACAAAAAAAGTTAAAAATAACTAAAAAAATCTCTTTGACTCCAAAAAAAGGATAAATATGATTTCCGTGCAAAAAATTAATCAAATAAAACAACCAAAGCCACCGACTTCCAAACTAAAAGTTATTATATATCTTTATTTTTTTTCTGCTGCATTTTTATATCGGACACATCGATATAGGCTTACATCATAGATTTCCACGACACTCTTTTATGGGCCTCTTTCAGTCAATGCTTACAAGCGACCTTTGCTATGACATCTGTTTGTTTTTATTGGATTCCAAATCTTCTATAGTTTTTTTTTCTTTTAAAATAAACGTTGCCCCACACTAGGACTTTTCTCCTGTATCGTGGGTGCTTTTAAAGTCACAGTCACGAACAGCCAGACCCGGAACAACTACCTGTAGGCCATACAAATATTTGTTCCGTGCGGGATGAACCCGCGACACGCGGCGCAGCAGTCGATCGCTCAACCACTGCACTAATCGTGCCGTCAGTTCCATCACATCGAAATTTGAAATAGGTTTGTTGTTTTAGAATCAGTATTTTAAAAGTTCTATATCCCTACTTTGAACTTCACTACGAAACGTGTACCGATGATTCTAAAATCCAATAGTTTGACCAATTAACTACACGCTTCAGATTTTGACTACCTGAAACGCTTCTCAAATGAGCCTGAACGATCGATCTGAGCCTATTTACCCATGAAACTCATGCAGCTGTACCTAATATTAGGTTTACACATAAATAGTACCAGGTTTCTAGGTCATTGCCTTCAAGCGACGCAGTAACCCACTTACTTCAGTCGACTTCTATAACTGTCGTACGGACTCAGAATATGCTTCGATTCTTGCCGTAACTATCGCAGATCTTTGATTAGAAAATGTTTTTATTTGGCGTGTATTGATTCAGACAAGTTAAGAATAAATAAAAGGTTACTTCGTAGGTACTGACCGTGTGCCCCATGGGATTAATGACGAACTACCATACTAACTTTTATCCTTTATTTAACCCGTTAATTAGGGAAAAGAATTTTATAAAACCTTCCTTAGTGCTCACTTTTATGACATAAGGAGCGTATGTGCAAAATTTCATGCTTCTAGACTTAGTGGTTTAGGCAGTGCGTTGACTATCAATAAATTAATGTAAGATTTTTATTCATTTTATTTCTAACAGGATTTTTTTTCATTAACAGTCCGGAGTCTGGATTTGTACCCGGTTGATAGCAATAGGTTCACCCCCTATATACCTATGTAAATGTACACCCACTTTTCACCTGTTATATTTTAACTCATAGGTTTTACTATAGGTGCTCCTCTGCCCATCCCCTCAGGGTATACAGGCGTGATATTATGTAAGATTTTTATTTTATCTAGTACAGCTAACCAATAACGAAGCAATTATAAAATCGCACATGTACTCAAACTATATCTACACTAATATTAGGTCTTTACCTATGAAATTGCCGTTCTGCAGTACTGGCCATTTCAAATCAAAATATTTTTTGTTTGGCTAAGAATTCTAATTTCAAATTAATTTTATTTTAAAAACATGGATTTTTTTTTCCAAAAGTAGTCATTTGTTTATTGATTAGTGTTACATTTTCATCGCATTTAAATCTTTTTCGTCATCATGGATACGTTAAAAATTCGAGTAATTATGGAATATGACTACCGTCGTGGCAGCAACGCGGCACATGCGGCACGCAACATCAACGACGTTTACGGAGCTAACACTACAAACCAACGCACTACCTGTTATTGGTTTGCTCGCTTCCGTTCTGGAAATTTCGACCTGAAAAATGAACCTCGCGGTCGTCCGAAGACTTTGGTCGACAATGACGAATTAAAGGCGATTGTGGAAGCTGATGATACACAATCTACGGCTGAATTAGCAGCAGCTTTCGACGTTAGCGTCAAAACAATATTGGTCCACTTGCGTCAAATTGGCAAGGTAAAAAAGCTTGACAAATGGGTGCCCCACGAACTCAATGATCGCCAGCGCGAAGTACGCGTCGAGACGTGCCTTGCACTGCTCAACAGACACACAAATGAAGGAATTTTGAACCGCATTGTTACCTGCGATGAAAAATGGATTCTGTTTGATAACCGCAAGCGCTCAGCAAGTTGGTTGGATCCTGGTTCAGCACCTAAACAATGCCCTAAACGAAAACTTACCCCAAGAAAAGTGATGGTCACTGTTTGGTGGTCTAGCGCCGGTGTGATTCAACACATCTTCTTACCAAACGGGGTGAGCATTACTGCAGATGTGTACTGTGAAGAATTGAACACAGTGATGGAGAAGCTGGCACATCTCCAACCAGCATTGGTCAATCGCTCGTCTCCGCTGCTCCTGCACGACAACGCGCGACCTCATACTGCACAGCAGACGGTCTCCAAGTTGCAAGAACTGGGGTTGGAAGCTCTCCGTCATCCGCCCTACTCACCAGACCTTGCGCCTACAGACTACTACTTTTTCCAGAATTTGGATAACTTCTTGGCGGGAAAAAAATTCAATACCCGAGAGGCAGTACAAAATGCCTTTGAAGAATTTGTTGCCTCCCGTCCAGCTGATTTCTTTAAGAAGGGCATCAATAAACTGCCACTGCGTTGGCAAAGATGCATTGATTGCATGGGTGATTACTTCGATTAATACAAATAAAAAATACATGAAAAAAAATCATTTAAATTTTTTCATACAAAACGGCAATTTCATAGGTAAAGACCTATTATTATAAAGAGGAAAGATTTGTACCTATTTTTGTATGTTTGTAATGAATAGGCTCAAAAAGTACTGGGCCGATTTAAAAAATTCTTTCACCAATAGAATGCTACATTCTTCCAATTTGACATAGGCTACATTTTATTTTGAAAAAAATTAGGGATCCTTGGTAAAATTTGAACAATGTAACCGAAGGTGTAGAAAAATGAGTCTTAAAATGTCTTTCGTCGAATGCGCTGCCGAAACTATTAGCGATAGAACAAAATAATGTACAACAATATTGAAGAACATCATAATGTCTACAAAAAACTCCACGGTAGCATATGTCCAACTATTGTAGTTATATCACTACAACAACTTTTTTCATTTTAAACATTAATGAAAATGCTAACCAAATTCGAACCATGCTATTTATGTGTTTATATTAATCCTTATCCAAATAAATTATTTTATGGTCAAGACCATTTAACTACCTATAAAATAGTTTTTAAATTATTTAAATTGGACTTTCCATACAAAAGTTTTTTTTTTTTTTTAATAAATAAAAATATTTGTGAAAAAAAGTGTTTTATATCCAAATTTCCAAAAATAAATAATTGTCTACCCCGTGCGAAGCCGGGACGGGCTGCTAGTACTACATATAGAATCAAGCAGCGCAAGCCAAGAACGCGCTAATATTTGACTTTCCAAAATTATTAACGCAACATTTCTCTAAACAAAATGGCGTGTTGTGTTACATCCAGAAGTCATTGTCGAGGGAGAGGTTCACGATGTATTTAATATTCAGCGAAAACTTAGTTAACGTGATGCACGCTTGATTAGGTGGGTCGGTAGCCGCAGGGTTAAGTCCCATATTGCAGTGTAAAGTTGAGGTCGTGTTGTTAATGGAGATTATCTAACGTGTATCTCTGGGGAGGGTATTAATAGTGTTAAGAATCTTCTTGGTATGTTTCTCGTGTAGACATTTTGTTTTGAAAGATGTAGTTACAAAATTTTGAATTTGTCTAGTGGTCTTAAACGCGACTGCTGCGTGAGGTCCTGGTTTAATCCCCAGGCCGTTGCTTGGTAGTTATTTGTGAGTATTTCCAATATTAATTTTCTCCTTAGCAGCCCTTTAGCTGGATTTGTGTCCATTTGATGGGTCGTCCGGGACCTAAACATAACTGGCGAAATGTGGGTGTTACTATAGGTACACCTCTGCTTAACCATTCGGGGAATACAGGCGTAATCATGGCCTATTATATAGTTACAAAACTTATACATACAAAGTTTCTTTCTAGTATACTTGCGGTTCTTCTATGCAGCGTTTTTATAACATGAAGACGCACTCTACATACATCATCATCAGGCTATACTAGTCCACTGCTGGACATAGCCCTCTATTAATAAGCGCCATAGCGCCCTATCTTCAGCTTGTTGCATCCAGCATCTGCCTGCAGTCTTTCGCAGATCGTCATCCCACCTGGTCAGAGGGAGTCCTACACTACGTCTTACTCTACATACACTTGCGTAGAATATGCTACCGTTTTACAAAATTCATTATATTAAGTTTTATGTTTTGGATTGGCTGTAAAATATTTATAGCTATACCAGCCCGTAAAGTTCAGCAGAATTTCTGCCATGTAAGAGTAAGTGAATTGTAAAAAACAACAGCACAAGCTCACGTTTCTGTGAAGAGCGCGTATTAAGGCAGAAAAAATTCATGCCCATTCATGACCTCCCCCGGTTTGTGCGATAGTAATATGCTTGTAATACTCACAACTAACTGACTTTTCCTCGGAATAAAAATTTGTTAATGTTGCAAGCGGATTATTGTAATAAATTGGAAAATAATAGGAACATCCTTAAATGGTCAATCAGAGCTCTCCGCCACAGAGGTGAGTTCGTGATGAAATTCTATTCAAGACATTTTATTACTTAACGTTTATTACTTAAAAATAAAGAAAAGAAAGGAAAGCATTTATTTAGGACATGCACAGGTATTATAAACACCGGGTTTAATACCAGGGTTTATACATTGGTCTTGACTATATCAAATAAAATAAAAATACTTTTGCCAATTTTGTTTTATGTCCTGCCTTAACCTTGATTTCAACCCAAGCACTAAATTATTGCCACACCAAATAATATTTAGAAAAATAGACATCTAAAATGCAAATCATAAGTCTCAAAACAGTGGAACTAGACTAAGATTATCATCACCTTTATATCTCTCACTTACATTTGAATCCACACCTTATCCTGAGGCAACACGTATACACGTACCGATCCCAATGATCCAACGGTCGTTTATTATCCTCGAGGAGCTGGGGTTCAGCACCTACGTGTTTCTGAAATATGCCTTTATATTTATTTCAAGAAGATCGTTCGTCGTTTCGTCTTTCTTAGTTCATCTTGAACATTACTGACTTCGGTGCAGGAAAACATCGTGAGGAAACCTGGACTTTATATAATTAATATAAGTCTGAAATCGCGAACCCGTCTTGAGCAAGCGTGGTGATTAATGCTCATGCCTTCTCAGTATGAGAAGAGGCCTTTGCCCTGCAGTGGGACAGTAATAGGCTGGTACTTACTTATCTAGTCGATGTCTTCATTTTCGATAGAAATACACATAATACATACATAATCTCTCGCCTTTTTCCTATGGTGGTAGGCAGAAACAGCACAGAACGCCACCCGCTACGCATCCTTAAATACTCCTTTTGCTTCGTTCATACATCTGGTCATACACGCACGCCGATTGCGATTACTACGACCTTTTTGAAGAACATCACCAACAAGGTCAGTGTATGTCGTTCTAGGGCGTCCCCTCCTAGCGTTTCGACTATATATATATATATGTGATTAAATGATTATAGGGGAATTGCTGATTTTGGTGACCCTGCACTTACTTTTTTTTATTGTGGTCGTAATTAGTTTTCCCATGAATCACTTTTGACGGGTCATCTTGAACTTTCTGCGTAGTGGTAGAAAAGTTTTATTAGTTTGTCATTGCATCGTCAAAATTGTTCACCAATATGATTCATAATTTGAGTGCTCGTAACTGAAAAAATGCATAAATTATGTTGAACATATAGTGATGTAATTTCCTTAATGGTCCTATTAGGTTACCAGAACAACCCAATTATAAATGTAGTCCTCAAAGTTGTCGTTAGCCGATTTTGTAGTTCAAAAGGTAAGGCACAAAAGGGTGAGGTCATATTTTGTACTGTTATAGTTAAATGTATGTTGACCAAACGCTCGGAAAGGGCCCCCAATTATAATTTTGCTGTAGAATGTAAAACTTGTTTAAAGTTCTGCATAATATACTCATTGTCTTCCTTTATTATTAAGTTATATTTGTCAATCTATACAAATAAATAAAATTGAAGTATCTGTTTGTGATTTCAAAATAACAGCTTTTTACTAAATACGAGTACATATGGAAGTTTAGACAATAGTTTTACCGAAAAAACAATTTCATTATTTTTTGTCTTTCTGCCAGTTTGTTTGAGATAATCTCCGAAACGGCTGCACCGATTTTTACGGGAATTTAATTGGCTGTTGTGACAAGGAGTAACTTGGGCTACTTTTATTAAAGAAAAAGAATTAGGTTCCGCACAAAGAATAAAAACCCATGTTTTGTTAAATTCCACTCGGGCAAAGTCGCGCAGCTAGTTTGATTATAAATTTGTATTTAAAATATGCAAGTATAAGAATATCTCGGACCCATAGTTTCTAATCTGTCTCGATCTTGAGCGTGTTTTCATTCAATTTTTCAACTTCTCTTCGAAGTTAAGTTGCCTGGGTGTTTTGATATTCTAATGAGGCCAGCTGACGTGATAAACCCACGAGATGGTCTCCTCCCCTCCTTTTTTGTATGTCGCACCCAGCACACGTACATCATAACATATTCACGTCTTGCATAACGTAACTAAACATTAAGTATTTATACTTGTACTCTGGTTATTATAAGACGCGCAAAAAAGTTTGCATCAAGATTAAGCATAAAAATCAAAATGTCGGAGAATTGGCTTTTCTTTCAGACTTTACGAACGTTGGCGGTTACAGTTCTCTTATATTTTATTACTATTTGAGTTATAGTTGAAGATTTCCAGCTGATTTGTTCGTAGCTGATAAAACTGATTCGTTTTTATTCACGTACTTTTCTTTTGTTATTGAACTAATCTTGTAAATGCACGCTATCTGTATGTGATATTTTTTTAGTGTTCATTTAATATCACACAATACCCATTATAGTTCATTGGTGCTTACCACATACCTTTTTTTTATTTATTTGTTAATGGGGGAACCTTCAAAAGGCGCCTGGAATTTTGGGGAAAAGACCAGGGAGTGTGGGATTTTTACCTCACTAAAACCACCCCGTTGATCACCATCAGCACATGGAACCTTTACCTCTTAAGAGACCACTCCGGGACCCCCTCTGTGCAACGCCTGTTAGGGCACATCCCTGCGGAGACGGTTAAGATGTCTATTATGTTATTTAGTATGTCTATCCCTACTTACCACATACCTATCTACATTAATCTTTATCGTATCTAATGTGTCTGACTCTAGACAAGCAAGCTCAATAAAAGTCTAGAAACTGTGTACATTACCTTCCAAATCTGTTTATATTGTGAGATTAAGATGTACTTGAGCAGTTAGTCAGTCAGTTTCAAATGAAAACCTTCTTGAGTCATTAAAATTAACCGACTCTTAAATCTGGATAAGAATTATTAAAAGCAAACATTAATCTCAATTTCGTCGTTCTTGATATTTTCTTAAGATTTCTTTTTCATATGACGGAACGTTTCTGTCATCAGAAAATGCCTCTTTGCTCATATAAACGGAGGATCCCCGTCTTTTATTAATTTGTTTGATTTTTGTGTGATCGGTGAGGTGAAAATCGCCTTGGGTCAATCCGAAACGTTGGTTTTTATTATTCATAATGTTGGAGAGCCTTGAGATACTAAATGCTTTGTATTTCCATATAATAATCATAGCATTTGATTGAAATCAATAAAGAGAATAGATGAGTGTGATTCGATGAAACTTGGCCCAGATAAGGCAACTTTGCCCACGAGGCACGAGGCTCTTTGACGCAACTTTCTGCTCTTCTATTATGACGAGCCTCATTGTTTTGTCCGAGACGCTTCCTTTCGAAAACATTGCCTCGAATATTTCTTTCACAATTTCCGTTTGCAAGGGTTTAAAAATAATAGTCGAGTAAGAAATACTTTCATTTCGATGAAGACATCGTTTCTCAATCATATTTTTCTTTTAAATAGAAATACATTTCCGCATTTGAATCTATGTTTGATGCAAATATATTTCGTAACAGCGAGTTGAACAGGTTCAATACTGAAGTGCGATTGTAACTAAATAACGGGGCTGGCGCTTGGTAAAGTTAGCATTAAGTGCAAGAACTCGCCGGGGCTCAGTGACTTGTTGATTCACAAGTTGTTGAGCTCAACCGAGTAACTAAGTTGAGCATTAAAATATCGTAGCACCCTGTAACAGTTTACGACGTTACCGTTTCTTGTAAACTTTGTTTAATTTCTACGGTTTGTTTTAACGTGTGAATGATTATATAAACCATATAATTAAGGAAATTATTGCCTCACTGTTAGGGGAATGGTGAATGTTGGGCTTATTAATTGATTTCACGTAGACATTTCATTAGCAATACATCATACTTACTGGCTTTTATTTATTGATGATGGATAATTAAGATAAGTGAAATTGGCACGGTGCTGGACGCAGGCTCAATAATAATCGTTATTGTGGGTAGGCAGTCACAAAATTATGACGTATATTTTTACATCGTAGACTTCTGTCATTGCGTGACAGTCGTTACGGGTAGTCAGAAGCTCGAAACTGTGTCAATCAGTCTTACCAAGGGGTATTGTGTCGCCCAGTAACTGGGTTGTGGAGGTCGGATAGGCAGTCGCTCCATGTAAAATACAGGTATTCAGTTGCATCCACTTAGACTGAAAGCCGACCCCAACATAGTTGAGAAAAGGCAAGCAGATGAATTGACTTCTGTCATTGATTTGACCATTCGAGATAATCCATTATATTTTTATGTTCAAAATGAGTTTTTATTTAATATTTAAAATAAACGAAACACTGCCAAACCGTCTTATGGCTTCACACTTTATTAAATAGAAACCGTCTCCAATGTAGCTATAGGTTGGCTTCAAGACAAGTTGCCTCGGGGAACTCGCTCCGGAATCTGAGTGACAGTATCGCAGTCTGTGACGTCATTGTTTTACACGTCGACCCCGTTCGAACATGCCGCAAACACACCATAGCTTATTTAAGGAAGTTTTCGAGTAAAACGTGCGATGTACGAGGCGTTAGTAATTATTGGTACAATGGTACTGTCAGATACACCGGTTTTGGTGTTTAAGGAATGGGGTCGGCGTGGCTAGACGAAACAGGAGTATTCTGGCTTCTTGTTACGTTTGTATAATATGTACAAGCCTTTGCCCGTGACTTCATCCGCATGAATGTCATTTATCGCGGATGTAGACGAAATCGCGGATTAAATAACAGCCTATAACCTTTCTTGTGGTTCAAGCTTAGTCTGAACCAAATTTCATTGAAATCAGTTCAGTAGTGAAAGCGTAAAAGACGGACAGATAGAGATAATTTGCACATTTATAATATTGGTAGGTACGGGTAGTATGAAAATAAAGTAAATCTAGATACAGTTAAGGTTTCTTCCGGTACAATACGTAACAAGGAAATGATAAAATAAACGAGAACTATTGTAATAATAGGTATTACGATGTAGAAACTGTAACCACAAATGATGTGTTCCACTTTGAAGTTATGAAAACTTTTTTAAACAAAAGACGAATTTTCATTCAACCAATAGGGACACAAAACTATGTGAAATTAACCCACAAAAAACAGTGCCCATAGATATGTTCAAAACTCAAACCTGGAGTAGCTGAAAAGAGAACCAAAGAGATCCTTATAATCAGCCAAGATGATGTCCCAACATCTGACGAGCATGTTCGAGCAGCTCGGGAACTTCACCAAGAACAACTTAACGCATAACAGTAAGATAGTGAAAGAGAAGGAAAACAAGTTGAACTCCAACCATGTGGGGACTGGTGGTGGGGGAGGGGGGAACCAGCAGCCGTCTCCCTCGCACAAGCATGGGCAGCCGCCGCCACCGCTGAAGAAGCCGTGTAAGCTGAGGAACGTGTCTTCGAAAGCTGAGTCGTATGATACGCTGTATGGGAACGGCAATGTGGTAAGTGATAGTATTGTAATTTGCTCATTTGTTTTGTTAGCGGGTTTGAAGTGTGACGTCACTACCACCCATACGGTAGTTGTATGATTGCGTCCTTTGTTGCGTCGCATTTTTGAGTGGTGATACGTACGTCGTATTCCAGTAGTGATGCTTTTATGTATCTTTGTGGTACGACCATTAATGGAGGGTCGATTCTGTAAAAAATCTCAAAGACTTTTCGACGGTAAAGTAAGATATCAGTGTTTTACTTAAGCTGGGAGATACTACCAGCTCGTTTCACCCAAATGTCACCGGCTGTTTTTTGTACAGAATAGCATTCCTGGAAGTTTTTTTTTTAGTGAGTATGAAACGTGTGATTTCTTATCAAAAACGTATCGTTTGTTAATGAACCTTTCCAGCAGAGCTATATTCTATTTTTACACTACATCTATATAAAAATCAATTACCGTGAGTTAATCTCGCAAAAAATCGAAAATGTCTGATGTCAATGATTTTTTCTGTGTTTTTGCGTGGGTCCCTGGTCAATTTGGATTTAAAATTCTAGTCCCTTCAGAAAAAGACCCAATAGGTGGCGCTGTTCCAGCAGGAGAACGCTGTCCGGTCCAGTCTACTAGTTTCAATTAAAAACAATAACAATATCTACGTCAAACTCAACACGTCAGAACATTTTCCAATTTTCCACGATGATACTACATACACACCTACACAAACACTTCGCGTTACTAATCTAATTGTTGGTTTTCCCTCGGTACCGAAACATTATAATTATGTTGATTCTGACTACTTAGTCAAACGGTTTGTTTAGCGATAACACATCAATAGGTACAACGGTTATGATTTAAACACTTGTGTTGGTTGCGCGATATCAGTATGACTGACAATAATATTAGTGCTGTCCTATACTACCAGAACCTTCTATCCCGCTCATGTCAAATAGGCTTTCGTAACGTGATTACTAGGTACACTTTATTTGCACAGTTATGGTTTGCATGATACAATCAAAATGTGTCGTGCAAACTTTCTAAATGCAAATAGACTGTTATACGAAAACAGGTCCTAGTTGGTGCACGCTCACCTACCTATAATATTAGTGTCAAGTTAGTTTCATTGCTAAACCATCAAACTTATATATCGAAAAAGTTACTAGAGCTAATTTTGAGTCAAGAAAAGAACTTAACTTACTCGAGATAGTATTAAATAATAGATATGTACTGCGACAAATTAAATAAGTAATCTGAGAGCAGGTTCCTTTTAATTAAGATATCCTAATTAGGATAAAATAGAGATAGAAACATATACAGAGTTGCTCTTGTCTTTTTATTACAATTCGCACCTTACATTCTCAATGTTAATGAAGTTTCCATTAAGTAATAAATTCATTAAGAACTTAACAAATTAATTAAGAATAAACTCGTCTTTTAAGTTAATCAGAACTTAAAACACCATTTGAATAGACTGACGTCTCAAAAATATGTATTCAGGCAGAAAGTTTGTTTCCCATTTTGATTATGGAATCTTCGTACAACCGGCCAGTCTTTTTCCGTTGGGGAGTTCGCCTATTCAGTGTTACTTCGTTTTGCTCGCGCTAAAGAAGTCTACGTAGCGCTAAACGATACGGGTACTTAAAACGTACCCCTCTTAAGGCCCATGGGCGGGTACAGCTTCACTAACATTCGCAGCGAAATAGCCAGTCAGATTTATTAACTATCTTATTTTTTTTTCTTTACCGGTCTCATTATCATTCATTAATGTTTTTGAAGACAGTGTATGTATGTATGAGTACCGTTATTATGTACCTAGTTATATTATAAATGTTTTGTTTTGAATTATTGAGTAATACTTTCCTTTTTTTGTTCTTAATTCAAAGCGCACAAACTATTCAATACAAAAATGTCGTAACTCGGTGCAACAAAATATAGGCCTACGCCTAGTTTGGGGGTCGCCGTCCAACATGATATTTTTTTATGTACAATTTGATTTGATTGAGAAGGGAAAACAGCGCGCTTATTCTTGATTTTTAATTCCGATCGACTGACATTTCAACCTAGACGTTTCGTACTCTTGAGTTCGAGTTTATTTTGACAGCTGTATATTTCGCCAAATAATTTAACCACGTGACAGAAAATTAACATTGGAATCGCATTGGCTTTCGATCGGTATTAAAATTAGTTTGAAAAGTAAGGCCCCAGGAACGTCACAAAAGTCACCATATGGATCACAACTACTAGCTAAACGATCAAAGAATCGTAAAAGCTTCTTACGATATACGACCTCTTTGAAAGATAGTGCCCTAGACGAGAGATGCAAACTCTATAGGAATAGACATCCTCAACTCACTGCAGTGACCAATCTCTTAACCAATAGCGGATGCAAGTTAGCCGCTGTAGAATTAATATGGCCGAATGGGGTAAAATAGGATATGGATTTCTTCGACAGATCCCAAAAACATTGCCAGTGTTGAGTTACGTCATAGGATATGGCGGGGCATGAGAGACGATGCCATATTCATGGGACCATAAACAAAATCTCCTATTAAAAAAAAAACTCAACAGTAGGTCGCAATAAAGATGCTAGATACTCAATGAATCGAAATGTAAACTATATAAATAAAGAAATAAAAATAAATAAATAATGTCGGACAATCCACACAGCATCATATAGCCCCAAGCTAAGCAGAGCTTGTGTTACTAGATGGGTACTAGATGACTGATAAACTTAATAAATATTACATTACATAGTACATTACATAAATGGATATTTTTAGTATACATAGCAAATACCCAGTATACCCGGAACAAATCTTTGTAGATCCTACAAACATTTGTCCTAAGGAGGGAATCGAACCCGCAACCTCCTGGGTCGATGGCGGACCTTGGCCCGCCGTGCCACATCGGTCGTCAAATATAATGCATAGAATTTAACAAAACAAAAACTTGTCAATTCCAACAAAAAACTACACTTTTATTAGACGCATTTCTTTCACGTCTTGCTGAATAAAGGTCCACGACACGTCCTCTGCGCAATAAAACCGGTCTATCCTTCAGTTAGGCGACACGTGAGGATCAGAAAATGACTGCATACCCTCCGGACAAGGCAGTAAAACCCGTCGGAGATTGGAGACAGTCTGCCGCCTTGCGTATCGATAGACTATCGCCTACGACGCGTATATTGTGTATTGCTAGAATATTTAAGTGCTGTCAAAAGATTTGGGCTTCTTTGATATGTGAGATGGATAGAGAGCCGTATGTAGTGGGTAAGTAGAATTTAAAAAAAGACAATGGGCATATTGGTTTAGTAGAAATAAAACCTAAGTATATTATTGAGTACTTACTTACTTATTTTACCGATTGTCATAAAAAGTTAAATACATTGCAGATGTAGGTAAACCACTCTGTCACCCTTCTAGCTACACAGCTGTGATGATATGCTGCGGATGTAAAATGTGTCGTGGAAAAAGTACTTATATACATTTTATCATCATCTTATATCATTTTTTTAGAAGGATTGTTTAAAATTTATTCAATAAAGTAATGAAACTATTAGGTATGTATAGACGACAGCACATCAAGCTTCCCCAAACTGTCAAATTTTCCCAATTGAACATGAACCTTATACTTTTGTAATAAAATTGAAAAACTATAAAAAAAAATTGACAGATTCGGGTAACTTGATGGTTGGCCGGACCCGCTGGGCATGAAAATTAAAAAAAAAGAATCATCGAAAAATTCTAAATCGGAAAAAGTTCTTGAAAAGAAATGCGATGCAAATAAAAATGTTAAAATTAAGCTTAACGGTTGTAGCGTGACAAGCAGCAGTAAATAAACTGCTGAAACAAAGTTATTTGCTTTTAATTGGGGAGCACAAACAATGGCGATCAATTACAATATAATAATAGGTAGTGTTTTTATTAAAAAATATAAATAAGTATTTGGTTATTTTTTTTACCCGGTTTTGATAACTACTCACTACTACTACTAGCTAGTAGCTACTTACATAAATGATAAATTTATTTATTTTTCTCAAAATATTATAGATTTCAAAAACCACTTTTATTAGTAATATAGAATAAATGAATGAGAATTAGACTAGGTACATTATTAATTATATCAACTTAATAATTGAAAATGTTAAAATTATGCTCTGAATAAGTTGAAATCCGTCTCAATCTTTGTGTCAACTAGGGATCACAAATCCGGTTTCCTAAATGTTCCAAATAAGTTTTACCCGGTTCTTAAAATTCAATGAAACCAGGTTAGTCACACCTAGTTGGGATTAAGAATCGGTACCGAGAATTGAAAACGCAACATTGTAATATTATAAAAATAATAAAAAGTGCTTATTTCTCACCACAAGCCAAAAAATACAAACAATATTTACACACAAGCAGTAGGCAACTATTTTTGGTTGCGGATCGCTGGTGCCTGTGGTAGGTAGTAACACCTGTAATACAGGTCACCAGGTCCCCCACCTGTTTAAAGTTACACATTTGATAGCAAGTTTATCTAAATCTCAATATTATTTAGGTGTCGGGTTAAAACTGCAGTGTTCGTACCTAATGCCAAAAGTTATATTGAACACACTGTTTATGGCAACACAAAGTTTATTATGTTTTATCTATTTTTAATCTGTGATATAAAAACGTCAAGATATAAGCGTGCGTCGTGTCGCATCTGTATCAGTGAATCTATACAAATAAATTATATTGAAGTGTCTGTTTGTAATGTCTGAACAGCTTTTTACTAAATGTTTTTTAAAGTTTAAACGGTATTTATGCCAAAACACCAATTTCTATATTTTTTGTCATGTACACTGCAACTCCTGAAAACCAGAAAAGCTTCGAGACAATGAAGCCCGACGAGACCCGGAGAAACTATTCAACTGTCTTGGATCTCGCAACGAAATTAATCAGAAAAGAACAGTGGAGGAGTTAGAAAAATACATAATTTCTACTTCCCTCCATATCAAGAAGACAGAACAGAGCTAGGCCAATAGGCACAAAGGAACGTTTACAACTGGGTTAGGTCCAGTTGCCTAGGAACCTCACACATACCCTTTCCATAATGTACAGATAGAGCAAATAAAACTTAACTGGCGGAACGTGAGAAAAATGCAATAATGTTATGTGCCAGCCAATTGTTCCCCATTACAAAAGTCATAAAATTATAATTTACAAGATACACAAAATCTTCTTTTTTTAATATTGTGTGTATTTAAACTTTTGGCACTAAGAGTAGGCACTATGTTAAGATGTGGGTGTTCATACGATTGGTGCAATTTATGATACTAACACAGATGTATGAAATATAGTATGATCTCTGGTTACGCATACATATTATTATATTAGTTTTTGGTAGACGTTTCGACAAGCGAAAATATCTTATCTTTGACACGTTCCGGGACACTAACTGACTATTTGCAAATGTCATGATATGACACTTCAAAATCCCATACATTTTGTCATACCGTCTACGGGCGTAATACCATTTTACATTTATTTTTTATGTCAAATGTGGCCACAGACGTTGACGCCTATGGGCGGATCGTCATACCATGACTAATAATGAGTAACGTAATGAGACATTGCGGCTACAGACGGTACTGTCTATAGGCGGTCTGCCATATTACATACATATGTATATATCGAGATAACGTCATGAGGCGGTCTGTCCCGGAAACTGTTAAACAAAATTAAATTAGCCTGACTTTTATATAAATTATTTTTTGTTTATGTACGGTAGGCTACACGTTAATGGTAATGAACCATTATAAGCTGGCCTCACATTTTATTGAAATACTGTACTACGTTAGGCCAGCTCAATTTTAATTGGTGACCACAGATGTACGACCTACTTACTTGACTACTAGATTTTCATTTCAGTCCATGTGTTAGGCATTTGGAACATATTTTCAGTCTGCCCAGTTTTTTCCGGCTTCCAGTCTAACCGGATGCTGATTACCAGTATTTAACATGGAGCGACTGCCTATCAGACCTCACCAACCCACTAGGATACGCGATACCCTTTGGTAAGACTGGTTGTTAGACTTTCAGGCTACTGAATACCCGTAACAACTGTCAAAGATCTAGAAATTACAGTTGGGTCCAACGGCTTTACGTGCTTTCCATGCACGGAGGGATTTTGATATGTGATTTATGGTCACCCATCCACGGACCAACCTCGCCCAACATAGCTAAACCTTCGGTCGTGTCACTTGTCCCTCCGTCAGTCAAAAGTGTTAGCAAAAAGTAAACCTTTTTCATTGCCAAACTTTGGTCACAAGTCACACCAAGGAAATTCCAACACTTTTTTTTCTTAAACTTTAATCAAACATTTTTCAACAATAGCTTGGCACCTTTTTCCGTATCCCCTGCCAATTACATAAACAGCGTTAAGTCCTATTGTCGGGGAATTCCTTTTCATCCGATACAGTCTCGAAACAGGATTGTTTGTGGCGATAATAAAGCCAGTGCTACACGGTTAGATAACACAATAAGCTTAGCAAAATGCTGGCGAGTTAAGGCTATTACACACGGGGTGACACGTGTTTTATTCTTGAGAACTTGTGCTATTGTGTCTGAAGATTTTGTACTTGAGTTTCATTTTAGGTTTTGTTGTAAGTCGAGGTGATAGTTATTTTTCCTGTATGTTCCTAAGCTTTGTAAAGTTCTCATTTTCTATTGTAAAATTTTCTTGAATTGTGTTGAACTATTCTGTACCTACAGAATAGTTCAACACAATTCAAGAATAAAAGTAAAATTAAGTAAGTACTACTAAAGTTAAATTAAAATAATTAAAACTAAAGTTAATTTTCAATGATATAATAGTTCAGTAAAAGTGCATCGTTCATGCAGTGATCGTACTAGTAAATCTTATGCAGATAGATACATTTTGTTGACTTATTACCATAGATACTAGTGATATAGTACTCGTAGATACCTACCGACAAAAAAGGACGGTCACTTTGACCTTGAGCTGGAAGGCCAACTGGTACTATGGTTTTGTTAACAATTACGTGTGGCCTCCCATACATAGCCAGTATATAAAAATGTAACTCTGTGGTTCTTGGGTAGATAAATAAGTAAGAAAAATTGCTTACTATTATTACCTTACTATCAAGGACTAGATTAGCCTATACTAGGTATATACCCAAAGGTCTTCGACTCCAAAATCCGGAGATATTATGAACGGTCCCTATGATTCTTCCAGTTGGAATACCACCTATTATGAAGAGGGAAAACGGCGTAAATATAAACTGAATAGAATGTAATACTTTTCTTTTATTATATCCAGCTTCGAGTACAAGTTAATCTGGTCATTTTTATATATGCCTTGGAATTCTTATTTATTGTGAACCTTTTCGGGCGGTTATGATCTCCTAGTAGCCGTTATAGATATTTAAAGGAAATGGTTCTGGAATATGTATGGTAATGGTTCTTAGATAGGAGTTACGAGTCCATGAAATAATAGTCAGCAAAAAAAAAACTGATTTCTTTTTCGGTGTTAGAATTATTTTTTTGCTGATTATCAATTTTGGCTGTCAGTCGGCCATTATCTTATTCATTTTCATTTTGAGATCGTTAACGAACTAAGGATGATTTGGTAGGGCCTGTTATATTAACTGTCGAATACTTCATCATCCTCCCAGCCTTATCCCAATAAATTTGCGGTCGGCACAGTATTTATCTTCTCTATAAGCGATCATCTCAAAAGTCACCTTCTTTCTAGCTATCTTTCACACAATCCATCCATCGTTTGGTGTTCCTCTAATCTAGTATCCATGCATATCGTTACTTAAAACTGTTGATTACTTACAATTGGTTCAAAAAAGTAATTGGTTCAAAGCTTAGTTCAATTCTTGAACAAATTTAGGCAACATTTGGTAGGTATTTTGATCGCTGTTGCTCGTTCTTTTAACGAATACCTGTACCTGTGATTGTTTTTTGAAATGCTCACGAATAGGGGTCTATTGTCTGTATGGAATAAAAAATAAACACCAAAACCCCGTGTATCCACGAGTAGACTACTGTTACTTTGTTCGAGGGTTGCGCAAATTGTTGTCATGCTATTCAATCAAGACACCACAAAATTAATATGCCGTTCAACTAGAATTCAATATTATTGAAACGGTGAATAGTTTCAGACAATATTGTCAAACTGTAAGCGATGAACAGAGCTAAAGTAGTTTAGCGGTTTAATGAAGTTTCAGCATTATTGACGGCTTTATCTTAGCCAGAAGATGACATGGAAATTGGTGAATATCTTGCTGGACCGATAAGTTATATACCTGCCACGCTTGTCTTATAGTATGTATATTTATACTTAGCACCTACATAGGTGTATGACAAGATGTGCTAACGTAAGTGAAGCGAAAGGAGCATGTAAGGATCGTGGCAGCATGGGAAAGAGTATAGTGGTCGAATTGAAGGCCCAACAGATGGCTTCGCCTCTTATCCTCGAGGTTGTGGGTTCAAATCCCGGCAAGTAACAGTGTGATATCTCATATTTTCACTTGTTTTTTTCTTATGTACTTGTGACGTTTATCTTTGACGTCACTGACATCGGTGAGTTAAAACAGTGCGAGGAAACCTGGATGCATAAAAAACGTAGAATGCATAATAACAACATTTAACAGTTCAACCAAATCGATGGGACTTGAACATGACTGATTTCACCATATCTTTTTTGTAACTCCTCCGCTTTTCTTTTTTGATCGATTTCGTTGCGGGATTCAAGACAGCTGAACCGTTTCTCCGGGACTAGTCAGGCTTCATTGACTCTAAGCTTTACGTTTGTTGCAGTGGTTTGGGGATAGTGTGGCGGGCTTGTCCAAAAAAAACATACTATCTCTTTTCCGCAAAAAAATCATGATTGCATTCAATCATGTGTTATCTGCACCTCGTCTTGGAAGAGGACTTTTGGCCGCAAGGCGTGGTGTTCCGAGAACTTCGTGCTTGAGTGAAGTGTTACTAATATTAGGCTTAAGTTTTTATATACTAACATGAACTGTATTTTGTTTTATATTTATAGGTATATTATTTTGCATGTTTTGTATTTTTACTATGTGCTTTGGTTGCCTTATAATAAAGCAGTTATTATTATTATTAATATTCCATAGTACGGCCCAGGATTGTGAAGAAACAGTAGTTATCTCAATTTCCTTAAAGATGCGTCAGAAATAGGAAAAGAAAGAATCTTAGCCAGTGAAACATCAAAGCAGCTATCTTGTAAGTCCAATGTAACAGTGTAAACTTTATCTTATCATGACATATTTCCAGCTGCTTCCGCCGTGCCTTTGTCGTTGAAACAAAAAGATTTATCTCGCGGTCTTCCGACAGCCTCTGTACTAATGGAGGTCAGCTTCTTGGCTTTTATACGTGATCTCTATGTGGGATGGTTTTAAGTTTTGTTTATTTGTACCGAATAATACAACAATGCTTTTAAAATTGGTTTATTTTAACATGTCAATTTATAATAACTAGTGGTCGCTTCTTAGACGACATTCTACTGTGTTAGCTCTCTGAACTTTTTCTGTATATAAACTTTTACTCCTCTTATAAAGAGGAGGTCTCCTTTCCTCTCCCCATATTCTTAAAAGAGGAGAAACGTGAAGCGAAAACTTAACGGAAGTTTTCGCTTCACGATTATATAATAATAGTACCAGCCCATTACTGACCCTCAGCAGGGTAAAGGCTTCTTCTCATACAAAGAAGGCTAAAGCATTAATCACCACTTTTACTACAGTCGGGTTTGCGATTTCAAACTTATATTAATTACAAGTTCAGGTTTCCTCACGATGCTTTCCTTCACCAATTTCAGAAATGAACAAGACGAACTGGTGATGATGGTGATGAGTGTGCATATACATTGAAGAAAGTTCGATGATAAAATTATAATAAATAAGTAACAAAAATTCCAAAATGAAGAAATTATTATTTATTTAATGAAATACGTTAGTAAGTGTTATTTTGAAATCTCTCCAACTGGACTCACGACAGCTGTATATCATTAAATAAAATATAATTTCTTGCTTGGTATAATATGCCTATCGCGGTTCGAATGAGTCTTGCTTTGGTAGAGCCATGTATATTGGGACTGACAGACGTCACAATAGGAAAAGTGCCATTATTTTTGTTATCTACCTTGTTTACTTTGAGGCACTCGTTTGCCATTCCCAAAGTAAGCAAGGTTCCCAGCCACGTTTGAATATTTATTGGAACAAAATTTATGAAAATAGGGACGCTTTCAATATTGTTTGTTTGTCAAAAAATGGTTGTTTATCAAAAAACGTTGCTACACACTAGGCATTTCTCGTGTATCGTGGGGAGTGCGCTTACAAACATTTAAAACTCACATACACAAACAGACAGTCCCGGAAAAACTAGCTGTAGGCCATACAAACATTTATTCCGTGTGTAATCGAACCCACGACACGCAGCGCAGCAGCCAATCGATCAGCCACTGCTCAACGATCAACCGTGCCGTTTGATCAAAAATTGGACAAATGTAGCCTCTAGAATTCATTGAAAAATCTCGGTCGCATACACGTTACTCCGTTGATTCCGGCTGACATTTGAAGATCTTCAACATTCGTTACGGGTAGTCAAACCCAAAAGTCTGAAAACTAGTCATACTAAGAGTCTGGGTTATGTAGGTTAGATAAGCAAATCATCAATGTAAAATACTGGTGTTCAGCTATCCGGTTATACTGAAAGCCGAGCCCAAATTAATTGGGAAATGCTTGGCAGATGATCACTAGAGCAAATAAACAAAACATTAAGATTTTATCACCTTTAATGCTGTCAAATAAAAGTAACTTATGCAGGCAATTTTCAATGACAATGGTTAAGTTAATCGTTAAGCTGGCATGAATAGTAACTTAAGACCCATACTTAGATTGTACATTTGATATTAACCCTTGAAGCTGTTTTTTGGGTTTTTTCGTTTTTTTCAATTCGAGATTTTGTTCTAAACTATGCTTATTTGAATGGTAGGTTTGAATGTAGGTCAAAAATCTTTGAGACATTTCAATTAATATTTATTTATTTAATACTTTTAGCACACAAATGCAGACTTAATGCCATTGTCATTTTCTACCTTTGGGTGATGCAGAGACAAACAGTGGCAGGTGCAATTTCTTAAAAGAAAAGGGTACAGTAAAAAAAATATAAACTGTTAATAAAATACCTACATAGAATATATACACAAATAAGCATACATACACGACTATACATAAACAATTAAAATAGTAAATGGGAAAGCATTAGCGTTGTCACGACACTACTGCCAACTTCTTACGAATGTGCTCACGAACTTATTAGGTAGTATTTAAGAGTATTTCCGGATTTAAAATGACTTAAACATAACTCCATAACTGAAATGTGAGCGTACAATATGTATGCCTCTGTTTAACCCTTCGGGGATTAAAGGCGTAATGTTATGTTATGTTAATTGAACTACCATCTCATCCCCTCTGGGCTATGACGTCACGAATAACGGACACGACAAAACTCTTTTCACAAACATTAGTTTTCATTCAACTTCAATGTGTGCTAAATAAATTATTGATAAATAAAAAATAATGATCTGACAAAAACAGATTGGTGGGTACTTGCCCAGATTCGAACCCACAACCTCAAGCATGAAGGGCGAGGCCGTAACCACTGGGCAATGTACAAAATTTACTTGGCACTACATACCGTCCCTTCTGGGCCATCACGCCATCAATAACGAACCCGATAAGAATCTTATCAGAAACATTAATTTAACCAACACATTGTTTATTGTTCTGGGAGAAAGTACAATACAATCAAAGAGCATACTTTAAGCCGTAAACAACCAATACTGAATAAATTATAAGTAGCCGTTGAAGAGACCACTTGCGTATTCATCAGGTCTTCGAAGTAAGCGTGGATCCCCTTGTTAGAGCCTCGATGCCTCATTTCAATAAAGAACCTCTAAGAGCTTATGTATTTTACGATCTTTAAAGGTATTGTAGAGGTATTTGCAGAAGGTCAACTTGAAAATGGAGTGTTTGAAAATACAATTTTGGTTGTGGTTTTTTCTTTTCTTATTTTTTAACGTTTACTTCTTTAATTATTTGCGAAATAATGGGAAAGCGATAGTCTTCAATACATTTTATAATCTAAAATACCATTGTCTAAAGTCTTGTCTGTCTTGGTGTGAGGTAAAGATATACTGTTCTTGGTATTTTTTAATTATGTGTAAAATATTTTTAGGTAACCCAAATACTGGATTAATGACTAATACATAAACTAAGCTATGAACAGAGATAATAAGTAGCTTATGTCTTGTGACTATTATTCTGGAAAGTTCTTATTTTTCAAAATAAGATGGAAATTCTATAGAAAAAAAAAAGTTTACTAATCGTAAATCTAAAACACATGAAAAATAATGAAAAAACCTTGACTTACAAAACTTCTTATTTACAAAATTACTTTCGAAGACTTTTCAAATTTAGGCAAACACTCGCAGATGTACAGTGAATTTTAGACAGAGTATTGATTCTTAGGTATGAAGAAAATAATAACCATAAATCTTTGTAGGAGTTAGAAAACTTGGTGATTTTTTAAATTTAGTCACATACAATATTTTTAGTGGCTTATATAAAAATCATAAAACGTTGCCTCACACTAAGAATTTCTCCTCAGGTATCGTGGGTGCGTTTACAAACATTCAAACTCATGTACACAAACAGCCAGACCCGGAACAACTATCTGCAGGCCATACAAATAGTTGTTCCGTGCGGGAATCGAACCCACGACACGCAGCGCAGCAGTCAATCGCTCAGCCACTGCGCCAACCGTGTCGTCAATCTGACATGAGTTAGTCTCGTAAAAACTCGAAAATGGCTCAACCGATTTGAATATTTTTTTTTTAACTGGGTATAAAGCCACAATTGGAACCAGCAGGTGGCGTCCGTTTCAATTATTTAAAATAATGGTAATAAACTTTAAAAAAACACACGAAATCATCTTCTATATAATCCAAACATAATTATTACAAATTAAAATCTTGTCATCACAAGACAACATGTAATACTAAATTAAATTATGAGACTAATAATTAAATTATAAGGTACCTACATAGGCTGGACTGAAAGTACATTGATAATTAATAACCTTCTGTTGTATGTCTGCATTGTGTCCGGTCCTGGCGTTGACACTGTTTTGGTATAAACCGACTATAAACCCTCTGTCACATAGATAGCGATTCAAAATAGCGCGTAGCGATTCTGCGAGGAGTGTTTATTTGTACTGGGGTCTGCCAGTGTTCGAGATTCGAATGTTTTAGCTTCCTGCACTCCTTCTATAGCTTAAGTTGTACCATGCCGAATCTCATACTACATACCTTTTTAAGCAGCTTTTTAGCTTTTTAAGCATACTGCGCAGTATGCTTAAAAAGGGGTACAACATTTTCTTACTTCTACTTCTTCTACTTCACGTATTAATATAAACTAATTTTCACTCAGTGGTCGAATAGTGACCAGTTTAGTTTCTGCACTCCTATCTCCCAAATCTTATACTCTTCTGGCGCGCAATATTTTTTAAAAGAGATCCGAAGTAGATAATATAATTAACGTGGCATAACTAACATTATCAAGTACTGAATTATCCGGAAAAAGCATAACAATTCAGCAATCGGATTCCCAGTATCAATCTTATTAACATTCTTTTATTTTTACTTCTTCCACGCGAACACATATACTATCAACATACCTAATTATTGTGATCATGATCCCGTCTATCCGGTGTGATGTTGACAATTTTATTATTTTCCTTGTGACTTGAAGCAATTCTCATAAAGCCTGTAGTATATCATTATCACTGCATTGCACACTGCACTACAACAGGTGTAAATGATATAAAATCGCTCTCCGCCACCATTCCGCTTTCTATGTGGCAAAGCCTTAAGCACATACACCGTCTTTTATCAAGCGGTATTACTACAGTAATTAAATGGACCGTAGTTATTGACAGTGAAGATTTTGGGACAAAATGTACACACATAATAAGGAAATCTTTACTGGACATAGCTACAAAGAGGATATGATAGGTTTCATTACGGGGAAAAAAGGGAGAAATTAACCACCTGTGGGCTGTTATTATTCGGAAACAATGGTGGTGAAATCGGCGTCCTAGAACAAAGGATCCAAGACATGAGACATCCAAGAATAAAGGTCACAGATAGAAGGCCTATATCCTAGCAGTAGGAACTTTATAGCCTGATTATACATTCAGGCATGAAGTATACAGACAGGTGACCGTTGATCATACATAAGTTATGATTATTTTGTAATTATCCTCCGATTTGCATATGTAATTAACTCGTAACATCAGACATAAACCGCAGAGCCCTCGGCCACCGTGTGGGTTTCTCATTTAGCAAGCACATAGGTACTCGGCTTGTGAAATGTAGCAGGGAACAAGAGACAACATAGTATTATTTAGACGTTCAGACGGTAACCTTGTATGGTTGTAAAAAAAAAGACAAACTTAGTTTTTTTCGTTTGCTGAAAGCATTGAAGATTTACAATTTTATAGTAAGTAATTAATTCATTTTGTTTAAAAAGGGGCATCAAGGGCATCAAATATATTGTTCGTAGCGCTACGGACAAATTTGACGGCTAACAGCATTGCCAGGTTGAATAGGATTGTGGTCGAATAATTTGGTGCCCTATGATTCCTACCTCCCCTTTAAATACAAGTACAAATTACTATTATTATTTTAATTCTGTTATCTTAATAAATTGTGTACATACATAAATTCATTTTGTTTTTAATTAATATAAAATTCTGTTATACAAAAGTAATCATTTGAATAAATAATTTTTAATTTAAGTTGTTTGACATTTTGTGTAAGGCGGCGTAATATTTTAACGCAGAAGTTTCTGGCTGGTGTTACAGTGACAAACTTTTCTTATTAGATGACCCGTTTGAATTAATAATGAAGAGCATCCAATTTAATTATCTGATAGAACAGCTGTAGGTATTGGAAAAACCGTTAAATTTTCAAAGTTAACTTTATCCCGCATAATATTAAATAGAACAAAGGCTACCTACAAGGCTAATCTAACAAGAAGTCTAGTCTAGATAATTAGAAGGGATAGACGGGATTATATAGCACCCCAATTTTGTAACACAGTCAAATAGTATTGCCTTTCATCATTTATGACAATATGACGAAATTTACCTCTGCTCTTCAAAGAGAATAACGCATTTTATAATAGGATTCACGACGAGGAATTTCGTTTTGTCCGTTTGTAGATTATTAAAGAATATTCGACACCTATTTTGTCTTTTTTTACGTAATCAAAAGATAACGGCGATATATTAAGTTAAAAGCATGACGTCACGCCTATGTAGATTTTATACTGAGTTGTGACATAGAAAGCTTCAACTTTACAGGGTTTTATCTAAGTCTTTCATGAAGCAAAAAAAACGTGTCTAATATGTTTTTATTATGTGACTGACGGATTAAACATAATTTCTTTTTTTACCCATTAATCAACAACTCAGTGTCAAAAATTTTTCAAAAGAACCGATGGATATGTCACCGGATTATTGCAAACGCTAATGTAAAACTTTGCACTGATTGGTCGTCAGTCCGTCCACATTATCTCAGCAAGAAACGGATATTTTGATGGGTTTGATTGTAAATAAATGTTCGGTGCTTTTATCGATAGCTTACAATCTCCCCAGATTGACTGTAGAATCACGGTGTTTACAATAATCCGGTAACAGAAATTTAGCATTTTGATTTTAGAAAAGGAATTACGAGAAGTGGGAGCCTATGGGTCACATCGCTGATTTTGATCACTTTGGAACTTGTTCAGCCTTTGTATAACTAGGTTCATAAACATACAGACATGAACTCACGCTTTTTTCTCATACCGTACGTAGAAACTACAGAACGCCCTTTCTACGTACGTACTTTTCTATCCTTATATTATACTCCTTTTCCAATACTTTTGCTTTTGTTTTTTGTAAAACTAAATAAATAATAATAAATGTTTATTTAAAATAGAATAGGTAAAATATAAATATTGATTTTTATATTCATATTTTACCTATTTTATTTTGAATAAACTTTTATTATTATTGCTAATTCACAAATGTATTGGAATGTAAGATGCTTCTACTATGTTGGATAAAACTGTGTCACAGGCAACTGGGCCTCATTCAGTATGGTATTTATAGTACAACAGTATTTAACATTAGAAGTATTGAAATCAATGTAGTGATAAAGCGATGTTCATCTTCAGATTCAGATGCAAACGATTAAAATAATTAACATTAGCTGTCAGTTCCATGAATACCTCATTATCCCTCGACTATAGTAGAAAGGCTACACCACACTACCTATATTGTATAATAGTCGGTAAGATGCAACCGTAAGCTTCAAGGCCTCGGTCGTCTGAATAGACTTGTGGTCACTCAATGAAATGGCAGACCGATAGCGCAGTGAATTGAAACGAGAGGGGATACACAAACAATGCCCTTTGGAAATATACTGCGTAGCATACGATCAATATGTTTTCTACTATATATCTGCACCTATCATACATATGTGTAAATGATGTATCAATTGCCGTATGTATGAACGATTTTGCGTCTGGACAAGGTTTGTTTGAAATATTTATTGGATGGTATTTTTGTATGAAAATCTGAATAAGAAAATGTGTTTGTAACCGTGCGAAGGCAGGGCGGGTCGCTAGTATTGTATAATTTAAAGTGATTCACATTTCTCATATTTTCTTCAATTGATCAATGTAGCCGAACACACTATAAATCTAATTTACATCCACAAACTCAGGACCACTTAAAAATTATCATTAGGCACTGGTTGACTGGTATTTTTGTTGAACCGGCCCATTTGACCTAAAAAATTTTTTTAATGAAGTTTTTTTATTTCTGTTGATTATTTATTTATTTAATACTTTAAGCACACAAATGTACAGAGACGGACTTTTCATTATCATCTGGCTAGTCTTTTTCCAACTATATTGGGGTCGAATTCCAGTCTAACTAGATATAGGTGAATACCAGTATAGAGACTGTAATACTGACCACGAAATACTAGTTACTGGGTAATAACGACACCACTTGATACGACTGGTTCTCCAATTTGCGGGATCTGCAAATGACAACCGGGACCAATGGCTTAATGTGCTTTCCGAAACACGTAGTGACCTTGATAAGCAATCGATGGTGGTTTATGTGATTTAGTCACAAAGTCCTCCAAATTAAGTATTTATACTTTTGTTTCTGAATATAGTTTATGAAGGAAATCGGTTGTATGTGCTGTTTTTTTATTCGGCTAAGGAAAAGAATCTGAATACAGTAAATAAATAAATAATGCTGGACAATCCATACAGGATCATCTAGCCCCAAGCTAAGCAGAGCTTGTGTTATGGGTACTAGATGACTGATATACTTAATACATTACGTACATAGATATTTTTTTATCATACATAGCAAATACCCAAAACACCCGGAACAAATCTTTGTAGATCGTACAAACATTTGTCCCAAGGCGGGAATCGAATCCGCGACCTCCTGCGTCGCAGGTGGACCTTCGCCCGCTGCGCCACATAGTCCATCGTCAACAGTGTACCCTTTAACTATAGCCACTCACGTAGGCAGTCTGTGTACGCTGAATATTTTAAAAGATTTGCAAAGCAAGCTTGTCCCCAGTGCATGTTTGCACCGAGAGCTCTCAAATATACTTCTATTTGACCTCGCAGTGAATCAGGCTATTTGTCGGAGCCGGGACTGGCTCGTGTTTGCCAACGCTTAGGACCCTGATGCCTCTCGTACGGCTACTTATTGGAGTTAACAAGTGATTTTGTTTGGATGACATTAAAATTTGAATTCAATCAACCAACTCCAAAAGAAACACTGATAGGTTTAAAATAACTTCAGTTTTGGAAGTCCGTGGCATACAATGAAGCAAACAAAACAAAACACAAAGCCACAGAATGTTTTTGTAAAAAGTTATTTTATTTCTAGCTTTTTAGTGGGTATAATATATATATGTATTATTTTCCGCCTTCCGCGGAACATCGGTCGTCACCTACATATATACCCATGGTGTAGTACTATTAGTAGAATAGGCCTTTCCGAACCCACAAAGGGAAGCCGGTAGAAATTGAGTGAATTTCTTGTATGGACACTTCGCCACTGAAAGGTCACCAGATACAACATTGTACACGTCCATGTAACACATGTTATATTCAGCCATACACCCTGTTATGATATAAAAATAAAGAAACATGAATATGTTAGTGCATTATGCAAACAAATGTTATCGGGTCGACGAGGGTTGGGCAAAGAAATATAAATATACACAAGCAAAGTAAGGCCGTCTCGCTAACTCGCTTCAGGGCACATGTAATAAGATATTACCATTTTTTCTTGACGCGATATGTTACCAATATCATCATCCTCCCGCCCTGCCTAACCCAATTGTTTGTGGTTGTCACCATGTCTTCTTCTTTTCTACATCTCTATTAGCCGATAGATGAAGACAGAAAAAAGTTTGTAGGCCACATATTTAAAAAAAAAAGTTGCCTCTAGGAATATCTCCTGTATTGTGGACGCGATAACAAACATTTAATTCACATACACAAACAGCCAGACCCAGAATGACTACCTGTAGGACATTCGAATATTTGTGCCATGCGGGGATCGAACCCACGACGCGCAGCGCTGCAGCCAATCGCTCAGCTTCTATGCCAACCGAGCCGTCAATTCTAATAAAACTGTTAGTCAATATTTTGTTTAGATTGTTTACATAACATCACCTTTGTATCCCCAATGCTTTAGGCAGAGCTATATAAAGATTCTATAGTACACGCAAATTTCGCCATTTATGTGAAAGTCCCACGTCACAGGGGACGCAAACCCACCGGCCACAAACAGCCGATATTTTGCATAGGTTTTATTTGCATAGATTGTAGGTGCAATGGTGCATGCCATAAATTGATGATTAATAAAAAAGTTGTGTACAGTAATTTGTCTCTATCGGCTACGTCATAATGTGATGGTTAGGCGTGATCCTAGACAGCCAGGTATGCAGCTATGGACTTTCAGTAAAATCATACGTGTATGCAAAATCTACAATTCCCACGGTTTCTAAATAAACACGATGCAATTTTACTTACCACTGAAAAGTAATCTTGAACTCTCGTTATTCTTTATTGTTGTAAACTAAAGTTGTTAGGGAAAGTACACGGCTCATAAACACAACTTCTGGCACTTTATACCACAAGGATTTGTTTATAATATGTGTAGGTACTTGTGGTGATAACAACACGGGTCGGTCGCAGGTTAAGCGACGCTACGGAGGTTGGTCAATCAATGGGTGACCACACGACCGAGACCTCTCCGTGCTCGGTAAGCACGTTTCGACTGGCAATCGTGATCTTGATAGGCGTTACGGGTAGTCAGAAGCCCAAAAGGTGTTACCGTGTTACTGGGTTGTGGAGGGCAGATATTCAGATGTATTAGGTTAGGCTAGCCTTTTTCAAATTGCCGAAGACACAAAAAATAGCGCGAAGGCTAGGTGGTATTTTTTTAAATGTCTCTCAATTGCTGACAGCCCAAATATTGTCCATTGTTAACAAATGTAAGCATGGATTCTGACTTAAAGGATGCGCTGTTAGTGTTAATATATTTTGTACAAAAATACATCAAAAGCCATTACAAACTTTAGCCAACATACACAACAAGCATAAAGCCTTGCATATAAAAAAGTCCTTGGCAGAAATAAAGCATGTTACCACCAAGCTCGGATGGGTAGGACTCAAACGAGTAGAAAATAGATATTTTCTACTGAGTCGACGATGTCAACCGGCTCACTAGCGAACGGGGCTGCAATTTTACGCATTGATTGGTGCATACAGATCGTTTGCAGCTTTTATACGGCTAGATTGAAATCACTCGGTCTAGATTCGCAGAAAGAATAAACGTTCACGAGATTTTGTATCTTTGAATAGTTTGAATGGTTTCAATTGACTTTGCTTTTTTTATTTGACATTTATATAAAGAAAGGAAGCCAAAGAAAAGATGAATGGATTGGAGATGATGTGTGAAAGATGATATGGCTAGAAAAGAGGTGACTTTTGAGATGACGTCAAATAGAGATCTATGGAAGAAGAAAACATGCTGCGCCGACTCCAATTAAATTGGGATAAGGGCATAAGGGCAGGAGGATGATGGTGATGATGATGATGAAACAACGTACGCTTAGGAGCTAACCTATGGCGATATGAACGGTTATTGGACCGTGGCATATCCTTAAATTATTTTGGTGTACCAAATCAGCGATGCTTCATTCGCGCGTCACAATCGTGTATCATGAGTTCCCAACATGGTAATTTGTTTGTAAAATTATGCCTACCCACATTTCATGAACCCACATTCAGCTGGCCCCACATTTTTTTGAAACTTTCTACTACGCTAGGCCAGCTCTAAGTCGAATTTCCACGGAAATACTTCCCTATTCCGGGATAAAAAGTAGCCTGCGTGTAACCCAGGGTATTAGCTTCGTAACAAATTGAATCTTAATCTGTTCAGCTGTTCCAGCGTGATGGACTTACAAACATAGACAAGCGCACACACGCACATATCGACCAACTTTTGGTATTAGTAAAATTAGAATAGAATCTTATTTATTGTACACCTTTGAAACTTATAGACTTGAAGACCTACATCGGGTGTTACAATTGGGCTATCTTATCGCTAAAAGTGACTTCTTACAGACCTTTAGATGTAATTTATAAAGAAGTAGGAAATATATGATATAAGTGCGGATGCTATCACGTTCTGCGGCCGACTGTACTTAAGTTCGGCTGACCAAGACTTACACAAAAGTTTGGGTATCTCTCAGGTACCTTACAGGTAATAAAGCTTTACACACCTAATTCACCCTCGATCACCGTTCAAAGTATGTCGCACAGATTAAAACAAGGAGGGATGGAGCGGCACTCGCTTGTTTCTATAGAAAATAATAAAAGTCGGCGTCACCGTCGCGCGGACAATGGTTGACTTCATTCATTGTCTCACTCGGTGTTACGACCTCGTGTCTATGTTTTGTGCGTTTGATTCCGTATTTATTTCATAAATAACTATGTCTTCTTTTTTTAAACAGAACATAGACATGCCATCGCGCCTGTTTTCCTCTAGGAGTAAGGCAGTGGTGAAACTATTGTAGGTACACCCACATTTCGCCAGTTATGTTGAAGGCCCACGCAAAAAAGGGACATCAAACGGCCACAAATCCAGACTCCGGGCAGCCATTCGAGGAGAAAAACCTATTAACACTTCGGAACGAACCTAGAATCAGCAGATTCGCTTGCGAACATTAGACCAAGAAGTCACAGTTATATAAACAGAGTGATACCTTCGTTTATACTTCTGTTGATATTCAATGTTTTATTTTTCGTTCTTTCTTTATGCTGGAACACTGCTTCTGGCATGGCAGTTTATTTATCCACACCCATGCAATACTTATTTTCTTAAAGAAAATTCTTATACTTTAGGAAATATTGCTTGTATAAATGTTGACGTAGGGTGGTACGATGGTACCCTAGGTTACCTAGGTAGGTAACCTAGGGTAGCTAACCTAAGGTCAAACTTCATGGTCATGGTCAGCATGACGCTGTTGACTTTGACCATACAAATGCACGTCGCGCTTATGCCAATAAGAGGGCAATTTCTATGATTATTTAAACGGGCGTGCGTGACCAGATGCATTAACGTAAACGAAGCAAAAGGAATATGTAAGGATCGTAGCAGGTGGCGTTCTATTGTTTTTGCCTACCGTAGGCCCATGTGAAAAAGGCTCGAGTGTGTGCATGTATTTAAATGTAAAAAATATAAAGTGAATCGAGTTGCAATCAATGTGTTCTCTCTGTTCAGGTAGGCGTGGATAATCGGGTAGGAAGGCAGTATTTCAATGAAATAAAACTTGGTACACTCACATCACTTATGATCCTCAACAATTGAATGAAACACTTCACAAAATAATTATAGACCGATAAGATTAAGAGAGATGCATTCAAAAATATAACGTTGTTCCACGCGCACTTCACCATGATCCAAAGTCAACTGCTAGATTTACAAGATGGCTGCCTCACCAGTGCTCGGTGTTCGTTCTTGTCATTGACAGTGGTATCAGAAGTCAATTGACAGTCCAGAAAAGCGAGACGCCCGCAAATATTTAAGGAGATAATTGTAAAAAAACTACAACTTAATTAAATAATAAATAAATAAAAATTCCAGTGTTTTTATATGGAGCGACTGCCTATCTCATCTCCTTAACACAGTTACTCGGCAACACGATACTCCTTGGTAAGACTGTTTGTCAGACTTTCGGGCTTCTGACTTCCCGTAACGACTGTCAAAGATCTACAAATGACAGCCTGTACCAACGGCTTAATGTACTTGCCCAGATTACGAGAGAGATTTCAGAGACGAGGCCTTAATCACTGGGCCATCACGATGTGTCTACGAGAAATTAAATTTCTACACTCTTTACATTGGCTAGACTAAAAATAACATGAGGTAGTTTTATTAAATTTCAAGATCAAGTAAATAAATACCGGTTCGTAGTAAGTACCCACACAGGTATACCGGTATACAGGTATACCGTGTCACAGTAATGAACATCCGCAGTCGTGTCTGAAGAGCGAGGGAACTGCGCTCGATCGTCGCCGTCGTCCGCTGCATTTACTTTAGCAAAATTAATCATAAATACAAGCACCTTGTTTTAAAGTATTTATGTTGAAGTTCAGCTTCATTAAGAAGGGTGCTACCCGAAATTGTAAATCGCGTTTGATGTTATATGATACTTTTTTTTATTGTTTTCAACAAATGTTACAATAAGTGGGTATTTCACAAATCTTCTGGCAAACTGCAGGACAGTATGTCAGCAGAAAACTTAAAAACAGAACTTCACCCGTGACTTCGGCCTCGTGAATTTCGTACTTTTCACTTCGAACTTTAACATCCCATCCAACCACACGTGGCGTCGCGCGTGATTGCGATTTCTGTGTGTTATACTACGCGTGTTTTCTATCCAAACACTGATACTTGCAAACAACGTAAGAAAACGCACTCCCGCGCGACGCCACGTGATGCGGTACAGTGTGCCAAGCGCCTAAAGCGCAGTTTTGATAATAATAATTACCTATAGCACTCCGGAACAATATAGCTCTTTAACAGTGAATACAATTTTAGAATTGGATAATTAAATCCGGAAATTACCCCCTACATACAAACTTCCAAACAAATTTTACCTCTTTATAGTATTTGTTATATAGTTATATTATGATAGGCAAGACCCATTGTTTACAAATTAAAATTAATGTTAGGCAAAAACACTAAAGTAATAAAATTACCGAAATCAAAACGAAGTTATAATATACAGTTTCATTGAGTTTTCGATTTTATACTTAATATGCGGATGATAACATATACGTATAAACTCAAGCCTTTTTCCCATAGGGGTAAGCAGAAATACAGAACGCCACCTGCTACTATCCTTAAAAACTCCTATTGCTTCGATTACGTTCATACATCTGGTCATGCATGTTGCGAGTACTACGCCCTTGACCTTTGTGAAAAACATCACCAATAAGGTCAGTGTATGGCCTTCTAGGGCGTCTGTTTGTCTGTCTGTCACCAGGCTGTATCTCATAAACCGTGATAGTTAGACGGTTGACATTTTCACAGATGATGATTTTCTGTTATCGCTATAATTAACTTGGCTATATGTATTGTTTCGTACATAACATTTATGAAGTTATATTTTATTTTTTGAGTCGTGTTTTTGTATAAATTTCAATCATATTGCTATAGGATAGTTGTATTAGATAGTTCTATCGAATTTACGATAGTTTTACCTTGATAAGGCCTCAGGCCCCAAATACCGACATCCTTATATACTGGTACAGGGCTGATAATTATAATTTACCGATAGATTGCATATTTAATTCTGTTATGGTTTTGTATTATGGCGAAATGTGTTCGGCACTAAAATATCTGTAACATCTTTTAAATTGACAGTAGCGATCCGCCCCGGCTTTGCCCGTGACCGTTGTTCGCCGTTATATACTATTTAGTGATGATCTGATCATTAATATGTTCTGACCAGGAATAGAGGTCACAGTCATCCTTGAAAAAAAGTGACTGGATGACTGTGACCTATGACTTAGTTTCGGTATTTCTTCTAGAGATTGAGAAACACCAACCTCAGTATTAAAACAATATTTTGCTTTTTTGACGTGTAAAAGTGTTAGTAAAACAATTCACAGAAATATTAATATTATTATCACTGTACCACTTTTTATGCAAATAAAGATAGTTATTATATTAGGTCTTTACCTATGAAATTGCCGTTCTGCAGTACTGGCCATTTCAAATCAAAATATTTTTTGTTTGGCTAAGAATTCTAATTTCAAATTAATTTTATTTTAAAAACATGGATTTTTTTTTCCAAAAGTAGTCATTTGTTTATTGATTAGTGTTACATTTTCATCGCATTTAAATCTTTTTCGTCATCATGGATACGTTAAAAATTCGAGTAATTATGGAATATGAGTACCGTCGTGGCAGCAACGCGGCACAAGCGGCACGCAACATCAACGACGTTTACGGAGCTAACACTACAAACCAACGCACTACCTGTTATTGGTTTGCTCGCTTCCGTTCTGGAAATTTCGACCTGAAAAATGAACCTCGCGGTCGTCCGAAGACTTTGGTCGACAATGACGAATTAAAGGCGATTGTGGAAGCTGATGATACACAATCTACGGCTGAATTAGCAGCAGCTTTCGACGTTAGCGTCAAAACAATATCGGTTCATTTGCGTCAAATTGGCAAGGTAAAAAAGCTTGACAAATGGGTGCCCCACGAACTCAATGATCGCCAGCGCGAAGTACGCGTCGAGACGTGCCTTGCACTGCTCAACAGACACACAAATGAAGGAATTTTGAACCGCATTGTTACCTGCGATGAAAAATGGATTCTGTTTGATAACCGCAAGCGCTCAGCAAGTTGGTTGGATCCTGGTTCAGCACATAAACAATGCCCTAAACGAAAACTTACCCCAAGAAAAGTGATGGTCACTGTTTGGTGGTCTAGCGCCGGTGTGATTCAACACAGCTTCTTACCAAACGGGGTGAGCATTACTGCAGATGTGTACTGTGAAGAATTGAACACAATGATGGAGAAGCTGGCACATCTCCAACCAGCATTGGTCAATCGCTCGTCTCCGCTGCTCCTGCACGACAACGCGCGACCTCATACTGCACAGCAGACGGTCTCCAAGTTGCAAGAACTGGGGTTGGAAGCTCTCCGTCATCCACCCTACTCACCAGACCTTGCGCCTACAGACTACTACTTTTTCCAGAATTTGGATAACTTCTTGGCGGGAAAAAAATTCAATACCCGAGAGGCAGTACAAAATGCCTTTGAAGAATTTGTTGCCTCCCGTCCAGCTGATTTCTTTAAGAAAGGCATCAATAAACTGCCACTGCGTTGGCAAAGATGCATTGATTGCATGGGTGATTACTTCGATTAATACAAATAAAAAATACATGAAAAAAAATCATTTAAATTTTTTCATACAAAACGGCAATTTCATAGGTAAAGACCTATTATTATATACTGACTTACTTATTGATTACACAACAATATTACTAGTACTACCTAAGTTTCACTCGGTTCTTGCTATAGTAAATGAAACATGACCAGTAACAATTTCCGTCCCTCTATCTTGACATACGGAAGCTGCATACGATCGCCGTCTCTTCAGAGCTTAGGTACACCTTAAGAAACTATTGAAATATAAACTTGTATTTGATATGTCTGTCGATCCTGAAATGAGTTTCAGTTCCAGCCAATAAGACTTCTGTTTATTTTTTTTAACTCGTAGTAAGACTTTGAAGTATACACCCGGTTTAGCTGTTAGATGTATTTAAATGTAAGTGCTACATTAATTATCTTCTCTGTATTTTAGGTATTTTGTTAACTATAGTTAAGTCAATTTCAATAAAATACACAAAACAAGAAAAATACTCGTATTTACAGAAAAAGACAAACTCGTCTAACTTTCAATTCTAAAGTTGTCAACAAATTGCCTGGATCTAACTTAATAACTTGAGTTTAACGGATTACTAAGTTAGTTAATAATTAATTTCCCGAAACTACTAGACAGTCGGGTGCAAAATATTAATATTGGATGGCAATATTGGTTCTACCAATATCTACTAGGGTTGTCACTCGCCACAATAAAATATGTATTATTTAGTTCTAACACAAATTCACAAATTTACTATTATTTTAAGTTGTCTTTTTATTAACTACTGTTGTGAACCACCATCCCTAGCCTGTGCCTAGCCTTATCACAGTTATGTTGTGGTCTGCTTCTAGTTTAACCAACCGTATCGTAACCAACTGAATACAAGTATTTTATATAGACCGGCTACAGCCTTAGACTGGGTACAGCCTTAAATCTTGGTAAAACTGGTTGTCAGAATTAAGGGCTTCTGTAACAATCATCAAATGTACAAATCATATACAAATGACAGCCTGGACTAACGGCTTAGTGTGCTTTCCTTGGTATGTAATGGATAGTCAAACATCCACGGACAAACCTTGAAGATCGACCTGTTTTGACTTGGCCACGAGCTGTGACGAGCCACCGTCTATCGACAGCCTATGTGGCGCGGCGGGCGAAGGTCCTCCTGCGACGCAGGAGGTTGCGGGTTCGATTCCCGCCTTGGGACAGATGTTTGTACTATCTACTGAGATTTGTTCCGGGTTTGCTGGGTATTTGCTATGTATAATAAAAAATATCTATCGATGTAATGTATTGTATTAAGTATATCAGTCATCTAGTACCCATTGCACAAGCTCTGCTTAGCTTAGGCCAAGATGATGCTGTGTGGATTGTCCAGTATTATTTATTTATTTTACCATCTATTATAATATCTTCTTTCGTAGTGTAGCTTTGGGTTAGCTCACTGCTTAGGTGACTAGCATATCTCTAGTGGAAAAACGGCCTTTAGTAATACTGAATACCTACTAGTAATACCACAGCAAGTAAATTTTATTTTAAAACATTATATCGAGCATAACCAAATGCCTCGTTGGTCTAGTGGTCGAAAGACCTACTGCTGAGCAGGAGGTCCTGGGTTCGATTCCCAGGTTGGGCAAACTGTTTATTGGGTTTTTCCTACTGGAATTTCTCAGTAACAGCCCGGAGTTTGGATTTGTTCCCAGTTGACGGCAATAGGCCCGCCCCCTATTACATGGGTCTTAAATATAAATGGCGAAATATGGGTGCACTATAGGTGTGCCTCTGCCTTACCCTTAGGGAATTAAAGGCGTGATGTTATGTTTATGTTTTTTATATCGAGCATCTGTTAATAATCTCGATGTTTTGCTTCACCACTCAAGTAGATTACCTGAATTAATTAACTAAAACTCTTGCCTCGTGTTTCGAACTAAAAAGTTGAAGGGATGAGATGATTGCGCAATTTCACAGCTTTATGCAACTTGAAAGTTGAAAAGTGCTAAGTCGATAATCCGGTGTTTGACAGCCCTGAGCATGTAGGCGAGTGGTGGAGGTAGGTCAATCTATTAGTTTGTTGGTGGAAACTGGACTGACGGATTATTTCATAGTTATTTAGTATTTTAGCACTTATATTAGTGGTGTATGGTGTATTTAGCTAGTGGTGTGTTGTTCAATCGTGCTGTTATTTGGTCGGGATGTTAGTGGTTTGAATGATTGAAGTGGTCTGAAATTTGATTTTGCTTATAAACGTTGAGCTAGATAATTTTATACACTACAGTTATTGACTGCATTGTGGTAATTAGCGCGACTGCTGAGCGTGATGGTTAAGGTCGGACAGAATTTCTTAGGGGTTCGTTTTTTATTACATTATTGGTGAAATTTTGGTGTACTTATAATGGGTATCAGCGCTACATTTTAAATTATAAAATTTAAAATACGAATATGTTTTATAATAAATTAGATTATTTCTGTTTGAAACACTTTTACACAGCTCAAACAAGCAAGAAACACCTTAACCAAATCAAAGGTCACTGTCTATTTGAAGGTTCAGACTATGATTATCTTGGTCAGATCAGGATCTGTGGCCTTACGTTGCTAATTGATTTCAATTCCGATCTAAAGTCAATTCCAATGTTAGTTTTGCAGTCACGTTATTATTTTGTTTGGCAAAATATACAGCTGTCAAAATAAACTCACACTTAAAATTGCGATACGTCTAGATTACAATCTCAATCGATCGGAATTAAAATTGGAATTAAATAGTAAGCGCGCTGACATCTGAAATATATGTGACTAAGCGAAATTACCTGTCGTAACTGCACACGTCACATTGGACCATACAAAGTTATAAGTAATTATTGCTTCGTGTTTTCTTTACTTTTTGCTCTTAACGACTTTGAAAATAACACAGAGTTTTGATGACGTCACATGCCAGTAGTTTCAAATAGCGATTAAGTTGGTAACTTACATTAGTGTAAGTTTTGCGTGGGTATTAAGTTTATTTCAGGGTTATTTCACATCAAAGAAAATATAAGATATCAAGCTACGCGTGTAGTTTTAGGACTGACCAAAATTGATTTTATTTTGCTTCGGTAAAAGGGTATACCTAACTATTTTTAATAACACCCATGGGAAGAGTACAAAATATCTCAAACATTTGGGGAAATATCCCTTGATATTCGGATATGCGCTGGTAAGAAATTTAGAAGTCCCGTTATGCTAGCTTTGTAAAGATGCTGTTTACCCGCACACTGGACCCTTTTTAGAGAAATAGTTAAGGCAACTATTTATAATGAAAGTCTATAATTATAAATTAAAATTCCAGCTATTTAACTTGAAAGACAGACGTAGAGGTTGTATCTTGTCTTTCCCCTACTTCATAGGTTGTTGTTGTTGTTGAGTCTTGAAATATCTGTCTGTGTATGAGTCAGGATTTGTGCCCGGTTGATGGCAATAGGCTCGCCCCCTATTATATGGGACTAAAACATAACCGGTGAAATGCCCTTCACACGTACACCAACAGGCGTCGTATTTTGTAATGAAGATATGTATGAATAAATATTTGCATACATACGTAACTTTAATTTCGTATTGGGTGCAAGCAAATGGCAAAAAATATATTATTTAGAGCCCAAGTTGCACGTAAGCGCACTGTGTTATTGTGTTTATGTTGAACCAACGTGCCGATGGGGTCTGAAACGAACAGGTAAAGGTATACTCGAACTATTACCCACGTTCCGGGTTTACGAGCCCATCTATGGGGTTTCTCACCATGTTTTCTTTTAGTGGTTCAACAATATTACTTATTTTCTTTTGCTTGTCTACGAAAAGGAAAGGAAGGGGTCGGGATTGTAAGTAGTAGTGTTACTATGTAACATTTATCAATGAAGAGATGTTATTTTAACCACTTACTACTTAGTTTTATATAGATAATAAAAATAAGAAAATTATAGGCTGTCGATCCACGACGATCGGATTTGTATTTTGATTGTAAAATCAAGAGAATGTACAGCATTGATTTTTTATCTCTATGTAACAAATAACGTTACAATTAGTCAGTTCTGACAATTTTAACGTGACAGCAAAATTATCACAAGCTGTGCTAAATTGTAAAAGCGCCGAAAATTGAACAAATAAAGAAAAAGTAATTAGGCTTTCAATAGCAACTACGATAGAAACTGTGTTTCGATACGTAATACGGACTCATGGTATCAATATTTTTATAGCTTACCTAGATCAAGAAATAAAAAAATACCTTCAAATATCAATCTGGTTTAGGATATATTAATATTTCTCCGAACATTACAAACTACATACTTAAGTGATATAACGAAAACGTCGAACATTCTGTTTACATAATTTCTGAAGGTAGAATGCAGCTCAGTTCATGGTACTTGATGTTTGTTCAGTTTGAACGCCGCCTTACAGGGAATTGGGGGGCAATGTGGTCAGTCCATTAGTGCTGCTTAAGCCGACTGGTAACTGGACTTTATGGTAAGCTCGGGATCTCAATTAGAGTACCTAGGAGATATGCGGGGTACCACAACTCAGAAGATAGATGAAGTGGAGTTGTGGGTTTAATTATACTTTATCGTTTATTTTGTTTGAAGTAATCATCACCTCTACTGGTCACTGGTGGGACTATCGATCGTAAGGCCTTGTTCACCCTAAAAATCTACGGTTTCTTTGTAAAGACACGGACACTTAAGTTGTATGCGTCATTATGGAAGCTTGTTGACAGAAACAGTGCATACGGCGCGGCACGGTAACCGTTCGGTGGATTTTGACGGCGAAATAACAACAACAGGCCCAACGCTTCCAACTCTTTATCAGGTTAAGTATTAAGCATGAGCCTTGGCATAATCTGCCTATTTTACTTACTCTGGTGGGTAACATACGGGCCTCCTTGCTGTGCTAGGACGTGGGGCGTAATCTGTCACGCAGACCTAGATCGAGTTGGTGGAAAAAACTTGTCTTCGATATTTTTGTTTTCGAAACTCGTTTGATTTTAGGAGCTGTCTTTGAAAGCCAAACACCGTACGATTCGTACTTAATTAATGTCAATATTTTCTCGTCCTTTAGGTACGGCTGAGACTTAGGACCTCTATGGATATTTAATGAGTTAATGGCATGTTATGACATAAACATTCATTCTGATTTAGGATAAGAAGAGCTAGATATAAAGCGCAGATTTACTTGTAATTTATGTAGGCATAAATCTTATAAAATCTATAAAATACGCTGGAAACCCAGTACCTCAGAAACAATAGGTTCCTACAGTACCTACTACAAAATCTGTATACCCTTTTTGGCATTGCCAGCGTGACAATGTATGAAACGTCAAAGTTGTTATGAATTTAATCTAACATAGGTAGTAAACATTTTGTATGAGCAATTCACTCTTTAAACTTTCTCATTTAGCTGCAAACGAGATTAAAAGTTTAATATAGGGACCGTTTTCAAATGACTGCCGTACGATGAATGTTACTGCACTTCAAAGTAATTAAAATATTGAGTGAAATAAACGCAAAACATTTTTGTTTTTTTTTGTGTTTTTTTGTGTGTTTTAGATTCAGCCAGTTTATTCAATCATAAGACAATCTCTAGTATTAGTATGGGTTGACAGCTCACTTCGTCTGCACTTCACATAGATTTGCCGGTAGTTTTAGAGCAGTTTAAAAAAAAATGTACATACTACTAAAACATACTTTTTTTGCTATAATACATTTGGTTTGCTATTCATGGTTAAAAGAAATCGATTCATGTAAACTTTATTAACATGTAAACCATCACATTATTCGTAATTTTATAAATAAAATCTACACCTTTTCTTTTTATTGTCTCATCTGGGACAAGTTTGTTTTCTTTGTTGTTAGCAGTGACCAGAAGGTTCTACAAAAATACTCTTAAACTGAAGAAATCTTAAAAATATCTTCTTTTAAAGCTTATAACATATTTGTTGAACTCAAAAGAAACATGCATTAATTGCATGTACTGTTGTAATAGAAAACATAACATTTCTTGTAGAAATGTTATTCAGTACGCCTGAATGTGATATTTGTATTGAAAAGTTTGTAATTTTAAATCTTACGCCGGTCGTATTCAGGCTCTCACAGGTCACTGGTTACCTGCATCGTCTATACCAACAAACATTCGAGTACCTGTCGAAATAAGTTATATAAGACGACCGATTTGGCGCGGCGGGCGAGTGTCCGCCTGCGACGCATGAGGTTGCGGGTTTGATTCCCGCCTTGGGACAAATGTTTGTACAATCTACAAAGATTTGTTCCGGGTGTTCTGGATATTTGCTATGTATGATAAATATTTCTATCTATGTAATGTGTTGTATTAAGTATATCAATCATCTAGTACCTATAACACAAGCTCTGCTTAGCTTGGGGCTAGATTATGCTGTGTGGATTGTCGAGCATTATTTATTTATTATTATTTACAGTTATGGATATATTGACATGAGAACTAATTACATTCAATTTACCATACAAACCTTCGTCATGCCCAAATAACCCTTTTTATGTCACCTAAAGATTCAATAAAATGTCTCAGCGCTTACAGGGTTAACTTCGGGGTCATTACTGACCTCTTTGCCATTGAATCCTTTTGACTGTTAAGAATGTTTTCCGTATTTCTTATTTGAGTTTCTTATTTGGAGGAGGTTTTAAGATTGCATGGTTTAAAAATATAGGTATTTTGAATTGACTTTTAGGGTGTATCGTATCAATTGTGTTTTTATTTTACACCAATCTATATGCTCCTCACATGATCTGTATGAGATAATATCTGGACTTTCAAAGAAACTGTGTCGGGTTTTTTCTCATCTTGTTATATTATCACCTAGTTTTTTATTTTTTACGAAAATAAAAATTGTTTATTATTTGGTTACATAACGCAACTTTCTTATGTGTAATTCTCGTGACTTTTCATAGATAAAAGTAAAAAAAACATCAGAAAAACATAAAAATAAAGAAAAGCCGATAAAAAATTTAAACGTATAGAAATATACTGCACAATACATTACATACAATACTATTTGGTATTTACTGTTAGGTTTAGATAGTTTTGGATAGTCCATTGATTTTTATTTATTTATTAAATATGTGTTTAAAGCTTGTACTTGACATGCCTAAATACTATGAAAAAAAAATCTTTGTTTTTTTTACCCTGTTGGGTTCTATTATATTAATAATACATAATTAACAAAACCACATTAACTTAAAACTCCATAGAAAAACCTACACCCAAAAAAAACTAAAATCGGATAACACTGAATTGAATTGTATAACACAAATTCACGGCGCGGTTGGCGCATTGGCCGAGCGATTGGCTGTAGCGCCGCGTGTCGTGGGTTCGATTCCCGCACAGAACAAATATCTGTATAACCCACAGGTAGTTGTTCCGGGTCTGGCTGTTTGTGCATACGAGTTTGAATGTTTGTAAACGCACCCACTACACAGCAGAAATTCCTAGAGAGGAGCAAAGTTTAAAAAGAAAATCTTCTTGACACGCATACTTAACTAGCACGGAACCCATATTAGACAATACTTTACAACAAGCACTCCAATTTATTAAACAAACTAACCCTAAAAACACAAATCATATTCAAAAACAGAACTCATCTTAAAACCTTGCAAGAATAATGAGCTACCTAAACAAAATCTCTCTCCCAGAAAATGTTAACAAAGACAACGACTTCAATACATTATGTACAAACAGTCATATATTGTGCGGTATGGTCTGCTGCTAAGGTAAACGGAGCAAGGATAAGACTTGAACTGGGAGAAATAATCCGAGATACAAAAATAAAACACAAATCAAAACGTCAAAGACGACTGAAACAGTAACTTTAATAATACTACACCGCCTCGTTGGTCTAGTGTTCACAAGGACTACTGATAAACATTTATTTAAATATTTAATTATCCTTACAGGTCTCAACCCAATGCCACAGACAAGTAATATGGAAATATTAAAATTAAAACATACTAAATACATCGCAAGTTCATAAAGATGTGATGTGTGTTGTGTGTGTGTGCCTGAGTGTGTATGTGTGTGTGTATGAGTGTGTGTCTGTGGGCGTCTTATGTGTGTTTGTTTATGTGTGTGTTGTAACTTAGTGTGAACATTAGTACTTTTGCGAAAATCACCGCAGTGGAATGTAAATATTTGAGATTTTGGATTTGATTATAGGGTTGGGCAACGTGTTATTGAGTTTTTCCATCTGAAAATACTCAGTAGTAGCATGGACTTTAGATTTTTACCTGGTAAGTGGCAATAGGCTTGCCCCCTATTACATGGGACTGAAACATAGCTGGCAAAACATGGGTGTATTGTAGGTATACTTTAGCCCACCCCTTCGAGAAATACAAGCGTGATGGTAGGTCAGGCCAAGGGATATTGGGTTATTCTATCAAGAATTTCTCAGTAACAGCCCGGTTGGATTTGTGCCGGATGATGGCAATAGGCTTGCCCCCTATTTCGTAGAACTTAAAAAAGGCTGGGGAAATATGGATGTCACAGGTATATCTCTGCCTAACTCTTCGGGGAATGCAGGGGTAGTTTTATGTGATATTGTGTCCAGAAAATGGGTAATAAATTGGGTAACATACACCACAACACTATTTTCGAACTTTAGCAGTTCTAAAACGGATTTAAATGATAATGTATTGATTTAAACGTGAATATGTCTTTGTTTGATTAGGAACAGGTACATGTACGTACTTAGATATTAACTTAATTCTAGAAATAACCATCTGTTTAATTATATATTTAAAGCCTGTTATTATAGAAAACTACACACACACACACTACACTACACTTATTTTTATGTCGAAATGAAGAGTCCCATTTTCACATACCTATTTTATTTCTTTAAAACAATACAACTATTAATACATGAAGAAATTAATTAAATAAATAATCACAGGGCATCGAAAAATTCATCCGCATGGCTATCAACGGGAAAAGGGCCCAGAAAGCTGGCAGCATTGTCAAAATGTGTTTTTTTTTCCTGTCTGAGATGCCTATTCTCATCAATTCATTGTTTCAAATAAGGAACAATTTACGAACACGACCTAAAGCTTAAATAAACGATAAAAGTAAGTAGTATGTCGAAAATGGCTTTGTTCAAGGGTATTTTTATAGCGATAATGGTATAACATAAACAGTAATACATAAAGGGTTTTATCGAAAAGGTGATCTTGACTACAGATAGAGATTACTGTCCTCCTAAATATATCTCTTTTATATCCCCAAGAAGATGTAGAACGGTTTGTGACCACATATGGCTTTTCCTTTCTATATTAAGTCCCGGTTTATTTTATAAGAACGTAAACGGAAATAGTTTGCATGAATAGTTTAAGGAAGGAGACATACAAAATGTATCTTCTTTAGAAACTTGGTTCTTCAAACGTCACTTGGGACGTTGTTCTTCAATTGACTGCGGTTGATTGACCATGACGACAGGTGTCAACATGGTCGTTCTTGAATGGCAGTAGTCTAGACATCGGTCACGACGACCAGAAGATTGACTGGTTCGATTGACCGATACGTTCAAAATTTAACCACGTAGACTTTGAGTTCATCATCATCCTCCTGCCCTTATCCCAATTTATTTGGGGTCGGCGCAGCATGTTTTCTTCTTCCATACATCTCTATTTGCCGTCATCTCAAAAGTCACTTCTTTTCTAGCCATATCATCTTTCACACTATCACGTAGACTTTGAGTTACCGTTGTTAATTACAGGCTAAATTTAGCCAATTTCCATATTTTTCTTTCTCTTGAAACAAGAGGAAGATGAGCCTGTATGAGAACTATAAATTTAAGTTTAACTTATCGGGATCAAAACAAACAACCTCTAGCACATACCCACGAAGTAAAGGTTACGCATTGGAACGATTTTAAAATTTGAATTCTCGATAAGCACTATTTATTTAGTTTTAGGACTTTATTCATATCTATGGTTTAAGCTAACTGTAATAAACACTGCTTCTATATTTTAAAAACTGTATTTTCAACGTGTACCACTATCCTTTGTTTTGATTAAATAAATATTATTTCGTATTCTTTTAATGTACATATTTTTTTACATATTTTAACAAAAATAAAATAAAAAATAACAATTTTTGATAAAATATGTATTAAAATAGTGCTCCGCCCGCAGCGAGGTGGTAAAACCCAAGCTTACGGTGGTTAGGGGTCCAGAGAGAGGAACCTCCTCACAATGCGTGCCGTGTCCATGACGACCGCCTTCTGCATCTGGCTCTTTACCCAACTGTTTAGCGAAAGTTGCTCCAGATGTTGGTCGAAACTTTTCGCTATCAAACCGTTGACTGATATGACTATCGGCACTATAATTGTTGAGTTTATATTCCACATGCTGGTAACCTCGTGAGCGAGATCGAGATACTTTATTATCTTATCTTTTTCAGCTTTCACTAGGTTCTCATCATGGGGAATAGTGACATCAACAATTACAGCGCGACTCATCGACCGATCGATTATCACTATATCAGGTTTATTAGCGGGAATAAACCTGTCAGTTATAATCAATCTGTCCCAGTAGAGCGTGATCTGACCATTGTCGAGAACTGGTTCTGGGTGGTATTGGTAATATTAAAATATATATTTAAATATTATTATTATTATTATCTCCTTTATTCAAAATATACCTTATAAATTATATTTTAAAATGTTTCAATATTAATACAAAAAAAAACATTTAAAAATATAAAAAATAGTGGCCCACCGGTATCGGGAACAGGGTCCAAGCTACCGGTGGTCAGGGCTCCAGAGAGAGGAATCGCCTAACAATACGCGCCGTGTCCAGAAGAACTGCTTTCTGAATCAAGCCCTTGATCCAGCTGCCTAACGAGAGCCTCCTCAGATGTTGGTCAAGGCTCTTAGTTTTACTTTATTATTATAATTATTATTTAAACCAAAATGCTTAAGATATGTCATATTTTCAAATCAAGAATTTACGTTATGTTACACGCGCTCGTGCTAAGGCTTCGTTGCTCTATTGCAGCCCATGAATGATGCAAACTCCTCGCAAGTTGAATCAGAGATATTTGATTAATGTAAATATTTATTCATTGTATATTTTACACTATCAATGCCTTCTTTGGACTTTGCATTGCGATATGGGGCTTGAGGTTGATATTTCAAACGTTTGTTTTGATTCGACTGAGAAGCAAAATATTCGTTCACTCACTGTGTAAATACAGTGTTTTGGTGGTGTTTATCTATCTAAACGATGTAATATAATAAAGTGGAAAGATTCGTTTGTTTGTAATGGATAAACACAAAAACTCAGTAGTTATGTGTTTATCCTAGATCTTTATCTTTTATTTTTATCTTATGTTTTTTTAAATCGGTTCAGTAACCAATTTAATAAAAAACTTTCACCTATAGAAAGCTATATTATCGGCGAGTAATATAGTAAAGGGGATGTTATATTTTGAAAGGAAAAGTATGAAATCCACCCGGACTAAGTCGCGGGCGAAATGCTAGTTTACCTGGCTAGCTTTTCCCAACCATGTTTTCAGTTTAACAGGATGCATATGAGTATCTGAAGTTTGGTTTTTCTAAACCCAGTTACTTGACGACCGATGTGGCGCAGCGGGCGAAGGTCCACCTGCGACGCAGGAGGTTGCGGGTTCGATTCCCGCCTTGGGACAAATGTTTGTACGATCTACAAAGATTTGTTCCAGGTGTTCTGGGTGTTTGCTATGTATAATAAAAAATGTATATCTATGTAATGTATTGTATTAAGTATATCAGTCATCTAGTACCCATAACACAAGCTCTGCTTAGCTTGGGGCTAGATGATGCTGTGTGGATTGTCCAGCAATATTATATTATTAGTTACTTAATACGGTACCGATTGGTAAGACTATATTGACCACCATGATGTAAAATATTCTACGCTAATAAGTGATCGTGCTTCGTCGTGGGACCAGACATCTGGTAATAGATAGCACTTAACATAGTAATTTTTTACTGCGTCGACTGTTGCTACGAGGGGGCGTAGGCAGGTGTTAGGAATATTTAATAATACATGTTTAAATTGGCTACATTGACGGCTCAATCGGCAGTCTGGCTGAGCGATTGGTTTGATTGCTCAATTAATTATCGCTCGACAAAAATATTTGGGTTCTCTAAAACTTTAACATAGGTGCGAATACATTATTTGTAACTCAGCCACCGCTGTGGCAGTATTAGATGTCCTAGCCTAAATACACGTATAATAAAGATAGAATATGATTTAAAACTAACGGTGACTAAGGAAGCCAATCATGAGATTTTCGCATGCTTAACCATTTTAATTTATTATAACCATTTTTTTAATCTATCCCTGTAGGTTTATAAATTATACGATATATTCTATAGAGCACACTTAATTACTTACTTAATGAGCGGTGCCCTTGTGGGTACTTCTCGTAAGGTATGGTAATATTGACATAAGCTTACCCTAATTAGCGTGAGACTATAACTTGTATCAGAATAACAAATCCAGAGGGTGTAATAATGATAATTAATCAGACTAGCTCATACCCCGACTCAGCCTGTTGCTTAGTTTAATACCTACAAATTTTTAGAGAAAAGATACCCTCCCTTTCTCGAATTGAAGTACCAAAATCTTTCATCAAACTTGTATTTCTGACGTATCTTTACACGTCACTGCCTCTGTTGCTGACGCATATTTGGGTGAGCCGCATTGCCATGCAAACATTCTCCCACGTAACTTTTATACATTTTGTATGAATCATCTCACAGTACAGGCTGGTCGCATCGGATTTTTTGTATTGTGATATATAGTGACGCGCCTTTTTATGCACTCGTGCAGGAAGGCTGAGTATTTGCGTGGATAGATAGTATGTATCAGTCAATTGTATCATTCTGACCTGAATAAATAATAATCGGAACTTAACGGAAAATATTAATCTCATTTCTATTCAATGAGATCTCGAAACGTTTGATCGACATTTCCCAGCAAAGGGCAGCATTTCCTAGTTTCTGCTATGGTCAGAGGCTAAGCATTTTTTTTTAATAAATTGCCCCACCCTAGTAATTTCTCCTGTGTCGTGGGTGCGTTTACAAACATTTAAAGTCACATACACAAACATCCAGACCTGGAACAACTACCTATAGGCCATACAAATATTTTTTAGTTGCGGGAATCGAACCAACGACACACAGCGCAGCAGCCGATCGCTCAGCCACTGCGCCAACCGTGCCACCATTGCCATGCAACGTGTCAATGTCGGTAATCTTTTGGTTTCATAACCTGTCTACAGTAACGCGGAGGATTTTTTCGACGCCATACTATAATTTACTGTTAATTTCGTAGCTTTGTTTTATAAATGTGAAAATACTCTTTACTGTGAATGCCTAATAAATTGTATATTTAGTCTGCTTAAAGTGACAACCCTAGTCTCTTCTATCTGGTCTTTTTCTGAGAAAATGAATGTAACAGTTCAGCCTGCTGTGAACATCGTTTCTTTTTCTCTTTGAATATTTCATTTGTTCTATTTTTATTTATTTATTTAACACAAATAGAGACATTACGTCGATATTTTCCGAAAGATTAGACAGCGGTGTATGAACGAGTATACAATAGCAACAGTATGGCCGCACAATAATTCATATAGTCACAGCGCGAGTGAAAATATAAGCCTTAAGATTATAACAAAACATTTTCAATTTAATCTCTAAAAAAATATCTCTAGTTCTACTTTTTATTACATATATATTTGGCCTGGCTAGAAATGATGATTTTCTCATGTTTTTTTTTTACAATTCAAACTAAAAAGAAGAATAGGAAAAATTCACAGAGGCCGAAAAAATTTAATCCCCCCTGATTATTTTTTTTCGGAATTTTTTGATTTTTCCAGAATCATGTACTACACTCATGGTATCAGGTTGTGCTTGGATGTCCCTTCCACCCTGTATACAACACCACAAACAAATTCACAACATGCACATTAAAAAACTGGCAAGTACAGCTTTCATAAGCGTAGTACGAAGCCAAATTCAAAAACCAACATTATGAGACGTAAACATGCTGGAGACGTATGTAAGCTTGTGGACATTGTCATTCAAATCCAATATAAACCAAATTGTAATATAACCGTATAACGTCTCTGGACGCCTCCCACGCGGTACAGTCGTGAATAGCTGATGCAACAATATTGCGGGACAGACGCGGAGACACTGCAATATGTCTTTGAGATACTAAATATATTGTTATGTTAAAATGATGTTATATTCTGTTCAAGAATGGAAAAGGCCAAAAGCTTATTTCAGGAACTTACGAGTATGTATGACATAAATCTTAAGTCGGTAATTCGAAAATAGAACGTTTTTCTCAACTTAATTGTATAGATATTGATGTAACTGTGTCAGTTAAGTAAAAAAAATACATGTTATCAAAAACCAAAATGATTAATAATAATTACATACATACGTAAACTCATACCTCTTTACCGTGGGGTTAGGCAGGAACTACAGAACCCCACCACACACATTCATACTCCTTTTGCTTCATTCAAGTTCATACACAAAATTCAAGGCAATAGAATTAGTAGTAGAACTTGAAATAAGCAGCAGTTTCAGACAGACAGACAGAAGAAGTTCTACCATAAGGACCCTCTTTAGAAACTCTAATAATCTGGGAAAGCTGGGTAAAGAAAACTTTGTTTTATATGTGGAACGAAAACCATGGTAAAAAGTTATTCTCTTAACTTAAGTTTATGGTACAAATACCGTACCACAATATTGTATATATAATCTGTGGAAAACGTTGTAGGTAGTATGGTAAACAATTCTAGCACTATAAAAACAATGTACTCAAACATATTATACTACTGATGCAACTAAATACCAGTATTTCACCTGAAGCGACTGACTATCTGACCTCCACATTCCAGTTACTGGCCAACACGATACCACCACGGTAAGACTGGTTGTCAGACTTACGAGCTTCTGACTACCCGTAACGTCTGTCAAAGATCTACAAATGACAGCCGGGACTAACGGCTTAAGGTGCTTTCTGAGGCACGGAGGAGTCTCGATATGTTACGAACTGTCACCCATCCACCGATCCTTCGATCAACCCCTTTTGCTTTTCCAAATGTCATAAATAAATAAAAAAGAAATGACTAGACAATGAATATTCCAAGCACATGCATTGTGTATTCTTTTGTGAATATACAAAATGTACACCGCACAGTATGGCGTTAGCGTGTGTGTTGTTGGATGTTTGACCCCATATCATAGTCTAAGCGAGCGTATTCCCACAGATGAGTCGGGAGCAAAATTCAAACTGGGAAATTTTGCTCTTTTGTATGTACTTGAAGTTATCGGTTCTTACCTAGGGCCATACATTTGTGAGTACTGGTTACATTACAATTGCAATGATAACTAGACAAATAATGACTTTAAAAGCTATGTAGGGTGTCAAAATGCCTTATCGCTAAAACCAATCTCTTTCAGACAACCTTTTAATGGACTTCATAGTGAAGGAGCATAGATATGCAGGCAGATCCTGGTGTGCTATACACATATAAATACAATTCGTAAAGTAACTTTTTTTAGTAAAGTTTAGTCAATTATCTGGTATACCGAATCCTTAACGGTGGACCATTATTTACGCCACATCCTGTATATTGAAAAAAATGTAAGTCATATTTTGTCAAATACATCTTATTAGTTTATAAAACTTTCTTCTAGTAATAAATAGCAATACCAAGTAAACTACCAAATAATAAAATAACTTTAAAGTAACGGAAAACGTATCGATATAGAAACTAGAAACGTGTGTTATTTAAATATACCTTCGTACAATAAAGAAGGCAATGTCGTTTGTTGCTCGTAGCAAAGTGCTACGGCGTAGCGCTACGGCTACGGTCCGCTACCTCGCGCGTAGCCGGAGGCTGCGGAATATTGTGTAGATTTCGACACGACGCACTGGGACTGCATCACGGATGAATGACGATTCTTGTGTGAAATTTTCCTAAATGGTCAATCTTTACTGTTGTACTCGTTCTCTTACAAGTTAAAAGGAAATAAGCCTTAATAATAATTATTAAATCAATACCAAATTATTGTTATTTCAGTCTTATTCAGGAAATAAGTAATCAGTCTTAACTATAAACTGATATTTAAATTCTAAAACATGAACCCTCTTCATTCACAAAAGCAAACAAACACCTAATCAATATTAAAATAATTTATGCAACACTACTCTCATAATAAAATCTCGCTGCTACAACAGCTTATACAGCATGATTAATTAATGCGCATGCATGCATGCATTCATCTCTTACGCGACAACTAAGCCGGGCAAGGAAACAGCGCCCGCTAAAACAACCACCTGTTTATAATTGATTAACTGCGACAATACACTTGTCCTAAATAAACTCCTGAAGTTACAGTCCACACATACAGAAGTACAGTCGAGGACATAAATACACAGTCGGTATTTATAATGCCGCGGTGTGTTTGTGCACCTGTGCTTAGACCAACATCGGCGATTTTTGAGCACAACGGCCGCGTTTGAAACGCTTTTATGTGCGACTGTACGGTGTTGTCCTAAAGAGAGCCGTGAGGGTTATGTGAGTGACTGTATAGTGTTCGGTTTGTTTGAGTTTCGATTCGTTTGTTTTGTTGGCGGAAAGTTGAAGGCAGTTTATTAATAAATGTCAAACGGATTCAAATGTTTGTTTCTATGGCTTCTACTGGGTAGTAAAGTTTTTATTTTTTTTATTTTAATAGTTCATAGTTATATTCATAAACAGGTAATTTGTTTCTGAATTTACACATACAATTACACAATTACAGTATTTACAGTGAAATAATTACATTTGAATTTTGTAAATTATATTTCAATAAATCAATACAACACCTTAAAATTTAAAGTAATAACCATAAAATAATTAAATAAAGTTAAGCATAGATGGATATAACTAACTAAATATTAATATAAAAGATCGTAAACTATAATTATTGTTTCCATCGTCAGCTTGATAGTAATTATAATTTACATTAAAATATTTTTAGGACGTTATACGCCAAGTGACCGACAAACAATACATTTTCTATTATGTCTCGTTTTCTGGCAGCTAAGGTGTTAAATCAAATTATTTATACATCTATTGATTTTCCGCATTATAATTTGCACATACTTTTTTACATATTTTAAGAAAAAATAAACATAATAGTTTTTTTGAAAAGTATGTACAAAATGTATCTATTTATTATTAGATTGAATAGCTAGTCATTTGCAATTTATCAAGGCAAGTTATATGCCATAAAAACACTAATAAAGGCCTTTCTTAACCTACTTATTTGAAATCTAAAACCCCTTTTCTCAAACAATTAAAAACGTACTTAAACTTATAAATACCCTTTGCACAATAAAATATCACTTTTGGCGCGAAGCTCTACGCCGCTGTAAACTTTTGATGTCCGTACGATTCGCAGAATTAACCCTGTCGATGGCTTAGCTCGGGTTTGTGCTGTATAAAGTACAAGTTAACTGCTGTACTCCGAATGTTCTGGTTTATTATTTGTTTTATCGAGCTTGTGCGTTTATGTTGACTGTTTTGACTCCATTTTGTAGCGTTGGTAGGCTGTGGATCGTAACAGGAGGTGTTGTGTAGTTTCTGCCTACCCTCATGTAAAAAAAGGCGTGAGTTTTAAAAGAAATTTGTTTTGGAAAGTAGTAATAAACACAACGATACAATAGATAAATTTGACTAGAAATAATCCACCAATATTGATTTTTTAAATATTATCTAGCAAAGAAAATAGCAATACTGAGATTTTTTTACAATTATGTATTATTATCTAATGTTGATAATGATACCTGTTAATCTTTTTTTTATTATAAATAGGTAATCTGTTATTTTTTTATGAATTTAAGAAAAATCTATCTATTTTTTATCAAAGAATCTTACTTACAGCATCAGTACTTCATCGACACTAAGACTAACAAAAACACTGCAAGAACAGATGTGAACCAGTCTTATCATGGTAATTCACAGACCGTCCTTAATCTCGTAACCGTGTAACCGGCTACTAAACAGCAATAGAATCAGACGAGCGAAAAAAAAATACGCCATAACTCCCACAGGCTTCGCTAAACGGAAGGGACTAATGTACAGAATAACCCTCACCTGCATACGCAAAAAAACTTCACCGAAACATACATTTAAACAAGTACCATTGTGTTTTTTTGGACACAAATTTTATTTAAAAAAGGCTTGAATCATAATGAAAGTGTACCACATTATTTTTACTACGGTCATTTCGTTTTTAGGGTTCCGTATAACAAAAGGAAAAATGGAACTCTTATACGATCACGTCGATGGCCGTCTTATATCCTTTTTCACAGGAAAGTGTGGAGGTATCAAGTTGAAATGATGATCTACGATCCCATAGAGCTCTAAAAAAAATCAAGATTTTAAAACATTACAATCAAAAATCGGCCATTTATGCACCTTTTGATACTCTCAAATACATGAAGGGTACAGGGTCATGTGTAGGGTACTTAGAATAATGAAAACTGGCAAGATTCTGGCATGGTAGGCCCTGGGCTTAAAACACAAATAAAGAAAACACAACACCCTCATTTGCGTCGCGCAGTCGGTTAAAAAGTCCGAAAATCGTTAAATTATAGTTCGATCACAAATAAAATATTTTATTGCGAATATAAATTACATTTGCAGTTGGAAAATTGACCGTGACGTATAATGGATTTATGGTTGAACTTTTTTTTCAACTACAATGTTAAGTCCTTTAGTCCACATACGTGTTTGAACGGAACCATCTGTGGCGAGTACGACTCGCCACAGATGCCAGATCGCCAATTTCGGCTGTACCATTGTTGGTTTCGTCTCCATTAATATCTGGGTTACAACGATCCGTCGGTGGATAGGTAAGTAGACTCATCAGTAGACGGCTTATTTCAAGGCATTGCTTAGTTAAATAATTGCTTTAAAATCTTGCCTTTTCGGTAGCAAAGTTCAAGTTAGTTAAGTGTTTTTAAGAGTTTTGTTTGGGACTAAGTTTAAGTGCTTGTCCCAAATTTGGTTAGTACATAATTAATAAGGATTAATGACCATTTTCAGTAACACTAGATGATACCTTAATAAATGCTTAAACAAAATCACACTGTTGAATTTTCAGCGCATGGGTCAGTGCCGAGAGTTGAAAATCCAACAGTACAAGCAGATTTGGGCATTAATTTAGGTGACGCTTAGTGTTGGGGTTCGTCCCGTGTTTGGGGCCGCCCTGCGGTCGAGTCCGTATCTGTTGCTTGTATTTTGTTACAAAACAGACAAAGGGGTTTTGCTTATCAACATTGTGTCTCCCAATTGACGAGCTGCCATTTTGAAAATAATGAGAACACTCTGCAGGGTAGTTTAAAAATCCTTGCGCAAATCTGCATTTGGTTGAAGATATTTTATAAGATTAAAAATTTGGATGACTAGTACTTCGCCCGCGACTTCGTTTGCGTGGATTTCATACTTTTTGCCTTCGAACTTTAAAATACCCTTCCCTTAAAGCGCAGTACAAAAAATATTTAGCAGTGATTTTTTTTAGAATTAGATCATTAGTTCCGGAGATTACCCCTTATATATAAACATACAAACAGACTTTATCTCTATATAATATTAGTATAAATATAGGTATAGCAAAAGGTTTAAAAACATTTTAAAATACATTTTTTGAACATTCGATTATTCGTAAAGCTCATTTTTACTGTTCCAAAATAGTGTTAAAAGTATTTCTATATTGTATATAACATAAATAACACTTTTAAATTAACATAGATATTAACTTGAAAGTGATCACGCAATATGATTAAAACGGCTTAGTAGAGTTAACAATATCTGGATTAATCTCAATAAATTTCATTATTCGCGCCAATTAATTGTTTCGCCTTAGATTATGGTAGTGATTAATTAATTAAATTAGTCAGGATTTAAGTACACTAAGTAAGGAGTGTTGTTTGAGAGATTGTTTCAAAGAGATTTAACATTATTACATTATCTGCCTAGCCTTTTCCCAAATACGACGACGATTTTTGACGACCTATGTGGCGCGGCGGGCGATCGTCCGCCTGCGACGCAGGAGGTTGCGGGTTCGATTACCGCCTTGGGACAAATGTTTGTACGATCTACAAAGATTTGTTCTGGGTGTTCTGGGTATTTGCTATTTATAATAAAAAAATATCTATCTATGTAATGTATTGTACTAAGTATATCAGTCATCTAGTACCCATAACACAAGCTCTGCTTAGCTTGGGACCAGATGATGCTGTGTGGGTTGTCCAGCATATTATATTATAGACTAAATATGTTGGGGTTAGCATCGAGTCTATCCGGATACAGCTGTGTACCAGTATCTTACATAGAGCGACTGTTTATCTAAATTTAACTACCCAGTTCTGGGTAACGCGATACCCTTTAGTAAAACTGGTGGTCAGGCTTACGTGCTTCTGGCGTGTTTATCGAGGTACGGAAGAGTCTCGGTGTGGGATAGTCACCCATCCACGGACCGACCTCACCGTGTAGCTGTTATTATTTAGTCTACAAGTGGTACAAATAGATTAGTTCATTACTATTAAAAACAATCATTTGTCATTGTTTACAAACATTCGACGGGATAATTGAAGATTGCTATTTATTTTTGCGAAATAAACTACTAAGGACAATTTTAAAATAGACCATTGTTTTGAATGGGTGCTTTTGGGTTCAGACTATTGTAGGAGTGGATCTTTAAATCTTTCAATTCAGTTCCTAGTCGACGTTATATATACAAGAGTTACAGATCGGGTAGGTACATTTTTATGTAGCCAAAATATGAGGGTTTATTATAGTCATACACATATTTTTCTACGTTTCAAAATAAGCGTTTCACGTGTACTTTTTTGTACTCTTCTGAATGTTCTTTTTAATGTAGGTACATTGTAATTCTAAAATAACGTTACTAAATGGAAGTTATTTTCTGTTGGAATAAACGTGTAATTTAAATGGTATTACTGCGCAATTTTAATAATTATGTGCCTATTATAAAATACATTTTTGAATGACAAATTTACAAGTGAAATAAAATACATTATTCTTTCAAAATATAGTTTTTGTATGGAGAAGAATTTGCAAGAAACTCCACAATTAGTCTAGAAACTCTCTTTTCAAAATAGTTAGAATATTCTGTATAAATTAATCAGATTATTATGAATACATTTTTTTTTAAACTTTGCCTCACACTAGGAATTTCTCCTGTGTCGTGGGTGCGTTTACACACATTTAAAGTCACATACACGACAGCAAGACCCGGATCAACTATCTGTAGGCCATACAAATATTTGTTCCGTGCGGGAATCGAACCCACGACACGCGGCGCAGCAGTCGATCGCTCAGCCACTGCGCCAATCGCGCCGTCAAAATGCACTCATACTTACTATAAACTCACGTGTTACCCCGTGAGGGAAGACGGAAACGGAAACTTAAGTTCTACTTGCTACGATCCCTACATACAATAAAAATATTTTAGACTTTTCCACTTTCATTTTTCTTTGTCTTTACAATTCAAACCGTAACCAGATGAATACAAAAGAACCTACATTTATGAATATGCTGAACAAGACTGTTTTTAACAAATGCGAAAGTACTTTAATCTACATAGCCTAGACATAAAAAGTAAGTTATAATTTATTCTTGTTTCTACAATAAAAAAACCAAACTGTATATAACGTAGTGTGTTGGAGACTCCTTCAATTTACCTAATGGGATAAGACTATTATCCTTTTATTATGTTGAAGAAAATACGTCCCAGCTTCCACACCTAAAGACGACGCCATTTTTGACTAAATTATCTTAAATGTTTACAACACCTGCTTTGGAAGAGGGTAGTTCGGACGCAATAAAACCGACAAAGGTAGAGGATTTATATATGTAGTTATTTTCTAAATACATCTAGCAGATTCTACGAAGATTTGTAGCAACCGCAAGGAGTACCTAGGACGTAAAATATAGTGCTAATGTCTTACTTGTACGATCTAAAGGCACTTCTGATCCGACCTTTTGTTGAAGCAAGTATTTTCCGTATAGTATGTTGGAATTATTAAAGGCAAAATATAAACGACGGAAATGATATGATATTTATTTCAGTAAGTCGATCTTTCCATCATTTTTACTCGTAAATCTAAGAGCAACGTTTTAAAACTAGAAGGCGCATTTCCTAGCTGACCCCTGAGAAAAAATGACGAAGAAAAACCATAGGGCATGGTCCTTTTTAAGGTCCAATCATTACTATACAATAATGTTAGAGATTTTGTGAGATGATTTACGAAAAATGAGTTTTTTGTACCATAACAATTGGTATTACTGTTGTGTTTTTATCGTGTAATATTAACATTTTATTTGTCTTCCTTCGATGTATACTAACCGTTTTATTTCACTATTATTTACTATTATTATTTTATTTTATTTAGTGTATACTTTTTTTTCCCAATTAGATTTTTGTTTTTGGTAATGAATCATACCAGATTTGTATTTTAAATAGTTTATCAATTCTGCAATGTTCAATGCCTTAGGTTTTAGAAATCTGTAATTTTCTGCGTGTAAACTTGAAATAAATACATAAATTACATTAAGATATTATGTACAATAATGCATATTTTCGTCTTCTGAACACAGCGCCAGGATTGAATTGACAGTACAATACATTAAAACTTTTAAACATTTACATCTATGATGTGAAAAAGAAACAGTTTTGAAAGTAACAGTACCTTAATGTGAAACTTTTAGGAAAGGAATTTTTGTACATTTATTTTTTCGGCGAATATTTTCGCGGCGTTAACGCTAATTGCATCAGCATCGCTTTAGCCGCGTTTATTCATAATTAGAGACTTAATGAAATGAATTAACTCAACCGTATCGTTAGTCAGGGGTCACAGAAGCGACTGCCAAGCACAAATTGTGTTTTGATTCGCATCTCCGGACAAGTAACCGCTATAAGAAGGTTTTATTATGACAGTATTTTAATAATCATCCCGAAAATTGGCTTTTCTGTATAATCTATCTTATACATATAAAAATGAAACCCTATTTCCATTGGTCACGGAATCACGCGTGAACGGCTGGACCAATTTAACTTATTGTTTTTTGTTGTGTTTGTTATTGGAAGAAGAAATAGAGATGTATGGAAGAAGAAAACATGCTGCGCCGACCCCAAATAAATTGGGATAAGGGCAGGAGGATGATGATGATGTTATTGTAAGAACCTTCTTCTTATGAGCAAAAAAACTGACAAAGTTGTGCGGAACATTCAGTACAAAATTTAAGAAAACTTAACAACTATTTTAACTTCCCGCGTTTGACAGTTCGCGTCATTGCCGGGACAACGTCTGTCGGATCAGCTAGTTATAAATAGAAAACACTATCTACGTTTAGCTCAGATATTACAGACATCGGTGAAGGAAACAGCTTGGCCTACAGGTAGTTGTTCCGGGTCTGGCTGTTTGTGTATGTGAGTTTAAATGTTTGTAAACGCACCCACAATACAGGAGAAATTCCTAGTGTGGGGAAACGTTTTAAAAAAAAAAAAAAAAAAAAAAAACACAGGAACACTGTGAGGAATTAGTACAAGTCTGAAATCGTCAATCCGCCTTGAGCAAGTGTGGTGATTTCTTCTCTGCATGAGAAGAGGCTCTTGTCTTGTAGTTTGACAATAACAGGCTGATATGTATTTATTATGACGACCTATGTGGCGCGGCGGGCGAAGGTCCGCCTTCAACGCAGGAGGTTACGGGTTCGATTCCCGCCTTGGGACAAATGTTTGTACGATCTACAAAGATTTATTCCGGGTGTTCTGGGTATTCACTATGTATAATAAAAAAAATACCTATCTATGTTGTGTATTGTATAAAGTAACCATAACACAAGCTTAGCTTTAGTTTGGGGCTAGGTTATGCTGTGTAGATTGTCCAGCGTAAAACAAAAATAAACTGAATAGTGTTATGTTTATTATGAGAAATTATCTGTCAAATCGAATTATTTAAAAATAAAACTTAATTTCTGAATAATAAATATGTCTGTCAAATTATTTAAATAACTATAATGGCTAGAATATTCAGTTATATTCCGAAGGACTAGTTGATAGTTTTGACAGATGACGTAAATTGACCACTAGGCCTGAACATTCTGAGATATTGGAGTTGTTCGACGAAAAGCGGTTACTGGTCAATTAATTTAACAAACTAGGTACATTTATTTGGTACAAGGGTGATCATTTTAGAGGTAGAAGTTGTAGCAGTCTAAACTTTTGAACGAATGATTGATTGCTGCGACGAGCATAGGTATCTAGGCTTTTTGCTGGGGAGTTTGTCCCGCCACTTCTTTTTCCCAGCAAAAACACTGGGAAGTGGTGAAGGGTGAGCTTTTTAGGGGACTGTCTTTTTTAAACGTTTTTGACGTTCAAAAAGTGCTGATTCTCAGCCAAATTTGGATATAATAATTTTGATTTTACATTTTATTTTATGTTGGAACTTGTTTTTACTCATATTTTAAAGTTCCATACCTAATAAATGCAATGTATAAATTCTTCATGAATAACGTGAAAATAGGATAGGATGAATTGTATAAAACTAGGCGCATCATAGAGTTATCCTGCGTTCGTATTTTAGTATCCATAACTGCCAACAAACATTTGTATTTGTAAAAAAGTAACTAAATAAAGTTCAGTTGCGCTACAATTTCAATTTTTTATGACTGTTTCCAATAGTGCTAGTCGTACTGAAAACTACTCAATTTTTACTTTACGTAAGTATGAATTAAGTAAGTTTAAGAAGAAGGATTTGAAAATGGAATAATTGTTTCTTCAGGAAGGTACTTCTTTACCGCTTGGTACATACTTGTAACAATATTTGTTTAATTATTTAAAGTTGTTAAAATAATGGTTTATTAAAGTACTGTATTTTATTCTTTTATTTGTGATTATTACTAAATTTAATAGTGTAGTAATTATAATATAACATGTTTTATTTATTTTTATGTTTGACACGTTTAACTTTTTGTATGTTTTGTATTTTATAGAATTTGTTTTATAGAATTTAATTCATAAAATAAACTTGACACTTAATATACAAACATAAATGAACAAAAATTGCACTAACTCACGCAGTACGTATTATAAGAAAAGGTCGGTGACCAAACAACAAACAGCTTTTAAAGCTGGTACAATGTGACAATTTAAGAGCAATACAGACCGTTGTTATAGCTAGTAGACCGCGGTACCGTTAACGACAGGTTTACGTAGTAGTTAACAAAGTTTAGGACACGTATATCCGTTTTTACGAACACTAGGCGATCCTTAAGGGCCAGATTCACAGACAATGATATTGCCAAGTAAAGTACTCGTATGCGTTCCGTGCGTATTTAGTCCTTTTTAAGGCATTATGGTCACATTTGTAAAAAGAAATGTCCACATTCGTATGAGACGCTCACTTTTCATAGAAAAGTAAAGTCGAAATTCGATTTATGAATCGTGTCCTGTCCGTAGATCCAAATATTTTTACAATATTGCGCAGTGCGAAAACAGTGCGCTTTCATTTAGCCTAAAAATTTTGATTTGTGTGTACATTACATTATTGTATACTAACTTAACATGGGTAGGTAAAGCACAGAAATCTTGATGCTCTGACATGTCAAACCCAAGGGGCCAGCATGGCCTACTGTGACATGGATTGAGTCACACAGGTTTTATCACAGTTTGGGCGATAAAACCGTAGAATACCAACGTAACTATTTCTTGTCACAAACGTCTTGGGTGTCTTGGGTACGCCTGTGCTCACCCCGCAGTAGGTTGCACCCAAGTGAAGCAGGGGTTTTAGAGAAGAATAAAATACTTGCCCTATTCATGTGCTGATCACGCAGCGATTCAAATCAGGTACCCATATTTAAACTCAGTTTATGCAAGGAATATTGTCCTCGTCTAAAAATAGGCGACCTCGAGTCTTCTCTTGCGGGATGTCGAGTAAGGGTTTTAAAAGTAATTAATATCGGGTTGATGGGGGCCATTTCGTATACAACTTTATCATCAGGTTCGTTGTATTACTAGGTAAAAGAAAGACTCTTATTTTGCGTGTATGATAGGTATGACTGAGGTTTTTATAAATTTGCATAAAAAAGATGTCGTAGTCAAATAATTTACTTCTTTTAAAACTATTAAAAAGCATTAACGTAAAATTTTAAAGGGCCGGAAAAATGGTTTCCTGTGTCTCCTTCCTAAAGGTAGTTTTGTATCGATAAGAATGGGTAAGAAACTAAATACTATGAAAGAAAATACTGACAAAGTTGTGTGGAACATAACAAAATTGCAGAAAACTTAACGACTATTTTAACTAAAACTTTTGAAATAAATTACTTACAATTTATTGATTAAAAATGTATTGTTTTCCGTTCATCTGGCGTTTTAGGCGCTAAAATAATAATATTTCTCGACTGATTCATTTATCAATTAATGACTTCTTCTTTTAAAGACTATTCAACGACACTGGTATTTTTAGTGGTGGTCATTTGGATCAAACCACATATTTATTGGCCCTATATCCTCTATGCAAAACAAACTCCATTTAATTCAATTCAAAGCAATGACGTTCATCGTCATTGCTTTGACCAGGAGCAAAACTTTGACCTGTAATAAATCAGGTTAAAAATCATTATTTTTGTGACGACTATGAATTTCCTCAAATACTCTATCAAAAAAAATCTGATTCGTATTGTGTCTTGGACTTCCTTTGATCTCATGTTGATATCGCCTTACTAAATTCTACGCTGTCTATTATCAGATACGCTAAGATTATGCCTACGAGTCTGTGCATCTGTTTAGATACTCAGCAACGTTAAGGCAAATGGTTGATCGCCTAATAGCGTGCGATTGCACGACCATTTATATGCAGAGTTATGACTCAGTTGAGGTTAACGATATGGTTAGCTAAATTATCTTTATTATCTATAGATAGTTTTAGATCAATTTTAGGTAATTTTATGATGATTGATAATGACTCGGTACAACAATAAACTTTTACGGTGGGAATACACAAGAGGCAGCCGAAAGCAGACTGCCGCACGACTGTTGCACATGAAAATGTCGGTAAAAATCGGTCTTATGCACGTTAATACTGCAAAGTAATGCCGTCTGCCGTAACGCCATAAAACTCGGAACTTTCAATATCTCCGTAACCAGAAGACATGGTCCAGCACAAACTGCGTCTTTTTATACCAGCTCTATTACAATTTCGTAGCTCTAAAAGCTTGAAACACTAAACAGCCGACCGATTCTGTAAAAAGTTAGAAAACTTGGGTGACGTGAGCGTGAAGTGAGCTGTCAGTGAAGCGACATCTATCTCGACACATACGAACTAAATCTGACGTATTCTACATCGCGATATCAAAGTTATCCGAGCGATTGAACTTAATATATTCAAGAACCCGACAACAAACGTCTGATCAGTGGATCCTCTATTTTCTATTGAGGATGAGTAGCTTTACACCCTGTTTCTCATACCCCTATAATAGAATTATCACCTCACACCACCTATCACATCACATCACATCACCTATATTTTCACGGGGAGATTTTCACAGAATAGAACTGCTCTGGTGTCATTACATCATGACTATAGGTAACTTCTTCGTCTTCCATTTCATAACTAAACTGGAAAACTTCCTTACCAACATGACAGGTCGTAACTCACTAGTTTCTCGCCCACTGTTATGACATAATGTTGTTTTGTTGTTCGTCAACATGACGTAGAATTAAAGCCCAATATTGACGTGTTTAGTTTAAGCCACCATGTTTGTGACGTCACTTATAGACAGGTAGCACTGTGTTATTGTGTAAATGTCTTGTGTAGAATTTGTGGAAACAGGAAATGTTTTGGTATGACAAATTTATTGACAATTGTATTTTTGTATTGTTATGTTCACTATGTTACTGGTGATAACAGTTTTATTAAAACATTTTAATCTTATATGTATACCTTTATGGAATCACTGGTCCCCAAGTGATTGGCTGTAAACTTAGTTTGGGAGCCAGGAGATAAAACCCAATGCACTTTATGTTGTACCATACTACAAAAAAAAAACAGTTTTCGTTGTTCACTAACATTATAAAGGAGGATCTCATGGTTAAATAAAAACAGCCGCACAGGTTGATCGGAGGTTAAGCTACGCGTGCTGAGGTCTCGGTGAGTCTGTGGATGGGTGACCGTTAACTACATGTTGACACACCTCTGTGCCTTGGAAAGCACATTAAGTCGTTGGTCCTTAATGATATTTGTAGTGCGTTACAGTTGACCGTCGAAAATCTGAAAAACAGTCCTACTTATGGATATCGTGTCACCCAGTATCTGAGTTGTGGAGGTCAGATAGGCAGTCGCGCCATGTAAACAGTTTAAAATAAAATTCAATTGGTAAGTCTCATTTATTGAATAAATCTCTTAATAAAATGAAAATTAATAGTCACGCAATTTTAGCGCAAAGAATAGTCTAAGTAATTGGAAAAAAACACTGAAATTAAGTGTCATTTTAATTTGTATTTGAATAGAAATTATAATGTACTTCTTAATGTAACATATTTTTTTTATGGCGACTGTTTGTTTGTCCGTCACAAAAATCTTACTCATTACTTTCCTTAATAGTTCATTGACTACATAACATTACGCTAATATTCATCGTAGATTCAAGCAGAGGTGTACCTATAGTACCCTTACTTTTCACCAGTTATGTTGAAGTCTGATGTAATAGGTTGCGAGCCTATTGTCATCAACTAGACAGAAATAAAGAAAGAAAAAACATTTATTGAGCACAGGATCAGGCACTCAATGAAAATACTTAATATCGAAAACAAAGACAAAATAATCATTATGATGTGAGAAAATCCAGACTCCAGGCTATGACTGAGATATTCCTTGTGAAATAACCCAGTATCACCCGGGAATCATACCCAGGACCTCACGCTAAACAGTAGCGCTTGCCGACACTAGACCAACGACGGCGTAGTAGTATATGTTTATGTGTTTCCCTTAAAACCCATAATTTTCATTGTCAAGTTAATTGAACTGACGAAACTTCACAGACGTGACCTTTGACTCCGGATTCAGCTGTCTGTCTTGACTTGAAATGATGAGTGTAGCAAGTAATTTCTTCCTTCTTTTATCATCATTAGATATCGATACGCATCACATCTGCAAAGTTCTGTCATCTAATTTAATTTGACCTTGTACACAGGAGGGTTTATTTCGACGACTCTCCTCAACAGTAATAATAAATAATAGTCATGATGGCCCATTGGTTTACGCCTCGCCTCTTGTGCGCTAGGTTATGGGTTCAAACCTGGGCAAGTACCAATGTGACTTTTCAATCCATATGTACTTTCTAAGTTTATCTTGGATATCACTGACATCGCTGAAAGAAAACATCCTGAGAAAAGATGGACTTACAATGAATATAAGTCTGAAATCGCCAACCCGTGTTCAGCCAGCGTGGTGATTAATGCTCGTGCCATCTCTATATGAGAAGAGGCCTTTGCCCTGCAGTGGGACAGTAACAGGCTGGTATTATTATTATTTATCGATACGCGCCACATCTGCAAAGTTCCGCCACCTAATTTAATTTGACCGTGTACACAGGAGGGCTTATTTCGACGACTCTCCCTTACAATAAATTGAGACGTTAGCATTTTTACGTGTTTTATATTACCCTGAATAAATATCGCGACTTTCTTCTCACTGTGAGTAAGCGGGACTTTCGTGTTAAGCTCATGATATATTCATTGTTTTCTCTTATTATTTGTGTGTGAATGGGTCTGTGATTGCTTTCTTGCTTGTGAGTTAGTGAAGAACAAAAACGGGCAGGCGTTTTGATGCGTCTGTGGTCTTTATTATAGCTACTATCTGATGCTATAATAAGTATAATAATATGGTGCTGAATAGTGTCTTGATTTAAACCTACTTGGAAGTACACTTTTTGTGCCTAAAAAAAGATTTAAACCTATTTGGAATTATACTTCTTGTGCCAAAAAAAGGTTTAAACGTCTTTGGAATTATACTTCATGTGCCCAAAAACATTTGAACCTATTTGGAATTATCCTTCTTGCGCCCCAAAAAAGATTTAAACGTAATTGGAATTATACTTTTTGTACCCAAAAAAAGTTCCAATCAAAATCCTTTACTAAAATATAGTCTAGCTAAATACTCGTATCTTAAACTTACAACATTTATCACAGTGTTTTTTTCTCAAAATTCAATTTTTTCGTCCAGCTAACTAAAGAGAGCAGTGATCAACTTTTTTCCTGTAAAACTTGTCAGGCAATCTTGCGGAAGGAAGCCTTTGAGATGAAACTATTTCAAACTGAACGCCTTGATTAATTATTTTCTTTACCCACAAAAACAGAAAACTTAACATCTTGATAGTTTTCTTTCAAGTTTTTGCAAATAAAACTTTAGCTATATACAAACGCCAGCACATTAAGCTACCCCAATCTGTTCAATTTATTTGATAGTTTTTCAACTTTATTACAAAATAATAAAGTTATATAGGTTGTTAGGTGTATAGTCGTGTATGTATATTTATTTGTGTATCTATTCTATGTAGGTATTATGTTTACAGTTTATAATCTATATGTATATACATATATTTATTTCTTTTCTTTTAAGAAATTGCCCCTGCCACTGTTTGTCTCTGCATCACCCAAAGGTTGACTGGTAGAAAATGCCTATGGCATTAAGTCCACTCTGTACATTTGTGTGCTTAAAGCATTAAATAAATAAATAAAGATCATGTTCAATGGAAAAAAATTGACATTTTGAGATAACTTGATGTGCAGGCATCTGTATTTTGTGTCTGTTTTTCCAAACAATTTGAAAACTTCATTGCATTTTCCAATTAGACTGAGCTGAAAGTTCCCGAGCATTCCTGAATTCTCAAAGACGAACTAATTTTTATTATTCATGGCACTGAATTTCTGCGGGAATCCCCGAGTTACTGCCGACATAATACCGGATACCGGTAGGAATACTTCGGTGAATAAATTTAAAAACGTCGAAAGAATTATTTATCTTTTTTTTCTCCTTGGGGAGACTTAAGTGAGCAGCTCTCTTTTCCTTTTGTTGAACTTCGTAACAATAATATTTGTTTAACTTGTTTTTATTACTGTTTCTCGTTGACTGGCTGGATTGTAAAGGGTTAAGTTGAGTAAATAAATAAATAACCGTCTGTAGTTTCTTTTAACTCTTGTGGGAAGATATCCGTGAGTTTATGGTTTGTGTTGTTTTATCTTTTTTGAAGGTCACGTCCATAATTTACTAGGTAGTCTGGGACAATTTGTGTACAGGCTTTACTTTGTATTATGTCTTCACTAAAATAAATGTAAGCTAAATATTTAATAACACTGTCATTAGAATTTCCTCGTATTACTGTATGTACACTCGTACTGTATGTATGTATACTCGTGTTTTACTATTAATAAAAGACCTGACCTTATAACTTTTTTTCTTCCTTTTAAAATACGCACAATTGTCATCTGTGGCAAATAAACATGTTTCGTTTATTTTTCTTTCTTTACCTAGACACTGACAGATTACGCACAGAAACATAAAACTTATAAGTTCCCTAATAACAAGGGTGAGATCTCAAAAGATTTAAAGGGGGATGAAAGATTGTATAGAAGTTAAAATATTTTTTGGAGTTAATAACTTAGTAGTTTATAAGTCTATGTTAGTTGTATCATTATGTTTTTTGGATACACATCCCTTTTAGATCCTGAATCCTCCTCATCCGTGGTTAGACCACTCATAAGGACCTTAGCGTTATGTTAAGTAGTCTTTAAAGTTCCTTAAGAATTGGGCTATCGAATTCAAAAAGAAATTTTCAAATCCCACTGGTAGTTCCAAAGATTTGCGTGTTCAAACAAATAAACTCTTCGGTTTTATTATATTAATAAGTTTTGTTACATTATAGTTGTCACATTGCGTTTTAAATAAATATACTAGATCAATATTCAAAATATTCCGGAAAAACAAACACCGCACATGCTCCCACGATTTTCTTTTATTTTTCTACCTTTAAACCCAAGACTTACTTACTCACAGCTCCTAATACCCGAAGGAATTATTACTGAGTAGTTTGTAAGCCGTCAAGGATCACGTCAACAGATGCCTAAATCCTTTACGAGAACCTAAATTCCTAGTACAAAACAGCACACATGTCTTGTCTGCAAATCGGTTTGCTTCGGCGCCTGAAAATCCTGAGTAATGCAAGGATTTGTCACGGTTATGTCCCTACTTTGAAAGGAAACGACTATTTTGTCGCGGGGATCGTGTGAATGGAGGCGTGAGAGTGTTAGTTCTTTTTAGTGTAACTAGATGGCGTTAGTAGTTGATTGAAGTAATACTGATGTTGGTATTTTTACGGTGTGTTGATGTTAGTTCTGTAGATTTATATGATTGGTGTTAGAACAATATTTTTGTATCGTTGTATGCTTGTTTCTGGCGATACTTTTGGGAGGTTATATGGATAGATCAATTATGTAAGACATCACTACTTTCATGTAGCTGTTTCAACATAAATACGTGAAAAACTTCGGATCCCTTATTAAGATTATTTCACGCAACAATTTTAACTATGCCAAATCTCGTATCTTTAATTTAACCGATCGAATTTTGACCACTGAGCGATGACTACTATTTTTAAACTTCGACCTTGAAATATCTCTATGGAATCTTATATTACTACAAGTCTAGCTTTATATACGTATCTTCATTTAAAATATTTAAATAGACACACAATTAACGTACGTACTTAACAATTTAATTGTAAACTTAATCAAAATCTAAGTTGTACTCGCTTTTCGGATTACGTCGCGACTTAGTGTAATCCTTCACAACGAATAAGTTTTTACTCGGCCTGCTTCGAGGCTGACGGGTTTGTGTGAATTGTGTGTGGTGGGAGCTTTAGTTTATGTGGTGAGATGAAGATTAGACGTGTGTTTTCTTGGGAGAGCTCTTACACTTGCAGTAGAGGATTAAAATAAACCAAACAAGCCTAGGGTAAGTTAGGCTGCGCTAAAATTAGAGCTTAATAACTAACAATTGACAACGTTAGGTAGAAAGCAACTGGCTAAAGGTTGTTGTACATGTTGAGATGAGATGTTTGCCGCGTCTGTTTTTCATAAATATATAGATAACAAAACCATACATATTATTTTAATTTATTGAAAAATAAAACCAATCAATCATTCGGTCAAGGTTTGAATCGGCAATGATTTACAATAAAAAAAAGACGTCGGTTCTCCTTTGTACGTATTGTGTGTGGTCAGTGGTTCGAAATGAATGTATGACGTTGCACAACAGTTATGAGAAAAAAAAGTGCCTTTTACACGCACTGAATTCAGGTCTGCAGACGACTTTTTAACTCAACCCAAGCATAACGTTACCCCGAAGGGTCTATTCTATATTACCCAGATCCTTACTAACGTTAGGTTAACTCGATAATCTGCTTCAATTACAGTGGGAGCAAGCCTGTGGTTGGCTGCCACCTTCCGCCAATTACGTAATTCTGAGATCCTTCGGTGAACTTATGTGAACTCATGTGAACTTGGGTGAAAGAATGTGAACTTGGTTGAACGTGACCGGTGTTAGGTTTTCATTAAAAACAAGTGCGTTTTGTGCAAACGAGATAAGAATCAAAGTGCAATGTGTTGTTTTGTTCCTTTCTTACGATTCAATTTTCTATCGGTAAATAGAATTAGGGTATGGTGGGTTCGAATTCGATTGGCTTTTGAATTAACTGGAGCTAGAAATATAGTTTATATTGTTGTTCAAAAATAACAAATGTGGAGGTGAGAATCCGCCGAAAATAGCTTAGCAAATAATATCAACAGTGATTATTTGATGATTGCATCTAGCTGATTTTGGCCACAGCGACTGCATAAGATGGTTTTCTATAGTGTTTGTTGATTGGCTAGCATATCCAAATTTATTGTTACTAGGTTCTACTTTATTTTAACTTGATTATTTACTTAGTAAGTAAAGTAAATATGTTCGCCAATGATTTAAATTTAAGCAAATCTCTAAAAAAAAAAAATATTATAATTAAAACTTAAATTAAATTATGTTAAAATTTTAATTATACTTAAATGTCATCATCAGCATCATCCCAATATGCCCTTATCCCAATTTATTTGGGGTCAGCGCAGCATGTCTTCTTCTTCCATACATCACTATTTGCCGTCATCTCAAAAGTGACCACCTTCCTAGCTTCTTAGTATAAACTTTCATACAATAAATCCATCGTTTCTTTGGTCTCCCTCTACTCTTAAAGCATATCAACATTAATACTCAAAACTTAATAATAAATATATGCATACATTACATACATGTGTACATAAGGCCACGCTGTTTCCGATGGGGGTAGGCAGAAACTACAGAAAGCCACCTACTGCGATCCTTACATACTCCTTTTGTTTCTTTGATATTCAAACATCTGATCATACACGCACGCCGGTTGCGAGTACTAAGCACCTCACTTGTTTGAAGAACATTATACTACATAAATAACACCAGCCTGTTACTGTCCCACAGCAGGGAAAAGGTCTCAACCAATACAGAAAAGGCTTAGTATTAATCGCATTGAATGAACTGAACATAAATATATCCTATTAATTCTTAATAAAGTAGTACTCAATTATTGGTACAGAATAAATGAAGAGAGAAATCATTGGCAATGTTATTATATTAAAGTAGCCCCCACAAAACCCTATTTAAAAACGCTGTAACCATTCAAACATTATAAACAACCTCCTTTCTTAAAAAGGAATAGAAAGTGTAATATTTTTTACGTGCCTAATATAAAAATGAATGGCCTAATTCTCACGCTGTTTCTGTGCGTAGAACATCGCAGCAGGTGATTACTACTCCCATTGGTTGAATCTTTAACTTTTACGATATTATGATATGTCGAAATATTTACTTATTATAAAAGACAAAATGGTGATAGGTTCGCCCCTTATGACATGGGACTTAATCATAACCGTTAAAATGTGGGTGTACTATAAGGTACAAGTCTGCTCCACCCTTCGGGGATTATAGGCGAGGTGTTATGTTTATAAAAGGTAAAAATGTATCCTTAAAATTTGGGTGTACTATAGACTCATCTCTGTCTAAAGCTTCAGGGAATACAGACGTGGTTTATGTTATTGTCCTGAATGTCTTCTAAGTTCTGATAGGCAAAACCAGAATTGATCTTGCAGTAGACTTCCTTAACATGAAGTAGGACTCATTATTGATGACTGATGTGGCGCTGCGGGCGAAGGTCCGCCTGCGTCGCAGGAGGTTGCGGGTTCGATTCCCGCCTTGGGAAAAATGTTTGTACGATCTACAAATATTTGTTCCGGGTGTTCTGGGTATTGGTATGTAATGTATTGTATTAATAAGTATATCAGTCATCTTACTAGATGACTGATATACTTGTGTTATGGGTACTCCCATAACACAAGCTCTGCTTAGCTTGGGGCTAGATGATGCTGTGTGGATTGCCCAGCATTTTTTATTTTTTTATTATAACCAAAACATTTCCCTTTTTCGTAATTCAAAACGAGTCTGATTACACCAGAACCAACTATTCCATTCAAGATACAAACGAGGGTTTTACACGGTAGCAAAGGTTTTAGCACGGACCTCTTGGCCCTTTTTATTATTCATGAATATTAAACCAGAGCATAACGGCCCTCGAGTTTCTTAAATGACGCCTTTAACTTTTTTACTGATTATAAAATTTAAAAGTTTTATCAAAAGGCTGAACCATTTTTGGATGTGTGCATGGAGAGGATAAGGATCTCTTTCTTTGAAAATGGGGTTTAAATAAAAATAATGGTTTAAAAAAATTTGATCTAGGTGCAGTCATATTCTGATAATGCCTTTAGAGTGCGTCTAGGATATTAAGGCTATGTTTTATAAAAAATGGCGTCCAAAAAGTTTTAAGTCAATAGGACATTCAACAGTGTGGTTTATTAAAAATACAGTATACTCAGGTACTATAAAATAATACCAGCCAGTGCATAGGCCTCTTCTCATACACAGAAGGCACGAGCATTAATCACCACACGTGCTCAAGGTGGGTTGGCAATTTCAGACTCATATTAATTACAAGTACAGGTTTCCTCACGACTTTTTCCTTCACCGATTTCAGCGGTGTCTAAGATAAACTTAAAAAGTATTTAGGTACTAAAATAAGTTTATTTAGAGGAAAGTTATTTAAATGTACCAACTTAACTATTTGCTAAGTTAACTTCAAGACTTTAAAGCGTATCGCCTATTACCGAATTGATTAAATTAAATTGTAACGAGTAGCTACTTAAATAATTTCTATATAAGGATCAAAATTTTATATGCTAAATATGCTGTCGACGTAAAACGAGGTTCAGCTATCAACTTCGTCAGCTGATCGAATTAGTATCTAACTCTTCAGTAATGTAATATATACGAAGCTCTGCTATTAACAGTGTTCAGACGAAATATAAATTGAGATTTCCTAACATAACTTCTAATAATTATCTCTATTAAAGCACTTTAGAATTTCAAAGTAATTTCGAACTTAATTTTGTTGAGATTTGGTTAAATATGTTTGATGAACAACTTTCTAGATAATCTAAATTATTACTGAAGTCTAAACAATCACAGAAGTCTAAACAATCACAGAAGTCTAAACAATAGCAGAAGTCTAATCAATGACAGAAGTCTAGACCATGACAGAAGTCTAGACCATGACAGAACTTATGGCAAAAAATGGTGAGCAAAACAAGTAAATACTAGTTGTATTATATTGTACGACCGTATCGACCATTTTGTCGAAACATTCTCTAGCCATTTGGGAATTGGCCTCCCTATACTATTGCTAGTCTCACTTGAGATTACAGGTGTATAATACGTGTGATGTGTGAGATCAGAATCTGTTTACACTGGAAGCTTAGCGAGCCAACTACTTGGGAATAAGCTAGGATGATGATAGTGTTAGGAAATTAAGCTTGCTAGAATAAGATTTTAGCATCGTTAGTATATCAAAAGACCAAGTTTTTGGGTAGTAGGTTGCATAAGTTGCATTGTATGCATAAAGACCAGACAATTTGCAAAACAAACTGTATTCACAGTTTTCCCCCTAGCTTTTTCCCAAGTATATATGGGTCGGTTTCCAGTCTAACCGGATTCAGCTGAATACCAGTATTTTACATGGAGCAACCGCCTAGTCACCGCATAGTCAACACGGCAGCCTTTCCTATGACTGTCGACCTGTAACGAGTTTCAAAAATCTACGAATGACAGCCGAGACGAAACGGCTTCATGTACTGACCGTAGCACGAGGGGTGTGTTGGATTAGGATCCATCCACAGACCTTCAATAGACCCATGAAACTCTAGTTAGTTGGCCACAAGCCCCGCTACTAGTTTTACAGTATGCCCTAATTATTATACAAGAGTAGAATAGATTTAATAGGATACCGAGTTATCTAAAAATTCTCAATACCAGATTATTTAAAAGTAAATTGTATGATTGGCTGTCCACTTGTAGTTTTCATAGTCTTAAAGAGTTTTTTGACAAAAACATTTATGAATTGTATGTACAAAAATGTGCACGCTTGTAATGTTAATCAGAAACATGTATGCTCTGTATTCAATCTTTGTACCATCTTTTATACCGTGTTTTTATGCAAATAAATGTTATTCTATTCTAGAAATAAGTCTAATCTTCAACATCAATCACTCCTGATTCGACCGTGCAGGTGAGGACAATATGACAGCCTCCTAATCACGAGATTAACCCTATAATTATGTACGTGACAAGGTACTCCTGCGCTGAATCAAATTTATGAGTTTGTTCGCACAGCATTAGCTAGCAACCCTTCGTTAAGGTAATGCAAACAATAACAATTGTTTCTGCCATTTAGAGGGTTCACGTTTCTGGGTTATGAATCGGGAATTTTAATCAAGATTTTTCATTTTTGCCGTTTTTGTATGCTATACTTTTCGTGAGACGTGTTGTTTTGGAACTGTGGTTTTCCGTAACATTTTACCTCACTGCTGGGGCATCGGATTAGTACGGAAGAGTTTTTTCAATTGAAATCGCACCTGCATTAAAATACCATCTTGTAGTGGACCGATAATCTGGTGAAGGCCGTGGGAGTCCACAGGATGCGAAAAGCACAGACGTCAACGCTTAGGAGGCCTCTGTCCAGTAGTGGATGTCTTACAGCTCTGATCGATCACGCCTGTTGCATAATTTTGGCGTGAACTTGTTCTCATTTGAACGATGATGTAAACAAAATTGATAGTCGTCTTCGTTTAAACGGGAAACCAATGAGTCTGAACCAGCTAACCGTTAGTATCGTTGTTTGAGATTTAAGCGTGACACTGCCATTAAGTAAGACTTTCGAAAATGCAGGTAATAGACTTAAGAACAAAAAAGACTGATGTTAGAGATTGTAGTGTATCTCGGCACATGCAAACTAAATCTGACGTTTCCTACATCGCGATATTAAAGTTATCCACGTGACTGAGCATATTATATAAAAACCCGACAACAACCGTCGGCAGTAGGCCACCAGCCACAAAACCCGTCTGGTCCGATTATTCTCCTTTTTCAATGGTGGATGAAGAACTTTACATCCTGTTCCTCTTACCCCAAAAGGTTAAACCTAGACCTATATTTTACTTATAATAGAACGGAAGAAACCAATTACAAAAACATCAAAGACGTAGTTTATACAAACCTACAAATCATAGTTACAATAGAATAACGTAAAGATACGTGATTGATAAAACACACGTGAATTCCTTTCGCAGATATACTTCTGATATGCCAATAAAATCTCAGTCTACTCATCCGAAAACTGATCGTTTGCTTGTCTAGCATACAAGAGATACCAAGATCTATATCTACTCTTAAATGAAAACACGAAACCCTTTATATATTCTTCCCATAATTTATTGTAACCACAGCTACTTTTTTTGACCCCGCAGACTACGTTTTCAAGTCTTAAAATAGCTGTAAAAATGAGTCGGAATGTGTATCTGCAATATTTCAAGAGCTTTATTTTGTTCCACATTTTGTCGCCAGATAATAGGCAGGGATTGTCACCGTGCCACGTTTTGTATAAGGTTCTCTGGTTCGGGAACACGAATATAATTACTGTTATGCTTTGCATTGTATATTTTGGTAGAATTGTCAGTGAATTTCGGTTGCGTCTGTGAGAAAATTGTTGTTTGAATTTGCTTTTGCTGTTGCCATTGAATTGCGTTTAACAATTGTTTGGTTTTAGTCCCTGGATGACCAAGCTTTGCTTGGTTAAAACGACGTTTTCTAAAAATGAAACCTAGGTGGATCGATTTATCGCCCCTGAAACCCCCTGCATACTTAATTACATGTAAATCGTTGATACAGTTTCCGAGATTCAGATTATATATACATACAAGAATTGTTCGTTTAAAGGCATAATAAGATATGGTTAAGACTTGTTTTTATTAGAATACACTTAAGTTATAGGTTTTTGAAGAACACTGGGGTGGTTTTAGTCAGGAAGTGTCTGAGAGACCACCTACAAACCACTCAGAGTGCAAAGCAAAGTTTATCTTGTAAGATGAAGTTTAAAAAAAAAACGACAATTAATCACACTATTTTCTTAATAGTGGCTGTAAGGTATGTATCGTATTGATTCCCTTTCTTATCTGTTTTATTGGAACTGCTGTGAATGGACGGTTTCCTCAACACCTTAATTGCCAGACAACGAGACACAATAGAAAATGTATTGTTTGTCGGTTACCTAGCGTTTAAGGTATTAACAATTAACTACAAATTATTGCTAAGTCTATTTTGGTTTTCTATGCTTCAATGCCGACCGCATCACGACACCTTGTAATGAAAAAATGACATACACGAGTGTTAGTAACAAACAATAGTAATGAGATAAACCTTGCTAATTAACGTAGTTTTCGTAATTTGTAGAAGAACATGGACGTGTGAGGAGTACGCGTAAACAGGAGCGTAGTTCTTACTCAATAAGTCAGTACAAAATTAACACTGTTCTGCTAACACATTTTTAATGAAACACTTCCAAAAATTCACAAACGTTTGAAACTCTTAATTAAATTTGATTTGTTGGCGTGGATTGGCGTCATTGTTCTTTAAAGGATTCAAATTATACAGTATGATAATTATTTAATTATAACATCGTCTTCAAATTGTCGGCCTTCATCGGTCGTAAAAGCGAATGGGTCTTTATTGGTCACTAGGGCGCTTGACGTTATATGTAGCTGCTTGGCAAACAGATTTTATTTCTACCGAACATATAATTAAATTATATTTAATGCCGAACTAGAACTTACTATTTGCTCAGATATTTAAAAAAAACCTAAACCTTAAACAAATTAAAATATAGCGTCGAAAAATTCCTCCCCATCGCTGTCAAAGATCCCAAAAAACTGGCGGCATTGACATTGACACATTACAATGTGTCAATGTCAATGCCGCCAGTTTTTTTGCTTGCTATTGTACTGCTTAGCCTCTGGCCAAAGCAGAAGCCAGCCCTCGGGTCATCCACCAAACGTTTGGAAATCTCTTTAAACATAATATGAACACTCGGATCCCACGGCCCAACGGATTGGTTTAAATCCTAAAATAAGATCCTGAATCACTGACATATCTGTTAAAAATACGAACTAAGAATTTACGACAATACTCTGATTAATATACAGACCAATCTATTATTTTATATTCGTTTATCGATGTCAAAACATAGTTTACGAGAGACGTCGATTGCGCCTATGTTATTTGTAATAACGTTAGTATTACACTTTGGCTGTCTCTTGTCTTTGACAGTTTCATTTTATTGAGGCGAAAAAAAAATAACGTTTGACATTAATTTTTTTTTAATATAACGTTAGAATTATTTTTCTAAATTCAATGACGATTGCTAGACTTGTTTCAAATTATAGAGGTACATTTATCAATATTTAGTTTTATCTTTCTTTCTTTTCTTATTGTAGGTATCTTGCTGTAATGTACCAGTGTTACCAATGTGTATCGATTTGCCCAGTAACTGGGTTGTGTAGGTAATAGAGACAGTTGCTCTATATAAAATACTGGCATTCAGCCGCATCAGGTCATACTGAAAAGACTAGGCAGATGCTTGTGCCTTGCAGAAGATAATTACTTATGTTATCGCTTACTCATCGTCGAGCACAAATTTAATCAACTCAGACCATCGCAGCCCACTGCTGGCATTAAGAATCTCCCAAGCTACGCCAAAATATCCAGCGTTCCCTTCCGCATTCAGTCTGTCCCGGCCAGGGTTTTTAAGGTCCACGGTCTACCTAGCTAGAGAGTGCTACTGATACGCGGTTTCCACTCCAGCACTCATCTGCTCCATCAAGTACCCATCCTCCATCAGTCCTTCGACAAATTTGGCTGGTCCAGTTTCACTTCCGCTTGCTAACACTAAAATCAATTTCGTCGACTTCCCGGATAATCTAATTTCGTATATTATCCGTTAAAGAAACTCCGAGTATAACTCAGGTGCTCATTCATAGTTTTAAAACATCGAAACAACAGCTATAATTTTATATTCACATTCCACTTAACTGAAAATAAAGTTTCCTTGCATAATAATTAAAGGGAAACTTTTAGCCTCCGCTTTTCGTGAAACTAAAACATTGCGTACTCTGTGGCATACATCAAGTGCTTCGTTCTCGTGCCTTACCTACTTGTACACATGCCGCCATAGATGACTGAGCTTTGCAACCTGAACAACCTTCATCTGGCCAAGCGTAGTACGGAGTTTCAACAGAATGCAAGACCAACTTATACTGGTTTTGTTACCACTATATTGTGGCCTACTATACCTGTAAGTAGTTTGTTCTTCTATGTACGCTGCTAACTAAACACAAACAATACGACTGAAGCGACTGAGGTTGTGGGTAAGGTTTCAGTAAATTATATTTTGACCAGTTTTGTGACATCACAATGTATGCTTTCAGAAATTGTTTACGTAATGAAGTTAGGTAATGGGAACTTTGTGGGTGATCTTCATTTTGTGTCTACATTTATTGCGTTAAAGATGAGAGTGGAAGTATAACAAAAGATAAAACTAGGTACAGTTACAGCGCGTAGAAAGCAAATTTCTTTTCTCCCGCCATATAAATGATAATATGTTGAAACTCAAACAAAAAGATTTTTTAAAGCCAGATGTGAGGTGTAGATAGCCATTTAAACTTTTCTCTTTTCTACTGAGCAAGTAGGTTGGAATATCCGGATTAGCACATATTAATTTTCATCCCAGAAAACTCAGTGACAATACCAAAAAGTTCTTAATATCTGCAAAAGTTGCTAACGTTCTTGAATTTGTAAAGTCTGTTTTAAAATTATAATAGTTATTCGCTTACCATATTTAACTGGCAACTTTTACCTTTTCGAATGGAGTTTGACAACTACTTCAAAAAAGGAGGAGGTTTTCAATTCAACGTTTGTTTCGCGATCATTCCGCCAATATTATGAATTGATTTTGATGATTCTTTTTGGTGTAATAGCTGGATAATACTCGTATATGAATGTTAAGTAAACGAATTTTGTATTTTCCTTAATGTGTACCTTTAATTACAAAAACAGGCACTAGTAGCTAGAAATAAAAACACTTTTTAGAAAAAATGCAACCGTCTACAAGAAACACTAAATGGTGTAAAATAACTTTAGTTTCGAAAGTCGGTGGCTTTGTTTGTTTCGTTTCATTTATTTTATGTCAACGATTCCCGATTTAACGTTATTTTACATCTTTTAGTGTATTTTTGAAGTCGGTTGATTATTTTAAATCCTTGAGGTATTAATAGGTAAGAATAGTAACAACCGCAAAAACGTATCGAAATTTAAGGTACGATGGTCAATGGTCGGTTGATGAGCGACCATTCATCGCATATCGAGACTCCTCCATGCCTCGAAAAGTATGTCAAGCCTTTGATCCCGGCTGTCATTAATTTTTTAGAAGCTCGGAAGCCTATCTCGATACCACCAGTCTTACCTAGGGATATCGTAGGAAAGTTTTTATTATATAATACTTTCAGCACACAAATGTACAGAAGCGGAATACTATAGGCATTTTCTACTAGTCAACCTTTGTGATATACTGGGTATGGAGGTCAGTTAAGCAGTCCAAGTAAAATACTGTATTCAGCTGCATCCGGATAGACTGGAAGCCGACACCCACATATTTGGGAAAATGGCTACGCAGATGATGATCACTTAGACCTGAAAGAAGAATCTACTTTCTTGTGCGAGTCCCAAGAAACGATTTTCTTTTTCCTTTTTATGTACTCGTAACTTCATAAACGTGTCTGGCCTAACTTCTATTTTGACAAAAAACTAAAAGTTTGGTGCTTTTGTGGAACATGCAAATAGATCCAGTATGCAAAGTTGGAACAATACGAATGGTTTAAAAACCACCAATTAGTCAATGGTGTAGCCCAGGAGCAGTACTAATTGAGGCACTGCCAATAAGTAATGAATTCCCAGACAAAACCTGCAACATTCAACCTAAAAGAATAACCATTAAAGTTGAATTTACATTCACATTGTCAATCTCCCTTTTTTACAAAGCAAAGGAATTTCGTACAAGTTCCCGCGGGTTCTGAATAAATTCAAAATGGTGATGTTTCGTAACGTGAAACCAATTTCTGGTTCTATACAGAACGTGACAGTTCATTGAACGAAAATAAAGTACATCTGTGACAGATATTGGGAAGCGCGAATCAACATCCAATGAGGAATGTCGATTTAACTTTTGGTGCTGGAGAAAAAACACGAGAAATGTTTCAATATGGTAATGAGTATACATAAGTAATTCCTTTGAAATCTTGGATAAGATGAAGGGAAATCAACAATCACGAAAAAAAACACAATCGACACTTACCGGTAATGTTTACAAATACATAGGTACGTACAATGATGGTAAAAAGGTGTTAAGCAATAGTCAAACACATCAGATTCATTCGTCATGCATCGAGGTATTCGAGGTATTATTACTTTTTAAATCTTTTAAATAAAATCATCGAAAAAGGGGAAATTAATACTGAAATCTATTGATACCTGATCAATATATTGTACACCTTAAGTCTTATGACGTGTGAAGCTATAATTATTACTGACAATATTGCCACAAAACATTTCATAAGTATATACATACTTTTGGTTGGTTGTTGGTTTAAGACATGTCTTCTTTGATGATTTTCTTTCAATGTCAAAATTATTACTCTGTCCATTTATGACGGCGTTGTTCAATTTTTTTATTCTGTAAGAAGAATAAAAAACTTCCATTTAATAAATAAGGGCAGGAGGATGATGATTTTGGCAACGCGTAGTAAAGTAAAAACAAATACGTATATAACTTAAGGTGCTGGACCTTATCTTTCGTTGACTGTACGTAAAAAGCTTATAAAGGCTTGTCTTTTGTGATTTGGGGTCGCCACAGCTTAATCTTCCATACTTTTCTTATATTCGTCATTTCAGTTGTTATCCTCCTTTATAACCATATCATCTTCCACGTAATATGCTCGACGTTATTTTATTTTTTATCTTTTTAAACACGTTGCCCCACACTAGGAATTTCTCCTGTATCGTGGGTGCGTTTACAAACATTTAAACTCACATACACAAACAGCCAGACCCGGAACAATTACCTGTAGGCCATACAAATATTTGTTCCGTGCGGGGATCGAACCCACGACACGCGGCGCAGCAGTCAATCACTTAGCCACTGCGCCAACCGTGTCGTCGTTATGGTGGTGACATACCAGCAGTGATATACAAGTTACCTCTGATTTCGTTCAAGTTCGATATAGTTAGTATATGTATTATACGATAACTAATAGTCACGTGCGGCTTTCGGCAATCATGATTTGATATTCATTCCCCATCGATCACAGTACGTGGTTGGCCAATTCCTCGATGTAATTTCGGTAGAAGTGGCGATCAAATTCGGTTACTCTGATGAATATTCTGGTGTTCCTAAAACAACATTATACCAAATAATTTTAATCTATATCAATATAAGCTGTTTGGTCGACTCCTGACGTGGTCAAAGGGCTGGTCTTTTTTTTTGGCCAAAGAATCAGTATTGTCTTTTTCGTGGCAATGCTGTCAGCCTTCTGGGCACTTTTCCCGTTGACAGTGATGTGGACGAATTTTTCGATGCCCTGTGATTATTAATTTTATTTTTGCTTCTATTAAAGGTACATTGTAAAATTTTATTTCATTTTTTTTTTTTAACATTGCCCCACACTAGGAATTTCTCCTGTATCGTGGGTGCGTTTACAAACATTTAAACTCACATACACAAACAGCCAGACCCGGAACAATTACCTGTAGGTCATACAAATATTTGTTCCGTGCGGGGATCGAACCCACAACACGCGGCGCAGCAGCCGATGGCTCAACCACTGCGCCAACCGTGTCGTCGTCTATATAAGCTGAAGAGCTTTTGTTTGACAAGAACGCGCTAATTCTCTGGGACTACCAAACAGATTAAAACAATACTTTTTGTATTTCATAACCCCGTTCTTGAGGAAGGCTTTAGGCTATCACACAACGACTCTTAGGGGTGGGTGAAACCAGCAAGTAACTTATATATAGAAGATTAAGCATCCATTTTAGTATGGGTGGAAAAATGAATCCACCCAAACTAAAATAGATGCTTGCAGTAAAATAAATGCATGATTACTTTAAAATACGATTAAACAAATATTATTTTGGTGTAGCCGTAATCAAGTAGGTACAAATCTATGAAACTCTTTTTTTACATTACAATTACATATTTATTTAGATACAAAAAAAATAACAATTGGAACAAAACAGAAAGATTACCAAAAAAGTAGCTACTTTCCGTATTACAAACAGGCGAAACCGCGTCGTAAACAGAGGCTAGTATGTAATGTGTAACTACATAGTGATTGGGATTCCTTCAGCGGTGTCGCGCTGTCCACCGCAATATAGGCCATGGCTGATGCCCGTCCTACTAATCCGTAGATCCCCACTTCCGGAAAGATGCGGCTGCTGCAACAGAAGCGGATTAAAATCGTTGGTATTGTATTACATTGGAAGTAAATCGTCCAGTCTTTGTGTTATGAAATGCTTTATTTACTTTGAAGACTAGTCACGTCTTCTTTTATAAAAACAAAGACACAATACGAGCAGAATCACGTTAGAGATATAATATTTCCTGAAGCTTGTGGTACTATTGAAGTGTTTATTTATTTACAGACTATAAAAATCCAACCAAGTCACGGATGGGCTCGTGGTTAAATAAATTCAGCTACGTGGTACAATCACAGGTTGAGTTACGCATGCCAAGGTCTGTGGTTAGATGACATCAATTACATACCCGAGACGTGGAAAAAGAAATCAAGCCGTTGGTCTTGGCTGTCATTCGTTGGTAGACAGTCGTTACGAATATTCAAATAGCCAGAAAGTCTGACAACTAGTCTTACCAAGGGGCCTCATGCTGCCCAGTTACTGGGTTATGGAGGATAGATAGACAGTAGCTTCATGTAAAATCCTCGTATCAGGTTAAACTGGAAACTGACCCCAACATGGTTGGGAAAAGGTATGGCAGAAAAATCAAACAAAACGTAAAATTTATGGACAATCACGTCATAAATATGTAGAAAGGACAGTGTACTGTCTGCGCCAGTCCGAATTGCATACATAGTCTACATATATTGATCGAAACGGTACGTCTTGCTGTGTTGGTGTTGCGTCAAGTGTTCCTAATATGACAGGCTCGGGTCTGCGGTTTCCAACCCGCTTTCCAAATCAAAGGACACATATGTCAACAGGCTGGTGGTATTATGCTATCACAGAATGTCTTACTATCGGTGGTCGGTGGTATGGGTATGTAATGCGGAGGAATGAGGAGCATTTTGGTGACGAGGGTTTTGGGTTTCAATATAGAGTTAAAAGAGTAGAAGGCCAAAGAAACGATGGTTGGATTGTGCGGTAGATGAGGCTTTGGCTAGAAAGGAGGTGATGGAAATAAGGGTGGTATGGAAGAAGAAAACATACTGCGTCGACCCCAAATAAATGGGATGAGGGCAGGAAAAGATCATGATGATGAGTAAGTTTTAATCTTGTCATGGCGTGGTGATGCATTTAAATGGCCACCATGAGAACTGGAGACCTGCTTCTACGAATTGTGGATACTTACATTAACGAACATCTCGTGCGCCCTGGGCAGTCAGTGTTGCTACCAGATTGCTGAAAACCAATTTCATCTGGCGCGTTGCACACGTGATGACTGCAGTGTGTAGGATCCTGGTTTTGATTCCCAGGTTGTTAAAGTGTTATTGCGTTTTACCATTTGGGATTTCTCAGCAGCCCGGATTTTCGGGAAATTTCGGGGGTATCACGAAAGTGTGCCCCCACGCTTTGAAAAGCACGTCAAGCCATTGGTCCTAGGCCAGATTGATTGCCTTTTGTTTTGCCTCATTGGACTGTGAGAGTGAGGGAAGAGGGTGTATGTGCACGCATTTGTATATTTTTATATCGCCGGCATATAAGTGACCGCAATTCCATCGGTTGAATATCTTTACTATTTTACTCATTATTAAGTATTTAGGGCCGATAAAGAAGAAGAAGAAGAAATTTGGGAACAAATTTCATTTCAGCTTTGAAAAGAACATTTCACTGATTTTAATGGACCTGAATTATTAAACGATGGAAGTTGAATATGACAAAAGTGGGCCACTGTGTACACGACCATAAAATATGCGAAAAAGTTTGCCGAATTTGCATACAAATGTAAGAAATGTCTTTAAATCTTTTTATCATAATCTGGATGGAAGTCCCTTAACTTAAAAAGCAGACGCGTTTAAAACTCTTAGACCCGCACTTTGGGATATGATGGGTACTATTTAAGAGATTACCAAAGTTTTAAAGAAGTTGAGATGGATATATAGGGATCCAAGACCCTTACTTTGTGGGTCACCGAAATGTAACAAATAGCTTGAAGTGGCTTGGTTTCGTCTCGTATTTATATTTATATATACACTAGGTACTGTAAAGGTCGTATGCAATAGCGGAACTCATTGCTTGCATACAGGCTGGTTACAATAATTCAAGATTTATTTAAAATTGTTTAGAATATAGAACGTCTCACTTGTCAAGGGTAGAGGGATTCCTATATGTGACGGGCTAATGTACAGGGTCGTACATTAGCCCGTCACATAGAGGAATCCCTACCCTAACCACTCCAAATAAATATGTACATGTCAGCGGGTAGCAATAAGCTCCCGATCTAATGCTGTAGAAGTCCAGCTTCTACAGTACTAAGCAAACTGTCATTATGAGCTTATTTACATAATTGCCTATGTACAATGGGTAAAAAATGAGCATTGTTCATTGCTTAAAAGATATTTTTGTAATTGAAGTTATTGGTCTTCAAATAGTCATATCTGACAGTCTGACAAAATAACTTGCGGCATAATTGAAATGACAACAAAAGCAACATAAAGCTGAATTAAAAAGTTTGAAAGCGACTTAACGTATTGCGTGGAGGCTCTACCTTCGAGTACCGCGAATGTGGTCAGATTGCACTCCGGTGCTAATGGTTCACAGATAGAGTTTGCGAGATTGCGGGCTTATAGGAACACGTTGTGTCATGTTCCTTTGTTTACCATTTTGGCAGTGAGGTTTTGCATAATACGAGTAATATGTTGTGCTCCATCCCGACCTAATTATTCCATATTCAAATGTTTGTTTCCAATTCCCTTTTAACAAACATCAACTTTACGTGAGTATCAATTAAGCTGATTTTCGTACGCCGTTTTCCTATGGCGGTAGGCAGAAGCTACAGAATGCCAGCTGCTAAGATCTTTACATTCTCTTTTTGCTTTATTTACGTTATTACATCTGGTCATACATGCACGCCATTTGCGAGTACTACGTACCTGACCTTTTTGAAAAAATCACCAATAATGCAGAGCATGTCTTTCTAGGGCGTTCCCTCATGGGCGTCTCCGCTTGCATCTGCCATATAAACACCTTTTGTTAGTCGTCTTTTATTTATCCTCTCAACGTGACCAAAACAAAAAAAAGCATCTAAGCATACTCTTTTCAATTTTGTTACTACATCTTCTTTTAAACCATAACGAACGATTAATACTATTGACAAAGTAAAAAAAAAACAATTTAATCTCGTCATACGGTTCTAGTTTCAATATTTAAAACATGCTTCTAGCCCCTAGGTTATTTTGTGTACACTACTGAGTACTGCGTCAAATTAAAGTTTTTGCCTGAATATGACGAGTTAAAAATATTGCTTCAAAATGTGCAAACGTTGCATAATTGCGGTTTCCTTTTAGCTAATGCTCAGTTTATGACGTCAGTATGTCGCGCCAAATACATACATGAAGACAAGTTCACTCCCAGTACAGGGACCTTATGTCTTCAGCAGGATTCTGGCAGCCTTGCCAATTCCTTAAGGAATGACAGACGAGTCTCAAATAAATAGCACATTATTTCATGACAGAATTCATAGACATTTGCATTTAGTAATGTTGGTACTGTGAGAGGGATTAGTGTTAGTGTTGCAAACTTTTTATATTGTTGTGATATTTCTTAACCTTATTTTTATATTTAGGTAATATTCTATTATTAAAATGTCGTACTGCTAGATTGAAACTGTTTTTCTTTTATTTCAGTATTATAGTGACATCTATATTGCCTCATACGAACTAAACGAATTAACCTAGATCGCGATATTAAAGTTATCCGCGCGATTGAAAATGTATACAAGAACCCGACAACTACCAAATTAAATCAAATCAAATTTCATTTATTCAAATAAAGCTGAGACTCGGGACTTTTTGAACGTCAAATATTACATCAGTTAGGCAGTGTCCTAAAACGCCCACCCTTAGCCACTTCCTCGTTTTAGCTGGGTCTAAGAAAAGAAACATCGGGCAACCCACCAGATACAACATCCGTCTATTCGGAAGATTCCTTTTTCAATGATATAGAGGATGACGTATTTTACCCTCCATTTTTATACTCATAAAGTATAATAAGTAGGTAGGTACAGAAAAGTGCTAGATTTTGAATTATACATCCTTAACTCGAATCGAAACGAGGTTTTAATCGATTTTAGATAACTTACAAAATTCGAACTTTCTATTTTGAATGATGTTATTCTCCACTATTAACGGCAAACCTTCCTTCCTTTATAAAGAAATAAACATCCGATCATTTATATAAAAAATGGCATTTTTCTTTGAATATCAAAATAACACCTTTTATGGAAAACCCTATATTTTACAGATAACTTGATGTACAAGATATTTGGACTATTTACTACCTGCCGATCTGCCGATCGTTGGTCTAGTGCTCGCAAGCGCTATTGCTGAGCATATAGTCTTGGGTTCGATTCCCTAGTCGGGGTAAGTTATTTTTAATAGTTTTTCCAACTGGAAATTTTTCAGCAGTAGCCCAACAGAGTTTGAATATATGCCCGGTTGATGGTTATAGGTTCGCCCACTATTACATAAGACTTAGCATAACTGGCGAAATTTGTGTGTACTGTTCGGGACTGTACACCTTTGGGGAATAAAGGCGGAATGTTGTGTGTTTGACTATAAAATCAAACGACATAGATAATTATCATCGGTTCGAAGCGGGACCGCTGATAAAAAGGTAATTAAAAACAAAAGACAACGCTTTATACATTTAACTAGCGGTCCGCGCTGGCTTCGCTCGGGTATAAAATATATAGCCTATGTCATTCACTGAAAAATAATGCTGTATTGTTGTATTGTTAGACGGGCCGATTTCCGCAACTCCACGACGTAGCACGTATTTTGCGTAAAGTGCTGTATTGGTTAAAATCGCTTCGAAAATTAGCTTCGAATATTATTTGTCGTAAAAAGTAAATGACAAAAAATGTTATAGTGGGATATCCATAAGAGATAGACATACCATAGCGGAGTTTTCTGTAGACCTTTTCAATGTGTGCAATACTTAGTACATTATTTTGATAAATCTCGTAGGGTTCAGCCTGCGTTTGCAATGTAAGCGGAAAAAATGAAATTATTTACGACATCACATTAGAAACCTCAAAAATAACAGTATTTCTCCACTATTTTAATGGATGTTATTATACTTATAATCCTTCCTCGTCAATCACTGTATCTATTAATAAAACCGCATCAAAAAATGATTTAAGCATACATAGGGATATAGGGACAGAGAAAGCGACTTTGTTTTATACTATGTAGTGGAGTTGTGTGGGATCAATAGGGAGGCCAAGTTCGTTTATTTATTTATTTATAAAGATGATTGATATAATTATTATTTTTTTGACATATGTTGTATAGATTCAAGTTCTTCAAACGTCTCAGACAGACGTGTTCCTGGGGAGTTTGTTCCGCCACTACTTTTTCCCAGCAAAAACACTAGGAAATGGTGAAAGGCGGTCTTTTTGGGGGACTGTTTCTTTTTAACTTTTTGACGTTGATTAATTTTCAGCCTGATTTGAGTAAATGAATTTAGATTATGATTTATTTCATCAAATATTTCATTCGATAATTTTGAGAACTCTTTAATTTTCGCTAGAAGATTGATTTGTTATTTGATTTTCTGATCGATTTCAGTAGTCGATACCTCTCTAGATCTGAAGCGATAATCTCTTTCCATTACCATTTCCATAATTTGACGGTGTATATCGATTCATTCGTATCTCGAATGAAAAATCGAATGTGTCTGTAATTTCACCAGCCTATAATATCATAGCCTATCATCTTTCCAATTGATCTTCTACTTAATTCCTGTTTGGGGGTGGTAAAAACTTTGGAGGAGCTCATGGATAAATAAAAATAGCCGCACGGCTCGATCGAAGGTTAAGCTACACTTGCTAAGGTCAGTCTGTGGATGGGGAACCTTTCATTACATATAGACTCCACCGTGCCTCGGAAAACACGTCAAACCGTTGGTCCCGGCTGTCATTTGTATATCTTTGCCATTCGTTCGGGTAGTCAGACGCCCGAAAATCTGACAACCAGTCTTACCAAGAAGTATCGTGTTCCAAAGTAACTGGGTTGTGGAGGTCATATAGGCAGTCGTTCCATGTAAAATACTAGTACTAAGCTGCATCCGGTTAGACAGGAAGCTGAAGCCAACTTGGTAGGGAAAAAGGCTAGGCTGATGATGATGGGTGGAAAAAGCTACAGTCCCAGTTCTGTCACGGAGGAACAGTTTTACATACTACTTACTGTAAGTGACAGTTGCTTTTATGCATTCTACATCTTTAAAGCATTTATTTTTGTTTTTAGATTTACCCCATAGTGGGATTCAGTCTAGGTGCTACATAAATGTGTCTATGACGTCATAGCGCCTGTGGTGTTTTCTTTTAAAACGGCTCAGCATTATGCTTAGATGGGTGTCCTTTTTCGTGTTGCCCAGTAACTGGGTTGTGGAGGTCAGATAGGTAGTTGCGAAATCTAAAATACTGGTATTCAGCTGTATCCGGTTAGACTTGAAACCGACCCCAACATACTTGGGAAAAGGCTAGGCAGATGATGATGGGTGTGTTTTTGGCCTTGCATTGGTCTCTTCTTAGTTTGATATCTTTTGTATGTCCTGTGCATGCCCAAATTAAATAATTTCTATCTCTTTCTTTTTATTTTATATTAACTGCAACTTACATACAACGCCGAGAATCGTGCCTACTTTGAACACTCTTTTATCACTCACTTGTATCTCTGTAAAACATTGATAACGCGTACAGGAAACGTATCCCCATACGCTATTAATACACCTAAAGGTAGTTACATACAATATTCAGAAGCTATCACGGTTTTCACGTTATTGCCTTTAAAAGAGCCAAACGAAAGGTGTGGGTTGCCGTTGTGGCCTTAACTGGTAACGTTACATAAAGAATTGATGGACATTGCTTTGAGCGTAGTGTTTGGAGCGTCTGATATAACCTATTGCTTATTTTTTCAGATATTTTTCTACTAGGTTTTATTCGCGGCTTAGTTCAGCGTCGGTAGTTATCCCACAAGAACATTATACCGGGATAAATCAATCTATAAATCTAAATCAGGTTATAATCTATACGTGTACCGCATTTCATCAAAATCTTTTCAACCGTTAAAGTGTGAAAAGGTATTATAACATGCGATACGATTATACTTTAAAAGCAAGATTATGCATTAAAAAAAAGATTAATTTTGAAGTATTTTTCAGTAATACATAGACAATGATTAATAAAATACTAAATCATTAAGAACTTGAAAACCTTAACACATTTTGATAAATTAATAACTATCCGTACTGACTGTAAAAAAGGTGATGTTTAGATCATTTCAAGATAAAAAAATATAAAAATGAAAAGCGAAACCTACCAACAATTTTATTCACCCACGCACGTTTGGCTGGATTCCAAAAACCTCCATACAATATCATAAATACGTGCTTTATGTCACTCGGTACGACAATAATGATACTAGACTTATGTTATATGTTTAGAAGAACACTTCCCAATCTGGTTGCGACAGACAGATAGTCAGTGTTTCAAATAAACGACACCTCAAGAGTGTACTGAAAGAAACGGTTGTACCGTACTTGAAAGCAAATGGTGGGTGTTTAAACTGGAGTGTTTCTCACTGTCGAGCTTGTCTCGAATACATGATGAAAAGATTCAAAAGTCAACAAAGTTTCTAGAAAAAGGGAATTAACTAAGACCAGTCCTGAGTTACGTTTCGGCGGTCGGGTATTTAGTTAATAATATATTTATTTATTTACATATTAATTTAATTATAAAAAATACAGGATATGAGTCAGTGGCTGATGATAGATTAAATATAATCCAAAGAAAAATAATACAATTATTTTTCTTTGGATCTGATTTCCAGTAAATGTATAGTTGCGATATGACGTATGCTGACGGCGGCTGTATACTCAGCGTAAACGCATGTTACGATGAGTTAACTCCCGTTGGTGACATAAATATTTGAATTATTTATACAGGATGGAATACATCGATGCACAGCCTGATACCATGTGTTTAGAACACGATTTTGGAACATACAACTTTGAAAATAAATAAATAATAGATACAAATTTGTGATGATTGTAAAATCAGCCCAAAGAGCGGTAACCGATGAGCTACCGCTCTGATCGGCTTACCTACTGATTATCATAATTCGACTGAAAAATGATAAGAATATAAATCTTTTTCGTACTGTTTATTTTAATGTTCTTATGAAGATGCAGTTAATTCGAGGACAGTAGGTGCTGTTAGCGTACATTGGACTCTAAATATCGTGGTCTGTGTTCAAAGAAAGTTTATATTAAGAATATACGCAGAGGCACATTCAATACTCACACACTACATCCATAGTCTAAACAAGGAATGGTGAGCCAATATCTTGCCTTCAATCCAGGTTTTATCCAACTGGCTAGGTGCCTCTTGTAGGCAGCACAGGAAAGTTTGTTTTAGTAACCGACAACGTCATAGGTAGAATATATCTGGAAATCGTAATCTGGAATATATCATAATCTGGAAATCTGCAAGATTCTATACCTAATAATAAATAGACTTTAAATAAAATTCACAGTAACAGGTTGCTCGAACTGATTGCTATTGTGAGGTCACACCGATAGTTGTATCAATGTCTAAAAATATATAAAATCCTCTGCTCTGTAGAGGTTACCCAAAACGCAGTCATGCGGTTCAATCAAATCAAATTCCTGACCACTTTCAGTCAGCTTCAACAATGCGTAACGGGCATTGCCAATATATACCGAATTCCCTAGCTAAAAGAACAATCTGTAATCTCATTTCTTAACAAATACAGGAATGCCAGTCCTAGTAATTTCCATCTACATAATCCGACATCTGATTAAGACCTTTTCTAAACAGGTCTATTCTGAAACAAAACACGTCGTGTGCTGACTCGACAGAGCAGTAGGTACACTTGCGACACCCCACGTCAGGGGGCACCCCGCGTCAGTAGGCACCTGACGTCAGCATCACATTTAACGAGCGTCACATAATTACTATACACGACATTAGTCAGCATTAGTCGTTCGCGATACGATTGCGACTCAATTACAATCATGTTGAGTCTTCATTATTTTACTTCAGAACGTATTACTTGGGTGATAAATGTTTTATGACAGGATTGAGGATAACGGTGTGATTCCTGTTGTGTTTCTCTTTGATAATATTGTTTGTGTATAGGTAGGAGAGACCGATCAACCAAGAAAATGTAAGCTGCGTTGCCAGTGTGTTTGACACCCATGACCTCTTCACATGTCTATCTACAAATACCTTCATATGCAGCACTCGGAAACATCTATATTCGCTTTAGTGATTAAAAGTGACATAAGTCACTATTGTGTCTGATAATTAGCACTTGATCGATACTAATCCATGAGTGACACGGTTATCGATGTGCTGGGAAAATAATGCAAAAGATGGAAACTTGTCGCAAGATTACCGGCATGAGTGCAGGGTATCCATGCAAAAGAAGTTGTAGAAGATATTTAGTCACACCTGGTGGCAGGGGTGAACTTTTACAGAGTGTAAGTTTCAAAATATATGTGCAAAATTCAAGCACAAAAGTAGTTCCAATGTTTGAAAAGTAAACTCGTCAGGAAGCATGTTGTCTACGTACATGGATCATTCGCCACTGCCACAGAGTACGGACATGCCGCGGCAAAGTGTGTACGTGACGGAATGTTCAACTCTGTCCATATAATCCAATCGTACTTAATGTATATGATTAACATTAGTCACATTACATAATAATTCTATTAATTAACATTAAGTAATGTTAACTTAATTAATGTTTATTGAGAAATTAAGTTATTAACGTTACTTACTGTTTTTTGAAAAATTATGTAACTTAACTAATGTTAATCATGTAGATTAAGTACGATTGGATTATATGGAGAGTTGAAAATTCCGTCACGTACACACTTTGCCGCGGTATGTTCGTACTCTGTGGCGGTGGCGAATGGATCATAAGGCACCCTGTCTATCGGAGCGGAGAATCGGAGAAATTTTAAACAATAGGATTGCATAAAATCTACGCTTCGCTCCTGAGGACAGGGTATTTTGGTTAATATTTTTCTATTACTCCGCTCCACAGCCTCGCTCCGTTCCTGTGGACAGGCAGTGTTATGGTATGACGTTGAATGATAAATTAAGGAATTGTGTTATAAAACAATGATGTCGCAGGTAGTAACAAAAACTGAAAAGAGTATGTTTGGTCACGTTGAGAGGATGAATGAAAGGGATCTATTAGGCAAATGTAAGCGGAAATGCCGGGAGGGGACGCACTAGAAGGTCATACACTGACCTTATTAGTGACGTTTTACAAAAAATTCAGATGCGTAGTACTCGCAACCGGCGCGGCGTGCATGCATGATCAGATGTATGAACGTAATGAAGCAAAAGGAGTATGTTAGCATCGTAGAAGCTGTAGTTTTGTAGTTTTTGCCTACCTCAATGGGAAAAAGGCGTAAGTTTATGAGTATAATATATGTTTATAGAAAATTACTGTAGTGAAACTAATGTTTATTAAAACTTAAAGTTATTGTAAACGTTTAAACGGTGAGACTATGCAGTTTTATAAACACCTTTGTAAACATACTATATTCTGGCAAATAAATAATGCTGGACATAAAATATGCTCAACTGAACTCGCCTGTGGGGACTTAATAAAAACTAAGACCTCCAGCCAGGGTGTGAAACCTTACAAGCTATGCGACGCAAGCCCTGCGGGGTATGAGCCTCGGCTTCGGACGACGCTGGAGAGAACAGCAAAGGGACAGGCTGGATCTGATCGATATTATTAAAGGACTAATCTGAACAACTGCTGGCTCAGCGTCACAGGCTGGCTCGAGCATAGGGAGGGGGGAGGGGACATTGAATGACGGCAGTCTGCGTTAGCGAATGGTACTGGTGGTGTGTTTGGTCTGGGCAGCAATATAATCATTGTGTTTTGTCTCGTCTATGCATACTAGACTATACACGTACTGTCTAAATGACGTCGCAATAGAATAGCTGACACAAGAATGTTAGTATAATACCGTCCGTTGTTTCACGTATAGGTCAGCTCTGTTTGGATACAATAATGGCTCCGTTGACATAGGCACATACCGGAGAAAGATTTATATTATGACCAATCTGTAGTCGGATTCTGAAAGAATTTCAATTAGTAATAAAGATAATATTTGCACGTTTATATTAATCGTTAGCTAGTAGCTAAATAGTTCCAGAAACACAGGTTAAGCTACGCTTGCTGCGGTCAGTCCGTGGATAGGTAACCATCCAATATAGTGATATAGAGATCTTTCCATGCCTCGGAAAACGTTTAAAGCCTTTGGTCTCAGTTGACATTCGTAGCACTAAGCAAATGGATTGATAATCACTGAGAAACTTCAAGACCCGTTTCGAGGAAGTTCAGGATCTTGTACTGAAATAATGGTATCAAGTTGGGCGTCAATGTTTCCACCCTGTTTGTTTGTAAGTTTAATTAATATGTCAAGTATTCATGGACCTTTAAAATAATGGACGGTTCATCAAATTGGGTCTAGAAGCTTCTCAGTTCCTCTTCAGTCCCCCAAAATTAAATAATTCACACTTTTAATAATAATCTCATCTGGTTGGTTTATTTTTTATTCATTTTTATTTGAAAGAAGCTCGCCATACTATTCCCAAACCACTGGAACTCCTGAAAACCAGAATCAAAAGTGGCAAACACTTCAAAAGCGTCAAGACAATGAAGCCCGACGAACCCCAGAGAAACGATTCAACTGTTTTGGATCCTTCAGCGAAATTAATCAGAAAAGAAAAGCGGAGGACTTAGAAAAATATATAATTTGCACTTGGCTAGATACAAATTATATGTTTTACAGTTTAAAGTAAGAAATTAGGAAAAGCCGTCGAGAATTTCGACACTGGGGGATCCAACATCATGTCCTGAAGTCATGGGATCAGGTTTTTGCTTCGATGTTTCTTCCACCCTATAAATAAATAAATATAGGTTTATATAAATATAAATATAATAAATAAATATATTGCTGGACAATCCACACAGCATCATCTAGCCCCATCCCACCGCCACCATCAAGCTAAGCAGAGCTTGTGTTATGGGTACTAGATGACTGATATACTTAATACAAGACATTACATAGATAGATATTTTTTATTATACATAGCAAATACCCAGAACACCCGGAACAAATATTTGTAGATCGTACAAACATTTGTCCCAAGGCGGGAATCGAACCCGCAACCTCTTGCGTTGCAGGCGGACCTTCGCCCACCGCGCCACATCGGTCGTCAAAAAATCCACCCTATAAATTATTACTCATTCTTTCGACACAGATACCGCTTCACATAATATAGGAATGTGTTTATTTTGAGACTAGATTTTTCCATCCCTGGGCTGCTCCGATATTCAATTTTCACAAGATGTTTGCCTAATTAGGGAGGGTACGCTTTCCGAAATTGGACACGGCCTATGAGATAGGTAATTATTTTTTGTACCAATCATGTGTAGGTGGGAACACCAAATTATCTACTGGAAATATTTGTTATTCATCAATTTTGGGCGGCCAATTGGTAAAGCAAATTAATTCTGTTTGTCGGTTTGATCATTATTTTAATAATTATAGATTTTGTTAATGAGTTATACTGGTGATGTGATGTCGATAGAATTTTTGTGATTACATCCTCACATTTTTTGTTATTCATTTGTGCATTCTTCTTCTAAATCTTCATACTTGATTACTACGCTGATGCTCACATTGCTTACATAATATAGGTAAAAATCAGTATCATCAAATTGTTTTTGAAATCTAGTGTAGGTCTATGATTTTCAAAAAGACTCGCAGTATAAAAACGAAATGTAATCAAAGTACTGTTCAGTATTTTTATAAACTTTTCATTCATTTTAAACGAAGTGTTCTCTTGAGCAAAGCACTACCATTTCATTTCCAAGTGCAGCGATGTTTTTTCAAATTCAGAGTTTACTTACAAACACTTTTTTTCCGGAAGCATCTTGAATTCTTCAGTGGAGTAGCAATTAGTTGATTTTCCAAATACATAATGTATTGATTAACAGCGCCTATCAACTGCATGCGTTTTTAAACACCGTAGACAAATGGAAATACGGGACAAATCAAGCAAAAGCCTGCAAAACTAAATAAGTAAAAGATGTAAAGAGCGAACACGCTTACATGTCGACGACACGGTTGGCGCAGTGGCTGAGCGATAGACTGCTGCGCCGCGTCTCGTGGTTTCGATTCCCGCACGTAACAAATATTTGTATGGCATACAGGTAATTGTTCCGGGTCTGGCTGTTTGCGTATGTGAGTTTTAATGTTTGTAAACGCTCCCACGATACAAGAGAAATTCCTAATCTGGGGCGACGTATTTAAAAAAAATGTTCATAGGGTTGTGACTCGAAGTCAAAAATGATAAACTGGTGCATAAGAGGCCAGGCCATAACCACAAGACCATCACGACATAAGCGACGGTTCTTACTTCACAATTTTTTCATATATTAATAATGAACTTAGTTTTGTATCTCAGCTTGAGTTACGAGTGATGTGACAGATGTTCGTACATGAAATTGGTAGAGTAACAAATGGACACGTTTATTTGACGAAGTGCGTGTAATACTTGGCATGTGGTGTCCTGGCTGTAGAAGTGCCTAGCAAATGACTTCTTCTTACAAATATTGTAGCCAAGGTAATAAAACTGCTGAGTACAATGATATATTTCGTCCGGATAATGTCTGGATCTTCTTGCTATGTAATTCAAATTATGGTTAGATTCTTGATACTTATAACCGTCTTCACTTACATTTGGCCACAACTAAATTAATGAATATATTCAAGTTTTTCTAATTTTTATTACTGGTCAGAGATAACCTTTCTAGAGGTTTCCCTCTCAAGAATTTCACTCAAATTTGTCTTGGCCTGTATCTTAGTAGGAGACCATGGTGCAATCGCAACAATGATGGAGTTGTCAAAAATTGTATAGTTGGTTGCGCAACCAATCGGATACCAGGTGAGGTAAATACGTTTTGTTGGTAGCGTGTCCTTGTAAGTTGCCTGTCATTCATCCTCTTAACATGTCCAAACCACCTAACGGCCGATTTCAATAACGTATCTCCATCTGAATCGAGAGATCGATCTTTTCTTGTAACCAATCAATGGCCGAGTTTGCAATATGTAACCTTGAGAGAACGAAACAGAAGCAGATGTTTAAGATCGCGGATTGAGATACGTTATTGAAATTGGCAGTAAGTCGACACATAACTAGAACTTAAAAAAAACGAAACAGATGTAGTAAAATACTAGCTTAGCACGTGGCTACTGCCATCGGACCTCTGCAATCCAATCACTTGCAATAAACAATATCCTAAGGCTAGAAACGGACAGTCATACCGACGCTATCATTTACATTGCAGCAGTGGAAGCTACCAGCTTATTCCTATTCGTTTTATATAGGGTTTATTTCATTATAAATAGGAAGGTATGCCGTTAGTAGTGGAAAATAACATCAGGCAAATAACCACCACGACCACGCTGACAGGACCATATCCTTTTCATGAAATTTTTCATAACCAAATCGCAAAGTGGCTGCTCTATGTCCTCGATAGCCTCACACCATCTTTGAGGTGCGTGCCTCTTGCTGTGGCAGGACACAAAAAACTGTACCCAAAACTGTGTATGTGACATCTTTTTTTTACAAAAAGTGTACAAATAAAGATATTGGATTTGAGATGGTCTGAAAAATCATACATTATGTATATAAACTCACGCCTTTGTCCCATGGGGGTAGATATAAACTACAGAACGCCAAGCTACGATCCTTACATACTCCTTTTGCTTCGTTTACGTTCATACATCTAATAATACATGCACGCTGGTTTTTGAAAAATCAATAGATAGATATTGCTTTTATTCCTACTGACATACTTCCGATTCCAAGATACGGTTAAAACTTGGAGTGGAGCTTTCTTCTTCAACAAATGTTTAAAATGAAAAGCATATCCATTCATCGTAACAATGCCGCCTTTTGGGTACGTTAGTAGCTGACAGCGATGCGTATGACTTTTTCGACGCCTTTTAATTTACTGATTTACGTTTAAGATAGTTCGTTGTTTTGTGTATGTTTATGACAATAATATAATATTACCTGCCTGTTACTGTCCCACTGCTGTGCAAAGGCCTCTTCTCACACAGAGAAGGCATGATCATTAATCCTCACGCTTGCTCAAGACGGGTTGGTGATTTCAGACTTATATTCATTATAAGTCCAGGTTACCTCATACCGATGTCAGTGATGTCCAAGATAAACTTAGAAAGGACATATGAATTGAAAAAGTCACATTGATACTTGCCCAGGTTTAACCCATAATCTCGTGCACAAGAGGCGAGGCCTATACCACTGGACCATCTTGACACATCTGTATGTTTGTTTAAATTAAAAAAATAATACCTACAATAATTGTGCTCTCCCCCTATTCGTGTTGAACTAAGAAATGTGGGAGCACGTTGTTTCAAGAACCTTGACGTTTATTAATTTGTTCAAAGTTTATTAACATTTACCTAGAACTTTATTTATAAGAGATAAATAAATAGGAATTTGCAACACAGTAACTACTTAAACATAGACTTATACCAGGCACGAGGCGAAGTACCTACTTACCTATTGATATAGAGACATCACTTAGTTTATGATGAAAGATTCTGGTGTACCACACCTGCTCATAACAGGGTTGAAACACATCACATCGAAGCTGTTCTTAAAATTGAAAAAAATAAAATAAAAATAAAGTATCGCTTACGAGTTTTTTACACTAGAAACAAACGAAAAAAATCAATAAATGTTCTTGCACTTGTATTTTCAGGGGCATCCATACTTCCATTCTAATATTATAAATGGGGAAGTGTTTGTGTCTGTTAGTCCATCTTTCACGGCAAAACTGAATTGATGTAATTCTTAACGATTGCACGTTTACGCCCTGGCTGGAGGCTTTAATTTCTAATTAAGTCCCCACAGGAAAGTTTAGTTAAGCAGTGGATATCCCTGAAGGATAACCTGCGACATGTTCATTCCAAAAAAAAAAGAAGCAATTGCACGTCGTGACTGCGGCAAGAGGGATACCATACAGCATAATGCTGTGCTATGGGGGGCCCACAGCACAGCGCTAGTTTTCAATGGTCGCCCTAATACGTACAAAAGTGCCTTTTTAATGGTCTAATCATATATTTTTTTTTTTGACTTTACTGTGCCGTACTGAAATTAAGTTGTAAGTAAAAATCAAGAATTTCCAATTGGAATTTAATAATAGCAGCCCGGATTGATTCTTGATGAATAAAATCCAGACGATTTGTAAGTAAAAATCAAGAATCAAAAACTTCCAATTGAAATTTAACCATAGCAGCCCGGAGTCTAGATTTGTGCCCGGTTGAGTGGCAGTTGACTCGCCCCCTATTACATAGGACTTACAATATAACTGGCGAAATGAGGGTGTACTATGTACAGGCGTGATCATATGTTTTATTTAAGCAAAAAATCTACTGGTGAGCGTGGAAGCAACCCGAAAATATTGCAATTAGTTAATTGCAATATTTTCGGATTAATATATGGATATCGTTTTTTAACAAATATATCGAATTGCTAGTTATATTAAACAGGGCCCTGGTCGATATAACTGTCCACCATGATACAAAGCAAAACAAAAGACCAAAAGAATATTTATAACAATTCGCTCAAACCTTCGAACAAAAGCTTACATGTGCGTTATCTGAAAGGATCTAATAAATTACGAGAGGGCTCGTGTGAAAGGCCTTTCAGACCGCTCTTTAGTCTTCTATCAGTTGTAATCGGTGGTTTGATGGAGATCAGAAACGTGGACTATCTCAGATCGACGATGTTCCCCCAAATTGCTTATTAAAACATTGTCTTGATTTCTCGAATTAAGATGTTATGACTACTTTATTACTTTTTTGTTTATGCATTCAATTATGGTTTTTTTTTTGACAGACGCCAACACATCAAGCTACCTCAATGAGTCAAATTTTAACAATTGAAAATGAACCTTATAATTTTGTAATAAAGTTGAAAACGTATCAATGAATTTGATACATTTGGGTGATTGCTGCTTGATGTGCTGGCTATACAGAGAGCAGTTTTTTATTGGAATGGGCATCTCGCAGTTTAGACTTTAGGCTTAATAACTGCTCTACCGTACTTTCTGTAGGGACTTAATACAAATTAAGGCCTCCAGCCAGGGCACAGCGAGCAGTTAGAACCGGATATATTTTAGAGTAGCAAATGAAATGTGTGGTCTAGTAGTCCCAAGTGCGATTGCTGGGCGTGAGGTCTTGAGTTCGATTTCCAGGTCGGGCAAGTGTTATTGAGTTTTTCCAATAGCGTTTTTCTCATTAGCAGAACGGAGTCTGGATTTGTGAGCGGTTGATGATAATAGGCTCGCGCTCTATTACATGGGACTTAAAACGTAAGTGGATGTTACTATAGGTGCACCTCTGCCCAACCCACCGGGGAATAAAGGCGTTGTGTTTTTTTTTTTCTTATTATTTTTCGGTAAAACCAAATTCAATAGGTAAGGTAGGTACAATTAGTTTATCCAATATTTGAAAGGGAATTGAAGTAAACAATCAATTGTGAAATCTTATCACACAACAATATTGCGCAGAATTAAATAATATTTGTTCCGCAAATAACTTTCCGTTAGTAGGTAATTCATGGCGATACTTTGTAATCTTTGCACTCTCACTGTAATTCTTTACTGCAGGATGAAATAATACCTTCTCTCACGTATTACGAACGAATTTCAACCACCACGGTAGGTCCGTATGGATTCTTCGTGACGTTTTTCTGTCAACGTGTTCCGCAACCTACTCTGCCTGCCTGGTGCCTGCCTTGTTGGTCTAGTGGTTGTAAAAGCGGCTCCTAAGCATGAAGTCTTGGGTGCGATCCCCCGGTCGAGCAATGTGATATTAGGATTTCTCAGTAGCAGCCCGGAGTCTGTATGTGCCCGGTTGATTGCTGTTGTATTGTAAGACGGGCCGATTTCCGAAACTCCACGACTCTGCGCTTATTTTGCGTAAAGGGTAGGACAATACCTTATTCGATCCACCCCAGTTCCTCGAGAAAGGCCAGCAGCGATCTGACGTTGCTGGCGATCTCTCGGAGAGTAACCGGGTTACCGAAGTGTTTAGCCCTGTATGCAGTAACCTCTGGACAGTACAGAAGCACGTGGGCCGCCGTCTCGTCCACCTCCATGCAGGCTCTGCATAGCGGGCTATCTGTATATCCTTTAGTAAAGAGTAGAGAGAGAGTGTTTGTTAAATGACCCATGACCTGTGACAGCGGCTGTCACTGTGCGCAACGTTGATGGCTATTAGCGCACTCTATTACATGGGACTGAAAAATATAACTGGTCAAACGTGGGTGTAGTGTAAGTACACTTGCCTAACCCTTCGGGTAAATACAGGCGTGATATTATGTTATAATAAATAAATAAATATTGCTGGGCAATCCACACAGCATCATCTAGCTCCAAGCTAAGCAGAGCTTGTGTTATGGGTACTAGATGACTGATATACTTAATACAATACATTACATAGATAGATATTTTTTATTATACATAGCAAACACCCAGGACACCTGGAACAAATCTTTGTAGATCGTACAAACATTTGTCCCAAGGCGCGAATCGAACCCGCAACCTCCTGCGACGCAGGCGGACCTTCACCCGCTGCGTCACATCGGTCGTCATATGGTGTGTTATGTGTTTCGAAAATTGGGTGAGTCTTAGCCCAACAGTCGAACTATTTTTATTCTTTATTTTCGGACAACAATGAGCCAGCGTGTTAGTATACAATATTGTAACTTATTACTAGTCTCAGTAGTAAAATACAATAGAAAAGCAGACAGAATAAATAGTATTGTGAAAAAGACATCCCCAAATTAATGTTATGTGATAGTTCTTCTCACAAAACGTTTAATAATCGGAGAGCCTAACCTCTCAGCCATAGTTTTTAGAATGCTGTCGCCACTAGTACGCAATGTTGACAACAGCGAAGCGGTTTTCTTGCGAATGACGGCGTTGAAGCCGTCAGTTCGGTTTTGCGCAAACATAGTAGAAGCGCAGCACTCCCAAAAGCACCCTAAAAATATTAATATATTTTACGCATAGCTCGGTCATCCTTTTGGTGTAAAACTCAGAAATTAGTATTTCGTATACTAATTTCTGAGTCAAATGACTAGCTTATTTAATTACCCGATTTTCTATATTACCTTACTGTAAAATCGTACCAGCCTTTGAGCTTGAAATACTAAGCGAAATAAACTGACAAACTTCAATATAAGTTTAGATGGGCTAAATCGTACTAATGAGCCTTAGCCTTTAAGCAAAGTGTATCTTTAAAAGTTTAAAAGAAACATAAAAAATAACTTGTAGACATTTAAAATTACTCCCTTTATTTTCCCCAAGTCTAAACCTTTTTGTGTAAATAAAAATCAAGCAATCAGACCGAAAAATTGTCGGCTTTTTGTTCGTATAAAATTAAATTAATCCAGCCATTGGGTTGCAATTTACCGTGCCGGTCAATTTAAGGCTACAGTATCAATATTTTGTTTTAGTGGCTGAGTTTAATGCGCCTTTTTTACAATTAAATAGTGCTGAAATAAAAGCTCGTCAGTAAGTTTTGTGGCAGATATTTTAAAAATAATACCGGACTGTTGCTGTCTCTGGCCTTTTTTTATAAAGAGGCTGCAGTATTCATCATAAAAAACCCTTTTCTGAGTTGAATTGACATTAGCTTTAGAGATGTCATAATTATGACTTCTTTCCATGTGTAATGTCATTGCTATACATTTTGACGTTAGTGTCTGGCGTTTAACGCAACAGAAAAGTTTTTATCTAGGCCGGCAACTCCTTAAAAAGTTTCCCTTCACCGATGTTTGTAATCATGTAAGATACACTTAAAAAGTACATACCTACTATTGGAATCAAATGTAACAGTTCATCATTTAGGACCCATTCATATCAGTGTTAATTTTTTACTGTGGTGGTAGAAACTGGGCCTAACCCAGTTCTAAACGACCCTTTGTGCCTATTGGCCTAGCTCTGTTCTGTCTCCTGCTTGCTATGGAGGGAATTAGACTAGTAGTATGTATTTTTCCAACTCCTCCGCTGTTCTTTTCTGATTAGTTTCGTTGCGGAATCCAAGACAGTTGAATCATTTCTCCAGGACTCGTCGGGCTTCGTTGTCTCGACGCTTTTCTGGTCTGCAACTCCTGAAAACCAGAATCAACAAAGTTGATGCTGGTTCGGCAATAGTGTGGCTTGTCCAAAAAAAAAACACTTAAAAAGTCCATATGAATTGAAAATGTACCATTGGACCTTGCCCGGATTTGAACCCAGAAGTTCGTGTATGAGAACTGAGGCCCAACTACTGGGCTATCTGAACACTCCGTTCCATAAGTGTTGTGCCAGAATTCAGGAGAAATACAAATTTAGCTGTTTTGAGTATCTTGTTTTTGTAAGGATTATCTATTTCAGTATGTATCAAGGGACGCGACGAAATGCCATCATCTGACCAAGAAAATGTCTGGACTTTAAAAGAGACTGTGACCTCTGCGTTTCTTTCGGAGTTTCTTCGGTGACTAGTCACATAGGGAAATACCGACCTAGTTTATTAAAAACTATTTCTCTTATATATGTGTACTCTTATATGTTTATTTCTGTAAAAAGGTTAATACAGACACTTGTCTATTAGTAACCTTTTTACAGAAATAAACATCATTTATCATTTACAATTCTTACAGAAGAGGAAAAAGAGTGGAAAAGCTTAACTATCCCGTGGGTTTTGTTGAATATATTTTCCGTACTGAATAGTTTTGTTGTTTTTACAAATAATTAACGTGCATTAAAGTAATTCACACATCAGCATACATGATTAATTACGGCCCGCTTACAGAGTCCTTAATAAATTATTGTCAGGTAAGCCTTGAAAATCATGTAACTACGTAAGAGAGGTTATATGTATAACCCATGCTACCTCAGGTAGGACACTTTCTGTTCCAAGCTACTGACCGTATCGCTTTCATAAAGAACCTCTCATTAGTAAGCCTGCGAAAGGATTCTGGTATTCCATTGAAAAATACGCTATCTCTGCCACTGTACAATGTAGTTTAAAATAGCTACAAAGCACTAAAATTTACAGTCGTCAGCATTAAACACACTGCATACCAACTAAGAATTTTTTAATGGTTTTTGAAAGCATAAATGTCCCTCAAGAACAAGGGACAATACAAGTATGTTACGGAACTAAAAACTTTTTTTATAAAATCTGACAGCATATTAATAGGCTAGATCAGGGGTCTATTTAAACTTAACATCAAGCTTGTATTCCCTGAAGGTTTAAGCAGAGGTGTACGAGTAAACCAACATTTCACTAGTTTTCATTTAGAACACAGTCTCAATATTTGATGTGTCTCACTTTGTACTTGGTGCTGAACCAAGGTGATGCTGATGACGGATTTACTGTGTAAACTATTCGACCATGTATATAGGGGCTATCCTATTGCTATCAAACGGGCATGAATCCGACCTACGGGGCAGTAAATAAAACTGACGATGCGACATATTTGCCTCATTTACACATCAGGTGCTGTTTAAGCACTTGAACTATGAAAAAAAAAACGCTTGAAGCTGTACAAGTGTCGCCTGTCACCTGTCAGTTTTCTATATTTATACTAGCGGACCGAACAGACGTCGTCCTGCCCGTACAGCGCCACCTACCGGGTCCAATTGTGAATCTAAACCATTCTCGAATCTCCACGAACACACACAAAAAATTTCATCAAAATTGGTCCAGTCGTTTAGGAGGAGTTCAGTCACATACACACGCACACAAGAAATATATATATTAAGATATTCGACCATGTATATAGGGGCTATCCTATTGCTATCAAACGGGCATGAATCCGACCTACGGGGCAGTAAATAAAACTGACGATGCGACATATTTGCCTCATTTACACATCAGGTGCTGTTTAAGCACTTGAACTATGAAAAAAAAAAACGCTTGAAGCTGTACAAGTGTCGCCTGTCACCTGTCAGTTTTCTATATTTATATAAGTACCTGGAAGACGGAGCTTTGCTTGGATAAAACGACGTTTTCAACAAATGAAAGCTAGCTAGATCCAGTTATCGCCCACGAAACCCCCTGCATACTTAATTTCATGGAAATCGTTGGAGCCGCTTGCGAGATTCAGTTTATATATATATAAATATACGAGTATACAACCTGTAATGTGAAAACTTTTTCAACGATTAGGTAAGTAGTAACATTTACGTAGAGACCTACTGGTTAGATTGGTTTTATTATGTGATTCTTTTAATACTATTTTCATTTCTTTATGTACATTATATACTTGGTACATATATACAAGAATTGCTCGTTTAAAGGTATTAGATAAAGATTTGGTCGGTTGAACGCGCTAATCCCCTGAACTAGCAGTCGGATTAATTAATTACAGTCTGAACACAATAACATAACATAATGCCTGTATCTCCCCCCAAAGGGTTGGGCAGAGATGCACCTATAGTACGAGTAACACCCACATTTCGCCAGTTATGTTTAAGTCCCACGTAATAGGGGGCGAGCCTATTGGTATCAACCGGGCACAAATCCAGACTCAAACATAAATACAAAAACTAATGGGGTCCAATCATGTACTGAACTCATGTTATCATGTTGTGGGTCCTTCAGGGTCTGTAATTGGCTTCCTGACCTCCGCAACCCAGTTACTGAATAACACGATGCCCCTTGCTAAGACTGGTTGTCAGACTTTCAGGTTTCTGACTGCCCGTTGCACCTGTCATAAATCTACATATGAGAGCCTGGACCAACAGCTTAACGTGCTCTCCGATATTGTTTCTTTTGACAATTGTTTACCACTTAAGCCTACCTTGTGAAATATAATAAAGAATTTAGTATTGAGTACTAAGTCGATGTCCGTTCCACCCTGCACACTGATTATGGGAAGTTACTGTATCTGCTATTAACAAGAATACAACACACAGTCGGTAAATATCAAAACACATACATTGTTTCTCTTTAGTAATGTTTGTTCAAATATTATTTAAGTAGGTGTACATTGAACAAATATCAGTTGTCATGTGATTTGAGCGAGCGATACTTTTGTGGACAGAGCGAGTTTGTGAGTCATTATTTTTAATAATATGTAAATATATGGTGTGTGGGTACTGTTGTGATGACTGCATTGTATAACGCGGGGTGCCCATACTCTGAAATTGTATGATGATTAATATACGACGACCGACGTGGCGCGGCGGGCGAGGGGCCGTCTGCGACGCAAGAGGTTGCGGGTTCGATTCCCGCCTTGGGACAAATGTTTGTACGATCTACAAATATTTGTTGCGGGTGTTTTGGGTATTTGCTATGTATATTAAAAATATCTATCTATGTAATGTGTTGTATTAAGTATATTAGTCATCTAGTACCCATAACACAAGCCCTGCTTAGCTTGGGGCTAGATGATGTTGTGTGGATTGTCCAGCATTATTTATTCATTTATTTATTTAACCTTTGGGTGATGCAGAGACAAACAGTGGTAGGGGCAATGTCTTAAAAGAAAAGGGAAAATAAATATATATGTATATATATATAGATTATAAACTGTAAATACAATACCTACATATAATATATACACAAATAAACACATACACATAGATTTAACATAAATACTTAACGTTTAAATAGAGATGGATTTTTTTGAGTTTTGAAAAAAACCTTGCCCCACACTAGGAATTTCTCCTGTGTCGTGGGTGCGTTTACAAAAATTTAAAGTCACATGCACGAACAGCCAGACCCGGATCAACTACCTGTAAGCCATACAAATATTTGATACGTGCGGGAATCGAACCCACGATACGTGGCGCGGCAGTCGATCGCTCAACCACTGCACCAACCGTGTCGTCTAATAATAATATTATATTGAAAAAACACATAAAAATAACAAACAAAACAATAGTTTCTACCAATACCAAACATTTTACTTGTTGCCGCGAATTCAATTTACAACTCCCGAAATTAATATCTCGCCATATACCCTTAATTGAGATAGTTCAAAACAATGTTATGCAAACGCTTGCTTCGTAATACATTACTCGCGAATTAGATCGGTATCATCGGAGCCGCAGTGGGTAAGGATCGATGAATATTTATATCTAACCTTTGGAATATCGCTCGCCAGATATTAATTATGTTTTGGCCTACTGAGGCTTATTAATGTCTTGTTGGTGCTTTGTCTGAGTTTCTAGGTTAAGATTTAGGTACAAAGCGACCTCCGAAGAAGTAGGCAATACGATTTCTTTTGAAACGGGCCCAGATAGATGGCGTATCGACCTGGACACGTACCGCGAGGGTTGGTTACTGCTGGTGCGGGGAAAGCGACCCTGGGAGGACTTGGCCTTGGATTATGCAGCTACTCGTAGAAAGTAGAGACTAATAATAATTAAAAATGTATGATTAAAAAAAATATACATAACACATAGTTACTTGGTTAGGAAATACTCACATAAATTATCCATAATAAAGACGACTAAAATAAAAGAATCTGCGCATTATAAAGAAATTTGTTAGTATTCTTACAAAATGCCTACTTAACTGACTACATTCATCAATATTTCTGTATATCTCCTATATAAATTCTAATCATAAAGTCGCTTTTTAGGTCTAGAGAAAAACGCAATCACACAGATTGCGTTTTTCTTTTAAAATGCACAACGGATTCTGATGTGGTTTTCATCAGCGTAATGTAAACAAGTTATAATTGGGAAGTTAGTGCTAAGTAACATTGATATTAAACTTATATGTACTAAAAATCTCAAAGTTTTGTTAAATCCTAAAAGCCATGGGAAGCAGGGCGATTCGCTGGATAGTATTTTTATAAATATATTTAAAAAAACCAACAAAATTAATCAACCGGATTTTAGTTTCAGCTTTTCCGGACTAGCATATCGAAAAGCTAACAATATTTATGAAGCTTTTTACCAAGTGAAAACGTTAAAAGCTTCGTCAATAACCAATAGGCTATACCTACTGACAAAAAAAAATCCCAAAAAAAGGTTGATGTTACTTTACGAACGATTAATTTTACGATTCGCATAACGTAGAAATTTACCTCTATTCTTGTTATCAATATTTTAGATATTTATATGAGATATTAGGTATTTACCAAGTAATTGTTACACATTCATAGTTATTATCTTTTATAACACGTGAGTAATGTTGCGGGAAATCCATTCTCTAAATAAGTTTTCTTTATCTATAAAGTGCGTTGGCCTCTTCGAGTGAAAACGCACACATTGATTACGACAAAAACACAAAAAAAAACATCAAAGCAGTATTGTCAGACAGCCGTCAATCCCTCTGAACCAATCACGCAAACAGCATTCAAAAAGGGAACGTCCCCTATTGACATAGCAAACATTCTTCTAAAAACCTTTTAACTTCACATCTCCACCCAAAGTGATAAAATTATGTCCAATTTCTCGTGTACACAGGCCGGTCTCTCGCCGCACGGCGCGCTGCCTTTGCACGCACGATTAACTTTTTTATTAATACCCATTGGCTATGGAACTAAAGCTTTGACGTGATATCACTCACAGGGAGATGAACGCGCTAATCCACTTTGGTAACTTGATATTGTTACTATATTAGGTATTTTCCTCGAAATGTGTTCGTGGAAATAATGAGAGCTGAGAAAGGGTGGCAGGCGTGCTTATTCCTGGCTATTAAACGGGTAGAAGGAGTTTAGCACCGTCTGTAATATTAGGTCTTTACCTATGAAATTGCCGTTCTGCAGTACTGGCCATTTCAAATCAAAATATTTTTTGTTTGGCTAAGAATTTTAATTTCAAATTAATTTTATTTTAAAAACATGGATTTTTTTTTCCAAAAGTAGTCATTTGTTTATTGATTAGTGTTACATTTTCATCGCATTTAAATCTTTTTCGTCATCATGGATACGTTAAAAATTCGAGTAATTATGGAATATGAGTACCGTCGTGGCAGCAACGCGGCACAAGCGGCAGGCAACATCAACGACGATTACGGAGCTAACACTACAAACCAACGCACTACCTGTTATTGGTTTGCTCGCTTCCGTTCTGGAAATTTCGACCTGAAAAATGAACCTCGCGGTCGTCCGAAGACTTTGGTCGACAATGACGAATTAAAGGCGATTGTGGAAGCTGATGATACACAATCTACGGCTGAATTAGCAGCAGCTTTCGACGTTAGCGTCAAAACAATATTGGTCCATTTGCGTCAAATTGGCAAGGTAAAAAAGCTTGACAAATGGGTGCCCCACGAACTCAATGATCGCCAGCGCGAAGTACGCGTCGAGACGTGCCTTGCACTGCTCAACAGACACACAAATGAAGGAATTTTGAACCGCATTGTTACCTGCGATGAAAAATGGATTCTGTTTGATAACCGCAAGCGCTCAGCAAGTTGGTTGGATCCTGGTTCAGCACCTAAACAATGCCCTAAACGAAAACTTACCCCAAGAAAAGTGATGGTCACTGTTTGGTGGTCTAGCGCCGGTGTGATTCAACACAGCTTCTTACCAAACGGGGTGAGCATTACTGCAGATGTGTACTGTGAAGAATTGAACACAATGATGGAGAAGCTGGCACATCTCCAACCAGCATTGGTCAATCGCTCGTCTCCGCTGCTCCTGCACGACAACGCGCGACCTCATACTGCACAGCAGACGGTCTCCAAGTTGCAAGAACTGGGGTTGGAAGCTCTCCGTCATCCGCCCTACTCACCAGACCTTGCGCCTACAGACTACTACTTTTTCCAGAATTTGGATAACTTCTTGGCGGGAAAAAAATTCAATACCCGAGAGGCAGTACAAAATGCCTTTGAAGAATTTGTTGCCTCCCGTCCAGCTGATTTCTTTAAGAAGGGCATCAATAAACTGCCACTGCGTTGGCAAAGATGCATTGATTGCATGGGTGATTACTTCGATTAATACAAATAAAAATACATGAAAAAAATTCATTTAAATTTTTTCATACAAAACGGCAATTTCATAGGTAAAGACCTATTATTAAGACTGTACACAGTCTAGTAGTAATAATTTTCAAGGAACTAAAGAGGACATTGAGAGAAAGAGAGTAATAAAATATGAAAATGTAACAAAGGCCCGAACTAACGTTTTAATTTTGAGAAAGGAGTTTATACCACGACAGAATAACTTAACATCACGATTATATTCTCCAAAGAGTTCGGCAGAAGTGCACCTGTGGTACACCCATATTTCACCAGTTATGTTTAAGTCCCATTTAATCGGGAGCCTTTGGCCATTGATTGGGCACAAATCCAGACTACAGGCTGCTACTAAGAAATTTCAGTTGGAAAAACAAAATAACACTTGCCCATCCCGGGAATCGAGCCCAGTACCTCATGTTCAGCAGCTGTATCTGCAAGCGCTACAGTCAGATATATTTTGAGAATTATTGTAATTAAAACCAGTGCAGAGTGCTTCAGCTTTCTAAATGCGCCAAAGATTACCCCTCTTAGATTCAAAACAACAGCATCCCAGCATAAAGATTACCATTAAAATCTTTAAGATATCAGAAGACTGAAAACAACAGGACAATCAAAAAGTTTCCGAACTAACGTTTTAATTTTGAGAAAGGAGTTTATACCACGACAGAATAACTTAACATCACGATTATATTCTCCAAAGAGTTCGGCAGAAGTGCACCTGTGGTACACCCATATTTCACCAGTTATGTTTAAGTCCCATTTAATCGGGAGCCTTTGGCCATTGATTGGGCACAAATCCAGACTACAGGCTGCTACTAAGAAATTTCAGTTGGAAAAACAAAATAACACTTGCCCATCCCGGGAATCGAGCCCAGTACCTCATGTTCAGCAGCTGTATCTGCAAGCGCTACAGTCAGATATATTTTGAGAATTATTGTAATTAAAACCAGTGCAGAGTGCTTCAGCTTTCTAAATGCGCCAAAGATTACCCCTCTTAGATTCAAAACAACAGCATCCCAGCATAAAGATTACCATTAAAATCTTTAAGATATCAGAAGACTGAAAACAACAGGACAATCAAAAAGTTTCCGAAAGCCAGTCTCACCCAATAAAGTGGCTTTTAGGAAGGCTAAACAAATTGCACAAAGTTTCCTCTACACAAATTTAGTTTGCATAATACGTACTTATTATCATAATTTCCGATGGCAAAAACTTTTTGCGAAAATAGGGATTATCATGAAACGGTTTTTGGAACATGAATAACCCAATAATCGTGATGATAGATAAGTCTGTTGGGTGAGGTAGGTCACGATTGTTCGCGTAAACTTTGAGAAGTATTGGCCCTTGTGTTGAATATTAAATGGCTTCAGGCGTTTTTCCGGATTTTCTCGGGATTTATAAAAGTTTAGATTACGACTGTTGACATTTTATTGCTGTCGTCACAACTGGTTTGAAGTTTCCTAAGGTATTGGGTTTTCAATGTAAGGCATATTTATGTACTAGCATACTCTCGTGACTTCGTCTGTTATATTCGTTCTTTTTATAAATTATAGCTACTTATGTGTTATTTTGAAGTATAAGCCGTAATACTGCCAAGTTTCATTAAAAACCCTTCTGTGGTGTCTGCTAAATATCCTGACAAACTTTCACATGACATACATACATATAAAACATTCACTTCGCCCGCGATTTTTCCCGCGTCGATTTTTCCCTTCGAACTTCACCACATCCTCCACTCACTTTAAAGCTTAGTTTTGAAAATAAATCTTATACGCTGATAATCTTGCAGTATATTAGTCAAAGAATTATTAAAATCAGTAGTTTCTGAGTTTATCTATTACAAAAATTTATAATAATAGTTTGGACGATTAAAATTTGATCTTTTCCTATATTGAGATTCTTTATACATGATACACCTGTTTCCTATCTATACTCTTTCTTATTCTAAATATGAAAGACTGCTTTTCTTGGAGGTTCATAGACACAGTACCTACATTGTTCTTGTTTCTGTAATGATTGCTAAATCAAGCTGATATTATTAATTATGTAAAATATTTTGTTAGGTGCCTAGACCTGTGATAAACCGTAATTAATATGTGTGACCTTTTTTGTGTCGTTACGTTTAGTGCAAGTACCGTTTGAATAAAAATTGTTGTTGCAAAATTCTCTGTCGGTACACATTTGTGTAAACGGAGTCAGAGTAATTTCTCGTTGGGTCTGCCCATACTGAAATGTCAAGAATGACAGTATAGGAATGCTATTATCTTTGCTCTGGTTCTGTTTTCGTTCGGTCTAAATCTTCGTAACTACTCTTTCATGACATACGTGTGTATGTCATACGTATAGTCACGTTTTACGGTCGGCTTTCAGTCTAAGCGAATTTAGCTGAATACTACCATTTTACATGGAGCGACTGCCTATCTGACTTCCACAACCCAGTTAATGGGCAACGCAATACCCCTTGGTAACGACTGTCAAAGATCTACAAATGACAGTCGGGACCAACATCTTAGCGTGCTTTCCAAGGCACGGAGGAATTTCGATATGTAATGAATGGTCATCCATCCACAGACTGAACTTGGCAAGCGTAGCTTAACCTTTGATCGGCCTGTGCGGCTGTTTTTATTCAGCAAATAGTAAATTGACAAATAGTAGACTGCGCTTTTACAAAATCTATAAAAATAAAAAACACTGAAAGCGGTGGAAATAAATATTACATGGTCCATAGCTATTTTACGAACAATTAGCGCTGGCAAGTTTTAATCCAGCTTTTTTTGCTGTCGTTCCGTTCAGTTCCGCACAACAGCGGGTGGCGAAGTGGCAAATGAGTTCATTGTTTGTCCCGCCACTATTTTTTTTGCGACCCACACGGCGAACAGGGTGTTTTATCACTGTGTAAATATATTATTGCGACACTGGGGAACTAGCGATTAATCTACGATGAACGGAAAATGTAAGGAGGTACACTTTGAAGGTAAAATGACAAGTGAATCAAGCATGCTCCACATCTTACTGTTTGTATAATAATGAAAAATTTAGGACTTAAGGAGGATAAATAAATAATGCTGGACAATCCACACAGCATCATCTAGCCCCAAACTAAGCAGAACTTGTGTTATGGGTACTAGATGACTGATATACTTAATACAATACATTACATAGATAGATATTTTTTAGGATGGAGTTAATGAATGATTAATGTTATCGTCCCTTTATGGTTTAACCTGTTAAGATTTGTCCAATGCAGTAGCTCCCAAGCTTATTTTTACCCATCACTCGGGTGGGTGAAAAGACATTAGGAGCCACTTTTGATTTCTTTGTAGTAGGGGCATGAAAAGAAAAAAATAATATAAAGAATCACAATGATATATAGTGATGCGAATGAATTGTTTACAATTCATCCGCATCACTGTCAACGGGAACAGTGCCCAGTAGGCTGGCATCATTGCCACGTTGAATGGCAATACTGATTCTTAGGCCAAAAAAAGCTACGCCCTCTGGTCAATTGAAAAGTCGACCAGTAGGAGCCAAGTTACTTAATACAATACTTGGTACATCAGATAAATTAAAAATTAACAGGAATAGAAAACAGAACATTCTGAATAAAAACTTGAATTCGGTTTGCATCAATGTGATTTTTGAATTTGCATCTTTTCTAGGCTTTCTATAGTTATCGAGTTATTTGTTTAAAACGAATGACAGTCTGTACCACTAGTCCCAACCAGTGTTCCGTAAAGGTAACGTATGATAGTTCGCAAAAAGGTTCCGTTAATTCCTAAATGAAGGTTCTTATGAGACCGGTGAGTCACGGCAAGTGCAATAATAATTATTTTTAATTAAAAAAACACTAATCATGTTGCACAGTAATCGAACTGTGTAAACTGATTTGTAATATTATGTTTAGTATTTCGTTTAGAGAAGAACCAGAAACGGTTTAAGGCGTAAATTATACAATTGTCATGGCTTACTGGGTATCAGCAATGACAATGATAAACTTAACAAGTTTACTTAGCAAAACTGTTGTAACAAATGAAGACAATGTAATGAGCACCTATGAGTATAGATAAGAGTAGTGGAAGTCTAAAGACACGATTCGTAACATATCAAGACTCCTCCGTGCCTTGGAAAGCACGCTAAGCTGTTGTTACTGGCCGTCATTTGTAGATTTTTGATATTGTTACGGGTAGTCAGAAGCTCCAAAGTCTGACAACGAGTCTTACCGAGGGGTATTGCCCAATAACTAGGTTATGGAGGTCAGATACCTATCTGAATACCAGTATTTTAAATGGCGCAACTAGGTAGTCGCTTTATTCATTAATTTCAATTTATTCATTATGCTACTGCTTTATTTTTTAGACTGGAAACCGACCCCAACATAGTTGGGAAAAGGCAAGGCAGACGATGATTATTTTCGAAATATTTTTGATTCAGTACTAACATAACTATTTGCACGTGACTGCTCTAGATGTACCGATAATTGTTTTGGTTGTGCCATTCCCTTACTCATAAAGCTACTGCTTATTTGCTCCACTAATCTATGCAGCGCCATATTAAACAAATGAGGTTTGTGTTAATAAGCAAAAGGCCACGTGGAGATACGCTGCAGTTTTCAGAATGGGATGACACGTAATCTTGGAATTAGAGTAATCAATTACATTTTCAAAATATACAACTACAACTAAGTAGTTTGGTTTTGTATAAATAGTTAGTTAGCCTATACAAAAACAAAATAAAAAAGGGAGGTATCCTATCAAACTAATGGTATAAATTCTACTTTTATAAACGTCAAAGTTTGTGACAATGTAGGTTCTCTTCCACGCAAAAGTCACAGAACGGAGTAGATGAAACTTTACAGTAATACTGATTATAATTTATAAAATTACTTACGCAGACGAATTCGGCGGTTACTGCTAGTACTAGATAAATCCAAGAGAAATCAGGCGTCGAAGTAATATTGCACATCGCCGTTATTCGGAAATGTTGCCAGGATACTGGCAGCATTGCCGGTAAAATGTACATCGAGTTCTCCCCGATTTAATATCCGAACGTTATGCAGGGTTAAACAATTTGAAGTATTGCCTGAACTAAATATTAATTAAATTATTTAAATTTTTACATGTACATGAATTTGCAGTGGTGTTGGGGTACCTAGGTACTTATATATTTATTAGGGGTCATTTTTAATGATATATGAATTATTATACATAAGAGAGCCTCATATAACTACTAAAATTATAATGAATATGAAACAAATACACCATGGCTCCGTAGTCAACAAACAGACAAAATTAAAGCTTCGTCCAAATATGGATATTGTTTACCTTCTACGTCATCCAGTCAACTGATGATGTCGTCACAAGAAACAGATTCGTGGGGAATTATCACATGCTAACATAATGTCTTGGTGCGGATAACAGTGGGTGCATGACTTAATGCAAATATTGTAAGAAGCAGCACATGACTTGAACACACTGTGTTTGTATACCCGATTGTGTTGTTTGGGCACGCTTAACTTTTATTTGTTTTGAATGGAAATTCGATTGATGTTGTTTTGTTTTCTCTTTTGTTTGTAAATTAGAGGGGCTATTCTTAAAGCCGTGATTTCGTTTTTTCTGCGACATTGTGAGTAGCTGTCAAACATATCATTGTATTGATTCATTTATCAATATTAATCAATTAAATTGTCATATATCGCTCTGTAGTCACTAAACATTGATTATGCATGGCTATATTTAGTATCGTAACACTGAAGATTTCGTTTTAGATGTCATAAATGCATTTGAAAGCTTTCCTTTTATTTCACATAAAACTCTTACAACAACTTATTCAATGTTATAATTACAATTCATTCCAAAATCGAATTTAGTCATGTTGAAAAATTTAGCAAAACAGTGTAATACTTCGCTACAATTTTTAGAATTCCCATACTATGTTCTTCTATCTTATCTATAAAATAGGTACCTATTTCCGCTTCCTATAAATTCCCAAAAACTAAAGTAATGTTGATTGTACGCTTGTTTGGAGAGGGTACAGCGTGTGTATTACATTGCCAGACAAGTAAAAGTAACCCTGTTAGGGTAACGAAGGTCTAATGGTGTTAAGTTCACGGGAAATGATCCTACTTCTTAAGGCGATCGTAATATAGAGAGCGATGTACTTTTTAACCAAAATAAGGATCACCTTGGGTACAAGCGTACACAAGTTGAAGATAGTTATTCTATCAAACATAACATGATATCACGTCAGAGTAGTGTAGGTACCTCCATAGTACATCTACATTTAGCCAGTTATTTTTTCTATGGGACAATCTCGCCTCAGTATTCCCAACCGCTGGTACTCCTGAAAACCAGAATCAACTAAAGCGACCACCAAACAAACGTCGAGTCAATGAAGCTCGACGAGTCCCGTACAAACGATCTATTGTCTTGGATCTAGCAACGAAATTAATCAAAAAAGAACAGCGGAGGATTTAGAAGAATACATGATTTCCACTTTGCTCCATATCAAGCAGGAGACAGAAGAAAGCTAGGCTATAAGCACAAAGGCAGTTTCGCTAGTTATGTTTGAGACCCATGTAATAGGGGCGGACCGACAGGGTAAAAATCTGTACTCCAGACACTGCCCAACCTGGGATTTAAACCCAGGACCTCATGCTCACGCTCGTTGGTCTAGTGACCAACAAAGCGGTAATTCTATAACACAGTGAAAATAAACCAAGAGATCAATTTGCCAGAGTAAAGGACTGTATCTCAGAAAAATATTTCTACTATCGTATTTTATAAAGAAAAGGTGCTGTCACGTCGTCGCTGGTTTTGTCAAGTCGTATATCCGGACGAAGGGTAGCTAGTTATTTAAAAATTCAATAAAAATAGCTGGTATAACAATAAGTCTGAAAAGTACTGCCATATGAATATCAGTACAATATTCCTTCGATTGTCTATTCAATCAAACGGCAATACAAGCCATTGAGTATGTTTTTATAAACATAGTAAGTACTTAAGTAGCATATAGCATAAATATTTTCATAGAAACCGTGTGAAGAGAGTTCGTATTTACATTCACGTATCTCTCATTAATGATCTATCTAGTATTTTTAAAGGATTTTCAGGTTTAAAAGTTGTATCATAACAAAATAATATATCATTTTTACTTACATTGAATAAGGTTGTAGCGACATCTACACCGCCACATACGAACTAAAAACATATGAAAATTCCGCGCGTTTAACATAGCCCCTGGATGACCGAGCTTTGCTCGGATAAACGACGTTTAATAAAAATGAAACCTTGCTAGATCGATTTATCGCCCCCGAAAACACCTGGATACTATATTTTATAAAAATCGTTGGAGCCGTTTCCGAGATTCAGATTATACGAGTATATGTATATACACATGTATAAGAATTGCTCGTTGAAAGGTATTAGGTAGATATACAGAATCCCGACAACGAACGTTGGGCAGTAACTCACCAGGACGGGACCCGGATCTTTTCAATGGTGGATGAGAAACTTTACACCCTGTTCCTCATACCCCTAATAGATAATTCCTGATCACTATTCTATTATATTTCTTAAGCAAGCAAAGCCAATGTCAACAATTCTGCGGATGTTTAAACTGAATTGGAAAAGCAAGACAAGTGTGCATAATAAACATAAAAACCAAATACTACATCTGCAGGCACGTTTAAGATCCCATAATCCCCAGGTTAACAATGCGATAACGACATAAATCAAAAGCATTAATTGTACAATAAATAATGTAAAATTTAATGTAATAATGTGAGTCTACTTTATTTTGCATTTGATATTGTCTTGTTTTTTTTGTGTGGTTGGTGCTGTGTTGTTTACGCCATCTTTACCTGTCTGTTTTTTATAATAAAGACTTGTAATTGGCTGTCTATTTCACTCACTATTTTTTATTCTGATTTGTTTAGCTGTAAGTCTTCTATAGTTCATAAATATATAAATAAACCATACTGCCACAGTGTAGTAGTACCGCTAGAAAATACACCGGCTATGCAAATCTGCCTTTAGAAACAACAAATGTTTTTGACATCTCGAAAAAACTAAGATTCGCAACCAAAACTTTAGTGGCCTAAGACTCCATGTGGAAAAAAAAACAATAAAGTTTCTAAAAAAGTTCAAATATGGTCGGCAAATATTGAGCTGCGTAAACTCTCTGACGAAGTTATACGATCAAGTGACAGGGTATGTGAAAGGTGGACAATGTCTGTGGAGAGACGCCGTATACGCACCGGAGATCTGATCAAAAAATGTATGAACCTTAAATATCTCAACTAAATAATAACAGCACGGATCGATGGAAGAATAAGCTACAGTTGGCGAGGTCAGTTTGTGGATTATTTACATTACATGTGCCTCGAAAATCACCTTTGATCGTCTATGGGTAGTCAGAAGCCCGAAAGTCTGACAACCAGCCTTACCAAAGGGTATCGTGTTACCCATAACTGGATCGCGTATTTTAAATACTCAGTTGCTGCATGTATATATTCCGCTGCATTCGGTGAGACTGGAAACCAGCCCTAACATAGTTGGGTAGAAGGCAGTAGGCAGTTGATTAACTATCTCAACTAACTGAGGGGCCAAGAAGTCTTGAACTTTCAGCTTTGCACTTGGACTTGAACACAATTTCATGAAGTTCAGTCAAGCTTCTACTTGTTCATCTATTAATTTTCCTAGAATATCCTAAAGCAATTTTAAGTATTAAATAACCTCCACAAAGGACGATTTACTGTGTGTTCCTTAAGTTGGTTTAAATGATTTAAACTCATTTAGTGACAATTCTGATGAAATAATTAATAAATGATAATCATGTGAATCATCAATAAAGCTCTCCTGATTATATTTGCTACAATAAGTCATATTTAACAGAAACAGTATTATTTTCTAGAAATAAAACTAACAATGACTGGCTAGTGTTTTCACTACAGCTTACATTTATTTTCATAACTAGTTTATGCCGCGGTTTTACTCCCATTGTCTATCCCACAGAAGCCGTGATTTTTTCCCGGATAATGGGATCTATGTTACTCAGCGATAGTAGCTTTATACCAGTGAAAGAATTTAAAAAATCGAATCAATACCTCCAGAGTTTACCTGTAACAGACAAATAAACGAACAAACAATTTTACCTCTCTATATTAATTATCATATAAGTATTCTTAGTAAATATAGATATAGCAGATTATATTAGACATTATAATTTATGGCAGTGCAGTTTACATATAGTTCGTGCCAACACAAAGATAATCAACAGCCCTATAATAGCACTTAAGTTTTGTCACCATTGCCTGTTTGTGTCAAATTCACAAGACGTGCACCATGATGGAATTTAGAATCTTAAATGGTATTAATAAAAGAAATCCATAAGTAAGCTATAAAAAATATCCCTAGTAACAAAAAGTCACCACATTTAAAAGTGTAACAAAAAAATACGATTGATTCACAGAAAAATAAATACAAAAAATAAAAATCGAGTTCAAAAGTTCCAGAAATGGAGCTTTGGAGGTGGTAAACAGAAAGAGAGAGAGAGAGAGAAGGAGAAAGAGAGAGAGAGAGATAGGGAAAAAATAGAGTTGTTTCTTTTTCGTTTCATAAAATCGAATTCTCACCGCCCCAAAAGAAGTATTACCTTAAAAAAAAACTCCCATACAAAAATAGTCACATAACTCCACATTGCAAGTTGAAGTCATGTAAAGCTCAGTAAGCTCTCGAAGAAACGTCAAAACGTAAGCCGTGTTACGACACGGGTAAATACTCAAAACGACTGTCACATAGCCGCATTAGATAAAACACTTATAAATACAGCAGCGACACCTGCCATCGACTAGTGTCGTCGCGTTTCCCGTGCGCCTCATTCATTAAAACAATCTGAACCGAAGTAGAAACATTAATTACTATGGCTCCTGGTGTGGCTCATAATTCTGAGACCATAATCAATGATAACTTGACCATCTCCAATGACACTGTGAGCATCGCGAATGGTGATTTCACCATCACGAATGGCAATTCAACCATTCTGAATGGTAATTCGACCATCACCAATGGTAACGGGAGTGTAATTGTCAAGGAATTGGTGGATTCTGTGAAGGCGTGTCCTGTGGAGTTACCATGCTCGAAGGTGAAGCCTGTAAGAAGGGTCATCAGGCCCAAAGTGCTGAAGAATTTGGAGAGCCATGATTACCTGTATGATCGGCTTTTTGATACGACTTGTCCTAGAGTGGTGAGTTGATATGATTTGAATTGTTTTTTTGTGTCAGGATTTTGTCATTCTTTTTTTGAATTGTGTTTTCTGCATTGAATGTGATTCCATATTTTTATGAGGGAATATTTTTCTGTATCTGGAAATAACAGAAACAGTACTTAAGTGTTAACATTACCTATTACTGTGTTTACCAAAAAAATTACTGAAGAAAATGGATTGTTCAATAAGATCCAAAGGGGAACCGAGATGTTAGTTGAAGTGAAATTAAGGCTTCCCATGATGATATGGAAATTACTTGCTAAAATTTAATGTAATTTTGGTCATCCATTGCTAGAAGCAAGCTAAAAGTAAATGTATCTAGATACACCTCCCTTGTGTTCAGTATATTGTTGTCCAAAATAATATACGAGATATGCATTTTTGTTAATGATTTATCATACAAGCACTTACATACTAATCGTCTTCATATTTACTAAAAGATCAGAGCACGCGCCGACAAAGTAAATAATATTCTTAGACTACACTTAGAAAACAGAATGCTGGATACGAAATAAGTATTTTGAATTATATGAATACTATGTGATGATAATTATGTGAAAATAAAAGTTAAAAGTTTTTTAGGTAATCCTAGTAACATTGGGTAAATAGAAATACTTAACTTATAGAAATACTTAAGTACCTAATTATTTATTTTCAACTCCATAATTTTGCAAAAAGTGAATTTATTGTGGCCCTTATTTTGTTAACATACAAGTAATTTATATAAAAATATTTGGATTATGAAATAAAAAGTCTTATAAGAGACTAAAGTGTGTAGTTTTTATATTTTGTGTGTACTTTTCTATGACATTCCAAGGGTCCGCAAAAATCCGGAACCACCAAACCACCCTTCGTATCAATATGTGTACGATCAACATTACAACATCAAATTTCTCATCCAGTAATTGATTGATTCATATACTTGTTAAATATGTACCGACACTAATATCATATGGCGTGACGAGGTTTCTGATTTTATTACCCAACAATTTGGTGCGTTCCGCGCATAAAGTAATGTGTACACTTACACCCACTAACGTACAATGTGTGTGTACTTTGAGGCACACAAACGTATACAACGTGTCCATGTAAAACACACACAAACGTTCCTTTGAAAACTAAAAATGAAAACAAAACACAATGCTGTAGTGAATTTACACGGCGAATTAGTTTTGTTTGTTTTAAGTAAATTATTTACAAAATACTGAACCGGTTTGATGCTATTGGCTGACGTACGTTTCAGTGATTCATGACTGAACGGTATGTAGGTATGCTATAATGTAGTGTCTTTCTTGTTTTAAACTATCGGCCTCCGTTTCATCGTATCTAAAGTAAATCTATATTGCTGATCGAAGATAAATTATTTAGTATCTTTTTTCTTGTAACTTGTAAAATGTCTCGAAAACAAAATAAAAACATCGAATTTTACTATACAGGTTTGTATAGTTTATCAAGGACAGATTCCTGTGGTAATAAGAAAATGGCTTCATGTGACTTCAAAAATGAAATGAGACGAATGCTTATTACCATTTTCCCGTTAAAATTATGTAATTAGAACGGTTTCGAGAAAAGACACCTACAGAATTAAAATATTATATCCTGACTTGAATTGAAGCTCGTGGCTAAATAAAAACAGCCACACGGGTTGATCGAAGGTTAAGCTACGCTAGCTGAGGTCAGGCTATGGATGGGTGACTGTTTGTAACATATCGAGACTCCTCCGTGCCTCGGATAGCACGTTAAGCCGTAGGCCCCGGCTGTCATTTCTAGATCTTTGACAGTCGTTACGGGTAGTTAGAAGCCTGCAAGTCTGACAACCAGTCTTACCAAGGGCTATCGTGTTGCCCTGGGTTACTTGGGTTGTGGAGGTCAGATAGGCAGTCGCTCCATGTAAAATACTGGTATTCAGTTGCATCCGGTTAGACTGGAAGCCAACCCCAACATAGTTGGGAAAAGGCTAGATCCTGACTTGAATTAGTAGCGGTTTCACCATGAAATATCTATAAAACGGGAGTAAAGGTAAAAATACGAACAAAGCTACGTTATATTCGAGTTCATATTTCGACGGGAACTCGCAACAGTACCGCATTAATATTTAAAAGGCACAAAGCTTAGCACCGACGCATATTTAACACTTAAAAACGTACGTCCCAGAATCGCAAGTTTTAAACAACTCGTGCATTCGCAAAAATGATACAATATTTATTTCTTGTATCCTTCTTGGAGCGTTGAAACTTGGCCCGTGGTAGAATTGCCGCGGGCTCCGCCGCCGCCGTTTCGAAGTTACTGCGCCCCAACTTTGTTTCACATATAGGGTGCGGGCCCAAGATAACGCGTAATGTATGTAGTTTTAAAATAGAATGCTTTTAAAGTATGTGTGATGAATTGTTGAGATCTAAATATTTGCATCTTAACACCTTAACTGCCAGTAAACGAGACACAATTGAAAATGTAGTGTTTGTCGGTCAATTGGCGTTTAATGTGTTAAGAAAGATTTTGAATCGATACCTACTTACGTATTCATTGCCCACATTGAAGCTTTATCTCAACATTATTTAATCGTATTGGAAACTTGACGGAGACGATCAATTTAAAATAAAGGATTCAAATGTAATGTCAGCAATGACTGTTTGACTTCATTAGAAATATTCAACCCTGTCAAGAAATACAAACTTCTATAGCGGCCCTGCTTTGATTGGTTATTTCGATATGAGAAAGAAAACTATCTTTACTATATTTTTGCATGTGTTATACTCGTACACACAAACCTAAATGGTAGTAAAAATCTTATCGAAATATTTTAGTGTACTTTACGCGGTCATACAGACAGGCACGTAAAAGGATTTGTTTGACGACAAGCTATTTTTGAATACCTATGTATTATATTCAAAAATAGCTTGCCTTGAATATAGAAGATTCCTAAAAACTTTACAAATAATAGATATAAAAATTATCCGTAGTATGAATAGTATGAAAAACAATGTATAATAATATCTTCGGTCATTAAGTATTACATTCTAGGTTAGCGTAGATTATGCCTTGTCACGTGTGCTGCCGACGGCTGCGTCAGCATAATGAGAAAATAATTAGAATGCTAGATTTCTGTCGGCTAAAAAAAAACTACAAAGTTTCATAAGGTACTATTATAGGTATATGGTTGTTTTCAGTGTTAGAATGAGGAATACATTCGCTAGAAGCTTCTGTCGTCGGTAAATAGCCAGTCGGTTAGAGGCCGACCGAATTGTTTTCTAGTTTTCGGACGTAATCTCTTCGGAACGAATTTTATTTCTAGTGGAGCCGCTTTCGTTGTTGGTCGACCAAAACATACAAAAAAAATCTCGCAAGGAATAACTGATTGTTTAACTCCTAAAACGCGGACTGACAAACAATACATTTTCTATTCTTTCTGGCTGAATATTCGTGTGATTTAATATTAAACACTGCATTTTATTTTACTTTTACGAAACATAAAATAATAAACTCTATTGATTTCAAACAACATTCCTTCCGCCTCGTATTTGGTTTTCGGTAGAAAATGTAAAGGAGGCCGAATTTAATTTACTTTTTCTGCCGTATTAAAGACTTATTCGGTCGCACTCTACAGTCAGTAGGTTCCGCTTGCAGCGAGGCAGACATACCGATGTATGCCAGGCGTAATTGAATATCTTCACTAGTGGTTTTAATTAGATAAACTCATTATACACAGAAATTTAAACATTAATAAGCAGCCATCAAAATGATACACCAATTTACATAATTAAGGTATATCGTTGTTATTGCAACTTACTTTGAACAAACATTTGAGTTAACCATCTTTGCATTGGATTTAAATAATAAACGCAATAATTATAACCGTAACTATGTGCTGTCACAAACTGCAAATATACACCATCTACTCATTAAATAAATATAATAATGCACACGTTATCAAAGAACATTCACCCCGTCTCGGCGTTAGATTGCAATCAATGTTATATAAACTTCAATTGACTAAATACGTATAAGATAAGATGCAGACACAATTGTTTTACAGTAGCCATGAATAATGTGTAAGTTACTGTAAGATCAGAGGGTCGTAATTAATACAGTTAGGGGAGCACCGATCAGCCCGACCTTTGACAGTAGTTACGGGTAGTCAGAAGACCGACAGTCTGACAATCAGACTTAAATAGGGGTATCGATTTGTCCAGTATCTGAGTACAGGTTTGAGAGGCAGTTGTTCTATTTAAAATATTGGTATTCAGCTGCATCCAGTTAGACTGGAAGCCGACCCCAACATAGTTAGGAAAAGGCTAGGCAGTTGATGATAACGTATTATTTTCGTGATTCCAGGGTTGGTTTCTAAACTCAGTGTCCATCGTTCTACCTACCACCTGATATTTGAGAAAAGTCTAGGCACTCAGTCAATGGAAACCCTATTTACCTTCAGCTCTAAACGAAGACTAATCGAAGTTGATCGAACAGCCTTCGGTTAATCCGATAAAGCTTAGCGTTCGAGAGTCAACATCTTACTATTCAACGCGGTCGGCGAAATTGGTACAAGCTTGTTAGCGAACTGTCTTTAACAAGAAGATACTGTCCGGGAAAATAAAATGCTCTGCGCAGTTTTGATGTTATATTTTTATCCTCTTACTATTAATATTCCAGACTTACGAAGAAGTTTGGAAGGAGGAGCTCTTGGCTAAATAAAAACTGCCGCACGGGTTGATCGAAGGTTAAGCTACGCTTGCCGAGGTCAGTCTGTGGATGGGTGACCGTTCGTAACATATTGAGACTCCTCCGTGCCTCGGAAAGCATGTTAAGCTGTAGGTCCCGGTTGTCATTTGTAGATCTTTGACAGTCGTTATGGGTAGTCAGAGTCCGTAAGTGTGACAACCAGTCTTACCAAGGGGTATCGTGTTGCCCAGCAAATGGGTTGTGGAGCAAAACTAAATGATTATAGGTATTATATTATTTTACTCTGTTTTAACACTTTAAACGCAAAGTTATCGACAAACATTACATTTTCTATTGTGTCTCGTTGTCTGGCAGTTAAGGTGTTAAAGATTTTCAAAGAAAATAAAACCGAAAAATACGCGATTATGCTTAGGCACTCAAACATTGATAAGCGAGATTACACATAAGTATATCCTACAGATTCTATATTTGCCGCGAGTTCAGCCTTTGTACGTGATATGAAGTACTTTTCCTTATAAGTTTAATTTCGTAAGCCAACTCGATACGAAAATCATGGCTTTTCGTAAAACTTTACCTTAGATATTAATGAATGGCTTATCCGTCTTTATTAACATGCGCGACAACTAACCGTAATACCTAAATAAGTTGCGCAGTGCGGAAAATGTGTGCTTGTATTTTATTTATTTAATAAATCAAGACACACAGCTTAAAAACGAAATAAAAAGGAAACTATACTACAGGAAGCTAATAACAAGTTATCACGTGTAGAATTAGACTGGAAATTTATAAGTAACATAAAATTTAGTTGTCGACTAGTGTTAGTGAAAACGGGCACCAATCTTCGTTGCACATACGGTGCGATTAAAAACTGATTCCAATAAACCATTCACAAACATACAATTTCATGAAATATGAGTCCCAGTACACACCTACGCCATTTTTGTTACAACATATTTAAGACAAAAAAAAACAAAATTCCTATTTCTATTTTATCACTTCTAAGGTCGTGCCAGTATTAAGCACCCCAACCTTTTTACTAGTGATAAACACCATGGGAATTTGTATCGTGAAATGATTGGAACACTATAAAAACCCCATCATGTTTTATAGGCTTTTCCTTTTTATGGTTACACAGCGTGAAAATATTGTCGTTAGTCATAAAACATTGGAGGTGAAAATATTCGAGATTCAGTTAGGAACTTCATCACAAAATAAAGGAAGGTGTTAAAATCGAGTTGAGTGTGTGGAGGGATAATCTTATCGTCAGACTTATTACGGTTATAGAGAAGGTTTTTTCGTTTTAATGTTTCACATTCTAAAAGCTGTTATTTAGAAAACTGTACAAACATTATTTATGAGGAGCTCGTGGCTAAATAAAAACAGCCGCACGGCTTGATCGAAGGTTAAGCTACGCTTGCCGAGGTCAGTCTGTGGATGGGTGACCATTCGTGTCATATCGAGACTCCTCCGTTCCGTGCCTCGGAAAGCATGTTAAGCCGTTGGTCCCGGTTGTCATTTGTAGATGTTTGACAGCCGTAGTTAGAAACCCAGTCTGACAACCAATCTTAACAGCGGGTATCGTGTTGCCCAGTAACTGGGTTGTGGAGGTCAGATAGGCAGTCGCTCCATATAAAAAACTGGTATTCAGCTGCATCCGGTTAGACTGGAAGCTGACCCCAATATAGTTGGGAAAAGGCTAGTCAGATGATGTTCAAATATTATTTATATTTAGTTTGAGCTGAATAATTATCAGTTTCAATATACCAAATTGTGCATCTGTCATCTCAAATCTTTATTCTCAACTAGCTATGACCCGTGGTTTCACTTCTGAGGGTCGAATTGGGCTAATTGGGCTATCAATCGCAAAAGAAGGTAATATCTTTTCAAATCTTGACTAGTAGCGCGTTCAAACAAACAAACTCTTCAGCTTTATTATCTTAGCATGGATACCAAAAGCCAAAGTTAAGACGATAAATAAAGATAAAACTACGTGTTTCACACATCCCTTACAAAAATCGACCCGAACTTTTAAGGGGATAATGCATAAAACTTCGTGGGTAAACATCTTCGGTTATGGAACGCGACCGTTTTTGCGTAATGAAGTTATCAAGCACGCAGTTCGTGGCATACGCCAAAGAGTATAAGGCTTTCCACAGACGAGCCACTTCTTAAAGGCGCGGCACGTGGCTGCTATCGGCCACGAATGCGGTGGCGGCTACACTACGGGGCATGAATAATTTAGTGTATAGCCTGTCGCTGGCTCGAGTGGTTCGTGTGCGACCAGCCTACCCACTCAACATACAACTCACGAAGAAAAATTATTTACCAAGCGGGCTAGAACGATTTGTGATCCTTGCTCTTTACGTAATTGAGGTCGATGTTATTAAAGTTTATTTTTATGTGAAAAACATGTTTTAGGTAAAGAATAGGGTACTGATTTTATGGGATGTTTATGAGACGTTTTGTTGACATCCATTTTTATTGGCATTTTTGGCGGGTTGGAGGAAACGTACTTACGTTTTTTTAACGTGATTGATAGGTAATAAGTTATTTTAAAACAAATATAGACGAAACGCATTTTTCGTGATTCAAATAATGAAAAAGGTAGCTATTTAATAAGTTTTATATCGATCATGTTTGATACTGTCCATTTATAACGACGTAAATAAAATTAGGAGGTAGCAGCTCATGCATAGGGCCATAGGCTGGCAAGTACACATTTTTCAACTTATTTGTACTTTCTAAGTTAATCTTAGATATTACTGACATCAGTGAAGGAAAGCATCTCGAGTCATCAAGACTAGCTGGCAATGAAAATAAAGTTATTCAAAATTTCAGTCAACGTCTAAGTGCTCACAAAAACAAAAACCTTATTACTACAAACTATTTATATTTCAATCAAAACAACGGCAGGTAAATAAACAGCTCATTCGTGGCAGTCGCCTGGATTTCATTGCATTTTCTTCAAGAAAATGGCGTATCCATTTTTCTTACTAATAAGATACTAAACCTATCCAGTTAGATACAACACAAAGTAGCGCTTACAGTTGAATACTAATGCACTACTTATTTTGCATTCTCAGATTGAAATCTCATTTTCTTGCGCTCCATGACTTTGTAGTTCTAAAATAATAACTGAAGTGACAGTCGCTGGTGTGCTTTTGAAATAAGTTTGCAAAGAAAATGTCTGCCTTTAATAAATAAGGTTCAGATAAGTCTACTTGTGGAATAATTCATATTATTAGAATACTTGAATGGATAATACAGATTGTAGAAAAGAATTAGAATTACACTATTGTACCCAGTCGATTTTTCACTTTTTATATTAACTATTGACCTGTCCCGGCTTTGCACGGGTGTGATCATTTTATTGTTAAGTTTTGCATCCAAAAACACGTCGCATTTAAAAAAGAATATTTTAATACAAACCTCGTTTTACGAACCGACATTGACGAACACAACAAAAAAAAACAATCTTTTAAATCGGTCGAGCCGTTCTCAAGTGATGATTTTTCATACATGCGTCAATTGATTTTTACTTAGTTAATATTGATGAAATGTCAAAATCGACTTTGCTGGTAACATGAACCATAACAACATAAATATTGAAAATACGTGATGCCACTTTCCCGCCAAAAAGTGTTTGCTCCCAACGTTTCCATTGACGTTTTTATATTCAAATTAAAACAGGCAAAAGGTATCGAAACTATTCTGCCTAGCGTATAACAATTTTTGGAGAGCTAATGTACAGCCTTTTATTAAGCTATGTTTTCACCAGTTTTGCTTTTATAACTTATGATGATGCTAACAATGTTTTATTGCCTATTTTAAAAAAATAAATTATAGATGTCATTTCATATGTCATGAAAGAAGCTTGGTGTTAAAACTACGAATAAATGTTGTAAACTACGAATAAATATTAATAATAGTGTCCGACCGAAAATGGATTTCCATCGAAATCGAAAACAAAAAAGAGAACGGAGCCAGAAAAATGAAAATAATTTAGACATTAAAAAACTAATATTTCCCCTTTATAACTGTTTCTTTTTTACACCTACGAAAAGAAAGAGCAAATATTTATAAGAAAAAAAAAACACGATAATTCCACTAGAGGACACAACATTTCGTACCTATATATTTCTTGTTGTATTGATTTATTACATAATATAATTTTAATTATAATCAGAACAACACCGAGCTTTACGTAGTAGGCCGAATGACGTAGGACAATTTAGGAATTTCGACTTGACCGAAGCTCCGGCTAGTTTATTTAGAAAATGGCCGAAGCAGAAAACGAAGATCCGGTCGGTCGATATTATTAATATAATTTTCAATAGTGTCATGGTGAGCGCTAGGAAAATTCTGATATTACTGATCGAGACAAATAATTCATTTTTCATTTTTTACAATACCCACTAGGATAAACAAAACGAAAAAGTATTTACCTTTTATTCGCATAACCGTACTGGCTGAATGCACAAAAGGGGACTTCGTTAATTATCAAAACGAATAAAGAAATTTATGTCAATTGTCATTTGTTTTGGCGCCAATGCTATAAAATGTTGATTAAGTTTAAGACATAAGTAGTAGAGTAAGAGGTAAGGTATCCTAATTATACATGCAGATTAACAATGTATTATACGTGTTACTATAGGTGTACCTCTGTCCAACCCTTCGGGGAATACAGGCGTGATGTTACGTAAAAATAAAAGAATCTAGCAAAATTTCTACATGAGTGAGACTATTATATGTTTCTGTATTATATTTTTATTGTATATTATGTGTTTCGCGTTTAAAAGTACCGATAAGTAGGTAGCAGTTAATAAAACTTTATCGCAGTATGAGAAAAGATAATCTGTATTTGGTAAACATAAAAATATACTTAATTATTATCAAAATGATAAATAAAGTAGGCACTACTTTATTGATGTATGACGTAAATATTCTTTTTTAATCGTGACCTGGTTCCATTCAAACTCGTCACCCATATTTTCTAAGTTCTTTATTTGAATAAATAAAAAGCGAACTGTTTTTTGTCAACAGTCGACGCAATGCAACGAAAGGGCGTGCCTTGGAAGTGTGATGGCCATCCCTGGCCGTGGGGAGGTGCCAAGAGAGCCCGAAGAAGTTCTCAACGATGCCAAGGATTTTCTCGGACAGTACTTCGCGTCTATACGAAGGTAAGAAACTACCAAATACGGTTCTAAAATTACAAATCAATGTTCCTGCTCGCCAAGACACTGTGTACATTTGCAGAGACGAAATTAAAATACAGACCAAATTAGTTTTTCAGTCAGACAGAGTCAGGGAATTTACTCTAAAAAGCTACATTTTTTTTAATCATTTATTAGGGAGGGTTTGTTCACATAGCGAACATGTCACCCTCATATAAAAAGCTACATAGATGCAAAAATTCGACCGTACGTAATGGTATAATGAAGGCGAGGCTGGAACCTTTGTATATCACTATAGAGTTTGTGCAAAGTTGACGCACGACTAATTGTTGCCCAGTTAATTTCTGAAGGATATCGGCAGCGACGGCCGCTAATTAAATTATTTAAAAAATCTGTAATTACAGCACCTAATAGGCTCATTACTGGGTATAACTGATCTAGATAGATACATTTTACGCACGGTGCATATAAGACTTGAACAAAAACCTATCTTTATTAAAAGCTAACTTATCCTTTTAACATAATATTCAAATGTACACACCTGCCCGAAAATGAAAAGCCAGATCTTCAAAATAAGGATTATAACGTCGTATAATCGTAAAAAATAACTTTTGTTCCACACGAATATTATGCTAATATCACGGTGAGAGTACAAAGCCATTCATAATGGACTTGTTTTGACACCTAACAACGTTTATTTCATTGGATTGAAGAGGAGGAAATTTTATTATTTTTCAAACGTTGATATTAGATCCTGACAAGATTAGTAGCTTAGAGAATTCATTTTATTTGAATAGGAGTTTTGGTTCAAGAATGTAGAATTTGTGCATTCTCAACTAAGTTACATTTTGCTTAAGAGAAACTGAATTTTCGCATAGCACAAAAGACTAGTTTAATTTTCTTTGTAATTGAAATATATCCAGTTGGTTTATTTTGTAGGGCCTTGACTGGTTAGTTGATAAACTTGGCTACCATTTGCAATAAATTGCTTCAAGGGATTTGAGCATTACTTAAGGCTTTATTCGCCCCATAAAATTAGGGTACAGAAAGTCGAGATTACCTACATGAGCTGTTTGGGTTTCAGAGCAATATGTGATGTTTGTGAATTCGTATATGAGAAAATTGTTTTAGGCCAAACTTTGGGCACTAAAATTTTATTGTTGCTGTATAATTTCACAATTTTATATGATATGTGAAGCTCTGCTTTGAATGTGGGTCTTTTATCAAACGACTTCGTAGATCAAATTTACAAAAGTCTTAAATTCACTGACAGATAACGCACGACTTAAACCACGCTTACCTAAACGGTTTTAAAATATTAAATTTATTGTAACAATTCCATATACATCGCAAGTAAGCATTCAGGAAAGATTTTATAAAATTCACCCCCTGAAACGTTTAAAAAGGGGTTGAAAGTTTGTCATTATTGACTTTAGAAACCCGGAAATTGGAACTTAGACTTTTATTTGTAAGTAAGAGTTAGTTGTATCAATTCCACATGACATGTTCATAAATAATTTACGTCTAACAGAAATATTCAGATGACGCAAAAGAATTGCTATGCAATGATTAGGTACAAAAGAAATAGAAATACTTGCACTCAGCTCATTACATCACTTCTATTGAGTTTACTTCACTCCACAACTGGCCCTGTGTAAGTCTTTTGCTACGATGTCAAAGAAGATAAGTGCCGTCACTGTCACGAATTTGCTTGTCGCGAGTTTTATGTATGTAAGTTGTAAACTATATAATATTTATACTGGGCTAGGTTTTGTCGCGACTTCGTCCGCGTGAATGTCCGTTATCGCGGATACAGACAAAGTCGCGGATTAAAAACTATCCCAAATATTTCTACAGGATATAATCTATCTCCTAGCTAAATTTCATTATGATCCGATCAGCCGTTTGGTCGTGCAAAGGTAACAAACAAACAAACAGAGTTACTTTTGCATTTATTATATTAGCAAGCATGGATAACTACCCACGCAGGTAATATGGCATTAACCCAAGCAGGGTTAGTGCCATATTACCTGTCGCCTTGCCTGCCTGGGTTACACCTCAAATAATAAATTATTCAGTTATTGTAACGTTTACACTGGTTGCATATTTTTTTATGAATAAGGGGGACAGAGTATAAGAAAAAGCTGTATAGGTACAAGTGATAAACATGGCGCTCTATGAAGCCAAACTTTTTGCTATAATATATTAACTGACGTGTACACTGGTTTCAGTACTGTTCTCGTAGGTGGGTTACGAAATTACCTGTGTTTGGTAGACATAGGTTATATAATACATAAATTCACAGGGCAGGTCTTTGTTCTTCGGAGATATAGGCAAAGAAGTAAATTACCATAGTTTAGTCAAGTATGGTCTATCTAAAAGTCTTTTTTCTATTGCAGAGCCAATACGGCAGCCCACACAGCACGTTGGAACACGGTCCAGGAAGAGGTGGCGAAGACCGGTACCTACCAGCTGACTACCACTGAACTGGTTTTTGGCGCCAAATTGGCTTGGAGAAACGCTAGTCGTTGCATCGGGAGGATACAGTGGTCTAAGTTACAGGTACGAGGTTATTGATCCTTCAGTACTTTTTTTGAGCCTATTGCCACCAACCGGTCACAAAACCGGAATGTTTGAAACTGAGAAATTTTAAATGGAAAAACACAATATCACTTGTCCCCAGAAATGAACCCAGGATATCATGCTCAGTATAATCGCTTACGATAACTAGACCAACGATGCAGGCTAAAATATACAACATAAAAATGTTCTGGATAATAATTCATTCGTTCACACCTTCTCCTTTGCTACGTCTCAAGTTTTCTCAAGTTGTAGTTAAATAATGTTATCATTAAGCGCTGTTAGAACAATTTCAGTTCGTTATTTCTAACGAGGGAAAAAAACTGTAATGAACACTTGCTGACTGTCCATTTGTAGACGGCTCTTTTACACGAGCAAATTGCATAATGAAAATGTGAAAGAACTCTCGTGAAGTCAGTTGTTTTTAGATTCTTCACCGTACCGTAACTTTGTTTTAACTGGCCTTCTGTAATACATTATCCCTTTAAAAGAGGTTATCTAGCGATAAAAATAGTTTTTACATCACGTATTCTCAGGGCTTAAAATCATGAAAATAAATTACTAGGGCTGACTTATGTGACAATCTTCATAATACGAGTTTAAAATTATGTTAATGAGAACTTTAAATACAATCAACACGCCTGATAAGAAAGTAGATATAATATTTAACATATCTAACATCAATATGGGTCATTGTTCTTCGAACTGCCCGTCACCATAACTATACTGAACAAAAAAAAGACCGACAGCAAAAATGAGTAGGTACTCGAGAATCAATTATTAAACTAGTAGCTACTTTACTTGCCTAGCATAGTCTTTAGCGAAGTGCAAGAAAAACGGGGACTAAATGAATTTGCTGACTCTAATGAGAAAACTCCCATTTCGCACAGTGAGAGTAAAAAAACTGTAGACAATTAACGGCTAGTTTTCCGTGAAGGTTCCCCCAAGCTTTCACTAGAGGTCTCTACAGTTGATAGCCAATTTATTTGTCTCTTGAAATTTTAATTTCGGAAAACATTTCACTGAAAATACTCTGATTTTACAGTGATTCTATAAAATAACTAATTACATTGTTTCAGAATTCGTTACAAAAAAATTTAGAACCATTGAATCCCAGAAAGTTTATATTAATTTTAATAATTCCGGGTCCATTTAACTAAGAATTTAGCTAGAAAATAGTAGAATAAAACTAACCATCAGAATGTTCCCGTTCGCAATTATTTCTGAATAGACGGTCTCAGAAATGTACTTGATATGCCTACACAGTACACAGCACTGTGAATGAGTACAATTAGCTGTCTGTTTGTTTCAAGTTAGAGCAGATAATAATAATAATTGTTTCAAGCCTGCCTTGAACAATGCCTGAACACAAGTAATGTAACATCTTCAGTGGCTTTAGAAAATTCCCTTTGACTCTCAAATTGAATTAGACGATTGTCTAGAAATATTTAGATGGAACCCTTGGGGATCGGTTCTAGTTTCTTGTCAAGTTATTTATTAATACTTAGACTAAAACAAAAACAAAATACCCTTTACTTTTCGTTGAAGATTTGCGAAAAAGTTTATAACCTTAATATTTTTGTAATTAGAACCGCTAACAGACGTTGTCGTAACGACTTTAATTCATTCGTTCATTTCCATTCACTCTCGGTTGGGGCAGGATGAGGGTGACTTAAATCGGCATTACCAGAGCCGACTGCTAAATCCTTGTGATGTTCGCGAGTACGTTTTGTAATTACGCGGCTTAAACAGATTGCTTCGGTTAATCGGGATGAACGATTTGATTATAGACTCGTGGTCTAGAGGGGCTATTCTGAGAATCTTATCTGTTTCGATACTTCAATAAAAAAAGCCAAAAGATTACCGAAAAAATCTTATAAGTTTGACGGCTTGGTCGTTCTAGCCTCGCTACAGGGTATCACGGTTCCCTTTGGTAAAATTGGTTGTCAGACTTGCGGGCTTTTGACCCGAGACGCACGCGCCGCACATTCAGGCATCTGTGGCAACATAGCTCACTAAGGGGTGGTTTTTTTTTCAGAAGGCTGTTGAATCGACTTCGATCTTAGTTATGTTTCATAAAAAGTAATTTTGAAGATAATCTTTAATAGATAACAAGATAGATAAATAGGTAGATAGGAAGTTCTGATGGGTGTAAGAGTCTAATTGTTTTTTATGCACTTTCACTATGGTGAGATTATTTTGTTACAGAAAAGAAAATATTTTCATAACCGGTTAATATTTTTAATGTAATGAATGACGTCAGCATTTTTCACCGATTGGTTAAAGTTTATAAACTTGAGAGAATCCAATGATGCGCAAAATCTATTTTTAATCTATCAGTACGTTGAGATGCTGAGTCATAAGCGACAATTAATCTTAGTGTTGACAGTTCTTAATATATTTTGATGAAGATTACATTTAATTGATCTGAAGCAGCTACTTCACAATGAATTGCGACAGATTAAACTACTGAAGTAAGATACTATGTAGAGAGACCCTTTAATCAAACAATAAAACCAGCCTATTTTTGTCCCACTGTAGCGCAAAAGCTTCTTCACATACAAAAAACTCAAAAGCATTAATCACCATGCTTGGTTAAGGCGGATTGGCAATTTTAGTTAATAATATACTAGGGCGTTCCAACGATATTTGCCTTCGTGTGATGTCCAAGATAAACTTAATAAGCACAAAAACGAAAAAGTCACATTAGTACTTGCTTCACAACCTCGCACATAAGAGCCTAGACGTTAACTTAATTCCGTACACCAGACCTTCATTTTTAAATCTAATTTATCCAAATTTATTTGGAAGGTACAGAAATGATTACACAAAATTGCGTGATCTAATTTTACAAGTCTAACGCTTTACCCAGACGTAGACCGAACACTTATGTATCAATATCTGTTGCAGAAGCTTATATCTACTGCGCGAATGACAAAAAAAACAAGCTGTCTCTGTCCCACTGCAGGGCTAATGCCTTTTATCTCAGCTTAAGAACTAGCATTAATCACCACGCTTGCTTGAGCAAAAATAGCCAACTCACCTTGAGGTGAGTTGGCTATTTCAGACCTACGTATAAGTCCAGGTTACCTCACGATGTTTTACTTAACCGATGACAATGATGTCTAAGATAAACTAGGATAGAAAGTAGGTACTCATGAATTGAAAAAGTCACATTGTGTTCATACATGGGAGGCGAGGCTAGGCTCTCGATCTCAATCTGATAAAAAAGTATTAAGGTATAAACAGACAACATTGCGAAAATCCGACACTCAAGCCACAAAACAAATCCTTGCATTTTTTTCTCTAAATAAAACAACCCTGAAAATAAATGTCTAAATTACAGAATAAGCCCCGCGGCGTATCGTGCTCTCTCGTTAGCTGAGCGATGCGACGATTGCCTACCATTTACCACTTTGCCTAACATTTATCTACGAGTATCTTATTCGACACCCGATGAGATTTTAACGAATTTCGTTAAAGCTTGACGAATTAAGAAACGGATTTAGGGAATGAATTTGAATTTTTTAATGGAAGTTGGACTGAAATATCACTTAGGTTTAACAATTTACGTAATATTGCTCGATAAATGTACATGGAACGCATGGGTCGCAATATTTAGCAATCTAAATATTCTTACTTGCTTTCACCAGAAACTTGCAACTTTTTTACTGCGACATTGGTCTAGTGATCGGTAGTGCTACTGCTCAGCATTAGGTCCGACTCACGGGTCGGACAGTGTTATTGGGATATTCCACCTAGAATTTCTCAGTAGCAGCCTAGAGTCTGTGAAATTGTGGTCAAGATATAGAGGTTGATGACAATAGGCTCGTTCCTATGAAATAGAATTTAATCATTAACAAATTGTGGGTGTACTGTAGGTACCCACACCTCTACCTAACCTTTAATGGAATATAGGCATGATGTGGTGTAAGAAATTTCAACTTAATTAAAGTACCTATAAGGTTTCAAAGGTGTATAAAAACAGCACAAAAAAACAGCACTCTAGAATTCAGTGTAGTTTTAATAAAGCTAATATTACACCCTGAATCCGGAATGTTGTATAACATTCCCAAACGGTATTCAGTGAATTCTTATAAAGCTCTCCTTTGTGCTTCGTGTATGGGTAGGTAGCTAAAGGTGCGCTTACACGGGCTACTACTGTTGCTCAACTATTGGCAATATTGGTCAAACATGATATCAAGATCGGGCAATTACACTACAACAATATCATAACTCAAAACGATCATGCCCACTGAATTCATTTTTCTTGTCTCGGTTATGGGGGTTGCCACCCCTCATAATTTTTTTTCCTGCTTTTTAAGGTTATCCAGAGTCCCCCTTTTTTCCAAATTTCGTCAGTGTACTTTGTGCCAATGTTTTACGAGTTAAATGTGGCATGTGTACAGACAGACGCCAAGACAGACAGCCCAAAATTATAACCCTCAAAATTAACTACCTACAAGGATTACAGGTAGTTGTTCCGGGTCTGGCTGTTTGTATATGTGACTTTAAATGTTTGTAAAACGCACCTACGACACAGGAGATATTCCTAGTGTGGGGCAACGTTTGTATAAAAAAAAATGTTTCACTACCTCCTACAATCATTTCTGAAAACACTGCCCGTGTAAGCGCAGCTTAACGATTAACCGTAAACATTCGTGTCATGTTCGTGCAACAGGTATTCGATTGCCGGCAAGTGACTACTACGAGCGGCATGTTCGAAGCGCTGTGCAATCACATCAAATACAGCACCAACAAAGGGAATATTAGGTGAGATTTTTACTATCAATAGAGCTGCATTATTTTCTGACTGAACGTGGAGTTTATGTGATGATTTTTTGTTTGTATGTTCATTAAGGATGTTTAAAAAAGAATACCCACATCAAAACTACTATCACAATGTAAGGAAAAGGCCTGTCTTGTCCTCACATACAGAAGGCATAAGCGATTGATCACCACGCTTGCTGAAGGCAGATTGGTTTCTTCTCAATATTTTCCTTCACCAATGTGCGTGATGCCCAAGATAAATTAAAAAAAAAAACACATTCTTTCTTCTCTATACATGAACAAACAAGACTAATACCACTGTGTTGGTCAAATATTGACGACCAATGTTTTGCAGCGGGCGAAGGTCCGCCTGCGACGCAGGAAGTTGCGGGTTAGATTCCCGCCCAGGGATAAATGTTTGTACGATCTACAAATATTTGTTCCGGGTGTTCCTGGGTATTTGCTATATATAATAAAAAATATCTATCCATGTAATGTATTATATTAAGTATACATCTAGTACCCATAACACAAGCTCTGCTTAGCTTGGGGCTAGATGATGCTGTGTGAATTGTCCAGCATTATTTATTTATTATTGGATTTCATTTTATGAAAATTTAAATTAAAAACAGGACACATTACTAAGTCAACCCTTATTACCAACAGATCAGCCATGACGGTGTTTCCTCAGCGTACAGACATGCAGCATGACTACAGGATATGGAACAGCCAGCTCATCAGCTACGCTGGGTACCGACAACCGGACGGTACCATACTCGGTGACCCAATGCACTGCGAGTTTACTGAGGTAAGCATGAGCTATTAATGAGCTGGTCACACATTGTCAGATTTGCCAGATTAAACACTGCCTGAATTACAGCCATGTAACAAAATGGTTGCTGATTTAAAATTAGGCACACACTCAAGAGTTTGGATAGGGATATATGTAGTTATATTCAAGGCGTGTTATATTATATTCAAACGTATGAGAATGAAGATGAATATGGGTTCGCGTGGGTACAAGACAACACACATAATAAACAAAACTGAAAGCTTTCGCAATAACAACCGACCTTTATTTCATTTTCACCAAAGTTTCAGAACAAAACCCTATTTACTTTCCAGTCGAATAACTCCAAACCGTTTCCATATCCCTCTGCGTCTCCATTCACAATAAAAGTTTTACACTAGATCGTATCACACGATTGATGGTCATTGAAAAAAATTCAGTTATTGCATCCGCCACAAATAAATCATTCAACAGCTGACATATCTCGTTCCCATGCACCTGCTACACGCAAACAATACTAAAACTAAAACTACGTATATTACACACATCATTGTTTACACAGCCATTGTTTAGTGTTGGGCCTCCTGTTTATTTTAGAATGACTGATTACGTGAATAAAACAGCCTAGCACAACTAGTTATTTGTTTAGGATATCACAATTGCATATTTGGGTCATGTAATCACGTTTGTTAATTCACAAAATGTCTTTTTTGGAGTAGGCTTATTAATGTTGAATCAGAAATGTAAAAATAATAAGTGTTTACTTAGTAATATACAAGGTGGCAGTGACGTCAAAGCACAAACTGATGCGTTGAAAGTACATGATTCTGGTCCGCCCAGCGTAGAAATTGTTCGTCGGCGTTTTTTATAAAATATCGTCAATGGGGCGAAGACCGTCAGTCGGTTAAGATCGTACAGTAAGAATAAACGACGAATACTTATTAGCTACAAAGAAAGCATGGCCTAAGATACAAAAATGTAATGTTTCTTCGTATTTCTTTCTTAACGATCATAGCCTATGACACACACAGACGATCTTAGGCTACTGACGGTCTTAGCCTACTAACGGTCTTCGCCCCATCGACCTTCTACATTAAACTTCATAAAAAAAAATCATAAGGTCTCAAATGAAATAAGTGAAATATTTACTTTTGATTAAAAATCTTATTGGATCAATCTCGTTTGTCAAATACTGATTTCTAAATTTTATGAAACATAATTTAGAAATCATAATTTCAAAAAAATCTTAAGAAAACGTATAAAATAGAAAAAAACGGACCAAGGCTGGGCAGTTCAGAATCACGTTATGAACTTATAGTATCCGGTTGAGGGTCGACATCCCTTACACCCTGTACATTGACAAAAATGTCGCAAGATATTAGATGAATATATTTTTTCAATATCCCCGCATTTTTTTAAGTATAAAATTCTGGCATGCAGTAGCAATGTACTTTACTAATATGTGCATTTGTGCAATTCTATCACTTCAAACCATCCAGCTCCAATTGAAATTCTTGACCCAATAAAACTTAACTGGCAATCTTCATGAATCACAATCCCACTTGGTACTTTCTAATTGACTGCTTCGGGTTCGAACACATGCGAACTACTAGTTGATGCAATAAATATTGTTGCAGCTTTGTCTCAAGTTGGGGTGGAAGCCCCCCAAGACGGCGTGGGACATCTTGCCCCTTGTCCTGTCCGCTAATGGAAAGGACCCGGACTACTTTGACATCCCGAGGGAACTTGTCATGGAGATAAATATGACCCATCCCACGTAAGTTGACGATTATTGCGTAGTTTAGTTACGTTTTTAGAAATATATTTTAGTTTTGCCTACATATAACTATGTAGGTATTTGCATTGAGTTTTAACTTTAATATCAAATAACAAAAGAAAAAAATTATCGATACAACATCATTTAAAAAGTACAGTAAAGATTTAATTAAATATTAACTATGTTCGGAAAAGATCACGTTCGTTGAGAATTTTTTAAATGAAATTTTAGCAGCATAACCTGTTGAATACCAGTAACTGCAGCAATGTATTATTAAAATTCGCTGAAGCTGACCTTTAACGTATTGAACGAAAAAGATAAATGTGTTACGTAGAAGTAACGTCGTCTTTTTGTAGGAACAAGAGAAGTATGACGTACACTTATTGAATAATACCGTAAATCAAACATTCAATGATAAGTCAACTACAGGAAACTCACGCATATCTGGATTCGATAAAATATTCAAAATTGTAGTAAACAAAATCACTTTATTATTCATCGTTCAGATGTGTATGTAAAATAATTAACTAAATTTTTAGGGTTTCGTATCATATATCGGTAAAAAAGGAAAACTTATGGTCTGACGTTCCGACTTGGTGTCTATCTGGCACGACTGCTTATTTGATTACTATAAATGCTATCAACTTGAAGTTTAGAACAGTTCCAAAGAATGCTTGCCCGTTTGGATACAAGTAAAAAAAACTTATTTCATAGCAAGTTTTGAACTAGGCCTAATGGTGCTAACATACGAAACATATAAACACACATTTGCACATTATGAAATATAATTTTATTTTCATTTATGCTACAAAGTTCTTACTTTTGATGACCAAGGTTTAAAAAAATACTACCCCCTGTTATCTCATCTAGTAAAGAAAGCGAAACACTGAAATAAATCTTCACTAAATTAATGTATGTAGGTTAACGTAAATATTATAGAGAAACTAGCTGACTCAGCAAACGTTGTTTTGCCATATGGAGGTCGGTGATAGAAGGGTGAAAATTTGAAATTGTATGTATTTCTCAATGCTAAATCATAATAAAATAAAAAATAAAAATTTAGTCCAAGAAATTAAAATAAAATGTTAGGGGTGGGCAACCCTTATCACTTAGGGGTATGAAAAATAAATAGTAGCCGATTCTTAGATCTACTGAATATGCATATAAAATTTCATACAAATCGGTCAGGCCGTTGCGGAGGAGTATGTTAACTAACATTGTGACATGAGAATTTTATATATAAGATAACCTGCTGTCTCTAACCTGCACAGGTTTTTAGAAAACCGTAAAAAGTATACTACAATTAAAGTTACTTTTGCAGTCGCAGACAGTGTAAATGTAAAAAAATGATTTTCATACCAAGCTACGGAACCAGTGGTGTGCGAGTCCGATTCATTCTCAGCCGGTTTAAATTGTTCTAAGATGGTCTTGACATTTGCGGCATTCATATTATTATCTAGTAAATTAGTAATGACTGGTTTTAATACTTTTAATGCTTAGTAGGTAACACAGGTTTCTATTATATTATGTAGAAAATTAACTTCATCTGGTCGTTTCGTTGGTTTTCCTTCACCTACTTTTTTGGGGGTTTCCCACATCTGAAAAATCTTTTAGTTCCGATTGGATTGAGACCTAATTATTTTTATTAAGATTTGACGATACTATCTTTCATTTACGCTCTCCTTGTCAACACTTTTTTTTTGTTGTGGTTTTTCTATATCAGTATAATAAATATCAGCTACATTTTTGGGGGTTTCCCAAGACGCAGAAATCTTTTAATTTCGATTTGATTGCTTTGGCACCATATTTCACGCATATTTTTGTCAAGATTTTACGACATTATTTTTTGCTAACGCTTTCCTTATTAACATTTTTATTTAGTTATGGTTTACTATGACTTTCCGTACAATGCCACGCAAGATAAATTCAAAGTATCTCTGCATCATATGTCAGCAGTATCAGAGCTTTGCGAAAGAGTTGGTCCGAGAAAATACAATGTTCATAATATACTTGTAGGTGGGTTGGTTCGCATTTTAGATACATGACGGCACCGTATAGAAACTTCCATTGTATTGCAATTGTCCGAAGGTAGCCTACCAGATGGGCAACACAACAAATGAGGTATACTTTGAACTACAAAATATACATATCTTTCTAATTACGGTACGGTTGGCGCAGTGGCTGAGCGAACGACTGCTGCGACGCGTGTCGTAGGTTCGATTCCCGCACGGAACAAACATTTGTATGGCCTAAAGTTGCTTGTTCCTGGTCTGACTGTTTGTGTATGTGACTTAAAATGTTTGTAAGCGCACCGACGACACAGGAGAAATTCCTAGTGGGGTGCAACGCTTTATATAAACTCCTATCTTTTATAATGCTTGTTATACTTATGTCTAGAAAGCTCGCCAAACACGACAATTGCTTGTTTCAAATCTTCAGAAAATTACTTATTACAAACTTCCTCCTCACGAAATAATTACGTAAATGTTACTCTCCCTCGGTCTACACCTACCCAAAGTTCTTACATTCGGAAAACGCTTTTCGAGTACTTGAGATGTTATTAACACATCTGTACGGTTGCCCTTCCTTCTTATAAGAAACCCTTAGTCCCTTCTTACAATACCCCAAGGAAGAAATGGGTCCATTCGCAGCTGAGGCTTCACGGTAATATTAGGGACATAAATGTAAATAACTTACAAAAAAAAACATGTATTTTTTATAATAATTACAAGCATGACTGAGTTGAATCTTCATTCGCCTCCACGCGTAATTTGAACGTACTTACAAATTTTCACATCATTTATTTGCTGAGCCAACCAGTTAACGTTTCATGCTCATTGCGTCGCATTAGAACACCCGTCAAACACTCCTCGTGGGTGCTTTAACATAGGTACACAAATCACAGCATACAGCTCTAGAAATATATCTATATAAATAAAAATTTGCTCCGAAAATACGAGAAATACATTATCGGCCCTGAGTACAAAAGACAGCTTATTTTTTCATGTCATAGTATTTAAAACATTTCTAATTTATATTTTATTAATATTCGTACGTCTAACTATTTATTTAAGCGTAGATACATTATTCCTTAACCTTTGTAAGGACGGCGTCTTAAGAAATCGTAAGCATAAAAGATTCATTTGTACCACATTCCCAAGTTTGACACAACGAAGTTGAACATTTCCTTCGATCCCCTCTTTACAACAATGTAAATACTTTTGAGTAACAATAGACGTATTTAAATTTACCCAACGTTTAGCCTAAGGACTAGTTTGTAAAACTTAAATGGGATCAGGAAAATACATTGGAACAATTTCGGCTTGACACTTGCTACACACACATCACTACACTATTTCTATGCTACATCGTCTTTCTAATGGACCTACATTTAGGGAATAGTTGAAAACAAAAGTTCGAACAATGGAAGAATAACGAAATACGAGTGGTTTGTGTGCTATACACCGATGACTAAACATACCGTTTTAAAAACCTATATTCATGAGCAGTATAATTAGTATTTTGACAGATTGGTTAACACGCTGTTCTGAACGTTAGCTGACCCATTTCCCACAGTACATGTGTATTTTAGCTCATAATTTGCTGATGCAGTTTGTGATTGTTATTCTGTAGACCATACCGCGAAGCCAACGATGTAGGCACGTTTACCATTCCAAAGCAAGAAACTTTTACGGTGTATGCAAAAAATGCGTTCCCAGAAATATATTGGGGAAAATGCAAAGAAAATGAAACGTATGCTTACTATATTTCCACAAACGAAACAGCAAGGAACCAACAAACTCCCCAACTATAAATCTAAACATTGTTCTGTAGCAGCAAAAAACTCGCTTCCTTCAGAAAGGTCGCAGATTTACGACGAAAACTATGTATTACACGGCAACGCACGTCTTTCTTATTTTCCATCAGGAATTTATGCCGGCATAAAAAGGTCTGGGAATGCATATAATGTCGAGAAGTGGTCCTGGGAACACGCACACATTCGGCGCAGATTGCTATCGTAAAACTGCGGTCCAGTGATCTCTAATCGACGTTTATATTGGTAATAAATTCGGCCTATTCAATAATGTATTGCTATTGATAATGTTAACAGGCGTTAATGTGTCATAAACAGGCGTGATAAGTTGTGATGGAGTCCGGTAATTCGTCGGCTGACATCATTTTCTTTTATTTTAATATTAGCCATTAGGTGTGATGTTTACGGCCATTAAATGTTTTGCTTTTAGTAAACTTTTCCTTGTACTAGAGAATTATTTTTGACACATATTTTAGTGCTGGGATAATTAATTATTTGTCGTACAATATATTAAATACTTACTTCCCACACAGTACAGTTCCCTCTTGAAGTTAATGAAAGAATAAGGGTCATTAAGCTTCTAATACCACAATAATCCTAAGACTCAGCACGATACAGCACCATTAGTACATACTTTCACGTTCGCACATTTAGAAGTTGTGCTTGAAGCTTTTACTGAAAGCAGAAAACAGATTTATTAGAAAACAAAGTGCATTTCTGTCCTTTATTTAAGAACAATACGGGTGTATATCTGTTATTACCTTTCCTAATAAGACATAAGTTCTTGAAAATATTTGACAAAACATCGTTATAGTATTATGTAAAATGTCCTCTTTTAAACATAGCCTCTACCCACATTTAATTTCAAGGAAATTGTTCATACACTGATTCAGATGAAATCATTTTCAAACGAATTCTTAGAAACCTTATAATAAGCTCACGAAAAATGGTGGATCGTTTTATATTTAGCGATGACGTGGCTAAAACAATGACTGATTTGAAAAAAAAAACTAAGCTATGTAGATACTGTATGTTTTCATATGGCATATTAAAAATATGTTACCGGCTGAAAAACTCAAATCAGGGGTAACGGTTACTCCAAGTAGGTTGCGAAGGTCAGGAGACAGTCTCAATATAAAATATTGATATTCAGACACATCTGGTAAGATCGGAACCCAAATTCAATCACAAATGGAAGCACACAATTGCACCTATATAAAAAAGAAAAATATAGAGTCAGATTTTTTTCTGCAGTCGTTCTGATTTCTTCAACAAAACGATTATCGTCTTTGTAATTTATTTGTGAAATAAAATCTAGTCTTGCCCTTTGTGAATCTCGTGAACTGAAAACCGTTTAGCCGTAACTACCAACAGGAGTGCGGAGATATACGTTGATATTTCAGCTTACCAGTGTTATGCTCAAATCATCGATTATTCCAGATAATTCATCATCCGCAATCTTCCCCACAGGTACGAATGGTTCGCTGACCTGAAACTCCGTTGGTACGCCTTGCCTGCCGTGGCCAACATGCGTTTCGACTGCGGTGGCATCGAATTCACTGCTAACGCCTTCAACGGCTGGTACATGAGCACTGAGATCGGTTGCAGAAACTTCTGCGATACTAACAGACTCAACATGTTGGAGGTAAGATCTTTGATTGGATTTAATAGCTCGTGTAATTAAATATTAGTCATCTTTAATCAACTTTGTCTATCACAGTCTATTGCTGGCAATAGGCTTTTTCTTAGTTGCGTCATAGTATACAGATGTTTGCCTTACGCGTCCAGCCTGTCGAAGTTGTCTGCCTAGCTGAAAAAATACTATTTACGTCAATTCTTTTTTGTGTGCCAAAGAACTGAGTCGTCGTCATATAGGACCCATTTACAAATATCCGAATGCAGCAGAATACCAACTAGTCCTACAGAATCCAGTTACTGGGTAATACGATAACCCTTGGTTAGACTGATGGTAAGACTTTCAGGTTTCTGACTACCAGTAAACACTTAAAGATCTATGAAAGACAGCCGGGACCGGAAAGGAAGGGTCTCAATTTGTAAGGGACCGATACCCATCCAAAAACCAATCTCGGCAAGTGAAGCTTAACCTTCGATCGACACTGCATCGATACGGCTGTTTTTATTTAGCCAAGAGCTCCTACCTACTATACTAAATACGGAAATATAACAAAAACTGTGATATATTTCTTTAAAAAGTACCTTAAGTTAAACAAATAATGGTTTTTTTCCATAAGTTACCTATAAAGATCAACTTGGTAGTAGTTACATCTCGAGGGACTATGTTGCTTCTAGGGCTAAGTGCAAGCTTGAAACATAGTTTATTTGTTGTTAAGCTTTTACCGGTTTACAAACACGATCAATGTTTAATACTCGTAAATGAACTGCATATGTATCTTATTCAAGGGAGACTCTTGCAGCAAAATAATAACAGCTGCACAGTTCGATCCAAGGTTAAGCACGGTCGCCGAGATCAGTCCGTGAATAGGTGACCATTCATTACATATCGAGACTGCTTTGTACCTCAGAAAGCACGACATGCCGTTGGTCCTAGCTGCCATTTGTAGATTTTTATTTTTAACAGTCGTTACGATAACTCAGAAGCTCGAATGTATATAACCAGTCTAACCAAGGGTTATCGTGTTACCCTATTACTGGGTTGTGTGGAGGTCAGGTAAAGAGTTGCTCCATATGAAACACTGGTATTCAGCTGCATCCGGTTAGACCCGAAGCCTACCCTAAGATGGTTGGGAAAAGATGGCTAGACAAATGATGATGACGTATCTCATAGTTTATAAATTTGTACAACAATAGAAAACATGTGGGATTCCCTGCCAACGTCATAACATTTCCGTCATCACAAACAAATTCCATAACAATTTCCACGAAACATTGATGCTAATCGATCTAAAATTAACTTATTAACTAGCCACTGAACTATAACAATATCTATCGTAAATACGCAATGAATCATACTGTAAAACAATAATTTGTACACGAGATTTCAAGTTGGTTCAGCGTTTGTATTGAGTTGAGTTCACATTAAACATAACATACATTCATACTAAAGTAAGGATTTTACGAATGATCGACGGCCTGTTTGATAGTCTAACAGCTTTGTGTGAGCATACATTTTTATTCATAATCGATTAAGTTAACGTTCACTTACATCAATTTGTATTAAATAATAGTGTTTCCAATTATTGTGACCACATGGCCCTTTATTCAGTTTCAGTACAAAATGAAGTTTCAATATGTATAAAAAGTCAAAGTGAAGAACGTGTGTTAATCGTACACATTCCCTATTTTTTGCATTCCACTCTGTGTCAAACGCTTTGCCCGCACTCGTCTCTCTTCTCGATGACATGTGACATGAATTCGCTCGTATATAAAATTAAGTTCCAATACAACTGAACGTGAGAGAGCGTACCTTTGAACGTGACTTCCACCCGTTTTTCACTAAGACTAATCTACGTCTAAATTTAATGACAAAATATATGAATTAACAAAGTATATTGTAGATACTATTAAATCGGCATTCATCGCGGCGTTCAATTAGGTGTCGCCTAGTGTTAGACAAAAACATAAATTGACGTTCTGTTATTGTAAATTCTCAAAATGTACCTTTATAATTTCAAACCGCGAACATAGCCAGACTGCGGTAAAACGTTGGTCGGATGATTGACGACTAATTACCGGCCAGTCGATCTCGTAATGTTTCGCTTTAGAAATTATGGTCGCATACGCTCAAAATAAAGCGTCATAAATGCTTTCATATGGCAGTTCGTAATATAATTTGTCATGCCTCAATGTCATTGAAATTTTAATTATTTTGAGCTTGTGTTTAGTGAAGTGTTCTTAGGCATACAGACTTAATATTGCAAAGAAAACTTTGTTTCAAAATACGTAAACCTAAGCTTTGTGAGTATTTTAAATCTGAAAATCATGTTGATAATACTGTCATTCCTACAGAAAGTAGCTCAGAAAATGGGCTTGGACACAAGGACACCAGTCACTCTTTGGAAGGACAAAGCGCTTGTGGAATGCAACGTTGCCGTTCTTCACAGCTTCCAACAGCACAATGCTACCATTGTTGACCATCACACTGCTTCTGAAAGCTTCATCAAGCATCTGGATAATGAGAACAGATTGAGGTAAGCATCTATGAACTTTTGATGGACCAAAAGATATCATATTTTTTCTTCAAGATTATTTGTGAAATTTATTGATGCCATTTGGCAGGTATCTATCGACATTCTCAGAGGTACCGAATATAAACAAAGGATTTTTATTAAAGTTATTTAAAATAATTGACATTATATAATTGACACAGGTGAAGTCCCCGGTTAATACTGGTTACTGGTAATTTTTAGTAGTAGAAGAAGCTACTACCAACATATGCCAGACACTCAGTGTACAGAGTTGATAACAAAATGTAATGTTCACAAATTTTTGTTAGTAAAATAAGATTTTGTGAATGCACCAAAATAAAATTTATTATTATCTGTGTCACAGTGTGTGCACAGTTACTTGCGATAAAAAAAAACACCTGTTTAAGCGACACGTTGGTTCCCCCCTTCCGGCTTTCGTGGTCGGCCCTGTACCCATAAGCTGCGTAGAACAAACATAGATAATCAGATTAATGGCGCTGTGGACCAAGGCCTCCGGATCCGGCACATTAAAAGTGGACAAATGAGCGTAATTTAACGGCTAACATTTCTGCAATCGTCAATTGAGACTAATCTCCTTATAATTAGCACGTTTAGTGTGTTTTTCACATTCTAATTTAAAATATCCCATTTTACATATGACTATTCCCATGGACACTTATGAAAGGTTAAAAGCTAGGTGCACCGTTTCTCTTCGTCCAGAAAGAAACTCCATAGAAGCTTTTTTTTTAATAGTTGGCTTTTACAACCTTTCTATGAGTGTTAAAAGGTATGAGAAGATAGAGTAAAAGTACTGAACCAAGATGTATTTTAAACGAAATGAGAAAATAATAACAAATATATCGTGACATTTATGTTAGTATCTTTTGTATTTAAAGACTTTTTATATTTTACAACCATGTTATCAATTAGTGAAAAATATGAAATAAAACCTTAACTCTTATTATGTCGAGAACGTTTCTTTAAAACGTTCTCGACATAATAAGAGACGCAAATTGTACTACGAAATCTATTAAAGTTTCGACATTGTCGCGCCCGCTTGTAGTAAACAGATTGCGGATGAGAAAACTAGACTTAATTACAAACAGACCCGGTTGGTCATTAAGCTGTCAACACTAGAGCCTTGCAGATGGACCGATTATCTTAGACATGTGGTCAGAAGGACATGTAAACATCAATGTTATGAGCTATCGTGTGATTGTTTGGGTTTGCAGCTTCACTTTACTAAGAGACTGTATCACCAGTGACGTCATTAGGCAGACATTTATCAGTGTCTTAAGTATTGTACAATCATCCTCCTCGATACTGTTACAGTTTTTGTGGTGGACGAGTTGGATATCGATAAATGGACTATTTTTTTGCTTCAGTTAAACTCAGGTTCCAAATCTTCGAGATAAAAATGACGAAGCTTGTTGCCTACCACATTTAGAGGTGACTCAAATCTTTGCTAATGTTACAAAAAAACGTATAGGTAGCACCAAGGAGATTTACTCTTCAATTATACACATACATACCTTATAGTATTATATAAGTATTCTGAGAATCAATAGACTTGCTGTAATGCTAACAAGCGATCAAATAAAGCTAGCCATTTTAATTGGAAACCAATTCATAGAATGAGCCGTCTGAAAATTATAGCGACTTGGTTGTTAGATCTCAAAGCGCGTCCAATTAGGGAATTTCTAGGAAATGAAAATTCTCGATTCGTAATAGATTTTTCCCCAACATTTAATTATGACTATGGTAAGCCTAAATCGTATCTCATGTAAACTGTTTATTGATTTAGCCGCCATTTCACAAGACCGACAACGTGGATATCAAATTTAAACCAAGTTATAAATTTTAAAGCAAATAAAGCGCTGTCAACTGTCTACGCTGGTAGTGTAGCAAATTGAAACCAATTTATAGTATGGTCAATTAACGGTTGGCTGTCTCGTAAAGTTATCAGTAGGTTAGGTAACGCTTCACAATTGTGTAGTGTTGCGTACCGAATATGATTGTTAACATAAACAGACGCTTGTCATTCAACGATCAGCTGGTCTATCGACAATACTACACGACGACACGGTTGGCGCAGTGGTTGAGCCATCGGTTGCTGCGCCGCGTGTTGTGGGTTCTATCCCCGCACGGAACAAATATTTGTATGACCTACAGGTAGTTGTTCCGGGTCTGGCTGTTTGTGTATGTGAGTTTAAATGTTTGTAAACGCACCCACGATACAGGAGAAATTCCTAGTGTGGGGCAACGTTTTTTTAAAAACAAAAACAAATACTCAATACTCAATACTTTTATTGCTTTCACAAGTTTACTTAGATGGTAGGTTTACAAAGTTATGATCATTGTGGACCCTGTCGGGCACTGCAATAGTAGAATATCGTGTCAACAATTCTACGATATGGAGATGGCGGGATGAATGGGATTCCTTCGATAAAGACTGATGGCACTCTAGGGTTATTTGTGACTAGTTCGTCTCTCTCCAAATCTCCAATATTATGGATACGCAAAAAAAAAGAAAAAAAATTCGTCATCTCTTTCTACGTTCAGGGCATTCCTGCTGTATTCTCCATTGAAGCGGTTTCAAATCTACTATCCAATGAATCATAGCATTGTTTATACAAACATTATTTAACAGCGTAATAAATGCGTACAGCATAACTTTGATTCAGTTCTACAAATACGGTGTGTAACAAAAGGAAGCGGCGTAAATTGCCGAAATTATTTCGTGAGCTAATCGAGTCTAATCCAATTTGGCCGTCCTCGGGAACAAGATTACGTTATACAGTTTAGGTGACAATTTCGAGGGTCGTCTGCGGTGCATCAAATTTATTTACATCACGCTGTTTTTAATTCTACCGCCAAATTAGGGGATGGTTTTTTTCTAAGTAGAAAAAGTAATAATGTGGGTTTGTAACAGTGGCCATTGCCAAATAAATGTAATTTAATATTTTTGTTTGATTAAATGTCTAACATAATATTCAAGTGTCAAGTTTCAAGTGCCGCAAGACAAGTTTATCCTGGAATTGAGTCTTAATATTTAACTTTACTAAAGGTGCACCTCTGCCCAACCCTTTGGGGAATGGAGTGGTAATGTTATGTGTTTTAATATTAAAATATATTGTTGTTATGTTGGCGACACCTACGTCTATCGTTGTCGTCTGTCGCGGCAGTTCGTATACTTCTGAATACAATGATACTTTCGAATCAGTTGCTTTGATACGAAATCTGAAACAAGATTAATGTAAGCATTTTGTCGCTCTGACATTGACACTACTAGCACATACTAAAACTATGACGGCGATAGTGCCACCGTACCTGTCAGAATGTATATATTATATATATGAACAACTTTGAACTTGTACAGTACAAGTTCAAAGAGAATGTAGGTACTTATAGGAACCAGTAGTATGAATGTTCGCTGTCGCCTGTCGCTGCTGCTTATCGCCAGTGACAGACTCAAGCCTTAAAGAAAACGTAGTTGCATATTCAATCAATCACTGCGCGATTAATTAAAGATTAGTACATATCAATGTAGCAAATTCCAAAGATATCTTATATGTGGGCGTTAGTTACATTATTATTTTAATAGACGCCATGTTATGTAAATAAATACTTATATAACAATACCGGCTTGCACACTATATACTGCCAATTAATTATGAATAACTAATGAATGAATAATTCATTCAAACTACATTTTAACAGTGAGATTTGACTGAATTTCCTTGAAAAGCATATTTATAATTGCATACATTGTGGTAATTATATCATATTCAATAAATAATTTAACTTTATAATATCAAAACTCTAAGTTATAATGTTCACCTTTTCCTGCTAGACAACGTTTAGCGCTTGACTCGCTCTATCTCCGTATGTTTTTTTTTCTGCTATGCTAAGTTTTATAACATGACTCCTGTATTATTAGAGGTGTACCTATACGCACATTTGCGAGCCTATTGCCATGAACTGAGCTCTAGTCTAGTTCCAAGCTGCTACAGAGAAATAATATAATCATGAAACAATAAATGAATATATGATGGAATTATGATAATAATATTAAATCAATAGATCTAACAAAAAATGTTTATTAAAAACATAAAATACTATATAAATAAATCTTAGAAATGATGTAGGTATTATAATGCTTGATGACTGTACTAGGATAAACCTGTATCACAGGTGGCATGAGTTCTTATAATAGGTCTTTACCTATGAAATTGCCGTTTTGTATGAAACAATTTAAATGAATTTTTTTCATGTATTTTTTATTTGTATTAATCGAAGTAATCACCCATGCAATCAATGCATCTTTGCCAACGCAGTGGCAGTTTATTGATGCCCTTCTTAAAGAAATCAGCTGGACGGGAGGCAAAAAATTCTTCAAAGGCATTTTGTACTGCCTCTCGGGTATTGAATTTTTTTCCCGCCAAGAAGTTATCCAAATTCTGGAAAAAGTAGTAGTCTGTAGGCGCAAGGTCTGGTGAGTAGGGCGGATGACGGAGAGCTTCCAACCCCAGTTCTTGCAACTTGGAGACCGTCTGCTGTGCAGTATGAGGTCGCGCGTTGTCGTGCAGGAGCAGCGGAGACGAGCGATTGACCAATGCTGGTTGGAGATGTGCCAGCTTCTCCATCATTGTGTTCAATTCTTCACAGTACACATCTGCAGTAATGCTCACCCCGTTTGGTAAGAAGCTGTGTTGAATCACACCGGCGCTAGACCACCAAACAGTGACCATCACTTTTCTTGGGGTAAGTTTTCGTTTAGGGCATTGTTTAGGTGCTGAACCAGGATCCAACCAACTTGCTGAGCGCTTGCGGTTATCAAACAGAATCCATTTTTCATCGCAGGTAACAATGCGGTTCAAAATTCCTTCATTTGTGTGTCTGTTGAGCAGTGCAAGGCACGTCTCGACGCGTACTTCGCGCTGGCGATCATTGAGTTCGTGGGGCACCCATTTGTCAAGCTTTTTTACCTTGCCAATTTGACGCAAATGGACCAATATTGTTTTGACGCTAACGTCGAAAGCTGCTGCTAATTCAGCCGTAGATTGCGTATCATCAGCTTCCACAATCGCCTTTAATTCGTCATTGTCGACCAAAGTCTTCGGACGACCGCGAGGTTCATTTTTCAGGTCGAAATTTCCAGAACGGAAGCGAGCAAACCAATAACAGGTAGTGCGTTGGTTTGTAGTGTTAGCTCCGTAAACGTCGTTGATGTTGCGTGCCGCTTGTGCCGCGTTGCTGCCACGACGGTACTCATATTCCATAATTACTCGAATTTTTAACGTATCCATGATGACGAAAAAGATTTAAATGCGATGAAAATGTAACACTAATCAATAAACAAATGACTACTTTTGGAAAAAAAAATCCATGTTTTTAAAATAAAATTAATTTGAAATTAGAATTCTTAGCCAAACAAAAAATATTTTGATTTGAAATGGCCAGTACTGCAGAACGGCAATTTCATAGGTAAAGACCTAATATTAATTTACTGGCAGGACAATAGATTTCCTAATATTATATAACATCAGAAGTTTTAATAGAGAGAGACTGGATGATTGATGATTCATAATTATTTACAATTGGTTGTTATTATATACATCGTGAATAGAACTTTATAATTAGAAAAGTAAAAGGGATTTACTATTGTACAAACCTATAATAATACATAGAAGAAGGAATTTACTTCGGCGCGTAACTGACAACGCATTTCAAATTGCTCAAGGAAGTCACGATTGTTTTGTCACGCACGATCAAATATTCGGATAGTACCTTTGTCATTACCATCATGTTTCCGCAAATTACAATTTAATGAAACCAAATAGTAGAATTAAAGAGTTACGGATATCAACAGGTCCGGCTGCCCATCTGATTGGATCTGGATTGTCCCTCCGATGTCATCATCTATCACTCCTGTGTTCCACCAAGAGATGGCTCTGTACTATTTGAAACCATCTTACGAGTATCAGGTCAGTAGTCTGTCAAAACAATGAAGAGATATTGTTTTTATGAGGTTGTAAAATAGTTTTTAAACATAATTAGAAACTTCAAGTAAATCAAACCATATGTAATCAGGATCCCGCATGGAAGACGCATCAGTGGCAGAAATCCAAGCCAAACCAACCAGGAAAGAGACCAATCAATAGGAAATTCCATTTCAAGCAAATAGCTCGGGCTGTCAAGTTCACCTCCAAACTATTTGGACGGGCCCTGTCCAAGAGGATCAAAGCTACTGTTCTCTATGCAACCGAGACGGGCAAATCTGAACAGTTTGCCAAGGAATTAGGAGTCATATTTGGACACGCCTTCAATGCTCAAGTATGTATTTAATGCGATTTATTCTCAACTGAACCCTTGGACGTCAAGAAATGGAAGCACATATTTTTTCTTAGAACTGGGGTCAATAACACTTAAAATTTGGTCGCATTTTAGGTCCACTGCATGGCTGATTACGATATAACATCGATTGAGCATGAAGCTTTGTTGTTAGTCGTGACATCAACATTCGGTAATGGAGATCCTCCTGAAAATGGCGTTGTAAGTATATCTGAATTTTGTAAATAAATGAGTAAGAATTGAAATTTGGCGAAATTATTCATACTTATGATTTTCATTAGGCTTTTGGAGAACATCTATGTGAGCTTTTGTATGCTGATCAAGTTGGAGAGGAAGGCTCTGGGTAAGATTGAATATTTGAAAATAAACTTACGCATACACACTTTCACAAGTAGCTGAAATATTGTAAAATAAAAAATATTTACAGAAATCAAATGCTGACACCAAAATCATTCATAAAAGGCAACAGCCAAATTGAATTACAAAAATGGTCCGGAAATCCTAAGAAGTTGAACCGATTGGAATCATTGAAAGGTAATGAAGATAAGACTAATTATGTTTATACAACAGTTCAAAATCTTACCGAAAATGTATTTTAAACGATGTTCGATGGTATATTCTAGGTAGTACAACAGATGCCACCTCCATAGACAGTTTCGGTCCACTAAGCAACGTCCGTTTTGCGGTATTCGCTCTGGGTTCGAGCGCGTACCCAAATTTCTGTAACTTCGGCAAATACGTGGACAAGTTGCTGGGTGACCTCGGCGGGGAACGGATTCATGACCTTGCCACCGGTGACGAAATGTGCGGCCAGGACCAGGCCTTCCGGAAGTGGGCCTCCGGCGTCTTCAACGTAAGTTGGAAATTACTCGTGACGAATTCATGTCGCCTCTACAATCTGTTGGCTTACAAGGATGATAATGATTGCTGTTCTATTGAGTAATATAACATTTTTGGTACTTAACAGTTGATTTAAAATGTATTAATCTAAAATGGTATAATGTTAATAAATAAAAAAGTTAATAAATAATAATAAATAAGGTCATCAGTCACTGCCTAAGGAATATAATAAAATAAAACACAATTATTGATGATGTGGAACCGATTTGATTTGTAAAAGACTTTAATGGTGTCACGCAAAAAATATACATAGCTCCTTCCTTATTGGTCCTGGTCTAAGTGAAACCCTTGTGATTTTACTAAAACACAATCATTTTAAACAGGTTTCTTGCGAAACCTTCTGTCTGGACGACGACGAAACATTACAAGAAGCTAAGAGAGCTCTCGGCACAGTCGCTCTGAGTGAGGAGACAGTACGCTTTGCACCGCCAGAAGTTAATCCACCGACACTCCAAGTCGCTTTACAATCAGCTCTGAACAAGAAGTTCATACAATGCGTCGTGAAGGCTAACAAAGACTTAGGTCATGGTTCTTCAGAAAGGTCTACTATATTTATTGATATGGAACCAAAGGTAACAAATAATTTTGTAATTTCACATTTTAATGTCATGAGTATCCTGTACATTTTTAAAATATTCCTTAACTTGCAGGAAGAGGTTAAATACGATCCAGGAGATCACGTAGGAATAATTGCGTGTAATCGCAAGGAGCTGGTGGAAAGCATACTGATCAGACTGAAGGATGTTGATGATTATGATCAGCCTTTGCAACTGCAACTCATGAAGGAAACGCACACGTCAAGCGGTAAGAAATAAAATATGGCATAAGCAAGCAAACCACTGCAATTCGTTAAGAAGTTCGTATTGTGATATGAGTGCTTTGTTCCAGGTCCAGTTAAATCTTGGGAACCACATGAGAGACTACCAGTTATGAGCGTGCGAGAGCTGTTCACTCGCTTCTTGGACATCACTACACCGCCTACCACAATCTTGCTGCAGTACTTAGCAACCACTTGCGAAAACGAAGACGAACGCAACCAATTGAACTCTCTTGCTACTGTAAGTAATAAAAACAAAAAACATTAAGAAAACAAAAGCTTTTTATGAATTTATTTTGAGAATATCAGATAATTGTGAATGTTTTCTTTAGGAGCCAGGAGCCTACGAAGACTGGCGTCACTTCAATTTCCCAACAGTATCTGAAGTTCTGGACAAATTCTCCTCGGCTAGACCGAGCGCGTCTTTACTCGCTGCACTCCTTTCGCCTTTGCAGCCAAGATTCTACTCCATCTCTTCATCTCCTATAGCTCACCCAAAACATCTTCACCTGACGGTTGCTGTCGTCACATACCGAACCAGAGGTTAGTACACGAGTAAAATACAATTTAAACCTTTACTGTAAACATTGTGTCTCACAGTTTATTACTGCTCATTTCCACATAGGTACACTGACATCGCTGATTCCATTGAAATTCAGTTTACAATATGATCTAATTTTAAGTTAAACGACGTCCGCTCCAAACAATCTGATAGATGAGTCGGCTGTAGTAGCGACATCAAACAGGTTATTCAGTGTGTATTTATGATTTTCTATTTATGATGCGGTTAGTTGTAGTAAAACAATGATGTCATATTCATACAGATGGCGAAGGACCTCTCCATTATGGTGTGTGCTCAAATTATCTCATGGACCGTAAGCCTGGCGATGAAGTTTATCTCTTCATGAGAAGGTATTTGAATGTTTATCCATGTTTTGTATGTTTCTTATTTTCCGCAATAATATTATTTATACGTGACTTACATTTTATTTTGTAGCGCTCCAAACTTCCACCTTCCTCAGGACTTGTCGGTTCCTCTGATACTAATAGGTCCTGGAACTGGTATTGCTCCATTCCGTGGTTTCTGGCATCACCGCCGGGCTCAACTTAATACTCGCAAACGTCCAACGGCTGGACCAGTCTGGTTGTTCTTTGGATGTCGAACAAATAGTATGGACTTGTATCGCGAAGAGAAACAGCAAGCAGTGAAGGATGGCGTTCTTACCAAAGTTTTCCTGGCTTTGTCTAGGGAGAAGAACATTCCTAAGGTAATTTTAGTTCTAAAAACTTGTATAACTAATTAAAACTGTAAGCAGAATTGGCGTATTAATTATAGTATTTTTTAGATGTATGTTCAAGATTTAGCAGAACAAGAAGGAACAGAGATTCAAGATTTGTTGGTAAATCGAGGAGCTCACTTCTACGTCTGCGGTGATTGCAAAATGGCTGAAGATGTTCACCAGAAGCTTAAAGGCATTATTAAGAAAAACGGCAACATGACTGATGAACAAGTGCAAAACTTCATGTACATGCTCAAGGTTTGTGAACGTCTATTATCATTTTTATCGAGACAATTATCAGCAGCATACTTGCAATGGCTGTCAATGTCCTCATTGTTACCGAGATTATGTATTTATGTACTCATGTTGATGATTTTGCTTTTAACTCTTTCGTATAATTTATTTTGTTACTGCCATCAACTAGGTATGGAATTTCACGCAGCTATATGCAATAACTTACCAAACTTTTTAAATGATTGTATTATTTTCAACATTGTTTATGTTATCACTACAAAGGAGGAGAACCGTTATCACGAGGACATCTTCGGGATCACGCTGCGCACCGCTGAAGTACATTCCGCGTCCCGAGAATCAGCTCGCAGGAACCGCGTGGCCGCGCAACCCTGACGCCGGTCCTCTCGCTTTCACCCGAACTCTTCCGCGCTCACCTTTCCTAACTAGCTTTGCAGCCCTATGAACGGTTACATATTACTTCATAACTCCAATAAACCAACCAACTGCTTCAATCATTCCAACATCATTATTAATCTCAAATCTGTGAGCTTCTAAATTCGCGAAGATTATTTAGCAGCGTCAATTTATATTGCTGATATTTCTGGTTCAAATGAGTCAATTACTCTACTTTGGCTTTTGTCAAGCATAAGAATTTATTTGGGTTTGGGCCACCTGGCCGATACATAGGTTGTGCGTGTAACGGGTCTTGAATTTATTGTAAATAGTCTTCACTAGCTACTCCAGAGTTACATTCCATTTCAGTATTATTATTTTTGGATGTTCATATTCAGAGGCAGCTGAAATGATTATAAATTTTATGAAATTATTTTTTAATGTTTTCTAAGCAGGGTGATTTTATATTTAATAACGCACAAAGCGCATTACCATCTGATATGTTCTACTTTTGAAGCTTCATTAATCGTTGAATTATATCAATTGACTTTGAAACATTTCATTATAAGAATTTACCAATTATATTATAATATTTAGAAGTAATTTTATTCCATTTAATATTAATTACCTATATAAAACTATAATGACTTTCATTGACGTCATAAAATAAAATATTGTCCACTTGTTGCTAACAAAATTATAAAATATATTTTGTTAGTAGAGTATCATATAAAATGTTAACTAGTCTAGTTAGTTGGTAAATCTTTTCAAAATTATTGTTTCGTTATTAAATCTCTATTACAACAACAACTCTACGTTGTATTGCCTTTATTGCCAAATGATGTACAGATTTGTGGTATAGTTATTTTATGCTATCAATGTAAATAATCGTATTTTAAGTTCTACTATAATCGTAAATATTTAAGATTTAAAAATTTATCTTTACCTGAAATTATTTAGTTATCTAAAGTATAATTATTTTGTTTAAGATTTTTATCAATATTATCAATCAAATGACTATGTTTATCGCATATACAGGGACAATTAAAATTAGCTGGTCAAACTCCACGAACGTCATGGGTATCGAAACAGGATCCAGTGACACTGCAGCTGATATCTCCTCGACCAGAGGCCGTTGACCCCGGGAAGAGTAATACAGCTGTAGAAACTTGACATTATCAGTTCAGACATTCCTTTTTTCTCGTTGTATGCCATAAGCAATAGAAGCCATCACTTATGTGAAGTTTTACCAGCTAATTTAATCATACCCTGATGTACCTACCTATATTAAATAATAATAATATTAAATATGAGCAGCTATATTATTAACATTTATTCAAATGTATTTTATTCATAAAGTCCTTTATATTTGACTATTAGGTGTGAGTGTTGAATTTGTGATCCTTAAGCTAGTCCTAAGAAATGTATTCATATTTTCTATTATTCGTATTATGAGAATTTAATATACAAATAAAAAAAAATCTTTTCTGATGTTACCTAATATTTCTATTTAAAATATCATATAATATAAATAACTGTATTTCCCGGATATTTACAAATTACGGATTTAATATCTTCTAAATTTAATCGAATGCACATTTGATACTAACAACATTGTTACTATCAAGTTCATATCACGCAAAATATTATCGTAAAGCACTATTTCATCTATTATTGAAAACTGTTCGGAAATGTTTAACGAAGATAAGTATGATTGATTATGAAATATTTGTCTGTTATTGGTCAAATAAAGTTCCTTCGTATTCGAAAATACACCAGAGTTTTTTTATTTACCATCCTATCCTACAAACAGAATGAATTAAGTATAACTTTCTTCAAAGGCGACTGAGCCGAGTAGGCACTTATCAAATTCGTTTAGTTTATCCTTCTTTAGTATTCACCTACAACCTTAAAACACAATCAACCATATCCACTTTCTTTTTGTGCAGGGCATCATTATCTGCTGAGAAAATCCAGCAATTTTGTGGTCAGCTTCTAGCCACACATACTATGTAGTATTTTACATGGAGCGACTGCTTATCTGATCTCCAGAACCCAGTTACGGGGTATCACGATCCCTTTTGTAAGACTGGTTAGTCTTTTAGGCTTCTGTCTACCCGTAATGACTGTCAAATATAAACAAGTGATAGCCAGGAGCAACTGCTTAACGTGCTTTCTGAGGTATGGAGCGATCTCGATATGTGACGGATGGTCAATAATCCACGGACAAGGGTAGTTTTGACCTGCGATGGACCCGTTCGAGGGCTGTTATTATTAGCAGATCATAGACGGCGCGCAAATAACCAGTCTCTCGATACCGTTCGTACACTTTTTGAACGGACAAGGGGCTTAGATGTAGTCTTGCAGCCACGACACGTTGACTAAAACCAGAAACCGTCAACGCCACTACTTCGGCGGCTTCTGCCAGCGAAGTTTCCATGTATGGTGAAAAAGGTCTTGAAAACAGATGTCACAGGGCCTAATAATCTAATTATAAATCGCAAGTTTTCAAGTAAATTGTTATTTTATGTTTATTACACACCAATTGACTAGACTCCGATGAAACGCTATGCCTCAAAACTGATCCATTTTGACGACTGATGTGGCGCGGCGGGCGAAGGTGGTTGCGGGTTCAATTCCCGCCTTGGGACAAAGTCATGTTTGTAAGATCTACGGTAGGCGTTGTGGGTGTTTGCTACGTATAATAAAAAAATATGTATCTATGTAATGTATTGTATTAAGTATATCAGTCATGAATTACCCATAACACAAACTCTGCTTAGCTTGGGGCTAGATGATTTTTTTTTTTTTTTTTAGAAACTTTGCCCCACACTAGGAATTTCTCCTGTATCGTGGGTGCGTTTACAAACATTTAAACTCACATACACAAACAGCCAGACCCGGAACAACTACCTGTAGGCCATACAAATATTTGTTCCGTGTGGGGATCGAACCCACAACACGCAGCGCAGCAGCCGATGGCTCAACCACCGCGCCAACCGTGTCGTCAAATTATGATGCAGTATGGATTGTCATTATTTATTTATTTCATTTATCAGATGAAAATTAAAAAAAAATAATTTAAATTTGGAACTCTCTTATACCAAAGAAAAGGCCAGCTAGTTAAAACGCCGTTTAAAAGCCGGTCTGAAAGTACTACCAGCCCATGCTGATTGCACTGTATGTTCAGACTGTGATAACTAACATTATAACAGTCTGAATATACAGCGCATTTAAAACCAGATAGCGGGCAGTCATTTCCTGGTCAGGGTCAAGTTTTTAAATTTATCTCATTTATGTACATATATATCTATTTGTATTTATCATGCCTGCATTCCCCGAAGGAGGAAGGCAGTTAACTTTGAATCCCAAATCCAGACTCCTGGCTGTTAATAAGAAAATTCCAATTGGATAAACTCAATAACACTTGGTTTAGGCCTCGCCTCTTGTGCACGAGGTTGTGGGTTCAAACCTGGGCAAGTACCAATGTAAATTTTCAATTCATATGTACTTTCTAAGTTTATCTTGGACATCACTGACATCGGTGAAGGAAAACATCGTGAGGAAACCTGGACTTATATAATTAATATAAGTCTGAAATCGCCAACCCGTCTTGAGCAAGCGTGGTGATTAATGCTCGTGCCTTCTCTGTATAAGAAGAGGCCTTTGCCCTGCAGTGGGACAATAATAGGCTGGTACTTTACTTTACTTTTTTAATAATACTTTTCCCGACCTAGGAATTGAACCCAGAACCTCACGCTCCACTAGACCAACGTGGCGGTCTCGAATATAACAACAATATTATTGTACCTAACAATACAGACCAAAACAATATTGGTTGGTAATCACTTATTTTTATTTTTATAGGCTTCTTTCCCCGGCACTTAATGCGGTTTTTCAAGCTCTTACCGCTTGCCTCATGACTCACGTCAAGACAATACTTATTGGTAATCTATCATCTAATGACGTCACTGTTCGACGTTTGAATATTGAAAAGCGAATATGCTTCGGTTCACGTAGGCATAAGTACGTTGGTATTAAGTTAAATCCCAACTTCTAAGAAACTGGTTCGGATATGACGGTTTAATAGCGGTGACGATGATTGGGATCCTGTTTTAGTTGGTAGGACATCCCTGTTAAAATTGCAAGATAGATGATTAGATTATTCAGTATCTATGGTCACCGGCATATCAGTTTCTATAGGCACCTAAGACAACTCTATGTTTATCACGTTACTATTGGCAAGGCAGTGGGTAGGCTACGGTGGCCGTTAGGGCGATAGTTTTTTTGGGTTGCAACCGCGAACCGGAAGATGTAGCATGGGTGGCCTACCCATACTACATCTTCTTAGATCGATGATCTGGTGAAGATTTCTGGGAGACTAGATGAGGGCAGCCAAGTACCAATCATGTGGAAATTGAATGAATATTTAGATGAGGAAAATGCCCAGCCGTGGACTACTTTTGGCTGGTATGATGATGAGATAAATACGAATTGGTGTGGAACTCTGTAGCTTGAGTTGGAAACATGCATATAGGTATTTATACCTACAACTGACAGTGTTTATTAAAATACTATTAAACTGCCTCTATACAGGGTATTCAGGATCAAAACAGCGTCCATAAATAAGATTCGGAAGCTAATTAGACTCTGTACTCCTGATTTTACTGGCCTTTGGGTGTAACAATCTTAAAGTCTATTTCTTCAGTTTAATTGTCTTTGAGAACTTTTGCTTCCGATCTTAAGAGAAAATTTGGAAATTTGTGTTTTAGTAATAATATAAATAAATTCTAAATAATAAATTTTTTTACATATTGGTATAAAAAGGTTTGCAAAATTATAACTTCTGCACTAGGCGTAACATCTGTATTACAGGGGCAAATAGTACACATCTCAGAGAAAAAAGAGTCAATAGAGTGCTTTCTATACTTACTATACAATATTTGATTTTATAATGATGGCAATTAACTTCATACTTGAACAACTATGTGTTTCGCACTTGACGCTTTGTTATTAGATATTTTATTTATTTGCTGACAAGTATGCATGAAAGTCACGGTGAATCATGGTTTTGTATTGTAGTTTGATTATTACCATTGAGTATTAATAAAACATCAGCTTTTTGTATTCCACTGGTGACCATTCGGAATCAGCTCACCAGTCATGGGTTCATTTTTGAACATCAAAAATTACATAAGACTGACCCCAAAACGCCCGCTCTTCATGACTTCCTAGTGTCTTTACTGGGAAGTAGAAGTGGCGCAACAAACCACCAGCAACATACCAATCAGCATAATCATCATGTAGTCAAACGAATCTCCTTATAGCCCTGATCTGATATACCGGAAACGCGAAGAGTGTAACGTGTGACGTGTCAAAGCTATCCAATGCGTTAACTATGACATTTAGATGAAGTTTGTTCGTGGAACTAAACAAGGAAATGTTATAGCTTATCACAGAGTAATCTATCTACATCTACTTAGCACATAGTTTTCTAAATATCATGCCTGAATGCGACAATTGACCAGTTAAAACCAGCATGTACTCGTAAGACAAGGTTTTTATTTATTGAAAAAGTACCATGATACAAATGAGCAAAGTTTGTCATTGTAGCCCAAACCGAAGGAAAGTTATTTAAGCCGAGAGTGTCATGACAAATGCTGACGCGGTTCATATGACATTTTCATGGAACATACGTCATATGTATGGCGTCAGCACGGGAGGAAAAAATCAATCAGATTTATGAAACATACCTCTTGTTAAGTTCCACAAAAGTCTTAAAATAATAAATAAATAATGCTGGACAATCCACACATCATCATCTAGCCCCAAGCTAAGCAGAGCTTGTGTGGGCTTGTATGGGTACTACTAGATGACTAATATATTTAATACAATACATTACATGAATAGATATTTTTTATTATACATAGCAAATACCCAGAATACCCGGAACTTTTCGTGAATCGTACAAACATTTGTCCTAGATCGGGAATCGAACCCGCGCAGGAGGCAACCTCCTGCGTCGCAGGCCGCCGCGCCACATCGGTCGTCCAAATAAAATCCAATATAAAGCCAAAAAGCTTCAGTACCTGAGTTAACAAAAGGAACTCATACAACTCCGTTCCTTCAAATAGTCATAAACCGCAATAATCATATCAAGTACATAGTCTCCCCACTTGAGTGTAAGAGCTTTTCAATGTGATTATCGTAGCGTTTGATAACAATTACATGAAACCCATTTAGATAATTGTGATAGTCGAATATTAATCATTATTACATTCTATTGTGATCTATATAGGTATACTTGTAATTGAAGCGAAAGCTTCGAATCCTGTTTTAAGAATATTGTGCGCACGGTGCGATTTGGCATGTTTAAAGTTAATATATGTTAGTCGAAATTTGATTTCTGGGTAATCACTCGTTTTTATAATAGTACATTTTGATACAATGAGATATTTTCTCAGTGTCATGCACTGACAAATTAGACTGATTAGACCACGGCGTCTAGAAGCACGACACATTGCATAAGAGTTCTTAATGTACCGAAGGTTGCAATGAGAAAAGATTAATGAAGAATTGTCCTCTAAAGGAGGTAAAGAGCGGATGAATATTAGTACAGACGTTCATAATTATTCAAAGTTAAAAACTTGGAAGTTGGTAATAAGACTTCCGTATTTAAATATATAGGTATTTTTTTTATTAATATCTTAGAGGGTAAAACAACAGGATGAACATTTGTATGGAAGTTAGTTAATTATTGAAGTTTGAAACGTGGATGTTGGTGGACTTTACTGCTTATAAACAAAATTTAGTTTGTATCGTCAACATACAAAAAATACAATAAAGTAATTGACAATATATAAGAACAAACCTTACTTACAAATCCCAAAAATCCTGTGATTTGTGTCTATTATTACAAATATTTATTACGTATGAAGTTTTACGTTGTCTTACGTAGTTTGAAGTTTGACGACCGATGTGGCGCGGCGAGCGAAGGTCCGCCTGCGACGCAGGAGGTTGCGGGTTCGATTCCCGCCTTGGGACAAATGTTTGTACGATCTATAAATATTTGTTCCGGGTGTTCTGGGTTTTGCTATGTATATTAAAACATATCTATCTATGTAATGTATTGTATTAAGTATATCAGTCATCTAGTACCCATAACACAAGCTCTGCTTAGCTTGCGGCTATGATGCTGTGTGGATTGTCCAGCATTATTTATTTAATTAATTTAAATACATGTGTACGTTATGCGGTTGTTTGAGCTTAATTCACACTCACCTCAGTACTAGTAAACACTTTATCACGGCATGTCAGTCTTCCTCGTTGATAAACACTCACACACTTAAAAAACACACAAACACAATAGGGATCTGTCCTAGGTAAAAATATATTAAGTCTATTTAGTGCGTCAGTAAGATTATCTAAAATATTGGACACGTATTTTTTGCTTACTCAAATCACTAAAAAGTGACAATGATATAGCACATCAAAGTTCTGGACAAGGGGCTTGTGACGTCACTGTTACGTTAAAAGTGTAGCACGGCGTGACGTCACGCGCAATTTCAACGCACTATATTGTCGCCAGTTTTGGTTTACGTGACAAAAGAAAAAATACGTGTCCAGTATTTTTGAGTAATCCAACTTTCGGACGAATTTATGAGTACGCACAGAAACTTAGTGGGTATTATTTGATGAGAACATTTGATGACAATATTATCGAGGGTAAATAAAAGCAGCCGCACGGTTGACCGAAGGTTAAACTACGTTTGCTGACGTCAGTCCGTGGATGGGTGACCGTTCGTAATATATCGAGACTCTTCCGTGCCTGAAAGCACGTCAAGCCGTTGGCCCCGATTGTCATTGGTAGATCTTTGACAGTCGTTACGGGTAGGCAGAAACCCGAAAGTCTGACAACCAAGGTCTTACCAAGGGGTATCGTGTTGCCCAGTGGGTTGTGTAGGTCAGATAGGCAGTCGCTCCATGTAAAACACTGGGATTCAGCTGCATCCGGTTAGACTAGAAGCCGACCCCAAAATAGTTAGGAAAAGGCTAGGCAGATGATGATTATCGAGGGTAATTGTGAAGAATTAATTGTCTTTTGGAAACTCATTTAGGCTTCTGAAAACTTGCCGATGGGATATCCTATGAGGCATTTGGTATGTACTAATATAAAAAGCAGTGTAGTAGTTACTCGAAATGGTTTTCCAGGCAAATAAATGAATGGATGTGGCATATCAGTAAGATGCAGAAACAATTTTAAGGTTAGGTTACAGGCATTGTTTGAAACGGCGGAAAAGCTCTAAGGAAATATTTGAAAGTCGTCTTACGTGATTGGCTAGATAAGTATTGACAGGATGAAACAACATAAGGTGGACATGACATCCTATATTCACCTCGTAGCCTGCGTCATTACTGCTGATCATGAGGTCCTGGGCAGTCGGACAGTGGTGTTATTGGGTTTTCCCATACGGAGTTTCTCAGAAGCAGTCCGGTGTCTGCCCAGTTGATGACGTCACTCACCGCAAAAGGAAGTTAACCATAACTGCCTAACCCTTCAGGAAATCCAGTACAGCCGTGATGACATGGCGTTATGAATCCTATGTTCTGCGGTCCGAAAGCTCAGGTACCTTCACAAATTGGGATTCGGTAGTGTCCCTGTTACAATATTACGAACAGCGTCTATACAAAATTAACTTGAATTACGCCTTTAGTCAGATTACAAGTCAAACACTCGTAAGTAACCTCTTGAAGTTATGACATGTTCATATTAGTTTTAAAACTACTTAGTCATTGTCAGGCGAGTCAATGCGTGCGGTTTATGGGAGTCACCCAATCTGTCAGCTGTATGCTCTTGCGCCGTTTGCTTGTAATGTACCAGGAAGATACCAAGTTATTTTGGGTTTACTGAACAGATATCAGAATTAACTTATCAGTTTACTGCTTGTTATTAGGATCTCCAAAACTTAAATAAATGTATTCCTTTCATTAGTTTTGATGTACTTATTATTTAACCTCAATAGATAACCTCAATATTTGAAAATAAACTGTTTCAGTTTATGTTATGGATAACATATTGTTGAAACATGTAACTTCAGCTTAAACAATATTTGGTTATTATGTCTAATGTAATCACAAACTAAGTAATTGTTATGTACGTTTATACATAACAATTATATAGAACTTATGGGAATACTGAAATTTGTTATTAAGCTAAGTTTTAATCTCATCGACGGTTCACTATAAAGTTGAGCTCTTTAAATTACCTGTTCTTTGTTCAATCTACTTATTTGTCAAATGTTCGCGATAAGTGCTTTTTAATAAACCTGTAAATGAAAGAAACTTATACAAATGTCTGGTTGTCAGATTGTTGTCTACCTATCGGTTCTGTCAATTAGGTCTTCGACCTAAATTGCCTGCTATAGGCCAACCTATGCCTTAAGGAAACTACTACAGACATTCTTTAAATACTAGATAATGTTTGAAGATTTCGAAGTCATACTGCATACATTAGACTTCGCGGTCGCAAGCGCTACTGCTGAGCGTAAGGTTCTGGGTTTGATTCCTGAGTCGGGCAGTGTTATTGTGTTTTGGATCTGCGATTGTACTCAGTAGCAGCCAGGAGCCTGGATTTGTGCCCAGTTGATATAGCTATCAACTGGGCACAAATCCAGGCTCCTGGATCCTAGCGTGGATAGGATTTAAATCATTGCTGGCGTAAGGTCTACTATAGCTACACTGCTGTTTAAACCTTCGGGGAATATAGGCGTAATGTTATGTTGTTTCATTTTTGAGTCAGGATAAACAACAACAGCGGACATCACGGCCTGTCATGCAGCTGAATTGCAGGTCGCATAGTGCAGCACGCGAACATCAACGCCATCATCCGACGCGCGCATGTCACCGTCGGCGTTCCAGCTTTATTAGAACCCAATGGTACGCAACGATGGTAAGAGACCGGATGGTATGTCATTATTTCTACGGATGATGGGTAGACCGACGGAAGTTGTGTCTATACTCTCACGCCATCCCGTCTTGCTAGATGCGTGATGGCGCCACCGCTATGACTGCTGAGAACCTCAAGCGGCGGAAATATATTACATACATACCACCTTGGCAGTAATTATATTTTCGAGCCATTTGGGGTTGAAACTCTCGAGCTGTGGGGCACGAGTGCTCATCTTCTTTTTAAAGACATTTCAAAACGTTTAGTTGACGCTTCCCGAGACCCGAACCCAGAAGACTGGCTTCTACTTTGGCCAGAGGCTAAGCATTGCCATTCAACGTTGTAATGCCGTCAGACTTTTTGGTACTTTACCAGTCGACAGCGATGAGGAATTTATTGTAAGAGTTATAAGTAAACATATATGATCATTATTATGGCGTGGACTGTATATTGGGTCGTGTTGAAATAAAAACTCTTCTAGCCGGTATTTTCCAGTTTTATTGCGTTCTTCCAAGAGACTTGTTAACATATTTCTTACTTGCAGGCGTACTACAATGTAACCGATTACCGTGCCCTTTTATATGCACGGCTACGTGTGCGTGCTACAATAATATTAAAAAAATATTGATACAATTTATTATTAATTTCGGTCTTCAAACTACTAAGATACACAATATGATGGACGGACTCATAAAAAGTTTCGTTCTCCAAGTCCGGGACGCACCGAGCGTGATCTCATTCTGTCAACCTCTGTGCGTCTTTCATTAACACTCGATTAACTAGCGATAACAGGTAGCTTGATAAAAAAAAACGTAGTATCATCTGTGTAACCTGTACCCATGTTGGGGTCGGCTGCCGGTCTAACCGGATGTCGCTGAAGACCAGTATCTTATATGAAGCGATTGCTTATCTGAACTCCACAACCCAGGTTCTGGGAACACGGCACCTTTTGAGGCTGACTTTCGTGCTTCTGACTACCAGAAAGATCTATAAATGACAGTCTGGGCCCAACGGTTTTATGCTTTTGAAGTTCAGTTTGTTAACTGAAAATCATCATTTCTGTATAATCCAATGAGATTTTTTCATTAAAAAGTAAGAAAAAAAACACTTCTTGAGTTATTTATATGTAAAGTTTTTAAGTTTTATTAGTAGTTTATTTTATGTGAAATTTAGGAAAATGCCGATGAAAAATTACAACGCTGGGAGTTCCAGAATCATATACTTCACTCGTGGTATCAGGTTGTGCATCGATGTTCCTTCCGCCCAGGAAATATATGTGAACGTCCCTAATAATTGAATTTTGATATCCCACTTCATCATTATAGCTTAGCTTAGCAGCAGTATTTAGCTTCCCATGACGTCAAATGTTGTTTGATAAGAGTAAAATTATAAATAAAAATTTGCATGATGACATGATGATCAGGCTTGGCGAAGTATCTGTCTCCAGGAGAAGCCAACTGGTGCCCAGACCCTGAGCATTCGTTAGAGAGAATGCTCATTATGCGCCTATGCTCTCGGTATGGCCTTTATCGTAATTATATCAAAATTTTATTGGCTTCTATTGGTCGCAAGTGCTACTACTGAGCACGAGGTCCTGAGGCCGATTGCCGATTGCGAAGTGATGTTCGATTTTTCCGTTTGGAATTTCTCAGTAGCAGCCCGGAGTAAGGATTTGTCCTCGGTTGGTGGCAATAGGCTCGCTCCCAATTACATGAAACTTATAAACAAAGCATGCAAAATGAAGGTGTACTATAGGTGCATCTCTGCTGCACCCGTTGGGGAGTTCAAGCGTGAAGTTCTATAAGATTAAACTTTATTGTTTGAGTCTTGAGTTTTCAAAGTTTAAGAGATTTAACACGTCAAATGCCAGACTACGAGCTAACTCGTGGAACAATAGTTTCATTATTGCGTTTAAGTCCTGGCAATCAATGCCTTTATTGAGTTCAAAGCATCTACGTGAAAAGCAGCTAATATGATAGGTTGAAGTGTAAAACAACTTTCGCAAAAGGTGAAGCAGCTTTCGCATTCCATTTATGTAGTAAAATGGTTGTTGTCAACTTTCTTGGCATTTACATTAAGCCTGCTCATCCCAGATAGCTATAAAAGACAGCTATAACCTTGAGTATATCTAAGAGCCTTCTGATGATGACAATAAAACATAAACATAACATCGCGCCTGCATTCTCCGAAGGGTTAGGTAGAGGCACCTATGATACACCGGTATCAGGGGGCAAGCCTATTGCCAATAAAGCCGCATTGCCTACATGAGATAAACCACTTCTGCGAGAAATGCGTTAAGCGATATACTCACCAATGGGTCAGAGCAAGGCTACCAATGAAGATGATGATAGAGGGTGACCACCCTTCATTGAACAATGGGGCGTAGGCATAACCATTAGGAGAATATCTGGTTTTAATCTGGACCTTGATTTATTTTTTATGTTCCTACGAGATGGTTTATTATTTTCTTCTTTGATTGTACATAACAATATTTTTTCAAATTAAGTGAGGTGGTAAGATCCAAGCTAAAGGTAATTAGGGATTCAGAGTCAGGAACCTCTTCACAATGCGTGCCGTGTCCAAGACGATCGTCTTCTGCATCTGACTCTTGATCTTGTTTCTCTAAATGTTGGAGGAAACTCTTCACTATCAAACGATTAACTGATACGACTATCGGCGCTATAATAGTTGAGTCTATATTCCACATGCTGGTCCCATGAGCAAGATCGAGATACTTTATAATCTTTTCTTTTTCAGCTTTCACGAGGTTCTCATCATGGGGAATAGTGACACAAGATCGTTTATAATTATTAGGGTTCCATATCATACATCTAGTATTACTGATACGAGTTCATGCAGAATATGGAGACTCCTCGGCCGTCACTGCTACACTCGGTTATTATTATTATTATTTCAGGGATTTCCTAATCCTGCGCAAAGAATGGTGTGCTGTGATGATTGTTATCCCAGAGAGATGTAAAAAGATAGAAGGTATGTGATTGCGTTAAAAGTGTTAAAATGTCAAAATAAAAATAAAAAAAATAAATATTGCTGGACAATCCACACAGCATCATCTAGCCCCAAGTTAAGCAGAGCTTGTGTTATGGGTACTAGATGACTGATATACTTAATACAATACATTACATAGATAGATATTTTTATTATATATAGCAAATACCCAGAACACCCGGAACAAATATTTGTAGATCGTACAAACATTTGTCCCAAGGCGGGAATCGAACCCGCAACCTCTTGCGTCGCAGGCGGACCTTCGCCCGCCGCGCCACATCGGTCGTAAAAATATCTCTAATATCTAAATACAATGTATGTTACAGTTTTTTTCTTGCTCGTTAACCATTAGCCCTAATAGATAATGATGTACAGCCATCATCCAAACCTGAACCCTGATGATCTTCCGACTCTCCATTAAAACCAAGCGTGTTGCACTACGACACAAATGACGTATACTTAGAAGCTGACGGCTTTCAATGTGGTCCGTCACAAAAGTGTTGCGCTAAACGCAATTTCGTCGGAATGACTTTGATTCAAGTCATACTGACGTGTCTAGATGCTGCGCCGGCGCGGCTGTTCCACTCTCTATGCACGAGTGGGAGTTGTTATTGTCAAAACGTGCGGTTCCGATACTAATTATGTTTTGCCAGACAATCTTTAATTAACCGTAATACAATTCTATTGTTGTTGTTACGATTTGGAAATATAGTAATTTATTCAAAAGCAAATAAAAAGATACAACTTTAATGCTTCAACCATCGGTAAAAATATTAATTGTGACAAACAACAATTGTAAAAGTTTTTAAAGGTCTATTAAAGTATTTCATATTAACTTACTTAACAGGTTACGGGGGTCCTAAGCAGATATGAAAAGAGGAGAATCAGAATCACTGCTAGAATGAAATGAAAACCTATTTTTATTTTTCTACTTTCTTTTTATTCAATATTAGCCTCTTAACGTTTCCCAACTTATACCGTGATTCTTACATATTATCCGATAGAGTTGATCATTATAAAATAACGTAATAAAACGGATACTCACACGAAGGAGTACTTTTGTTATTGTTTAGGAAAAACTCAACTTGAGGTTTGGGATATGTTAGTCTCAGTTGAAACCCGTGACAGTAACGTAACGCAAACTTGAACAAATTTGAATTGGAAATATTTATTTGTTTCTGCACATATGTTTATTTATTTATACCTATGGGTGATAGTAATTGTGCTCGTCGTTTAAACTGATGTCGTTCGAATGCACGTAACATCTGCTTCCCTTGTCCTTGCTAGGGACTCGGGGATATTTCTGCATACGGAAAGATAAAAACATTTGTCTATAGATCCGTGCAGCTGGACTTTACCTCGATTAAGTATATAGACGATGATGCAAGCGTTACATACAATGACATGCTGGTACAAGAATAGAACCTCGTTGTTTTCCTACTTACTAACCTTTTATTACTTTCTAATCATTTTCGACTGGCTCTAAGCACCAATCCGGATTAGTGGCCGTATAGTTTGTCTACCTGATAATGCCTCTACGTTACCTTGATCTGCGTTGATAACATCCGACATCGAGTTGGTCGAGTCACTACTAAAGTGGCAAGCGGCGCGAGCGCACGGTGCTGGTCGTAGTAATTGTTGATATTTTTTGCGGACGCTACTTAGAATGCCTAGTGCTCGGTTGCCGAGACAACCGAATCCAGTTTACATCGGCATCTGTTGCGGTATGCATATATATTATGCTGCCAACGGCGCGGACGCTAGTTAGACCGTTACACACGCGAGAGACATTTCAGTGATCGAGTTTTCGATAGACTTTTTGTAATCATTGTTTAATAATACGATTCAGTAAAATGGCGCAGCAAAACGGCCATGTTATACCGGCAGTTTGTCCCTTCAGTGGTGAAAGTGTCCAAATGAACGGAGACTCAGAAAAGACAGTGAAACCAGGGCTTCGTATAAAAGTTGCTCAGCCGATTGAACTGGAGAATCATGTAATTGAAGGTTATGAAAACTTCGATACTCTACATTCTCATATCGACGAAGTGTCGAGCAGCTTCGTAAGTAACTTTAAAGTTTTGCTTTTATTTGTTAACGGTTCTCTCTGAACTAAACAGGTTCACTGCCTATGGATACAATAGTTAAGAGACAGGACGATCATAAAGGACTGTGAACCGGTTTAAGTTGACGAAACTTGCACAAAACAATCAATAACTATTCATTTAATATATGTAACCTTTATTAGATTTTTATTTTAAATAAATTATTTCAAGTGTTAAATAAATCATTTTTTAATTTTTAATAAATAATTTTTAGTTTAAAAAAAATATTTTTTTAATTTAAATAAACATATTGTAATATTTATTAAAAATTACACTAAAATTTAGATAGAGCTTTTCAAATGCGAAATAATTAAAACTTGTATCAAAATTGAAAATAATTAAATTGTACGATTGAGTTTGGTGATTATTGGACTCATTTATGAAATGGAATAAAACTAAAATATTGGCCTTAATTTATCAGCTACATCCTTATAATGATTTTAAACAAACATTACAAAATAAATTATTATTAAATATGGTTCATGGAAGTATTAATTAAACTGTTTTATAGCTGTTGTTATTTCGGAAAATTTATCCCCATAAATCATGACTCTTCGTTGATAAAATCTTAACTGAGATTAACTGTTCTCTTTAACAATTGATCGGTAGAGATAAGTAGATTTTCTTTGATCATGTAGGTACCTAATCTTATCTCATAAACTATGTGATTACAACATTCAGATTCCCTCGGATCTCGACATTTAATACCTACTTACTACAACATTCGATTTTTAAACAAAACATGTTTTCTGTTTGTCTTAAAACTCTGACCTCAAACAAAAAGTATAATTTATTCAAAATTCAGTACCAACCACACTGGTACACTACAAGGTCATACAAATAAAATTAGCTAAGCAGTTCTTTTAGGCGCGAAAGTTTCACAGTTCTATATTTTTCGTATTTTTTTTTAATATAACTGAACTTGAAAACTAAGTCTAAGCATTAAAAAAATATCACTGTTTTTCCGATGCAGGACTCAAACTTTATACAATTATCCCAACTCATGACACCTTATTAGAATTATTGAGCTTCCAAAACCAAATAAATTTCAAAATTATCAGCCTAACCCGGAATCTCGAAAACCAGTCGAACGTCTTACAAGACAGACGAGATATTATATAAATATTAGCATTTGACCTTTATCGTCCAAAGACTGGAATCCTATTTTTATTCATGTTTTCCAACCATTTATAATTTTATGCGATTTTACGGAAATGCCAAAGGTGTGTATATTACTATTCTTCGACCCGTAATACCCAATGCTGACCCTTAGTCTTTTCCATTGCAAGCTATTCTTCCTAGTCATGGACATCTAAATAATTCACTTCACCTGGGTCATCGGTCCACCTGACTACGAGCGTTCGTTCGTTGACTTTAATTCCGATCGATCGACATTGGAATCCAGACGTTTCGTACACTTGAGCTTGACGGCGATCAGGATGGCGCGCGCTAAACGCTACTTTTGAGTTTATTTTGACAGCTGTGTAGGTATTTCTGTCTTTCTGTCTTTCTTGTATTTAATAGTATAATTACGTGACTGCAAAAATAACATTGGATCGTATTGGCTTTAGATCGACTGGGTCTGGCTGCCAAGCCCAGCCTAGACCCAGTCGATCTAAAGGTCTGCCTAGACCTTGAACACTTATTCACAGATAATTAGAAATATAAACAATAAAGTATTACAGCGACTCGATATGTACATAGGAAGGTACACAAGTCAGCTGTGAGGAAAACAAAGATTTATGTTGTGGTTTTCATTACGTGTAGGTACGAATAATTAATAAACAAATATTTGGCATACCTTTTGGCCAATGTCTGTCGTAACATTTACACAGGGCTGACTAAGCGGTTGATAAAAAAAATATTGATAAAAAATTGATATTCATTGGATGATGATCTAAGATGGCCATCGTTGTTCGTTTATTCAGTTAATTAAAACAAATAGCATAGTATGTAAATATAATTAGCTCGAATAAAAACTAATATTACAACGCAATAATGATCCTGACTGTGACTAAGTTTTAAAACAGGTTTACCTAAGTCGATTTTTTTAAATAGCAATGTACGTTTTCATTTTCCAAAAGTATATTTTATTGTCATGAAAAGTCGACAGGTTTGATTCATATTAGATTTGCAAATTTTTATTATTATTGAAGATTTTGAAAGCATATTGATGAAGAAAGCACAAATAACGCAAAAATTATGGTCTAAGTTTCGTACGGAGTCTAGATTAAGTTGGGACCACTTAATTAATTTAAGTGCACGCATGCATGAGCATGAGATCCTGGGTTCATTAACCGGTTCGAGTAAAGTGTTATTGGGTTTTTCCGCCTGGTATTTCCCAGTGATTTGTGCCCATAGGTGGCAATAGGCTCGCAATATTACATGTGACTTAAACGTATCAGACAAAATGTGGGTCTCGTTACTATAGGTACACTTCTGCCTAACCCTTTGGGGTATACAGGCGGGATGTTATGGTGATCGTTATCGTTATTACAATGAAAATAGCTTAAAAAATGACCATTCAAAAAACTTTGGCAATCCAAAATTGCTTGTCAACAAATGCTATGAGTTTTAGTAAGTGCAACCATATTATTCGCTTCTCATTTGTTTCATAAGTCCCGAGTACACTATAGGAGATATTTCGCACAAAATTTTGTGGCTCAACGTAACCAATTGGGAAATAAGCTGATACCGCAACCCACGGACGAATTATGGTGCTTATCATTCGGGATTACGGTATCTTTGCCGGCTCGTCATGAAGTTTGACTTTGTAATTTTACAATGACTGCTAATCTTTACTGCTCAGGGCCTAGCACAAAATATGGCTAGCTTTTTTGTATTACTGATGCGGAAACTACTGGTATATGTACTTGTATACCAATAGGCATGATATTCCTAAATAAACATAATATTACGCCTGTATTTCCAGAAGGATTTAGCAGAGGTGTACCTATAGTATTCTAACATTTTACCAGTTTTGTTTAAGTCCCATGTAATAGGTGGCGAATCTGTTACCAGCAACTGGGTACCAATCCAGACTTCGGACTAATACTGAGAATTGCATAAAGCCTGTAAGTGCTATTGGAAAACCCCAATAACACTGCTCGATCTGGGAATAGATTCCAGGAACTCATGCTCAGCAATAGTGTTTGTTACCAGTAAATTAATAAAATATGCAGTCGTCATTCAGGACGTTCCTTATTTTACAAAAAAAATAAACTGAAAAAGAATCAATTTACGTAGTTACCAATATTGAATAGTATTGCCATAATTGGAAACAACAAGGCATAAAGTCTCGATCGATCAAATTTTAGTAATGAGTGATTGAAACTCAAAAGATCGTGTACATTATGTTAGCATAATCTAAACATTATAATAAAATTATTATTAACTTGATTCATTTATTATTTAAAATTGCTCCCTTTATTAATTTATTGTTTTAAAATTATTGTCTTTATTTATTTAAAATGAGTGTTATAATATTTATATAGTTACTTGCATAAAGAACACACAAGACATCTATAATTATCAAACTATTATAATCTCATGAGTTGAAAAAAAAAAACTTAAAAAAAACGTAAAAATATCAACAGTTCCAATTAAAAAATAAAGAAAATAAGCTTAGACTGTTCTAAGAAAATTAGGCACTTTTTGTCGTATCTTTTCTTGTTTACCAAGCATGTTTCGACGGTAAACATTGGACCGGTTGATAAAAAGTTTGATTCGGATCCAAGTCAAACTTTTTATCAACCGGTCCGATGTTATCGTATGAAGTAAGAATAAATGCATTTAGAATTGGTTTCTAAAAGCGTTTTCAATGACGTGATCTCTTACGTTTTTAAACCATCATGTCTTTTTCTCCTCCCGGTACTTAATAAGAGTAGCTGATTTATTTTTATCGATCTATCAACATGACTAACATGAGATTGGATATAAGATTTTATTTTACTGATTGTGCTTGTTCAGAAACCGAGGCATAATAACCTCACGCTAATTGCTAGAGACAAAACTGGCCGAAATAATACGCGGGCGACAAATAATATCCAGAATCTCACTCCAAAAAAAGATGCTTATCCTGCGTTCGTTTTTAACTTCCAAATTTTTTTCCAAATTTAATTTCCAAATTTAACTTCCAAAAACATAAACAAATGTTTTTTTGAAAAATAACTCTAGAAACCCAATTATAAAGTACAGTTTGCACCACAACTTCAACAGTTTTTTATGTCCTTTTCAATGGTACTACTCATTGTAATATCATCTTAATAAAGAATCAGTTAAAGTTAATATTTGTTCAACTGGAAATAACATCAATTGGAAATATGGATTTACCATGGAATACGCAAAGCACGTTTCATAAATTGTATTCGTGATGTTATGATTATGTCTACGTTTCGCTAAACAGTTGTTATTTTGGTCACAACACAAACAATTCACACACTACTCATTCTGGTATGCTGATATGTTTAGAAACACATCTATTATACATGATGCCCATTGTAATCGTAACAGTCAGAAAAGGTACCGTTTCACTGATAACTTCAATAAATTGATAAACGTCAAAGTCAAAGTATTTTGACTTTGACGTTTATCAATTTATTGAAGTTCATTGAAGACCTGTAACTAACATATGCCCACAAAAAAGATACCTTTTTTGTGGGCATATGTTAGTTACAGGTCTTAACAATATATTAAAGTATCAATATGTCCTGCCTTATAGGCATACAATAATTATGTAGGTAGATATTGGCATAAAAATTTGCAATTATTGTAGATGGTAAATTTAATTATTATAAATGTAAAAGTACAGTGAAACTATCACATGGTCAATACTAATGCATGTCAAATACGGTGAAAATCAATAGGAAAAGTCAGCAAATTTCTACATAGTCTAGTCTTTACGTATCTCGGTTCCATGGACCTTTATTAAGAAGGAGGAATATACGACGAGGCGGCACTAACTACAATGGAATGAAGCTTTTTATTATATATTTTTTTTAAACTTTGATCATTAAGTAATGTATTTTATTCATATACTAGCAGTCTGTATCCACGATTTTCACAAAATTTTTGGGCTTTCATTTTTGCGCGGAACACTATTTGTTTTTTCTTAAATTAAAGTACCCTAAGTTACTTCTTAACACATCAGCTCAGGAGCCAGTGAAAGTTTCGTTAAATCGGTCCAGTCGTTTCGGAGATTACCTCAAACAAGCAGACAGAGACAAAAAATTAATAATTGTTTTTTTGGTATAACTACTTTATTAACCTTCAAATGCAATCAGTAAAATCCTGTTATTTTGACACTACAAACATACTGCAACTGCAATGCAACCTAAATATGAGGAGAATTTAGTAGTTGATTCAAAAATAGAAGAATATTGCAGTATTTCGTAAAACATTTTTGTTTTCCTCTTTTTGACAAACTTCGTTTTGAAAGACTTATCTGAAGATAGGTACCAACCTAAAATATAAAACTAACTGAAGACACAAATACTGAAAGCGCAATACTTAACATTTCATAATGTTTATACAAGGTTCGTGATTCAATCCAAGTGATCGTTGATTGCCCTCGAAACGTACACGACGTGCAGTGGCTTTGAAATTCAGCCAGTGAACGAACTAAAATCGAAATGGAATGTACGTCGCCATGTTGGAAAAGTGACAGGTGACAGATTGCAGAAGGACATGCGCTTTGGTCAGAGCTTCCTCTTGTAGTTTACTTTTGGGCAACACTGTGGCTCTATTTTGACAACACTGAAGCTCTATTTTCAGACTAAACACTTTTTAGACAGCACTGTTTGTAATGTAGCATTTAAGAACTCTGATTGAATGTTACTCGTGGGGATTGGCGCTGTTGCCGAAATACGGGTTCCTCCTTGTTCGGCTCCAGATGCTAAAACTTTTGCGTACTCTTGTTTTATCATAGCATTGAACTGTAATGCAATCTAAGTACTTTTTATGAAATTAAGCTATATTATTAAACCCAATAACAGTTCTTCAGAAACCAACCATGATCACGGGCTCAGCATTCGTGCTTGCTACCACGAAGACGGTACAGTTACGGAGCAGGGGATTAATCTACGCAGGAAAAATGGATGCTTATATTGGTTTTGTTCTCTTGTTTTTTTAGAGACGTAGATTTTGACAGAATAGACTGGCAGGTGAATGACACTGACAGCTGCCATTTCCCAAGTTTTCTCAGAGATTTTGTACTGAATAGCACTGCAGGTAAAGAAGTAGTACAAGTGAGTAAGACAACAACACGTGTTCCGAAAGTCACAATAGATTTATGACGTATACGGAAAACCGCGTAAGTAATAAACGCTTCCGTTTCAGTTTCGGCTCGTTCAGTCGTTCTCGTTCCACGCCTCGGGGCGTCCAACCCTCGGGCGTGGGTTCGCGATAAAATCGCAATCGTACGCCACCGAAATGAGTAACCTCTGATCGTAATTTGTTTGAGATTCAATGTACGATTTTTACGATTTTTGCGAGTTAATTTTAAGGTTGTTGACGTTTTTTACGTATTTCTTTTTTGTTTTACTTTTTGTTATGTATTAGAACTGAGTTAATAACTACGTTGATACTCGTACTTAAACTGATGCGTGTAACTTTAAGTTACTTAGTATGTATATTTATACAACGCATCAACGCAGTTATATAATATAATTTAATGTAATATGCAGTAAGAGGCTTGTTTAAGCACTTTTTGAGATTTTAGGGTTCCTCTGACCGAAGACAACGGAACTTATACAAAGTTTCTTTTAAATAATTGAAAACCTCTTAAGGAAGTCATAAGCTACAACTTTTGATACAGAACAAAACCTGAAATCGCGGAAGAAAACCGCTGTTTACTTTGTTGAGTTACGCAAACATAAATGTATAGAGCAGCTGTTTTTTTTTCCACAATTAAATGGTATAGTGAGTACAATGGCCACTGACCTTGTGTAAGATCATTATGCAAGGCGTAGGTATATGATTTTAAAGGGATTATATATATATTGGAGAACCAGCAGCTATTACAAATCTTTTATCATTGAATATGAAACATAAGGGCAATTACAGGTTCCGACGGCTATATAAACAGAAAAAAGTATTCGAAATCTTAGGATAGAAATGATTATAAATACAAGGTACAATGAGTACTATGCACTTTAAAAAAAGGCATCGTTCAGCCGAGCGCGTGCAGAATAGGTTTTAGCGGTAAATGGGTCAAATGAAAACTCTTTATTAGCAGCTGTAAATTAATTTTATTGCAAAGATTTATGTAATTATCAGAATACGCAGCCGAAAAAATAGAAAACCAAAGATTCTTTTTTGTCTTTTCTCAATACGATCAATGTGCTTGCTGTGTTCCAAAAATTGTATTTGGTAAAACATATTTTACAGGACATCAGACCAATATGCAATATGCAGTAGCTGCTTTAGAAAATACAACAAAAAAAAACAAAAATTGGTACATACTTGGGAAGCCCTAATAAGCTCATGACCATATGTAGTATTAATATTGATCAAATAAAAAACGTTATTTTAGTCGTATTGAAAAAAGGTTCTGCTATAAATATAATGATACTTGTATTATATTGCGGAACTTTTTTTTTCCTAACTTTCCATAATTTATACATATTATATTTAGGATCTAGCAGATTTATTAGCAGAAACCATAACATCATTATTCCTGTATAACCCGAAGGGTTTTGCACAGGTGAAGGCTCTTACCTATTTAATAATTACCTACGCTCAATTCAGTAGTGACTAAACTTAGTATAATTTTGAAACGACGGAACCCTAATTGTGCGAGACCGACTCGCTCTTAGTCGGCTTTTTATTGTATCCAGGTACCCACAAATAATTCTACTTGAAGGTTCTTCGAGCTTAGTATTCTATGCTCGAAAACCTTTCAATAATAATAATAAAACAATAAAAAATAATACCAGTCTGTAACTGTCCCACTGCAGGGCAAAGGCCTCTTCTTATACAGAGAAGGCATGAAAATTAATCACCACGGTTGCTCAAGACGGGTTGGCAATTTGAGAGTTAATAATATTCCTAATAAGTCCAGGTTTCCTTAAGATGTTTTTTTTAACAGATAACATTTGAAAGTACATATGAACTAAACAAAGTCACGTTGGTACTTGCCCGGATTTGAACTCACTCCTCGGGTTAGAAAGGCCAGTCCCTAACTACCGGGCCACCACAATATTCACAAGTTCAGTTTACTACGACCGTTTTCAAAAGCTATCAACTGATCAAATTAATTATTTAATCGTCAGAAAGCTCATAATCTTAGATCTTATGAACCAATTAAGTGTTCAACAAACCAATAAGATTATCTACAGCTTTAACCGGTCTCACTACTGTCTCTCTGATAGGTTTTAGATTATAGAAACTTAAATTACATTGTGACAGTATATTATGTGATATTGTCTTTTCATTATTAATTTATGAATAAAATTAATAACACAACACAGGAATTTCTCCTGTGTCGTGGGTGCGTTTACAAACATTTAAACTCACATACACAAACAGCCAGACCTGGAACAACTACCAGTAGGCCATACAAATATGTGTTCCGTACGGGAAACGAACCCACAACACGCAGCCCAGCAGCCAATCGCTCAGCCACTGTGACAACGGTGCCGTCGAATTAGATAAAATATTGTAGATTGCCGATCAAGATGTGGCGAAACTTAAAAAGAGTCTTGGTATGATGCAACCACTAAAGAAAGTCCTTGTTTATAATCCGAAACATACGAAATTACAAAGGAACAAAAACATTAAGTGTCATGATGGCCCAGTGGTTTAGGCCTCGCCTCTTGTGCACGAGGTTGTAGGTTCAAACCTGGACGAGTAACAATGTGAGTTTTTCAATCCATATGTTCTTTCTAAGTTTATCTTGGACATCATTGACATTGGTGAAGGAAAACATCGTGGGGAAACCTGGACTTATATAATTAATATAAGTCTGAAAACGCCAACCCGTCTTGAGCAAGCGTGGTGATTAATGCTCATGCCTTCTCTTTATGAGAAGAGGCATGTGCCCTGCAGTGGGACAGTAATAGGCTGATACTTTACTTTACTTTAAAACACTAATAATGTCTAACACAATAAAATCTTACATAACCAACTATGACTCGTCAGATACCCAGCGGCTATTTGTTCAACATATTACAATACGCCATATTGTGTATAATATCACTACCTACCTTCATGACATTACTTAAACACATATTATGACTGCCTACGCTGCGCTCAGTACGTTGTACTGTGATGTCAAGCAATTGAAAATATTACTTGAGAATTTATGATCGTGGTTCTGATAAACAGCAATCATTTTGTTCATTTGATTTTTAACCTTTGACACATCAACATTATTATTTGGAATGTTGTGCTGTAGCTAATAAAAGAGCACTGATTTTATATTTAAACAAACGTAAAGAAGTTTTATGTTATACTCGTATGTATATGCAATGTCACCTCGCATTAATAATATGAAAGATAAAACTATTAATACATGAACAAATAAAATAAATAATCACAGAGCATCGTTGATGCATGAATCGCAGGGCATGTCATGATGGCCCAGTAGTTTAGGCCTCGCCTCTTGTGCAAGAGGTTGTGGGTTCAAACCTGGGCAAGTACCAATGTGACTTTTTCAATTCATATGTACCTACTTTCTTAATTTATCTTTGACATCACTGATATTGGTGAAGGAAACATCGTGAGGAAACCTGGACTTATAAATTAATATAAGTCTGAAATCGCCAACCCGTCTTCAGCAACCGTGGTGATGAATACTCTTGCCTTCTCTGAATGAGAAGAGGCCTTTGCCCTGCAGAGGGACAGTAAAACGCTGGTATTATTTTAATTTATTATAGGGCATCGAAAAATTCATCCGCATCACTATCAACGGGAAAATTTCCCAGAAGGCTGGCAGCATTGCCACGTTGAATGGCAATGCTGATTCTTTGGCCAAAAAAGGCCAGCCCTCTCGTCACTGTGAAGAGTCGTCCAAATGTACCTTACTACATCAAGGCAATGAAAAAAAACAACCGAAATAAATGCGATCCTCTATTCTAAAGCAAGGGTTACCAATGTGAGGCCCGTATTACTAAAGCAATAAAAAAATACAATAACGTATCTTAATCCAAATCTCAATATGCAATCTCAAACGGCTGCTTCTGATTCGTCCACTCAAGGTTAAAGATTGCCATTGATTAGCTACAAACAGAGATCGCTCTCTTGATTTGGATTGAGATACGTAACTGGAATCAGCAGTAAGTCCCACGTAATAGGAGGCGATCCTATTGCAATTAACTGGGCACAAATCCAGACACCGCGGGCTGCTACACCAAAATTCCATATGGAAAAACCCAGTTACAATGTTCGACCCACGAATCGAACGCAGGATCTCATGCCTTCTTGTTGAAACTAGTTTAAAGTAATTCCTGAGTCTTGAACAAGCTTCTATAATACGGGTCTGAATGTCTATATCTGCGGACGACAGCGAGATAAATAAGTAATTACTTAAACTTTGACTCTATAAACCTTTAACACGTTAAACGCTAAGTGACCGACAAACAATGCACTATCTATTGTGTATCGTTTTCTGACAGTTAGGTTAAAATTTAAAATCATCACGTGAAGATTTACTTAGCCTTACCGAATACAGTCCTTTGCTTTAAACTTAGACGAAAAGAAGATTTACTAAGATTTCCTCAAACAATACCAACACACGAATACCACAGTAAACGGACGTCACACACAAATAAACAATAAAATTATAAGTATACATATGTATATTATACACGTGGTATAACAAAACAGGTTTTCGTAATACGATATTATATGCTTATTAAGCCTTCGTTTATCGGCCGTCAGATAAGACAAGAGTACATCGATACTTTGAGAATTTAATGAATACAAGTTCAAAGACTGTCAGGAACATAGACTTCATGTGACATCTTATATGTTTTGGTAAAATGGTAGATAAAGTTTACCTAAAGGCTTTATGATTAAATATTTTTTTATGATTAAATATTTTTAGTCTTTAATAGTGAAAAATGAAGAGCCTCGTGGCTGAATAATAACAGGTCGGTCGAAGGTCAATGAGGGTCTATGCTTGTCAAGGACGTGGATGAGTGACCACCCATTTCATATCGAGACACCTCTCGTGCCTCGGAAAGCGCGTTAAGCCAAATGTAGCTCTTTGAGAGTCGTTATGGGTAGTCGGAAGCCCGGTAGTCTTACCTAGGCGTATTGCATTACCCAATATCTGGGTTGTGGAAGTCAGATAACCAGTCACTCCAAATAAAATACTGGTATTCAGCTGCATCTGGTTAGACTATAAGCTGGCCCCAACATAGTTGGGAAAAGGCTAGGCACACTAGTGAAACGCACTTTTGATTTTCTATAAAATATATTAAAAAATAGTAAATTTATTAAAAATAGATTTCAACATTCATAAAAACATAACAATTCAGGTTCTATCAAACATTTATGGATACAGACTCGTTTATTATTTATTTACTTATAATTGTTTATTTAGTACAGCAATTATTATTATTAATTATTATTATTTTATTTATTTATTTATTCAAAAGTAAACAAGTCCTCTCCAAGTTTTATATTCACGATCGCATTGAGCATAGTCAACATGCGCGGATACGTAGGTCCCTATTCACAGAAACGCTCTGATAAAAATCGTTGGCAACCAAACTAATTATTATTTGAAAGTCAATCAAGAAACAAAAATTAATCACTGGGCACTTTGTTTGGTAGTCTGCGAAACAATAGACAACATTCAACGGATGAATTCTCTTTCCGATTAAGTTTTAATTAGTTATGTTTGCGGTCAACCGAAGTTTTGTCATAAAGTAGATGGATACAGAAGGCCGACTCCATACAACCATCTAAAATAGGCACACGCTCTCTTACGCTCTGGGCTCGCATGCACGGTTACTTTATTCTAAACCCCAAATGCTGGCATTGAATACAAAATTATCTCCAGTGAACATATGTTCTTGTATTTTTTTTTACAAATTATACGTGATAACAAATCAGAAAACGGTGCAAGTGCAGCAATTTCAAACTAACAGACATGGTAGTCGCAAGCACGTATATATTCTCTATACGTGAAGCGTGTCCATGTGGTGTACGTGCGTTTTTGCTCGTTGGACGGAGCTGACCTTCTGACCGTTCTGTGCTGTACCGTAATGTCTTTAGGTGGATTACCTTGAAAATGGTATAATAATAATGTTGTCGTTGGTACAGTCAAGGACTTCTTTTCGGAAAAAAAATGTTGTATTGTGATGTGAACAACGTTTGATTTGTAAGTTGTTAACGTATGCCTAAACGTTAACAAACTTACAAATCATACTCATGCCTATATGTATACTTAGTCATTTATTAACAATAAAATGCCTTATACCTAAAAGTAGATACCCGCTGTGCACTAATATAATATTTAGTAGAGTTTTTTTTCATTAGTTGTGTTAATGGTTTCCGGTAGGACATGCCTAGTCATACTTACTATAAAGCATTGGTTTTTATAACAACTAAATGAGGCGAAACATAATCCTAATTTGTATTTGTAACATACCATATAAAGTATATCAGTCTATTGCAAACATGATGTACCTACATAACTGGAAATATAATTAAAAGTAAACTATACACAAACATACACCAACAAATACAAATAATGTTACAAAAAAATAAGTCAAATGAGGATAAAATTAATTGAATTAAGTTAAATCAATGAAATAATCTATTTATTGAAAGAAAAATTAAGACAATTACGCAGAAATATGGAAAATTTCAAAAAACATAAAGACTATTTTAACGTCACTCCTTTGACAGTACACGCGTTTGATCAATGTGAATTTTCACCGAGGGTAACACCACGGCTTGCAGCTAGTATTATAATAAAATTACGAAACAATGGATACAGAGGAAGAGTACGTTGGGGCTTTGAAGCTGGACGATGCGTGGTTAATTATATGCAGTAAACCTTTAAATCAATAACCATAAAGAGTGTTTTACTTTAACTCTAATTAGTCTGTGTAAACGTTGTAAAAAATAAAGAAAAAGTTGCTGTAAATAACAGGAAAATTCTGGACAAAATTTGGTCACAACGAAATTAATGTCCTTTATTGACCGTTATCCTTTTGATATCGGTAGAGAAAAAAATTGATACATTACAACATGCCAAGAATTGGACAACCCACCTAATGATACCAATTTAAGAACCAGAGATGTTCTAAAGATTTGTTGAGGTAATAAAAGGAAAACAATGTTTTTCCTTCATTAAAAAAAACTTTTTTAATACATTAACATAAATAAATTCACGCCTTTTTCTTATGGGGGTTGACAGAAACTACAGAACGCCACCATCGATAAATTAATTTGTGTGTAGATATTACTATGTAGGTGTTATATTTATAGTTTATAACCTAGTTACATTTTTTCTGTTCCCTTTTCTTTCAAGAAATTGCACCTACATCTGTTTGTCTTTGCAGCACCTAAAGGTTGACTAGTAGTAAATGCCTATGGCAATAAGTCCGCCTCTGTACATTTGTACTCTGTAAATAAATAAATTATTATTAATATCAGACCAAGCTACTGGCTATTAAAACAAAACAAAATCACGTCACTACATACTCACACTGCGTAGAACAAAAATCATGTAAAACAAAATCTTAAAAGTAAAGTTAAGGACACACTGAGGGCCGTGAGAACCAAGTCCAAGTGCGTGATGTGTTAATTTTGTAACAAAGCCTTATTGTGAGCTGTTGTTCAGACGGTGGCATAAAATAATGAACTGGTTTCCTGAACACCTTGTTAGGAACATCTTATTAATTTACCACTACTTGGTATTCGTATGTGAAGTATACTTGTGTCGACAGACAGAATTGAGGTGTGAAAAAACATAGACAATTGAGTGTTGATTAATTTGGCAGATTGATCTTTCACACACATTTGAATATGAATACAAACATCAGGTCGGAATTTGCCGTAGACACGCACATTTTGCCAGTTATTTAATTATTTATTACATTTTTAGGACAACTTACAGCTAAACAGACAGTGAGTATAAGTTAAAAAAAAAATATGGACAATTACAAGTTTCCACATGTAGTATTAAGGTCTTAAGTCTTTAAGTGTTTAAGTATCATGTAATAAGGGCGAGTCTATTGGCCTTTCAGCCGGGAACTGTGTTACTGACGCGCCGCCTAAGGTAACCAAATAAGAAATGAATGTAATTTAATAAATGTGAATGTAATTATTTTCGAGAAATACCTAAATAAATAAATAATGCTGGACAATCCACACAGTGTCATCTACCCCAAGCTAAGCAGAGCTTGTGTTATGGGTACTAGATGACTGATATACTTAATACAATACATTACATAGGTAGATATATATATTTTTTACAAAAACAATAATGTTCATTAATCTTAAATCTTAACTGATACAGACTATGGGCTGCTAATGAGAAATTGCAGATAAAAAAAACAAGAACTGACCCGGTAATCAAACCCTCACGCTCAGCAGTAGTGCCTGCAACCGCTAGACCAACCAGACAGTACATATAATAATACCCATGGACAAAAACACACCGACACACAGACTTGTTTTTTGCTAAACACTTTACCCTCTTCAGATTTCTTATAAGTCTGCCGTGCTGTCATCTTTAATATTGAAACTTACAATTAGTGGTTAATTTATTGGCCATTGTCACTTGTTGAGAGATGAAATAATGTAACTAGCTACTTTAAAACACTGCATTGATCAATTAAGCTTATTAACTGATTTAATGAGTTGAATGACAAAGAAGAAGGACGTACACTGACCTTATTGGTGATGTTCTTCAGAAAGGTCAGGTGCGTAGTACTCGCAACCGGCGTGCGTGTATGCACGTGAGCGAAGTGAAAGGACTACGTAAGGATCGTAGCGGGTGGCGTTCTGTGGTTTCTGCCTACCCCCATGGAAAAAAGGCGTGAGTTTATGTATGTATATATATATATATATATATGTCGAAAACTGTGACTTCTGACTTTGTTTCGGTGTTTCTTCTTAGAGAAGTCAGTTTGGAAATACCCAACATATCTTTAAAAAAAACTCATAACTGACGCGCTAAGTTGTTATTCAAGACGAACTTTACTAAATAAATGTAATTTTTAGCAGACTCCAATAAAGGATGAGATTTTTTTTTATTAGTGTGTTCCCATATTTCTCCGTCAATTTCGGGCCGATAATTCTATCGAGTGGTCCCATTGTCACCAAATTAGGATCATAGTTTTTTTTTAATGTGTATATATTTAGCATTTAAATGATAAATTATATTTATTTCGAAAATCGTTTAAAAATTAGGATCAACTGTATATATTTTGTTGTACAGTTTTAGTAAAGATTAACACATTGAAAAAAAGTATAAATTTAGGAAGCCCGAAATCGTGTGCTAAACTCATAGATTCAGATCGTGCGTCGATTCAGCAGAGATGTTGCTTCTGTATATGTGTTCCATAACAATGATTATTTTAGTCATGGACCATTATGAATGGTTTGATCTTAGTTTAACTTTGCACGATACCCAATCGTGACTGGCCTTTTAAATGAACACTATAGAATAAAGGCTGATTACCACGTTGGTCACACGGTATGTGTTGCAGTAAGTTTGTTGACACACACTTAATTGACGGCACAGTTGGCACAGTGACTGACCAATTGACTGCTGTGCTGCGTGTCGCGTGTTCGATTCCCGCACGGAACAAATATTTGTATGGCCTGCAGGTAGTTGTTCCGGGTTTGGCTGTTTGTGTATGTGAGTTTGAATGTTTGTAAACGTACCCACGGTACAGGAGAAATTCCTAGTGGGGCAAAGCGTTAAAAAAAATGTAAGTCAATATTTGATTTTGTTCATTACAAAAAAAAAAACAATAGAAAATCATTTATTCAGGACCAAATATATATTTTAAATGCACCAAACTGCGTAACAGTTTGTCGGTGGGAGTAGAGCTCGTCTTATTTCAGTTTGGTTCAGATAGTGACAAGCAACAGCAATATCAAAATTAGTAATATATAGTTTTTTTATTTGATTATGTTTTCTATGGTTAGGTATTGTATCGTTGTGTGCCTGAGCCTGTACTGAATAAATGTTTTTTCTTTCTTGTTTTTTCTTAAAATACTCGTAATGAAAACTATACGGCCAGCAAATCTTTCCTCTTTATTAGAATGTCAGTTTAGATGTAAATATTATTGAAATGGTTTTTTTTGTCCCAACGTTGCAGACAGACGGATACTTTAGAGTCATTACGTTTATCTTAAGTGCGCAAAAAGAGGATGCAGTTAGTTTGAAATGCAGCACTTTTAAGTACCACTAATCATATGATATTCTCCGCCCATTAGTTGCTAGAAATGTCTGAACGTCAGTGGTAACAAATCCAGTGTAAGCCGGCCTCGTATTCCATTTAAAATCCTTACTACGCTAGATCAGCTGCTAGAGCAGACTGCGGACCACGCGGTCCTGGGAAGGACTCCTTGGCTGGACAGTGATATTGGGTTCTTCAATTTGGAATTTCTCAGCAGCAATTGGAGTCTAGGTCTGTGCCCGATTGATGGCAATGGGCTCTCCGCCTATTATATGCGACTTAAAAAATATTGGCGAAATGTGTGTGCACTATTAAAATATTGACGACACGGTTGGCGCGGTGGTTGAGCCATCGGCTGCTGCGCCGCGTGTTGTGGGTTCGATCCCCACACGGAACAAATATTTGTATGGCCTACAGGTAGTTGTTCCGGGTCTGGCTGTTTGTGTATGTGAGTTTAAATGTTTGTAAACGCACCCACGATACAGGAGAAATTCCTAGTGTGGGGCAACGTTTTTTTTTTAAAAAACAAAACAAAAAAACAAACTATAATGGCCGCGTAAAAGTTAATGCAGTACTTGCAAACGAATATAAAACGAATATGCATATTAGTTATAATATGCATATTCGTTAGTCGTTAGGCATAGTCGTTTATCTATTACAGCATAGATAACAAAAAAACACTTCGTCGCGTTTTTCCCGAGACCACCATTTGATTGTTCAAGTACTGTAATATTACAAGTACAGTATAAGTACAGCTCTGCCTAACCCTTAAGCGAATACAAGCGTGCTGTTATGTTTAAAAAAAACAAGCTAGACTCCGTAACAAAAACTAATTAAGTAAGCTGTATAAATAGAACTTGAATTCAATTCATATCTATGGGCTCTAAGCATCCAAGCACCTGTTCAGAACAATTGTAAGTGGATCCCTTTTCATACCGTAACCCTTCGTCTAATTAATACATAGAATTAACCTAGTCTGAACACCGGCGAACATTCAAACTTATATTATAGTTAGATATGCAAATATCTCAACTTTTGGTGATGAAGATTTCAATTATGGAAAATTCTAGAGCTAAGGATTAATGGAACGAGTTAAGAAAAACGATTGGCGACGTGTGACAGATGTGGCTGCTACTACGCAGATTGAGTTCCTTTACTTTGATATTGTAAGGCTTTGTAAGGCGGGATTTACCTGGATTATATGTGCTGATACGATGAGTTTAGTACTAAACTCATCGTATCAGCACAACGCTGGGGGCTCAATAATCATATGATTATGGAGCCCCCAGCGTTGAAAGATTTCGTCTGCCTTTTCCTATTTGTATTTTTTTTAACTATAAAAAATCACGAGAAATCGTCTTTTGTATTTAACCTAATGAAACTTATATTTCAAAAGTAAATACTCGTAATTGGCTTCTATCGATTCGATTTTTTGTAGATTAGATTAGTGTAAAAAGAAAACATCGGAATAATCCATGGAGGTCCTTACACTACCAGAAGATGTGGCTTAGTTTTGTTACAGAATTCTGACATATTGTTTATTACTACTACTATAATACCGACCATTATTAAAACATTGTTTGCTTGTGAAACAAATGTCGCAAAATGGTGACTGGACGGGTCCACTTAAATCTGTGTTCTTCTCTCATCAGACATCCGTGTACAACATGGTTCTCATATAATTTGACAATTACAAGTAATTGTGTAGTCTTTAAAAGAGACTTTGATCTCTGAGTTTGTTTCTCAAAGTACTCGGCTGGAACATACTCGTACATTACTCATTAAGTAAAAATAAATTGACTTGAAAAAGTGTTGTTAAATAAATAAACACCATGCCTGTATTCCCTGACGAGTAAGACACAGGCGTACCTATTTAAGGTAGGTAAATTCGCCAACTACTGCATGTAATAGGGGGCGAATTTATTTCTATCAACGGCCAGAGCTCATGGCTTCGGGCTGCTTCTGAGGAATTCTAAATGGAAATACTCAATAACACTGCCTGACTCGGTAATAGAATCCAAGACCGCACGCTCAGCAGTAGTGCTTGGGATCACTAGACCATTGTAGCTGTCATAAAAAGCGAAAAGCACAAAGCAGCCTAAGTGTTATAATAACAGATTTATGGGTGATTTTCCAATAGTTAACCGCCATTTTTATTCTTCACATAAAAGTCATCCGACTTTTATATAATATAAGTGGCGGTTCGGCATATTTTTTCATTGATAATATGTCGAAGCACTAATTCTCTGATAAAAGTTAGTACCCAAAAATAAAACCTAGCTAGATCGATTTATCGCCCCCGAAACCCCCGGCATACTAAGTTTCATGAAAATCATTGTAGCTGTTTCCGAGATTCAAATTACTCGTATATACAACAAGAAGTGAAATATACAACGTACTAAACAAGAAATGTTCGTTTAAAGGTTTAAGATAATATATGACTTTTAAAAATCAGCCCTGAGTAAAGGAACATCATATTAACATTTAATCAATTTAAGTGTTTGTTGATTCTGATCTGTGTTACTAACGTAATATATGTAGGTACCTACTATTCTTCCGTAAACCAGAGTCAACTAACTACGTAGCAAAATATAATCATCTGATATGCAAAAATCTGTAGATAACAGATTTAACATAACTGGTTTTCACCAACATAAAAATGTCATGTATATTATCTCAGGTAACTACCTGACTGCATTTTTTATCATAATATTTAGTAACTAGTGACGTAGATAATATTTACAAAGAAGTTCTAGTATTAAATTAGCTCATTATTTAAGGGCTGTTATTTTTTTATTTTATAGAAATAGCGTTGCCCCACACTAGGAATTTCTCCTGTGTCGTGGGTGCGTTTACAAAGATTTAAAGCCACCTACAAGAACAGCCAGACCCGGAGGAACTACCTGTAGGCCATACAAATATTTATTACGTACGGGGATCGAAACCACGACACGCGGCGCAGCAGTCGATCGCTCAGACACTGCGCCAACCGTGCCGTCCAATAATAATACAGGGCAGGTGGGTTAAGCCCAGTATAATAATGATTAGTAATTGAACTTAAATCATTGCATTTGCAATAGCATTGTTAACTGTTATTGTAATAAAAAATAATTGAATAGCAATTGGATTTTGTTGTTGGGCTAGGAAACGAGCGAGTTGTGCCCTCAACTTTTCCTACCTCTATTTTTCCTGTTTCTTTAGTCATCGGAGTTTTTTTATCTGTGCTTCATATTACCTACATTTACCACCAAAATTGTTTGTATATGACATAATTCATGTACAAAAGCTTACTTAAAATGATGAAAGCGTATGATGTAAATTGCAAAAATATCTGCTGAGCTTGATGTCCTGAGTTCATATCCCGGGGTGGAGCAAAGTGTTATTGGGAGTTTTTCATCTGGATTTTGTCTGTAGTAGCCCGGTGTCTAGATTTATGCGTCGTTCCCTATTACATGGGACTTAAACATAACTGACGAAATTGGGGTGTATCATAGGTACACCTCTGCCTAATCTTTCGAGGAATACAGCCGTAATGTTATGTTAATATCGTATTAAATAATAAAACCGAAAAAAACCTACAACCAACGGAATTCCAAATCATTATCATATCATCACATGACGTAAAAACTGAAGGTCAACGGTATTATTATTATTATTATAATTAAGCTACAAATTATGACTTATTCCTCGCTGATTGGTTCATTACAATCGACACAAAGAGTCCATTTTTAGGGTTCCTTATCCAAAAGGTGTCAACGGGAGCCGATTACTCTTATTAGTCTTCGTTGTCATTTCGTCTGTCTGTCAGCGCTATGAATCTCATGAAACGTAATAGGAAGACATTTTAAAATTTCACAGGGTGTGTAATTCTCTTGCCGCTATAGAAAAAATATAGTAAAAAATAAAAAATAGGGGTCCTAACAGTAACTTGTTTTTTTTTTATATCTTGTATACACGGCTAAATATCAAGCTTTCAAATTTCAACGGACTATATCGTCGTCAATTTTGGTTAACGTGACAAAAGAAAAAAATACGTGTCTAGTATTTTTGAGCAATCCAACTTTCGGACCATACGGAATTTTTAAGTAAGGAGTAAGTAAACTAAGTAAGGACACTACCCTAATGGGTATCCTTAAAAATTCCGTATTTAAAAATACCTATACATTAGTATAGGTTGATATGTATCCGTGTGTAAGATGGTACGGAAACTGAGTGTGCGAGGCCAACTCGCACTTGGCCGGTTTTTTTCAATGCTAGCTCGGTGTTTTCAAGGCTTGCATGACAATACAAATGTAACAATTAGTTGCCGACCAATGACGAAACACGCCGGGGATAATGGCCGATAGAAGAATGACAAAAGAAATGAAGTTACGGATCCAACAGATACCAAGAAGGTAACTATTATGAAGGATTGAACCGGATGCGGGGAATACCAACTCTTGCGCAGCAGAGCAGACAGATCATTAAAGACGATAAGACTAGGTGATAATTGGTTACGATATTAATCCTTGTTTAAACTGTTAAAACTGTTTGCTTTAGATCAATATTGTACTCGTAATGCGAGGTCAGGATTCAAACTTTAAATAAATACTGTTCTTAAGAATAAAATTGTCTACGGTATCTTAAATGCATTGAGTTTAAAGATCGTTTAGTTGCATTACATCATCTTTATCAGCGCCAGGTATGGTAAACCTTTATTGGTGAACCAGCTCTTCGCCTTCATCCACGTGGATTTCGTACTTTTCCCAAATTTCAAAATCCCCTCAACCCCATTAACTGCGTAGTTTTGCAAATATAATATAGTTTATGGTAACATACACAGCGATTAATCGCTGGTAATGTAGCTTTATAGAGATGAAAAAATTTTCAAAATATAGTTTGTGGCTTTGTCCATTGCAAACAATCAAGTCTTTCCTCTTTACTTATATTTTTTTAGACTGCAATTATTAAAAAAAATAAAAAAATATGTGGTCATGACTAAATGAAAATTTTTGACTTTGTGATTTAATGGACTCAAAATAAAACTAGATGGTATAAACTTATAACTATTTAAGTGCAACTCGAACTGTTTCTTTTTCTACATGATACATAGATTAAATTAATTGGCTGGCGTGCCAGTTTTTTTTTGTCGTGTTCCACCATTGGCATGCGAGTCAATAGTACACCATCCCTGGCCGATACCATTCAAATTATCATCTAATAAATCAAAGTATTTTAACCACAATAATATGTTCACACAGTTTAGCACCTTTTAACAAATGTCGTTATAAATATGATAAATTATCACCTATTGTGTGTTGTGCTACATAATATTGACATCGCGGACACAGGTTTGTTGATCTACCAAACATTTAATAACTCTTTAAAATAAATGATGCGGCAAAAAACATCTCTGAAATCCCGAGACGAATTTATTCTTAGGAACTGTCAGGTGATTGTCATTTATGTACTAAGGCGGATGTCACATTGGAACACATCCCGCTCCTGTCTGCGTTTGAATCTAAACCGATCTCTGTACGGGGAGGCGTATCAGCCTATGTTGGAGTTGGCTTCCATTCTCACCAAATGCAGCTGAAGACAAGACTGCCTATCTGACCTCCACAACCCAGTAACTGGGCAACACGATACCCCTTGGTAAGACTGTTTGATTGGGGACGCGTGTCAGTGTGTACATAATTCGTGTTTTCATACAAGCTAAGGTCTATGACATTTCGTATGCCAAAGGGAACCTTATGTAGTAAAGTGAGACAAACAGACTACCTGGTAAACTGCCTTGCAGTACTTACAGGCAACGTGCGTTCCATTGTTATATCAGCCTAAGTTAGATTAAAATGTATCGATACGATAAATGAGTCAGACATTCACTGGTTACATAGAAATAGTCTGACAATAATGCACGGTGGTCAAAGGCCTTTCGGGGCCTTTTCCGTGACGGTATAAAGCAGGAAGAGAAAAAAACGACAATCTTTTAACACGATCTAATTTCGGTATTGTTGGAAATCACGTTTTTAAAAAGTGTTCTTCGAGATACAATATAATGAATCATGGCAGGAAGTTTCAAGATTAAACAGTAACCAGTGCACTCTATTACTACAATATTATATGATCACAGCACTTGTATTCCTCGAAGGCTCCGGCAGAGGTGTATCTATAGTACACCCACATTTAGCCAGTCATGTTCAAGTCCTATTGAATAAGGAGCGAGCCTATAGCCAACGACCGGCACAAATCCAGACTCCAGTCTGCTACTGAGAAATTCCGTATGGAGAAATCTAAAATACTTTACTAGTTCCGGGAATCGAACCAGGACAAAATTCCTTGTATCCGACATCGCGACGCAATGGAGGGGTAATGTGTCTACATAATATTATGTCTGTTCCTTTGTAACGCTCTAGAGACGCGAGGGGCGTTTTTACGAAATATCCGTCCTTTGATTCCTCTTAATATCAGGAGTATGAAAAAATCACAAACGCGAATTTTTGGTTGTTATTAACACTTTGACTGCTCACCCCATAAACACAATAGAAAAACTACTGTCAACACGAACATAATTATAATTATATCTCACACATAACGTCCAGTCAATCCAGTCATCCTTTTATCTCTAGCTAGACTTTAAAATACCTTTCAGTTGATGCAAAATCACCGTTGAATCACCCTACGTTGATGTTTTTTTCCTGTTATCAAGTAAATATTTACCGTTCTATGTGTAATGTGTACCTCGTCATTACTTTTTAAACGAAAGCATGACAATAAGCTTTTACGATGGTTAGATTAAACTGTAGATAGTGTCCAAAACTGTGGTGTGTTTATCCTGTATCGTTAATGTGATCGGCGATACAACTTTCCGTGTCATTGTTAGTAGTTAAGTAATAGTTTAACTTTATCATTGTTAACGGTATTGAGTTATGGCTAGTAGGTAGGTTAATTATAACTATTGTTATTGATTTTAAACTGAGTTCATTAAAACTTATTTTGAATGAAGGATAATAGATGTAGATTTTTTTTATTTTTAATGAAAGTCAGTTATCGACTTTAACTACGGAATCAGGAGGATTTTTTTTTTCCATTGTCATAGTAAAACTTTAATTTATTGCGACAGCAAAATGACGCTTGTTTGTAACAGATTTGTAGATGATTAACTAACATATCGTTTTATTTTTCCTGTGTTCTTTACATAAACCTCTGTAAACTAGATTTGTTTTACATTTCTTCAGAATATTCCCTTTCCTAATTACCCCACTTGAAAATATACAGAAGGACAGACAAAGTCGCACCTAAAGGGCTACTTTTTGACGTTTTGACACGGAACCCTTTGAAACATTCATATTTAGGTATTGCAAATTTTCTAGAGGTTTTTAATGTTGTGTGTAGGTGGATAATTTTTCATCAAACTTACTAAAGAATCAATAAAAAGCAGCCTGTTTGGTGTAGTTCCAAATTAGTGTTTTGTTTAAAATCGCATTCATCTGTTTCTTTAACTTTCTCACAACTCATAAAACATGTTTAGGAACGTGTTTTATGAGTTGTGAGAAACCAGCTTGTATGGAGGGCCATACAAGCTTTTTTGATAATATTATCATTGCTGAGAGTCGACATGAGTTCGAGAAACAATTCACGTCACGTTTCGACGTTTGACGCTAATCGTATTATGGGTTTATCACTGTTACATGATGAGACAAAATTATTGTGTAGTTTTTGTTCGCCGTGCTTTGAGGTCAAGGTTATTTTGTTTTAAGATAATATATATGAGTAATAATATAGGGTATATATTATATATATTTATATATGAGGAGCTCGTGCCTAAATAAAAATAGCCGCACGGGTTGATTGAAGGTTAAACTACGCTTGCCGAGGTCAGTCTGTGGATGGGTGACATAATGAGATTCCTCCGTGCCTCGTAAAGCACGCTAAGCCGTCGGTCCTGGCTGTCATTTGTAGATCTGTGACAGTCGTTACGGTAGTTACAAGCCAGAAAGTCTGACTACCATTCTTACCAAAGGGTATCGTGTTGCCCAGTTATTGGGTTGTGGAGGTCAAATAAGCAGTCGCTACATGTAACATACTGGTATTCAGCTGCATCTGGTTAGACTGGAAGCCGACCCAAACATAGTTGGGAAAAGGCTAGTTATATTATGATATGAGTAATTATATAATAATACTAATACCAGCTCAGATGGTCGTTGAGGCGGGAAGTTCAAGTGAGAGGACCGCGTACCAGAAGACGCAGCGTGGCAAGGTGGAATGACGATCTGGTGAAGATCGTAGGTAGCCGATGAAGGAGGGCAGTGCAGGACCGATCGTTGTGGAAATCTTTGGGGGATGCCTATGTCCAGCAGTGGACGTCTTGTTGCTGAAATGATGATGATGACTAGTACCAGCTTATTATTATCGCACTGAAGGGCAAAGTCCTCTTCCCATACAGAGAATGTATGAGCTAGGCAGATGATGAAATGTAAAAGCATAGTGTTCTTTTTTAAAATTCTATAGTAGTAGTAGTATAATAGTAGTACAATTCGATGGCACGGTTGGCGCAGTGGCTGAGCGATCGACTGCTTCGCTGCAGGTCGTGGGTTTGATTCCCGCACGGAACAAATATTAGGTCTTTACCTATGAAATTGCCGTTCTGCAGTACTGGCCATTTCAAATCAAAATATTTTTTGTTTGGCTAAGAATTCTAATTTCAAATTAATTTTATTTTAAAAACATGGATTTTTTTTTCCAAAAGTAGTCATTTGTTTATTGATTAGTGTTACATTTTCATCGCATTTAAATCTTTTTCGTCATCATGGATACGTTAAAAATTCGAGTAATTATGGAATATGAGTACCGTCGTGGCAGCAACGCGGCACAAGCGGCACGCAACATCAACGACGTTTACGGAGCTAACACTACAAACCAACGCACTACCTGTTATTGGTTTGCTCGCTTCTGTTCTGGAAATTTCGACCTGAAAAATGAACCTCGCGGTCGTCCGAAGACTTTGGTCGACAATGACGAATTAAAGGTGATTGTGGAAGCTGATGATACACAATCTACGGCTGAATTAGCAGCAGCTTTCGACGTTAGCGTCAAAACAATATTGGTCCATTTGCGTCAAATTGGCAAGGTAAAAAAGCTTGACAAATGAGTGCCCCACGAACTCAATGATCGCCAGCGTGAAGTACGCGTCGAGACGTGCCTTGCACTGCTCAACAGACACACAAATGAAGGAATTTTGAACCGCATTGTTACCTGCGATGAAAAATGGATTCTGTTTGATAACCGCAAGCGCTCAGCAAGTTGGTTGGATCCTGGTTCAGCACCTAAACAATGCCCTAAACGAAAACTTACCCCAAGAAAAGTGATGGTCACTGTTTGGTGGTCTAGCGCCGGTGTGATTCAACACAGCTTCTTACCAAACGGGGTGAGCATTACTGCAGATGTGTACTGTGAAGAATTGAACACAATGATGGAGAAGCTGGCACATCTCCAACCAGCATTGGTCAATCGCTCGTCTCCGCTGCTCCTGCACGACAACGCGCGACCTCATACTGCACAGCAGACGGTCCCCAAGTTGCAAGAACTGGGGTTGGAAGCTCTCCGTCATCCGCCCTACTCACCAGACCTTGCGCCTACAGACTACTACTTTTTCCAGAATTTGGATAACTTCTTGGCGGGAAAAAAATTCAATACCCGAGAGGCAGTACAAAATGCCTTTGAAGAATTTGTTGCCTCCCGTCCAGCTGATTTCTTTAAGAAGGGCATCAATAAACTGCCACTGCGTTGGCAAAGATGCATTGATTGCATGGGTGATTACTTCGATTAATACAAATAAAAAATACATGAAAAAAAATCATTTAAATTTTTTCATACAAAACGGCAATTTCATAGGTAAAGACCTATTATTTGTATGACCTACGAGTAGTGGTTCCGGTCGAGCTGTTCGTGGATGTGACTTTAAATGTTTGTAAACGCACCCACGACACATGAGAAATTGCTAGTGTGGGGCAAAGATTTAAAAAAAAATGGGAATTTCTCCAGCATTCAGTGGCCTGTCACGACTCTTTATGTAGATTCCATTAATATGACCTGTTACATTAGTCTATACCTAATAATATATAATGACAATGCGTCTTTGCCAAGAGAATAGCAAACTTATAGTGGATGTTTTACCAACGGGCAGTCAGGCAAACTGTTATTGGGTTTTTCCATCTTGGATTTCTTAGAAGTAGTCTAGATTCGTGCCCGTTTGGTGGCAATAAAGACCCCTATTACAAGGGACTTAATCATAACATGTGGGTGTACTATACTAGACGAGCGATGTGGCGCGGCGGGCGAAGGTCCGCCTGCGACGCAGGAGGTTGCGGGTTCGGTTCCCGCCCTGGGACAAATGTTTGTACGATCTACAAAGATTTGTTCCGGGTCTTCTGGCTATGTTTAATAAAAAATATATATCTATGTAATGTATTGTATTAAGTATATCACTCATCTAGTACCCGTTACACAAGCTCTGCTCAGCTTGGGGCTAGATACTGTGTGGATTGTCCAGCATTATTATATAAATGTGTGATTCAAACACGATGTATGGGAATTAATTTAAATCATTATCAGATATCGAAATACCAGGAAGGAGGATTTTTTTAATTGAGTTAGAAACACTACTGGGGAAAAAAATGACTAATTATTATTAATTATGGTGCATTTGTGTATATACGCAATTCATTATTTACATAATATTAAGTGTAGGCTTTATCTCATCATTATTTTTGTAATTGCGTTAATCTATTTAAAAGGTTTCCAATTAAAATATGTTCATTAAATCGTATCAAATCTTTCCGGTTTGAAAGATTGATATGATTTAATGAACATGTTTTATATAGCATACCTATTTTATAAAGAGAAAGTTTTTTTTATTCAAAAAATATAAAAAGTTGGTAGGTATATTTTGGTGGAACTAATTTTGCCTGACAAATTTCTTTGATAGTTTTACAACTTCATACCAAGGTTCATGTTCAATTGCAAAAATTTGACAGTTTGGGATAGCTTGATCGGCAAAATGTATCCATCGTTTTTACTGTCGAATATTACAAAAATCCTTGATTGAAAAAGTAAAAATAAGTTATGGGATAAACTTAGGAAACCAAGTTAACAAACTTTAATTTAGAAATATAACATTTGGTGGGAATAAAGCGTTCATAATAGCTTCAAAGTAAAATCACAATTTTCAGCACTACGTCCATTATTAAACAATATTAAAACAGCACGAAGTCAAGGCCAGGTACCAGGATACCAGAAATCCATGGAGACATTAACATAGAAGGTTGTATCACTCGCCAATGATTAGAAACCGCCTTAATTAGTTCCAGCTAATACAAAGTCACACAATAAGAGTGCTCGGCAACAGATATAATTAGTAGAAAAACGCAAGCAGAATACGTCGAACTAATGTTAGTTTATAATAGTTACGTGTAATGCATTCATTGAAGTCACGTGACAGTAAATTATCCTTTTTATTATAACAAGCTTTTATTTAGCATCACCTGTTCTGGTGGTAGTCTGTTTGTGATCAAATCTTGCAAGTTATATTTTCTGGGGAGTTTGTTCCGCCACTTCTTTTTCCCAGCAAAAACACTAGGAAGTGGTGAAGGGTGGGCGTTTTGGGGGACTGTGTTTTGTAAGCGTTTTGACGTTCAAAAAGTGCTGATTCTTAGCATAATTTTGATTTTGATTGTAACCAATTTCCCCGTTTTCGATTGAGCTGAAATTTTACGTGTTGATTCAGTTTTAAGGACAATGTATATATGGTAAACTTGATTTGATTATACACCCAGGAATTGCTCCGGACGATACGTATAAAACACTGTGGGTTAGTTAAGATAGGAGACTTGAAACTTTAGAAGGAAATCTGAGAAAGCAAAAAAGAAAAGAAAGAAAGAAAAAAGAGAAAAGAAAGAGAGAAAGAAAAGTTCTACATCGTTATATTCTACTAATAGGTATACGTCATTATTCTCATGTATATAATATAACACAATGTGCTGTTCCCAAAAACATGTTTAAGATAAATCATGTCAACTAAATAACACCACCACCTCATGATGATGAAACATTGTTATCTCAGAAATTTATGAATGGTCATATTTATGGCCATCAAGATAATTAGGCCAAAATACTGATATCAGTGAGTGATAATCTCAGTCTCCTTAAAGGTAATCGAGATAAGGAACAAAAATAAACGAAAGACGATAATCAAGAAGCAGAGTAATAAAAGAATCAAGATGTGATTGATAACAATTTAAAAATCAAAGTGTTGTCATACGACTAGCCTTTTCCCAACTATATTGGGGTTGGCTTCTAATCTGCCCAGATGCAGCAGAGCATACGAGATACTGCCTATCTGAGTACCACAACTAATTCACCCATTATCTAAAAAAATCAATAAAATTATTTAAACATAATTTTTTTTTTTTTTTTTGGTTCGAGTTGTGACAATCTTGAATGCTAAATTAGTAATAAACCCTTACCCTCTGGTAAGACTGGTTGTCAGACTTTTAGGCTTCTGACTACCTGAACCGAAAGACTGTCAAAGATCCACGAATGACAGTGGGGACCATCTACTTCAATCATCTTCATCTAATGCTTTCCGAGGCACGGAGGAATCTCGATGTGTAACAGATACCCATTCACGAACCGAAATCAGCAAAAGGCATCTTTTTTTTTTTTTTTTGGAATGGGCATCTCGCAGTTTATCCTTTAGGGATATTTACTGCTCAACCGAACTTTCCTGTGGGGGGCTTAATTAAAATTAAGGCCTCCAGCCAGGCAGCAAAAGGCATCGTGCGGCTTTTATTATTTAGCCATACGCCTCAAAATCGAAATACCTACATCACCAATTATCTGAAAGACCATTAGCAATAGAGATGTGTCCTAGGTGAAAATATAATAGGTCTTTACCTATGAAATTGCCGTTTTGTATGAAAAAATTTAAATGAATTTTTTTCATGTATTTTTTATTTGTATTAATCGAAGTAATCACCCATGCAATCAATGCATCTTTGCCAACGCAGTGGCAGTTTATTGATGCCCTTCTTAAAGAAATCAGCTGGACGGGAGGCAACAAATTCTTCAAAGGCATTTTGTACTGCCTCTCGGGTATTGAATTTTTTTCCCGCCAAGAAGTTATCCAAATTCTGGAAAAAGTAGTAGTCTGTAGGCGCAAGGTCTGGTGAGTAGGGCGGATGACGGAGAGCTTCCAACCCCAGTTCTTGCAACTTGGAGACCGTCTGCTGTGCAGTATGAGGTCGCGCGTTGTCGTGCAGGAGCAGCGGAGACGAGCGATTGACCAATGCTGGTTGGAGATGTGCCAGCTTCTCCATCATTGTGTTCAATTCTTCACAGTACACATCTGCAGTAATGCTCACCCCATTTGGTAAGAAGCTGTGTTGAATCACACCGGCGCTAGACCACCAAACAGTGACCATCACTTTTCTTGGGGTAAGTTTTCGTTTAGGGCATTGTTTAGGTGCTGAACCAGGATCCAACCAACTTGCTGAGCGCTTGCGGTTATCAAACAGAATCCATTTTTCATCGCAGGTAACAATGCGGTTCAAAATTCCTTCATTTGTGTGTCTGTTGAGCAGTGCAAGGCACGTCTCGACGCGTACTTCACGCTGGCGATCATTGAGTTCGTGGGGCACCCATTTGTCAAGCTTTTTTACCTTGCCAATTTGACGCAAATGGACCAATATTGTTTTGACGCTAACGTCGAAAGCTGCTGCTAATTCAGCCGTAGATTGTGTATCATCAGCTTCCACAATCGCCTTTAATTCGTCATTGTCGACCAAAGTCTTCGGACGACCGCGAGGTTCATTTTTAGGTCGAAATTTCCAGAACGGAAGCGAGCAAACCAATAACAGGTAGTGCGTTGGTTTGTAGTGTTAGCTCCGTAAACGTCGTTGATGTTGCGTGCCGCTTGTGCCGCGTTGCTGCCACGACGGTACTCATATTCCATAATTACTCGAATTTTTAACGTATCCATGATGACGAAAAAGATTTAAATGCGATGAAAATGTAACACTAATCAATAAACAAACGACTACTTTTGGAAAAAAAAATCCATGTTTTTAAAATAAAATTAATTTGAAATTAGAATTCTTAGCCAAACAAAAAATATTTTGATTTGAAATGGCCAGTACTGCAGAACGGCAATTTCATAGGTAAAGACCTAATATTAAGTCTATTTAGTCCGTCAGTAAGATTACCAAAAAATATTGGACACGTATTTTTTGCTTACTCAAATCAATAAAAAGTGTCAATGATATAGCACATCCAAGTTCAGGAGAAGGGGCTTGTGACGTCACTGTTACATTAAAAGTGTAGCACTGCGTGACGTCAGTTTTGGTTTACGTGACAAAATAAAAAATACGTGTTCAGTATTTTTGAGTAATCCAACTTTCAGACCAATCAGAATTTTTAAGGACACTACCCTATTATTTACATTACGAATCAATCACTCTACAACGAGATTTGGCGGACACCGACAAGATCGTTCGTCCAATGCATGTTAAAACATTATCAAATGTACACAGCAGTGACAGGGCGCAGACGGAGCGTTGATTCACGTGTGTTTTGATGAAGTCATGTTCGTGCTGTTTGCAACTCTGACAATTGCAGTAAATGAAACAGGTATACAGGGGTAGGTTTCGCCATGTCTATTTCTCCGTCCATTGGTCAGTTTGTCCGTCACCGGCTTAGCATATAGACTATTAGTACTAGACAGCTGTAATTTTAGCATAGATACACTTAAGTATTGACCACACCAACCAAACGGTAAAATATTTTTTTTAGGTAGCTCCCTTATACTTTAACGTGGATAGTTTTTTTTGCCTAGTGAGAAAGTAGTTTCAGTCTATTTCGAAACGCGAGTAAATGACAAACGTACAAACGTACGTACACACATTAGGTTATCTCAAACTGTCAAATTTTCCCAATTGAACATGAATCTTATTATTTGTAATAAAGCTGAAAAACGACATACTACAACAACATAAGTTCTGTTACAAATGCTGCAGACACTATCAGTAAATATTTCAGAAAGAAAATAAATAAATAAACATTTTCTGCACAGACATTTTAGTGTTTCCAGAAAAAAAAACTGTTATGAATACAACTAGTATGATGTGGGGCAAAACTCATGCGTTCGCGTAATTGACATATGTCACATTCGTGACGCTTATCAAAAACACAAACGCTTACAAAAATGAAAACAAATATGTATTATTGGAAAAAATACTTTAACACCCTAACATAGAATATATTTTGACCTACAACTTAAATGATCTTAATTAACTCTGTCATGACGTTGGCATTTGTATAAAACGAAATGACATTTGAATATGGAATAGATACACCCACTCTTATAAAAGCATAAGATGTCACGACATCAGTTAGCAGTTTAAAAAATACTTATTCTCAGTACCGTAAAACGGGGTGAATAGAAACGCAGGGGTAAATAGAAACAAATCTTTGTAGGGCGTTTTCGCTTTAGTTTAACATTATTTGTTACTACAAGGACTTTTATTTTCTTTAAGGAATTGAAATGAATAATTTCAACACCGTGTCAGTAATAGGGTAGTTTCCTTAAAAAACCTGATTGGTACGAAAGTTGGATTACTCACAAATAATGGACACGTATTTTTTGTTTTGTCACGTAAACCAAAAATGGCACGCCGAACTACACTTTTCGTTAAAAGTGTAGCACGTCGTGAATACAACTCATAAGCCCCTTCTCCTGAAGTTTGATGTGCTATATCATTGTCACTTTTTATTGAATTAAGTAAGCAAAATATACGTGTCGAATATTTTTTGGTAATCTTACTGAATGACGGACTAAATAGACTTAAAATATTTTTACCTAGGAAACATCCCTATTAATAATGTTGTATCAACGTTTAAATCTCATTTAAAGTTTTATTTCGAGTCACCCCGTTTCATTTCAGCTAATGAGTGACTGACGATGACACAATACTGCGGATCTAGTACATCCGCAGTATTGTTCCGCTAAGAAAACCCAAGTATTTAGCTCTTTTTTTATTCGATTGTCAAATTGATCTGATCATACACTAATGATACTTCAACGGGTTTTTGTTAAGAGCATGACACTGGTAATCTTTAAGCGGATAAAGCGCTTAGTTGCGGTTAACAATTACAGCTAATTTGAGGTGTGATAAATCATATACATGCTGCATTTTGTTTATTTCGGCACAACATAAATAATAATTATATACCAAGTCAGTAAAGTGGCAATTACACGACTTAAATGCAATAAAAAAAAACAAATGCAAGTCGGATTCTAGCAAACTAGAGGTTACAAGTTCTGCGAGATGCATAAACCCAAAAAAAAACGAATAGAATGTTATTATGATGTGTGGAGATTCTACTCTAACAGCAGATAATCATCTGCCAAGCCTCTTACTAACTATGTCAGGGTCGGTTTCCGGTCTAGCCAGATACCGCTGAATAGCTGTACTTCACATGGAGCGACTTCCTATCAGCCCTCTTACCCTAATATGATAGATACCCCTTGGCTTACCAAGGGGTATCTATCATATTAGGATTAACTAGTAGTAATAACTATTTGGCACATTACAATCTTCTGTCTACCCCTAACGGCTATCAATGGTATACTAGTGACAGCCGGGATTAAAACTGTCTCGATATGTATATAACGGTAACCCATCCACGGATGACCTCAGCTATGCTAGCGCACCTTTGATCGACCCGTAGAGCTAGTTTTATTTAGCCACCTCTGAATTGTACAAAGGTCCTATGGCCCAATACGTTTTGATTATGATACTTTAGTAGCCAACTTCTGATTGTGTGAACTTGTGTCTGGTAGTAATTTGTATGCTCTGTGCGTTATCATACTTCATCATTGAAGTGGGTACACATGTGGAGATGATGTCAGATGGTCGTCTGGATTCTAAGTATAGGTAATATAGACGATGGATTTCGTAGAACATTCAATTATTCATTTCAACCAACAAAAGATTACATTACTGCTACTACTGGCTAGTATTGTACCACTTAAGGCCTTCCTCCATTCTTTTAGTAGGTTGCGATTCTGCGCTACCTCTTTCCAGGAAGACTTCAAGGGGACCTACACAAAAACCTTTTTATGTAAGCTTCAACGCCAACGGAAAATTTATATTTGACTTCTTTCCACATGTCGACGATGAAGTACCAATACCTTCTAAGTTCTTATTTTTTCGAATTTTTGTTTTGAATGGCAATCGACGTAAAATAAAAAAAAAAAAAAAAAAAATTGCTATAAGCTATTTCGCGTATCCTGGCAAAACCTTCTAGCACAATATTTAACTATTCATCCAACCAAACGGTACGATATATGTACTTCCAATTGCCAAATAAAAAAAATGGTTTTTTTGTCGCATTTTTTTAGATAGAAGATGTAGGTAATTCGTCGTCGATGTAATGTCATTGCCATACATTTTGACGTTAGCATCTTGCGTTTACGCTACAGAAAAGATTTTTGTCTAGGCATGCGGGCCATTTCAGCATCTTTTTCGCGGTCTGACGCGGTCTTGTGGTGCTATTTCAGAAATCAGACAGAGAAAAAAGAAAAAAAAATCGATTGAAAATTAGGGTGCTTTTTCGATATTAAGTCAAAATAAGTTGAAAGAATTTATATTTTAAATAAAATAAATTACAAAGTGTTTGGGACATAAAAAGCTAAGTTTTCACCAAATTTCGTTAAAAAACAAAATGTTTTTTAAAAGATAAAAGTTATAAACTGCTAAAACTTGGTTTTTTGAATTTTTCACATAAAGTTTGAGGTTATGTGAAAGAAGTCTTAACACTTAAGTTGTAAATCTTTTTATTACCTACAACTTTGCAATTAAACTTTTTTCCATAGGACTTGTAGTTTTGCCGGAAAATGAGATAAACCGTTTACCCTTAAAAACTCACCCCCTCCACTTCCCGACCTCAGATCGCCCGTAAATTATTTTTCCTTTCATTTCTGTTATATTCTCTTCCTTTTCCAATGGGTTTCACCCTAGTATAATTTTTTCATTTTTTTTCCATTTTTAAAGGCCTGGTCTATATTGTCAATTTTGTTTTAAATTCCGCCTTAACTGCCGAGTACAGAAGAAGGTACTTACCGTTTTGAGAAACTTTTAATATAGTAATAATAGTTTACTGTTACAAGGATACATACATTAGTATACAATGTTTAAAATGATGCTAACTAATGCTGCAGAAGTCTGTATACAGATATTGTGCTCCCTGTCTCTCAAACTAGGATAACCCGTATCTTAAGAGACAGATCTTAAGAGACACAATATAAAAGCAACATCCCGTACATAAGGCCTCAATTCAAATAAAACGAAGTCACGACGGCTACCTATAACAATGTCGAATAATAGCTACACTAAGAAACAATTTATTTATTGAAACAGGCCGTAATAAGTGACCGCTGTTAGTCATTACTTACCTTGATCTTTGTACCTTACTTGAACTTATTTAAGTTACTTTGCGTTAAGGTTTGTTAGGCTCTTACACTCACTTTATATAACCCATTAATGAACATAACATCACGCCTGTAAACCCCGAAAGGTTGAGCTGAGGTGCACCTATAGTACACACACATTTCGCCAGTGATGTAAAAGTCCCATGTAGGTTATAGGAGGCGAGCCTATTGCCATCAAGTAGGCATGAATTGAATTGTCACCAGCAAGACTCCAGCCTGCTACTGAGAATATCCCAAATAATACTTTGCTCGACCCGGAAATCGTACCCAGGACCTCATGCTCAGCAGTAATGCTTGCGACTAGACCAACGAAGCAATTTTTTAACCCAATTTATCTAAAACATGTATAACCTGAAATTGTTGCATATAGTTACTAAAACATTTTAAGTCTACGAGAAATACTCAGGAAATTGTATAAACATAGTTCTTTTTTTAATGTTAAAGGGATTTTTTAATTTAACATTGCAGGGATATTTTTCTTTGAAGAACATTCTCTTATACTTATTAATAAAACTATTACTGTGCACTGTTTCAGAATACAAGATGTACAGAGAAAGTGTGCCAGTCGAGTATAATGAACATTCCGGGGCGAGGCGAGACGCCGCGCTCTCCCGAAGAAGTTTACAAAGAGGCCCAAGTTTTCCTCAGACAATACTACGCTTCTATACGCAGGTAATCCTTTTAGCAGTAGATAGGTGGTCATTTGTAGATCTTTGATAATCGTCACGGGTAGTCAGAAGCCCGAAAGTCTTACTACTAGTCTAACCAAAGGGTATCGTGTTGCCTCCAACTGTGTGCAACTCCATGATGATGATGATGACAGGTGAACAGGGAGGAGTACATAATTTTACGTGTTTTCTGTTTTTTTTTTTCATTTTACACTGTAAAAAGTCATAAGTTTTATATAATTTCTTTCATTAAAAATCTAATCGGGTCTCATGGGTTTTATAGATTAATCTAACGTCCCAAAAAAACTTAAAAAAATAAGAAAAATCCGTCGAGTAATGTCAACACTGGGTCCAAAATCATGTACTGAACTCATGGCAGGAGATTGAGGGTTGATTCCTACCTGTTCACCTATCATCATCATGATCATCATCTGCCAAGCCTTTTCCCAACCATGTTGGGTCGGCTTGCAGTATAATCGGATACCAATGCAGTAAATACCAGTATTTTACATCGAGCGACTGCGTATCTGACCTCCACAACGCATTCATCCATTGTCCAAAAAAATCAACAAAATAATTTATACATAATTTTATTACGGTTCTAGTTATGATAATCTTGAATGCCAAATTGCGATTGATTATTAGAATCAGAATCATTTATTCGTAAATATAGGTGACAATTATATACAAGATGTTCAAAAATTATGTAGTGCGCTATGTTTTGCCAATTGACATACAAATTATTAAGAAGAAAAAAAAAATGTGCTCTTAAATTAAAATATAAATTCGTCATAATATAATTACACAAGCAAGTGAAATTTCGACAAAATTTAAAATTTATAATCAATTCAAAAGATTAATTTAAAAATAAATTAAGTTAAAAATATATTAAAAATGTCAAGTATAAGTGAAAATGACAATATATATAAGAGATTCGTCATTAAGAAATTCACCTAGAGTATAATAACATTTTTCAAGTAGTAACCCATTAAGCGTTTTTTTTAAACTTTTGCACTGGCATACATTTTATTTCATCGGGTATTTTATTATATTATATTTATTGGGTAATATCGAACTGAGTCTATATTATTATTTTTATCAAATAATAATTAATAGAACTAACCAATTATTTATGAAGACGAACATTATCTGTTGTTTGACCTTTTCTATAAATTATGCTGTTTTGGTGTTGTCAATAAAAAAAGTAATAAAAAGTGTAGTCCTACCTATCTTGTTTCGCTTTAAAAAATATCTAGTTCTCTAACCTTAAACATTTAAAAGTATTGCGCATAAAAAGCCATCTTGAGAAGGATTCTTGAAATGTAGTTATGACAGGGTTAAGTATTTTAATCAAAAAGTAATTTCCTCTAAATAACAAAAGGAAAATCCTGTGATTGCAGAAAATATTTGATTAGCTGTAGGAAAGGTAATTGGTCTGTGAAACTGTTACTTTTTGCATTTGTTTTCTTTCTGCAGGTAGAGCGACCGCTCTCCGTAGGGTTCCGTAGTCAAATTGCTAAACGATTTTTTTTATAATTTTAGTAGAAAAAGAAAAATAAGAGTAGCATATCCACTGAGGGACTGATTAAAAATATGAAGTTTTGAAGTGATTTTTTAGCGAACACCCAAAGCTGATAAGATGTTCGCATCAAAAGTTAAAAATGCAGGAATCACTTTGTTTTTAATAGTTTACAACTTATATTTACAGTTGATAAAATCCTTTGTTGTGCATGCGTAAATATTCATACCACTACGGAACCCACTGTTTGTGGTCCAACACACAGAGTCATAAAATGAGTTAGCACTACAGTAAAACATTTTGTAAGAATAAATTATATCACCTATCGTAAAGTTAAATGGACCCCTACCGACTTATTACTTAACTTCTTGTTATGTTTCAGGGAAAATTCAGAAGCACACAGAGCGAGAGTAGAAGACGTAAAGAAGGAACTGAAAGAGAGAGGCACATATCAGTTGAAGTCTTCAGAGTTAGTTTTCGGTGCTAAGTTAGCTTGGCGTAACGCTACCAGATGCATTGGAAGAATACAGTGGAAGAAATTACAGGTGAGTCCTTGTCATCCTAGATCCTATTGGAAATTACCTTATATTTAATATATTTAATATATTTAATTGAGGATATTGTATTTGTTTGCCCTCCCTCTGCGCAGAACAGAGGGTTATAGAGGATTCCGACCCACTAAAACCCTGCGGATTTTCTCCTGTGTGTCTGTGTGGGTGTATTTCACCATGGGCCCTGCAGGCTCCTTCAATGCAGGAAAGCAACAAGAATTGATTATTAAGCTACATTATTAAGTAACTAAACAACATATTATTTATTTTATTATGTACACACATTGCACGACAAAAATTGAACAATTATAAATAAAATAAATAAATAATGCTGGACAATCCACACAGCATCATCTAGCCCCAAGCTAAGCAGAGCTTGTGTTATGGGTACTAGATGACTGATATACTTAATACAATAACACAGAGATAGATATTTTTATTATACATAGCAAATACCCAGAACACCCGGATCAAATCTTTGTAGATCGTACAAACATTTGTCCCAAGGCGGGAATCGAACCCGCAACCTCCTGCGTTGCAGGCGGACCTTCGCCCGCCGCACCACTTTGGTCGTCGTTGGTGGTCGTCAATTGTTATCAACGCTTATGCCTTGAGCATGTGATGCTGACCATTGGCCGTCTACACATTGCCGTCAAATCTTGATAATTATAAACGTTCCTTTACTAAAAAATGCGGCAATACAACGCTGGTAAAATCATTGTAAATTTTTGACATTTAATAATTTCTTAAATTAGTGGTAGGTATGCTAATGACAGAACACGAAAAGCCTGCTTTTTAAGTACAAGTTTTCGAAAACATCTTCGCCTGTCGAAAAAAAATACAAAATAACGGCTTTTTTAGAATGCGGACGCAATTTTTATTATGATTTGTGTTAGATAAACTATTGTAGTTATTTTCATAGTTTACAGAGTACCTGCTGTTTAATAGTTGATCCTGTTTTAGGTGTCACAAAGGATATCCAAGAAGCGTGTTTTTTTTTTGTAAAATTACCTTTCGATTGTTCTTTAAACTTTTGTGTTAGACAAAGTTAAAAAGAAACTGGAAATTGGGAAATATTTAATTGGATCGCTACAAATTTTATGAAGTTTCTAATAACGATCGTTTTTTTTAATAATAATTGGGCCTATTTTTAACCCGCGACGCAAAAACGACGGAGTGTTATGAGTTTGACGTGCCTGTGTGTGTGTGTGGCATCGTGCACACGGATGCACAGACGTTGTTTTTTTTGTTTAAATAATGCTGGACAATCCACACAGCATCATCTAGCCCCAAGCTAAGCAGAAATTGTGTTATGGGTACTAGATGACTTTAGATGGGTACTTAATACAGTACATTACATAAATAGATATTTTTATTATACATGATATCAATTTTAGATTGGAAATATGTATCGGTACAATAGCTATCCTAAAATTACTTGAAATTTGACGGCACGGTTGGCGCAGTGGCTGAGCGATTGTCTGCTGCGCCGTGGGTTCGATTCCCACACTAAATTAATATTTTTAGGCCTATTTATAGTTGGTCCGGGTCTGGTTGTTTATGTATCTGAGTTTGAATGTTTGTAAACGCACCCACGACCTAGGAGAAATTCCTAGTGTGGGGCAACGTTTTAAAACAATAAAATTGAACATTCATTCATTAGATTTATTTGAGGTTCAATTAAATACATGCCAATTGCACTGCCAAAATGTATTCGAAGATAGCGATTCGATGAAATACATATCAAGGAATGTTAATTACTTTGAGGAAAACGTAAAATATTTACACATCAATTCCTTATTCATCATTAATCATTGATACTAAAAAAACAACGTTTGTTGGCACCTGCGTGCCAAGGTCATATACTATATCTATAGTTATATAGTCAAAACATTGTGTGTAAAAAATTTGACTGCTATTATGCAAATTATTTTGCAGTTGTCAATCCAAAACCGTAAAGGTATGACCTTAGGAATACGTTTGTAGAGTTCAAAAGTGTTTATTATTTTTAGGCGATTTGTTGTCTACACAATTGATATATAGAGCTAAAGTTTGTAAGTATGTATGTAGGAAGTAATTTCCAAAAATGCACACGCGATGTCAAAAAATATTTTAGTAAGGGGTCGTCCAATATTCAAAGATTACTACGCTCTTGTGCGGCTTACTTTAAAAGTTACTTTACCATGCGTGAATATAATAATAAATAAATAAATAATAATAATTAATAATATTAATTCCCCCATCCCTCATCGCTCTCTACCGTCACTCATGTGTACAAAGATACAATTTGCCAGGATAAGTTAGCTTCCGCAACGTGGACGAAGTCGCAGGCAGAAGCATGTTAGTAATATTTACATTTAAATTTTAGTTTAAGGCAATGGCTTCTGCTGTTTGTAATTTAAGTTGACATAAACTATCAAAATGATTTAAATTACTTGTTGACTTGTAGGATATTATAAACAAATTCGATGGTAAAATATTTAATCATGTATTTTGTTCCGAAAAATTCAGACCAGCAATTTGCGTGATCTTCTTTTGTCTTTTGTAATTTTTACGTCACCAGTTTCTATTTCATTTAACGTAAAACTCTCGCTTAATAGATATGTCACGTAAAATAAATATAAATCCTAACTTATATTTGTTTCTTTGTTATGTATTCACGCCTTGAATCAACTCAAACTCAACCAATCATCAAGAAATTTTGCTTTTGCTTTTGCTTCCACGTTGTCAGGCGTACATAAAAACGACACGGTTGGCGCAGTGGTTGAGCCATCGGCTGTTGCGCCGCGTGTTGTGGGTTCGATCCCCGCACGGAACAAATATTTGTATGACCTACAGGTAGTTGTTCCGGGTCTGGCTGTTTGTGTATGTGAGTTTAAATGTTTGTAAACGCACCCACGATACAGGAGAAATTCCTAGTGTGGGGCAACGTTTTAAAAAAAAAAAAAAAAAAGACAAAGGGTACCAGAGAAAAAGTACTGTTCCCAATAATTGAATCAATCTACGGTTTTAAAAAGGTTAGGCAGATATGATAATGATAACTTTGGTTTCGTAAATCGAACCAAAATCGCTGAAAAGTGCACTATCATCCCTGGAAGTCATCACAAATTCTCTCGTGACTCCGTCTATTTGCCAAATTCCCTTCCCCACTGAAAGAAGACGTTAACATATGAAGCCACTTCAACCTACTATTACTCGTTACGAGAACACAAATTAGATTTCGTGGCTCCTGAAGATTCTTGGGCTTTTCCTTTCTATGAAGGAGGCTTTTACATGACAGATATATTTACATGCTTTGAATATTTTATGTGTTGAATTTTTTCATACTCTATTTTTAGTGTGCAATTGTGAATACATGAAGACAAGATTTTTATGGCAAGAATGTTATTGGAAGCATTACAAAAAAGGGTTGCTTTTGTATCGTCGATATTTTAAGTCTCGATCAAATCTATTTCGTTACTGATAGCGCGTACTATGATTTAATTTCATAAAAATTAAACTATATCAGGTATGCTGTACAGGTATTGTAGTTATTTAGAAGTAACTAGTAACTAACTAGGGCAATAGTTAATTAATATATAATAGTATGACAACCTAAAACTGCACTCGCGTAAAAAGTCACTTAGGATTTTTTTATTTCTATTAAATCATATGCTAACCCCCCACGAAATGTCACGTGCACTGTAATTTTTTGTTCATCTCTCAATTATATTATAATATATTCGACTAGCTGCACATCAGACTCCGGGCCGCTACTGAGAAAAGCAGTACACTTATTCTATATTGCATCAATATAGTGCAATAGTCTTCGAGTAAAATGACTGTGTAACGTCCGGACGGACTGATGAACAGGCCGATATTAAGGGTTCTTTTGCTACGATCAAGCTACGGAACTCTGTAAAAAATCAAACTACGACTATGCATTGCATTTACAGAGATAACCGTTGTAAATTGTAAATGAGAACGTTAATCGTGTATCAAGGAGTAACAGTTGTAGAATTGTCTTGAAACACACGGCAAAGAGAAACAAACAAACTTTTAATAAGGGTTTCAGCTTAAGTACAACTTTATAACGAGCCACAAACTAGATGTCATTAGTCGCTCCAAGGATACAAGTTATGTGGCTTTAAAGGAACGGTACTATTGTCTCCTTTCTGGGGCTTTGTGAATACCATCCAATGCTGATGATTCGTTGATGCTATCGGTTATGTGTATACCCATCTCTGTATCTCGCACTGGCGTTAATATGGCATGATACAGTATCTGATAGTGAAAGAGTAGTTAGTAATATTTCGTGGCTTCGTGGCATACAACTAAAACACTTCGATTTTTTTTTGTGTTGCCCCACGCTAAGACTTTCTTCTGTATCGTGGGTGCGATTAAAAACATGCAAACTCACATGCCCAAACAACCAGACCCGGAATAACTACCCGTAGGCCATACAAGTGTTTGTTCCGTGTTGAACCCACGACACGCAGCGCTCAGTCAATCGCTCAGCCACTGCGCCAACCGTGCCATCATAAGAATTAATTATATCATGACGTTCTTTAATCAGCACTGGGCCCCCGCTGTCTCACAAAGAGCAGGCTGTTGTCCAAGCAGTGGGTATATGGTTGATTATGCTTAATGTAACAGTAAAAACAAATCAAAAACAACTTTTTTTACAATAGTATCAAAAGTAGTTTAATATTAACACCACTACCACTGATACCACTACTTTTTAAACCTCTTGGTTAATTGAAAAAGCGCTACAGACATCTGACGTTACTGCCCCTATTTTATTATTCATTTTTCACAGTAACCATGAAACTACGGCGGTCATACTGTGCTCTATCTTTTTACTTTCTGTTTCAAATTTCCTTATGACGATGTCCTGCGTGTCTTTGGTAAATCTCATCCTGATTTTATTCTTATAGGCCAGACACGAGAGAACTAAAATTAAAAAAACAAAAGTGTACATTACCTTTTATCACGAGGTCCACTTAAAAGTAAATAGCCATCAAAAGGCTATTTTCGAACTGATTACCTTGCTTTTAAATATAGTCTAACCAGTTCTCGAGTCCTGCTGTAGGGTAGAGAATTCATAAAATAAGTATCAGTCGGGAATCTATAGCAAAATGGTCTAGAACTGGTTTGAACACGATTGCTATTTGCACATTGGTTCATACGTACACAGGACCTATTTACGGACTTGATTATATTTTATCGGCCAGGTTAGAACGCTGGTTTGACCCTCAGCTTTTTAATCTTGGATGATGATCTTAATACCAGGCTGTTACTGCCCCACTGCAGGGCATAGGCCTCTTCTCATACATAGATGGCATGAGCAAGTCCAGGTGTCCTCGCTATTTTTTTCCTTCACCGATGTCAGTTACATATGTTTAAGATCAACTTAGAAAGTACAAATATATTGATGAAGTTTCCATTCAGCCTGAATATCAATCCAAAAACACCAGAAATAGAAGAAAAAAAAACAATTTAACTGTCTAGCATTTTATTTTATTTTACAGTGTTTGGGTGACTTACAGCTAACGATACAAAAATTTATAGTGATGCATTCAACTAAAAGCCATTTACAAGCCACCACATTTAGCAAGCCTTTAACATAATGAGTCCTGAATCTCGCAAACGGCTCTAACGATTTTCATGAAATTAGTATGCAGGGGTGATAAATCGATCTAGTTAGGTTTACTAAACTATTATGAGAAGTACTTATAGGAAGCGAGACAGAAACGTTATCTTGAGTAGTATACAGTCAGTGGCGTGGCGGTCCGAGGGGGTCGTGGGGTCGCGAAAGATCGTCACGTCAAATTGAAAAACCTGCTTGAACTACTACTACTGTTTTCAATTTTTTGGAAAAGATGATAAATTTACGAAACGAGTCTGGCGTGTGAAATATTATCAAGCCATTTGGCTATGAAAATAGCATACGTCCATTTGTTTGTGATTTCTGGTCGGTTAACTATTTACCCCCCCCTCCCCCCTTAAAAGGGGTAAGAGTACCTACTACACACTAGTACAAGCAAATGAGACTATTAAACTTAATCTCCAAGATCAGCCAACGCTTTGGTAGTCCTATGAATATTGACGACATCCATAATCCAACAACATTCCTCCACATGTTTGCTTCTGTTTTTCTTAAAATAATGTAATGGAAACCAGTCTTAAATCCACGTAATAAAGTTCATTTACGATCCTCTTAAATATAACTGCAGAGCTAAGAACTGTTGATAGTAATCAATGCAGCCGGGTGAACATCAAAGAATCGCATACTTACAAAGTTGTTCAAAGACATTTAAAATTGTCGATACGAATGGAAGGAGCTCGTGGCTACATAAAAACAGCCGCACGGGTTGATGGAAGGTTAAGTTGCGCTTGCCGAGGTCAGTCTATGGATGGCTGACCATTCGTAACATATCGAAACTCCTCCGTGCCGCGGAAAGCATATTAAGCCATTGGTCACGGATGTCATTTTTAGATTTTGACAGTGGTTACGGGTAGTCAGAAGCCCGAAAGTCTGACAACCAGTCTAACCAAGGGGTATCGTGTTGCCCAATTACTGGGTTGTGGAGGTGAGATAGGCAGTTGCTCCATGTAACTAGACTAGACTTGGGAAAAGGCTAGGCAGATGATGATGACGAATGGAAATGCTAACAAGCAAAGTAAAGCAACGATGATTATCAATTGTTATGTTAAGCTGTCCCATTCCCAGTATGATAACGTATCTCAACTAAACTTAGTTTTTTTTTGTAGATATTCGACTGCAGAGAAGTGGCCACTGCTAGTGGAATGTTCGAAGCACTCTGCACTCACATAAAATTCGGAACTAATAAAGGAAACATAAGGTAAGATTCTGTTAAATATTATTTTTAAACTAAGAATACGCATGCCAGTAAGTTGCTCAAGAGTGCACCAACCAACCAGTGCAACTTACACCTACCACTGTTTGTCTCTGCATCACCCGAAGATTGAGTGTTAGAAAATGCCTAAGACATTAAATCCGCCTCCGTACATTTGTGTGCTTAAAGTACTAACTAAATAAATAAACTTATGTATGCAAATAGCTTGCATGCTATACAACTTCTGATTGGATCAAATATCTGCCTAAAAAAACAAATTACGGGGGAGTCCCCTCTACAGTGTCCTCAGGGAAGTACCCTAACAGTAATAGGCGTTGCATAAAGGGGTATTCGGGGTGGTGGCTTTCCAGTACTGATGGTGATCACCGGAGTGGGTTTAGTGAGATAAGAATCCCATACTTAGGTTTTACTTCATTAGGTTTTTAATTATGATGCAATTTAATTTATTTTGATTCTATTCTGTTGAATGATAATTTTGATTTTGTTATATTTAATTTTTAACAACTATTTTGAATTTGTTTAACTTTTCATTTTATTATGATTTTAATTCAATTAGGTTTTTGATAGTAATTTTGTTTCGTCCTCAACTTTGTGTCTGTCTGTGATTTTAATGTTTTATTTCAATTTTTAGTTTTAATTTGGCCTGAGGAGCCAGATTGCTCTGTGTGTATCAAATTATACATTTAATCAATATGTAGTGCATGATGTGCTTACCTGTAAGAGATTGATACACCTGACCCGATTTGATTTAATGTAACCCATAATTGTTTGAGTGTACTCAATTGTTGGTGAGCCAAATAAATAAATAAATAAATACTCCCCGGTTTTATATTTGGGTATATTCCCGGGCGCCTTTTGAAGGTTACCCTCGGAAACAAAAACATAAAAAGGTAAGTATGCCACAATGGCATGCAACTTACACACTTTACTTTTGTGCAAGTCACCGTGTTACATCAGACTCAAGTAGATGTGTTTCCAGTTAATGCAAAACTTTGCAAATGTATCATACGTCCTAGCTCGTTTGTAGCGTGTTAAACATCACCTGTTTGATGAGTTAGGATATTAGTTGAGAAACATAGGCTGTAACTTTAATTACTTGCCTTATTTGAAGAGCTAAGATTTAAAACTTTTAATGGAATAGGTAGTTTGTTCAGAATAATAGCGATAGTTAGCGCGTGCTTAGAACATAATAAGCTATAGTTAGTACGTACTTTAAGTGGGTTGTCTGCTAAAAGGAACAGCATACAGGCTGACAGACTGTTAGTTCTGACGGTAGTCGAGCACTTAAGTGATTTTGGAAACGTTTTAAATATAGAACGTGTTGATGGTTTAGTAGGGCGCAGAATCGTTTCAGACGAGCTAATGTAATGACGTACTCTGAATTTAATTGATAGATAAATAATAGTGCTAATTTGTATGTACAGACAACAGCAAATTAACAACAATAACATAGCATGTAAGCACAGTTTGTTACTAATCACTAACTACGTATGGACTGCTTAGGTCTGAAATAAATATATTTTTATTTTATTTTTACTAAGCCATCAAAAACTGTCAAACTTTACCAATTGAACATCTTATTATTTTGTGATAAAGTTGAAAAACTATCAAAAAAATTAGACAGATAGGGGTAGCTTGATGTGCTGGCCTCTGTTTACATGCTAAACTGACCCATCAACAGGATTGAAGTTATTATTTTCGACAGCTTCTCGCATCCCATATCATCTAAATATTCATTAAAACTTTATGCGTAAAAATGCAGGCACGACAGAACGTGATGATTATGTGCAAAATACATGAAAATAAAATAAGTACCTATAATAAAGAATATGTATAAACATCGATACATACAATGTATTAAAAATAAAAACACGAAAACAAGAGAGATAAAATACATTGACGGTATAAATTAATGTTACAAATCCACTCTAAAATAAAGTAGACAAATTCCTACGAATGCGTTCACGTGCCTTTACTTTGTAAATAATATAATGCATATTGTTCCTATCAGGTCAGCAATTACGATATTCCCACAACGCACAGACGGCAGACATGACTACAGGGTATGGAACCCACAACTCATCAGCTATGCTGGGTACCGCATGCCGGATGGTTCCATCCTTGGTGACCCTGGACGCTTGGAGTTTACTGAGGTAAATGAACAATTGGACATAATAAAAAAAAACCAGCTAAACCAGCCTATTCCTGTGCAGGGCAAAGGTCTCTTCTCATACAGAGAAGGCACGAGCATTAATCACCACGCTTGCTCAAAACGGGTTGGCGATTTCAGACTTATATCAATTATATATGTAAGTCTAGGTTTCCTCACGATGTTTTCCTTCACCGATGTCAGTGATGTCCTAGATAAACTTAGAAAGTACATATGAATTGAAAAACTCACATTGGTACTTGCCCAGGTTTGAACCCACAACCTCCCACAACCTTGGACATAATATTAGGTATAGATTACCCGAGAGGGTATGCAGTGGTATTGGTGTATGTGTAAGATTTGCTGTAGGAGATTTTAATATTACCGTAGAATTATACACATACACATAGCATCACGCCTGCATTGGGTGAAGGGCGATGGGTAGGGCAGAGGTGCACCTATAGTAATACCCACATTTAGGCTTGTTATGTTTTAGTCCCATGTCATATTGGGCCAGCCTATTGACATCAACCGGGCACAAATCCAAACTATGAGCTGGTAATGAGAAAACTCCTAATGTAAAACTCAATAACGCTTTTCCCGACCTGAGAATCGAACCGAGAACCTCTAGACCAAGTGACTACGTCGTCTGTCTAGTGGTGCTAGCTTCTGTCGAGCTTGAGGTCCTATTTAAGTTCGATTTTAAGATCGAGTAATGTACTACTGGGTTTACCTATCTAGAATATCTCAATAACAGTCCGGACTTTAAATATGTACCCGTTTGATGGCAATAGACTAGCCCTCTATAACATGGGACTTTAAACAGAACTGGGTGTACCATAGATATCTGCCTAACCCTTCAGAAAATACAGGCGTACGGCAACATATTGGCCTCACAACAAATATTAATGATAGTAAAAAAATCCACCACTATCCTCATTAAAAATATATGATAGGTATCAAAAAGCATGACACGCTAAAACTAGCAAAACAAAAAAATTGTATAACGTTATGTAACCCATCACATAATTATGCGTTCCGTATGATATTTTAAAACTGGATTTATTCGTAGATGTAACTTAAAAAAAAAAACCAGTTTGATTCAAAAGTTGTAAACATATCAACCTCTTGCATAGCAGTAGAATTAGCATTGGATATTTTGGACGTTATAATATATTGGTTCAATATCTATTAATTGTGACACATTATCATGCATTCCATTATGAATGGGTAAGCAGTTCGTGTTGTTATGAAATGTTAAATGTGTTTATTTGAACTTTTCGTCGCTCAGAGCTAGATATTTGACTGTTTTAGATGTCTGTACTCCTTCGTGTACATTTTAAGTATGCCAAATTAATATCTTATGAAATTTGACAAGGTAACATTTGGTAAGGATTTTTCCTTTGTGCGTTCAATATTCTTAAAAATGGATACGAAGTTCGCTCTTCGCGTATTAATAGGTATATTTATTTTGGTAGTGGATAGTGTTTAATTTTAAATTTGGGGATGGTGATTCTGCGTCGTTGGTGTAGTGATCGCAAGTGCTGCTGCTAAGCATGAATTTCTGGGTTCGATTCCCGGATTGGGCAAAGTTTTATTGGGATTTTGTTACTAAAATTTCTTATATATCTTCTGGCTTATATATGATGAGGAGCCCCCGTGTAATAGGAGGCGGCTGACTAATTCCAGATAAAAAACCCAATAACACTTTACCCAAATCGGGAAACGAACCTAGGAGCTCATGCTTAACAGCAGCGCTTGCGACCACTCGCTGCAAGATTAAGTCTTCTCTGTTTGGAAAGACTTTATCTTGCAGTATCTGTTATCATTATTAGGTATACGTGTTTACAGCCAAAGCCGATATAAGACCTATATATACCTTTATTACCTTTTTGTTTAGGTATGCTTGAAGTTAGGATGGAAGACAAAAGAAAAGACTGCATGGGATATCTTGCCCTTGGTCCTGTCAGCTGACGGCAAAGATCCGGAGTACTTCGACATTCCAAGAGAAATTATTATGGAAGTGCCAATAAGCCATCCCAAGTAAGTAAAACCTGAATCAAAGTTTTTGTTAAAATAATCGGGATTATTTTTTGGAATATTACCTAGTTTTTGAAGTATCACTTTAAAGTAAATTTATGGCAAACTTAAACCTCAAATGCTATGGTAAATTTGGAGATTATTCTGGTTGTCAAATTACTCTACGTTTAATAATAAGGGAGCTACATAATTATAACATAGTTCTATTGGAACTTGATCAGAAATTGAGTTCAAATAATGCTCAAGAGACGTTAATCCGTGGCATCATACCGGGCCCTGTCAGAATATCAGCGCTGCGGTATTTGTATGTTTTTAAATATCACAGCATTATGCTAAGACAAGGACCTTTTTGGCCTCCCACAAGTCCAGTTTTTTTATGTAAAACCTTGTTAAGATATTTTTATATTTGTGTTTCCTGTTCATGTCCCAAATTGTTTTCTTTTTTTTCTTTCACATTATCTTTTTCAGGTACGATTGGTTCCAAGACCTTGGTTTACGCTGGTATGCTTTGCCCGCTGTTGCTGGTATGAGGATGGACTGTGGAGGCTTGGAGTTCACCGCGACTGCATTCAACGGCTGGTACATGGGCACTGAGATCGGCTGCAGAAACTTCTGTGATAGCAACCGATTTAACGTCCTAGAAGTGAGCACTTATATTATTTAGTCTTAAATTGTATGAGCTTATATTATATCATATAATATAATATTTTTTTACTTTTCTTTTTTTTTTAAAAACTTTGCCCCACACTAGGAATTTCTCCTGTATCGTGGATGCGTTTACAAACATTTAAACTCACATACACAAACAGCCAGACCCGGAACAACTACCTGTAGGCCATACAAATATTTGTTCCGTGCGGGGATCGAACCCGCGACACGCAGCGCAGCAGCCAATCGCTCAGCCACTACGCCAACCGTGTCGTAATATTATAATTACATTATATTATATATTATGTTATTTTGGACTTAATATCATATGGTAGAGAACGAAGATGTTCATACATGGCAGGTGGTAAAGTCATCTATGTATATCCAAGATTTGATTTCATTATTTTTTTGTCATACCTCCGCAACCCATTACTTATACTGAGTCCTTCTGTAATAATTAGTAAAATACGAGCAGTATAATAATTGATAAAAATAGAAGAACTAATAAAAATATCACCACAAAATTTTGACGTTTGTTTTATAAGCTGAAACATATTTTTTCTTTTATTCACAGACGGTAGCACTGAAAATGGGCTTAGACACGAACATGACAGTGTCCTTATGGAAAGACAAGGCATTGGTAGAAGTGAACATAGCAGTGCTGTACAGTTACCATAGAGACAACGTGTCTATAGTTGACCATCACTCAGCTTCGGAACAGTTCATGAAACACATGGAAAATGAGAGTAGAGTTCGGTAAGTACGATTATTGATAAAAATAGTAGGCACTTTAGCCAATTTAATCCTTAAATAATATGGATCAGATCTAGTCTGTTCCTTTGCTGTTCTCTCTCAGCAACGCTCTAAGCCGAGGCTCGTACCCCACAGGGGGTGCCCTAAGCTTGTAGTTGCTTAGCTTGTAACTTTTATGCCCTGGTTAAGGCCTTATAATTCTTAAAAATCTACGTGCTAAAATCAAATAAAAAATGATTATTTGCAAGAAAATACATACGTTCAAATTACAAGGCAAGATCTTATATCCTATATATATGTCATTGTATTGCCTGGTTGTTGGCAGAATAGACACGACGGCACGGTTGGCGCAGTGGCTGAGCCATTGACTGCTGCGCCGCGTGTCGTGGGTTCGATTCCCACACGGAATAAATACTTGTATGGCCTACAGGTAGTTGTTCCGGGTCTGTCTGTTTGTATGTTTGTAAATGCACCCACGATACTGGAGAAATTCCTAATTTGGGGCAAAGTAAAAAAAAATATGCTGCCTGCTAGCAAGCGTGCAAAATATTTACTCACATCTATTCATGTCACGATTTCCTAGCTATTCCCATGAGTCTTAGTTAACTTATTAGACCAAACGTAAACGTAAACGTAACTTATATTAGTGTGGATACCAAATCACCCTAAAAGTTTTTTAAACTTTGTTTTTTTTCTTTTCTTTTTTATCCTTATTCTTTTGATTATTTTTGAGTTGTTATGTAGATATTTGTTCGTTTGTGTTATGTAGCTTTTGACAATTCTGCTTTTTTCAGGGGAGGTTGTCCATCAGACTGGATCTGGATCGTACCACCAATGTCGTCGTCCCTGACTCCAGTTTTCCATCAAGAAATGGCTTTGTACTATCTCAGACCTTCGTATGATTACCAGGTAAGAACTAGACTGAATTAATGATAAAATAATGTAGATACCTATATTAATATTCCAAATCTGGTTATTGTCAGCCTCTGCTAGATAGTTTATTTATTTATTTACTTAAAGGTTCACCCACAAAACATATATAAACATAAATACAATTAATATGTACATATGTATATCCTTAATGAGATTCAACGCTAAACTAATAGTAATCTCGTACATAGCTGATTTTATTTTATATTTCAGTCATAATAATGAGTACTATTATTTTGTATTATTAGTTTTTACAAAATAACCCCTTCGGTGCTAAATGCGCCTACATTTCATAAATGAAACTCAGGTTACGATAATTATTAAATGTATTTAAGTTTCACACATCCTTATGGAGACAGCGGGAAGTTAGCAATATTTAAATTATATCCCTAAAGCTTATCGAGAGTTTTTGTATTGCTCTCACGTCTGAAGAAAGGCGCGAAAATCTAGTTCATAAACTCTCTCTCTACTGGTGTTGCCAGTTTATATCTCGAGTGAGAACAATAGTTAAATGAAATAGTGGTTCCTAAGGGTTGCCTATTCATAAATCTTTGTATCCTGAAAATTGTATACCAATTTACGAACAATCCCTCATCTCAACTCAACTATTTTGGTAACCAACCGTGTCTGCTCCAATCAAAGCGAACATTAGTCCTTATCTTGCTAAACCTAGAGAAGCATAGGTGAATAAATCTTCATAAATAAAGTCCTGCACACACGTGGTTGGTATCCAGATTGTTGCGAATCATTACTCATCTTCCTCGCCGTTTCCCAATTATTCGGGGTCGGGCCATGAGTCGGGATGATTCCTTACGTAACATGACACTAGCCGTAAAATCAAAAAATGACTGCAGAATCACGGGGAGTAGTCCTTGTTGTCTTTTTGTCACTGTATCTGTCTGATGAGAGAATGCGGTAGTTTCAATGATGTTTTGTTTTTTGTTATTGAACAAGGAGTTTAGGTTTTTACACTCCTCCTCCATTAAAACTTTGTCTATGCCAAATCTCACACTTCAATGCGCTCGCGATGTATTTAAAAGGATCTGATTCTTTCTTTACGTATTAATAATTAGTACCTGGATGACCGAGCTTTGCTCTGATAAACCGAGGTTTTCAAAAATTTAAACCTAGCTAGAATCGATTTATCGCCCAGCATTTCCATGAAATTTAGTTATTTCATGGAAATCGTGGGAGCCGTTTCTGAGATTCAGATTATATATATACCTATATGTACTTAAGTATATACAAGAATTACTCGTTTGAAGGTATTATATAAAATATATATTTTGGCTATAAAGTTAACTTTTTCCTACCAAAATTTCCAATTGAATAACATGAGTAATGGGATTTTTCTCGTTTATTTACTAGGAACCAGCATGGAAGACCCACCAATGGACCAAATCCGATGGAGTGAAAACCGGACACAGAAAGTTCCACTTTAGGCAGATTGCTCGCGCCGTCAAGTTCACTTCTAAACTATTCGGGCGAGCTCTCTCCAAGCGCATCAAGGCAACAATTTTGTACGCCACCGAGACAGGCAAATCTGAACAGTATGCCAAGGAGTTAGGGACGATTTTCGGACACGCTTTCAATGCACAGGTAAGGTTTTATTCCGCTCTTTAAATAAGGATGAGTTAAAGTCGTGTAAAGCATTTTGTTACGGTTTGAGGTAACCGAGGAAATACTTATTCTTTTTACGGGTATTTCGTGTAGTTTAAAAGCGTATCGAGTACTATCTAAGTGATTCCACTCAAACCAGATAGAGCTCATAGATTTTTTAAAGGGATTGGAGTATCTCAATTAAGTTTATTTATTGTTTTGCTAAACGTTTGTACTAATTACCAGTTAAAAGTTCTAATTTCTAATTTTTACTGCTCTTAGACTCAGATCTGGACACATTCCATTAAAAAAAATTGCCTTCATGATGATGAAAATCGCTTCACCCAACCGTGAGGAATGTGGAGTTTACGAGGATCTACAACATTTATTGATGGAATGTGTCCAATATGAGTCCAGTAGAAATAATTTAGTAAGGTCCTTGAATTTGAACAGAACTGATATAGGCATGTTCCATACAGTTCTATCCCACCCAAACAGCGACGATTCGAAGGGTGGAATTCATGGCCCACGTCTTGTGAATTGTATTTCATAATCAATTATTAATATATGAAGAATTAAAATAAAATAAATAATCATAGGGCATCAAAAAATTCATCCGCATCGTTTTCAACGGGAAAAGTGCCCAGAAGGCTGGCAGCATTGCCACGTTGAATGGCAATGCTGATTCTTTGGCCAAAAAAAAGGGCAGCCCTCTGGTCACGTGAAGAGTCGACCAAACGTTTCACGATTTAATAATAATATAATATATAATAATAATTAAAAAATTACTATTTTTATATATTTAATAATTTTATAATTGTTTAGGATACGATGGGACGGACGTACGCTCAGCGTAAAAGGCCCTTACAAAAAAAAAAAAATGAGTGTGCTTTAGACCACACATCTGAAGTTAAACTTCTTTAGCTCCATCTGTATGTTTTAATTATATATATTGCATGTTATATATGTATATGTTTATATTTGTACATATGCATAATATATACATGTATGTATATATTAATTTGGTAAATTTAGTAAATTATTATTAGAGTCATGAAGCCGTTCCGCTTCCGTTCGCCTTGCCTGATCACACTTTTCGTAACGCTCCCGTCACGCATTCACCAGCTTACTCCCCAAGTAGAGCGTGCCTAAAGAAGTTTCAATTCAAAATAAAAAAGGTTCTAATTTACCTTTTTTTTCAGGTCCAATGTATGTCGGATTATGATATGTTCTCAATAGAACACGAAACTCTTCTTCTTATTGTAACATCAACTTTCGGAAATGGGGAGCCTCCAGCCAACGGAGTGGTATGTATAATTTTATATAATAGGGTATATAGCTTAATTTGAAAAAAAAAGCAACGCTAAAAATAAATTTTGAAATATCTTACAAAATGGCGAAGTACGGATGGAATAAATACATCACAAGCGAAAAGCCATTTCTCGACCGATTTTATTTCCTTTTAATCCGAATTCCTTTATATTTTTTTTCATAAATTACTTAAACACAAAAAAAAAAAACAACAGAGTGAAACAAATATAACGACCTGATTATTTTTTTCAGGACTTTGCCGAACATCTAATACAAATGGTAAACGCTGAAAAGGAAAGTCTAGACGACTTAATGGACTTCAATTCTGCGTAAGAACAAAACTTTAAAAAATTTAAGCAAAAAAATTTACTATTGATTGTTTAGTATATTATAATACTCTGAACTATTACATTGTAGGGGTTTCAAGACACCAAAGTCTCCACATAAGGCGTTTTTAAGGACTAACAGTGTTCTTGCATCAAATATGGACTACAACAGGCAGTTAACGAGATTGGAGTCCAACAAAAGTAAGTTCATCAAATACTCCAAAGTCTGTCTTCTGAAGGACAGATTCTTTGAACCATTGTAACAAAGCTATTGTAGCGACATCTATCTCGCCACATGCAAACTAAATCTGACGTTTCCTACATCGCGATATTAAAGTTATCTAAGCTATTGAACATAAATACAAGAACCCGAAAACAACCGTCGGGCACAACCCTACCACCATAGCTCGCACCCTCCAAACTTCCGCAAACGTCTTAGGCGCTTGGTTCCGGAAATGGAGAGTCGATCGAGGTCAATCCCGACAAAAGTCAAGCGGTTCTCTTTAGGAAACCCGGACGCCGCAATGTCCCCACGCCTAGTCCGTTAGCCATGTACGGCAAGCCTATCCCTTGGGATAAGCGAGCCAAATACTTAGGTGTGATACTCGATCACAGACTTTCGTTCGCCGAACACATAAAGTCGGCGCGTTCGCGCGCCGTCTTCGCGTCCGGCAGGCTTTATTGTATGACCAACGAGAAAAGCAAGTTGTCACTCAGGTGCAAATTGCGGCTCTTCGTCTCGGTCATCCGACCAATCATGACATACGCTTGCGCAGTGTTCGCTCACGCCAAGCCGTATCATATTCATAGGCTTCAGACCGTCCAGAACCGATTCCTGCGCAGTGTCACGGGGGCCCCCTTCTACGTCCGAAATGAGACTCTCCATGTAGATCTCAAAATACCTACGGTGAAACAGTTCATGAAGCGACTCACCCAGCGCTTCATGGACTGTTCTACCGCTCATCCTAACCCCTTAGTGTCATCGGCCGTCCGATACACTCCCTCGCGAATAAGTACAGTTCGAAGACCGAAACACACACTCACAGAGCCAGATGATCCTATCACTCTCCTCCAGGAGAGCGATAAGGCCACCAGCACTGTTCGCAAACAAAAACGGACATCCCGTCCTCGCCGCCGAGGCCCGTCGCGACGACCCCGTCAATGCCCCCCTCCCGACCCTTTGCTAGAGCCAGCCCGCGAAGCTGAGCCGATTAATGTTTAAAATGTCCCTAAATAATGGAACAATCAGATCCAGCCTGTCCCTTGCTGTCCTCTTCAGCGACGTCCTAAGCCGAGGTTCATACCCCGCAGGGGGTGCCCTTAGCGATAGTCGCTTAGCTTATAAGTTTTTATGCCTGGCTGGAGGCCTTAATTTTAATTAAGCCCCCCACAGGACAGTTCGGTTGAGCAGTAAATATCCCTAAAGGATAAACTGCGAGATGCCCATTCCAAAAAAAAAAAAAAAAACAACCGTCGGGCAGTCGCCCGCTAGACACAACACCCGTCTGGTCGGAGGATTCTCCCTTTTCAATGGTGGATGAGGAACTTTACACACATTCCCCAAACGATTAAGTGGATATAGGTCCACTCAGTAAATCAGTGTATTTTCAAGTGCAATGTGCTAAAAAGTACAGAATATTTTATATTGTTGGAAACATCGAAAACCCTAGCATATTTTCAAATTGACGACGGTTGTGGTGCGGCGGGCGAAGGTCCGCCTGCGACGCAAGAGGTTGCGGGTTCGATTCCCGCCTTGGGACAAATGTTTGTACGATCTACAAATATTTGTTCTGAGTGTTCTGGGTATTTGCTATGTATAATAAAAATATCTATCTATGTAATGTATTTTATTAATTATATCAGTCATCTAGTACCCATAACACAAGCTCTGCTTAGCTTGAGGCTAGATGATGCTGTGTGGATTGTCCTTCATTATTTATGTTTTTATTTTATTTATTTAAATATCTCTTCTTAAACCATTAAAAGATCACTTTTATTTAAAGGTGCCGTAACAGCAACATCGTCCGTAGAACACATAGCTCCACTCAGCAACGTACGCTTCGCAGTATTCGCCCTAGGATCTAGTGCCTACCCAAAGTTCTGCAACTTTGGAAAATTCATTGACAACATCCTCAGCAGTTTGGGCGGAGATAAAATTATGGAACTGTGCTGTGGAGACGAAATGTATGGCCTTGAACAACGATTCCGTACTTGGTCTTCAGAGATATTCCAAGTAAATACTTAACTAATTTTTAACACTACCAAACATGCCTTAACATTAATAAAAGAAAGATTCAGTATAAAGGTAATCCTTAGGTATCTTAATCTAGGTATTATAAAAATGTTTATTTTCAGGAATCATGTAAAACATTCTGCTTAGACGAGAGCGATATGGTAAGAGATGCACAAAATGCATTAGGAATAATACCAGCAACGGAAGAAACTGTAAGATTCGGCCAAGTTTCATCAGAATTACCTTTAATAAACGCACTTGAAGCAGGATTTAGAAAACAGCTGGTGACTTTCAAAGTTGTTGAAAGCAAAACATTGGTGCAGCATACAGAAACAAATGCTGAGACTGTATTTGTTGATTTGGAACCCGAGGTTAATATAATTCGATTTCAATATAATGCGTAGATATTCAAATGACTCATTCTAAGATATGCCAGAGGTATAAAATTATTAGCCAAACATGTTTGATTAAAATCGACCTTTCCTTAGAATTAGAAATAAACAAAGGAACTGTAGCTACTATTGTGGTTTTGCTGTTAAAAAGCCTTTATTTCAAAGTATACAATACTTTGAAATAAAGGCTTTTTAACACCTTAAAAGCCAGGTTATAGACAAAGAATACATTCTCTATTGTGTCTCGTTATCTGGCAATTAAGGTGGTAATTTTTTTTTTTGGGTAAAAGACTAACTAAAATTTGGATTTTAGAGCGAAATAAAATACGTTCCCGGCGACCATATTGGTGTAATGGCCGTTAACCAAAAGGACATCGTGGATGCAGTATTAGACAAACTGAAAGGCGATGAAGACCTGGACAAAGTAGTACAACTCCAAGTAATGAAGGAAACATTAACACCGACAGGTAAAACAACAACAACATTTTAAATGTTGATAAAACTGGTGTCATAAATTTATTTTTGAATGACGCAGACGGCAAAGGTATGCTTATATTTGCATAATACTGGTTTCGTCTTAAATATGAATAGCAGGAAACTGCTGTGACGTGGGTCAATTACTTTAGGGCTCCAAAGGAAGTCACTGACGAACTGAGATTTCTTTTTTACATGCAGGTAAAGATATCTGATAAAGAAAACTCACACAGCAAAAGTGCTCGAAGTATTCGACGTTTTGTAAATCTTGCTTGTTTTTGAAGGATAAAACAAAAGCTATAATAGTATAGGCGCGCTATAATAGGTTGACTTATGAGTGGTATTTATTATAGGTACCGTGAAAGCGTGGGAGCGATACGAACGGTTACCACCGGCTACCATACGAAACATGTACACAAGGTTTTTGGATCTCACAACACCACCCACGACGAAAGTACTGAAGTATCTCGCAGAGTCATGTACTGATGAGGCGGAAGCTGAGCAAATGGATGAACTGGTTACGGTAAGGATAATAAATTTTATAAGTAAATAATTTTGATACGGTAATGAACGTATTTATAACTGGTTTCCTTGAACAAAAAGTTGAATGATGGCATTGTTAGCATCTAAATAGATTATTCATTACTTTAGTTGGTTTTGTATTAACACGTTGGTATATGTAATTTTACTGATTTAGCACGCCATGAGCTTTTTAACTTTTTTTTTAAACTTTGCACCACATTAGGAATTTCTCCTGTGTCGTGGATGCGTTTACAAACATTTAAAGTCACATACACGAACAGCCAGACCTGGAACAACTACCGTGCGTTGTTCCGTACGGGAATTGAACCCACGACAAGCAGTCAGTCGCTCAGCCACTGCGGCATCCGTGCTTATCACCTTTTTTACATATTTAAAACTTAATTTACCTTTTCAGGATTCAAACAAATACCATGACTGGGTTAGTTTTCACTACTCCAATCTGGCAGAAGTTTTCACTCAGTTCCCGTCTTGTAGACCACAAGCATCGTTACTTGCTATGCTACTGAGCCCCTTGCAGCCAAGATTTTATTCCATATCTTCGTCCCTTTTAGCTCACCCTCAGAGAGTCCAAGTTACTGTTGCGGTTGTTATATATAGAACTCAGAGTAAGTATTTTAGAGGCTTTTATAATTCTTGTTCTAAAATTAATCTATCTATGTTCAATACTATTTATAACTTGTCTTTATATGCTCTGTAGTAAGTATTTACAAATTGTCTTTATAATAACCATCTACAATAAAATTTCAGATGGCAAAGGACCGTTACACTACGGCGTTTGCTCAACATATCTCAAAAATCTTAAGCCAGGAGACGAAGTTCTAGCATTTATCAGATAGTAAGTTTTATTTCGATGACTTTATGATTTCTTACACTAATTCAAACATGCAATGTCTAACTCGATGTGCTATTTGCAGTAAACCAAGCTTCCACATGCCTAAAGACATATCAGCACCGCTTATCCTGGTCGGTCCTGGTACAGGCATTGCTCCGTTTAGAGGATTTTGGCATCACAGGAGACATTTGATCGAGAATTTGGTATCTCACAACCCTGGGCCAGTGTGGCTGTTCTTCGGGTGTCGATACAAGGGAATGGAACTGTATAAGGAAGAGAAAGAAGCAGCGTTAGTAGATGGTGTGCTGCATAAAGCAAGATTAGCTCTGTCAAGGGAAAATGGAGCTCATAAAGTAAGTATGGATAGGTTTTATTTTAACAATGGAACTGAGGCAAAAGAACATTTTTTGCACAAAATTTGGTACAACCCAATTTAAAACAATACACAATTCAGTATTATGAAATCTATTTTTTATTTAGGCACATCTAGCTATCCTAAACTGCCGAATTTTCTCCATTGAACATGAACCTTATACTTTTGGAATACATTTGAAAAACTATCAAAAAATTTCGACAGATTCGGGTACCTTGATGTGCTGGCCTCGTGTAATTCGAACTTTTGTGGAAATCACTAAAGTTGATACTTATCATTCTAACATTTCAAAAATTCCTTTTTTTCTATTACCAGAAATACGTCCAAGCTCTGCTGGAAGACGAAGGAGCAGAAATGACTCGACTTCTAACCGAAGAACATGGACACTTCTACGTTTGCGGTGATTGTAAAATGGCGGATGATGTTGAACAGAAACTTGAAGAAATCATTCAAAAACACGGTGGTATGACAGAGGAGGACGCGAAGGAATTTATCGCCGTTTTGCGGGTAGGACAAGTTCCATTTTCTACATATTCATTCAGTGACGTTCCCTTGTAGGATCTTATTACTGATTTCACGGTTGGCGCAGTGGCTGGGCAATTGACTGCTTCGCCGCGTATCGTGGGTTCGATTCCCGCACGGAAAAAATAACTGGATGGCCTACAGGCAGTTGTTCCGGGTATTGGTGTTTCTGTATGCGAGTTTGAATGTTGTGGGGCAATGTTCTAAAAAACAAAAATAACATAGGAGAGTAATCATAGAACTTTTCAAGATTGAGGGTTTGCATATTTGTAACTGACATTGTAAGAATTTTAAATTTGTAAGATAGCCATTATCTTACAAATTCAAACTCTTAGCCTTCGTGGCAGTATGACAAGATAAAATTTCTAACCTGTCACTTAAATGATTTTAAAAATATAAATAAGAACCTACAGCAGGCTACCTTGCTAATAATATCATCTCTGATGGACTATTTTTTTATTCTTCTTCATTTTTCTTTATTTCAGAACGAAAATAGATACCACGAGGACATCTTTGGTATCACTCTTCGAACTGCTGAAGTACACAGTGCATCCAGGGAAACCGCCAAAAAGACCCGATTAGAATCTCTCAAGTCCCAGAGTTCAACTATATCTTTAGTGTAGTATAAGTTTATCACCTAATATAAAATTATTTTTTTAATCATGCAACATTTCTTCAAAATTTCATGATTTTGTTTCCGGAGAAAGTTTATTTGTTGATTTATCTGTTTGTATAGTATAGTTTAAATGTAGTTAAGCTAGTTTTGTAGCTACTTATAGTCAAAGATTAAAATGATTTCGGAATTCAACAAATGTATGTTAGGTTCAAAACTGTGTTTTCTACGCTTGCCTGTTATAGTTCATAGCACACATACCAACTCGGAGAGGGATCTTCACCATACCAACTTGGAAAGGGATCGTCACCATATCAACTCGGAACGGGATCGTCACCGTATCAACTCGAGCCGTACCGTATTCTTTGTATGAAAGTCCCTAATGCAAAGCACACGAATCGGAAACGTAACGTTATCGCCTCGCTTTGGGACAAGGACAAGGTGGAAGGCGATACGGTGACGATCTCTTTCCGAGTTCAACATATCAACACTGCCGGATTCATAAATTGAGCCACTCTAACCGTTTATGTATTAAAGTCTATTAAATGTTGAATGCTCGTTTGGAGGTATGAGGAACAGGGTGTAAAGTTCCTCATCCGCCATAGAAAAGGGAGGATCCTCCGACCAGACGGGTGTCGTGTCTGGTGGGCAACTGCCCGACGATTGTTGTCGGGCTCGTTTATATATACTCAGTCGCGTGGATAACTTTAATATCGCGATGTAGGAAACGTCGATTTAGTTCGTATGTGGCGAGATAGATGTCGCTACATCACTCCCCTCCGAGACCGGAGGTCGATCGCTTGATGAGTCATTTTTGTGATGCTTGCCGGGCCAGTTGAGTGTTCCAGTGAGTCGGAACCGGATGCCGCATAGTTCGCGGTGAGTCGGAACTGTCTGCGGTGATACTGCGTATAGGCTCCAGTGAGTCGTGGTGCAGTGCTGCGTATTGGCTGGCTGCTCGGGTCGACCAGGAGAGGAAACGCGTCTCTGCTTGCTGACCGGCCGAAGTGCAGCGTGCGGTGCCAAGGTTGCTGAGAAGGTTGTGGGTGATGACCAGGCATGCGCGTTCGCTGCATGCTAGTGGTCAGGATACCCGTAGAAGTCGTAGTTGCTGACTGGCTGTATGACTCTCTGCTTGAAAGCTTGAGGAAGTGATGATGACGTCACGCTGAGGTAGCTCTGCTCGAAGGCTGCGCTGACGTTCATGTTCGGGGTCACCAATTTGGAGGTATGAAGAACAGGGTGTAAAGTTCCTCATCCGCCATAGAAAAGGGAGGATCCTCCGACCAGACGGGTGTCGTGTCTGGTGGGCAACTGCCCGACGATTGTTGTCGGGCTCGTTTATATATACTCAGTCGCGTGGATAACTTTAATATCGCGATGTAGGAAACGTCGATTTAGTTCGTATGTGGCGAGATAGATGTCGCTACACTCGTGAAAGGATCATTGATGAAAAATGATGTCCAACATATGCTTCAGAACTGGTTGAAAACATCATCATTTTGATGTTCTAACTACCCATGGAAATATACGGTGGTGGATTTAAGAGTCCGGGAGTGTATCATAGTAATTGTATTAAAACAATAATTCTTTATTTTATAAGGCATACAAAATTATTATTTAGTATTCGTATTGAAGTTGTTGTACAAGAGGACAGAGCAAAATATTTAATTATACGGAAAAATGATTAAACCGACGAATGAGGATAGTTGGGATGCAATATCTAGAATTTTGGAAAAAGTAATGATTTCGTAGAAAACTGTTTTCTTTTAAGAGAAAAATGTATGTACGGTTGGTCGAACCTATTCGTAAGCTATATAATATTTTCTTATAGGTAAATAAGAATTAAATGTATTCATACAAAAATGCCTAATACCTATTCCCATTAATTTGGTAGTGTTAATTTCTTCATAGTGATTTCTTACTTTCATTTTTTAATAGTTATTTGAATATATTTTGAATAAATACAGTATGTCTACTGTAAGCCTGTCTAGTTTATTAAAATGATGCTGTTTCCGTTGGTGACCAGCTGAATTAATTGTAGGCTTTTTCCTTCTTTCTCCTCTTGTCCTCTAAAAGAAAGACACGGCTACTAGAATTGTCAATTTAAATGCCAATTCCAATAACGTATCTCAATCTGCGATTTAAAACTGCTGGTTCTGATTCGCCCTCTCAAGGTTACAGATTGCAAACTCGGCCACTGATTGGTTAAAAACAAAGACCGATCTGTAGATTAGGATTGAGATACGCTATTGGAATAAACAGTTCGTTGATCTTAAGCATCGTATACAAATAAAGTTGACATTTCCGAACGCATCGACAAGGATGAACTAATTTGACATTTCGATTTAGTTCCTAATTACTGTCACCGTCTTTTTCTCGAGCTGTCTGTCAGAAAGTGACGTTTAATTCTCTAAAGGTGGGTACAGACCAGTGTTACCGGCCGTAATGTACCATTCGCAGCGAGCATGTTACGTTACGCCGTCTTTCTAAACTCCGTGTAATATACTCGTTTCGAACTCTTTGCTAGCCCGTGGTCCAGATTAATTCCAACACTCAAAGGATTCGCCAAAAAACCGACACGTGGTGGAGTACTCACAGCGAACAACGAGCCGCTCGTTGCAAGCGCCTTATTTCCCCGTACTGACTACACTAACGCTCGCTGTGGAACAAGTAACATTACGCCCCGTAACGCCGATCAGTACCCAGCTTTATATTAAGATTAAGTTTGTGAACAAGGAATCCAATGTGTTAGCTTTTATTTAGTTATTTATTTGTCATTATCAGACACTCGGTATTATTACGTTAGCTTAAATATTCCAAATGATACAAATAGACAGTACATAATGAAATACAATTAAATAAACACAAATAAAAGACATGCATTTGTATTTTGTTATTATTACATAAATTCTTCTTAAAATATTTTTTTATAAAGTAATTATACCTAAATAATTAGGCATGGGCAGGCCAGGCATCTATAACCAATTTAGATTGGGTTTATTAATAATACAATATTGTTTAAAGTGAGTCCAAAACGTAGTTTTTATTGACTTCTAGTTTATATGTTGCAATTTAAAGTTGAATTTTTTAAATCTTTTACGAGGATTATGAACCAAATCATGTTGGTTCAAAACAAGCGCATTGACAATTTTATTTTGGTCATGAATGCAAAGTTCTAACAAGTATATAAGAACAAATAAAGAACATTAAGAAAACGATTGATTGTTTTTTTTTAATAGCGCGTGAATTCATCAATATGTCATAACACCGACGAGAACAATTCACGCGAGTTCGCACACTCGATACATTGTATTCGTCATTTTTTTCGTCACGGCACTTCGGAAAATCCGTAGATTTTCCGAAGATAACCGATATGCAGGGTAGAAGAAACATGGACGCACATCCAAATATCCATGAGTTCAGTTCATGATTCTAGACTCCATGGCGTTAAAAAACACTGCGGATGTTCTGAAGTCATGGTATAAGTTTGTGCTTCGATGACTACTACTACTATTACATGATACAGGGTGGAAGTGTCATCACCACGGCCACGACCACGACCTCGACCACAGTCATCGCTATGACCGTGGTCGTACTAAGCGGGAGCAGACTGCTCAAATGCTCGCAGCCGCATGCTCGTTAAGGTGGGTTAAGACCAAACAAATATAGACCCAGAAAAAGAGCACTAAAATGTTTGTCTTGATATTCTTGACAATTTAGCTGGGTAGTATGAATAGACCAATGAAAGTATACTCTAGCTCTCTTACTTAACACAAAAATAAATTCAGTAAGTAGAATTGGGAGAGAAAGTGCATTCGCTAGTTTGGTTCAAACCCACCTTTACATATATTATTATTATGAATTTATGCGATGTGGACCTTCACTATGAAAATAAAAGAAGACACGTCAGCTCCTTCTTCGCACAACATGGTCATAGATTTCAATCTGAGTATAATTTGGGGAATAGACCCTTTGCTTCGTGGTGTTCTGCCCGGGGTCCTGTTGAGGGTCTGGGCATATGATCTTGTGGTCGTGGCGGTTTTGGAAAAGCAGACCTCTTTCAGGATCCATGACGGGCTGAAACGATAGAGATTTTGTTTTTGAATAGAACCCTCATTGAATACCAGAGGCGGAGACGTATCGGTAACAATTTCGTGAATCATTATCATAATCATGCCACTGTTTGTCTCTTCATCACCCAAAGGTTGACTGGTAGAAAATGCCTATGGCATTAAGTCCGCCTCTGTACCTTTGTGTACTTAAAGTATTAAATAAATATTTTTTTTATTAAAAAAACGTTGCCCCACACTAGGAATTTCTCCTGTGTCGTGGGTGCGTTTACAAACATTCAAAGTCACATACACAGCCAGACCCGGAACAACTACCTGTCGGCCAAACAAATATTTGTTCCGTGCGGGAATCGAACCCACGACACGCAGCGCAGCAGTCAATCGCTCAGCCACTGCGCCAACCGTGCCGTCAACCAAAACACGTTGACTGCTAGACATAGGTTTTTGCCAAAGATTTGCAATCGGTCCTGCAGGGCCTCCCACATCAATCGGCTTCCTGCGATCTTCACCAGATCGTTCGTCTACCTTGTGGAGGGCCTATCCATGCTGCGTCTTCCGCCCCAATTTCGTGCGCAATGAGTAAACGTGTTAAAGCTTGACAAGTTTTAGAAGCCATAGTTAGCCCCCTTTTGGACATACTGTCTATTTCAAAAATGCTGTTCTGCCTCAAAAGGCAATGGGAACACGGTGCAGCTAGAATGAAAAATCTTAAACAATTATGGGAACAGCTGACAGAAGTGAAAACTCTAATCTTTAGGATATGTGTCAGTATGGCGCAACACGTAACGATAGCATGTCGGTGACGCGAACCCCTACCAAAAATCGCTCAATGCGGCCAAAGAAGTTATCACTTCAAAAATGTGAGGAAAATACGGAGATTGGAAACGTTGATTATTGACAAACCTTCAATTTTGACAAGAGATTCAATCCTTCGTGGTATACGAAGGATTGAATCTCTTGTCAACATTTTTAGCTGATTGAAGGTTTGAAGCACAATCTCAACTTCCTACAATAGATTTACTAAAGGAGAAACTAGTTACAGAGATAAACTAAGTTTGATGGTTAGGTTCAATTTATAATTGCAAGCGATAAGGCACGTAGAAGCAATAATCCTAATGGCATGTCTATGAAAATCGAGACTAGAGCTGGAACTGAGTTTTGAAAGCTTGGGCATTTCTATTAACCTATTCAGCCCGAGTTCAGTGAGTGTCTCCTTGGTGTAGGGGTGTAGGGATGAGGGGATGTGAGTTTGGTTCGTCGGATTTTGTAAGTCGCAGCCTTGAGACTGGATGTGTGCCTGGTTGTTGGCTACAGGCACGACGGCACGGTTAGCTCAGTGGCTGAGTGATTGGCAGATGCGCTGCGTGCCACGGGTTTGAGTACTGCACGGAAAGAATATTGTATGGGCTACAGGTAGTTGTTCCAGATCTGGCTGTTTGTGTATGTAAGTTTAAATGTTTGTAAACGCTCCCAACGAAACAGAAAATTCCTAGTGTGGGGAACCCTTAAAAAAGATTGATATGGAGATGGTTTGACACCCTGGGAAGAACAAAACATAGTTTTTAATCCGCGATCTCGTCTAAATCTGGGATAAACTACATTCACGCGGATGAAATGGCAGGCCAAAGCTATAAAACATTCTACCTACACTCATTGAGTTATGATTCGCCCTTCAAGTCCCAATAGCTTCAAAGTTTTTCCTCATAAATGCGATCAGTTGGCTCCTAAATAATTAAAGTTCATAATGAGGAAAGGGCAACTTTGAAAGAGTTTAACGAAACTGTAAGTGGCTAAATTTTTGTATTGTTTCATTTTTTTTTGCACAACAGTAATTAATTACTTTGCAGCGTACTGTTCTCATCATCACTGCCTAGCCTTTTCCCAACTTTATTGGGGTCAGCTTCCAGTCTAACCGGATGCAGCTGAATACCAGTATTTTACATGGAGCGACTGCCTATCTGACCTCCACTGCCTAAGACCAAGACTATCTGACTAAGTATGTTTCTTTCTTAATCGTTAACAATTACACCCTCATTAAAATGTTCGACGGCAAAGATCCAGCCCATCCTCACACGACAAATTGTTTATTAAACATACTTTAACTTGCATTGTCATCCAAACTGCCCCATTGGTCTAGTGGTCCAAAGCGCTACTGCTGAGCACGAGGTACTGGGTTCGAATCCCAGGTCGCGCAAAATGTTTATTGGGTTTTTAGAATAGAATAGAATATATTTATTGTAAAACATGAGTATACATCAAACAATATGTGCAAGGTCTTAAAAATAATAGGCAGATCTGCATGTTTTGCCATTAATGGCGTACAATAATAACATGTTTTTTAATAATAACAGCCCGGAGTCTCTATTTGTGCCCAGTTGTTGGCAAAAGGCACGCACCCTGTCACATGGGACCTAAACATAACAGGCGATATGTGGGTGTACTATATGTACGCCTCTGCCTAACCCTTCAGAGATTACAGGCGTGATATTATGTTTCTGTGTCATCCAAACCAATCGGGTATGCAAACTTTAGCTTTGTGTGGGATGTAACAAGTTTAAAATTCAGTTGCAAGATTTGTCCCACAAATCCTAACTAACATGGCAATTTAAATGAAAGCTCGTAGAGACGTAAACGATTGGGGATTAATATAACGACATAATGACTAAAAGGTGCTGCATTTGAACAATCTAGACGTCCGATGTGGCGCGGTGGGTGAAGGTCCGCCTGCGACGCAGGAGGTTGCGGGTTAGATTCCCGCCCGGGTGTTCTGGGTATATGCTATCTATAATAAAATTATCAATCTATGTAATTTATTGTATTAAGTATATCAGTCATCTGGTTCCCATAACACAAGCTCTGCTTAACTTGGGGCTAGATGATGCTGTGTGGATTGTCTAGCATTATTTAATTAATCTAGAAAAAAATATCGGATAACCGGATGGAACTGGTAAAATGCTGGTGAACTAGTTTCGAATTCCTATTTTAGTTTCGGTATTCCTGCATCGGTCAAACGAAAAAATCCGCCCAAAAGCGCGGTGGACCTCGGACACAGAAAGGTTCCGTAGTCGGGATGAATACTCACACTTTATTTGTATAGTGTTAATTTCATCTATGTCAAAAATAAGTTTGCTTTTGGATAGGACTTCTTAAAGTTACTTGTGTTTGAAAACAAAAATATCCCATACCTCAAAATACGATGTATTTTCTTGGAAACAATGGTCAGTGAGTCATCATTTGGCGGAGCTCAATTTTCATTTAAAAAGTGTTTTAGAACACAACACATATCAAATATCATACTGAACATTATCATACTACATTTGTTATTTTAAAACTAAAAACACTCATATTTGTACGCTTCTGGGCAAAACATGGAGGATTAACCAATTTATAACACCTTACGCTATACTTGACCCATGTTCACAAATAAAGTTTTCTGATTTCTGACATACACACATAGAGGTCCGTCGCGACGACCCCGTCGATGCCCCCCCTCCCGACCCTTTGCTAGAGCCAGCCCGAAGCAGCAGCCGATTAATGTTTAAAATGTCCCTAAATAATGGAACAATCAGATCCAGCCTGTCCCTTGCTGTCCTCTTCAGCGACGTCCTAAGCCGAGGTTCGTACCCCGCAGGGGGTGCCCTTAGCGATAGTCGCTTAGCTTATAAGTTTGTATGCCTAGCTGGAGGCCTTAATTTTAATTAAGCCCCCTACAGGAAAGTTCGGTTGAGCAGTAAATATCCCTGAAGGATAAACTGCGAGATGCCCATTCCAAAAAAAAAAAAAAAAACATACACACATAACTTACTAACTACTAAATTGTTGAGCGCTTCATAAAACACACCTTACTTCCAAATTACATTGTTAAAGTGTGTAAAGAATTTTCAGACAGAACGAAATTAAAAAGGCTCTGTTTTTTAACATTTGACAGCGGTACCCTAGAAAGTATCGTCAATACTGTTCACACACAATCTCATGCTATAAGGCACAACTTTACGAACTATGCAAATATTCGCGTCAGCCTGACGTTTAGTGGATATCGAAATAGTTCCCCGAATAATCCCAGTTTCGAGGTAAACTTCACTGGTGACTTTCGTATGCGGTAACAACTACGAGTACCTATCGCTGTACGAAATGCTTGGAATAAAGAAAGAAATTGTTATTGGTTATTGTGATCATATGTGCCCGTCATCATCATCATCAGGCTATACTAGTCCACTGCTGGGCATAGCCCTCTCCTAATGAGCGCCATAGCGCCCTGTCTTCAGCTTGCCGCATCCATCATCTGCCTGCAGTCTTTCGCAGATCGTCATCCCACCTTGTCAGAGGGCGTCCTACACTACGTTTGCCGAGTCGCGGTCTCCACTCAAGAACACGTTTACCCCAGCGGTTGTCGGTTCTTCGCGAGATATGGCCAGCCCACTGCCACTTCAACTTGCTAATTCTTTGAGCTATGTCGGTGACTTTGGTTCTATGTCGGATGTATTCGTTTCGAATCCTATCCTTCAGAGAAACTCCGAGCATAGCTCTCTCCATAGCTCGCTGAGCGACTTTAAATTGGTGGACCAACCTTACCGTAAGTGTCCATGTCTCGGCTCCGTAGGTCATGACGGGTAGGACGCACTGATTAAAAACTTTCGTTTTCAAGCATTGCGGTATGGATGACGAGAAGACTCGGCGCAGTTTCCCAAACGCTGCCCAGCCCAGCTGGATCCTCCTCTTGGCCTCCTTCTCGAAATTGTTTTTACCTAACTGCAGAATCTGCCCGAGGTAAGTGTATTCGGAAACGATTTCGAGAAGGTGGCCATGTACGACGACCGGTATTGGATCAATGTGGCCATTGATCATGACTTTGGTTTTATCCAAATTCATGCCAAGACCGATACGTCGCGAGGCTGAAGCTAGGCCGTCCAGCATCTGGTTCAGCTCCTCTAGCGACTCCGCCATTAAGACTATGTCATCTGCGAATCGTAGGTGTGAGATGTAGTCGCCGTTTATGTTTATGCCCTTTCCTTTCCAGTCCAGCATCTTAAACATATCTTCCAACGCGCTTGTGAACAGTTTCGGGGATATAACATCCCCCTGTCTCACTCCTCTGCGCAATTGGATCGGCTTAGACTGCTGGCCCTGTACTTGGACACTCATGGTCGCGGCTTCGTACAGACATCTCAACACCTCGATATAACGATAGTCTACTTGGCATCGCTGTAAGGATTCCAGAACAGCCCAGGTTTCGACAGAGTCAAAGGCCTTCTCATAGTCCACAAAGGCCAGACACAGGGGCTGATTATACTCTTCGGACTTCTGTATAATCTGCCTCACCGTGTGAATGTGGTCTATGGTGCCATATCCTCCTCGAAAACCGGCCTGTTCCGGCGGCTGAAACTCGTCGTGTCTCCTGGCGAGACGATTCGTGACCACTCGTGAGAACAACTTATAGACATGGCTCAGGAGCGAGATGGGTCTATAATTTTTAAGAAGGGCTTTGTCACCCTTCTTAAAAAAGAGCACCACCAAACTCCCGCTCCACGCCTTTGGAGTTCTCCCACTGTGAAGGACGGTGTTAAAGAGGTTCGTTAATTCCTTTATAACAGGGGCTCCTCCAGCTTTCAAAAGCTCTGATGTTATTCCGTCCTTACCGGGGGCTTTTCCATTTTTAAGCTGCCTCAGAGCTAACACGATCTCGTCTTGACTGATGTCAGGCAGTTCGTCGGTGTAGTGGCGCATCAGGGTGGCTCTGGAATCGTGGTCATCTCGTCGGGAATGAGGTGCATGTGCAGCGTATAATCGGCCATAGAAATCCTCTATCTCGGCGGAGATCAGTATGTGCCCGTAATAACTATTAAAGCCAAAAAAAGGTAATTAAACCTCAAGGGCAAGTGTTTGGGACTACCACCAAGAAGTTAATATGTCACTTTATACACCCTCCCATCTCCCTCTACAGGCTTTGATAAATAGCACATTCGTAGGTTGGACACCTTTGGAAGGTTAGTCCCAACAAATGAAATAGATTGAAAGATTCCGTATTAGGAAGTACCGTACGGGTCGATCGAAGATTAAACTATGCTTGCCTAGGTCAGCATGTGCATGGGTGACCGTTCATTACATAAAGATACTACTCCATGCTTCGGAGAACACGTTAACCCGTTGGTGCCAGCTGTCATTTATAGATCTATGATAGTCGTTACGGGTAATCAGGAGCCCGAATGTTTGACAACCAGTCTTGCTAAGGGGTATCGTGTTGCCTAGTAACTGGACTGTGGAGGCCAGGTAGGCAGTAGTTCCATATAAAATACTGGTATTCAGCTGCAACGGGTTAGGCTGGATGCCGATCCCAACATAGTTGGTAAAGGCTAGGCAGATGAAGCAGATAATGATGAAAAAAAAATTGGCGGAGGTTAGATTATTAATTTTGAGATTGAAATATGTATATTCTTAAGAAAAAATTTAGTAAAGGTTTTACAAATGTATTTAAAGAAGCCAAATTGAAATACCTTATAATTCCTGCTGATATTGCTCCTGACGGTTCCATGTCGCCAGTGGTAGTAACCAAGATCGTTGTCCCTCGGCCACAGCGTCTTGCCATACTTGAAGAACGGGGCCCAGTTCTCAGAGACAAGTCTGTGAGCGTAGTCTATGTAACCAGATATTTCGAAGCCGCCTTTCGTGAAGTGTCGGATGAAAATTATAGACTGAAGACAAACAGAAATAGGATAAATAATAATTTGTGCTTCGTCCAAGATACGATTCAAGACAGTGTGTTAGTATGCGAGTTTGGATGTCATGGGCGCTATAAAATCCAACTTTATAAGTAGTCGAAAGTCGTTTTTGTTACACGCTTTATATTAGCTTCACTTGTACGTTTGTATGTATGTATGTATGTTTGTAACCGACTCCTTTAGACGCTATTTTGACCCACTTTAAACGGTCAGATTTCATTCAAATTTTGCACACCTGTCAAAAACCGCTGACAATGCAATAATTCGAAAAAAAAAATATATAGTTCAAAAAAAAAAAAAACTAAAAATCACGCTTTTATAAACAATTCAACTTAAAATTGAAAAATAAATTATAGTTTAAAAAAACAAAAAAAACACGCTTTTATAGAAAATCCAACTAAAAAATAGAAAATAAAATTTAATAAATTTGGATTAAGAAAAGTGTAAATTAGAATAAAATGTATATTAATGGAAAAAAGTGTGGGGTGCATTCTATTTTTTAGTTGGATTTTCTATAAAAGCGTGTTTTTTTAGTTTTTTTAAACTATAATTTATTTCTATATTAAAACCAGCTACGTCCCGCGATGTTACACGCGGTTAAAAAGTCAATTTAAGACGATTCGATTCACGATCACGTTCGATTTCACTTTAACTGACGTAAAATAAAGGAGGAGTTTCTCAATTCGACAACTATTTCAATAGATATTATGGCGTCAGTGGGAAGCGAATTAAGACTCGCTTATTACGATAACAGTTTATTGTTCAGGAAAACAGCTTTAGCACAAAGAACTGTCTTGACAAACTCACTTATTAGTTAGAATTTATTTTGAGTGCGAGCCGTTACCGCTCTAACGTGTCACAGCCGTACGTCAACTGACGACACGTTTGGCGCAGTGGTTGAGCCATCGGCTGCTGCGCCGCGTGTTGTGGGTTCTATCCCCGCACGGAACAAATATTTGTATGACCTACAGGTAGTTGTTCCGGGTCTGGCTGTTTGTGTATGTGAGTTTAAATGTTTGTAAACGCACCCACGATACAGGAGAAATTCCTAGTGTGGGGCAATGTTTAAAAAAATAAAAATAAACTACATACATAAGCATACAAGGATGCTTTCGGGATGCCTGGCTATGATATCACTTTTCTTTTCAACTTAATTGTTTATCCCCATTTAGGTATATCAGCCAGGCTAGTTAAATACTGCTCACCTGTAGAATACCGACTCTGTTGGCTCGCTCCCTCACAGCCAGTTCCCTGTTGAAACCATCTTGCAAGTTTGCACCTTCACTGACCAGCACGTAAGGCTTCGCTCTGGGGTAGACGATGTCGTTGATGACAGATCGTCGACTGTAGAACTCTTGTTCTGATAATGTGTCGCCGTAAGCTCTGAAAATTAAGACATAGAAGTTATGAAGTAGCCTTTTGCTGAACTTGATGTTTCAAGTTAAGCACTATCAAGTTAAGTAAAGCTACTTCAAATTGAACAACATCAAGTTTACCATCGTCAAGTTTAGCAACATCATGGTTATCAACGTTAAGTTTAGCAACGTCATGGTTATCAAAGTCAGCCTTAGTTGCATCAAGCAGCAACGTCATATTTAGCTATGTCAAGTTTAGCAGCATCAAGTTAAGAAACTTCAAGTTTGCTAATGCCACGTTTAGTTTCGTCCAGTTTAGAAGCATCAATTGTAGCAACGTCAAGATTATCATGGTCAGGATTAGCTACGACAAGTTTAACAACGTCAAGTTTAGCCATGGCAAGATTACAAACAAAGATAATTAATAACACGTAGCGCAGTTTCTGATCAGTAGCGACCCCATTGTACCTTTCTCCCGGGAGAGGTCTTGTTCTTCATATCCAGCTTGCCTTTATCGAGTGCTGGAGTGAAGACTGACAGGGAACAGAGCTCCCACGTCTTTATTGCTTTTATTGGCCATTTTGAGTGGAGATTTGCTAGAGCAAACGTGCTCGGAGGCAGGAAATATTCCAGTAAGATGCTGGTCTCTTGACCGATCTTCCGTGATTGTCCTAACAGGCGTGGAATATCTTTCCACTCCTTAATAAGTTCAGGTTTCCCCACGATGTTACCCTTTACCGATATCAGAGATGTCTAAGGTCAAAGTTATCATAAATAAGTATACCTGTATCCAAGTGCAGCGATAGTCCTGGAAGATATTATGCTCCTCAAATTTCTAAGATCAGCGATCTCTATGAGCGAATCTAAGTAGTCTTCCCAGGTATCGTAGACTAGCAACTTTCTATCGGCTTCAACCCCCGCTGGGTATTCGTTTTTCTTCTCTGCCATCGCCATGTTTACCAACTATATTAAAATGACTACAAAATAAATCTTAGATAAACATCAAAAATAAAATTTTATTCAGTTTGAGTTCTAAATACGTGACGGCCAGTAGTCATAGTGACATGACCAGAGACAGTTTTTCTTTTAATTCACGAATTGCAAGTGCTACGATCTCGTAATTAGTTATAGAAAAAAGGTTACACACGTTTCACTTCAGCGTGGTTTTGATTTTTTTTTTGATATTTATGTCCACACGCGAAATTTGGGTCTGCTATAGATACATACACCTCTGCCTAACTCTTCCATGAGTTTTTGTTTTTCTTGAATAAAAGTAGCCTAACTTACTCCTTAACACATCAGTTATCTCGATGTGGAAGTTACGTCAAATTCGTCAAAATCGGGTCAGACAGACAAAAAACAAGTCAACTACCGTATATCATATGCATTAAGTGAAAAGCTATTCTTTCGATATTACAAACGGACACTTTATTTTTATATATTTGTTCAGATAGGTACTCATCCGTGCCACTTACATCTCCGTCAAAGCTAAGATAGAGGCCTAGTTCAATATCAATGCTGAGAAGGGCCACTACGATACTTTAATATTTTATGCGCAAGATAGCATCCGATTCAAGATACATTTTCATTGTGTCTTGATATCCCCTTGCTATTTGTTTTAATATTAATATGTCTCTTCATATTCTTGTTTCAGTAAGCTCTTTGATATGTAAATATTTATTAATATTTACCTATTTTATGCTTAACGATGCTTTTTGGTATATTAAAATCAAAAATCCATAATAAAAAAATCCTAATTTTGATAAACCAAAAAACAGCGTTAGAAATTACTAAAGACAGTCACCCAAAACTATTTTTTTACTGGGAAGAAGTGGCGCCATTAACTCCCTAGCAACACATTTGTATGTATTATGTTAGAACTTTAATTATTAAATAACATGATTAAAAGTAGAAAAGCAAAAGGTACTTACACGTACTTAGGTTACTTGGACAGAGTCCAGCACATCAAGCTACCCCAATCTGTCAAATTGCTTTGATCGTTTTCAACTTTAATACAAAAGGTTTACATTAAATTGGGGAGATTTGACAGTTGAGGATAGCTTGATGTGCTTGCTTGCACCTTTAAAATGTATGTTTACTATGGTAGGATCAGTAGTTTAGGTGAATACTTCTAGGTGAGCGTGCACTATGGACGGATGAAAGCACTGCTTCACATCTGGGGTTATAGTGATCAAATGTAAACATAATAACAAAAAACGCAACTAAAATATTAAATTTAAATTCCTATTATAGGTACAATTTACGACACGGTTGGCGCAGTGACTGAGCGATCGACTGCTGCGCCGCGTGTCGTGGGTTCGACTCCCGCACGGAACAAATATTTGTATGGCCTACGGGTAGTTGTTACGGGTCTGGCTGTTTGTATATGTGAGTTTAAATGTTTGTAAACGCACCCACGACACAGGAGACATTCCTAGTGTGGGGCAACGTTTTGTAAAAAAAAATGAAAATATTGTGGCAGCTTTTATTGAACAGCAAAAAAAATTGACAGTCGTGCGTCTACCGTTGGCTGTGGAAACTAGCAAGTTTCTTCATCAAAAGTAACAGCCAAAATTAAATTTTATTTCTTCACAATTTCAGCTGTTGCTTTTACTGTTACTTAGCCTGTAACTTTTACTGCTCATCAAACTGATTTAAAAGCATTTGTAAGTAAGCATAAAAGTATTTGTAATTTTTTCAAAGTTATAGATAGAGTTATATTTTACTTTTTTTTAATTTTCAAAACATTACTAAAACTCTAACATTAACATACCGCACAAAGCATCGCGGGTTTAACGGAGGTTTAATGAGGCCGAACTTTACCCAACCTGGAAATTGAACCCAGTACCTCACGCTCAGCAGTCGCGCTTGGGATTACTTGACCAATGAGGTGATTGAATTGAGGTGAACTCTGTGATTGCTACTATTAATATATTTCTCATCACGTGTCACACCTCCCCACTGCCGTATTATTTATCTAAAGGAAACTTAAACCATGTAGACATAGCGGTGATGAAGTCGTTCACACAACACTGTTCGGGATTATTATGACAAACGAATATGTATTGCTATCAAATATTTGATGGCATTCATCCATCAGGTGGTTCCCCTAGTACATTTATGTTTGTTTTACTATCAATCTGTTTGGTTTCTTGTCGCTAATGATGTGGAATATTTTCAGGAAATATGCGCAACTATGTGTGTGTAACTTAAGCCGGTTCTAACATCGAAAACAAAAAGGCGTGGTCATACACATTTGTATATGCAAATATCCCCGGGTTTCTTTCGTTTTCTACACACTATGCACGCTGGAGACCACAACATAATATTTTAAATTATTATCATCTTCCTAGCCTTCTTCCAACTATGTTGGAGTCGGTTTCCAGTCTAACCAGATGCATCTGAATACCAGTTTTTTACATGGAGCGACTGCCTGTCTGAGCTCCACAACCCAGTTACGGGGCAACACGATACTCCTTGGTAAGACTGGTTGTCAGACTTTCGGGCTTCTGACTACCCGTAACGACTGTCAAAGATCTACAAATGACAGCCGGGACCAACGGCTTAACGTGCTTTCCGGGGCACGGAGGAGTCTCGATATGTTACGAACAGTCACCCATCCACAGACTGGCCTCAGCAAGCGTAGCCTTCGATCAATCCATGCGGCTTTTTTTATTTTAAATTATTACGGTACTATATTATGAATTCGAGAAGAGTTATTAACCTATTGATTCGACAAAGTTTTTTAATTTACTCCTTACAAAATAAAGCGTCCTAAGCATCATTTCAGTTATGTCACATTGCAACCTCATTTCAGTAAACGAAAACATTTTCCAAGTATCGTCAACATATATAATTACATGGATCCGAAAAATCGGGGAAATTCAGCCAACGTGGCGCCGAATCAAGGGGTGTATTTCAAGGGGTGTTACGCAAATCGGTTAAGGATGTTTGGAAGGTATTTTTTTCGAGTGGCAACACAAGTAGTGACGCAAATCGGGAAGTTAAGTATGTATTTCTTTTAATTTTTCTTCATAGGTAAATACAGTTAAGGTTATACGGTTTTATTACTTCTTTAAAATAACGTTTAAGAAGGATACGGTATTGCTTGTGGCGAACCAATTAAATGTACAGCACATTTAATTGAATTTCCGCGGCACTATTGACGCGACTGACCTGCTTGCTGTGCTTGCACGTTTCTTTGTTCCGGACAATTACTGCCGCGGCAAAAAGCACCGAATGTTTGCTGTGCCTCAGTGTCGCACTGTTGCCCGTGCTCAATCTCCAATACCTCGCACCTTGGCTGCACTAAATGATCTCTTTGATTCTTATCCAACAAGTGATCTGTTTGCGGGGAAGATGATTTTATTGGCATGTCAGAAGTACTGTGAGAGAGATTGATGTAAGTACCTATATGTTGTTTATAAATTTACTTTTATTTTTTTGTGTTTAGTTACTGTAATTGGTTCTTCAACCGTTTTAATTTATTAATTAAATAAATAAATAAATGTAAAGATTGTTGTTGCCTCAAAATCTGCCGGAATGCTTTACGCTATTTCTAAAAAGACTTCATTTTAGGGAATTCATTCCATCAAGAGAAAGGTTTTACATAACATCACACCTATATTCTACCTATATTATATCTATAACCTACCTAGTAGGTACTAGGTACATATACATGGCGCAACGTAGGTGTTCATACCTATGTACACCTACGTTGCGCCATGTAATGGAGACGAGCCAATCACCATCAACTGGGCACAAATACCATTACTGGCAAATAGAAAAAGCTAAATAAAAATCCGCGAGAAATTTTCATGATGGTATAGCCCAATATCACTTTGTCCGACCCTAGAATCGAACTCAGGATCTCACGTTCAAAAATACCGAATCTAATTAAAGATAGCCAATTAGTATTTTCGCTTCCTACGGCAAGCTATACCTAGCAAGAAGGATACTTTGTCTTATATTAAATTACATAGCATTTAATCCGACGACGAATTTGACGACCGATGTGGCGCGTCGGGCGAAGGTCCGCCTGCGACGCAAGAGGTTGCGGGTCGATTCCCGCCTTGGGACAAATGTTTGTACGATCTACAAATATTAGTTCCAGGTGTTCTGGGTATTTGCTATATATAATAAAAATATCTATCTATGTAATGTATTGTATTAAGTATATCAGTCATCTAGTACCCATAACACAAGCTCTGCTTAGCTTGGGGCTAGATGATGCTGTGTGGATTGTCGAGCAATGTTTTTTTTTTATTTATTTATTTAATCATTCAGGGTTACCCTCCAGAATTATATGGTTCCGTGTGCATCAAATAATTTAATATTCTGGAGGAAGAGAGTGCACTCTATCTGGTCCTCCTGTTAAAGCGGATGCAAACGTTTTGAAAAGATACTTCAGGTTCTACAGAACTTAAATTGTCATCGAGTTGAAGTAGGTACTGGTTGAAATAGGTCCTTACCGTACCTCCCGTACGATAAGGACCTATATACTCTCGCTCAGATAAAATGAAAACCTAGAATATAATTATAATACAAAATGGAAGGGACATCGACTCACAAACTGATGTTATAAAGAACCTCTCGTTTGTGTTATGTATTACGTCCTGCATTAAAAATCTCATTGGGTAAGGTAGAAATCATGATTCGTTACAGCTTCATTTAAAAAGAACATCAGAAAAAATCGTTAGAATGAGAAAAAAGCCGACGTGCTGTGTGATCCAGAATCATGTTCTTACTCATGATATCAGTTTGGGCGTCGATGTCTCTTCCGCTCTGTATAATCGAGTGTCTCGTAAGTCTAGCGGTCGCGTGCGCTAATGCTGGGAATGATGTCTTAGCTGCGATTCCCGGGTAGGGAAAAGTGATAATGGATATCATAATTAGGTACCTCTCAGTAGTAGGGTCTGGATTTAGGATTTATAATTCTTTCTTTCTTTTAAAAAAAACGTTGCCCCACACTAGGAATTTCTCCTGTGTCGTGGGTGCATTTACAAACATTTAAACTCACATACACAAACAGCCAGACCCGGAACAACTACCTGTAGGCCATACAAATATTTTTTCCGTGCGGGAATCGAACCCACGACACGCGGCGCGGCAGTTAATCGCTCAGCAACTGCGCCAACCGTGCCGTCAAATAATAATAATAATTATCATCATCATTATCATCCTCCTGCCCTTATCCCAATTTATTTGGGGTCGTCGCAGCATGTTTTCTTCTTCCATACATCTCTATTTGCCGTCATCTCAAGGGTCACCTCTTTTCTTTGGCCTTCCTCTACTCATGTAACCCTGCACATTCATACTCAAAACTTTCCTCACAACATGGTCCTCATTCCTTCGCATCACATGCCCATACCATGACAATAATTAATAAGTAAATAGTTCACTTCTAATAAACCGTCGATAAAAAGAAAACTGTTAAAAACAAATGTCAGGATGACGACGTCAGCTCATTAACCATCATGCCAACTCATTTTCGCTTCCAACCACTTCTCTGTTAAGATTTTAAAATAAAATCTCAGTACATTCGATCCCAATTTATATGGGGTCGGCGTACCATATCTTTTTCTTCCATTCATTTCTATTTGCCGTCATTACAGAAGTCACCTACTTCCTAGTTCCTAGCTGTATCGTCTTACACAGAATCCATCCATCGTTTCTTTGGTCTCCCTCTACTCTTGAACCCTCCATATTCATACACAAAACTTTATTTTTTTTTAAACTTTGCCCCACACTAGGTATTTCTCCTGTATCGTGGGTGCGTTTACAAACATTTAAACTCACATACACAGACAACCAGACCCGGAACAACTATCTGTAGGCCATACAAATATTTGTTCCGTGCGGGGATCGAACCCGCGACACGCAGCGCAACAACCAATCGCTTAACTACTGCACCAACCGTGACGTCACTTTCCTCACAACATGATCCGCATTTCTTCAGATCACATGCCCAAACCATGAAAACCGATTTCCATATAACTTCTCGGTCACAGGCGCCACTTTCTGGCTTCCTCTTACGTACTCATACATTCGAATGTTATAGTTAAATAAGATCGTAGTAAATTCGAGATTTACATAGAGACAAGAATGATAACAGCGTGCGTAAAAACGTACATTACCAACAATGAAAATTTTACCAAGCAACGGCAGTAAGCGCAGAAATGCAATGAATAAGAATAGGAGTAGTAAAAGGTGATTTTGAAGTAAAAACCGGTCAAGTGTAAGTCGGACTCGCACACGACGGGTTCTGTATCATCGTACTAGATTTAAAAAACACGTTTCTGGTACGCGGTTTCATTTAATTTTTATTATTTTTTGTCATAGCAGCAATATACAAACACACTCTGTTAAAATTTCAACTGTCTACCGACTATACGGACGGACAGACAGCGTAGGCGTAGAAATAGGGTCCCGTTAGCACTCTTTAGGTACGGAACCCTAAAAATGAACATCTGAATGAATAATATTAATAGAAACGTGAATACGGAACCACGACAAGCCAAGGCATTAGCATTCCTCGGGAGTCTACAGGTTGTGATGGGAAATAGTGTTGCAATTCTCTGTAATACTATCGATACAATTGTGACCTACTAAAATCGATATTGTCCATAAAAGGAAGTAGTTGATGTCACTTAAAATTATAGTGACGATGATTAAACATTTCTTTGTCCATCTTGTAGATAATTAAAAAATATTGGAGATGTATTTTTTCTTTTTTTACGTAATCAAAACATTGCGTCGACACATTTAGTTAAAATGTTGCATGACGTCACGTGTATGTAAATTTTATACATACTTGTGACGTAACGACCCCTTGAATGCTTGCGAACTTGAATGCTTTTATCTAAGTATTTTTTTAATGAATATGATAAACCAAATCCGTTTACGTTCCAAATATTTTTTTATATTTTCAAGACCAACTATCGATGTCCAAACGATCTCAGCTGTACAACCCTTCACAGTGGAAAATAAGCAAAGTTTTGTGACAACGCGTCGCTACATCATAACTCGTAATAAGAACACTGGCTTTGGTACAGACGCAGTGATTGTGATGCAACCGAGCGTTCACTTTCGTGTTCCGTTATTTAATAATTATACTGTATTTTCAAGTACATAGGTAAAACTAAATCACGCAGTTTCCTGTGTGAATATGAAACGGTAAAACCTATAAAATTGTCCAGTGTCTTTAATTTATATTTCAACAAACAAAAAAAAATACAATTCCACTTGAGAAAGTGCAATTTATTACGCACGATACGTTACAATTTTCAGTAAAGAAATCGTAATTACGTATTAACATCATCTACCTAGCCTTTTCCCAACTATATTGCGGCCGGCTTCCAGTCTATCAACAATACCAGTATTTTATATGGAAGACTGCCTATATGACCTCCATAACCCAACTGGGCAACACGATTCCCCTTGGTAAGACTGGTTGTAAGACTTTCGGGTTTCTGACTATCCGTAACGACTGTCAAAGATCTACAAATGACAGCCGGGACCAACATCTTAATGTGCTTTCCAAGGCACGGAGGAGTCCGGTATATTACAAACTGTCACTAACAAGTGGAAAACCGTAACTACGCATGCTATACAAAATAAGGTAAGTTATAAACGAGAGAATCTTTTCCTGTAAATATACAGTGAAAGGATTTTTGACAACCTGAACCATACCTAATAAGGTATGTATTAAATAACAGGCATTATAAAAAGAACGTAATTAAAAGAAGAAACGTTTATAGGCTCTTCTACATACCTATATTTTTTTTGAGTTCCTATTGCAAACTATTATTTTTATCGATTATTTTATAAATACTGTAAAGCATTATATACACATATTAGCTGACCCAGCAAACGTGGTTTTGCCACATAAAATGTTTGGGGTGGACCACCCTTATCATTTAGGGGTACGAAAAATAGATGGTGTCAGATTCGCAGACCTAACCGATATGCACAGAAAATTTTACGAAAATCGGTTGAGCCATTTCGGAAGAATTTAATTACAAACACCGTGACACGAGAATTTTATATTTTAGATAACGATAGCCAGCCCATAATAAGGATTTCATTACAATAAAATATTAAAAAAACTGGCGGCCGAATTGTCTTTTTGTCTTCAACAACCATACTAGTCCAGTAGTAGTAGTGTACCAGTCGTAGTCAAGCACTCGAATAAAAAAATCACATACGCCCGGGGCGTATTTCAAAGTTGTAAGTGACGTCAGTCTTCCACTCTGTATCATCGAAGCGTGTAGGTATCCCATGCATGTTTTATCTGGCGTTTTGCTTGAGCGCGCATGCATTCTTATTTATCGTTACACGAGTAACAATTCAATGCATTCAATTGCTTTACAGCTGTATTCAGCGCTGTTTCGCTTCAAGCGTTTGAAATATAGCGACTGAATTCCAAATGAAGATTGTTGTTGTAGATGTTGTAAAGCGTGGCAAGAGATTGTGAAGCGAATACATTTTTAGGTATGTGTCTGTTTTATTCCAATATTAAACCTTGGGAAAGAAAATACCTACACAAGTGATTTGACGAAATAAAGCCAGAAATAAATCGGCTATATCACATAAGCACTACCACTATATAATAATAAGCACTACCTACCTGATCCTGAGATCGTGGGTTCAATTTTCGGGTCAGCCAGTTTTATTGCGTTTGCCTATCTGGACTTCTCAGTAGCAGTCCGGAGTCTGGATGAGTGCCCGGTTGATGGCCATAGACTAGCCCTTTACACGGGACTTAAACGTAACTGAAGTAACCTGGATGTACTATAGGTACACCTCTGCTAAATCTTTTGACGAATACAGGCGTTATTGTTTTGTTATGTAATAACAATTAAAAAAAAGAAATGTAATCCTATTGCTTTTATTGCTTCTTTAAATCTTTTAAAAAAGTACCTACGGCACTACATGAAAATCTTTAAAAATCCGTGATCTTTTTCCCAAATAAATATGTTAGGGTCGGCTTCCAGTGAAACGGATACAGCTGAACACAAATACTTTACATGGAGCGACTGCCTGTCTGACCTCCAAAACCCTGTAACTGGCTAACACGATACCAGTCTTACAAAGAAGACTGGCCATCAGATTTTCGGGCGGGACCCGTAACGGCTGTCAAAGATATACCAGTGACAGCTGGGACCAACAACGGCTTAGTGTGCTTTACGAGGCACGGGGTACTAGTTAATGTAGACCGGGCTCTTTATTTATTAGAAATAATAGAGCTTCGCTGAATTTAAAACTATTTATTAGGGAACAAACCTTACTATAATACTACTACTACTTAATATGTATATATTAATATATATATTTGTTTTTTTTTATGTATTTATCTTGTTCCTTATTTTGTTGCGTACAATATTTTTTTATGTTTTCTATGTTTAGTATTGTGTCGTTGTGTGCCTGAGCCTGTACTGAATAAATGTTTTTTCTTTCTTTCTTTCTTTACTTTCTAAAATACAATCGGGAACACGAATGTTCTATGCCCTTGACACAGGACCCGTTCTAACTTTGAACCTTACGAATCTCACTTGAGTGTTTTAAACCATAGAGAAGCTAAGTTCTACCAACATGTAAGAAATGAGGTGAGGATGATTATAAACTATAAAACTACAACAATCAACTGTTTCAGGCTCAAAACAGTTGATTGTTGTAGTTGTTGCTTGCAGTACATAGACGCGGTATGATTTATGAACCGCAAATATATCGTTTATATCGTGAATAAGCCGCAAAGCTTTTTGTTCGCAAAGACCTTTTAAGCCGAGGAAAGAAAATGAGGAGGTCGACGATGACCAAGCATATATTTTTATAGTGTAGTCCTATTTGTATGATTCTTTTTTATCGGATAGCCTATACCTCAAAGATGGTCTGATTATAATTTGAATAAATCCACCACTAAGTGTAGAAAATAGCGAGCAGTTCACAAACTGACCCACATAAAAAAACAAATATCATCTGCCTAACCTTTTCCCAACTTTGTTGGGGTCGGTTTCCATTCTAACCGGATGCAGCTGAATACCAGTTTTTTACATGGAGCGACTGCTTGTCTGACCTGTACTACCCAGTTACTGGGCAACCCGATAGTATTGTCCCCCTTGGTAAGACTGGTTGTCAGACTTTCGGGCTTCTGAATACCCGTAACGACTGTCAAAGATCTACAAATGACAACCGGGACCAACGGCTTAACGTGCTTTCCGAGGCACGGCACTAAAAAGCGAAAAATAAAAGGTTTTACTCAAAAAAATTCAACAGTGTTTCTTAAAAACTCAAGTGTGAAATAACTACAAATTCGCAAATTGGTGGCAAAATACAAAACAAATGAAACAACCGAAAGAACAGCCAATATTCTTATTAAACATGCATCTTCTATTTTATGATCGTTCCAATTTTCAGATTGGAAAATTTCGTACAAGGCAATACAAAAACCCCTGGCTCGCAATACAATGGTATTATCAAAGGCAAGGAATATGAATAGATATTATAATAAGAACGCACTACCGCGGTTATTTTAAAGGTATGCATAATATATGCGCATGCGTTTACCTGAAACGTTTTGTTTACGAATCGAGATTCGCGAAGGGTCGATGTACTTGCCTTGCTAAAATATTTTGAGTTTACGCACAGTCAAAGAATGATAAGGTCGAGCTCATTCTATGTATATTTGCTCGCAACTATATATACATATACATATATATGTATATACAAACAATGTTTTGCCAATGTTACGAGCGGAAAATACCTTATGTTGTGAGAATGCCAGAGACCTACGGTCTTCTTACTTGAATGAAAAAATATAACGACATCGTAATAATAATAATACTTTATTTATCGGACAACAATAATCCATTGTGTTAGTAAGCAATACAAAATAACTTATTTCTAGTGTTAGTAGCTGAGATACATTATAAAAAGCAGAGTAACTAATAGTATTGTGAAAAGGGCATCCCCAGATTAATGTTCTGTGATTGTCCTTCTCACAAAACTTTTAATAATCGGAGAGTCAATACTATCCGAAATAGTTTTTAGGATGCTGTTGCCACTCGCCCGCAACCTTGACAACAGCGACGCGGTTTTCTTACGAATGACGGCGTGGAAGCCGTCAGTTCGGTTTTGCGCAAACATAGCAGAAGCGCTGCACCATCGCGGCAGTCCCAACAGCATCCTAAAAATATTATTGTATTGTACGCGTAGGTCATCCAACGTTCTTTTTGTATAGTTGACCCAAAGATTCCCCGTGTAAAAACACTGGCAATATGCCTTAAACAGTGTTAATTTTACTAAATTGCTACACCGAGCGAATCTTCGGGCCAACATGTTACCTCGGACCGCCAGTGCCCTACGCTCTCTTTCAATATCAACATTGTCCTTAAGGTCGTCAGCGAGAAGATGTCCTAGATATTTGAAAGTTGTCATATAAGTTGTAATGAATCACAGCCGTTTCGGAGATGACCAAACAAACAGACAAACAGACAGACAAAAGTTTAAAAATGTATTTTTTTGTGTAAGCACCGTATCAACTTCAGTCTTTACTTGTTTTGATATTACAAACAGACACTTCAATTTTATTTATTTGTATTGATAAAAAGGTATCCTACTCACATTTTTATCCGTGCATTATTTTTAATAGACTACCGTGGCATCGGAAGCGACCTACCAAAAATTTGAAGTTAAGTAACTCGCTAAAGAATTTCAATTAAGATTGTTTACGGAAACTCTTCATTATGTAGAACGATCGTCCATTTTGTTAATACATCTTTTGCACTAGGATACTCCGTGGAAGTGAAGATCGGTGTAATATGGGACAAAACAAAAGCAAAAAAATATCGGTAAGTTAGGCCGCACGTCAGTGGTTACAAAACCTGTAAGTATAAGATTAGAAGCTATTCTCTTATAACTCTTTACTACGCTAGACTAGCTCAAGGTCAAAGTGTTACCACCGACGTGCGGTCGGCGATATCAAATAAAGAAGAACAAGAAACAAAGAAGAACAAATAATTTTGCTGATTTTTCAATAATTTCTATTCTCCCATAACACAGCAGACTATTTAACATATCCGCAGAGATATATCAATAAATCTAGACCCAATCTGGCACTGAGACAGGTGCTGACTGCTTCAACGGAATCTATTCACGACCTTCACTCCCAAGGGCCATGCCCAATCGTACATAAATCACTCACAAATGTTTCTTTATATCAAGGAACGGGTGTAAATTACTTTTACTTTTGAACACATTTTTTTAATCTTTTACCTTAAAAAGGGACGAGGAGGATGTTCTTATTTAATAAAATATGATACATTTGAGTTTTAAAGTTTATAAAACTTGAATGTAATCTGTTACAAAATAATAACAGAGTTTAATATATTATGTACAGATTTCTACAGCATTCAATGTTTAGTGTAATCGTAAACTTATACTATCTGTAATTTTTTGGGAAATAAAGATTTTTTTATTTATTTATTTATTTTAATACATATAAATAAATAAATAATGCTGGACAATCCACACAGCATCATCTAGCCCCAAGCTAAGCAGAGCTTGTGTTATGGGTACTAGATGACTGATATACTTAATACAATACATTACATAGATAGATAATTTTTACTATACATAGAAAATACCCAGAACACCCCTAACAAATATTTGTAAATCGATACAAACACTTGTCCCAAGGCGGGAATCGAACCCGCAACCTCCTGCGTCGCAGGCGGACCTTCGCCCGCCGCGCCACATACGTCGTCAATATATACAAAAATAAAATAAAAAAGGGAGGAATACTAAAGATCACTCAGGCGTCTAAAGTATTGTTATCTGGAAACGTACCTGGCATGGCAATGCTAATTTTCTGGACAAAGAATGAGGCAGCCCTCTGGTCAGGCAAGGTGTCAATCAATCGGCGAATAGCTTTTAAGTTTATCTCAGACATCGCTGTTATATTCATATCCTTAATAGGAGCTCGTGGCTCATATATATTGGTCAACTGGAGATCGTAGAAAGTCGTTACGGGTAGTCAGAGGCCCGACAGTCTTACCAAGGGGTATCGTGTTGCCCATTAACTGGGTTATGGAGGTCAGATAGGCAGTCGTACCATGTAAAATACTGGTATTCAGTTGCAATCCGGTTAGACTGGTAGCCGACCCCAACATAGTTGGAAAAAGGCTAGGCAGTTGGTAGGTGATGATGATCTTTAATTGGTGAAGAAAACATTTTGAGCAAACCTGGCCTTATAGTCAATAGTAGTGGTCGATCAGTAGTCGCGCTTCAACTGTTTTAGCTTTATACACTTCTTCTCCAGAAAAAATGTAACTACCTATGCCAAATCTCGCAAAATATTCTTTTAAAGGGATCCGAAGTTCTCGCTTCACGTATAAATATATTTATTTATTTACCCAATGAAAAGTGTCCCAATTCGTTAGTGTGGTAAATTATTAGTTTATGAAATAATTTAAAACTTGTTGTATGGGAGCCCCATACAAAAAACGTGATTATTTCGCCGTTTTTATCGAACTCTTTGTACGAGAGTCCGATTCGCACTTGGCCGGTTTATTTTCTGCGCAATATAATGTGTAAGCTCTCATCAAAAATCCCAGCTGTCATCAACATTAATTTCGTATAATTTTTTGCATGTTTATTTTTGGAGCCTGTCACTTGCATAATATATGTGTCCAAAAGGGAATTATAAATTTCATTCTCTTGACGGTCACACTTTCATTGTTTACTCAATTGTTTATGCTCTATGCTGAAAAATATGACAGATCCTACGTTTATTTTTAACTTTCCTGAATCACTGTTCTTTAAATAATAATGTATCCAACATCATTCATCATTTGAGCGGAAAACATAAATTAGCATTTCATAACATGAAGCACCTATAGCACATCCACATGCCACCAGTTATGTTTAAGTCCCATGTAATAAATCAGGTACAGGCATTTTGCTAGCACACAGAAGCGTATTCAATTCACACATTTGTACACTTCTTAATTGATCGTTGTTTGTGTTCCTCACAAAGTGAATTGCCAATACTTATGAGGGTACCTTGGTGTCAAATTGGCCAGCTATACTAACTTGTTTTATATAACTACCTACACTTTTACACTTTTACCTTGCAATTTTGTTAATATTATAGTTTTAGTAATTACATACGTCTGCTACGTGCTTCGTCATAAAATATAAATATAAATAAATATTGCTGGACAATCCACACAGCATCATCTAGCCCCAAGTTAAGCAGAGCTTGTGTTATGGGTACTAGATGACTGATATACTTAATACAATACGTTACATAGATAGATATTTTTATTATAATAGGTCTTTACCTATGAAATTGCCGTTTTGTATAAAAAAATTTAAATGAATTTTTTTCATGTATTTTTTATTTGTATTAATCGAAGTAATCACCCATGCAATCAATGCATCTTTGCCAACGCAGTGGCAGTTTATTGATGCCCTTCTTAAAGAAATCAGCTGGACGGGAGGCAACAAATTCTTCAAAGGCATTTTGTACTGCCTCTCGGGTATTGAATTTTTTTCCCGCCAAGAAGTTATCCAAATTCTGGAAAAAGTAGTAGTCTGTAGGCGCAAGGTCTGGTGAGTAGGGCGGATGACGGAGAGCTTCCAACCCCAGTTCTTGCAACTTGGAGACCGTCTGCTGTGCAGTATGAGGTCGCGCGTTGTCGTGCAGGAGCAGCGGAGACGAGCGATTGACCAATGCTGGTTGGAGATGTGCCAGCTTCTCCATCATTGTGTTCAATTCTTCACAGTACACATCTGCAGTAATGCTCACCCCGTTTGGTAAGAAGCTGTGTTGAATCACACCGGCGCTAGACCACCAAACAGTGACCATCACTTTTCTTGGGGTAAGTTTTCGTTTAGGGCATTGTTTAGGTGCTGAACCAGGATCCAACCAACTTGCTGAGCGCTTGCGGTTATCAAACAGAATCCATTTTTCATCGCAGGTAACAATGCGGTTCAAAATTCCTTCATTTGTGTGTCTGTTGAGCAGTGCAAGGCACGTCTCGACGCGTACTTCGCGCTGGCGATCATTGAGTTCGTGGGGCACCCATTTGCCAAGCTTTTTTACCTTGCCAATTTGACGCAAATGGACCAATATTGTTTTGACGCTAACGTCGAAAGCTGCTGCTAATTCAGCCGTAGATTGTGTATCATCAGCTTCCACAATCGCCTTTAATTCGTCATTGTCGACCAAAGTCTTCGGACGACCGCGAGGTTCATTTTTCAGGTCGAAATTTCCAGAACGGAAGCGAGCAAACCAATAACAGGTAGTGCGTTGGTTTGTAGTGTTAGCTCCGTAAACGTCGTTGATGTTGCGTGCCGCTTGTGCCGCGTTGCTGCCACGACGGTACTCATATTCCATAATTACTCGAATTTTTAACGTATCCATGATGACGAAAAAGATTTAAATGCGATGAAAATGTAACACTAATCAATAAACAAATGACTACTTTTGGAAAAAAAAATCCATGTTTTTAAAATAAAATTAATTTGAAATTAGAATTCTTAGCCAAACAAAAAATATTTTGATTTGAAATGGCCAGTACTGCAGAACGGCAATTTCATAGGTAAAGACCTAATATATAGCAAATACCCAGAACACCCGGAACAAATATTTGTAGATCGTACAAACATTTGTCCCAAGGCGGGAATCGAACCCGCAACCTCTTGCGTCGCAGGCGGACCTTCGCCCGCCGCACCACATTGGTCGTCAAAAGATGACGACGATGATGGTCGTCATTAGATGACGATTATTTATATTAAATGATAAAACTCATTTAAGTGAACTGTATCATGTTCTTATGAGAAATAAAGTATCTTTAAACCTATGTAATAAAGGCGAGCCTATTGCCATCAACTGGGTACGAATCCGGAGCCCGCCCTCTACAGAGAAGTTCCAGACGGAAATATCACATTACACTTTTTCCGACCCGGGAATCGAACCCAGGTCTGCATGCTGCCCAGTAGTGCTTGTGACCACTAGACCAACGAGGTACGCGATTTTTCTCATTTATCTATACATATGTACTAACAAATTAAATTGAAGTGTCTGTTTGTAGTGTGAAAATAACAGCTTTTTACGGAATGTATCCTACATACATTCCGTAAAAAGCTTCTAAACGGTAGTAATACCAAAAAAACCTTTGTTTTTATTTTTTCTCCTCTCTCTGTCTGTCTGTTAGAGGTAATCTCCGAAACAGCTAGACCGATTGACGGGACCTGCACTGACAAAGAGATAATACCTTTAACGCCAAGTGACCGACAAACAATACATTTACAATTGTGTCTCTTTTCTGGCTGTTAAGGTGTTAAGGAGTTACTTACGTTACGTTTATTTAAAAAAAGAATAAGGGTTCCGCGCAAAAAATGAAAACCCTTTTAGTAAATTTTACACGGACAAAGTCGCGGGCACAGCTTGTGGTAAATAAATGTCAAAGTTTTGACAGTAGGGGAACAAGGAAGCAGAATTACAATGTTTTACATAAAGCCAAAGTAGACAAAATCAACTGGTTCGTGCTTCGTTAGTGTTTGAGTTGAGTTCATGAGTTCCTGAATGTGTCCTCTCTGTTCTTGGCAAACGTACAGACATGCCGACTTTTCGACTTTAAAATGGCGCAGTTTTATAAACTGTTACTGACATTTTGTACTTACATATGTATAATTATATGGTACAGAGGCCAGCGCATCAAGCTACCCCAATATGACAAATTTACTTTATAGTTTTTCAACTTTATTATAAAAGAATAAGTTTTATGTTCGATTGGGAACATTTGACAGTTTGGGATACCTAGCTTGATGTGCTGCACAGACCTTAAACAATTTATATGTTTGACTATTTGCTGCATCGCTTATTTTTTATACTTTGTGCCTATTTTTTTCTAATTTGTATTCTAGGTAAATTTTCTTCACATGCAATTTATCTGGTCAATGTTTACATCATAAAATATATGAAATGTAATGTAATATACGATGAAATATTTTAAAAGAGGTAAGTATAGAGTTTCTTGCCCATTCTTTTAGATTTTGAAAGGGTCCACTAGAATAATTTAGGTATTTTATTTTGATTGCAATTTTACACCTTCAAAAGCGCGTTTTTGATAGTTTAATTGAAATAAAATATTTGAATTTAAATCTATTTCAGTACTTACGTACGTATTACCTACATCGTGCCATTTTAGTATATCGTGGTCTAGCAAAACAGCAAAATTTCAAGGGTTTTAATTTAATCCGAAAATATTTTTAAAACAAAAAGTAAGTTACTCCATAACACACATAACATCTGCCAATGCAATTCCCGTGTAAGTTGGTACAGCCGTTTCAGAGACTAAGTCAAACAAACAGACAGACAGTCACACACTTTCCCAATCAAAATGCAAAAAGTGGCAAAAACTATATAAACCAAGAAATATCTAAGTATAAGCAACCAAAATAACACTACGTAATCATAATCTTTGTAAGTGCTACCACATGTCTACGATTGCTCTGTAATGAGGTCAATCTCATCTAAAAGTCATCGTTGTTGGCTAACGGCCGTGTTATTAAAAGCGGTGGCGACAATCGTGTGTGATTGCAGTGTGAAAGTGAGCTTACGGCCAATAGTAGTCTTCTACTACAGTTTTAAAAGTCATTCGCTACTCACTTTGTCTCTCTGATCACTCACCAATAATTTTATACATTAGTGAATATGTCAAACAGAGAGAAGGCAATCCGTTTCTCGTGAACAAGTTCACAGACTGGGAATCCTTTAAAATAGACTTAGAAAATAAAATAGACTTAAATATATTCATAAATGATAAGCACCAACTTGATTTAGAACTAAGCAAATTTATTGTAGATATCCAACAAACTGCATGGGCTAATACACCCGAGAAAAGAAGAACTGTGAAAGTTAACACCTATCCAAAAGAAATAACAGATCTGATCAGAGAAAAAAGAACATTGAGAAAAAAGTGGCAGCGAAACAGGTTTCCCCATGATAAGACACTGTTAAATAGAATAACTAAACAAATTAGGAAGTCAATCAAGAAATTTCGGGACGAAAATTTAAATAGGCATCTTCATCAACTCACTAATGATCGATCGACTGATTATTCACTATGGAAAGCCACAAGGAACCAAAAACAACCTATTGCTCACATACCGCCAATAAAAGAGCTAAATGGACAATGGGCAATAAGTAATGAGCAAAAAGCATCAAGGTTTGCCCAACACTTGGAGGACACTTTTACACAAACCGAGAGCGCTAACCAAGATCTCCACTGGGAACAACTACTACAAGTAGACCAAGAGATAAAACTTGTAACACCAAAAGAAGTATTCAAAGAAATCAGAGATCACATCAGCCCAAAAAAATCCCCTGGTTATGACCTTATCACAGGGGAAATCCTAAAGAATCTACCAAGAAAAGCCTTGGTGAAACTTACTAAGATACTTAATGCTTCTTTTAGACTAAAGCATGTTCCAGACCTATGGAAGGTTGCAGAAGTGATCATGATCCCCAAATCAGGGAAACCACCTCAAGATGCATCATCATACAGGCCTATCTCCTTGCTGCCAGTGATGTCAAAGCTTTTCGAGAAACTACTTCTAAAACGACTAAAACCAATTATAGAAAATAGCAACATAATACCAGAATATCAATTTGGATTCAGAGAAAAACATTCAACGATAGATCAGGTGCATAGAATTACAACAGTAATTGAAAAAGCTCTTGAAGATAAGAAAGTATGTACCACTGTATTTTTAGATGTAGCCCAGGCTTTTGACAAAGTCTGGCACAAGGGATTGATTTATAAACTAAGAACTATGTTGCCAAAACAGTTCTCAGATATATTAGAATCATATATAACTGGTAGAGTCTTTAGAGTAAGGCAAGAAAACGTCTATTCTGAACTAAAAGAAATAAAAGCTGGTGTACCACAAGGAAGTGTTCTAGGCCCGGTCCTGTACCTATTGTACACATGTGATATACCAGAACTAGAAAATGCAACTATCGCTACTTTTGCTGATGATACCGCAATAATGTCCACAGGATCAAGTCACAAGGAAGCTGTGGTAAAAGTACAAACAGCAATAAATCAATTCTATGATTGGACCAAAAAGTGGAAGATAAAGTTGAATGAAACAAAATCCATTCACATTGACTTCACTAACAAGAAATCGGAACACAACCCAGTATACATAAACAACAAAAGTATACCGTACGAAAACACTGCCAAATATCTTGGTATGACCCTAGATGCAAAGCTTCGCTGGAAAGCCCATGTCAAAAAGAAACGAGCAGAATTAGAAATTCGTTACAGAAGCATGAACTGGTTACTAGGAAAGCATTCCGCGTTGTCAGTTTCTAACAAAATCCTGATCTACAAATCAGTCCTTATGCCAGTATGGACCTATGGTATACAACTATGGGGTTGTGCCAAAGAAAGCAATGTAGAAATTATACAAAAATTCCAGAACAAAGTACTCAAGAACATCGTGAACGCGCCTTGGTATATACGAATTGACGACATCCATCGGGACCTGAATATAGAGTTCGTAAACAGCATAATCCAAAAATATGCAGAAGCTCATGAACATCGGCTTCATCATCATGTTAATGTTGAGGCCATCCAGCTCCTCGATAACACGGACATAGTAAGAAGGCTTAAAAGGACTAAACCTTTTGAGTTAGTGTAGTGTAATGTAGTGTAACATATCTGTGACTTTACCGCGAGTGTAATATACGAGTTATTTATATGGACACAAGAACAAAGTGACTTCACCTTAATAGACGCTAAGTAAACGCAATGGACGTGCTCTTAGATATACTTTTACTTTTAGCAAATTAAGTTAGATTAAAATTGCTTATTAGCCTTACTAGGCTAGATTGTAACAAAATAAACAAATTAAAAAAAAAAAAAAAAAAAAAAAAAACTCACTTTGTATCGCGACACTGAAATCTTGCTTAGAACAATAATCGGTTAAGCAGACTGCTTTTGCTGCAGGTTTTTTTTTTTCATATGTATCTTCCGGAAAATATGCAAAATAGTGACTCTCTAAGCCGAAATCCATGCAAAATAACTACAAGCATTTATCTAAGGCATCTACTTGTTCCATAGGTAGGTATATCGTTTAAGAGTTCTTTTCGAAGAGGAAGTTACCTCTAATATTACTTTATTTTACTCAACCTTTAACTTTCTTTTCTAGTTTTCCTTCTTAGAAGAAGGAAGGCATAGCTAAAATTAGTTTTTGTTTGCTCTCTTATTATTTATTAACGTTGCCCCACACTAGGAATTTCTCCTGTGTCGTAGGTGCGTTTACAAACATTCAAACTCACGTACACAAACAGCCAGACCCGGAACAATTACCTGTAGGCATTACAAATATTTGTGCGGGAATCGAACCCACGACACGCGTCAATTACTCAGACACTGCGCCAACCGTGCCGTCGTTGTTGTTGGACAATGCCACGTAGAAGTAGCGAAGTCACCTACTACAAACATTTCCATGCTTCAAAGATGACTCCAAAGGTTCTAAAAAAACGTACTTAATTCTATTAAAATAAACCATGTTGATTATTATTATTTTATAATACCCTTTGAGGGATCGATCGGATTGCACGACTGATAGAAACCAATCTGTTAATGGTTTATATAAGTGACGTGGTTTAGAGGCTCAATGCTAACGTATTAAATCCAGTCGGTTCCAGTTCAGTCTGATACAAACGCAATGTAAGGCTGACAAACTTGCAACCCTGAGTTTGAGATGTATAGTCAATTTCAAATCAAATCAAATCAAATCGTTTATTTTGCAAAGAATATGGGTACGAAATAAGGTGTAAACATAGTAAAAAAAGTTCCAACATACTCAACCTTACGGCATTCAAAAGAGAAAATTACATAAAAAACAAACATATTAAATAAATCCAAAATTACATTATTCTTATTACATTACACATATCATTATTACATTTTGACGACCTGTGTGGCGCGGCGGGCGAAGGTCCGCCTGCGACGCAGCAGGTTGCGGGTTCGATTCCCGCCTTGGGACAAATGTTTGTACGATCTACAAATATTTGTTCCGGGTGTTCTGGGTATTTGCTATATATAATAAAAATATCTATACATGTAATGTATTGTATTAAGTATATCAGTCATCTAGTACCCATAACACAAGCTCTGCTTAGCTTGGGGCTAGATGATGCTGTGTGGATAGTCCAGCAATATTTATTTATTTATTTGTTTCGGGTGTTCTGGGTATTTGCTATGTATAATAAAAAATATCTATCTATGTAATGTATTGTATTAAGTATATCAGTCATCTAGTACCCATAACACAAGCTTTGCTTAGCTTGGGGCTAGATGATGCTGTGTGGATTGTCCAGCATTATTTATTTATTTACATGATAAATTATAATTCAATTATGGGACACCTTATTGACAGAAGTTCAAAAGGAAATACCCAAAATTTACAGTTTTCTTTATCAATGCTACAGGCACCCTTCTAAATTACTTTACAAGGACAACATTTTAGAATCAGCTGTTGGATGTCAACCCTCTTGGGCCGGTCATTTTTAGTTTAGCAATAAATCCAATAATTCAACAACTAAATTCTAAATTCAACGTATGGTATTTAGATGACGGAACCCTAGGAGGTCATGTGGACACAGTTTTGACTGATTTAGCTTTTTTAAAGGAAAAATTCAGTTCCATTGGACTAGACCTTAATCTTTCGAAATGCGAAATTTATCTTCCCCAAGCCACTGACAGGCAGACTATCATAGCAAAATTTAACACAGTAGCACCTAACATCAAAATCATGGAGAGAAATTCTCTCCACCTCCTGGGGTCCCCAATTTTTGACGAATCCTTTCCCACTTTTATTGAGGAGAAAATACAAAATTTTAATGATGTTTCGGAAAGACTTTACAAAATTAACATACATTCGGCTTTCACACTTATTCGATACTGTTGTTTTGGACCAAAATTTACATATAGCCTACGCTCTTCCCATCTTTGGAAGCATCCACAACTTTTAGAAAAAGTAGACCAAATTATTAGAAACACTCTTTCTTCGATCCTAAATGTGGCCTTGGACGACCGAGCATGGCAGCAAGCCACACTTCCCATTCGCCTGGGTGGTCTCGGCGTCCGCAAAATTTCCAGTATAAGTTTACCGGCATTCCTCTCCTCGGTCCATAGTACCGATAGATTAACCAGGAATATTTTAGCTTTCTCACTGGTTGATTTTGAAGTACCGTGTTTGACCGATGCGTTGAACGCCTGGAAAATGGCTTGTCCCAATACGGATTTGCCCGACAACCTGTCTTCCCAGGCGCGATGGGACGTGCCGCTCTGCAGTACTATACGGAATTCTCTGTCTCCTAGTACTGCTGAGCGTGCCCGTCTGTTGGCCGTGGGAGAATGGGAGTCGGGCCTCTGGCTTCAAGCACTCCCGTCAGCCACCATAGGTACTATGATGGATGACACATCGTTTCGGCTCGCTACTTGTCTTCGCTTGGGTGCCCCTTGTGTTGCTCCGCATCGGTGTCACTGTGGTGAAGCGGTCGACAGCTTCGGGCACCATGGCCTGTCCTGTTACAGGAGCGCAGGACGCATAGCACGGCACGCCAGCATCAATGATATTATTCGTCGAGCTCTTGGTACCGCCGGCGTACCAGCGGTATTAGAACCTAACGGCTTGGTACGAGACGATGGTAAGAGACCAGACGGCATGACTTTGTTGCCTTGGAAGATGGGTAGGCCTTTGGTGTGGGACGCAACCTGCGTCGATACCCTTGCGCCATCTCATGTTTCAAGCACGGCAGGCTGTGCTGGCGCTGCCGCGGCGGGTGCTGAGACCCTCAAACGGCGCAAATATTGTAACCTTATTGGTAACTACAGTTTTGAGCCGTTTGGGGTTGAAACGCTCGGGTCATGGGGTCCGAGTGCACGTCATCTTTATAAAGAAATTTCTCGACGTCTGATCGACACTTCGCGTGACCAGAGGGCTGGCTCATTCTTTGCCCAAAGAATTAGTATTGCCATCCAACGTGGCAATGCTGCCAGTCTTTTGGGCACGTTTCCAGATGACAGCGATGCGGAGGAATACTTTGACGCCTGAGTGTCCTTGTCGGCTTTTTTTTGTTTTTTTTTTTGTTTTTGTAAATATGTATATACCTAGTTAGTTTTATAGTATAATTGTATATATGTTTACATTCAATTACAAATGAAAAAATATAACATTACAGACTCTTATCATTCAAGAAATCTTGTATTGAATAATAACATTTATCTATAAGTAGTGATGTTAGCCTCTTTTTGAATGTATTTAATTTTAGTATATGTCAAGTACATTATATAAGTATACTAGCTGACCCAGCAAACGTTGTGCTATATAAAATGTTTTGGGTGGCCCACCCCTAACATTTAGGGGGATGAAAAATAGATGTTGTCCGATTCGCAGACCTAACCGATATGCACACAAAATCGGTCGAGCCATTTCGGAGGAGTTTAATTACAAACACCATGACATTTATTTTATTTTATTTATTTATTTATTGGACCGCAGAGTGGTAGATTCTTATCTCAATAAACGTACCTCACTAGTCACTAGCAAGCAATAAGGCATCGCGTCCTCTACACATAAAACACCACCACTGAGCCCTTACTGTGCTTGCACGGTTGGGAGGCTGTAGAGGGTCACGGCTGCACTTGAACACACTGAACACTGTGTCGTCACCGTATTCAGCTGGTGGATAGAGTACCAACATCTTTTTTGGGACAAGATACCACTATTCCCAAACCACTGCAACTCCTGAAAACCTGAATCAACAGTGGCGACCACCAGACGACGTCGTAACAATAAAGCCCGACGAGTCCCAAAGAAACGATTCAACGTCTTGGATCCCAAACAAAAAGAACAACGGAGAAGTAAGTTAGAAAAATACGTCATTTTCATGTCAAGCAGGAGACAGAACAGAGCTAGGCCAATAGGCACAAAGGGACGTTTACAACTGAGTTAGGCCCAGTTGCCTAGCACCATGGTTTAAAAATTAAGATATAATCCCTACTCTGACGCTTGCAACCTTAAAGTCCCACCTGGCTTAAATGATGCAGACAAGGTATTGATGTGTTAAGCGTGGCGGCAGTTGCCTCCCGGTGCCTTCTTCTCCGAGTGGGATCAGCCCTTTCATGGTCCCTAAATCATAAGTAGTACCTAGTCTTAGCTCTGAGGGTATCTTATAACGGTACACAAGGTCTACGAAGCGAGTTTCTTAGGTTTAACAAATTAACCACCGCATCAGTATCAGCTCGAGATTTCTGCATTATTCTTATCCCAACCTTGGTTTAAGGCCGGAATTCAAATTAAGCCTGATAGTTATGCACTCCACAGGTGGCTGAAACCCAACAGCTTACGTGACACGAAATGCAACGATACTGAGGACCTGCTTGGTTAATGTATGGGCTACGTGCCCTGAATCGAGACCAATGCAAACTTGGAGAAATCTGAAAGCACTGAACTGCTACTTATGATGTGGGATATTCCTTTATAGACTGTTTAGTGACACTAGTCATATGGCCGTAGAAAGCATGAACGCGAAACTAAGATTAGATATCTTAAGTTATATTATATCTTAGATGCTGTGCCTGCAGCCAACTTCCTGGTGGGGACTCCTCTCACTAGAGCGATGCGTGTGGTGAACGAGGTTCACGAGAGGATAACCCTCTCGTGAACCTCGTTCACCACACGCATCGTAGTGTAACTTGAGTGAGTAACGATAGTTGTAGGTAAGATATGAGTAAATAAATCTTCTTTAGTTTTATTCGCCTCTCCTACAAACTATGCAATTCCCGACAGGGTCCATAATTGATTCTTACGATAATTATATATGACTTTGATTGATTTGTGTGTATGTTATTTTATCCATCGTGAAACAATGAAGTCGCGTTATTTACCAACGTAGTGTAAAAGGGTACAAAGCAGTGTTAACTCTTTGACCTTAAGCTGGCTTAGGGTGGTACGCAGATTTAATAGAATTTGAGATCAGCTTATACTGGTTTAATACAACTGACGTGTGCCTACCTCGTGATTCGATGTCTCCTACGGAAATGGTTGGTCTCCACTGAGATAGGCTGCCATGACCGAAATTCGCTAACGGTAAAACGGGGTGAATCAAAACGCCAGGGTGAATCAAAACAAAACTTTAAATCAGTTTTCACTATTGATTCAATATTATTTATTACTAAAAATACGTCGACATGTTTAGTTCGAAACTAAACATGTCCTGTGTGTTCCTCAACAAAATAATTAGACTAGGGGATTCTCGCATTAGATTAACATTGTTTGTTACTACACAAACAATGTTAATCTAACGCGAAAATCCCCTTCAAAGTTTTATTTCTATTCACTCCTGGGTTTCTATTAGCCCCGTTTTGCGATATGTCATCTTTCAATACTCAATTGTTTATTGCATTCCATAATGTACATGATTGGTGGTAGGTGAAAATATTGGACACAATCGTGGACCCTGTTGAGCACAGCAATTACAATACTTATTCTACTTAACAATTAACTTATTCTAAGAATAATTTTAGTAAAGATTTATTACGTTATAAATTATTAGATATTTACTACATTACAAAATATTATTATTTTATAACTTAGTTATTATATATTAGTATTTATTTTCTTTATTCTTTGTATAAACATATAAATTACATTTTTAAATATTTAAATATAAAAAATACAAAAACATTAAAAAAAAAAAAAAAATAGTAGTCCACCGATGGCGGAAGCAGGGTCCAAGCTACCGGCGGTTAGGGTTGCAGAGACAGGAACCTCCTCACAATGCGAGCCGTATCGAGGAGTACTGCCTTCTGTATCAGGCCTTTGATCCAACCGTGTAACGAAAGCCTCGACAGACGGTCGTCAAGGCTTTTAGCCAGTAGGCCATTGGCCGTAACTACGATCGGCACAATGACAGCCGAGTCCACATTCCACATGTCGACAACCTCGTGTGCTAAGTCAAGATATTTAATCTGTTTTTCTTTCTCGGCTTTCACGAGGTTCTCGTCATGTGGGATGGTGACATCCACTATCATTACGCGGCGCGCTAATCGGTCTATCACTACTATGTCAGGCTTATTGGCAACAATAGTCCTGTCAGTAATGATAGACCGATCCCAGTACAATGTGACATGGTCATCTTCGAGAACTGGGTCGGGCACATACTTGTAGTACGGTACCTCAGATTCCACAAGCTTGTACCTCAAAGCAAGTTGCTGATGGATAATCCTGGCCACTTGGTTATGTCTGTGCAAGTTTTCGCCGTTAGCCAGACGAGAACAACCAGTATTAGTATTTATTATTATTATTTTATATTATTTTGCGAGCTGTATAGATTTGTCATTTAAATATTGATTTACGCTATAATAACATTTATTCATTTATTTTCTTACGTCTTCGTGAGTATTACCTCCGTTTAAGATTTTCAACCCGTAGTTATAGCTAGATGAAAGAACTCCAAAGACTCCCAATAGAATAGAATCCTAAATAATGCGAAAGTAAGTTTGTTTGTTATCTTTTCTCCTATCCTGAAATTTTTCATATACTTTGTCAGGTGTACAAAAACGGACGCAGGTTACCTTTCATCCCGAAAAAAAGTATCGTTCCCGATGAAAACCATAATAGAGAACTTATGATAATAGACGGCGCTACTTGTCTTTCGAATCATGATTGAATTATATTATTACAAGCAGAATACAAACCGAATCGATTGTCAAATTCTAAATAGATCCGAGTGAAGCCGTGGGCTGAAGCTAGTCGGTTATAAATGCGAATGTACATAACTTGTTTGTTTGTTTGTTACCTTTAATCTGCTGAACCGGTTTACATGGAATTTGGTATGTTGATAGATTATTTCCTGGGAAAGGACAATGGATAGTTTTATGACTTTGTCTGGATCCGTGATACCAATATTCACGTGGACGAAGTCGCGAGCAGAACCTAGTCATATAATAAATGTGAATTTGCGTTTGTTTGTGCACGCCTTAACTGCTCAACTGAGCCTCATACAATTTTGCATAAACACTGTTAGAGTTATAGAAAAGGATACGTACATATAAGTACCTTTTATATAGAAATAAAACTATTAACTTGGGTAGAAAAAAGGTGGTCATGTGGATTGCCGAGAGAAGTGTAAACTTAAAACTTTCCGCCGTCTCGTGAAGTAACACGTTACATTAGCATGTTAGTGATGTGAACCCACAAATATCGCTCCTACCAAAAATCGCTTAATGCGTCTAAAGAAGTTATGACTTCAATAACTTGACACGATCGTAGCCGAGTAGAGTAGAGTAGAGTACGAGTAGGAAACATGAAATAACCAAAACATAGTCTCCCGTTGTGGTATCCTGTGGATACCACTGGGTCGACAGTGAACAAACTCTTAACAAGCATATTCCAATTTATAATAATGTCGTCCGCGTTCATAAACCAATGAAGAATATAAATTCATTATTTTTTGTGCATTCTTTCTTTAGTGTTCGTTTTGTTACAACGTAGATCGCGACAAAAAACATCTGCAAAGTGTAGCAGCTTATTATTTTTCTACCCGAGGCGTGAAAGTTGAGATAAACTTCTAAAAAATTGCCTTTTTGCTGAAGTGACGAGTATTTTTTAGAGTCTGCTTGGGCCCCTAAAAGTTATATATACTGGAAAATGGCGTCGATGTCACTTTCACTCTGTGTAATACAAGATAGTTGTGTTTACAATTTTAAAATCGGCCGAATTTATGGCATGTTTCCTTCAAGAGTTTTGTGACGTAAATACAATTTCTTCCCAAAATGCCGTCTGTAGACAATAATGGAAACAAAATTATTTCATACATGTTTGAACGTTAACGTTGACACGATGGGATACACGTAAAAACTCGCACTAGGCTCTCTGTATACATATGTCCACAATTAGGGAACTTCCAATGGTCCGCTTCAGAAGGGCTTTACTCAGCTGGTTAACTGAGAATTTATTTCATAATATAAAAAATCTGTCAGTTTAAATTGAAATGACACAGCACATCACATCATCAGGCTATATTTGTCCACTGCTGGACATAGCCCTCTCCTAATGAGCGCCATGGCGCCCTGTCTTCAGCTTGCCTGCAGTCTTTCGCAGATCAGATCAGATGATTCAAAATGCTAAGCTACTACTGCTTCTATGGTTACAAAAGTACTTATAAAACTACTATTATAAGAACTTTTGTAACCATATTTATCTGCAAATAAATCTTTGTCTTTGTCTATATCCCAGCCGGAGCTAAACCTCATTTAAGTACACGCTTGGTACTGTAGACCGAGTTATTTTACTGTTATAATAATACTTTGATTTAAATGCATTTATTAACTTTATCCAATCACTTGATAATCAAGAATCCCTTCCTAGACAAGCGACACATCTCATCATTTAAGCTATTTTAATCTTTCATGAGTAGTTGAAACCATAATGAACTAATGTTCTATTAGCCTAAGTCTGTGTTTGTATAGAACCACTACAGAACCTTTGTATTGTTTGACGGGCCGATATCCGCTCTCCACGACTCTGCGCTATTTTGCGTATCGTACAGTTCGACTTTGAAAGAGTCTCTAAATTGTAGCTGTAAGTGCTGATACGTGCTCGACTCTTCTTGTCTACCTCATAAAGTTTTCCATTTTATTCCGATCTGCTAAACATCATTGTACCCACAAAATAGGATCGAAAACCAAGCCTGTCGCGATGGCACAACACAAAACACGCATTTAAATCATAGATTTACCGCAATTTTACCTTTCTCAAACGCAAAGCTTGGGATAAAAATAGTTCATCCATGTCCACAGTTTGGGACCAAGATGAATCAGCAGTTGGCTTATTGCGGCTCCCTACGCTGTTGTATTGTAATTTTATTTTTAGCCATACAGGTACAAACCTTTGTACTTAACTTCGTCGAATTGCTCGCGATCTGAGATTGTTCTTCATTTGTTTCTTTGTATAAAAAAAAACTGTATCGAAAATGACTGGATTTGGATCTACATAACTCATACAATTATCAAACGACTCATGTACCTATTCAAAATATACGTATGCTTCTGTGACAAATAAAGAAATTATTCTTCCTTTTAACATCCTTACTTTTTTCTTCCTTCCTTACTATCTTTCTTTCACTCTTTTTTCCTTCCTTCCTTACTATTTTTTTTTGCACTCTGTTTTACTTCCTTCCTTACTTTGTTTCTATCACATTCTTTTTTCCTTCCTTCTTTCCTTACTTTCTTTCTTTCTTTTTCCTTCCTTACGTTCTTTCTTCCATATTTCGTTTCTTTCTTTCTTTTTCCTTCCTTTCTTTCATATGTTCTCCATTGGTTCCTTTTTTCATTAGGTATAGTGTATTAACTCTGGTTTCGTCAACCTGACTTTTATAAATTAAATAGTTTCAGACAGAATGCTAAAACCTTTGTTCCATGCGCGGTGGTAAGCTACGGCACAGAATAAATAATAGTACAACAGGCTCAGGGTTATTCTAAGGAGTGAAAAATTTGGTATGACGGGTGGGCACAGGGCACTGTATGCCTAAAATATTAGGACATTCGAATAGGGTCAGTCAATATACAGTCTCTATGTATAATCTATGTTACGGGTTAAGGGTATAGAGTAGGTGTCTTTACTCAACACCACCCAATGATAAAATATGGAAGAATTCATAATTTGATTTTTAGTGATTCTTAGTCTATAAGTCAAAGCAAAAAAAATAATAGCTACTCTCGCTGTAAAAATACTTTACAAAATGCAATGTTCCACTTCAACTAATGTTATGTCATTATTTTGCACTCATGCGGTACAGAATTGCGTTACTTTTTTTATTACCGTGCGACCGACGGAACCGTCCGGAACTTAGAACTATTTCAATCTGGCTCACGTTCTAGATTCTTCTAATTTGTACCTGGAGTGTTGAATTGAATTCAGACGTCGGCTCCACTCTGGTATGGTAAAAGTTGGGTAGTCGGAGACGCCTTGCGTCAGTCGTGTCGGCCCAATTCTCTCAATCTGCTGAAATCCTGCGAGAAATGCTGTCGACCATTTGCATCTGGTTAGCGAGAATTTTAGTGGCAACTAGTTCTGTTCTATTTGTTAGACTGTGATGGTGTCTATTGTACGGGTAAGTTTTAATTTGATCTTCTGTTCTGAAGGTAGTTTCTTAGTCTCATTAATAATAAATAAATAATGCTGGACAAACCACACAGCATCATCTAGCCCCAAGCTAAGCAGAGCTTGTGTTATGGGTACTAGATGACTGATATACTTAATACAATACATTACATAGATAGATATTTTTGATTATACATAGCAAATACCCAGAACACCCGGAACAAATATTTGTAGATCGTACAAACATTTGTCCCAAGGCGGGAATCGAACCCACAACCTCCTGCGTCGCAGGCGGACCTTCGCCCGCTGCGCCACATCGGTCGTCATCGATAATAAATCAGCATCATTCATTGTGAACCTAAATGCGGTGTAATAAGACGTAGTTTCGGGCATGTGTGTAGAAAATGAATGAAAGAATGAAAATTCAAATGTTAATCTGTCAAAATAATATTGGTACCATAAATGTGGTAGTAGGAATCAAATAAAATGAAACCTGATAATAATAATAGGGATGTGTCCTAGGTCAAAATAAAATAAGTCTATTTGGTCCGTCAGTTAGATTACCAAAAAATATTGCACGCGTATTTTTTGCTTACTCAAATCAATAAAAAGTGACACAGATATACATACGCACTTGTATACATACGCAGGGCTTGTGACGTCACTTGTACTTAAAAAGTGTAACACGGCGTGACGTCACGCGAAATTTCAACGCACTATATCGTTGTCGTGTTTGGTTTACGTGACAAAAGATAAAATACTTTTGAGTAATCCAACAATCGGACCTATAGTATGTTTAAGGACACTACACTTTTGTGACAATCTGTGAGACTAAAGTACGTATCATTTTTAGTAATAAAAAAACGCAAAAACAAGAAGTTTAATTTTTATACATTTACAGGTTTGAATAGACAACAAATAATTTTATTCAGGCCAATAAAATCCTGTTAAACGCAAAACATTATCATGCCTGATTTTATCTTAAGAATCCAAATAACAATATAAATAGGATTTTTTACAAAGGAGACCAAAATGTCTAGTGTTAAATCAACCCTTTATAAACGGGGTACAAAAGTCCCACTCTGCATTCAGTAGATACATTTATCTATGACAGTGTTTTGTGTAAACATTTGATTCGTAAAGGAAAGAAAGAAAGAAACAACTTTTATTAGCAAAATGTGTAACACAGACAGTATTTTTTTTTAATTAAATATTCATATAAATATATTTGAATGGAAATTGAATAGTTTATATTTTGCATGACAAATGCATTGACGGGCAAAAATTGCGTTTTTTATGCTTTGGTAACAAACTCATGAAAATCGTAAAGGTACACGTTTACGGGAGCAGGGGAGGAGCTCATGGCGAAATACAAACAGCCGCATGGGTTGATCGAAGGTTAAGCTACGCATGCCGAGGTCAGTCTCTAGATAGGTGATCATTTGGAACATCCTCCTCCGTGTTTCCTGTAGATCTTTGACAGTCGTTACGAGTTGTCAGAAGCCCGAAAGACTGGTAACCAGTCTTACCAAGGGGCATCGTGTTTCCCAGTTACTGGGTTGTGGAGGTCAGATTCGCAGTTGCTACATGTAAAATACTGTTACTGAGCTGCATCTGGTTAGGCTGGAAGCCGATCCCAATATAGTTGGGAAAAGGCTAGGCTAGATGGTGATGAGAACGTAACGCTGCAAAGTAATTAATTTGTTATGTGCAAAAAATAAAATTGGGTTGTGGTGGTCATATAAGCAGTCGCCCCATTCAAAATACTGGCATTCGGTTGGACTGGAATAGGCTAGGCAGAATGATGACACTCGTTTACGGGTGTAATAAAAACAATTGGCCTATGAAACCCAAAATACCGCAGTGTCTCAAGACTAAAGTCTATGACCAGTGTGTGTTGCCAGCGATGACCTACGGAACTGAGACTTGGTCCCTTACAATGGGCCTCATAAGAAGGCTCAAGGTCACCCAAAGGGCGATGGAGCGTGCTATGCTCGGAGTTTCCCTGCGTGATCGAATCAGAAATGAGGAGATCCGCAGGAGAACTAAAGTAACCGACATAGCACACAGAATCGCCAAACTTAAGTGGCAGTGGGCGAGGCCCATAGCTCGTAGAACAGATGGCCGTTGGGGCAAGAAAGTTGTCGAGTGGCGACCGCGCGCCGGAAGACGCAGTGTAGGCAGGCCTCCCACACGGTGGACCGACGACCTGCTGAAAGTCGCGGGAAGGGCATGGATGCGGAAGGCGCAGGACCGGTCATTGTGGAAATCCTTGGGGGAGGCCTTTGTCCAGCAGTGGACGTCTTTCGGCTGAAATGATGATGAAACCCAGTATTTAATTTTAAAAAATATTTTGCAACGCCAGTTTTTTAAACACGCACCATCTGCGACCAGTTGGCACGCGAGTGTTAACCCGACATGGACTCGAATAAATCACACCTACCGTGATGTTTGAACTGTTAATTAACTTCGTAACAAGCGGCACGGACAGGTTTATTCGATCTCGACTAATAATTATTGCGTGTGTAAATAATCGTTTTGCATAATAAGTGGCGAAATTATTTTGGTTCGAAATTAAATTGTTTTATTTATTCGATTGTTTGGAAGTAGAATATAAAAATACATAAAACGTGAAGTGAAAACTTAAGCAGTGCTATTCTGTTAAAATCTCCCCGTGAAACGGTACGTCAATTGAAGGCGAAGTCAGCTGTAATCCCATGCTAGATACTTCACGGTTACTTCGTTTAAGTTACAGCACGGCACGGTTGGAGCAGTGGCTGACCGATTGCCTGCTGCGCTGCGTGTCGCGGGTTCGATTCCCGCATGGTAAAAATATTTATATGGTCTACAAGTAGTTGTTCCAGGTCTGGCTGTTTGTGTATGTGAGTGTAAATGATTGTAAACGCACCCACGATACAGGAGAAATACCTATTGTGGGGAAACTTTTTTTTTAATAATATGTAAACGACCAGGCAATGCCCTTAAAAGAAGCAGCAGAACAGTGAGAGATTTGGCATGGTTAATATTTCTATGGAGAAAGAGTGCTGGAAGCTACAAGGCTCGAATTTCGACCACTGGGCGACCATCAGTGTAAGATACAATATGTACTACGCCTACGTATGTAGATTTGAGGTCTGTTTCGTTCATAGATGTTTAAGTTCATAGAGTAACGATATGTATACGTCTTTATGTTTTAGCAGCGATTTTTGCCGGGTCGAGCATTGTGTTATTGTTATTTTTCTTTCTTCAGTAGAAACACGCAGTTTGCATGTGTGTGAGGCTCACTCCCTATTATATAGAACTTAAACATAACTGGTGAAATGTGGGTGTACTATAGGTACATCACTGTCCAACCCTATGGGGAATATAGTCGTGATGTTGAGTTTTATGTTATAATGTTAAAGGTAAGTACTTAATGAAAAACGAAGAGTCTAATTTTAGAGACAGGAGGTGAGCACGTGTCGAGTACGATTAATTTTATTATTTTCTATTATTGTCTAACGAAGAAAGTATTTCCGCAACTGCTACTCCTGAGTGTGAGGTCCTGGATTTTAGTCCCGAGTTGAGCAAAATGATACTGGGTTATTGCATAAGGTTGCCATTTGCCTGGAGTCTGGATTTTTGCCCGGTTGTTGGCATGAATGATAATGTTGGCTATAGCCTCACCCCCCATTATATTGGATTAAAAAAAAACAGTGGAAGTAAATAAATAAATATAAATAAATAAATAAATATTGCTGGACAATCCACACAGCATCATCTAGCCCCAAGCTAAGCAGAGCTTGTGTTATGGGTACTAGATGACTGATATACTTAATACAATACATTACATAGATAGATATATTTTTGATTAAACATAGCAAATACCCAAAACAGCCGGAACAAATATTTGTAGATCGTACAAACATTTGTCCCAGGGCGGGAATCAAACCCGCAACCTCCTGCGTCGCAGGCGGACCATCGCCCGCCGCGCCACATCGGTCGTCGAAATATGTGTGAACTACAAGAACACCTATACCTAAACCATTAGTGAATACAGGCATGTTTTCAGAATGAACATTTTAGTACTACCCGGGATAATTAATGGTGTTACCTCATTTAATCTGACTGAACAAGTTTTAACCTCTGTTCAGCCACACGGCAAAAAACCTCAACAAAGTTAAATCAATCTGTCGGCTTAACAAAAGTAAATTAACCCACAATTGGCGGGCCGCGTTGTGGTTCAATTTAAATGACAATAACATAACGGCTTCATTTATTACGGCGTGCCTCTCGGGTCCCAGTAAATTGGTACGTGTGAAAAGGTTTGCCTGTATTAAAAACAATGCTGGATATAACATGGAGTCAGTAATAGGGTTGACGCCTGGGTAAAAAAATAAATTGTATTTAGTCCGCCAGTGTGATAATTAAAAAAAATATAGACCCGTAATTTTTTGCTTTATCATAGCAACACCTTAACTGCCAGACAACGAGGTCTAATAGAAAATTTATTGTTTGTCGGCCAGTTGGCGTTTGAGGTGTTAATAAAAAATCAAATTCAAATTAATTAATTGCAGAACATAGGTAAAGTAAATAAAAACAGCCGCACGGGTTGATCGAAGGTTAAGCTACGCTTGCCCAGGTCTGTTTGTGGATGGGTGACCGTCATAACATATCAAGACTGTTCCGTGCCTCGGAAGCACGTTAAGCCGTTGGTCCCGGCTGTCATTTGTAGGTCTTTGACAGTCGTTACGGGTGTGTCAGAAACCCGAAAGTCTGACAACCAGTCTTACCAAGCGGCATCGTGTTGCCCAGTAACTGGGTTGTAGAGGTCAGATAGGCAGTCACTCCATGTAAAACACTGGTATTCAGCTGCATCTGGTTAGACTGGAAGCCGGCCCCAACATAGTTGGGAAAAGGCTGGGCAGATGATGATTTATTTAGTTTTATTAATTTTGTTTCATTTAACGTTTTCTTTTTATGGTTTCAAAGTTCAGGATAGTGTCGTTGTGTCCCTGAACCTATGCTGAATAATTGTATTTATTTAATTCTTTCTTAAAATTCTTCGTGATAAATATAAGCGCCTATTCCCTTGTTCACAACCTTAATTAAAATTAGTGATCGAATAAAAAGTGTAGAGATCTGCAAGAAAGATCTGAACCTATAATTATATCCTGAAACGAAAAATATTGTCACAAATCGTTAGTCAAGAATCAACACGATGGCACAATTTTTCCTTTAGGTACAAAATCTCCAAAAATAGCTTCGTTCAATTCCTCGGTGTTATTCTTACCGGTCATTCGAGAGTTAATCAAATAGTTTGGTTTTGTGTTCTTACAAACATCTTGAATACGACTGTGTTTTTTTTTTGCGGGACCTTAATTGTTTTTATAAAATAAAGTGTAATAACTTTAGTTACTCGTTATAACATCAGCTGTCAAAATTCCTGTCAAAATTGGTCGTATTCATTGTAGTCATATTATCACTGGTCCCTTAAGCCGAAACAAACGGAGAAAACCGGAAAAAAAAAGATTTATTTCTACAACCGCAGTATATACTTTCACAGTCTATTTCATGCATTTAGTAAAATGTGTATAGTACAGTAGTAGTAGTATATCTACATTATGCATTTATTAAAAAGATAGAAAAAGACCGAGGAGCTCGTGGCTAAATAAAAACAGCCGCACGGGTTGATCGAAGGTTAAGCTACGCTTGCCGAGGTCAGTCTGTGGATGGGTGACCGTTCGTAACATATCGAGACTCCTCCGTGCCTCGGAAAGCACGTTAAGCCGTTGGCCCCGGTTGTCATTTGTAGATCTTTGACAGTCGTTACGGGTAGTCAGAAACCTGAAAGTCTGACAACCAGTCTTACCAAGGGGTATCGTGTTGCCCAGTAACTGGGTTGTGGAGGCCAGATAGGCAGTCGCTCCATGTAAACCCAACATACAACATAGTTGGGAAAAGGCTAGGCAGATGTTGATGCATTTATTAAAAAGCGGTTATTTTGTCATTACAAGCAAATACTTCAGTTTTATTTGTTTTGTGTTCTGATAAAGTTTTGTTTTGTAATTTCATGGAAAAGATCTTAAAAGTAGTTAGAAATAGTTATAGGCTTCCTACTCGATAGGTGGTGTATAGAAATTACATTGGTTATGTTCTTTTTACATGATGCAGGCACAACAAAACGAACTACAGAAAAAAAATCGAATATTACTGAAATGGCTAGTGTCAGTTACACCCAATCAATTTTGTTAATAATATGAATGCATTCATATAGTTAACAAAATTTATTCACATCAGAATCTGTAGACTTTCTACAGATTCTGAGATCATACGTAGGATTTAATTTCAAGAAATGATCGGTTTTTTCAGATAGAAGTTCAAAATACATGTTAAATAAAGAAGAAAGAAAAACATTAAACAACAAAAAGCTAAAACAAAACAAACAAAAAAAAGGACCTGTCCGAGGCCAAAAAGGCTCGATAAATCGAATGCATCGCTACTCCTATTTCTAGTTGGTCACTTACCTACCTTAAGTACAAAGTACTCATGTCCCAGCATAGCGGACACTGGAGGGGAACCACTTTTCAACCTTATTACTAAGGACATATGGTCGAAAAATGGTTCACACCAAATGTACCTATAAGAAATTGCATTACGAACATCTTATGATCGCCGCCGGGCACCACAAATATTTAAAGAAAAGATTTTCTCTATCATCTTACAATGAGAAAAAGGGTCCACCAAGCAAAGAACGAGACTAATTTTATTTTCATAACTGCTTTACGGGCCCGAAGTCTCATAATAGAATTTAATATTACCTACGAATGATTTTCCATATTAAATCGTGGTATTTCGTCCTATATTTTTATTTTTCAGACTTATACAAAGACAAAAACCATGAAAAGAATATTTTAAATATAAAAAAAGGCTTTTTGTTGTGGGGAACAGGGTCCAAATATTGATGGTAAGGGGTACCAGAGTCACTGAGACAGGATCTTCTTCAGACAATTCTTTCCGTATCGAGAACTAGTTAATGAAACCGCTATTTTTCGTTTATTTACGTTTTATGCTTCCGACTAAATTTTGGTCACGGCGGCGGTGAAATTGTAACGCAATTTGTTTGTGATGACAGATGTTTTATGACGTTGGCGGGGAATCCCAAATACAAAACAACACATTACCACAACAACGTGGTATTTAATTTGAAGCTATGAGATACGTCATCATCATCTGCCTAGCCGTGCACATCATCCAAGCCAAACAAGTTGGGGTCGGCTTCCAGTCTAAACGGATGCAGCTGGATACCAATATTTTACATGGAGCGACTGCCTATTAGATCTGACCTCCACAACCCAGTTCTTGGAAAACACGATATCTTCCGTGACGACTGTCAAAGATCTACGAATAACTGCCGGGATCAACTGTTTAACGTGCTTTCTGAGCCACGGAAGGATAAAGGCCGAGCCCCAACAGAGATCAGTCAAAAACGCGGGAGATATGACAGTACTTACACAAGTGCGCGGCAAAAAAAAAAAAAAAATCTATAAAAAAACTACCCGTGAAAATATAGGTGAAGTGACGGCGAATAAACTGCGATCTCTAGTATTGACCTCAAACGGCGAAAATATTACAACCTAATTGGGAGTTATATATTTGAACCGTTTGGGGCTGAAACACTCGGGCCGTGGGGACCAAGTGCTCATCTTCTTTTTAAAGACGTCTCAAAACGTTTAGTTGACGCTTCCCGAGAGCCAAGGGCTGGCTTGTACTTTGGCCAGAGGCTAAGCATTGCCATTCAACGTTGTAATGCCGTCAAACTTTTGGGTACTTTACCAGTCGACAGCGATGAGGATGAATTTTTCGTCGCCTTGTTATAATGCACGGTTTATTATTTTAGGATAGTTCGTTGTTTTTTTTTTGTGCATTTAATTGAAATAAACATTCGTATTGGTTTTGTTCCCTTGTTTTTTTTTGCAATTATAGACGAAGTAACACCAAGAAGGTAAGCTGAGTTGGCCACTTGCAAAATATTTCTGTCAAAGGAATCCCGAATGTGAGTAATTATCTTTCCGCTTATTAACTTACCTTATATAATTAGCAACACGCATTATTAATCAAAGTAGGTGCCGTAATTTTAGGCGCTTGGACACAATTTACAGATCTTGCGTTTTATAAGTGGGTGTGTTTCGGGGGTAGTGGGGTAGGGGTAGCTGTGTGCTATTTTCATGCCGGTTAGAGTATGTCATTTATTATGAGTATGTTATCGACTCTTCTACCCTGAGAAGGTTTGCATGACACAAAACAAAATGATTTATAACGATGTGTGCAAAATCATTTAAATACGAATACATTCTATTATAAAATAGACGTGTGTGTTTGGGAGAAAACTAAACATAACATAACATCACGACTGTATTCCCCGAAGAGATAGACAGAGGGGTACCGATAGTACAACCATGTTTCATTTATCACGTTTAAGTCCCATCCCATGTAATAGGGGCGAGCCTATCAAAAGAGCCTCCGTGGTAATGCCTATCGTGGAATTCTCACCGATTCTCAGTTTTGACTAAAATATTAAACATTAAAAAGAGAGCAAACGGAAACAATAAAATGGTTACTCTGTTCAGAATTAGCCTGAATCATCAGGCCAGGCTGAACATATCTCTCTCTTACATCATAATTTACTTCACATACTCATACCATACTATAGAACTGTTTTACGTCCGTGACATCTCCAGTTGAAAACCAGCGTCAGGCACTAGTTGTCTGGCATTTTTGCTGAACTGGACCCTTTTAGCGCAGCTGAAGGCACATACTCGTACTTAATAATACTTATTAGGTCTTTACCTATGAAATTGCCGTTCTGCAGTACTGGCCATTTCAAATCAAAATATTTTTTGTTTGGCTAAGAATTCTAATTTCACATTAATTTTATTTTAAAAACATGGATTTTTTTTTCCAAAAGTAGTCATTTGTTTATTGATTAGTGTTACATTTTCATCGCATTTAAATCTTTTTCGTCATCATGGATACGATAAAAATTCGAGTAATTATGGAATATGAGTACCGTCGTGGCAGCAACGCGGCACAAGCGGCACGCAACATCAACGACGTTTACGGAGCTAACACTACAAACCAACGCACTACCTGTTATTGGTTTGCTCGCTTCCGTTCTGGAAATTTCGACCTGAAAAATGAACCTCGCGGTCGTCCGAAGACTTTGGTCGACAATGACGAATTAAAGGCGATTGTGGAAGCTGATGATACACAATCTACGGCTGAATTAGCAGCAGCTTTCGACGTTAGCGTCAAAACAATATTGGTCCATTTGCGTCAAATTGGCAAGGTAAAAAAGCTTGACAAATGGGTGCCCCACGAACTCAATGATCGCCAGCGCGAAGTACGCGTCGAGACGTGCCTTGCACTGCTCAACAGACACACAAATGAAGGAATTTTGAACCGCATTGTTACCTGCGATGAAAAATGGATTCTGTTTGATAACCGCAAGCGCTCAGCAAGTTGGTTGGATCCTGGTTCAGCACCTAAACAATGCCCTAAACGAAAACTTACCCCAAGAAAAGTGATGGTCACTGTTTGGTGGTCTAGCGCCGGTGTGATTCAACACAGCTTCTTACCAAACGGGGTGAGCATTACTGCAGATGTGTACTGTGAAGAATTGAACACAATGATGGAGAAGCTGGCACATCTCCAACCAGCATTGGTCAATCGCTCGTCTCCGCTGCTCCTGCACGACAACGCGCGACCTCATACTGCACAGCAGACGGTCTCCAAGTTGCAAGAACTGGGGTTGGAAGCTCTCCGTCATCCGCCCTACTCACCAGACCTTGTGCCTACAGACTACTACTTTTTCCAGAATTTGGATAACTTCTTGGCGGGAAAAAAATTCAATACCCGAGAGGCAGTACAAAATGCCTTTGAAGAATTTGTTGCCTCCCGTCCAGCTGATTTCTTTAAGAAGGGAAAATTCCTTCATTTGTGTGTCTGTTGAGCAGTGCAAGGCACGTCTCGACGCGTACTTCGCGCTGGCGATCATTGAGTTCGTGGGGCACCCATTTGTCAAGCTTTTTTACCTTGCCAATTTGACGCAAATGGACCAATATTGTTTTGACGCTAACGTCGAAAGCTGCTGCTAATTCAGCCGTAGATTGTGTATCATCAGCTTCCACAATCGCCTTTAATTCGTCATTGTCGACCAAAGTCTTCGGACGACCGCGAGGTTCATTTTTCAGGTCGAAATTTCCAGAACGGAAGCGAGCAAACCAATAACAGGTAGTGCGTTGGTTTGTAGTGTTAGCTCCGTAAACGTCGTTGATGTTGCGTGCCGCTTGTGCCGCGTTGCTGCCACGACGGTACTCATATTCCATAATTACTCGAATTTTTAACGTATCCATGATGACGAAAAAGATTTAAATGCGATGAAAATGTAACACTAATCAATAAACAAATGACTACTTTTGGAAAATAAAATCCATGTTTTTAAAATAAAATTAATTTGAAATTAGAATTCTTAGCCAAACAAAAAATATTTTGATTTGAAATGGCCAGTACTGCAGAACGGCAATTTCATAGGTAAAGACCTAATACTACTTTTGTTTTTATTGTCATACATGTTTAAATATTGTTCTAGTTTGGCGCAAATGCATTTTATTAATGTGGAAACTGATTTGGATGATGTGTCATTTACTTTGTTTTTGTTTTTTTTTGTATATCGTATCTGTTGTTTCCCAAATAAAATAAAATAAAAATATTTATGTATGTTTTTTTTTATTTGTATGTTTTTTTATTTGTAAATATTTATATATGTTTTTTATAATATGTTATTATTTATTTCTTGTTACTCGTTTTTTTCATGTTTTTCTTAGTATATTTAGTATTGTCGTTGTGTGCCTGAACCTGTGCTGAATAAATGTTTTTTCTTACTTTCTTTCTTTCTTTCTCTTAATAAATATCCTTATATTTAAGAACCGATCAATCTGGTACAGATGTGAGTACACTCTAATTATGTGGAACTTCCGGCACTTGCTATACAACCTTTGCTAGCATGCCTTCTTCCTAAAGGGCACGCAGAGAGCAAGAACATATGGTACATCTTAATCTTATCTAATATGATAGATTATGTCTGAAACTTTTAACAAAAAGTCAAGGTTATGGGGACATAAAAAATAAAACCTGGAGAGAGCGAGCGAGACGATGACAAAAGAAATGAACCACTTCAACTCTGTCGTATTTAACGAAGACGATAGGAAGGTGTGGTTTGATGTATATGGTGGACAACGAGTATTCAGGCTACAAAATGCAAGGCGAAACTTATGGAAACTTATGGGACCTCTTTCTAATTCCTATCTAAAAGCAACAGCAGAAAGACTTTGTGTGGAGAACGTATTTAACCGAAAAAAACAGTCTATTTGATTATGATTGCTTGTGATACTTGCAATAATACCAGTGGCGTCACTGGTCTCATTAATCCGTACATGCAAATAAGCTCAGCTTACCCTGTAATAAGGACAGCTTTAATTTTAAGCGCGTTTATTATCAATTTTTAGAAGAATTTGATTGCTTAGGTAAAAACAAATGCTCTCAAAAAAACTTACCTACCAAGTTACTTGCTTGTTGTTACCGTGGGTACAACAAGCTGAAACTAGTAAGTTTTTTCTATGCATACCCTGTCTGAAATGTCTGAGCACGCCACTGAATGATACCGAAGGTTTTTTGCAAACTTGAAAGAAGTGTCGTCACAGCGCTAATGTCTTCCTATGATTTTTATAATTGTATAAGCATATTCGTTTTTTTTTTTTTAGGTAGCCACTCGCAGTTCAGCACTATAAGGCTGTTTACTGCTTAACCGGTCGATCCTGTGGTGACCTTACAAGAAGGCCCCCAGCCAGGGCTAATTACAAGTTACTAAGCATATTCGTGTATTTAATGTTATTTATGTGTACTTTAAAATAACGGAAATAATTAAATGCGAAAGTAACTCTGCTTGTTAGTTTATTTTCTTTTTGACGCCACCATTGACCACCGCAGACGGATCCAACAAATCCGCAAGAAGACGAAGTTGGTGCCAATAACATTAAATAATCTATACTAATATTAAAAAGAGGTAAAATTTATTTGTAAGTTTGTATGTAGGGGACTATATGACTATTTGGGAGGTAATCTCCGGGGCTAATGATCCAATTCTAGAAATGATCCATGGTTTGAAAGCTACATGACACTTGAGTGCCATATGTGATAATAGCCTGTAGGCTATTATTATTTTCAAAACATTCTCTAAAGGTGGAGGAGACGTCCTGACATAAAATGATGTCCTTCGGTCTGCTTAAAATGAGTACATTTTATAGTAAACTAGGCATGGTACGGTATGAAAATAATATAGGTACCTAGATATAGGTTTAGGTGTTTAAAAATATAATTATGAATGCCACTTGACAAATACGAGTATAATTATGAAGTACTGTAACTGTGTCCATTTGTAAAATTTGTTAATTTTCATAAGTTATTACTACATTACCCTATGTAGGTATATTTATCGTTCAGTTCAGTTCATTTATTCAAAAAACAATTTACATTGTATGTGAATTTTAAATCTTAAAAAAATAAAAACATGCAGCACAAAAAATATGAATAAGTGATAGAGCATTAATTAACATTACAATAAAATAAGATAAAGAATAAAGAAATTAAAAGGTAAATTAATAACAATGTTCTACCAACTATCGCCACCATATTATCACGTCCGTGCCATTACATTTGTTTTATTGGGTGAAAGGGCGTTTTGGGGGACTGTCTTATGTAAAGTTTTTGACGTTCAAAAAGTGCTGATACTCAGCTTAATTTGTATAAATGAATTTTGATTTGATTTAATTTGATTGAACTTAGTTTTGTTCGTTTCGATTAATCAGAAATCGAGTGCACGTTACAATTAGAACCAAACTGTCATCGGTTTCATACCCATAACGCAACATTTTAACCAATCACATTGATTGCTAATCTGATCTATCAAATTACATGCTGACAGACTAATGATTCCATGCTAATTATTGGAATAGAATTTCGATATTGACGCCAGTTTGAATGCGTGAATATGCAAGGTCGTCAAATAATAAATTCGGTGGCGATTAATTGATCGAATTTGACGTGTAATAAGCTTGGCAGACTTTATGGTATTCAGAAATCATCAAATTACTGGGCAGCACGATACCCCTTGGTAAGACTAGTTGTCAGGCTTTCGGGCTTCTGACTACCCGTAACGACTGATAAAGATGTACAATTGACAGAGGGACCAACGGCTTAACGTGCTTTCCGAGGCAAGGAGGAGTCTCGATATGTTACGAACGGTCACCCGTCTACAGACTGACCTTAGCAAGCGTAGCTTAACCTTCGATCAACCCGTGCGGCTGTTTTTATTTAGCCACGAGCTTTTTAACTGCACATAAACTGACCAAAACGGAGATTATGCCACCTTGTAGCGCGATTTTAAAAGGTTAGATTTCGTATCAAAAAAATCAAAACAAATGTCGTGTTACAACGTACCCTTACGACAACAAGCCCCTCGCTCACATAGAGTAGAACACCTAAGTCTGCAGTTTGATCCTGACACTGGCGTCGATTGTTAGATTCAATTTGCTGTAGTTGATGCAATTTAAGCTGTTTCTTGACTTTCTCAAGTTGTCCTTCTACTTGGCACTTGGTTCTCGCCACTTCTGTACAAGCACTTAAATTAGCAAGTTTTAATTTAATGCAAGAAAAGCTTGTCGACGCGATTTTGTTAAGTTTGCTTGGAAAGTTTTAGCAAACACAAGCGCTGAGACACGAAGTGCGCCGATACTGGACGTCTTGCAGGCCATTGTTTTTGGAGTTTACTCTTTAAGCATAGATTTACATATAAGGCCCTCGGTTTAGATATATTACAAGTTTAACATTTAAATTACCTACATTGCATATATCTCGAAAAAATACAGAAGGACAAAAAGTGCTCTTGTAAAAGTTCTTTCTAAGAACCCTAAAATAGCAATTGAAGCAAGTAAAGCAGGGGATTTCCCCTACAAAATAAAGTTCTTCGTTTACTTCGATCAATAGTACTATTATTGATCGAAGTTCGTTTAAGAAAGAAAGAAGAAAATATAATTAGCACAGACTCAAACAAACAATGACAATACTAAATATTGCAAACAAAGACAGAAGTAAAAATTATGATACAGAAGTAAAAAATAACATAAAATATCATCATCAGGCTATATTAGTCCACTGCTGGACATAGCCCTCTCCTAGAATATATTTATTAATGATGTGCTTACGACTGCACCAAATGGGTCCAGTTCGGCAAAAATGCCAAACATCTAGTGACTGACGCTGGTTTAAATCTGGTCCTGAAGTTGTGAGATGTCACGGACGTAAATTGTATAGTATGATGATTTGAGTGCGTGAAATAAATAATTATTAATACAATACAAGCAATACAGCAGCTAGACTATACAGCAACGAATAGTGAAAAACGTATTGTACAGTAGAAATGGAAAACTTGGCATATTAGCATAATGGGGAGAATACCAGTGATAGTTTTGACCCCTTTTTCATTGGTTAAGGCCAGGACTCTCAGAATCGACCTATTTTTGATTCAACATTAAACAATCAAATATTATTTGTTTTGATCTGATAAAAATATATGTTGTAGTTTAATAAATATTCTTGATTATTCTATGGTTCAAAACACGATATTGTCAACTTTACTCGATCAAAAAAAATCGCGAAAACTCCCTGTTTCGCGAATTTTTGATCGTTTTTTTAAGTCGTACTTGAAGTAGACCCAACGTTTACTCCCGAAAAACATGTCAAAAAATAGGCAATGAAATTACGAAGAATATTCTACGGTTCATTTTTCTCAAAACAGTTTTTTATTGTTTTAACAAGATATTATATAATAATGCGGCCCGCGCGCTTCATTTCAGTAGCCGGCCAGGCGTCTTTGAGGTCGGACCTGTGTCGCTGTTGCTAGCTCGCTACGTTCCCCGCAAAATATACGATAAATTATTATTGTTGTTTGCCGTGTGTGTTAGTTTTAAAAATCAGTCTGAATATTATATAGTTTTAGGTTCTAGTGTTAATAATTTAACTGTAGATATTAGTTTAAGTTGTAATATAAGAGGTATTAAAGATTAAATTATGGGGAATAAGAACAGAAGGAAGAAAAAAATATCCAGGATAGAACTGCGGAAGCTCAAAAAAAAAATAAGGTAAGTTTGATTATAATTTTTCTACGTATATTATAATTACCTACTCGTTTTTAATATTACAGTTTACAGAAAGAACAGTAACACAACTATACCAAAGATCATTTTTGCAAATGAAACTTTTATCTTTGCAGTTCATCGATACCAAGATGCAAAGGCGTATTTACAAAAAAGTGCACCCGCGAACAGTAAGTACCTAACCTACAACTCGATTTTTTCAATGGGATTTAGAATGGCGACAACGCGACGCGACGGCAGTATTTGCTTCTCGCTCAGGCGCTATAGGTAGGTTCTACTACGTGAGCGTCAGACACGTACCTAGTGTACCTACTGCATCAATTCAACTCGCACGCCTACTGTAGGTATCTATTGTACAAATTATAATAGTAATGCAAGGTTGTTGATGTTTTTGTAGTTTCACACAAAATAATGACTAGTGTAGATATCTGTTATCTTCAGACTTACCGACCGACTTACCGACTGACTTACCGGCTGACTTACCGGCTAACTTACCGACTTACTGACTGACTTCCTGCGGGAAATTGCCTGCACATACCAAAATTCTATAGATTATAATGCTTGTTTTTCTCTTTTCAGTTATGTTTTTGCAGACGGGTTTTTTGTTTTTTTAAATAATATGTTTTTATACTTCGCTTCTTATTATAATACTAGCTGCCCGCCCCGGCTTCGCACGGGTTGCGGTACTTATCTACGGCGTACCCTACCTACCTACCTACCCTACCTACCTATCCTACCTACCTACCTACCCTACCTACCTACCCTACCTACCTACCTACCCTACCTACCTACCTACCCTACCTACCTACCTACCCTACCTACCTACCTACCTACCTACCTCCCTAACTCCCTACGCTACCTACCTCCCTACCATACCTACCTACCGGTATAAAAAATAGACAATAGCCGATTCTCAGACCTACTGAATATGCATATAAAATTTCATAAAAATTGGTCAAGCCGATTCGGAGGAGTATGGTAACTAACATTGTGACACGAGAATTTTATATAATAGGTCTTTACCTATGAAATTGCCGTTTTGTATTAAAAAATTTAAATGAATTTTTTTCATGTATTTTTTATTTGTATTAATCGAAGTAATCACCCATGCAATCAATGCATCTTTGCCAACGCAGTGGCAGTTTATTGATGCCCTTCTTAAAGAAATCAGCTGGACGGGAGGCAACAAATTCTTCAAAGGCATTTTGTACTGCCTCTCGGGTATTGAATTTTTTTCCCGCCAAGAAGTTATCCAAATTCTGGAAAAAGTAGTAGTCTGTAGGCGCAAGGTCTGGTGAGTAGGGCGGATGACGGAGAGCTTCCAACCCCAGTTCTTGCAACTTGGAGACCGTCTGCTGTGCAGTATGAGGTCGCGCGTTGTCGTGCAGGAGCAGCGGAGACGAGCGATTGACCAATGCTGGTTGGAGATGTGCCAGCTTCTCCATCATTGTGTTCAATTCTTCACAGTACACATCTGCAGTAATGCTCACCCCGTTTGGTAAGAAGCTGTGTTGAATCACACCGGCGCTAGACCACCAAACAGTGACCATCACTTTTCTTGGGGTAAGTTTTCGTTTAGGGCATTGTTTAGGTGCTGAACCAGGATCCAACCAACTTGCTGAGCGCTTGCGGTTATCAAACAGAATCCATTTTTCATCGCAGGTAACAATGCGGTTCAAAATTCCTTCATTTGTGTGTCTGTTGAGCAGTGCAAGGCACGTCTCGACGCGTACTTCGCGCTGGCGATCATTGAGTTCGTAGGGCACCCATTTGTCAAGCTTTTTTACCTTGCCAATTTGACGCAAATGGACCAATATTGTTTTGACGCTAACGTCGAAAGCTGCTGCTAATTCAGCCGTAGATTGTGTATCATCAGCTTGTGATTTTTGATTGTTTATGTTCAATTGCTTTTAATTGCCGTGAGTAAATGATTATATCGTTTTTTTATATATTTTAGTATTTCTTATTTCTAATAAAGAATTTACTATCCTGTGTATTATATTGTAATGAGTTTTATTGGAATTTATTTAGTCCAAAGTATATAAGGTGACTGGTAATTAGTGACCGAAACTTAAACACGTAACTTTACTCATCATTATGAACAACTTTTACTATGAGACCAAATGTGAAATCGCGAAAAAAAAATCAGCTATTCCCTACATGTTCGCAAAACTCGTCAAAATGTATGGAACAGCTGATTTTTTTTTTACTAAACAAGGTAACACTAATTACCAGGCACCCTATATAAGTAATAATAAATAACTAGCCCCGCGAATTCGTACGCGTGGACTATTACCTAGTTATAAAACATAGCCTATGTGATAGGTGAAAACTAAAGCTACAGAATACCGAAACTCTCATCCAAATCCCTCCAGTAGTTTTCTAATCAAACAAAAATTACAAAAACCGCATCGGTAAGCGTAGTGCGCAAGCGCTGTAACAGTCATGAAAGAAAAGGAGACAGTGTTAGTGACATTAAAAAAAAACAATTGTAGGTAGATAATAAAATAAATTGTGTTGTTTACTTATATTTCCCTAAAAATAAACACCCGAAACATTAACATGAATTCCGTAAAACAAAGTTAATTGTACTTACTGTTACAATTTTATACTGTGACGCAAAATTTTTGCACAGCGGGGTCACCGAGTTCATTTGAACTGCGTTTTCGCGTGACTGGCTCGCGGCGATTGAGGTAGCGCTAAATGCCTACTGCGCTCGAATATCCTGGCCTTAAGGATGAATGAATTGTCAAAAAGTTTCCGTGTAAACCTCGTACTTTACGTACCTTCATGTCTTCCTCTTGTTGGTATTCCAATTTATTTGGCGTCTTCTTCTTCCATACTACTTCTCTATTTGGCGTCATCTCATTTTTTACCTTCTTCCTATCCTTTCTTACCGTTCTCACAATCAATCCATCATATTTTTTTATTTTATATATATTATATATATATATATATTATATATTTTACCCTCGAAATTCATACTCAAAGCTTTCCTCACAGCATCAAACCTCATTCCTCCGCATCGCATGCCCACTTGCCCATACATGGGAACCAATTGCCAAAAGCGCAGTGGCTGAGTGATCGACTGCTGCGCCGCGTGTCGTGGGTTCGATTCCCGCACGGAAAAAATATTTCTATGGCCTACAGGTAGTTGTTCCGGATCTGGCTGTTCGTGCATTAAATGTTTGTGAATGCACCCACGACACAGGAGAAATTCCTAGTGTGGGGCAAGGTTTCTTAAAAAAAAAAAGGAAAGGTAATTCGTATACAATTTTTTTTTGCTGTCCTTTTTATAAAAACGCGAAGAAAGGGTGTCTGTGGAATTATCCCGAGTTTTTACATGTAGCGGAAAATTGGGCTGCTCTCATTAGACGCGGGCCATTTGTTTCGGCTCGCCCTTACTACTGCCTTGTACTTTACCTACTTTGGGTAATACAATTTTATTGTTGATGGACCTACATAATTTATGGACACCTGACTTATAAAGGTTGAAAAAGGAGTTTGGATTATTACGTAACGAGATTTTAAACCATAGTCAGAATATGTGAAAAAGTGATAATTACTAGTAAACATAAACTCACGCGTTTCCCATGGGGGTAGGTAGAAACGACAGAACGCCAGCTGCAGCATCCTCACATAATCCTTTTGATTCATTTACGTTTACATGAGCGCCGACTGCGAGTACTATGCCCCTGAACATTTTGAAGAAAATCACCAATAAGGTAAGAGTATGTTTCTTCTCTGGCGTCACATAATACGTACATACGTAAATAGGCGACGCTTGTTTTGAAATGATGTTTTTCTAAAAATATTAAAGAATCTCCATTTTATTTAAACTAGATCACTTATCAAGCAGTATGTGCATTTTGTGGGCAGTTACTTGAGGTTATTCACAGACGGAATGCTACTAACTACAACAGACTGCTTGAATTAGATTATGTTGAAAATAATAGTTGTCTTGCGGTTGGATTTTTATTTCTCTCCTTATACCCTTTATTTGGAACTTCTGACCACACACAACATTCATTCATCAACACGGGTAGTGTTGATGAATGAATGATAAAGCTACAAAAACCATGAAATCTGATAACGGCCGGTAACCATAAATAAACCCAACTAAAGCAGATGATGATGTATTTGAATTTCTAATCCAATTGCTTTTTGCCCAACACTGGTGTTCATCAGAACATTGTCAAAAACAATACATTTACACAACATTATGCTATCCGAGCTGTGGAAATAACTAGAAGGTAATTAATCGCATAGCCATCGCGATTGAATGCCAAAGCACATTGTATGCTAATGAACGACGAAACACCGGTAAATATGCTAGCAACTTTGTTAATTAATAAGCATTGTTATAGTACTGAACAATGAAGGTCAGATAGGCAGTCGCTCCATGTAAAATACTGGTATTTAGCTGCATCCGATAGCATTGAAACTCTGTTCCCAACATAGTTTGGAAAAGTCTACAGTACTAAGTACTAAACATACGTTGTAATTTAATATTTGCGATACATTCCATTTTTGAACTATCTGATTTTTTAATTACTGCCTTGTTGCTCTTGTACACAAGCACTGCTGCTGGGCATAAGGTCCTGGGGTCGGTTCCCAGGTCAAGCAAAGTGTTGCACGGCCGAAGTCTGGATTCTTGCCCAGTTGATGGCAAATGTACTCGCCCCCTATGGGACTTAAATGGTGAAATGTGAGAGCTTTGCATATATCTATATATCGCCGCCTGACCCTTTGGGCAATACAGGGGTGAATGTCATGTTTTTAATTCAGGGAAAATAAGAAGAAATAATAAAGTAATAACTTATAATGAGCACTTCCTCTGTGACAAATGTGTGTTAATTAGGCGCTGTGGCTGAGTGATTGGGTGCTGGGCTGCGTGTTGCGGGTTCGATTCCCGCACGAAATAAATATTTATATGGGTGGTTGTGCCGGTTCTGAGTGCTTGTGCATGTGAGTTTAAATGTTTGCGAACGTACCCACGATACAGGAGAAATACTTGTGAGATAATATTTTGTAATTTGTATTTCAATTATAGTATATATTTTGCCTAGCCCTGACTATACAATGAAATAGTATAGCGAGGTCTGGACTGCCCTAAACGCGTCCTTGCAATATCTACGACAGACTTCTTCAGCAATAGATACCTATGTGACAATTACCGTGATTTTTGCTTGATATTATCTGACAGCTAACAAAACTTGTGACATAGGTTGTTTGTTAAAAGTTGAGATCCACTGAAGACTGTGTTCATCATTTAGCAAAATGATTTGGAGGAGTAAGCCAAAATGTTTCAGTAGGTAAACGTTTAAGACAAAGGTATTTCTTTCAGACACAGACTAAAATTAAAACATAGACTTGTCTTACTGAAACTGAGCTCTAGAAAAAGACGATACTTGCAAATTGCATTCGAAGTTGACAGTATCGTCACACACATGTTTTCCCAGTAATATTGTTGTAATTGACGACCTATGAGGCGCAGCGGGCGAAGGCCGCCTCCGACGCAGGAGATTGCGGGTTCAATTCCCGCCGTGAGACAAAGGTTGTACGATCTACTAAGATTTATTCCTGGTGTTCTGGGTATTTGCTATGTATAATAAAAAATACGAGTATATATCTATGTAATGTATTGTATTAAGTAAATCAGTCATATAGTACCCATAACACAAGCTCTACTTGGCTTTGGGCTACATAATGCTTTGTGGATTGTCCAGCATTATTTATTTTTTTATTTATTTTAATATTTAATTAGGTTTTAATTAGGCAAGTATTACAATACAAACTTATGGTCATTCCTAAGTCTAGATTCGGACGATGTGTCCTGAAAGAAGTTTATCGAGTTTGCAAGAGTTGCAAACTCGTAAAAAAATATCAGAATTAACTTGGAAATTGAAAAAAAACAAAAAAAAATATTTAATCGCCGGGGGGTCCAAAATCACGTACTGAACTCATGGTATCAGGCTGTGCGTCGATGTTCCACCCTGTAGGTGTATCCTAGTTTCTATTTTTACACAATTTATAAAATATATAAAACATGTATTACATATCATATGTTTTTTTTAATCAGCAATTTTTTAATGTGACTGAAGTAATTGCGTCTAAGAATCACTCATAAGTAACTATACCTCCTTCGCGCCGCCACGAGCTACGGTGCTACGCCGCTACGCTGCTACGGACATTGAACACACAACATTTTGAGACAGGTAATAAACTCAGTTCTGATTAGTTCTATTCATTCCCTTAGCGCCCTGTTTCTCGTCATATATTTATTTAAGGTTTTGCTCCCGGTTTGGAAAATAAATTCAGTGGCCTATATGTATAGACGATAGCCTGATAAATACATTAGAACCAAGCTAGGTCAACTAATACAGATTTGAAAAATACAAAATGCAATCCTGCGAAATCCATTACTGAACGGTTTTTTTACAAACCAATTTATAGAAAACGTACTTTCTAAAGGCTTTTTTTTCGCTTTTGTTGTTAATGTCTAACCGAAGTACAGTTACGGGCATAAAACTTAACCCTTATGTAAAATTAAAAAGCGATTTTCTTGTAAAATAATCATCATCATCATCATCAGGCTATACTAGTCCACTGCTGGACATAGCCCTCTCCTTATGAGCGCCATAGCGCCCTGTCTTCAGCTTGTCGCATCCAGCATCTGCCTGCAGTCTTTCGCAAAAATTCTGTAAAATAATGATGGTATTAAATTTGCGAAAAGACCTGAGTATTTCTTAATTGAATAGGGTAGTGTCCTTAAAAATCTGATTGGTCCGAAAGTGGGATTACTCAAAAATACTGGACGCGTATTTTTTCTTTTGTCACGTAAACCAAAAATGACGTCGGTATAGTGAGTTGAAATTGCGCGTGACGTCACGCCGTGCTACACTTTTAACGAAAACTGTAGCACGGCGTGACGTCACAAGCCCCTTCTTCTGAACTTTGATGTGCTACTCGTATATCATTGTCACTTTTTATTGAATGAAGTAAGCAAAAAATACGTGTCCAATATTTTTTGGTAATCTTACTGACGGACTAACTAGACTTAATATATTTTTACCTAGGAAGAAGACCAGCTTTAAGAGAAAAGCGCCTCTGGTTCTTGCGTCAGTAAAAGGTATTTAAGTACGTGGTTGTACAAGATACCACTGAATGACCATTTCAGCAAATTCTTGGGGTACGACGAGGGTGAGATAGAATATCTTACCCTTGTCGTACGTACTTGTAACCCACAGTCTCAGCTGTTATTGTAATTGACTTAGAAAAAGTTACACATATCAGCAACTCGTGACAACCGATGTGGCACGGCGGGCGAAGGTCCGCCTGCGACGCAGGAAGTTCCAGGTTCGATTCCCGCCTTGGAACAAGTATTTATACGATCTACAACTATTCGTTCCGGGTGTTCTGGGTATTTGCTATGTATAATAAAAAATATCTATCTATGTATTAAGTATATCAGTATCTAGTACCTATAACACAAGCTCTGCTTAGCTTGGGACTGGATGATGCTGTGTGGATTGTCCAGCATTATTTATTATTTATTTATTTACTTCCACAAGTACCTACACTGTATGTATCTTGCATACCATAGTGCCACAATACTTTCTGATTGGTGAGTCACGTAATGACATTCTGTTTTTATTGCGTCAAGTCCGCCAGACTGTTCAAAACTACTGCAATCAATGGAAGCTAGAACTTATACTGGCGGCCACCAAAAAAGCGTCGAGTCAATAAAGTTCGACTAGTCCGAGAGGAACTATTCAAGAAATTAATTAGAAAAGAAAAGCGGAGCAGTTCGAAAAATTATAATGACATGCAGACTTTTAAGGTACTTTTGTGCAAATTTCCGGCATTATTGTGTATCGCTAATTTCATTCTATACGACTGATATACATTCTATATGACCTGCCCCGGTTACGCACAGACGTAAACATTTTTTTCATCCATGATGATGATGATTTTAAAAAATGTTCATACAAATTAACCATCTAAATGGCCGACTTAAACGGTGGATTTTTCTTTTTGGATTAAAAAAAAGTCCTTTCATAAAACATTATCCTTGCAATAACGTACACAAAAATATACGGATTCATGGAGAGTGCCGTCAGAAGTGAATACTTGGGAATAATTGTCTGGCGCAACACGTCACGCCACACACTACTACGCCGGTGACGCGAACCAATAAATAAATAAATAAATAAATATTGCTGGACAATCCACACAGCATCATCTAGCCCCAAGCTAAGCAGAGCTTGTGTTATGGGTACTAGATGACTGATATACTTAATACAGTACATTACATAGATAGATATTTTTATTATATATAGAAAATACCCAGAACACCCGGAACAAATATTTGTAGATCGTACAAACATTTGTCCCAAGGCGGGAATCGAACCCGCAACCTCTTGCATCGCAGGCGGACCTTCGCCCGCCGCGCCACATCGGTCGTCGAGTGGAGAAATAAGTTTGTCCCTACCAAAAATCCGTCAACGTGATAAAAAGTTATCAATTCAAAAGCAGCTAAACAGGTCGAGCGGTTCTTAGTAATGTTCTTGATGTTTAGCCGTTCTTCGGCAATCGATTTTATTTATAAAATAACTATAGGTACCCGCGACCTCGTCCACGTGGAATTTGACAAAATTTTATGAGCTTTAATATTTTTGCGCGGAACTCTAATTCTTTTTCCAAAATAAAAGTAGCCTACGCCACGTCAAGTATCTGCCAGTGAAAGTCCCGTCCCATCCCGAAATTGGGTCCCGCCGTTTCGGAGGTTACCACAAACAAATTTAAAAGTTTTTTGGTGTAACGTTCGGCATTTGCATTTTCAGCGTTTGGTATTTAGTAAAAAGCACAACGGTACACACACAAAATACCACAACAACAACAACAACAATAAATGTCTGTCTCTACAAACGGACACTTCAATTTTATTTATTTGTATGGTTAGATAGGTAGATAACGCGAACCTTCTGTTTCTTATCCAGCGCGTTGTTGTAAATATAAATTCTATTTAAAATCCTCAAGTTTCCGTAATAAGCTTTAGGAGGGAGTTAATTGATTGGCTGCATTTTGTTTGCATATCTGATACCCGATTCATCATCCCCTTCTTTCGGAAGATGGCGTTCGACTTTCGCCGTGTTATAATTTTTGTTGTAAACGTTATCCATCATAATGTAAACGGATATTCACCATCCCGAATTCATGGATCGATTTTTAAGGTACCGTAAATCGAAAGGATAAAATAAAACTCTAATACATTTTGTATTTATTTATGACATTGTGTATTCAATTTAATTGTGTGTGTCATTATGTATGTAATTTTAATGAATGCATATTATTTGTAATGTTTCATTTTAATTTTGTGTAAGTACATATGGGCAATGTCTGAATTAAATGAATAATAATAAATAATAATACGACGACTCAAGACATTATTTATTTTTATAATTTTAACAGTTTTTCGAGAATTCGCGAAGCGTTTGGTCGACTCTTCACTTGACCTTTTTGAGGGCTGGCCTGTTTTTGGCCAAAATGTCAGCATTGCCATTAAACGTGGCAATGCTGCCAGCTTTCTGGGCACATTTCCCGTTGACAGTGATGCGGATGAATTTTTCGATGCCCTGTGATTATTTATTTTATTTTATTTCTTCATGTATTAATAGTTGTATCGTTTAAAGAAATAAATTGTTCAATATTTTTATAAATTAAATTCAATAGCAGTCTGCGATACCTTAGACGGCTGAAAAATTCTAGCTAGATTGAGTCCCATTATGATGTTTACTGTTATGGAATCCTCCATAACAGTAAACATCAAAATGGGACTCAACTCACTTCCCGTTGACCTGGCAGCTTGAAATTTGCATAAGAAGTAAAGTCTCACACACAGTAAACAAAAATGTCTTAAAAACTACAAAATATTTTATATTAATTGCCAAGTCTAGGTCAATCCGGAATTTAAAAGCCGTATCTTGAAATAACATATTAGTCTCTTTTTCATTCACGTTGGTTCACTGTTCACTCGGTCACAGTTTTTTCAACGGCAATATAAAGTTTGTCTCTCAATATGGAATTGGAAATTTATAGGCCGTGTCACATGAGTTAAGTCGCGGGCAGCGACGCACAGCTCTGAGACGGAACCCGCGAATCCTGCTCACACTTGTCCGATTTTATTTTTCATACTGGCAATATCATTTCATAGTATCATAATTTGATAATGAGATTTTTAATGAAACACGTGCTTTTTTGACGTTTTGGTTTGGTTATTTGGCTTAGATAGAATTGATGATTTTTTCATGATTTTGTACAGTTTAAAGTGAGAAAAACATCACAAGAAGACGTAGTGGGGTCCAGAATCATGTACTAGACACGTGGTTGTACGTCGATATCCCTTCCACCCTGTAAAACTTACTTATATTAAAAACTAGCTGCGCCCCGCGGCGTTACCCACGGTGCGCGAACTATTTTTTCCATAAGATCCTTCCCCTTACAATAACAAACACAATAAAGTAAGAATTAGCCGGATTGGTCCAGCCTCTCTCGGGTTTTGCGATTAGCAACACATTTAGAACATTTAATGTGTTGCATTTTTATTTATATGTACGTAGATGGGAAAGTTTGTGTGGATGTTTCCTACTCTTTTACATAAAATCTACTAATGATGATGATGATGATGATATTGAGGTGTACCTACACCTCAGAATCCTAGTTCGCTCCTCGTTCGTCCGTAGTTTCTTATACTCGTCGTAAATGCTCGCAAAGATTATTAAACTTGCGTCGTGAATCGTGAACTCCTTGACTATAAACATGTAGGTCTCCTAAACTATTATGTAAGCGCGTTAGCTTGATTACGAAATGTTTTGCTTGGAGTATGATTTTGGTGTAAATAACTTATTTGGTAGGTATTTTATTTAAGCCTAACTGCTTCGTCGGTCTAGTGGTTGTAAGCGCTGCCGCTGAACACGAGGTCTTGGGTTCGATCTGGTGTTGTTATTTCGGTTTTCTATATGGGTTTTCTCAAAAGCTCCGATTTAGGCCCAATTAATGGCAATAGGCTCGCCCTCTATTAAACGGGACTTAATCGCAGCTGGCTACTATAAGTCAACTCATATGCCTAAACCTTTGAATGCTTTCTAAGTCCTCCGCTGTTCTTTTCTGATTAATTTAGTTGCGGGATCCAAGACAGTTGAATCGTTTTTCCGGGACTCGTCGGGCTTCATTATTTCGACGCTTTTCTGGTGGTTGCCACTGTTGATTCTGGTTTTCAGGAGTTGCAGTGAATAACGAGAATAGTGTCGTGGGCTTGTCCCTTAAAAAAAAGCAGTTTTACCGAGGGCTATCGTGTTGCCTAGTAACTGAGTTGTGGAGGTTAAATAGGCAGACACTCCATGTAAAATACTGGTATTCAGCTGAATCCGGTAAGGCCGGAAACCGACCGATAGTTGAGTAAAGGGCAGGCATATGTGATGACTAAAGAGTTTAAAACCACAGACGATTCACAAAGAAGTTCCTCCCTATTTCATACTACACTACGCTTAAGTCTAGCGTATCAACACCACTATATACACATCCGACTCACTAAAATATTTGTTTGCCAAAATAAACAGAATTATGTTATCTCAAACGGAAACTAATTATCTAAATTGTATCATTTTGTTATTCGCAAACATACAATGCACCTGTGCCGAATGTCTTTGTGGGGCAATTCTAGCGAGTAGTTATCAGGTAAGGTTTATACGAGGCGAAAATTATTATTTTCTGGGACTGAATGAAATACCTATTACTAACCACTTCCCGTGTACCGGCTTACCAAGTTCTCGACAATTCCAAAAAAAAGCTCTACAAAAAAAAATCTCGAAAATTATTTTATATTAATAAAAATAAATATTTTAAATAAATATAACGTTTATTTTTCTAACATATTTTATTCATTTACACAGTAAATATAAGTATTTACATTTTTTAGGCTTAAAAGGCATATGCTGTGTGCGTTTTGAAAAAAGCGCGCTAAGTAATCTGTGGTGCACTTTCGCGGGCACACAAAGTAAAAAGCATGCGTTTTAAATACACTGCATTGTGAACCTAAGTCGGGTGTATTAAGAGCTGTTTTTCGAGTATGTCTGTTGACAAATTGCTTTCTATGTTCGTTTACAAGGTTTGAGTTGGAGTTGGTTGAATAATTGATAGCAGTAGGTAAGTGCGCCTCCCACATCTCCACGTGTGGTTACTGTGTAACGTTTTATAGTATTAAGAGTGCAATTAAAGCCGTTTACTTTGCACGATGTTCGATGAATACAACTTTGTTAATGGACAGATAGGTTTGTAAGTTGAGGATGTAAATTACCCACTAAATTAGATTGAAATGTTAGTGCGTTAATGTGCCGTCTTGATGCGTCGTTCTCATATATTTTGTATCTTTTCAACATTAGATAATAATGTACCTACAGTAAAACGGGGTTAATCGAAAAGTCGAAACAAAACTTTAAATGAGATTTAATCGTTGATTCTACATTATTAATTAGTGACAAAGTGTTGAAATTAATCATTTCAATTCCTTAAAAAAATAAGTCCTTCTAGTAAACAGACCTACAAAGTTCAACTAACGCGAAAATGCGTGTCCGGTTCGACCGCGCAGCCATAGCGTTTTTTTTTAAAAAAAACCATGTCAATTTTTTGTAAAAATTTGTCAAAGTTGATTCCCAAAACCATAAATTTGTCAAAGATACGGTTAAAAAGTTATAAGGGTTTGAACATGGCCGCGCCATTGAAACGCGGCGAACCGCGCGGCCACTGAGATCTTTAAAACTAAGCCTTGTAGAGACCTGAAATTTACGCAAATGCAAGATTTAATTTGTAAAAAATTTGTAAAAATATAAAAAAAATACTCAGGTTTATAGTTTAAGAGCTATAACACTAAAACCGAATGGCCGCGCCATTGAAACGGTGGAGAAAACGCTATCGCCTGTATCTCGCTGAAAAAAAATCGCAGAGGTGTGTAGTTTATTGTAATTACCCAGATTTGAATTTGTCGAAACTAGGAAAAATACAACAAAAATTCCTAGGTTTATATTTCAGGAGCTATAAGACTAAAACGATATGGCCACGCCATCGAAACGGTGAATAAAACGTTATTTCGCCTGTATCTCGCTGAAAAAGCATCGCAGAGGTCTGGAGTTTTTTGTAATACCTAGATTTTAATTTGTCAAAACTAGTAAAAATACAATAAAAATTCTTATTTCTTATACTTTCTCCATTACCCCTCTGTGCCTCGGAAAGCTCTTTACGCAGTTGGTCCCGGCCGCATTCGTTGATCTTTGACAGTCGTCTCAGTCAGATGCCCGAAAGTCTGACAACCCAGGGTATCGTCTTGCCCTGTTAGTGTTTAAAAATTATATGAAAGGAAAATATTAGACTGATGGGTTTTGAATATATTACCACAAATACAATGTGTAAAACTACGTTGGTGTAGAGGTCACAAACAAGCGCTACAACTGAACATGAGATCCTGGGTTCGATCACCGGGTCGGGCAATGTGTTATTCAGTTTTTCCATTTGCAATTTCTGATTAGTAGCCCGGAGTCTGGATTCGTGATAAAACTCACCTGCCTCGTTGGTCACAAGCACTACTGGTCAGTATTAGATTCTGGGGTCGGTTCCCGGATCTAAGTGTTTATGTGGTTTTTCCATCTAGAATTACTCAGCAGCGGCCTGGGACCACCGTGCCCAGTTGATGGCAATAGGCTCGCCCCTATTACATGGAACTTACACATAACTGGCGAAATGTTGGTGTCACTATAGTTTTGACGACACGGTTGGCGCGGTGGTTGAGCCATCGGCTGCTGCGCCGCGTGTTGTGGGTTCGATCCCCACACGGAACAAATATTTGTATGGCCTACAGGTAGTTGTTCCGGGTCTGGCTGTTTGTATGTGAGTATAAATGTTTGTAAACCCACCCACGATACAGGAGAAATTCCTAGTGTGGGGCAACGTTTTAAAAAAAAAATAAAAAAAACTATAGTTGCAAATCTGCCTAACCTTTCGGGGAACATAGACGTGATAAGTATGTTATAATTAAAAAATATTAATCTATAAATTTTTGGTTAGTAGATATCTCCCGAGATTCCAAAGAGACTCTTAAAGTTTCTTGCAGTAAGCATTTACAAAATAAATCTTACGAGCCGATCTATCGAGCCGGTACCTATACAACCTCATTGAATCTAACGGATTTACCAGGAACTCTGCTGCGTTACTGGGAAATATTGTATTATTTCCAAACATCTTTCTTCCATTTTTTTTTAAAGTAATCGTTGCCCCACTCGCGTTTACTGACATTCAAATCCACATACACAAACAGCCAGACCCGGAACAACTACCTGTAGGCCATACAAATATTTGTCCGTGCGGGAATCGAACTCGCAGCGCAGCAGGCAATCGCTCAGCCACTGCACCAACCGTGTCGTCGAAATTATAAATATTAAACTACCTACCTGTACATCTCCAGCTGTAGCCTAATGGCTCCTTCAAAGCATCAAAGGCGGAGATTAATGAGACATCCTTATAGCAAAGCACCGTGAAACGACTGGAATGATGAAACAAATTAACTTGTGAAGTAATTTCAGTGCGCGGAGGGGAGGGGTGCCTATTCCTCCACTAACCTGTAGATTAGCTAGCGTTATTAATTATGGTAGATGCATTGCCTGTTTTGTGATGATTGCCTACGCCATTTCCTGTCTTCTCTAGGTAAGTTTTTAAGTTTACTGATAATAAATCGTTTGTAGTTTGGCAATTTATCCTTCGGATTTAAGATTTTTTTTTATTTCTTCACAGAAAATTACAATATTTACTTATACCTACCTACCGTATAAACTTTCATAAGCATTAAGTAAAAATCCATTCTTTTGACGTTTTAAATAGACACTTCCATTTTGTTTATTTATAGGTTAACTACCTACAAATAAACAAAATTGAAGCATAGTATAAAGAGCGGGAAGTAAGTTATCTTCATACAAACGCACCGCGCGCGGCTTGTATTTGTGCGCCGTAGTATCTATGCGTCGCCGCACGCACACTTAACAAAATCTCGACTCATTTCGAGTTGTGCCAGTCAGGGCTAACACTGCACGAGTTTCGCGCGTCGCGGCTTATTTTACGCCGTTCGGTTTATTTTATCTTTTTTATTATAAATAATGCTGCTCTGTATCTTGAATACATTTCTATATTTGATAGAAAAACCATTGTTGAACTTTATTGACTAATAAGAGATGTGTTATCTTTGGCAAGGGCCGGGTTTTAAACTAATGAATTTGTGACAGTACAATAGTACCTACTGTCAGCAATTCATTAGTGAGGCCTGACAAACCCTGTACCCAGACAATAAAAGTAAAAACTTCCCGACCCTTGCCAATTTATAGGTACTGCATTAAAATTTTGCTAAAAGTGACAACCCTAAGACAGTAGGCAATTATATCGCGGTTTGGGCCGGAGATATCCTACTCCCTCTCTTTATACTATGATTGAAGTGTACTGTGTGCTTATGAAAGTTTATACGGTAGGTACGAGTAGTTTTGCCAAAAAATAAACTTTTTTCCCGTCTGTTTGTTTGAGGTATTCTCCGAAAAGGCTGGACCGAATGCGACTGATAGTTTTTTTAATAATAATAATAATCTTTATTTTCAAAAAAGCCAAAACACAATTTGTCCATCTCAACCTAAATATAAGAATGCTATTAATATATGAAATACAGAGCAATCATTATTTGAGACAGAGTGAACGTCTGCGTCTGTGCTAGTATATATATTGATGTGTTATAGAGCAACAAAGGCTACTTTGATTTTGGAAAAAGAATTAGTGTACTGCGCAAAAATATTAAAGACCATGGAATTTTGTCACATCGCATGTGGACTCATGTGGAGTCAGCCCGTGGAATTTTGTCACATCCCATCATTTTGTGACTCATGAGTCACTCATTAGGGAAACAAAACAAATTATTTTAAATATTATTACACATTGGGAAGAAGTTTAAATACTTAAGGTCTAATAATGTTGTGTTTGTAGCGACATCTATCTCGCCACCTACGAAGTAAACCTGACGTCTCCTTCATCGCGATATTAAAGTTATCCACGCGACTGAGTATATATATGAGCCCGAAGATTGCCCGTTGCAAAAGCTACATGTTCTTTGAATTATGTAGAATATAATGTGTGCATGTGTGCTAATGTACAGCACCTCAAGCTACCACAATATGTCAAAATTCTTTGATAGTTTTTCAACAGATTTTTCCAACATGTACCTATATAAACTTGAATCTCTTGTAATGAGAATAAAGTTCATGTTCATTTGGAGAAAATTTGACACTTTCGGATACCTTGATATGCTTGCGTCTGCACATGGTAAGAGTTGTAACCTTCTTACTTTTAAACGCTTGATTTTATATCAGTTGTTTGCCTCCAGCGGCATTTTTTCTAATGGGGGTAGGCAGAAACTACAAAGCGCCACTTGCTACGATCCTTACATACTCCCAGTGGCGGACTAACAGGGGGGCGGAAGGGACGGCCCACCCCGGGCCTCCGGTCTTGGGGAGCCCCCAAATGCCTCCACATTCCCCTTATCAAATCCTAAACAAGACTTTAAAAATGTACTAAGTACCTAACCTACATCATTTCATCAAGATCAAAACACTACAGCCGTTTAGACTTTTTACGCGGTAATAATATTCTTTTAACTTTGCTCAACCCGTCCAATACGCTGGGGGATTTCCCGTCTTTGTAGCGGGTACTTTGACATTAATTTCACTTGCCAGATATTAACGAAATAAACATAAACACTCATACAAATGTGAACTAAATAAAAAGCTTGTAAAACTACATTTTTTTAAAGCTGGGGGGCCTCATTCAGTTCTGCCGCCCCGGGCCTCTGACGAGCTTAGTCCGCCACTGCATACTCCACATTCAAATATGTACATTAACGCGCGTGCGTTACATTACATACTATATACGGGTTCAGGAAAAACAGAAATATAAACATGGCAATTTTTGACTTGCTGAATGTCATTATGCCAAATGTTGATAATAAAACGCCTATATGCGCTGTTTATACAGATATGTCGAAAGCCTTCGATTTCGTCGACCATAACATACTCCTTCAAAAACTAAATGCCTATGGCATTCGAGGTAATATCCTAAACCTAATAAAAACATATTTATCCGGGCGCAAACAACTAACTGAAATATATAAAGTATGTGTTAAGTCTAAATTAGAAAAAAAGGTACGTGTCTTCCAGTAGAGAGATTAAATTTGGTGTACCACAAGGAACCGTCCTTGGGCCATTGTTATTCATAATTTACATTAACGACCTCCGACGCCAAATCCACCATCCCATGGTACTTTTTGCTGACGACAGTACGGCACTCTTAAAATGTGATAATAATGAAAATTACGAAAACGATGTAAACCATATATCATTAAAGTTATAATAAATTGGCTAAATAGTAACAATTTACAAATTAACATACTCAAAACAAAAATAATGCATTTTTACCAAAGAATCCGTATTAATGACCTTAACATCAATGACAATAGCCAAGACGTGGACAGAGTAGAGGTTACAAAGTTTTTAGGAATTTTAATTGATAGTCAGTTAACATGGAAGCCACAGGCTGAAGCAAAATGTAATAAACTCAGCGCATCTGCATATGCACTTTATAATCTTAGAAAAAAAGTTAACATCAAAACAATATTACAAGCATATCATGGTCTTGTTGTTTCCATTTTAAGGTTTGGAATTATATTCTGGGGCAATTGTGCCGAGAGGGAGAGTATTTTTAAAGCCCATAAACGATGTTTGCGAGCAATATTAGGTTTGAAAGTTACAGACAGTTGTGTTCCAATTTTTAAAAATTATAATCTATTAAGTTTTCCTTGCCTTTACATTTTAGAAATTGCTATTTTTGTTAAATGTAATAGGAACCTATTTTTATCGTTTTCGGAAAGCAGATACCGAGATGTAACTCTGCGTTCTCAATACCGAAACTTGTTACACACTGGAAGATATAAAACTGCTTTGTTGAGGAAAAATGTTTTTGGAATGGCACCCTCTATCTTTAACCACATTCCTGACTCTATAAAAAAGGAACCTTTAATAAATTAACTGCACTTTTATTAAATAAATGTTATTACTCCGTATCTGAGTTTCTAGCTGATAAGCTTTAGCTGGACCAGTATGTGTGATGATGAACTGCATCAATATTTGCATGCCAAAATGGTAGAATGTACAAGGATTCTTCAACATTTCTGTAACCACCTTATTGTAAATACCTACATTCTGAGCAAATAAATGAATATTATTATTATTATTCAGCATCTTACATGAAAGTACTTAGAACCAAGAAATGAAATTGGACAAATCAAGTTCTAATTGCGTATAAATACGACTCAAGCGGAATGGATACGAAAACATTTGTCGGATAAATCCTTCTCGGGCGGTAGATTGATGATCATAGACTCACCCCCAATTTGCGAAATATGAGTGTAGTACATACGAAGTGCTGACCCTTCGGGGATTACAAGCGTGATGTTATTATATGAGGATTTTGGAACAAACTTAGTAAATAAAAAAATATCGACTTACTATAACCATTTATTAAATAAAATTACACATATCATAGTGTAAAAAGTGACAACATTGTCGGGCATATAAATTCAAGTAATGTTGTCATACAACGTAGGCGTAGGCACAGTTAAAGAGATCTTGAGCACCAATGAAGAAAAGCTTTTAGGCACAGAACTGACGCAATATTCTTCAAAACTAAAATCTCACTTATTACTATTTCCTTCACAGACCACGGATACGCCGCCATTGGCAGCGTCTAGAGATGGTAGTACTAGTACAATTCGTGACACAAAAGTGCGTACGCGCACAATTTCTGCCATGAATCGTCGTTCAAAGCTGTCATTATTTTGTGCCGTTAGTGCGAGTAACTGGTGATTCGTTGTTCGTATGGAAAGTGCTGTTAATGCCGTATAGGCGTCTCCATGCTCTGTGGTTTCTACGTTTCAATACACGCAATACGGCAGCCATATTGAGTGATGTCATTAACTGGGCCATAAGGGCATTGGTACTCTACGTTTCTTCTACATAAGCGCCGTCGCCGCGTTACGTGTAAAGCGCGTCAATTGTGCATTGCTTAACATGAAAGCTTTATATACGTCTTCAGCGCGTTTAAGTTGCGTTTAACGGGCGTTGACGGCGCGTAGAAAAGACGCCGCGTGTATAGGCCATTAAAGATATCATTTTTACATTGTATAACAAAGGCATAGAGCTATTTATGCATAAAAATAAGGCCATCCTTTTTCACTACGGGACAATGGTAGCAATAGAGCAATGTTTGTATGCTATTGTATGAGGTGACATTTTGTTTTTGAACATTAGATAAAGCTAGCTTAGTTTACGCTGGTGAGGTGGGAGAGAGATAGCAAACGTAACCACATTACTCTTTAGTAGGTACAGTTGTAAAGTAGCTTATTCGTAAAATTGTGTGGATTCTTTATAAAGAAGTATAAATTAAAACATGTTAGAATTATATTGGTAAAACATTCAAAGAAAATTCAAAGACGCGTCTCTTTGAATGTCAGAAAATCAGAGATTTTTATATAAAAATATTTGTTTTATTGCCGGACTTATGTGTTTATTTAATAACTGAGAAATATTCTTGTGTATCTATATATAGGTAAATAAATTTATTTATACTCCAAAAGAATATTTATAAAATTCGTTAAAACACAGGCACTGTCTTTTAATTTTATTATCTTTACACGTAAATGCAGACAAACATTAAATACTATAAATGTATAAATAATTATTATTATTAACTTATAACAGATCTTAAATAGATCGAATCTTAGTAAAACAAATACTTGTGGGTAGTGTGAATGGACTTAGAACTAAATATTGAAAGAACTATTTTAGTAGAAACATATAAAAATCTTATATACTTTTAGCGGGAATAACTTTACCCAAAGAGAGTTCACAGATTATAACTGAACTTTTTTAATCTGCAAAGAGCTCCATTTAATAAGTATTTATGAGTAAAAAATTACATTAGTTAAAATGTGGGGCATATATCTTGAACACTGATTACAGTACAGGAGTACTTGCTTACATTATATTTAAATTAATAATAATTGTGTAACATACTATTTGAGTTGAACTCAAAATTAATACATAAAATTTTCAATAGATCCAATAAATTATTTGTGTAATATTTAATAACATATTAATATAACTTCTAACACTGAGATTTTTGTATCAGATCACACGGACGACATACATTATAAGCCAATGAAATATAATATAATTAGATCTACAATAATCAACGTAAGCATTCAAAAAATAATTATGCTTAGTTATAAAATAAGAAAAAAAAAGAACTAACTTAATAGATTTATGTTAACCTCTTACTAGTTAAATGTAAGTAATTTGAATGTCGAATTACATCGTACAACCACAATTTTACTATATCCAATATATCTCAGAAAATATTCTGTAATAATTTTGTATAACAGTCGAACAGCAATATTAATATAAGTGTAAAGATTTAGTAACGAGATTCAGCGATAGATGTCGCTATTCCAAACCGGTACAACATTGGCAATAGTCTAAAGAATGCTTGAGAATTTCTGAGTTTTTTTTGTTGTTGTTTCGACGTCTATATCGGCAAAAGCACTCGTTTAGATATTTTTCCATTACAGTACTTTAGCTTCAGGAGAATTTATGGTTAATAACCCGTACCCGAGTAAATATCCTATACTTCAGTTAATAGCCTCATGAAAATTTCCAAATTCGAATTAAAAATTGACAATAAGATTGATGCGTTTCTGTTAATCTTATTAAAACCAATAAAAAGCTCGAAAAGAGTACACATACACATTCAAAAATAGTATACGAAACTTACATTAAATACTTCAGACGACCTCGACAATTGATGTGAGTGCAAAACCACTGAGATTACAATATTATAAATGGACCTTAAATTTAAACATTGATGTTATGAGACGTCGATGGAGTGGGAGCCTTTATTAACTTAGTAGAGGCCCATGAGACCCAACAAACACTTCTTGTAGTGGCCGGAGCAGTCGCCCTGAAAATAAAAAAAGAATACATTTTAAATGATATGTTTGCGTGGGCGCACATCGCTTGCTTCTACGCTACTCTGCGCAAACAGTGCGCGTCTATGCTGAGCAGAATACGGGTTAGTCGCAACTGCGTTTTAAGTATGATAGCCAGTAGACTTGACTGTATGTAAGTACAGAGGTAGGAGTAGATTAAGATTTTATTACTAACACTGGTTATAAGTTATTATATTACTAACAAATTGGATCCTAGCTAATGATTCATGGGTCAGGCAGTGGGCGAGTAGATTAAGATTGTACAACTTACACTAGTTATAAGTTATTATACAGTAATATAATAACTTATAACAAATTGGATCCTAGTTATCTTAAATAAACGTTTATCATTTATATAAAACCCTAGAATGACATAATACTGTAGAAGCTGACTTCTACAGGTCCGGATCAGGAGATTATTGTTACAAATAAGAGGGCTCCGCTAACTTACCTACATTAATTAATCATCATTATTAGATCTTTATCACTAGGTACACATTCAAGAATCCTAGAATTAGACAAGAGACACATTCTCTTTTCTAAATAATTCTGATACATATTGAGTGATTGAAACCAGCCTGTATGCAATAAGTTTCGCTATTGCATGCAACCTTTACAGAACATATATACAAGTAAGCGCTCCTCCGCGGTAGTGCTACTATTATAATATTTTGTTAGTATGAGAATGCTGTGCACTCAGTACACACATAGAAGCTTCAATTTGTAGAACATTTTCTATTTCCAACTTTAAGCAAACATTAACGGTGTACAACGATAGTGGAGTAGAGCAAAAATAAGAATAAATAAAAATCGATCACCTTTTGGCAAGAATTTAGATTTGCTTGTTAAGGTTTATACAAAAGATAAATATATTTTTTCAACCTAGTCTGGTTTAAGAAAAATTACAAGGGACCACTTTTATTGGGGTATTTAGATTTATCCGTCAGCATAAAAAGTGAAAATAGGAAGTTGATCTCTAACTCCCAATTTTAATAACGTTTCTTAATCCCAATCTATAGATCGGTCTTTGTTTGTAACCAATCAATGGCCGAGTTCGCAATCTGTAACCTGTATCCGATTGGACTGGAAGCCGACCCCAACTTAGTTGGGGAAAGGCTAGGCAGATAAAGTCGCGGCCAAAAGTAAGTTATAAAATAATAACAAGAAAATAGTAAATCATACCTCAATCCAGCTTTGCAGCGACTCCCCATACTTGGTCTGGAACGCGTCAGAGATGTCGCCCAGGTCGATCTCGCTCCGCGTCACCATCAGGCGGATGAGCTGGCGGTCGTTGGTGCCGAGACCCTTCATGGACTTGTGCAGACGCTCCGCGAAGAACAGCGGCTTATTGCGCACGCTTTTTACTGGAAGAGCAAAAAAAAGAAGTATGTTAAAACAATGCTTTTTACTGAAAAAAACTTTTGACAATAAAATTCAACGTCTTAAATAGTTCTACTAAATAGTTAGTGATACCTTATGGCTATCTTTTATATTTTGTCTTTTACATAGCTTTTTATGTTATAAAAAAGTATTTTTTCGACATACTTACTTTTGGATGAATATTTAAATGACAAAGTATCAATCCTTATCTAAATAAATATATAATAATAGAGTAGTTCTCTATTATATAGGGAAATTGTAAAGAGTGGTGCACGATACAGGAGAGATCCCTAGTGTGGGGCAACTTTTTACTGTGTACTTAAAAAACTTAATATCATAGATATTTCACTTACCGATAGCTCTCAAAGCCTTCTCAAGATCGCCTGAGAACTCGGCCTTGATGGCATCATCGATGTCATGTCCCGTGAGGAACTGGTACTCCTCGAATACGGCCTTCAGCTGCGGGAAGGAGCGAGAGCACAGCACAGCGTTGAACACCGATTCGTCAGTGCCGAGACGAAGCTCACCTGAAATTAAAAGAGATATTATAAATCACTGCCTCGTTGGTCTAGCGCAAAGAAAATTATATAGATTAAATAAAATTTTTGATTAATTAAACTTAAATTGATTAATTTAAATTAATTAGAAACAGGCTAAATACAGGGTATACTAAAAGGGTACACCTCTGTTGCTTGGGGAATACAGGATTGATATTACTAAGTTATAAATGCTGTTTTGGTGTAGCGCACGTAGGGTATTGGGTTTGATTTCCAGATCAGGCAAAGATTTCCCAGAAGCTCCTTGGGAGTCCGGACTTGTGCTCGAGCAATGGGCTAACTGGCAAACTGGCTGGAGGGTGGGGATTAGCCAACTTCGATGAATACAAGTGTGTGCAAGGTTTTATTATTTACTCATACTCTCATTTCTATTAAATCTAAAAACAAGAACAACAGTTCTCAGAACATCAATCGGTCACTGCACTTCAAATGACACATGTTCACTCAAAATAGTATCAAATGACGTTTCGACGTACGTCACTCATAGTCATCGGTTTCGTTTGTTTTAAGGCAGATTCTCGTAAAGGTGCGTCATGGCTCGCTATGACGTCATTCATGCTTTTGCTGGCAGCAAATAGTGGAATAGGGATGACGATAAAAAACATTTTTTTGGCCGTCAGGTAACTTATTAAAAAATACTGGACACGTACTTTTTTGCTTTGAGTCTACCTAGGCGTGACGTCATGCCAAATATTAATGTGTTTAAAAACGTTATAAAACGATTAAGCTATATCCATTTTTATTAATATGATAATGCAAAAATTACGTTCAAATAATTATTTATCAAATTTTTTTGTCTAACTGACGGACTAAATATCATTTCGTTTTTTTTACCTAGACGTCATCCCTATTGTGGCTAGTCTCACTGTGACTAGTGACGTAGTACTACGCAAATTTTATGAATCCACCTTTTTTTAAACAAAAACAAAAGGCTCACATCATCTGTATCTGTGTGTGTATGTGTGTGTGTGTGTGTGTGTGTGTTTGACAAGGCTGAGTCATTCGTAAGACCTAGTTTACGGAAACGCGGGGCGTCACGCGTAGCCGTGGGCGGTGGCCCGCACTAAATTCAAACATGTGACGTTGTATGACAGCGTTTACGGAGAAGCGATTAGCGTTTAGGAACGTCCCACGCATCGCGATGGGCGACCTTAGGCGAGGCCTAAGATATCCCTATGAATTGACGTCAACAGTGAGTCACTACTTGAACCCATCCAAACTACATTACTATAATTATGTTGATTAGAGAATCAAGAGCGTGTTCGTCATCATAAAAAAAATTGAACGGAGAATTGTAAAGTCAATAAAGATCAAAGTGATGTTTTAACCATCAATAGGGAAGTGACCTTAAAAATTCTGTTCGGTCCGAAAGTTGGATTACTCAAAAATACTGGACACGTATTTTTTCTATTGTCTCTGAAACCAAAATCGACGACGACATAGTGCGTTGAAATTTCGCGTGACGACACGCCGTGTCATACTTTTTACGTAAAAGTGACGTCACAAGCCCCGTCTCCTGAACTCTGGTGTGCTATATCTTTGTTACTTTTTATTGATTTGAGTAAGTGAAAAATATGTGTCCAATGATTTTTCGTAATCTTACTAACGGACCAAATAGACTTATTATATTTTTATCTAGGACACATCCCTGTTTGTTACTTGGCTTTGGAGCCATCTCATGCATAATTTTCACACACAAACAAGAAGTATCAAGGTAGTTTCACACATATATCTAGTTTTACAAATATATTTTATTTGTATTATTAGGTAATTATTTTGTTACGTTATCGCGATCACGGGTTCAGACTGCAAACATACATACATGACGCGAATTTTAACTTTGTATTACATAAAATGGCAAACAACAAACTATAGGAAAATAAGTATCTCTAATGTACATACAACACATTAAGCTAACCTAAACTCTTCAAGATTCCCAAATGAACATGAACCTTATTCTTTCGTAATAAAGTTGAAAAGCTATCAAAGAAAGCTGACAGATTGGGGTAGCTTGATGTGAAGGCCTCGCTTCCTACGTATGTAAATGAAACATATTTTTGAAAGAGGAAATTGTATCTGATAACAGATTTGCGACCACAAAAACATTATCTTTTCCTGACAAATATGGCAAATTGCAACAGTAAATGGTTTTGTTTTTAGTACTTTTAAATTGCAATACCAAATACACGACAAACTATTAACAGAATAACTTACATAATAAGTTGCCATCTCATAAAACTATCACCGTTTCGCGCCGCCGTATACGTCATAGACATGATTGGCTTCGAAAAGTAAACATTCTTGTTTATAAGGTATAAACTAGATTTGCTCTCATTTTCTGTAGAATATATGTAGATACAGTGAAGAAAGAATTGATCCTAGAAATACTCGTTTTGGCTTTAGGGAAATTAGTCGGGTCAAGGCTGTTTATTTGTGTGGTTAAAGTTCAATTTTGTTTGGAAAACAAACGAGCAATTTTTTAATGTATGTCATGTATCTATGTGTAGTGTATACTTCTAGAGACATAATGTTCAATAGCTTACCAGCTTGGAGCAGGCTCCTTGCATCTTCCCTAGCCTTATCTCTATCGACGTGGAAGTCCTCAGATCTGTTACCCTGTAAAGCATAAGAGAAAATTACAATTAAATTACAAGCTTGTTACCGAATTACGCTTAAACAAAACACACCAGTGCGCGTGTTTTGTTTTCGAAAAAATATCTTTTACATAAATATTTGATTTCATACACAAAGTTTTTTTTTTTTTTAGATTAATAACACATTTTGTGTAGAATGAAACAAACGCTCTTCAGCGTCGCGGGGAATGTGTTCCATGCAGTTCGGAAAACAAAAACATCGTGTTTGCATACTCAAATGTATATGGCAACGCCTCTTTGTTTCGATGTGTTTGTGTAAAGGTGCTCCCTGACCGGAAGCATTCGCCTGTAATGTAACTTAAAATCGAGCATTACATCAGTGAGTTTGGAAAACAGAGCATATAGCAGTTCGTAACCTGTAATGCTACAATACGTGACATTTTGATACACCAATCCGCTAAATAACTAATTTTTCTACAAATAAGTGGTCAAAATCGAATTTGAATTGTTACATTACAGACGAATGCTCGCAGTGTGGGAGCACCTTAATGTTTCGGAATAGCACGCGCAGGAGATAGACAATTGTCCTGGATTAAAACAGTACGTATTCAAACATATAGAACATATTCGTGCCTTCTCTGTATCAGAAGAAGCTACATCATTATGTCCTGCAGTGATAGGTTAAATCCATACAAACTGCTGCAGTTAAAAAAAAACCCTTAAACGCACGATAGAACTGTGGACAACTCAAATACCGTGATAAAACACTTAGATGGTTTTAAAAGTATCGTTCCGTAAAATGTCCAAGATGACACACAGCATTTACCGCCAAAATTAACAATGTACCTTTATTATTAAACGTCAAGAGCTTTTAGTCAAACGAGGCGTGAAAACCGTGTTTTTTGTTCTTAGCTCTATTGAATTAAAACATAATATTTACCATAGACAAAGACGTCATGAGGCGTTTGAAGTTTCCAGATGTGTCGCCACGTAGGTCGTCCTCGAGGAGTTTTCCGTACACTGTGAAATTAAATTAGGAATAATTAAATTAAGTCATATATTTCTACAGTTCTTTTTTAAATAAATGTTGCCTCACACTGGGAATATCTCCTTTATCGTGGGTGCGTTTACAAACATTTAAACTCACATACACAAACAGCCAGACCCGGAACAACTACCTGTAGGTCATACAAATACTTATTTGTTCCATGCGGGGATCGAACCCGCGACACGCAGCACTGCAGCCAAATGCTCAGCCACTACGCCAACCGTGTCGTCATTTTATATTAATAGTTGTTTCATTATTGTACCCGGGTGAAAGCTGTTCATATTCCCGAGTAAGTACTGTGTCCTGTTAACATTTGTACAGTCGATACCCAAACATGTAATCAACAACAAAAATCAAACCCAGATTAATTTTTGTTATACCGTTAAAAGCCATTGCACTTGTCCGACTCATTTCTTGTCCTTGACTGACTTAAGATGACGTCACAGGCCCAGACAGAATCACAGATGATCCGATAAGTAGGCTCCGTCGCGTCTGGCGCAAAAATGAAACCTAACTTGTGTAAAGACGTAGTGTTGGACCAATGCCAAAGAGCCTTACTAGAAGTGACGATTTACAAGTAACTAATTCCGCTCCGCGGTGAGACCCACGGTTAAAAAGACCACATGGGACGATTCGAAATTCCCACGGGATCAATTTACTTTCTCGGGATAAAATGTAGCGTACACATGTGTTTAGCATGAAGGAGAAACAGACACACACATAAAATAAATAAATAAATAAAATAAATAATGCTGGACAATCCACACAGCATCATCTAGCCACAAGCTAAGCAGAGCTTGTGTTATGGGTACTAGATGACTGATATACTTAACACAATACATTACATAGATAGATATTTTTATTATACATAGGAAATACCCAGAACACCCGGAACAAATATTGTAGATCGTACAAACATTTGTCCCAAGGCGGGAATCGAACCCGCAACCTCTTGCGTCGCAGGCGGACCTTCGCCCGCCGCGCCACAACGGTCGTCAACATACCGACAAACTTTTCTTTTTTTAACAACAAAATTACAGCTTAGTCCTGCGGTGTGCCAGCAAGATTACCTAGGACCTGGGCCATCAGGTCTGCTGCCTACATTGCTGTCTGTCTCTTCAAGATACAAGATTGAAGTGTTTCTCGCAAACAAAGTAAAAGAAACGATACCGACCTTGATTAATCCGATATATATAAGACCTTGATTAATCATATACATCTGTTGCAACGTACAACGTGATTAAAAAAACGTAACAAAATTTGAACGCGAGCTACCCAGGCGCTTCCGCATTAAATACTGTAACTACTAATAGATATAATTCAAACACTGATTACACAGACTATCATAATAATTTCCAGACATACCTACTGACATAATCATCTTCGATTCATTCGCAAACACATTACAGTCAGCTTGACCGTCAAAGAATAATAGGAATACATCTACACAATCAAATAAGATTGAAGCAACTCTTAGTTACTCGTATATCAAAGTTTTTTACTAAATGCATAATATGAAAGTATATACTAATGTTAGCAACAAAAAAAAACCTATAAAACGACATTTTCTCAATTTGATTCTCATATCTGTAATTACAATAGCATTAGGATTAAGTTATTAATTTTATAATTTGTTGTGTAGACTCAAATTTTTTTTTGTTTCTGAACCAAAAATATGTTGTTTTATACGCCATAAATGGCAAAACATTCAGATCTACCTGTTATTTTAAGACCTTGCACATATTATTTAATGTATACTCGTGTTATACAACAAAACACTTTTATTCTATTCAAAATTGTCTCCGAAACGGCTGGACCGATGTAGTCAGGATCTCTGTGGGGCTATGTTACAAGGAGTAAGTTAGGCTACGTGTTTAAAAAATATGTACCATCGCAAGTTTTTTTTTTGTTAAATTCCACGCGGTCTAAGTCGCGGGTAACAGCTATTTTTATACTAACACATAACGTAATGATTAACAATGAATGAGTAATGTATTCGTTTATCTTATCGCCTTTAGTCCCGACGCCGCGTCACTATTTGGAGGACTGCCCATCTCTTCAAAATACTGGGAATTTTAAATCTGCTCTGAGACTCGTGGGATTTCCCGTGATGAAATTTATCAACTCATTGTTTTCTCAATAGTCATACCTACTGTATATGGATACTAGAAGCTTATCTGCGTGGTCAAAAGCTATCGCTTAGGGTAAAGCCGAGATCCAACAAATTTTCGGTTAGCTAAGAATAACGATTATTTTCATCAGCTTGGTATTTTAAGAACAATCACAATATGTGGGGACAACAAATTGATTTTTAGTTAGAAAGGTTAATTTTAGTGAAAACAGAACCTAGATAAACATAACGACTGTTTACTCGTATTTACGGATACGTGACTGTAATATTAAACAAACTTATTTAAGGTTAGTTTTCTAGTTACCCCCCGCGACTTCGTCTACGAATGAAATATTATTAATTAAAGCCTACGTGTTATCCTGAAGTTAAAGCTATAATACTGTTAAGTTTCATCAAAATCCGTTAAATAGTTTTCGCGTGACAGAGCAACAAAAAGCCATCCAACGTGGAAATGCTGCCAGCATTTCCTTTTGGGCACTTTTCCCGTTGACAGTGATGCGGATGAATTTTTGCGATGCCCCTTGATTATTTATTTTTCTTTTTTTCCTTCAAGAGCTTAAATCTAGTTGCTAAAGTATATATATTTTTTTCTGTTTTTAATAAGAACTCAAATGAATACAGAAACACTATGATGCAAAGTAATTCATCTTCACATCCTTTCACATCAATACAACAATGAATGTCTAAATGTGTTGCTAAGCGCAAAACTCGAGAACGGCTGGACGAATTGCGGCTAATTCTTTTTTATTGAGCTTGTTATTGTAATGGGAATGTTCTTATGAAAAAAAACTAAGAAATTTGAGCGGGACATTAGAATATTTAAGAAAACTTAACGGCAATTTAACTTCGCGCGTTTGACAGTTCACGTGCCGCGGGTAACATCGCGGGGCGCAGCTAGTTTATAATATTAGAAGGATTACTTAGAAAACAAAATGTTTTACCCCTTTCAGCGATAACATACCAATAACTAGTCTTCATTTGTTTTAACATGACTTGCAAAGACGCGGAACTGGCAACTGACGGCTACAGCTTTTGACAGCCCATTATGTAAGCAAAACAAAAACTGTTGTATCATATTCTTGGCTCCCAAAAAAGCCTCGATCTTCGCTGACGTCATAGTAACTTAGCATCGATATTTGGCTACGATCCAAATATTGTTCCGGCTTGTAATATAATCGACGACTAAGTAGAACTGTAACAGCCTAAAAATAAATCGGGGGGAAACAGGATCATTTAGGCTCATTATGGGGTAGAACAGTACGTACTCATAAATAAAATCTACTTTCACTGAAGAGCCAACCCTGAAATCGCGAAATAACGTCGGCATTTTCTTACATTTTGTCGACTTATACGAACGTACTGAACAGATAATTTTTGCTGTCATAAAATAAAATATGTTTTATGAAAACACTGACAAAACTGTCATGTGTTTATCAACAGTTACTCATGTATCAACGGTTACTCATATTTATGACCCACTGAATTAAAAATTACTTTGTATAATGAACCTAGATGACCTTGAGAAAGAAGCTATGTCAATGTCGTAAGGTATATGTAGGTAAGTACAGAAAAATATAAGTGGCCAATTGGTCCGTATTATACAATTATCTATTACAAGGACTATGCAGAGCAAAACAATGATAATATCAACCGTTTAGTTTACCAGAACGAATGGGCTGGAACCCACAGAATATAGATTTTTATTTCGGTAGACTCAATAATACTGTGGATTTGGAACAGTGCCCAGCAATGAGACAGACTATTTTCTAGAACAACGGTTGGTTGACCCGCTATCAGTAACTAAGCGAGCGAGCGTGTCGGTACGCTTGTGTCCAATAATCCATCACACAATTTTGGAGCAGTTCTGTATTATGGATTAGGATAGTTTGTGGCATAACTAACTACCGATCGCATAGATAACTACTAACCCTTCATGGTCATGGAGCATCACTTTGGCAAAATCAAAATCAAAATTCATTTATTCAAATTAGGCTGAGAATCCGCACTTTTTGAACGTCAAAAACGTTTACATAAGACAGTCCCCCAAAACGCCCACTCTTCACCACTTCCTAGTGTTTTTGCTGGGAAGAAGAAGTGGAGGAACCAACTCCCCAGCAACACGTCTGTCTGATAGGTTTGAAGAACTTGAAGCTATACAACATATTATGTCAAAAATAATAATTATGTCAATCATCTTTATACGTCATTCAATTAAATAATTTGTTGTAAACTAAATAATTATAATAAATTAAACTAAATAAAAAAATAAGGCAAACTCAATTAAAGAACCAAATACCGGTTTAAGACAAAAATACGGGGGGGAGGGGTGGAGAGAGGGTTAGGTAGACGATGCTACTTTATAGTTAATCAAAATAATATATTATTACTTATATCGAGAAAAATAAGAAGAAGGTTCTTAATTACGTTTTTGATGGTGCATATCGTATATCTGGCATTCCTGCACCAAACTATATCGTTATGTATGGAAGATATAATACCTACTTGGTCGTATTATTTTTTATTGATTGTTTGATGAAGAACTTAAGGCAATGAGTTTAGAACTCCTTCCATACAAACTTTCGCTCCCTATTGAACCTTAGAGGTAGGATTTCCAAAATTTGTTTCTCAAACTTCGTAGAGCAGTCATCTACACGATACACCGAATTTGAGAACATTACATATACTTGCACAAGTTTGTACGTTTCTTGAGATTTCGTGATTAGTAACCACTGACTAATATTTTTTTTACTTTAGATACATAACCTTTCTCGTCCCCGTTGTCAAATGTTTATCAGATTACCTTAGAGAACTGTCATACAAAAGAGTTTGTTATTATCATACAAATTTATTAACATTATTTAAAGTGTAGTTAGAGGTCGGACATATCTAGATCGTCTAACCTTACAGACTGGTGACGTTGAGAGGATGAATGACAGACGACTAATACATAGTATTTATAAGGCGGATATAAACGGAAACTCCGGGAGGGGACGCGCTAGAAAGACATACACTGTCCTTATTGGTGATGTTCTTCAAAAAGGTGTATAACCAGATGCATGATTCTGTGCCATGAGAAAAAGGTGTAGGTATGTATGAGCGTAGTGTCTTGTATATCGGCGGTCCCTACGTATATAAAGATATGTCTAAAATGTCATTTTTTTTTTAATTGCTCATAGGTTTTAGATTTTCCATGTGCATTTACCTATATAAGTTTTTTTTTTAAATATTATGTATTAAACCTAATTCACAAACCGTATAAGAGAACAAGTATTATACTTACAACGAAAAAGTGTCGTAGATGCGGATATGTACTCATGCTACTATGTATAAATGGAATTATTTGTAGAGCGATTTGAAGATAGATTACGCTCTCCTGAAAACCTCGGTTTTCGACATGTCTTTATTTACGTAGGGACCGTCGATATGTATTTCGTTTTCTGGTTTCTGTTACAACGGTAACAGAAACCAGAAAACGAAATACAGCATTAAGATCACAATATCAGAACTTACTATGCACAGGCACATTTAAAACTAGCTTATTAAAAAAAAGTGTGTCTTTAATAAAATTCCTTATCAAATGAAAAACTTGCCATTGAAGAAATTTAAAAAAATATTTTACAGAATTACTCGTAGATAAATGTTATTATTCTGTTCAGAATTAACTAGATGATATATACCAATAACCTATTTGCCCTATAACTAACTATGTATAATAATTATTGTATTTGCATGCCAACAAGGCAGAATGTACACGGATCTTATGTTATTTACCATCCTATTTTGTATGTACCTGAATCATAAGCAAATAAAGACATATTCTATTCTATTCTGTCTATTAGCGTAAAGTTCCAGTTGGAACTGTGTTATTTTAGTCGCTTTCGAAGGAAACAGCCCATTACATGGAATATCACACGTCCAAGGACTAGTGCAAAGAAACTTCCAAGTTAAACAGCAATTTACGCAATTTCATACCAATCGAGTATCGTTAGATGAGATTGGTTGTATCCTCTGTTTCCTTGTGTGCTGGATGTTAATTAATTGTACTGGTATTGGCGGTGTGTAGGTACGTAATTTAAAACTTCACCAATTCCTTTTGGTCACAAGATATGCTTCTTGTTGTAAAGAAAGTTATCGTCATCTGTCTAGCCTTTTCTTCAGCTGTGTTGTGGTCGGCTTCCAATCTAAACGGATACTGCTGATTACCAGTACACAGCATGAAGCGACTGTTTATCTGGAGGCGATTTCCCGTAAAGATCTACGTTAAAAATCTAGTCTCAATCGCGAATGACTTCAACCTAATCTGAGCCCCCTATTTTATGGTACTTGAACATAACTGGATTAACTGGCGAGATGTGGGTGTTACTGTAAGTGCACGACTGCCTAACCCTTCGGGGAATAAAGGTGTGATGTTATGTTATACTTATTCTGAGCTGCTAATTTCAAAGAACCTATGAAAATTTGAATTCCGCGGGCTGACACTACGCATTCACCTATACTGGATCGAATCCTAACTAATATTATAAATGCGAAAGTAAGTTTGTTTGTTACCTTTTCACGCCTAAACCACTGAACAGATTGCGATAAAATTTGGCAGAGAGATAGATTGCACCCCGGGAAAGGACATAGGCGACTTTTTATCAACAAACCACGCGTTAAAAACTAGCACAAAATTACAGTCACGACGGCTGCGCGCGCGCGTTTTTATCTTCAATGGTTGAGCTAGATATCGAAAACGAGAATTTGCGCGACCAGGAAAACACGGCCTGAAACTAGCCTAACCAGTTCATAATAATTATAAATTATCAATGAAGTACTTGGTTATACTGAGTGTAAGTTATTATCGATATGTTACCATCCCACTCATCAGACATGCGGTTGTACGGGAAATTAAACAAAGAGGCCCTTTTCCACGACATTGCAAACATGTTACGATAACAAGGTTACGTACAAAATAAACTCTTATAAGTGCGAGCGAGATGTCCGATATCAAAGTACTTGTGTATCATCAGGTTGATTCCGCGTTAAGTTGCAGTAATACGGATTTTTTAACAGGCTGGGGCTAACAGAGAGCTGTCTTGCTCTGTAGTTACATTAGGCACTTTACCTGTAGGTACCTATTTCAGCTGATTTCATAATTACCGGCACGGATCTTGAGCGCTAGACGCAGCAGTGAGGGTAAGTTCTAGCATAAGCACTTTCATCTAAAATCGACTACTGTGCAACGCGAGGTCGGCGTGGATTTAATACCCACGAAAAATAAAACTTTTAGCATTATTTCTATGTACCTACTACCTACATACAGTCAGGGAAAACAATTGTTTTGCAGATTGGGCAGCGCGTCAAACACTCATATAAATTATGGTTTAGATTTAGTTTTACGGATGTTTCAAGTTGCTAATCAATTATTTTCCTCAACTAATACAACAATGGGATTCCACTTCAACTTGAACAAATAAAAAAATACCGATTTATATACCAGTGCCTACCTTTTCCTTAACCAATAATAATGTAACAATACGACACGGTTGGCGCAGTGGCTGAGCGATTGGCTGCTGCGCTGCGTGACGCGGGTTCGATTCCCGCACGGAACAAATATTTGTATGGCCTACAGATAGTTGTTCCGGGTCTGGCTGTTAGTTCAAATGTTTGTAAACGCACCCATGATACAGGAGAAATTACAGGATAATATAATACAGGACGAAACGATCTTAAAAAAAATAAAGAAGGAAAGAATACTCACAAGCGGTGTAGGTCTGTTTGATGACGTTGATCTCGTGGTTAGACATGGTACACATGACCTCAATGAGGACGTCCTCGTCGGTACCGATGCCAGCGACGGCATCATGGAGTTCCTTGCTGTAGAACTGTGGCAGAGGTGTCATGAGGGCCACCAGGAGATCCTCAAACTTGCCACTGGTTTCACTCTTCAAGTCTGCCACGAGGTCCTGGTGGAAGATATTAATAATTATAATTCTAGTTTTGGTTCTTTGTTGATCTGGGTGATACAAGCATGACTGCTGAGCATGCGTCCAATCAGTCCTTCAGAATTACTCAGTAGAAGCCCGGAGTCTGGATACATGACCGATTGATGGCTTTAGGCGCGTTCCCTATTTAACTTTTGTTTGATTTGGTTGCTGTAAGTATGTACTTACCGACCTATACAGGGCGTTGGGTAGAACAATGGACATACTGTAAGGGAGTGTAGTACTCATAAATATGAATGACTTTTACTAACCGCGAAAATAAAAACGGCTCCCTGCTTTTCTTAAGCTAACATACATCTAGGGATCAGCTGTTGACATTATCGCGCTTTCAGGGTGTGCCCCATAGTTTCTGAATATTGTATGGGGTAAAGATAAGGCTTCCTGCAGATGCCAATTAACCGTTTGAATTGCGCGATCGTTAACCGGTGCTGCAAGATTTCTGCTAGACTTACAGTTTGATTAAAATTTCTTTATTTGTTTTTAATTTGCTAACATAGATTTTAAGTCAAATTATTATTATGTTATGTTAGTTGAATGAGTAATTGAACTATTATACCGCCATTAAGGCATTATCTACATAAAGTAACAAATCTATAGTTGGTTAACTTTCACTAGGTATCTTATAGTTATTGCCTTGAGCACTCTCATGACAATGTTTGTTTGTTATGTTTGTTTTAATGTGTTAGTGGGATTCTTCATTAGGAATGGCTAAAGGCTCACCCTCTATTACATGGGTCTTACAACCTATCTGGCGAAATGTGGGTGTAACTATAGGTGCATCTCTGCCCATCCCTTCGGGGAAAAACAGGCGTGATGATATGTTTATGTATGCACTCTCATGACGTAAAACTGTGAATGACCGAAATTAAGTAATATCATACTGTGTTCTAAACTCAGGGCAATATTAATTTTAGTTCGTCTTTCAGTTTTACTTTGCTTACTAAAGTATGAATTTCATAGGAATACAATCCTTATTATTTTGCGATTAATGTTCATATTCACATAAGCGAATGTGTGCAAGCGTTTCATTGGAATATGAACGTTACAGTTTCGTACATAATGGTCAAATTCGTATGCGACGCTTACTTTCCTTAGCAAAATTAAAGTTACAGTTCGATGTATGACCATCGCCCTCAGAAAGCAACATGAACGTTATAGTTTCACAGATAATGGTCAAATTCGAATGCGACGCTTACTTTCCTTAACACAATTAAAGTTACAGCTCGATGTATGAACATCGCCCTCAGAAAGCCTACTAGTTGGAACATAAACTCTACTTAATATACATACGAGTTCTTTCCAGGAAAGAGAAGCGAATATGCAACAAACATATACATTTCTAAGAATTACTACTGATGGCACGAGCTAGTCGATAACGGCCATCTCTGTATCGTGTGTATGTGGTCAGCTGACCCGAATCTAGATGACTGTCTGTTCTTAGTGGTGTTATTTATATTATTGATGCAGAAATCAATTTAGAAACTTGAATGGAATGGCATAATAAACCTTGTATTTGTTAAAAATGTGACAGTTTGTGACGATTATTAGATGTCTTATCTATCTTCCCACATAAACTACTGAACGGATTTAGATGAAGCTTATACTTCAGATTAACACATTGGGTATAATTTATAAAAATATATAAGTAATTAAGTGTGCATAGGTACGCAAAGTAAGTCGCGTGTGGCTGCTAGTATACTACAACAGTCAAAATTACGATCTAGGAGGAAAAACTGACGAGCGAACATCTTATATAAATAAAGTACACCATCTTTGCTAAAACTGTTATAAAAATTCCACCATCTATCAAATTAGGCTCATGGCTACGTACGAGCAATGACCTCTATACCTCCTGATGTTTGTTTGTTGGGTGTTTGCAAGTAAACATCGTGAACCAGGGTCGATAATAATGGCGACGTCGTGTCCCGTGTTTTTGTAATTTGTATTCAGTAACCGACCTATAATGGATTTAGTCTAAAACGAAAAAAAGAATTTGTATTTCTAGTATTTTTATTAAATATGAAAGTATGAAAAACAAAACAATTCCTGCAGTTGCAACTTTAGAAGCGCATAATATCAGGTGATAATTAATGTTTCAGATGACAGTCTCGTTTCGTCTCGTCTTAAATGTTTTAAGCAGAAAGTACCAACATGATTTATTAAAAAAGAGGTTAATAATTGTCTATTTTTTGGATTTTTAGAAATTACCGCCACTGGGACAGAGAGACAGACTGAAATATTTAGGGTTACATTTTTGCCGTTTATCCACATTACCCTATAAAAACAGTGTAATGTGGAAACATGCAATGTTTGTACGTTATTTTTAAGACTAAAACAACCACTATTTTCTAGTTTGAATAGCACCTATCGCGTTTACTAGGCCACGAATGCATAATTATACACATGGCGAGGCCATTGTGAGTACAGTGATTACATTTCGACTACAATAGCACAGGCGGTATTCTAGAAGTGTTTAATTTCGTACCCGCTTCCTTATAAATCCTGCAGGGCTATAATACGTTTAAGGCAAGAAATTATTGTGGTGGTATGCTACGGTTTTATCGCCCAAACTGTGATAAAATGTGTGACTCAAGCCATGTCACAGTAAACGTGTTCGCCCCGTAGGGTAGGTCAGAAATGTCACTCTATGAAAGACCCACAAACATCCACATATCCTCACAATCTTTCACATTAATAATAATTACTAGGATTGCTGTGTAGGTAAGTACTTAACATCATAACCCGGAAAACATCTTCCATTAAATCTAATGAATTTTGTATGTATGGAAGCTGGCATATTCGGCCCCAAATATATTATTAAGTAATTGGGTGTAAATATACTATTTTTAAGCATTTTGGCCATCGCCATTCGGATTTTTCTGCAAAGCTACAGCGCACGAAGAAATTATAGTACCTACTGATACAGGGTGTCAGAGTACGACGGATTAAACTTTAACAGAACACAGTACTGGAGTAAGTAAGAATATGAATAACTTTAGGCCTTGGAACAAATCTGAAATAAAAAACTGCTGTTTCAAACTAAAGTGCGATACTAGAGCAAATGTATAGCAAACCATTTATAAATAAATAAATAAATAAATAAATAAATATTGCTGGACAATCCACACAGCATCATCTAGCCCCAAGGTAAGCAGAGCTTGTGTTATGGGTACTAGATGACTGATATACTTAATACAATACATTACATATATAGATATTTTTATTATACATAGGAAATACCCAGAACACCCGGAACAAATATTTGTAGATCGTACAAACATTTGTCCCAAGGCGGGAATCGAACCCGCAACCTCTTGCGTCGCAGGCGGACCTTCGCCCGCCGCGCCACATCGGTCGTCATTTGTTTTATATTGTGTTCTTTCCACGACGAAAGTTGTTCATATCCATATATACCTACTGTGTTCTGTTAAAGTTTTATGAGTCGTTGGCCGGACAGCCTGTATAAATTATGGCAAGACCTATTTAATGCATTCTTTTATATTTCTACATGTACTGTTCCTACATACTTTTTTTTTACCTATTTTTTTTTAGTGTTGTGTGTCTAAGCTAAATCCATTTTCTTCATTCTCTGAGACAAGACAAATGAAAAAACAAAAATATCCAGGGTTAATGTGTACTGTAAAGTGTAATATTGCGCAGATATTTGGATGTAAAGATATCATGTAGCTATCTTTACCTGCGAATATCCCTGACACGTGACACTTTAGAGCAGTACCATATAATAATAAATAAAAAATATACCTGGATAATGTTTGTTTTTTTTATGTCTTTTTATAGATACACCCGTTACATTGTGCGCTAAGTTGTCTATTAGTTTTAAGTGACTGTGTAAATTTCGTTAGATGAGATCTTTACATTTAAATAAATATATCGACAATTGACTCTCTTGATTTTATTGATTTCACACCGCCACCATATTTCTGGATATTTTATATTTGTTTGAGCAAAAAGACAAAATGTCGAGTGGTAACTATGCCACTGCAGTTCTATGCTTGGATATCTTATATTTGTTTCAATAAACAAAATGGCGATGGGCTGCAGTTCCATGCTATTTATCAATATAATTATCTGAAAGGAAAACCTCAAATAATATATCAGCTATTTTTCTTCCCCCCAATAACAACAACGATCAACAACAAATACCTACAAATTCAATTAATTGCAACAAAATTGGTAGCGACATGTTACTAATAAGTTAATGGACGCTCCAATTAACTAAAAGGTGGACTTTTAGTTAATTGGTAAACTATTAAACCCCAAGGGCATTCGCTAGTCTGTAATTATTATCATAGCATATTACAGTTACTATTTATACGGGTTTAAAGGTATTTGGGAACGGTTCAAAATGTTCAGGTTGTTTATTCTTAAATATTTATTTCTTTAAAACGATACAACTATTAGTATATGAAGAAATTAAATTTCAAATTAGTAATAGAAACAAACTGTCATGGTGTAAGGAATGTACATGTACTATTCTGTAGGTATTGTAAAGGTCGTATACAATATCCGAACTTTTTGTATACAGGCTGGTAGAACATTAGTTCTCTCTGGTTCCAAACAGTCAAGCGATATTCGAATTGTTCAAAATATGCCCTTTGTCAAGGGTAGAAGAATTCTGGTGTGTGACGTGATAGGTACTCGTAGTAGATATAAAGATCTCCTCTTAATTAACGTAATTAAGTCAGGAGAGCCCTATTATATGTAACAATAATCTCCTAGTGCGTTGCTGAAGAAGTCCATCTGCTATAGTATTATTACCTACTTTCATACTAAATATATTCCCTTTTATTGCCTAGGTAAATAATAAGAGCATAGTCGAACGCTGTCAAAACTACAATATAGTACAATCAATATATTGTACACTTATTTGTTAAGTATAACTAGTACCTAAACATACTACAATGCTAGTATACAGGGTGGAAAGGACATCGACGAACAAACTGATACTATGAGTTCATTTCAATACATAATTGCGGATTCACTTTTTTGTGGACTCCCGAACTGTAATCCGCTCGGGAGTCCACAAAAAAACAACACAGAAAAACATTGAAATTAGAAAAATCCGACAAAAATCATTATATTTTTGTCGTTTTTTTTCTAATTTCAATTTTTTTTTTTATATTTCTTTCATTTGAAATTGTTAAAAATCGTGACCCAATGAGATTTTTAAGAAAATAAGTGAATCATTTACTTTCTCAACAAAAATTTTGTAGGGTTACTGAAAAATTAGGATTTTCTCATGAATTTTTCAGGTTAAAGAAAAAACCAGAAAATAGTAAAAATTAGTAAAAATCCGAGTCATCATCATCATCATCATCATCAGGCTATACTAGTCCACTGCTGGACATAGCCCTCTCCTAATGAGTGCCATAGCGCCCTGTCTTCAGCTTGCCGCATCCAGCATCTGCCTGCAGTCTTTCGCAGATCGTCATCCCACCTGGTCAGAGGGCGTCCGAGTATCTTACGATATTCCTTTTGATCAATTTGGTAAAATACTCGGGTTGGCCAGGCATGAAGATTTACAGAAGCTAGCACAAAAAGCTACCCCAATTTTTTTAATAGTTTTTCAACTTTACCACAAAAAAATAAGGTTCATTTTCAATTGTACGAGAGAATCGAGCATAAAGCAATACATTCTAATTTCAGTTTAAAACGATGGCAACACACTATAAGTACATTATCAAAGATTATTATCTTAATATGTTGTTGACAGTGAACGTTAAGTATATTGTTATGATGATAATCTTTTATCGTCGGTAGGTACAATATAAAATGACTACCACATTTTTGATAAAGTAATGGAGTATCAGCTAGTTAATTAACATATTTTTAATTATTATATGTCCGGCTTCGATCATATTATGGTTTAGGTTACCTACTGATAAGGAAAATATATTTTGGAGTTGTAATACCAGAATAATTTTAATTAACCATTAGGAAACTGTAAAAGTGTTAAAGTAAAATCTAGATTTTATTTTTAAATAGTTAATTCTTCTCCTACAGGGAACCCTACGCATTTGGCCAATTTTTTATTCATATCTATAGCGCAAGAAAAAATCTTTGGGGTCATTTTTACTTGCATGGATACATTGATTTGCTTAACCTTTATATTCCCCGATCGTACTTAATATTAAGAATCGGAAATAAACTATTTGGCACATGCGCATAGAAAGTACAACAATATAAGTATGTACAATTAAAGCTGATTATAGAATACTTAGCATTGAAATAGTCTAGACTAGATGCCACGCCGTTAGTAGTCCTTGGGGTAAATCGGCTTACATACATAATCCAAATAAAAACAAAAGCATCATTCTGCGTCCGTATTCCCCAAAACTGAACACAGACGTATATAGTAAATCTACATTCGTCCAATCAGGATAAAGTCCCATGTAATGGTGTCCACAGGCGTGAGACGTCTTAGTGACATCTCTCTCTCGCGAGCGACTCTCCGTAAAGGCGCGTGACATAAAAAGGAATCGCGGTGTCGCGGTGTCTAGACCCGCAACGCGACGTACTTCAAATTGTGCCTGAATAGGGATTCCTTAAAGGGGACAACTCTATCGCCATTTATTGTATTTAAAACCTACCTTTCCATATAAAGTCTTGAACTCATAAGCGATTCTTAAACGCTGTTCATTGGTGCGTTTCGCTAGGATATGAATTATGGCTTTTTCATCTGTGCCAAAGCCTTTCATGGCCTTGCGAAGGACGGCGGCATCCTCTCGAGGATTGAAGTTACTCGCCGGCACAACGGTGGGTTTCGTCTGCAAAAACAACTGGTTTTAGTACTTGAGTGGTAGATGAAAATAACCCAATAGATTATCTTAAGATATTTTGTTAGATAGTTTTGTTGGATAATAGTTATATGGAAGGTGGTGGTTAGATGGAAATAGCATGCAAGGATTACAGACCTGAAATGAAACATTAGCTTTTATTAGTGTGAGTGTAAGTGCAATCTTATAGGCAAGACACCGACTAGGTCTCGTCTTGTTGTGAAGACCAAAACTATATTCTGCGAAATTTTAGTTGGGGTATCGTCGTCAGCATATGTGTCACGTAGGCTTTATTCGCCATGTGATGGAACATGTTTATTTGTTTTATAAAGCACGTAGTTTTTTCTCAAGCAAAGCCAGGTAAATGAAAATTAAATGAAAAGTCTTATTGATGACGCTCACAAATAGGTATACAGAAAATTAAACAGATGTACATTACTATATTTAGAAGTTTAGAAATGAGTAATATGACATTCCTTTTCCTAGTGCAACTGAAGTATCATGATAAGAACTGACTCCTTCCTGAATCGTACGTCTGAAGGACCTATGATTAACCAAGAGTGATCTAATATAACGTTTGATACCTAGATAACAGGCTTTGGCTGCGATGTCGGTTTCGTGGGTCAACTGGCCCCTAATAAGTCAGTGACAAAGATAAACGACTAGCATTTGGGTTAACTAATCAAATAATGGTATTTGTATCGTGTTAGCACTCGATGCAATTACTTAAACATGACCTAATACTGCCCTTAGGCATATTTAGAACCAGACTATCATAAATACCCTCAATATGCGTAAACATGTACCTAGCAATTTAACTTGTTAGCTCCAGTTATGCATGCCACACGATTGTCTCACAAGTGCAGGACACAATTGAAACGAATTCGTCATTGAAACACATAAAAAGAAATAAATACCGTATAACGAAACGATTTAAATCCTCGTCGTATACCAATTGATGCTCTATACGCACTGCGCATACTTGAATTCGAATTCGATGTTACAGAGGACATATTAATTGCTCGACACTTTTATCGAACCAACGGAAATGTTTATCACATCACTATTTAACACCATTACACAAGTGGATTATTGATTTGGGCTAGAGGTGAGACCAAAGGTGTATTCAGAGATCTCCACATCCATTGTAGCGGGGACCAATGCCGAGACTGAATCGTTGGTGGCTTTGATAAATGTACTGAGAGACGGAGTGAGCATAACAATGTAATTGCAGCAAACTGTTCCTTGAATAGAGTCACAGTACGAGTAGGTACTCGGCCAGCCTCCTGTGTTACTCTCAATAATATTCGTCACGAATTTAAACTGAGTTTATTTTTTAAATAGATACTATAAGAAATAGGTTGTAGTTAGCAGTGATTACAATCGGAAAAAGGTTATTTTATGGGGAAAGGATGAATTCTAAATTTTTTTTTTTTATTAAACCTTGACCTACGTAGACACTCAATAGGAAATCTGTTGTCCGTTTCTTAATGCCTTACTGACGGTTATTCGTTACCGTTCTTGATCGTGCTAGATTTCAAGGGAAGGGTCAATAGTAACTACTAAACACGATTCTTTTTGTATTTATAGAGCTATGCTAAGCTCAGGCGTCATTATGTTTGATGGTATTTTGTTGTTGAGGGCACAGACAATTTTACGATTAAGTATTCACATACATTATCTAATCTATAATATTTTACAGTAATCATCCTGCAATCTACGTTGTTATTATGAGTTTAATCAATTTGTAAATATTAAAAGTAGGTACTAGGAAAAATATATAATATGCATTACGGGGTCTATTGTCAGTATAATTTCCTTCTGTTATCTATATTCTGGTATTGGTATAATAATGTTTATTTTAATAGGTTTTCCTAAACATACGAATGGCCACATTTTGGGTAATAAGCTAGCATTATAATTACAGTACCAACAAACATTACCTACACAGATATAAAAACAAAAAGTTATTATTAGAGATCGGATAATCGGATGCATTTAAGATTGTATTCTAATACGAATTGATTTGAAGAACACCAACCCGTGATTCCGGGATCGTATTACGAATCACATGGATATTTAGTTTTAGTTAATTTAACATAACATAATACGTAATCCCGAAGGTTTAGTTAGGCAGAGTTGTTTCAGTACATCCACATTTCGCCAATTATGTTTAAGTCCCACGTGATAGGGGGCGAGCCCGTTGCCATCAATTGGGCACAAATTTAGACAACGCGCTGCCACTGGGAATTGTTGATGGAATAACGTAATATCACTTTGCCCGATCCGGGAAACGAACCCACTATCAGCAGTAGCGCTTGCGACCACTAGACCAACAAGCAGCAGTAGTTAAGTTAGTTTTAGTAAAATGGTAAATCACTCCATGACACTAATCTAGTCAACTGTTTTTTTACCATCAATATAAATAGCCATGCATTTTTACCTCATCATCTGCCTAGCCAGTCTAACCGGATGCAGCTGAATACCAGTGTTTTACTTGGAGCGACTGCCTATCTGACCTCCACAACCCAGTTACTGGACAACACGTTACCCCTTGGTAAGACTGACTGACTTTCGGGTTTCTGACTACCCGTAACGACTGTCAAAGATCTACAAATGACAACCAACCAACAAATCAGCTTAACGTGCTTTCCGAGGCATGGAGGAGTCTCGATACGTTACGAACGATCACCCAACCACAGACTGACCTCGGTAAGCGTAGCTTAACCTTTGATCAACCCTCGTGGCTGTTTTTATTTAGCCACGAGCTTCTTGTGATTAAAGTGTTCGTCGTTTTGTCAGTTCCGTAGTATTTCGACACTCAAAACCATTTCAAAATAGTCAACAAGAAGATTAGTTAAGTAAGTGTTCATCATTATTATGGTCAGTGCACAATTTGGTAATTACCATACAAACTCGAATGCGTGGGAATTTTTTCAACAGTTCCCATTATGGAATACACTTTCGTTTCGAAAATATACCAACTTCGAAGTTTGGGTAAATATGCATGCGATTATCAACTTTTGGTTATAATTACTATCCTTTGTCTCAATTTATATTTTATCAGGTTCGAATCACAACACGTTACAACGTTAAAAGTGTAGCACGGCGTGACGTCACGCGCAATTTCAACGCACTATATCGTCGACATTTTTGGTTTACGTGACAAAAGAAAAAAAACGTGCCCAGTATTTTTGAGTAAACCAACTTTCGGTCTAATCTCGACTAAATCTTTCGGAAAATTTTAAGGACACTACGCTATTATCCCCAAGTTCAGTCCCCATTCCTGCCTTTATTTTTTTAATTATAAGAAGTTTTCGCTTCGTTGAGTAAGAAATATACAATCCAATACTAAGTGTATGTGACATATTGTGTCCTAAGCAATCAATAACAACTGAAGCAGCTGTTTACAAGCTCAGGTTTCTAACTTTTTATCTATAGCATAAGCAAGGCGGCCTTCTGTAAAATTATGACTTAAACAACAATACTGCTGACAATTAATAATGGCACATACTTTTCGAGGGCTCAGGCATCACTGAAATAAGAACGGAGAGCCTGGGATCACCTTGGATGCCCTGAGCAGTTTAGGGAGGTCTAACCTGTCTTTGGAAGGAGGTGGGCTGGTGGGAATGACGGCCGCCATGGCTCACGCACAATGCTCCTCTTCAAGACTAATTGGGGAAACAGATCCCAATAGAATAGAAATTACCAATAAATATGTTTCAGACCTTTAATATATAACAGTATTACTATATAATAGAGAATCGCTGTGCTACAAAACACTAATCAATGTTTGGGTTTTAAGGTAAACTAACCGAACTTATTAATTTTATACATTATAGAAAGATTTTTGTTACAACAAACAAAATTACTAAGCATTTTTACTATAAGTGTTCAAAACCTTTTACTAAAGCAATATAACAAAGCATGCGCACTACAAAACAGTCATGCAAATAACTGACATTGTTTTGCTTATCACAATAAGTAGCTTGTTGATTAATAATATCATAAATCAAGTCGAAGAATAAGGAACCTTAATGCTTTTAAGATACAGGAAGGGTCATAGACAACCTGATACTATGAGTTAAGCACATAACTCTGGACCCCTGAGCGTTGAAAGTTTAGTAGATCAGCTTTTCCTGATTTAACACTGTAACTGCCAGACAACGAGACACAATAGAAAATGTTTTATTTGTCGGTCACCTGGTGTTTAAGATGGTAAATGATTCCTACTAGAACTTTTTTTCATTACTCTATATTGCATGATATTTAAATATAAATCATTTAAAAATACAAACATTTCCAGTCCCCCAGTTACAGGAACAGGGTCCAATCTACCCACGGTCAGGATTCCAGAGAGAGAGGAAATTTCTTATTACTAGCTTTATGAGGTGTAAGTGACCAAATTATAAAAGCAGTTCAACTATTAACATACCTTTGTATTTGCAGGCTCTGATGAATACACTTGAGAAGCTTTTTGGCTATGTTCATGATACTGATTATTTTGCTGATGCCCCTGGTTAGTTTGTGGGTAACCTGGATTAGGATATGATTGAGGAACACTAGGTTGGGCTGGCGCACCATACCCTGGGTACCCACTTTGAGCAGGCTGAGGATAACCCGGCTGAGCCGATTGGGGATAACCCGTTTGAGCAGGCTGCGGGTAACCCTGGGCTGGGTACCCTTGAGCTGAATTTGGCTGAGGATAACCCTGATTTGGTTGCTGGGTTGGGAATCCAAAGCTTTGTTGAGGATAAGGCAGTGGTACCGGGGGGTAACCAGGACCACCAGCAGGGGAAGGTTGTGAACCCACCATCACTACCACTGGACTACCACCCATTGGTGGCATTGGGTTTCCAAAGGACTGTGGGGCAGCATTGTTGAATCCAACATTAGGATAGTATTGCTGTTGTCCTGCTTGACCCTTGAAGGAAATTACAATGAATGTCAATTCATTAGGTTCCCAACATATTGATAACACTAACTATTCATAGTGATAACAAAATAAACTAAAATTGTAGCTTATCACAGCTACAATAATTATTAAAGCAAAGCTACCTGAAGCTACTATTTATATCGAATAACAACAAAAAGTAAAAGATAAGAATTCAAAGAAAACAACAGTTGTAAAATGATGTAAACACAATTAAGTACCTACAACATTTAAAATGTACCAAATATTGATGTAAAAGCAAAAGATGAGATATGATCACAGCATCCAACATTTTGAACTGTTCATTATTATACTGCCTAACTTATGAATCCCAAATAACACTTTATACAATTTAATTTTGTGATAAACAAAACAGTTGCCCCGCAAAATCGCAGAACTAAACTTTTTACTAACTAAGGCTGAACATTCACATCGTGCATTATGAAAGACCCAAAACCAAGCTATATCAAACACTACAAAACAAAGAAATACACTTACTTGCTGCCACGGATTCATTTTAATACAATTTAATTAGTTCACAACTTATTACACACGTTACACACTGAGCGGTTCTAAGCGGGTAATGCGGCTATCCCAACCAGATTGGTTATTGTGATGACTAACTACGAACGCACCGGTGACTAACTATATTGCACCATAAAATGAACACAAGAACCCGTGTGATGACGTGAGCTGTTTTCCTTCCTGTATTTTGATGGGGGGAAAAAACTACTTTCTGATAGAACTAATTCCTACAATGAATAGATGACATTGACATTTTGACAGCCGACATAGACTAAAATAGGCATGTCGAATAATGTCGATATATTTAATTCAACATTTCGCTTGATATTTTTAGTCGTGTATCGATTTCTAATAATGAGTAACGAATTCATATCAAAAATGAAATTACACTTAGTAAAAACCTGACTTGGGTCTACTCATGGACACATGATTATCAGTCATTACTGAAAAAAAAATAACGGCTTACAATATAATATACAATCTATAATATAGGTACATAATCTAAATCAGAAATGTATTTGATATGGATTTAGGTAGGTGCTGGCATAAGATTTACATAAACTAATGAGATCAGCTGCAATATACCTCATGGCGTGCTAATGATTAGGTACATACATTAAAGTATTACAATTAATAATATTATAGTCAGGTACAGACGCCAGCACGTCAAGCTACTCCAAAGTGTCAAATTTTACCAATTGTAAATGAACCTTATGCTTTTGCATTAAGGCTGAAACCCTATCAAAGAAATGTGACATATTGGGGTAGCTTGGTGTGCTGTCATAAGTCTTACATGGTCAAATTTGCAATTAACAATAAGAGTCATAATTTGGATAAACTCTTGTTATATTATTATCATTAGGAAGTCATTCAGTGAGTAATAACATTAATTGACTAAAAGCAGTTCCTCAAATTTAAAAATGTTTACAAGACAATCCTTAATACAATGAGGTATTTTATAATAATGACGGATTCATAATTACCACACAAAAACAGTATCGAATTGAGAACTTATTCCTTTTTGTTAACGAAAACGCCAATATTCTCACAACTTTTGGCTGATATACTGATATTTATTACGGAATAAATCGATAGCAACATGTTTTTGAATATCGATACTTTTAGACATTTCTCAGTCAGGCATCCCTCAGCCAATCAAAAGCCGTCGAACTTAATGTTTGCTATCTGTGTTGCCAGCTTAGTAGAATTAAATCCATTCTGGTGGAGATACTTTGTTTTCTTTGGCTGGTGGTTTTTCTGATTTAATTAATGGAAAACTAGGGGGGATCCTATTGCCACTCGCTGGACCAGACTGTTACTGAAAAATCTCTGAAGAAATAAACCAATATCACTTAGCCCGAACCGTAAATAGAACTCAGGACCTCACACTCAGCAGAAGCGCTTGGCACTAGTCTAACGAGGTAGTCCAAACCAAATAAGATTATCCGTCAGAAATGTAGCGGATAATTGTGAATCGGAAAAAAAAGTTGAAAACACTGCTTGCTGATATGACAGCTGTTTTGAGTTGCCAACCCCTACTTTTATTAAACTACTGTACTCCAAATATTACACACTTCGGTATTTTAAGCACAAAATAACTTCTTATATGATGGTTAAAAATGTATTGATATTTAATTAAAGAAGTGAATTATTTGGTTTTTAATCATCAGAATTTCATTGGGTTCATTGGGTTTGATACAAAACAACATAGTTGGCCCAATGACCGATCATTCTTCTAAAGACCTTTAATAGCATTGGTATTAGTGCAATAAGTCAGTATTTAGTTTGGTCAGTTTTAGAGCATTTTTCATGCAGTGGTTTTATGTACTCAGATATTTTGAGATTATCCGAGAAGCCTTGCTCTAATGATAAGCTGTTGATGATAATAAAATTTTGATATACTTTTAGTAGGTCTGTAGTAATAGCCAGTTGCATTAGTGCTTTTTGATATTTTTAGATAGATACGTCATACTTTGGATAGGTACTCAAGTATGATGCCTTACTAGATAATTAGTAGGTAATGTCTCAAAGAAAATGTGAATTGCACAAACTAAATAATTAATCCAAAAGCAGTAAAGAATCACATAAACACTGCAAAAAAAATAACTAGTTTGGGTTTTTAAGCCAAATGAGTACCTAGTTAGTATGAGGAACAAAATATTTAATTATTTAAAATTGGAATTGAATGTTTTTTTTCCAAAATTATGGACGAGGAATCAACCTTAAACTTTACTTTCTGCGCAACTACAACTTAAGTACTACTATATTTTATATTTCGCTTTTTCAAAAGTCGTAAATAATATATGTTAATGTATAGATTTGAACTTTGGTGTTTGATATTTTATGTCCTGCACTATGTTTTCAGTCTCGCTAGCTTAATTAGCGTCTAGGGTGTCAGTATACGTTTACTTAATTGCTTTGAAGAATTTGAATAGATAGAAATTTTTACAAACAGATTTGAATAGTGGATTAATAAAATGTATGGAGCTTCCTATGAACAAGTGATTTTGTTTAGACTAAAAATTATGAAGGTATTAAGTGGAGCATGATTGTGACAGTTTGTTACACCTCTCTGTCGCTGGTCGACCCTGCCGTGCTTCCCCAGGTAACTGGGGATCTCACCTAGCGAGATCCGACCACCTAGGTGTTGTGAAAGCGCGCTGAGCGTCGACGCTGTTCGGCAGCGTATGCAAAAAAAGTTATGCTACAGTGTCGCGGCGCGCCTGCAAAAAAGACAAATGCAATCAGTCACATATTTGGGTTTAGTTTGACTAAACCCAACATTCACGTCAAACATTCTGCCGAAAAATATTAGGTCTTTACCTATGAAATTGCCGTAAAGACCTAATAATAGGTCTTTACCTATGAAATTGCCGTTTTGTATGAAAAAATTTAAATGAATTTTTTTCATGTATTTTTTATTTGTATTAATCGAAGTAATCACCCATGCAATCAATGCATCTTTGCCAACGCAGTGGCAGTTTATTGATGCCCTTCTTAAAGAAATCAGCTGGACGGGAGGCAACAAATTCTTCAAAGGCATTTTGTACTGCCTCTCGGGTATTGAATTTTTTTCCCGCCAAGAAGTTATCCAAATTCTGGAAAAAGTAGTAGTCAGTAGGCGCAAGGTCTGGTGAGTAGGGCGGATGACGGAGAGCTTCCAACCCCAGTTCTTGCAACTTGGAGACCGTCTGCTGTGCAGTATGAGGTCGCGCGTTGTCGTGCAGGAGCAGCGGAGACGAGCGATTGACCAATGCTGGTTGGAGATGTGCCAGCTTCTCCATCATTGTGTTCAATTCTTCACAGTACACATCTGCAGTAATGCTCACCCCGTTTGGTAAGAAGCTGTGTTGAATCACACCGGCGCTAGACCACCAAACAGTGACCATCACTTTTCTTGGGGTAAGTTTTCGTTTAGGGCATTGTTTAGGTGCTGAACCAGGATCCAACCAACTTGCTGAGCGCTTGCGGTTATCAAACAGAATCCATTTTTCATCGCAGGTAACAATGCGGTTCAAAATTCCTTCATTTGTGTGTCTGTTGAGCAGTGCAAGGCACGTCTCGACGCGTACTTCGCGCTGGCGATCATTGAGTTCGTGGGGCACCCATTTGTCAAGCTTTTTTACCTTGCCAATTTGACGCAAATGGACCAATATTGTTTTGACGCTAACGTCGAAAGCTGCTGGTAATTCAGCCGTAGATTGTGTATCATCAGCTTCCACAATCGCCTTTAATTCGTCATTGTCGACCAAAGTCTTCGGACGACCGCGAGGTTCATTTTTCAGGTCGAAATTTCCAGAACGGAAGCGAGCAAACCAATAACAGGTAGTGCGTTGGTTTGTAGTGTTAGCTCCGTAAACGTCGTTGATGTTGCGTGCCGCTTGTGCCGCGTTGCTGCCACGACGGTACTCATATTCCATAATTACTCGAATTTTTAACGTATCCATGATGACGAAAAAGATTTAAATGCGATGAAAATGTAACACTAATCAATAAACAAATGACTACTTTTGGAAAAAAAAATCCATGTTTTTAAAATAAAATTAATTTGAAATTAGAATTCTTAGCCAAACAAAAAATATTTTGATTTGAAATGGCCAGTACTGCAGAACGGCAATTTCATAGGTAAAGACCTAATATTAGGTCTTTCGACCTGAAAAATGAACCTCGCGGTCGTCCGAAGACTTTGGTCGACAATGACGAATTAAAGGCGATTGTGGAAGCTGATGATACACAATCTACGGCTGAATTAGCAGCAGCTTTCGACGTTAGCATCAAAACAATATTGGTCCATCGTGCCTTGCACTGCTCAACAGACACACAAATGAAGGAATTTTGAACCGCATTGTTACCTGCGATGAAAAATGGATTCTGTTTGATAACCGCAAGCGCTCAGCAAGTTGGTTGGATCCTGGTTCAGCACCTAAACAATGCCCTAAACGAAAACTTACCCCAAGAAAAGTGATGGTCACTGTTTAGTGGTCTAGCGCCGGTGTGATTCAACACAGCTTCTTACCAAACGGGGTGAGCATTACTGCAGATGTGTACTGTGAAGAATTGAACACAATGATGGAGAAGCTGGCACATCTCCAACCAGCATTGGTCAATCGCTCGTCTCCGCTGCTCCTGCACGACAACGCGCGACCTCATACTGCACAGCAGACGGTCTCCAAGTTGCAAGAACTGGGGTTGGAAGCTCTCCGTCATCCGCCCTACTTACCAGACCTTGCGCCTACAGACTACTACTTTTTCCAGAATTTGGATAACTTCTTGGCGGGAAAAAAATTCAATACCCGAGAGGCAGTACAAAATGCCTTTGAAGAATTTGTTGCCTCCCGTCCAGCTGATTTCTTTAAGAAGGGCATCAATAAACTGCCACTGCGTTGGCAAAGATGCATTGATTGCATGGGTGATTACTTCGATTAATACAAATAAAAAATACATGAAAAAAATTCATTTAAATTTTTTCATACAAAACGGCAATTTCATAGGTAAAGACCTATTATATACCGAAGGAGGCGAAGCCCCGTGATAATAAGCTCCGATCCAGAAACGAACATGATTGTTAGTATTGGAAAATATTTTGAGAAAGAACGTTATTATGTCTAAACATATATCGTGATGATCAGTATTCAATTATTTTATTCGGCCAAACTTCTGATTCATTACCTGCCTGCTAATAAACTGACGCTATTGCGCCAACGAAATACCCCCTCGATAGCGGAGTTGGCTATGTACATATTGTTGATGTGTTCGTTTCAAAAACTAAGAATACTCTTAGATACTTGGCACATACCAGCTGTGAGGAAATGTTGTTTTTGAAGACTTTTTGCTCCAGTTTTACTGTTTATGATTCTACAGTAGGAAGCAAAACGCGACAAAAAGTGTTCTAATGAATAAACACATTTGATTAGATATCCAGGTATAATAAGAAAAACGAAAGTAACTGAGGAATAACAAATTTACAATTTGATCTGTAACTTTTCACCTCACTTGTAGTTCGTAAAATAAACTAGACTCGTATTTTAACTTTGTATTAACACAAATATAAAAAATAAATTAACGATTAAAATCGAATAGTGAAATAATAATAGGTACCAACCTGTTAGGTACTGTCCCACTGCAGGGCAAAGGCCTTTTCCCATCTAGTTAAAGCTTGCTCAAGCGGGTTGGCGATTTCAGAAGTTGGAGTTATACCGTCCACTTGGAATATGATAAAATATCATGGGTTTTAATTTTTGCGCGGAAACCTATTTTTTTTCTAGAACCCCTCATCACCTACATATTTACACTATTTTAGGGAAGGCTTATAAACATGATAATGGGTAGGTATGATAACTTATTTCGATGTAGGTATCGATATAGGTACTGATAAAAACTATCGTATTAATTGTGGTATTTTATCAAATTTACTGACGTATCTGTTTAATTAAGATTTTAGATATTCTAAATTGTGATGCTTAAATACGCTTAGCCCAACATTCTTACATATTTTTTGTCTGAACCCTTTTTCGACATAAATGTAGTGTCATATTTCTCCGGAGAAGATACTGTCTCCTGTTATACAGTGAATAACACACATTGTAAGAGAGAAAGAAAGAGAGAGAGAGAAAGAGAGAAAGAGAGAGCGAAAGAGAGAGAGAGAGGGTGCACAGGAGACAGGGTGACCAAATACTCTGCTATTATATATCATTAGTATTCTATTATTTTACATATTCAGTGTGTGATCGTTGCTGGCAGAGGCCTAAGGCTATAAAATTGTTTGTTTGGTTGATCGTAGGAGGTAATCTCTGGAAGTACAGATCCGATTACGTACACTCTTTCACTAATAGAAAGCAACACTATCGCTGAATTCCACAGAGTTTTAATCACGGAAAAATGCACAGTTGCTTTTGTCCATGGGAGCGGAGCCGCGGAAAAAGGCTAGTATACTGTATTCGCCCCGGTATGGTCGATAATTTTGTCTTAACTATATTACTTATATTTTTACGATCAGCTATTGTCTACCAAAAGAAGAGTTCCCTATTCTAGATTATATTACAAACTGTGAGTTGATTCTGAAATAAAAAAATATTAACATTAAAGGTAAAAACCCGATTTGAAAGAATTAGAATAGAAATAGAAATAAAACACACAGCCGACTGACAGCTGACTACAGATATGATGGGATATTTGTTTTTTGAGACAAGCTCGCTATTCAGTTTACAAACCACTGCAACTCCTGAAAGCCAGAATCAACCCAACTACCAGTAAAGCGTCTAGTCTATGAACCCCACGAGTCCCGGAGAAACGAGTCAACAGTCTTGTATCTCGCAACGAAATTATTTAGAAAAGAATAGCGGTGCAGTTAGAAAAATACTTAATTTCCATTTCCCTCCATATCAAGGAGGGGACAGAACAGAGCTAGGCTAAGATTATGGTCATATGGTTAGCTTACCCGACCAACCGGTACTACTCTAGTTATGCCCGTATCTGGGTTTTGTCGAGGAAAATGTTGTCAGTAGTAAATCGACCGCGTCGATCCATGTACCGTAACTACTCACAACACTTTCAAAAAGTTATCGTAGAGCAAAAAAAGAAGATTTTAAAGCTAGGCTACATACACCATGTTGCTTAACCTTAAACTTTGTACCCGAGGTTTTTAAAAAAACAGCTGGCAATTTATTGATCTCACACATTTAACCATTTAGTGCTCACACCCAATTTAGCCTGCATAAAAAGTTAGTAAACCTGCGCGTAAATGAATTTCAATAAAAAAAAACATAGCACATTCAATATTTTTTGCCAGAATTATGTAAGTATGTAGATGTAACCTACATGTACGAGTATTATAGATAAGATGAGACTTTAGCCAAGATACAGTGCTATTCTGTAAAGAGTTAGGTGGGGTGATGGCGAAATGAGCTGTCATGAAATGAAATGATATTAATTTTCGAAAAAGATGAAAAAAACCCTTAAACGTCATTAAATTGAAAAACAAACATAACATCACACCTGTAATCCTAGAAAGTTAGACAGAAGCGTACCTATAGTACACCCACTTGCACAAGTTATGTTTAAGTCCCATCTAAAAGGGGGGCGCCACCCGTTTCCATCAACCGGGCACAAATCCAAGCTCCTAAAAGAAGAAAAAGAGAGGAACAAAAATAGTTGAATAAAATTAAAACTTGTCCTGTATATCTGTTTTAATGTATGTTCTATGTTATGTGTGTCAAATAAATTATTATTAGTATTTATTATTATTATTATTAATTAGATTAGGTCGGTGTTTCCCTACCTCACTACTTAATCTGAGAAGAAACACCGAAAGGTCACAGTCTCAATCTCTTTTGAAGTCCAGACATTATCTTGGTCAGATCATGTAATAATCCCATACCTAAACTACGGATCGTCAGTTCACTCCATCTAAGATTTCGCGTTGTAATTTTACAGAATCGACCAGCGGATCTCGCTTAAAGATAGCATAGATATTTTAGTATCATTATCAAGCCAACCTTAGTCGAGCTATCATGTACGATTTGAAAGATAAAGTCGTTTTAGTGACCGGTGCTTCGAAAGGAATTGGTGCTAATTTTGTTAGACAAATACTGGAGGAGGATGTTCAGGTATTGTAAACATTTTTATTTATTATTTTGTGAGATTACGTGATAGTTTGTAAAAAAAAATGGGAACTGTCAGTGTCACCTGATTCTAGGTAAAGACAAAGAATAACTTTTTTTTGTACCTCTTTTGTCATTGGCAGAATGGTCGACATCGGCTTTGTTTGCCATCATAAGAAATAGAATAGAAAAGTTTTTGTTTTTTTACTAACCCATACTGTCCCACTGCTGATGCTGGACAAATGTCTACCCCAAGTTCTTTCAAGTTTATTATCCCGCAAAAATAACATTATCATAATCGATTAGCTACTAATATTTTGTATGATAATTATCATTTTATATTATCGTCAAGTTACTATTTACGTGTTCTAATATTACTTACTACATGAACAGGGTGACAATGACAGGTCACTTCACCGCTCATTTCACCTAAGTTTTAAGACTTTAACGGACTTAACCGGCTGTTTTACCATTTCTAGATTATAAAATAGCGAGTTACACTCTAACAAGGTTCCTAGGGTTCCGCACGTTTTTATTGTTTACGACAGCTTAACTGAGTTTGTAAAGGGTTTTTACCTATTCCTAAAAAAATATAACAATTAGAGACCCTGTTTTTTGCCTTAAAAAGTAGTAATTACAAAAACCTCCATTAACAAGATTTTATTTAGATATTTAGGAGAAAATAAAAATAAAAAACATGTTTAAGAATTGGAAAATGCAACCTTTTTTAAGATACTCCTATTTGAATTAGTTACCCCATATTAAAATTTCGGCATAACAATTTTGCATTCAAAATAAAAATATGATTGATTTTTTTTTCACTTGCAATAAAGTAATGAAAGCATGATTAAAACAAATCCAAATTGCATGTCGATAGCATTAGTAATTCGTGACATAATCACCTGTGACAGACATACAGATATATCAAGTCGCGATCTCAGGTTTCTTTTTTACCATTTCGGTACGTAACCTTACTTAAGACTTATGTAAATATGTAGGTACCTATTTGGCTAACAATATCCTCCCGATTTCACGCTTCATGCTCCGACGTGTTAAGACATTATTTACTCAAATATTGATTAACAATTGAATGATAATGATGATGCACCACTACACCGACGAACTGCCTGACATCAGTCAAGACGAGATCGTGTTAGCTCTGAGGCAGCTTAAAAATGGAAAAGCCCCCGGTGAGGACGGAATAACATCAGAGCTTTTGAAAGCTGGAGGAGCCCCTGTTATAAAGGAATTAACGAACCTCTTTAACACCGTCCTTCACAGTGGGAGAACTCCAAAGGCGTGGAGCAGGAGTTTGGTGGTGCTCTTTTTTAAGAAGGGTGACAAAGCCCTTCTTAAAAATTATAGACCCATCTCGCTCTTGAGCCATGTCTATAAGTTGTTCTCACGAGTGGTCACGAATCGTCTCGCCAGGAGACTCGACGAGTTTCAGCCGCCGGAACAGGCCGGGTTTCGAGGAGGATATGGCACCATAGACCACATTCACACGGTGAGGCAGATTATACAGAAGTCCGAAGAGTATAATCAGCCCCTGTGTCTGGCCTTTGTGGACTATGAGAAGGCCTTTGACTCTGTCGAAACCTGGGCTGTTCTGGAATCCTTACAGCGATGCCAAATAGACTATCGTTATATCGAGGTGTTGAGATGTCTGTACGAAGCCGCGACCATGAGTGTCCAAGTACAGGGCCAGCAGTCTAAACCGATCCAATTGCGCAGAGGAGTGAGACAGGGGGATGTTATATCCCCGAAACTGTTCACAAGCGCGTTGGAAGATATGTTTAAGATGCTGGACTGGAAAGGAAAGGGCATAAACATAAACGGCGACTACATCTCACATCTACGATTCGCAGATGACATAGTCTTAATGGCGGAGTCGCTAGAGGAGCTGAACCAGATGCTGGACGGCCTAGCTTCAGCCTCGCGACGTATCGGTCTTGGCATGAATTTGGATAAAACCAAAGTCATGATCAATGGCCACATTGATCCAATACCGGTCGTCGTACATGGCCACCTTCTCGAAATCGTTTCCGAATACACTTACCTCGGGCAGATTCTGCAGTTAGGTAAAAACAATTTCGAGAAGGAGGCCAAGAGGAGGATCCAGCTGGGCTGGGCAGCGTTTGGGAAACTGCGCCGAGTCTTCTCGTCATCCATACCGCAATGCTTGAAAACGAAAGTTTTTAATCAGTGCGTCCTACCCGTCATGACCTACGGAGCCGAGACATGGACACTTACGGTAAGGTTGGTCCACCAATTCAAAGTCGCTCAGCGAGCTATGGAGAGAGCTATGCTCGGAGTTTCTCTGAAGGATAGGATTCGAAACGAATACATCCGACAGAGAACCAAAGTCACCGACATAGCTCAAAGAATTAGCAAGTTGAAGTGGCAGTGGGCTGGCCATATCTCGCGAAGAACCGACAACCGCTGGGGTAAACGTGTTCTTGAGTGGAGACCGCGACTCGGCAAACGTAGTGTAGGACGCCCTCTGACCAGGTGGGATGACGATCTGCGAAAGACTGCAGGCAGATGCTGGATGCGGCAAGCTGAAGACAGGGCGCTATGGCGCTCATTAGGAGAGGGCTATGTCCAGCAGTGGACTAGTATAGCCTGATGATGAATTGAATGATAATATTGGTTAGTATAGGTACCTGTATTGGTACAACTTGTATCTATCTACACAATCAACGGGATATCGTAATCACATCTTACATACTACTATCATATCATTATCAAAATCTCTTATTTGGATAACACGAAAAGATAATATTGTTGTCCTGTGTGGAGGTATGTATTGTATTTGTTTTTGCACATATCGTATCGAATAAATGCAAGGTAAAGTACCTAATAATTACCTATGTTCATCATCTGCCTAGCCTTTTCCCAACTATGTTGGGGCTGAATACCAGTATTTTACATGGAGCGACTGCCTATAGTGACCTCCACAACCCAGTTACTGGGCAACACGATACTGGTTGTCAAACTTTCGGGCTCTGACTACCCGTAACGACTGTCAAAGATCTACAAATGACAGTCGAGGCACGGAAGAGTATCAATATGTTTCGAATGGTCACCCATCCACAGAATGACCTCGGCAAGCGTTGCTTAACCTACGATCAACCTGTGCGGCTGTTTTTATTTAGCCACGAGCTCCTCAAATAATCACAAGTGTTATGTTCATGAAATTACTTCTGCTACTTACAGGCACATCTACCACCATTCTTGTTTTTAGCTACATTTATCATAGCTTCATTTCTTGTAAATTTTTCTGATAGCATGAACGTTCATGAATAATTATGAACCACTTATAAATAAAAAAGCATCAATCAGCAGCTGTTCTGTACATTCATTGTATTTGTCGTTTCAGAGCTGATCCCATAATATATCGGTTTTATATTTATAAATAGGTTTTATGCACCCTTAGCAATTAACTAACAGTAACTATCTACATATAAAAAATATAATTTACGTGGCTTCGCAAGACAATTTCTTCAATAACTTCTGACGTGTATAAAAAACGTATTTAATATCAATAACGTCCTCTGCAGCATGTGAGGATCCTGGACGTAGACGTGGGATCAGGAGAAATACTTCAAGACGAGTTGAACTCAAAATATGGCGAGGACAAAGTGAAGTTCGTAAAATGTGACGTCACTAACGATGCCCAGTTTTACAAAGCTTTAGAGGATGCCAAAGAAGATAAGGGTTATATAGATGTTCTGGTCAATAACGCGGGAGTCGCGGATGAGGGTAAACTGTCATCAATTCGGAGACTCATCGAAATCAATTATGTAAGTATTATTTCACACCAGCTCCATATTGAGAGACGACCGATGTGGCGCGGCGGGTGAATGTCCGCTTGCGGCGCAGGAGGTCGCGGGTTCGATTCCCGCCTTGGAAGAAATGTTTGTAGATCATCTATAAAGATTTGTCCGGGTGTTCTGGGTATTTGCTATGTATAATAAAAAATATGTATCTATGCAATGTATTGTGTTAAGTATATCAGTCATCTAGTACCCCTAACACAAGCTCTACTAAGCTTGGGACTAGATGATACTGTGTGGATTGTCCAGCATTATTTATTATTTATATTACTAATAATAATTGCTCCATATTATCTATCTGGAAACTTAATCCAAAGTAAGTCATTACAGCCCTATGGTCTAGCTGAGCAATAATATAATATTATAACCCGCTGGTGGATAATGTGTTTTGAATTTCTATCGGCACGGTTGGCGCAGTAGCTGAGCGATCGACTGCTGCGCCGCGTGTCGCGGGTTCGATTCACGCACGGAACAAATATTGCATTTGCGTTTGTGAGTTTGAATGTTTTTAAACGCATGCACGATACAGCAGAAATCCCTGTGGGGAATTTAAAAAAAGAAAAAAAATGTTTGTATTAAACCAAAAAGAACTCATTTGAAAATTTAATTGCTCTCACAGGACTGAAAAGTAGATATTATTATTCTCCTTGGGGATAAAGATGTATTTGTCTAGCTTGCATATTCGATATATTATATATTCCTTCATTATCTCGAAATTCAATATGGCGCCTGTGGCATTAGACACTGCTTTATCCCCTTGTTGCATAATCTACTAGTATTTGTACAAAATACTAGTAGGAAAGCCACACGACAGTTTTTCTTTACCAATGGGTCAAACTAACATAGATGGCCACTCATGAACACACCCATCCGATAGACATGGAGATTATCATACTCTGGGATTGCAATTTTTCACCCCTAAAATGTAAAAAAATCACGAAACTATTAATACATGAAAAGAACAAAATAAAAAAAAGAATCACAGGAAAACCCGAAAAATTCATCCGCATCACTGTCAACAGGTAACTTACCCAGAAAATTGAGTTTTATGGAAAAACAACCTTAACACCCACTCATTAAGTTCATTTTGAGCAACAAATTCGACAATTTTCTTGACTTTTTCGTTGGTGACTTCGACTTAACTTACTCTAATCAAAGTTGATTCTTGTTTATCTAAGTGGAAATTCCATCAAAAAATGATTTGAATATGGAATAGGTTAGGTGGTGTAGATACCAACGGTCAGTTCGGTAGCAACCAGGACACATATAAGTAACATTTCCAATCCCACACTTCCTGCTCACTTCCGGCCAATTTCTATCCTTCCCTTTTTATCCAAAGTGCTCGAGGCCTGTGTTCACAAACAATTCTCCAATTTTGTTCATTGTAACTCTCTTATTACCCCTCTTCAGTCTGGGTTCAGGCCCGGGCACAGCACTGTTTCCGCCCTTCTGAAAGTGACTCGCGACTTAAGGGCTGGACTGGAAGACACCAAACTTACTGTACTGGTGCTAGTCGATTTTTCCAATGCCTTTAATACCGTCAGTCACGATATCCTGTTAGCCATTCTGTCCTATATTATGGTCTCTCCTAAAGCACTGGAATGGTTCTCTACTTATCTTCAGGAACGCCAGCAGTCGGTTCGTTCTGGGGATTTTTCTTCTAGTTGGTGTGGATTGGTAACTGGCGTTCCTCAAGGCGGCATTCTTTCTCCTCTTCTGTTTTCAATTTTTATAAATCTTATTACATCAGAACTGCAGTGTGCGTATCATCTGTATGCAGATGACCTGCAGTTATATTGTCAGGGGAGGGTTGATGAGTTACCTGATGCTATCGGCAAATTAAATAGAGACTTAATTGCCATAAAAGCCTGGTCCGATAGATTTGGCGTAGCGGTTAACCCGAGTAAGTGCCAAGCTATCATTATTGGGAGCCCTCGAAGCATGAGTAGAGTAGATGTTGCAACCTTGACACCAGTTCGGTTCGATAGTACGATCGTCCCAATTAGCAACGACGTTAAGAACTTAGGTTTGCACATCGACAGTACCCTGAACTGGCGCACTCATATTGCTAGTGTCAGCCGGAAGGTTACAGGGACGCTGCGGGCTCTGTATCGTCTGAAGAACGTCCTACCATCCAGTACAAAGAAAATGCTTGTGCAGACCTTAATCTTTCCTATTATCGATTATGGTGATGTGTGCTATTACGACCTGAATGCAGATCTCCTCAACAAACTTGACCGACTTCTTAATAACTGCATTCGATTTGTTTTCAATCTGCGCAAATATGATCATGTGTCCGCACATCGGTTGCTTCTAAAGTGGTTACCCATACGTCAGCGCCGAGAGCAAAGGGCGCTTACCACCTTGTTTTCATTTCTTGTCTCTTCCAATTCCCCTAGTTATCTAGCTCCTTATTTTCAGTACATTTGCACCAACCACGACAGAAATCTACGTTCCTCCCATAACCGTCTTCTTCAATGCCCGACTCACCGTACTGACTTCATCCACAATTCTTTCTTCGTCCAAGCTATTTCTCTGTGGAATGCGCTCCCGCAGGAAATCAGGATTGCAACCAGCCGATTGGCCTTCAAAGTTAAAGTGCGTGAGCATGTTCGTAAGAAGTTGGCAGTGGTTTCATCACAGCGCTAATGTTTTCTCATTAACTGTTCTTATTGTTCATGTATGTGTTTGTGTATATGTTTATTTGTGTATATGTTCTATGTAGGTATTATATTTATAGTTTATAATAATATATATATTTCTTTTCACTTTTCTTTTAAGAAATTGCACCTGCCACTGTTTGTCTCTGCATCACCCAAAGGTTGACTGGTAGAAAATGCCTATGGCATTAAGTCCGCCTCTGTACATTTGTGTGCTTAAAGTATTAAATAAATAAATAATAAATAACATTAAATTATATGTTTCCAGATAGCAGTAATAAACGGCACCCTGAAAGCTATTGAGTTGATGCGTGAGGATAATGGAGGCAGAGGCGGTGCTGTCATAAACATCTCCTCAATCGGAGGACTGATTCAGGTGTCACCGATGTTTGCCTATTCGTCTTCTAAGCGCGCGGTCATGCAGTTCAGCCATTGTATTGGGGTAAGTCTATATTGGTACATGTATAGACAAATGAATCCCTATTTCCCTTGGTCACGTCATCACGCGTGAATGGCTGGACCAAATTCGAAAATTCTATTTTTCTGTTTTTTTTTTGTAAGGAGATTTTTTTGAAAGAGAGATCAATATTCTAATAAAATAAAATAAAAAAAAGCTTAGCGGGTTTGATGAATGTGAGTTTTAACCATAGGTATACCGTGTGGCGCAGTTAGTATCTGATATTTCTAGACACGAAATTATTGATGAAATTCTATCACCTAATTTGTTATTTAGCTAGCCTTTTCCTTACTATGTTGACTTCCATTCTAATAGGATGCAGCTGATTATATACCAGTATTTTACATGGTGCGACTGCCTATCTGACCTCAACCACCCTGTTTCTGGTTAATACGAGACCTCATGGCAAGACTGGTTACTTATCCATAACAAATGTCAAAGTTTTACAAATGACAGCCGCGAGCAATGGTTTAACGTGCTTTTCGAGTGACAAACCCAGCTGCCATTTGTAGATCTATGACAGTCGTCACCTACGGGTTGTCACAGTCAAAAGCTCGAAAGTCTGACAATCAGTCTTACCAAGGGGTATCGTGTTGCCCACTAACTGGCTTGCGTAGGTCAGATAGACAGTCGCTCCATGTAAAATACTCGTACTCAGAGGCATCCGGTTGGACTGGAAGCTGATCCCAACATAGCTGGGAAAAGGCTACGCAGTTGATGAGAGTCATTCTTCTCTTACATTCCTCGTACCTGAATGTACTCAAAAATGTAAGAAAAAACTTTTCAATTTTACAGCGAGCTCCTTGTGCGCGTACCGGTGTGAGAGTATTGACCATATGTGTCGGGGTCACTGAAACAGCTATACTGGGAAAAATAAAATGCTTAAATAAAACATTAGACCTGGACGCACAAAATGTTTTAGGAGAACATCCAGTTCAAAGGTTAGTTTTAAAAGAAAGAAAGAAAAAACATTTATTCAGCACAGGCTTCGGCACACAACGACTCAATGATGATCATCATCGCACCGAATGTGGGAGTTCCAATCATGCAAATGTCTTAGGATAAGTTCAGTGAAGATAGGATCAGTTTTACTTCAGTATTCTGATTCGTAGGTACATATTTTTGACATATTTAAACAAAAGGAAATAAGAATTACCAATACTTTTTTGAAAAAATGTGTATCATCATCATAGTGCTCAACTCGCAGCGAGGTGGTAAGACCCAAGCTAACAGTGGTTAGGGATCTAGAGTGAGGAGCCTCTTCACAATGCGTATAATGACGACACGGTTGGCGCAGTGGCTGAGAGATCGACTGCTGCGCCGCGTGTCGTGGTTTCGATTCCCGCACGGAACAAATATTTGTATGGCCTACAGGTAATAGTTCCGCGTCTGGCTGTTCGTGTATGTGACTTTAAATGTTTGTAAACTCACCCACGACACAGGAGAAATTCCTAGTGTGGGGCAACGTTAAAAAAAAATAAAAAAATAAGACGATCGCCTTCTGCATAATCATCATGTATAAGTATTATTAGGAGTCAGAAAGACCAAATGAATCGCTGGTTTCAAAGCATACTATCCTGAGGAGAAGAACGGGAACATATTTATCTGATTTTATTGTAAATCAAAAGACTGAAAAAGAACCCATATAACAGCCAGTAATACTCATTGACTTATAATATGTATTAACTTAACTTCCAGAAAACGAGACACAATAGAAAATGTACTGTTTGTCGGTCACCTGACGTATGTGGTATTAATAAATTTATGTACAAATAAAAAGAGCCGCCTTACCGTACTACCTCGTTAGTCTAGTGGTCGGAAACGCTGCTGCTGAGCACCAGGTCCTGTGTTCGATTCCCAGAATGCGCAAAATGTTTATTGGGTTCTTTCATAAGGGATTTCTCAGTAGCAGCCCGGAGTCTGGATTTGTGCCCGGTTGATAGCAACAGGTTCGCCCCCTTTTACATGGGACTTAAACATAACTGGCGAAATGTGGGTGTACAATGTTCTACCAGTATACCCTAGGGTGATTTCTCTGAGTCTAGTAACATGACGTAATGCTAATCAACATGTTTCACTTGTTTTCTAGCGTTGAATCGGCCGCACGTGGAATAATAGACATGTTTAAGCAAGGTGAAAGTGCCAGCATTTGGTTGGTTCGAGCCAATGAACCTGCAGAAGACATAACGTCCCACATCTTGAAGGCAGATGCGGAAATTGCTCAAGTTATCGCTGGTACATCGGAATAAATTGCAAGACCATTACTGTTTGCACTTCAATTAAAATTATGATTTCGTACGAGATGATTTTTTATTTAGCAGTTGCACTGGTGTTTTGGCCGTATTGATTACATTTTCATTGAAAAACCTTTGACGCCCGTCACTGGCAGATAACTTATTTTAATTTTTAATGATTAAAATAATATATATTTTAAGATATATACTTTTACTATTCAAGGAGTATATAATACGTATAATTATAATGTATGAGTGGATAAAGCGCCTGCCATTAAATGTATACCAAACACTTATCGCAATTCGAGATTGCGTTGATTTTTTGTAAAGTATTTAAAAGTGATACGATTATTCGGGTCACTTTAGATTATATAATTTATGTCGAAGGAAGCTATGAGTAGAGTTGATTGTTGAACATTGTCGGCTTATTACTAATTGGAAACGTCAATTAGTAAACCTACTTGGGTGAAGTCGATACAGGAAGTGGCAGCACTGAGTTACTGGCAACATTGACTTTTGAACTGGTGGAACCTTAACGTTGGATTGAACTTTGGATTGAACTTTTGAATGGCGACACGGGTGCGAGAGGTGTGCATCCAGCATGTATGATCATCCTGACGACGAGATGTTTCCATGTGCTTCCGACATATATATTATATTTTCACACTACCTGCTCCATAATATCAAATTATATATCATACATCCAAAGTAAGTCATTATAACCCTAGCAAGCCAGCCACCCTATACAACCGGGCACTAGTATTTGTTTTACTACTTATTAGCATGCATTGTATTACCTACATTATAATCAGCTGGTCGTAAATTTGTTTTGAATTTGGAATCTCAAGTGAAAGTGTGTATAAAACCTTTTAGGTGAAGAAAAGAACTCATTTGTTGAACGAATTGCTCTGCTTATTATCTAAAAAAAGATCAAATTTTCTCCATTGCACATGAACCTTATTTCTTTAGCGATAAAGTTGAAAAACTATCAAAGAAATCTGGCACATTGGGGTAGCTTGATGTCCTATGTACATATTATGTTCAAACACGCGGATAACTTTGATATCGTGATGCTGGATACATCAGATATATTTCGTATGTTGTAAGATAGATGTCGCCACAGTGAATACACGCCAAGAATAGGGATGTGTCCTAGGTAAAAATATATTAAGTTTATTAAGTCCGTCAGTAAGATTACCAAAAAATATTAGACTCGTATTTTTTGCTTACTCAAATCAATAAAAAGTGACAATGATACTCGTATATAATACGTATCCAGTATTTTTGAGTAATCCAACTTTCGGAACAATCAGAATTTTTAAAGATTGTAATCACTCGAATACAATAGGGTAGTCCTATTGTATTCGAGTGATGACAATAAGCAATGGTCGGTTCGGCTGTTTGAAACCGGGTATATGTAGATGTAAGGCAGATTGAGCCATGGAAGAGATTACTAGTATCGTATTTTAACCATTACTAGCTTTTGCCCGCGGCTTCACTCGCGTTAGGAAGTGGGAGGTTAGAAAGAGACAAAAAGTATCCTATGGCACTATAGTAGCAGGTAGTTGAAGGGATCTCTTCAACTTTTGCATGTAAAAATTATAATGATTTATTTTTGTATGCCTATAATAGGCTGATCATAGCGCACATTAACATAAAACATGTCCAACCACTATACCAATGTATCACAAATAAAATGTTTCTATTTCTAAGGGTTTTTAGGCATTTAGGAGACGAGCACCTGCACCTGGCTGATAAAAAACAGCAAACCGGATAAAGACATCACTTTAACAATGAATAAGGCGTTTGCGAACTTTGCCAACGTCTCAGAGACGATTGAAGTTTCTAAAGTTTCAAATCAAAATAGGGATGTGTCCTAGGTAAAAATATACTAAGTCTATTCGGTTCGTCATTTAGATTACCAAAAAATATTGGACACGTATTTTTTGCTTACTCAAATCATTAAAAAGTGACAATGATATAGCACATCAAAGTTCAGGAGAAGGAGCTTGTGAGGTCACTGTGCAGTAAGGCGTGACGTCACATGCAATTTCAACGCACTATATGGTCGTCATTTTTGGTTTACGTGACAAAAGAAAAAATACGTGTCCTGTATATTTGAGTAATCCTTCTTTCAGACCTATCAGATTTTTTAAGGACATGATTTAAAGATTAATCAAAGAGATAGAAGCACATACTATATATTGGTGACCGAATCAATAGTGATTCTCGAATGAACAGCACTTTTCCCGTAAAAAATAGGACACACGCTTCGAGGGACATCCATCAAAATAACATTAACATTGCTATAAAACTGCATATTAATGATGTTTTTAACTTGTGCTGTGCGACCTTGCTTCTTGCCAAATTTCGTGATTCTTGGTCAACGGAAAGTATCCCATAGGTTTTGACTTGTTTGTGAGTGTGTTAAAATAATTATGTCGCATAGATAGGCGTATTATTTATTGCGTTGAAAACCTTGATTTATTTAGAATTTCAAGGGACAGCAGCGGTGTAAGTTAAAATCAAATGCGTAGGGTATTTCATTTCATCTTTAAACTTCCACGCGTTCCTGAGAAAATGGTAATGTTAGATAGACAGACAGACAGACGGACAACGAAGTGATCCTATACCTAAGGGTCCAGTTTATTCCTTTAATGGTACGGAACCCTAAAAAGCAGGACATGTGCGAGTTTAAAGTCGCGTGGAAAAGGATTCCGCACGATGATTGTTTATTACTTAGTCTGTTACCAATAGTTAATCCATCCATTCATCCAATTACATTACTTACCTAGTAGAAAAATGTTCTGCCATAAATTACTACTAAAAAAGTTTGTACGCACAATATAGAGAGATTTACTTATGGTATTTAAAGAACTCATTTTTTTTTACACGGGGAAATCTTCAAAAGGCGCCTGGACTTTAGTGGCAAAGACTAGGGAGTGTGGGATTCTCACCTCACGAAAACCGACCTGGTGATCACCAGCAGCACATGGAAGCTCCGTTACCTCTTAAGAGACCACCTCGAGGCCCTCTCCGTGCAACGCCTGTTAGGGCACATCCCGGAGGAGACGGTAAAGGTGTCCCCTGAACCTCGCTGTGCAGGGCGACACGTGATCACTATGCCACCGTCTTCCCTGAGGTCACTCGGTGGGTGAACAGAATCCCCACTCTGAACACCCGCGATCCTACAATCCCGCATACATCAAATGATTGATGATGTTGCCTCCCCGACGCCTTCTTCTCCCAGCGGATCTTTAAATACCATCCGCTGAGCGGGATTATCTCTCATGATCCCTAGACCTAGACTTCTTATTCTTTGTTTTTCCTGTGAACTATGAGTGAAGGACTATTTTTCTGTATTTATTTTTCAATAATTTATTAGGCATAGTAAATTTGAAACTAAATGAGAAACGGATAATTTTCATTATCTTACTGAAATCACTTTAAAACTATTTGAATTAGAAGCATTTGGTATTTCACACGAAACACATTGTAAATCTTTAATTTAAATTTGCTAAATTGTCCCCAAAATAAGAACGAGCTAGGCATTATTTATAAGTGTCAAAAGTGTATAAGTGTCTGTATTTATAAGTGTGTGTTTCTTTGATAGATTTCCAACTTTATTGCAAATACTAAGGTTCATGTTCAATTGGGAAAATTTGTCAGTTTTGGGTAGCTTGATGTGCTGGCGTCTGTACAATATACAATAGAATACTTTTCATTATTTTTTAATATTTAATATAGCAATAAAACTATCATGTACATGAAAATAATAAAAAATAACAGAGCATCGAAAAATTCATACGCATCACTGTCAACGGGAAAAGTGCCCAGAAGGCTGGCAGCATTGCCACGTTGAATGGCGATGCTGATTCTCTGGTCATGTGAAAAGTTGACTAATCGGTTCGCGATTTCCCGAAAAACTAGGATAAACCATTAGGGTTGGCAAACGGCTCTAGCTCTTAAGTATTTATTATATTCTATCCTAAAACAATAGAAATTGATAAGTAGTGAGGATGAAGCTCTACCGAGATGTATACGAATGCATTTATTGAGAATGATGAACAACTCGGTTACCTTAATAGCCTGCCATATTAAGGGAAAATAAATAATAAATAATGCTGGACAATCCACACAGCATCATCTAGCCCCAAGCTAAGCAGAGCTTGTGTTATGGGCACTAGATGACTGATATACTTAATACAATACATTACATAGTTAGATATTTTTTATTATACATAGGTAATACCCAGAACACCAGCAACAAATCTATGCAGATCGTACAAACATTTGTCCCAGGTCAATAGGCAACAGGTCAAATTGTTTAAAATGACGTCGTGAACTAAAAAAAATAGTGTTATTGTACGATAGTATATTAAAAAAAATATGAATAAAACGTCAGCATCGTATTTATATATAATTTAGGTGAAGGCTAACGAGACCAGCCAGTTATAAAGTTAACGCCACACAGTTAGATATACATACTTACTTTTATAATATCGCTTTATTGGCATCTACAAGTAGTAGACCAAACTGGTTGAGAGTTCTATGATTAGTGTTAGTTATTATGATTAGATTTGTTGTTTTTAATTACATAGGTCAATCAAATCTGAGCGATTGGCTGCTGCGCTGCGTGTCGCGAGTTCGATTCCCGCACGGAACAAAAAATTGTATGGCCTACATTTAGTTGTTTCGGGTTTGGCTGTTTGTGTATGTGGGTTGAATGTTTGTATACGCACCCAACAGGAGAAATTCCTAGTATGGGGCAACGTATAAAAAATTGAAAAATAGTTATCTATACAAATACGTAAATCAAATTAAAGTGTCTGATTGATATATCTAAATAAAAGCTTTTTTAGTAAATGCTTATGAATGTTTAAACGGTAGTTATACCAAAAAACCTGTCTGTCCTCTTTTTTAGGTAATCTCGGAAACGGCTGTACCGTTTTTAACGGACTATCACTGGTAGATAGCTGATGTGATATGGAGTAACTTTTATTTTAGAAATATAAGTAGGGATCTTCGCAAAAAATGAAAACACATGTTTGATAAACTCCACAAGGACAAACTCGCGGGTGCACGTAGTTTCAAATAATATTTTTTTATTTATTTCTTATCTTCAAATAATATGTCATTATGTATATTGAGTTTGAACACGTACGTAACATAGGCCGATGGAAACATTTTTTCCTGTCAAGTGCCGAATATACACATGTGTACCACACGCCCCAAACTGTTTTAAACTCTATTTGTATTTCGTTAAGGTTTAATATAATTCAAACGATTTTAATGTTTAGGTCGTTACAGTGGTTGATAGGTTAAATTGTAGGTAAAGTTAAGTATTGTAGGTAGAGCCTGTTTTTCCTCAGCTATAATTACCTCATATGGTCATCTTTATTTAAACTAACAGCTACCTTGAATTTAAACATCGGTATGTAAAGCCATGTCTACACTAAATTCCATCGTGAAATGATGAATAGTTGTGTTTTACGGGTGACCTGAAAATTGTTACAGGTACATCCTGAAACTTGTAATAACTAGTCATCGCTCACGTAATTTTAGATGTTTTTCTTTGCATCACCCAAAGATTGACTGGTAGAAAATGGCTATGATATTAAGTCTGCCTTTGTACATTTGTGTGCGTAAAGTATTAATACTTTTTTTAACTGCCTCGTTGGTCTAGTGGTCCATAGCGCAAGTGCTGAGCGTGAGTACCTAAGTTCGAATCCTAGGTCGGGCAAAATGTTGTTGAGTTTTTCCAATTGGAATTTTCTCATTAGCAAGTTGATGTCAATAGGCTCGCCCCCTTTTAGGAATTGGGGCGAAATTTGGGTGTTACTACAGGTGCACCTCTGCCTAACTCTCCGGGAAATCCAAGCGCGAAGTTATGTTAAATATTTTATTCTGAGTTTCTTCTCAGAGAAGTCACATAGCGAAGCACCAACCTAGTTTAAACAAATATTTTACTTATTGACATGTAAAAACCTATTTACAGAAATAAATAACATTTAAATAACACATTTCTTCTTTCTCAGCCTACCTGTTGGTACCGATAAAGTTAACTTTAAAAAAGGAACTGGCTGGTTTTCCCATGCAAAACAATTGGGAACGTAGCGGTTGGCGTTTCTGCGAAAATGTAAAATAGCGCAGTAGCTCAGTTAGTGTAGTGTGAGCCATCTTTAGGTTCTTCAATAATTATGTTCTGTATGTACGAGACAGCTTGTATTAAGCAACACTAGTCTGTAGGTTACCTTGCTAATAGATAGATACGTTTTCGCGTATTTTGTGTCTTGTCAGAACAGTTTTTGATTTCATGGTACGTGGGTGTATTTGTGTACCAGTGGATGAACGCAGAAACATAAATTTGATGTTCCAAACAGTGAATTTTGTTTGGGTTCGTCACTTGAATAATTCGTTATAAGTATCCGAAGTAAGTGATAATTTATTTTATTTATTTTGTTTATTCGTTGTTTATACATACATATAAATTACATTTTTATATATTTCAATATAAAAAATACAAAAACATTTAAAAATATAAAAATAGCAATCCACCGATGGCAGGAGCAGGCTCCAAGATACCGGCGGTTAGGGTTCCTCACAATGCGAGCCGTATCGAGGAGTACTGCCTTCAGGTCTTTGATCCAACCGTGTAACGAGAGCTTTGACAGATGTTCGTCGAGGCTTTTAGCCAGTAGGCCATTGGTCGTTACGACGATCGGCACAATGACAGGCTTTCACGAGGTTCTCGTCATGTAGAATGGTGACATCAACTATTACTGCGCGGCGCGCATATATTCCTGTCAGTAATGATAGACCGATCCCAGTACAACGTGACATGGTCATCTCCAAGAACTTGGTCGGGCTCATACTTGTAGTACGGCACCTCAGATTCCACAAGCTTGTACCTCAAAGCAAGTTGCTGGTGGATAATCCTGGCCACTTGGTTATGTCTGTGCAAGTATTGGCCGTTAGCCACACGAGAACAGCCAGAAATAATATGTCTTTTTTTACTTTTTTCATTTAAAAATAACGTTGCCCCACACTAGGAATTTCTGCTGTGTCGTGGGTGCTTTTACAAACATTCTAAGTCACATACACAAACAGCCAGACCCGGGACAACTACCTGTAGGCCATACAAATATTTGTTCCGTGTGGGAATCGAACCCACGACACGCGTCGCGGCTGTCGATCGCTCAGCCACTGCGCCAACCGTGACGTCGTGTCTGATGGACTAATTATATTTATTTATTTATTAAGGCTGTAAACTTACAAGTTTATTTTCCCTTTATTACTTTTATATGTAGATATTTATGTTAACAAGAGATATAAGCAGCAAACAAGTAGCAGACACTATCAGCGCAAATATTTAAGGGCCTGTATAACTTCGTTGACCTTGACCATACAACTGCGTCTCAGTTTTGTCACGGTAATATTATAATTATTACCGAGGTTTTGTGCGTCGAATAGAGGGTGATCTTTTACAGTTTTTCGAACGTATTTTTTTGGGAATAATAGCAAAAATAATGCTCAAAGCACTGGTAAATATAAATCTAATCGTATTTAGGTTCCCACAATTTAAAGTAATGAGAAATGTGGTTATAATAGCTTAATATCTAAGACCGCATTTTGCGCTGTAACTTTATATTATTGAACATATTTCAATGTTTTTTCTTGTAAATATATCCAGGATCCTTGGCTGTATATTATGACGATTGACACTTGTATTTTAATTAGAAATAAACTCAATAAGAATTATGTGTTATGTATGAATAGTTTTATTTTTAAGTTTAAAATTTACATAATTAGATACAATTATAATATAAAACCAACTATTTACATATATCCAAAATCAACATAAAATAAATAGCCTACAAAGAAACCCAGGCATCAAAGTACTTTAGTTAAGTATTACGTGTTATTAAGTTTATTTATCAGGATTTTTTTAGTAGCAGCGTGGATTTGTGCCCGGTTGATGGCAATAGGCTCGCCTTACACTACATGTAGTACCAGCCTAATACTGTCCCACTGCAGGGCAAAGGCCTCTTCTCATACAGAGAAGGCACGAGCATTAATCACCACGCTTGCTCAAGACGGGTTGGCGATTTCAGACTTATATTAATTATATAAGTTTCCTCACGATGTTTTCCTTCACCGATGTCAGTGATGTCTAAGATAAGCTTAGAAAGTACATATGAATTGAAAAACTCACATTGGTACTTGCCAAGGTTTGAACCCACAACCTCGTGCACAAGAGGCACACTACATGGAACTGTCCTAATTGGCTAAAAGTGGGGCCACTGCTTACCTCTCTCTCTAAAACGACGTGACGTTCTGTCTATGTTTAGTTTACAAATACAGTTACTGAGAGAAAATGGTTATAAACACTTCAATTTACTGTTTCATCCCTAAAGCGGGTCCTTAAGTCATATGAAGCCATCGCATTGTTAATATTATCGCTACTCAAACACGAGTACTAGGAGGCAATAGATGGGTACTTTATAATTATATCTATATTAGTCTAAGATCGTGGCAGATCTAATGACTTTATTGACATTATTACTTGCAGATTGACTGCGGTTAAGATCAGTCGTGATCCGGAATCTAAGCAGTTATCGTGAATTTAAAAGAAGATGTTCGAAGTGAGAGATAAAGTGTTTTTCGTAACTGGAGCTGCTGCGGGGATCGGAGCCGGGATTGTCAGGGCATTTCTGGAGGAAGGAGCGAAAGTAAGTAGTACCTACCTTCATACAGTATTAAGAAGGTTTCGTGAATCTTCGCTAATGTTTTTATCATTAACACGTTGAACGCCAAATGACCGACAAACAATACATTTTCTATTGTGTCACGTTGTTTGTCAGTTAAGGTCTCAACTGATTTAATTGATTGATTTAATAATGTAATATTAATTAATTACTCATGCAAATAATTATCCACAAGTGATATCGAAGTAAGACATGTTAAGTATATTAATTAATTAAATAAATAATAAATAATGCTGGACAATCCACACAGCATCATCTTAGCCCCAAGCTAAGCAGAGCTTGTATTATGGGTACTAGATTACTGATATACTTAATACAATACATTACATAGATATGTTTTATTATACATAGTAAATACCCAGAACACCTGGAACAAATCTTTGTAGATGGTACAAACATTTGTCCCAAGGCGGCAATCGAACCCGCAACCTCCTGCGTCGCAGGGGACCTTTACCCGCTGCGCCTTAAAGGTCGTCAAAAAATTAATATTAGATTATGGTCAGAAGGTGCAGTCATTGTTATTGGATTCATTTATTAATATGCAGAACGACTGCTGAGCATGAGTTTTTTATTTAATTGAGTACAGAAATACACGGCACGGCAACACTAAATGTAACAAATATAGGTACATAATCTTAATATCTATTTAACAAAACGAAGACCTACAAAGCTGTACAACTTTTTAGACGCATCAGATAAAGGAGCAGATAAAATTTCAATAAATAAACCTATATTGTTTTTAATTAAACCTAAATTCATCAATTAATTTATCTCTCACGGCCTGAAACCGGCCCCATTCCGTTAAAAGATGAACAACATCTTAAATTATATGACACACCTCCTGGGTCTGGTCACGGGAATCGTCACGTCAAATTGAATAAAACCTAAAACTGAGCAATTATTTACTATTGTTTGTAACAAACGATTAACTTACGAAACGAGACTGACGTCTTATATTGAATTACCCCAATAGCCAATCAAAATATAACAGTTCTATTTATTTTGTGATTTAGGTCGTCAATTATCCTATCGACTCCAATAGGATAAAACCGGGATAATATAATAAGTGGAGCGCCTGCGCTCATTATTTAAACAATTAATTCTTAATTGCGAGTTTGGGTAGTTAGGTTTTTTAAAGCAAGGCGTGTATCCCACTTGCGTCGTCTATCCCGTTGTAAAATCTATAGTTGGGAAAAGGCTAGACAGATGATGATGCTTGGGTGATTTAGGAAGGTATTGTGTAGGATTTGTGTTACACGATTATAACAGATTTTCCACCTAAACGTGGTGCAGTACTAATGCCGTGCTGAATGCTCTGTAATATAATGTTAATATGTAATTTCAATATAGTACGGTTTGGAACCCTTGGTAGGTGACTCCCACTCGCTCTTAGCAATTTTTTGAGATCCTTCACCACTTAATTAACGCTTAATACTTCTTTCCAGCATGTGGCAGCGCTTGACGTCGATATCAACAGCGGCAAAGCATTAGAACAGGAACTGATGGCTAAGTATGGAAATGATAAAGTGAGGTTCTATAAATGTGACGTCACATCGAATGATCTGGAAGCAGCATACGACAATGCGGCCAATGACTTCGGGTACATAGATGTTGTTATCAACTGTGCCGGAATCATGAACGACAGTCCAAATGCATATTTGAAGGAGATTGATGTCAACGTTGTTAGTATAATTTTTCTTTAGTAATAGGGTGGTGTCCTTTAAAATTCTGTTTGGTCAAAAATACTGGATACGTATTTTTTCTTTTGTCACGTAAACCAAAAAAGACGACGGTATAGTTCGTCGTGTAACACTTTTTACGTATAAGTGACGTCACGAGCCCCTTCTCCTGAAATTTGATGTGCTATATCTTTGTCACTTTTTATTGATTTGAGTAAGCAAAAAATACGTGTCAAATATTTTTTGGTAATCTAACTGACGGACGAAATAGGCTTATTGTATTTACACCTATGACCCATCAATATTATCTTTTTCGATTGCTTTGGTAGTCTTCTGCTTACAAGTTCTACTGCTAATAATGAGGTCTTGGGTTCGAATCCCTTATTCGGGCAAAGTGTCATTGTTATTGGGTTTTCCTATCTGGAACTTCGCCCACAGTCTGGTTTTGGTCCTGGTAGTGGCAGTAGGCTTGCCCCCTAATACATGAGACTTAAACATTGCTAGCAAACTGTTAGTGTATGTAAAAGTACATCTCTGCCTTACCTTCTGTGGAATACGGCCGTGATGTTTTGTTTTCATGTGTAATATCTTATAATTTGATTAATTTAAACGAACAAATCTGCAAACGTTCTTTGTTTCTTGAATTCGCATCATTTATGATGTCCTCGTATATTTTAGAAAGTATTCCTTTCGTTTGCGGATTTTTTATACTGTAGTCAGTGTGCCAATGTATTGCGTAAAAATAGCATAATAATTTGCTTATCCTTGATTAGAGGTTTAATTTTAAAGTTCATTTAAAACCAAACGAATTATTTTGGAAATTGACTTATGAATATGCAATTTCAAGTAATAAGACTATGTTTTTTTAAACTTTGCCCCACATTAGAAATTTCTCCTGTATCGTAGGTGCGTTTACAAACATTCAAACTCACATACACAAACAGCCAGACCCGGAACAACTACCAGTAGGCCATACAAATATTTGTTCAAAATACAATTATTGTGTGTTTTTTCCAGACTTCCTTGATTAGAAGTTCGCTCAAAGCATTCGAATTGATGCGCAAAGATCATGGTGGGAGAGGTGGCACGATCATAAATATTTCATCCATTGTGGGGCTGTTCCAAGCCCATCTTCTACCAGTGTATACGGCCACGAAGAGCGCTGTGTTACAGTTCAGCAATTGTCTTGGAGTAAGTAAAGCATGTACTTAACAAAAAGATGCAGTAAATTCAATTATACGAGATGCCTTTAAATACCCATGAGCATAAATAGAATACAGAAAAGTGTTTTACTATAAGTACGTGAAGCGAAAACTTCGGATCTCTTTTTAAGAATATTGAGAGCACGGAGAAGTGAAATTTGACATAGATAAAGTTTATATCGCTTTAGAGTGAAAAGCTCGGTAATGCAATTTAGTTAACTTTTGTTTTGTTACAAATTTGGAGTTGCCCCACACTAGGAATTTCTCCTGTATCGAGGGTGCGTTTACAAACATTTAAACTCACATACATCGGTGTATGTCTGGTCTGGTTGTTGGCAACCAGACCCGGAATAATTACCTTTAGGCCATATTTGTTCATACATATTTGTTCCGTGCGGGGATCGATCCCGCGATACGCAGCGCAACAGCCAATCGCTTAACTACTGCGCCAACCGTGTCGTCAAATTGAAAATAAACCTTACGCTTTTGTAATAAAGTTGTAAACTAACAAATAAATTTCACAACATGGGATAGTTTGATGTGCTGGCCTCTGTACATAAATCTCGCCTTTTACCACATCACCATTACATACTGATTGTTTCATTTACGTTCATACATCTAGTCATACAAATTATTTATCTACAAAATTGAAATATCAGTTGGAGGTTATTATTAGGTTTATTACCTAACTACTATAACGTCTAACGTTAAGTTTGTTACACCTTACTCAAGCACGTAATTACTTAAGTGTTATATGATAGTTTCTACTCTTATTTGCAGAATGATAATATTTTGATTGTATTCTATCATTGTGTTAAGATTGTAGTGTTTATTGTGAGCAAATATTTTTAGCCTTATTTTATGTCAATTTCGTGTAATATTTATCATTTTGTGAAGCCTATGACTTTTATGGTTATGATCATCGTTCCAATTTTTGCTAGGACTTATGAAGATTAAAATCATTATCATTCTGCCCTTACCCTCATTTATTTAGGGTCGGCGTAGTATGTCTTCTTCTTCCGTAGATTTTGTTAGCCATCATCTCATTAGTCATCCATTAGACGACCGTTGGACGCGGCGAGCGAAGGTCCGCCTGCGACGCAAGAGGTTGCGGGTTCGATTCCCGCCTTGGGACACATGTTTGTACGATCTACAAATATTTGTTCCGGGTGTTCTGGGTATTTCCTATGTATAATAAAAATATCTATGTATGTAATGTATTGTATTAAGTATATCAGTCATCTAGTACCCATAACACAAGCTCTGCTTAGCTTGGGGCTAGATGATGCTGTGTGGATTGTCCAGCATTACTTTTTTATTTTCTTATTTTATCTCCTTTCTAGTCACTCAATCACAAACCGATCCGATCTGATCTTTCACACAATGCATCCCTCGTTCCTTTGCTCTTCCTCTACTCTTGTAACCCTCCTCATTCCGCCTACAAATATTGAATTAGAAGTGGATGAATAATGATTTATTCATCCAATTCTTCCATCACAAGTGATAAATATTCCTTGCTTGCTATTCAAAGCGCATCTTTTTCTAAGTCAGGTTTTTTTTTTTAACTTTGCCCCACACTAGGAATTTCTCCTGTGTCGTGGGTGCGTTTACAAACATTTAAAGTCACATGCACGAACAGCCAGACCCGGAACAACTACCTGTAGGCCATACAAATATTTGTTCCGCGGCGCAGCAGTCGATCGCTCAGCCAATGCGCCAACCGTGCTGTCAAATCATAATTATTATTCCTTCCAGAAAGCGCCACATTCCACGCGCTCAGAAGTCCGTGTACTAACAATATGCTTTGGATGCACCGACACAAGTTTGTTTAGCGCTTCTAAAATGGGAGGATTTGATACGGAAACAGATGGACTCCTTATGGGAACCATGGGAAAATTACCAATGCAAAAGTAAGTTGGTATAGAATAGAATATGCCTTTATTTGCTTAGAATTCAGGTACATACAAAATAGAATGGTAAATAACATAATAAGATCCGTGTACATTCTGCCTTGTAATTATATACTTTAAGGAACTTAATAGTTCGCAATTTTGTTTTTAAAGAAAACGTTGCCCAGCACTAGGAATTTCTCCTGTATCGTGAGTGCGTTTACAAACATTTAAACTCACGTACACAAACAGCCAGACCCGCATTTGAATTTTCAAGGACTTAAATCTTGGTAATTAGTACTAACCAATTCGTTTTGTTTGTTAGCGTTGATACTCTGGTTGGATATTATCAGGTTCCTATGACTGCAAAAAAAGGCTCTAAATATGTCAATATAAGGGGATTATTTTTGAATAAATGTATAATATAGTTTTATAAAATACTAGCTGTCCCAGCAAACGTTGTTTTGCCATATAAAATGTTTGGGGTGGACCACCCTTAACATTTAGGGGGATGAAAAATAGATGTTTTCCGATTCGCAGACCTAACCGACATGCACACAAAATTTCACGAAAATCGGTCTAGCCATTTCGCAGAAGTTTAATTACAAACACCGTGACACGAGAATTTTATATATTACATGGATGGTCAATTATAAAAACCTAGTGCTATCAAAGAAGTAGAGAGTAGTGAAATTGTACAAAAAGTTATAAGTAGGTACTACACTGAAGATTTTATTTTATTATTAAGCTAAAATTATCACAAAAAATCTTTCAGGATTGAGTCAGCGGTGGCTGGTCTCGTTCACGCATTTAAACACGGCGCCAGCGCAAGTACTTGGTTAGTGACGTCAGACAGACCTGCTGAAGATATCACCGGGAACGTCTCCAAAGCATACGAAATCATGAGTCAGGGTGTGTTTAGTTAAATATAAACAAGTTAAAAAAGGTTTATCATAATCGGTATACCTACTATGGGTACTATTTATATCGCGGTATACGTTAAAAGATGGAATCTTAGGTACAGAGGCCAGCACATCAAGCTACCCTGTCATAATGGCTAATCTGTCAAATTTATTTGATGGTTTTTCAACTTTATTGCAAAAGGATAAGGTTTCATTTTCAATTGAGAAATTTTGACAGTTTGGGGTAGCTTGATGAGAAAGCGTCTGTAATAATATTAACACTGTATTTCAAATTATATGTAAAAATAAGCAATTGATCAAATAAAGTATTTTTAACTAAAACATGATCATTTTACTGTTACTAATAATATACCTACCTATATAATATAATAATATACCTCATATTATAAGGTAATAGTAATAAGGTCAAAATCTATGTATCAGTTTGACATTTGATATTTGACAGTATCTTCCAGAACAAAACTGCAAAGGTATAAAACATACGAGTCATTTTTAATAAACTACGAGTACATAATGAATGACCCTGATATGTCAAATGTCTGGGTATATTTGACCTCTGACGATTTGGTCAAGGTTTATTAAACAGAATGAGCTTCATGGCTGGTATGTGAGAGATGAATCTGATGCTAACTATGAGATACCATACCTATCAAGATCCTTTTAGATTTTATTATAACCATTTATAACCAAGTTTGTGTTAACATCCGTGTTTCCCCGGATTTGTCCTAGTTTAGAGGGTGTCCGGGGAGCGTCCGGGCGGGGTTTCATTTATCGTCCAGGTTTTAAAGTTAAATAAATAATAAATAAATATTGCTGGACAATCCACACAGCACCATCTAGCCCCAAGCTAAGCAGAGCTTGTGTTATGGGTACTAGATGACTGATATACCTAATACATAGATTTTTATTATACATATGAAATACCCAGAACACTGGGAACAAATATTTGTAGATCGTACAAACATTTGTCCCAAGGCGGCAAAGGAACCCGCAACCTCTTGCGTCGCAGGCGTACCTTCGCCCGCCGCACCACATCGGTCGTCGATAATAGTTAGTTTAAAAGTTAGTTATAGATAATAGTTATAATTTTTAAGCATATATTTTATTATAATAAAATTTTTGACTGCTAATATAGTTTCTCATGCTAATCTGTTTTCGGTCTTTACAAGACATCGTCTAAAATCGTATGCAAATGAATAAAAATGTTGATTTTGTAAATTAGGTATAAAAATCACAACATTGTTTTCGTTTATAGAGTAACTTAATTAAAAAAACCAACTGTTGACATGTCCGGGTCTTAAGCTCCAAAATCCGGGGTCATTGCGCTTCTTGTCCTGGTTGGTGGATTTTTGAGATAGCAACACTATGTTTAGTTGTTGAGTTAAAGCCTAGTCAGAGGTTATAAATACGTATGTACCTAAACAAAATCGTTTAAATTATTTGATTTCAACTAAGTAGGAAAGTCTTTCATGTTTCCTATTGTTTAAAGAGCATCGTAAATTAAACACAAAACTCATGCAGTAAATACTTTTATTTTTAAAAACTTCTTATTATCATAACTCTTCGTAATCATTGTTTTGAACGTGAAATTATGTACCTCTGCTTATTACAGCTATTATCCATCATTATTGTCTTCCAGGATAACACCTGTTTCTGTTTAATTAGTATCCGTATTCAATTATATCGTATCTGATATGGCGTAACGAATTGGAGGAAAAGAAAACCAGAGTTCTCATTTACATTATGGAAGACGATACAAACGTTCTACTCCATTTTGTCTAATAATCCTTATAATTACAATTACCTTAATATAAATTATTAAAAGTATTATAAAAACAATTATACTGACAGCGATATTTGACTAATTTCTAACAAAATTGGCGCGCACTTACCGCCATTTTATTTGACGTCATAAAATGGCGCCAAATTTTACAGATTATTTTATTGAGCTGCCATATTTTATTATCTATTTCAATAAACGACTGTAACAAAGTTTTAAATTAAAAAGCTTTTAACATTAACAAAATTATTGATTTCCTAAAAATAAATTGACCTTTTTGGTCAAAATAATTAATAAATAATATTAATAAAAGTTTATAAATTTGATCTTTGTTCTTGTTACCATTATGATCAAATGATTACCTAGATTTCCGCTAATAGTTAACGCGATATAATAAACTTTAATAATTTCCTTGGGAAACAAACATATTATATCACTTCAATACATTTCTAAGATATGAATAGTTTTTTTTTAGTTTTTTATTTACATCGTATTTTATTCGATAGGATAAATACCATTACTTTTGATGTTCCTACAATAAGAAAATTCTTCGAATGTTTTAATAGGAATATTAATAGAATATCTCCGTTATTTCATAAAGCTTGCGATATAGATTTGTTTATTGTTAAGTTAAACGTCATCTGTTGGGCGACAAACGAAATAAGAGTGCCATAAGTGGTCCAAAATAAATACAAATTGAAGAATCATCTATCAAGAGATACACACTTATAACATTTTTAATTTCGTTAATTGAACATGAATATTCTTATAAAAATGGCAGTTTTATATCACGTATACGAATTTAGAGTAACATTTAGAACACAGGTCAACGTTTATTCGATTCCTTCAATTAACAAATTAGTAGAAATTATTGCCGCGAATTTATTTAACACGATCTTTACCACGAAAGTGAGACACGAACATGTTAATTTCTTTCATTGAATTATATCTACATAACTAATTTTAAAGACTCACAAATATTCAACAGAGTACAAAAAAAGTTGTCTACTGTTCCTCCGAATACGCAAGACATCAAAACTGCATACCGTTAAAACTCACAACACAACAACAAATTAAATTCGTCTGAATACGCTTATTTTGCGATGCCAATACATTATCATAAAATCCTCTATATCTATTTCCAGTGACAATAATCTACTCAGCATGTCTATTTTATTATAAAACTCTATGGTATCCAACTCACACAAGCACATTAGCACATTATTCACGAATAATGTTCGTGTATCACTATTTCGCAGTAGACTCCAATATACCTATATAACAATTAACAAACCTTGATTAAGAGACACTACAAATATTTACACCTCACCAATCGATTACGTTACTCGAATTGTGCCTCATCCAATCGGCCAATCATACAAATTGCTTGTGCGTTATCTGTGGGTAATCATCATAATCTTGATATCTCACAGGGGGCGCTGCTTGCCACGGCAAACGTCAACTAAACGTCACTTTCATATTTAGTTTCCCATTCTCCCGCGTTTCAAGATAATCTGGCCACACAGAGTATTTCAGGCTTCTTCGTAATATTTTGTCTTATTTTTTCGAATGAACACATTATTAGCAACCTTGCATTCTTGTTACTTTCAGTATTGGGATACATTATTCAGCATAGGTCACGCGATGTCTAACTTAAAAGGTAATACACGAATACGAATCGTCGAAACAGAATTTGCGTGATTGTGATCATGCAGAAGGTTAAAACAGTGCTTGAATAATTTCTCAGCTGTTTACAAGAAAGTCAAAATAATCAGATATCGCGTAACGCCATGTTGGAAATAATAACACATTTACGTATAGTAGGTACCTAACTATTACCTTGGTAGCAACATGCAGACTCAATTTCAGAATGAGCCATTTGAATTCCTCGTATCGCAACTATACCAAGATAATAGGTACCCCTACTGTCTTTTATAGCGGTATATTTAAATCCCCAAAAAGTCTTTATGGTCTACAACATTGCCACTTTGATGAGCGGAAGCCCCTAATGATCAAACAACTCATTCTTAGCTTAACCAACTCCTTGTCAAGTTCATCATTTGAAACATATCCATCAAACAACTCATTTATATCAAAGACACGTGTTTGGGTCAAGCCAAGTCTTGGCCGCCGATTGACAGCCCTTGGTCCAAAATTTATATTCGCACTTACATTATCTACTTTATCAATAATCACATTTATTTACATTATTCTCATAGACATTGTTCTCGAACAATTTATCGTACAATTTTCTATGAGGACTTAACAATTTTGTGTGTCCACAAAACTTCAATTCAAATTCATTATGCTATACCCTCAATCAACCAACAATTGACCCACTACTTAGAGGAATCGGTCAAACATATCTGACTACATGGCTACCTATGAAAGTGGTCGTCCACTGTTTCGTAATTTGTATAAAGTATTGTTTGGACTCTGCGCGGGAGATCGGTCACACAGTGGTGACGCGATCTATTTCCACATATCGCACAGAGTCCTCGCTTGGTCAGCAAATCACTTCTTTTTCATCAAATATGGCGGTGTCTGAGGAGAGGCTCTTGAGTCGCTGTTGTAAAGCGGAGCGACGCCGACGGCAGGAGCGTGCTGCCGCTATCTGCAAAAATAGACAATATTCTATTAACATGAGTATGTGGTATGTCTATTCGGAGCATATAAAGAATTTTACATAATGATATAATGTTCCACCAAGAAACCATTACACCAGCTTCTCTGGTTTAAAACGAGCAGGACTTGGCTTACTTGCGCAGTTAAGGGGTGCCTAAATTCCAAAATACAAATAAGTGATTCTAAAACATACCACAGCAAAAGCGGCGAGCATAGTCAGCGCGAGAAACATGACTGCGTAATGCGCTGGCACTCGCAGAAGCGCAGAACAATGCGCGAGACGCTCATCTTCGCCTCGCGGGCAGTGCGGTACACCGTCGCACCACAGCGCAGCCGCAATGCAAGCGTCCAGAGACGCACATCTGTACTCGCATTCACCTGACAGCGCGAACACGCCGCCATGGGAACTTGCATGTCTGGAATATAGGAATACAGAGAGATTATAGAGTATGCCAGTCTTTAATTTGGTTCTTATTTGTATGAGTATATCATTAAGAGGGTTAAAACGCATTGTGACTAGCAGAGAGATGGATGGAAGGGTAGGAAAGAGTTGGATTGATTGTGTGAGTGATGGGGGTGATACAGCCAACATGGGACAATGGAAAAATAAATCAATTTGCACCCCAGGTATGATGAGACGAGGGCAACCACTAAAAAAAATATGCTTTTAAAAAAATTAAATCATCATCATCATCTGCCTAGCCTTTTCCCAACTGCGTTGGGGTGACCTTCCGGTCTAACCGGATACTACTGAATACCAGTATTTTACATGGAGCGACTGCCTATCTGACCTCCACAACCCAGTTAAATAACTTCCATTTAAAAAAAAGTATCAATAAAAAAAACTTACCTTCTAGATAGTTCCAACCAAGTAACAAAGTAAGAAGCAGGTTCTACAGCAATGAGTTCTACACTCAACGCCCTCGGCCAGTCCAGATCAAAGTGATCGGATGCCGAGGGGGATGCGAACACGTGACGCGCTAGAGGATCCACTTCTCTAGACCAGCCATCTGAAAATACTTCTACCATGTCTTCTATCTGAAACGGATAAAAAGAAGATTGCGATTAAATTTTTCTTTATTAAGTAATAAATAATAAAAATAAATACCAGCCTGTTACTGTCCCATTGCAGGTCAAATGCCTCTTCTCATACAGAGAAGGCACGAGCAATAACCATCACAGACTTATATTAATTATAAGTTCAGGTTTCCTTACGATGTTTTCCTTCACCAATGTCAGTGATGTCCAAGATAAACTTAGAAAGTACATATGAATTGAAAAAGTCACATTGGTAATTGCCCAGGTTTGAACCCATAACCTCGTGCACAAGAGGCGAGGCTTAAACCACTGGGTAATCATGGCATTATTAAGTAATAGCAGTTTTAATCCGAAATTACTATAAAATCTTGATATAGAGAATAGAGAAAGCAATGGTCGTGATGAAGAAGAGGAGAAGGTGAAAGAGATGCCTCACTAAATAGAGCGCTTAAACAGAGTTGTAGCTCTTTGGTACAAGTAGGATGTGTGTACACATGTCCAAAAGCTTGTGCTTGTATATGATCTGGTTTTGGTCTTTACTGACGCTGATAATAATAATATTTCCTTAAGTTTTCCGCAATTTCATTATTTTCCTACGTTGATATTCCGAAGAAATCAATAGAAATCAATTATACTCCATGATTACTGTTAATTTGACAGAACAGTTGTTAGTTTCCCAGCCTTCATTATTGAAAAAAGGTCGGCGAGTCAATGATTAGCTACGAAGTACTGATTTGTGTGCTACGTGCTACTACTATAGATAAGCCTATGGGAATTATTTAACTAATAGGATGTTTTGTTTTGAGGTTTTTATGCCGATTATTGACTATAGCAACACGTGACCGGGTCAACTAGTAAAATTATTAAGAAAATACAATCTACGACATATCATCATCCTCTTGCCCTTATCCCAATTTCATTTGGGGTCGGCGCAGCATGTCTTCTTCTTCCATACATCTCTATTTCCCGTCATCTCAGAAGTCACCTCCTTCATAGCAATATCAACCTTCACACAATCCATCCATCGTTTCCTGGGTCTCCCTCTACTCTTGTAACCCTCTACATTCATACTCAAAACTTTCCTCACAACATGATCCTCATTCCTTCGCATCACGTGTCCATACCATGATAGCCGATTTCCACACAAATACAATCTACGACATAAAAGTTTACAAATAACCATATCATAACTTCACGCCTGTAATCCCCAAAGGGTAAGACAGAGGCGTACCTATAATAGTACACCCACATTTTTCCGTTTATGTTTAAGTCCCATGTAATAGGGGACCAGCGTATTGCCATCAACCGGGCGCGAATCCTGACCCCAGGCTGCGACTGAGAAATTCCAGATGGATAAACCCAAAAACACTTTGTCCGACAGAGGAATCGAACCCAGGACCTAGTGCTCAGTAGTAGCGTAGTATACAATAACACATGTAACGTTAACCTTGCAAACTCTCATAGAGAACATGAGGATAAGTCTACTCTGATAGCAACCATATTCTCGAGTAGATTGTATTGTTTGACATGCCGATATATAAGCAACTCCAAGATGCTGAGCGTATTTTGCGTCACGTTTACGAGTAGATTACGAAAGTAATTATTGTATAAATAAATAAATAAATATTGCTGGACAATCCACACAGCGTAATCTAGAGACCCAAGCTAAGCAGAGCTTGTGTTATGGGTACTAGATGACTGATATACTTAATACAATACATTACATAGACAAGTATTTTTATTATACATAGGAAATACCCAGAACACCCGGAACAAATCTTTGTAGATCGTACAAACATTTGTCCCAAGGCGGGAATCGAACCCGCAACCTCTTGCGTCGCAGGCGGACCTTCGCCCACCGCGCCACATCGGTCGTCCGTCCGTATATATGTTATATACAATAATTATATGTATTGTTACCTGTTCTTCAGGGGGTTCCGGACAAATATACGTCGGAATAAGTCCGCCAGTGTACACTGCTATCCTGTTCGGCGTTCTACACAGATATCTCATGTCTGGAGCTACTGTGATGTTGTTCAAGAGAGTAAAATTGTCCAGTTCTGGCTCCTTGATGATGCTGCCCCGGATTTGGAGGTAGAGATACCGCCCGGGAGAGGGATCGATCAGCCATGGGCGACGTTCACAACGTTCCTGGAAAAATTTGCACAAGAAATTAGTGAGGCAAGCAACGGAAAATAGTTTAGAAAAAATTGTTATGGGTTGAGTTAAAAGATTTTAAAGAAACTTTTATAGAGTTTATTAAGAGCAGTTTTAAGTCTATTTTCACTCAGATTTGCCGTTCCATTTTTTAAATAGGTAATCGAGTGTACATACTTGCTTCGTATTAACTTATAAAATCTACTCTAGGTATTCTTATTTTCGTCATTGACTCACATTTTTTTTAATTTTTCAAATTGATGTGTGACCAAGGCCTCCTCATACATGACTTGAGACGACCTTATTAGTAATCTATGTTAGGTATATGCAAACACATAGCCACTTACTGCTTCAGACATCGGATTCGCAGATGCAAGTCTCATTTCACCACTAGCGCCATAAACACGGTGTGAGCTTTCACACCCAGACTCCAATCTCACAAACTCCACTGAAGCTTCAAAGCCGAAAGACCGAAAATCGTCTGACGCAGACATATTGACGACGTCGAATCTTAGTTCAGCAACTGTGGCGAGGGATGTGAACTCATAGTCGCCGACATCACTGGGAAAATAAAATATATATTACAGAACAATTGTACAAGAATTTTATCAGAGAAGGTGGTCATAATCAGTCATTTCTTCACAGATTTCATTCACTTCTGCATAGGTAATTGAGGCATAGATAATGATCCCACTGTTGGGACGCATATTTCTTCTTAGCAAGAGAGAGGGTCGTAATCCACCTCAGGCGAGTCATTAAAAATACTGTAGGTAACACGGGTTACTAAGAATATTTTTAATTGGGGAAAAGCGGCTGAAGTCGCTATGTAAACTTTCCTAATCGAATAGATTGATCGATCATCGTTTAGTAAATAATCACCTGCACAAACAATCCCTGGGAATCCTTGAGCCCCCATCCCTCCATGGTTTATCGAAGATCCTGACAGCAGCTGTAATATCACCAGCGCAACGGTACCACGGCGAGTGAGCCGAGTGAACGGAACGGCACAAGCGTCCTCCACTCCGGATGCCCCAAACTCTGACTCTGACAACTTCACCAGGATTAGCTTCGAAGCGGTAGGTGCAACTGAAAATAGTGGAGATATTTTTGTCGTCTTAGTAAATTGTTATGTGGTTCTTTTGGTATCAAAGTCAAAGTCAAATAATATATTTCAATAAGACAAACTTACTTAAATACATACCAAAAAGGGATTCTAGTTGCCTTCCAAAAGGTAGTTTGTATGATGGAGAATCGGCAAGCAATTACATGCTTACTCTTTCAAAATGTATTTTTTACAATATTTAGTATTCATTTATAGTCAGATAATTGTGTGTGAAGACGATGAACACAGAATAAAAACTACTTAACTAGATACTCAGGTACTAAGTTTAAGAAATAAAGCAACGGAGCAGTTATGTAAATTATGATGTTGATATTATGTCGAAACGCTCAGGCTCTAGTCAAGGTTGTGTTCATGCATGCTAAAAGGCTATACCACCAAAACCTTGACTATAAGTGAGACTTGTACCAGGTATATACTGATATCTGACATTATAGTTAAAGCTTACCTAATATTCCGATTTCCACCTCTGCCGTATAAAAACACGTCTCTAGGCGATGAGAACGTTATCGGTGGATCAGGAGGTGCTTCTGGGAACGATCGTGAAGCGAACCGTCTGGAACATAACCCTCGGCCCCAAGACTCGCCATCTTGGTGCAAGTCCACAAATTCGTAAAGAGCTTTGAAGTATACTGGTCTGAAAATAAAAGAAACTTTGTTGAACCTCCTTGAAGCATGTACTTGATGAAGACAAAAGACAATCGCGAAAAAAATAGCAAAGTGCTATTTTCAATATTGTTACATGGCATTCCTATAAAATTTGATGCCAAAAACGTACGCCTTTTATCGAAGCGCAAATATTGCAGAAATTGTATCGGCATTTCCTTGAACCTCTTAAGACATTTATAAAAACATACTGTACAATTCTACCTCAGTAATCGAATATTTATACAAACAGAAGCTTCCAAATCATGTGTTTTATACATCTGAACTTACTTCAATGCGGTCCCCTGCGTCAATTTTAGTTCGAGAGTCAGCGAATCTCCTTTCGATAGGAAGCTTTCTGTCTTCGCACAAGCCCTGGATCTCCGTAGGAGTGCATGTTCACAGGTCCTGGGGGCACGTTCTCGACAGAATCTTGCGACCAATGTGGCGTTTGTAGGAGGACGACCCACGATCACAGACTGCGCAGATGTGGCTCTAGACATTTGAACCGATCGCTCTTTGTCGCTAAGGAGGTAAGAAAAATCATGATAAGTTATATACCTACCTACCTACGTATATAAGTCAAGTGTCAAAAACATCTCAGTTACTCTTACCATTCAAATGTTTTCCATAATTAATGAAAATTTTGCATAGTGACATTTTAAATATTTGATTCACTTACAGCATAAAATAAACGACTGGTGAGCCTAGCTTGAAAAATGACTCACCAAAATATATCGCTACAACCGGGCGATATTCTCATCGGACCATCCCATATATTCAAATGGCTTCCACAGTACTCGTCCTCAGGCAAGTTAGGATTCAGAGCGTTTGTCACATAAAATTTCAATACTGAAAACCACACTCTGAAACGTGGCGCTGAAAACGACGGCCTCCTGTAAATTATGTTCCGCCCCGAGGGGCCCGAGGTGTCTATTCCTTGCATGTGATAAAGGCATGTGGTATTCGGGGGTAAGGAATGTTGGGGATGTTCCAAAATCCCCCGGCCTGTCCCTCTGATCCAAAACTCGCAAGCCCTTTTGTTCTTCGCGTATGTCGGTGACTGCTGATCCACGAACCTGACCTGAAATTGATTAATTATGTGATAACCGCGACAAAGATCCCTTACGGTCCTTTATCATCATTACTGATGAAAGGTTTCATAATGGATGATTAATTATGAATGGCTTAATTTGCGTCTACGAAGTCGAATGTTAAGTAGCATTCGCCAAAATAATTATCCAGTTTTACATGGCAATACTGTGAAATGGTCATAATATAAAATAATGGTACTAGAATAAGGATATAATGGTCACATGTCCATATATAATACAACAACGAGTTCGTTGCTTTGCATGATTAAAAAGGATGTAAGTATTATGTATTGTAATTTTTATATTTACATTAAAACTTCATAAATTTAAACACCATGTTAATAGTACACCATGGACTAACTGCCTATTTTTCGCTTTTTTTCATCTCCATCTTTATCAAGTCCATCCAAAGGTTGTCTGTACCGCTTATTGTATGTTTGTATGGTGTTCAATAAGCACAACTAAGGACAAGAAGCTACCAAAAGTGACTAGAAGAAAACACGGCCTTTTATCCAAAACCACGAGCCAAAGCTATGAGGAGGTGCCCTCACTGAAACATATACTCAATATGATATGAATTAAGCACAATGCTTATAGCATAAACTGCTGATCGTAAATGAAAGTAACAAGGAATAAAAAAAACGAAGGGTCTGAATTACTTTGATCACAGCCAAATTATAATTAACAAAAGCAGCAACAACCCTCGTCCATAAAAATAAAAGGACCATCAGAAAGTGTAATAAAAAAAGAGTTATGCATATTGAAATGTGAAAGATGGGGGTCGTCCTAATTCCCCAAGTTAAAACAATGTTGGTTGGTGTAGAGTTTGTTCGCTTCATTATTGTGACCGGCCGTGCGAGCCTACGTTACTAATTACACTTTGGCAGGGGCCCAAGCGAAGCCTCCAGGGTACTACTTGATTTATTATTGTTCACTGAGAACGAAACACTTTAAATAACACTCCATGATGATATATTAATCCATTAACCCAATTTTAGGATCATATGTGAACGGATTAGTTTTTGATCCCGTTATTGTCGGGCAGTGCCAAATTCAAACCACATCTCCGTACTTTAGATGAATATGTAAATCATATATTTCTTGTCCACTTCTATTTTATTAGAGGATTAAGAATAATCTGCCTAGCCTTTCCCAACTATGTTGGGGTCAGCTTCCAGTCTAAACGGATGCAGCTGAATACCAGTATTCTACACTGAGCAGTCGCAGAGGTCAGATAGGTGACAGCCTATCTGACCACAACCCAGTCACTGGGCAATACGATAACTGGTACTTGGTAAGACTGGTTGTCTGACTTTTAGGCTTATGACTACCCATAACGACTGTCAAAGATTAACAAATGGCAGCTAGGACCAACGGCTTAACGTGTTTTCCGAAGCGCGATATGTAATGAACGGTCACCCATCCACAGACTGACTTCGGCAAGCGTAGCTAAACCTGCGATCGATCCAAGTGGCTGTTTTTATTTTACCACGAGCTCCTCTCAAGATAAGAATTTTGCAATGAATTAATCCCTCAACAGCCAGTAATTGAATCGTAGAAAATGGATTTCCACATTCAGTCGACATAAAAGCTGAGCTAATCGAATCCTATTAAAGATAGTATTAGTTGAGAACAAAAGATAGCTACCTATAGTTTCCAACTTTCATAATCTATGAAAAGAGCGCTTATCATGACAAAGTTCCAAGCGTTTTCCTGTAATTCCATTTTGGCCGGTGTCCAAATATGAACTGGTTTTTTGGGAAGCTCATATTAAAAGTGGAAAATGGACTTATTGCCGAGAAGGGTGAATATATTCCTTTGAGTCTCGAAATTGGAATAAAATGAGAAAATTGTTTGATTTAATAATTATGAATGAATACTGCTCGATCCTCCATACCACATAACATGGAGGATTCATTATTATACATAGCAAATACCCAGAACACCCGGAACAAATCTTTGTAGATCGTACAAACATTTGTCCTAAGGCGGGAATCGAACCCGCAACCTCCTAACCACATAGGTCGGTTTCGTACAAAATGTAGCGCTCCATTTTGTACCAAACCATTTATTCTAGAGTATATTTGCCGTAACTTTATGATAATGACTCACGCCCGATGCAAAATATAAGTTGAATCCCGAAACTTTATCCATCTCTTGGCAAGGTATAGAGGCAGAGATGCATAAATTCTGTGTTTTCCAAGCAATATTTTAAAGAAATTACAATATTTTAAAGCTAGAAAAATGATAAAGGTATCATACCTCGACTTCCAGCTGAAATCCGTGTAAGGATTGTGACGTAACTGGTTGTAAGAACGTTCCAAAAGGTGATGTCGTGAATTCCACCAGCAATTCAGGACCACTCGATATAGCTTCGGGAACAGAGACTCCTCCTCCACAGAATCTCAAAATTACTGGGTCTCTTGTTGTGTAGCCGTCGTAAACCGTCACATAGTCCTGAACTTCGTCACATTGTTGCCAGAATTTCAGTTCCCGGCCGTTGTTTCCTCTGTCTTGTTGCGCTGCCGCGTACATTGCTTTCTGGCTCCTAATTGAAATTAGTTGGCCGTTCGGCTGTTTGACAACGATCAGGGCGTGTTTTCCTTGAGGCACTTCGTGTTGTCGCACGGCGTAGTAACATGTCAAGTTTCTAGGGTACACGCCAGGAAAATTCGGTGACTGTAACCTACAGTTTTTACGATCGCAGTCGCTGAATATCCGCGAGCAATAAGTTCCGGAGATCAAATCCCCGAGGTAATACTCTGGAGTTTTTGTCGTCTTCGCTACACTCGAATCCTCGCCGCGTGATATGTTTACGGGATAAGGCATTGGTCTCAGTTTGAAAAAAGGCCGTTCTGGAATGAGATACTGTTATTAGATAGAGACATTGATCTTCGAATTTTATTATGTAAGACACGGGGGAAGGTGGTGAGGCGAGGCCCTCATATTTTATTTAGACTTTTGTACATATACCTTTTGTATCGTATATTTTGTGAATCAATAGCAGATTATCTTTAATTGAGACCTACATTCGTGATGTGCGGATCAAGATATATGGCATGAATATAGCTATCATCATTTCATCACCATTGCGTTAGGCGTATGTTATCAGTAAAACCCATCCAAAATTTTATCAGCCACTTTTGTTGCCACTCATAACAAACATTATTTCCAAGTGTAAGCACAACAATACCCAAAATATCTTAAGCAACAAAAAGGAAAGCTTGCCATTTGTCAGAATCAAAATGATTTACATACCCGAAGGAGGGGTCCCTCCATATCGCACCGTGGCATATTCCCTTCTCAGAACCTTGTAAGCCATTCGGAAGTCGAAGTTATAGTTATTCTGTTCTTTAGATAGATGCAGGAGTCTTATGATAAGGGTGATGGATTTGGTTTCGCTGTAATATATTGAAGGGCCCCAGGAGGTGCCGCACCAGGAGCCTCCAACTTGAGGTCTGCTTGCTTCTTGGATCTGCATGTAGCCGTCTGGACAACCATCTTCTGTGAAAGATGTGAAGCGGCCGAGTGTGAAGCTGTCGAAGAGAACCTGGAATGAAGAAGAGGCATACTTTAATAATAGATTTATAGAAAGGCTATGCTGTAAAGGACTGGTCAGAACAGATCACGCCTACAACGTTCAAGCTCGTGGCTAAATAAAACAGCCGCACAGTTTGATCGAAGGTTAAGCTACGCTTGTTGAGATCAGTCTTTGGATGGGTTACCGTTAATTAACGGTAACCAATATGTAATTACATATTAAGAGTTTTCCGTGCCCTAGAAAACCGGTTGTCCCGGCCGTTAATTGTAGATCTGTGATAGTAGTTATGGGTAGTCAGAAGACCGAAAGTCTGACAACCAAACTTTAAAAGGGTATCATGTTGCCCAGTATCTGGGTTAAGAGTCAGATAGACAGTCACTCGGTTACACTGGTAGCCAACCGCAACATGATTGGGAAAAGGCTAGGCAGATGCCGTCAATTCAGTCAGTTGGGACGTCAATAAGTAACATCATTTGCCTAGCCTTTTCCACACTTTAATTTTCATTGTTACCGGTATCAATGTACTGACGAAACTTAAAGTTGAATTAAACATAATAGGGTAGTTTCCTTAAAAAATCTGATTGGTCCGAAAGTTGGATACCCAAAAATACTGGACACGTATTTTTTCTTTTGTCACGTTAACCAAAAATCACGACGATATAGTGCGTTGAAATTGACGTCACGCAGTGCTACACTTTTCGTTAAAAGTGTAGCACGGCGTGACGTCACGAGCCCCTTCTCCTGAACTTTGATGTGCTATATCATTGTGACTTTTTATTGAATTAAGTAAGCAAAACATACGTGTCCAATATTTTTTGGTAATCTTACTGACGGACTAAATAGACTTAATATATTTTTACCTAGGAAACATCCCTATTGGTGCAATGCGGGTGTACTAAGGGTGTAACTCTGCCTATCCCTTCGGAGAATACAGGCATGATGTTATTTTATGCCAAGTATTGTTGGTGTAAATTAGGCTTAGAACGCTTTCGTCTGTGAGAACAGGGCCACTAGCCACTTGACCAACATTCAATTATATTACAGGTTGCTTTAATGGACCAATTAAAATTAAAGATCATTACGGGAGCTTCAATACTGCTTCTAACAATAGAGTTAAACGGCAAGTAATGGGTCTATTATGTGCTTATAGTCTAGTATTTCCAAAGTTTGTGGAGTATTTTGTACCATCGCTTGGTAAAGTTTGAGTATTCTAGGAGGTAATGGACTCATATGGATACATGGCAAGCGACTTCGCGGTAGGCACAGGCGGTGATAGTGGGATGGTCATGATTCCTTCGATAAAGACTTGTCCCAAAGAGTCATTAACAGAAATAAGTACACATTTACAATGACAAGGTTACAAGGAAGAGCTAGAGAAGTTTTTTTTTTTTTTTTAAACGTTGCCCCACACTAGGAATTTCTCCTGTATCGTGGGTGCATTTACAGACATTTAAACTCACATACACAAACAGCCAGACCCAGAACAATTGACTGTAGGTCATACAAATATTTGTTCCGTGCGGGGATCGAACCCACAACACGCGGCACAACAGCCGATGGCTCAACCACTGCGCCAACCGTGTCGTCAATTAAAATATTTTTTTAGGTTACTCACGATGTTTTCCTTCACTGATGTCAGTGATAACAGAGATAAACTTAGAAAGTACATATGAATTGAAAAACTCACATTGGTACTTGCCCAGGTTTGAACCCATAATCTCGTGCACAAGAGGCGAGGCCTAAACCACTGGGCCATCATAACACATGTGGAATCATAATATACAATAATCTACATTCTACATCGTACAATTAGGTAAAGAGTAAATTCCTAATAACAAGCCGTAGGCCCGATTGGATTACCCATATGCAAAAACAACAAACTTCTATTCAAATTTCGTTGCTTTGAGGTAAGAATTTTGAAAATTCTTTGCTGAGTGAATTCACTGTGGTACATGATCTAATTGAATTAAGAATGGATAAGATGCAAAGAAGAGGACATTGCACTTCCTCATTATGAACCACTTTTAATATGGAGCCAACGTCAAAATAGCAAGAAAAAATCAGCTGTTCTTTACTTTTTAACACAACATTTCATCACCCCTGTATTCCCCGAAGGGATGGGCAGAAGTGCACTTAAAGTAACATCCACATTTCGCCAGAAACGTTTAAGTCCCATGTAATAGGGGGTAAGCCTTTTACCATCAACTGGGCATAAATATAGACTCCGGGCTGCTAATGAGAAAAGTCCAATTGGAAAAACCTCCAATCACCTGGCAATCGAACCCAGGACCTCACGAACTGAAAATGTAAAGAACAGCTACTAACTGGTTTTTATAAGGAATTCTTATATATGCTTCTAGACCCAGAGGCTTAGCCTGTGTTGTCGGCCGGTAAATAAATGAATGTAAGATTTGTATTTAGTAATAGACCATGAGGTACTGGACTCCCGCTTGGGGCAGTGTTATAGGATTTTTACAGCTAGAATTTCTCAGTAGCAATTCGGAGGCTGGATTTGTGCCCAGTTGAAGGTAATAGTTGTAATAGGATTGAAATATACCTTCTGAAATGTGGGTGTACATTAGGTACACCGCTGCCTAACCCTTTCGGAAATACAGGCGTGCTTTTATGTCAAAAGACCTACCTATTTACTTAAAGACCTTTACCTTTACCTGCTTTAAAGACTACCTATTTTAAGTCTAAAAAAAAAAGGATATGTTGTGTATACGTACATTACGTACATACTTTCAGGAATATAAGACTAGCTTGAGGGCGAGGCAAGAAGCGATAGCTCCTATATGATCATTAATATCTCATTTATGATAAGTGTGCGAATTTCACAAAATACATTCGAGCACGATACGGTGTTGAGTACTTTGGCAGCAAACAGCCGAGATTGGAAAAGTAATGGAATTGCATTTCGCACGAGTTTCATTTCCGTTACCTATAATGTTCATCGGATTGACATGTACGTCTTTACCTATTACTTTTTATGATATTTTTCACTATAACTTATTTTTTTTCTTTCTAGATATGGTACCTACTTTCCAAACAAAACTATACGAAAGTTTCTACGTTTTTAATATAAAAATCTAGCTGTTATATATTCTACTTGATACGCATTTACGTTATCAGTTACTCCTTATAATATTAGCAATCTGCCAATGAAAGTCTCGTCAAAATAGGTCGAACCGTTTCGCAGATTAGCCGGAACAAACAGACATACAAATAATAAAAAATGTGTGTTGGTTTTTAATAATAATGTACACTTATTGTCGCAATTAAAAAAACGCTGTTATTTTGATATTACAAACAGACACTACAACTTTACTTATTCGTATATAGATAAAGAGATACCTACGTTTTGATGCAAGTGTGCAAATATAGTCATTCGTTTGTGTCTGACCACAATTGGTTTGGGCACAATTATTTGAGGAGCATTTTTCTGGCACGTCTGATGGTATGCTTAGTTTAAAGGAGGCGGGTAATATACACAACATTTTGACTTAAAACCCGTGCAATAAGAGTCACTTTTTGAATTGAAAAGACAAAACGATTTTCGTTTCTTGTTTTGTTTAAAAAAAAACGTTGCCCCACACTAGGAATTTCTCCTGTATCGTGGGTGCGCTTACAAACATTTAACTCACATACACAATTTTTAATAATACAAATATTTTTTCAGTGCGCGAATCGAACCAGTGACACGCTCAAAAAAATATGTGTTCCCTCAAACCTTATTTTTGTACATATTACCCGGCTAACGTGCCCCAGTGAGCATAATATTCTATTTCAAAACTGCAAAACTGGTATTTGCGAACTCCAAAATGTAATTCACTTTCACTGCACTGAAAAATCCCGGACCAACTGACCGAAATGCGACCAGGGAACGCGGTAAACGTAATTTGAGGGTGCAAATTGCATTTGTGTGTCTACGGGATGAAGTGTCGATAAGGATTCAGTTCCATTGAGAATTTATGCTTTGCTGCAACAAAGAAATAACAGAGGAATCCCGGGTTTTATTTTATTGAACTCTGGTGCACTACTATTGCTCTCTTGCCTTTTTATTGGGTGTATTTCTTGGACGTGTTCCGTTGGCAATTTTCTTGAACACAATATCTACGACTTTAATTGACTTTATATTTCCTAGTGTTGGCATTATCGGAAAATTGATATTGCGTCAAATTGTTACCTACTAATATGTATTCTGCTGGGAACTTACTGGGAAACCCGTGTTTAGCAACAGTGATACGGGTTTGTAGTATGGTTAAGACATACTTAAACATACTGGCTGTTCTGGCTAAACCGAAATTTATTTGCAACGGTAACAGAAACCAGGAAACGAAATACAGCATTAAGATCACAATATCATAACTTACTATGCACAGGCACATTTAAAACCAGCCTATTAAAAAAAAGTGTGATCTGTATTGCTCCTGCTATCTTTAATAAAATTTCTAATCCAATGAAAAACTTGCCATTGATGAAATTTAAAAAATGGTTTACGGAATTACTTGTAGATAAATGTTATTATTCTGTACAGGATTTCCTAGATGATATATTCCAATAACCTATTTACCCAATAGCTAAGTTTATATAATAATTATTGTATTTGCATGCCAACAAGGCAGAATGTACACGGATCCTATTATGTTATTAACCATCCTATTTTGTATGTATGTACCTGCATTCTAAGCAAATAAAGATATATTCTATTCTATTCAGAAGTTCTTAGTCGAATCACACCAAAGCCATAATTATAAAATAAATTTCCCCTATTACTGTCCCACTGCTCAGCAAAGGTCACTATTTTTTTTTTGTAATTTTTGTATTCTCAAGTCTTCTGTGGCAAATACCCATTTTTTCTTTCTTTCTTTTTTTAATCACCAAGCTTCGTTAAATAAGGAGGGTTGAACAAACCATTTACCTACAAAAATAATAAAGGAAGCTGTAACCAAATGTAATCCAAAGATATCACTAACAAAACGAAATCTGATATGTAGAAAATGAAATGCGAATCGACGGTGAGGACTTGAAATGTGAAAGATATGTCCCTTCATATTCGCTCCTCTCAAGCAGAAAATACAATTTTGCACCGCTAGGGATGCTCGCGTGGGTCTCTGATGAAATTTAAATGTGCTTCTGGCGTCGGAAACGCGTTGTGGCGTTTCAATTTATGTTGCCAGAATGTGTGAAGACGAAAAATAAATTCCTGTCTAGACTCCAGAGTCAACATGCAGCCTGGAATTAAAATAGTTATATGTTGAGTAGGTTTTTAATTATAATTAACGTAATTCTACAAGGATGTCGAGATATTTGATTTTAATTAGCTGTTACAAAATACGAGGCTGTTTCTAGATGTAGGGACCCAGTTAAAGAACTAAAGCTGGTCAGTTCTGATTAGCCAGTTCTGGTAATCATAGCATCATAACATACATTTTTATTCCATCCCATATTAAATCATATTGTACCAAGCGATATAAAAATTATTGACGGGCTGGTTGCTAAGTAATAACAGCCGCACGGGTCGATGTTCAAGGTTAAGCAACGCTTGTCGAGGCCCCTCTTTGGATAGGCGATCTTCCTTTATAATAACTGAGACGTGCATCGGTGGAGATCGTGTCGTACGTAGATCTTTGACAGTCTGACAGCCAGTCTTATCAAGAGGAACCGTGTTGCCTTGTAACTGGATTGTGGAGGTCAGATAGGCAGTCGCTCCATGTAAAATACTGGTATTCAGCTGCATCCGGTTAGACTGGAGGCCGACCCTAATATAGTTGAAAAAACGCTAGTCAGATCGAGATATTTACAAAATGATTATGAATATTTTAAATATTTAGCTTTTAAAAAACTCAAGTATTGTAGTGCAGTAGTGGTTCACATAACATCACGCCTGTATTTATTGGGTAGAGGTGCACCTATAGTAACACCAACATTTCGCCAGTTATGTTTAAGTCCGATGTAATAGGGGATTAGGCTATTGCTATCAACCGTGCACAAATGCAGGCTCCGGACTGCTTATAAGAAAATTCGAAAAAACACGAAAACACATTGTCCGTCCAGGGAATCGAACCCAGAATTTCACGCTCCGCAGTCGCGCTTAGGGCTACCAGACCAATAAGGCAGTCACGTCTGAATGTTACGTTACTTCATATCATTTCATTTTGTTCGCAGACACAAACGTTAAACATTCAAAACATTTCGCCTTTACAATCCCTATTTATTCAAATATCTTCTCTTAACTGCATTCACGACAACTCTCAAGATTTTCAATCTGGTCGTGTATTGTTACGCTAATATTAAAGCGCATACAAATTCTTTACTTCACAAGCGATAACCTTCCTTTATTCCACAGATCCTAGATATGTCTCCTATTTGTAATATTTGTTGAGAAGTATTGCATTTTAAAGAACTTGAATTGTACAAAATAATGATGAATTTTTAAAGATTCGTCTAATATTAACTTTTTAATTTAAAATCTCATTAAATAAAATAAATAATAAAAAACATGTAATAAATAAAATAAATAATAAGCAATTGGTCACTTTTCCTGTTGACAGCGATGCGGATGAAATTTTCGATGCCCTGTTATTGTTTATTTAATTTCTACATATATTAATAGTTGTATCTTTTTAAAGAAATAAAAAATTTAATCTAAGCAAAAATCTCATTGGGTAAAATAAAAATGGTGATTTTCTCTTGACGTTTTGCTGTTTTAAGTTATAAACACATCGAAATAAAAAAAGCTGATGAAATATTTGAACGATGGTCGATGTGGTGTTCAGAATCATTTACTGAACTCATGTATCAGTTTGTGTGCCGATGACCCTCCCACCCTTTATTTATTTATACGTAAAATGAAACAAATGTATTTGATTGTTTTAAAAGAACTATCTCAAACGATTAGAAGTAGCAAGATAAGATAAAAAAGGAAAGCTCGGATAAAACGCCGTTTCCTAAAAATGAAACCTAGCTAGATCGACCTATCGCCCCCGAAAACTCCTGCATACTAAATTTCATGACAATCGTTGGAGCCGTTTCCGAGATTCAGATTATATACATATATGTACATTTATACAAGAATTGCTCGTTTAAACCTTAAAACGAGCAATTCTTGTATATTTAACTTATACCTATAAGTTAAGTATTATTTTGTTATTCCAGTAAATAGGTATTGCATATTGAAAATCAGCAGATAAATTCAAATTGTTAAAGCACCGTGTAAAACAGTCCCTGTGGATCACGTGGGGTCGCGTGACGTCACAAGGTAATAAGTGCGCTGTCAAACACATTTAATAGTTGTTCGTTCACTCCCTTGTGACGTCATTTATGTTTTGTGATTGAAATACGCTTTAAAATACTTATTATTTTCAAAATCACTTATGAAATCTCTTTGAGCAGCAGGGTCCATATTTTTTAATGTAGTTAAATTGAGTGAGTTACCTAATTTAAAACAGATCAGTGTAAAAAATATTCTCATATTTCATATCTTCATAATACGCCTCGTGTGTAGTGGTCGCAAACGTGACTGCTAAGCATGAGGTCCTGGACTCTATTACCGGGTCGAACAATGTATTATTGGGATTTTTTCATTAGTTATTTCTCAGTAGCAGCCCTGATTCTGGATGTGTGCCCAGTTGATGGCAAAAGGCTCGCCCCCTATTACGTGGGACTTTGACGTAACTAATGCGATGTGGGAGCACTGCCTAACCCTTTGGAGAATACTGGCGTGATGTAAGGTTTCATAATATGAAACATGAGAGCTCTAATTATTTGTTCCTCATGAAACACAATATCACAGAGAAGCGAATGTAATAAACGTGATGTGTACACACGGCTACATATCAAGCTGCACAATGCCACCATAAGCTGACCTCTTATGGTACGGAAATCCTATATTATGCTAGATCAGCTTACACTGGTATATATAGGTAGATATGTAGCCGTGTGTACAGGCTCAGTGGAGCCAGAAAGTCATTACTAGGGATAGCTGCATCCAGAATTCATATTGAATGCCCTGATTGTTTCAGACCATTGCTATTGGCTGTCACTACTTAGAATATTGCTGGTGAATTGGTAAGCTAAAAACAATAAAAAAAAACTGATGATTTTTAATAGAGGAAATGTCTTTATTTAATGTGTTTTGCCTTACGAGGACCACTGAAAGTATCATACATTTACTCATACAATTAAAATGTATGCATTGATCTCTTTTTCTTTCATGTAAAATCGAATTTATGATTGATAACATTGATAGGACAGTAGCTAGTTAGAAGCAAATACTTATTTGAAACAGTCAACAAGAAAATGCAAGTAAATAAGCATTTATTTTTAATTTTTGAGAGAGTTTTTTTAGGACAAGCCCGTCACACTATTCCCAAACCACTGCAACAGAGAAAAAAAACAGACACACACGGACAGAGACTGCAGAGAGGGAATTGTCTATTTACAGTAAAATGCTCAAATGAGATTAGAATTCTCGGGAGTACTTTTCAGTGCAGTGCACAAATGAGTCTGGATTGTTCCGAAGCTCATTCTTTTCTATTTGGTTTAAGATAACTTGGGGTTGAGAATTTAGTTTGGTCGTAAAGATTTGTGTCTAGCAACGATACGTTTTTATTTTGTTAAACCGCTATTTACGAGTACCGTCATTGAATCTTATATCTTATAATTATTTTTAAATAAGGGCAGGGCTTGGATCGAAGGTTTATTTTTAATGGGACATGCCCGTCGCACTATTCCTAAACCACTGCAACTCCTGAAAACCAGAATCAGCAGTTGCGAACACCAGAAAAGCGTCGAGTTAATGAAGCCCGACGAGTCAATGATTCAATTGTCTTGGATCCCGCAACGAAATTAATCAGAAAGAACAGCGGAATTAGAAAAATACATTATTTCTACTTCTCTCTATATCAAGCAGGAGTCAGTATAGAGCTAGGCATTGGCCTAGTTCAGTAGTGTCTCCTGCCTGAAGCTTGACCTCAATAGGCGCGCCTCAATAGGCACGTGCTTCGCTTGTCGAGGTCAGGCCTGATGAATGGGTGACCATTCATTACATACCAATACCCCTCCGTGCTTCGCAAAGAACTTTAAGCAGTTCGTCCCGTCCGTCACTCATAGATCGTTGACAGTCGTTGCGGGTAGTTAGAAACCTGAATGTCTGAAAACCACTTTTACCAAAGAGTATCGTGTTACCCATTAACTGGGTTTCGCGGGTCAGACAGGTAGTCGCTCCATTTGAAATCTGGTGCTAAAACGCGCTTAGGCAGAGAGCTGTCCCCAACATAGTAAAGAAATGACTAGGCAGACGATGATGATGAACAGGTACCTAGTACCCAACTCCTATTACAAATAAATTACAAAGGAGACTCTTTGGTAAGTTTTGAAACTACAGAACCAAAATTCCGGTTCTGTGAGCGCTTGTATTAGAACCGCGTCAACAACTCGCGCCAAAACTTTATCTATCTGGGGTAACTTCGACCACACAGCGCTTTAATCAGTGTTTATTTGTGAGCGCTTACTTGAGATTCGATACGGGAAACTTGTGATAGCTGTACCTGTATAACATTGAGGTGTGGTGAGCGGCGGGTTAAGTTTTGCGATGAGCGTATGTACTAGTTTACACTATGAACTAACGTTGTGAAACATACACTTAAGACATATATTTGGCTTTAGTTTTCTCGAGGCTACCTCGTTCATGGTCTACGCGACTGCTAAGAATGAGGACCTGGGTTAGATTCCCGCGTCAAGCAATGTGTTATTGGGATTTTTCATAAGGAATTTCTCGGTATCAGCCGGAGTCTGGGTGTTTGTGTTTGATGGCATTAGGCTCACCCTCTATTACATGGGACTTAAAAACATCTGGTGGAATGTGGGTGTAGGTAATATGGGTACACCTCTTCCCAACCCTTTGGCGAATACAAGCAGGCGTGATGTAATGTTGTGTTTCTCAAAAAATCTGTTATTATAATTAAAATTCGAATATAACACTTGAATTAATGCTACTACATAATTATTAAGATTGAATTTGTTACTGTGCTTATTTTTGTGTTTTAATACATTTTTTAGAGATGTAGTCACAACTGAAATGTGTGTATAAATAAAATAAATAACCCACGAACGGGGTTTTTTATAAACGCCTAACACGAATATTTTATAATAACCTTTTTATTTTAGTATACTTTCTATAAATATTAAATCTATAACGGACTAACCCCAAATACAATTTTAACCCTTCAACAATACAAACCTTTAATTGCGGTACTGGTACCGGTACTAAAATATTCACAATGTTTAAAATTTCGGCTCTAGTGTTGGAGTGCTCTCGGTTCTGTATTTGCACACAGCGCCATCTGTTGAGTGTTAAGTACTTCACGTGAATTATTTACGGAATGGTGTAACCAGAGTATTACTAGTAAGCGCTTTTGCATTATATTGTTTAGTTTCAGTGGAATTTATGAATGGAAGTATTATGCTGAAAACTCGTCTCTGTATATTCGAATGCAAACTACGATGTTTTAGTTTTAGGTTTTACAAAATATTTTCCGTTCCCTTTCTGTTAGCAACCAATACATTCTCGTACCAAACCAATATGAATAACAACAGGAACAAATCAATGGGTCAATCACATTGATTTGTTCTGAAAATAGACACTAAAAATGTTACATTTTAATTGGACGACACGGTTAGCGCAGTGGCTGAGCGATTGACGGCTGCGCCGCGTGTCGTGGATTCGATTTCCGTACCGAACAAATATTTGCATGGCCTATAGGTAGTTCTGGGTCTGGCTGCTTGTTTGTGTGACTTTGAATGTTTGTAAACGCACCCACGGTACAAGAGAAATTTCTAGTTTGGGACAACGTTTTAAATAAAAAAGATATATTTTGTTTGTTTAAATAACTGTAAAACTATTTTTGTTCTTAACCGTTATTTCCTTCAACCAATCACAAGGTTGGACTGTTAACAGACTTGATTATTTCACAACACTTATTCCTCTGAGATGCTAAGAGAAACTTAAGGTTTAATATGTGTTTTAGCTAAATAAACTTATCATGTTTTAAGACCTCTAGCTCCTTTTAGTATTTAATCGTCCACAGGGGAACTGAACTGCGAAGTGTAAATTGCATGCAGCGGCGCCAACCGTTTGCACTCGTGTACCCGGGGTTGCAGAGTAAATAATTCTGTTCCAGAAGTTATTGAATAAATGCAGTAGGGAAAGATTTAAAGTCTAAATATTTGCAGTATAGATGTCAACGGTCGTACATATCGAGACTCCTCTGGGCCACGTTAAGCTGTCCCGGCTGTTTTTTGCAGATCTTTGACAGTCGTTATGGCTAGTTTGAAACCCGAAAATCTGATAACTAGACTTACCTAAGGGTATCGTTTACCCCAGTACCTGGGTTGTGGACGTTAGATAGGCAGTCGCTCCATGTAAAATACTGGTATTCAGCTGTATCCGGTTAGATTTGAAGCCAATCCCAACTTAGCTGGGAAAAGGCTAGGCTGATGATAATGTCAACGGTCGTGATGGTCTGGGATAAGACCTCGCCGCTCATGCTTGAGGTTCTGGGTTCAAAATCGGGCACGTATCGATGTCCAATTCATTTGAACTTTCTAAGCTTATCTTAGACATCACTGACCTCGGTGAAGGAAAACATCGTGAGGAAACCTGGACTTAAAAAGTCTGAAATCTCTAACCCTTTTTGGGCAAGCGTGCTGATAAATGCTTTTGCCTTCTGGGTATGAGAAGAGACTTTAGTCTTGCAGTGCAGAGGGACAGTAAATAGGCTAGTATTATTATATTAGGTCTTTACCTATGAAATTGCCGTTCTGCAGTACTGGCCATTTCAAATCAAAATATTTTTTGTTTGGCTAAGAATTCTAATTTCAAATTAATTTTATTTTAAAAACATGGATTTTTTTTTCCAAAAGTAGTCATTTGTTTATTGATTAGTGTTACATTTTCATCGCATTTAAATCTTTTTCGTCATCATGGATACGTTAAAAATTCGAGTAATTATGGAATATGAGTACCGACGTGGCAGCAACGCGGCACAAGCGGCACGCAACATCAACGACGTTTACGGAGCTAACACTACAAACCAACGCACTACCTGTTATTGGTTTGCTCGCTTCCGTTCTGGAAATTTCGACCTGAAAAATGAACCTCGCGGTCGTCCGAAGACTTTGGTCGACAATGACGAATTAAAGGCGATTGTGGAAGCTGATGATACACAATCTACGGCTGAATTAGCAGCAGCGTTCGACGTTAGCGTCAAAACAATATTGGTCCATTTGCGTCAAATTGGCAAGGTAAAAAAGCTTGACAAATGGGTGCCCCACGAACTCAATGATCGCCAGCGCGAAGTACGCGTCGAGACGTGCCTTGCACTGCTCAACAGACACACAAATGAAGGAATTTTGAACCGCATTGTTACCTGCGATGAAAAATGGATTCTGTTTGATAACCGCAAGCGCTCAGCAAGTTGGTTGGATCCTGGTTCAGCACCTAAACAATGCCCTAAACGAAAACTTACCCCAAAAAAAGTGATGGTCACTGTTTGGTGGTCTAGCGCCGGTGTGATTCAACACAGCTTCTTACCAAACGGGGTGAGCATTACTGCAGATGTGTACTGTGAAGAATTGAACACAATGATGGAGAAGCTGGCACATCTCCAACCAGCATTGGTCAATCGCTCGTCTCCGCTGCTCCTGCACGACGAGACAAGACGGTCTCCAAGTTGCAAGAACTGGGGTTGGAAGCTCTCCGTCATCCGCCCTACTCACCAGACCTTGCGCCTACAGACTACTACTTTTTCCAGAATTTGGATAACTTCTTGGCGGGAAAAAAATTCAATACCCGAGAGGCAGTACAAAATGCCTTTGAAGAATTTGTTGCCTCCCGTCCAGCCGATTTCTTTAAGAAGGGCATCAATAAACTGCCACTGCGTTGGCAAAGATGCATTGATTGCATGGGTGATTACTTCGATTAATACAAATAAAAAATACATGAAAAAAATTCATTTAAATTTTTTCATACAAAACGGCAATTTCATTATCATCATCACCTATTATTTATAATGTCATCGTCGAGTTTTAATGTTACTTTCGTGTCACAATAAACATTTCGTTTGGAATTTTGAACATGTTAATTTTACGAAATTAATAGGTTGATATAATCATGGTAAAATAAATGTTAAGCACCTTAAAGTTAATTTTTATTGCATTATATTTGTTTTTTATTAATGTCATTGGCAACATTTTGTATGAAAGTGTCAGTTAAAAAAAGGGACATGTATCTGCTGTGTGGGAAAGGAATTTGCTTGAAAGTTGCTTGATATTATTACTCTTTGACCGAACAAGTTTAAATTGTTTGGAGGTTATTGCAATATTCTTTAGATGCAGCATGGAATGGAATTTCATAATACCTAGTCACTCTCCCTACACGAGATGCAGTTTTCATCAAACACCAAATGCAAACTATATAAAACGAGAATACCTACATTTGGTCGAAAAAGATTTTTAATACATTTGCATTCCTTTAAACATCTTTAACCATTTTCATCTGAGAACTAAAGCCCCGCAGATGCTGCCGTCTTTCAGTAATCCAGAATATTCACTATTCAGCAAGCTAGTACAGTACAGAACAAGGTATCCCGGAAATTCTTCAAGCTAAAGTATATTTTTTAAAGCTTTTCTCTCGAAATTTCCTTCGGTATATTTGTTTTCTGTGCACACGTAAAAGTCGGGAGCCCAAGGCATTTCACGGAGTGTTGCGTTTTTGTATTTGCGTATCTCACTTCGGCAAGGACAAAGACCGCATCTCACCTCGAATAGGGTTGAAAAGTTTAAAGGAACCTTTTTCTCTGAAACTTGCAGAGTGTTATTTGTTAGAAGTGGCCCGTAGAGATCCACATGAATAGCGCTTCCAGTGAAGTACTGGTTCCTACAATTTTTATAAGCAAGTAGCGGGGTTGTGATTTATTTTTTATGGGTACCTACTGATCTGATGGTGACAAATACTAGATCAAGGATCTTCATAAAAAGTATTCAGTTTTTTTCCGGTCTCGTTGGTCTTGTGGTCGCAAAGACTACAGCTGAGCATGACGTCCTGTGAAATGTGGGTGTACTAGATGGTCTCCTCTGCCTAATCCTTCGTGAAATATAGGCGTGATGTTATGTCTGTGTAATTTTACGGTTCGCGGTCATCACTATCAATTAAATACTTGTATCTAATGACACTAACATTATAATCAAAAATAAATCTACTACAGAGTAAAAAAAAACAATGCGTTGTAATGTCAAATGGCGACGGCACGGTTGGCGCAGTGGCTGAGCGATTGACTGCAGCTGCGCCGCGTGTCGGGTTCAACTCCCGAACGGAAAAAAAATTCGTATGGCCTACAGGTAGTTGTTCCGGGTCTGTTTGTTTGTGTAAGTGAAATTAAATGGTTGTAAACGCACCCACGATACAGGAGTAATTCCTAGTGTGGGGCAACGTATTTTAAAAAAAAAAAAAATAATTAGAAAATCGCTTCAGTATTAGAATCCAGCCAGAACTTCTTCCAGCCTATATGGTTACAATACCATACTACGCTAAGCCCGATTGCTTATGTGATTATCTATAACCGTTATAAAAAACAACACGTTCTAATTTCAAACAATTTGAAAATCGCTTGAGTATTCGAATGCAGCTAGAACTAATATTCTACCAGCCTATATGCTTACAGTACCTTTTACGCTAAACCCAATTGGTGATGAGATTATCTGAACCGTTGTAACGGATACATTTTAAATTATATTTGTTCCATTGTCAACCCTACGCCTTTTCAGCTATGAGATTTGTTTGTTGGGACACCCACAGACCTCGGCAGCTTTGTTTGACTTGTGCCTCGTTCAAACGCTTTTTCTTTTTGTTTTTTATTTGTTCGTTTTACTTTAACACTTTGTTTAAAAAGTATAATGGACAACAGCTAAAGGCGTGAGTGGTTGATGGTAGAGGGAAGTTTTGAAGAAAACATTGTTGGTAGAGCTTCAGTTACGAGTTTAGACCGCGAGGCTAAGTTACAGTATTTTTCTATAAAACAAGGGAACGCACTACACTTAAAAGAATTTCTAGGAACAATGCCAGTGTTGAGATACGTTAGACTATAAACTTTTGGTCAGAGGTATGATAAGTATTGCTAAGTTAAAACTTATCATCTGCCTAACCTTTTCCCACCTATGTTGGAGTCGGTTTCTAGTCTAATCAGATGCAGGAGAGTACCAGTAATTTACATAGACTGACAGCATGTCTGACTTACACTAGGGTCGATCGATTATTTTTTTCTTGATATTTTTCTTGGGCGGGGTGTGGAAAAGATGCTCTAGGAGGAGACAATTAAAAGTTAATACGACAGTATTATGATATTTTAAGTGAAAGTACTGCCACAAGTACCTACAATTAATTTTTCATTAATCGTCTAAATCTAGGATTCAGTCTGAGCTTAATTAAACGATTTTTGTTAATGATGTACAATGTTTATTATTTTTTTAATACTTAAAACTAGAACTATAATTAGAACTCAGAATAAAAAATGCAATAATCCGACGAAAACAAATACAAAAATTAAAAAAAAAAAAACATAATTCAGGAAATCATATACTTTTGTAATGTTTTTTTTTTTTGTGTTAAAGACAATTTAAATTGTTAAATGATACGACACGATTGAAGTTTGTTTCTGATCCATCCTTCACGTCTTTCTGGCCCACAAACTGCAGAACAGGATTCTGTGACTAACTTGATGCATCTCTCAATAGCTTGCGTGGCATCAATCGGAATAAACGTAAAATTTCACTTTCAACTATGTCCAGATTTTGAGTGGCTTCGTAAATGGTCTCATCTGCTATTTGTTTAGTCAGCGGTGGTTCCGACATCTTATCCCAGTCGATCATGTCAATGTAGTATTTTGCGTTGAAATTAAACGGCGGCTTAAAAACCCTTATCGGCGTAAAACCTGAAGAACTTCCGAGGATTTTAATTATTCGTCGTATTCGTCTTAGGTTTTCTTTCGTCAGCTAACAAATCAAACAAAATATTCTCGCAATGTCCAAAAAATCCATTTCGTTGTATCGCCGGGTCTACTATTTTCTTCAAGTGCTCTGGAAGATAACGAGAAAGTACGATTTTCTCGTGCAAGTGTTTTGAACCGTAAACGCATAATGGTGGCGTTTTTATCTTAAACCACATCGGTGCGTCCACTTTCAGTACGAATTCAGTCAGTGTCTGTAAACCTTCACATGGAGTATTGGTTGAAATGTACGATCTTAGAATAAGATTGGCTGTTTGCAGGCAGATTTCACCTGGATTCCTTTTTTTAAGTTATCACTGCAGTGACCTTCGCTAATCGCACGGCAAATTTCCATTAAGTATAATTGGTCTTTGCTGAGATCTTTACGAGCTTTTTTTATATCCGGTAAGTCACATTTAATTGCAGAAAACTGTATTACAGGAAGATTTTTACAATTATTAAGGTACTTTCCGATCGGGCCACTGAAACTTTTAGGTACGGTAGTGGTCCCATCAAGCTTTTCTTAGAAAAGTGTATGAAAGAAAGTAGATATTTCATGCAATTGATTCATTATCTGATCAAAAACGGATTGTATCTAAAAAACCTTTAAAATTCGTTATTGTAATTACAATGAACCTATCTTGTATAAATATCAATTCTGTTCGATTTTCGAAAACTTGAATGACTTCGGGGCAGTACTTCTAATTATTAGTTTGAAATAATATTTGGTAGTTATAATTGATAGGTGCCAGAGCATCTATCCCGCATACCGCGACAAGGAAATTCAACAACAAAAAAAATCCCATACAAGAGCGATCCACCCTATTACACAACTAAGTTACTGAATAACACCAATAACCCATGGCAAGAGTGGTTTATACTTTCGGGCTTCTGACTGCCCATAATGACTGTTAAAGATCTGTCAATGCCAGCCAGAGCCAAATACGGAGAGGTACCCATCGACGGACAAACCTTAACCTCGAAGGTCGACACATGGAGCTGTAATTATTTAGCCACGAGCCCTTTTTTAAATTGATATGTTTCTTACGAATGTTAGGTACAGTTTACATTACAGCTAAGAAAGATTGTACCCAAGGTGGTGGGCAGAACTCCAAAAGATAAGTAAGTATCTGAATCTACTCTTGAGGGATTTGCTCTAAAGATTTACGAGTCGTAATCCATGCAGTGAGTCCTAAAAATGTGAGATTTATGACTGACTGCCAGTGGCAGTATAAGTTGGATTTATTATGTCACTAGTTCTGGGCCGTTATTTTATCACTGTGTGTGTGTGCAATGATTTTTTTAACTAGCATAAAAATATTTATTGCTTCATCCTTTTTTTACTACCTTTGTGAACCGTGGGAGATATTCTGAAATGATGTAAAAATAAATAATCTAAGGACTAAGAATTTTATCGTAGTTGTATTTTGATTTCCTTATATCAAGTTAAAATTAGAATGACACTTAAGAAGAGTTGCTGTAATTTTTATAGAAGCCATTATAATATTCATTTTAATCCCATAAAGTACCAGCCTATTAGTGTCCCACTGCAGGGCAAAGGCCTCTTCTGATACAGAGAAGGCACGAGCATTAATCACCACGCTTGCTCAAGACGGGTTGGCGATTCCAGGCAAATTAAATAAAATAATTAATTTAAATTCATTATATAAGTCCAGGTTTCCTCACGATGTTTTCCTTCGTGAAGTTACGCAAATGGATAGAATAAGAACTAAGTATGTAAGAGGATGTTTGAAAGTGGCGCCAGTGACTGAGGAGTTGTTTGGAAATCTGTTGTCATGTGATGAGAAGAAATGAGGACCATGCTGTGAGAAAAGGTCTGAGTATGAATGTGCAGGGTAACAAGAGTAGAGCGAGACCAAAGAAAAGATGGACGGACTGTGTGAAAGATGATATGGCAAGAAAAGAGTGACGATTTTGACGAGAGATGAGATGATGGCAAATAGATATGTATGAAAGAAGAAGATATGCTAAGCCGCCCCAAATAAATTTGGATACGGGCAGAAGGAGGACGATTCTTTTTTTATGAGCCCATAGATAAAAAAAAGTACATGTCGTATTGAGAACCTCCTCTTTTTTTCAACGGTTAGTAACGTAAGTATACAAAGAATCACATATCGACCTTACAAACCTCAGTTGGGAAAGCGTTAGACTGAAGATCTAAAGCTTGCTGATCCAAACCCTGGTTTTGGCAGACTCTTTTTGCTATTATTGCAATTTATTTCGCACATATTTTTTTTTCCTTCACACAATTGTCAAAATCCAATATATTTATGAATAAATAATAATAAAACGTAGTTAGGGCTTTTGTTACTTGATACCAACATATGTGGCGTAGTGGGCGAAGGTCCATCTGCGACTTCACGGGTTGCGGGTTCGATTTCCGCCTTGGGACAAATGTTTGTAAGATCTGCAAAGATTTGTTACGGGTGTTCTGGGTATTCGCTACGCATAATAAAAAAGATCTATCTATGTAATGTATTGCATTAAGTATCTCAGTCATCTAGTACCCATAACACAATCTCTGCTTAGCATGGGGCTAGATGATACTATGTGGATTGTTCAGCATTACATATTTGTACCTTTATTCACAGACTCGGTTCGGCTCGGTCAACTGACTGCCACTTGGCCATTTGCTATATGATCGATGTGACGTCATGGAACCATATTCAATAAGATGAAATGGGAACGATAACATTTCTGTTTTTAATAAGTTATGACAAGACACCACGCCTATATTCCCCGAAGGGTTAGGCAGAGGCGTACCTATAGTAGGTACACCGATATTTCGCCAGTTATGTTTAAGTTACATGTAATAAAATTTTACGACACGGTTGGCGCAGTGGCTAAACGATTAGCTACTGCGCTGCATGTCGCGGGTTCGATCCCCGCACGGAACAAATATTTGTGTGGCCTACAGGTAGTTGCTCCGGGTCTGGCTGTTTGTGTATGTGAGTTTAAATGTTTGTAAACGCACCCACGTGAGGGGCAACGTTTTTTTATTAAAAAAAAAATAGGGGGTGAAACTATTGCCATCAACTGGGCTGCTACTGAGAAATCCCAGATGAAAAAACCCAATAACACTTTGTCCGACCTGGAGTAGCGGCAGTAGTGTGTGCAACCACTTGACCAACGAGGACGACCAGTAAGTTATTTGACACAAAATATTCTATACTCGCTACCACTATCATTTCCCACACCTTACCCAAAACAAAAATCGTCTAAAACGACACATTCCCCTTTAACACCTATCCTAACAAACCAGTCAGGAGGAACGAACATGTCTCTTTCAACGCGCCAGTACCATCGTGCACTGTAATCCAGTATCTACTGGCGCTAGTAAAGCAACACTAGTACTACCCTCGCAGTGACGAGTCGGTCGCATTCCCTGAAGTGCTGTGCTTTGTTTACGTTTTATTATTTCACGAGTTTTCGCGTCACATGTTAATAAAGAGGGTATGTACGAGGCAGTAATAATTAAAATAAAAAGTGGAATGTAAGCCTTTAATGTCTGGGAGTGAAAATTGTATGTTGTTACTAACCGTACGTTACGTGGTATGCTGTGGAATTTGACGAGGAATGTAAAAATTGTTTTCGTAATTCGAAACTTGTGGGAATCTTGGGTCAAATTTCAAAAACATTTTGAGGATTTTATGAATGGGCGTTTTTTGGTTTTTCATTCCAAATGGTTTACAAGGAATCCTGGCTTCTGAGATATCATCTGTTAGTCTGTCACAAGGAATTATTAATAGGGTTTAAATACATATTTTTTTTCAATATTGTCGCTAAAAATACCGTCTCGTATAAAATTTGTTGATGCCGAAAATCGACATATTCATGTTTGCCTGCAACATACATCTACAAGATTTTTTAAAAGAATGCTTGTTCTTATCTTGTGTAAGATAGGATACCTGTGAAGTCATGATGTCTCTTTCATTCACAGTACATGTTTCATGATCAACTAGCTATCCAGTCACAAACAATTTTTGACTCATACTAAATGACTGGCAAATTTCACCAAAACTTATTTTTTAAACTCACGTTATTTACGAATAATCCGAAAGACAGTCCAACAACGTCTACCAAAAATCCATACTTACAAGCCCCTATACAATTTTACTGGTACGAGAAGGCTCAAAAAAGCATCGTTATAGCTGGCCTGCTATTAGACGTTATTGTTGCGTAGTCAATGGCTGCAGCACTTGACAGCGCTTTAGCCGCTTCGCCACGTCAACCCCTCGACTCGAAATGAGCCGCCACAGGGAGGATGCTGAAGTACCAACGTGAGATTGATATAGCCCTTATAGATCACTGAGAAATTTTCAAGTGAAAGAAATTGTGTAAAAACGTAATCTGAGAAAGAAAGCAAAAAAATGAACAATTAATCTGGTTACATGTTTATCTATAAATAGGATTAGTATCGAAATTGTTATCAATGTACCTAATATAAATCGATATTTAATCAAGACCGAAACGGTATATTATCATACATACATAAATACATAAACTCACGCCTTTTTCCCATGGGGGTAGGCAGGAACTACAGAACGCCATCCGCTACGATCCTTACATACTCCTTTCGCTTCGTCTACGTTCATACACTGGTCATACACGCACGCCGGTTGCGATTACTACTTACGTGACATTTTTGAAGATCATCACCAATAAGGTCAGTGTATGTCCTTCTAGGGCGTCCCCTCCCAGCGTTTCCACTTTCATCTGCCGTATAAATGCCTTTTGTTAGTCGTCTTTCATGCATCCTCTCAACGTTACCAAACCATCTAAGCATACTCTTTTCTATTTTGTCACTATACCTTCTTTTAAACCTAATACCATATTATCAAATCACTGTTATGTTGAAATCCTTTTCCAGTTTCAAGATAAACGTAGTTGGTAAATATTACAATCATGATGGAAGAACAGCAAACAAAGATACCTGAATAACATCTAAAACTAAAGAAGAACATCCCACAAATCCAAAGATTAAAAGCAATAAAATCCGTTTCCAATTCCATCTTATCTAACTGATAATGTTATATATCAGTGTATAGAAATTAGTTCGATAAAACACATTGTTTTGATCAGTACACCGTCACCTGTAACGTTCCGCGGTGACTTTTATCTTCAAGTGATGAAATAGGATTATTTTCTTTGTAAAATGGCAGCGAAAATGGTGAGACGTGTGGTGTGTGTGGAGGACAAAGTGTTTTTGGTGACTGGAGGAGCGGCCGGTGTTGGAGCCGGCATCGTCAGGGCATTGCTCAGAGAAAATGCTAGGGTAAATATTATTTGATGTAGCTGGCACGCACGTTGTAGGGAAGCCTACATTAAAAATTAAAGTGGCTGTTGCCTGTTACAACATCGCGCCTGTATTGCCCGAAGAGTTAGGCAGATGTCTACATTTCAGTGGCGGAGTGTCAATGTAACTAGATTCCTACCGGCTTCCCATTGGACGTTCGTAAGACCAACTCTACCGCCATCAAAAATGGCTACGTCTATTTCAAAAGTGTCTTTTATTGCCAAATAATATACGTAGGGACATTGAAGGTATATGGTTAGATGGTTACACCACATCCATAACATTCAAACAACAGAAACTGATAAGATTACTTATAAGATTTTTAATCTTCGGCTTCGCCCGTGCAAAAATTGACGCCTGCTTACTATAATACTCCCATATTGCAACAGTTATGTTTCAGTCCTATTTAATAGAGGGCGAGCCTTATACAACTTAGCAGGCACAAATCCAGACTACAGTTTGCTACAGACAAATTTCAGATGGAAAAACTCAATAACACGTTCCAAAACTCGGGAATCGAACCCAAGATCTCACGCTTAGCAGTAGCTGTTTTATGTTAATTATAACCTATCCTAAGATTAATCAAAGCAGAGTCTGATCTGCCGCTATTTCCATCTGCATGGACTCCACATACTTCCAAAAAAGGTCACTTCCAGAATAGCAACAGGTACCATCTAGCAGCTAAGGGTATATCATCTGGGGAGCCCATTAATAATTTGCCAATCACAATGATGTGTAAAAAGAGACGGCATGCTTATCAACGAACACACCTAATGAGTAATCAAAATGACCGAATGAATGACTATGACCTAGCAATAAGTCATTGAATCGAAAAGCCATCGCGTAGTTACTAAATTGTATACATAAGATAGGTCTATGGAACAATCAGAACCTTGGATTTATATCTTTGTTAACATGATGGAAACCGTTTCCTTATCTACGATATGGTTAAACAATAAGATAATTTGTTTATTATTTAACAGTACTGAAAGTAAATACCAAACGGTACTGACTTACAGAACGACAAAAGATACAAAGTAACTAAGTCAATACGTAAAACTAAAATTTCGAAGTTAGTTCTAGTTAACACTAGATATTACTCGCGGTTTTCTAGTTCCTAAGGGTCCTAGCGTGCTGTCAAATAGACTATAACCTTACTCAAGAATTGAAAATATGAAGAAATAGAATAGAAAATAATAGACTTTTGTATGCGAGTCAGACTCGCATACAAAGGGTCCCGTACCATATCAAGCAAAAAAGGCCGAATTATTCACGACACGGTCAATTTACTGCAAATGTAAGTTTGTAATCTCACTTTTTCCTTTACTTGTGCTGTGTGACAGATAGATATATATAGAATACTCTTTATTGTAAACTATGAAAACTATCAAATAATGACTTTTCAACGGGAATTACTCTACTATAGGTTTTGATTAGATTAGTAGGGCGTATTTTTTACTGCGTTGACTTAGATGCTTGATACTTTTAGGGCTGTAAGGAACTGTAGTCCTACGTTTTGGTATTTATTTCAACTTGATACATTCACGCGTTCCTGAGAAAAAGGGTCTTTGTCAATGTCCCGTTTTTCCTTTTGAGGTACGTAACCATAAAATATCGTTACAAAGAAATAGACTCTTCAGCTTTATTATATATTCAGTACATATACTGAAAATAAATATTAAACTTAACTTAGCAACAAAGCTACCAAAGGATACAAAGTCAACACGTTGAACTAAAATCAGAACTTATTTCTAGTTTATCAAACACTTTAGTTTCGAGAGTTAACCCTTACTGTTCAGAAATATGCGATCATTTAACACTACAAAACCTAATTTAATACTATGTTGCATTGTGTTTTAATACCAACTACCAAACGGCTACAATTACTAAATGGTCCATTTTACTGAAAAGCCTAGCACGAGTATATCGAAGGTTAAGCTACGCATGCCGAGGTCAGTCCGTGGATGGGTGACCGTTCGAAGCGGTCGGTGTTATAATCCATAATTAGTATTATAGATATGTATCCTATTTTATTCAGTTAAATTAAATTATTACTTTACTTAAAATAAACTATTACGTACATGAAAAAAAGGATCATAGAGCATCGAAAAATTCATCTGCATCGCTGTCAACGGGAAAAGTGCCCGAAAGGCTGGCAGCATTGCCATTCGATGTGGCAATGCTGCCAGCCTTTTTTTTTGCCAGATTCTTAGGGCAAAAAAACGGTCAGCGCTCTGGTGAAGAGTCAACCAAACGCTTCGCAATGTCCCGAAAAACTAGATGGCCAAGCAAGAAATGAATAGTCTTATAAAAAAAAGAAACGAGTAGGTATTTTCATCAATTACTAAATTGTTCCAATTGACGTTACGATTACGTCAAACATTCGTGCTAGGAACACTGTCTGGCCGAAAAGTTCACGCCGACGTCCTCGTAGAAGTTGTTGAAGTAAAAACAAAATTTCAATAATGGGCGCTAAGTATGCCATCGGTCTACTTCGCAACAAAGTTGTATAAGAAGCAGTTCTGAGTGTTTTTAGACAGTAAAGTATAGGAAACTGCAAGCTTATATAGCTTATGCAAGGGTTTTTTGCTTTAAGTCATCTGTCCGGCCTTCTTCCTAATACTTAGTGGTTCGGTTTTCAGTCTAACCGGGTGCAATTAAATACCAGTATTTTTCATGGAATGACTGTCTTTCTGACCTCCACTCAGTTACTGGACAATACAATACCTTGTGGTGGGAATGGTGATCATACTTTAGGGGTGTCTAACTACCCGGAACGACTTTCAAAGGTCTACGAATGGTAGCCAGGACTAACGTAATTTAAACACATTTCCGTAATTACCATTCAGATTGTAGTATCCATAGACATTGGACGTCTAAAATGCTGATTTTGAAAAATTATACAAAGGAATAAAAATAAACATTCGTCTAAAGACATAACATGTACAGTCTATCCTGCCATACAATCTATCTTACCCGCTAGTACAAAAAAAGTATATGTGCAGCGTGACAGGTGACTGGCTAATCGTTTTTTTTTTATTTATTTTTTTTTTTTTTTTTTTTAAAACGTTGCCCCACACTAGGAATTTCTCCTGTATCGTGGGTGCGTTTACAAACATTTAAACTCACATACACAAACAGCCAGACCCAGAACAACTACCTGTAGGTCATACAAATATTTGTTCCGTGCGGGGATCGAACCCACAACACGCGGCGCAGCAGCCGATGGCTCAACCACTGCGCCAACCGTGTCGTCAAAATTGGTACTAGCAGGCAGCAATAGCACGACAGAATTTAGTGACTGAATCACAAATGAGCTGAGGTGTACCTACAGTACATCAACAATTCACCAGATATTAAGTTCCATGTAATAGGGAGTGAGTAAAAAACAAACACACCCGCTACTGAGCCATACTAACACTTTTCTCAGTCTCAGTCTCGAGAGTCGAGCCCAGGACATCATACTTAGCAGTGGCGTTTGCGACCAGTAGACCTGAATGAATTACGTAGAGAGGCAACTGATATACGCGACGTGACAATATCCTGAGAGCGTCAACATGGTGTACTATGTTTGATTAAATAAATCTACCTGTTTGCGATAACACTGTTATGCATTCTGCCTGCATAATTCAAGCATGTTTGGCTTTGCACGGCCGAGAATACACAGAACACTATTAGTATTGTCAACAGCTGCTTAACGGCATCCGAGGAACTGCTATCAAATATGTACTAAATATTGTAAGTACAAGCCGTGTCGCCGGGCGGTGGTTAGTTTCCAAAAAACAATGTTGCTTACTGACTTTTACTTATTAACTGTAGTCTAAGTAACAATTTCTGTTCCTGGATGTCATTTGTAGATCTTTGTCAGTCGTTACGATTTGTTAGAAGAAGTAATGTGAGATATTAAGCTGTATCCAGCTAGATAGGAAGGCGACCCCAACATAGTAGGTAAGACTAAGCTTATGATAAGATTGTATCGATTTTCCTAAGACATTGTTTAGTTCAGCTGGTTGGGTTCACTCATAATAAAATTACAAAAACTTGCTTGTGGTCTCGCTAGCGGTGTCCGAAATTGCTAAAAAGTGATAATGAATTCCATGTAGAGAAACCTTAATAACCACTTCAGATTGGCATTTAACTGAACCTTGACGACGAACTAGGTTGCTCTGTATTACTAGATGATGGAAAACCGGCACAGGCAAAAATAAAACACCACAGCCAACTCGTGAGGGGAATAAGGTTATTAAAACTGGTCTAAAATCTACTTGTATATGCATCTATATTTCAAAAACTCTTTTAAATAAAATACTATTCTATTTCTATTTCAGCATGTCGCTTTCCTCGACGTGGCGGATAAGGAAGGCTCAGCTCTGGAATCGGAGCTAATAAGCATGTTTGGGGCCCTAAGAGCCAAGTTCATAAAGTGTGACATCTCAGACGAAGCTCAACTAGCTGCAGCTTACAAACAGGTGCTTGACAAATACAGAAGGCTCGATGGGGTGATCAATAATGCTGCGGTCTTGTCTGCAGACGAAAGGACGGTCAAAAAGATGGTCGATATTAATTTCGTAAGTATTTTAAGATCTAATAGTATAAGATCGCTGAGGAACTCGTGGCTAAATAAAAACAGCCGCACTTGTTGATCGAAGGTTAAGCTACGCTTGCCGAGGTCAGTCTGTGGATGGGTGACCGTTCGTAACATATGGACACTCCTCCGTGCCTCGGAAAGCACGTTAAGCTGTTAGTCCCGATTGTCATTTGTAGTTCTTTGACAGTCGTTACGGGTAGTCAGAAAACCGAAACTCTGACCACCAATCTTACCAAGGGGTATCATGTTGCCCAGTAACTGGGTTGTGGAGGTCAGATAGGCAGTCGCTCCATGTAAAACACTGGTATTCAGCTGCATCCAGTTAGACTGGAAGCCGACCCCAAAAATGTAGGGAAAAGGCTAGGCAGATGATGATTTTAAGATCTAATAATGATTACCGAAGCAGCTCAACATAATGTATGTTTTGCAGATGGCTAATAACAAAAAAAAATGTTCATTGTGTACAAACGCACATTTTTGAAATCATTATTATTTTTAGAACTAAAAGCCAAAAGCTAAGTCTTCGGAAAGAGTATTTGAGAGAGTATTCAATTGGTTAGTGTATGTTGGAGAAGAATACTACATTAAGTAGTCAGTACCAATTGTTCACAAGAAACAAGGAATTCTGAATCACCAGGTTTTGGTAGGCCGTGTGACATTCATTTTCAAATTTGTTGCTTACAACGAAGTTCTTGAAGAAGGAAAAATATTCACCGCAGAGAAAGCCACGAAATAAGTCGCATTTCATTCAGTAGGCTTACAATTGGGTACTTGGTTTAAGTCATTATTTGTGTTCAGTCGCTAAAAGTTAATAATAGTAGTATTAAACCTTGTTGCGGTAGACATAACAAACTGAAAGGCCACAAATAGACAATACAATCAACAAAAGGAAATAATAATTTCACGTTTGACCCAACAATTCCGGGAATAAAGACTATGAAAATTGTTGGTATGGGTTATAAATATAGTGGGCTATATATATAGTCACAAATGGATAATACAATAAGCGAAATATTATTGTTAATAGGGATGTGTCCTAGGTAAAAATATATAAAAGTAATATATACATATAATATATAAGTCTATTTAGTCTGTCAGTAAGATTACCAAAAAATATTGGACACGTATTTTTTGCTTACTTAATTCAATAAAAAGTGACAATGATATAGCAATGGCGTGACGTCACGCGCAATTTCAACGCACTATACCGTAGACATTTTTGGTTTACGTGACAAAACGAAAAAATACGTGTCCAGTATTTTTGAGTAATCCAACTTTCGGACTAATCAGATTTTTAAGGACACTATCCTATTACGTATGTCTTGATAATACGGAGGTACAAATTTCTAGGAATAGGCACACACGCGTACACACACACAATGTAGATAAATGTGTTGTATTGTATTGTATGACGGGCAGATACCGCAACTCAGACTGCGCGAATTTAGCGTACGGGTGGGACAATATATTATTCGATCCACCCCAGCTTAAAGGCAAACCGACCAGCGATTCGATGTTGCTGGCGATCTCTCAGAGAGTACCTGGGTTACTGCACTATTTTGCCCTGTATGCAGCGACTTATGGGCAGTAGAGGAGCACAGCACTCGGTTATTTTCCCTACCTCTATCCTACAAAGTTCCTCTTAGGATGTGTGGGATATAATATGCTGGAGACGAGAAGGGCATGTGACTAGGTAGGCGTTATGCTCAAGATATTAAAAGGTATGACAGATACTCCCACAATGAGCTGATTACACCAAATAATTATCTCCGTGGCAGAATATATCCACTGCTAAGCATGCCTTCATGTTGGACTGCGGCCCGTGCTGCGTCTCCCGCACCGCGCGTGTTGACCGCACTTAATAAAGTCGTGGAGGCCAACGCGGACTGCGATTTATTCACGAATAAATTCGCCAATTTAATGGTTATGTGCCTACATTTTTGTGAAAATAATAGTATTTAATTGTTGTGTTTAAGTTTTCATGTTTGTACATATTGTTTAAACCTACTTTGATGTATGTATTTGGTTTTAAAGCCGTGTAAATCGAATAAGTAAATAAGCTGCTGGCTGTCGTCATCCTCCATACAGGCTCTGCATAGTGAGCTGTCTGTAACTCCTATGAGACTATAGATACATATACTTATTTCAAACAAGCGAAATAGCGTTTCATCTGATATTTCCAAAGTTCTAAGAATAAAGTCAAACTATGAAATACATTCATTTCATCGTTTGCAAGTAAATATTGGGGACCCGAAACAGTAATAAACTACGCTGCGGTTTCGATTGTCTACGAACGAACGCACAAGAGGATGTTCGATATTAATTTTGTGAGTTATGAGTTCTCGCGTGAGTTAGAGTGAGTTATTCGCATTTGATTCGATTAGACGCGGAATGCGTTTCGTGTTCCGAATAACCGCCGTTTGATGAAGCGTTATTTTTGTGGTAAAATGAGTTAAAATAGGAACATAATATGAATATGGTAATCTAGGTATTCATCATCATCATCTGCCTAGCATTTTCCCAACTATGTTGGGGTCGGCTACCAGTCTAACCGGATGCACCTGAATACCAGTGTTTTACATGGAGCGACTGCCTATCTGACGTCCACAACCCAGTTACTGGGCAACACGATACCCCTTGGTAAGACTGGTTGTCAGGCTTCTGACTACCCGTAACGACTGTCAAAGAGCAACAAATGACAGCCGGAACCAACGGCTTAACGTGCTTTCCGAGGCATGGAATCTAGGTATTATGCTTTACTAATATTTATAAGTTTAAGAATAATAAACAAAACTTTGAAATTAAATATCGAAGGCCTTGAAAATTAGGTTAAAAACGTTCTCCCGTAAAAGTTCTGAACAATCGGTAAATTAATGAATAATGAAGAAGGGAAGACTTGAATGCCTTGTAATTAATGAAGTTATATTTCGGGCTTTCGCGTTAGGCCGGAAATTGGTAGGCAGATCGGTGTTATAACATAAACAATATATAAAAGAAAGTAAACTAGCTAACTAATCTAATTTATTTACAAGTCTTTGTACATAAAATTGAATCAACCATATTCAAAGTATTTTTGAGTATCATAAAAATACAATTGTTATCATCATCGTCATAATCATCGTCCTGCTCTCATCGCTATTTATTTGGCGTCGGTGCGCCGACGCCAAATAAATAGCGATGAGAGCATGTCTTCTGCTTCTATATCCGTCATCTAATGTCATCTCAATTATTGTATGTATATGTATATAATTGTATGGCCTACAGGTATTTGTTCCGGGTCTGGCTGTTTGTGTATGTGACTTTGAATGTTTGTAAACGCACCCACAATACAGGAGTAGGTAATTCCTAGTGTGGGGCAACGTTTTTCAAAAAAAAAAAAAAATATCACCTCCCTTCCATATTCCACCTTTCACAAAAACCCATCCATCTTTTCTCCTCGAAACATTCCTCTTCACATGTTCTTCATTTCGTCACACCATATGCATATTATAAATTTACATGATTATCATTGAGATCCAATATAAGAGTCTTTTAATGTAGAGAGGAAGTAAATACATTTGTTTGCGCCTAGGATTACATTTTTTTCCATTACATCACGCCCGTATTTCTCGAAGGGTTGGACAGAGGTGTGCCTATAGTAACACCCAAATTCCGCCAGTTTCGTTTAAGACAAATTAAGTAATAGGGGGCAATCATATTGCCATCAGAGTCATGATGGCCCAGTGGTTTAGGTCTCGCCTCTTGTGCCAATGTGAGTTTTTCAATTCATATGTACTTTCTAAGTTTATCTCTGTTATCACTGACATCAGTGAAGGAAAACATCGTGAGGAAACCTGGACTTATATAATTAATATAAGTCTGAAATCGCCAACCCGTCTTGAGCAAGCGTGGTGATTAATGCTCGTGCCTTCTCTGAATGAGAAGAGGCCTTTGCCCTGCAGTGGGACAGTAATAGGCTGGTACTTACTACTTTTTTATATTGCCATCAACCGAGCACAAATCTAGAGTCCGGAATGAAAATTTATATTGGCAAAACTCAATAACACTTTTGCCACACGCTCTGCAGTCGCGCTTTAGACTACTAGACCAGGCAGTCATTTTTTTTACACACAAGTAACACATACCTAGTATTTTCTTAAATAAAGTAGGCACACATCACCTTGTACTAATAGATCTATGTCACAAAATATTTCAAGCGGGTAATTTCGCAGTAATCACCCGTCCACAGTATCATCATAACTTTTATAGTTACGAGTATCTATAAAAACACAATCTTACTTCTTTTACGGTCACTAAATTACCCAAGATTTCTTTCAGACTGCAACGGTCACCAGCACAATGAAAGCTCTTGAAATAATGGGGGTGAATAAAGGAGGTGGTGGCGGCACCATCGTTAACATATCATCTTTATTGGCGCTTAACCTTGGCACCCATTTGCCTGTGTATGCTGCGACGAAGACGGCTGTGTTGCAGTTCAGTATTGCTATGGGGGTAAGGCATATTCTTCTATGAAATACTAAGATTGGGCATTATTCATATTCATATTTATTTGCGTTCCACAAGGTATAAAATAAGATGTTACTGAAAGGCTTAAAGCTAAGCACCGTTGTAGACCCCGACAGGGCACAGCAAAGTAATAGTAAGTAGGAGAGAGGAGGAAGAACACTGTGTTTAATTATAGTAAATAAGTGAGGTATAAGGTATAATATATTAGGTGAGGTATAATTTATTTGGCGCTTCTTTTATTTTATTATTTAACAATTTATTTTTTGTATTTATGTGTATGTCCATACTGAGTATTTATTTGTTGGCAAATTTACATATAAATTAAGTAACTTCATACTTACATGAAGCTACTTATAATTTATCATCTAAATATTCACTTATACTATAGTAGCATTTGCTTACAAGAAAAAGCTTCAATTTATTGATAAAGATGTTGTATTTTTTTACATTCTTTATTACTTCGGGTAGCTTATTATATATTTTTATGGACATTACTAAGGTACTATTAGAGTGCATTTTTAGTCGCGATTTTGGTAGGTTTAGTCTATTTCTATTATTTTTATTAATATAAGTTGAGCACAAAACTTGGTGGTCCCATGTCATTTTATCACCAATGCTTCCGAAACGGTGAAGGAAAATATGTTCAGGAAATCAGTGTCTTCTAGAATCAAAAGTATGAAAGCATGTGGTGGATACGCCAACCCATACGGAGTGGACAACCCAGTTCCATGGAGGGTAGGCTTCGTGAAAAAAGAAGACATGCTGCATATAGCTGACAAACTTATGATAAGAGCAGGAGTATTATGAACCTTAAGATCAAACACTAGATAGAGGTTAATTAAAAACTTATCTTAAATCTTTTGTGTTAAAAAGATGTTTAAATGGCTTTATAAGAGTGAAATTAAATGTTCGTCTCTGAATTTTCGCCTTAAGTAGGGATGTAAATTGCTTGGCTAATGTCAGGCTTTGTATTTTGTTACATTCGTTAGCCAAAAGTTAAATCTTTTCTAAAATACATTTATTACATGGTAACTATTATTTTGTAAAAAATATTTTAAAGATTAGCCATATCAGTGTCTCTATGAATGGAAAGAAGCATCATATATCATCATATTTGGACGGCCGATGTGGCGCGGCGGGCGAAGGTCCGCCTGCGACGCAAGAGGTTGCGGGTTCGATTCCCGCCTTGGGACAAATGTTTGTACGATCTACAAATATTTGTTCCGGGTGTTCTGGGTGTATAATAAAAAATATCTATGTATGTAATGTACTGTATTAAGTATATCAGTCATCTAGTACCCATAACACAAGCTCTGCTTAGCTTGGGGCTAGATGATGCTGTGTGGATTGTCCAGCAATATTTATTTATATTCCTATAAATGTTTTCACAGGCAGAGAAAGTATATTCAGAGAGCAAAGTGCGAGTCATCACAGTCTGCCTCGGTCCGACGGACACGGCTATCCTGAGCAGAAGCCACTTGGAAAACTTCGACAAAGAGTCAGCTGAGCCAATTGCATCCCGCGTGCCCGTGAGACAGAGGTGAGGACAGCTAGGCTGCGTTTGTGGAGTAGAGGAGCGGGGAGCGGGGCGTGAGACTCGTTTGATTGTAGGAAGTTAGGCTGTGACATAAAACAAATAAAGAAAAACATTTATATGAGGCTTTTGTGCACATAGTTGTGTCAAGACTGTCTTAAGACTGATTATTACCGCTTTATAAAAACTATGACGGTACACGTGGCGTACACATTCACATCATTTGCCTAGACTCTTCCAACTATGTTAGGGTTGGCTTCCAATCAAACTGAATTCCGGTGAATACCAGTATTTTACATCCCTGGCTGTCATCTTTGACAGTCGTTACTGATAGTCGAATACTAAGATGTCCAACCAAGGAGTACCATGTTACCCAGTGACTGGGCTCAGATAGGCCGTCGGTATATCGGTAGCTGCATTCGGTTATAATGGAAGCTAACCTCAAAATAGCTGGGAAACGGCTGGGCAGATGATGATGAATTTGATTTTAACGCTGTCACTCCGCGTTAAAATTTTATCTTCCAAACTTTATCCCACAAAACTATTCTAAGAATATCGTTTGCAGTTTATGCCCTGGACTTGGCTAAACGCTCCACCATCTTGTATGAGTAGCCTTACTTATACGTTCAGGATAAAGTTTTGCGTTGATGAAGATAGTTCGACAGCAACGAGTTTCCTGATAAAATTGAATACTGCAAGTTACTCTTCAAGAAGACGAGCATGGATATTAGTTAGATGATAAAAAATGAGATGAATGGCCCTCGTTACGGGTAGTTAATAGTCTAACAAACAGTCTTACTAAAGGATATCGTGTTACCTCGTAACTGGGTTGTGGAGGTCAGATAGCCAGTCACTCCATGTAAAATTCTGGTATTCACTTGCATCTAGTTAGATTGGAAACCAATGCCAACAGTGTTGGGAAAAGGCTAGGCAAGTTATTATGAAATGACTGAAAATGGATACCTAGTATTCACAAAATAAATAAATTTGTATCGAGATCTATTTTGAAAAACAAAATGCGCATATAAAATACCAGAAGTCCTCTGGTTTGCTTGAACAAATTTATGCAATGCCATTATATGCGCCATTATATTATGCCAGGCTATTTTGTTATTATATTATTTAGGTATCTTAGAGATACCTGAAGTCCTCTTGTTTGCTTGAACAATTTTTTCTTTATAATAAGTGGTTTCGTCCATTCTTGTATACTTATTTTCGTATATTTAAGTTCGTTAAAAATGCTCAAAGAACATTGAATTTAAGCAGATGTGACCAATGTATTTATTAAAATTGGAAAAGAAGTTATCATATGAACTTGCTTATTATGCAGACTAAAATAAAACCTTCATAATTTTCTTTCAGGGTGGAATCAGCTGTATCAGGCATTTTGAAAGTTTTGGACGAAGGAAAAACTGGATCCACATGGATTGTGAAGGATGACCAGCATGCGTATGACTACACGGACAAGTTACAACAAGCTTTTAAAGTTCTAGCTGAGACATAAATCTCAAACCAACTGCTTCTATATTGATACAATAAACTTGTATAGACTGAATTTTTGATGTGAAGTAGCTTTCACTTGTTTGATATATAAATCATAATGTACACGTTAAAGGACTTTTGTAAGCTCCACGAATAAAACAGCATTAATTATTTAACTTATAATACCAATTTAATCCTCCCAATCCTTAAAAGACTTATTTTAAATGTTGAAAGATTTCGCAATAAAATGAAATATATTTTCGGTAGTCGAGATGAGGAAAATGATTTGCTGCCCAATCCTCGATATTTGGTTGCGTGAACATTGAGCGATCGTACCCATCAATATACCATCAGGTTACCGCGCCATACCATTCCATTTTTTATTTTGCCCTGTCATAATTGTGTATTCGTTTTTATATCTGATTATTAAAAAGAGTACCGGATTTAAGTATTGAATTTTTGATGAGTTGGAGTGGTGTTTAAAATTGATGATTATTATTGTATGAAATATGTAAGCACTTATTATTTGAATGTATGAAAGACAGCTAATTTAACAATGGATATTTTAGCTGTCAAGTAAACGTTCAAGTATTAAATTGAAGTATCTGCCTGTGATGACAAAACAACAGTTTTTTTTTTAGTTTTTTTACTAAATTCTACCGCAAGTAATACTAATTATTTTTCTTAACTTTTAGTCATTAGTTGTTTGTCTGTTTATTTTGGCTTATCTCCGAAACGGCTGGACCGATTTTCACAGGAATTTTACTAGCAGATAGCTGATATTATGTGGAGTAACTAAGGCTACTTTTATTCTAGACAAATAATATGGGTTCAGAGCTTATAAATTAAACCAAACCCAAAATTTGTTAAATTCCACGCTTTCGAAGTCGCGGTTAACACTAGAGCTAGTAATATAATATATGCCTGAAATCGGTTACCCACAAACAGTATTTAATAACTAGAAATGACTAATTGTTTGATAGAGCTTTTTTATATTTAAATTAACAATTAGACTACCGATTTCATCAAAACCGCCCATAAGATTATGTAAAAAATGTAGTATCACATTCAAATCCATATTTCCAATTTAAGTTTTTGCCTTTAAAAAAATATCAACTGAATGCCAGTGTAAATAAAGTCAATTCCACAATGACTAATACTTTGGAAAAAGACATAAAGTTGTTGCATTAGTAACGCATATAAAAAATATTTTTAATAAAACATAGTTAATTATTTGTTTACATTTTTAGTTTGCATTGTTTGTTTTTGATTTGTAACTAAATTAATTTAGGGATTTCCCACAACGTTCTTATACGTAATTCTAAAAAGAGTCTTCAGCTAAATTACCTAACTTCGTTTAACATAGTTACATGGTTTCCCGTCTCACATAATTATATTTATTTATTACTTCACGCACACAAATGCACAGAGCCGGACTTAATGCCATAGGCATTATTTACCAGTCAGCCAACAGTTGATGCAGACAAACAGTGGTAGGTGGCACTTCACGCAAACAACTTCCCTTGATCTACCCGACTCAAAAGTACCTATCGCCCAACTTTATCCCTCTCTTGAATCTCTCTCCTCCCAAATCCCCGTATCTGGGACGAACAAGAAACGCAATCATGAGACTAATTTACTATGTGTTCGTACCAGACCACACGGTTGAAACTTGGCAGGCAAAATGCAACTGTGTCTGTCACTGCATTCTCTTCAGAAATTGGGCTAATTTATACCATGGATTTGTACAAATCCACACTCGACGTATTCTAGTTCGCACGTAGTAACATTTTCTGCTGCCAGCCTATTGGGCACTTTTCCCGTTGACAGCAATGCGGATAATTTTATTGATGCCCTATTATTTTTCTTTTTTACATGCACTTAATAGTTGGTTGCAAATAAGGTAAGGATAAGGTACCCAAATATAACTGGTTACCCATATAAAGTATATTTACATAGTAAAAAGATGATGGTTAAATTTCCAACAAAAAGGAACTACTGAACATGAATTATAAAAATTGGAAATGGAGTTTAAATTTACCTTTGTATAAACATAAGTAAAGGTCATTGCTGACTAAGCTATGAATAGCAAATATTATACGGCATAACAATATCGCTCAGGACCCCTGTATATACCTGATTTATCTTAACATACTGTAGGTAGGATAAAATGTTTCACATTTCTTCAGAATAATACTGACCTAGATCTTTCCATCTATCTCTCTATATTTGCGTTTCTTTTCATAGAAAATAACAGAGATAAATTGAAAAAATGTTGTGATAACTTTACCAGGAACACGTAAGAACTTAAACGTATACTAACAAAGTCCTGAATTGAGTTGCCAGCACTATGTAGCTGTATCGGGAAATGCAATGTTAGTTATTCGTTACTTGGAAAATGTTGGTGACACATATTTTCTTTCTTTTTTTTATAACGTTGACGACACTAGGAATTTCACCTGTATATTGGGTGCCTATACAAACATTCAAACTCACAAGCACAAACAGCCAGACTCTGAACAACTACCTGTAGGCCATCCAAATATTTGTTCCGTGCGGGAATCGAACTCACGACACGCAACGCAGCAATCAATCGCTCAGCCACTGCGCCAACCGTGCCGTTACCGTAAGTATATGTCGCAGGATACTTAGGTATATCGTCTTTTTACTAAAATCCAAGGAGTTTTGCCAAGGAGCGGTCATTGGGAACTTGCCAGACCAACAGTGGCGATCACCAAAAAGGCGACGAGTCAATGAAGCTCGACGAGTTCCAAAGAAGCGATTCAAGGGAAAAAAGGCACGAAATTCTTGGATCCGACAACGAAATAAATCGGAACATAACAGCAGCGGACAAAGATCAAGCCGAACACCGTCTCGTATGGGCGCACCTTGCGGAGCTTCACACCTCTGTTAGCAGTGAAGCAGTTTATTGCCTCGGACACCATGGCCTATCCTGCAGTAAGATCGCAGGTCGTAAAACCCGTCACGCCAGTATTAATGACATCATCCGTCGTGCTCTTGCCACCGCTATTTGAGAACTCAGTGGCTTGGCACGCGACGATGGTAAGAGACCAGTTGGAGTGACCGTAACACCTTGGAAGATGGCCTTTGGTATGGGATGCAACATTTGTCGACACCCTTGCGTCATCCCATCTTCCTAGTACGGTGGAATGCTGGCTACTGCAGGTGCAGAAAACCTCAAATGGCGAAAATACAACAACCTAATTGTAAGTTAAATGTTTGAGCTGTGTGGGGTTGAAACACTAGGGCCATGGGGTTCGTGTGCCCATTTAATTCGCGAAGCGTTAGTTCGACTCTTCACGTGACCAGTGGGCTGGCCTTTTTTTGGCCAAAGTATCAGCATTGCCATTCAAAGTGGCAATGCTGCCAGCCTTCTGAGCACTTTTTCCGTTGACGGAGATGCGGATGAATTTTACGATGCCCTGTGATTATTTATTTTATTTTATTTTTTCATTTATGAATAGTTTGATATTATAAGTCACTATTGCATAATTCATAATAGTTTATTTTAAGCAAGCATGCGTTCTCTTTACAACAACATTAGTTCTCAAAGGCATAGATTTTCCTATATAAGCCATGTCACTTGCCATTCAGTTCAGGTGAAAATGTTCAGAGTTTTCGTTAGCATAGCTCTGGTTACGCTGCGAAAGGTTGACGTTGAAATATTATCTGGGGAATATTTTGCATAATGGCTGAAATTCAGGTTGAGTTTTGAAGAAAACAGAAAAGCTTTGATTTACTTTGTGGGATGTAGCATATAAAATATTGGAAAAAAGTAAATATTATCAGGGGCCTGTTCCATAAAACCGAGAGGCGACAGGTGACGGGTGGCAATCCGACAATGTGTCAAGTTGTTTTTAAAATAGTATGGTGTAATTTAGGTAGTAGGCTCATTGTGTCGCCTGCATTTTTAAGTTTTAAGTTTTATTTGTAATTTGTAAATATTTGATATAATTTGTTATTATGTCCTTTGTCCTAGCTACCGCATTAGATTAAGTAACCTGTAATGGTAGTATAGAGTGAATAATAAATAAAAAATAAAAAAAACGTTTATTTCATAGATTTTCTGCTTTATACAGTAATTGTCGCATTAATGCGTGTAGTTGTAATTTTGCCAGTTAAAATTAATGAAAGCTCAAATATTTTATTCCTTTTTAGAACGGTAGGTAATGAATGAATGCCAATGCTACAAACCCTAATCAATGTATTTGTATTATTATGTCTTAAAAACTGTCCAAATATCATACCACATTTACTGACATAGACAGAATCATCAGACACCGTAACCATACCAATTGAATTAAATTTAAACAGGGCCTACCAATCATTTGTTTGAACATTATAATAACAAACAAACATTTAAAAAATTGATTTAAGAATTCGAATAACAAAAGAACACGAACTACAAAGGACGAGAAAAAGCAAATTAAAAATACAAACGACCAAGCCAAACAATTAAACAACTAACACCTGGATAGCCACCCAAACAACATCAATTTATAACTCAACCACGGGTATCCGAAGGTCTATTAGAACTGGTAACGGGTACCCCTAATTATTAATTCATCGACGTTAAGGGGAATAGGCCAGGGTAACACCATGTATGTTTTTTTTCGTGTAAGCAATTTGTTCAGTATCAAGTAGTTTGTATCTAAAAATATTTTTGGAACCGTACTAGATATTTGTAGTATTTAGTATTTACTGGAGTGAAATCATTAATATTATCGATATAACTCTAAGTTCAAATGACCCGATTGAATGACTTTTTCATGAAATCATGACATTTGATGTCAACTAGATCTTAAAGAGTTGTATAAAATATTTTAATAGGAACACTTCAGTAAAAAACATATTTTTTACGTCGTCGTTACCCGCGTAAGTTAAGTCGTTTCGGCGTGACATTGGCTATCCCACGGCAAGACTTCACTTTTTCCGGATAAAGATTTGCCTATGTGTTAATTCAGGGTATGAACTACCTTAACAGCATCTAAATCCGATAAGCCGTTTCAGCGTGATGGAGTAACAAACATGCACACAAATACCTAAAAAAATCGTAATTTTAACATGAATGTGAACCATACGATCTAATACCTCTCTACAACTGATTTACATCCGCGACATCTCACAACTTGAGATCCAGTTGAAATCCAGAGACACTACTAGATGTCTGGCATTTTTGCTGAATTGGACCTATTTCGCGCAGCCGTAATTATTTTTTTATTACTGCTGTCATTATATTATTTGTTTTAGCTGTTACCTGAGCCTGTGCTAAATACATGTTCCTTTTTTACATTTTTTCTTTCTAATTTTGAGGTGCGAATTGAAACATAAGAATTTCACGGGCTGTCCTGGCCTTCACCACAGAGTGTATAATCGTACAAGTCGCTAGCACATCAAGCTATCCCAAACTGTCAAATTTTTCCCAATTGAACATGAACCTTATTTATTTGCAATAAAATTGAAAAACTATCAACGAAATTTAACAGGTTTTGGTAGCTTGATGTGCTGGCCTCTGTGCCTTCGCCTTAAGTCGAGGCACATCAAACCGGCACGGATCGCTACTGAATGTTTGCCAAATCCGAGCTCCGCAGTGTTTAACTATTCACTGGCATGTTTCAGCAGATCTGAATTAGAGCACCGATTTTGCATAAACGTGAGCTGCTTTTTGTTTGGTTTTGGTGCTATTTTTTAAATAGGTAAATACATACATACATACATAAACTCACGCCTTTTTTTCCACAGGGGTACGCAGAAACGCCATCTGCCACGATCCTTATTTGAATTTAAAAACATAACATAAACATAACTTATACGAGTATTTAGCTAGGTATATACGAGTATATAGGTATATATATATATATATTAAAACGTTGCCCCACACTAGGAATTTCTCCTGTATCGTGGGTGCGTTTACAAACATTCAAAGTCACATACACAAACAGCCAGACCCGGAACAATTGCCTTTAGGCCATACAAATATTTGTTCCGTGCGGGAATCGAACCCTCGACACGCAGCGCAGCAGTCAATCGCTCAGCCACTGTGCCAACCGTGCCGTCATATTGCCTTATATTTAACTCCCACTGAACAGATTGCAAGAGTTAGTATACTTACTTTAGTTACTAAAAAACTTGTAATGGATAAAAATACTTCCAACGGTTAATTTTAAACACTTTTGCTGCGATATACAGGCCAAGATAAAGGCTATCAATGTCAAATGTTTACTAGTACCCAGCTATTGACTGTAATAGTTTACGGGTTTATTTTTGCGAATAATCCAGAAATGTATGACTCATATGGAGCTTGAAGGAAGCCCTTATAGGTTCAAGTGATCCCCCGAACAATAAATATTTACATAAGTAAATAAATTATTGTGTCATACCTATTATATTTCTTTCAATCAAAGCAAACCAATTTCCAGGTTTCACGCTTAGTATTAAATAACAACTCACGTAACACCAAAAGTCTTGATACTTCAAAAATAAATTAAACATTCAATTTGCGTGTCGAGATTGAAGGACAGCTTCTACTTTAAGAAATGAATGTGTAAAATTGAGGGGAAACATTGATATTCTGTCCCAGGGACCCACGGCCCATTAGTGTGGGCGGTAGACCCGAAAATTTTATGAAATTTGACATAGGTGACGGAGCAGCCAATGGTAGATTAGTTCTGTGTGCCTAGCACGAATAGTTAAAACTTAATGTCAATTCGAACGTTCGAGTTTTAAAATTCAAAATACAACCGTCCCGTAGTATATGTGTTTAAATTTATGAGGCAATTAGTATCACCCATAGATTCGAATAAATTTTAAAAAATATTATGGGCGGAACTAATAGGTATTTTTGTATCCCTAGCACGAATAGTTGAAACTTACCGTCAATTCGAACGTTCGATTTTTTAAATTCAAAATACAACTGACCTGTAGTATTTTGGTTTATATTTATGAGGCAATTACGAGTAGTGTCATCCATAGACTAGAATAATTTTTAAAAAATATATAAATATTATGAGCGACACTAGTAGGTATGGTAAATTTTTAAATCGTTCGAATTGACGATACATTCTAGTCTCTGTGGGATAGGTTATGTTTAGGCACACTGGCTGCGTATTCGCTTAGTTTAATAAGTTTTTGTGCCCTGAATGGAATCCTTAATCACCTCAGTTAAGTTAAGTTAAGCAACCGCCAAGTTTCTAAGCTGACCTGCAACATGACTTTCCCAAAAAAAAACTGCGTGATATCACGCAGTTTTTTTTTTCAAACGTTACATATTCAATTATTGATCAAAGCATTTCTAACATGCAATTTACCAATACGTAAACTTTATTAAAAAAAACTACGTCATCAGCTCAACAAAGCTTGTGAAAATAAATAACTCGTTTAGGGAATATTCCTCAAAAAATGTTTCCTCTTGCTTACTTCAATAAGGACAACGTAGTACTCAAGAGCCTACAAAGTTTGTCCTCGGGAACCTTCCCCAATCACGTCATGAAACTTTTGACTGATTTCAAAAGGGAAAGGAAAAAATGCGAGTAATGAGGGACTCTTCAGGCCCGTTTTTGTTTTTTCGTCAGAATTATTTTGTAAAGAGTTGAATTACTTGGAAAATGAAGCATGCCTTTTTGCGGTTGTACAAAGTGAAAATCTTTCTTTTTGATACGTTTCTTTTTTTGAATATTTTTTTTAAATTATGGTTGTGTTTTGTTTTATTTAATCGCCTCGCTGGTCTAGTGGTTGTAAGTATTACTGCTGAGCTGGGGTCGATCTCTGAGACGAAGCGTTATTGGTTTTTTCATCTGGAATTTCTCAGAGGGAGCCCGGAATCAGGATTTGTGTCCGGTTGATGGCAGTAGGCTCGCCCCCTAATACATGAAACTTAAATATAACTGGCGAAATGTGGATGTACTATAGGTACAGGCACCAACACATCAAGCTATCCCAAACTGTCAAATTTACCCAATAGAACATTAACCTTATTCCTTTGTAAGAAATTTGAAACACTTTCAAAGAAATTTGACATATTGGGGTAGCTTGATGTGTTGGCGTCCGTACACCTTTGCGTAACCCGTCCGGACTATAGATGCTGGCGGGAAAAATTCCGAATCATTCCCGTAGAATACTTCGGAAGTATTCCGAAATATTCCGAAACTTTGGGAATATTTCAACTGTCAAAAAAAAACCAGGGAAATCGACTTTACTACCTATTTCGCGCTAGGAAGTTGTAAATTATATTATCTTTAGTGTGTTGTGAACGGTAGGTATATTAAGTTAATTGAACTGATTAATGAAAACACAAATTAATGATTGTAACTTTAATAATGAAACTAAAAGGGATTACAAAATACTTATTTCGAATAAATTTTCAAAAAACAGATCAAATATGCTAGGCCTGGTTTTTTATTCCACAACTGACATTCATAAAAATAGCATTCGATTTCGAAATAAGTAGGTACCTACCTAATACAAAACAATAAAAATCCTGTTAATAGCATGCTAACATATCTCCCTATAAAAATATCAACATATACTTAATATAATAAAATAAACATTTATATTTTACTTCCGTATGTGCCACTGAACAATAATTGACTCACCCACCACACCACAAACAAACACGTTTATTCCCATGAATGATGAAAATGAATTATTCGGGCGAAACATTCAATTGCGGGGTACGAATCTTTCTCGCGGGGGGAAAACTTCTCCGGGAAGCATCTCCCCTCTTACCGCACCCCGCACCGCCATCGCCTGCACACACGACTCGCGGGAGTCGATTACGAAATATATATAATATAAATACGATATATATAAATACGATTATTGAGCAAAAAAAAAAAATCTTAATCAAATCCATTTTGAATAATTCTGATTTACAGAAACTTTCCCAGAAATATTCCGGAATTATTCCGAATTTTTCAGAAGTTTTGCAACTATAGTCCGGACTCTATTTATTATTTTAATTGACTTTTTTTTGTCAAAAAAATACCCGTTGAAATTCTTCTAATCAATTGCAAGATTTCTAACATCTAAAGTATGCTCAGAAAAGAGGCGTGTTGTTGCATACGTTGGCCCTTCGCCTACAAATACTAGGCACAGATCCAAACACTTAAAACTATTACATTTTATCTAAATTTTCCTATTTTTTACAAACTTGGCCGAAGACATTGGTGAACCTACTAAGTATTGGTATTAGGTTTTTTGTAGTAGTATTATATCTTTATTATTTATTTAATTTAATTTTAATGGTAAGTAATTTATTTTAATTTTTGGATTTTTAATTTTATTTTATTTTTGATACTGATATAATGTTGTGGTATTTTTAATGGAAAGATTTTTTTAATGTAAATTGTACTGTTAGGATCAAGTTTTCTGAAATAAATGAATTTAATTAATTAATTATCCTAGACTATATTAACTTGCAAAGATTTTTCTACTGTACAAAGGTTGCTAAAAGCCAGCAACCAACAGCGACCTATCATATTAATTTTAACTCAGTTCTTTGACATTACATTAGAGAGCCAAGGAACCATAATAGACACGTTTCACGTAACAGGTGACTGACTAAAGCACATCTGCTTACAGTCACAGCCGCCATGATTGGTCACGGGTCATTTAACAAACACCTCTTTGTCATACGAGTCACAGAGAGCTACATACACAAACTGTACTGACGAAGATACGACAAACACTCATGTGCTTCTAAACTGCTCAGAGGTACATACAAATTACTAGTACTTCGGTAGCCCACGTACCCTCTTTGAGATCGTCAGTAACACCAAATTGTTGCTCGCCTTTAGTGTTGGGGTGCAGCGAATAACCTATTATTCTGTACTCAACAATTCAATAACTATGTCACGGCTCTGTTCTATCTCCTGCTTGATATGGAGGGTAGTGGAAATTATGTATTTTTCTAGCTCCTCCGCTGTTCTTTTCTGATTGATTTCGTGGCGGGATCCATGAAAGTTGAATCATGGACTCATCGGGCTTCATTGTCCCGACACTTTTCTGGTGATCGCCATTGTTGATTCTGGTTTTCAGGAGTTGCAGTGGTTTGGAAATAGTGTGAATGGGCAAATGAATTGTCCCAAAGAAAAAAAAAAGTTACGTAAATTCACAAGCATCGTTTCAATAACAGTCTTCGTTCGGGGCAAAAGAGACCCTTGTGTGCCTAGAGTCAAACAATTTTAAAATTGAAAACACAACTACCCTATGGCATTTAGGTTTAAAATTCTGTAAGTAGATTCAATGAGTATCAATGAAAGATATGACTAAAATGTAAAAAAAAAAAAAAAATCGAAACAAAATTGAACTGTCCGAGTTTTTCCAATAGGATTTTTCTCATTAGCAGCCCTAGAGTCTGGGTACATTCCCGGTTGACGGCAATAGACTCGCCTCCTATTACATGATACTTAAACATAACTAGCGATATATGAGCAAGACTATTAGGTGCAAATCTGCCTAACCCTTCGTAAAACATAGGCAGTGAAGTTTGTTCGAATCAATCATTTTGAATTTTCGTTCGAATTGGCGATACGTTTATGTCAAGTATGCTAGTCACACATATATTTTTAATAAACACTTACAAACTACAGCCAATAACGAATAAAAAATCTCAATTTAATAAAAAATCCCGCATCTATCATCGCCATCTAAGTAATATTTATCGCGTAGGGTAGAGGCACAATTTCCGGTCACCGCTTGGACATAGTAAGTGACCCACTTTCTGAGGCGACTTCACGTAGCCAAGTCTCATGTATTGTTCAGGACACGACTTTTAAAATGCTGCCTTATAGAACAAAATTGCAAATTATTGAAAAAAACTTTTGTTTATCATTTTATTATCTTCGCTCTTCTATCACTAACTGTACTCTTGTGTTGAATGGAAAATCAAGTAACAAGAAAAAAGCATGGTTTCCATCCATGGTTTTTTTTTTTTTTTAACTTTGCCCCACACTAGGAATTTCTCCTGTATCGTGGGTGCGTTTACAAACATTTAAACTCACATACACAAACAGCCAGACCCGGAACAATTACCTGTAGATCATACAAATATTTGTTCCGTGCGGGGATCGAACCCACAACACGCGGCGCAGCAGCCGATGGCTCAACCACTGCGCCAACCGTGTCGTCAAAATAAAGTTTACCTATATTTATTTCATACTTCAAGCACGCTGATGCACTTAATGCCATAGACATTTTGTACCATTCAACCTTTGCTGGATGCGGCAAGCTGAAGACAGGGCGCTATGGCGCTCATTAGGAGAGGGCTATGTCCAGCAGTGGACTAGTATAGCCTGCTGATGATGATGATGATGATGAACCTTTGCGTGAAACAGCAACAATAACTCATATTAGTTTTGGTTTCTGTTTCACTACAATGCCGAAAAATAAAAGAAAGAGAATATACAGATATACATGTATATATTATAAACAATAAATACAATATATGTGTGTATTCTGATGATTTAAGTATGTTTGTGTATTACGTAACACAAACATACTTAAAACAAACAAAACAACAGAAAACATCAACGCTGCGCGCACTACAGAATATTGTATAAAAATAATGAAATGAAGAATTCGGTATTCATATAATTATATTCGTTACGGGGTTATGCTTTGGGGTGAATCGATTAACAGTGAGATAGTATTTAGAATGCAAAAGCGTTGCATAAGGTCAATGTGCGGTCTTCAAGTAACAGATAGCTGTCTTCCTTATTTTAAATCCTTGAAAATATTAACTCTGCCGTCATTATATATTTTAGAAACAGCGTTGTTTGTAAAAATGAATCCGAATCTGTTCCCTAAATTCTCAGCAGTAAAAAAAACCCAATACGATCTCAACATGCAAATCAATTATGTAATTTAAAATGTAAAACAGCTCTTATGTCTAAAAGTTTTTTCGGATTAGCTCCTAAAATCTATAATAAATTACCTGACGGCATAAAAGACAAGCCAATGGTCAAATTCAAAACAGCTCTACAGAAATTTTTAATAGAAAAATGTTATTACAGAGTAGACGAATTTTTAAACGAGATATATTTATAAAACTAAAAACCTAACTGTAATAGTTCCTAATTATATTTTAAATTTATTTTATTGTTATAGTTTATTATTTGTTCTTATTATCTAAGGATGTGAATCTAGTTATTAAGTTCTCAACAGAAAACATTTGTATGCCAATGAAACAAAACATAGAGCTACTATGATTTTTTTGGTTAATACCATCTATGTAAAACCTATGTTTACAAATGAATAAATGATTATGATTATGATTCGTATCCAAAAAAACAGTTTGTACAAATTGTAAACGAAATGTAATTTATTTAGCGGATGTACGAGTTGTTTGTAAGTGCACTAAGTTATTTTTAAAGGTTTTACTTATTACATACTCGTAGTAGGCACATCAGGTATTCTATTAAAACTCAATACTACGCTTGGGCTGCTAAAGGTCAACGTGTTACCACCGTTGGGCGTTCTCTACCTATTGCTTATAAATACGGAAATATATACTATTTACGTATTTATCTTATATTTTACTAGCTGACCCAGCAAACGTAGTTTTGCCATATAAAATGTTTTTTTTTTTTTTTTGGAATGTGCATCTCGCAGTTTATCTGTATATAAGATTACATTTTAAATGTTATTTAAAGTATTTGTTTTATATTTTATTTATACTTAGTAAATTAATCTTATACAAATTAGTGTTCAGTGAATTTAAGCTTATTTTTTTTTGCAGTCTGATATTAAACAATTAGTAATTTATACTTTAACTAAATACATACCATATAAGTTTCTTAAAAATATAACCTAACATCACGTCTGTATTCTCCAAACTGTTAAATAGAGATGTGCCTATAGTACACGAACATTTTCAATGTAATTTGGGCGAGCCTATAGCCGCCGACCGGGTAGAAATCCAGTACAGTCTGAATATATAATGAACGGTCACGGTATTAATTGCCTGTACCTACCTACCTATATGTATCTAGTAGTCTATTGTTCTTTGTACTGCACGTGGATATAAAAAAGCAAAGAATATTCCAACAGGAACAAATTACGTTTTATGACGTCACGTGTTTCCGACGCAATCAATTTATTTTCATCACTGCCCTTCTGTGAACCCTGCTCTAATTAAAAAAGGATAATGTCAATTTTCTTTTAGATATGTTAGTAGTCCTTTTTTGTCTGGAACCTAAAAAAGGGTAAGGTTTTATGTAGCCTAGTTTCAAACTTATCTTCCTCTAAGGTTCACTGGACTACTGTTCTAAGGACTGGGCTACATAAAATTCATTGATGCGTAAAATTTAGATAGGGTTACTGCTAGTGACCTTTACCGTAGAAGCCTTAGAATAGTCCGGTCTCCTTAGCAGACTACAACCTCATAGGCTGACGTACGTGATGGCATTACCCAAAAACAAAACCGCAAGCGCCAACATCACAGGGTAGGTATGTTAGACGTATTATGTCAGATTGTCAGCCCTAATTTCTTTCTACCTTAGAAGTAGTAGTAGCGGCCTATTACTGGCCCACTGCAGGGTAAAGGCCTCTTCTCATACAGAGGAGGCACGAGCATTAATCACCACGCTTGCTCAAGACGGGTTGGCGATTTCAGACTTCTATTAATTATAAGTCCAGTTTACCTCACGATGTTATCCTTCACCGATGTCCGTGATGTCCAAGATAAACTTAGAAAGTACATATGAATTGTAAAAGTCACATTGGTACTTGCCCAGGTTTGAACCCACAACCTCGTGCACAAGAGGCGAGGCCTAAATAACTGGGCTATCATGCATCTTTTTACTTTATTCACTGACAAATCGTTTTCATAACACCTCGGCATGAGCTATTAATCTAAGATTCGTTATGAGAAAAGGCAGAAAAATCAACTTCATCATCATCCCAATGTACGTGGCCTTCCATACCTACATCTCTATTTGCCGACATTTCAATAGTCACCTCCGTTTCAGCCAAACCATCTTTCACATTTTCATAACTTTCCTCACAAAATAATCTTCAATCCTCCACAACACATGCCCATACAAAAAAAAGCATTACTTCTATATTTATATTCAGTACTGAAAACCTTTTTAACATGGAACCAGAAAATACCGAGTACTGTTAATTAGTTTTTAATACTGATGAGTTTTGAACACAAAAACTTTAATTGAACATCGCACAGTGTTTGTAGAGATTAATAATTTAATTTAAAACCATGTAGGTACTGAAAATTATAATTTATGCATGCAATTTAACTTTTTCATGCATTGATAGTTTAATATATCAACGAGTAGATACGGATAAACAAGATTATAAATAAAATAAAAGAAAATCGGTACGGGTACGATCTATGGTAGCGAACTTTCTTGGATATTAATAAGTTTAAGGTATTGTCAATAAAGTAAATACTAATTCTTATTTGAAGATATTAGACAGCCGTTGACTGACAGGCGTTTGGCACGTTATAAAAGTGGCTTAGTCTGGAAACAAATCTTATACCTACTTAATCATGTAAATATGAATGATGTAAATACGCTAAGTATAAGTTCTATTCCCGTTCCTCAATAACTAGTCCCCCCGACCCTTAGCTCGAGCAAGCCCTCGTAGCTGAGCCGGTAAATGTTTAAAAAGCCCCTAAATAATATATATGTATCTATTTGATCCAGCCCGTCCTTTGCTGTCCTCTCTCAGCGACGTCCTAAGCCAAGGCTCGTAACCCGCAGGGGGTGCCCTTAGCGATTGGTCGCTTAGTTTTTACGCCCCGGCTGGAGGCCTTAATTTCTAATCAAGCCCCCACAGGAAAGTTCGGTTAAGCAGTAGATATCCCTGAATGATAAACTGCGAGATGCCCCTTCCAAAAAAAAAACAATAACTAGTAGGGTTATTACAGTAGGTAACTATGTCGTCCTACCTGCCAAAGTGAAGTTCAACCCTGCGGTTGAGAAGCAAAAACTTACGTATTTACTTACTTAACGTAAAAAAAAACAACAAGAAAAACTAAGATACCAATCGAATTATTTTGACAAATGGCCCAGCATCATCGTCAATCTTGCACAGTACCTATTTAGCAACCACATTCCCAATGTTTGCAGTAATTTAAGGGTTCGTAAACACCGATATTTCTACTTCATTATCTCCGTAACAGGACGTAAAATATGCAACACCAACTCAAGTTAGTACATGACTAACGACTCCAATTTGTTACTGCCAACAATTTATTTGCATGCAAAATGTTTGCAGCCCCAGCAGCGTCCGTACTCCATTCAACTTTATGTGGGTGGCAGACGACCGACAAATCGGTGACCGAGCTAAAATAGGATGATAGGGATGATGTAGGGGTCCCAGAGTCGAATCACCGTTGTTTATTTTGGTACTATGATGTCCAGGTAAATCTCCAAAAGTGGGCAATGAGGAAAAATCGTCACATAAACTCGGGGGAAAGTAGAGAACTTGGTCGTCGGCATACTTTTTGTGTAAACTATAATGGGATATTGGAAACTGTCGTTTGCAATCAGCCTTAATAACAGAGCACCAATAAACGGTAAGGAAAAACTTCGATGAGTAAATTATTTTTAATTATATGCAAATTAAAGGGAGGTGTACACAGTTTGAAATGTTACAACGTGGAGTTAAAACAAGACGTAATGGGCCATAATGAGAGTGTACCTGCGGAGTAATTACAAAGGTTTTGTTGCAGGAGTTTGTATAGCCGTGTCGCCGATTTAAGGACGATTATTGTTAGGCTTACCCCATGTGCGGTGAGGGAATATAAATGTTGGCATTAATTTTGTTATGGTTCGCATTGCAGATTAAAATTGTACGTATGTTTGGATTGTGTTTTGTTTTGCTGCCAAGTATTCAAATAACAGCTGGTATGTCATATTGTTTAGTGAGCTTTGATAAAGCAGTAATTACATTGATTTAACTAAATATTTCCGTAATTTAGTTGGTAGTGGAATATAAATAAAACGATTTCTGTTATGTAACATTTATACTCTTTGTGCAAATAACTATTGAGTTTTATTTAAATTTGTAATATTCTACAGATATTATTTGTTCATGTGTATAGGCATCCATTTAAGCGTCGCCTAGAGTTGGTGAAAACGGGCATAATAATTCTAAATTTCTCTTGTACCAATACTGAAAAGGAATATCTTCATTTTTCCTGCCACTGGATGCTTCAGTGAACGTATTGTACACTACAGAATGTACCTGAATAGATTTATGTCCTCTAACCAGAAAATTCCATAATACTAGATTTATTTTTAGTCTACACAATATTAAATCTATTGTGGATATAAGCAGGCTAGTAGTTTTGGTCTCCCATGGATAATGTGTCATGTTGCGAACATGAATGTCGTCAAAAATTTTCGACTTTGACTTTACATTATCCTTCTTTCCTCTTGTTTTTAGGGTCTCGAGCTATAAAGGCAAAATGGAACCTTATAGGATACCTTCTTGTCTGTCTGATATAGAGGTTTTTCTCGAGATCTGTGTAATGGAGGTATTTGGATTTCGACATAAAGTTAGATCTTGATGACGCGGAGACAGATAGCTAGAATTTTTTTGTCTCTCCTATTTTACTGCAATCTGTCCCCAGTTAGGGAATCAGCATTTTTTTTTAAGTAAACCTTTTTGACTTGCTGGGTATACATCCAGTGACGCAACTCTTTCCAGTGTCAACTACCAGTTATTATGTCTTGGGGTTTCCTTCTAGAAAGTTAAACCATTCTATGACTGTCTCACTACAGGGCCAAGGCCTCTTCTCATAGAGAGAAGGCATGAGCATGCGCATTGACGCAGATTTATATTAATAATAAGCCCAGGATCCTTTCCGATGTTTTCCTTCACTAGTGTCAATGTAATCCAAGATCAGCTTAGAATTATATATGTATTGCAACCCACGACCTTGAGCATGACAGATCGAACCATAAAACTGAGCCATCCCGACATTACGAGAAAGACCGAAAATATAAAAGTTTACAAAAAGGAGGGCTAGAAAAAAAAAATTAAGTCCGTCAGCTAGATATTTGAAATATTATAAACTTATTATTGCGTTATTAATTTTATAAAACATGACTAATTCGTAGATAAAACGCATTAAAGTTGGGAACCGAAGGCTTGCTACGTCACAACTCAGTATAAAATCTACATAGGCGTGACGTCATGACACATTATAACACAATGTATCGTAAAAAAAATGTCCAATATTACTACCTGACGGACTATGTTTTAATATAATCGATAGTATGTAAAGTAGATATATCCGCCACATGCCGGCTGAAACTGGTTATTTCTAGATGACTGAGTCAAGCCTGCAACACGAACGCTTGGATTATTCGAGGGTATTAATTCATTAATGGAAACATTAGTAATGTATGTAGAACAAACTGATTGCGGGGATAATGGATGATGTCTCACTGAAGAGGTGTTAAACCTGAATATTGATAGTAGTAAATAATTTGGTGTGGGGCAATACCAAGTATGTTTGGAATGACAAGTGATATGAAGCAATACGATAGGTATTTGCTAATGAGAGACACTGAGTACTATAAATTATAAAGCAGATAACAGTCTACTTAAGTGGTTGTTAGCGGTACTGCTGAGCATGAGATCCAGGGTTCGATATTTGGTTTTCATCACTGGAATTTCTCAGTGGCAGCCCAGAGTCCAGGATCTGTGACCGGTTGAAGGCAAGAGGCTCGCCTCCCATTACGTGTGACAAAACTGGTGAGGTGTAAGTGTTCCACAAATACACCTCTTAATAACCCTTCGGAGAATACAGGCATAATGTTATGTAAGGACCTTCTATTGTAGAATTTTCTTTTGGCCTTTCAAGCTACAATTAATGGATTTGCTTTATACGTTGTTACTTTTCTTAAGAACTCCGCAATACCCATTCATAACCATATTTCAGGCTCTCCAATTTTCAAGGCATTACCTTCTACAAACTCCCAGCTGTGACGGCCTGAAAAATATATAGAGGCACTTAAATCTGGCTACAAGCCACATTCAGGAAAAACATTACCGACACCATTTTGCAAACACGCCTATAAAGTAACCGTACCTAAAAGAATTTGTTGTCTTCTTGGCCAGGGATAGTAAACCTATTGGTACACCATCCCTGGCCGTGTCATTACACATGGCAATGATTCGGGCACGCTGATCTATACCTACATATAAATAAATAAAACTGAAGTCTAGAATTTATCGGCACCGTTGGCCCAGTGGCTATACGATCGCTTTTGCTGCGCCGCGTGCCGTGCGTTCGATTCTCGCACGCAAAATATATTTGTATGGCTTACAGGTATTTGTTCCGGGTCTGGCTGTTTGTGTACGTGACTATAGTAGCCCAAGTTACTCCTTATAATAGTAACTATCTGCCAGTAAGAGTCCCGTCAAAATCGGTCTAGGTTTTTCGGAGATTAGCCGAAACGAACGGACAGACAAACAAAATATATTACAATTGTTTTTTTGGTATAATTACCTCATTATCCGTCAAGCCTTTTTCTCAACTATGTTGGGGTTAGCTTCCAGTCTGACCGGATGCAGCTGAATACCAGTATTTTACATAGAGCGACTGCCTATCTGACCTCCACAACCCAGTCACTGGGCAACACGATACCCCTTGGTAATACTGGCTGTCAGGCTTTCGGGCGTCTGACTACCCTAACGACTGTCAAAAATCTACAAATGACAGCCTGTACCAACGGCTTAGCGTACTTTCTGAGGCACGGAGGAGTCTCCATATGTCACGAACGGTCACCCATCCACAGGTAAACCTCGGCAAGCATAGCTTAACCTTCGATCAATCCGTGCTGCGGTTTTTATTTAGCCACGAGCTCTACGTACCAACATAATAATATGCATTTTTCACTCCAAATTATAGTACCCACAGATAAATAAAAACACGTTCTCCAATAAAGGTTTACCATCCCTGTTCTAGACGATATTAGCTCCTCCGCCATTGCTCAATTTGATGGCGCATCCATTCGAGTTCGTAAACAAAGTGATAACACAATGGGAATGAAAACAAATGCCAAGCGACATGTTCAATTTCAAATGTAATAAGCAGAACATGGTAGTGATTTAATAATACATGGTGTTTCGATTTTGTGCGAACGAGTCTTTGTAAGGGATTGTATCTGTGGTCTGTAATTTTGAAGTTGATTGTGGTGTATGGTTGTATGGGTGGACAGGGTTTGTTTGGTTGAATCGTCCACGTAGAATTTGACAAATTTCATGGGTTTTAGTTTTCAAAATCAAAATCAAAATTCATTTATTCAAATTAGGCTGAGAATCAGCACTTTTTGAACGTCAAAAACGTTTACATAAGACAGTCCCCCAAACCGCCCACCCTTCACTTTTTTTTCGAGTGTAGGGTTCCTCGCCCAAAACCTTTTCTAAAATAATAGTTTTTTAAGTTACTCCTTAAGAAATCACCTATCTGTCAGTAAATTCCTGTCGTTTCAGATATTGCTTCAAGCAAACAGACAAACACAAAAATTAAACTTTTTTAGTACCGTAAGAACATCCATATGCATGTAGTAAAAAGCTGTTCTTTTGAAATTATAAACAGACATTTCAATTTTATTTATTTGTATAGAAACAGACTAAGGTATTCCACGTTCTTCTTCGTCGATGGTAATCGATATAGAATTGGCCCAGAAATTCGCTACAACTTTGACTCCATCAGTAGCATCCATCAGATCCTGTAGCGTGTTGGTGCCAAGGCACGTAGAACACCTAATCAGGTGTTTCTTTGCTTATGGAACAGCACCACACGCTCTTTCTTGGGTGATCAAAAGATTGTCAATCTGGTATTTCGCTGCACCCACGTAGACTGGAAGTCGACCCAAAATATTTTGGGAAAGGTAGATGATAATGATGATTTGATCTACAGTGTTATCAGCATCTGCCTTTTTATATCATTACGTAAGATATAATATTATATTAATACGTGAAGAAAAAACTTTGTTCCTCTTTTCAAGCATATTGGGTGCACGGAGGAGTGTGACTTGGCATATTTAAAGTTTATATGTAGGGAGAATGTAGATAGCTGAAACAGTTCGAACACTGCATGACCTACACTCGACTATAAACTATTCAAATACATGATAGTTCTTGTTAAAAAGTACTACGACCGTGACGCACAATAGTATCAAGAATAGTGACGTCACACGTAGCGTATTTTACTACGAAACAGAGAAAGCGTAGCCGTGACATCAACGTAGCAGCTACGCCGTAGCAACTAAAGATATAGTAAACTTTTTGAGCTGACGCAGTTGGCAGATTGTTTCAAATACAAATCGTATGCACGATGGGGTTTCACATCAGGAGCCTTGCAAGACTATTTTTCCGAAACAATGATACACAAGATGTTCTCATTAACAGAATCCACGTTTCTAATTTCATAAAAAAAAAAACATGGGCTTCCATACAAGCTTTCAAACCTTATAAACCCCCTCAGGGGATGAATTAAAAAAAAATATAACACAACTATCTTAATTTATAAGCTGAACCGTTAGTTTCACCTATCACATTCCTAACCTTAAAAATGACGAACTTCCATATAAACTTCATTAATCATCTCGTATTTCACCCCTTCAGTATACGAATTTTAAACATACTTCTACATTCCTTAGTTCTCACTTTTGTTATGTAAAGAACTCTTCAGGGTAGTGGATAAGGCTGAGCGGTCAATGTCTGAAAATTTGAGCTAAATACAATGCTATGTAACAAAAATGTGAAACACCACGAACGAGCGTTCTGGAGCGCAGGGTGGTGTACGCTGTGCTTCAGAACGCGAATTGCTGACGTAACGTCGAAGTCTGAAACGGGACTAGGCAGGCTATGTCTGCCGGATGCCAGCACAGCTGTGGGCCTGAATATCACAAAACTGGAACCCTGAGACAGCTAGACGGGGTCGCGGCAGATCGAGGAGAAGATGGCGGGACGCGTTGGATGGATTCCTCGCAAATTCGCGAGAAGAAAAAAAACGTCTCTCTATAGACGTGGAAGAAATGGGGGGACGCCTTTTCCCAGGAGTGGCAACAAAGGTTAACAAATATATATATATATCAAGACAACAACCCAAAACAAACAAGCAAAAACCTTGAAATTTAAATTAGAATCCACAAAACAAGCTTTAGAAAAAAGGCTTTTTAAATAATTAATTCCATAAAGGTTGTAGTCAAATTGTAATTAGCGTCAGTCACCTCACCCACAAATTCTGGATAGCCGCAAACATTTCAATCTCATTCTAAGGATTTTAAAAGCAATTCATCTGGCCTTTTCCTGGTTAGGATTCCAGTCTTAACTGGATGCAGTTGAATAACAGTATTTTACTAAGAGCGATTGCTTATGTGACCTCCATAACCCATTTACTGGATAAAGCTAAATCTTTTGGTAAAACTGGTGGCCAGACTTACGGGCGTCTGACTGTGAACGATTTAAAAATTACAGCAGGGATCAACGACTCCGTGCGACTTACATGCCACGGAAAGGTCTCGAAATGTAATATCAGCCATCCACGAACCAACCTCGACAAGCGTAACTTAACTAAGATCTGCCAGTGCTGCTGTTATTCTACAGCTTCCCTGCTAAGAATTTTATAATCAATTATTTGAGAGAAAACAACAATACCGTTGACGTTAGATAGATTTGTTGATAGCGTCGGTAGGCGGCTATTCTATCGAGTGCCTGTCATTGACAGCCCAGGGGGCCAAGATGTATCGATTGTTGAGAACCAATCAACGTATTGCAGAGTTGTTTACTACGAGAGAAAGAAAGCTATTTTTATATACTTACTTACTCACAAGTTATTTATATTGTAACAAACGTGTGGTATGTACAGTGATGGCAATAATAGGTCAAGCCAATTTCGAATACATTTGATTAAGTTCCTGTATCCTCTATACATAATCATTATATTTTATAAATGTGATTGAAACTACGATCAACTATATTTTGCCGTGTGATACAATCGTTGTCAGTGTCATTATTTTAGCATACTATCTTTTTATAAGTATTGTTCATTGGTAAGACCTTGTTTTAAATATCATTCAATTCTAATGTCGAGATAATAATGACTTAGTTTATTTATTACATTGTCAGAACAATTTTTCATTCCGTAAGAATACCGTTAAGGTAGATAGATAAGATTTATTTCCCTAAACATGTATATATACAATAATAATAAGTGCATGCAAAATAACATAAAGAAAGTTGGTTCAGACATGTTTGCCACATACCATGGCGTGCAAATACTCACCTCTATTCTCATTAAAAACCATCAAAAAGTAATTTTTATTTGTAAGGTAAACAAATCAGAGTTTATAATAAATATCAGCAAATTTAGAACTTAAGGGGTTCGTTCTTATCTTTCTTTGACTGTACGTTGTTTGTTAGGGTGGTGTAAAACTTTGGATGCCGAATGGTGGAAGTTTTGCGAATGAGTCGAGGTGAAAGTTTGTGACTTGTGTAACTAATAAAAAATACTGAGCGGAATTTTGCAAGAAATAATGTTAAAAAAGAGTATATTTTTAACTAAGAAAGGGTAATTTATAGGTAAAATTTAATTATTTTCTCTGACACAATATTTTGGGCACACCATTAATTTCGTTCAAATATCAATAAAAAATAAATTACTTAATTTAAATTACACAGGAGCTAGCGGGACTTTTTTTTCTGGGAATCGGCAAGAAGTGTTCTACGATGTCTTCCCGAGAAAATCGAGAAATAAAACATGGAAACAATCCACAAATTATCTGTCTTCGTAGCAGAAATATTAACATGGAAGAGGCACAATTAAGTAGTACAATTCCTTCAATAAATGTGTTATTTTATACGTTAAAGAAAACACTCGATTATAATTATTCCACGCCCGAAATTGTTTAAAATTTTACCTAAAAATCTGGGAATTACAAAGGTTTGGGTGGCTAAAAATACACGCTGAATATATAACAAAGCGCCAACTCAGGCATACGATTACACCTCATAATAATTGTGAAGGCTTAAAGGGTCCGCCCAGTTTATCGCGAGTGGTATTGTGGTGGGCCTCCACACAGAGCTAAGCTAAATCAGTTTCGCTCGCGTTCATCTGTTTTTCTCGAAGACTTAGCAAGATGTCTGCCTATGTTTTTTTATTTCTATTTTAAAAATCATGTTCAGTTTTCAGTATAAATACTGAAAACTTTCCTCACTACGGAATGAGTGGTTGGGAGGGGTTACAAGAGGGTCTAAATAAAACCGCACTGTCTTAAGTGCAACAATATTTACACTAGCTGTTACTCGCGAATTCGTTTATTTTGACATTACAAACAGATTCTTCAATTTTATTTATTTGTAATTATAGCAAAGTATACTATGGTAAAGAATAGTCGTGTCTAGTATAATATAGTAAAGTATAGTTTAGGTTTCGCCTAGTGCTGGTAAAATCGGACGATAAAAGAACAAATAATTACAGTAACACATTGTATTTTCAAAATCCCAAAGTCTCGCTTCTGTTTTAATGGACTTGTGACCCAAATATTGTAAATGATACTAGAAATTAAAACGCCCTCTGTACCCTACCCTCCATTTTGCAAGTCCTCAATTAATGTAACGATCTAAACCCAGATCCTGTTGCGAAATTCAAAATAATAAGTTTTCAGCGTGTAACCTTTGAAAATAAAAGTATTCTCCTTTGAAATGAAACAGCGTTTTTGGTAATGTCCAAATAATGCTTTAATATAACAAAAATTTTAAGTGATGAGTAAATTCAATCTTTTTTATCACTGAATGGTACTTGAGGCACTTGGAAATTCGTAAGAATAATGAAATTTTTCAAATACTTTTTCTTGTTAACAGACAAACTGGTTTTACCCCATCTCCCTTTCCGCTTCGCTTTCCAATACTTGACCTAATTTTTGTGAATAAGTAACGAGGTTTTTATTTCTCTGAAGTCTGATTACTTTGAGTTAAAATTAGAAATCGACAAAAGGCCGAGAGATCTGCCTATTGGTCACTGCGCTTACTCACTACATATTGCGATTTACGTTCAATAAAAAGAAAAATCTTTTTACTTTGGACAAAGAATTGCCGTTATTTATGTTAACATATATTTTGTAGTACATATGTATATATCTTGATCGGAGGTTAAGCTACACTTGCCGAGGTCAGTGGGCATTGGTTGCGCCACTTATTCTTCCCAGCAAAAACCTGAATTTATAATAAAAATAAGCATGAAATCGCTAGCCGGTCACCACCAATGGTAATCACCACGCTTGATCAATCAAGCGTGGTGATTAATGGTCGCGCCTTTTCTGTGTGAAAAGAGACCTTAACCCTGCAGTGGGCCAGTAAGAGGTTCGTACTATCATAATATTATATATAGGTATTCTTATTTATACTGATTAATATGGAGCAAGCGTTAGGGTATTAATTAATTAATAACAGCATTCCTACCTCATTAAACGTCTAATTTAAATTGAAAATTATAGTCACTTCAGAGAATCAGGGGTAAACAGTGAAAGGTAAAGCTACGTTATAGCTACGTAATTTAAGTATAATATTATGAACCTATAGTGGTTAGTTGCTTAATATTTATAACTGTCTCGTTGGTCTAGTGGTCCTGGGTTCGATTCTCAGGTCGGAGAGTTTTTCCAATAGGTATTTTGGCGTCAGTAGAAAATGCTCCTTTTGTGGGGAAATTGTTACTGAATAAGATCGGCTGTAAGCCATTATAGGTATAATTGTGTTCTGGATTTTTTAAACATTCTACTTAAAAAAATCCCTGAGTTGACTTACACAATGCATTGTTCCTACTGTTTGAAATAAAAAGTTTGTAAAGCCATAGTCATTCCTAGCAATAGTTCCAAAACTTCTTGAATATCACTATCTATAGGAAGATATTAATACTGGATGGTTTTTATGACGTCAACGGCAAAGTTCTTACATCTAAAGATAGTAGCCAATATAATCGAAATTCTTGCCAATAAATAAAAAGATGAATAGCGTGGGTAAAGGTACTTATTTAAACAAAAGAATCTTTTGTAGATTGTCTCAATCCATCTTTGTTCTTCAATAATACATAATGGAATATTCCTTTTGAACTGAAATCTATTATTTTTCTCCGGCAATGAACACACGATACGATTCGAAATCTAAAATGAAATGTCGTGAAGTCGTTTTCACTAGTGGTTGACATAAAATTCGTGAATGTAGGAAAGGAGAGAAATACGAGATGTCTAAGGCTTGGTGTACACACGACTGTACTTTAGACTAACTGCTCTGAGATTTTGTAAATGCTTTTAGAATATATATAGTTTTTAGTAGAATTCTGTTGCTGTTAAGCTACGCTTGCCTATGTCAGAATTTGGATGGATTCATTACATACCCAGCCCTTTTGCGACTCGGAAGGCAAGTTAAGCGTTTGGTCCCAGGTTTCATTCAATGGTCTTTGGACAGTCGTTACTGGTAGCCATAAGCTCGACAGGTGTAAGTGTAAGAAATCGAACAACTAGTCTTACCAAGTGATATGGTGCACTTACCAGGTTGTGAAGGTCAAATATGCAGTCGCCCCATCTAAAATATTGGAATTCAGCGGTAGATGACCCGTTGATCAAAAAGCCTGACTTTTTTTAAATTTTAGCTCCCATCGTCCCATATACATATGTGTGGTTCTTTACACAAAATACCATCTCTGGTGCTAATCTTCATAGTCCTCACATGATCTGACCAAGATAATGTCTGGACTTTAAGAGACTGTGACCTCTGAGCACACCGACTTAGATTTAAAAATACCTTACTTACTGACGTGGAAAAGGTGTCTGTAAAACGTAATATTCATAAATATGTAATTATAATTTGTTATTATTCAAGTTATGCATAAATCGACAAAAATAGAACATCTCAAAGTCACTTATAAAACCCACGTCACATAACATGACCTACAAACTGAAACATTTTAAAGTATCACACCATAATGCAAAAAAAAAATCCTTTTACGTCATGCCCTACATTGTACCCTACCCCTACAGGGTGGGATAAGGGAGTGACTATAGATTCTATAGCTAAAGGTGGGTATAAAACGACTTCTCTGACAGCACATTTTTCATACTCCGACCATTCCACGGGTCCCTGAAAAAGCTCGACTATATTCCACTTTATATTTTTGGTAGGTACAGCCAACTTCACTAGTGTAAAAAATAAAGTTAGACCAAAGAAAAGGAGTTTAGTAGTGTTATAATTTAAGTACTTTAAGGTGCTTCTTGATGTAGCGATGTTGCTAGTTAAGAAAAAGGATTTATACTGGCCTGTTTAAACGGCAGGTATTAACAATTATCCGTAAAATAAGCTCCGAATGAGCATTTAAAAGCAGATGGAATTATTTATACTTAATTTTATTGAAGGCACGACCCAAGGGGTTCTTTTATTTATTTATTTTTAAGGAAAGCTTACAGACTAATAACAATTATAAATATCTTTTATAAATAGAGACAATTGCTAATGACAAGTTTCCACATATAAAAGTCCATTTAGTAACAAGCCATTTGCGTTGGTCGTTGGTGACTCTAATTAATTAACTGGTTACAAAAATAACACAACTAAAATTAAAAAAATTAAAATAACTAAAATTAACTACTTTCAAGTCGTGCAACATCAAAAATAGAATTTAAACGTTTAATAATTTTTTGAAAGATTTTATTTCCTGGCCCAGTGGTGTAGGCCTCGTGTCTTGTGCACGAGGTTGTGGGTTCAAACCTGGGCAAGTACCACTGTGACGTTTTCAATTCATATGTCTAAGTGTATCTTGAACATCACTGACATTGGTTAAGAAAAACATCATTAGGAAACCTGGACTCATAATTTATATAGTAAGTGTAAGTTTGAATTGCCAACCCGTCTTGAGCAAGCGTGGTGAATAATGCTAGTGCCTTCTTTGTATGAGAGGAGGCCTTTGACCTGCAGTGGGACAGTAACAGGCAGGTATTATACATGAATCCATGATGATCTCGACTAATTCGACAAGGACTTTTCCCAAATAGCCATAGACAGAAAGAAGTAGGGGGTAGAGCTCGTAGCTAAATCAAAGGTTAAGATATGCTTGCCGAGATCAGTCTGTGGATGGGCGAACATTTGGACCGAAGCATTTCGAGATTCCTCTGTGCTTCGGATAGCACGTTAAGCTGTTGGTCCCGGATGTCATTTGCAGATCTTTGACAGTCGTTACGGGTAGTCAGAAGCCAGAAAGTCTGATAACCAGTCTTACCAAGGGGTATCGCGTTGCTCCCTTACCCAGTTACTGGGCAACACGTTTGGGCATCTGACTACCCGTAACGACTTTCAAAGACCTACAAATGAGAGCCGCGAGCAATGGTTTAACCTTTATTCCTCCTAAGTTATTTAGTAAAATGTGTTGTAATAATTTGAATGTTTTGAATATAATGATTCTTTAGATGAGTCTTATTATTAATTAATAGCAAGCGTAATTCCCTGTAAATAGGCAGCTATTATGTGCGTTTTACGAGTGAATGAGATTTACGAATGTAGTAAGAGCATTATAATGAAAATTTCCATTGACCACAATACAATTATTATGTGTGAGAAATTATTGCAAACAAATCTTTGGATACTGCCTCGTTGGTCTAGTGGTCCCAAACGCGAATGCTGAGCTTGAGGTCCTGCGTACGATTCCCAGGTCGGGCAAAGTGTTATTTAGTCTTTTCTATAGGAATTTTGTCATTAGCAGCCCATAGTCTGAACTTGTGCCCGGTTGATGAAAAAGGCTCGCCCCCTATTACATGGGACTGTGACTGTGAAATGTGGGTGTACCAGGGGTAGCCCTCTGCCTTACTCTTCGAGGAATACAGGCGTATTGTTAGATACTATGTAGTTGTTGCACTAATTAAGTAATAAAAACATTTTATAATTTGGTAAATAGAAAATTATTATTGAGGAAAAGCAAATTTATATTGCGCAGAACACAAAAATAGTACAACACTTGATTTTGCAATAAAACTGGGTTTTTTTTTATATTTCGCCGTAATAAAAAATACGTTCAGATTTTTAAGCAAGTGACATTAATAAACCTGTACCTAAATAAGTACTATTTGCGTTTGACACATGAGTTCCCATAAGAATTGCGGTTCCCCGTGAACGATGTCCCCCCAAGTCCCCAGGGTATTTAGGGAGGAATCCGTGCTATTTACCTTACAGACTTTCCCTTTTTACTCTGGAGTGGTAATGGCCCGGGAGTTATGATAGATCAGTACGTCAGAATTACCCCAGGGGAACTCGTCAGTTGTCACCTTGATGTACTGATTTTATATTAGGTATTCTATATTACTGGTTGTAATCATACATAGTATCTCTTGACTAAGTATTTTTTTTTATTTTAACATTATTGATGTACAGAAATGGATATAATTATAATGTATATTATATCGATCTTTAGTAATGTCATTGTGTGCAGACTCAGGTCTGTGCTTAATAAATGTTTTTCTTTCTGAATTATTTATGGAAAACTGGAAAGATAGAGCAATCTTTAGTGGCCTACTCATACCTACTTTGATTTAAAAAATATAAAAAAACATTATGTTCTGGTTCTATTTTCGTTTTGTCGAAACCCACGTTTATTTTTGCTTTTGAACCAACTTTATATTCAAAAATCGAATGCAACTTTAATACATAGAAACAGTTGAAGATCTAGCCCAACTACGTTAATATAATCTCTAAATAAAACGCCATCACACATAAGCTCTATGGTACTTCTGGACACTGATCAACCCGAAGTTTGTACTACACTTATGAATCTACGATCTGACAGTGCCCCCGGATGGGACAATATTCCTACGTGCTTCTTGAAACTGGCTAAGAACGAAGTTGTACCAATTATCACGCACCTTGCCAATCTATGCTTTCATAAAGGTGCTTTTCCAGCCCCATTAAAAAAATCTATTATTACACCTGTGCATAAGGGTGGCGATAGAGACGACGTCAACAATTATCGACCTATTTCCGTTTTAACTGCAATTTCAAAAATATTAGAAAAATTGATAAATACTCGTCTCTTGCAGTATCTAAATAGATTTGATATTCTGTCACCTTCTCAATTTGGATTTAGGCAAAAAAAGTCAACTGAAGATGCTGTTTTAGCACTAAGTTCTTTAGTAACCGAACAGCTTGACAAAGGAAACAAATGTATGGCAACCTTTCTGGATCTAAGAAAGGCCTTTGACACCGTCTCTACTCCCATTCTTTTACACAAACTTGAAGCTATCGGAGTTCGTGGAATACCTCTGGCACTTTTTAAAGATTATCTTTCTGGTAGAACACAAAAAGTGAAACTGGGACAAATTGTTGGTGAGGACGCGGATGTATCATACGGTGTACCACAGGGAAGTGTTCTAGGACCTACACTATTTTTAATTTACATTAATGACCTTTGCAATATGAGGATTAATAATGCCAAAGTATTCTCATACGCCGATGATACAGCTGTCGTCTTCTCAGGGAAAACATGGGACGAGGTTAAAAATAGTGCAGAAGAAGGGCTAGCTCTTGTTGCAACTTGGCTAAAAAAAAATCTGCTCACCCTGAACACTAGCAAAACCAACTACGTTTGTTTTAATGTTTATAATCGGTTTCAACCAGACAAGGAATTTAATCTAAGAATCCCCTCGTGCGACATATCTACTATTGGAACTTGCTGCAATTGTCCTACTATCCAACAAGTTACCCAAACAAAGTATCTGGGAGTGATTATTGACCAACGTCTCTCCTGGCATCCTCAACTGGAACTAGTCATGAGTAGGGTACGAAAACTTATTTGGATATTCAAAGAACTGAGATATGTTGTACCAAGGAGAATAAAAGTAAATAAAAATAATGACAACCAAAAAAATCTATTAAATGAAATTTATGTATCCTTGGTCCAGTCCGTTTTAATATATTGCATAACTGCATGGGGTGGAGCAACGAAATCTAGTTTTCTAGAGTTAGAACGTGCTCAAAGAGCGATACTTAAAGTGATGTACTTCAAAAAAAGAATATTCTCCACTGAAAAGCTTTACAAATTATGCAATCTGCTGTCAGTGAGAAAATTGTACATCCTTCTTATCATCCTCAAAATGCACAAAGAGACTCCATATGATCCTAAAATACTAAAAAAGAGAAAGAAACATTGCATAGTAAACGTTCCCTCAACTAAAACTGAATTTGCCAGTAGACAATATAAAAAACGCTCCGCCTATTTATACAATACAATTAATAAATTAATATATATTTATGATAAAAAAAAATATGAATGCAAAAAAAAGCTAACAACATGGCTACACAATTTAAATTATGATGACACAGAGTTACTTTTGCAACGTGTGACTTAATAATAAATAATATAGACTCATGATATTCGCTTAGCTATTCACAAATATATTATGCGCTCAAAATCTCTCTCTCACACTTTCCCAAACACACATTCACTCACACACACACTCACTCACTCACTCACGCACACTCACAAAGACACACGCAGGTGCGCACACACGCTTATACAATTTATCGTTCCTTGTTTAATTTTGTTTTTCTTTTTTTGTTATTTGCCTATTTATTTTGTATCACTATAATGTAAGGGAAGAGCGGAGCCTTCAACTACAGGCATTTCTAAGCCTAAATGGAGACTCCTTGACATGCAATGTAACCCAAATTGATACGTAATAATAATAATAAACTTAATAATAATAAACTTAATAACTTAACTTAATAATATAATAATAATAATAACATTTATTTCAGACCATAAGTCCATAGAAAAACACACATTACAATATTATACACAAAACTTCAATACATATATGAAAACACAATACACTAAACATCTTATTTTAAATATTTAAATGAAGCACGATGACTGGTCATCCATTGCCACATCATTGGACTATCCATCCTGTCGGCTACTATAGCCACCAAGCTGTTAGAGCTGTCACGCACTCGCCGCATCAGGGATGCTATCCGTGTCCGCATCAGTGCGTAAAAATCTGGCACGCCATTCTCCGCAAACATCCCCGATGCACTGCCAAAGCGTGGCAGTCCCAACATCACTCTGAAGGCGTTATTGTATTGGACTCGCAGAGCATTGTACGAGCTTTTTGTATAGCTGACCCATAGGGCACACGTGTACAAAGATTGGCAATACGCTCTAAAGAGCGTAATTTTCACCTCCCTAGTACAACGTGCAAACCTACGAGCCAGCATGTTACATCGAACTGCCAATGCTCTGCGTTCCCTCTCCACGTCCACATCATCGGACAAACTATCAGTGACCCAATGCCCCAGGTATTTGAATTTCGTGACCCTGGAAAGCTGAGCGCCCCCCAAGGTCACTAGTGGGACAGTATTGTAACATTTGTTTCCCGCTTTGAAAACCAGTAGTTCGCTCTTGGTCGCATTGTACCTAAGACCGTGAGCCACTGCATAGTCCTCACAGATGCGAAGAAGCCTCCTAAGTGCACTGATCGATGGACTTAGCAATACCATATCATCCGCGTAGCTGATGTTATTGACGCAGTGCCCGTCAATGGAGCACCCGATATTGGTATTGCTGAGCTCACAGATCAGTTCGTTTACATATAGGTTGAATAGCTTGGGTGAGCTGATTCCCCCCTGCCTTACACCGCACTCCAACCCGTATGCAGCCGACAGGACGCCCGCCCATTTAACATAATTGTATTGGTTTTTATACCAATACTTTAGCATCCTAATGATATCGCTTGGGAGGTTCTTAACATTTGATAGTTTCCTCCATAGGCAATGAAACGTCACAAAAAATAGTAAAGAATGGTCACAAATAGCTCTAGATAGAGAGAAGTGAAAAGAAAAGTAAGAAGTCTTTTGCATTGCACCACTGCGGGGCTAAAAAATCCAGGCAAGTAATAATAACGTCTCTAGCAATTTACATGAAAAGTGTAATAGATTTTGTAAAAGAATTTCCAACATTTCTTACTAGAAAAGTTCATAAAATTCTCCCTAACATGAGATAAAAATTCTGCAACAGAAAATTCAATAGTGTTACATGCCACTCACAATACGCGTACAATTAATCAGAGCAGCTTTCACGGCATGAAAGACTTAGTTACCGAAGTTAAAATGGTCTCAGTGAATATTAACAAGTACTCTAATAAGGTTTTTAATTTAATTTAAGACTGAGTGAATAAAACCCTGTTGATAGCAGCTGTTCATATTTAAAAAAAGTCGAGAACAGAGCTTAGAAAGTTATTCAGTAATGGATAAATTACGCTATATAACCACTGAAGTATAATGAAAAGAACGTCAAATTAAATGATTCGAGAATGAAATATTGTTTCTTTGAATCTATCAAAGCGGTCTTGTAGACTAGAAGATCTTCAAAGAGATAATTGCATAGCAGATTCTCAGTATAACGACCCTTATACGTAAATTTGATTAATAAGCTAAAAATAAATATATGTAGACATATAATTTTTGTGTACAGTTTTTATAATAAGTCAGACTTTTCATTGAATATTACGTAAAGACTTAAATGAATTTAATATAGTTGCACTCAGCTCTGAAAGCTGGTTAATTATTTTTAGCGCAAGAATACTCATTTTGTTGTCGTTATTATTTGTTAGTTTTGTATGGTGTATAATATCATATTATGGTAAATACTGCTTCAAGCAAATCCAAACAGAAGTACAATTTGGTCAAAACAACACCGGTACGTACAGAGTGAAATTTTTTAAAGGATGTGCAGAGTTGCCAACTTATATTTTTAATATGGCAAGTTTAATTAACTGATGTAATGGAAAAGCCATTATTATTTCTGATTTATACCTTACTTATGTTGTAAACAGTTATTATAATCTGTGACTAACCTGAACCAAGTCTCCATGGATCCCTCCAGCAGCTGTGATGGTCAACAGACAGACGTATGGCACCAGGTCTTCGCGAGGCCGATGCAGTTCCAGCTCGTAGGTGCGGCCGATATCTCCGTAATATGTCCTGTTGCAGCCTGCGAACAAAGAAAAGTCGGTTCTAGAGTTTCTTAGACTGAATGTAGGGTTTTTTGTTGTTGGAATTCAACTTTAGGGGTACTAAGATATTCTACGTTGATGCAAGATATTTTGATTTTTATAAAGAATGTTGTCTTTGTTTACAACCATAATTCAGCATCTGCCTAGCCTTATCCCAACTAGGTTGGAGTCGGCTTCCAGTCTAACCGAATGCAGCTGAATACCAGTATTTTACATGGAGCGACTGCCTATCTGACCTCCACAACCCAGTTACTGTGCAACACTATACCCCTTGTTAAGACTGGTTGTCAATCTTTCGAGCTCCAGGCTTCCCGTACCCCGAATGTGATAGATCTTAAAAGACAGCCGGGACCACCGGGTCAACGTGCTTTCCGAGGTAATAACAGTAATTGCCAGTCGTAGATTATCTTGTATCAATGCATTTTCGATTAAATAAAATAAATATGCTAATGACGTGCAGAATAAAAAAGTCGATAATTAGTTGTATCCATAAACAACAGGCTCCGATTAGGCATTTTAAGGAAATCCATCTACTTTTGATTTTTTTGCGATAAAATGCTTTCAGCTCTGTTGCGGGAACTACAGTCATATCTTTATCTCAGGTGCCGTGGTGAGTTTTTTTCGTCCTAATTACATCCTTTTACGGTAAACGAAATCCCTCGTATTTCTAGCACATCCTACGCAATCAGTCTAAATACCACTGTGCTGTCTAGCTTATCTTTCTACCATGTCTTGTGATATTCTACGGAAAAGCTGAAAACAGAAATAAGAATTGAAATAGACTGGTTTTGAATACAACATAACTTCACGCATGTATTCCCCGAAGGGCTAGGCAGAGGCGTAGCTCTTAGTACACTCACATTTCGCCAGCTATGTTTAAGTCCCATGTAATAGGGGGCGAGCCTTTTGCCAACAACCGGGCACAAATTCGACTTCAAGCTGCTACTGGCAAACACAAGATGAAATAATCTAATAACACTTTACCCGACCCGGGAATTGAACCCAAGACTTCGAGCACTGCAGTAGCACTTCCAACCAACGAGACAGTCTAATAAAGTACTGTAAAATATCTTAATAAAATATGACTTAAAAAGAACTGCAGAAACGTTTTGTCAAGAAATATCCTTTTGGAACTTTATTAAAACTTCCCCAAACATGATCCTTCGGTTAAAACAAATTTCCTTCATACAGAACGTAGTGACGTCACGAGAGGTATTTTTTCTTTTGATTAAATTTGTAGCGAGTTATAAAACAATGCCCGAGGTCCCTTGTGTTCTCCTTCGTTGGCTGTCCGAGTGATCTTCAAAAGATTGGACACGAGAAATCTTGTTAAGTCTAGCTACGATAGGAAACAAGATAGTGTTGAACAGAAGGGTTATAAGAGTTGGCATTGCTCATAAATAAATTGGTTCGTAGTACCTTATTTTATTACTGTAACAGAGATGTATGTAGTATTGGAACAAATACTGACGATACTACTGATGTAAGTCGAACATCGGGCAGTCAAGAGACATTTTTATTGATGATCTTGTAGCTGCGTTTAGATCTCATTTACATTTATAACTTAAATCTGTCTCAGTTATGATGCGTATATGTAAGTATTCTGCTTGGAAGGGACATTGACGCAAAACCTGATAAATACTTTAATTAATTTTATCTCAACAATTTGCTATTGATTTACGCTCATTAAAGACTAGTTTTTTCTCAAATTTCTCTCTCTCTTATCATGAGTGTAACATGTATTTCACGTTTAAACAAATTTTAAAATAGACTGATAATAATACCAGCTGATTATCATCCCATTGCAGAGAAAAGGCCTCTTCTGATTATTTATTTTACGCTTTCTAAAGACACACACAAATTAGCAATAATTAGTCCATGTTTTCCTTCACCCATGTCAAAATAAATTATTGTAAGACAAACTTATATTGCTCACTGATTTAACATTCAACAAAGAACCTTATATACTAGAGTTCAATCACCTTCATAAAGGACAATACTGACTATTTCTGTTCCGACCCTTTCATAAAGATGATGGACACAAAAGTTATATCGTGAGATAGATGATACTTGCACAAAAGGTGTATTACGCTTAGGTGGAAAGTTTTCTAAAGCTTTGTTAGGTGTTGACGTACCTACTTAAGTACTCTGTTACTTTGTGGCTCCTGATAAAGTTTAAGTTCGAAACACACGTAAAGGTCTTCTTAAGTCCTTCCTGTTGACTGGGGAGGCGAAGAGAGTTTTGAACTTTTATGTAAGTATTTACTACAGTATTGAATTTAATATTTGAGAAATATTTTTTGTATGAAGGTAGGCAGTAATTGACCAGTTTCCAACATCTTCCCGACGTTTTGTTTTATTGGGGAATATATGGTTATGTTAATATTTAATACATGATGCGTTTTACCATTGATTGATCTTGAATTGAATTGTAGCTATCAAAAAGTCAGTGAATTTTCATGCACAGATAGAATTTATATTCAAATTAAGTTAAGCTGGCTCATTATTTGCCCAAAGAATTAGTACTGCTATCCAACGTGGCAATGGTGCCAGTCTTTTCGGCACGTTTCCAGATGACAGCGATGCTGAAGAGTACTTTGACGCCTGAGTGTCTTAGTCGGCTTTTTATTTTATTTTGTTTTTTTTAATTGTTAGTTTTATGACATAATTTTATATACAAATACTTAAAATTTTCAAAATAAAAATTAAGTAAATGATTAATCCGTGCAATGTTTTGAAAAGTAAAGATGCATTACTATGGACCGTCTGTTTATATTTCCCAAAAAAAACCCTTCAATCTTCCAAAGCGTTCTAACTCATATAACCCTTAAGACTACGCATTCATACACAAGAAAAATATCTTCTTCTAACTGAAAACAAACGGCATGTATCATAAACAATGCGAAGTTAGTGATGGAACGCGCAACTCGCAACGTGATGTAGAACAGAAAGTTGTAGCAATGCTTTCAAGATGATTGCCTAGACAATAAATACGCGTCGAGATGAGCATCATGTGAGTGAGAGGGCAATTAGCTTGAATACCTTAGTATGATAGCAATATTCTAGGTATGAGGGTGAGAAAAGCATTTTTGCATACTTATGACTGCCAAAAAAAAAATGGCCGTGTTTTTGTATTAGATACTTATACATTCTGGTTTTTTAAATTATTTTCAATAGTCACAACGGATTGACTTTTGTAGAGCGTAGCATGTGGACTAGAACAAATGATAATTAGTGTTTTTATTTTAATTTGGTGCGACGCACTATTAAATGCTAGACGGACACTTGGTCTGGTCTATACGCACATCCAAATTCATTGTGTCACTGTCCGTAAATCGGCAGTCAGAATAAAGTAGTTAGTTATTTCAAAAGAACGTTGCCCCACACTAGGAATTTATCATGTATCGTGGGTGCGTTTACAAACATACAAACTCACATACACAACCAGCCAGACCTGGAAATATAAAAGACTGACGGGGCGCATCCAAATTTTATGAAAATCGTTTTGACAGTTGTTAACCCATAGACAAAAAGACTGGACTGAGAGCGCGTACAAAGACATGAAATTATTTCTAAAGCAAAAAACACATCAGAATAAAACGAAAAGTCTATACACTAATGTTAAAAATAAAAAATAAAAAGATTTTATTTTTTATTTTATTTTTTATTTTTAATGTGCCTTTTCATCCTGTATAATACCCTCGAGAGCATCATGTAGTTATTCAGACATTTAAAATTGGATACATTGACCTTTCCTGTTGTATGTAAAATTAAATTTACGATTTCCAATTTTGGTTTGTTCCCGCTCTTAACACAATGTTTTACAGTGAACATCAATAAAGGATTTAACTGCGAAATCTCTTACACTTGAACGTTAACATATGCCTCCATCAAAATACCTCATTTTGTATGTTCAGCAATATGTTCTTGTTACATTTTAAAGGGATAAAACTAATGGCCAGTCCATTTTTCAATGGATGTGCAGTAATAACTCAACTCCTTTTATTTTTCGCGGCACGTCAGAGCCGACTAAAGCAGCGGAATTTTTCCCGCGACGACGTCCATTTTGAATCTGACATAACAAGATTAGGTGAGGCGCTTTTCTACGTCTTTGCTTTTCATTTTCTTGCGTTGAGTGAGGTTATCAGCAATACTTTTACTTTGAGAATACTTTGAGGTGTAGTGTTGTTTCGTAGAAAGATCTTTAAGATAATTAAAGTTATGAAGGTATCTGTGACGTCAAGAGAAAAGTTACAGACTTTTTGTAAATTTATCAGTTTTTGTTATTAATTGTAACATTATAATCATTGCAATAGACACTACCGACTATGCTACTTTTCAACGGCGGAAGAATTGCTTCTAGTAACCTCTGAAGGGAAGCTGGTAGGAATCTAGTTTTATGTAGGTGCGCTTCGCCAGTGGATTTTTTTCAATCAAGTAAAGTGAATTTAATTTTAGTTATCTCAACTTTATATAAATGCACATCCTCTTTTCATGAATCCTACGGTTTTATTTACTTAAATGTCACTTACAATTATGGCGAAAACAACATTACCACAAGTAACGATATTATTGTAATGGGTCATACCAGCTGTAATAAAGGCTGACAATTTCCTCATCGACAAGTTAAACTACTTGTAAACTATTTCCATCCCATTCTCTGTTATAAGAAAAGAAAGAGTCTGACATATATAATGACGAACGAAGTGGCGCGGCGGGCGAAGGTCCGCCTGCGATGCAGGAGGATGCGGGCACGATTCTCGCCTTGGGACAAATATTTGTATGATACACAAATATTTGTTCCTGGTGTTCTAGGTATTTGCTATGTATAATAAAAAAAAAACTATCTACGGAATGTATTGTATTAAGAAGATCAGTCATCTAGTACCCATAACGCAAGCTCTACTTAGCATAGGGCTAGATAATGCTGTGTGTATTGTCCAGCATAATTATTTATACATATATAAGAGGTGTCATGTTTAGTTGAACTAAATCAACCATGCACAAAGAGTTTACATTTCAGAAAGCATTGGAGGAGAACACGGTGAAATTCCTCGCATTAACTAAATTTGTTTTTAGGTTGTGAGTTCAAACCTGGGCAAGTACCAATGTGACTTTTTCAATTCATATGTACTTTCTAAGTTTATCTTGGACATCACTGACATGGGTGAAAGAAAACATCGTGAAGAAACCTGGACTTATATAATTAATATATATAATAGAAATCGCCAACCCGTCTTGAGCAAGCGTGGTGATTAATGCTTGTGCTATCTCTCTATGAAAAGAGGCCTTTGCCCTGCAGTGGGACAGTAATAGGCTGGTACTAGAACCTAGGTCTTATCTATCTCTATTCTTTATGATAAGTTCAGGAACAAGGGAAATTTTTCGGTTTCTAAGAGAGTACTACCAAGTATTCTGCTAGAAACCGACGATATTCCCTTTCATATTCAAGATTTCACCTAATACTGGTGTACTAGCTGACGGCTATGCGGTATACTGCAGTGCAACCAAGCTGCAACAGGAGCTGATACAGAGAGCTATAGATTTTAATACGTTGTAAATAGTTTAGTACGGTGTTCTCGTATGTGCTAAAGAGTTCGTAACGATGCCATAAAACCTTCTTCGCTCAAAAACAGCTCAGTGATTGGTTGTATCACCACGTAGTTGCTGGTTGTCAACATGTCTATCTGTTATGTCTATATGATCATTGATTGATGAATAAGTGGTATCTCTATCTTGCTCTGGCTTTTCTGCTGTTGTATTTTGCCTCTTGTACACAAAGCCCTCTTAATCAAGGTGATCAAAGGTGCAAAGGCTGATGTTTCAATAAGTTAATGACTGATTTCAAATTCAACATTTTTTATATAATAAGCACACTTACTGATTTGAGGAGCTCGTGGCTAAATATAAACAGTTGCACGGATTGATCGACGGCTAAGCTAAGCTTGCCGATGTCAGTCTGTGGATGGCTGACCGTTCGTAACATATAGATACTTCTCCGTGCCTCGGAAAGCACGTTAAGCCGTTGGTCCCGGCTGTGATAAGTAGATCTTTGACAGTCGTTACGGGTATCCAGAAGCTCGAAAGTCTGACCACCAGCCTTACCAAGGGGTATGTAAAATACTGGTATTCAACTGCATCCGTTTAGATTGGAAGCCGACCCCAACATAGTTGGGAAAAAGCTAGGCAGATCAGGATGACTTACTGATTTACGTATTATATATTACAATAAGTATTTTACTTATTCCACGCAAAGTTTATTTTTAGATTTATAAGTAATTTACATTACATACATTGAAATCGACTTCAAAAATTCGTCCGCATTGCTTTCAACGGGAACATAGCCCAAAAGGCTGGGCAGTATTACCACGTTGAATTGTAAAGTTGTTACAACAGCTTAAAACAGAATTTAATTCGGGTACACGGCTTCAGCAATAAATGCAATTACACTTATTTGAATACCGTTGTTAAAACATGGCGTCGTCACCTGTAAATTCGAATGTAATTTAGTAATTATTTAAATGGTTGAAAATACTTTAAATACACACTGTTTCCAATAAGTGCAGTATTTGAGTTAAATTAGCTCAAAAGAGGTGATAATAAAAATCATTAATGTAATAATACATAAAATCTCACACTTGATAGAAATAGACACAAGTGACAACAGCTGATTGATGAATTTCCCTTTTATTAATATTATCATCTGTTAAGCCTTTTAACAAGTATGTTGAAGTCTGTTTCCAGTCTAATCGGATGCAGCTGAATATCAGGATCCAAATACTTCCTGACTTCCACGACCCAGTTACTGGGTAGGTATCCTTCGGTAAGACTGGTTGTTAGACTCTCGGGTTTTTAACGGCTGCCGAAGATCTGCGAATGACAGCTGGGACCAACTGACACAGATTTCCAGAAACACCACATTTAAAAAAAAAACGGGCGTAGCTACTTTAAGTAACGACACGGTTGGCGCAGTGGCTGAGCGATCGGCTGCCGCGCTGCGTATCGTGGGTTAGATTCCCGCACGGAAAAAATATTGGTCTGGGTCTGGCTGTTTGTGTATGTGAGTTTAAATCTTTGTAAACGTACCCAAAATACAGGAGAAATTCCTAGTGAGGGGCAACGTTTTTTTTTTAAAGTTTAAAGTCGAGATACAAAATATTTTTTCCATTCTTAACCCTAAACCGTAAATTCCGACGTCCTAATAGGATGCCTCTCCCTCGCTGCCTTGGGACAAATGAACATAGCTGTCATCATATTTGAGTAGCGCTTCTGTCTCAAATGTAGAATGGTGTGACGTCATTGTACATTTTAAGTACGTACCTACAAAGGATTGTATTACGTCTGTGTGTGTTGGGGTTTGCGAGAAGGCAGGGTTGATGTCTTTGGATATTTATTTAACAATGAGAGGACCTAATATTAAGCAAAATACATTTATCTGGCAGTCAGACACTGCTGTCTCTTAAATAAATGACTGACTACACGGTTGGGACGTGGGTTCGATTCCCGCACGAAAAAAAATGGTGTATGGCCTACAGGTATTTGTTCCGTGTCAAGCTGGTTGTGTGTGTGAATTCAAATGTTTGTTAACACACCCATGATACAGGAGAAATTCCTAGAGTGGAGCAACATTTGAAAAAATAAGAATCAATTTAAAAATAAGTCTGTTTGCTAGCTAATACTCGAGCATTGTTAATTTATAAAAAAAATAAAGCAGTCAACATTACCTAATATATAACAGTAAGAACTTTACCAAAAAAAAAAAGGGTTTTTTCATTGATAAGGAGTTTTCGGTAATCGTTTTACAAGCCAGTCATTATAACGTAATCTTTCAACCTTCTAATAATTGTGACATTACTTCGATCAAAACCATTCGGTATCTCGCATCCCTGTAGCTTGCACACCCATTAATCAATAAACAGCCATTATTGTTGACAATGACTTCCACGAAGTACCATCGATGGTTCTTCGTGGAAGTCATTCACTGGATTCGTGGAAGCGTAACTTAAGCTTCAAAGCTTAAGTTACGCTTGCCATGCTTCACTTAACAGGTGCCGTTAGTCCTGGCTGTTATTAACTTAAAGATCTTGTTACAAGTTGTGTGAAACCCAAAAGTCAGACCACCGCCACCGGTCTTACCAAGGTAAGTACCGTGTTGATCAATAACCGGTCTGTGTATGTCAACAGGCAGACGCCCCATGAAAAATAGTCCAACCCCAACATATTTGGGAAAAAGCACAGCGTTCATCTGCTGTACCTTTTCCCAACTAAGATGGGGTCGGTTAATTACCACTTCAGTAAGACTGGTTGTCAGACTTTCCGGCTTCTGTAACGACTCTCGAAGATCTATAAATAACAGCGGAATCTATAAATGACGGAAACAACAGCTTAACGTACTTTCCGAGGAATGGAGGGGTATCAATTCGAAATGGTCGGTCACTTATTCCACAGATCGACCTCGACAAGCGTAGCTTAACCTTCGATCGACCCGTGCAGATGTTTTTGTTTAACCACGAGCTCCTCTCGTCAGCAAATAGGATGCCTTGCAAAGTGTGGGGCCAAAACAAATCTGAAATATTTTTCCTACATACATAAACTCACGCCTTTTTTCCATGGGGGAGGTAGAAACTACAGAACGCCACCTGTTACGATCACTGCATACTCCTTTTGCTACATTTTTAGTTCAAATATCTGGTCATACACGCACGCCGGTTGCGGGTACTACGCACCTGACCGTTTTGAAGAACATCACCAATAAGGTAAGTGTATTGTCTTCTAGGGCGTCCCCTCCCGGCATTTTCGCTTACATCTACCTTTTGTTAGTCGTCTTTCATTCATCCTCTCAACCTGACCAAACCATATAGCATACTCTTTCCAATTTTTGTCACTACATCTTCGTTGTTTATATTTATACCATCGTCACGATAAGAAGACTGCCAACCCTACAGCCACAAAAGTACAATCACCATCAAACACGTTAAACACACCCATATTATTTCAACTGAGAAATGCTTTTAACTTTTCGACTTAACATGCAAATTCGACAATGACGTGTAATGAATATCATGTTGAACGCTCAATTTCAGGCTTGACGATCACATTTTATTCAGTTTAAATTATTTTGGACTTATTATACGCTTCACGCACGCAACGTCATGAATTTAAGAGCAGTAGATGAGCTAAAAATATTCTGCCTTGTTGGTTTAAGGGTGACTGCTGAACGGGGGATCTTAAGTTCGAATCCCAATCCCAAAATGTTTTGAGTTGTTCTATGACGATTTTCTCAATAGCGGTGGAAGTCTAATACAGTACCCGGTTGATAGCATTACCTGGCTCGTTGGTTACAAGCACTGCTGCGCGTGAGCTCTGGAGTTCAGATCCCGGGTCAGTCAGTGGTATTGGGTTTTTCCGTATGTTATTTTTCAGTAAGCAACCCGGGGACTGTATTTAAGCCCGGTTGATGGCAATAGGCTTGCCCGCTAATACATGGGGCTTTAACACAACTAGAGAAATGTGAGTGTACTATAGGTACTTCTGCTTAGCCCACAGTTGAATACAGACGTGATGTTAATTTACCAAATAGAGGTGGTTTTATAACAACTGACTGAATGTTGGTTTATTGTATACCAGACTTCAACTAGTTCGTCGAAGAATACACAATTTATTAACATTATTTATGCCCATACTAGCTATGCCCCGCGGTTGTATTCATTTCTAAGGGTCGTACCTTGATGTTGAGTTGAGTGGTCCTTATAACCTTCCTCAAGAATTGGGCTATCAATTAAAAAACTAAATTTTCAAATCCGACTGATAGTTAGAACAATCAAGCTAGACGAACGATGTGGCGCGGCGGGCGAATGTCCGCCTGCGACGCAGGAGGTTGCGGGTTCAATTCCCGCCATGGGACAAATGTTTGTACGATCTAAAAAGATTTGTTCCGGGTGTTCTGGGTACTTGCTATGTATAATAAAAAATATATATTTATGTAATGTATTGTATTAAGTATATCAGTCATCTAGTACCCATAACACATGCTCAGCTTTGCTTTTGGCTAGATGATGCTGTGTGGATTGTCCAGCATTATTATTTATTATTTATGCATATTGTTAGTATATACATCAGCTGGAAATTATAATTAGCATTTCAATTAATTTCACAGTTGGTTAAATTAGAAATAAACGATGTTACAGCCAAACTATTGTCATAAACCATTACGTACTATAATCCGGATCAATTATCACTATACTTTGAAATTAAACTGAATATTAATAATATTTAGTTTCAGTGGATTAAATATTTCCACTAACATTCATTACTGAATACTCATTGTGTTAAATTTCCGACTTGTTTAGTCTGATTTAAATATTATTGATGTTTTCAGAATGAATTGCTTTGTAATGAATTAATTATAGGGTGAAATGGGCATCGATGCATAACCTGATTTCGTGGATTCAGTAAATGACTGTGGAGCGCCCAGCTTTGAAAATATTGGTCGACTTTCCAAATTACTACGCTGTTTTTTTTTTTAATTCGAACTCATGATATTGCGTCCACCCTTTATACGTAACTTTAGACCACTTCATTCTAACGTAAAGGAAAAATCAGTTATAAATAACCACCTGGCCTCAATCCGACCCTCATAAATTGGTACCTATGAGAACCGACACACCTGACGCATTCTACGAGCAGGAGGCGGTTCATCATTGTGTTTTTCTAGTTTATTGGCAACCCCAGTGTAAAAATAACCAGTCATGCTTTGCCAGACCTTTCACTTAGAAACGGGAACTTGGATATTCGAGGAAGCGATTGTCGATTATTTTCAAGTGTTTCAACTGTTTTCTAGAAACTTCTCTCTGAACTAGGAACTCTTTTTATTTTGTAGAACAATACTTAATTTGAAACTAAAAGTATAATATATTAACAGTTTTCAATAAAATCTCAACAAAAAGCAGTAACATTACTTCATAATCGTTTCAGAGTAAGAAACTCAATTTCCAAACATGCATGTTGAAAAATGCGAAGGAATGAGGTCCATGTTGTGAGCTAAATATTGAGTGTGAATGTGTAGGGTTACAAGAGTAGATGGAGATCAAAAAAAAGATGGATGGATTGTGTGAAAGATGATATGACTAGAAAGGGGGTGACTTTGAGATGACGGCAAATAAAGATGTATGGAGGACATGCTGCGCCTACCCCAAATAAATTGGGATAAAGGCAGGAGAATGGTGACATGTTTAATAAACGAACTCCTCTTGTTTATAGCAGAAACTACAGAACGCCACATGCTACGATCCGTAAAAACTACATTTGGTTCGTTGACGCGTAAAAATTTAGCTTCTTTAAGGTAAGTTATATATTATGCCCAAAATCTAATCCAAATAAAAGATACATATTCCACGCAAAGATTAGTATGTCTTTTACTAGAATCCCAAAGAAACCCAGCTTTTTACTTTTACTACCAAATCGAATCCTCACAAAACGCAGCAACTTTGCAAGCTGACAGAACAAAGAGACAAACTTGGGGTATACTAAAAGCTCTCTCTTTGATTGCAGGAGTGCGGTATAGACATGGTGGTGGTATCGGTATGACAGTGTGTTTGTGGGACACGGTACGGCCACTTGGCAGCCGAGAGCCCTACAGTTGATGCATTTCGGTACTTCTTAGTTTCCGTGCTAGTTTTTATGTCCGTGTTGTTTTCTTCACTCTGTTTTGTTGGCGGATAAGGTATTCTGTGCGGCCAGGTTTGTTTTCTTTTTTTGAAAACATTATACAGAACTAGCGACCCGCCACAGTTCCGCATGAATCCAAACATTATTTTTATTGAGATTTTCGTACACACAAATTACATGGAGAATTTTGACTTTCCAAGAAAATCGGTTATACATGTTACCCTGACAAATGAATATCAGTAAAATCTGTCGAGCCGTTCTGAAGTGATCTTTCGTAAATGAGGAAATTCCGAGTGCTCATCTTTAGTATATATAAGATTAGTATAAGATTACTATATTTATTAACGTGGCAACACCGCCAGTCTTTAAGGCACTTTACCAGTCGGCAGCAATGAGGATGAGGTTTTCGACGCCTTGTTACCGAAAGGTTTGGTTGGTTAGGGACGTTTATTGTTTTCTTTTAGTTTATTTAATGTGTCTACAACTCGAACGTTAGCATTTACTTGAAATAAAATAGTTGGAATCAATTTTTATTTTTATACATATGCGGGTTTGACGTTGTTCTTATATCTTGAAAGGTGTTAAGATTTCCCGGAAATTATCTCCATGCACACTTTATCTTTTCTCTACTGTTGGCAAACCTTTGTCAAGAGTCGAATTCACTAAAGCAGGTATCGAGTGTCCTATTAAAACAAGACCCTTGGTTTAAGTTCCTGAACTAAGGCACGCCTCATAAACTGTTGCTCGTAATTTACTAGTTTTACTTTTATCTTTAACACCGTTAGTACCACGTCGACACAAACACTAAATTTTAGATTGTTTCTGAAAAGAGAATGATTTTACTGAAAGAAACAAGAACGTATTAAAGGTTTACATAGAAAGACACTCAGTACGCTTGTGTTCGTAATCGCAGTTATGGAGGAAACTCTTCGGAAAAAAATAACACTTAACACTTAGCGTCTTTATTCCCCAAAGGGTTAAGCAGAGGTGTTTCTACAGTACACCGACATTTCGCAAGTTTTTAAGTTATTTCCACATAATAGAAAGCGCAAAAACAACCCATAACAATTTGCCTGACTCGGGAATAAAACTCAGGACTTCGTGCCCAGTAGTGCTACGCGACTACTAGACCAGCGAAGCAGGAAAACGAAAACAATAAAAAGGAAATTTGCAATGAAACGTAAAATGAAATATGTAGCCGTTATGCGAGCCTTTTCTTTATGATAGAACGGTCATATATTTATACCAAGCGACCCTGGGAATGGCTTTTTGAAAGGTACCTAAGCTCAGAATCTTGCGCACTGCCAGTAACCTAACTGAGTTACCTTAACTATTTGGATATATCCTAGATATCGCGATATCAATATTATCCACCATATTGCTCATATGTCATATATTTACCAGCTAACCTCGTGGCTTAGTCTGCGTGGAATTTAACACGACATTAATTTTCAGTTTTTGCGAGGAACACTATTTTTTTTTCTCTAAAATATAACGTAAGTAGCCTAAGTAACATCTTGACACATCAACTCTCTGCCAGTCAAAATCGGTCCAACTGTTTCGGATATTGAGGCAATCTCCGAAACGGCTGGACCGATTTTCGAACAAATAGTCAGATAGACAGAAAATATGTCTTTTGGTATATAATACCAGCCTGTTACTGTCCCACTGCAAGGCAAAGTCCTCTTCTCAAACAGAAAAAGCACGAGCATTAATCACCATGATTGCTCAAGTCGGGTTGGTGATTTCAAACTTATATTTATTATAAGTCCAGGTTTCTTCACGATGTTTTCCTACACCGATGTCAGTGATGTCCAAGATAAACTTAGTAAGTAGATATGAATTGAAAAAGTCACATTGGTACTTGCCCAGGTTTGAACCCATTACGTCATGCACAAGAGGCGATGCCTAAACCACTGGGCCATCATGACGTTATATCATCGGCCATCACCGTATAAGCTTTTAAATGCATTTAGAAGAAGCATTTTTTTTAATACAAACAGACACTTAAATTTGATTTATTTATATCGACAAGAAGCCGCCAGCAGCTGTCGAGCAGTAGCCCTTCGGACACAGCATCCGTCAGTTCGAAGCATTCTCTATTTTCTATGGGGAACGAGGAACTTTACGTATACAAGGTACAATTGCATTGTAGTCTAGAGCAATAAAATTGTATCATGTGTCATCGAAAAGCTACTGGTCCCTGATACAATCTAAAAACGTCTCTGAAAGCGCTTCCACTACAAAATTTGATTACGTAATCCGGGTGACGTCACCTACACGTGTTTCCAATTTTGCGTACAATGACATTTGGTGACCTGTTTCTGGAATGCATGCTATCCCGACGGATTCACAAGAATAGTAAATTGTCCTATTGTGCGAGTTATCGAACACAATACCTTAATTAAACTGGCCTCTACGATAATTGGCCGGCCAACTTGAAATACGATATTACCCTACTACGCTACATATGTTGTGTTGATGTTGTTAATGTTACTAAGCATTTGGAGCCCGCCCCCAACGATAAACATCAACCCCCTTTAAATTAACAGTCACATGTAAATATTTCACTAAGTGGAGGCGGAGAACAAAGCGTATAAACCCGGCGCTGAAATCCGAATCTCACCTCTTTTGTTACCACTATTTTGTATAGAGGGGAATGTTCGCCGTTCCTTTGTTACAAAGTTTCAACTGCACAGCATCCACAATACAACTCAATGTTGCGATAAAAAGTTTGTGCGCGATTGTACCGCGCCATTAATCCGACTGATTGGAAATTAAATTGTTGACGAAAAATGTGATGCATTTTCGCATTAAACGTTAATTTTAAATGGAGTGCTGTGTGTCGTTTCACACATTTGTTCCTTTCCGCTGAATTAATGAATTGGTACGAATTTAATGGAATTGGAATGTAAAAAAATGTTGGTGGGAAAGGAGTGAGTGAATCCATACTAATAACTCTGTTTGTTAGTTTGTATGTTTATTACCTTTTCAGGACTAAACGGCCGCTCGGATCGTTATGAATTTTAGCAAGGAGATAGATTATGTCTTGGACTTAGGATAGTTTTCTGAGCGTGACAATATTATTGCCAATACCTCAAAGGTTAGTTCTTAAGAGACAAAAGTCATGTCGTTTGCGGGACCTTGTTTTAGCGGAAGCAATTACTTCACAACCAGTCTTAAGAAAAAGTATCGTGTTACCTAGTAATTGGGTTGTGAAGGTGAGACAGGCAGTCGCTGAATGTAAACTGGTATTCAGTTGCAGCCCCTTAGACTAGAAGCTTAGACTTAGACCCCAACATAGTTGAGAAAAGGCTTGCAGAGCATAAAATTCAGAATAACTTTATTGTCATGTTGTATTTTCACTTCATTTTATTTCCATGCATCTATCAAGTATAAGATTTGATAAAAACTACATTAATACTTTGATTTTATTACAACCCACAACTTCGATTAAATTGCTGCATTTTGTAGTTGTTTTACTATGCTAATAATGTACTATGACATGCTATATGTTATATAATAATAATAAAACATTTATTTCAGACATTTTGTTCCATAGATCTTTGTTAGTAATACAGCTTACGTAACGTACGTTACGTATCTAATATTATGTAATACACTATAATCAAAACTAACTCCGGTGAGTTAGTTTTCAGAATGAAAACTCAATCTTCCAAAATCAAATGCTATTCCCAGCTTTCTAGCACCACATAATATTAGGACGGAGCATGATGTTTGCCGACATACAGATCTCGTCAGCCGAACACAATAGATCCTTTATATTGTATTTGTCGGAGAGTACTGTAACTTGTAAGGCAGTTCACTTGGGAGCACTGCCTCACAGAAAGGGGTCGAGAGTTTACAACTATTAATGATAAAGCTACGCTTATACTATCTCTATCGCTTTACTGTCACTTCCAAAACAAATGACACGTTCTATATTTAAAACGATTCTAAAAACGTTTGGGTTAATTCAGCCAAACCCAATATTATTCCAGCCAGTATGCAATAAGGTTCAATCTGACGTACAAACGTCACAGTACCTACCTACCTCTGTCAATAAAACCCACTGATTTTCATTATTACAATTACTGTTCTGTTGTCTACGAGTCCATCCCAACTTAGTTGGGAAAAGGTTAGGCAAACGACGACGAATTACTATTGTCTAGTAAAGCGGCTGGAATTTTGGTATTTGTCCGGCTAAGCCTTTGAACATAGACAAGGACCGTTAGCTCCTTTTAAGGAAGTATTTAGCTGTGTTATTTGTGTGTCAAAGTTACATAGTAAAATAATTTATTTCCATTACAAAATACACTTTTGAACGTTAAATTTATAAGTAAAAAAAAAGAAAAACATCTTTCTAGTTGCCCCTTCCTAAAGGTTGTTTCGTACGGTGAGGATATTCATTAGGGGTTTGGAAGCTGGGTAATTCCTTAAAGCCACAATCAATAGCAATGCTTTTTATTTGACATTTCAACAACGTTCATTGCGCTATACCCGTTGTGCGCAGACGAATAATTGTTCTAACATGTGAAGCAATGGGTTAAGAACTTCCTTCAAAATCCCTCAGATTGTGATAGTAATTGTGTTACACAATTGGGATGCCGGTAGATAACTTTATATCATCGATCGACCTTAATTATACAGGGGAGTACCATGGTTTACCTACAACAATTATGGGAGATTGAAATTGTTTAGGTAATCGATATACACGTTGAAATTTTAATGGTCGTTTTCCCGCAGGAAAACGATTTTGGCTAGTAAGCACAATCCTTTTGCAATATTTTTCAATATTATCAAAAGTGGCAGATTTAAAATTGTGAACAACAACACTCGAATTCGACCTCGAACTAATAGCGATACCGCGCTAATAAGTTTTGCTCTTTGTTACAATAGTATTGTAAAGGGCAAATCGTTTTGCCGCGGCAAAATAACCCTTAAAATTTCACGCCGTATACTTACATTTTTCTAAGTTTAAATAAATAAACACCAGTATGAAAAGTACTAGATAGCAGTCGAAAAACAATAATTATAAAGTATATGTATGCAGCGTCACCACGGATGCATCGCGTCTATAATCTACATGAATAATAATAACATTGTCTGCTTATTACTAATCGGAAACGTCAAGTAATGTATTTGGGTGAAGTCGATACAGGGAGTGGCAACACTGAATTGATGGTTGCCATGGGATACCAGGCTGTTAGACTTTTGAAGTGGTTGAACGAAAAGGTTGGAACGTTGTATTGAACTTTTGGATCGGGACACGGGTGCGAGAGGTTATTCTGCCAGCCTGTATCGAACTCACCGCGTTTCCATATTGTACTAGAGTTAACCTTAGTGGATTACCAAACGTCTTTACTAAGCGTTGTGACTATCATTTCGGTTATCCACCATGTCTGATCATTCCGAAGACCAGGTGTTCCAAGTGCTTACGTACTTCATATTTATAGACAATTCTGGTGTGGGGAAGCTGTATAATTAATCCCCTAATTGCAATTAACGACAAAGATGCGAATCTTAAGTTTGTGAAGGGGAGATTATGGAGTAATGACGTCATCTTAAACTGCCGAAAGTGCCTCCATTTTGAAAATGACATTACGCAGGTACACTCAACGAGATTAATTTGAAAATAGCAATCTCCTCCCCTATGGATAGGTGTTTTAAAAGAGACTCAAGGGCTATTAACATAAAGAGATTGTAACAGTGGCCTAAAACGTCGCCAAAACAAAAGAAAACTAGGGACATCGATCTGGTATCTTGTACTGACAATTCGGGCAATAATATAAGTCAGAAATCGTCAACCCACTTTGAGCAACCGTGGCGATTAATTATCATGCCTTCTCACTGAAAGTAACAGGCTGGTAATATTATTCATTATTTTATTACATGTCACCTACTTTTGTAGCAATGATTGAGAGATGATTTGAGTGACGGTAATTTACAAACTGACATCAAAAACACTCCGAAATATACGAACATAAACTGTACATAAAACCTTGGATTAAATAATAACAAATGTTCTAAGAGCCCTGCCACACGGCTTGTAAAATTTTCGCCCGCACAGCTAACGCTGGATAAGCAAAACACTCGATATCTATTTTTACGGCCGCAGCCTCTATTCATCTTATCTTGGCGGGTTTATAGGCGGGGACCGGTAATGGTGTTTACCCACAGAGGGCTGCCCCTATCCAACTCAGGATTGCGTTTTTTTTGTATATTTACTAGCGACCCGCCCTTGCTTCTCACGGTTTTTACGACTTGACAAAACTTCAAGATATCTTTCACTTTAGGCATGTGACTTTAACATCAATTTACTAAACACATAAACCTGTCACAATCATCAACCTAGCCTCCCAACTATGTTTGGGCCAGATTCCAGTCTGACAGGATGCAGCTGAATACCATATTTTACATAAAGGGACTGCCTCTCAGTACCTGGGATCCCAGATAAGATAGGTGATCCGACGTCCAGTCTTCTGACTACCCACTACACACGACTGTCACAGATCTAATACCGATAAAGACCTTCCAAAATAAAAAATCTAAGTGATGGTGAAAACCGCATCAAAATCCATTGCTTAAGTGAGTAGAAAAACGCAGTCACTCAGGTAGACACGTTGTTGAATACCTATTTGTATATTTGTAAAGTAGCTTCATTATCGGCCCTCTGTGTATTTACGTGCGCGTCGGCGCGTCAATTTCGTCTGACATCGCCTTTATAAAGCGACTTGCCAGCTTCCTTTTTTATTTATATTCGGTTTTCATTGTGGCTGTATTCAATTACAATAGATTTTTAAGAGGCGTGCGTTCTCTTGACCTATTTCGCGTTACGATCGTTTGAGAGCGCAATCAAAGTGAATTATATTAGGGCTATTGTTGGTTTATTTTATTACTTTTGAAGTTAACTAGTAGCAGATTTAACGTTTCATCTCTTCGTAAAATTATTTCTTTGCACAACTTCAATTTTATTTTTATCAATATTAAGATATTCTACACGGTTAGATTTTTATTATACAATATTAAATCACGCCTATATTTCACTAAAGAAGGTATGGTTATCATTTGTAAACATATAGTACATACTCGTTTGACCAATTCTTCTTGAGTCCCATATAATAGGGGCGAACCTATTGCCATTGACCGGGCACAATTCTAGACTCCGGGCTATTACTGAGAAATCCCAGATAAAAACTGAATTACACTTTCACTCATAACTAAACATGAGCTCTTGCGATTACTAGACCAACGAAGCTGACAATTTATTTTTTCATTAATTTAAATTAATTTAAAAGGTTAGTTACAATACCTGCTTCCCTTAATTTGTTGTGTAGTAAATACGTGCTTAGAAAACCAATAGTTGAATAGAAAAATAAAAATCACCCGCCTTAATGTACAGTCGACCAGAGGTAGTCCTAACTCTTACTCTGCGATCCACCTTACAAAGAAGGCGTCATCAGAGACAAAATGCTAACATGGACGTGCTATAGACTGTACTGCAGCTTAGTACTTACTTGTTTGTCTTACTTATTTGATTGGTTGGATTTCCTATTTGAACAATAATACAGGGTGGAAGAGCCATTGACGCAAAAACTAATACCATGAGTTCAGGACATGATCCTGGACCCTCAGCCTTGAAATTAGTCGTCATTTTTTCCCAAATTCTAAGGCTTGTTCTAATATTTTTTTTTATAATTTCAAATGTAAAGAGTATCATGTTCTCTACTAAACGAAATGATATTTTCAATGTGGGACGTAAAGTATTAACTACAATATTCTTAATTGGGTTTAGTATAAATGATGCTTTTCTCACAACATTTTACTGTCTTCAGTAAAAAAACACATCCGAAAAAATGTAAAAGAATAGGTAAAGAATCCGACCAAAATATTCGAATCATGAACAGAATTCATGGTATCAGTTTGTCCATCGATATCCCTTCTACTCTATATAAAGTCGACCGCACATTGTCGTAACGTACTCTGCGAACCACCTTACGAAGACGGCTTTATCAGAGACAAAATGCCAGCATGGACGTGCTTTTGAGTGTACTTTAGTGCTTGCATGTTTGTTTGGATTTCCTATGGGAGTAATAATTACACGTTTCCCACTAAATCCAATATTGGTATTCCCTGTGACATGTTTGCTAAGTTTATGCATCAAATGATACACGGACTATACAAATCTCTTGATATATATTCACTGATTAAACAGTCGAAGCCGAGTCTATGCATCTGACTACCTCCCGCTCGATCAGCTTGCAAACATTAAGATTGGATGTAGGACCTACTGTATAAACCAAAATTGCCAATCGTATGTCGCAGAGTCGCAAGTGCTATTGCCGACCATGAGAACCTCGGTACGATTCCTGGATCGAGTAAAGTGTTATTGGGTTTTTGCATTTGGAATTTCTTAGTAGCAACCCGGAGTATGGATTTGTGCCCGGTTGATGGCAACAGGCTAACCCCTATTACATCGGACTTAAAAAACTAGCGTGATGAGGATGTACCTTTTACACCTCTGCATAACCCATCGGGGAATACAAGCGTGATGATGTGCTGTATGTACATTTCATTTTATATGAAACAGGCGAATTATGAAAGTCAGTTCAGACTACGCTATTCTTTTATTGGTATAACTACCGTATAAACTTTTATATCCATTTAGTAAAAACCTGTTATTTAGTAACCCTGTGCTGTTGTTTTTTGTTTCTTTTTTTTTTTTTTTTTGACATTACAAACAGACACTTCAATTTCATTTATTTGTATAGATGTATATATGTATGGACGCTATACGCTATATAATTGCGGGTTGGGTACGCCTCTCGTTAATTAACATACTGTATAACATGACGCAAATATAGCACAACAATATCGCTCAGCAAACATTCGATATGCACACGTTCACATAAGGTTATACACCTCCCCGTTCTTGAAAACTGATCTACAAGATCAATTTACACGCAGTGGGCGGCAGTTATTTTAGTTCAATCTCAGATTTGATGCCTAAGTTTGATGTATAAGTTTTTTGTTGTTCTTTTTAATAATAGTAATAAAAATACTGTCTCGGCTGTCATTGTGCCGATAGTCGTTACGGCCAATGGCCTACTGGCTAAAAGCCTCGACGACCATCTGTCGAGGCTTTCGTTACACGGTTGGATCAAAGGCCTGATACAGAAGGCAGTACTCCTCGATACGGCTCGCATTGTGAGGGGGTTCCTGTCTCTGCAACCCTAACCGCCGGTAGCTTGGACCCTGCTCCTGCCATCGGTGGACTACTATTTTTTATATTTTTAAATGTTTTTGTATTCTTTATATTGAAATATTTAAAAATGTAATTTATATGTATATAAAACGAATAAAGAGAATAATAATACCAGCCTATTACTTTCCCACTGCAGGGCAAATGCCTCTTCTCATACTGAGAAGGCACGAGCATTAATCACCAGGTTATACTTACCTATATATTTAAAATTTTGTTAACGTAAACGAAGCGAAAAGAGTATATTATAGATATAGAGAAAAGGATCGCAGCCGGTCGCATTCTGCTGTTTCTGCCTTACCCTCATAGGGAAAAAGGTTTGTGTTTAAGTAAGTGTGTAAATAGGTATGTATAAATCATTACCTCTTTTCTTAACTGTCATTATAATAGTCCGTTGTTTTGCATGGAAATGTGGAAATGTCTTATTGTTATTTTCATATCTATATTTATAGTTATGTCATCGTCTCCTTTTCCCAACTATGTTCGGATCGGCTTCCAGTCTAACGGGATGCAGCTGAACACCAGTGTTTCACATGGAGCAACTGTCTATCTGACCTCCACAACCCAGTAACTGGGCAACACGATACCCCTTGGTAAGACTGATTGTCAGACTTTCAGTTTTCTGACTACCCGTTGGGACTGTCAAAGATCTACAAATGACAACCAGGACCAACGGCTTAGCGTGCATTCCGAGGCACGGAGGAGCCTTGATATGATACGAACGGTCACCCATTATCAGACTGACCTCGGAAAGCGTAGCTTAACCTTCGATCCTGAGCCTGTTTTTATTCAGCCATGAGCTCCTAGCTATATTTATAGTTATGTATTATATGTATTTAAATAATACAAAACGAACGACCAATATATATTTTCTCCTTCTCTATCAAATTCATCTAAAGGTTGTCTGTAAGACATCGCTTTTAGCGATAAGGCTGCCCATTACAACACCCTGTTTAGCTCTTAAACTCATTATTTGTAAGTTTTCATGGTGTACATTAAGAGTATTATATTCTATTCTTTGTACTTTACTTTCAGTTCCTTATTTGTTGTATGTTTTCGGTTAATTAAAGTCTATTACTTATCCCTTACACGTGCTGCGTCGCAAAGATCACCAACCACAGATTCACAAAGAGGGATACACACATTCATTACTGACCCATGTCATGTCTAATTTATCTCGAGACTACAAAGACTAGACTATACTTCTAACGTTTGTTACTCATTCAAATCTTTGTAATAATGTTAATAAAATAAAGTCTAAATAATAATGCGAGAGTGTGATTGCTGAGCATGAGGTCCTGGATTCATATCCCAGGTCTACCAAAGTATTATTGAGTTTTTCGAATAGGATTTTTGTCATTCGCAGCACTAAATCTGGATTAATGCCCGGTTGATAAAATAATAATAAATAAATAAATAATGCTGGACACTCCACACAGCATCATCTAGCCCCAAGCTAAGCAGAGCTTGTGTTATGGGTACTAGATGTCTGATATACTTACTCGTAATACATTACATAGATAGATATTTTTTATAATATATAGCAAATACCCATGACATCCGGAACAAATCTTTGTAGATCGTACAAACATTTGTCCCAGGGCGGGAATCGAACCGCAACCTCCTGCATCGCAGGCGGACCTTCGCCCGCCGCACCACATCGGTCGTCGATGACAATAGGCTTGCCGTCTATTACGTGGGACTTAAATATACCTGACGATATGTGGGTGTTACTATAGATGCACCACTGCCCAACCCTTCGGGGAACATAGCCGTGATGTTTGTGTTGTGTAATAATACTAAAACTTAACATTTACAAATTTCGACAAAATTGACTGAACGCGTAGAGGTGGCCTACTACGACAGCGTAGCCGTGACGTCATCGCCTACGCGATTACGTAGCAACGCGTCGCTACGTTTATTCGCACATAATCCATCTACGTCATGAGCACTAATTAAGCATATATTGATTTTGCTTGGGTTAATAATAATATTTTGATATTAGCTTATTATTGTCCCACAGGACAATGGCCTCTTCTCATATAGAAATGGCATGAGCTTTAATCACCATGCTCAAGGCGTATTGGCGATTTCTGTGTTATCTTTCACCAATGTCGGTAATGTCCTTAGTTGAACCTTAGTAAGTATTAATTATATATTAAAAGTTATTATACAACGCGGATTTATACAATACAATACATTTAATTCAGACTAAGAATGTCCATATATTGTTAGTTATAAAGTCTTATAACTATGTTAGTATTGCATCATTTATAATCATTATACAATCATTTCAAAATGAAAATAAAAATAAATAGACATTTTTTTTTTTTTTTTTTTTTTATAAAAAACGGTGCCCCACACTAGGAATTTCTCCTGTGTCGTGGGTGCGTTTACAAACATTTATAGTCACATACACAAACAGCCAGACCCGGAACAACTAACTGTAGGCCATACAAATATTTGTTCCGTGCGGGAATCGAACCCACGACACGCGGCGCAGCAGCCGATCGCTCAGCCACTGCGCCAACCGTGCCGTCATTAATGTTAGCATCATCATATCACCTCGTCACATGATGACGTATCAGTCTCTCTAGCACTGCGGGCTCCGGCCTCACAGAAATCATCTTTAAGATTCCGTTGGTGGCCCCGAATCATTTGAGAAGCTGTTTTTTTTCGCATTAATGCATAAAAATCGTCCAGTCTTCCATCAGTAAACATGCCCGACGGGAGAATCGAGGGAGCCTCACCAGAATCCTAAAAGACGTTGTTATATTGAATGCGAAGAGCGTTGTGGCCGGCATTCTTCACACTTGGTATAATTATGGTATTGGTATGAGACAGGGACGGTAGTTGACTGTAGCTACAGGACAACAATTTTATGAGACTTCCTTTATCCTATTAAGAAATCCCACGCTAGTTGCATTCACGTATTCTGTAATCTATACTTTAATTATAAATCTGAAGAGTTAGTTAGTTCGTTTTATTTTCGTTGTTCTCGAGAACCCACCAGTTCCTCCCACAGTTCCCCCCTCCAGTTAATCCCACCAGTCGGATATAAAACTTTTCCTGACATTCTGTAGTAATCAATCGATTTATTCACGTTTTTCACCCTAATCGACACTGTTACATGATTACAATCTTGCTTTGTTCCCGGTTACTGGCATGGTGCTTGCATAAATGGCGAAATGTCTGAGTACTGTATTTACACCTCTGTCTAACCCTTCGGTGTCTACAAGTGTGACGTCATGTCTTATACGAGAAACTCACAGTGCTTGCTGAGAAATCCAAGTTAGTGAAGCAGCTTTATTACCTGATCACACAAGGGAGTACTGTATCAGTACGAAATAACAACCGATATATTATACGCGATATAATATACGGTTCGAGTCTCTGGTCTCCGAGTGAGGCGGATAAAAACTATATCATAGGTATATAAAAGTACAGGTGAATGTATTTTATACAACGGTTTTGTTACGTAAAAGTATTCGTAAAAGAAATAGGGTAGTCTGAGCATGAAAGAGAAATTTTGTAGGCCTGTTTTAGGTAATCGTTATGTTTGAATATTGTATGAAGTCAGGTGTGTCTTTATGTTTCGGCTTAGTATGGATTAGGTTATTACGACTACTTGTATAGGCTGTAATAATTACGGTTATTATACAAACTGGGCCAAAGTAATAATGAAGAGAAAATTAAAAAATCTTGCTGGGTGATACTTAAAATGATTAAAATACAAAATTATTACCGAAGTTCAAGTGAAAACTGGGTCAATGGCAGTGTACGTAAAACTTTTTCACTCTGTAAAAAAACAAAAGCGTACTTAATGGATTATTTAAATTGATAATAATGTAAACATAATATTAAAATAAAATAAACCTGGAACTGTAAATTACACTACCTGCGGTGGTTGACCCTTTATTAGGTACTTGACACAATACATGGGTTCAATTTCGTTTTGTTCTATCAATTTTGTTTTGTAAGATATCGCTAACATCACTTTTCTAAATGTTTGGCAAATAATTTAATCAATTCCCAGTTAGAACCTACATTATCTTTTGTTTGTGAAAGCCAGCTAGATTGAGGTCTTTGGATTAAAACAATCCTCGTGCCATTAAATCTTCTGATTCATTATTAATTACACTTAAAAAAAAAAGCATTAACGAATGCAAATTACTTTCTCAAAACCACTAAAGTGAGGGAAAAAAAATAATTAAAAAAAGGAAAAGTGTTAGTTAAAGCCCTTCCCTTTGTGGGATTTTAGTAATTAAAAGGAGCCACGCCTGGTAAACAGAAGTCTGTTCATAAAAGTGATGCATTTCTAATTCGTTCGTATACTAATTTAACGGTGCGGTTGAATTGTTTTACTTTACCATACACCACGGCTATGTTCCCGGAAGGGTTAAGCAGAGATGTACTTATACTACACCATTATAATAGAGAGTCCCATGTAATAGAGGGCAAGCCTATTAATAATAATAAATCGTTTATTTCGAGCAACGAACTCATAGTGTTTGTAACAATATATTTACAAACTATGTTAGTAATACACTTACAAGGACAAAAACACAGAAATCACAGAAATAGAAGAACCAATGTTGAGAATGCCATCAAATGGGCACAAATCCAATAATAAAAAACAATAATACTTTGCCCAACCCTAGAAGAGAACCTTGAATCTAGCGCTTGCAACAACTAGACAACCCGGCAATGCAGGGCCTGCCTTTTTTTTGTGTTTCTATTATTAAAATATATTCACGTTCAAAGTACGGCGGGCTTAGCTGTCTAACTGCTGTTGAGGCCATCAACAGCGCACATACTGTCACCGTTAATTTCAGTTTAGAGCTGTTTGAGTTGAAACGCTTGGGCCTTGGGGCCCTAGATGCTAAGTAGTTCTTTCCAAGAATATTTCACGCCGACTACTATTTCATTTTCCTTCAAACCATATTTTATATTCCCAAAGGAAGCCAGCAACAGTGTAACACGTTCAAAAATACTTCAATAACCGTCCCATCAATACAGTAAACTAAAAATTATACAACCCTCAAATGCGGGCTCGCGTTAAAGCTATTAACCCACAAATGCTGACCGCAAGGTGTACCTTGTAGCTAATATGCAAATATGCGGACGCCGGGCGCTTAGTACCCATGCATTGTAAATATAGAGCTGCTGACTCCGCGAACCAAATCGTTTGCTCAACAAATTTGATGAAGGTTATTGATGAGTCTGCCGTTATACTTGGAAATGAGGGAATGTTCCAGGATAATTAATGCAGTGGGTGCTGTTCTGTTGTCTTCCACGTGATGAATAGTGCATGAGTATTGGGCTGATTCCCATTATGGCGGTTTCGTTGGTGAGATGATACTGGGTGCTTTGCAAGCGGTTGCTATCCTCACCTGCTGGTCACTTTAGGATTTTGGTAACCGTCAGTTTTGGTTACAGAGCATAGATGGATGATAGATCTGCGTGGTTATTCATAACCATTCGATACGGTTTGGGGGTATGAGGAACAGGTTGTAAAGTGAAAAGGGATGATCCTCCGACCAGACGGGTGTTGTGTCTAGTGAGCTTCTGCCAGACGGTTGTTGTCGGGTCCTTGCATATAGGTATATGTTCCATCGCTAGGATAACTTTAATATCGCGATGTAGGATACGTCTGATTTAGTTCGTATGTGCGAGATAGATGTCGCTACAAAGGTATCGAATTAAAGTCAGGTTCGTTTAAGGGGAACGCTAGTTAATGGTAAATTTTGTGGTAGAAATTGTTTAAGTGGTTAACAAATTATTACTATTAGGTACTTCGCAACACAAGTTAACTGCTACTTTAAAACATCGCTCTTTTCCTGTTGCGATGCGGTTGATTTTTTTTGATGCCCTTCATTATTTTCTTTTTTCATATGTTCATATTAGGTTCTAATAAACTTCAAACTTTATGGTTGAATAAATCTACACAATTATAAAACATACATTAAAAAGGAAACCATTGGCAATGTTTATAAAATAATATGTAATGTTTTTCTAATTTTGAATTACATTATTTGTATCGTATCTAATGGTTGTGAGGGACCATATATGTATATATAAATCTGAGCGTTTTGAAAACCAATCAAACATTTGTACGTATGATAAAATGTTAATTGAATAAACTTCTGACCGACCCACATTTGTTTTGAGATAAAATACACCTGAACATACAGAATTAATTTTGTTTTTCCACCACAAGCGGGGATGCAAAACATTCCCTCAAGCGCAGTAAAACTCCCCAAATTTTGTTCCACAACAAAAGTATACATTTTAAAGACAATTCTAGAAATATGCGGTGAAAAAAATATTACGGAAACTTGGTTGCAGCTTTACGTTGTGAGTACCAAGTTTTGCCTCTTAAATTACCCACTGTGCAGGATAGGCGCTGGTCTTTCCGAATTTCAATTTAACTTGTAATAAGTTGGCCAAGTTGTCGAAATTAGCTCGAGGGTGAATTTACGAATTGCCGACGAGAAAACGATACGGCGTCTTCTGTCCAAAATTTCGAATAGATTGAATATTGTTGCTTGAAATTATTATTATTATTGTTCGGCCTTTGTGAAGTCTATTGTTGCGTTTATTTTTAAGAAGTCCGTAGAATAATCAAATGTTAATTAAGAAAAAGGCTCAAACTGCTAATGCATTGTTATTCTATTTTAGTCTACAGCTAGCTATTACCCGCGACTTCGTTCGCGTGGAATTTCATGGTTTTTTCACCTTAATAAAAGTCACCTAAGTTGTAAGTCTTATAACATCAGTTATCTGCCAGTAAAAATGCGTTCAAAATCGTTCCAGCAATTTCGGAGATTAGCCGGAACAACCAGCCAGACAAACACTCGTATAAACTTTCAAATGGATTTAGTAAAAAAATGTTATTTGAATACAAACAAACACTTCAATTTTATTTATGTGTATAGATACGAGTAGATATATAGATTCTGAATTATTCTTTGTTAATAATTTCAAAGAAGTCTTTTGTCGGCAAAGAATAAAGGCCGTCTCCTTTTTCTGCCTTATTAAGGTAATCGTACCATTTTTTTTCGAACCTTACATAAACTACTCACACATGCCAACTTCGCCTGCTTTGAATGTTTGCCAATTTACTAACTGCAAATAACAGGAATACGAATCAAATGGGGCAAACAAAGAAATATTACTTACAGGGAAAACATTTTACTATGTCGCAGAGGCATTCCGTAGAGCTGTTTATGTGGGCGATTGTGTAGCGCAAGGATCGCGGCAACAGTTTGGTACCAATGTTAGTCTGGAGCAAACATTTTGTGAGTTACGCTTCGTAATTAGGAATATACAACAAGTTTTGGTTGAGATTATGTATTTTAGCTAAACTTATTTATCTTAGTTCCAGATATTACGTAAAATGTCCCCGTTAAAATGTAGCTGATGTAAAAGGCGATGAGAGAATTTGACATTGGTTTTCATAAATTAATGTGTACACATGTGTGTGTGTGTGTATGATGTGTGTATGTGTGTGCGTGTGTGAGTGTGTGTTTGATGTGTGTATTTGTGTGTGTGTATGTGTGTGATGTGAACTGTAGCCCAGATCCATTCACGCTCACTTCACTTAACAATTAGCTGGGAGATTTGACAGAATAGACCGTCTGTTCGTGTATCACTATGCAAGCTTACGTTTTCAGTCTACTTTTAATATTTATAACCCGATATATCAATTATCTTGTAAACACCCCTACAATTACCACAGCAAGCTCGTGTATCAAGCGTAAAATGATTGCTCTTTTCGTACAAAATTGATTTTGTTAAATTTTAAATAACTGAAGTCTACGAAAAAAGCTCCCATATTTTACCAACAAAAATGAAAAATGACTATCAGACCAGCAGTCAGATTATTCAACCGTATCAGCGAGCTCAAACGGCAATAAATTGCGCGTTGCATGTTCGACATACGTTACGGTTGCGGGGCTTATACATTCTAATAGCTCTTCTATATGACCGATAGTAATATTGTGATATTTATGATCGTTTAGGAATTAGCATGGCAATAAATTGGTCAATATTATTAGTTTATTCAATACATTGCGTGGTTATTAGGGCAAAATCCTAACTTATGGGGAAGTAGTGCCATCAAAACAATACGAAGGAGTTATTAGAGGTCGTTATTGTAAACAACTAAAAGATCATTTTCAAGTGTCTTGAAAAAGAAAGTATGAATTGAATCCAAACTTATATTTCACATAAAATATCAGCCTGTATTGGAGCACTAAACTACATCTTAAATATTCGGTCGTGATCAATTAATCAATCAAATATATGACATCTCTGCATGTTCATAGCCACAATTAGTTCTGATAAACCTACATAGCCGCGACACAACCCTTTCCTATATTTATTATTTGAATTATTGATTACTGATGCCAATAAATCCTCCTTCCTCCTTTTTCTCTTTCTATGTATAAATAAAATACCTTGTATATTTGTGTATCAAAAGATAATATTGTTGTTCTTAAAATATGTTAGCAGCGCACACAGTGGACACTTCAATTTTCACCGCTCGATTCGTGAGCAAGTGGTCCGTGAAAGAATTGAAATCCTTCGGTTTGGGTCCGTATGCCTACTTAATAATATCAGCTACTAAGGAAATGGCTTTTCCGGGGCGTGCCTTTTGCCTTGTTTCGATTGAGAAGGTGCCGATAAAATTAAAGGAACACATTTTATTTTCATCTTCCTAGCCTTTTCTCAACAATGTAGGGGTCGGCTTCCAGTCTAACCAGATGCAGTTGCATACCAGTATTTTACATGTAGCGACCTCCTACCTGACTTCCATAGCCCGGGTACTGGGCAACACGATACCCCTTATTAAGACTGGTTGTCAGACTTTCGGGCTTCTGACTACCCGTAACAACTGCCAAAAGAACACGTTTTGTCATTGTTTGTAATTTGCGTAGCATCGACAAATACTTAAACAAGATTGGTGAAGATTGATGCTTCAACGTCATTCGCTATGTACATGGTTCTCATAATTATCTGACCATTTCAATGTAATCACACTGTATGTAATGACTTCTCCCGTTCCACCCAGAACGGGAGAAGTCATTGATTTCCCACGCTTAAAAAAAAAGGACTACAAAAGAGACGTTGTCTGTTGGCTAGGAAACACTGTCATCATTAGGTTTAAGGAAAAAAATGACGTATTAAAGTGTATGTTTTAGACAACTAATAATATAGATATCATCTATCATATAACAAGTGAATTGTGCTAGTGTCAGATAAACTGGCACCATGAAAATAAACGAAAATAAAAATCAGTCATGTTGAATTCTGATAACATTCGTTTCAATTCAATTGTGAATTCACTTTCCACAAGAAACCTAACTACACAAAGATGCTTTACATTTTATAAAAATATTCGCACAACAATAGTTTTGCCTACATTGTGCAAAAGAGTTTTGACATGTGTCGTGCAAACTTTATCGGATTTATATGTATAACTCGGATAGTTTGCACGACACGTGAAGAAGATTAAACACCAAGGAACATTAATCACCAACAATATGTACCTATAAGAAAACAATTAGATTTCCAAATATCAAATCGTATCCAATGGAATTAACTAAGTACGCATAACTTGACAACTTAAGTATGTACATAGCTACTTAAATCTTTAAAAACAAAATAATATCGAATTATCCTGTTCTGCATAGTATAGTTTATAATAGGTAAGTATATAGGAAAATGTCAAGATAACAACATTAATTTTCGCTTTATATGCAAAGTGCTTGTCCGCTAATATTTTGTGTCGAAGTACGTAAGGTAGCCAGTGTCCCCTTGTCTTCCCCTTGCTTTATACAGACATTTTATTTAAATTCCTATCTCGTTTCTAGTTTTATTCAACTGGAACCGTTTGGTTTCTTTGCCTGAGTACAAAAGACTAGAACCATAGGTAAAGGTGTCTGTCTGACTACGTACCCATGCTTAGAATAATTGCGCTTTTAAAATGATCTAGTAGGTCGTATGCCTGTGGTAACACTTTGAGCTTGAGCTGCCCTTGCGCAGTAATAGAATAACAGAGGGCCTAGACAAAATCCCTTTATGTAAGCGTTATCGGAAACAGAAAGATCAAATTGTGTGAAGATTTTCTTTTTATAAAAAAATGCTCTACACTAGGAACTTCTCCTGTATCGTTGGAGTGTTTTCAAACATTTAAATTCACATACACAAACAGCCACCATGCATGTATCTACGTAATATGTACATATATGATTATTTTACTCAGGAAACTTTAAGAAAAGAGAGTGGAGTAGTCAGATCGGTTCTTAGAAAGAAATAAAGAAAAATATTTATTGGAACCTGGTGGAAACATGCATGGTAAATCATGATAAAATAACGTTTTTTTTAAAAAGGGTCCCCTCACTAGGACTTTATCCTGTATCGTGGGTGCGTTTACAAACATTTAAACTCACATACACAAACAGTCAGACCCGGCGCAACTACCTGTAGGCCATACAAATATTTGTTCCCTGAGGGAATCGAACCCACGACACGTAGCGCAGCAGCCGATCGCTCAGCCACTGCGCCAACCGTGCCGTAATTTAAAATAAAACTGACTGCCCCTTCGGGGAATACAAGCGAGATATAATGAATTAAAAAAAAGAAATTGCAAAATAAATGATAAATGTTACTCTTAAGTAAGCGACTAATAACAAAATGGCAACTCCGTGTAGTCCAGACATAACTTAAAATACTGTCATGCGAGTTTGTAATCAACATACATTAGTAACTCTTTTGATATCACAAAGTAAACTATAACAAATGAAGCCACATCACGAAAGCCTACGTTTATAATTTACTTAGAATTTTACTAGGCTACCTAGTTTTAAAATAAACGTCCTTGCTACATTTTCGATGTAGAAAAAACTGGCCTAGAAACGGGTAGAGGAACTAAAGTAAGTTACTGAGGTAATAGAATGTACATTGATTTTCCTTCTACGTTTTCGAACTTTGTGCTCATTACGGTGTAAAGAACATTGCTCAAAACATCCAATGAATAAACGAGTAAGACGTGGACAAGAGTTCCTCATTTATTTTAGGCTTCGGATATTAACTATTATGAGGAGCGTGGCGAAATAAAAACAAAAGAAAGTCTGACAAAAAGTCTTACCAAGGCGTATCGTGTTACCCAGTAACTGGGTTGTGAAGGTCAAATAGGTCTAGGTTCTGATATTCAGCTGCATCCGGTTAGACTGGAAGCCAACCCCAACATAGTTGGGAAAAGGCGAGGCAGATGATGATATAAATTATTCAGGCTAGGCAGATGAGTATTAGCATGTGCAATTTTAAATTAAAAAAAAATAAAGTTTGTCCTCACTGCTTTAATTTTGATCTTATTTCAGATAATATATTGATAAATACAAAAACAAAAATAAACTCAACACTTTCAGCGATTATCTACTTAGAGTACCAGGAGTGGCTCTAAAAATCATTCACAGAAATAAAGTCTCTTCCGACCAAGTGCATTCAGTCTAAATGTATGATCGGAAAAGAATATAATTTTGATTATTAGCTAACCTCAGGTAGCTGTCAGTTGGAAAAATTGGAGGAAAGCAATACTATATGCAGGAGAGCAACGTCCTTTAAAAAGTAATTTCGGCAACTAACAAACCGTAATATTTGTATTTGTCTGATAACAAATCAACACAGAATTTTACAAACAAAACAACAGTATTATTATTTTCACTCGAATAAAACACAAATAATATTTACGTATAAAAACGTAACAAAACCTTTCCGAAAACAAAATAAACAATTTAAAAAACAAACCAACATATGTTCCATTTAGTATTTTTAAAATAACATTCCAATTAAAATGCAACAAAAAGGTATTTCAGGAGATAAGTTCTCCCACAAACGAACATGAGGCTTGCAGTCCGGACAGGGTGCGGTGCGGCGTGTGGCAAGCCTAATGTTCCGTGGAGACAGCCAGACGGAATATATTAATGTTGAACAATGCAAACCAAGCTTGCTTAATGCAGAATTTATTGTTTTTTCAACTCTGATTTGTGTTGGATTTATTTTGTGGTTGTACAACTGAACTACAACTAAAATTACAAACTTGGGTTATTAAAAGATTGTTCACATTCCTTACGAAAAAAAATACTTGGGACGTTACGTGTTGACGTGACGTGCCAACTATTTTTCGAGATGAGATGTTCATCTCACTGTTCATACGATTAAAATGCCAAATGGGGCTTCGCTTCTCGTGTTCTAGGCGGTGATTCAAATCCGGGCAAGTTCCTGCATTTTTTTCAATTCATAATATGTACTTTCTAAGTATATCTTAGACATCACTGACATCGGTGTAGGAAAACATCGTGAGGAAATTTAGATCTATTATTAATACCATGGGTGACCACATTATTAAGGACAGTACTCAGATTTTTGTGTTTTCCAGTTTAACTGCATTTATTTTTTACCAAACCATTGTTTTTTTTATGATATTCTTTTCTTTTTTCTTTTTTTTTTTTCTTTTTAAAAAAAAAAACGTTGCCCCACACTAGGAATTTCTCCTGTATCGTGGGCGCGTTTACAAACATTGAAACTCACATACACAAACAGCCAGACCCGGAACAATTACCTGTAGGTCATACAAATATTTCTTCCGTGCGGGGTTCGAACCCACAACACGCGGCGCAGCAGCCGATAGCTCAACCACTGCGCCAATCGTGTCGTCAAAACTATATACTATATATTACTACTGCACTCTTATAAACAAAAATACCCACGATACTTTCGTGGGTATTTTATATTATTCATGTCTGGTGAGACATGAACAAAACATCCAAACTAAATATTCCATAAATATGGGGACGTTTCCTAATAATTTGGCCACCCCTCATGTATAAGCCTGAAATCACCATGCTTGGTCATCAATGGTCGAGCCATCTCTGTATGAGAAGAGGCTTCTGCCCAATAGTGGGACAGTAACAGACTGGCACTTTTATAATATAAAATAATACAATAAAATAAATAATGCTGTAAATGGACAATCCTCACAGCATCACCTAGCCCCAAGCTAAGCAGAGCTTGTGGTATGGGTACTAGATGACTGATATACTCAATACAATACATTACATAGATAGATATAGTAATATGTATGTAATTACTAGACATTTGGTCCTTTGAATCATATTAGGTTAATGCTGTTATTGTTATTATCGCATAAATTTAACCAAGATCGGTAGTATCACAATATTGGGGTTACGTAAATATGTCGATGAACAAACATAGAATATTATGGATCCTACAGTAACGTAATTTCAGTCACCCAGCAGATAACTCGTTACATACTTAGTAGTTCAGAATTCTCATCTACATATATTAATGAACTCGCACCGGTACACAAAAGAAAAACCTAAGCTCTCTACATATTTTCTCCCAAAGTAATTCTACTCAGCCTCAATACATTTCTCGTGTCCTTGGACGTTACGTAAGAGAGAACTCGAGGTATTCAGCATATTCATGTGTTATGTAACCACACACATAAAGGTGGACCTCAAAGCATTGCTACGATGTACAGAGGGAACTTAACTCAAAGGTATATTCAAGGCAAAGTTATTCAATCAGAGAAATGAACTACCTACTTTTATTATAATCCTTAAGGTTTCCGAAAACAGCTATGACGTGACTCTGCGACACGATTTCTTAGAAGTTCTTTTACGAATCATCACCATCATGTGCCTATCCTTTTCCCAACTGTTTTTGGGTCGGCTTCCAGCCTAAACGGATGCAGCTGAACACCAGTATTTTACATGGAGCGACTGCGTATCTGACCTCCAAAACCAGTTACTGGGCAAGACCCCTTGGTAAGACTGGTTGTCAGACTTTCAGGCTTCTGACTGGGTAGCCCAAAAACCCCAAAAGTGTGAAGACTAGTCTTACCAAAGGGTAGGGCATTGAGCAGGTCAAATAGACATTCGCTCCATGTAAAGTACTAGTATTCAGCTTCACCCGGTTAGACTGAAAGCCGACCACATACTTAGTTTGGAAAAGGCAAGACGAATAATAAATGGCGAAGTATTACAGGTTGCCAGAGTCAGAACTACACTAACTTGTCAAGGAAAAGAAAGTGAACCATTATATAAAATGAAAGAAGTAAATCGCGTGCTGGCTAATGAGCACATAACAATTTCTCTATAGCAAAGAAAACTGCAATAAGCCATAATAACGCTGAACGTTGAAGATTAACCCATTTCCTTTTTATGCTGAAACTACACACCCCTTTGTCTATGAAGAAATGAAATGATAATTGGATTTTCAAATTGCATACTAAGAGCCATTATGGAAATGATACTTTTCGGAGGCTCAATACAGCGACTGATAAAATGCGATCACAAAACCGCACGCAACGAGTCACGCACAAAACGCAATGCAGTAGCCTTAACGCCGCAAAAGTATCGTGCCTTTTATGACCTTAATACGGTGGATGTCTCTGGAAGTTTCTTATAATTTCATCACTCCAAAAACTTAGCCACGATACCACTACACTGACCTAACCTACTGGGTCTAATCGTGAATGAAAACCATGCAGGGACCTACACAGATACACACAATAATAATAACCAGCCTGTTACTGTCCCAGTGCAGGGCAAAGGCCTCTTCTCATACAGAGAACGAGCATTAATCACCACGCTTGCTCAAGACGGGTTGGCGATTTCAAACTTGTATTAATTATAAGTCCAAGTGTCCCCTCAATGTTTTCCTTCACCGATGTCAGTGATGTCCAAGATAAACTTAGAAAGTATATATGAATTGAAAAAGTCACATTGGTACTTGCCAGGTTTGAACCCACAACCTCGCGCACAAGAGGCGAGGTCTAAACCACAAATTAAAATCAGTGCAGCTGTTTAGGAGTTCAGTGACACAAACACCTAGATAAACATGGTATATGTATGTAGTAAGCTACTAGGATCATTACAGACATTTTTAGCATCGATGATCGGCGTGGCGATTTAACTACGTCCATGCCGTATCGCGTTCCGGTGACTTGAGAGTCGTTCTGGTAAAAGTATACTGTCTACTAATGTGTCTTAATAAGGTTTATGAGATAGCAAAGACTCAATCAATACACAAAATCAATGCTATAAATATTGAAGTACCAATAAGTCGAAGTTAACAATAAGTTAAGTAACGTTACATTGTTATAAAATGTGTCGATCGCAGTACCGTATTATCGGGGAAAGGTTTCCAAATTTGTACAAAAAAGTTTCGCATTTAACTTGTACAAATAGCAGAGCACCATGCAAATTACACCCTTTAATCGTTGCTTCAAAATGGTAGTCCGCCATATTCTTTGCAAAGACGTCAGCTGCGCTTGCATTCAAGATAAACTCACTTTGGCCAGTTCAAAAATTTTCACGATTCAAGCTGCAAAACTTGGAAACTTTTGCTTGTATTTTCTTTCCTGGAAGTTTTATTTATTTTTGTATCGGCAGTGGCTTAATTGCAGACGGTAAATATGTGAGAAGCGACAGTTTTACTATTGAGAAAGCGTAGATATTGTTTCTAATACAAGCACTATTATTTAATAAATGTTTGCAGTGGAGTATAGACGTGTGAAATGTTGCTTTTAGGATTCAACCTGGTTATAACCGTGCTGTTTAAAGAAGCAGTAAAAAGGTTGCATTTGCGGTGAAGTTTATGAGATAAATCAAAATTTTGAGTGTTTTACTGCCTTGTTGTATTAGCATACTTCATTATTACGACAAGGGAATTTTCGACGTATTTAAAAATAAATCACACTTTATTTATGTCAGAACTTGTTTATTTCTGTATTTTATTTGTCCGTAAGTATAATAATTTTGATTGTTTGTTTACACATCTGTCTTTCGTCTCATGTCACAAGTCACCGTCATTTGGAAACCAGCATCAGACAGAACCTGTCAGGCATTACCGCTGAGCATGGACCTTATTGGCGCAGCCGCGAGATTTGCATTTTTTTTTTATTATCGTCTATTTACCGGTCGTGTACCAATTAGGCACCAATAATTGCTTTTCCTTCTTTATTTTTTCTTTTTATGAAAACCTACAATAGGTATTTCATTCTAAGTGGAACAAAGTGCAAGCTCAACTCATACATCAGACGTGATCCACCATAAAATCTAAGCTCAAAAAGATTCTACCACTTAACTAACTTTTAAGAGCACTTCATCATTTTCAGAAACTCCATTTTATAAAGTTCGCTTGGCCTTAAGTGATTCTCTAGCGGGTGTGGTATCGAATACATGTACAGTCAAACAAAGGGATAGGTATAGAGCTACTTGCAACCACTTTAAAACGATGTTTTGAGCGTGGTAAACAATTTAGTTTTCTACATCATACATTAATTATAAGTTATGGAATCAGGCTTTATTTTATGGAAATTCAGTGAAATATTTATTTATTTTATATTTCATATACACTAATGTACAGGGGTAAGCTGATGCCATACCTAGCCATTTTCGACCAGTCAACCTTTGAGTGATACAGAGACAAACAGTGGTAGGTGCAATTTCGTAAATTAAAGGATACAATAAACTGGCAGTGTGCGACAGATAAACATTTTCCCTGCATACCCGTTTCATTGTTTGACTATACAAAGAGATTCAAACTTGGTATTGCCAAGTTTAGTTGATTTCGTACCGTAATATCGGGTTTATGGTATTCTAGAGGCAAAGATCACGTAATATCGGGGGCCATGAACGTCAGGGCACGAAACGAGAAATATGATTCAGTTTCTTTTACGTGTCGCTGTCGGACGATATGTTTGTTTTCTGCTGAATGATACGTGGATAGAAATGTAGATATTGACTTTATTTCACCTCTTTATTTCGTACTTACTATATTTACTTTTTGTAGAAATGTCTTTATGGCATCCAAATGACATTGAACGTACACAGTCCAGCACAACAAACAACCCCAAACTGTCAAATTACTTTGATAGTTTAATAACAAAAGAATAAGGTTCATATTTAATAAGGAAAATTTACAGTTAGGGGTAAATGATGTGCTGGCCTCTGTACAATGCAGTGGTGTTCTTGATACTTTCTAGACGAACATAATACAGGAGATATCGCAATAGGTATAAGATAAGTAGGGTTGTTATGGCGTATGTTCCGCCACTTCTTCTTCCCAGCAAAAACACTAGGAAGTGGTGAAAGCTGGGCGTTTTGGGGGACTGTCTTATGTAAACGTTTTGACGTTCAAAAAGTGCTGATTCTCAGCCTAATTTAAATAAATGAATTTTGATATTGTTTTTTTTGAATAATAACTGCCGCACGGTCGATCAAAAGTTAAGTTACTCTTACTGAGGTCGGTCCGAGGGCTGTAATTCATAGATGTTTAACTGTCCTTATGGGTAGGTCGTCTTACCGAAGGGTATATTATTATTACCCAGTGACTGGGTTGTGGTAGGTAGTCAGTTGTGCAGTCGCTCCATGTAATATACTGGTATTCAGCTACATCAGGTTAGACTGGGAGCCGACCCTAACATAGTTAGCAAGAGGTGTGATGAATATGAAATTACTAGTAAACTCACTAACAAAATGACAAATGTTAATAATTAAATTGAATACTATAATAATGCAGAAGTCTCAAATATATATATATTTTTTTAAACTTTAATTTATAATCTTGAGCTGGATTCTCACCATATTTGTACGCCTCCTGGCATAACATAGCGCTCTCTTCATCAAATATAAGATCTGTATGTCTGTACAGACCTATGTTAACAAATAAAAGAGATTTGATTTGAAAAAAGTGATAAGTAGATATAATTCTATGCTCCAGATCTTTTCTCTCCATACAATAATTAGATCTGAAAAGATTCTAAAGTACAGAATTAGATCTTGAGACTGAAAAGATCTTGTAGTACCTAAGTCTTAATTGTATCGTTTCATAAGTAGCAAGTACTCGTAGCTTTCTCACTAATTCAATTATGAAACTTGTTTCTTTCAAATTGCTCTTTCCACGAACGTACGGATCTTAATGGAAAATTAGTACTAACTTTTAATTAATTGTAGCTACTAGAATTCTAATTACGAAACAGAACTTGATATTAAAAACACCGTATGTAGATTACGTTCGTATTTTATTCAGGTCTTCTTTAAATGTCTATTTATTGCCATTTTAGACCATGAAATGTACAAAGGCGAATTTAATTAAACCATAACAACAATTAATTTAGGCATACTTTACCAATCAACCATATTGTGTGCTGGAGAGATAATATGGTGAGGTGGGTGGTAAAAATGAAAAACTTGCCATTGATGAAATTTAAAAAATGTTTTACAGAATTACTCGTAGATAAATGTTATTATTCTGTACATGATTTCCTAGATGATATATTCCAATAAACTATAACTAACTTTGTATAATAATTATTATATTTGCATGCCAACAAGGCAGAATGTACACGGATCTTATTATCTTATTTACCATCCTATTTTGTATGTACCTGCATTCTAAGCAAATATAAAGACATTCTATTCTATTCTAAGTACAGAGAAAAGTGTGTGATTGAAACAAGATTTACAGTTTTGAATCTTCTAACTATTAACTATACTCATCATCTGCCTAGCCTTTTCGCAACTACTCGGTCAGCTTCCAGTCTAACCAGATGCAACTAAATACCACTATTTTACATGGAGCGACTGCCTATCTGACCCAGTTACTGGGCAACCCGATTCTCCTTGGTAAGACTGGTTTTCAGCCTTTCGGGCTTCTGACACTGTCAAAGATGTCAAATGACAGCTGGGCCTAACGGCTTAGCGTGCTTTCCAGAGCACAGACAAGTCTCGATATGTTACGAACGATCACTCATCCGCAGACTGACCTCGGCAAGAGTAGCTTAACTTTCGATCAACCCGTGCCGCTGTTTTTATTTAGCTAATCTTTTTTTTTAATCGTGACTAAGTGCCGGTCCAAACTACAATTATCATCTTAGCTACATGCTGTTAACGCTTCAGTTGTAGAAACAATCATTTATAACAACCAATTCATATATATTTTAAATTTTACTACAATTGGTCACAATACAATTGGTAAAATTTAATTATCTGCCTCGCAATGTAAATAACTGATAAACAACGGTAACATTGGTAATATTTTTAAAAGCATTTAAATATCGACAGTGGTACTTATCAAGATTCAATTATGCGCTAAAATGAACTCTTTATTAACATTTATTGTATTATCCCAATTTAAATTAAAATTGTGTATTGCAGCAGATTAATCCAAAACTGGTTAATGTCGTATTTTGTGTCAATAATATGTGAAAATCGGTTTTCATGGTAACAGGGTGAAAGGGACATTGATGCACAAACTGACTTCAACTCCAAAAGACTGAATCTACAAAAGACGGCGCTGACAGTAGCTAGGGGAATTCTCGAGAACGCGCGAGGATTACTTGGAAGACGCGCGACCTTTTTTTTACTCCTATTTAGTTTGAATGTTATACAATTGACTCAAAGTTCATTATGCTATGTACAATTTCGTTGCAAAAAGTCGCTTCCATTCCATTCTGCGGCGGTGTAAATTGAGCCATAGAAATACATGACTGTAAATACCTGCTCTCTAAGTACATATGGATAGTAAGTAGGTAACTAAAGCCAATGAACCGACATTTTTTCAATAAAAAAAAAGCAAAACACCAGCATGATTAAACATGCCTTTCCTTTACAAGCACTCAAGTCGATATATGGGGCACGAGTTCAAATCCGCGCGAATAATCCGATTGGACGGTCGAAAGGATCGGAAGAACGCTTTGTTGCCCAGCCCGTCGCGTGTCCTGGACTAATTCAATTATCATAGCTGGTGACCCCACTATACGGTATTATGAGCAGCCGTTAGTTCCTTGTCCGTCCGGCACGATAAACGCCTATTTACGGACACTGGGGACGATATTGCCCCGTCTAATGGTTAGTGACGGTGTTAAAATTTAGTTGCAGTAGAGTTTGAGTGTTGTCACTATATATGGATATTTCTGAGTCAGAAATAGGGGCACTGTTTTTAGATGATGAACAAAGGAATCGCACGGGATGATAATAAGAGCTTATACACGGTCGCTTAAGTTTCAATTTTTACCACCTCTCTCAATATTCAACAAAACAAAATAAATTTGATAAACAATGAGTTTTCTATTGTGTCTCGTTTTCTGGCATTTAAGGTGTTAAAACAACTTGTAAGAGCATCCTATGATACTAATGGTAATATGTAATAGAAATCAAAATTAATTATTTAAATGGGCTGAGAATCAGCATTTACAAATTACACGCTCTTCAGTTCATACGTGTAACAAAAGAAAAATAAATAATTATATGTAAGTTTTTGCTATCCTATTTTAATGAGTGGTCCAACTATACGGCAACATGTTAATTGTAAATAAAACAAAAAACTATCAGAGAATTATCTTTTTTTTTACTGTGATAGAAAAATCTCTAAAATCTTTGACAATTATGAGTGAAACACAATAACGGTCAAATGCTCGCCACGGCTTCGGTGAAATACCTCTTTCCGATGTTCCATATTATATTCTATTATTTTTACCTAGTGCCAATTGAGGCTTCTTTTCTCGCAGAAAATTTAAAACTTGAAGTTACTTTTTGCAGCAACATTTTCCATTTGAAAATCGCAACTACCTACTGCAGTTTACCCGCAAGTTCCCCATTTAAAGCCACCTCCCACAAAATGTTCGCCAGCAAAAATACACGAGCGAGTTCAAGCCACCCAAAAACGAGAATACACCCAAAAACGAGCCTTTTCAGTACAGGTTTTTACCGGGTAAAAGCGATGTTTAGCAATATGGACGTATAAAATCGGAAGAGTATCCTGAGTAGATATCAGGGTATAAAGTGGAGGTTTTATCGACAAGCTTTCACATCTTTCGACCGCCAACTCCCTGGGGGTAATACTGCTCTTGATGGTACGTATATACGAGGCCAAAAGCGTTTGTGTATGTAAATTCGATTCGGTTACATATTACGTCAGTCATTTGTCCTCATTAATTTGCACTGTACCACGTGATCCTCATGTAACGTGGTACAGATATGCGTCAGCTATTTTGGCGGGAAGCAATTTGTTGAGTGACGGTACTAGTTGCCTTTGCGTATTGAACCTAGTTTGATCCTCAAAGGAAGTTCGAGATTAATAGGTACGGTATTTTCGTGGGTAGACGATGGAGTATTTGAGGTAAAATCTACTACAAGCATTTGGGTCAGATTAAGTTACTACCACGTTGGGTCTTGTGGTCATTGCAAGCGCTGCTAATGAGCATGAAGTCCTGGGTTCAATTCCCGGGTCAGTCAAAGTGTTATCAGGTTGTTCCATGTGCAAGTTATCAGTAGCAGCCCCTAGTAGAGTTATCACTATAGGAACACCTCTGCCTATCCCTAAGGGGGTTGCTAGCGTGCTGTTATGTTATTTAGTTAAGAAACAGTTCATAAAGATTGTTAAGTTAACACTAGTTTTTATATCTTCTTAATGGAAACATTAAAACGAACGTTGTTTTTATAGTTGTCAAGTAGTTGGAAGTTCATGAAACCCGTTTACGACTGAGCACTGCGGTTAATTTTCTGGCTGCACTATGCACTTAATTTTACAATTAATATTACGCCTTATGAGAATGTTGCTTGTTTTATAAATTAACTAGCTGTGCTAGATTTCACTAGTTTTGATACACGTGTACACAATTTAAGGATTTTATTTTCTATGTTTATCTTGGACATCAATGACATCGGTGAAGGAAATCGGGACTTATAATTAATATGAGTCTTAAATCGCCAACCCGTCTTAGGCAAGCGTGGTGATTAATGCTGTATGAGAAGAGGCGTTTGCCCTGCAGTGGAACAGTAATAGGCTGGTATTATTATTTTATTTAAGGATTTTGTATGTTTTGAACCGGAACCCTAATTCTTTATTAAATATAAAAATAGCCTTAGTTACTTCTTAACACGTCAGCTATCCGCAAGTGCAGTGCTAGGCCCGCTGAAATTGGTCCATCCGTTTCAAAGATTACAGACGGACATTTTTTTTAAATAAGTTCTTTTTTATTTAACTACCGTCTAAACGTTCATGGCAATTTCACATAACACTTCAATTTTATATATCTATATTGACCAAGCATTTCCAGTGGTAACTATTTGACTGGTTGACAGTCAAAATAATACATCATCATCTGCCTAGCGTTTTCCCAACTATGTTGGGGTCGGCTTTCAGTCTGACCGAATGCAGCTGAATACAAGTATTTTACATGAAGCAACTGTCTATCTGACCACCACAACCCAGATACTGGGCAATACGATACCCCTTGGTATGACTGGTTGTCAGACTTTCGGGCTTCTGACTACCCGTAACGACTGTCAAAGATCTACAAATGACAGCCGGGACCACGGCTTAAAGTGCTTTCCGAGGCACAGAGGAGTCTCGATATGTTACAAACGGTCACCCATCCACAGAGTGAGTGGCTGTTTTTATTTAGCCACGAGCTCCTCTGTCAACGTGGAACGTCACTCAATAATAAACTAATAAAAATAACGCACCATCATAAAAAAAAAAATATTCTGTGAGAGCCCTTTAATAGACCGTGTTTCTCGTAAACTGTAAAATTCCTTTTACCGTAGGAAATGTTTCTGTTTTCTAACTCAAGGCGAGTTTTATGGTGGCACATAACTGACTTGGCCGGTCGTAAAGGGTTTTGAGTGCCGACTTGGACCCTGCGCAATATGTTGACACGTGGCTGAGAAAGGGCGAACTATATTCAGACAGTGATGATCAGAAGATACTCGTATTTTACTGTTTAATTTTGGGATTACAAATAGTGTTGAGATGAGCTGGACTCCTTGATGTACACAGGTCCCTAAAACTCCCATCATCATAACCTCAAAACCAATCCACCTCTTAAAAGGCTACTTTACACTGCGGAAGGACAGTAGATTTTTAGTCTATAAACATAAGTGAGTAAACTCTAAAATAAGCCTCTATATCATGTAAAAAAATGAAAATTAGGATATTATAAATAGCTTTTTAATAGCCCAGACAGACATAAGTGGAAAGAGAGTTGGGAAGCATTTGCCCAGCTTTAGTAAAGTTAAGAATCCAGGCAAGTTATAATAATAAATAAATAAATAAATATTGCTGGACAATCCACACAGCATCATCTAGCCCCAAGCTAAGCAGAGCTTGTGTTATGGGTACTAGATGACTGATATACTTAATACAATACATTACATAGATAGATATTTTTATTATACATAGCAAATACCCAGAACACCCGGAACAAATATTTGTAGATCGTACAAACATTTGTCCCAAGGCGGGAATCGAACCCGCAACCTCTTGCGTCGCAGGCGGACCATCGCCCGCCGCGCCACATCGGTCGTCAGAGAATAATAATGCAATTGTTATTAATCGTATGATTGGTGGGGGGATGTTGACGTGTGATCCTAACTTTTTATATTAAAACTACAGCGGGTTTTCTTGCGCGGATCCCTAATTTATTTTCAAAAATATACTCCTTATAATATTAGCATGTAACTCAGACTACCTAAACAGAACCGCTGAACTGATTTGGACTGACTGTTAAATCGGCTCAGCGTTGTCTGATATTAACCAAAACAAATAGACAGACGGACAGACAATTTATAATTGTTCTTTTTTGTTATAACTACCATATATACTTTCATATCCATTTAGTAAAAAGCTGTTTTTTCGACATTACAAGCAGACACTTCAATGTCATTTATTTGTATTTATACATAGATATCATACTGATCGTCGCCCTGTGAGCAAGGCATAACAAAAGTACCGTTAGGGCCATCTCCATTGACAGTATGCGCCACCGGTTAACTTTTCTTAAACAGGAGACTGAATATGGTAGTGTCCTTAAAAATTCTGATTGGTCCGAAAGTAGGATTACTCAAAAATACTGCATATGTATTAATTTTTCTTTTGTCACGTAAACCAAAAATGACGAATCGCATTTTTAACGTAACAGTGACATCACAAGCCCCTTCTCCTGAACTTTGATATGCTATATCATTGTCACTTTTTATTGATTTGAGTAAGCACAAACTACGTGTCCAATATTTTTTGGTAATCTTACTGACGGACTAAACAGACTGAAGAATATATTATTTATTTATTTAGTTATGACGACCGATGTGGCGCGGCGGGCGAAGGTCCGCCTGCGACGCAAGAGGTTGCGGGTTCGATTCCCGCCTTGGGACAAATGTTTGTACGATCTACAAATATTTGTTCCGGGTGTTCTGGGTATTATTTCCTATGTATAATAAAAAAAAATATATATCTATGTAATGTATAGTATTAAGTATATCAGTCATCTAGTACCCATAACACAAGCTCTGCTTAGCTTGGGGCTAGATGATGCTGTGTGGATTGTCCAGCAATATTTATTTATTTTATTTATTTATAGTTTCCACTGAGATTTCTTTCAACTTCCGAAGAAATTATTGACAATGAAAGCGGATATAGACACAAAAATCCATTACGTGTACAGCATGATGCCAGTTTTTTGAGATGAGAATCGAAAGTGATTGGACGAGGATCGGAAACAAGATAACAAACGTAATTCCTAGTGATTGGACCCTGTACTAGGAATTTCGTGTGTTCTACAAGGGTACCGCCGACCGTAATCGGTTGTATTATAGTTTAATCTTGAGCTGGCTTGGCGCGAGTCCAGCTTAAACCGGTTTAGTTAACACTGATGAATGGTTGACTGTACACATAAGGGTGTTCTTATATCTCACATTAAAAACTATCGAGACCCGAAAATGTTGACAAATGCTGACCTTATGTAATTAATTATTACATAATTCTAATTGATTTCTGTAGCATTTAGGGTTAAATTTATGAGGCAAGCAGAAATAATATCACCCATAGATGTGAATAGAGTCATTAAAATAAATTAATATTGTATTGGAAACAAGTATTTTCAATTCCAAAATCGTTCGAATTGATAGTCTACCTCAAAGATTCGTGCTAGGCACACATGTGCCACATTCAAAACTATCGAGAACAAAAATTGTCAAAAACTGCCGTAATCTAATTGAAATTTGTTTATGCTTTTTTAGGACGTGTAAAATCGTTTTTTAAACCCTATTTAACCCTATGTTAAGTTTGGTTTAACTCAAATTGTTACTAATACTATGAGACTTACTTAACCTGAATAAATGATTTAATTATTGATATACACAGAAAATAATATCATTTCATTTCATCATGTTATTATAAAATAATAGTGACCCGTCCCGCCTTGGCACGGGTGCAATATTTTCTTTTATTGAGATTTCCATACAAAAATACCATCCAAACTTCCAGTCGAACCTTGACGATTAGGGACATTAAAAAAAAACAACACAAATCGGCCGAGTTGGTCTCAAGTGATGGTCTTTCATCCATAGATAGACTTTTACTTATATAAAAGAAGAAGATAAAGTTTATGTTAACATTATGTAGCGTTACCGTAACCAATTTTAAAATCACTTTGAACTACAACTTATGAGGTTTTTCTACCCCTAAAGAATTCCAGTTTACTCCCAAGGATTTGGAAAGTGGCTCAACTACAACTAACTCAACAGGTAGACTTGAACTCGCGATCGCCAGTCACCGTCTTAGCCTTTAAGCTGTTTTTACTTAACATAAGTATGGCTTCATCAATCTGTTCCTAGAATGGTCTACATAAATAGCAGAAGAAAATGTTCTGATTGATTTCGTAGAATGCTTAGGTTGTAATTAGAGAATCCCTAAGATAAACGCATAGCCTTGTTTAGGGAACACCATTGAGATTGAATGAACGTAACACTTACAGGTCACAGATCGACATTAAGTGAAGGTTCGACATGATCAGGCAATAATTGTAACAATAGATCACTAAAGATTTATTGTTACTACGTATATAGCCTTTTGTTTTGGTAAATTTATTTGGCTAAATAACTATCAAAGTGGTGGAACCAGGGACCACGACAAGAATGCAGACTTCGGGTTGCTACTAAGAAATTACTGAGAGAAAAACCCAATAAAACTTTGCCTTACTCGGGGATTGTGCCCAGGACCTCATGCTCAGCTTTTCCGACCACTAGTCCAACGAGGCAGTTCAAAATATTTGTTTAAAAAGTGGCATCAGGGGCAAATACAACTGTCAGTTTATATCAGTCAGTTATATCAGTGTATAAAACTGTCAGTTTTATTTTATTGGCATCTGATGGAACCTCAGACAAAGCTCAATGACGTTCGAAAGAAGGAATTAAGCGGAAACACACGACAAAGTACGAAGATACCCGAAGCATAAAAGGAAGCAATACGATGTGAATTTATACGTCATATACTTCCAAATGTTCAGTCCCCAGTGAGCTAGAAAGAGTAAGCGAGTACAAAAGGTACATCTTCATACTCGTACACATCGCTAGCGCTTTCCAACTTACGATATGAATGCAAAATGCCAAAATGCTGTTTCGCATTTTTATATTTAAAGAGGACCAAGAAAATATTATATAATTACTTCTTTCATATTAGAATGTTGCGCATTTTCGTATCCATGTGTTCCTCGCGTTATTTTCACATCATAAAAATCATAAAAATTCAAAATCCTCGTAACGCCAGTGTACAAAAAATGCGAATAATATCAGCATATTCATTTGAATTATCGTTTATTATGCGGTGTGGGAGTGCCGCAGTGGATTATCCCACGAATACAATATATGTTTGTGGATTTCCAGAACGGTAGGTACTTATCCTTTTTCCGAGCTGGACTTCTCGTAGGTAATTACGAGGTTCGCCAAAGTAATAACTGAAAATAATGTAGGGCGAATTATTTTTACTTCTATTTATGTAAAATAATATAATTTCTAGTAAGTACAGTAGGCTGCGTGTCTCGGTAGTAACACTTTTACCGTGAGCTGGCTTTATGTAGGAATTTTAATGGAAGAATGATGTGGGGCCTTCTGTACCTGTAGGTATCGTTATTACGTAACAACATGCCTGTTTCCCCGAAGGGCTAGAGGTATACCTATAGTACAACCACATTTCGCCGTCCGTTTTATATTATTTTTAATACTATAGATAAATAATTGAACTCTCGCGCATAAAACGTCGGCATTATGCTGAGAAGTTTTTAACAATTTGAAGAAATGTGGGAGCCATGTATTGAGTGGGTGAAAAGGATTTGGTAATATTATGTGGTAAGAAATGTAGACTAATAATTTTCTACTCCGTAAATATATGTATATCCAAGTATGCCGAAGTATTTTTTTTTTTTTAATAATACCTACCTATAGTTTATTACCAATACGCTTTTAAATTTTCTAAGCAGGCTCGTGAGTGTTTACACTATAATATTAGAAAGACGAAAGATTTGTATTTTTGTATGTTTGTAACGAATAAACTCAAAAACCACTGGTCAGATTTCAAAAATTCTTTCACCATTAGAAAGTTACATTATGAACGAGTAACAAAGGCTTTATTTTATTTCAAACCTACGCTTTTAAGGGGGTGGAGAGAATGTTTCAGTTCAAAGTTGACGACCTATGTGGCGCGGCGGGCGATGGTCCGCCTGCGGCGCAAGTTTCGGGTTCAATTCCCGCCTTGGGATAAATGTTTGTACGATCTACAAATATTGGTTACTAGCGCTCTGGGTATTTGCTATGTGTTATACAAAATATCTATCTATGTAATGACATAGATAGATATTTAAATAAATCAGAAATACAATACATTTATTGTATTAAGTACATCTCGTACACATAACACAAGCTCTGCTTAGCTTGTGGCTAGGTGATGTTGTGTGGATTGTCCAGCATTATTATAATATTTTTTTCATTATTACTATCTAAAGGTAAAAGAACTAAATCCACGCAGATGAAGTCGCGAGCGAAATGCTAGTAAATAACACGAAGCCTCGATGAAAGTAGTAAATAAAACGAAGCCTCGATGAAAAAGCAAATTCATTGAAGGTAAAACTAAAGTTCTTTTGAACTATCCTGCTAAAGTTTGGTATCTACACTCACTAATGTATAGTGATTAATGAAAAAAAATATCGCTTAGTGATTCATGGCGCCCTAAGCGATCAACTCACTTTCATTCGTTCTAATTCGGGATCTTGGTCGTTCGGGGAAAATTATCTATTTATGGAGCAGGATGGTAATTATTTTCTCTATTTGATAAATATAAATATTTTGTAAGAACTTGTTGTCTCGTGCCGAGTGGTTAGGCCCTCGCCTCTTATGCGCGAGGTCAAAGGTTCAAATCCAGAATGTAACTTTTTCTAAATATGTATTCAGTCAGAATCTGTCATATTTTTTTAAAGTTTAAACTTTAATACAAAATATTGGGTTTTTCCATCTGAAATTCTTCAGTAACCACCCGGAGTCCGGATTTGTGCCCGGTCAGTGGCAAAAGACTCGGCCCCTTTTACATAGAACTTAAACAAAACTGGTGAAATGGGGTTGTACTATAGGAACACCTCTGCTCATCTGCTTATATATGTGAAAAAGGAAATGCCTGAACACTACCCAAAATTAATATGACAATAATTATCTGTCACCACTGGCAAGCACGAACTCAAAAGCCGAACCATTTTAATCAGAAGAGTACTTTTGTTTGTTTCAGTGAAAATCCTGAAACAAAATTCCTTTGTTCAGTTAAAGGGTCTATCAACGAGATTGTCAGTCGTAAATCCCTTTCTAGTTTCCATGGAAACCCCTGAACAATTCAGTCCAACTATAATATCTAACCCAGTTACTGAATTCACTACGTTTTATGAATTAAGTTAATGATGGAAGTATAAAGAATAAAGCTCTTAGTTGCAGCACTGGCTGAATGCCAAGCTTCCTTGTGCCGAACGATTATTTTTCATTTTGACTTATTACATAATGTTGGAAACGTTTTAATATTTTATGGCGTGGATAATGGAATGTGATTGGTGATTCGAAATAATGCTTGGAAACATGCTGGTCTTTGTGCATAGGACAAACTAAACATACAGATTCATAAACTCACGATTTTTCCCATGGAGGTAGGCAAAAACTACAGAACACCACCTGCTACGATCCTTACATACTCCTTTTGTTTCGTTTACGTTCAAACATCATCAAAATCAAACGAAAGAACTAAAGTCTAGACAAAGTCAAACCGGTTGATGATGTTAAATAATTATAAATTCTATTTAGTGTTTCATGAAATTAATTCTAAATAATGTTTATGATTACCTTAAGTCACACACTGGTTCGTTGGTTGTAAAATTTAAAAAAAATGTGTACATACATATATACCGTTGCATTATTTGTTTACATAGCAGCAACATTATAATATACATATATGTCATTGCATAATTTGTAATTCTTTACACCTATTTTGGTATAACTTTTATTCTAGCAAGCCGACTCCACATAATATCAGCTGATCAAAATATAATGAAAAAAATATAATAAATCATTGATTTTAAACAGAAGACCTTTTGTTGTGTATATTTTTAAATAAATCTAGTAAATTTGACGTTCAAACGAATTGAATAAATTACTTGACATTCATTTCTGCGTTATCTATGAAGTGCCTTTTCAGTTCCTGGAATTAAAATAATATCTTTGTTACAGTGCCGGGAATTTTCTACGTGATTCGTTTAATTTGATCTCTTAAGTCATAAGAATCAATTCAAACATAATTCAATTGGAGATTGTCATCTAAGTTCATTATTTTGTTTGACCTAGAATTAACTAATTTAATTGGAACAGAATCCTCTGTATAAGGAAAAATAATTTTCTGGACCAAAAAAACAATGACCCAATTGGGCTCATGTTTTTATTTCTTACAGCGTTGTTTCTTCTAAGGAAAGTTGATTTTATACCAATCAGAAATACTCGGTTGATTGACCTAATCATAACCAACAAAAAAGAAAATACTAACTAGGTATCTCTAACCTATATCCTATTATAAATAAATAAATGAATTGCCTTTTATTCTCAATTGTTTCTGTTTCTCTATATGTTGTTATAGTTATAATGTATCCCTCAATTCAGTGTGCCTTTTGGCAATGGCCTCCTCTAGCTCTTTCCACTGGTTTCTGTCACAAGCCACTCTCCTCCAGTTTGGGCCCACTTTGTTTGTTTAAGCTCATCTTCCCATGTTATGATGATCATTCTTATCATTGATGTTTTGATTATTCATGATCATTGATGTTTTGATTATTCATGATCATTGATGTTTGAATTGCTTATGCTTTACCTATATTATATACAAATGTAATTTATTGTAATCGTTAGCAAATTAATTTTAATTATTCTATTTTTTTTCAATACGTTTAATAGTTAATAATAAAATTGATCGATGTTATTATAATACATATTTGTACGCCGTAAAGGCTTAAACATGACTGTTATCTCTTCTGTAATGTACTTAACAAGCTTTGTGTGTGCATACTCATGTGTCTAACAAATAAATAAACTCTGAACTCTTATTTTCTGTTTCCCCTTGCTGCGTTTGCTGTCCTTTGGATACCAATCGATTATTACTTTACTCCATTTTTCTGTATTTACTCTCATCATGTGGCCGGTCCATCGCCAATTTTGTTGGTCAATACTGGTCAAGATGTCCGGTAGCGTATTGTTTGCTCTCAGTTGTTCATTTCTTACATATTCACATACATAATTTGCTTTTCGTATCTTTGTCATGCTCGGCTGTCGGCCTAATAATAATCTGTTCAATACTTACATGAGTACCAGATATTGATCTCAGTATAAAGTTTCAGTCAGCTGAGACTACAAGCGAAGTTTGTAAGACCCGCTTTCAAACTAAAACCTCGGTCACACGAGGCGTTTGCTCGTTGCGAATGCAAACACCGCGACCAAATTGGCCGCGAATGGAATTGAGTATGCTCAATTTTTTATCGCCACAAGCTCACTATTCCTGGCGATCACAGAGTACGCGCGAGTCGCGTGTCAGGTACTTTAATGGCACTCCGTGAGTAAAATCACCGTTAATGGAATTGAGTATGCTCAATTTCTATCGCCGTGAGCGTATGTTACTATTCATCGCAATCAAGGCGTACGCGCAAGTCGTCTGGCAGGTACTGTTTGTGACTAAAATGCGGGTACAATCGAAACGTATAGAATTAAGTAGTATGTAAGTGGTAGTTGTAATTTTTTTTCGCTTCAAGCGTATAACAGTATTCGCGGAAATTGTGTGACAGGGCTGTTTTTGTCCCATTGTTAAGCTTTGGCTCACTTTTTATATTTGGTTGTGGTTAAATTTAATTCAAACGACTATAATATTTGTATTATAGTATAGTAATTTAGTCGTTTGAATTAAATTTAACCACAACCAAATATAAAAAGTGGGTAAGGCAGCCCGTGGCGTAAACATTTGTACCCACGATATTCGAGAGGTGTGTTATAATTTTCGTTTAGTATATTAGTGGAATATATATATTAAGTAATTATAATTAAGTAATATATAATAATATAGTAATATAATTAAGTAATAATATATATTAAGGGTGTTATGAAAAAATTACAATAAAAAAAAAGTGTCCATGTAATAATTGTATTCCGTTACAAATCTTCAACAGTGTATATAAGCCTTATGTTTTAGCTCTGGCAGTTTAGTCAGAGGATGACCATCACTTATTTATGTAACCCTCTCTTAGTTTATACATAGTGAACTCCTGCCCTTATCGGTCGGCGCAGCATATAATAGGTCTTTACCTATGAAATTGCCGTTTTGTATGAAAAAATTTAAATGAATTTTTTTCATGTATTTTTTATTTGTATTAATCGAAGTAATCACCCATGCAATCAATGCATCTTTGCCAACGCAGTGGCAGTTTATTGATGCCCTTCTTAAAGAAATCAGCTGGACGGGAGGCAACAAATTCTTCAAAGGCATTTTGTACTGCCTCTCGGGTATTGAATTTTTTTCCCGCCAAGAAGTTATCCAAATTCTGGAAAAAGTAGTAGTCTGTAGGCGCAAGGTCTGGTGAGTAGGGCGGATGACGGAGAGCTTCCAACTCCAGTTCTTGCAACTTGGAGACCGTCTGCTGTGCAGTATGAGGTCGCGCGTTGTCGTGCAGGAGCAGCGGAGACGAGCGATTGACCAATGCTGGTTGGAGATGTGCCAGCTTCTCCATCATTGTGTTCAATTCTTCACAGTACACATCTGCAGTAATGCTCACCCCGTTTGGTAAGAAGCTGTGTTGAATCACACCGGCGCTAGACCACCAAACAGTGACCATCACTTTTCTTGGGGTAAGTTTTCGTTTAGGGCATTGTTTAGGTGCTGAACCAGGATCCAACCAACTTGCTGAGCGCTTGCGGTTATCAAACAGAATCCATTTTTCATCGCAGGTAACAATGCGGTTCAAAATTCCTTCATTTGTGTGTCTGTTGAGCAGTGCAAGGCACGTCTCGACGCGTACTTCGCGCTGGCGATCATTGAGTTCGTGGGGCACCCATTTGTCAAGCTTTTTTACCTTGCCAATTTGACGCAAATGGACCAATATTGTTTTGACGCTAACGTCGAAAGCTGCTGCTAATTCAGCCGTAGATTGTGTATCATCAGCTTGTACAATCGCCTTTAATTCGTCATTGTCGACCAAAGTCTTCGGACGACCGCGAGGTTCATTTTTCAGGTCGAAATTTCCAGAACGGAAGCGAGCAAACCAATAACAGGTAGTGCGTTGGTTTGTAGTGTTAGCTCCGTAAACGTCGTTGATGTTCGTGCCGCTTGTGCCGCGTTGCTGCCACGACGGTACTCATATTCCATAATTACTCGAATTTTTAACGTATCCATGATGACGAAAAAGATTTAAATGCGATGAAAATGTAACACTAATCAAAAAACAAATGACTACTTTTGGAAAAAAAAATCCATGTTTTTAAAATAAAATTAATTTGAAATTAGAATTCTTAGCCAAACAAAAAATATTTTGATTTGAAATGGCCAGTACTGCAGAACGGCAATTTCATAGGTAAAGACCTAATATATATAAACATAGTCAATATAATATATTAATAAATAGAGAAATAATAATAAATATTACTGTACAATCCACACAGCATCATCTAGCCCCAAGCTAAGCAGAGCTTGTGTTATGGGTACTAGATGACTGATATACTTAATACAATACATTACATAGATAGATATTTATATTATACAAAGCAAATATTTGTAGATCGTACAAACATTTGTCCCAAGGCGGGAATCAAACCCGCAACCTCTTGCGTCGCAGGCGGACCTTCGCCCGCCGCGCCACATTGGTCGTCAAATAATCGAAACGAAATAATCGAAACGGTCGAAAAATATTGTTAAAGTGATGTGACGTTAGTGTAGGGTGCATAAGAAAAGTATGTTACGAACGGTCACACATCCACAGACTGACCTCAGCAAGCGTAGCTTAACCTTCGATCAACGAGCCACAAGCTCCTCCTCTTTATCTCCAAAGGTCACGTCTCAAACATGGAACATAACGTTTTCCCTTTATTGCTTCTCAATGCCAACTGTATGTAGTTCCGCTCTTACTATTTAGTTTTCTTCCCGTCCTTGGCCTAATTTACCTTCAGATGTTGTTTTGTTCATCTCTATGTATCACGTATGGCCAGGTCAGAGTAATTACATGATACCGGTTCAACCCAGTTTTTCGTGTCTGCTATGGCCTTCTAAGTTATTACCGAATTGATGCATGTTCTTTTGTTTTAAGCGTATAATTTATTCAGACTGAAAGGGAGTGTTGCAATTTGTAACGATATTAATAAGTCTATCTTTTTTTTATGGAATGACAGTTTGAAATTTACATGATGTCTTTGTAAAAAAAAAGAAAATTCTATTTGGTGCATTCGGTCAACTAATTAAAAAATATAAGACACATATTTTTTACTTTATCGTATTACTTAACAAATTTATTTTAAGATAAAACGCATTTAAATTCGGGAGTGGTGATCGCTACGTAACAATTATGTATAAAATCAATAAACGCGTGACGTCATCCGATATTTAACTCAATGTATCGACGTAGGTAATCTTTCGATTACGTAAAAAAAATATGACGGACAAACGAAAATTTTAGTCATCAGCTCTAAAACCAGCCTGTTAAAGTCCTAAGGTACCTCTTCTCATACAACGGGGGCACAAGAATTAATCGCCACGCTTGATCAAAGTTAGTGATTTCAGACTTATTTTGATTTTAAGTCCAAGTTTCCTCATGACATTTTTCCTATACCGCTATCAGTAATATCCAAGCGCAGTTGTAGCCAGCAAATTTCACGAAGTCTTTTATTACCTCTTAAATACCTACCATTCTGTAACTGTCCATTTAGTCCATTCCTCTATAATCCCTCTTAACTTATATATTGAACGACTTTGAAGTGTTGAGAGGCAGATCTAAGGATAGTGCTTACTAATAAATAGTTTGGTTAAAAAATATTAGTGAAGAAAAAACTAACGGCATTAAAGCAGATTTATGTTAAAACAGGAAGGGCCGCCCTAAAAGGATAAACACTGATCTTATTGGTGATGTTCTTCAAAATGGTCAGGCATGCGTTTGTGACCAGATGTATGAAAGAAAACGAAGCAATAGGAGTATTTAAGGATCGTAGCAGGTGGCGTTCTGTCTATCCCATGGCAAGAAAAAGGCGTGATTTTATGTATGTGAGAATAAAAAAAAACAAAAGGTAAATACACTCGTGGAATCGCCCGGCTGGAGGCCTTAATTTTAATGAAGCACCCCACAGGAAAGTTCGGTTAAGCAGTAGATATCCCTAAAGGATAAACTGCGAGATGCCCATTCCAAAAAAAGAAACTTGTGGAATTCACAGCTCCTACCTAATCATAAAAAAACCAGCATACTTAAGAACTGTTCCCTACATGACGGTCGTTTCCCAAGAAATGAGCACAAACAAATGTATACTAAGTAACTGTTACGTTTCTAACCCTCCCTTTGCCAAGAACATGCAATCAACCCTGATTCGGAAATAAGTTTATCTTGCCAACGTGCCACGTTCCGATCTCAACACGCGCACGTCTTGATGTGAACCACTTTAGTTTCGTAATTCCCCTTCCCTACTAATTGGTGGAGGCTTCGCGTCACAAATGAGGTGGTTACTAACTAATAATAATTAAAAAAAGATTGATGATTCTTATTAAAATTATAGTTAAAAAAAAAACTAAAAAAACACGCTTTTGTAGAAAGTCCAACTAAAAAATAGAAAATAAAATTTAATAAATTTGGATTAAGAAAAGTGTAAATTAGAAAAAAATGTATATTAATGGAAAAAAGCGTGGGGTGCATAGGAAAGTCATTCATCAGTCAGTCATCGGAAGGTCATTTATGTAGAGGAGGAAAAGGGGGGGTCCCACGCTACCTTGAGGAACGCCGTATTTAATTTTATCGCTTTCGGAACGATATTTTTTCTCGTAACTACTATTTAAGGATATACATACAGGTACATACATACATACATACAGGTGAAACTAATAAAAGCGTGTTAAAAAATCGGCAGCAATTTTTTTTTTTTAAACTTTGCACCTTACTAGGAATTTCTCCTGTGTCCTGGGTGCGTTTACAGACATTAAAAGTCACATACAAAAACAGTCAGACCCGGAAGAACTCCTTGTAGGGCATACAAATATTTGAACCGTGCGGGAATCGAACCAACGACACGCGGCGCAATTTGGACCAGAGGTTCCGTAATGTATGTATATACAAAATCCGTACTTGCCAAAAGGGACTTACCAAGTGTCACAGGTCCGATTGGTTTGAAATTTGTTGTACAATATATATATGTATAAATATATATATATTTCTATATTACTTCTTTCTTGTTTTCGATATTTCGTATTGTCATTGTGTGCCTAAGTCTGTGGTAAATAACTAGATTTTTCTTTTTTTTTTCTTTTATATGTAATATATGTATGTAATACGTGTATGTACTTCTGTGGTATTTCCAAAACATGATAACTTTCAACTGATGGTGTCTGAAGTAGTCTGCGGGCTACGAAACCCCTTAGCAACTTACAGCAGATAAAAGACTTAGAAACATAGTTTAAGACCGAAGAATATATTATTACGATTTCTTTTTTTACTTTGCAACATATCCCTAAATTGGCATTTGGAAGATTTGGTAAAAAAAATAACAAAAACTCTTAATAAATTGTCAAAAATACCAATCTACTCGTACCAAACTATTTGAGAACGTAACATGGCGTAATTTTTTTGGATACTTAAGTATCCAGGGACGTTTGAAAGGCTTGCCAACGTGCCACACTCCGATCACATCACGCGCACGTCTCGGCATGAACCTCTTTAGTTTTGTAATCACGTTCACCACTAATTGGTTGAGGCTTCGCGTCGTAAATGAGGTTACTTAAATAGACTTCAAGGCTTCTCTTAAGGACCGAAATGGTAAAACTATCAAAGTAACTTTTGGAACTATTTCAGGATAATGTCTGGTATGTAATTACTTAGTTTGATGATATTAAAATTTAAGTTAAGTGGAAACCGGAATGTTTTATGAAAAATCCAACTATCTCGTAAGATTTTGGTAAAATAAAATTTACACACGCATCTTTATTTTCTTCTTTTTATTGTTATAAAATAACTTATGTTTACTATAAAATTCGCGGAATAATATTTATCGTCATTTCTATGATGTCCTTAACACCTTAATCATATTTCAATTTCCCTGATTACCATATATGTATGTTCATTTACTAGGTTGACTAGTCCTGGAAAAATAACATGTCCATAAACACGAAAACCAACAATGTAATCTCTTTAAACATAATTCTTATGGCAAGCCCCTGTACCGTCAAAGAGAAAGATATTCCAAACATCAGGAGGAATCTATGCATTAGAAACATCAAAAAGTGCACATATAAATATACCTACCTACAAACAAAATAACTAAAGTTCCCCCAGCTACTCATACATGGACAGAATTCCTTGCATAACGTAATTAGGAGAGTGGAACGTTGGGTGCGGAATTTAATGCGTTTAATGTGTTCATGTGTGCGAGCTATGCATGTGTGTGTTTTGTACGGATTTTGTAGCGAGGCATGACACTTATTTTTGCATTCCATAATATAGTCAAAATATCTTCTCTTAAAAGTCGTATGTAGAAGATAATAACTTGCAGATGGTATTACCAAAAATATTTATTGGTTTCTACTCGGCCTGTCTCTACGTGAAAATGAAACAGGTATGTTCATAAACACTTTCTTTCAGTTATATGGAAAAGCTATCCAGAAACTAACCTCATCACCACAAGATCTTAATACCACAAGTACTACTGTGCTACGACATGCCCAGCTCTGAATGCCTCCGTTTCGTGAGCTTAATATAATATAAAAAATAAAAAAACAAACCACGGATTCATCACTCGTGCTTACCTACATACTACGAATCCACTACGCTAGCTCAGCTACGCACCACGAAACCACTACGCTAGCTCAGGTACGCACCACAAATGCGCTACGCTAGCTCAGCTACGTGTACGTGTTTCTGTGACCTCTAAACTACAAGGATTAAAGGTAGAACAATCGAAATGAATTGAGGCAGACTTTTGTATTGTAAGCTAGTATAAAAATAAACAACAATGGTGATGGAAAAACCTTAAAATCTCAAAAAAAAGTAGGCTGCTCCGCATGTTTCGCATATTAATAAAACGGCTGTTTTTATTTTCGCCATTTCAGCGTTGGTGCTAAAGTAAAACTTGCTCATCATCTTGAGTCCTTCGCTTCCTTAAATTGTGTCCATCGGTCTACACAATACCCTCTATATTGTTTCCAACTATTTCCCAATCTGCTACGAGCCACTCATTCCGCGATCTCAACTGCAAAAACTCCACTATCGGTTTTCATTTAGCTTCGAACTTTTCGCTACACGATTATTTTGCTACGAATTCAGCTCAGCTACGAACTAGAGTTGCTCTACGAGGCTGTTTTCGTAGCCACGTCACAGTATCTACAACTTCTTGTGTTCTGTGATGAGTTTCTTGGACTTAGCAAGAACTTCATAATTATGAAACCGCATGCTTTCTGAGCACATACGTGTGGCTTCTTATAAAGGAACTGGGTCATCCTAGTATTTACAAGCCTGTTATACGAACAAAAAGTTAGTAGTTTTAACTGCTAAGAGAAGCCTAACTTTAATTACTTAAAGTTATTCATCAATCAACTTACGTATAACTTAATTTCAAACTAAGATTTATCCGTCAACGGCTAAATGAAACTTTTAATTGAATTAACAAAGAACAAGATTAAACTAACAGCCGGATAGTTATCTATCGTTCAGTTAAAAGTTCCAAGAGATTAATGGCGGTGTCTTGAAGCCTAGTTTTACAGACACAATTTATTTTTTACTTGCAACAAGACTAAAAGGAAATGAATTAATCTAGGTTTTATGCTTTCCGTGCCTACTTTGTATACTATTTTTATTTTTTAGAGCGTAAAAGCCAGTGCTGGGTTTAAAAGAAAGTGATCTGAAACCGACAATATCATATCATCATACATTTTGGAGTAAAGGAATTTATTATTTTGCTTCTAATATCACTCCGCACTTCATAACTCATGTTAAGATATATTACTTTTAAGTAACTACATAAACGAGATAGACTTTCTCTTCAGTAGTTTTGCTTAATTTTACTTTTGATTATGGCGTGGGAGCCTTGTTTGTGTTTGCAGGGTTTTTAAAAAACACGTTCCGCTGTCATCTTTTTCAAACCTAACCTGAGTCCCGTCGGAGTCTGTGTGCTCTAATTCCAGAGTACGCTTCGCTCGCTCCTTATATCTCATAATAATATAAAAAAGCTGCACTGTTGGTTCTTTTACTAAAATCACTATCGATAATTATTACTGTACTTGAAATGATGATGTCAGTATAGTTATGGCGTCCTCACACAGCTCCACATAAGATCGTGTAAAGCATTGCAGCGAGCAATATGTATAATAATGCAGTGTATGCATGGACATTTCTAGGTAAATACTCTGGGAATAATTACTTTAGTATTCTTTGTTGGAATTTCAGCTTTTATGAAAAAATACTCTTATGCAAGAAATGTTTGTGCTACGCAAGGACCAGTATCTCACCTTTCCTGCACAGGTACTGAGAAAGAAGTCCTTGTTTAATGTTTTTACTTTTATTTACTGCATTGTATATTTTATTTAAAAAAACATTATGTTTCGCAAGACCATTGCAGTCTTTTGTTGTCATTTATACCTACACAAATACAGTGGGGTCATTATTTTTTAAATAGTGTCTTCGTTTCCGTCAAATATGTTTGTAAATGCGATAATAATACATAAACTCACACCTTTTTCCTTCGAGTGTCGAGAGAAACTACAGAACGCCACCTGCTATGATCCTTACTTACAACTTTTGCTTCATTTACGTCTATACATTTGGCCAAACACGCACGCCGGTTGCGAGTACTACGCACCTTATCTTTCTGAAGAACATCACCAATAAGGTCAGTATAAGTCCTATTAGAGCGATTCCGCTTACATCTGCTTTATACCTACCTTTTGTTTTTTCTTCACTGACATAATTTAACCTAAATATTTACTAGTAACTACCATGATTAGATCTGCCTCTCAACATATCAAAAGCGTTTAATCAATAGATTGAATGCTTTTAATGTATTGTATGTGAAGCGGTGATTTTGCTAATATTATAGTAGCAAAATCGCCGTTTACCGGTAAACCACATATTTGGCTCAACCGAATCCTCATCAGAATCCGTCACAAAAACACTTGACAGTCGCAACACCAACAAATTGATCACGTATTAACTCAATCCTCAACACGGAGTAATACAAGCCAATTCCAATCATAACAACTTCACATACAGTTTAAATTGGCACGCAACGTTTTGTTGCATTCACAAACAACTTGGGGAACTAGGTAGCGATCCTAATTAACTCTCTACCACTACAACAGGCGCTTTCATGGTATTTAGTGCTCTACTTGGAAATTTATACAATCGCTGAATTCGAAAACTTTGCCAATATACCAGGCAACGCGGTGGAAACTAGTGTTGTTGTCTATTAGACTCTGTTGCTGATGGCAAGCAACTCGATTTATGTGCTTAAGTCAGTGTGTATGTGTGTGTTTGTTGTGTAGTACCTATTTTCTTCAATGATGTTTTTCAATGTGTATTTTAGACGTCGTTGTTGATGGCCAGCAACTTCGATTTATGTATTTTAGTCAGTGAGTGTGTGTGCGTTTGTGTTATAGGACCTATTTTCTTCAATAATGTTTTTCAATGTGTAAATGGAATGGAATAGAATACTCATTATTGTACACCATATCATCATCATCTGCCTAGCCTTTTCCCAACTATGTTGGGGTCGGCTTCCAGTCCAACCGGATGCAGCTGAGTACCAGTGTTTTACATGGAGCGACTGGCTATCTGACCCCCACAACACAGTAACTAGGTATATGTATGTTATTGTACACCATATTAGCTTACAAATATTACCTTTAAGAGATACATAGGGTGTTACAATGGGCGGCCTTATCGCTAATTATCACTTTTCTTCTGGTTTAATATAATTAATCTAAGCCTGAAAACCACCAGTTTATGCGTTCATCTTAAACAGCCGAGGTGCTATAACCTTTACAAATTTTCAGGTAAAACATAATTCAGTTCCTGCAAGGAGATGATAAAATATCGTAACATTTTGATAATTTACGATCATAATTTAATTATAATTAAAACAACAAAACAGCAGTAGCCATTGTTAATTATGGAGTCAAAATTAAATTGACTGTTGTTCCTGAACATTTTGTTACCATTTTTCACTTGGCCTTGCAAAAGCGATTTATTTTCACTCCCTGCCAAAGTTCATTTAATAAATACTGTGTCTCGCGAAACTGACAAGTGGAAAATGTAATTCAATAAAGGTAAAATAATAGCCCAAACGCTTGGGAGAAAAGTATTTTTTTAGGTTAGAGGAAAACATTAGAAATTTTTTGACTCTGAAAAAAAAATGTTTTTTTGAAATACATTAATTTCATGATGTACGCTTCCGCGGATGGGTAACCGTCCATTACATATCTAGACTCCTCCGTGCCTCGGAATGCACGTTAAGCAGTTGGTTCCGGTTGTTAGAATACCGAATGTGAGACAATCAGCCTTAGCAAGGGGTAACATATTACCCCGTAACTTGGTCGTGGAGGTCAGATGGGCAGTCGCTCTATGTTAGATACTGGTACACAGCTGCATCCGTTAGAGTGGAAGCCGCCCCCAACATAGTTAGGAAATGGCTAGGCAGATGATGATGATGATAAAGTAAGCAAGACAACAACCACCATAAAATAACTTTAAACTTCCCAAAACTCCGACCTTCGACCCGTATTTACACACTACGCTCTCTCCATTGGCCCGAACGGTACGCAAGACGTAAACACAATACGGTCCATACTAAACTCGGGTTTGTATTAAATTTGCATCAGTAATGAGAGTGGGATTAGTATCTGCTACACTAGCAGCCAGTAAACATGAGACGTGCCAAAGTTCGCGTCGAAAGCAAATTAGCCCAAAGGGAAGGGTAACTTGGGTACAGGCCGTGGACTAAACGAAAGCAGTCAATGGTATTGTAGTGTAACTCTATCACTAGATAATAACTATTAGGATTCTCTTTAGGAGTTAAAACTACCCTATTCATTACACAAAACAGGGAAGAACTGTGTAAGAATTGTTTATGCAGTGTAAAAAGAGAATGGTGGATTCTTTGTTTTAGTTTTACCAATATCGTTACTATTTCAGCTTTGTAATTAGTATTGGAATTATGTTTTACTTGATTTTGCCCGCACTTGAATGTTGGCTATCGCAGATGCACACAAAGTACAAAGAAGGAGAAGAAGAAGAAGCAAAGGACGAGAAGAGAAGGAAAAAAACTATCCTTTATTCTTACTTGCCAAATTTCATTACGATCTCACTAGCCGTTTAGGAGTCAAAAGGTAACAAACAAACATATAGAGTTACTGTCGCATTTATAAAAGTATGGATGATGACACAATATCCTTGTCAACGAACAAAACAGAGAAGAACGGCAGAAAGAGGATGGTAATAGCAAAAATAACTTTTAGTAAGCATGAGTTACTAATTAATGACATATCATACTTAAAAGATTTATGGAAAATCTATCAAAAGGAAATGCGACATGAACAGAACCGAACTCAAGGGAAAATAGTAGATTCGTTAGAAAAATATCCACTATCTGTATTCATGTGCTACTTTGACTTTACGACCGTGAGATAAAAAATGCAAAAAGAAGAGAATGAACGTTGCACATTCCAGGCCATGGTCTGGTAGAAATGTACAAAAATAAAACTATCTGGAAACGGTTAGTGAAATTCCAGCCCGCCACTTCTGATTCTCCTGAAGCACTTGCACCGTTTAAAAGTATTTGCGACTCACTCTTTTTATGTCCGATGCACACTCGTGAGAGGCCAGGCTTTGGCCTCAAACAGATCGCACGAACCAACCGCTGTCACTAAACGGCCAGTGAAATTGCAGTGTTGCGCTCCACTAGTGAATTTTACGACTGTCCGTGTTGTCGTGCGTTCTCTGTGCACGTACATACACAGTGCAGCATGTACTACTTTAGAATCACTTTGCGAGCTCCCTCTGTGAAACTACTCGACTAATGGCAGAACATTTTACGATTCGGACGATTTTGTGAGTGTCTTTGAGATCGATATTGTCACTGAGTTTTTATCTTTTGAGCAGCAAAACATTTTATGTAAGAACGTACCTATCTATGTTACGAGACCATTTGGATTTAGTATCGAGGCTAAAATAATATTCATTTCAATATAAAATACGAAATCCATTAACCATCGTTTTATGTAAACATCATTTATCTCATTCAAACTATCTAAAGCTTCAATGAATTTTCTCGACAGTAACATCGCATCGATATACATTTTCCAGCTTGATTCATATTTAATTTCAACGTCTCGAGATTACACTCGCGGCGCAGGCGGGTAGATTGCGATTGCGGTTATTTATCTTATTACGAGCGACACAACGGCCATTATCCTTTGTTTATCGCCTGGGGGCCTGGCATTGTGGTCGACGTCATTAAAACTTAATAATGGTGGATTCAATCCGCCGTAGGCCGCGTTTACCGTCCAACGACCATGTGTTTATTGTGAAAACGGGAGGAAAACCCTTTTGTGATTTCTATTTGCTCAGTTTTTTGTGGACACCCGGATAATTGAGTTTTTAATCTTCACGTTACGTTTCGGACGCCGCCTCTGAGCCGAATCGAATTTTGAATGTCAGTTGAAATTATGTAACAAAATAATCCTGATCTTTTGTTGATTTATTATTTCTTAACAAGATTAAAAGTTGTTTTGTTGTGTTCTCGAACTTTCTGGAATTTTATAAAGTGCCTTTACCGGGAAAACAAGTTGAGTACAGCACAGGATAGTAATCGTAGGTAATCACCTTTACCAACTTTATCCATTTTCGCAAGGAGTGTAATCTTGGCGCAGTGTGTTGAAGCAGAATGGGTTACATCCTTTCCTATCCGATCATGCATGAGTACATGATACCACATGTTTCTATTGATGATTCTTCAAGCAACTTTTATCTTAACCTTTTTCAACAGTAGGTAGATACCGACATTTAAACTGCATTTCTTGCTTCAACCATACCTTACGCTTACTTTAGTAAAACGCCCCAAATCATTACCTAAAAAACTCAATCCATAAAAACTTTTATAGCCACAAAATTGGATTAGCTAACCAAAAAAAAAAACCGACATCAGGAACAGGACCCCCAGTTTATTATTTCATTTAAGTACAGCCCACCTTTCGGTAAATTAGTGAGGGGAGTCAGGCCAAATTAACGAACCGCGTGATCTTATTAGCTACCTCACTCAAGCCATTAGGCTGGCTCTAGCTGGGACGCCATTGTACTTTACCTGTTCAAATTTAATAGGAACCCTTTAAGGATGTAAATTTTCCTGGAATTGTCTTAGCGGCAAAGGGCGCACTTAGTTTTTTAAAAAAACGTTGCCCCTCATTAGGAATTTTTCCTGTGTCGTGGGTGCGTTGACAAACATTTAAAGTCACACACGGAACAATTGCCTGTAGGCCATACAAATATTTATACAAATATTTATTCTAGTTGTGTCATTAGTGAACGGAACTGACAATTAATTAGTTACTATATAGAAATAAACAGCCGCTAAATGCCTCTTGTGGGTGCAGATAGCCGATGTATGTTGCCGTTACCTATAGGACCAATTCACATCAGAAATAGCTGTGGTAGCTAATTGAGCGACGAGTCCCGCTGAAGAGCCAATTCACGTCCGAACAGTATTGGAATTTATACTGAATGCGCAATGCACCAAAAGTAACAACAGCCTAACTTTCAACTGTCCCTGAAAGCAAACTCTAAACTAGGTTACATGTTATTAAAGAGCAAAATCGCTTAACAGTCTCCAACAAAGTATATATCCAAGATGAAAAATATGAAGTTTTCCAAGTAAACACGTCAAGTGTCGGCAGAGTTGAAATTAGTTGGCGTACTCCCATTGAAGGCTGTGTGGGTGAACAACAAAAGAGAGCAAAATAACGTGCTATCTACCCAAGCGCAGGCCAGGGTTTTTTGTTTGCACTTCCTAGTTATATTTTTAAACGGCACGTGTATAGAAGTTTGTGTTTTGAAGTTAAAAAATGCCTTACTTCTGATTATTTTGTAAGAAGACTACTCACGTTGAGTCTAAAATACTACTCATATCATTAATCCTAGCTGCATCTCTCACCTGGACATGAGGTTACCTTGGCTAATCTGGAAGCCTCTTAAAAGACGCAGGTTGGTCGTTACAAAGACAAAAACAGGTGGAAATTATTAAAAAAATCTACCATGATATGCAGGTATGGTGCTATTCCACATAAGATGCGATACCTGATATCATGTCTTGTGGACCCAGATGTCTGCACACTACAAGATTTGATTGACATTTCTGATGGTTCCATATTCGAAGCTAAGTACTGGGCCGACTCAATATCTACTATGCTACCGTAACAAGAATAGTATGATGCGAATCAGTAGGAATACGTATTAGTTAATAGATCAAATATAGTCATTATTGTTAGACCGATCAAAGTGGATCAAGATATTAATAGAAACAAGTACCTACTTACGTAAGGGTATCTTGTTCAATTAAGAATATCTTCTTAATTGAACAAGATCCATAGTTACATGATACCTTTCCACTATATCTAGAAGGAAAGGTATCATGTAACTATGGATCTAAATTATCCGTCTAGCCGATAGCATACAAAACCTTAACGTAATTATTTTTCTACCCATAAATAAATTATCCGAATTTGAATTTGGTTAAACAATTTTTACTCAATAATAAATAATGATTTTTGTAGGACAATATTAGGCGACATCGAAAAAAGACCTCCACTGAGGAAGAAACTATTTAAACATTATTTTCAGCGTTCGTTCTGACATAAGTGCAGCCGAGGGACTGTACAACCCTGACCAACGGTACCCTGGTAATTTGGTTACCGTTATTGAACATGTAACATATTGTAAGGGTAACCTTTTCAATCCCAATGAAACGGTAACGCACTTTGAACGGGTTAGCCTTATAATTCTGGTAACCAATTAATCGGTAAACCTATTGATACCCTTTCGAGGGAAACAAAACCCTGATTCCACGAACGGGTTAGAAAATCCTTACGATGGGATTTTCTAACCCCTTATTTTTTCAAAATCCTATGTAAAACACATAGGATTTTGAAAAAATAAGGGTAACTGCTGTGGAATACCCGTTTGGTTTGAAGAAGTAAGCGATTTTTTATAACACACGCCGTTGCTTATCTAATATAAATCGGTTATCTATTAAACCTTAGATAGACTACACGGTGAACGAACAATGGAACACATTGGTTGACTATTAAATATTACATGTGTTACACTGTGCAATGAAACAGATTGTAAGGTTTCCTGAAAAACCCTTTGCAGAATATTATCGAAAACCCCTTAAATTAAAAACTGTAGTGGTTCCTGCATGAGAAGAAAAGCAAAATGCTCAAATCTTTGACTTATTCATAAAAAACAGATAAGGCTTGCGTACATTAAGTTAAAGGAATATATAAGGTTCCTAGGAGGTGAAGTTCTGTAGTTTCTGCCTGCTCCCATAGGAAAAAGGCGTGAGTTTATGTATGTAGGTATGCATGTAAGTTAAGCCTAACAATAACAGTAACATAAAGGTTCCCCACAGCAGTTCTTTTAAGTTCTCATTATCTAATAACTAAAGATGGCCCCCTTAGACCCTAGTTATTACAAGACGCTATTCGTATTCCGACCCTGTTCCTTCTATTATGTTATCAACACCCTGTTGAATATAAATATTATTTCCTTGTTATAACAAATCTTAACTAGTAACTGTATAAATGAGGAAGTAAGTCTGTTTGTTTTTCTCTCTCGCTCTCTCCCGGTAAACGTGAATGATCGATCTCTTTGACATTTGCATATTACGTCCCATATATTTTGTTATACAAATATTGTATAAGATTGCTTTTATTTTTATGACTGCGATGCGGAGGACTTTGACGCCTAAGTGTTCTTTGTTTTATTTAGTATTCCACCCTTTTTTATATTATTTTGATTTTATATAGGTATTTGTATGTAGTCAGTGATCAAATAGTCAGTTGTAAACTGTAATTTAATTAGGTAGGTATAGAGAGTACAGAGGTCAGCACAAGCCAAGTTACCTCAATGTGTCAAATTTCTTTGATAGGTTTTCAACTTTATAACAAAAGAATAAGGTTCATGTTCAATTGGGAAGATCTGACAGTTTGGGGTAGCTTGATGTGCTGGCGTCTGTACACATGTAATGTGTACACACATACATAAACTCATGCCTTTTTCCCATGGGGGTAGACAGAAACCACAGAACGCCACCTGCTACGATCTTTACATTCTTCTTTTGTTTCGTTTACGTTCATACATTTGGTCATACATGCATGCCGGTGGCGAGTATATAGTACGAATTTGACCTTTTTTTAATAAAGTCAGTGTATGTCCTTCTAGGGCATCGCCTCCCGGCGATTTCAATTACATCTGCCTTATAATTATCTTTTGTTAGTCGTCTTTCATTCATCCTCTCAACGTGACCAAGCCATCAGAGTATAATCTTTTCAATTAAATTATGTGTAATTATAAAATAATCAATTAAAACCATTCGATTGATTTCTATGGTAGGTAGGAGATACAAAATGGCAACATTGTAATATACATATGCTGAGTATCGATACTAAGCATCTATAGCCAATCATTTCTGACGGATGCAATGGATAATCAAACGTCTCATTACCCGCAGATAATTGGCTAGTATTTGATTGAAGCCTCATTAACTACAAACTTATCTTGAACTACCAGCGAGGAAACCTTATAAAATCAACTAAACTTTTTTCACAAGTTATGTTTAATTTCCATGTAATAGGGTGTGAGCCTAATGTCATCAACCGGGCACACATTCACACTCCATGCTGCGACTGAGAAATTCTATATGAAAAATCTCAACAACTCATTGCTGGACCCAGGAATCGAACCCAGGACGTCAAGCTTAGCAGTCGCGTTTGCAACCAATAGACCAACGACGCAGTCAGTGTACAAAACACAGTCCTTGCTAAAATCTGTAATTCAAGTAGGTTATCTGCATAGAATATTCTCTGCCGTTTCTTAAACAAAATAAATATCAGAACCAGCAAAGTCAGGAGCAAAACTGTATATAAAATCGCATTTTTATTTGGTGTTGCGGTTAGAACAGATATACTTGGCAGAAATGGGAACAGAATTGAATTGGGACCAGCGCCGTGTCCCCGCATTCCCAAACTCAATTATTGTATTCTCTGGCTCCAAGCTTGGGTCGTGTCGCTTGGCAATGATATTTGTGGTTTCATTAGTAATATGTGGGATAATATGATTGTAATGTAGATTGGAATTGTTTTCTGATTTTGTTGACTTAAAACTGTTAAACATCATGATTTCTATCAAACGCAATGAGATTTTTGGGAGAAAGAAGTGTATATTTTACTTTTTACAATATAAGGTCTGGTTTTTTAATGTTTTAACCGCACGGTTGGCGCCGTGGCTAAGCGATTGGCTGCTGCGCTGCAAGGGATTGATTTCCGCAAGGAAACAACATTTGTATGGCCTATAAGTAGTTGCTCCGGGTCTGACTGTTTGCCTTACAATCAGATCCAGCATGTCCCTTGCTGTCCTCTTCAGCGACGTCCTAAGCCGAGGTTCGTACCCCGCAGGGGGTGCCCTAAGCGACAGTCGCTTAGCTTATAAGTTTTTATGCCTGGCTGGAGGCCTTAATTTTAATTAAGCCCCCACAGGAAAGTTCGGTTGAGCAGTAAATATTCCTGAAGGATAAACTGCGAGATGCCCATTCCAAAAAAAAAAAAAAAATGACTGTTTGCCAGTGTGAGCGTAAACAAAACACACCCACGACACAGGAGAAATTCTTAGTGTGGGGGCAAAGCTAAAAAAAAAACATGAAAAGAATGTTCCACGCCTTCAAGCCTTATTAGTCAGTAACATAGACATGGTCGTGTTCGAGCAAATACTCAGAACACATAACTGTCCTAAACTCCAATAGTTGTTGTGCAACCTTTACACGCGTAGTCCAATTTACCCTACTGTTATGATGTCAGTGTTGCTATGTACTGACATCTGGAACATTATTAAATAGTTTTCGTAATGGAACATAAAATGTATGCTCTACGTTTACAAACAATAGCTTTAAATTGGACGCGTGTTTTTTCTTTTGTCACGTAAACCAAAAATTGACGATGATATAGCGCGTTGAAATTCGCGTGACGTCACACCTTGTTACCATGTACGTAGAAATGACGTCACAAGCCCCTTCTACTGAACTTTGATGTGCTATGTGTTTGTCACATTTTATTGATTTGTGTACCTAAAAATTGCGTGTCCAATTTTTTTTTTAATCTAGCTGACGGCCCAAATAGACTTATTATTATTTTTTACGTAGTACACATCCCTATTGAATAAACTGCTTCAAAGACACGAGATAAATACAATAATTTGACGACACGGTTGGCGCAGTGGCTGATCCATTGGCTGCTGCGCCGCGTGTTGTGGGTTCGATCCCCGCACGGAACAAATATTTGTATGACCTACAGGTAATATTGTTCCGGGTCTGGCTGTTTTTGTATGTGACTTTAAATGTTTGTAAACGCACCCACGATACAGGAGAAATTCCTAGTGTGGGGCAACGTTTTAAAAAATAGAGTTACAGGCAAGTGTATCAACCTCTTACAGGCAGATCATGCACCATTCATTTGTCATAGATTCGTTTTAAATAGTCGCTTTGATAGGTAGGTTGCTGATTGATCCAATAACTACTATAATAATAATAAGTACCTGGATGACCGGGCTTTGCTCGGATAATACGAAGTTTTCTAAGAATAAAACAAAGCTAGATCGATTTATCACCCCCGAAACCCCCTGTTTATCATACTTTCATGAAAATCGTTGGAGCCGTTTCCAAGATTCAGATTATGTATATACACACAAAAATTGCTCGTTTAAATGTATTAGATACATAGATATGTCTTTTGTTGCCATAAAACTATCGTACATTTAAAACAAAAGAATATAATTTATGCTTTAAAGCTAACTTTTATATTCAAATAAAGTCTTGTAAAATAAAAAAATAAAATATCAGTAACATTATTTCAGAACCATATCAGAAATATCAGAAAAGGCAAAAGATATTCGGCAATCGACAAAGCCTCCAATACGCATCCCCCAATAGAATAAGGAAGACATTTCTCAAAATTATAATTCCTTCCATCTGGTTTTGACGTCCAAATAAAATGGAGGGCGACAATACTAAAATATTGCAGTGATAAATTCAAAGAAATACCCGAGGCATCTGGCCGCTTTTTCAATACGATTGGAGGTGATAGTACCATCAGTCTTTGAGGCAATCGAAGGTGGGGGTCGGATGAGGTCAGTTCCAAGATTACTTACGTTTTCTTACTTATGTCGAGATGAAAAGGATTTGCTGAAAGCCATTCAGGAGGTCGGCAAAATGTATAGTTTCTAGTGGTCGTTTTTAGTCTTTGAATGCACGTGAGTGGTTAGAGTTTGCGAGGGTCAGTTTACATTTTTGTAACGTGCCAGTATGAATTTCAGATGTAACGCGTTTTTCGGAGTTTGCGTATCAGTTGTATGTAACAACTCCTACGTAATTTAAAATGATAGAATATTGGGAGCGCTATTCTCGGACTGTTCTTGAAACATTATAAGAAAACATAACATCACGTCTACCTTCAGAGAAGGGTTAGGTAGATGTGGTATTTCACCAGTTATGTTGAAATCCCAAGAAACAGGGGGCGAGCCTATTGCCACCAACCGGGCCGAGAATCAGACTCCGGGCTGCTACTGCGATATTCCAGATGGAAAACTCAATAACACTTTGCCCGACCTGGAAGTCGAACCTAGCACTTCATGCTAGGTACAAGTACAAGTAGAGTAGTAACAATAGTAGTCTTATAAAAGTCGCCGTATATTGTATAACTATTAAAATTAACATTAAGTACCATATTACATACATGACGACACGGTTGGCGCAGTGGCTAAGCGATTGGCTGCTGCGCTGCGTGTCGCGGGTTCGATCCCCGCACGGAACAAATATTTGTATGGCCTACAGGTAGTTGTTCCGGGTCTGGCTGTTTGTGTATGTGAGTTTAAATGTTTGTAAACGCACCCACGATACAGGAGAAATTCCTAGTGTGGGGCAACGTTTTATAAAAAAAAAACAAAAAAAAACAAAAAACATTACCATACCACACACCACACACACAAAACACACATAGTTATAACATTACCATTAGAGTATTCTATTCTATATTAAATACTAAAGTTAATAGACATAGTGCGACGAACTTAAACCAAACAACGTCACGTATTTCAGCCGTTTGGCAGATATTAGACTCGATTCATGATAGGAATTTAATACTGTGGAGCGTATTCCCATTAAATTGCCCATTTACAATGTTACGGTATTGCAAACAGTCTATTTAATAATAAGCTAGTGTAAAGCCTGACATATGTACATGAAGTGATTTCGCTGCTAGTTTAATGAAGTATATTATTCTGGAAAGTAATGTTATTTTAATGTGTCTACGTGTCCTAATAATTATTTATTTCACGTACTAACATAGTCTTACTTTACAACTGATTTACGTCCGTGACATCTGTCAAGTTCAGGTCCAGTTGAAACCAGTGTCAGACACTAGATGTCTGGCATTTTTGCTGAATTTTGCGCAGCCTTAAAGCACATTATTATTAATATATTTACATATTTCTTTTTATTACTTATATCATCATTTTTAGTCACTCATTTTTCTGGAAAATCCCGATGAGCATGATCGTGACATTGGTCTGTGCAAGTTCACGGCCTTAGTAAATTAGCAATGAATATTTTGGGATTTTGTCGAAACAAATAGCCTTTGTAACATATATTTTATCGCAGTTCTCTCCAGCAGTAATTGAAAGCTCCATGCCCAATTCATCACAATTTTAACTCAAGCTTAAAGCGTTCATAAAGACGGATAAGAAAGGAAAAAAATCACTAAGACACACACCATTCCATCTTTTCACCCGTCAAAATTAATATAAGTACCGTGTACTATGTGTAACCAAGTGTCTTTTAATCCAGTGTAGTACAAACATAGAAATAGAAAAATAGACAATTTATATAGAACAAAAAACTACCCTCAACGGTAATGGTAAATCATTAGCTGACGAAGGAGCTTAAATCATAGAGGGGAATAAATTTCCATTACCAGATCATGAGAGATTCTGGGCGAAAGTAGCGGCCGGCCGGGACAAGATTGCTGCAAAAACTCGCTAGATGGAGAATACATACATATATCGACGTAAAATAGATATAGATAGACGAGGATAGTAGGAATATAGAATGAATGGAGAAGGTCTTCAAGGCATTCGAAATGGAAGAGGTAATAATAGTGAATATTGAGTTAATCGTATCAAATGAGTACCATGTTTAAGACTACAATGATTGGTATATGTTGGGTGAGGATGCTAGTTGAGGCCTGGATCTGGGTTATGGGTAACGAGCAAGCAAAAATCCCTAAAAAACATACAGTAGGTACAACGTATTGAGTACAATTACGCGACGATGCAATCAGACACTGTATGTCCTCCTAACCGTGAGCTAGAAACATCACGACTCTGCAGGAGACGTTAGGTGTGGGTAGATCACGTGATGTCGCCTGTGACGTATTGATTCGTTTCGCACCCGTATTAGTGATCCGGATCCGATATTTATCACTACATAGTATAAAACAAAGTCGCTTTCTCTGTCCCTATATCCCTATGTATGCTTAAATCTTTAAAACTACGAAACGGATTTTGATGCGGTTTTTTTAACAGATAGAGTGATTGAAGTGGAAGATTTATATGTATAATATATATATATTTTATACCCGTGCGAAGCCAGAGCGGGCCGCTAGTATTTGTATACAATAGGAAATTTAATATTTATCAGTGTTGTTCTTCCTTTCATTTGAGATTGTTGTTTGTATGCAGAAGTAACTATGATTTGACACCATTAGATGCTTAAAGTTGTGACCTAATTTTATAACAATGATGACTTTAAAAGGTCAAGAGGCCTTTTTCATTCTGTTTCTTAAAAAACCTTTTAAAGGGCTACATGGGAAACCATGCAACTGCTACTTTCTTTTCTTTTTTAAAAAAACGTTGTCCCACACTAGGAATTTCCCCTGTATCGTGGGTGCGTTTAAACTCACATACACAAATAGCCAGTCCCGGAACAAGTACCTGTAGGCCATACAAATATTTGTTCCATGCAGGGATTGAACCCGCGACACGCATTGCAGCAGCCAATCACTCAGCCACTGCGCCAACTGTGGTGGTTCTATAATTAATTTAGAAAACACGTGTGTTTTATGTAAAACAAATCGGTGTTAAATTGTTAGACCAGTAACGTCAAATGCCCGTGCAAGCTAGAAAATAATCCTATAACACACTTCGTAGCACTGTATGTTAAGCTCTTAAGCCGTGACAGGTTATCAGCACCAAGCGTGTTTTAAAGTATCAAGCGAACGAGGAACGTTCGTTCATAGAATGAGGTAACCTGGACTTAAAATGTGCTATGTTAGTGATAGTTATCTAATCATAGAGTAAAACGTTTAACAATTTTGGAATCACTATCTACAGTTTCTGCGCGAGATTATGTGATTGAAAACAGAGGGAGATATTAAGTAAGCAGGATATGTAATTTTGATGGCACAAATAATACTTTCTGCAGGCACTATTTTTTTTAATAAAAACTTTGCCCCACACTCGGAATGTCTCCTGTGTCGTGGGTGCGTTTACATTTAAAGTCACATACACAAACATCCAGACCTGGAACAACTACCTGTAGGCCATACAAATATTTGTTCCGTGTGGGAATCGAACCAACGACACGCGGCGCGGCAGTCGATCGCTCAGCCACTGCGCCAACCGTGCCGTCAAAATTCTCTGACGAGATTCAAATTTGCACCTGTGCGTCATGTTTGTGTTTTTTTCTTTATTTAGCCCGTGTTGTCTCACTCCTGGGCAAAGTTCTCCCCCATACCTTTCATTTCTCTCGATATTTTGCATTTAGTATTGGATTTTTTATTTTTTGTTGTTGAAATTTCTAACCAACTGAAACCCACTTCTAAACAGAATTTATTTTTAAAAGGCTTCAAACATTTGAATCAGTTTCAACCATGTATCATTATGTCAGAAAAATAACGAAATCAGAAAAGTGTCCCGTCAACGCACAAAATACTTAAGAAATCCGCTTATACACTACGTGGAAAAAGACTCCCTTCGGCGATGCTCCCATGTAAAGTAATTGTGCATCTATCCCCCCTTCTCGCTGTTTCCTTACAATTAATTCGTAACGAATTCTACCAGACTTGAATTTCCCTCAAGGAAGTGTATTTAACAAACCGTTACATTTCCGTATTTGTGTTAGTATCCGGCCATTATAAGATAGTATGTAAGTTAATGGAACGATAAGTTTTCTTTGTACTTTGTTCTTCATTGTGTTATGATCTCAAATATTTCTGAAGGTATTCTGATTGGCTCTTGATTCTCAGAACCCTTATCTTATTTATTTCGGGAATGTCTTGATTGAAAACGTAGAATTAAATGTAAAATTCGTTAATCCGTTAATTTATTATACCAATTATTTTAATCCAATATAATATTATCTAATTTATTTTATTGAATTCAAATCCATCTAATTTAATTTAATTTCATCTAATTTAATTTATTTTATTTTATTGAATCTACCTTAATTCAATCTAATCCATGTACTCATTTTAATACACTTTTTCATTTTTCTTTACTTAATTATGAATATCTTAATTAATGTTTTTTTTTTAATTATTTTGATGACACCATTATTATCTGTGAATTAAATTTTTAATTGTATTTTCATCTTAATATGTTTTTATAAAATTTGATTGTTGTTATAACTAACCTAATCTTAAGGAAAAAACTAACCTAAATAATCGTTGTAGTAATAATTCATTTTGTACATTTAAGCCGTTTACTGTGCATGCGGTGTTAGCCTTTAAGTGATTGTTACACTATCAAATGTATATCTGTCAATCGCAACGCAATGTTATGTGTAAACAATAGTTGGTTGACCTTAATAAACAAATAAATAAATAAAACTATCATGAATTTTCAATTATCGAATTTAAAGATTATGTTTCAATATTGTCTACCAGATTTACAGTTTAACTAAGTACAATCCCTAACTCAGTTTCATCGTGAATTTCTCAACAGAAACACAATCTAAAATCAAAGCTTGGAGCTGAAATGTTTTGACGTGCTAGAACATAATGCCTATTCAAATGAATAAAGGATACTTAAATTCCCGGCACTTACTGAAATTGCTCCTAAAGTATCTATAAAAATTGTAACTGAAGAAAACTTTAGGCAGCAAAATGTCTGGAATTTTGGCAACAGTTCGGATAGACCCTTTCCAATAATCCTTAAAGTTTATCGGAGTAATAACACTTCAACCGGTTTCGGATAGATTCTTGATGTTTGAACAAAAAACTTGAAATTTTAATCTGCTCGCTCAACAAGCTAACACAAAGTTTCTTAACCTTTACCTAATGTTACTTCAAGTAACTTACTCATGCGATGAAAAAATTCTTTGACTTTGAAGAAAAAAAATCTATCTATATAGTCTGTGTCGACTCTTCTCATTCCTAGTCCGTGAATTCAACTTATATGCATATTTATATGGGTGAACTGTACCCTTACTCCCTCTCAGCTGTTGCCGCGTCATGTAGGAACCACTTCCTTGGAAAAGGGATTATAAAAGTGCTAAAATTTATGTTCGCATAAAGAGGGAATATTCCTTTCTACTTTACTACCGTTATTAATGTTTCGTTCTGCGTACTTTTGTATATTGTTACCATTTATGCTGTTATAATGTACTCAGTTTATTTTATAGTATACGTGCGCTAGTATTTTAAGGTTTTTGATTATTAATATGAAATCGAATGTTCATATATCTTTATCTAGGTATACTAATATTGTAAAGAGATAAAATTTGTTTGCAAGTTTGTATAAAGGGTGTAATATCCGGAATTTATGATCTAATTCTAAAAAGATTAGAAAGCTACATTATACCTGAGTGTTATAATTTTCAAAACTACGCTTTATAGGGCCACTCCCTTTTTTTAGAGGATGTTAAAGTTCAAATGGAAAAGTACGAAATCCGAAATGGCGGGCGAAGTGCTGGTGGTAAATATAGAGGTTATCCTTGAGTTTTCAATTATTTCGACCTTTTTAACCTAAATCCGACATAGTACCTCGCCCTTGTTTTTTTTTTTCTCTCTTTATTTATTATTAGAGACTTTTACACGGACGTGTATGCCAGTCCCATCATATCTTATAACAAAACATTTCTTTACTAAAACGTAATCTAGTGAACTTAAACACTTTGTAAGCTGCTTCTGAATTAGGTGTAGAAAGTATATGATGGAATACACCCACATCATACTTATTAAAATTTAAATCTTTAATTTTTTTTTTTTTTTTTTTTTTTTTTTTTTTTTTTTTTTTTTTTTTTTTTTTTTTTTTAGAAAAAACGTTGCCCCACACTAGGATTTTCTCCTGTATCGTGGGTGCGTTTACAAACATTAAACTCACATACACAAACAGCCAGACCCGGAACAACTACCTGTAGGTCATACAAATATTTGTTCCGTGCGGGGATCGAACAACCAGCCGCCTGCTTAGCCTAGTGTTGCAAAACCATGGTATGTGAGGAGGCTTCGATACCATAGATTTATACCATAACCCTTTATTCTTAGATCTTTCGTTAAAATATTATTTCTTAAGTTCATAAAATTTGTTTTTGTATAGAGTAAAGTTATGACAATCTTAAACCTCGAAAAATGGGCATAAAGAGTAGGTTGACGGGTATTCTGGTTACCTCATTTTTCCAGGGTGTAGAAGTCTGAAAGAAGGCATTTTTGGATCACGTATTCTAAAGACAAATTAAACATTTGAAATCTACTTACGTGTACAATGCCTCGGTTCATCAGAAGAGTCCCCACAATCGTTCGAACCATCACAGTATCGATTAATCGGTATACATTTCTTATTCGTACACAAATACTCGGATATACGGCATCTAGTATCGTTCCCATGGAGTACAGGCAGCAGCTCAGGTTCTGGTATGTCTTTGGGACTATCTCTTTGGTATATATTGTTATTGTATAATTCTTTAGTCTTCGGTGCATCGGTGACAATGTCGCAGTCGGTGAGGTTGAGAAGCGTTGCAATGATAATTCCTAGGCCTAAGGCTGTGTTGCTGAAACCTGAAACAATAGAAATTCAGGTAAGTTTTGGACACATTTTGAAAATCGAACTGGTTTCATATTAGGTAAGGAGGAATCTAAACACAATATTTCTGGAAATTTCGCGTTGTTGTTTAACGTTGTTGTTGTCTACTATCACAATTTTTTCTCTGTATTCTTTGAATGTACATATTTTTTACATATTTTAACAAAAATAATATAAAAAACAACAATTTTTGTTAAAATATGTATTAAAATAGTGCTCCGCCCGCAGCGAGGTGGTAAAACCCAAGCTGGTTAGGAATCCAGAGAGAGGAACCTCCTCACAATGCGTGCTGTGTCCATAACGACCGCCTTCTGCATCTGGCTCTTGACCCAACTGTTTAGCGAAAGTTTCTCCAGATGTTGGTCGAAACTTTTGGCTATCAAACCGTTGACTGATATGACTATCGGCACTTTAATTTTTGAGTTCATATTCATATCACAAATATTATTATAAGACAAATACCAAAAAGATCAAGTGAAGTTGCAAAATAACGTCAACTTTCCACGATGAAATTATATTTCATAATTTCACAGAACTAGTAATCGCATGAACAGCCATCCAACACTTTTTCCTGGATTTCATAATCCCTCGAATTTTCTGCTGAGATTTATACAGCTAAACTTATTTTGAAGAATACAACAACAACAACACCCCTGGATTCCTCGAAGAATTAGGCAGAGTTATACCTATACTACATCCATATTTCGCCAGTTATGTTTAAGTCTTATATAATAGGGGGCGAGCCCATTGCCATCAGCCGGGCACAAAAGCTACTGAGAAATTTCCAAATAGAAAACCCAAAATAGCTTTGCCCGATTTGAAAATCGAACTCTAGGACCTCATGCTTGGCAGTTGCGTTTGCAGCCGCTAGACCAACGAAGCTTGAAGATTTAACAAACATTGATATAAAATAAAGTATTCTTTACCACCTTCTCTTCATATAGTACAGCTATTTACTCTAAACAAAAGAGTATCGAGCCCAACGTATTAAGGTACAGTAAATATAGGAGCAGGTTACACAAGTTGATTAGAATCATAAGCAAACAGAATGTGCAAGACCATGTTTGCTTTTAATTTCGTTTTGTTGTAATCATGCCCTTATTTATCGCCCTCCAGTATTATTTGATAACAATATTGTTTTCACAAGGGATAATGATATCGAACCTCTTTCCTACCATATTAATAATTTCATGATGAGAGATATCACGAAACGTGTATATTGTTTTGTCTAGGCTAAGGCAAAAATTCCTTTGAATAAATTAATGAATATGTTTCGTTTTAAGCATTTTGATCAACACAACCTTACGTTACATTGATCAGAATCCTCTTATTGTTTAGAAAGTTATATCTTATGAATATACTAGATGTGTCCGCGACTTCGTCCTCATTGAATTTAACTAAACTTCATGAGCTTTATTTTTTTTTTGCGCCGTATCCTAGTTCTTTTTCTAGAATAAAACTGGCCTAAGCTCCTCCTTGACAAATCTGCTATCTGCCAGTGAAAGTTCCTTAAAAATATGTCCAGCCGTTTCCGAGATAACCTCAAACAAACAAACAGACGGAGAGACCGCCAAACAGACAATTTTTTTTAAATTGTTTTTGTGGCATGAGTACGATATAAACACCCAAATGCATTTACTAAAAAGCTCCTATTTTTAATCTCAGTAACAGATACTTCCCTTTAATTCTTTTATTGTATAGATAAAACTAATCTGTACAACGTTACCACACAAATGGTATTGACCACAAATATACATTTCAACCGCCACCACAAACAATTTCAGCAGAAACATTATTCAACAGCTCCGCAAAAAAAAAACAACTTTTCAATATAACCTCGTTCATCTCTCGCCAACTAGCAAAGTTCTTGTTCCCCCGGGTTCTTACTGAATAGCTGTACGTATTTAAAGAGAAACTGTCATCAATCTTGCTTGGGACTGCCCCAATGACATCTTTTCATCCGTTCCGTGTTCTGTATTGAAACGAGATGAATAGACTAATTCAGTGTTTCTCAACATTGTCGACTGCAGATGTGACGTTATTATTAGTAATGATGGACGATAGTGAGGGTATGGTTTGAGTGGTAGGCTAAGAATTTTTGTTATTTTCTGCAACAATATTTATGTAAAATATCGAAACAGCTATAAATAAAGTTATTTAGAAAAATGAGTTGTAATGTTATATTAAATCAATTACAGGTTCTCACGGCTAGTACAGTAATCCTATTACTATAGAGATTTTAATGGTCACCAGTAGAAAGCACTCTTTTCATCCGTTCCGTTTTCTGTATTGAACTGAGCTGAATAGACTAATCCAGTGTTTCTCAAAATTGTCGACTGAAGATGTTTTTATTAGTAATATCGGACGATAGTGAGGGTACGGTTTGATTTGGGGGCTAAGATTTTTTGTTATTTTCTGCCAACTACTTATTTATATTTAGCTTTTTTTTGGCTACAGAGGAGAATGAGGGGCAGTCGGAACAGCATCCTGAAAACTGTAGCCGAGAGCTTCGACTCTCCGAATGTATGGCAGTTTGTGAGGAGATTGATTTTTACTAACACTAGACGAAAGATATTCTATTTTATTCTATTTATTTACAACAAACTGCCATACTGGCAGATGTTGTTTTATTAATAGCACGAACTGTCAAACAAGCAAAGTTATATTAGTAGTTCAGGTTTTTAAAATTTTCTGATTTCTGAGATCTTAATGTTGACTAGTAGCAAGCCCTAATAAAAATTAATACTAAGGCAAAAATAGGAGTAAACCCTTAAACTAATACACTTTTAGTCTATTTTCATTAACATAATAGGGATGCGGACAAAAAAAAAATTGTTTTTATCGTCCGGTAGATTATTTAAAAACATTGGACACGTATTTTTCCGTTTTTTAGGTAATCAAAGAATTACGTCAATACATACCGAAATGTGATGTAGCCGTAGTCCGTAGTCGTAGAATTCGTGTCCAATATTTTTTTTCGAGTAATATCTGACTGACGGGCTAAATATAATTCCTTTTTTTTACCCAGTCTTCACCTCTATTAAAGCATAATGTATTGACTAACACTATCATTATTAGAATTACTTACATTTTAGTCTTATAGTACTTTTTTTCTATCATTTTTTTTCTTTCTTTTTGAGATCTCCCTGAACATAATAGAACTGAACTAACTGAATATAAACTACCGTTGCTGAGTTTGTGGCGTGAAAGTGGGACCTAAAATAAACTTAGTTTTAGTTTTTTGTGACGGTACTATTGAGTCTTTGTAGATCCATGTATATTTAATAAGTTAATGGCAGGTTTGAAATACAGGCAGACACTGGCTGACAGGTGGTTGGCATTATTAATAAATTTAATGTTTGAATATGTCCTATGAATAATATATAACTGCTTTGTTCGACTAGTGGCAAGCACTACTGCTAAGCATGAGGACTTGGGTTTTGTTCCCGGTTCGGAAAGTGTTATTGGGTTTTGTTCATATGGAACTTATCAGTAGCAGCCCGGAGTTTGGATTTCTGAGATTCTGCTTGGTTGATGACAGGCTCGCCCGCTATTGTATGGGAATTGAACATAACTAGCGAAATGTGGGTGTACTCGTAGAGGTACATCTCTGTCTAACTCTTCAGGGAATAAAGACGTGAGGTCAATTAAATATATAAATAACATGGTACCCACACAACAATAGAGTCTTATAGTACCTAGTACCAGCCTATTACTGTCCCACTACAGGGCAAAAGCCTCTTCTCATACAGAGAAGGCACGAGCATTAATCACCACGCTTGCTCAAGACGGGTTGGCGATTTTAGACTTTTATTAATTTTATTCTCCAGGTTTCTTCACAATGTTTACCTTCACCGATGTCAGTGATGTCCAAGATAAACTTATAAAGTACATATGAATTGAAAAACTCACATTGGTGCTTGCCCAGGTTTGAACCCACAACCTCGTGCACAAGGGGCGAGGCCTAAACCACTGGGCCATCATGACATATTATGGTACCTAAGGCTGCCTTATTTAAGAAAATCGATTAGCCCCATTTTAAAACTAAAATTAATACTGCTCTCCAATAACCATATGAATGCAATGTCTGGCTTCTACCTTGCTTCCAAACCAATTTATAAAGTTTCAAATAGGAAACGTCAAAGTGAGATTAATTGACAGCGATGACAGCGAAACGGATTCCTTACTTTAGTGTGAATTGACGATTAATGTGCTTTGGACATTATCTAGATTACTGGCTCTTAAAATAGTAGATCCCGCTCAGTAACGAGCACTTTTTTACGTTCACCTATATGGGAGGTACTGTGTATACGGTGGGTGATTTTTTTTTAAATTTACTTATGCAATCAAAAAGTTCACATTTGTTTAACATAATTATATCATCTGGCAAATCTGTAGGGCAGTTTGTCGGCAGTATTTTCGTGGATGAATTAGATTATCTTCTTGAATTCATTTTAAATCTATACTATTATCTATACTAATGCAAAAAGGGCGAGGAGTTAGTTCGTTTGAACGCGGTGACGTCAGGAACCACAAGTCGGATTCGAAAAAATAAAATATATATTATTGCATTTGACAGCCCAATTCATCAGGTAGGCACTTAGGACTTTATAAGACGGAGTATAGGCGGGTAATAACCGTAATCTCACCGTTGTTGCTTCAGGAGAACGTTCTAAGACGACTGTTCTTAACTATTTGAGTTATTCCTAATATCATATTTACAGATGGTACGGATGGTACAATGGTATCATTATCATCATCCTCTTGCCCTTATCCCAATTAATTTGGGGCGGCGCCGCATGTCTTCTTCTTCCATACATTTATATTTTCCATTCACTCAGAAGTCACCTCCTTCCTAGCCATATCATCTTTCACACAATCCATCCATCGTTTCTTAGGTCTCCTCTACTCTTGTAACCCTCTACATTCGTACTCAAAACTTTCCTCACAATGTGATCCTCATTCCTTCGCATCACATGTCCATACCATGGCAACCGATTTCCACACAACTTCTCTGTCACAGGTGCCACAATCGAAAAATTACTAGAAAAACGTATTTTTTTACAATTCAAGTATTTTTTTCTAACGAGAGTGAACTAAGAAAAGTTTTTATTCAAGCTAATTATTATGTTTAATTTCATGATTGAAGTAAGATTTGAAAAGTAGTAAATTTAGCGTTAATTTCATATGATTTATCTTCTCTCTGGAATGGAAAAAGACTTTTAGTAATTTGTAGCTTTTCTGTTGCACACCCTTCGTTGATCCAAAAGAGACATTTGATCCTCATACAAAACTACATCGTTTGCCACCATAGAATTAATTAAACTTGAGGAATAAAGTTTTTCTTGCCGACTGTATTATTAGCCTAATCTTTACTTAGTACCTTTCAATATTATTATTTTTTTAAACTCCGAGCTATAAACAGAAAAATAATTGCTTCTGGTAGTTAAGCTGACCTCTATTTGTATGAAAATCCTATACAATGAGAGGTTAGCTTTTACTGGAAATATATAGCTTTATATGAAGCCATGTGTACCACGCTTCGCTCTACTATACGCATTAGATTTTTATATGCAAGTAGTAACAGGTAACTAGTTCAACGGTTTATGAGGTATATAAAAATATTTTCAGCTTCTGATTTCCCTGGCGACTCTAACATGAAATGCATACGGAAAAGGCTGTTTTAAAATTAGCATGACTTTGCATATTAGCCTTCTAACAACTGATGCAGGTTTGCGTTTATATAATCTACTGTATATTACTATAATAGACTCAGAGCTATGTTTCAGGACTACTTACTAAAACCTCTATGTGTTTATTTGAATAAAGAAGGTTCAATATTGTCAATGACAAATTATTGAATTCTTTTTACGCATTCTATATTTAAACATATTTTCTTTTGTAAGTTGTTTGTATATGACAAACAACTTAAAAAAATAATGAAAAATATGTTTTTTTGAGAAAATATGTGTGCCCCGCCGGCAGCGAGATGGTAAGACCCAAGCTAGCGGTGGCTAGCGATCTGGAGTGAGGATCCTTCTCCCAATACGTGCTGTGTCAATTACGACCGCCGTCTGCTGACTCTTGACCCAGCTGTTTAGCGACAGTTCCTCTACAAGATGGTCGAAAATCTTCGCAATCAAACCATTAAACGATACGAGGTTGTCGGCACTATAGTTGTTGAGTTCATATTCCACATGGTATTCTCATGAAAAAAATCGAGACAACATAAAAATAACAAATAATAATACCAGCCTGTTACTGTCCCACTGCAGGGCAAAGGGCTCTTCTCATACCTACAGAGAAGGCACGAGCATTAATATCTTCGAGAATTGGGCTATCAAATGCAAAAATTAATAATTTATGAAGGAAATATATTATGTTCATAATTAGTAAAGATAAATCGTAGTGTTCATTACCAATTTTAGAAGGACCAACTTTTTTCTAATAAATAAGTAAGTACCTTCATAATATTATCTTTTAACCTCTCAATACGAGTATCAAAGGGACACAAGATTAAGGTCGGAAATCTCAAAGGGCTTTTCGACCGTATGAGACGTAATATAACCTACATAAGACTTAATATGATTTCTGTCATTTATTAACAAAAGTAAGAAACTTTTTCGTCTGATATTGCGATAAAAAGCCCGAGGTCAAGCCAGGCCGACATTTCCGCACGAATAAACGGGGAGAATATCAATTAATCATAACTTCTTTTGTTTTTCCCGCTCTATTGTCATGTATTCACAGATTATCTTTTATTATACAGGGTGACTGGTAATTTTAATCATTTGGCTACTGAAAATCGCGTAACAATATCAATTAAAGGATTAAAACAGGGCGATGTTTAAAGTAAATATGTATCTTTTTTATTATGGAAAGAGGCATACTTTGTAATCAGTCAACCTGTATTTTTAAATCTGCATTTTTTACAGTTTGTTTTGTTATGTGGAATACATAAGTATTTCTTGAAAAAAACTCTAAACTCATACTACTTACTAGCAACAAAACAAAAAAAATAGTTGTCGGACAACGCAAAATCCGGTTCCGTGGTAGGGATTCACACAATATTAATAACGTTGATTTTATTGAGCGAAAAAATGAGTTTGTATTACATAGTATTTCTAAAAAAAAAATGTGAATGCTTTGTTACCGTTGTAATTGAAAATATAGCACGGACTGATTACGTCATCAGTCGGTGTAAAGAAAAAGTCACTTATAAACGCCATTTTGTTTTTAAATTAGGGGATCTGATGCCCCACGTGCTATAAGTACTGCGTTTATTTTCATAGCATGTATGGAGGAAGTCACCCCTAAAATTACACTTCACCATTGTCAAGCGGTAAGTATATAGAATACACCTTTCCTTCAAATTTCATCAATTTATTGCCAACAGTGTCTTAATAAAACGGCTATTTTGCTTCCGGACGCACATTCTGTCATTCAGAATGGCGGATAACGAGATGGACCGATAAAAGGGCCGAAATTATAAGGCTTTTGTTTTTTGTCCTTAGGCTACAGACCCCTGAACAGTACATACTTCCCCAACACATGACTTTCAGTAGATGTCTACATATGTTCAATCACTTACTTAACCGAAATAGTTCCCTATTCAAACTATTCAGGGCACCGCATGTCATACCATCCTACAATAATTGTATGGGCCTCATACACCCTTCTCAAAGGAAGTTGGATCTTGGAGCGATAAGTCATTTGGATTGATAGCAAGCCTCAGATCTAGATATACGAGTTATCTGTGACAGTTGGATGATATAATGGGCACGTCGTATATTGTGTTGTTGTATGTCATGATAGGTTTGTTGTCACTTGGGAACTATTGTTGGATATTGGGTTAATTAGGTCAAGTCGATCTGTTTCCTGATACACACAGGGTGGGTGTGGACATCGACGTGTAACGTGATAGATACTATGAGTTCAGTACAGAATTCCGAACGCCATTGCGTGTTTAAACTTCGTCGCCTTTTCCTGATTTTTACGTTTTTCTAATTCATTTTTTCTTAAAACTGTAAAAAATTATGAGATAATCATTAATTATATCTGTAATTATATACTTATTTAGGTATTTTTTTATGACAAGTACCTAGTGGCCACTAGGTACTTGTCATAAAAAAAATACCTAAATAAGTAATGTCCTATGTACAGGGTGGAAAGGACATAGACGTACAAACTGATATCATTAGTCCAGTAAATAATTCTAGACATATACATCATAAAACTGTCATTGGTGGGGACCAATGACAGTTTTATGATATATTTCTATGTTCTCTTCTGGTGTCAAATCAAATCATGATTTTTATTTAACCCAATGAGATTTTTTTATTAATGAAGTGAATTGTTAAATTTTCAACGATCAATATCTTTGATTCAGATATAATTAATGATTATCTCATATTTTTTTCACAGTTTACCTATAATTTGATTGAATAAGGACAGTAACCATTTCTTGCTTAATAAGTTGACGGAAAATCATGATCTTTAAATAGATATTAACCATGTTCTACCCTATATAAGAAAAACAATTTTAAAATGTCGGTGTTTATAACTATTAAGTCTAAATAGGCACTTCAACGCATATTTTAGAATAGAATAGGATAGAACAGTTCTTTATTATTTTGGACTGAGAGTAGGTACATAGGCCAAGCTACCCCAATCTGCCAAATTTCTTTGATAGTTTTTCAACTTTATTACAAAAGAATATGGTTCAATTGGGAAAATTTGACAATTTGGGATAACTTGACGTGCTGGCGTCTGTACATGGTACAAATGTTGGTTGGTTGATGCCGATATTTAGGTATACAATCTAGCTTATGTTAGGCATTCAAAACAGTTTTTAAAAACATGTCATGAAAAAGTTCAGTAAATCATTCTAAATTTAAAAAAGTAACAAAAATAAAACGTTTATTTGTAAAACCTATGCGGCTACATATTCTTTCTGCACAACAATAACACTGGCCAGTTAGGAATGTAAATTAATATAAAATAAGTTACAGGTCATTCGAGCTCAGCCATACTGGCATTAAAGTCTAGTAATATACAACTTTTGCGGTGAGCACGAGAATACTGGCAGCTTTGTAGAAGATTTTTTTGCGGCGACGCGAGGGAAACTCGCCTTTAGTTAGTAGCGAAATTTATTTTATTTTATAACTAGCTGTGCCTGCGACTTCGTCCACGTTTAATTTAATAACATTTTATGAGTATTTTTTGCATAGAACCTTAATTATTTTTCTAAAATAAAAAAGTTACACCTTCTTCCACGTCAGAGATTACCTCAAACAAACCGAAAAACCGACTGATAGAAGGACATACAGACAGACACAAAAAAATAAAAATGGTTTTTTGGTAAAACTACCGTATAAACTTTCATATGCACGTAGTGAAAAGCTGTTCTTTTAACATTACAAACAGACGCTACAATTTTATTTATTTAACAGAAAAGAACATTTATTTTTAGAACGTTTGAAAAAAGGTTTTGTAAAGTATCCTTTTGACGTTCGAGTTAATTTTATTTTGATGTTTATAAAGGAGTAGTTATAATAATAGGTCTTTACCTATGAAATTGCCGTTTTGTATGAAAAAATTTAAATGAATTTTTTTCATGTATTTTTTATTTGTATTAATCGATAATCACCCATGCAATCAATGCATCTTTGCCAACGCAGTGGCAGTTTATTGATGCCCTTCTTAAAGAAATCAGCTGGACGGGAGGCAACAAATTCTTCAAAGGCATTTTGTACTGCCTCTCGGGTATTGAATTTTTTTCCCGCCAAGAAGTTATCCAAATTCTGGAAAAAGTAGTAGTCTGTAGGCGCAAGGTCTGGTGAGTAGGGCGGATGACGGAGAGCTTCCAACCCCAGTTCTTGCAACTTGGAGACCGTCTGCTGTGCAGTATGAGGTCGCGCGTTGTCGTGCAGGAGCAGCGGAGACGAGCGATTGACCAATGCTGGTTGGAGATGTGCCAGCTTCTCCATCATTGTGTTCAATTCTTCACAGTACACATCTGCAGTAATGCTCACCCCGTTTGGTAAGAAGCTGTGTTGAATCACACCGGCGCTAGACCACCAAACAGTGACCATCACTTTTCTTGGGGTAAGTTTTCGTTTAGGGCATTGTTTAGGTGCTGAACCAGGATCCAACCAACTTGCTGAGCGCTTGCGGTTATCAAACAGAATCCATTTTTCATCGCAGGTAACAATGCGGTTCGAAATTCCTTCATTTGTGTGTCTGTTGAGCAGTGCAAGGCACGTCTCGACGCGTACTTCGCGCTGGCGATCATTGAGTTCGTGGGGCACCCATTTGTCAAGCTTTTTTACCTTGCCAATTTGACGCAAATGGACCAATATTGTTTTGACGCTAACGTCGAAAGCTGCTGCTAATTCAGCCGTAGATTGTGTATCATCAGCTTCCACAATCGCCTTTAATTCGTCATTGTCGACCAAAGTCTTCGGACGACCGCGAGGTTCATTTTTCAGGTCGAAATTTCCAGAACGGAAGCGAGCAAACCAATAACAGGTAGTGCGTTGGTTTGTAGTGTTAGCTCCGTAAACGTCGTTGATGTTGCGTGCCGCTTGTGCCGCGTTGCTGCCACGACGGTACTCATATTCCATAATAACTCGAATTTTTAACGTATCCATGATGACGAAAAAGATTTAAATGCGATGAAAATGTAACACTGATCAATAAACAAATGACTACTTTTGGAAAAAAAAATCCATGTTTTTAAAATAAAATTAATTTGAAATTAGAATTCTTAGCCAAACAAAAAATATTTTGATTTGAAATGGCCAGTACTGCAGAACGGCAATTTCATAGGTAAAGACCTAATATAATTACAGTATTTTATACAGGTCCATTTTTTTTATTTATATACTTTTTTAGTTTTAGATATTTTTACGTTTGGATTTCGTGTGCGTGTCCCAAATGCTTTTCTTTCTTTCTTTATTAGGTACATACTATTGTGTCAATATACTATATAAAATGTAAAATTCGAGATTAACATAAGCAAAACGATTTTGTGACTTTTGTATACCTGTTGTTGTCGACTGTCATTTTTAGATCTTTGACAGTCGTTATTCAGAAACCTGAAAGTCTGACAACCAGTTTTGCCAAGAGTTATCGTTTTGCCTACCCAATGTGGACTGTGGATTTCTGATAAGCAGTCGCTCTAGTTGGACTGGAAGACGACCGATATTGCAAAAACGCATATGCAGATGATGATACGAATCTCCAGTAAAATACATACATACATATACTCTCGCATTTTTCCCATGGGGATAGGTAGAAACCGCAGAGCGCCACCCGCTACGATCTTTACATACTCCTGTCGCTTCGCTCACGTTCATACGTCTGGTCATACACGCACGCCGGTTGCGAGTACCACGCACCTGACCTTTTTGAAGAATATCACCAATAAGGTCAGTAAAATACTATCTCATTTTGACTTAGACGACCTATGTGGCGCAGCGGGCGAAGGTCCGCCTGCGACGCAGGAGGTTGCGGGTTCGATTCCCGCCTTGGGACAAATGTTTGTACGATCTACAAATATTTGTTCCGGGTGTTCTGGGTATTTGCTATGTATAATAAACATATCTATGTATGTAATGTATTGTATTAAGTATATCAGTCATCTAGTACCCATAACACAAGCTTTGCTTAGCTTGGGGCTAGATGATGTTGTGTGGATTGTCCAGCATTATTTTTTTATTGAATAGCCTCCTTGTTTCAGACATCCCGCCGCGTAAATCCATCCAACGTTTTAATACCAAGCGACATTAAAAAACAAAATCTGTTAAAACTATCAACTTTATCTAGAAAAATCTTCCTCGCAGCCTGCCAACTGACCCGCTCTCTAGTGTTTGCTCTGTGTGTCCACCAGCCCAGCTTGTGTGTAATTCATGGAAGTTTATCCACAATTCCCAGGCCAGCCTGTTTGTTCAGCCGATGAGAGGGGCGCTCGGTGACAGAATATATAACTGTTAACAAATGAATACCGCCTCGATATTGTTGATGCTTAAATTAGGTTTTATGATAGTTTTTATATATTTACACCTACATTTCGACAGTCGAATTACAAATGAATGCCAGTTGAATATAAATAATGTTAGTTTAAATTAGTAAGTTTATGCCTTGTTGGTCTAGTGGTCCCAAGTGCGATTCCTGAGCGTGTAGTTCTGGTTTCGATTCCTAGGGTGCGAAAAGTGTTATTGAGTGTTTCCCATAGGTAGGAATTTTCTCATCAGCAGCAAAAATGTACATAACATATATTGTTGGCTTGTTTATGTAAATTACTTGTTTTTTTGTAATGTAAATTAAATGAGGACTATCTGAATGGCCTATACATTAATCTTTAAGCCCTATTTGGACTACTTAATTTTTGAAACACGCCAATATAACCGAAAGGGAAGGGCAGAGCACCCGGTACATTTTTGAAAAGATTTTAAAATTGTGGTTAAGGCGTCGTACGTCGCTTCTCATGCACGAGGTTTTAGATTCAAAGCCGGGCAAGTACCAATGTGACTTTTTCGATTCACATATACTTTATAAGTTTCTTTTAGACATCAGTGACATCGATGATGGAAAACATCAAGAGGAAAACTGGACTCAATAATGAATATAAGTCTGTAATCCCAAACCCACCTTGAAAAAGCGTGGTGATGAATGCTCGTGCTTTCTCTGTATGAAAAGAGACCTTTGCCCTGCAGTGGGACAGTAACAGGCTGGTACTATTATTGTTATTTATTAATATTAAAAATAAGTAAGAATAAAACCGATTACCAACCCAGCAGAAACCCTTTACACTCACAGTGCAAAACCTAAAGACTTATGTAACTAGTCGAATTAACACGTGAAGCTCGTATTAACAGCCATTAAGCAAATTGGATGCTAATTCAAGTAGTGTTCTGCCGGTATTACTGGAATGCCGTGTACAGATTTGAGATATAAGTATCAAACCATGTTCAGCGAAATATACGTCTTACTGAATTTAGATCAATCATCAATCGCGAAGCGTTTCGTCGACTCTTAACGATACCAGAGGGCTGGCCTTTTTTTAGCCAAAGAATCAGCATTGCCATTCAACGTAGCAATGCTGCCAGACTACTGGGCAATTTTCCCGTTGACAGCAATGCTGATGAATTTTTTCGATGCCCTGTGATTATTTATTTTATTTTATTTCTTCATATATTAATAGTTGTATCGTTTTAAAGAAATAAAAAAGAAAATCATCAATGTCGAATATGTTAAAGAAGTTTATAAATAGGTAGTGCAATAAAACAATGATAAGACCTGGTGTCTTGTATGGATCAGGATGTTGGGCCATAACAGGGATGAATGAGAGGCAGTTGTGTGCAGCTGAGATGAGAATCCTGAGGGGGGTGTGTGGTGTTACGTGAATGGATAGAATAAGAAATGAAAATGTAAGAGAAAGTCTGAAAGTAGCGCCTGTGACTGAGAAGATAAACGAAGAACCTGTGTAGAAATGGGTTGTCATGGTATGGGCATGTGATGCGAAGGAATGAGGACGATGTTTTGAGGAAAGTTTTGGATTGGAGGGTTACAAGAGTAGAGGAAGACCAAAGAAACGATGAATGGATTCTGTGAAAATCATATGCCTAGGTGTATTTTGGGATGACAATAAAAAGATAAGTATGGAAGAAGAAGATATGCTGCGACGACCACAAATAAATTGGTATAAGGGCAGGAGGATGACGATGATGATGAGATGTCCAAGTTGTCTAAAATTAAAAGTTATTCGTTGGATAAAGGCTTCAGAAACATTATCCCAATGGTGTGCAATTTACAGATCTTACGTCGGCGAAACTGTACGTGGATAAACACAATGAAAGGTTCAGAAACATCAGTATTATTCAGCATATTTCGAAACTATAGACCTTATATATCGAAGTAAAAATTTTGCTCTCGTAAATATTAACACCTTAACTGCCAGGAAACAAGACACAATAGAAAATGTATTGTGATTGAATTTAAAAAAAAATGATTTGGCGCACAATGAGAATGGATGCAAAATCGAAACTTTTAACCGATAAGCTACGTATGAACATAGCTTATCATAGATTATACATCATTATTCGTAGCATAGATTATATTCTCGATGGCTATGATAGCTGCCATAGAGAAAATAATCAAATTAAATGATGATTATCGAGAAAAAGAGACGTTACCTAAGGAAGGTAAAGTTGAGCCTTCGGACGGCATTACGAGATTGCGGAGCGTAAGCACGGATTGGAGATAAAAGTATCAAACTATGTTACGTGCGCGCCACTTTACTGCAAAACTTATGTGGGTTAGACTCGCGCTGAAAGGGTATCTGATTCTCTTCTACCTACGAATTCGGAAAGTGTATTAAAAAGCATAGTAAATTGTCTGTGGCCACGAATTCATCCGCGTTTAATTTCACAAAATTTCATGGGTATAATTTTTTTGCGTAGAATGCTTATTGCGAAATGCTAATTTTCTTTTCTAAAATAAATGTAGTAGTCTTATAACATTAGCTTCCTGCTAGTAAGTCGTAAGTTCCATCAAAATCAGTCCAGTAGTTTCGTAAATTAGGCAAAACAAACAGACATACAAAAACAATATGTTTATTTGTCATATGCATTCAGTAAAAACCTGTTATTTACATTACAAACAGATACTGCCAGTTTTTTTTTTACAGTTACATTTGGTCTAAATGACAAACAGGGAATCTCTATCGTAGGCTTCGTTTAAATCATAGAATGTGCAGCTTGTAGTGCATGCTGGGTACGTAAAAAAGTTCAGACATTTCCTGTGAAGGGGCTCCACACTGAGCTTGATTTAGGATCAAAACGATGTTAAAGAACAAGTTATCATCATAAACTGTGATCAATTTTTGAAGCCTCTGTCTCACCTACCGAAAAGGCTTCCATATCCTTTCGATTTTCTCTATTTTGTTTGTTTTATTGTCGCATCTCCCCAGCATTAATAGACCCAGATCGTCTCCTTTGAGGGTCTCGTGAGTGACGACCTTAGCCTAAGCGTGAATTAACATATACAATTATTTTAAGTTCATTAAGCAGATCCCTTGACGTTACAAACATTAGTATGTTAAGTTCAACGTCTGCTAATGCCAGCTCTTAAAACTACAGACTGGGCTATAAGGGCGAATATGCGTCCGTGGATAAGGACCTTTGTAAAAGGAATATAATCCCTATACAAGATTATGAGCTAAGAACGGCTGCTCCAACTTTTGGGTGTAAAGCACGTACTTAATGATGTACTGTTAGCACCTAAAGAGCTGCCTGGCTGGAGGCCTTAATTTTAATTAAGCCCCCCACAGGAAAGTTCGGTTGAGCAGTAAATATCCCTAAAGGATAAACTGCGAGATGCCCATTCCAATCAAAAAACACCTAAAGAGGGGTTTTGTTAAGATAGTTCGTGAATGTACTTGAGTAAGGGAAGCCTTCGACCCTAGTAAAACTTATAAAAATAACAAATATTGCTGTAGTATTTAGCAACTAGATGCATCAAACAGAACAGGAAGGATAACACCATATCGGTGTGTCATCCTGAGTTGCTTTTCTTTACTTACCGTCTTTACTATTGCATCAATATATCGCGCATTTTTCTCCATCTGAAATTTCTCAGTAGCAGCCCAGAAAACAAGATTGCTGCCTGGTAGATAATATAGCCAATAGGCTCGCCCCGTATAACATCGGAAGCGAAATATGGGTGCTTCTCTGCGTAAGCTTAACACCAGGCCTGTATTCTGATAGTCTATCCGTCTTTTTGTCTGAATGTAGGTATGTTTGAGTTCATCTCTAAAACGGCTGAACCAATTTTGACGGGACTTTCACTGGCAGATAGCTAATGCTATAAGGAGTCACTTAAGTTACTTTTATTTTGCAAAAAGTATTATGGCGCAATAAAATAAAAACCATGTTTTGTTTAATTCCACGAGGACATGTCTCGGGACCAGCTAATCAATAAATATAACTATACAAATTCTGTGGTGTTGGTTGACTATCTATGAGTAATGAGTTAATAATAATCAGTTTAAAAACCACATCTAAACCGCGAAAGCGTCCACAAACGAGAAATAATATTTATATTAAAATACTAATCAGGAGTGTACAACGCCAACGTATTCAATATTCATACGAAATATTATTTCGGTAAATTAACTATTTTCCAACGATCCATAACATATGTAGGTCTGGGATACGAGAATTGAACTTAATTGTTTTACAAACATTGTAGAGCGGACATGGATTTTTCATTTTTTTGAACGTTGTTTTGCTACAAAACAACAATATATAGAATGTACTGAAAAACATGAAATACGTAGAAAATATCGAACGATCAAAAAAAGAAAGGGTAGGAGATCGAATTCCCAATGGAAATTATGGAATATCTAACATTCTACCCAATACTCAATAGATCATTGTGTAAGTGAAAGAAGCTTATTTATGACTTTTTCTCGATTACATTTTCTTTCAATGTCTGATTGTACTAAGAAATGTTTCTAAGAAAATATATGGAAATACTACGAAAGCTGCAAAGCTACTTTTGGGGCTCTTTTTGATATGAGTTTTATTCAATATAGGTAGGTATATATTCAACGGTAAGAGCTAGGTACGAATTCTTAATAAGATTATATACCTACTTATGCAGTTGTTGTTTGACAAAATTTCGATAACATAAACTCAGAGTCATGAATACTTATATATATTTTCTTGTAATATTTAAAAGCGGTACACTTTAAGTTTAAAATATTCATATTTACATATCAAACATAATCTGTAATTGCACCTCAAATATTCTTATAGGTAGGCGATCTCACTCGTTTTTGTACTTAGGCTTTAAGCATTCGAACCTTCTTGGATGTCTATAAGTGTCTGATAGATCGATGAAATAAACGCTTATACATATTTAGAGTACGATTAATGTATTTATGAAATTGGGAAAACACAGCACTAAAATTAAATGCTCCAATTTTTTCACTATATTGAATTTTCTTTGACCAGAACTACCTACTTAAACTGAGGATGCTGTAGACAGTTGTGAGCTGTAAGGCAGTCGGCATACGTGTAATATAAAAGTAACTTTATCTAGGAATAAATCCAATAATTTATTTAAAGTGCTTATCCCGTACCTCTGGGACCAGTAAGGTCAGTAGAGTAATTAATTACTTGTACTCGTATACATCAGTTATTTTGTATCCATCTCAGCCATTTACCCATCAACCCGGTTTCTACTCACAACAAATATATTATATTATTAATAAGTACATGAGATTTGACTCGACCCCTGTCAAGACATCAACAATTTTGATAAAAATCCACTTGCTCCCATTTCTATCCAAAGTTATTGGTAGGTTATCAGATCTGTGCAAGTTCCTTATTGGAAGCATGTCAAACGGGAGGTGTGACGGGTCGCGGAAATGTCAGGGTCTAAGACATCTTGAGACATCTGCCACATCGTTCGGGTGGAGCGTTACTTGCAGCGGTAAAAGGGGCGCTATTTTAAAGTCTTTTTGGAAGTGACCTCTCTGTTGAATGTAACATAAGCTTTGAATGGAAACGGCGGCCAACAGCCCGAATTTTACGATAACTGTGACAGTATGTATTTTGAAAACAGTGGCGTAAAATGTTAGCAGAAATAGTGAGTGTATTTTTACGATACAGATTTTTAGACCAATGAAAATATACAGGTGAAGATTGTTATGATGAATTGAGCACACATTTTTGTGTTAATAAAAGATGGATCTATAGACGAACACTCACGTCTTTATAAACGATATCATGGTGGTAAGTCAGTTAAATTATGATATTGTCTTCTTTTCCAAAATCGTTTGCAATTAGAGCGCACCTTAATCGTTGTACAGCTGTCCTCTATCTTGATTCGGAAGATCTACGGTTTAATTAAATTATTTGATTAACACAGTTTTAGCTGTAATGTGATTGATATCATCAACTAGTTAACACCAAGAGATGGGAAGCGTGTATTCATGATCGTTGTTAAACAGCTGAAAAAATGATTGCGAAGTCTTGTTGTAGTTCTACGAGGTCAGTCCTAATAACGTCTGCAGAAGAAAGACTAGCTAGTTATCAAACGCTCTGATAGCTGATTTCTTATCTGAAGTAATATTTTAATAAAAAAAGAAGAAATATTTGTTTGTTTTTATGCTTATTAGTAATGGATAAACTCAGAAACTAGCCGATTTTTTTAATTCTTTCACTTACAGTAAGCTACATTACCAGCGAGTAACAGAGGCTATATTTTATGGTTAAAACTATGCATAAAAGGGGTTGAGAGGATGTTTAAGTTCAAAGGGAAATGTACGAAATCAACGCGGACAAAGTCGTGGACGAAGTGCTAGCAACAAATAATCTTGTTCCTCTGTTGTTGTAGACGTAGACTGACCATATTTTAATTCGTGTGATTTATTGCATCACCACTGGTCGCAAAATGGTGAAGGAAATCCTCGTGGGAAATTTGCATGTCCTAGAACCAAAGCTTCGGCAGCATATATGACATCCACCAATCCTCACTTGGCCATGTGGATCGAACATGCTCCACTTCCATAGACAGGCGGCCTAATGACCCTAGAGTAGGGAATGAGTGATTACATACTGATTACGCTTACGCTTACTTAGACATTCATTTATATCAGCCAAAAGACTTTCTTCCTTCTTCTGGCTCTACTACGATCGGTCCAGCTTATGTAGACTAACTGCCAATAAGGCCTCTCATTGTAACACCCTGCCTAGCTCTTTAAGCTATTGTATTTGCGTTTTTATAGTGTAACATAATTTTCACCTCTTTAGTTGTTTTGCCATCACTGAAAATATACAATATCTTTTGTTGTTACTCTTTCATTCACATCTGATCGACAGAAATCACAAAGTCAACGAAAACGAATCAATAAACCTATACCGAAACAGAAAATTACATTGCCTGAATAGTTGGCTCCCTTCAGGACTTTTCATCGTGATTAATGAGAGAGTTTCTACTTTCAGTTAATATGATCACGAGTGGCACGAAACAAAACGACTTCGAAGACTACTTACTTTCGAAGTTAAGAAGTTACGGTGTCGAAGTAAATTCTTTGTCGAATTGTTGGGAACAACACATGAGATGTTGTTACAGACATTGGAGATAAAATTAATTTGTAGCTGTGTTTAATTTTCAACTTTTTGAAGTGCTGTTTCGGAAATTCCTTCATTCTAACGAGTAGAAGATAAAATTAGGTGTTCTACAAGTATGCTCTTAGTCGAAATTCGCTCAGGTTTGACAAACAAGATAAAATATAACAGAGAGGAGAGGTGCACTGGAACTGGGCACAAATTCACAATCCGGGCTGTTACAGATTGAAAAATCCAATAACACATTGCCCGACCTCAGACCTCATGTTTAGCAGTAGCACTTGTAACCGACCAACAAGGCAAGTTGTGTGACAAGGCAGTCACACAGAGTCAACAAGACAATTGTAGAGAATTTTAAAGACATTGGAATTACGTAGGTAAATTAAAAAATTAGAAGCCCAGTTTCGTGGTTGAATTTAACGGAAATTTTATTTGTGGAAGAATAAAATAGGTATACTATTAATCAAAGCAAATGTCAAGAGCGGCACCGCTCCCTAAAGAATTTTGTGTCAAACATTTTAATGAAAATCCAACAAGCATGTTAAACACAAGAGGTATCTCTAATTCTAAAGGTTATCCGATTGCACGCTTAACAAAATCGAATGAATTGTTAAAACATAAAACAGATAAGGAACAAAGACCGCTAAGTTTTATTGAGATTACGAAGGTCCTTGTTTAAGCCTTTCTGTGCTTATCCGCGTTGCTAGCTGCTATAAATAACACTTCTACGTTCGTATACGTTTCCTTTCGGCAGCTAAGGGTTGGAGTTAAGTTTTTTACGTAAGACCTGGGTTTTTTGCAGTTATTTTCGTTATCTGGAATAAGTTTTCTTTTAGGTATTTTGCTCCTAATAAAACACAGCATTCCACTACAGTAAAGTAATGTAAATTAATGTCTAATAATGAATATAAAACACACAAAAAACGCATTAAAATTGGGCTATTCCTTTGGGCGCTAACACAGACAGATAGTCAGAGAGAAACTCTGAACCACTCAAAAATACACTCACGTTTAACTTATAAAATCTCTCTTTTTGCATCGGGGATAAAAAATTGTATAAGCGGACCTACGCTATTAGGAAAATCAATCTTTATTATTTTCTGAAAATGCAGTACTTGGATGACCTTTCACTTGACTTTGTACTTATTATCTGCCTAGCCATTTCCCAAGTTTGTTCGAGTTGGCTTAACGACTGCTAACTATAAAATAATAAAAAAATATAAATTACACCAAGGACGAACGGCTTTCCGAGCCATAGAGGGGTAGATATGTAATGGATGATCACCCATCCACGAACCGAACTCAGCAAGCGTAGCTTAACCTTCGATTGACCCATGTGACTGTTATTATGTAGCCACAAAGTAATCTTAATTTCATATGCTTTACGTATGTGATGTGATTGTGTAGAAACTAAATCTAATGGTGTTAACTTCATAAATATCAACTCGTATTAATATACAATTTTATATGAAATTGGTTGTTCTCATTTCTAATTAAACCTATGAATAAATCAATACGAAATTACCTATGGAGTAACTCGCGTGCGAATCACGCACGCGATGTAAACAACAGTAACTCTTGGTACTATAAAGGGTTTGATAGAAATGAGATGTATTTAAGATTCGGAGTGAGGGGAAGTGATTTAGCTGGTGGATTTTTGACTAGGGATGTCCAATGTGGAGGGAACGGAGGCCTTGAAACTAAAAAATATATTAATTAGTAGTTTTATTAATTTCTCGACGACTGATCGACACTTCGCGTGACCAGAGGCTCTTTCTTTGCCCAAATAATTAGTATTGCCATCGAACGTAGCAATGCTGCCTATCTTTTGGGCACGTTTCCAGATGACAGCGATGCGGAGGAGTACTTTGACGCCTGAGTGTCTTGGCCAGCTTTTTTTATTTTGTTAGTAGTATATTTGTAAGATTAACAAATATTGAAATAGGAAACAGTAAAGTCACAAAAAACAGTATTGGGACATGTTCGCCTTCTAGGCAATTCCTTGGTGGCTCACAAATTTTACCAGTTCTTCTTAACAGTTGGTATCTTGTATACAGTAATACCTGTCGGGCATTACAACTGTGTCCTTGTTCTAATGGTTGCAAGCGATACTGCTGGGCATAACGTACTGTGTAGGATTTTCAGGACGGCCGAAGTGTTCTTGGGGTTTTATCTAGAATTTCTTAGTAGCAGCCGGAGTCTGGATTTGTGTCCGGTATAGGCTCGCCCTCGATTTTTTTCTTCTTGGAATGGGCATCTCGCAGTTTATCCTTCAGGGATATTTACTGCTTAACCGAACTTTCCTGTGGGGGGCTTAATTAGAAATTAAGGTCTCCAGGCAGGGGTTCGCCCTCGATAACATGGGACTTAATCATAGCTCGTAAATAGTAGGTGTACTATAGGTTCACCTCGGCTTGATCCTTCGGAGAATACAGATGTCCTCTGATCTCCATCATATTCAAGGGCCTTCACTCATCAATTGCAGCCGATTTCCTCTATTAGACCTCTGTTACAACTCCGTTAAAAACTAGCGAAGGTACGATTTCTGGCAGATGTTCTGCATTTGTGAAGACGAAAGCGAGGTTCCATTACATCCCTAGTTTCGACTTTGGGAAACTCATTATAGGGGCTTAATTTGCGGTCATAGGGTTATCGTTTAGATAGGCGACCGGAATCGATTTATAGTTGGAGTGGCAATTGAGTCCTTATCTCTTGACAGTGTACATAAACGGGAGATTGGCTAACTCTATATCCATTTGTTTGAAAGCTTAATTACGTAAAAGATGCGATTATGAGTCAAAGGAAAAACACAAAATGAATATATTTTTCTGTAATGTGAGAAGCTTTTTTAGGATCTCTGACGATTTAACCTATCGAGAATACATGATATTGTATAAGGGGAAAAACCACTGATACTTATACTTAATGATCTGCCTATCCCTTTCCCAACCATGTTGGGGTCGGCTTCCAGTCTAACCGGACGCAGCTGAATACCAGTATTTTACATGGAGCGATTGCCTATCGACCTCTACAACCCAGTTACTAGGCAACACACCCTATTAACCCATTTGATAAGACTAGTTATTTTTCATTACTTCTTTGTTTTTTTTTGTTTTCGATGTTTTGTATTGTCATTGTGTGCCTGAGGCTGTGCTAAATAAATATTTTTTCTTTCTTCTTTTCTTTTCACTCAATCCTATGATATATGACCAAATATGGCATGCCATCCAACCATGCAGAGACTGAAATAAACTTGCTGAATTTAGAGCCGTTAAAATACAAAGGCTCGGCAGTACCTATATGCAGTATCTGACTTTTTAGAACCGTAAATATTTCAACATACGCCACACAAACCATTAGATTCATGGATACGTCACATAAAACCCATGCTTTACGAGGTTCGTTCTAATACTCTGTTTTTTATTGCGACGAATATGTTTGTTCTGGTATATGATAACTATACGTTTGTGTTTTTGAGTGACAAAGTATTGTTGAAATGGCATCTTTACGTCTACTTACGTACTGGTAAAACAGGGTGAATAGAAATACGGGGGTGAGTAGAAACAAAATTTTCAAGGGAATTTTCAGGTAATTTCAATATTATTTGTTGCAAAAAATATTCATTTCAAATTAATAGAAACAATTGATTTTGGGTTTCAATGGGTTTTATAAAATACAAAGATTTTATAAAACCGTGGATAACTAACGTGAAGATCCCCTTCAAAGTTTCGTTTCTACTCACCCCTGCGTTTTTATTCACCACGTTTACGGTACTGTTTTACTTTTTACAGGGTGGAAAGGATATCAACGTACATCCTGATTGGAGACAGCCGGCAAAAATTTTCGTCTGCTTTTTACTGCATGTTTTACTCAAAACAGTAAAGGATAAGAGATAGTCTATTCTATTCTATTCTAAAAAGTCATGTGAAAATTATCGACCCAATGAGACTTTTTATTAAAAAGTTAAAATTTTACGTCTCTCATTAAAAATGTAATTCTGGTTAGGGTTTATGCCAGAAATTCCAACTGAAAAATCCGCACCAGTGGGTTTTTTTTTTTTTTTTTTTTTTAAAACTTTGCCCCGCACTAGGAATTTCTACTGTGTCGTGGGTGCGTTTACAAACATTTAAAGTCACATACACAAACAGCCAGACCCGGAACAACTACCTGTAGGCCATACAAATATTTGTTCCGTGTGGGAATCGAACCCACGACACGTGGCGCGGCAGTCGATCGCTCAGCCACTGCGCCAACCGTGCCGTCATTATGCCGTGCCGTTATTGTTCCTTTTTATTCCAGAAATCCCCACTAGTTTAATAAACTCGGCCTAGTGAGGACTTTAGGAAAAATAAGTGTAACACTGGTGGGGATTTGTCAATGGAGACTACTGAAATAAACTTTGGTTAGGTACATATCAATGATTAGAGAAATAAAAGCGTAATGTTGTGTGTACTGTTAAGAATCAGAACACCTCTCTGTAAAAGAGAGGTTCATAATCCATCACGCAAGCCCAGTATGTGCTGGATGTAAGTTTAATGTTAGCGCCCAAACTCAGAGGATTGCTCCGATCTTCCCCGCCACAACTTAAATAAACAGCTCAGTCATAAAAAAAAGACTGACTCGTTGGTCTAGTGGCCCCAAGCGCGACTGCTGAGCGTGAGGTCCTGGGTTCGATTCCCCGGTCGGGCATAGTGTTATTGAGTTTTTCCAATGGGGATGTTCTCATTACCGGTCTGTAGTCTGAATTCTGAAAACCGGTTAGTGGCAATAGGATCAACCCGTATTACATGGGACTTACACAGAGATGGCAAAATGTGGGTGTTACCATAGGCACACCTCTGCCCTACCCTTTTGGGAATACAGGCGTGATGTTATGTTAAAATACACACACAGAACGGCTAATATTTTAGCTGTGACTGACTAAAATCGCATTAGGCATTCTGTTGACCATATCGCGTGACAAAAAACAACGGCTCAGCTAAAACAACATGGCACGGGTAGGTATTAAATCGCGAAGTACGGACCACGGGACGTCCAAACAACATGAAATTTGAATAATCCGCCCCTCCTGTCCCACACTGAACAGAGAATAGCGGCATTATAACATATTACATTTCTGCTCAGTGACGTCATATGTTTCGAGTATGTAGTGTGTTACACGAAATATTTGGTATCTACGAATATGTTTAAGTTATGCCGGTTGGATGCTGGCCCATGGCTGAGTTATGAGGTTAAGCTACGCATGCAAAGGTCGATCTGGGGACGGACGACCATCCATTACATGCCAAGACCCCTCAGTGTCTCGGAAAGCACGTTAAGGGGTTGGTTCCCACTAGTTAGTAGATCTGTTACGGGTAGCCGAAATTCCGCAAGTCTAACAACCACTCTTACCAAGGGAAGTCGTTTTACCCAGTAACTGGATTGTGGAGGTCAGACGGGTAGTCACTCTCTGTAAAATATATGTATTCAACTGCATCAGTTTAGACTGGAAGCCAGCCCCAACTTAGTTGGGAAAGGCAGATGACGATGATGATTGGACGACAGAGGCGCGTGGAGACAGAATGTCGTTGTAGCCAAATTCACAGTGTACGACGTGAACTTAATTCTGGTCATATAATTATACCAGTTAGATTAATGAGAGACAGAGCCTTACCCTGTCTCAATGGTATTACTGATAAAGGAAAGTGTGAGGATGCCGGAATACCAGTCTACTAGTAACACAGAAGAGTTAGAAACCACAAATCCAAAAGTCTTCAGATATGCCAGATTACTGCCCGTGGGATTTTATCCCAGGATAGACAGCCACATAATAAAAAAAAACATTAGGTATTATTCGAATGACGTCATGGCTTCAGTAACCAAAAGAGACGTGCGACGCTGCTGGTTGTTAGGTAACAAGGCTTATGATTTCTTCGAGGAAAAAATCAACAACAAACATCAAAAAATATCAAAAAGCCTTCAATAATAACAAGGATGAGATGGAGAAAGTGTCTTCAATGAAATTTGAATAATCCATCTTCTTGTTACGCGGACGACGGGACGAAGAATAACAACGTATTATTTCACAGTTGCTCTTTAGGTACTAGGAGTGATGGAAATTGTTTTGACAACATAATTTTATTTACTTCGCTTCTTATCGAAATAACATTTATTTATTTGGTTTTTTGAAGGCTTATCAACTAAATACATACAAAGGAGGCTGGATCATTATGCCCAGCACGGTTGACGTAAAAGTTACATCAATTCGAACGATTAAAATTCGAAATTCAAATAGCACAATAGTGTTGATGATATTTTTTTTGTGTATGTCGTGTAGATTATTAAAAAATATTGGACACGTATTTTCTGTATTTTTACGTAATGGAAAGAGACGAAACAGACGTGTTGCTAGGGAGTTTGTTGCGTGACTTCTTCTTCCTAGTATAACCACTAGGAAATTATGAAGGATGGGCGTTTTGGGGGACTGTCATAAGTTAATTGTGACGTTCAAAAAGTAATTATTTTGAAATTTGATTTTGTTTTTATTTATACATTGAATTAAAATGTGGCATTACGTCACGCAGATGTAGATTTTAAGTTTACTAGTTACGTAGCGAGCCCCCGTTCCCCAACTTTAATGCGTTTTATCTTAGTAATTTTTGATTTCATAATAAAACAAAAATACGTGTCTAAAATTTGTTTGTTACGGACTAAGGCCTGATCTTCCAATAGCCGGATAATTTTATCTGTAGAATAAAAATGGCGGTTTGAAATATTTTCTATACAAAAGCTGTCAAACCACCATTTTTATTGCTCGGATAAAAGCTATCTGATTGCTGTAAAATCAGCCCTAAATGTATTCTTTTTTGTTATCTACGAATAATATAATTTGCTCTTAATAAAATCCATTGAACTGCCTTGCCGCCAGTGGGTGCCGTGCCCTCATGTCTAAATGCCCTAAATAATCTTAATCCGATCCAGTATGGCCTTTGCTCCCACGAGCGATGCCCCAGCCAAGGTTCGCATCCCACAGGGGGTACCCATTGCGAGTAGTCACTTAGTTGTTGTATGCCCCGGCTGGAGGCCTTAATTAAATTATTTTATTAAGGCACCGCAGAATAGTATAAGTAACCAACTGAAAACCTTGCAGGTCGAGCTCCTAGGATATACGCAGCATTAACCAACAATCTTCGGAGTAATTATACTTTTTGTTGTAACTTAAATTAAAGAATTTAGATACTTGCGAGATCTCAAACACGGTAAAGCAGCCAGTTCCGCCACCATATTGCTGATTGACTCATAATTTTATCGAAAACCTACTTACTTTTTTCTTTCAACTGGTGACGATATTTGAAAATCATCTTCATCTGTCTTTGGACTCGGTTTGGACCCAGTCTAACTAGATGCAACTGAATACCAATATTTTACATGGAGTCACCGTCCGCCCATCTGACCTCGTGGCTCTTCGTGCCTCGGAAAGCACATTAAATAGTCGGTCTCGGTTGTCATTATTTTGTAGATCTTTAACGGTCGTTACGGGTAGCTAAAAGCACGAAAATCTGACAACCAGTCTTACCAAGGGGTATCGTGTTGCCTAGTAACTGGGGTGTGGAGGTCAGATAGGCAGTCTCTCCATGTGAAATTCTGGTATTCAGCTGCATCCGATTAGACTTGAAGCCGACACCAGCATGGTTGGGAAAAGGCTAGGCATATAATGTATGTACATATGTGATGTGAATGTGTAGATACTTAATCTAATGGTTTTCCTCATACATATTAATTCGTATCAATACACCATTTAATATGGAATTGGTTGTTCTCATTTCTAATTAAACCTATGAATAAATAAATACGAAATTACGTACGAGTACTCGTATGTACTCGTAGTTAATCCGCACGTGAGGTAAACAAAAGTTATCTTGGTATTCTAAAGGCTTTTGATTTATATTTTACCTTGAGCCCTTTTGCGGTAGGCACCTAAAATAAAACTTTTTTGCAAAGAAAGTCAATTGTTTTTTTTTTTAAGTGTGTTGATTTTTTTTGCGAAATAGTTTTTAGTTTGCGCTCTTTTAGTGGGTCATTATATAATTTATTAGCCTAATGTCAACAACTCATTACCTTTTGCAAAAATCCAGTAGGTAGGTGAATCATGAATCAATCATCCCCTATTTTCTATACTTAGGGGTGGATTTATTTTTAAAGTTTCAATAGGACCAACTTTGAGGTACATAAATATTCTATCCAGTAAACAAATAATTATTGAAATCGGACTATTCTCTAAAATAATAAATAATAATAATAATAAATAATGCTGGACAATCCACACAGCATCATCTAGTCCCAAGCTAAGCAGAGCTTGTGTTATGGGTACTAGATGACTGATATACTTAATACAATACATTACGTAGATAGATATTTTTATTATACATAGTAAATACCCAGAACACGCGGAACAAATATTTGTAGATCGTACAAACATTTGTCCCAAGGCGGGAATCGAACCCACAACCTCCTGCGTCGCAGGTATATATATGCAGACAATACATGAAACAAAATATACTTTTGGAATTTAGAACCTACTCCTTTAATTCAGTTGAAAATAATATTGTTTACAATATGACGTAATCAATCATGGCGATCAACGCTATAGATATTTTAAACACCACCTAAATCTAAGCTCATTATTCCTAAGAAGAAAAAAATAACAAGTTGCTTCAACGAACCTCTCATATCTCGCCCTCACTAAAAACAGAAGCAAATATCTCAATACATTATTATCTTCGATCTTTCTGCTTCAGAAATATTCTATTTTACGCCTTATTTATTTTGTATATGCCTATAACTATGGCCGTAGCATATTGCTATAAATTATAAGATGGCAGCGTATTTTATCAGTAACATATAAAATACTAGCTGTCATATAGTGACTGTATTTATTTTCTACTTCTTATTTATTTCGTCTGGTCTTCTGCCTGAGTTAATAATAAAGAAAATGCTATAAATAACACAATTTAACGCTTCTTTTGACCAAACGGCATAAATGTAACGTTTACACGTACGTATAGTGGGTATGCTATGCGTAAAAAATAGACGAAGGGGGACCTTCGTCTATTTTTTGGTCCCATGTAAGGCCTGGACTCCACCAAAGCGGAGACGAGAAGAGGGGAGAAGAGATGTGTTATAAAGCACCAATAGAATTTCGTGATTTAAACTAAGCAGAGACGGAAAGTGTAAATAACGACATTCTGATTCTTTCTTTAAAAAAAAAACGTTGCCCCACACTAGGAATTTCTCCTGTATCGTGAGTGCGTTTACAAACATTTAAACTCACATAGACAAACAGCTACAACTACCTGTAGGTAATACAAATATTTGTTCCGTGCGGGGATCGAACCCACAACACGCGAGGCAGCACCCGATGGCTCAACCACTGCGCCAACCGTGTCGTCAATTCTATTGGTGGTTTCCTCACCTCCCGTCTCGTCACCGTTTTGGTGAAGTCCAGGCCTATTGTTGTGCAACTGGGCACAAAGTCAGACTCCGTGCTTGTACTGAGAAATTCTTGATCGAAAAATTAAGAGACAATTTTCCTTTTAAACGTACGACCTTGTGCATAGCAGTAGCGCTTGCGACCAAAGTGTCACAAAGCTTCAATATCAATAACAGAAGATTTCTTAATGAGAGCTGGAGGTAGATTGACCATATGTTCACATCGTGGTGTAGGAGCTGCCATTTTGAAGTTCAGTACGTTTTGTTTTACAGTATATCATAACATAGTCTAAAGACTATCCCAGACACAACCCTCCTCCTTCTTTGGTAGACTCGCCAGTTCAGGTAGTTGGTCTGGGCTGTCTTTGGTAGATTTTTGTCACAAGACTGAAATTCTAACGACCAGTCTTACTAAAGGGTATCATGTTGTTGTGGAAGTCAAAAAGGCAGTCGCTCCTCTTAAGACACTGGTATTCAGCTGCATCTGGTTAGACTGCAAGCCGCCCTTGCCGTAGTTAGAAAAGGGCAGTCAAATGATGAACTCGGTCCAAAGACTCTAAAAATCACGACCGCCATTTCCACCCCGTTTTCATATATCGAGAAAAGGCAAACACGAAAAAACAATCTCACCATCCGCAAAAGGAATCGGCGCTCGCTTCCGTTACTCTAGATTGAACAACAACGAGCCAACAAACTCATTCCGCTTTCGATCTAGAAATCCAACTTTCTACCTTATTTCCTATTTATTAATAAAGTTTTCTTGAACCAGTATAAGTTTTATAAAAATGTCTTAGTATTCCTTGAGAAGAAATCTGCAAGAAGCGACGGTCCACCACCGCAATCCTGATATTATGATTGACTATAAATAGTGTTTCTTCAGAGATATTATAATTAAATTCAGTCAGTTACAGTTCTTGCGTGTCTTGGTTTATTATGGGCGTCGCTCTCATATAGTCCATGTTTAGTTATTTAACATAACAATATCATGCCCGTATATCCTAACGGGTCAGGCAGAAGTATACCTATAGTACCTAAACCCACATGTCGTCCCATCAACCGGGCTCAAATCCAGGCTTCGCATTGCTATAAGAGAAATTCTTGACGGAGCAACCCAACACCACTTTACCCGACCCCGGAATCGATCACAGGAACTCATGCTGAGCAGTAGCGCTTGCAACCACTGCACCAACGAGGCGGTCTATATTTAAATCAAGTTATAGTATATTTTAATTTAGTGTATCTCATCATATTCAGTGGAAGCAGTAAAGTACCAGCCTATTACTGTCCCACTGCAGGGCAAAGGCCTCTTCTCATACAGAGAAGGCACGAGCATTAATCACCACGCTTGCTCAAGACGGGTTGGCGATTTCAGATTTTTATTAACTATATAAGTCCAGGTTTCCTCACAACATTTTCCTTCACCGATGTCAGTGATGTCCAAGATAAACTTAGAAAGTAGGTACATATGAATTGAAAAACTCACTTGCCCAGGTTTGAACCCACAACCTCGTGCACAAGAGGCGAGGCCTATACCACTGGGCCATTGTGGAAGCAGTAAGGCTATGGAATGCTTTGCTAGCGTCGGTAAGTAAGTTTTCATGGTGTAGAATAAAGAGGACTCTATTCTATTCTATTCTAAGTATGATTATAAATCATTTACCCTATATTTCTAAGTATTTAAAATTATCATAACCTTAGTGAGTAGTAATATCCTTTTTAAAAAGAAGCATACCTAATGGCTACGTACATATATCGCATAACGCATAGAAATAAAACATAATTATATATACAAATAGGTATAATGAGGGTATAATAACAGTTAATTAACTGATTAGGTAGCTTATATGAAGGCGGGTTGACAACCTAACGACTTGAATCGATCCAACTCTAGACCATAGTGACTGCAAATAGTTCACTATTAATCAATTTTCTACTGAAAAGCAACGTGTTTAACAAAGGAAAATCGGTATTTTTTTTATACCTTCTACATCTAGCTTTAGTTCGTTGAAAGCCCTGATTCCAACCATGATTGAATCAACTTCCAGTCTAAATAAATGCAGCTGAATACTAACATTTCATATGGAGCGACCGCCTTTCTGACCTATAAAACCCAGTTACTGGGCGGTCAGACCCGTTGTCAGAGTTTCGGGCGTTTGATTACCCGTGGCGACCGTTAAAGGTGTCAAAGTGTGTAAGTAGCAGCCTGGAGCCTGGATTTGAACCTGGTAGATAGCAATAGACTTGCCGCCTAAAACTGGCGAAACTTTGGTGTACCTACTATAGGTACATCTCTGCCTAACCCATCGAGAAAAATAGAGGCGTGATGTCATTTTATGATCCTGGCTACCTAACAGCACGAATCAATATTCGATCTAATTACATTATCTAGTCGCGTCAACTACGTCACACGCTTATCGCGATGCAAATCAACCAATCGGTGACAAGTAGCTAATCCATTTAGGGCGATTGGTAGAACCGAGTGCTATTTGTGCTATTACTACTGGATTTATTTAAAATATATTCCATAATGCCACGTTGATGAGTATGGGATTTAGGGTTGTTGTCATCAAGTATCGATATTGACATAATACTCGTATAATTAAATAAATAAATAAATAAAATAAATAAATAATGCTGGACAATCCACACAGCATCATCTAGCCCCAAGCTAAGCAGAGCTTGTGTTATGGGTACTAGATGACTGATATACTTAATACAATACATTACATAGATAGATATTTTTTATTATACATAGTAAATACCCAGAACACCCGAAACAAATATTTGTAGATCGTACAAACATTTGTCCCAAGGCGGGAATCGAACCCGCAACCTCTTGCGTCGCACCTTCACCCGCCGCGCCACTAATTGTACATATTTTATCGATAATAGGGATGTGTCCTAGGTTAAAATATATTAAGTCTATTTAGTCCGTCAGTAAGATTACCAAAAAATATTGGACACGTATTTTTTGCTTACTTAATTAAATAAAAAGTGACAATGATATAGCACGTCAAAGTTCAGGAGAAGGGGCCTGTGACGTCACGCCGTGCTACACTTTTAACGGAAAGTGTAGCACGGCGTGACATCACGCGCAATTTCAACGCAGTATATCGTCATCATTTTTGGTTTACGTGACAAAAGAAAAAATACGTGTCTAGTATTTTTGAGTAATCCAACTTTCTGACCAATCAGATTTTTTAAGGACACTGCCCTATTATTAAATGTAGGAATTGTTTTCGATTTCAGTATAACCCACAAATAAATATATGTTATATCAATATGCTACCATAGACTTGTCCAAAATATATTCGTCAAAAATATCCGTTGAACTCATTCTTTTCTAGCAAGGGTAATACATATTTTGTATATTTATATATTTTTCGGCAATTATATACCAGACATTTTTCATACGCTTTCAACACTCATAATTTTATATCGATACATCGAAACATTTAATATTATCGCACAAACATATCGACATATCGAATGAAAAACATCGATTCATGCCTAATGAAATTAGCAGATGTATTTTGATATATTTTGATTTGATCCCTGTTTGATTCATAGATTAATTATACATGATACGGGAATTAATTTGAAACCTATTTGTTTTGAGGTGGATAACGTTAGAATAATTATCGACTTAATTAGGTTCGTTGGTACTAACGCGAGTCCAGTTTATTTTTACTAAATTAGACTTCTGTAACGAATAACGTAGTTATTACAATACTTGATGCTTGTGTTAAGATAAAACAACACACACACACACAATACACACGTGCCTACGTACACAGGCACAACACACATGCACAATACACACAAAACAGGCGGCATGAGGTCTTAAAATTATTAGTAAGACAACAACGACATGTGTTTTACTAATACTAGGATAACAGATTTCTAAACGATATTTCTAAAATTAAAAGTAAAACTTTTAATTTTAGAATAAATAAATAATAAATAAATAATGCTGGACAATCCACACAGCATCATCTATCCCCATGCTAAGCAGAGCTTGTGTTATGGGTACTAGATGACTGATACACTTAATACAATACATTACATACATAGATATTTTTATTATGCATAGCAAATACCCAGAACACCCGAAACAAATATTTGTAGATCGTACAAACATTTGTCCCAGGGCGGGAATCGAACCCGCAACCTCCTGCGTCGCAGGCGGATCTAGCCCGCTGCGCCACATAGGTCGTCATTAGAATAGGGACACAGTTAGTTATTTTAATATGACACACCTTATTAAAAGCTATACAAATAATTGAAGTCATAGGTATATGGAGATTATTTCGTATGTTATTTTCAGAAAAGAGTTTGTAGCACTTTCAAAGTCTTATCAAGGGGTACCGTGTTGCCCAGTAACTGGGTTGTGGAGTTCAGATAGGCAGTCGCTCCATTTAAAATACTGGTATTCAGCTGCATCTAGTCAGACTGGAACCGACCCCAACATAGTTCGGTAAAGGCTAGGTAGATGATAAGTTCGTACCACTTTATTATTTGTTATTTTATGATTGCATCGGGTTTATTGCTAGCAATAGGTACGGCCGACGCAATCATAAAATAAAGTATGTTACATTCAGTATTTCCTTTAACCTATTTATGTTATACAATATAGATCAGGGTAATCAAGCATAATTCACCTTCAAGGGTGCATTCGATATTCGTAGCGGTCCACTTATGTGCTTATACAAACTGTGCTGTAAACCGATTGGGGGTAGCAGTTATGCCTTGATTGCACAGTCGTTATGTAGCTAATTGGTAATTGATACACAAACTCAATCTTTTCTCCCATGGGCGTAGGCAGAAACCACAGAACGCCACCCGCTACGTTCTCTAAAAGTCCTTTCGCTTCGCTCACGTTCATACATCTGGTCATACACGCACGCCGGTTCCGAGTACTACGCACCGGACCTTTTTGAAGAACATCACTAATAAGGGATTTTTTTTTGTTTAAAAAAAAAACGTTGCCCCACATTAGGAATCTCTCCTGTGTCGTGGGTGCGTTTACAAACATTTAAAGTCACATACACAAACAGCCAGACCCGGGACAACTACTTGTAGGCCATACAAATGTTTGTTCCGTGCGGGATTCGAACCCACGACACGCGGCGCGTCAGTCGATCGCTCAGCCACTGCGCCAACCATGCCGACAAATGCCGATATGTCCCAACTATGATTGGCTTGACTACCAGTCTAACTGGATACATCTGAATACCAGTATTTAACATGGAGCGACTGCCTATCAGACCTCCACAACCCAGTTACTTTGCAAGATACCCCTTGTTAAGACTGGTAGGCAGACTTTCAGGTTTCTGACTACCCGTAACGACTGTCAAAGATCTCCAAATGTCAGCCGGGACTAAAGGCTTAACGTGCTTTGTGACCTTCGATCAACCCGTGCGGCTGTTTTTAATTAGCCACAAGCTCCTCGATCAAGAGTATTCTATTCTATTCTATGCTTAATTTTTAAATGCAAACGAAAATGCACTGATCCCCGTCCACCACGGTTTACTTAGCTAGTAATCTGATTCAGTATGTCGGACCGACCGGAGTGAGTACTCCCGCGGGTCTCGTTAAGGTAACTTCGGACTCAACTTAAGGATCACGGCATAAATGTTGGGATCACAAGCTCATGCGAGTTGCCAGTGTGCTGAGGGGAGCAAATTGCTTCAATATTTAATGGTAATGCTGAGCTGTTCGCTTGCTACAATCAGATCCAGCCTGTCCCTTGCTGTCCTCTTCAGCGACGTCCTAAGTCGAGGTTCGTACCCCGCAGGGGGTGCCCTTAGCGATAGTCGCTTATAAGTTTTTATGCCTGGCTGGAGGCCTTAATTTTAATTAATCCCCCCACAGGAAAGTTCGGTTGAGCAGTAAATATCCCTGAAGGATAAACTGCGAGATGCCCATTCCAAAAAAAAAAAAAAAATGTTCGCTTGCTTTTATGTGTTTACTCCTTAATGAGGCAAAAAATAATGTACCTACCTACCTATTTAGGTTTCAGGTCCAGTTGAAAACCAGCGTCAGGCCCTGGTTGTCTGGCATTTTTGCTGAACTGGACCTTTTTAGCGCAGCCGTAAGGCACATACTTAATAAATTATGTCTACTTACTCGTATATTTATTTTTAATGTATTTCTTGTTACTCATTTTTTGTTTATTTTTAATGTTTTTTTTTTTTTTGTTTTTTATGTTTAGTATTGTGTCTTTGTGTGCCTGAGCCTGTGCTGAATAAACGTTTATTCTTTCTTTCTTCTTTCTTTCTATTTACATCCATATTTTATACCACAAATATAAAATAAAAATATATACATTTTTAATAAATAAGCATTTCGTATAATTTATCTCATCAGATCCTTTCGTTTGATACTCATATCACAGAAGTACATTAAAATATTTTGTCCGCGATTTTTGTGAGCCTGCCATATTGGATTTAGAATGATGTCACTTATAGCTACTAAGTATTGTCATCGAAACCAAACATGATTAAAAAAATCAGCTGAATCGGTTTAAAATTCAGTTGCAAGAATAACTAAGTTATTAAAAAAATATGTAAATGTGGCGTTTTCACTATGTATTATATTGTTTTACAAAATTTATTTAAAGACATCAATAACTTATTAAAAACTAGTTGAAAAAGATCTATCCTCAATCCCAGATCTAAATCTATTATGGCATTTATTACAATTCATAGATTTCACCAATCAAAATGTGCATTTGCGTTATGTCTGGTTAAGGGTTAATATTACTTATTGTACGTTGCTGATAAAAGTCTTGTATCGCAATATCTGTTAGGCCGAAGCTGCAGTTCTAGAGTTTGTATTGATGGGCTGTCCCATTAATCAGATACGACAGTCTGTATGAGCCTGAGTATAGCCTGCAGGTACATATGTAAGGTTGACACAGATTAGATTGGACCGAGGCACAATGCAACTCAAAAATCCTCCAACATCACTTTCATATATTTTTTATATACCATCACACACTGAAAGCGGGCCACACCACAATTTTTGTACTGAAATGTGTTGCACTGAAGCCTGCTGCGGCTGTTACGTGCGCTTAGCTATAAACATGAAACGTTGCCCCACACTAGGAATTTCTCCTGTTTCGTGGGTGCCTTTACAAACATTTAAACTCACATACTCAAACAACCAGACCCGGAACAACTATCTGTAGGCCATACAAATATTTGTTCCGTGCGGGGATCGAACCCGCGACACGCAGCGCAACAGCCAATCGCTTAACTACTACGCCAACCGTGTCGTCAAACATCGAAACCGTGTCGTCGACATTGCTACAGATGTATTTTTTTTTTATAAACTAGCTATCGCCTGCAGTGTTATCCGCGGTTAAAAAGTCAACATGACACGCCGTTGCTATCCCACGGGGATACTTCGCTTTTTTGGGACAGATTCCATCCAAATTCAAGCGTAACAAACGTACGACACACATACCGACAATGTTTCAAGAAGAAATAACTTTTTTATTTAAAATTTTACACTAATATATATTATGCCTTGGAAAGCACGCTAAGCCGTCCCGGCTGTCATTTCTACATCTTTGACAGTCCTTGCGGGTAGTCAGAAACCCGAATTACTGACATCCAGTCTTACCAAGGAGTAAAGTGCATCCCAGTAACTGGATTGTGGAGGTCAGATAAGCAGTCGCTCCATGTAAAATACCGTTAGACTGGAAGCCGACCCCAACAAAACAAACCTACAGAAACCGATAGTAGCTCTGGGTAAATTTACTTAATTTTCCTACTCTCAAATCGTTCCCAAGATTCCCGAAGATTTCCTTATCTTATCAAGCCCTCAGTAAATATTTATCAAGAAGGAAATAGAAAATCAGATATTAAACCAAGACTATCTACTCACTGTGATTAGATCTGCCTGTAAACAAGAGAGACGCTAAATTAGGTCAAATTTCAAGTCGAGAGTAAGTCTCTTTAGTCCGACGACGATGCTTCTTAAGCCCTCGTCACATTGACGAAGCGAGCGAATATTTTGCTTGCTGCCTATAGTGTATTTACATAGCGTAACTGCCGCGTTAGTCGAAGAGAAGCTCGAAAGTCTGACAACCCGTCTTACCGAGGGTTATCGTGTTGCCCAGTAACTGGGTTGATACTAGAGGTTAGATAGGCAGTCGCACCATATAAAATTCTGGTAGCTGCATCTGGTCAAACTGGAAGCCGATTCCCCTAGTAGGAGAAAGGCTAGGCAGATGATGAACTGCCGCGTTAGTCTCCCCGTAGCGAGCGTGACTGTTAAGGTTTAGTCCTGGGATCTATTCCTAGGTCGAGTATTGTGTCGGGTTTTTCCGTCAGAAATTTCTCAATGGCAGCCCGGAGTTTGGAAGTTGGCTGCATGACACCCCTGTGCCTTAGAAAGCACGTTAACCCGTTAGTCCTGCGCATGATTTCTCTCCGGTCGTGTTGGATTGCCCTGCACCTGTGTTTGTGATCACACTACACCCACTCACTACAAAACACTCCACTATTCATCACTAATATCTTACGCGTCGATAATTTATAATTAGTCTTTACTGTAATGACCGACGTTCGATATTTAAAGAAAGTATGTTTAAGGCATTATTAAAAAGAAATGAAAAGCAGTACCTTAGTTATACAGAACACACATCCACTTCATTAATTCTTCAACGAAGGAACCTCCCCGACACACACAAGTGTCTCCAAAAAAAAACAATAATTTGCCCATACAATAACGACGCATTACCCCCATCTGATTCTCAAGATGAACTCAACGAATTTACGCAGACGGCCCGCAAATAACCCCCAAATATTTTCTCTGTTGCAATCTTGAGGACGGTTTATTTAGATTAGCGTCTCGTCAACTGCCTCTCTGTATTCATGACATTCCTTCGCCGGCACTTTTCTCTGTACGGGATAACTCGCAGCTTCAAACTCGAAAATACATATAATTTCACCACGAGGCCCAAGCAATCATCCCGACGCTTTGATATTGAGCATTCATGCGTTTCAATGTGATAGGATACGATATACGTCCAATATAGGCAACGGTGGATAAAATGGAAAATTCCCGATCTCCGATCATAAAGACTGTATAAAAGGTAGACTAACTAATACCTAAGAAAACGTGCTTCACAAAGGAATAGTGAAACAAGACACTTAAGTGTATCGTAGAGAAGAACTGTTCAATTGAAGCTTTTGTGAGTTTCAACGGAATTTATTTGTAAGGAGCTGGACTGTGAAATAAAACAGGAAATCATAAAAGGTTTCCACTTTGATGATTCCAAACGAAGGGTTTTTTAAAGCTCATTAAAAATCTGAAAAATATAATTTAAAGAAACTACCAGTTGTGTGATAATTCTGACGTCATTGGTAACTACAAATAGAATCAGTCTCCAAACCGCAGTCAGTCAATCGAGGCCCGTACCCCACAAGGGGTTGCTATAGTTTTTAAGTTTTACACCCCTAGTTGGAGGCCGTAATTTATTAAGTCTCCCACAGGAAAGTCCGGTTAAGAAGTAGACAACCGCATAGGTTGAACTGTGAAAAGCAAAAAATCAAAGGCCAGATAAAAACAAATGAAGGCCAATAAAATATACCCTGACTAACCTGGCACATTTTTTAATATTAAAACCAAAAAAAGAAATCCTTTTCCATATGCATTACACCTACAAAATAAAAAAAAGTATAATCAAACAAGCTGTGCTACTGACAATGCGCAATCCTGATTTCATTTGAATGAATTCTGAAAAATGTGTTGGATTGTTCAAACCAACAATAGCTATCACCAGGCTTTAAATGCTCAGTTTTCACCAATTCTCTTTATGACATAAGCCAGTATTTTGTCCTATCGTGAAAATCGTTTTCAGTAAATTAAACCACAATTAAATACAATTATACAATAGTTGAGGTGCGTGATACACTTGTGTAACCTCGGTACTTGAAAAGTTTAAGTAAAGACGCATTCAATATCGATCACCACGCTTGATCATTGCACAATTTTAGAACATTCAGTCACCGTATCTCAGAAAAAAGTTTATCACTTTGAATGTCCATTGCCCTACATTATTTTATATATTATATTATATTTTATAACTATCTATACCTACGAGTAAATTGCAGAAATAAAATCGGCAGACAACGTTTTACTCGCTATTTAGTTCTAAAAATCATCATGTTCCATAGAGCAAGACAGTCAGATCATTTTCTATACGACTGACCCTTACAACAATAATATTGTAACAATAATATCTCCATTGTTGCCAGAACAAGAGTCAATTACCGAGTTTTGTCTTACTGTTGCTAAGTGACATTGGACTTAATTGACATTGTTTTCTCTAAAAAGGGATTAATACTGTCGTCGCATTTCGGAAATCTCGTTACAACTTACTTAGGGAAACATTCGAAGCTTTTACTGCAGAAGAGAGAGATAGTAAGGGCTGATACAGACGATGTTATTTTTCAGAAGACAAGGGAATTGAACAATATCAACATAAACAAACAGCTATAAATAGACATAAATTGTATTGGCACTCACGTACGACGCATGACGCATAAAAATAGAAAAAAAACAATTATGTCACACAAATGGGGTACTTGAATATAAGTCATACCGGCCACATACAAAACGGCTATCGCTCAGCAAAATGCCGAAGCTTATGTGCTACGAGTATATAGAGCTAACACAGCCCTGATTTTCAGTCACCAAGTTAGATTGATTTAAGTAGTTAGTAAAGAGTTTTGCTCACATTTATAATTATATATCTATATACATATATAAAAAATGATCCCTATTTCCCTTGGTCACGGCATCACGCGTAAACAGCGGGACCAATTGCACAATTTTTTTTTGTGGTTTATATTATTGTAAGAAGGTTCTTATGAAAGAAAAAACTAAGAAAAAATAAACTAACAACTATGTATTTTAACTTCGCGCGTTTGACAGTTCGCGCCATTATTGACAGGACAACGACTGTCAGGTCAGCTAGTTCAATATATTTACACTTAAAGCCATTGTAGTACTCATATAAAGAACAGCTTTGACTATAGGACAAACATCGTGGGCGCCATACATCAGGTTTGCATTACTGAACAAAATGTAGGGTTTTTATTTCGCGATATCAGGGTTGGCCCGACATTTTTTTTTTAGTTAGCTTGTATTGTCTCACTCCTGGAGAAAGGCCTTCCACGTTCCTTCTATGTCTCTCTATGGTTTGCCTCTTCTCGCTAATTCGCATGGGCGCCTAATTATCTAAACTAATAATCAAGGTCCGATTTTAAAAGTTGTTTATCTTCATAAGTACTACGCTACCTTAAAAGTTGTCTAACGTTCTACCCAACACCTAAAAATATGGAGTTAACATTGTAAATACTTGAAATAAGCATCCATAAATTTTGACATTTGATAGATCACGTGTCCAAACTAAAAATATTTAATCTTCCACACAAAAACTCTTCCCGCCCAAATATTGTTCTTCATTTTTGAGGTGGAATTTTCCAACACTTGGGTACCAACGTATATCCATCAGCTTTACGGTCACATAAGAAAAGCCGTAATATTGTTGTCGTGATAAATTGGGACGACACACGAGTGTAATTTGGGTTCCTTATGCGATGCCCAGGTGTGGGAAGAAATTTAGATTATCTTTTACGTAAGACATGTTTGATGAGATACCGAGCCAGAATTATGAATCAATCTTCGTTCGTAATGATTACGCAATTTTCTTTTTTTAATTTGGGATGTGCCTACGTCTTACGTTTGGCGCGTAAGGAGTTAAAATTACCTCGATAATCGGTAGTAGTAATAGGTTGGCTAAGAAAAGTCGTAGAAGTTAATATGTGTAAGTACTTATGACGTCAAAACTATGTTTCATTTGCTGAGTTGTAGAACAAACCAATCTGAATTAAATTAGGTGATCTTGGCAAAAAAAATATCATTAACTCGGTCAATATACCTACAGAACTGACTGAAAAAAGGAGATTTGTTAACCCCAAGTACCTTAGGGTTAACAAATCTTCTTTTTTAGTAATATAAACAGTCATTTATTAAGCAAAAGTGCTTTAAGGGGGTTCTGTAAAGTTTAGATAATCGCCCTAAAGCACTTATTCTTCTTTGTTTAGAGTCTAAACAAATTACATTACGGCACATAAGTAGGTCATCATCATCATTATCTGTCTAGCCTTTTCCCAAATATGTTGGAGTTCGATTCAAATCTAACTGGACTGACTGCCTATATGAGATCCACAACTCAGTGACTAGGTAACACGACACACTTTAGAAATTTATACAGGTTCTCAAGGTCTAACTACTACCTGTAATGACCGTTAAAGATCCACGGATAATACCCGTTGATGGCTGACCAGTCATTATATACTAACAAGTACGTCATGGATGGTCACCGATCCACGGATCAACCTCGCCAAGTGAACCTTAAACTTCGGTTGACCCGTGCGGATGTAATTGTTTACCCACGAGCCACTTCAAGTGACATAACATTACAATTAAACGGTATCTAACATTCTGTTAATAACAAACGAAGTAAATTAATAGATAGGTACGCTCCAACATAAACAACCATTACAACTGAAATTAATTGGAAACTTTACGAAGACACAATAATTGTACGCCTTCAATAGGCAATGAATTTTAACGAGCTCCCAAACAATTCATAGATAGTAATCCCGGAATTAATTGTCGGAATTTCGTTCAATATAGGCTCGGAAACTTGTGTATCACGATATTTCTGACATCTTTATTACGTGTTAGAAAACCATGATAAATACTTCCCTTATTGTCATGGACATTGCTTATAATTGTCACTACGTTTATGCCCTTAGGCAAAATTGGATTCGATCAAACCTTTAGTATAATCGAAAGGGTAATTTCGTATATGAATGGAGCTGTCTTAATGAAGAAACAGGGGTAAGTCCGGCAAAGTTTCTTGAAGTTACACGTCACGGAGGACAGACGAGAGAGCACACGACAAAATCAATTACGTCATCAAGATAGTTGTTTATTCAGCTAGGGAAGACATATCAGCGTAGGGTAATTCCGTCTAACGTCAAGGCTACGCCATTAATATCACTCGGTGCGTCGTTTATATGGATTACGTTGATGTTTTTGGGACCAATTCCTTTATATGCGACGGCTTTCTCTAAGGTTAAGGTAATCCGTTGATTAAATCGGGTAAATGCTTTCGTCCTTTTATGAATCGTATTCGGAATTAGAGACGGATGTGACAACATGTTTGTTTGTGGGTTAAAAGAGATGGCATTTTGGGGTTATTCAGCGTTATGTTGAGGGATTAGGAGCAAAGGAACGGTATGGGGATGTCTTACAAAAAGTAACGGGTGTTTCACAGAGAGTTTATTGCGGTTATTGTGGTAAATTGCTACCTACTTTTGGGAATAATAGAGCCATTTTATTGCGTTCTATGAAGTCAGAAGAGGGACTTTCTTTTCAGTATTAGCTTTTAATTATTGAAGCTTATTTTGATCTATTACAATATGGAATGTCCATGTGTAGGGTTGACGCTAAAAAATGTTTTTTTTCCGTCAGGTGGATAATTCAAAAATATTGGACTCGTGTTTTTACTTTTTTACATTGACATGACAGAATCAGAATCAGAATCATTTATTCGTAAACATAGGTGACAATTATATACAAGATGTTCAAAAATTATGTAGTGCGCTATGTTTTGCCAATTGACATACAAATTACTAAGAAATAAAAAATATTGTGCTCCTAAAATAAAATATAAATTCGTCATAATATAATAATTATACAATCAAGTGAAATTTCGACAAAATTTTAAATTTATAATCAATTCAAAAAATTAATTTAAAAATAAATTAAGGAAAAAAATATATTTTTTTAATATATTTCAATATATGTCAAGTATAAGTAAAAATGTCAATATTATAAAATTACAGAGATTCGTCACTAAGAAATTCACCTAGAGTATAATAACATTTTTCAAGTAGTAACCCATTAAGCGTTTTGACGTCGTTATGACGTCACTCGTATGTAGACTTTATACCTACACGCAAGCCAGCACTCCCCAATTGCGAATTATGTAATTATTTTTTTAATGTGATAAATAAAAAAAACAGCCAAGTGCGAGACGGACTCGCGCTCGAATGGTTCCGTACCACTATCCATAAAAACGGCAAAAGAAACACGTTTGTTGTATGGGAGCCGTCTCACATATTTATTTTATTCTGTTTTTTAGTATTTATTGTCACAGCGGCAATAGAAATACATCATCTGTGAAAATTTAAACTGTCTTACTATCACGGTTCATGAGATACAGCCTGGTGACAGACGGAAAGATAGACAGGTGGACGGACAGCGGAGTCTTAGTAATAGGGTCCCGTTTTAGCCTTTGGGTACGGAACCCCAAAAAATAATATGTTTTTTTGGGAATGGGCCACTCTCAGTTTAACCTTTAGGGTTACTTTACTGCAGCTGAACTTTCCTGTGGGGACTTAATAAATTAAGGCCAGGCGGGCTTACAAAACTTACAAGCTAAGCGACTACACACAATCTTATAATAGTATAATTATTTGACTGACGGACTAAATATTACCCAGGCAACATCCCTGACAACAATGAATAACTAGATGTGTCCCATGGTTTCAGATGCTCTCAAAAGCCGAAGCGTAATCTTAAATAGCCTACTACTACAACCTAACCTTTTTTTTTGGTTTGGGGTGGACAAATCCCCATGAATGTCCTTCACCCTGGGGGGCGGGGGGCTGGGGGGGGGGGATCGCAGGGGTCTGTCCGACTCTTACTGCCTAAATACCACCCCGGTGTTCCATCTCACACCTACGCCGCCCGGGGGTCACGGGAACGTACGATACTACAACATAACCTTACTCAACAATTGAGCAATCAAATGCAAAAATGTTTGTTTCAAATCTGACTCGTAGTTCCAGAGAGTACAACCAAACAAACCAACAAACTCTTAAGCGTTATTATATTAGTCTAGATAATAACTGCCAGTTTATTCGCTAAAAATCAATATAAAAAAAAAACAATACAAACGAATATTCTATTGATACATCCATTGGTTATTTCTTTTATTTTCAGCTTGATCAAACGAAATCCTCTCACAAAAACCTAGCTTTGTTATCACAAAAGAACATAAGTATGTACCGTCAGGGGCTGGAGTCAATGGAACAGGAACAACAGAGCCAGGAAAAATGCAGGGGTTTTCAATAAAGTGCTGCAAACAGTGGACCGAAGCAAATGTTGGCTCAGTGATGCCCGGGGCTTATCAAACTCGAGTGAAAACAACAAATAACGAGGGAATTGACGCCTCTTCCGTTAACAGTAAAAAAATATAAAAATGCCACTGTCCATTTAAAATGAATGTGGGAGGGAGTGCTTGATGACGTACCTTAAGGAGAGAGATAGAAGACGAAATTGGATATCTACATCTAACATTATAATAATATGGGCCGTGAGTTAAGGTAAAAAGATCCAGCCATGTATGAGTCGGACGCGTACACGAAGGTGTATGAGTCCGACTCACACACATGGCTGGCATATTACTCGACATGGTTCAAAACCCTTCGGTTTTGAACCATGTCGAGTAATAAACACCGAAAATATCAGATTTCTTGTATGGTCAACTTAATTTTTTATTTCGTACTTCATAGTATCGTGGCAAATTCAACTTACACTATGCTCTGCGAAATTTTCAACTGTCAACGTATTAGATACGGTTCATATGGTACAGCTCGCTGTCAGATAGTAAGACGGACCCTTTGTGTACGGAACCCTAAAAATGACTAAGATTTTTGTAGGCAAAAAAAACTCGAGTCACTATAAAACCTTACACACAACAAATATAAAATAGTTAAAAGCATTAGCATTAATTATAAAAATGTTATTTAATAATCTGGATTGTCTATTATGATTGTAATATAAATATAATTCTTTGTCAATCCCGTTATGTCCGAGTCTGATATTGACAGCTCACTTCACTGCTGAAGAAAAGCCAGGAAAAAAAAACGTCTTCCTGAAAACACGTTAAGCCATCGCCGCGGGGTCACATCGGACCGATAGGATATCCTGACCCCGCTACTACCGGTCCACACCGCCCCACTCTTCCCCTGACGGTAAATGCCCCGCGGTAAATGTCATATAGTAAATCTATTTCAAGTAAACAAATAACAGCCCCCGGCCTTCCGGTATTCGGACAAGCCCGGAAGGGAAGCCAACGCAGTTTTCTGTTTGATTGATTTTGCAGGAAAAAGTGGTATTTTAGGCATGTTCGACGTAATAGATGAGGGTGTAGTTTGACATTTTCTTTTAATTAAAAGTAGTTTTTTTAATGTCTTAGCATTTTATTTAGATAGCAAGTAATCGTTAATTACTTTATATAATGACAATCGAATAAAGTGCGTAGGTCTAGAAATCCAAACCGCTTGAATGCTATCTTTGAGACGATAAATTATTATTATTTCCTACGAATTATCTCGGGTCCCCTGGGGTTCCGGACCTTTGGAAGTCGTACGAGGACCCACAGCCAACTCACAGCAGCTCAGAGGACACACACACATGTTGTCATTTAAATTGATTTCCTTTGCATTTTTTCATCTCTTTTAATCGTGTGTAGGTAGGTAGTCAGGTAGTGGAACGTACACTTTCTTTTTGAAAAAAAAATCTTGACCTTTATCTCCTTGTTCAATCTGCCTTCATAATAAAAATGCTACAAACCAGGGACACAGTTTGATTTCATTAATAACTTCTTATAATATTCAGTAAAAGTAAATAATTAACCTGATTATTTTGGACCAAAAACTTTTGCGAATTTTACTTAAGTTTTAAATAAGACTTTGGTATACTTTAGATCTTGGTTTGTACTTTATTTTATTGCGTAAAATAAGGGTCTTTAACGTAAATTAGAACTGGATTAACCCGAGCAGAATAAGTTAGGAACTTTCAACTTTTATAAACTAATAAGCGACTTAAAAAGTAACGCGTAATAGGGCTTCTTATGCCGTTCTTTGTTAACACAAAGCGACATCTTAACGCTTTATGCCTAAATACAAGCGCAATGTTTGCCTTAATCCAATGATTGTTAACCTGGGAAGTCAGAATCACGGCTTTGATGCATTTTTTTGGCATACTTCATATGAAGAAAGAAAGAAAAACCGTTTCTTCAACACAGGCTCAGGCACAAAATACTAAATAGAGAAAAAATAAATGAAACTATACATAGTGATGTGCCTCGCAGCTGTGCCCAAAAATAACCAGACAACTAGTATCTGACGCTGCATGAACACCATCCTTCTTTCGAATATCCTCTTTAATGTGGGTACATATTAATTCAAGCCAGCTTTACTTCCCAACTGTACCAGGAAACCAAACAAACAGTAAAACAGCACAGCACTACTGTTAAATAAATCTCTCTAAACGTTGCTATTTACGTAAACCCTAAAGTTACGTGAACGTCACCACAAGCCGGGCATTATTCAAGAAAATGTTTTATTATAATCTGGGTAAAGACCGGGAACCATTGTGACCTCCTTTGGGGTCCCCAAGGTCAAAGTGAACCGGCTTAATTGGAATGTAGGCTCCTCGTAATAATTCCCTTTGATTCATTTTTTGCTTGTCGCGCTAAAATTCTTAAAGGAATGACGAATGACCCTTTGAATTGAAATTAAGATGGCGGAATAAGAGTTTTCGGATCGTTTGTCGTGGTAAGCGGTTTTCTTTTTCGTCGATTTATCGAGTTTATGGTTTTAAAAGCTAAGTTTGGTAGAAATTGATTACGAAAATCAGTTTTGATAAGTACTTTTTTTAATAAAATGGCTTTTAACTGGATCATATCATTAGCCTGCTTTTTCCCAACTACGTCGAGGTCGGCTTCCAGTATAACCAGATGCAGCTGAATACCAGTATTTAACATGGAGCGACTGCCTATCTGACTATCACAACCCAGTTACTGAAATACCCCTTGGGTAAGACTGGTTGTCACTTTCGGGCTTCTGACTACCCGTAACGGCTTAGCGTGCTGTCCGAGTCACGGAGGAGGAGTCTCGATGAGTTACAAACAGTCACCCATCCACATAACTGAGTCAGTGTTAATATAGTATGAGGAAAAAGTTGCTAAGACATAAATAAGAAAACTTAATTAAAACAAGTGAAGGATACAGGAGTGTGAAAAATGATATAGCTAGAAAGGAGGTGACTATTGAGATGACAGCATATAAATAATAAGACACGAATAAATTGGGATAAGAGCAGGAGGATGATGATGATGTTAGTAATAAATAACTAGCTAAGTTTGTTAAAACCTCTGATAATATTAATCGTCGAAAAATGTACCTACGGTTCTTTTCAAGGTAATTCTGGTTGTACCTTTGATTTGGATGAAATTTATTATGAAAGTAAGTGCTTCATACCCTAGATACATACAACTGGATATAGACTACTTTTTATCCCGTAAAAAGGAAATGTTCCCGTAAGAATTTCGTAGCCTTTGTGTGTATGTTTTAACTAAACGATGCAGGGCGCAATAATAGTTGGATTTAATTTACAAAAATAAAATTCGTTGACAAAATTACGGGTTAGCCATACTTAAATAAATTCTAGAGAATAAACTAATTCTAAGTCAGAAGGGCAATTTTAAAGAACGATCACTTTCTTATCTCAGTCCCAATCTGTCAAAAATACGTCTAATTTATCTGCATTATTGACAAGTATTTGACATTGATTTTCGCTAAGATGAGATTGCGAGTAGATTTTGAACGTTTTCAATAACAGGATTGGCCTCCAGTTATCAGACTTTCCATTCATTTCTGAAAAACAAAATGGAACGCGATCTATTGTGAACTGACAACAAAAGGTCGTACAGCTTCTAAATTTAAAGGCATTTATGACTGTTTAATTCTAAACATGATTTTATGCGATCATTGTTTTTTTTGCCTTTGTTAGCCCAACATCGGCGTATAATTTATTTGGGCAATGTAGGTACATAACTGTATCGTTTTATTCCTTAACAATACCCGAGTGATTTTAATTATAAAGCTAAAATGTTCGGGTTTTATAATGAAACGATTGTGCTTGGTACAATTAAGTTGGTGAAATACGGTCACATTAAACAGATTTACTTTGGAGACTGAAATAAAATATGCTAAGTACCTAAGTAATTTAATTTATTGTTGCGTAACTACTATGTACTTAGCTATATTTTAGAAAAAGCTATTTGTTAACCTAGCTATTTGTTAAGCTATATATGTGTGTGTGTTTGTTATTTTCTTTTTTCTTTGTTGGAAGGTTGGACTGGATATTATTTTTAGTTGCTATTGACAGCGGCTTCGCCCACGGTGTCGAAAGTTATACCAAGGAAACGTAATACCGGGACGAAAATATCTTATGTTCTACTTCATGTCAGGTCTACTCGAGTTCCATGTTTCGTCTAAGTCCGTTAAGCCGATGTGGCATGATTGTTTAACAAAGATCTTAATATACTGACATTGACATTTATAACTTCTTTAAATATATTTAATATTGTTGTTTTGGTTCATATAAAATTGTTATAGTATATTGTTAGCGTTCATTGCATTTCGAGAATAACGTTGAACTAGAGAGTTTTACATGAAACTGAAATCAAGAGACTGTGATCTCTGTGTTTCTTTCGGTGTTTCTACTGAGAGCAGTCAGATAGCGAAACACCAATGTATTAAAAAAAAAGTGTTTGTATAAACCTATGTACAGAAATAAAATTTCTGTATTTCTTTCTTCTTCTTCTACATTTATCATTTATAACTATATTAATTTGTTAACACCGTTATTGAGACAATAACAGATTTCTCCATTCATAAAATCCTTTTAAAATTAGAATGTCCGGCACATTAAGGTGCAGTCGTCCCTGACATATCGACTTTAGTTTTGAAATAAAGAAATATATAAATGAGTCAGCAAGTTTTGAACAAACCCTGTCTTGTATTTCCATACAAGACAGGGTTTGTTCAAAACTTGCTGACTGAATACACACTTGGAAGACACACTTCCGTGTGTCTTCCAAGTGTGTATTCTTGCGTAATCAAATTACTAAGAACCAAAATATTTTCACGAAAATGCTATCGCAAAGGTCCTGTATTACTATTACCATAATCTCTATAACGAGATATGCGAACGGTAATCCTCAAAACTATACTTGAAAATCATCTTTCAGCTGACATAACCCATATCATACGGTACAAACCACAGAACACGGAGATACCAAGACGGACTTTTCATAAGAACCAAACGTGTCAGTGGGCGTCATTGCTTGCACAACGACACAAATTACGTATAGAAACTTAGGCCTTGAAAGGCGGGCGGCCTTTCAAGGCCTAAGTTTCTATACATGTGTATAAGTTTCTATACAGATATGTACAGAAGTAATGTTTATTAGTAAAAAAAAACAAAAAATGGCCCGGAAAATATGATACATCGAAAAAGATGATTATTTAAATATTTTTTAATTTAATATATATGGAGTAGAATAATAAGTTGTTAGTATTAATAGCCACTCAGACGTTTGGTTGGTCGGTCAGTCGGACGGTGAAGAGCTGTGGCGTAAAGTAGTTGTTCTGGGTCTGGCTTTTTGTGTATGTGAGTTTAAATTTTTGTAAACGCACCCACGATACAAGAGAAATTCCTATTGTGAAGCAACGTTTTTTTTTTTAAAGAAATAGTACTGATGTCTCTACGCTGCCAGCACGGCGTTTTTATACTCTGTGGCACAAACATTGCCTATAATACAAGCTCCTTTTGACGGTTAATTCTCGCTGAGATAATTCTGAGAGCAGTTGAACTTTTGATAACTTTCCACGACCTTAGAAAACGTTTCTTTTAGAGCTTAAGAGAGTATGAATTTATTACTTTGAAAAGGGTATCATCTCGTGTGAAACTTTTTATGTGAAGGCTTACCATGCTACGCTGCTCAAGGAGTTCTTATTTCAACGCGTTAAAACGGTCTTTTTCCAGGACCATCTTTGTGTAGGAAGACTGTAAGTTAACTTTTATAGAATATTGTCTACAGTGTACTGTGTCTGTGTGTGTGTTTTTCTGTGTACTGTGTGTGTCTATCGTTTCATATGGAAAATGAAAGAGGGAATGAGCGTACTAATTTTGTTAAATTCATATAGCATGGGAACAGACAGATTAATTGGCTGTGCGAATATGTACATGGCAACACACCTGTATTCAGTATCAGTATATTTTGCCAGTGAAGGTTTCAAGGGGGCAAGCCTTACCACGAGCTACCGAAAAATTCCATACCTATGGAAAAACCCAATAACACTTTGTTTGATCCGGAAATCGACCCCAGGCCCTAGTGTTCAGCAGTAGCACTTGCGACCACTAGACGAAGGAGGCAGGCAATACAATTTTGAATTTCAACAACATAATCCTATCTTGACTCAACAGAAATTATATATAAATCAACAAAACAATTTCGCAATCCTATTTACAGTTACCATCCTTTGCTAGCCTTTGCCCAACAAATCAAACTGTAATAAACTTCGCAGTCGAGTCTACCCTTTCCAAAACAAATGACGATCGGGTGGGGTCTTCATCGAACTCAAATAATTTACATAAACTGGACGTCACTTGTTTGGCACCTCGAATAAATCGATAAACAAAAACAATTGAAAGATTTCATTAAAACAAATTGTAGAAATTGCGAGTTAGGCGATTGGCACACTGAACCGCATCACGCATCGGAGTGCGCGGCGACGAACGATGAACACTGCGCGTTAATGTGTTTTCTGTGTCTTTTCTATGCAAACATAGATACTTGCAAACAACGTAAGAATACGCACTCCCGCGCTACGTGATGCGGTGCAGTCTGCCAATCGCCTTAAACAACTTTCGAGGGAGTAGGTAAGTAGGGATACTTTGTACTACACAAAGGAAGCACATAATAACAGTGGGTAATCGAAAATGGGCCCCAAAAAAAAATCTAATAGATCCAGCTCGTCCCTTGCTGTCCTCTCCCAGCGACGTCCTAAGCCGAGGCTCGTACCCCGCAGGGGGTGCCCTTAGCGATTGGTCGCTGAACTTTTCTTAGGTCCCCACAGGAAAGTTCGGTTAGCAAAAAAAAAACAAAATGGGCCAAAACAATGATGATGCATTTGTCGATAAAAATAATTATGTTGTCGGAACTAATATGAAACCAAAATCACGCAATACTGACAATGAACTAGCCGGCGATATGATTATGTATGTTTCAACGGTTTCACGCTAATGCCTAGGGATAAAAATAATACCTGGTAATTTGGATATTGTCGACACGGCAACGTAAAATATTGGAATCTGACAACAGAATGCAACATCCATATCGTAACATCACTCATGCCCCAAAGGGTTAAACAGAATTGTAATGTACTTATAGTACGCCTGCATTTCGCAAGTTATGTTTTGATCCCGTCTCATAGGGAGCGAGCCTATTGCCATCAGTCGGGCCTAAACGAGACTGTGGGCTGGTACTGAGAAATTCAATTGCTAACACTTTGCCCGACCCTGCAATCGAACTCAGGACCTCGTGTCTAGTAGTAGCGCTTGCGGTCACCAGACCGACAAGACAGTCATATCGATATAGACTTAACATAACATTCTGGCCTGAATTACGCACCATTTGACACCAAGACACAAATATTCTATTTAAGTTAAGAGCACAATTTAGTACATAACCCACTAAGTTTTCATTTGTTAATGAATGAATCAGCCGAGCCTTTTTGCGACTATGTTGTGGGTTCCAGTCTAATCGGATGCAGCTGAATACCATTATTTTACATGGAACAACTGCCTATCTACCCTCCACAAACCAGTGACTGGGCAGCACGATACTCCTTGGTTCTACGGGTTTGTCAGACTTTAGGCTTCAGACTACCTAAAACGACTGTCAAAGATCTATGAATGACAGTCTGGAACAACGGCTTAACGTTCTTTCCAAGGCACGGAGGAGTATCTGTAGGTACTGAATGGTCACCCCTCCGGGGACAGACCTCGGCAAGCGTAGCTTATTCTTAAACCTCCCTGTGCGGGTGTTATTATTTATTCACGAGAATGAATAAGTAAGGAGTTAAAATTCATAATTCATGTCATTCACAACAATTCACGCTGAATTACACTTCAATGGACCATGTATTATATGCTTCGCTAAAACATCCCCCGGGTGCCTCCGTTCATCCCCGAGATCTGACGTATTATCTCATATTTCAAAATATATATATTTACATTTAGAAAATACATTCGTCGCGATAAAGGTCCCCAAGAGTTTCTATTGTTAGTGTCAAAGATTGATATGTTGTAAGAAATTTATTCGAGAGATTATTACTTGACTTAAGCTTGTTTTTATATTTGGTAGGTATTTTACTACTGTAGAGATGGCCCAGTGGTTTAGACCTCGTCTCTTGTGCAAGAGGTTGCGGGTTTAAATCTGGGCAAGTGCAATGTGAATTTTTCAATGCATATGTGTTTTTTAAGTTTATCTTGACATCGGTGAAGGAAAACATCGTAAGAAAACCTGGACATACAATTTAATATAAATCTAAAATCACAGAGACACAGTAGAATATGTATTGTTTAAGAATAAAGATAATTTTATTTGTCAAAACCTGCGTTTATATGCTCGTCTTTTGTTGTCCGTCATTTGGCGTTAATCTGTTAACTCAATATGAACTTCAAAATTATGGATAGTCTAATCTACCAAGTAGCCGGAAGCATTCGTAGTCAAACTTTGATATTATTTCTCTCTTTATGAATGAAGTTGCGTAAGGTAGCTAGTTGCTTTTTACTTTTGTCCCAGTTTGGTCGAACGATGCCGAAGAATTCTTCGGAAAGAAAATTGGGAATACAATTTTCATTACACATAATTATGTGTTATGAAAATTGTATTTCTAATTTTCTTTAAACCGTTGCTTAATGTGTACCGTATTTACCACAAAGATAATGCCTACGACTTATGTACAGAAGCCAGTACATTAAGCTATCCCAAACTGTCAAATTTTCCCAATTTAACATAAACCTTATTCTTTTGTAGTAAAGTTGAAAAACTATCAAATGTTTGACACATTGGGGTATCTTTATGTGCTGACCTCTGTACTATGTAGTATCCTATCTCTCGCTCCCAAACACAAAACGTAAAGATTCAGTTAAAATTATCAGTGAAGCCCACAAATATAAATTTCTTACTAATATTTTTTTGGCCAAAGTATCAGCATTGCCATTCAACGTGGCAATGCTGCCAGCCGTCTGGGCACTTTTCCCGTTGACAGCGATGCGGATGAATTTTTCGATGCCGTGTGATTGTTTATTTTATTTTATTTCTTCATATATTAATAGTTGTATCGTTTTAAAGAACTAATATTTTAAATAGGTAAAATTTGTTTGTAAGTTTGTATGTAAGGGTAATATCCGGAACTGTCAGACTAATTCTAAAAAAAAATCACTGTTACAAAACTACATTATTCCTGAGTGCTATTATTATTCTCTTAAATCTACGCCATAAAAGGGGTGGAAGGCATGTTAAATTTCGAAGGGAAAAGTCGCGGGTGAAGTGCTAGTGTTAAAATATTGTAGGTAGTGTTCATTATACTCATTTGGAGAATTCCTCTCGTGGGATATATTAAAAACTCAGGCGTTAACAATGGACCAGTTGTGTACGTATAACTAAATATAATGGTCTTTATAGCGCTGTAATTAACAGGCATCGTTAATAATAATGGCTTTCGCCAATTAATTGGAAATGTGTTAATGTTTATGGGTTGCAAAAATAAGTAAACGATGTAACACTTATTCGTACGAGACGAGAGTACCTCCGTTTTTGGTTTAGTGGTTGCAAATGCTAATGCTGAGCAAGAAGTACTGTTTTCGGTACCCGTGTCGGAAAAAGTGTTTTTGGGTTTTCCCATCTGGAATTTTTCAGTAACTGAGAATCTGGCATTGCCCCGTAGGTGGTAATTTTTATTTTTATTTGTCATGGGCATCTCGCTAGTTTATCCTTCAAGGATATCTACTGCTTAACCGAACTTTCCTGTGGGGACTTACATGCCTCCAGCCAGGGCGTAAAAACTTAGAAGCTAAGCTACCAATCGCTAAGGGCACCTCCTGCGGGGTACCAGCCTCGGCTTAGGCCATCGCTGGGAGAGGACAGCAAGGGACAGGCTGGATCGAATAGATATATTATTAGGAGACTAATTTAATCATTTAAGGGCTCAGCTACGCGGGCTGGCTTGAACAAAGGGTTGGGGGGAGGACGGAATGAGTTGGTGGCAATAGGATTCCCCACTATTAGCCTACCTACCCTTCGAGGAATAAAGGCTAACATTTCAAAACAAAATTAGATGTAGAAAAGTAAATATTTAGCCTAATCAAAAAAAAAAAAAAACTTTTTTATGCAATTTAACAGAATTCTCACCCCTATTTACCTTCTTACATATTATAGTTCAGTGTACGAGTGTCATAAAATACGTAGAGATATTTGTGTATTTTCACATTCCAGTACGAAGAAATAAAGAAAGAAAGATAAAATAATGAATAAAATATAAACATTACTGACATAAGTGAAATAGATCATCGTGAGGAAACCTGGACTTATTGCTAATATAAGTTCAAAATTACCAGACTCGCTCTGAACAAAGGTTGTTAATAAAGCTCGTGTCTCTGTGACAAGAGACCTTTGCCCTGCAATAGAACAGTGACGCTGGTAAGTAATATATTTTCACTTAGGTATTTTGCATGCAAGTATACCCAGAACCAAAAGAAAATACATTTACAATAAAATAAAGTTCAAACCAAACTACGCCCTTTGAACACAACTACAATCACTATAGTACTAACCTTTTTCTTGGGACTTGGGACGTTTTACGACTGGAGATAAAAGATACGGCACTTTTTCACGACAGGGCAACAGATGCGTGAAGCAATCCAATATACAATCTATATTAGGTAATGCTAAATCTTAAGCTGCCAGCACGTTACAGAGTCGTCTTCTGTCGTGACTGGGGACGCACCAATCAAGGTAATCTCTTTAAGACAACATCATTTTATGACAACAAATTCAGAGTGAAGTGAATAGGCTCACTTCCTATGTAACATCTTGAAATATATAAATTAATCCCTGTTTCTCTTGGTCACGCCATAACTTGAGAACGACTGTACCGATTTGGTTCCTACGGTAAAAAAAAATACACAGTTGATAAACAAATTTCAGAAAACTAAACGACTATTTGAACTTCGCGTGTTTGACAGTTCGCGCATTTGATGAGTAAAAATTTTGATAGTGGTAACACTGCGAGGCGCAGCTAGTATTATTATAGATTATATTGTCATGTAACACCTACATACAACGCGGATTTCACACTGCATACAAAATGGCGATTACAATTTTTACTTGTGCGAAGTCTGTAGTTCGGGGTCGATCAAAAAAGAATTGTTGGTGAGTTTTCCATTAGGAATTAATCATTTTTTTTTTTTTTTTTTTTTTTTTTTTATGATTATACTTTTTATTCATAAGTTCACATATAAATTACATAGAAGTGACATCAGTACAGAGTTACATATTAAAATTATTAAGCAAATATTAAACTATGCCTAAAATAAATCTAGTGTAGGTATAACTTATATAATATATTGGATAAAGGCCTAATGAAAAACAATAGCGACCTGCCTGATGTAGGTTTATTCAAACCTGTGTTTCAGGTAACAACGCTGAGTGTTTTATTGGACTATTAAATTAATGTACATAGAGCTAGCATTGATACATAATAATTATATTATTAAATAAAAATTGCCTTAACATTAATAAACTTATTGCATGATTTCTAGCAATTTTTCAGTGTCTGAGTAATTTAATGTCGCTAAGTATTCACTTAACATTTCACTACATTTTTTACAATTTACACTATATATACTTAGAGACTTATTGATTTTATTATATAAGAACGGACCTAAAAAACCATAAAATTTATTTATAAAAGTATGTCTAGTTTGAGGCTTTATGCAAACTAAGTCTTTTCTTCTCTTATGTATAGGTATGGGGGTATAAGGGAGATTGCTATGCTGGTGTAATACTATCTTTAATATAAATAGTTGACGCACAGTTAAAACCTTACATGCCGTATAAAGCTCGTATGTGGGAAATCTAAATGGGCGAACCTTAAGGATAGCTCTCTGCGCACGTTCTAATGGTAGTAGGATTGTTTTTGCAGCCCCTCCCCATGAAGTTATGCAATATGTAAGAATGGATTGACACAAAGCTAAATAGACCTGTTTAATTAATTTGTAGTCCGTTATATATCGTAAATTCTTAAAAATGTATATTAATTTACGCATTCGAGTGCATAATAAATCAATGTGTTTACGGAAGTTCAGATTTGTGTCAATCGTCACACCAAGATATTTCATATGATCGGCTTTTGCTAAAGTAGGACAATTACATGCATTGTCAGCGTACTTGCCGCACTTATGCGCATAAATGTTTATGTTAGTAGTTGGCAGGTTAGTATTTCTCATAGTGAATAAAATGTGTTTAGTTTTTTCTGCATTTAGTGTTAGGAGATTTTCATGTAGCCAATTAGACACTATATTAAAACCGTTCTGGGCTTGTTTATACACCTCCTCTCGAGACTTGTCTGAAAACAATAGAGCTGTGTCATCTGCATAAGACATTATGACACCATTTTGGAGTGTTAAGCTGCACAGGTCATTAATATATACTAGGAATAAAGTAGGACCCAATATACTACCTTGAGGTATTCCGTAATTACTATTTCGAAGCTCAGAACTGACGTACTGACCAATTTTTACACATTGTTTGCGGTCTCTTAAATAATCAGAAAGCAGTGTAAGCGTTGTTCCTCTTATTCCGAGTCTTTCAAGCTTGCCCAATAATAAAGGACAGGAAATTGTGTCAAAGGCCTTGGCGAGGTCTAGGAAATTTTTGACATTACTCGTCGGTTGATGGCAATAGAGTTGCCTCCGATTACATAATACTTTAAAATGATTGACTGAATGTGAGTGTAGTACAGATCTATGTCTGAGCGTCCGGGAACACAGGCCTGATGATATGCTATTTTAGAGTGGCTTATACTGTGTTAGAAAGCATCTCGATATGACACGACATAATAAAATAATCCGGGTTGCATCTACCTGGCAAGGTACCAGTCAACCCTCGTCTTCCATCTCATATTACAATAGGCAACAAAAGGATTTTAGAAGTGAAATCCCGTGAAAATTGGCATATGACTGACATGTAAAAGAGAAACAGTGTTATAAATAATCCGGGGAGTCGAGCAGATGCCGTCCAGTACTAAATTTCGAAAAGCATCTAGTAACTACGACTTATACTCATAAGAACTATTTCTCAGTTTACGAAAAAATCTCCCAGGGCTCCCAGACAAATCAAAAATAGAACAGTTTTTTTTAACTGTCTAGGTACCCGTGTGGCTAGCACGAATTCGATTATAGAATACGAACAATTTTAAAATTGATGTAGGTAATTCGTCTCGAATATAAAAATAATATTTTTTAATACTTTTTTTGTTTACTTTATTCATATCTTTGGGTGATTCTTATTATGCTGTCCCGATACCTTATAAAGTTAAATATAAATGGTACAAGGTAGATTTATTCCTAATTTTAAAATCGTTCGAATTGACGTTTTTTTTTTATTTTTTTACGTCAAGCATTCATAGAAGCAGACAAATATGTAAGTAGGAGCTAATTTGGCGGTGGTGATGCATGTCACAATTATTAAAATTCACATAGAGGAAATTATTATAACACAATTCGAATAGAGGAAATTATATTAGAGTAAGGAAATAAGTACATGAAGGAATTTACGTAAGTGTTACTCAAACGTAACAGTGACGTCAAACTGACATTGATCGCTACAGCTAATATAAAGAGAACGAGTATGCAGGAATGATAAATGGATGAAGACAAAGATGCGCGTGAAGGACAGCGTGGAATAGATGGAAATAAAAGCAAGTTGATGCTCTGGTAATCATAATTTATCACCTCTGTCACGGTTGAGTGTTTTCCTTGAGTGGTAAAAGCTTTAAGATGTAGTTGGGGGTATTTTATACTTATATAGAGCCAGTAACTTGGTTAAGAGTTAAGACTAATGATAATAACGATACGTCTACGACACTTCGAGCTTTTGTGGAAACAAATTTCAAAATAAGAAAAAAAGGCAGAGGTTTATTCGTAACACCTCAACTGAACAACAATAGAAAATTTATTGTTTGTCGGTCACCTGGCGTGTAAGGTGTTAAGCATAATAGCAATATACCTTTCAATCAATCAACTACAGACTCCTATTGATTCTTCCAATTACCTTCTCCAGATAAACCGTAAATCTCGTCTCTCGACATTGCAACGTCGCGCGCTGGACCTCAAAGGCTATTTTCATTATCACCGCGTAAAAAAATACCATTTTTTTACAACCATCGTTCAAACTCCGCTTGTTAAATGTCAGTTGAAACAAGTTCACTTTGTGTCTGGCTGGATAAAATCTGATCAAACAGGGGTATAATGAAAATACTTTTACATTAGAATGTGTCCAAAATTACAACAGTTATTAAACACGATATGGATGCCTTCAGAAGATTATGTTTTGACAAAAATCGTGCGTTGTTTTTTTATCAAAGCTGATTTGAACTAAATTTTGTTCAGAAAAAAACAATTCAATCATCTGCCTAACCCTTTTTAAATATGCTGGGGTCGGCGACGAGTCAAAGCTATACAAAAGTACCAGCCTATTACTGTCCCACTGCACGGCAAAGGCCTCTTCTCATACAGAGAAGGCACGAGCATTCATCACCACGCTTGCTCAAGACGGGTTGGCGATTTCAGACTTATATTAATTATATAAGTCCAGGTTTCCTCACGATGTTTTCCATCACCGATGTCAGTGATGTCCAAGATAAACTTAGAAAGTACATATGAATTGAAAAACTCACATTGGTACTTGCCCAGGTTTGAACCCACAACCTCGTGCACAAGAGGCGTGGCCTAAACCACTGGACCATCATGACCCAAAGTCATATAATGTATGCCAATTAAACCATTATAAAAGGCACTTATGAAAGTCATGTATTTACAAATAAAATAAAATAAAAATTATTCTAGAAGCCCCTCTAGGTAGTATTGGCTAGAGAAGAATGGGCAAGAAACCCGATAATCGACGTGGAACCAGATGCACCTGAAGACCAGTAAACGTGAATAGTTCAAAAAAAAAAACACCACCCCTGGTATGTATTTCCCGGCTGGTTAGACAGAGTTCTACTAATAGTGCACCCACTTGTCGTTAGATATGTTCCATGTAAATGGGGGCGAGCTGATTGTCATGAACTGGGCACATATGCAAACTACGGACTGTAGTAACAATAATATTATCAGGGACACCTCCACGATGTCTCACATCCCAGTCAATCTTATTTCAGTTCAGGTATTGATACATTATTTGTGTAGTGTTCTACAAAATAAATCGATTTACTAAATATTATATATACGACTCACACCTACTGACACCTATTGTAAATAGTATTTTTATAAATTTGAGGTATTTTGTCTCACCTTGAGGAGGTTGAACCCAGTTGGTTCAAGGTGACCGCAGCTCCCGGGACTCTCGCTCTTTTACCACTGCTGTCCTCATCTCCCTCCCTCTTTTTTATATTTTGAGGCAAATCTGGTATCAGATATTCATACATATAAATCCTTGGACCTTCAATTGTTCTTGATGCATGAAAAAGTACGACCAAATAGTCTTATTGGTAATTTAGTATTACCCAGGTCGTGGAAGAGCATTCTTAGATATTTTGGCCATGTTAAGGAGATTGATAAAAGGTGACTTATAAAAGGCTGATGTGAATGAAAACACGGGGATGCACAAAAAGGATAATTATAACTGTAACTACCTCCAAATTATTGGTGAAGCTCTGCAAAAATGTCAGGAGCGTAGTACTCGCCACCGGCTCGATCAGACGTTTGAACGTAAAGGGTCGTTTCAGGTGGCGGTCTGTTGTTTTTACTTACCCCCATAGGTTAAAAGCCTTATTAGTATCTATGAAGTACTCATATGAAGTACTCTATGAAGTAGTCTCAGTTACTCGTAGTTTGAAAATCACCGTTTCTCAGAAACCATCACGAGCGTCTGGTAAAGTCTTACGGCGAACTTTGATGTTACTTACTACGAACTGTTAATTTATAGGGTATAATGGGAAAATCTTATAATAGCAGGGAATGAGAATACATTTAGATCCTAAATGTTAGTACGTAGATACTTAGTAGTAACCAAAATTAGGTCTCCTAATCAGGCTGGAAATCAAAAACTGAAATTCTTTTGGGGTCGGATTGGAATTTGGAAGGAGTGTTATGTTCAGTCGCTGGCATTTATCTTAAGCGCTGATTCATTTGACCCATGTGGCGCAGGAGGTTGAGGGTTCGATTCCCGCCTTGAGACAAATGTTTGTACGATCTACAAAGATTTGTTCCGGATGTTCTGGGTATTTGCTATGTATAATAAAAAATATCTATCTATGTAATGTATTGTATTAAGTATATCAGTCATCTAGTACCCATAACACAAGCTCTGCTTAGCTTGGGGCTAGATGATGCTGTGTGGATTGTCCAGCATTATTTATTTCTTTCTTTCTTTCTTACTTTAACCAATATTGGGCCTTACTCTTGAGATAATTCGACGCACACACCAACTCCCGCCACTCCGCCGAAAGCTCATAGCTACATTTATTACAGTGGAACAAATCGTTAACATATACCTAGTCTGTTCAGTATGCAGTATAATATATTTAGTATACTAGTGGCGAGGCGTCAATTTTAAAAGAGAGCAGCCGAGAAAAAAAATAACTTGGGTAAGTATTAGTAATCATGTTTTCATGGTAGTAGAGTGTCTCTTTGAAACACTAAAGGGAAGTTGGTAGGAATTGTTAGTTGTATGGATATTTCGCCACTAATAGATATAAGATCTTTATTATTTCTGGACTGCACATATAATAATATGTACTCGGCGAACCTGTGGTTCAGGTATACCCAGGGGGCTAACAATTCTCCGCGCATCCAATTTATCTATGCCTACAGGACGCTGTTGCGGCTGCCACGCTTCTGTAGTGCTTCAAGTATATAAAATTTAAAACTACTAAAAAGACAGCAACACAGTTGTACAGCTGTTTTTACTTGTGAATAAAGTTTTTACTTGTAAATAAATTAAATACATGGTGGTGGGGCATTTTCACGTCTGTGGTATGCACAGAGATTTCAGACAGGGTATGCTGGGTATATACAAAAAAAAACTTACCGGTTTCAGCTTGTTGTACCTACGGTAGGTACAACGAGCAAAATGGCTAGCAATAGGCTAAAATACCATGTTTTTCTTTTTAGTTATTGTTATTTATCATTTAGAGGGGCATGTACATACATTTCCATATGTACGGGATCACAGTACTTCGCGTAACCTTGATGATTTCAATACATAATTTTTGACCCCCTGGAGTTTTTTTTTGTCGGATTCTCCCCAATTTTAACTTTTTTTTTTAATGTTGTATAAAAATATGTTAGTAAGGAAATATGAGGTAAATAATTCACTTCTTTCATAAATAATCTCTTAAGGTTACCCACATTGAAATGACGTCCCTTCCTGTATACTATGATGTTTTTAAGAACCTAAATCCGCGATTTATTCGAGACAGCCTATGATTCCAAATATAAATCCCAAGTCTACTCTCCACAGCATTACAACCTCGAAAGTATGAATGAGCTAAAAGCGTATTTGGATTGGCGAAGTAACGGCCTTTCCAAGGTTATCGAGGTTAGACCAAGGTGACGAACAGTTCAGGGCCCCAGACAACCTGAGGTTTACAACCCTTGATTGAACGAGCGATTCTTTATTTTTTTGAAGGACAAACACCGCTCCCTTTTAAGAGGACAGTGTATTAGATGTTTAATTACATTTCATTTCGTGAGTGTGCTATTAGGAACACCATGATACGTTTAATTTAATTTGTACTTCGATCAATAAGAGAGACCAAAAGAAAAATGGATTGATTGTGTGAATGATGACATGGCATAGAAAAGAGGTGACTTGTGAAATTACGGCAAATAGAGATGTATGGATGAAGAAGACATGCTGCGCCGACCACAAATTTACAGTTTAAAATCTATTTTGTTTCTGTTCCCTTTTCTTTTAAGAAATTGCACCTACCACTGTTTGTCTCTGCATCACCCAAAGGTTGACTGGTAGAAAATGCCTATGGCATTAAGTCCGCCTCTGTACATTTGCGTGCTTAAATAAATAAATAAATTGGGATAATTATGAGTTCGATCAGTACGCCAGCCTAGAGTAGTAAGGTGTTTTAATAGAATGTTAGTTACCTTATACTGGTTTTGTTTGTGCCTTCAGTACATTTAATTTTTTACTGTCCTGCATTTTCCTTTCTAATAGAAAATTGTACTCAGTACCTAGATACATCATCTACCCACACTGGACGTGACATGGTCACACTATCGTAATACCTAATATTCGGTCGGCAACAGGATAAACAGAAGCAATTACTGAGCTATTGTGTCTCCAGGTTATAATTGGATAGCTTAACTCGCATCACATAATATATTACGCCTGTATTATCCGAAGTTATACTTAGAAGTACCTAAACTAGGTACCTAGTACACGAATGATGAGATGTGGGATTATTAGTCATGCACATTAATCCGCTACTCCCGGAAATTATTTGTATGTAGATATCTATCAGTCGTTACTAGTAGCCAGAATCCCGAAATTCTGAGAGCCAGTCTTTCCAAAGGGTATCGTGTTACCCAGTTACTGGATTGTGGATGTTTCACACACACTCTTCAAGTTATATTTAAGTCCCATTTAATACAGTCGAGCATATGTTTCCGTCAACCGGGTATAGATTCAGACTCCGAGCTGCTACTGTGAAAATCTAGATGGAAAAAAACAATAACACTTAGCCTGACCCAGGAATCGGACCCACGGCCTCCTTTGCAGTACTTATCGCTTGATTAGCAAACGCTGAGCTCCTGCACCTAGCAAAGGGATGGTGAAACGATCGATACGTGTTCAAATCATTGATTTCGGCCAAATCTCTCATACGGTCTAAGAATTTTATTCACGTCTTTCTAAAACTTTCTTCACCTGCCTAGCCTTTCCCAACTATGTTGAGATCTGCTCCCAATTTGACCAGATATATTTGAAATATCAGTATTTTACATGGAGCGACTATCTATCTGACCTCCACAATACAGTGACTGGGTAATACCTGTAAGACTTCGTACTTCGTTAGACTGGTTGTCAGACTTTCGTGATTCTGACTGTCGTAACGACTATCAAAGATCTACATACAGCTGGGACTAGCGGCTTAAAGCGCAAAACTAACAATCTCACATCTTTTTTAGAAATTTAATTCGTGTACGAGGTACCTAGTTTATCATAGCGTCTCCCAAACGAATAATTACACTAAACTGTACCAAAGAAAACTAAATGAAACATTAGCTAACTTGAAATACAATCAAGAATTTATAAGCTTACTCATAGTTTTAGTGTTTGTAACTGCTTTTGATAAATGAAATTTCTCAACTCCCTTGGCACCAGTTGGAAATTGTTTAGAGTTTATTATTTTAATTGTTTTATAGTTTCATTACTTTCCGACGTTTTACTTTTTATTCTACTATACCAGCCAGTTACTGTCCTACTGCAGGGCAAAGGCCTGTTCTCATATAGAGCATTTATCACCACACCAGATGCTCAAGGCTGGATGGCGATTTCAGACTTATGTTAACTGTATGTCCTGATGTTCTCTAAATGTTTTTCCTTCGGCGATATCAGTGACGTCTAAGATAAACTTCGAATTACGAAGTCTACCCTTTAATATTTGGAATAGTTACAATTTGGGTACTTAAACGTGCTTATAAGGTCTTCTTATATATATAAAATTCTCGTGTCACAATGTTAGTTACCATACTCCTCCGAAACGGCTTAACCGATTTGTATGAAATTTTGTGTGCATATCGGGTAGGTCTGAGAATCGGCCAACATCTATTTTTCATCCCCTTAAATGTTAAGGGTGGTCCACCCCAAACATTTTATATGGCAAAACAACGTTTGCTGGGTCAGCTAGTATTCTATAATTTTAAGTCCATGGAGATCTCCGAAGCAGCAAACCTGAATAATGGTCATCTGCTTAGGTACCTACCAACGTCCAACAGCAGCTTTCTTAGGGTTCCTATCAGTAATAGATAGCTGTATAATTGACCTCATAATTGATCTACCACTTATTAAGCGTTTAGGTCTAATTTCGCTTTAAGACCTACGTGAAAGTGATAGTTTCAACCTTAGTGAAGTTTCAATTTATCAAAAGTGATAACGCATTTTTTAATAAATTTTTTATGACATCATTCAGCAAGCAAGCACCAATTTATATAACGTGTGGTTATAGGTACAAGTAAAACAGGTAAACCATAAGTAGGTGAGTGCCTACCTACTGAGCCTTAATCGATCTGAACAAACTCACCCAACAAAAAGGTACTCTATTGTAATAAAATGAAAGTAAGCTCCAACAAAAATCCCGTAAAACCCAAAATATAACTTGGTTAAAAGAGAACTTACCTTTTGAAATTCTCATTTTGAAGACGCTGGCTCACTCCTCACTCAAGCGGTCACAAGGGTTCCATTATTACAAACTTGATTATTAATTCTACGAGAATTATAATTTTGAACTATATTTTATGCTACGAACATTCTACAATCGTTATTAACGTCACTCATCGTGGCATTAAACTACACGAAGCCTAAATATCTACTCAGAAGCCTATTTTACTATCTATAACTATCTCCAAGGAGTATTTATTCACAGTTACGCTAATTAGCGTTAGAGAACCCGCTTTTGCGGTAAATGTCAAGAGAGAGTGCAACTGAAAACAAGGTTGGGGTGCTAGCGCGGGAAAACGTGTCAAGGTTAAACTGACACTTCAATGAGAACGCGGCGGCCACTGCAATCAAAACCAACACGCGATCACGTAACCGACCTACACATACGAGCACAATTACTAACTAATTTTATTTAAATACAATAAAAATATCCCCGCAATAAGTCATTTTAAAATCCACACACTAAAACTTAACCTAAACACACAACACTAGGTTAGTTCCGACGTTGTCAACCGAGAATACATCGACACGTCAAGTTTCAAACCACCCACGCTGCACCACTTTCAAACTATGGCATTTTAATCTTTTTTGAAATTCCCGTCCGTGAGATGTTACCGCGAGCGATGCAACATCCCTCCGCCGATCACCGAATGGACTGGGCCATCCGCCGTCAGAGGCCGCTGCCCGCGAAATTGGCGCAATTTTAACGCATGCGCGTTGCATTTGCGATCCGGCGGGACCCGATGCGACCCGACGCCCCTCGCTTGATAGAAAAATCGAGGACGTAATGTGACGTCAAGCACTCGTACACAATATGGGTTAATCGGACGTAACAAAAACAACTTTTAGAGCTCATACTAATTCCGCGGCCTTGCATCGTCCACCTCGTTACGTCACCGCCGTAGGACAGGTAGTAATTTACTAACCAACTCTTTCCATCCCTGTCTGTGGACCCTTATCATTCCCTTCAGTTGCTTCCATTATTCTTACAGGGAAAAAATACAAATCCCTTTTCTTAATCCCGGTGGAGGCAGAGAGAGATTGTTTTGAATATTTGACCGTTCGGCAGCCAACCACGGACAACAAAATCATATCGTCATATCACATTCGACCCGGGTATGGAAACATAGTGGAAAAGGCACATTTGATACTTATCAAGACTAATATTAAGGAGGCGTTATAATAGCCTAAACAACTACTATTAGTGGAAGATCACGGAAGTCTTGCGTTTTGTGGGTACAGGTGTTTGTTAAACAAGGAAGAAAAAAAGACATTTAGGTAGGTACTTTTGGAAGTTTTTTTTTTTTTTCCTATGAGGTGAGATAAACATCACAACGACAGAGATACCCACCCTAAGCAAATTCAAAGCCGTTTTCCTTATAGCCTCAGGACAAGTTTGGCTCGACTTTCCTGAAAATAATAATTTTAGTCAATTTATGTAACGCTTTCTTTAATTACTTACTTTAAAGGTCAAAGTTATTTAAATAACGTTTGAATAAACTTGTCTCAAAGAAAGCGTCAGAAATAATACATTAAGAAAATGGAACTTGCTACTTAAACGCCTGATATAAATGTCAGAGCAAAGTTACTCCAACGACATTGCCTTAAAGGGTTTCAAAGGAACTTAGGAACGCAAGAACTGGGCAAAGCAAGTTGTAGATAGTTTGAACAGTTTACAAAGCTTTGGTTCCTCGTAAACAGGGATGAATTTGCATATGGGGACGCTAATTTGTCTTCAGGTTCTTATGCTGAGAGGGGGCGACAGAAACTCTAGATTGCAGTTACGTACGGCATTAGTTTACTCTTGAAGCTGCATACTATTGCGGCATTGTTTTAGAGCTATATCATGTGTATGTCATAATCAGAGATTGGATAGTTCAATGCATATAGGTTCAGGAGATGGTTTAGTATCGAATGTATTGACAAAAGAAGCAAGCGGTGGCACCCGCTCTTAATGCTCGTAGAGTGATGTTAAATAACTTTTTCCCTACTATCAAATGCAAAAGGATTTTTTCAGATTCAACTGGTATTTCCTGAGTTTAGCGCGTTCAAACAAAAAAACCATTCAAGTGCGAGTCTGACTCGCACACAGAGAGTTCCGTACAAACTCGTATGAGGCAAACTTAACTTTGTAGTTCAAAAATTGTTTTGTCATCCAACACTTCAGTTTTATTATATTATTTTTATAGAACCTAAAGTTTTACGTGGAAAGGTACATACTTAAGCTTTATTTTCAAAAGAAAAGGATAAAGAAAGGTAGCTAGTACGTTCAAAGGGTTTCCGGAATTGATTTATGTTTCTGTAGACCTTGAACCACAACCGTTGGCGATAAATTTACCTCCATTCTAGTACAATACCTGACCTGTACTGCGTTTGCAAGATAGCTTAAAAAAATGAAAACGAATATGTGTTTTTGTAAATATAACTTCAACACTCGTACATAAAGTTCAGTTTGTGGTAAATCTTCATATTTGTGACATTTGTCTCAGTAGAATTAACATAAAATATATATAGAAAATATGGTAGCCGCCCGCGGCTTCGTCTGCATATGTAGCTACAATACTGTAAAATTTCATGAAAATCTGTCCATTCGTTTTGCGTAAAAGAGTATCAAACATCCACACAAACTTTCACAATTATAAAATCACTAGCTTTCGCCCATGGCTTCGCCCGCGGGATCGGGAATTATCACACTTATTTACACGAAAAATGACTTACGTACTGCCGGCATAAAAAGTATCCTAAATCAGATCATGATCTATACGTGTGTATTCAAATCCGTTCAGCCGTTAAGGTGACAAACGAACAAACGCACATTCGCATTAATAATACTAGAAGGGCCTAGCTGTGCCCGCGACTTTGTCCGCATGGAATAAAAGTTAAGTTTTCATGTTTTGAGCGGCACCCTGATTATTTGTATAATATAAGTTAGTCCAAGTTACGCCTTATCACATCACCTACCTGCTAATGAAAGTCCCATCAAAATCGGTTCAGTCGTTTCTGACATTGCCTCAAATGAACAGACTACAATGAAAAAAAAAATGGTTTTTGGTATAACCAGCTTATAAAAAAACCAAACACCTTACAACTTATAATATGCAGTGCGACATGATGAATAATAAAATGAATCCTAGCTAGATCGATTTATCGCCCCCGAAACCCCCTACATACTAAATTTAATTAAAATCGTTGGAGCCGTTTCCGAGATTCAGATTATATATATACATATTTACATTTATACAAGAATTGCTCGTTTAAAGGTATTAGATTTATTAAAAATCACTTAACATTACGAGTATAAACATTTTAACATTACAAACAGACACTTCAATTTTATTCATTTATATGCACTTGTAGATTAGAATGGTAGGATATAACATTTAAGGAAGTAGTTGCAAGTGCAACTTATCCAAGTCGGAATCTCCTTAAGCACTAGTATTTACAACCTGTATCTTAAACACCACAAAATGGTCCTAAATGGACTTCATGTGGTTCGAATGCCCGTCGTTCTGTTGCTCTTATCCGCTACTAAAGTCTAGCCAGCCTCCAATACAATGGCCGCAGTTTATAACCTTGTTGACACGAACTAGATATTAGCATAGATATGAAACATTGCGCCGGGTTTCAAAATAAACGGTTAAGGAGTGGCCTGAGCTGGCCCTTCTAAATTCTCGGTTTAATTGGCATTACAGGTATTATTAAGCGTGGGCGTATGACTTAAATAAATCTGACGAAATCCTTATTACTTTGTTAAATTATACTATGAATGGAGATAGCCAATGGAGTATACAGACGACCGAGCCGTATTCAGGGTCGAAGAAAATTAAGAGTAGCGAAAGTGCGTTGGTCTGATGATAATTTTTAAAAAGGTTTTAACAAACATTACACATACACATAAACTCTCGCCTTCTTTCCATGTTCCAGGTACGCAGAAACTACAGGACGCCATCTGCTACGATCCTTACATACTCCTTTCGCTTCGTCTACGTTCACACGTCGGTTGCGAGTACTACGCACCTGACCTTTTTAAATAACATGACCAATAAGGTCAGTGTATGTCCTTCTAGGGTGTCCCATCCAGTGCATTATAAATACCTTTTATTAGCCGTCTTTCATTCATCCTCTCAACATGACCAAACCATCTGGCACGGTTGGCGCAGTGGCTGATCGATTGGTCGCAGGTACGATCCCCGCACGGAATAAATATTTGTATGACCTCCAGGCAGTGGTTCCGGGTCTGGCTGTTTGTGTATGTGTGTTTAAATGTTTGTAAATGCACCCACGATGCAGAGGAAATTCCTATTATGGGCCAATGTTTATGAAAAAAAAAGATAGAAGACTCTGAAAAGAAACACTGAACCAAACTGAAAGTCTCTTATTTATTATTATAATCAGCTTACAACAGTCTGCTGGACATATGCCTCATTCAATCATATTATGCGATTCATCTCGGCCTTAAACTGATGATCAACATCACCAATATTCTCTACGCGAAATTGTGCGTGATTTTATCTAAGAACCTTAATAACTATGTGACGCACGTAGACGTCGAAACATTAATTACTTAATTACAATTTGTGTAAAGTCACAAGCATAAATGCGTTACACTTACACAGTTTCACAAAACGAATGTTCTAAAGTATTGATAAAAAATGTATGGTCACAAAAAATATACTATTATAACATTCTAAAATATTTTACTAAAAGTCTGCAATTGTTTTTCCACGAGAACACACTTGATTTAAATTTTGAATAAGTGTATCATATTTAAGCTCGAAACTGTACATTACAGTTTGATCTAGAATCTTGAAGTTTAACTAAGGTTGCGATGCTTAGCGTGTTTGTGAGTGGTGAGTGACGTGATTGAATGAATTGAACAGAAAATTGAATTGAACACGATTTCTGTGAAAACGCGCGCGATATTGCGTAAAGCGCGGTCACATCGCCCCATTCTGCGGGAACCTTAGAAGAAACCAACTTTATAGTTTTTATGTTAATCTTATGGACAGATACAATAGTCAATTAACTCCATGCTTTGTTCGCTTTTTAAATAAAAAAACTTCTAGATTCTGACCTTAAAGCATGGAATTTTTAGAGCCTGCGATTCTGAGTATTCATTAGGGCCTTTTGCGTTAAACCGTAGCATCTTTTTCATTTAAAGAGCTAGATAGAGTATATTAAATGCAGTCAGGATTTTTAGATTAGTCAGGGTTCAGGCACTAACGTTAGCTAAATCAATAAAGTTGTCAGGTAGAAAATGTATATAGCAATGAGTCCGCCTCTGTACATGTGATGTGCTTGAAGTATTAAATAAAGAATACACTGAGTAGATGTCGGATTTGTTGCATTTATCTTGAGCTCTGATCCTTAATATTTTTAACGATTTTGGACCTTACTGAAGAGACAATACGACGCGCACACAAAACCGACAGCCACAACTTAAAATATAGTTGTTAAAATTATATATAGATAGTTCAGCTGATTTTGTGGGTTATCCCAATAAGCATATTTTCAACAACGATAAATGCCAATGCCCCATCAGCCACCCACACCGCTAATAAGCCATTATTTCCAAAAACAAATTAGAATGAAGGAGCGGAGAACAAAAAAGATACCACCAAAGAGCCAACGCCGACAGACGCCTTTAAATCTTAGATCAACACAGATCTTATCAGCGACTCTTCTAATAATATTAATTGTTCCAACTTGAAAATTTCCAAAGGAGCTTGGGCGATTATTCATACAGCTGTTACGTGGTCCGTGGCACGAATCTTCAATGTTATCTTGTGTGGATCTAGTCAGCTTGAATGACTATCGCTCTTCGTTTGTTTGTATCGGTAGTGTAGATCCGTTTGCCGTGCCCCGTTGACAAATAGTCTTCATGCTGTATCATTAATCAGTGTAGACTGCGGAAGGCATACGCGGATCATGTAGGTATGGAAAATAAAACATTGAAATGCACATTTTCCGATATTGCTAGGTAAGTTCGTGAGTTTTAATCTGGAGTGTTACAAGAGAAGGCCAGGTGGATGGATTGTGTGACAGATGATATGGCTTGTAACGAGGTTACTATTGATATGACGGAAAATAAAGGTAAGAAGAGAAGGCATGCCGCATGTACCCCAAATAAATTGGGATAAAACCAGAAGGATGAATAAGTTGTATCGTATCCGATACCATTGTTTGGTTTAGTGAACTTTACCCATGTAGAATATGGTATGGCTACGGTTCCCATAACGTAGATTATTTTGTTAAGAATTTTGAGCTTTGGCAGTGTCAAATACAAAATACAAAAAAATACAAAATATTTATTTATGCTTCAGATTTACAAAAAGGGTCTTTTGTGTTTGGAGCCTCCTTTTAAGCAAATAATGCCTGTGTTAGGAGGAAAGTAGGTATCAAGGTAAGTAGATAGTGTCAAGGTAAGTAGGTATCCAGATTATTTAATAAACAGTTTAATATCACACAATTTACATTCCCATTAGTAATTATTTGTAAGTGTTCATGGTGTACTAAGAAAGAGTATTCTATTATATTCTATTCTTTTAATTAATAGTGTATGGTAGGCCTCTATTCGGCGGTAAAACTTTGATCTTAAGCTGGCCTAGCAAAGTACAGAGTTCCAGTAGAGTAAGACGCCAGCTTATACTGGATATGATACCACTAACGTGCGGTCTACCGTACGAAGACGATAATAAGTACAACTTACGCCTCTATGTTTGTAAATTGCCAAAGTTTTCATGAGTTTCATGCTTCAACTAACTAAGCACTGAAAGTTATAATGTGCCTACTCGCACAGACATAATTAGGTATACTTTACACACGCACTGGACTGTACCACTATTACATTTTATTATTCTTCGTGAGATTTCTTATTATATATGACCTTTGGCAGATTGTACGATTGCTAATTTTACAAACGGTACCGTTTGTTTGCAAAAAAGGAGGAAATTTGCAAAATGCCTCGTCATTTTCGAACGCCGCGCGTTTACACAATACACCTCAACTAACCTAACCAAAACTAACTGAAACTGGCAACCAGTCTTTGTGGAGGTAACAGGCAAGATAGACAGTCGCTCCATGTAAAATACTGCTGCATCCGGTTAGACTGGAAGCCAACCATAGTTAGGAAAAGGCTAGACATATGGTGATTTCCCGTAACTCGTAAATAAAAGTGGTAATTTAGTTCTATCGTAAGAAAAAAATACTTCTCCACCAAATAGTAAGGTAGAAAGGCACCGTAAATCTTGTGTTATGTGAAAGGTTGGGTCTGTTCCATTACCTTCGTCTGGCATCTTGTTTATATGAACGAATCGGCGCAATCTTGAAACGAAACTTGGATATCTATGTATAGATAGTGTTTTGTGCTACAATAAATAAATAAAAAATAAATAAATTTTGCTGGACAATCCACACAGCATCATCTAGCCCCAAGCTAAGCAGAGCTTGTGTTATGGGTACTAGATGACTGATATACTTAATAGAATACATTACATAGATAGATATTTTTACTATACATAGCAAATACCCAGAACACCCGGAATAAATATTTGTAGATCGTACAAACATTTGTCCCAAGGCGGGAATCGAACCCGCAAACTCTTGCGTCGCAGGCGGACCTTCGCCCACCGCGCCACATCGGTCGTCAAAATCACAATCTAACAAAGCTTATTGCTTTTAGATTTCAGTAATCTTAATAGTTAAGTGTAGAAGAGTTAACGTGATTGAACGGTGTTATTTTTATGTACCTGTAATTTATTAAAAGTATTCATAATTACCTTTTATTTATAAATCGATGTTACTTTTAAGTTTAGTAAAAGTTACATCGATTTATAAAAGCTAGCTGTGTCCCGCGATTTTATCCACTCCCCTGGTTTGGAGCGTGATGTTAAAAACCCTATAACCTTCTTGAAGAATTGGTGTATCAAATGCAAAAATAATTCTTCAAACTCCACTGGTATGGTAGTTGCAGAGAATCGAAGAAGTTGACAAGCAAACTATTCAGCTTTATTATATTAGTATATCTATCCACCTTGCATGGATCAGAATGTTGGGCCACAAGTAGGATGAATTAAAGGCATGCAGCTGAGCTGAGGGGTATATGTGGTGTTACGCGAATGGATAGAATATGTAATAGGAAGTCTGAAAGTGGCGCCTGAGACCGAGAAGTTATGTGGAAATCGGTTGTCATAGTATGGGCATGTGATGCGAAGGAATGAGGATCATATTGTGAGGAACGTTTTGAGTATAAATGTATTTGGTTTCAAGAGTAGAGGGAGACCATAGAAGCGATGGATGGATTGTGTGAAAGAGGATATATCTAGGAGGGAGGTAACTTTTGAGATAGCGGCAACGGTTTTGAAGAAGATGAAAAATTGGTTTAGGTAAGAATCATGAGTTTTACAGTTTAAATTTAAACGTAGACTAATGTCTCCATAGATATTTCCTAATTTAAATATCTACGCAAAAACTTCAAACTCATCGTATCAGTTTGTGTGTCCATGTCCTTTCCACCTAGTATACTAAGAAAAATATTATCCGTAATCATTTGTTTAACTCCTATTCACGTCTGAAATCTCGGAACATTTTCCTCAGCCCAGCTGTTACGACACTATACGTTTACAAGGCGCGACAGACGTGCGCAAGCCTCGGCAATTGTCGCGGCCAAGTGTTTGCAACGCCCCACCTTTGTGAACTGTCACCTACAATACGAGAAATGAAAGGACATTGTGTTTTTTATTTATTTTACGTAAGTTTTTGATCTTGATGCGATAATAATGGAGGAGCTAAATATAAACGGCTGCATGGGTTGATTAAAGATTTAGCTACGCTTGCCGAGGTCTATGAATAGGTGACCGTTCGTAATATATCCAGACTCCTACGTGCCTCGGAAAGCAGGCTAAGCCGTTGGTCCCGGTAGCATTTGTAGAACTTTGAAAGTCATTATGGGTAGTCAGAAGTTCGAAAGTCTGACAACCAAGGGGTACCATGTTGCCCAGTTACTGGGTTGTGTAGGTCATATAGGCCGTCACTCATTGTAAAGTACTGGTATTCAGCTGCATATGGTTATACTGGAAGCCGACCCCAACACAGTTAGGAAAAGGCTAGGCATGATGATCTGATAAGAATGGAGTACTGAGTGGGTGCGTGGGAGTGCCTGAGGATTTACCTTAGTACTGAGCAACTGTTCTATATCTAGTCGTGTACAATATTGTATGAAAGTAAATATTTCCAATTCGATAATCACGCTTAACAGTGTTTTCTCGGTAATGGAAAAGTTAAAGGTAAAATTCATCGAAACTTTATAAATGACGTCATCGATCATTTATAAAATATAAGTACTCGTATGGATAGGACGTAATCACAAGCTACTACTGGAAACTAAATAGAACATAATATGACATCACGCCTGAATTCCCCTTAAGGGTAGGTAGGGCAGAAAAGTACATACCTAAGAAACGCCTAAATTTCGCCAGTCTTAAATATATTAATTTCCATAAAATAGGGGCAAGCCTATTTTTTTTTTCTTTTTTTTTTTTTTTAAAAAAAACGTTGCCCCACACTGGGAATTTCTCCTGTATCGTGGGTGCGTTTACAAACATTTAAACTCACATACACAAACAGCCAGACCCGGAACAATTACCTGTAGATCATACAAATATTTGTTCCGTGCGGGGATCGAACCCACAACACGCGGCGCAGCAGCCGATGGCTCAACCACTGCGCCAACCGTGTCGTCAAAAAAATAGTGTAATATTGCTAGTGAACGGGTACAATCTACAATCCACGCTGGGAATTCCAGGTGGAAAAACCCAATATAACTTTGCCTGACCCGGGAATCGCATTCAGGACCTAATGCTCAGCAGTAGTGCATGCGATCACTAGATCAACGAGGCACTCACTGAAAGAAGCAACATAAACGTTTTCAGATACCGAATTGCGAAACTTTGCTTTTATAAGACCACAAGTCGATCCAAACGACTGAATACGGTCCCTCTACGTTTGACGATTCGCCGTTTCCACTCAAATACTCGGACGTATGCTTCAAGTCCTCGACTCCACTTCAGCACACTTCAGCTTGCTAATTCTGCACAAATCCTGACCAATAATAAGTACTACGTGAGTAAACTAAGCGGTTTATATTCAGCAGGATTTTTCCGCAAGCGGCTTACCGCAATCATGGTGGAATTTGTGGCTGCAATATTGCTCATATAGTTACATTGTTATTAAATATGTTGTTTCATGAATACCACAATATTATTATGAGCTCCTTAGTTTTTGAGTTGAGCTATACGATTACTTGCAAATTCGTGCAAGTTTATAAACAAGGGGGCGTGCATGGCTACTGTGACATAGCTTGTTAAGTCACACATTTTATCACAGTTTGAGCGATAAAACCGTAGCAAACCACCGTTAACATTTTTTGTCACAAACGTCTTGTATGCCTGTGCGCGCCCCCAGCTGTTGTTACTTCAAAAGGCCATCTTCGGCGCTTAAGCTACCTGCATCGTCCTCACATGATAACATGACGCTCACCTAAATAATGACTGGAATTTATAAGAGACTGACCTCTGAGTTTGTTTCAGCGTTTTTTCTCTGCGTGGGAACACCTAAGGACCTCATATAGTTTGACAATTTATTTTTATTTTCTTGACGTGTAAAAGAATTTGTAACAATGTCAATTGTCATTTTTAATATTAACATTTATAAAAAAGATTACTATGCTGCTTTTGAAGTAGTCCACAGGCTTTTATACTACTGCACAAAGTAAGTACGTACTACAGAAATACATTTCCCGCATTTAATTCCAGATATAATTTAAAACTTGTAGTGAGAATTTCAACAAAATTTTACTGCTTCATATGAACGTGGCAAAATGGAAATATAAAATTTTTCACTGAGTCGTAGTTTATCTCTGACGAATATTATGCATATAGGTTCTTAAATTATTTTTAGCTGGTTTGACACTAGTTTTGCGATAAGGAAAACCAAGAGTTTCAAATACCAGATCATAACGTAGGTAGTAAATTAAACTGCAGTAAGTAATGTAATCTCTATCTTGAAGTTTTCCGTCTTCCGATCAGATTCTTGTTATATTCTTCGAAGTTTCTGGGTTAATATTGATTTGAGGTAGTTTGTGCTGGCAGTCTTTTATTACAAGCTTTTATTTGGCTTGCGATGTTCGTATGTAAGTTGTCTCCAATTTTTTTTCATTTTTTTTCGTTTATTCGTTTGGTCGTTTCCACTGTAGATGTTATTGTCAATGGAAAATGTTGGATACTAATTATGAACACAATAAAACATGGTTTCCCAAATAACATTATCAGACGAATCACTCAAGTGAACTTTGTTTTTTGTTTTATTCCACGTTCAGAAATAAACGCTTATCTGCTTATTTTATTTTTTGATCGTTCGAATCGCGAGGGAAAATGCAAAATGCCGAAATACAGCATCATTGCATTGGTTCACTAAGATATTATATATAATTTTTGATTAATTTGGATACCAAATGAAAGACGTAAATGGGCAAAAATGTTGTGTATGATATCATATTTATAAGTAGGTATCTTTGTAAATTACTAGCACTTCGTTTCATCATCGGATTTTGTACTTTTCCTTTCAAACTTTAACACACCTTCCACTCCCTTTAATGCGTAGTTTTATAAATTAAATATATGCCTGTGTTACTCGTTGATAGGTAATGTAACTTTCTATACATGTTCTTTTTAATAGTTGAGAAGTTTTTGAGTTTATTCCTTACACACAAAGAAACATACGAACAAAGAAATAATCAATTCTATTATATTTACGCCTATGTGTTATTTAAAAGCCATAATACCAACTGTGAAATTTGATCCAACTCCATTCAGTAATTTTTGCCATAAAGAGTAACAAACAAGGGTCTCAATCCACACAAACTTTCACATTTACGTATTATATTAGCAGGATTTTCACAGAACCAACTATAAAAGGTAAGGTAACAACACACAATAACTACAATTTCCCAACAAATACATCTCAGTAAAAGCATTTTCATAACGAAAGTGCAACTCAGCAGAAGTTCGGAATACGCACATTGTTGAGCACGACAAATTGCACAGCGTGTGTGTCCCTGTGTTGCCAACTGCGACATAGTACTGGCATTGCTACAATAGTAGCTGCATACTTGAAATTGTTGAGAAATAATTTCGCTGCAGTAGAAAATACGGAGGAAGAGAAAATTGCTTACGGCAAAATTGATAGTGAAGGCAGATGAAAACGTTTTATTTATAAAGGAATATGTTTCAACATGCTGCAATTCCTGGGCGTTCATAAGGACATCGTGTTTTAGAAAGAGACCTGTACACATATTGAGAGGACGCTCTACAAAGCCCTATATATGGAACCACCGAGTTATTTTATTAACATTAAAGATGATCAAACTATTCATACATGAAAAAAAAAACACACGGCATCGAAAAATTCATCCGCATCACTGTCAACGAGAAAAGTGCCCAGAAGGCTGGCAGCATTGCCACGTTGAATGGCAACGCTTATTCTTTGACCCAAAAAAAGCCAGCCAGCTTCGCGATGTCATATAAAAGGTTTGTGAGGCAAATACCATATTTCTTTCGTAGGAAACCAGTTCACCTAAGCTAAGCCACCCAAACTCTTAGTCCAATATATTTGATTGCAAAGCCAGCAATAGTCCAGCACCAGCCGGCGATCGTCGTCGGGTACACTTGTATAGTGCATTCAGGGTTAAAAGTCCTTTTTTAATTAAAACTGTCAAATGCGAGTTGGTTTCGGCCCCCAGTAGGCCTAAAAATCCGGGACCCCAGAGTCCCGAGAAAAGTCAAAGACATAAATAATAATACTACAGAAAACTATTATTACACTTATATAAGGATAACGCTATAACGATGTTGACGAAATATCAACTAGATGCTACGATAGAAAAATTGTCGAACTAGTTTGAGAACTTCAGTCGAGTAGATTTTCTATTGCTTATTGCAGTGGACCGATTAACAGCTTCATTGGATCCTTTTTCAAGTGTAGAGACAAATATTAAGAGGCAAAAAAGACTAGCGTGCCGTCATGATACTGAAGACACTATACTACATTTAGGTACTATTTATATAAACATTTATTTTTCTACTGGAAGGCACAACGACGTTTAAGTTAAGCTTACCAAAGATTTTCTTGTACGAGTGTCATGATAATAATATTTGAACTCTTTTATGGCACAAATCTAGCAAATTTGAAAAAAGAATATCTAAAGATTAAGTGAACCTTTTAAAGTTGGAACTACCAAGCCACATAATTATGTAGGTACCTATTAAGCTGGCAAGGTCTATTTCATATAGAGGCATAGAAACTTGAATGTAGTCGTGTTTAAAAGATTAAATAGGTATAAACTATTACAATAAGCAAGTGAAAGGAGTCAAGGATTAAGACCACGCCCTTGGTTCTATTTAATTATGAGGTGTTACCGTTTACAATCTAATTTAGTTAAGGATATGAACTTTGGTAAGGTTCTTGTGGTTACAAGAACAGCCGCGCGGGTCGATCGTAGGTTAAGCTACACTTTCCGAAATCGGCAATCGGAAAAGGCCCCTTCGTGCATCGTAAAGCACGGTAAGCGTTGGTCCCAGCTGTCATTCGTAGACCTTGGACGACAAGGCAGAAGCCTGAGAACCTGACAACCAGTTTTGCCAAGTGACAAAGTGTTACCCAGTAAATGATATGTGGAGTACTTACCAGTATCTGGTTAGCCGGATACTGGTGAATGTTTCACTCTAAAGTGGAAGCTGACCCAAACAAAATTGGAAAAGGCTAGACAGATGATGATGATGATTATGATGACTTTTGAAAAGGTATAGTAGCTTGGCTTTAGAAGTTAGGATTGAATTAAAGATAAAGGCGTAAACATAGTTTGAATTGTATCCAAGGATCAGTTCGTTAAACTTTCTTGGAATAATTTTCAGATTATGGAAATAGTTTTCCCACTGAATATTTGAAAACTTGAATGTCTGACACCATTTGCCTTGAACTTTTGGTTCGATTTTCACCGTCAGTATCCAGTTTAATTGAAGTAGGTAGGTATACATGTAGGTAGTGATTCAGCGATTACTACTCCATCTTCGTCTTCCGTCCCAAGTCTCGTTATTTCGGGTCATGTCACCTGACTTGTCTGCGCCAAGTTATTCTGTCATGCATTGTCGGTTCTGGCAATTGGGCTTTCGTGAGGTCTCTTTTTATATTTGAACAGTAGAGTACCTAATGGCGGGTCTCTGCCTTTTTTCTTATTCCGGCAGATTAAGTAGACGCCAGCACAATAAGCTACCCCAAACAGTCAATTGAACATGAGTCTTATTGGTTTGTTACAAAGTTAAAAAAACTATCAAAGAAATTTGACACATTGGGGTAGCTTAATGTGCTGGCTTCTGTACAATTTGTACCACATTAACCAACTGTCGGGAATTTTGGAACACTGTGATTGCTATTCGTTAACATAGACCTATCAGCTATTTAATGAAGTTTTCAGTGCTCTGTCATTATGCACTATCCAACGAGAAAACTTAATAATTTTAATGTCATCAGTGTTTCATGCAATAAATATTTTACCGGATTAAAGCAGTTTTCTGATACCGTCAGTGGGCATTTTTATAAAATTTCCTTTAGGTAGCCTTTAAAAATAAATTTTTAAAATACTTTAACATATATTTTATATTTTCATAGCTTTTAAAGGCGAAGTTTAATACGATCCCTTTGAGTCCTCCGATTTCCAATAAATTAAAGATTAGCTGACTAACTGAAACGTTTCTGGGAGTAATTAAATTTAACTGCGTTAAGTAAAATCAATGGCTTTAACTTGTGGTGCGGTACCTTCTTCCAAATCCAATATTATAATATGTAATACCTATCTGGCTTTTTTTGGTATTTTGGTGCTATAGCAAAATCGAAAGTCACGATTACTCAGGATATTGCTTTTTATTCTAAGTAGGCGTTTAAAACACTTTCCAAAAAAAAACTATGTATTCTAAAATAAACGAATTTTAAAATCTTAGTGCTTCACATAATGTGTAACAACATTATAATAACTGTATTTTATCAGCCATTGTATGCTTAAAACAAAATCGAATAATCGTACTATACTGCCCCTATCCCAATTAATTAGGGGTCGGCGCAACATGTCTCCTTCTTCCATACATCTTTATTAAGCGTCATCGCAATAGTCACCTCCTTCCCAGCCACATCATTTTCTATACAATGCATCCATACCTACTGATTTAAACCGGTCCAAGGTCCATGGTCCAAGTCGTGGTGTCCCAGTGGTTAAAGCCTCGCCTATCATACACGAGGTGGCTTGTGGTTGTGGGTCCAAATCCAAGCACCAATGTGACTTTTATAATTCTTAATAAACCTACTTTATAACTTTATCTTGAACATCATTGACATCGGTGAAGGAGAACATCGTGAAGAAACCTGGACTTATATATTTTATTTTATGATGAGTCTGGCTTTATTGAGCAAACGTGGTGATTAATGCTCGTGCTCTCTCTGGCTCTCGACCTGGAACCTGGACCTCACAGGCTTGTGATATCATCATAAGAAAAATAAGAGAAGAAAACTTTCCATTCCCACTTCTAAATGTGTGTCAGACACCAAAAGTTTAAAATCGCTAACCCGTATTGAGGAGCAAGCGTGATGATTAATGCTGGTGCATTTTCTTTAAGAGAATATGCATTTGCCCTGCAGTGAGACAGTTTTAGGCTGGTCTGTTATAAGATGAAAATATTTTCGTTTATTAATTTATATTAAATAATTAAATATGAAAATAGCAAAAGTAAGACATGGTTTTTTTTATTTCTATTGACATACATATTACAATGACAATACAGAGATTAGACTATGTAGATTACAATATACCTACAAATAAGTATTTAATACATACTTAGAGTTTGCTGGGGATTTTGTTCTGTCACTTCTTCTTCCCATCAAAAACACTAGGAAATGGTGAAGGGTAGGCGTTTTGGGAGACTGTCTTATGTTAACGTTTTGACTTTCGAAAAGTGCTGACTCTCAGCCTAATTTGAATGAATGAATTTCGATTTTAAGTATTTGCTACATTAATTAATATATGTAGGTAAAGCAAGACCGGAGGAGCTCTAGGCTGATCGAAGGTTGAGCTACGCTGGCCAGAGTCAGTCTGTGGATTGGCAACCGTTCGTAAAAGATCGAGACTCCTCCGTGCCTGAGAAAGCACGCTAAGCCGTTGGTCTCAGCTGTCATTTGTAGATCTTTGACAGTCGTTACGGGTAGTCAGAAGACCGAAAGTCTGACAAGCAGTCTTACCAAGGGGTATCGTGTTGCCCAGTAACTGGGTTGTAGAGGTCAGATAGGCAGTCGTTCCATGTAAAATACCAGTATTCAGCTGCATCCAGTTAGACTGGAAGGCGACCCCAACAATTGGGAAAAGGCTAGGCAGATGATGAGGTAAAGCAGGACCTCATGGTTAGGTACATACCTACATACAACTTCAGAATCACGTAAACTAGGACATACCTATGACGTCATCAAACATACCGATACTATTAATAATAATTAAATTAATGAGCTAGTCTAAACACCGATCACGTCACAGCCAACTGAACAGTATCAATGTCCTGCATGATTTGTAGTTATTCAGTATTTGATTAGTATAGCTTTGCGATACTATAATTATATCGGGAGTTGAGAGCTATGCATTATGTTAGCCAGTGAAATAATAGTAAGTTAAGTAAACATCGTTTTCAATGAGGATGGTGATGATAATATTTATGATCTCAATAAATAAATAAATAAAGCTGGACAATCCACAGAGCATCATCTAGCCCCAAACTAAGCAGAGCTTGTGTTATGGGTACTAGACGACTGATATACTTAATACAATACATTACATAGATAGATATTTTTAATATACATAGCAAATACCCAGAACACCCGGAACAAATCTTTGTAGATCGTACAAACATTTGTCCCAAGGCGGGATCGAACCCGCAACCTCCTGCGTCGCAGGCAGACCTTCGCCCGCTGCGCCAGATAGGTCGTCAAATGATATGATGAATGATGATCTAATAACGTTTAATGGAGATTATAAAATGTTTTTATAATAATCTATACTGGCTATGTGGTCTCTCTCTCACCCTTTCTCTCTCTCTCTCTCACTCTCTTTCTCCGTCACTCACACACTCTCTTTCTCTTTATTTATTTAGTAGTAAGTCATTTCTCGTAGCCTAGTTCTGGTCCGACTCAATACATATAGTTTGCCATTGACTCGCACGGTGACGCGTAGTTTTGGTAAAAATGTCCACCACCATTTGTTATTTTTAAAGAATCGAAATCCTGACTTCGGTTTTGGGACTTTGAAAGGCACCCAACGTTTCAAAACTCCAAAACATCAGTCAGGAAAATTCAGGGAAATTGAATTGTAAGTTAAAAAGAAGTTAGAAGTTTACTGTCTTAAATTCGTACACTGTTAACATTTCATACAACTGGCAAAGAACTTTTGATTTATATATACACTAGCTTCCGACCGCGGCTTCGTTGTTTATTGATAAAAAGTAGCCTATGTCATTCCCCGGGGTGCAATCTATCTCTTTGCCAAATTTAATCGAAATCCGTTCAGTGGTTTAGGCTTGAATAGGTAACAGACAAACTAACTTACGCATTTATAATATTACTAGCTGACCCAGCAAACGTTGTTTTGCCATATAGAGGTTGGTGATATGTAGAAGGGTGAAAATTTGAAGTTGTATGTATTTTTGTATGCTGTATCATAAAAAAATAAAAACAAACAATTGTTGTACAAAAAATAAAAATAAAAGTTTAGGGGTGGACCACCCTTAACATTTAGGGGGATGAAAAATAGATGTTATCCGATTCGCAGACCTAACCGATATCGGTTAGGTCTGCGAATCGGATAACATCTGCATGCACACAAAATTTCACGAAAATCGGTCGACCAATTTTGGAGGAGTTTAATCACAAACACCGTGAAACGAGAATTTTGTATATAAGATAAGATATAATAATTAGGATAACCGACAATTTCATAGTCAACTTGCAAACAGTTAATTCTAACTGATTTTTCCATTTAATCACGTAACCTGGGGTAACCCAACTGCCAAATTTGTCGATTCGTCGAAAGAAACCCTCTTTCGACGAATCGACAAATTTTGTAATCTATACTAATATTATAAAGAGATAAAATTTGTTGGTAAGTTTGTATGTAGGGAGTAATCTCCGGAACGAATTATCGAATTCTAAAAATGATTTCACTGTTAGAAAGATACCTACATTATTCTTGAGTGCTATAAGCTAATTTTTTTTTTTTCAAGACTATGCTTTAAAGGGGCCGCCCCCTTTAACTGCCAAAGTTGCAGTAATCCGACAAATAACCGGTCCATTCCACCTGAGTCGTATTTATCCGACATAAAACCTTATGTTTGTCTAATACCTATAATTGTTTGGTTCTGTTTTTAAATTCTACCCAAAAATTGGTAATTTCATGCCAGATAATAAAATATGTACTGACGATTTTTAAGCTGAGCGGCTGACCATATCGGCCTAGCCAACTATGTTAGGGTCGGCTTCCAGTCTAAACCGATGCATCTGAATACCAGTATTTAACACAGAGCGACTGCCCATCTGACCTCCGAAACCCAGTTATTGGGCAACACGATACCCCTTGGTAAGACTGGTTGTCAGACTTTCGGGTTTCTGACTACCCGTAACGACTGTCATCAGGCAGTTAAAAGGTTAAAGCATAGTCTTGAAAAAAATAAATAAAGGGGATGTTAAAGTTCGAAGGGAAAAGTACGAAATTCACGCGGACGAAGTAGCGGTTGAGTACTAGTATTCTATAATACCTCGAAGGTATCATGGATTACATGGGAAAGGCTGGATTGATCTCTACGATTAGGGTATCGTCGGATTTGTTTTAGCAAAGCCAAGTCTTAAGATAAGCTATGCTAAAAAATACATATTTTTTTTGTATTTTTTTTTAAATAATGTTAAAGTGGTAATTGGTTGACATTACTTATGTCCTCGAAAGTATATTTTCAACCAATCGAGTTTTAAAATGTTATCACAAAAATATAAAGCACAAACATTTTTGGATATAATTAGGAAGCACAAAGTTGGAATATAAAACTTTTGATTCAACCATTATACTTTTATTTTATTTGATCATGTCTTCGAACCCTTTATTTAATTATCCTAACTAAATAAAGGGTTCGAGGATATGATTAAAAAAAGTTGAAGTAACTAACTTAAATGTAAGAATTAAAAAAGTTAAAAAAATAAGTCAGGTTTTCTGCAGTTACCTTCATTGTTTTTAGTTGTAATAAACACTGGATAGATAGGATAGATACACACAATAAAACCAACACGGAAATCAAACCAAACATCCAATCAAATCAAAGCAAATATTTCATAATCAACATAACAGTTCCAACTATTTACTACGCCGAATGAATAACTCAGCCGTGAATATTTTCTGATATTACTGTTACGAAAAAACATTCAATGAACGAGTGAACGATTGAATGTTTCTATTCACGAACAAAACGTTCACTTAACTGAATAAACTTGAGTGACTACAATAGGTTTGGTGGAGCTATAATTGGATTTGTTCGTTCGACTTTCTGTTTTGACTCTGTTGAGGTAATAATTGTGTTGTTGTTAAAAAGTTCCTGAAAGCTCTGCTGTTACACGAGTAGGTAAGTTTAAATGTTCTTGTAATTTATGATCAAGGTTGTTTTTCTATGGCCGGGATAACGTATGGCTGTTTGTTTTTATGGCTAAGTCAAGAATTACATTAGGAGGTAAAAATATATTAAGTCTATTTAGTCCGTCAGTAAGATTACCAAAAAATATTGGACACGTATTTTCTGCTTACTTAATTCAATAAAAAGTGACAATGATATAGCACATCAAAGTTCAGGAGAAGGGGCTCACGCGCAATTTCAACGCACTATACCGTCGTCATTTTTGGTTTACGTGACAAAAGAAAAAAATACGTGTCCAGTATTTTTGAGTAATCCAACTTTCGGACCAATCAGATTTTTTAAGGATGCAACCCTTTAGCTGCGATCGGAGGATTGAAAAAAACCGAAATGATTTTAAACTAATTTAATTACTGAATTAATATTACAAAAATTAACCCTATGAATTATGATTCCAAGTCGAAGTAGGACAATAGAATAATCATTCTTACAATTTATTGAACAAACAACAGTTTGCGAAATCGATTGACGTCATAGGTGCGTCGGCAATAATAAGTATCGGCGCGGATGCAACAGCAGCGATCTTCATATAGTAGAGCTATGTAATTCAAGTCAAAGCATTTATTTCAAATAAACCAATTACAGGTACTTTTGAATTGTCCAAGAATCGGAAAAATGAAGAACGGGCAAGAAACTCCATGGCCGCTCTTTTTAAGTCATGATTTTGTTACAGTTATTTGGTTACATCATTTATGTTCAAATTATCACTGTGAAAACGATATAAAAGAGGTGCACATTAAAAGCTTCCGTATTAAAAACCAAACACAACTGATAATTTAGAAATGAAAATGTACCTATATACAACTTCAACTACTGCTAAACAAGGATTACTCTTTGTAGGTACTACTGTGAGCTGCCTTATTGGATTAGTGGTCCTAAGCGCTACCTGCTGAACATGAGGGTTTGATCTCCAGGTCGGCCAAACTGTTAATAGGTGGTAACACTCGTAACCTGGGGTCTCGGGTTATTCATGGTTGATGACAATAGGCTCACCCCTTTCCATTGTCAAATTTCTTTGATAGTTTTTCAACTTTATTACAAAAGAATAAGGTTCATGTTCAATTGGGAAAATTTGCCAGTTTGGTAAAGCTTGTTGTGCTGGCGTCTGTACTTACAAAATATTATATAAAGACTGTAAATAACATGAATGTTACATCTCTGCGATGGCGACGGCGACCTGATTGACGTCAACCGGGCACAAATCCAGACTGATACTGAGTAATTCCAGACGGAAAACACGGTAGCACTTGGTTCGACCCAGGACTCACGACCTCATGCTCAGCAGTAGCACTTGCTAAAACTAACACTACCTACATATTCCTGTTATTACATATGCTTATTGGCTCCTTTTGGTTCCCATGCTAAGTAACCACATGCTAAGTAACAAGAGTAAACTTGATTGTTGAGACTTGGAATATCTACATATTCCAAGTCTCAACAATCAAGTTTACTCTTCTTAGAGATATTATTTTCAAAGTCAGTCTTTAGCTGACCCTAAAAAACCGAACTACCTCTACCTACCTACATAAAGGAATATATTATTTATCCAAAAACCCATTGGAATTTCACCTAACGAGCATGGGAACCAAAAGGAGCCAATAAGCATAGTTTGTCGTCCAGATTCCAAAAGTGCCAGGGGCAGGGGGGCGGGGCGGCCGCAGCTCGCTCCTAGATATTCAGCCATTCGTCCTGTGACCGGCGTCGAACAAAAACACTAACGACATGTCAAAATAAAAGAATCGTTGAACGATTTGAAATTGGAAAGCAAAAGGTCGCTGCGCTTTTAGTACTGGCTGAAAAGTAGAGTGATTGCTTCGAAAACTGTCCGTGGAGAATGTTTGACGGCTTCAAAATCGTAATCGTAAGATTTGTGACAAAGTATTGATATTGATCATATTTTTACATAGGCATTCCTTGATAAATACACACAGCTACATAGATGTCGCTTAGATGGTTTGGTCACGTTGAGAGGATGAATCAAAGACAACTAACAAAAGGGATTTATAAGGCAGATGTATGCGGAAATAAAAAAACAATACTACGAACGTAATCGAAGCAAATTGATTATGTAGGTAAGGATCGTAGCAGGCCGAGTTCTATTATTTCTGCCTACACCCATGGCAAAAATGCGTGAGTTAATGTACGTATGTAGGATAGTGTACTTAAAATCCCGCAAAATAATTGGTGGCTACTAGTAGTCGCCCAGTTGTGTGGTCGACAGGCTGACGTTTGCAATTTTTTTTTATCTTTTTCGATCGTGTTTGCGTTAGTATGCACTTTATATTTATTACATTTAGTATTCACACGTCAATCTGTGTAGTGTGTTCCCATTAATGTATTATTGTATTTTTAACATTCTCGGTACACATTACATAGTTTACGGTAACGCGATCGAATAGGTTCCTAAAACCCGCACTAAGGCTACTAGACTCAAAAGTGTTAAAAATGAGTAATTAATTGGTATTAATTTCATCTTCATCGTATGAATATATAGGTTAATAAAGCTCTACTTATTAAAATATGTTTCATTAATTTTGTAAGTAACCACAACAATTATCCTTTGAAATGAATGAACGCAGTATTGATTCTACAAGATTGGATAATTTAGTTTCCTCTACCTTTTCTTAAATCTCGCTTAGGCCCTCTGAAGAAAAAAATGCCTGGATTTTAAAAGTCGAACGTATTCGGGGATTTACCGACTAAACGACAAAAGCTTTTAAGTCTTTTGTTTTGGGGATTTCACGAATCAGCCTATCGGAAAAAATATGTAACTCCTTAGAATTTCCTTCTAGTTATTTTACGTACTAAGTACTGCTTCACATATTATGGAAGAAGACGCCTTATGTAAGATCAAACAGAAATATATTCCAAGGTAACCCAGAGAATATATTATACCTAGTAATATACCTATAACAAATTCTACTTAGATAAATTATCTATTAGCTACTCCTGTTTTCTCAAGGGGGCTGGTTCACCTTTGATATTTAATACCGACCTAATAAGTTATCTTAATTAAGGTTAAGTCTAGTTTGCTAAAATAGCGACGGATCTGTCTTTAATTAATAATGACGATCCAATTATCACAGTCTTGAGTCTTATCGGAAAACTTAAGAGCTCTATAAGTTCAGAAAAAGGCAGGTTAGATACAATCACATTTTCATAAAGTTGGTATTGATTTTAGAATATCCATGATGGTTATGGCCTCGCCTCTCAAGCAAGAATTTGTGGGTTCAAATCCAGGCAAGTACATTGGTACTTTGGAGTTTTTCAATTTATATGTTTTATTTAAGTACTTTCTAAGTTTATCTTAGACATTATTGACATCGGTGAACGAAAACGTCGTGAGGAAACCTCGATTCATAATTAATATAGGTCTGAAATCCACCCAACCCAAAACCTTGAGCATGTGTGGTGATTAATTCTCGTGCTTAACCTGTATGAGAAGAGGCCTTTGCCCTGCAGTGGGACAGTAACAGGCTGGTAACATAAAATATCGAATTAGAGACGATAATTAACAAAATTAATATGACATCTCGGACTATTATAGAATAATAATTATATCTAATTACATGTGACACAGATGCTTCTACTTACTCTAATTTAAATACCAATTACAATATGAATAGCAATTTATATCCAAATTTATTACAATAATCTATTATTAATAACCCATAACTTGATTTTCAACAATTAGTTTCAACGCACTACCCACGTTAATATCTTAGGACCCGCCCACACTGCACCCAGAATATGTCCCAACCTTTATCTAAAACATCGAATTGAAATACATATTATCATGCATTATTATGTACTAGCTGTGCCCGCGACTTTCTCTGCGTGGAATTTAACAAAACATGAGTTTTCATTTTTTACAAAATCAAATCAAAATCAAAATTCATTTATTCAAATTAGGCTGAGAATCAGCACTTTTTGAACGTCAAAACGTTTACAAAAGACAGGCCCCCAAAACGCCCACCCTTCACCACTTCCTAGTGTTTTTGCTGGGAAACAACATTAGCTACTCCTTAAAACATTAACTATCCTTCAGTGAGAGTCCCGTCAAAATCGGTTTATTGGTTTCGGAGATTAGCCCAAACAAACAGAGAGACCAAAATAAATAAAAATGGATATTTTGGTGCAACTACCGTGTATACCTACTTCCATATGCATATAATAAAAAGCTGTTCTGTTAACATTATAAACAGACACTTCAGTTTTATTTATTTGCATAGGAAGGTAAGTATGGTTCTAGTCTAAAACAAGAGGTGCACCCTGCTGGGCGCACCTCTAATTGGTCCGACCTGGGACATTTAGACTCAGCAGGTATTCGGCCGCAGTGTCACCTTTCACTTTGTTTGCGATTAATATGCGACCAAAAGTATTCCTACACAGTATAGTTTATTGGTGTTGTGGGTTCCACGGTCTTAAATAGCGTGTGGTCTGTGTAAGGTCACCACACTATACTGCGTTTGCGATTTTATTCCCAAGACTGTAAACAGCGATGTGTTTTTGAAAAGGAACTGTAACACTCATACAAAATGTTCATTTTACGATACGGTTTCATGCATTTTAAGCCTTTTTCAATAAGACTAGTCATTGTTAAGTTGACACTAATTTTCGCTGATTAAATTTGATATTTGTATGAGTCAACTTCATCAATGTTCATGACTTTTTCAATAGACCTAGTAATTGTTATAATATTGATTGACACTAGTTTAAAGTTGATATTTGCTTGTATGGAAATAACGTTAATTGGAACTAAGCATTTGAATACAATACATCTTGCTTGTGGGTATTTTCAAGGCGATTAAGGAATTATTTCGAAGGGGGTTTCTTTATCGTATCGTTCTTCAAGAGATGAAGAGCGTCAATCTGTCAATTCATCAAAAGTCCAACTGCCATTGAAGCAGATGTTACCAGCCATTTGTAGTTTTGCTTTATTTTATTTTATTAATTTTGATATTAATTAATAGTCTAAGTCGAAGCACATTTAAACATAACATCGCCTGTACTCCCCTATGGGTTAGACAAATGAGCACCTATAGTAACACCTACATTCCCTAGTTACATTTATGTCCCATGTAAAAAGGGCAAGCCGATTGCCATTAAATTAAGTAGGTATTATTAAATGTAATGATATTTCCCAATACAATATATATATATGGACAATGTATATTATGTCACATGTGACATAGACTTGTACATCTACACTAAACTTGACATTAATTTATTTGATTTTATTTTATTGCATAGTTAAGTATCTTAATTTTAATATTTTATCCGGTGACCGTTTCCTATAGACTTGCACCTACCCACTGTTTGTCTCCGCATCGCCCAAAAGTTGACTGGTAGAAAATGTTCAGGGCATTATGTTCGCCTCTGTACATTTGTGTACAAATAATAACTAAAAGTGTGTGTGTGTGTGTATTAATGTACACACGTATGAAGTGAAACTTTTCCAAAACAATAAAAACATAATCTTTATTTTAATGAATTTCAATAAGTCCATTTTTTATTATATCACTTGATATCATTAAAATATTTCTTGATAAGTCACTCCTCAATTTAAGTAAACACGCATGGCGCCGTGACAATCCAAAGTGACAGAAAATGTGGCGATCTTTTTCAAGATGGCGTTGGAAAGTGTGGCGGTTTTTTTTAACATTGCTATAAAATTTCTGTCATTTGCAATGAAGAAGTTTAACTACAATAAGGTGGTAAGCATTTTCAGACCGCGGCTGTACATACATCAGCTCCAAAACCACCGCCAAGCTATAACCAAACCAAAAACGACCAAGTCGTCTACATACACTACCTCTATCGAAATAATCAAATTAACATCAGTAAATTAAATCCCAACAATATCATGTCAGAGCAACTGTCATACTAGTGTCATTTTAATCTAAATCCCCTTAGTAATGTATCTACGAACCAGTTTAATACAGCGCACCTCTTTTTAAGTGTAACGAAACATTTCTTTTTAATGCGATTATCACGCGGCAACTTATTTGTAGGCTGTGGTAATTAAAATACGGTATTTATTATTTGAGAACTGTCAATCAAGGATTTTATGTGTTGGGAGACAGGGGTCTTGGATTAATTCTTGGGTTCGAAATTTAAAATGTAATTTGTTTCGACTACCTCGTCGGTCTAGTGGTCACTTACGCTAAAAATGAGCATGAGGTCCAGGGTTCGATTCCTAGGTGTTATTGTGTTATTAGGTTTTTTCCGAAAGGAGTTTCTCAGTAGCAGCCCGGATTTGTGCATTCATACTTTACATTTTTAATTTAAAACAGCTATTGTTGGCAATTCGCCTTCGATAAGTTGCACAGCCATGATGTTTATTTTTTCAATTAGAATTTTATCACTTTTGTTTAGGGGTCCGTACCTCAAAAGGAAAAATCAGAGCCCTTATAGGATCACTTCGTCGTCCATCTGTCTGTCAAGACCCTTTTTCTCAGGAACGCGTGAATGTATTAATTAATATCAAAAACGTAGGTCTACGGTCCCATTACTAAAATCAAGCTTCTAAGTCAAGATATTAAAAAAATACGGCCATTTATGTGACAAATTTTGACCCTCAAATTCATCCCCTTATTCATCAAACCCTGTTTCAAATTAATCAAAACCTATAGGGTAGTACTTCCCGTAGACCTAGAATCTAGAAATTTGACATAAACCAAGGTCTTACAGTACAATTAAAGAAAAAACTCCGAAAAACGCTAAACAAATTTTTCGTTTTAACACCGAAATTATTTGGTTAAATTGAAATTACAAACTTACAGTTTAAGTTACAGAATTGAGTGTGACGTACATTAATGTAAGGGAGAACATTTTTTCAACTATAAAGTTAAGTTTGTCCTACAATCTTACTTAACCAGGTATTTACCGATTCCCGTAATAGACGAACCATCTATACACGAGTTCATATTATGGAACCCTCGGCGCAAGTCGAACTGGCACTTGTCCAGTTTCTTTATTTTTTGACGACCGATGTGGCGCGGCGGGCGAAAGTCCGCCTGCGACGCAAGAGGTTGCGGGTTCGATTCCCGCCTTGGGACAAATGTTTGTACGATCTACAAATATTTGTTCCGGGTGTTCTGGGTATTTTCTATATATATAATAAAAATATCTATCTATATAATGTACTGTATTAAGTATATCAGTCATCTAGTACCCATAACACAAGCTCTGCTTAGCTTGGGGCTAGATGATGCTGTGTGGATTGTCCAGCAATATTTATTTATTTATATTTATTTTAATTAAAAATTGGCAAATATTATGGCCGTTGTTGTTTTTAATTTGGGCAAGTGAATCTGTTTTTCGATTAAAATCAAGGCTGATCCTTTTTTTTGTTTAAGGGGACCTCTTAAACAAATGTCTTTTGTTTTAAGAATCGACCTATTGATGTTTACAAACATTAAAACTCACATACACAAACAGCCAGACCCGGAACATACTACCTGTAACTCATGCAAGCATTTGTTAAGTGCGGGGATCGAACCCGCGAAACGCGGTGCAGCAGTCAATCACTCAGCCACTGCGCCAACCGTGCCGTCAACGCACCATTGCATATGAATTGTACCATCTTATTTACAACTTGTATATACTTCTTTACAGTTATTGAATGGAGTACCTTTATCAACTACTTAGGTTAGCTTACTACAAGGTGTTACCCGCGACTTTATCCACCTGGAATTTAACAAAATTTCATTGATTTTATTATTTGCGCGGTACCCTAATTATTTTTCTTAAATATTCCTAGCCTAAGTTACTTCTTGTAAACTATCTGCCAGTGAAATAAAATCGAAACATCCCTACAGCCGTTTCGGAGATTAGCCCAAACAAATAAATATACAGACAATTTCCCTTTAAATCTTTTTTTGGTTTAACTACCGTATATTATGCTTTCATATGCATCCAGTTAAAATCTGTTATTTTAATATTACGAAGGGACACTTTTGAGTACCCGTAACGACTGTCAAAGATTTAAGTATAAATGACAGCCGTGACCAACAGCTTAATGTGTTTTCCGGAGCACGGAGGAGTCTCGATATGTAATGAACGGCGAACAATCCACTGACTGACCTCGGCAAGGGTAGCTTAACCTCCGATCGGCCCATGCGCCACGAGCTCTAAATCTACTTAGTAAAAATCGTAGATTCACTGACTGACAAAATCACTACCTCTGGGTCTCAAATGATGACTTTAGGCATGAGTAACAGTTTGTATGTCATTTTGGCCGATGGGAAAGCCCATGTACATTGTTTTTGAAGAAAAAATCTTAGAACAACTTTTAGTTTTCCTTTTCAACAAAATTCTTAAGTTTTCATAAACACCAATTTCCACAAAGAACTAAAGTCAGCGATAGTGAAAGATTTTTGGAAATTCCTCACCTAAAAGGGATATTTTAGATAAAACTTTGAATGGAAGTTTCTCATTTTTGCCGATGGGATCCATCATGCTTGCTATAAAACAAATCTATATTCCACTTTTAGGTTTCCTTTGCAACACAAGTCCTTAACTTGTATGTATAGACGCCAACACCTCAAGCTACCCCAAACTATCAAATTTTCCCAATTGAATATAACCAATATTTTTTTGTAATAAAGTTGAAATACTATCAAATAAATTTGACAGATTGGGGTAGCTTGATGTGCTGGCCTCTGTATAAATTCACTTCAATCGTCTCCACTAAATCGTATCTTTTATAACTCAATAAGCAAAGCGCTAAGCGTTATTGCATCTACAATAAACAGATCAACGTCACTCTGTGCAAATTCGTATAAATTGGATAATGGCCGGGACGGGTAGCGTCGGGCCGGACGCCACCAATCTGTCCATTGCCGCAAGTGCGGATAAGTGGCGTGTAATGTATCGTTTTAATGCGTTAATGTACGACATCCGATACTAAAATGTTTTCCCACAATGTTGTTTTGGAGACACTGTATGGTTTAAGGCGGGGTATGAAAATATTAAAGATTTTTTTATGAAACAGGTAAGACCGATGTATCAAGCTTAGTACCATATAATTTTTTTCAGGGGCTTGCCTCCTCGCTACTTACTCATACAACATAATCATACAATTTCCTAGATAGAAAACCATCACAAAGGTACCTCTGAATTGAATGCATTTTCGTTTTGACATAATATAGGATAAAATTTAGAATAGAATATATCTTTATAGACCATAAAAACAAATAATTACTAAATTCCGACTATACGATTCTTACGATTATGACTGGATTAGATACTTATTATATTAATAATGACGGAGATTTTTGGATTAATGTCCTATCTATACATCTTTACACATAAATAAAATTGAAGTTTCTGTTTGGTATAAAATAATAAATGGTAAAAGAACAGCTTTTAACTAAATGCATACGAACGTTTATACGGAGGTTAGATGTACAAAAAACCAACTTTAATTTTTTCTCTGTCTATCTAGAAAGAAAATAAAGAAAACACATTTGGGACATGCACAGATAATAAAAAACACAAAAGAAAAAAGAAAAAACAGCAGTGTGTCTGTTTGTTTGAGTTAATCCCCGATACGGTTTCACCGATTATGAAGGGAATTTCACTGGCAGATGTCTAATTTTATAAGCACTAACTAAAGCCACTTTAGTATCAGAATAAGAATTAGGGTTCTGCGCAATAAATGAAAACCCATGTTTTGTTAATTTCTACGATTAAACGTATTTAGCGCTTACTAAGTTCCCATTCCGAGGAAGAAGAGACGTCATGTTGTGGGAATTACAAGCAAAATTATTATCTCACAATCCGGGGGTGTACAAAGTTGAAGTTTCTATTTATGTTATGAAACATTCTTCCCCTTAAACGCTCTATCAAGATCAAAAATAAATAAGACACTATGTCCACTTAAAACATTGCTTCCTCAAACAAACTTGACATGAGCTACACGTCTCTGACTACCTCTTAAAAACAGTAGCACCTGTTTCCATGATCGCAAGATAGACATACCGCTATTAATGCAAGTTTAAGTGCATCCAGTGATCAAACATACTCACTTACAAACAGAATCGTGAGTGTATATGAGTGTATTGGCTCCTCGTGAACCGTGCGAGTTGAAAGAGCCAATTGAGTGAATGGGTCATCGACTTGTGGACTGATATGTCTACAAAGGGGCAAAGTATTACACTGTATACCTGATTGATTGAACTGAAGTGGCTGTTTGCGTTTGAATGCCCGTTGTGTAAATGATATGACCTCTAATAGTCCTTGAAACTAAAAATAGGAAGTATTTTTTCTTTATATGAATAGAACACCGAACAGGACAGCGACTCAATATATACCATACATACTATACTCAATGTATACCATACATTGAGTGATATCGTTTTGGACATTTCATTAGTAGGACATTTGGCTCTTTAGACATTTCGCGACCGTTAGCCATTTTGTAATTTTGACATTATACGACTAAACGATACTACTTTTCTTGTTTTCCTCCTTTTATCTCGTATATTTCATGGGTCGTCGCAATGTGCTTTCTTCTTCCATTCTTCCATTTTTAACGTCACAATATTATTATCATATACCTACTCATTTTTCGTTTATCTCATTCGGCTGTATCAGGGAAGCCAACCTCTACATAGTTGAACGAAAACTAAGCAGATTACTATTTTATTCACCTTTCATCCCTCCTCATCACGTGCCAATACCAAAGGCCATGGATTCCTTTTCAACTTTTCTGCCAACGATCGCAAGTACTACTGCTGAGCATGAACCCCTCGGTTCCATTCCCGATTGGGACAGAGTGTATACGGGTTTTACTAATTTAAATTTTTCAGTAGCAGCCCGGAGTCTGAATTTATGCCCGGTTGATGGCAATATACTCGCCCCCTATGACATGGGACTTAAACATAACTGGTAAATGTGGCTGTACTATACGAAGGCACACCGCTGCCTAACCCTTTGGAGAATACAGGCGTGATGTTAAGTTATACTATACGCACTCTACAATACATACAAAGTCACTTGAGAGCGTGGTCGTCACGCGATCACAATTTCGTCTAGTCATGTTTAGACATTACAGCAATTTGGATTTATTAGCTTTTTTTTACGAGCAATTTAAAGCTAGATAATACATTAATGGTGGGCTTTTACTGTGAAATTGATCCATTAATATGGAATGGTACTTAAATTGGTAGTGTAGGTGTGGGTGGACCTCAAGAAATGACCTTCTTTTACGGTTTTTAACAAACTTGGCCTAACCGGATCATTATCTGCCTAGCGTTTTCCCAACTATGTTGGAGTCCGCTTCCATTCTAACCTGATGTAAATAAATACCAGTACTCTATTTTAATATCTCTTAATCGTGCCTGTTATTTTTCTTTATTTCATCGTGAAACAGTATAACCATAAAAAGATCACCATGTTTATAATAATTCAGAAAAACTTCAGGTTAACTTTAAATTCTCTTGTATTAATTGCATCATTATTTATTTCACATACTCAAATCATAATTACTAAGTATTTCCGTCATTGGCATTTTTGCTGAACTGGACGCATTTAGCATATTCTTAATAGTATATTTTGTATAACTTCTTTTGTCATATAATTATTTTTGTTTTTATGTTCTGTATACTTAATATTATTTATTTATTTATAATGAAAAGCACACCAACAGCAAAAATCACTTGCAATTCAAATAAAATCCCATCTAAAAATCAGCATTTCAGTAACTACTGAAATAACAGGCATGCATTACATTTACATAACGAATATTAGAGACATAAAGAATAAATAAAAGTGTGTCCAGTAGACCTAAGTCCAGAACACTACAAAAAAACAAAAGAATTTTAGCGACATTGACGAACATTGTTCATTGTTCGCACTGTTTATATTATAGAGAACGTCTGTATGAAGCGAAAATCATACCTAGTATTTAAGTACTCACAGGTACCTCTAGTATTAAAGGTAGGATGTAGGCAATTGAAAAATGCGACGGTATCGCTTGCTACGCTGGCAAGTGCAAAAGTAAAAATAGTTCATCAATTGCGCATCAATGGAACCGGTTATTATTTTGTGTAGTATAAGTAAGTCAGAATGGATCCGTCTTTCTTTTAAGCTAACCATCTTGTAGTGCCTTCTCCGGCGTTGTTTTTTTATTTTTTCTTTATTTATTTAGGGACATTTATAATCGCTATGCGGATGCCAGTCCCATCGTACCCTAAATACACGTTGGTCATAATATCTCGGCCATAAACCTAAACAGACTCTTCGCTTCTTCACCTGTGTTGAATTTTTTTTTTCTTGATTTCATTCTGTAGATGGAGTCGCCACAATTCTGGCAATGTCACATTATACTTATTATGATAGACCATCGAATATCGTAAAAGGATACTTGTTACAAGTGCCCATCTATATCTGACACTTTTCACATTAGTGTCGAATGTCTTAGAAATTGCTTTGTCTCGAACAAAAAGTAATCGGCTAGATGACGACTAGTAAAAGTATTATTACATCTATTCCCTAGCGGAAAAGAGCCCTAACCAAATAAAGGCTTGTTTGCACGATACTGATTTGATTCTATGTTTTTGATTACAATGGTCAGTTCTAAATTCAGATTTTATTTTGACCCAGAAGACTGGCTGTGATCTGGGTGTTTGGTATTGCTGTCGGCTCCACGTCGTGACCAACAGAAGCTTCGTTTTTGATCTTTTTTTATAGTCGAAAACCGACCGAAACTCGGCTAATTTCGTAAAATGTCATAAAGTTCAATGTTCATAAAGCTCAGTGTTCATATGGAATGGAGGAGGCTTGCATGTAGGTTCTCAGCCTATTTATTCGATTTACACGGCTTAAAAACCAATTACGTAGGTAATATACAATTTCTTCAACCCTAAAAACATAAATTGAATAAGTACTATTTTTTTTCACAAAAAATAATCATTAAATTGGTAAATTTATACGTGAATAAATCGCAGTCCACGTTGGCCTCCAGGAGTTTATGAGGTGCAGTCAACACGCGCGGTACGGGAGACGCAGCACGGGCCGCAGTCCGACATGAAGGCATAAGCATGCCTAATGCCATAATTATCTCCGTGGCAGAATGCATCCACTGCTGCTTAGCAGTGGATGCATTCTGCCACGGAGATAATTATTCGGTGTATAAACGTGTAGAAGAAAGTTAAATAAAAACTAAGCTTATAGCGAACACAATCTTATTTAACACTAGATTAAGCGCTAGTATGTAATTAAGTTCGGTTAAGCAGGAGATATCCCTGAAGGATAAACTGCGAGATGCCCATTCCAAAAAAAAAAGCTGGTGTGTAACAAAACTGACGACCTATGTGGCGCAGCGGGCGAAGGTCCGCATGCGATGCAGGAGGTTGCGGTTTCGATTCCTGCCTTAAGCCAAATGTTTGTACGATCTACAAAGATTTGTTCCGGGTGTTCTGGGTATTTTCCATGTATAATTAAAAATATCTATCTATGTAATGTATTGTATTAAGTATATCAGTCATCTAGTACACACAAGCTCTGCTTAGCTTGGGGCTAGATGATGCTGTGTGGATTGTCCTGCCTTTTTTTTTTTTGAAGTTCCTACTAACTCAAACAAGATTTCAGTGTATTGCGAAAGCAAGACAAGACAAGACCAAGCTTCTATTCGTTCTCGGTTTTAAAACCATTTTTCGTAGGACACTAGCCACAAGATCTCGCGCCTATACTTCAACGAGGGCGGCAGCTGAAGTAAATTAATGTCTCTCACTAGGATAACAGTGCCGACGCAATCATTCGCGCTACCTACAAAATGTGCACACGCAAGCACATCAAGCCAAACTAAACCGTCAAATTTTCCCAATTGAATATGAACTATATACGTTTGTAATAAAATTGAAAATCAGATTGGGGTAGCTAGGCCTCTGTAGTTTCACCATCATCATACGATGGAATATACCTATCATTCTAAACAATTTTAACTCTCTGTAATTGTTTCTCGAAATAACATAAAGGTTACCTTAATATATTTTTAATCTCAGCATAAACGGCGATTATCAATGAAACTACGTTCAGAGAAACGGATTAGGGTAATAATTTTGAATTACAAAACTCAAGGAACAAAATCAGTCTGAGAACCCTGAATGTCTCAAATTATAATGTGATTCTACTTTTTGTTTATTTTCCAGTCTTTCTGTGAGTCCAGTCTGCTCTATATCTGAATTGGATCATATTTATTTACTTATTTAATTCAGCGGGACACACTAATAGAAACCAAGGGTTAAATAAAAATAATTCTTTGAAGAGGGTTTTCAAGTTATAAAATATTGTTTGTAAAGATAAAGCAACCCCTATATTAATTTTCATGTTCACAAAGTTAAACTCGTATTATGTATAACAATAGATTACTTTTTGTTTTATTTTTAAATTTATATCTAAAACCTGTGTCGTGGTGCGTTTACAAGCATTTAAAATCACATAAGTACACAAACAGCTATTGTATAAATTCAGTATTGATTCAGGAAGGTTTGTGTTTAAAAAATACACATATAGTATCGTCTTACAAACACGACACGAGTTTGCCGACGCTACCGTTACCGGGTAGACAGCTCGTGTGAACTCGAGTCTCAGTTTCAAAAGGACGCATCCCATTCTGGTCAAGTGCAGATTATCCATACTTCCATACTAATATACTAATACGAGTATTATAAATAGGAAAGTGTGTGTGTCTGTTTGTCCGTTTTTCACTTCAAAACGGAGCGACGAATTGACGAGATTTTTTAAGTGGACATAGTTGAAGGGATGGAGATTGATATAGGCTACTTTTTGTCTCTTTCTAACCCCCGATTTCTAACGCGAGCGATGCCGCGGGCAAAAGCTAGTAGGTCGTATTTATCTTAGGCTAGTAACCAACCACCTTCTTCTGCTTATGTACATATATTTAAATATAGCTTATGTATTATTCTGAAGTACTTATAAACAATAATACTGTAAAGTTTGATTAAAAATCTGTAGAGAAATTTTTGTATGAAACATTAAAAAATATCTGTTGAATTACAATTTAACAAGAGAGAGATTAGTAAGTAGAATGTAGCAATCTCGATGTTTGATATATCAGCATAGACCCGTCTGAAGAAGGGACAGGTTGCTAGTTTATTTTCAGTCAAAAAACCTGTTAACAAAATATCTTCGTTAAACTGCCATTGAATAATTCAATTAAATGAAACTTATTCAAGCATAAAAATAATAAAGTCTCACAAGATCAGATATAAACGCTCCGCTGAACTTCATAGCACGGTTCAATACGAAATAATAGTTAAGATTTGACATAAAGCTATCCTACGTTTAACAAGCGGAATAGATGTGTTGATAGCATCTGTGTATACAAGACTTTCGAAATTTATAAGCTGCAGATAAAATCAGTGTTGCTTTATTTTGAAACTGATGGACGCTTCGAGATTGGTTATTAGACGTGCATTCGTTGATTCTGAATAATGTGTCCGTTCTAATTGTTGCACAGTTTACTTTTAGAAATATTTATATTTGCATCATGTCATTGAGTAACTGAATATATTTGCCTACTGCCAGCACAGTCTTAGTTTTACAATTATCTTAGTAGTTAAAAGTACTTACCAATAGGAAAGTCAGAAAATTATAATATCAACTTATTACTGTCCCACTGCAAAGTAAGGATCTTTTGTTATACAGGGAAGGGACAAGTATTAATCGCCGAAATTAATTAATAAGCGACCCCGACACCCATGGCGTAAAGTAAGTAAATGTAGTCGCCGCCATCTTTGATTTTGATCTAGACCCCTTTAACGTTATCAGCGACCCCGAAAATCACGAAAATGACAACCATGACGTAAAGTCAGTCGGGTTGGCGATTTCTGAGTTATTTTCATTATAAGTTTAGGTTTCCTGAGGTATTTCCTTATTATGATGTATGCTCGTGCCTACTCTGTACGAGAAGAAGTCTTTGCCATGCAGTGGGACAGTAACAGGCTTGTATTATTATCATAAGAACGAAAAGAGAATAAAAACCCACTTCACAATGTGTGTCATGCACTACAATCTAGAGGCAGAAACTCCAAATAACGGCACATAATATCCATTAGCAATTATTGAATCGGCGATGGACACCGTTCGGCATTGAGCACAAGTAGCGCTTTTGTCCAAGTACTTTCACTATTGAGGGCTATCGATATAAATAAAACCGGCCAAAATCGAACGGTTCCGGTACAGCCAGCACATCAAGCTTCCCCAATCAGTCAAATTTCTTTGATAGTTTTTCTAGTTCACTTAAAACGAACAAGGCGCGTGTTCAATTAGGAAAATTTTATAGTTTGGGATAGCTTGAGGTAATGGCGTGTGTGCCGCCGAACAAGATGTAAAAAAAATACGTTTCTTGTATTTTATTATTTGTTTTTATACACAGCAATACGGTTCATGAGATACAGCCCGCTGACAGACAAACAGAAGGAGGAACAGCGCAGGCGGTGTAAAATAGGGTACCGTTGGCACCCTTTCAGTACGGAACCCTAAAAATAGACGGAGCGCATTATTGTTCCCACGCTGCGTCGGTATTGGCGTGTGCGATGCTCATTACAACATGCTTCCGCAATTAGTGATGTACTTTCTCAGTGCTCAATGCTCAATTATTTGTGCCGATATATGCGTGTGTTCAAAAAATAGGGTCTTCTTTCTAAGAATTATTATATTGTTATTACTGTTGACTGAAACAGTGGCCTTGCTCTTCAAATTAATTCAATTTTAGATCGAAGAAAATACGATTCCAATGTTAATTTTGCAGTCACGTGATTATATTATTTGGAAAAAGAACAACTGTCAAAATAAACTCTAACTCAAGAGTACGAAACATCTTAATTCCAATATCGATCGATCGAAATAAAAATCAAACTTTCAAAATTATATTTTACGGTAATTATACGAGGTTAGCTCATGTCTGGAATTATATTGAAAATATTATTAACTTAATATTTTTGCTGCCCCTTCTGCTAATAAATTCATAATGTGTGTTCTATCAGTAGTGTTGATAAAGATCTAAATAGCTTGCCTGTGTTAATATATGATTAATTAAATAAGAAGGAATACGAGGACAATGAACAGCAGTATTCTAACTTTAGAATAAAACAATCATGCAACTGAAGCCTTTCTTTGAAAATCGCTGCGGTCAGACCGCATTTACTACACTGAAAACCACAATGTTACATTGTGGATGATGCTACTGATCGTGTTTTTATCAAATCAGCTCTTTGAATGCACGGCCAAAAAAAGGCCTTTAAAAATTAGGTACTCGGTTAAAACATATGAAAATAGAAAGCAATGAGATATGGCGTTCCCCAGGGTTCGGTTTTAGGCCACGAAATTAATGAAAATAACTGAAGATCCAAAAACCATATATTTTCCGTATAGTAGGTATTGTTAGTAGCTATAACTTATAAATTTTAGTCAGTCTTGTCAGAAAAGCTTTGATACCTAACTTTTGTCAGTGACATTGCCATTGACACACAAAACAGGCCCGCCCACATCGCAACATTTTTACATTTCAAAGGCTTTATTTCGAAGTAAATTGGTCATAACTAATTAACGAGATACCAGAACTATCGGATTAGCCGAACCATTTTTAATTGGGATTCCTCTAAGCCGTTCGGGAAACGGTTAATACGTGGATTTTTTTTTTTGTTATTTATGCTTGATTTTAATGACTTTTTTTTGGATTTTATATTTTTTCTGCAAGATTTATAAGACACTTATAAAATATAAAAGTCTTCTACCTGGCTTATTTTAAATCTGAGGTTTAAATAGACAAAACAGTTTTATAACGTAGGTATGTGTTGAACCTATATACTATACCTACATTCACCATACTTGTGTGATATCACTTCATTGTCTATGGTTGCCAAACTAATCCAAAAATAATTATAAAGATTGTATCAATGAGCAAATTATATTGTTTATCTCGCATATTTTTAAAAATAACGTTTTTACTCCCAGCCCGTTCCTAGGGCACCATTGTCACTGATATACACACATGGTTAGGCCAGGGCAACCTGCTACATGGCAGGAATTCTGAAGAAACAGAGCTTTGACCCACAACTTAAGTCTTGCAGATCTACTTGCGCAAGTAGATCATTAATCCATGTTGTTGTGCACGTGTACGTGAAAAACACATATGAATTAAAATAGCGACCCAGATTAAATTTCTTTCCCATCGTAAAATCTCTCACGACCAGCAATACAAAATAATAATGAGTAATAAGGAGACGAACTTAGGCTGTAAGTTGCAACATCTAGTTTATTTCTTCACCTATCCCGTGGGATATGCGACGGTGAATCTGTAAGATTTTACAAACTCGTTTTTTAAAATATGGAAAATGTATCTGAAATGAGGCAGAGATGACTGGATGCTTAAAGCAGCTGCTTCTACGTTCTCTACTGTCGTTCTGCTGTCGATTCGTCGGTCGTTCATAGTGCGAATAATAAGAATTACCCTCACAGGCCGAACGCACTCGTTTTATATTATCTAGTATTTTTGGTTTCGCAGTATAGGTACCTTTTGTGACGTTTCAAGATTGTAATGACATTGCGACTCTTTGGATACTATAGTAATCTAAGCTGCAACCAATGATTTGAAAAGTATTAGCTGTATAAGCAATGGCTGCGAATTCAACTCAAACGTTTTTTTCGGATTCCTGACGTTAACTTCAATATTCAGAAAATTCTCGAACATCGTAAGGAATTTCTAAGTAGGTAGGTAGGTACCTAACTACTTCTCTATACTAGATAAATGTTACAACTAATATGTTCACAGCAAAAGGAAATTTTAGTAACTAACCACAATTAATTTGAAAGTGTGAGAAATTTAAAAAGTTATTTATTTATTTATAATCTAAGAAACGTTATGTCACTGTTGTTTTATCATTTTGACCTCAATAAAATGAATGGCAGTGAGAACGTTTAGTTGGGAACAATAGAAAACAATTAATATTGTTGCTTGCAGGTTAAGCCTTTTTCAATTTATGTTAGAAATTATTACTAAGTACAACGTTTTATACCAAGTTAAATAATCTCTGATAAGATAAAAATTAAGCTATACTTACTTATCTACTTAATGCTCCCGCAGACAGGCGCGTCTCGTCAGTGAGACACGATCTTGCGATTTATATTCGTAGAACAATTCCTGTCGAAAATGAGTTCTCTATGTGCGTCAGGTCTGAACATTTTGGTGCATCATCATCTGCGTAACGTTTTCCCAACTGTGTTGGGGTCGACTTCCAGTCTATCTGGATGCAGCTGAATATCAGTATTTATTTGCGATGTGAATATTAATGTTTAGATGAGTTAAGAGTATGCTTAGATGGTTTGGTCATGCTGAGCAGATGAATGAAAAGCGAATAAAGAGGAAGGACATAAATTGACCTCATTGGTGATTTTATTCAGAAGGGTCAAGTGTGAACGTGTGAAGTAATCGCAACGTGTGTGTAAAACCAGATGTATGAGATGAATGTAAACGAAGCAAAAGTAGTAGGTATGTAGTATGATGATTTTTGCAGGTGACTTTCTGTTGTTCTGCCTTCCCCCATAGGAAAAGGCGTTAGTTTATGTAGGTTAAATGTGTTTTATAATTATTTTCAGCAAAAATTTGCAATTTTTGTTTCTGGTGGGCGCATAAAGTTCCCATACAACTAACTTTGCTTCTGCATTTCAAATTCACCCTCGTGTCAAAGGATTGATTTAACTCTAGTAGGTACAATGCACTTACACAACATCAATTCTAAATTTTTCACTGTCTAATTAAAACACAATGGGAAATTTAATTAATTTCAATTCTATATATCTATCCGTCTAAGGAATCACGCTATTGATCTCGGTGGGTAACCAATTCCTTCTCTCATTCATCTATATTGAGTGGAATTTAATGCAACAATGACTAGCTCGTAATTTCACTACCACCCACGGCCTCAGGAGTGGCTGCGAGCAGTGAACGGCCATCTACCCAACAATGGATTATTGTCCACCGATGGAAACAAATTAGGACGATGACACTGTCGAATATTGTACGTGAAGGTTCTGATACTTCGGCTAATTAGTATACATAAGGTTATGATGACCATTCGTCACCTTCGCTATACTCGAAACGTAATAGGTAGTTACTTTACTAGCATTTGATTTACGCAAAATGTTTAAGACTGAACAAGTGATTTGTTTTTAGGTGTTGGGTTCATTGTGAACAGTTTATTTCTTCAGATATTATTAGCTGACTGTACATATTACATATGCATCAGACGAGTTGGGAATGAGTCAAAATACAGCATGAAACGAGTTAAGAAACCTGACCAGATACACAAGGTGACGTGTTAGTGAATGAGACCTATTAGGGATAGCGGCGAAATAGGAAATGAGACGCATGGTCATCATATCCTTAAACTACTATTAACTCGAATGGAAATAAAATGAATACCACAGATGATGCCAAAAATGTCGTTAAACCTCCTGTTCAGCGGGTCTATATCCATTTTTATGGTTTTCAACTTCCCCTTTTCTCTTCCCTGACCATCTCCCAACAACAATACACATGGCGTGAGGGTGGGTCTGATTTTGTGAAAAAATACATATCGCTAACGAAATCGGATGACTGGCGCCAAGCTGTAGGTACCCCACCAATGTGACTTACTAATATAAAAAAAGCCTTTAGAAAGTGCGAGCAATTTTTGGTTGCTCGCCTCTCAGACTAGCATAAGAGATGTGAAATTTGAAAATAGGATAGTATAGGGCATAAAATTGGTCATCTCGGGCCGATTAACAGAACCATAATATTTACAATGCTGTTGTAGTAGTTATCGACAATGTGTTATATTTTACCTATTAGGTAAACACTTGACAGGGTATCGCTGCCGCGGGCTTGACGATGAAGCAGGCGCACGCGCAGGAAGAACCTTTGGAGAGAAGAAGAGTGGCGTATCGCTGTTCTCGCTCACACCACGTGGTGGGGGCGGCCAAGCGCGGGCGTAAGCTGCTACATTTTATTTAGTTTATAAACATTCTTCGGTGCCGAAGTACTGTGGACTTGAGTGTTGCGTCTGACAGCTGTTTGTCAATAGTGTTTCAATAAGATAAATGACAAATGAGTGAAAAGGTGTTCAGGATTTTGCAAGCTTATCGGTGCGCTGGCGCCAGCCGCCTCTGGTATGGCTCCACACATGATGCTTAAGGCTGCGGCTTTGTTAATTACTCTGGGATACTGCAGCTTATTAGTATATCAAAGTAGTATCCCTTTTAATATCCAAGAAACCCCAGGGGAAACTGTGCAAGTGTCTTACGTACCCACCATACATGAAGGTGTAGTTAAAGACATAGCTTTAGATGACATTTTTATCACTGTGAAAACATCAAAAAAGTACGAGACTACGCGGCTGTCGATTATTTTGAAGACATGGTTCAAGTTGGCAAAAGATCAGGTAAGAGAATCAACCACCTAATACATTAAAGGATCAATGATGACGTTCTGGTTGATGATGAGATTCTTCTTAATGTTTAAATGTTCTAATTAAAATTAGGATATTTCAACAATAATAATTAATACAAACAAAAAATAAATAACACAAAAGCGTTACGGTTCATAAATTCAGAACTCTTCACGCAATACTGCTAGGATCAAGACAAAATATAAATGGACACACAAACGAAAAAAATCGAAATGTATTAGTATTGTTGTATTGTTAAAGGGTATTATTGTATTGTCAAAATAACAGTTTTGTAATAACCTTAACTAAAAAACTTTTATTTTTGTCTGTCTGTTTGTTTAGGATAATCTCCGAAACGGCTGATTTCGACGGGAATTGCACTCGCAGATAGCTGATGTTATAAATTTGTAAATATGTGAGCACCATGTCACCTATCAACACAATCATTTCCTGAACTGCTATATTGCTTAATTTGTAATACTTTGTACCTATTTAAGAATAGTAGGTACTTTTTATTCTAGGTATAGGTATAGTCTTCACATTAAATTTCTGATTAATACCTATCTTTTTACATAAACAAATACTACAAAAAGTAGTAAGTGACAAAAAAGGAGTTATTACTTTTTAAAGGAGTAATTGTGGAGTTTCTTACCCATCCTTCTGCATACGGAACTACGATTAATTTTGAAGGGCAACCAAAATAATTGCATTTTATTTTACTTGTTTTGGCGCTCAAAAGTGCCATTTTGTTGGTCTTATTGTAGTTATTGTAATAAAATATTAGACTTCAACTATACGAAATGAACAAAATATGCATTTCCATATCCAGTAGAAAAGAAAGAAAGAAACAAATTTATTGGCAACTGGTAGAATTATGGAAATCCATATTCGATCAAAGTAGGTAAATGCATCAGTTATAATGCCCGAAAAGTCTTAAGCTTTATGATACGCATTTAAGGCTATAAGAATCTATAGTTTTTTAAAGCCCACAGTTCACATACAACTTTGAGAATTCGATTGATAATTTGGGCGACATTATTCTTTAAGGAGACAAAATTAACTTTGCGTCACAATTTCACTTAACTCCAATAATTATTGGAGTTAAGTGAAATTGTGACGCAAAAGAGTTTGTCTCCTTAAAGAATAATGTCGCCCAAATTATCAATCGAATAGATACTAAAACAAAAAGCTACATTATAAAGGGGCTACCCGCAGAGGTCAATTTTCCATACAGTGGTGATAAATCTATTATAAATGCACCAGAAATGTTCCCAGCGGGAATCAATATTAGATACTATCTACTTTCGGAATTAGAAAAGAACGTCTTTATTCCATTTCTTATTAAACCTTCATTTATCCAAATTGCGTTGGAAATGAACGAAGAAAACCCGTTCGTTGCCGTTTATTTCAAATTGCTATCGTATTTATACTGAGTGCTTCCATGAGTTCCATGTGATGGTGATGGTGCAAATAATTCTGTGATGCTATTAATCTCGTTGTTCAAGTCACATAATACGCTTTTTAGGTTATTGAATAGTATGTTAAAATATTCTAATCTTATGACATCGGCTCTAAAAGTTTTAACACCAATTTCATGGACACAATAGACACTTGTTTCTGTCAGATAAAATCTTGAGCCTTGTAGGTATAATTGTATTCTTTGAATCAATCTCCATGTCCGCAAATGAGTGTTATTATTTACAACAGTTGTAAACTATCAAGCTCTGGCTTCATTTAATCAAATTTTTCTAATACCTCCCTTCAAAACTTCAACAATCCCAAAAATTCCAGACCAATATACCCTAGCACAAACAATAGACAGCATTCGTGCATCGGGCTGGTGCGTGCATACACATCATTACGTCCCATTGTCATCAAGTTAGGATCTAATCCAGGGAACTTGGAGTAGGTAATCAAGGGTAGGTACTCTTCAAATATTATGGGCACACTATAGCGATTTAGGTATTTTTTATAGTAACACGTGCGTATGCTCATGGAAAGTGGAACTGACGTTGAAGACCACAAATGGCCACCAGAACTTCTCAATAATAAGTATTTCAGGGGTCGCGATTCGATTATTATAAATAATAATAATAATATAATAATAATAAATTTATTCAAAAAACATAAGGTATATGTTAAATACAATTTTCTTAATTCTATGTCAAGTTCAGAAATAATCTATGCCTGAACTAGGAATTCCTGTGTTTCAGGCGAAAGGGAGGTAACATTAATTTATTAAATAATCACATAATAAGCATAATAATCTATAGACTATACAATATAAGGTGTGGGAAATGGTAGGTAACCGAGCAATTTGTGTATTTTATTTCATAATTGTTTATTAATTTAAGCAAACTAGTAAAGTTCGTCGGCGCCATCTTGGATTTTGATTTTGAAACGTATAAGCAACCTCGAAAATCACGAAAATGACACCCATGACGAAAAGTAAGGAAATTTCGTCGTCGCCATCTTGGATGTGGGTTTTGACCCCATAATGAATGATTGGGAGCCATGAAAATGACACCCGTTACTAATAGGTCGGTTGGTCGGTCGGTTGGTCAGTCGGTAGCCGGTCGGTCGGGCGGGCAATTGGTTTGTGTGCGTGCAAACTACACATACCTAATGCGTGTAGATTAGCGTCCAACTGAGCAGTTGGTCGCTAATCGAAGAGTGTCAGAGGTGACCTCTGATACTCTTTTTAACCAAACATTTAAAATAAAATAGTTGCCCCTTCGAAACGGTAGTTTCGTATGGAGAAGAATGGGCAAGAAACTTCACACTCCATACAAAGGTGTGACGATCGTTGCTCTAGGGATAGGCCTAGAAACGTCTTATTTCATTTGACGGATTATATTGAACGTGCCTTCTTCAGTCTAGTCATCATCATCTCTTACCCTTATCAAAATTTCATTTAGGGTCGGCGCAGCATGTCTTCTTCTTCCATACATCTCTATTTCCCGCCATCTCAGAAGTTACCTCCTTCTTAGCCATATCAACTTTCACACAATCCATCGTTTCCTGGGTCTCCCTCTACTCTTGTAACCCTCTACATTCATACTCAAAACTTTCCTCACAACATGATCCTCATTCCTTCGCATCACGTGTCCATACCATGACAGCCGATTTCCACACAACTTCTCTGTCACAGGCGCGACTTTCAGACTTCCTCTTGTATACTCATTTCTTATTCTATCCATTCGCGTAACACCACACATCCCCCTTAGCATTCTCATCTCAGCTGCATGCAACTGCCTTTCATTCGTTCCTTTTGTGGCCCAACATTCTGATCCATACAAGACAGCAGGTTTCAGGATTTCATCCACCCTATGTTTATTCTGTGCTTGACAGTCCGATCTATTCCTCCGTCATTTTGCACTAGTGAACCGAGATACCGAAAATCGGAGCAGATCGGAAGGAGCACGCAATCAAGCGCAATGGTTCAGGGCTGGAGAGACCGCCGAAATCGCAGAACATATATTCTGTCTTGGTTCTGCTGATTTTCAAGCCTACACTCTAGCTTCTGTTGCCATTTCTCCAATCTACCCTGGATCTCAGGTCCATCTTCACTGACAAGGACAATGTCGTCGGCAAATAGCATGCACCAGGGTGCCTCTTCCTGTATTTCCGACGTCAGTGCGTCCATTATTAACAGGAAGAGGTTTAAGGCCGACCCTTGGAATCCTACAGCCACACTGAACTTGTCAGTGTTACCAGCAGACGACCGGACATAGGTACTAGATCAGCTGTACATCGCACAAACCAACTCAACATACTTACTTCCCAGGCACACCTTTCTCCTTCAAAGCCCACCACAACACTTCCCGAGGTACCCTATCATACGCTTTTTCTAGGTCAATTAACACCATATGCAAGTTTCTATGTCCACATCTATACTTCTCGCACAACTGGCGGAGTGCAAAGGTGGCGTCCTTTGTTCCTCTACCTGGCATAAACCCGAACTGATTTTGGGAAATCTCACTCTCTTCTCGTAATCTTTTCTCTATCACCTTCTCCCATACTTTCATACTATGCGACAGGAGCTTTATCCCTCGATAGTTGTTGCAGTCCTGTACATCCCCTTTATTTTTGAAGATGGGCACTAGTGAACTATTGCACCACTCTTGTTGGATCACTTCCTCATGCAACAACTTATTGAAGAATAAAGTCAGCCACGTAAATCCATCTTCTTATAGTTCCTTCCATACTTCTACTGGTATATCATCTGGGCCCATGGCCTTTCCATTTTCATACTTCTTACTGCTTGAGTCTAGTAAGTTATTAAAAAAGAACTGAAAAGGTATTTCTTTCAGACATGGTTCTTCACGGACACAGATAACCCACAATATCAACGACAAACAAGTAAGTCAAAACTTTTGAAAACTTCTACAACACTATTGCCAAACCATGGTGACACAATATTTAGAGCAATTGAGACTTTACTCCATTGTAATAAGAACCCATTTTACAGACGGGCACATGGTAAACACTAACTGTTCCGACTCGCATCAGCGAAAACATCTATGCTGTAAAACGTCCGTGGAATACGACTATTTCCTCGATAGTGGTAAAAAGTGAGTATCAATTTTTCAAACTTTTCTATGTAATTTAGTTTGTGGTATTTGGCTCTTATTTGTGGCTACACAAGATGATCTAGAGATGGCAAACAAACATAACATTTTCAAGTGTTATTGTAATTTTGATTTATTACATTTTCACTCTTATTCTCTTAGTATATGGTGGATAAGAGCTGTTTTCTTCGAAAGAATTGGGGATAGATTTATTTACCGTCTTCTTTTTAACGTACCTATGGTATGTCCTCAGATGGAGTTCTAACACCGACTATCTGGAGTTGTGTTTGTATTAAACTTTGAAGAAAAAAAAACCACTTCTAAGTGACTTAGGGGTGGTTTTTTTCTTCAAATTTAAATGGCAGCAACTTTAAGGTTACAAACATCGAAATCGGACTATACTATAAAAACACGCGTCGAATTGTGAACTCTTTCTTTATTTATGGTTAAAAACCAAATGGATACTTAGTCTTAACATTCAAAAACCTTTACAACAACCCTGAGATTCACACGCAGGTTATTAATGGAGGGAGATGAGAATTTCGTTACATAGGTAGGTACACAACACAAAAATAATCCACATTAAAAGATACAAGCAATAAAATATCAGCGATAACACAGAAAAAATAACACATTCAACTTGACGAGGAGGAACTGTCCTATACTCAACAACAAGGCAGTGTGCAAGCGCATCCAGCGGCGCAGCAGCGGAGAATCCCACCTGCCCGTGAACACGCTGAGTAAGCTGTTGCTGCTGGACCAAATACGACTCAGCAGCAACGCTCATTGCTTCCTTATTGGAACATGAAAGCGAAAGTGTCTCCGCTAACATCGTCGACGCACTGCACAATCATGGCAGCCCCAGCAGCACCCTGAGCGCGTTGTTGTAGTGAACACGCAAGGCGCTGTATACTCCCAGTGTGTAGTTGACCCACAGACTGCACGCCTATATCTAAAAACAATATTTTTATCTGTCTGTTTGTTTGAGGTAATCTCCCTAAACAGTTGGACCTATTTTGTCGGGGCTCTCACTGATAGATAGCTGATGTTCTAAGGAGTAACTTATGATGCTTTTATTATAGAAAAAATATTAGGGTTCCGCGCAAAAATAAACCTATGAGATTTTGATAAATTCCACGTGGAAGAAGTCACGGGCACAACTATTAATTATCATGAGTCTGAAATCGATGCTGTTATCATAACATTGTTTATAAAAAAACTTAAATAAACTAATGGATGAATGACTGTTATAATACTGACTAAGAATATCTGGATTTTATTATCATCAAAAGACATAGAGACGTAAATTAATCAAATGTTTCAATAACGTCAAAAGGTGGTCCGTATATTAAATATAACCTTCCAATCACGCAAACAATCCTGTTGGTTAATTAACGACAGGAAATCGCGCATGTAAATTAGATGCAAGGAAATAGCACTCATTGCCCAGCGAAGAGCGGAAACCGTAATTCAAGAGCTCAAAGGGGCTTTCAATGCGGGAGTATTCAGCATATTGGCAGAATTTTATTGGAATTGTGAGGACCGGACTTGAAAGACCTAACTAGGTTACATTTCTGAATTTTGTAAAAATGGTACTTATGCACGATGTTAACAGTCCTTTTTTGTTTGAAACAGGTGGTTTTGTCATTTTGACGATGACAACTACGTGAACGTACCTCGTCTGGTGACCATTCTGCAGAGGTACAACTATCAGCGGGACTGGTATTTGGGACGGCCATCTGTCAACAAGCCACTGAAGATATACGAGAAGCCTGCTGAAAGGGTAAAACATAAAAAAAATCCTTGTGACTTTTAAAATATAAATTGGACGCCTTTAAACTGATTTGATTTAATAAGTTTGTTATGAAAGTTTAATTTGTTCCAGCTAATGTTCTCATTTTGGTTTGCCACGGGCGGTGCCGGATTTTGCATAACCAGAAGTTTGGCTTTTAAAATGTTACCTGTTGCAAGGCGAGTGCTTTAATCTTTCCACTTAAAACATTATAATTACTTTATTAATAATACAACTTACTTATATCAGACAAACCATTATATACCAGATCAAAAACAAACTTACATGTAGATGCCAAAATGTGGTATACTTAAACGTTTTTCTCTGTTGCAGTGGGGGCAGATTCATAAGTGTTTGTGAAGGCATACGGTTACCAGATGACGTCACCATGGGTTTCATAATAGGTGAGAATTGTTTTTGTTATCCTAGCTTAAATTTGTAACTTCAAAATTGTTTTATTTAGTTGGAATCATAAGTGAAGCCTCTTTGGATTGGTTTGCAGAGCACGTGGTGAAAAATAACTTGACTCTGGTGCCAGAGTTCCATTCTCATTTGGAGCAAATGAAACTGCTGCCTTTGGAAACGTTTCGGGACCAAATCTCCTTCAGCTACTCGGGACCAAAGGAAAATATGAATGTCATCAATGTGCCAGGATTCGACACGAGATATGATCCTACAAGGTAAGAGATATTTTTTCCATTGGATAAATTCTGATCTTGCACTTACACACACACAAAAGTTTTAATGGTAAACTGCCATCCTTAGTTAACTGGCAGTTTTATTTAGGATTCTTACAAATTATAGTAACTGTAATGCAACTTTTTCTTGAAACGTCCTTCAAAATATAGTATAGTAGGCCGCACATTAGTGGTAACACTTTGACTTTAATCTGGCCTAGCGTAGTAAGAAGCTTCAATAGAACGCGGGGTCAGCTCATCCTGGTGCTGTGATCCACTAATGCCTACCGTACTCGTTCATAAATTAGAGATTTTGTTAGTCTCTCGAGATTTTTTTTTGATAATACCTTTTTTGTTACAGATTCCTGTCGCTGCATTGTTTCCTATTCCCTCACTTTAAGTTCTGTCCTAGATAACATAATTTTTAGTATATTGATATATGTATTTTATACTGTTTGTAAAACAAAGAATTGACGAAGACCATATTCATTCAATCTTCCATGGAACACAAAAGTGCAATAAAAAGTCCAATATTCATATTGAAAAATTATCAGATTAATGAGGGAAATATTTTTTGAAGATTTTCATAACATAGTTTAGGTTGTGATATTAGTTTTATAAAGGAAAGAGATGAGAGCGTATGAAGAATTATAATCTGTCAAAATTGTCGATGGTTTAGGTTTACTGGACTGTATCCACACTAAGCCTTGATTGGCCCATTGTACATGGTTCTTTTGTCTTCTACACTAACCATCCCAGAACATTGGCACCGTCTTCCGACTGTTACAGGCTTTTGCATTCTGTGATCACGTGCTGTGGCGTTTATTATGTCTCCATGCATCCTCTGCATAAGGGGCAGCCTGTTACACCTATGGTAAATAAGTGATTGTTTAGGGGACAGTTATGCTGACAGCTGCTTATGATACCTTTAACTTTACGAATGTTGTCTCTGTTTAGTCTGATGAGGTTGTGGGCGAGCCTTTTTAAAGCCCGGGCCGGAACTGCATTCTTCACTGTTGTTACACACTATTGTATGCGTTTCTTCAGTGTTTTTTATTCAGGGCCTTGGGTAAGTGAAGTAATGGTTCCGGTCCAAATGGCGCCGTCTCCGCTCCCGTCTTGGCCAGTTCATCTGCTACGTCGTTATCGAGTGAGTTTCTGTGTCCTTTAATCCATTTCAGTTACAATATTCGTGTGTGCAATTTTATTGATTGGAGTGTGTTGGGACATTTCAATATGAGGACAGAGCTTATAGTGTTGTTTTGCAGGGCTTGTAGGTAATACGGATGCAATGTGTGAGATGATCCTTATATTAAAGTCTCTGACGTCTCTGGCTGCAATCACCTGCGCCGCACTTTGGTAGTTGATATTTTAATGTTTAATTCATTCGAAGACACCAGCTTCAGGTTTTGGAGCCGTCCGTGTATATCCTAACATCATTGATGCTAGAGCTTTATTTGGTTCCGTGGTAAGTTGAATATTTTATCGAGTAACATTTCAAGAATGTATATTAATTCTGTGTATTAATATTAATGTACACAGAATTAATATCATCATCCTCCTGGGATAAGGGCAGGAGGATGATGATATTAATTCTGTGTACAACATGTAATGTCTTTAAGAAATTTGTGATATTAGAATAATCCTTTATGTAGTTATATAATATAAATGTTGTATTTAAAGGTCTCTACAGTCAATTGTTATGACATTGTTTCTAAATTAAGGTGTTTATAAAATAAACAATATAAAAAAGAGTCTTTTTGTTATTGATTCCAAACTTATCCCTTGGCAAAAGCTTGTTTTGGTACCAACTCGGATCACTAACCGATCCTGATTTCTGTAGACATTATCTTCCATTTTCGGACAACAGTAGGTAGGGTCGAGTGGTTAACAATGAACCAGCAGTACAGAGTGAACCATGCAAATAATTCAGAAATGCGACGTTGCCGTTTGGTGCAAACTGCATTATTTAAGCGTCTTTGAGGAGCCCCCCTCCTTCTCCAGTCGACGGCGAACTAGCGTCGCAGGCGGCCGCGCGCGTCCGTGTTTTGTGTTTGAGTAGCGAAAATTGTATAAAAATAACGTAAGTAAAATTTCGTCTCATTTTATTTGTGTAAATAGTAGCTGAATATCAATTGGATTGATAAATTAGTTGTTTTTTGCGCTTTTATTTAATATAGTTTCGTTAAGCACCTCGTGTTTGTGCGTGTGGCTACTTAACCTCAAAATTTGTAAGTATGGGGTGGTACAGAATGAACCACTTTGAGAGAGTACACAATGAACCAGTGATTCATTGAGTACCATCCTTGGTTCATTGAGTACTACCTTTGGTTCATTGCGTACCGCCTTTAGTAGATTGAGTATTAACCCAGATAATTTACTTTTTATGAGTACCTAGTTATTTTAATAAATAAAAAACTAAAAAATATATATTTCAGGATGGGCCGAACAAAGTTAGATAGATCTGCGAGGAAAAAAGGATCCCACCTACCTCAAGTAATGAAGGCTGCTGTCAATTTACATCTTAACGGTATGAGCTTGAGAAAGGCTGCAAAAGATAGCAACATACCATATCCAACATTAAGAAGATATGTGATAAAATATATGAAAGACAAGTCTGCTTCGATGGAACCAAACTACAGCGTAAATAAAATATTCACTGAGGAGCAAGAAACAAGTCTAAAGATGTATATTCTTGATTGTGCCAACAAATTTTATGGTTTAAATACAAAGGAATGCAGAAAACTCGCCTTGCAAATGGCGGAAATGAATAAACTCGAATACCCCACTAGTTGGAAAGAAAAGGGAATGGCGGGTAAAGACTGGTTACGTGGATTTAAAAAAAGGCACCCTGATTTGTCCATTAAAAAACCAGAAGCATGTAGTATTGCACGAGCCACATCATTCAATCCTACGAATGTCAAATCATTTTTTGACAATCTTCAAGAAGTGTATGGAAGATTTCCACAATTTGGTGACGGCACTAGAGTTTATAATCTGGATGAGACATCTACTACCACCGTACAACGGCCTGGAAAAGTGATGGCACAAAAAGGTAGAAATATCGCTAAGATTACTAGTGGTGAGCGTGGAATTTTAGTAACTACGTGTTTCATCGTTAATGCAACAGGACACGCGCTCCCACCTGTCATGATTTTCCCTCGCAAGAAATACGTAGCGCACATGATTAGGGGCGCACCTACTGGAACGTTAGGATTGGCTTCTAAAACAGGTTGGATGAATAGTGATCTTTTTGTTGAAGCAATGAAACATTTCGTGAAATTCACAGCGTCTTCAAAAGACAATCCTTCATTATTACTTATGGATAACCATGAAAGTCATCTCTCGATCGAAGCGCTTGACATTGCAAAGAAATCGGGAGTCACAGTTCTGACGCTGCATCCTCATACTACAAACAAGCTCCAACCGCTTGACGTTGGTGTGAATGGACCTTTCAAATGCTATTATAACGCTGCTATTGACTTGTGGCTATTACGCAACCCGGGGAGACCCATTTCTATATATGATGTAGCAGAATGTGTTGGAGAAGCATACTTGAAAGCCTTAACCCCAATAAACATAACAAACGCTTTCAAAAAATGTGGTATCTTTCCGTTTAATAGAGAGATTTTTTCGGAGTTAGACTTTTTACCGAGCAACGTAACAGATAGGCCAGAACCAATACTAGATGAAACAACACCAACAAATGTAGATGATGAAGACGCTACAAGCTGTGCTACAAGCCTGTCGGATGTTTCAGAACTGAATGCCGATCAAGACCCGGGTGAATATAGAACGCCTTCACCATCTCTACTTACTAACAATTTCGACCAAAATACGGTTGAACCTAGAAACTTACTTTCACAGTCTCTTGAAGCAACATCTTTAGCAACAATGAAAGAGTTTGAAAATGCTTCTTTTGCATCCGTAATAGATTTTTGTGAACCTACAAGCCCTTCTTCAACTAAAACGCCTTTGCAAACTGCGCTAGTTGTAAGTTCCAACTCAAAATCAGACTCGAGTGCGCCTGATAAGTCTACCACTCCATACGATGTTGTTAGACCATCTACCAGTAGAAAAACGCCGGACATATCTCAACCTTATACAAGAAATTTTGTTTCACCGAAAGATTTTCGACCAATTTTAAAAGCAGGACCACGAAATATTACAAAAGGTGGAAGAAAAGCTGGCAAAAGTATGATCGCAACCGACACGCCAGAAAAGAACGCTCTAGCTGAAAAGAAAAACAAGAAGTCTAAAAAAATAATAAAGACTGAAGCTGTAAAAAAAGTTACACATAACTTATTCAAAGGAAAGGAAAATATTTGTAAACGACGAAAGAGAAATGTGACCCCAGTTGAATCTTCGGATGAAGATCAAGAAGAATTTCAGGCAAGTGGATCATCTTCTGGCGGTGAGATGAATGAGATTACAAGTGATTCTGATGAAGATGAGATAGTTCTGAAAGACGATTTTCCACCACTTAAACGTAGTCCCCGTGAAAATGACTTTGTTATATATTTTTAAAACAAAAAATGAAAAAATCTATTACGTCGGTAAAATTCTGGAAATTTTAGATGATGAAGAAGATTGTGATTTTTTTGTCTCATACTTAAAATTAAAAAGTAAGATTCAACAGAAATTTACTGATCCAAAGGAACCTGATACGGCTGGTGTTAATATTGCAGAAATTAAGTATATTCTGCCATTTCCTAAAATTGAAAATTCTAACAATCGACGTCAAACTACTTACAGATTTCCTGTTGATATTTCTCTTTTAAATATGCGTTATTAAAGTTTAATTTTTATGTTATGGTTTTAAAAGGCTGAAAGAAAATAATTATTGTGATACTTAAATACGAACATAATGACTGATTAGGGTTACTTCAGAAACTTGATTGTAAACAAGATCTCATTTAGATTTAGGGATTTGTTAATTAATGATTAAGAAAATAATATTTTAAATGTTACTCTACTTACTTACAAACTTGTTGTCAGTTGATTAGTACTTACGTAAAAACCTAATTGTTGATTTCTAAGAAACTAATGTTAATTTCATTAACGTTTACGATATTAGAAACAATCAAAAAGCGTAATTTTTGTCTAAAAGAGGTATCGTTTAGACAAAAATTACGCTTTTTGATTGTTACTACAAATAAATAGGTACTGTATATGGATTAGTGAGTTTTATTTAACAACATTTATTATAATACAATAATTTTAACGCTTTGGTTATTGGCATGGTTCATTGTTTGCACACACGGTTCACTGTGTACTAGCCCCCAGTTCATTGAGTACCATTGAGTGTACACAGTGAATCATTTCCCAATAAATAAAAATAAATAAAAACATTAGAAGCTATGATACTTTAACAAAACTGAAGTACTACATAATGTAGCCAGTAAAATTATCTACAATTATAAGTAAAAAGTATATAGTTAGGGCGCCTAGGAGTAGAGTTACAGCTCTTGAAAGTTTAGGTGGTTCATTGTCGACCATCATACCCTACACGTATTGACTGCATTACTGTACGTACAGTGAGAGTCTATTTGTGTACGAACTTCAACCGTCGTACCTATTAACTAATGAGTGGATACTTGTCGATATGAAGAATACAAAAATATTTTAATATATTTAGTGAGTACCTACAACAAATTATACATTCATGCTAAACTAAGTTTATCCTACCATTCTGTCTTCTCGTAGAACCGCAAACAATTTATTATTTTCTTCGATTTATCAGCCAGCAAGTTCGATCGCGCGTTGAGCATTGTTAATATACGCGGTATAGCGGACGTAGATCAAGCTACATAGTGACAAAATAGGACTTTTAACAGTTCCAGAGTCAAATAATTTTATTAGGAAGTACATAACAAATGTTATAGATACAGTGAATGGGTTTGTACCATGTTCCGGGAAAAAAGTCCACCAAATTTTATATGACTGTAACATAATATTGTTGTAGTATATGTGTGAAGAGTGTGACGGTCCCTGAAAGACGGACACCAAGGTTGTGAACGCCAGTGGGGCATGACCATAATATCTGCAAGCTGTAGCCTTCCCATATATTTTTTAATATGAAACTGAATGGAAGAAAGGCATAAAACAAATATTCTGTCCAGGACAAAGTAAAAGCATCAATATGAATTGCCTTTGGATCTGATTTCCAGGAGACGTAGAGAATACATTTAGCATTAGTGCAGGATGCAAGTATATCAATTTTAGGTTCACCCCGCTCAGATACAATTTGTTGAAATGCCACATTGTTTAACTCCCATTCTGTGACTGGATTGATTATTGGGGACTCTTCATCAGCCTTTTTATTTCCACTGGGCAAGGATGCAAAGAGCCAAATACGTCTCTCTTTGCACCACTGCCATATGGATCTGGCCAAGTTATTTAAATCAACAAGTTAATTTAATCTGTGTTGAATGTGGGAACTGAATACCATCCATTCTATTTATAAAAAATATTGCTGTCATAATATCTACATGCATTTGGATGTTTAGGTATTGCTTATTGTTTACCAAATCCTTTTTAATGCTATAATTATTGCCAGTAACTCTAAATAGTTTACATGGTATGTTTTCTCATATTCACTCCAGAAGCCATGGGCTCTTTTGTTTTTGTGAATGGCACCCCATCCAGTCATGGAAGCATCAGTAAACAGTTCAATGTCATGTTTATGGTAAGCAATACTTATACATACTGTACTTACTAATATTATTAGCCCACCATTGCAATCTAATTTTATATCTGAATGTAAGTTTACTTTCACGTCATTGTTTAGATGTTCTAAAAACTTGGTGCAAAGCCAACCATATGTGGTAGATGGGCAGGCTACAATTAATATTCCAATTCATTTTGCCAGATGTTCAGACTGTGATGATACTATAATACTTTTGTCTAACTTTATAACAAATCCCAAGCATTTTAAGAGAAGTATTTTTTTTTTAACCTTATGTGAACATAATTGGTCTAGACCACTACTCCTATACATAGTAGGTCATCTTCATATTGATGATCCCTCTTAGATGTGACACAACAATGTTCATAATCTTTGTGAAAATCTTAGGTGCATAGCTCACTGCTCAGGCCATAAGGGATGGCCCTAAATTCATAAAGTTTATCATAATATTGAAAATGTATGTTTATAAAATACCTACATATTTTCTATACTGTGGATTTATATTCAATAATAAATAAGATTCTTTCAAATTAATGTTTTCCATGTAATCCCTGTATAATAAAACCTGGTGAAAGTAAAGCTATTGCTGTCCTTTAGCCCTCCATTCTAAAATGGGATTTTTCTCAATAATATTTAGATACAACTATTAATACATGAAGAAATAAATTAAATTATCACAGGGCATCGAAAAATTCATCCGCATCACTGTCAACGGGAAAAGAGCCCAGAAGGCTGGTAGCATTGCCACGTTAAATGGCAATGCTGATAATATTTAGTCAATAACTTTAAGTTTAGTATGAATCTTTCTGTACTACTATGTTTTGGAATGAAAAATATAGAAGACATAAACTGGTGTTTATACAAGATAAAAAAAGTGTCAGTCTTCCAGCATGACTTACCTGTATGTGGGCACGTCTAATCGCTCCTATTAAATTTTATTTGACTTTTTAAGAAGATCACTTTTCAAAATATTGCTCCAAACATAAACTTAGTCACTATTTACCAGCGTTGCCAGAAGGTTACTTTTGTAACCTTTTAGGTGATTTTTGAACTGCTAGGGTTACTTTTAGGTTACACTAATGAAAAGGTTACTTTTAGGACATTTTTCGAAATTTGTAAAACTAACTTTTAATTTCTTACTTATAAGCAACGTGAAACGGAACGCTTGCTTTAGAATTTGTAGAACATAACAACACTTTGTACTCTTTCTCTTTCACACTTACACCACTTGTATCCCGCTTACTCACTCGACGAATCGGATTCATTCGGAGCTGTTCGTTTCGTTGCATGTTGCAAGCCACCCACGCCCCGCCGCCCGCCGCTACATCGTCCGTCCGTGGTGGTCGCTATTTGTTGTTGTCTAGTCCATGGTTTAATAATATATTTCGCCCTAGTCAACGAAAGTTTTGTGTTCGTGTTTTGTTATTTTACAATACAGTATAATTTCCTACTGGACATTTAAATGGAAGTTTGGTAAGTGTATTCACAAATTACACTGCATGTTCGTGTGTGTTTGACTTTGTACTTTTTCTATGTGAAGTTGATGGTTGGACTAATAACTAACGATGAATTTGAATCTAACCAATATGTATATTAGGTACCTTTAACACACAAAGTAGGTACAAAACAATAATAGTACAGTACAAGAAGATACTGAGATCCAAGAGACTTCATGTGTTTTAAAATTTTATAAGTTACTTATGTCGGATGCATGACATTTTCTTATTTGTGTGAAGCTGGTGAAGTGCGTTCGAATCGAATGCCAACTCTGGAGATTCTGGTGAATCAGTCTGTTCTGTACATAGGTATTTAAAAAAGATTCCATCACCTGCACTGCACGGTACAATCCCGCCAAAAATTTTGACATTATAATAGTGTTGCCTCATCAAAAGTTTTATCCACAAAATATGGGAGATTTTTTGTAATGAATACCCACCGACGAGTTACTTAATAAAATGTGTCACTTGGCACTACTGATAGACAGTCTGATTTAAGTCTATTATTTAAGTGCATCGGGTTCAGCGGCCGTATTTGCGATTTCGAGAAACGTCTTTTACGAATCCGAAACGTTATTTTTGTTTCTCCATTACTTTATATGCCAGAGTAAGATGGAGAACGCTTCCGAGTCGAATTTGAGCTTCATCGTAAACTTAAATACGGGGACAAGAATTATTCTCACATATTGCACTTTCATACCTACTAATACGGTGGTGGATTTATTAATTTTATTTTATTAATTTCTTTTCATGACCTTGATGTTGGTGCTTCTGCTTGGCATGATTTTAACTTAATCTACTAAAAATATTTATTCAGTCTAAGCTAAGCAAATGGATAAATTCTTGATTTCGTCAACTTCAAAGCAAGAGAAGAGAAGGAATATTAACAATGATTGCGATAGTAGTAGTACGATGCATGAGAAACCATTGCCAAAGAAACAAAAACAACAGCGCGACTTCAATGAAAAGTGGCTGACAGACATTACATTTAAAAATTGGATTTCTAAGAGAGAGCAAGAATGTGGCATAATAACCGCTTATTGCAAAGTGTGCGATTGTACTGTTTTGAATCATAAACCAGCACTTGTCGAGCACATGAATACATCGAAACATGTTCAAAATATAAACTCAAAAAGTCACACAACGCCTATTCAACAAATAATGAAACCCAAACCAGAAGATGAATTAAAAAAAAGAGCAGAGCTTAAAATATGCGCTTTTCTTGCACAGCACAATTTGTCGTTTTCTTTGGTGGATGATTTAATACCATTTTTAAAAAATACTTTTACTGATTCGAATACAATAAAATCCATTGAGTTAGGCAGGACGAAGGCAACAAACACTATAAAAACTGTCCTTGGCCCCATTTTAACCCAAGAACTCGTAGAAAAGTTAAAGAAAACTCCATTCAGTATTATAATGGATGAGACAACTGACATCGGTGTCAAAAAACAATGTGCACTCGCAGTTATATATTATGACGAAATAGATTGTGTTCGCACACAGTTTCTCGACATATATGAAGTCAAATCTGGAAAGGCTGAAGATCTTTGTAATAATTTATTAACTTGGCTTCAAGACCGGCAAATTCCTTTAAAAAAATTTGTAGGCTTCGCATCGGACACAACTAATAGCATGGTAGGTGAACACCACTCTGTGTTTAGTCATTTGAAACTAAAAGTACCGCACATTGCATGCATCAAGTGTAGTTGCCATATGATTCACCTTGTGGCATCCAAAGCGTGCCTTAAGCTGCCAAGATCGGTAGAAGATTTTTTAAGAAGTATTGGAGCTCATTTTAGCCGAAGCACTAAGAGACAAAATAAATTAAAAGAGTTCCAGGATTTTTTTAAAGTCGACATTCATAAGATATTAAGCCCGGCAACAACAAGGTGGCTATCATTAGAGGCATGTGTCAATAGAACCTTGGAACAATATCAGGTACTCGGTGAGTACTTCAAATTGGAAGTATTCGAGGATCCAAGCAAAATAACTGAAGATATACTTACAAGTCTAAATAATACATTCACAAAAATTTATCTTGAATTTATGTCTTACATACTAAATTTGTTCAATGACTTTAATAGACTGTTTCAATCCGAGAAACCATTGCTACATCAATTAAAACCAGAAGTGCACAAATTAATTAAAACAATAGCCAGTAATTATATGGATTTCAATTACTGTAAGACTACTGAAGCATACAAAATAGAGTATGCCAATCCAAGATTCTATTTGCCACTTGAGAAAATATATTTAGGTGTGGCAGCACAGGCATCAATTGATGAATTTTCGATAGAAATACCTCCAACACAAATTGCCGATTTCCGAAAAACATGTTTATCTTTTTATATAGAAGCCTTATCACAAATAAGAAAACGCTTTAGTTTTGAAGATCCTCTTTTTGATTTGTTAGAAAATGTTCTAAACCCAATCAAAGCGCAAAAGTTTGAAGTGAAGGACTTATCAAGCGTAATAAAAAGATTCCCAAATATTGAAACTGATACAGAAAATTTACATAAAGAATGGAAGAAACACGCTTTTCTCGACTTTAATGAACTAAACATTTCGCCTGACTTACCGGTTGAAGAATATTGGTATAAAATTCTAAAAATGAGGGATGGGACAGGAGAACCCATGTTTCCAAATTTGAAGGAAATAATAATGGTTTTGCTTGTTTTGCCATTTTCAAATGCATGCGTAGAACGAGTATTCAGCCAATTAAAACTAATAAAATCGGATAACAGAAACAGACTAAATACGGACACAATTGCAGCTTTGATGGCTACCAAAGCGGCCGTAAAAAATGCCACAAAATTTGAGCCATCGAAATCATTAATGCATGCTAGAATAAAATACAGCAAGGAGAGTGATAATGATGGTGAAGGCCGGTACTTACTGCTTTTTCTTATATTTTTTCACAAATAACTTATTTTTCCAAGACATTTATTTCGAAAGTTTTATTGGAAACGCAAAAAAACACATGGTTTTAAAATTTCAGATGCTGATGCAGATGAATAAATCAAGAAATGCGGGCATGTGCTCTAAATCACACTCATTGATGTTTCTGTAAGTCAACAAAAAAAAATATTCTGTTGTATATGTATTCTTTTAACTTTTAATACTTTTTCAGTAAATAAATAAAAGGTTATTTTTTGTACAAAAAGGTTACATTTTTCTATATTTCAGGTAACTTCTGACAAGACCCGACTGGCAACACTGCTATTTACAGTGGGACCATTTTCTACAATCAGAAGTTCAGGTTCTTCTGGAACAGGATCTGTCATAGGTCCTAGTGACATATCTTGTGGTAATGTTTAAATGATTTGGACTTCGTTCGAAGTGTCATCGCTATAATATTCTGAAAAACAATAACCATAGGTACCCCTGGAACTTTCTACTTATTGTAGTCTCACGGACTACCTACACAAGATTCGTCCGTATATCGCGTATACGACCCGAGTCCAGAGAGAACGTCGATGTATCTCGTACACCACCCGTCTCAACCGGTTCAAAAGTTATGAAAACACCTTGTGTGGCTTTAACTGCTATGAAAACCAGTAGCCGTACCGGTATTCAATCAATTACAAGACAACATTTTGCTACCTGAAATACTCGAAAGTCTCTGTTATTGTCATAGTCATCTCGACGACAACGACGCTTCATTTTGCGTTCAATTTTTATTATTTCCTTTTTACAGTTATTTATTTTCTTCAAGACGCCTTTTTGGCATAGCTTGTGGTTGAAATATAGACACTTGAACTTTCAAACACTCCAATTTACTTAAATTGACGGTAGAACACAGGATCTATCAGTTGCCGCGCAAAACGAAAATAATGACAGTTCAGGTATGGACACAAATAACGCACACTAATACTTACGTTTAGTTTTAGCTCTGAAAGTTGCGTTAGTTGCCGAGTGATAACATATATCGAGAACGAGGCACACAGTATAATAAATTATTGTACAACAGGTGTGCTAATTTAATTGGAAAAATCGTTATGTACAGATATTAAACTGCATCTGGTTAGAGTGGAACTGAACTAGAAAAAAGCAAGAGGATAAATAGGTTGAATAATATGGTACTTTACTGTATATTGAAATTTTAAAACAACTATAGATAATGGTCGAGATGAAGGGAAGAAAGAATTGGGGATAAGACCTGACACAAACCATAGAAACATGGAACAAACAATTTGAGATATATACTCGACTGTGAATAGATAAAGCTGGCCTGCAAGTGATTATGATGATGATTAATTCTGACCTCCACAACCCAGTAAGTACTAAGAGACACGATACTCCATGGTTAGGCTTTTAGGGCTTTGTACGCGTCTCGTCGTGAGGTATTCGCATTAAATAATAAACTTCGGACTGTCATCAATCTGTAAATAACAGTCACACAATCGCTTAACGTGCTGTCCGAGGCCAGGAGGAGTTTAGAAATTTAATGAACGGTAACCCATCCACCGACCGAAGCGTAACATAGTCTAACCGAATCTAAACATAAAAGTGTTTTTTGAGCCCAGCTGACAACGTCAGCTAAGCTGTGACTCCGCTGACTGAGTATGAAATGTTACATCAAGAAAAGCAATATTCATCAGTATAAGTTCATTTGAAAACCAGCGTCAGACAGCACCTGTCTGGTATTGACCTGATAAATGGACCTTTTTGGTACAGCCGTGAGACATTTCATTTTAATGTTTTATTTTAATATCACTATTTACCGGCTTGTTTCTTTTCTTTCTTTGATCACGAAACAGTGTAACCATAAAAGATTACCATCTCTATACTTAGTATTATGTCATTGTGTGCCTGAGCCTGTGCTGAATTAATGTTTTTTATTTCTTTTCTCTTTCTTGATTTTGTAGGGAACCACTATTATAATTTATCTATGGTTCCCACCAGTTGACATAAACTGTTTATAGCAATAAGCGGGAATTTAGAATATCGATTTGGCGCTTTCAGTCGGTTTAAAAGAAAATACAAAAAGTTTGATCCCCGATAACCTCTCGGGAGTATAATAGATATTTTGTGTACTTCCTGTATTTATATAGTAAAATGTGTTACGGATGTGTAGTGTATAAATACCAAAATATAAATAATTACATATGAAACCCGAGTTAATTCAAGGCGCAATTTAGCGCCCAAATTGGTGACCCCGTCAATGAAAGAACATTAGTATTGCAAAAGAAGAATATTGGACCCAGTCTGGTGAAGTGTCACATTCATCCTAAAAAGCAGTTATCTCCGTGAACAAATTCAAGTGTAGCCGTATCTACCTACTCGCTAGCTATCACGTGGATTCTCTGGCCAACATTTAGAACCTAATTTCATATTATTTTTAGGACTGTTATCGGTGCATTGAGTGATATTATAGTCTCCGACAGCCAGTGATAGTGCATTATTTTGAACTATTTCGATCTCAAAAATAAACATTTCGTTTTCGCGCCATTTTTTGTTTTTCACTTTTCCAACAACAAAGCGTGTCAACCTTGACACGTCATGCCAATCAACTGTCATCATCGTTTGTCAGTGTCTATAAACGTCAAACGGCTGCGTTCCAGAAACAATACTTATGACATCGAAGCATGAAAAGAGCGTTCCATTTCCCAAAACTGTGACAACAAAAACCTGTAAGTTTTTATTTGAACTTTTCTTTTTACATGGAATCATCTAGTTGTTTTTCAAATCATCCTAAGTGCAACGGTATTATCATGAACAAAAAGTGCCTACTTTTAACTTTACAGCCAACGTTCAATTGTAAACACTCAGTTTGAACTGTTGTAATTTGGTTCTCATTGTTAGTTAGTAGATGCCTGTGAATTATAATATGGCCCAATTTTAATATTTACACTCTTTACATTTTATTTACCTGTTTGTTACATGTAGGTACAATTTTTGTTGAGTCTTCCATTAGTTTTCTTTTTCGCACTTTTTGTTGACTCTTAATATGTTGTTTTATTGCTGTTTTATCAATCTCACAATCCTACAAAGGAGATACAGCAGAATTTAACATCTATTAATAGATGTTAAATTCTGCTGTATCCCCTTTGTAGGATTGTGAGATTGATTTATTTTTAAATTCATAACTATATCATTTCGATTATTAATACAATGTCGACGGAAGAAAATGATGTTTATATAGACCCAGAATCTGGAACTGGTGGGGAAAAGACAGCTAAATATTTCTCATCTAGCTTAAAAAGAATGACACTTACCGCCCATGTGGCGACTATCGAGCCTTGAATGACCGCTATCCTGTCCGCCATATTGGGGATTTCGGCCTAAATCTATACCGATACTCAGTGTTCAGCACTCTAGATTTAGTAAAAGCATATCAGCAGATTCCAGTTAACCATGACAATATTTGCAAAACAGCGATAATAACACCTTTTGGCCTGTTTGAGTTCCCCTATATTACATGACATTTGGTTTGCGCAATGCCGGGCAGACATTTCTAAGATTTACTAATGAAGTTGTGCGGGGACTCAATTTCTGCTTTTCTTACGTAGATGATATTCTAGTTTTCTCGTCAGACCAACATCAACATGCCGAACATTTGAGACTCTTATTTAACCGACTACACGAGTTCGGAGCAGTCGATTATCACCAACACAGTTCAAACAGTTAACTTTCATAAGCCAATTCACTACTGACACCCAATATATAAAGGGCGCCGCGCGCCGACAGCGTAGTAGCAGATGCTATGTCGCGGGTTGAATCCATTTCGTTAGACGAGGACTACCAATTGTTAGGGGGGTTCTCAAAATCTGAGGGTTATCTCTGAAACGGCTGGACTTTCACTGTCAGATAGCTGATGTGATAAGGACTTACGACTACTTTTATTTGAGGAAACGTTTTAGGGTTCCACGTAAAAAAGTTTAAACCCATTAAATTTTGTTCAATTTTAAGCGAATAAAGTCGTGAGCACAGCTAGTGTATTAATTAATTGAAATTAATAATTTTACACCTTGTACACACGGCTACATATCAAGCTATGCTCTTCCAGAATAACCTGAACTCTCATTGTATAGGATTTTCATACAATGTCAGGTCAGTTTATACTGGAAAATTTAGTTTGATTTTTCCTGTGTACATATAAATGATACTGCATTACCGCGAAAACCTCCTTAGTATTGTTTCTATACACCCGTACGCTTCTATTTTATCCCTGTTTTACAACAACCGGCTCTAAAAGTGGTGGTGGGATGATCTGGACACGTGCCTTGAGGGATGGTTCGAGATAACATGGGAAAAAGTTCATGGAAGGATTTATAACATAGTATTTTACTTCAAATCATTGTGTAGTAAGAATAGTAACCATTCCTTTAATAATCATGTTGACGGGGTCATACGTACTCTTCTACTCACTTCAACTCTATTTATGTATGGATTTTGATGCAGTTTTTAGCATTCATTCAGGAAGGTTCATGTGTTTGTGTATTTTAATTATATTTTCCGCACGATCAGAATGTAAAAAATACATATACTAATAGTACGCGAGTTCACCGACGCTACCGCTACCAGACAGACGGCTCTTGTGAACTCTTGTCTCAGTTTTAAAACGACTAAATCATTTTGATCGAATGCAGATTATAGGTCATATTTATCCTAGGCTTCGTCTGCTTATGTACATATATTTGTAAAATATAGCCTATGTATTATTCTGAAGTACTTATAAATAATAATACTGTAAAGTTTCATCAAAAATCTGTTGATAAGTTTTTGTATGAAACATTAAGAAATATCCTAACAAACTTGTGCATTCATAATATTAGTAGAATTACAATTTAACAAGAGAGAGAGATTAAGTAAGTAGAATGTAGCAATCTCGATGTTTGATATATCAGCATAGACCCGTCTGAAGAAGGGACAGGTTGCTAGTTTATTTTCAGTAAAAAAAACCTGTTAACAAAATCTCTTCGTTAAACTGCCATTGAATAATTCAATTAATAAAAATTGAAACTTATTCAAGCATAAAAATAATAAAGTCTCACAAGATCAGATATAAACGCTCCGCTGAACTTCATAGCACGGTTCAATACTAAATAATAGTTAAGATTTGACATAAAGCTACGTTAAACAAGCGGAATTGATGTGTTGATAGCATCTGTGTACACAAGACTTTCAAAATTTATGTGCTGCAGATAAAATCAGTGTTGCTTTATTTTGAAACTGATGGACGCTTCGAGATTGGTTATTAGACGTGTATTCGTTGATTCTGAATAATGTGTCCGTTCTAATTGTTGCACAGTTTGCTTTTAGAAATATTTATATTCATCATGTCATTGAATTACTGAATATATTTGCCTACTGCCAGCACAGTCTTAGTTTTACAATATCTTAGCAGTTAAAAGAACGCACGTACCCATAGAAAAGTCAGACAATTATAATATCCGCTTACTACTGTCCCACTGCAGAGTAAGGGCCTATTCACACAGGACACAGGCAGGGACAGTGAAGGGACAAGTATTAATCGCCGAAATTAATTAATTAATTAATCATAGCAGCAACGTAAGTAAATGTAGTCGGCGCTATCTTAGATTTTTATCTAGACCCCTTTAACGTTTATCGACCCCGAAAATCACGAAAATCAACCATAACGTAAAGTTTGTAAATTTCGTCGATGCCATTTTCGATTTCGATTTTGACATTCGTATTGAAAATGACACCTATGATGAATCGGTCGCTCGGGCCGACGATTTCAGACTTATTTTCATTATAAGTTTAGGTTTCCTGAGGTATTTCCTTATTATGATGTATGCTCGTGCCTACTCTGTACGAGAAGAAGCCTTTGCCATGCAGTGGGACAGTAACAGGCTCGTATTATTATCATAAGAACGAAAAGAGAATAAAAACCCACTTCACAATGTGTGTCATACACCAATATGTGCACTACAATCTAGAGGCGTAATTGCAGAAACTCCAAATAACGGCACATAATATCCATTAGCAATGATTGAATCGGTGATGGTCACCATTCGGCATTGAGCACAAGTAGCGCTTTTGTCCAATAAATTTCAAAATTGAGGGCTATCGATAAAAATAAAACCAGCCAAAAACGAACGGTTCCGGTACAGATTTTGATATAATTGGGGAAGCTTGATGTGCCGGCCGCGCCAAGGAAATTTGCCCCGATTTGTCGAACTTCTTTGATAGTTTTTCAACGTTATTTAAAAAAGAATAAGGCTCATGTTCAATTGGGAAAATTTGACAGTTTGGTATAGATTGATGTGCTGGCGTTTGTACTGTTGATTAATATAAAAAAAACACGTTTCCTGTATTTTTGATTATATTTTAATTGTTCGTTTTTATATACGGCAATAGAATTACACATTGTGTGAAAATTTCACTATTACGGTTCATAAGAAAGACAGACATACAGAGAGGAACAGCGGAGGCTAAGTAAAATAGGGTACCGTCGGCACCTTTTGAGTACGAAACCCTAAAAATAGACGGAGCGCATTATTGTTCCCACGCTGCGTCGGTATTGGCGTGTGCGATGCTCATTACAACATGCTTCCGCAATTAGTGATGGTCTCTGTGCTTTCTCAGTGCTCAATGCTCAATTATTTGTGCCGATATATGCGTGTGTTAAAAAAATAGGGTCTCCGTTCTATGAATTATTATATTGTTATTACTGTTGACTGAAACAGCCTTACTCTTCAAATTAATTCAATTTTCGATCGAAGAAAATACGATTCCAATGTTAATTTAGCAGTCACGTGATTATATTATTTTTCGAAATAAACAGCTGTCAAAATAAACTCAAACTCAAGAGTACGAAACGTCTTAATTCCAATATCAATCGATCGGAATAAAAATCAAGAGTAAGCACGCTGATCTGGAAATACTACGATATAAATAGCTTACACCCAGGCTTTATATATGTATATTGACTGAATACAGAAAAGTTTGACAGAGACTTGAAAATCCGTTGATTACGTTTAGTTTTTAGGGCAGAGTGCAGAAAACTTAACAGTCGAATTTCGATTTAGAGTAAATAGGTAAATGTATAAGAATATATTGTGTGTGTAATCTCAAAAGTCCCATTCAAACTGTCAAGTAATAAAATATTCTGGTCACATACAAATAGTCGTTTTTCTAGTAAGTCTAGAAACTGTGTGTCAAAACAGATGTATGTGAACGTTCAAAATTACATTTTATGGTAATGATACGAGGTTAGCACATGTCTGGAATAATATTGAATTTAAAAAAACCCAGGCGTCAACGTGTGTGCGTCCCTCAATAACCTCGAGATCGAAGTCGATTCTATTGTGAATCAGTCTCTACACTATTAATCTAGAACTATACTTCATGTTTTTATTGCCCTTTCTGCTAATAAGTTCATAATGTGGTTTCTATCAGTAGTGGTGATAACGATCAAAATAGCTTGCCTGTGTTAATTTATGTTTAGTTAAATAAGAAGGAATTCGAGGACAATGTAAAGCAGTATTCTATCTTTTTGAATAAAACAACCATGCAACTTTAAGCCTTTTTTTGAAAAGTATTTACTTCACTGAAAACCACAAAGTTACATCTGATCGAGTTTGTATCACTCAGCGTATGAATACAAGGTCTTAAAATATAAAAACATATGAAAATAGAAAAAGAAATGAAATATGACGCTCTGCGTTCCCCAGGGTTCGATTTTAGGCCACGAAATTATTAAAAATAACGAAAGATCCAAAAACCTTAAATAAGTAGTAGTAGTAGGTATAGTTTGCTTTAAATTAAAAATTGTAGTCAGTCTTGTCAGAAAAGCTTCATTAGGTACCTAATGTCTTATTTCTGTCAATGACATTGCAATTGACACAAACAGGCACGCTCACATCGCGTCCTTTTTACATTACAAGGCTTTATTTCAAAGTAAATTGGTCATAACTAATTAACGAGATACCAGAACTATCGGCTTGGCCGAACTATTTTTAATTGGGATTCCTCTAACCCGTTCGGGAAACGGTTTAAACGCGGAATCAATATTTTTGTTTAAGGTTGATTTTTAAGACTTGTTTTTGGATATTAGGTATATTATTTCTGCAAGACATTTTATGTTTTATAAAAGTCTTATACCTGGCTCAGTTTGAATCTGAGGTTTAAATAAACAATTTTTTTTAAGACGTGCATATATTAAGCATTCGCCATACTTGTGTGATGTCACTTCATTGTCTATGGTTGCCAAACCATATTAGGAATTCAGGTATGTCTACCTAAAGCTAATATTTGTATGAAATAATATAAAATTAACTAAAACTATGGATTAAATTTAGACATTCACGATGCCTAGGTGAAGTACTGAAAAAAATACCGGTAACAGGAAACATAACTTTATTCTTTCTCACGACCTTCTCGTACAATCTCCTACCCCAGTCCTAATGTCGAACCTCCCGCCTTTTTCGATTGTCCGCGTGGTAAAATACAGTTCTGTCATGCTGCCAGTACAAAATATTCGAATCAAAATAGTTACTGGCCTGGAAAGTAGTCTTTTTGCGTGATTTAATTAAATACAAATGTAAATTAGCGAACCCTAACAATCGACCATCCTGATATCGTGTGTGTCCCTGCACACGGTACCGGGTGGAACCCTTGCAAAATATAACAACTTTAGTAGATTATTTATACGAGTTACGAAATTAGAAGGAGTAAATATTGATGCCGATTCCCTTAAGCCAAAGTAGAATTACATAATTGACCACTCATTCAGGCAGACTGCTCGAGAAAAGGAATGAATTTAATTGATTAATTTTTGAAATAACGTTTCCACTTTCAGCCCGTTCCTAGGAACCCGTTGTCGCTGATAAACATGTTTGTTTAACACATGGTTCAGAGCCAGTGTACCCAGCTAAATGGCAAGTCTTGCAGATCTACATGCTCGAATAGCGCCTTAATGCATGTTGTTGTGCCTGTATACGTGAAAAAAACATAGGAATTAAAATAGCGTCCGAGATTAAATTTCTTTCCCATCGTGAACTCACTCACGACCAGCAATACAATATGATAATATGTGCTTAGGAGACCTACCTAGGCTGCAAGCTGCAACATCCAGCTCGTTTCTACACCTATCCCGTGGGATATGCGACTTCAGTTCGGTAAGACTTGGTGAATCTGTAAGATTTCACAAACTCGTGTTTTGCTTATGGAAAATGTATTTGATATGAGGCAGAGATGACTGGATGCTTATAGCAGCTGCTTCTACGTTCTCTACGTCGTTCTGCTGTCGATTCATCGATCGTTCATTGTGAAAATAATAAGAAATACCCTCACAGACCGAACGCACTCGTTTTATATTATCTATGTAGTATTTTTAGACGTTTGAAGATTTTAATGACATTGCGACTCTTTGGATACTATAGTAATCTATGCTGCGACCAATGATTTCAAAAGTATAAGTCATCGTTTTTTCTGATTTCTGTCATAAACCAGAATTTTCAGAAAATTCTCGAAAGCCCCTTCGTAAGGAATTTCTAAGTAGGTACCTACGAGTACTTCTCCATATTAAATAAATGTTACAACAAATATTTTCACTGCTAGAGAAAACCTTCGTAACTTACCACAATTAATTTGAAAGTGTGAGAAATCTATAATCTAAGAAACGTTATTTCATTGTTGTTTTATCATTTTGACCTCAATAAAAGGAATGGCAGTGAGAACGTTTTGTGGGGAACAATAGAAAACAATTAATATTGTTGCTTGCAGGTTTGGCCTTTTTCAATTTATGTTCGAAATAATTACTACAACGTTTCATACCAACTTAAATATCCGATAAGATAAATATTAAGCTATACTTACCTACTTATTTACTTAATGCTCCCGCAGACAGGCACGCCGTTTTGCAATTTATATTCGTAGAACAATTCCTGTCGAAAATGAGTTGTCTCTATGTGCGTCAGGTCTGAACATTGTGATGCATCATCATCAGCTTACCGATTTCCCAACTGTCTTGGGGTCGACTTCCAGTCTACTTGGATGCAGCTGAATACCAGTATTTATTCGTAAATAATGGTGGATATTAATGTGTAAAATTGAGATGAGTATGGTTCGGGCACGAGAGGATGAATAAAAGGCGAATCGCAAAAGATATTTATAAAGACAAATGCTCTAGAAGGACATGCGCTGACCTGATTGGTGATTTTCTTTAGAAGGGTCGCAAAAGGCGTGCGTGTAAGACCAAATGTATGAGTTGAATGTAAACGAAGCAAAAGGAGTATGTAGTATGAGGATTGTAGCAGGTGGCGTTCTGTAGTTCTGCCTACCCCCATAGGAAAAGGCGTGAGTTTATATAAGTAAGATGTGTAAATTTTATAATTATTTTCAGCAAAAGTTTGCAATTTTAGTTTCTGATAAGTGCGTAAAGTACCACTAACTTTGTTTCTGCATTTCAAGTTGGCCCTAGTGTCTAAGGATTGATTTAACTCTAGTACAATGCAGTTACTAAACATCAGTTTTGAATTTTTCACTGTCTAATTAAAACACAATGAGAAATTTAATTAATTTCAATTCTACATGTCTGTCCGGCTAAGAAATCACGCGATTGATCTCGGTGGGTAACCAATTTCTTCTCTCATTATCTATACTGAGTGGAATTTAATGCAACAATGACTGCCTCGTAATTTCATTACCACCCACGGCCTCAGGAGTGGCTGCGAGCAGTGAACGGCCATCTACGCAACAATGGAGTATTGTCCACCGATGGAAACAAATTAGGATGATGACGAAGTAAAATTTTGTACGCGAAGGTTCTGAAGCTTCGGCAAATTAGTATATATTAGGATAATTATGATGACCATTCGTCACCTTCGCTATTTTCGAAACATGAAAGGTACACAAAATGTTTGAGACTGAACTAGCAATTTTTGTTTAGGTGTTGAGTTCATTGTGAACAGTCTGTTTCTCCAGATATTATTCGCTGACTGTACATTTTACATATGCATCAAGAAACGAGTTAAGAAAACTGACCAGACAAGGTGACTTATTAGTGAATGAGACCTATTAAGGATAGCGACGAAGTAGTGAATGAGTCGAATGGTCATGATATCCAGAAATGACTATTAAATCGAATGGAAAAATGTGAATTCCCCCCTGATGATGACAAAAATGTCGTGAAGCCTCCTGTTCAGCGCGTCTTTGTCCATTTTTTTAACCTGTTTAGCCCCTCTTCTCCCCGGACCATCTCCCATTAACTTCTACAAGTTGCCATACCAACTTTACGTAGGCCTGCTTCCCGGATGATGCCGTCTTCAGTTCCTATGAATCTTCCCGATTTATTATATATGGTTTACCAAGTCGGGAAAGTAAATACGATAATGCAATTCTAACATAAACGGTCTGGTTAAAGTTGTATGTTAGTTGTATGTATGGTCTGGGTTTATTTATATTGGTATTTACACATAGCACACACAACAACAATACACATACCAACTTTATATTACCAAATGCGAAACGCTTACATTGTGAAAAGCTCAAGAGTTATTGTCAGGGGAGGAGAGTGACCAAAAACTGAAAGCACTTTCTAAAGGCTGATTTTTTAATGTAACGTCAGATTTATGGACTACAGCAATAGACTGCCGTCAGTCATCGGAGACCGTTAGCATTTGGCGTGAGGGTCTGATATTGTGAAAAAAATACATATCCATATCGAAATCGGATGATTGGCACCAGGCTGCACCCCAACAACGTGACGTAATATAAAAAAATCAGCCTTTAGAAAGTGCTTGCAGTTTTTGGTCGCTCGCCTCTCGGACTAGCATAAGAGATGAGAAATTTAAAAATGATAGGGCATAAAATTGGTCGTCTCGGGCTGATTAATAGAACTATATTATACCTATTATGTGAACACTTGACAGGGTGTCGCTGCCGCGGGCTTGACGAAGAAGCAGGCGCACGCGCAGGTAGACCCTTTGGAAAGAAGAAGAGGGGCGTATCGCTCTTCTCGCTCACACCACGTGGTGGGGGCGGCCGTGCGCGGGCGTAAGCTTGCCGCCTGTGCTACATTTTATTTAGTTTATAACCGTTCTTCGGTGCCGAAGTACTGTCGAGTTGAGTGTTGCGTCTGACAACTGTTTGTCAATAGTGTTTCGATAAGAAAAATGACAGATGAGTGAAAAGGTGTTCAGGATTTTGCAAGCTTATCTGTGCGCTGGCGCCAGCCGCCTCCGGCATGGCTCCGCACAAGATGCTTAAGGCTGCGGCTTTGTTGATAACTCTGGGATACTGCAGCTTATTAGTATACCAAGGTGGCGTCCCTTTTAATTTCCAAGAAACCCGAGCGGGAACTGTGCAAGTGTCTGACGAAGCCACCATACATGACAGTGTAGTTGAAAACATAACTTTAGATGACATTTTTATCAGTGTGAAAACGTCAAAAAATTACGAGACTACGCGGCTGCCAATCATTTTGAAGACATGGTTCCAGTTGGCAAAAGAGCAGGTAAGAGAAACAACCACCTAATCGTTTTAAGGATCAATGATACCGTTCTGGTTGATGATGGAATTCTTGTTAATGTTTAATTTGTTCTAATTTTAAAATTAATAACACAAAAGCGTAGGGTTAACAAACAGTTGTTTAATTAATGCGTCAGTGCAACCAATTTTTGTGTTGTTTGCAACCACCTCGTAAATGTTTAGGCCTAAATGATGTTTGATTAGAAAGGATAACGTCTACTAACCAGCACGTCCATTAAACACAAATAGATAATGATTGTCCAAAAATACATTCCTGATAATGTATTTGGCGCCATTAGCTAATAAGAAAATCAAAATACATATCTGGTTTAACTGATGAAACAAAAAACATCTGAGACAGATAATTTGGTTCAGCATTTAACATTTAGAATAATGGAGTAGTTTTTAAAATTAACAATATACATGTTTTGACGGTTTGAATCTTATACTTTTTAACTAACATTTTTGCACATTTGTACGTATATATGTATGTAATCTGAATCTCGGAAACGGCTCCAACGATTTTCATGAATATTTTTGGTATTCGGGGGGCGATAAATCGATCTAGATCGGTTTCATTTTTAGAAAACGTCGTTTTATTCGATCATCCAGGTACTAATAATGATAAACCGTGATTACAAATACAGAACTAGAAATATTTATAAATACGTCAGCACCATGTCACCTATCAACACAATAATTTCCCTATCTCAGCAGATAGGGAAATCATTGCTTAATTTGTAATACTTTGTATCTATTTTAGTCTTAACATATAACTTTCTGATTAGTATTTATCTCTATACAAATACTACATGTTGTAAAAAAGTTTTTAAAAGAGTAATTGTGGAGTTTCTTACCCATCCTACTGGATACGGAACTACGATTAATTTTGAAGCGCAACCCTAATAATATTTGTATTTTATTTTACTTGTTTTGCCGTTCGAAAGTGCATTTTTGAGGGCCTTAAATTATTAAAGCCTTAAATGCCTTAAATTAGAGGGGTATTAAATTATTAGACTTCAACTTTACAAAATGGACAAAATATGCATTTCCATCTTTAGTAGAAAAGAAAGAAAGAAATATATTTATTGACAACAGGTAGAATTATGGAAATCCATATTCGATCAAATCAAGTAAATAAAAGTCTTTTAAGCTTTACGATACACATTGAAGGCTATAAAAAGCTATAGCATTTTCATTCACATACAACTTTGACAATTGGATTGATAATTTGGGCGACATCATTCTTAAGAAGACATAATTTAAACTTTGCGTCACAATTTCACTAAACTCCAATAATAATAAAACAAAAACCTATAAAGGGGCTACCCGCAGAGTCAAGTTTCAATACAGTGGTGATAAATCTTTTATAAATGCACCAGAAATGTTCCCAGCGGGACTCGCTTGTTCGTAAAACTCAATATTACCATCTAGTTTCGGAATTAGAAAAGAATGTCTTAATTCCGTTTCTTATTCAACCTTCATTTATCCAAATTGCGTTGGAATTGAACGAAGAAAACCCGTTCGTTGCCGTTTATTTCAAATTGCTATCGTATTTATACTGAGTGCTTCCATGAGTTCCATGTGATGGTGATTAGATGCCGAAACAACGCTATTATGCAAATATTTCTGTGATGCTATTAATCTTGTTATTCAAGTCACAGAACACGTTTTTTAGGCTATTGAATAGTATGTTAAAATATTCTAATCTAATGACATCGGCTCTAAAAGTTCTAACACCAATTTCATGGACACAATAGACACTTGTTTCTGTCAGATAAAATCTTGAGCCTTGTATAATTCTATTCGTTGATTTAATCTCCATTGCCTCAAATGAGTTTTATAACAACAGTTGTAAGTATAAAATCTCTGGCTTCATTTTAATCAGATTTTGTCTAAAAGCTCCCTTCAAACCTTCAACAATCCCAAAAATTCCAAACAAAACTACTTTCTCAGCTAGCAGAGATTAAATTCATATATTCCAAACCAATATATCCTAGCACAAACAATAGACAGCATTCGTGCAGCGGCCATTTAGCCAGCGTTTCCTGAATCTGGAGCGTGCATAATCAACCGTTAATCCGGCGGAGCGCGGCGCAGGAGCGGCGCCATTGTAGGCCCGCGCGTGGCACGGCGCGCGCGCAACACGTGACGTGATTGTGTACTTGATTTTGCCCTTTTGTGGTAACTCTTGGACGTACGTTCCTGATTTATAAACGGAACGGTTGCGTTTTATGATTCGTTGTTGCAAACTGGTTTTGTAATATTTTCTTTTGTTAATTTGTAGGGGATTGGAATTTCATGTTGGTTTGTATTCGCTTAATTATGATCCCTGGCCCTGATACGTTGGATGAGGGAACTAACCGAAAGGGTATAGCGTGATCTGAACAGAACCAAAATGAGTGAAGAAATTATTTCAATAATTTATATTGTAAAGCAGCTAGGTTTTGTCAACATCTGAACAAAATTCCAAATTGAATCTCTCATTATTGTGCTAAATGTAATTCTGAAAGTTGTTATAGTTTTATCAATACGTAACCGCTGGAACTATATCATTTCAGATATATTTGAATGGATTTCGCTTCGACATTTTTATTAACTGAAATTAACATTCCCTTGATTGTAGACTGTTGAATTAAACTATGACTGAGCTACTTCAGCACAATGCATAAACATTAAAGCAATAAAAAGTCAATCCCTTCAACATCCTTTCTGCTTGAGTCAACTAAAGGAAATTAAAAACTATTTAGACGATGCGAGAAGTGAGCAAATTTCCACCACTTGAGAACTAGTTAAACTTCATGGTTACTTGTAAAACGAAAACTAGCTTTATGCTGAAGAATCTAGCACCTTATTGCCTACGTTTGAGCGTTGAATAGTTAATTTGATACGATCTTATGCTTAGCAATCATAGATATGGAAGTTCTGATGTAGGATTTATCTTGGTTATTTTTCTTTTGTTCCTTTTTTAGGACATTTTGGTTTGGTCCCTTGTCTTACGCTTTTTTTTTCTTCTTCTTCAATTTTTGAATTTCTATTGCCAGTCCTACAAGCCCCCAAAATTACTCCTAATATTTTGAAAATTTTTGCCATAAAACTGGTGGTCCACCTAACGTCAAAATCATATCATTTATTTCAGTTTAACCATTTAAAAAGCACTTCTGAAAGTCAAATTTAAGATTAATGCATAAACATCGAAATTAATCTAGCTGCGCCTTCCAAAAGGTACGAGTAGTTGCGTGTGTAAGAGAATGGGCAAGAAACTCCACACTTATTCTTTCACCATTTGTTTCGCAGCAGGCAGCTTTGTAATGTATATTTTTGACACGTGCCTGTGGTTTTAAAATATTGTTCAGCAACTGCCAAAATTCGTAGAAATCCATTGCTAGATAATCTGTCGAGTTGTCTAAGCATTACGCAATGGCATATCGGTATCGTAACTTGTGCCATCGCACTGAGTTTGGTGATATATTTTAAGCTCTAAGTAACTGCTTCATATTTTCGCGTTGTTTAATTTTGTTAAGCGTGTTTTAGTCCCTAATCTTTAATTAAGTGTTCTATTTAACAAGCTTTTATTTGTCATTTATTTTATCATGATGTTAGTTCGTATGTGTGGGTCAAATCTTACAACTGAATTTTATACCAGCTATACCCAACCGTTTGGGTTACATGCAGCTGAGATGAGAATGCTGAGGGGGATGTGTGGTGTTACGCGAATGGATAGAATAAGAAATGAGTATGTAAGAAGAAGTCTTAAAGTGGCGCCTGTGACCGAGAAGTTGTGTAGAAATCGGTTGTCATGGTATGGGCATGTGATGCGAAGGAATGAGGACCACGTTGTGAGGAAAGTTTTGAGTATGAATGTGCAGGGTTACATGAGTAGAGGAAGACCAAAGAAAAGATGGATGGATTGTGTGAAAGAGGATATGGCAAGAAAAGAGGTGACCCATGAGATGACGGCAAATAGAGATGTATGGAAGAAGAAAACATGCTGCGCCGACCCCAAATAAATTTTGATAAGGGCAGGAGGATGATGATATACCCAACCGTTTGACCAGGATTTTTTATGTTTAAGCTATTAATTATCCTGTGTACTATGTACTATCCACAAGAACAACCATTATGGCTATAAACCTGAAGTTCCAACTGACACCAGCCTGTATGTGCGTCAGAGCGGATGTTCAATTATAATATTATTCTGCAATGCCACAATACTGTATTGTTGGGCCGCCATTGCACTTGTATGAATGGGTACGTTTATATAGAAAGAAAGAAAGAAAACTCATTTATTTAGCATAGTTTCAGGCACACAATGTGAATAATAAACATCGAAAGTAAACAAAAAAGTAATAATATATAATAAATATTATTATGTGCCTGCCTTAGGCTGCGCCAAATAAGATTTAAGAACTTTTTTTCTCAAAAAGAATTGCATTCACTTACTTGAGAAACAACAACAAATGGGTTTTTGCAAAACAAATTTAGAGAATTAAATACCGTCTATCATTTGAAAGGGTCTTCGCAGGGAACTGTGATTGCCCCAGTATTTCCATGATTTAATGACGAATGATTGTTTTGTAAACTAAGGTAGAATATAATGACAAAACAAGTTTGTTTCAATTGAACCAAACAGGCATTCTTCTCTCTCCTCTATTTTTCCCTGAATTCCGCCGGTTGTGTTTCAAGTACCATGTGAAAGATGTCTGTTGTCATCAACTATCCACAAAAATAGCTGCGAAAATGTGCAATTGATAATTTGAAACTTGCCCGAACTTGTAATTGAACCCAAGACTTCATGCGCGGTTCTCGCTTGCAAACCCTAGACTTACGAGATGTTGTTGATGTCAACTCCTTCTCTGTTTATTGTAGTCATTCGTTCTATTGTAGCAGGGTTTCTCAAAGTGGGGTACGCGTACCACTTGGAGTACGCCAGTTAAACGTAGGGAGGGATACGCAATAAAATTTACGTAATAAATAAAATATATAAATAAATATTGCTGGACAATCCACACAGCATCATCTAGCCCCAAGCTAAGCAGAGCTTGTGTTATGGGTACTAGATGACTGATATACTTAATACAATACATTACATATATAGATATTTTTTTTATTATACATAGGAAATACCCAGAACACCCGGAACAAATATTTGTAGATCGTACAAACATTTGTCCCAAGGCGGGAATCGAACCCGCAACCTCTTGCGTCGCAGGCAGACCTTCGCCCGCCGCGCCACATCGGTCGTCACAACGTAATGGCGGTGGCTTAGCTGATTGATAAAGCTATAAAATTCCTTTGCCCTTCGTGACAACTTATGTACTTATACGAGAGGGTGGATTTTTACATCTGGTCATGATAAATACGAAATACCTACAAGAATCGATTGCACACTGGATCTGAAAAAGTTAACCTTGAAATTAGCTAAATTGCTCGGCGGCTCAAAAGAAGCCCAACCATAATTATAATATATTAATTGAGAAAGTGAGAAAGTAAGAAAGAAGAAACATTTATTTAGCACAGACTCAGGCACACAATGAAAATACTAAATATCGAAAACAAAGAAAGAAGTAATAATAATGATAAGTACAGAAGTATATAATAAAAATAACATAAAATATAATATATATTAATTATGTGCCTTACGGCTGCACGAAATGGGTCCAGTTCAGCAAAAATGCCAGACATCTAGTGTCTGGCGCTGGTTTGGACCTGAAGTTTATATTAATCAAAAGAAAAAGTTACAAATAATAAAAATAACATATCAACTATTCTTTTATATATTCATTTGTTTAGTAAAAACTTTATTTGTTCCATTTAAAGTCAGTTTATTTAACAGTGTTCGTCATATTGAAAGTCTATGGGCATATGTAACTATAAATTTGAGAAACTCTGTACTTACTTTAGTGTAGAACACCGAACTAAACACTTGGGTTTTATCAAATCGTCTTTGAAACAATACACCACACGCATTGTTAAGAGTCGTATCGAATCGTATTTCTTGCTCGTAGTTTAGTTTCTGCTTACTCTTTAAGGCACAATAACCGTTATCATGTTGCAATAGGTATGTATATGCTTGAACGTTTGCTGTTTGAACAGTTTATCCGGATATCTCATTTCTTCAACCTGAGCTTATCACCGCTATTTTAATATGTTCTGGGAAGTCAACGGATGTATTGTGTGCAGTGTTGTTTGTTTTTTAACTCTCAAGTGATAAGACTGTGGTGCTATTTGGAGTTTCGTTCCATTTTAGTTGAATTTGATTTGTAAAAACCAGCCTACGAGGACCTTTGCTTGTTGACTTAGTGATTGTGAGGGAAGATTTGACAAGACAAGATGAGCTCGACTGATATCATCCAACAGATACGAGTAACATTGTAAAAAAACGTACGACCGCTCCACTCACACCGTTGCAAAATCAGTTCCTACCCAATTCCCAACTTGAACTTGACATTTACAATTCTTTTTGTTAAGAAAACTTCAACAAGTTTCAACTTGTATGATTTTATAACAATACGTCCTATCGTCTGGCGTGCATCGATGCTAGTTTTGCCGCTGCTTCCGCCACCGAGCGGACTGCACGTAACGCAGTTCCAAAAGGTCACATCTTGTTCCGAGTTTGTTTCTGTGTAAAGTACTTACAAAAAAACATGTGAAAAAAAGTGGATGGTATCAGGTTGTCGGTCGATGTCCACCCTGTTCCACCCTGTATTTCTTACTCTGAAGATCTGTGTGCCTAACACGACAAAACATGAATCCGAACGATTTTAAAATTGAAAATACTGAATGTCTGACAAATAGGGTCTCTTGTCTTACCAATGGGTATCGTGTTGCACAGTAACTGGGTTGTGTAGGTCAGATAGGCAGTCGCTCCATGTAAAATACTGGTATTCAGCTTCATTGGGTTATACTGGAAGCCGACCCCAGCATAGTTGGGAAAAGGGTGGGCAGATGATGATGTTTAAAACTTTATTCATACGTACTAGCTGTGCCCGCGTTTTAGATCGCGTGGAAGTAGCTTACATTTTTTAAATTGCTTTTTTTATAACCACCGTATAAACTATCATATAAATAGCAGTTATTTTGGTATTACAAACAGATATTTCAATTTTATTTATCTGTATAGATATAGTTGTGTCATATTCATTGTACTTTCCACGTACATGACCCTAACCTAAATGCTACAGGATAAAAGTTGCATTTTCAAGTTAAAAAGAAGTCGTTTAAATTGACGTTTCATATACACCAAACATTTTTACAATCCACACGTGATTCAGTACAACATGATATGAGTAAGTACCGATTTGTATACATAACTTTGAACAAATTACAGTTAATCAGACATTTCCGCAGCTATAATAATCGCCAATGGTCAGATAAGGCAATTGTGGGGAACAGGTTCTTTAGGGCCTTAGATTGCCAGACCACCCGGCCTTGCAATCTCACAAATTATTCCGTACGGTACGGAGTAGGGACTGTGTAGATAGAGATAGAGATATTTGTATTTTTTAACCGGCCCAAGTGCCAGTCGGAATCGGGTCCGCTTTGAGCCATCGGCTGCTGCGCCGCGTGTTGTGGGTTCGATCCCCGCACGGCACAAATATTTGTATGACCTACAGGTAATTGTTCCGGGTCTGGCTGTTTGTGTATGTGAGTTTAAATGTTTGTAAACGCACCCACTATACAGGAGAAATTCCTAGTGTGGGGCAACGTAAACAGTTAAATAATAATAATCTATGTCAAATGTTCTGGGTATTTGCTATGTATAATAAAATAAAAAATCTATCTATGTAATGTATTGCATTAAATATATCAGTCATCTAGTACCCATAACACAAGCTCTGCTTATCTTGGGGCTAGATGATGATGTGTGGATTATCCACCATTATTTATTTATTTATTTATGCTTAGCTGCAGTGCTTGCGACTACTAGCCAAATATACTACCTAAATGCTGGTTTGGACAGAAATCAAATGTTCATAATACACGCCATTGATGGAAAACTCACGATAGGAATAACAATAATAAATGATTACTATATAATAGGGTAGTATCCTTAAAAAATCTGTTTGATTCGATAGCATAGTTGGACGTTAACAAAAAATTACGATGATATTGTGCGTTGAAATTTCGCGTGACGTCACACCTTGTTCCACTTTTTACGTAGAAGTGACGTCACAAGCCCCTTCTACTAAAGATTTATGTGCTATATCTTTGTCACTTTTTACTGAAAAAATACGTGTCCAATATTTTTTAATATTCTATCTGAAGGACTAAATAGACACATCCCTATTCCAGATTTAACTATTATTCTGTTTTTACCAATTTATTTTGGGGTACTGATATCCGAAAATATATCAAAGTTGTTTTGGTCCTTTGATACTAAAATCCTACCTTAAGAAAATACTTACTAGTCGTTACACCAAGGAACATAAACAAAAGCGGTGTATAAATCTGATGTGATGTAGCGAAGTTATACGAGGCGTCTCGGCACCTTAGTCAAACACGTCGCGAACAAACCACGCTCTGTCTAATACTATTTACTGAACTGGATACAGATATGGTACACTGGAAAGCGCACCTGCAATATAATGTACGGACTCACATCAAGCTATCTCGAGCTGTTAAATTTTCTAAATCGAACATGAACCTTATTCTTTTGTAATAAAGTTGAAAAACTATCAAAGAAATTTGACAGAATGGGTTAGCTTGATGTGCTGACCTTTGTACTTCGACATCGACTCTTTATAAACCGGCCAATGCTAGTCGAACTCTAACATCAGGGGTTCTGTGTCATCATACAAGACTAGAAGTACGGCAATTGTTCAAGACGAGCAAAACAACACCGGAAAAACCCTAAAATAATTAAATGGCCACGACGAACAGTTAATTCTTAGATGATAGACAACTTTGTCTTGATGAAAAGAACAAATGAATGTGGTCATATTTGAGCATAGCATCATTGTACCAACCATTGTACGATCAAAAGTGGGTGTTAAATTTTCATTGACAACTGGTGCCATCAGACCAGGTACAGATTCCATTATTTTTTCAAAAAACGTGTAAACGCGAGTGTAGAGACAGAAATGGTCCTTGTAAACCGACACCCAGCCGATTAAGCCCGATCACATCCCGATGTTGCTTATTTATATCCGAGTACAGCATTTAAAAGTATGTAGGCAGAGATGAATCGTACTTTATCGCCTACGTAGAACACATTAACCCATTGGCCTTAGTTGACTCCTATAAGTTGCGCGCCATGACAAATAGCCATTATAGACGCACTTTATTTTTTCATTCATTCATTCCATTCATAACTCCACAGCCCGTTCCGAATAATCCATCCTTATTTTATAAATGTGAAAGTAACTCAGTTCGTTCGGTATGGAGACAGTTTGAAACCCTGGGAAGGACATAGGATTGTTTTTAATCCGTGACTTTGTCTATATCCCCGATAACTGGCATTCACGCGGACGAAGTCACCGGCAAAGGCTAGTAGGTAGTAGTAGGCAGTCGAAAAAGTATAAGCAATAACAAATTATGTCCATCTTGTTATCTTTTTTTTTAAATGTTGCCCCACACTGGGGTTTTTTTCCTGTATTGTGGGTGCGTTTACAAACATTTAAAGTCACAAACACAAACAGCCAGACCCGGAACTACCTGTAGGTCACACAAATATATGTTCCGTGCGGGGATCGAACCCACGACACGCGGAGCAGCAGTCGAGCGCTCAGCCACTGCGCCAACCGTGTGGTCTAAAAATATCTATGGGTACTCGTCTACTATTGCACCCATAGAGTTTAAAATTATGAATATGATTCTCTTTCCAGTTACCGACTACTGCACGAAATTCGATCGTTTTAGCTTTTTACACTGCTTAATAAACACACTTTAACTATACCAAATTCCACAAACTTTTTTCTTCACAAATTAATATCTATAATTAGACTAGCGGACCGAGCAGACGTCGTCCTGCCCGTATAGCGCCACCTACCGGGTCCAATTGTGAATCTAAACCATCCAGGGCACCACCAAAACGCATACAAAAAATTCATTCAAATCGGTCCAGCCGTTTAGGAGGAGTTCAGTGACAAACACACGTACAGTAGGATTATATACATATATCAAGATTATCAAACACCATTCTCTTAACTAATGTCAAAACATTAGGTTGCATTTAGATTGACACTAATATTTTTAAAACCAATGAATTTTAGTCATTTCCGTTATTTTTAGTTCTTTGTCGAAGGTATTTACAGAACAAGATATTGCTTGTCGGGTGTGTTCTGTCAACAGGCAACGAGATTGCGGCTTTCTGCCTTAAATAGTAACTACTGCTACTGGTTCTTCCATCGATATAAGTTTAACACTTTAAATCAACACTGGAATGTACTTTTTAATTAAGTCGCTAAAAAAAGAATCTGTGGTTTTCATAATACCCACGCCTGCCTGTATTGATAATACTTCTAGCATTGATACAAATTAAAGGAAAGGAGAATGTAGTATTTTTTGCTAGTTGGTTTACAATATAACCATGTAATTATTCTGCGTTTGCAATATAGGTTCCAAAAATATAAAATAAATGATTTTGGAAAAAATACTTTAAAACCCAACACACAAAGTTCAGTTTGCTCCACAACTTAAAAAAGAAATCGCTTTTCGATAGTACTACGAGTACAAACAGTACTACAATAATACCTACTTAATATGTACAAACTAATATGGTACGCCAAATCAATCAAGCTATCGCAAACTGTCAAATTTTCCCAATTGAACATGAACGTTATCCTTTTGTAATAAAGTTGAAAAACTATCAAAGAAATTTGACAGATTGGGGTAGCTTGATGTGCTGGCCTCCGTACAAAAAACTTATTTTCGTACATCATCTCACAAAATCCCATAATTTACAGTATTGGCATTGAACAATAAAAACATGCTGAATTATTTATCCAGCGTTTTGCAATTACCTTACCACGAACATAAAGAAAAATATCTCAGGTCCGCCATACTGTCACTGTAATAAACAATGTTAAGATCGAACTACAGAGAAAGGTAACATCAACACGCCTGTATTTCTCGATGGGTTAGGCAGAGGTTTACTTATAGTACCGCCGCATTACACCAGTTACGTTAAGGCAAGCCCGTTGCCTTCAACCGGACACGAATCCAGACTCCGTGTTGCTATTTAGAAGTTCCATAAGAGAAATGCAAGAGAAAGATAAGTATGAATTGGTCAAGGTTTCCAAAATCGTCTTTACTATCTTTCTACTGAACAAAGATGTTCCAATAAGACTTTAACATAACTTTAACGTTATGATGTCATGCGCGTATCCAAGTCGTTATATTAGCGCTACCTACACCAAGATAAAATGTATGCATTTTAAATAATAATATAGAAAACTAACAGCCACCCGCGACCTTATCTGCGTATGCACCTATTAAATTATAGCCATAATGTGTTATTCTGAAGTATAAACTTCCGTTGTATAGGTGAGAAAGAGTAACAAACATCCATGAATCCTCACCTATTCACACATAAGTGTGTAAATAATATTAGCGTTTGCCCTCGACTTCATCCACGCGAATGTCGGTTATCGCGGATGCAGACGAAATCGCGGATTAAAAACTATCCTATGTCCTTCCCCAGGATATAATCTATCTCCTCGCCAGATTTCATTAAGATCCGATCAGTCGTTTAGTGAAAAGGTAACAAACAGAGTTCCTTATGCATTTATAAAATTAGTATGCAATAGAAGGATTGGCAGCAAAACCTTTTTTGACGTCTGTCAAGAACACGTCATACAGGTTTATGAAGGTTGACTTAAAAAAAACCTACTTTTAAAATAGGTCCGCGTTTATGTTTGTCCTACAGTCTATCCCTAGCGTTATGCATAGGCTGTTACTACAAAATACACCCTATTACCGGCCTTTGTTGAGCAAGGCCTTTATTGAAGTTATCAGTACAACGACTGAGCATTGTGTTATAGCTAAATATAGCCCGGGTCGAGAGCGCCAGTGTGTGGCAAACGACGAATCATTTTCATTGTGTTTCATTTTATATGGCAATGGAAATCTAGGGACAGCTGGCTTCGATTGTTATAATGTACTAGTTGACCTCTGTGTCAATTATGGCAGCGTATTTGATTGCACTATTGAATAACTTTTATAGGATCAATAGGCAAAGCTCATTTTGGAGGAAATTTAAAAAAAATCGGGGTACGATCACACCCAGACCATTTGATAAGATACTTTCACGAAGGTTCCAAAAATGTAAACAAAATATGACATTGTGGAAAAATAACACTCACAAAAAGTTCAGTTTGCGCCACAATTTTAAATATTATTATGGGCTTTTTAATAAGTATTCATTTTGAAAACGACTTAATATTCACTACAAACAAATACAGTTAATTAGGTGCATAGTTAACATGCGGGAAAATTGCAAAAATCCAGTTTGTCATATCAAAAATCAATTAATTGGTTAACAAAACGATCTGCTTCATACTTTGGCATAATGATGGCAACACAAACAAGAGCCATAGCCTTAGCAAGAATAAACCAAATAAAAGAATACCCAAGTACCTACAGCACTACAAGCAATTTCATCACTATCAAATCAATCCATAACTAACTGTAAAATACCATAAAAATGGTTAACTGAGCGGGGACACTACGGACCATCAAAATATAATGACAGATCATATTCATCTCGGTTTAATTTAACCTTTTAAACGGCTGCTGTTCAAATGATTCATTAAATGTTTGATCATTGCCACTGGCTCCATGGAAACATGATTATCATTTAAAAATCATGATGATGAATAATGTAATGACGTTTTTAACTAAGATGACTTTCCATAAATACTTGCCTTTATGGGACCCTCGCTTGATGTGCGTTTAAAATTAATTATTAACGCTTAGATCGACGGACTGTAATAGGTTACTGGGATAAGTGAGTACCCACCATCTTTTTCGTAAATTTTAGCTCATTAATAAGCAGTGACATAACATCACAAGTACAGCCTGCCTAACCCTTCGAAGAATACAGGCGTATTCTCCATAGGGTTAGACAGAGGTGTAACTTACTTATAGTGAACCCACGTTTCGCCCGGTATGTTTAACCCACATGTAATGGGTGCGAACCTATTGCCGTCAACTGGACACTAACCCAAACTCAAAGCTGCTACTGAGAAATTGAAGATGCCAAAATCAAATAACACTGGCGACTTGGAAATCAAACCTAGGAACTCATGCTTAGCAGTACTGGATCAACGAAGTAGGCAATAAGTAATAGTACAGACACCAGCACATCAAGCTGCCCCAAACTGGCAGATTTTCCCAGTTGAACATGAACCTAACTCTTTCGTAATACAGTTGAAAACCTATCAAAGAAATTTGACACATTGGGGTAGCTTGATGTGCTGGCCTCTGTACTAAACACCTTAACTGCCAGACAACGAGACACTATAGAAAATGTATCGTTTGCCGGTCACCTGGCGTTTAAGGCGTTAAGTAAAACTTTTTACTTTGTACTATGTAGGCAAATACTAAAAAGTTTTATTTTAATAATCAGAGTAGGTACTTACTACTAGCCAACTCCAGCTAATGAAGATCTTGACACGAGAGCTCACACTTCAATTTTCTAGCGCAACGAATATGAAATGAAAATAAAATATCATTTACATTGCATTTATGAAACTGGGATGCTTAATATAAATGATAAATTATATTTATTTCTCTAAACAGATTTCAAAAAACCCTTTACACGTCATGAAATAAATAAATTAGAACTAGATAACGTCGATGTATCCAAGCTGACTATTTTGAGGAAAAAACATCGAAACAGTTTATTTTAAAGTCCAGACATTATCTTGGTCTGATCGATCATAATAATTAGGACCATGCACATTAGTGCCTGAGATGGTCTTTTGAAGATAGAACCACACAGATCTGAGTGGACCTGTCCATTCAGTGCCTGCATTTGTCAGTAATCGTCTAGCTCCCTTGAACAAGAACTCGACGAATAGTTTTTGACTTAGTTTAAATGCTACGTCAATATTCTAATCACCTACTAAGATGACAAATACATTGGAGGTCTTAAATTGAAGCAGAAATTCGCCGAAAACTATAATCTATAGTTCCTAAATAAACTTTAAATATTGACTCGTGAATTTCAATGCAACGTTTGACTCAACAGATGCACGGTGCCGTAGGGATTGGTATTTATTTAGGTGTTATGAAAATATGCGACATTCGTATTCTGTCTTGGTACAGCAATAAAAACAGTAAATGTGTTTGTGTTCACGTTCCCTTTTTATTGCTTTACGTTTTTTTTTTTGGAATGGGCATCTCGCAGTTTATCCTACAGGGATATCTACTGTTTACATGGCAATTTTCCTAAAATTAAAAAATATATGTAATTCTAGTTGCCCCTTCCAAAATGGAGTTTTGTATGGAGAAGAATGGGCAAGAAACTCTACACTCCATACAAAAGTGTGACGATCGGTGCTCTAGGTAGGCTTAGAAACGTCTTATTTAATTTTGACGGATCATACTTAAATGTGCCTTCTCTAGTCACCTATTAAAAAATAACTGATAAGATATTTTTATTTTCAGACATGGTTCTTCACGGACACAGATAACCCACAACATCAACGTCAAACAAGTAAGTCAAAACTTTTTAAAACTTCTGCAACACTATTGCCAAACATGGTGACTCAATATTTACAGCAATTGAGACCTTACGCTATTGTAATAAGAACCATTGTTTACAGACGGGCACATGGTAAACACGAACTGTTCCGACTCGCATCAGCGAAAACATCTATGCTGTAAAACGTCCGTGGAATACGACCATTTCCTGGATAGTGGTAAAAAGTGAGTATCAATTTTTCAAACTTTTCTATTTAATTTAGTTTGTGGTATTTTGACTCTTATTTGTTGCTGCACAAGACTTAATCTAGAGATGGCAAACAAAGATAAAATTTTCAAGTGTTATTGTAATTTTTATTTATTATATTTTCACTCTTATTCTTTGGTGGATAAGAGCTGTTTTCTGAGAAAGAATTGGCGATAGATTTATTTATCGTAAACGTGTTCGAAAGTTTAACAAGATAAGCGTGTTTGTCCGATGGTTGGTGGAGATTGTTTTCTTAGTGGACGCAAATCTTTAAGTCCTGAGCAAGTAATATTCTTTTATTTGATGACTATGCTAGCTTTTACACGAAATTCTTACTTTTGAAGTTCTGATCATTTTATTGAGAAACCTTAGTCTTCAATGTGACTTCAGATGGAATTCTAACTAAACTAAGCAGAAATTGAACTTGATATTAAATCGAATCTAACCGTTATCTTACCGTTAAAGTCCAATAAAACCTTCATCGTTCACCACTTCCTTACCAAAATAAGAGACATGCTAATGAATGATCATTGATTCTTTACTGGATAATAATATAAATACCAGCCTATCATTGTCTCACTGCAAACCACAGTCTGGAACAGCTGGTGCCAAGCCAGAGAGGCAGAGGAGGCAAGACCATTGATTACCACGCTTGCTATCGATGATAGTCCAGGTTATATCGCCAGCCTAACCCAGTTGTAAATGTTTTTTTGGTTCTTCAAATTTAAATGGCACCAACTTTGAGGTCACCATATCCTATAAAAACATCGAAATCGGACGACATTGTAAAAACGTACGCGTGGTCAAACAAAAATACGTATGGAATTGTGAACTCCTCCTTTATTTGTTGGTTAAAAACCAAACGGATACTTAGTCTAAACATTCAAAAACCTCTACAACAATCCTGAGATTCACCCGCAGGTTATTCATAGAGGTTTATCTAACATAATTATGGGGTTCCACAGCATTAATCAGTCCATAGCAACGACACATCGCAGCAATTATAACGCAATCAAAATAACGTTTGTTACTCAAATCAGACGAGTGATGGATGTGAATTAATCAGAACTGTTATTATAAATTAAGATCCTAAGCTACAATTATCTGAGGGTACTTAACATATGCGATCTCACGCACTGTTTATTCGGAAAATTAAGTAGAAGAGAGATGTGTATTTCGTTACATATTAGTCTTGTTTCAACAAGTTAATATTCATAGTCTTAAAATAAACGTTTGAGTCAAATAAAGATGAAAGATCTAAATATAAATATGGCCTAGTGGTTAAAGGCTTGTGTAATAATAATAATAACTTTTACAGGTACAATTACAAAACATAGAATGAAACACAATAAAAATACACATAATAACAAAATCTCAAAGTACACAACTCAAAAATACAACACATAAAAAGATACAAACAATAAAATACCAGTGACAATACAGAAGAAACAACACAATTACACTTTACTAGAAATCAAATCTGAAATATAATGGATGAATGACAATATAATAATACTGACTAAGAATATATGGACTTTATTATCATCAAAAGACATACTGACGAAAATAAATCAAATGTTTAAATAACGTCGAAATGTGGTCCGTATATTAAGTAAAACCTTTCAATCATGCAAACAATCCTATTGGTTAATTAACGACAGGAAATCGTGCATGTAAATTAGATGCAAGGAAATAGCACTCATTGCCCAGCGAAGAGCGGAAACCGTAATTCAAGAGGTCAAAGGGGCTTTCAATGCGGGAAGATTCAGCATATTGGCAGAGTTTTATTGGAAAACGCATTGTGAGGACCGGACTTGAAAGACCAAACTAGGTTACATTTCTGAATGTTTAACAGATAATACAATATAAATTGAAGTGCAATTCGTCTGCCTCGTTGGTCTAGGCACCGCAAGCGCGATTGGTACCATGAATTCCTGGGTTGGATTCCCGGGTCGAGCAATGTGTTAATGGAATTTTTCGCTACAAATTTCTCAGTAGCAGCCCAGAGTCGGGATGTATACCTGGTTGGGCAATAGGCTCGTGCCCTATTACAAAGGACTTAAGCCTGACAGACTTCTGCCCACCCCTTCGGGGAAAACAGGCGTGAGTTTATGTGTTATGTTTATAAATTTAAGTGGAATGCAATAAGGACTGTTTTTGTTAATTACAAATGCTTGTTCAGTATTATTGCTGCAATTTAGTCCGATCAAACAACGGAAGTTTTTCTTACCACTAATAAGCTAAATAGAAAAACAAAAAACGATTAAGTTGACAAACACAAAACACAGCGGCATACTAAACTCCCTCAATATTTTTCTAATAAAACGGGCGTACTTCAAAGTTTTTCTAAACCGCATAGTTAATCAGAACCCGCAGTGAGTAAGTTTTTGTTTTCACTAAAAACATAACGCTTTTAACTTCTGTTTTTAGAGGCACCGCTGTCTGTTTAAATATTGAACACAAACTTTAGTTCGACGACTCTAAAGACTCTAATGATCGTATTATGGTAAACGAAAACTTCTCCGTTTTAACAATCCAAATAACTTGTCGAATATTCTAGTTTATTACTAAAGAGAGAATCTAGAATGAAAATATACTCGCTCTCGACATTTCATAACGTCCGACTGCACTGCTAAAGAACATTTTTAGGAAGAACATGAAGCAATTTTGAAAGCAGATTAAAATTCCTCCCGTTTGTGCCGTCTCTGAAATAGGAAATGTATTTTTTCTTCTCCAGTCCATATCAGAGGTTAATAACATTTGTGAAAAGGAATCGTATGAACGTGGTTGGGTTTTATTTTAAATATGTTTGTTTATTAAAGCAGGAGTGTTTCACTAAACCCAGAGCATGTCGATGGCTTTTTAATCAGTAGACAACAGTGACACCAACGAAGCTCAACGCTCAAACACAAACAACAAACGTTAATGGTTTTTCAAGAGCAAGTCCAATATTATTTTGGGCTCACAATAATTTTCACGCGTTTACTCAGAACCGTCTAATGTTTTTGTTGAAACTTCTTGGTTGATTCCCACAGTTGTGTTTAGAAGTGCAACCCCAAACGCATTAGTATCACATTTCAATACATTGAGGATCATCACTGTTGTATTTCTTGTGACGCCTCCACACCTTTGTCTAAACAGGCCAGCACTTTCAAGAATTAGGTACATATAAGATACATTTTTGTCGTCATTAGCGGCACAATGAACTTCATTCTCTGGCATTACCAGCCACCGTAGAGTTGCAGGAAATGTAACTTCGCTTCATCGGTGTTAGTTAGCACTGCAATGATGACGAAGCCTCTAAATATGGCAGCGCCGTTGTATAACCAATAAATCAACTCAGTATATCACAGTCCACATGATATACTCACCAACCAGGTCTCAATTTATATTCAGATGTAAATTACGGTACCCGAAAACTTTGTTACAATTATTGTTATTATTTATTCCAAATTTGGAGCCATATTCAAATTGTTTGGATAATGAATACCTACAACAATTTCCCATAAGCCTATACAAATACAGACAGTAATTGAACGTTTCCGGTCGAAATAAAATTTGAATGGGTATAATCGATTCGGAATGAAGCTATTAATTATACGCCGACTAACAATCTCCTTGGCCCGAATTGTAATACTCCATTCATTGCGATTGTAACAAAGCTTTTGTAACGTGTCGCTCAAATCTCATTACTTGCGCCCATTAATTTTCTTTGCCTACGCATCAATTTGTCCATAAAACTGAGCCTGAACCTTTCGTAATAAACGTCCGATGCGGTGATCTTTTGTAGGCAGTTCTTCCGGAACAAATGAAATGGGCTGAATGCGGAGCCTGTAACAGTCACAAGGTCAAAGAGATCGTTTGATTTTATGTTCAGAAGGATACTATGACACGTAGTAGATTTGTTGTAATTGCGAGAGCGTTTCCTGAAGTATGTTTTATTTACTTTGAGTAAGTGATTCGTAAGCTCTTCGATAACGTGAAAGAAATCATTTTGCTTTTCGTTATTACCACATATCTTTGATAGGTAAAAACACAAAGCTTTTGTGTTTTTACCTATAGATTTACTGATATTCAGCAAAATATGACACAATGAGGGTAAGGTATTGACGTGGATTTCTATATAAGTTTGATTAGTAATTTTCTTCGGGACGACTCTAATATTAAAGCTACTTACTATATCCTTCCTTGGGGTTTACACGTTTTTCCTTCAAAAACCAGGAATGAGATACTAAAACATCAAAATATACGAGCGGTTAGGAATCGAACAGCTCTTTTATTGGTCCCAGGTGGACTGTAATAGGATTATCGTACGTTAGCGGTGTAAGCTTCACTGGATACGTCAAACGGTGGATTGTTACGTACAATATTGGTAGTCACGAAGGGACCTTTTGTTACTTGCGTAAACGGATTGGTTATGTTATAATATTCTGTTGCTTTTACCGAAATAAGGATTATATCATTGTCTCTTTTTCTTCCGGCTCATAAGCCGTTTTTTTCATTACTCATAATTCGTTACAGTCATTTTGGTTTGCTTCCTATTAGCCGACGGAAAAAAAGGATCAGATCTAAACATCAGATTTTTTTATGTAAAATGGAACCTTTATTGGATCACTTCGTTGTTTGGTTGTCTGGTTGTCTGTCTATCAAAACCCTTTTTCATAGGAACGCGTGAATATCAGGTTGAAATTAATATCAAGTACGTAGGTCTACGTTGCTTTGGAGCTCAAAAACATCTGAAATCTAGGTCTGTTTTGATGATTTTTATATTGTTGGGGTTATTAACCTTGCAGATGATCCCATATAAATCTATAAAAAAGCAGCTAAGGGTAGAAAAACAAAGGATTTTCGTTTATAAAGATCATAAGGCATGGTTGGCGCAGTGGCTGAGCGATCGACTGCTGCGCCGCATTTAACGCACGAAACAAATATCTGTTTGGCCAGTACAGGTAGTTGTTCCGGGTCTGGCCTACAGGTAGTTGTTCCGGGTCTGGCTGTTCGTGTATGTGACCTTAAATGTTTTTAAACGCAGCCACAACACGGGCAAAAACAAATGATATGATGATGGAGATGAAAGACAGTCGAGGAAACTTATCAACGGGTCACACATTGTAGCTGGGTTATGACTAATAAGTAGATTTTAGACAGCAGATAACACAATAAACTGTCGAAAACAGAAATAGTCTCAATCACCAAGCTTCCTTACTAATCAATATTGTTTTTGTTTTAAATGGTTTCAACAAAAAGCTTCACACCTCAAACAAGCAATTTTTTTAAATTTGGTTTTATCAATGCTTTTTGTCTTGACTGCTTCGTGAAAAATCACCTAAACAAACTCAGACGTCATCATCGTCATCAAGTTAGATTAGGAGCATCGATTTTTAAGAAAAGCTCATTTCATTTTTTGTCGGTTAAATTTTTGTTAAAAAAATATCTTCCTTTAGTGTTTGCATCATCCTATACTAGCCTAAGAGCTAAGGCATTAAACAGATGTTTGACTCTTCCCTCTAGGCTTAACTCTCTCTATCTAGTAATCTCACATCACTTTCTGAAGCACAATGTTCTTTTATATCATACTTGTCTAATTTTTTGTCCGGCAAATCCATTCACAAAAAACCGGTCTGATGTTAATCTCCCAGGTATTTATTGCTTTCTTACGTATTTGATTTCCATTTTAGAGTGTCTTTATTGAGGTGTTTGCTACAAAAGAAATGTTTGAGTTACGTCTGTTTAGATGTTTGTTGTTTAAATAAGTATTAATGGAATCTTATGAGTACGTTCTAACATTGTATTTAAATCTTATCAAAATAATTCGCAGTGAATTCTGAACAACGTACAAAAGTACTTTAAAAAACTAACCTTCCAGTCAGTTATTTCAGCACTCTCAAATAAAAGTACTGCAGACATATACCCACATAGCTTCATTAGTCAAGCTTAAATATAAAACATATCCATTAAATATAATAATAACGTAATTGTGTGTATGTATGCATGTTTGTTCTGCAATATGATATGTGGGTAGGTATATTCTAACGCCGCAATATAAAGTAGTTCTATATTATATACTCTGCATACCTAGCAGCAATTATGGGCGGATATGGAAATAATATAGCAATGAGTAATTCCTTCGACTGTGCTCGGTTAATAACATACTTAAGCTTAGGTTCGCAGTATAATAAATAGTTTCGATCTACAATTAAACAGCTGTCTTGCAAGAAATACGCGTCGACCGATCCAATTTCGCAAATGCAAACACGATATGCAAGAAACCCGATCCAGATTATAAGTTGGCGAGTGGCGGCCATTTGTCGTACGCCATATTGCAATATGTGGTCACGGATTGCGTACACGCAGCTCCTGTTATTTGCCGCCGAGCGTAATGTCAGTAAATTACACCGCAACGCTAATTATTGGCACCCGAAGCAAATTCTTGTTCGTACGACTTTATAAACACTCTGTACTCGTAATTATTTCCTTCAGTAATTCTGAATGCAGCTGGTTAATTCGCGTGTTCATGTAGATGCTCCACCGCTTAAGTGGTCGGTTACTTTTATGGCGTCAATAATGGAACCAATTTTTTCGGTTATCGTCGTCTTTATTTTTGAATCTTGCGTAATGTTCGTTCGTTTTTATAATCTCCACGGCACTGATGGTCAACAAAGCATTTTAAGTAAAAATAATACTTATGCATGATGTTAACAGAGTAGTTTTTTGTTTGAAACAGGTGGTTTTGTCATTTCGACGATGACAACTACGTGAACGTACCTCGTCTGGTGACCATTCTGCAGAGGTACAACCATCAGCGGGACTGGTATTTGGGACGGCCATCTGTCAACAAGCCATTGAGCATATACGAGAAGCCTTCTGAAAGGGTAAAACATAAACAATTTTCCTTTTGACATAATTAATATAAATTGCACGGCTTTTAACTGATTTGATTTAATAAGTTTGTTATAAAAGTTTAATTTGTTCCAGCTAATGTTCACATTTTGGTTTGCCACGGGCGGTGCCGGATTTTGCATAAGCAGAAGTTTGGCTTTTAAAATGTTACCTGTTGCAAGGTGAGTGCTTTAAACTTTCTAATTAAAACGTCATAACGCAATTACTAGGTTTATATAACTTAGTTATATCAGACAAACCATTATCTACCAGATCAAAAACAAATTATTAGATGCCAAAAAGTTGATTTCGATTTAAGTTAAGAGCTTCAAGCAGAACTTTGTTCCATTTTCTATATTATTGCTGATATGTGGTATAAACGTTTTTCTCTGTTGCAGTGGGGGCAGATTCATAAGTGTTTGTGAAGGCATACGGTTACCAGATGACGTCACCATGGGTTTCATAATAGGTGAGAATTGTTTTTGTTATCCTAGCTTAAATTTGTAACTTCAAAATTGTATTATTTAATTGGAATGATAAGTGAAGCCTCTTTGGATTGGTTTGCAGAGCACGTGGTGAAAAACAACTTGACTCTGGTGCCAGAGTTCCATTCTCATTTGGAACAAATGAAACTGCTGCCTCTGGAAACGTTTCGGGACCAAATCTCCTTCAGCTACTCGGGACAGAAGGAAAATATGAATGTCATCAATGTGCCAGGATTCGACACGAGATACGATCCTACAAGGTAAGAGATATTTTTTTCCATTGGATAAATTCTGATCCTGCACTTAAAGTTACTTTTTGATGGTAAACTGCTTTATTTTTAACTGCCATCCTAAATTAACTGGCCGTTTTATTTAAGATTCTTATAAATTATAGTAACTGTAATGCAACTTTTTCTTGAAACGTCCTTCAAAATGACCTATCATCTTATTTGAGTGTATAGTAGGCCGCACATTAGTGGTAACACTTTGACTTTAATCGGGCCTAGCGTAGTAAGAAGCTTCAATAGAACGCGGGGTCAGCTCATCCTGGTGCTGTGATCCACTAATGCCTAAAGCCTACCGTACTCGTTCATAAACTAGAGATTTTGTTAGTTTCTCGAGAAATTTATTTGACAATACCTTTTTTGTTACAGATTCCTGTCGCTGCATTGTTTCCTATTCCCTCAGTTTAAGTTCTGTCCTAGATAGCATAATTTTTATTATATTGATATATGAATCTTATACTGTTTGTAAAACAAAGAATTGACAAAGGACCACATTCATTCAATCTTCCATGGTACACAAAAGTGCAATAAAAAGTCCAATATTCATGAAAAATTATCAGATTTATGAGGGAAATATTTTTTGAAGATTTTCATTATGTAGTTTAGGTTGTGATATTAGTTTTATAAAGGAAAGAGACGAGAGTGTATGAAGAATTATAATCTGTAAAAATTGTCGATTTAGGTTTACTGGGCTGTATCCGCACTAAGCCTTGACTGGGCCATTGTACATGGTTCTTTTGTCTTCTACACCATCCATCCCAGAACATTGGCACCGTCTTCCGACTGTTGCAGGCTTCTGGGACAGATGCCGGTGATTGGAGATTCCGTGCTTATTCGTCGGCCGCGCTCGTGCATTCTGTGATCACGTGCTGTGGCGTTTATTATGTCTCCATGCATCCTCTACATAAGGGTCTGCCTGTTACACCCAAGTGCTTGTTTAGTGGCTGCTTATGATACCTATAACTTTAACAATGTGGTCACTGTGTAGTCTGATGAGGTTGTAGGTGGGCGTTTTTGAAGCCCGGGCCGGAACAGCATTATTTATTTGCCTGCATTCTTCAATATTGTTCCACACTATTGTATGTGTTTCTTTAGTATTTTTGCTCAGCCATATTTTATTCAGGGCCTGGAGTAAGTGCAGTTATGGTTCCGGTCCAAATGGCGCCGTCTCCGCTCCCCTCTTGGCCAGTTCATCTGCTACGTCGTTACCGAGTGAGTTTCTGTGTCCTTTAATCCATTGCAGTTACAATATTCGTGTGTGCAATTGATTGGAGTGTGCCAGAGCATACTCCAATCAATCTGTCCTCATACTGGATTGTCACAACATTCCAGTATAAGGACAAAGCCTATAGTGTTGTTTTGTAGAGCTTGTAGTATGAATGCATTGTTGGGATGATCCTTATATTAAGGTCTCTGACGTCTCTGGCTACAATCACCTGCGCCGCTTTGGTGATACCAACACATTCTACTTGAAATATTGTGTTGTCTAGGGTGGTTGATATTTTAATGTTTAATTCGACCAGCTCCAGTACCGTGTGTGGTTTTAGAGCCGTCCGCGTATATCTTAACATCATTGATACCAGAGCTATCTTTTGGTTCCGCGGTAAATGGAATATTTTATCTACGTTCGAAGACATGGTGGCACAGTCTTCTGTCCATAGGCGCCTCGAGAGGCGGACATTCTTTCAGGATCCCCGCACAACCTTGAGTGTCAATTATCTATGTTTTTCCATAGTCGATTTGGTCTTAGCCCTAAGACTAACATTTCAAGAATTATCGATGGTGTAAATGCTTTTAAGAAAATGTATATTAATTCTGTTTACAACTTGTAATGTCTATAAGAAATCTGTGATATTAGAATATTCCTTTGTGTAGTTATATAATATAAATGTTGTATTTAAAGGTCTCTACAGTCAATTGTTATGACATTGTTTCTAAATTAAGGTGTTTATAAAATAAACAATTTAAAAATATTTAGTTGAGTCTTTTTGTTATTGATTCCAAACTTATCCCTTGGCCTAAGCTTATTTTGGTACCAACTCGGATCACTAACCGATCCTGATTTCTATAGACATTATCTTCCATTTTCGGAGAACAGTACATATATTGACTGCATTGCAGAAGCGAGTGTACAGTTAACAGTGGATTGGCAAGTAAGAGTCTATATGTGTACGAACTTCAACGGTCGTACCTATTAACTAATGAGTGGATACTTGTCGATATGAAGAATTCAAAAATATTTATTTATTTTAGTAAATTTAGTCATACAACAAATTATATTGCTCCAAGGAAGACTGGTATAAAATGTCAAAGGCCGCCTTTGTATGGTTCTTCCTACTTGCGCATAAAGTTTCAATAAATAAATCATCGTCATCATCATCATCATCAGGCTATACTAGTCCACTGCTGGACATAGCCCTCTCCTAATGATCGCCATAGCACCCTGTCTTCAGCTTGCCGCATCCAGCATCTGCCTGCAGTTTTTCGTAGATTTCATCCCACCTGGTCAAAGGGCGTCCTACACTACGTTTGCCGAGTCGCGGTCTCCACTCAAGAACACGTTTACCCCAGCGGTTGTCGGTTCTTCGCGAGATATGGCCAGCCCACTCCGTTTGGGAAACTGCGCCGAGTCTTCTCGTCATCCATACCGCAATGCTTAAAAACGAAAGTTTTTAATCAGTGCGTCCTACCCGTCATGACCTACGGAGCCGAGACATGGACACTCACGGTAGGGCTGGTCCACCAGTTCAAAGTCGCTCAGCGAGCTATGGAGAGAGCTATGCTCGGAGTTTCTCTGAAGGATAGGATTCGAAACGAATACATCCGACAGAGAACCAAAGTTACCGACATAGCTCAAAGAATTAGCAAGTAAATACATAATATAAATTTTAGAAGCAGACCATTAGCCGCAGTACATCTCAATTATTATTATTTTTTAAGTAACGTTCCAGTCTCTTAATTAAGACTAAGGACAAGAGAGTACTAAATTCATGTCTGTCATTGTAACAAAACAAATGTTCTTTCTTATGCACCAGCGTTGTACGGCAGCTGCACAAATAAAGTTAAGTAATAATTTCTAGAGACGTCTGGCTTACGTTCCGAGTTTTCTTCATAATAAGCGGTCCTCTTGAAATACTTTGCTTACTTGGATTGGATTTAATTTGTAGGAATTTTTCGCCAGGATATGTATGACAAAAAATATATACAGGGTGGAACGAGGATTGACGCACATACCTACTGATTCCGGGCCCCTCAGCATTGAAATATTTCATCGGCTTTTTGCTTATTTTTAAGTTTTATTCGGATGTGTTTTTTATTAAATAATCTAAAAGTCACGAGAAAATCATCATCTCTCTCTAACACAAGGAGATTTTTAATTCGAATTTAAGTATACTTTACGTCTCTCATTAAAAACGTCAAAGATTTATATAGACATCATGAAAATTTCAGTTATAAAAAAATTAAACTATAAAAATAAATCGTAGAAAAATTTTCACGCTGTGGGGGTCCAGAATCAAGTTCCGTATTCACATTATCAGTCTGTGCGTCAAAGTCAGTTCCACCCGGCAGAGATACATGTTTGTACAAGATGACTAAGCTATCAGGATGCACCTGCCAGTGACGTCATACGGCCAACTTGCATAATATGAAGATAACTGACGCATATTTTCAACTGATACAATATTTAAGAAGAGCTATTGACCACTGTAATCAACGACCAGGAATATAGTCGCATTCAAGACATGATTCACTAGAAAGAGTAAGCAGAGAGGATAAGATATCTTTGCTACTTGTTATGACACCTGCAAGCCTAAATGCAGTGGTGACAAGGTTATTATGCCATCTCCCCAAATGGCAGTCTATAAAAGTCAAACCTACGAGTGCTTTTGATTATGCTGATATTCGCAGAAAGAAAAAACGGTCGAATTTATTTTTGAAGTCATGACAATTTGCCAGTGAACTCACACAGCCATAAAATGAGTCTCAATAGATTTTTCAAGGCATTTATTGTACTTTACCATATTGTAAAGTCCCACCAATACCACACTTAAATCTGACTAACATTGATGACAAACACCAAAGATGATTGTTACATGATGACGTTGGTCGTTACAACTACATAATAAAATATAATGAAATAATTGTACAACAGGTGTGCTAATATAATTGGAAAACAGGTTATGTACTGATATTAAACTGCACCTGGTTAGAGTGGAACTGATCTAGAAAAAAACAAGAGGATAAATAGGTTGAATAATATTTTTCTTTACTGTATATTTAAATTTTAAAACAGCTATGGATACTGGTTGAGATGAAGTGAAGAGAGATACAGGCAACCAGAATAGAGTTGGGGATAAGACCTGACACAAACCACAGAAACATGGAATAAAAATTGACATATATACTGGACAGTGAATAGATGATGATGGTGATGATTAACCGATCGTTGACATTGGATTTGCGAACGAATTAAAATTGACACGAGATTTAAAAGTCCTTGACAATCTTATGCGAGGCATCACAGATTAAAATCTCCCAGACACATTGCCAGACATAATGTCAACTATAATTGCTGATGATACAATATGAATAAGCGGCCGCTCACACAACGCAGTCTTGGATGATACTTAGTGGTAAAAAGTTGGTAGTACTGATCATCGTCCTGTGTACGCGGTCTAACGATGTAATTTTATAGACTGCACACCTATATTCTATAAAATTCTATAGTACGATTTTATCAAAATTTGCAAAATATGTCTAAATTGGCTTCAGTTTAGATGGTATTAGTTTTTGATTTTGTCTGAATCGTCTGCTAAACTTAGATTTCAATTAAGGTTCGTACTAAACCAAGATTAAGATCGTATTCATATTCATAAGTTTAGTGTAGGTGTCGCGAATCTCCGTCGATGTGCATCACCTTACATGGCGACCGCGACACCGCATTAATGGAATGTAGGGTGATTGTCCCCTTAGATGCACTGCGGTCTGGCATGGTAATATACATATAGGACTTATGCAAGGGCATTGAATTTATCGAACTGGATTACGAGATAATGCATGATTTCAGATGAATCATTGAAACGATTTATTAAATGATCAGTATTGAAAACCTTTTGGAGGTATTAAGGTATTAAGGTCTTTCAGGTCTACATTATAGTTAGAATTAATTTTCCTCTATGACGATTAATGTAAATCTTAGTTTTACTTATATTTTGAATAAAATTTTTATTTTATTATTATTTTTATTATTATAAGGGATATTATGAGTAAAGTATTTGATATTACTGGTATTCTAGAATTCACACAACATATAAGTTGTGTTATAGATAATTTAAGACATATGCATGAGTTAATTTAAACAAAAACTGCCTCGATCGTTCATGGTATCACGTGTACTCATTGTCTTCAGACGGATGAACAAATAATTTAGTACCCACGTCCCACAGCTAAGCTAAATTCATTCTTACACCTATAAACGGCCGTACTAGTTTTATCGATACGACACCTCAATGGTATTTAAATGGGTAACGTATCAAGTAACAGAATTTATGGCCTCGAATCTAAGGGGCATTTCTTAAGAATTACAACGCAATCAATTTTGTTCTGCTTCTACCATGATCATGACTTAAATCTGGAAATTGTTATCTAGATACACATCGGAATGAAGTTCTTCTGACTGATAATCAGGTTGGACTCAAGATACGATCAAAATCAACGATTATTTTCGTGAGAACGTCGTCTTTTGGGCAATTTTTCTACAAAATCATTTCCTTGGAAACAGTTTGAATGATTAATTAAATTGATTGACATGCTCCATTTGTTCCGCTATGGAGGGTCTCAACACTTCCCTTTCGGTAGCACCTGGTTTTAGATTCTTCATTCTGATGGATTATTATACTGCACAGTCACTTCACGTAATTGGGTTCCTAATTTGTTCTGGCGCAACAATCGGTGCCCTGACTCGATTCGGAATTTAAACCGATTATTATTAACCCTTTATTCGGATGTTCATTCTTCTCGATAATTTTAAATCTCTCCTTGAAATTTCATATTACGGAAGATGAATGACATTATCAGTGAGGCAGCTAGAAGTGCCTAATTTTGTATGCACATGTTATTTGTTTTTATCAGCACAGATAAATGTTTATACTTAGTATTAAATGGGTCGAAGATTTTACGAGCAATGAAAAGAAATGTCATCATTTTCTCTAATACGGCAGCACTTAACTCTAAGACCTCTAAATACTCCAAATCTCTTTCATATCTTCTAAAAAACTTTCCAATGTATTTAACTACTCGAAAGGGATCGATTAACCGAACTCGTCCACGAATTAATGGTTTCGAATAAACATAATTAAGCTCTCAAAGAGTGCCGATTGTCTAAAGGACCATTAGTTTGGAAATGACACTCAATTAGAGACGGGGTCCATTTGTTTCGTTCGATTTGGGCTTGTTGTTTCGATTTTATCTTAGGTCATCCAAGTGTCGTCTGACTCAGTTACTTTGACTGTACTGGCTGAGTAATTAAAACATTTACATTTTGTATTGGTGTCTCTTCTGTACCAGTTTTATCTTGATTTTGTGCTGCGAAGAATACCATCTTCATACTGGATCTTGTTTTATTATTTTGAAGTAGGTAACGTGGGAAATTATCGCGGACAGACTTTTGGGTTTGGACTACTCGTAACAACTGTCAAAGATCTATGTACTGTATATATGTCTCGGTATTTAATAGATGGTCACCCATCCACGGACCGACCTCAAGAAGCGGTCATTCAATCATCCAATATGGCATAGTAACATCATAAATCTTCACTCCTTTACATACTACTATTACTAATACTTTACCATGTGTCGACGAAATAAACGAAGTTCTCAAATAATCCGTTTACTGGCTTCGGCAGTAGCTACACTGAAGTTAATAACAGTTTTACGAAATGAAATTATCTCGACCGGTCTTGTGTCAGTTAAGTCTGCCCTCAGTGAGCCGGGGGCTACTACCAACATTATGTTACGAGTACAACGTAGATATATGCAGCCATTTTGTTAGAAAACTAACGATTTGCACCTGCTGCACGACCTTACTTAAGGGGGTGGACTTCGGATGAAGCCGAAACTTGTCATACATTGCTACCATTATTTTTCGTAACAGTTATTGCAAAAGATCTATACATTAAACGTCACCCCACACTAGGAATTTTTGGTGTATCGTGGGATCCTCATCAAATTATCATTATAAACATTATCTGATCAAGACCAAAAGCCAATGTAATGTATTTAAATGTCAATAAAATAGGAGTGCAAAGTGCCATCTGTTTTAAGTGATTAGAAACATTTTTCTACTTTCCCAAATAGCACAGGGGTCTGTAAATACACCAAAAACTATATAATAAAACTTTACTCGGATTAATGTCGTGTTGACGTCTAAAACTCGTAAAAAGTATCCTCTGATCGGCGTGATTGCGAGGGGCATTTATCCAAGGGCAACGGTGTTATGCAGACCCTTAATGAAAAATCATTATTGTTTTACTCGTTCTAGTTCAGAAAGCGATTGGTTTAGTTGCAAGATTAATTAAAAATACTACAATTTCCCTTACAACAACATCACAGTAAGTTTTTTCGAATGGATCGGCTGCGACTATTATCCAACTAATTACACGGAATTGTTAATGGATGTACGTTTACCTACAGTAATAATTGTTTTTGTGCATTCAGTTAATTTTTAGTTGTAATTATTCTTCAATGTAGCAACTAAATTTGAAAATCATCTTATATTTTGTACTTGTGTGTAATAGTATTATAAAACCACGAAGAATTATAATTCATTATCATCGTCTTCCTGCGTTTAACGTCATTTATTTTGAAGTTGTCGCAGCATTGTGTATTTTTCTTCCATATTTATATGTGCTATCATTGCCAAAGTCAGCCTTCTTTTTAGCCATTTCATCTTTCACCTCCACATCCATCGTCATCCAATACTCTAATAAACATCCACATTCGAACACAAAACCTCTAATATTTAAATGAATACAGAACGAAAATGCGAATATGCGCACATTACCAAACATCATACGCAGCATCACAACCCATTACCTATTAATTGCTTACGCAACGTACCAAATAGTTCGATTTACAATGCTGATTAAGTTCGCTCGAGTCAGCTTGTCATTGCTGGAGAGATGTGTCAGCGATCAAGAGAAGACATTTGCCACTAAACAAATTAAGAACAGAAGATCAATGTTACGACCTTCCTGAGAAAACTAGAAAACCCAACAATTTTGTATAGCAGGCAGTTGTCTAGAATTTAGTACCTATATTTTTAAATGTAGACATAAGAGCAGGAGGATGGTAGTGGAGGATGATAAAATAAATAAATAAATAAATATTGCTGGACAATCCACACAGCATCATCTAGCCCCAAGCTAAGCAGAGCTTGTGTTATGGGTACTAGATGACTGATAAACTTAATACAATACATTACATAGATATATATTTTTTATTATACATAACAAACACCCAGAACACCCGGAGCAAATATTTGTAGATCGTACAAACATTTGTCCCAAGGCGGGAATCGAACCCGCAACCTCCTGCGTCGCAGGCGGACCTTCGCCCGCTGCGCCACATCGGTCGTCAAAATGATAAATGTATACCGCTTGAGATGAATGCATAGTCACAGGTCACAGTCCGTGAAATTAAATTTTTCGGGTTTTAGGTTTTTAGGTTTTTTGAAATGTGCAGCTCAGTGTAAGGTTGTATGTTATTACAAAAGTCATTCGCGACCATATCGAATGTGTATTTAACGAAATATTAATAATTTAAATAATTATACGACTTTTTAACACGTTAAACGCTAAATGACCGACAAACGATACATGTTCTATTGTGTCTCGTTTCCTGGCAGTTAAGGTGTTAAGTTCAATTAAGTGATTAAGTGTCTATAATATGAAGTCATAACAACACAATTCTGAATTCTCAATATAGAGATTTATAATGGTGATTTAAATGATATTTTTTCGAGAAATGTTGATATATCTGTAGTGGTCGCGAATAACTGGTTCAATAACATACTACCTAACACTGAGCTGCAAATTGCATAAAACCTAACAAAATTTGATATCGCGGGCTGCTTACAAAATTGCGTGACAATACTATAAATATGAAGTGAAACTTTTTTTTTTTTAATATATCAATATTAGTAATAATCTCTCACTTCCACTATTTATTTAAATAAATTTCAATAAGTCCATTTATTAATTTATTATATTATTTTACTATAACATTATTCATTTGACGACCTATGTGGCGCAGTGGGTGAAGGTCCGCCTGCGACGCAGGAGGTTGCGGGTTCGATTCCCGCCTTGGGAAAAATGTTTGTACGATCTACAAATATTTGTTTCGGGTGTTCTGGGTATTTGCTATGTATAATAAAAAAATATCTATCTATGTTATGTATTGTATTAAGTATATCAGTCATCTAGTACCCATAACACAAGCTCTGCTTAGCTTGGGGCTAGATGATGCTGTGTGGATTGTCTAGCATTATTTATTTATTTATAATACTTGTTATCATTAAAATATTTCTTTATTATTCAATCCTCAATTTAAGTAAACATGCATGGCGCAGTGACGCGGACGGTCCAAAGTGACAGAAAATGTGACGATTTTTTTCAAGATGGCGTCGGTAAGCGTGACTATTTTTATTTAACATTCCTATAACATTTCTCCCATACGTCGATACAGAAGTTTCACTTCAAAAAAACAAAACGTGACGTCTAGACATATTCCGGCTAGATTTTACGTAACCAGACTCACGAGACTGCCGCGCTTCTGTACAGTAATTTGCAATTTTATTTCCTTTTATTAATAAAGGATATGAACGTAATTTATGAAACTGTTCTTTTAATGGCAACATTACATGAGTAATGTTTCCACTGAACTGTAAGATCGTATATTAATTAAGAAATATCCTCAATAATTATACGAACCATTGATTCGATAGATCCATACGTTAAATTGATTCCGTGAATAGAATCACGTGCCGTTATTTGCTTGAGCTATATAAAAACGTTTTTTAAATAAGCCAAGTGACAAGGGCAGGAGGATGATGATGACAAACGTAACATTTTTTAGGGTTCAATAAGTCCGAATTATAAAACGGTACCCTGGATAATTATTGAAACGGATAGGATCTTGTGTGTCTGTCTGTCACATCTAATTTGCTGCGAATCAACTGAAACGATTGAATATAATTATGTTATTTGTGTTTATAGATAGCTTGAGGGTTTTCGTCTATATTTTTGGAGGATTGGATTCGAAACCTGTATTACAGACGCTCCCTCAAAACTTGTCTCAACCAATCAAATAAACGACTAATTAGAAAATCTTGTGTGAGCTTCTGTAATACAGGTTTAACCTGTGGAAGCTGTAAGTAATATATTGTTAATCCTATTTCATTTATCAATATAATAAAACCGAAATTGAATTTCGAATCGAACGCAAGTAGGTCGGCATCACGACAACGGCAGCAGGTCGTTCGGCAATCTCCGTCGGTAGTTCGGGTGTGTCGGGTCACGATTACCGCACCCTTGGGCGTGCGCACGCCCACATTGTCCAGCATAGTGAAAGGATACAAAATGATCGCTGATAAATCTAATTTGAAATTGTACCGCGTCATTTGTGAGACGGTGTAAATTGTTATTTATTACGCAACACGGTAATATGATAAGGTCCGGTATCTTTTCATGACTCTGCTCAGGAAAAGCTATCAAAGCTCATCATGTGACGTGTTGTGAATTTGTGATTGGTTGACTGAAAATTACAACAACTAGTCACATCTGTAGCCGCGAGTATAACCGACTGTTAGCGTGCCGTGGTAACGCTATACAATGGTATATACAGGGTCAGACTAAATTAACTGGCTAAACTTTACCCACGTGTTGGGTATCGATATCAAAAACAAAACGAAACAATTTTTAAAAAATTCTTTTTTTCTGTTGTTTTTTGCATATTACCTACTTGTACAAATAATTTCTATGTTCACATCTGCCAGGCCTCCCATGACGGCTCACATTGTTGTTGGTAAAGCCATCCTATAGCAGCCTATGAGCTTGTTGGCTTCTTAACCGGACCGGCACCCCTGGGGGGACACTAGATTGTATCACGAATATTTAGGGCTGAAATTAAAGCTACAGGCTCAGTTCGCAGGCATCAGAGTCAACAGCACCTTCCAATAAGCTTTCAGTATTTGGGTAAAATATTGACATCCTTAGGTACATTTTAAGACTTATTTTTCCTTGAAAAAATCAGCAGTAATATTGAGTATTAATAACAGCTGCCTGTCATAACGGCTTTCGAGTTACCTAACCTAACCTAACCTAACCTAACTGGGTTGTAGAGGTGAGACAGGCAGTCGCTCCATGTAAAATACTGTTACCCAGCTGCATCCGGTTAGACTGGAAGCCGACCCCAACATAGTTGGGAAAAGACCAGGCAAATGTTGATGAGGGCTTTAAGATGATGAGACAACCCTATTCTTACTTTATTTTGATAAAATCTATAACGTGATCTAGTTAACAAACATTAAAACTACCGTACATGTTACAACATTCTGTTGAAAGCATTGGGCAAACCAGACAGTAAGTACACCTGACCTGGGCTGATCTTAGTACCTATTTACTTGCCACATGCCTGTTACCTAAACTATCGACTAGATACTGGCCTGTCTTTGTTTGAAACTAGCTGTGCCTGCGACTTTTTCCGTGTGGAATTTAACAAAACAAAAGTTACAACCTTAATTATTTTTCTAAAATAATAAAGATGAAGATTAAAGCCTATGTTACTCCTCATCACATCGCTATCTTCCAGGGAAAATCGGTTCAGCCGTTACGGAGACTACCACAAACAAACAAACAAACCAAAAATATTATTTTTTTGTTACAACTACCGTACAAACTTTTATATGTATTTAGTAAAGGGCTGTTATTTTGTCATTACCAACAGACACTTCAATTTCATTTATTTGTATAGCGTGCATAATTCTAGCAACTAAGCACCTAGACTAAGTGGTTTCGCGTGCTTCTAGTGCGTGACGCACCTTTGTAAGTCCATAACTGAAAAGGTTAACCGTCCTTTGTCATGTTTAGGCACACATTTGTACGGTGCTTGTCCAGTAGGCTATGTATTTGGTAAATAAAGATAAGATAAGATAAGATTATTTATTTCGCAAATATGGGTATAGTACATGGTGTAAAAAATAATTAGCAAAGTTCAGCCACATTTTACCATTAGGCATGCGAAAGGTCCAAGACCAGCAACAAAAATAATTATTACATAATAACATTCAACATTTAGTGATAGCCGTGTTTAATAGTTAAACAAATGCATTTTCTTTTTCAAAAAACTGAAATGTTGTAATAGGCTTTACCCACTAGAAAAGAGCGTAGCTTTTTTTTGAATGAAGGTAGATTTAATGCCTTCCAAGATTTAGGTAGCTTATTGTAAATGAATGGAGCCATGCAGAAAACACTTTTGCGCATGAGTGCTGTATTTGAGGTTGGCATACATAATCTGCTATCATCGCGCCTATTTCGAGGAGCTATGTCTGCGAGACGTGTAAAACGATTTGGGTTGGTTTTCACAAATACAGCTACTTCCATAATGTAAAGGCAAGGCAAGGTTAATATTTTATACTGTTTAAAATATGGCACACAACTGTCGGTAGACATTAATTTAAACATTGACCGTATGCATCTTTTTTGTGATTTAAATACTGTTTCTTTCTCAGTTGAATTGCCCCAAAATATTAAACCATATCGTAAATGGGATTCTGCAATACCATAATAGGCAGTGAGGAGTGCGTCTGTAGATATTATCGGTGATAGAGAGCTTAAAGCATACGCTGATTTATAAATTTTCTTATTTAAAATATCTATATGCGATTTCCAGTTTAACTTTTTGTCTATTTGGAGGCCTAAGAATTTAGTGTTTTCAACTTCTTGTATAATATTGTTATTATGTTGTATTATAAATGGGCTTTTTATGGGGTTTCGTTGATTAAAATAAATTACATTAGTTTTGTTTAAGTTAATATTTAAATTATTATCATCTAACCATTTTACGACTGAAGCTAAAGTTTTATTAATATCATTTTCATATGTTTCTAAGTTTTTACAGGGTATAGTCACGGTGCTATCATCAGCGAATAATGTTAGTGGATGTTGTATGTATTTAGGTAGGTCGTTTATATATAAAATAAATAGAAGAGGACCCAGCACGCTGCCCTGCGGTACACCAAAGGTGACTTCACGTTCTGATGATCGATAAATTTCTTCTCGTTTATTTGTCAAGTTAATTTTCCTAATTTCTGTTATCTGTTTTCTTTTAGTTAAATAAGAATGAATAAGTTTTAATATATTTCCTCTAATGCCGTATGCCTCGAGTTTGTTCAACAGGGTAGGAAAATGTACATGATCGAAAGCCTGCGTCATATCGCAAATATTGCCGCAGACAGGCGTCCGTTTATCTACGGTTTTAATAATATTGTATAAAAAATCGTATATAGCCATATTGATTGTTTTGTGTTGTCTAAAACCCTTCTGTTCTTCACTTAATATGTGATTTTTTTCAACATATGTATATATTTCCTGGTATATGTATTTTTCAAATATTTTTGAGATTATTGGAATTAATGCGATGGGACGATATGATTGCATCTGATCTCTATCGTCTTTCTTAAACAGTGGCTTTATAATAGATGTTTTTAGAGCATCTGGATAGATTCCCGCGCTGATACTAAGATTGATTAAGTGACTGAGGTGTCCGCAGATCTCCAATGATACGAGTTTTAGTATTTTTGTATTAATACCGTCGTTACCCATACTATTTGTGTTTTTTAAAGATAGTATATGTTTATGTATATCATGTGGAAGGCAAGGAGACATGAACATTGAGTTACTAACGCAATTTGTCACGTAAGATTTAGATTTGGTATGAGCAAGAAGTTTAGCTTGAATTTTATCTATGAAGTAATTGTTGAAGGCTTCAGCAATTTTTTGAGGATTTGTTTCAATTTTATTGTCTACTTTAATTGTATTGATGCTATGTTTAGGTATGTTGTACTTTGTACGGTTTATGATCTGCCATGTAGTTTTGGATTTATTTTTTGATGCTTTAATGTTAAAATTATTTTGTGATCTTTGTGTCAAGTGAATAATTTTTTTATATAACTTTGAATAGTTTGTAAAAATAGTTTTATTTATTTTGTTTGGGTTTAATCTAAGCTGCCACAATAGTTTTCGTTTTTTTCGGTTGCATAATTTTAGACCTTTAGACAGCCACTTTATTTTTTTAGTAGTATTTATTTTAATCAATTTAGTAGGAAAACACAAATCGTATATTAATTTTAAATTTAAAAGAAATTCATTGTATGCTAGATTAGGATCTTCTGTGTTATAGATATCTGAGAAAGAAAGTTCGTTCAGGTACTTCTTAAATTTTAGAATATTTTCCATATCGTAATCTCTGGTAACTGTAAACCAATGGCCAATATTACATATTTTCTTGACCGGACAGCGAATTAATTGCGCCGTGTGGTCAGACAATGCAAATTCTAGAACATCAGTCTTACAGGCTTTATTAAAATTATGCGCAAAATTATCTATGCATGTTTGGCTGGCCATGCGAGTTGGTTCTTTTAAAGCTAGTTTTAGATTAAAGCTCAATAGAAGATATTTAAATGCATTTGTTTGGCTATTCTGCTTAAGCATATCTATATTAAAATCTCCAGCAATTACAATATTCTTACTTCTGGTATGTATCAATGTTTGCATGAGAGATTCGAGTTTGTCCAGGCAGTCATTGAAATTCTTTGCATTTGGTACCCTATAGATACATACAATAATTAACTCATAGTAAGTCAGCTCTATAGCGCAACATTCAAAAACACCTGGTGTTGATAATTTCGCTATTCTAGTTAGTTCTTTCCATTGCAATTCTTTACGTACAAGTATACATGCACCTCCCCTTTTTTTATCTTTTCGGCAATAGTAAGCAGCTAAACAGTAATTTGGTATGTACAATTGACTTTGATATCCTTCCATAATGAAATGCTCTGTTATACACAAAATGTCTACATTAATTAATTTTTCCTTTAAATCATCTAAACAAATAATGAGGTCATTAGATTTATTTATTAAGACTGCGATATTTTGATGTAACACATTAATATATTTATTTGAGAAAAAACTGTTTATTAGTGTTAGTTGTTGTGGGTTTTTGTGAAATGTAAGACGAATATAATTCCACGTCAGGGGAGTCGTAAGTATAAGGATACAGGAATTCAGTGATCATTAGTTTAAGGTTAACAAATATGCTCGCAATGCCGCTATTATTAACTGTGCCACTTTTGTACCGAAACATTTTATAATCGTATGACAGATAATAGTTAGAATCGAACAAATACGAGTAGTTATAAGTACATGCATCCAAATATAATAAGCTATTAAATGTTTCTATTCTTCTGTTGAAAACCATAGAGTAATTATCCATTCTAAATGTAGGGGCGCATAAAATAACATTTGTATGTTGTATTTTTAACAAAACTGACTTAAACTGACTTAAGTAATAGTACCAGCCTGTTACTGTCCCATTAAAGCGCAAATAAAAGGTCTCTTCTGATACACAGAAGGGCAATATGACACCGTCGTCCTACCTGCCACAATATTTATCATTCATTCATTATTTAACCCTACCTAGCAAAAAGCAGCTTAGTTATCTTCTAGGTCCCTACAGGCTACCAGGAGACTAGACAGATAAATTTACTTTGCATTTTTAATCATTCATATGGAATTTTCTCATGCCTCGGAAAGCATGTTAAGCCGTTGGTCCCGGCTGTCATTTGTAGATCTTTGACAGTCGTTATGGGTAGTCAGTAGCCCGAAAGTCTGACAACCGGTCTGACCAAGGATATCGTGTTGCTCAGTAACTGGGTTGAGGAGGTTAGATAGGCAGTCGCTCCATGTAAAATACTGGTATTCAGCTGCATCCCTTTAGACGGATATGACCCCAACATAGTAAGGAAAAGTTTAGGCAAATGATGAATTATTAATATGGATAAGTATGTCCAACTTTAAAAAATTAAATCCGCGTTGCTTTGTTTCTTGTCTGCTAGGACGAACAGAAGTTTATGCCAGAATCCTGCTGAGTAAACTGTAGAGCCCTATAGTTATATGTCGTCCAGCCGAAGCCATCCATCTCTCTATATTCATAAACTAAGCTTGTTTACCCAAATTCCTAAACGAACCCTTGATTTAAACATTAAAAATTCAGCAGGTCCTGTCATTCAAAATTAAACGTATATTTTGTAAAAGTCGTAAGTCTTTGTCCAATCTTATTGTGCAGTATCGGCCCACCCGACGGAGCCTGCATACTAACGATCCATGAAATGTGCACATGGCATGGGCATTCAAGTGTTCCCTTCGGATGCTATTACGTGTCAAGCGACACGGACGCGCAATAGCATCCATGATCATAAGTATGTAAGTGATTGTAAGTATTTTGTTCTAGAGGCAATTTTCTACAATTTTTTAAGTAACTTTCTCTATTATTTTAAATTGGAAAAAACAAATGTCATTTAAAAAAATATACCTGTGTATACCTACATAGGATCGTTTTATCGTTATGTTCTACAGCTAAATTCTTTTTTTTAGTTAGCCTGTGTTTTTCCACTCCTGGGCAAAGGTCTCCCCCTATTCCTTCCACGTGTCTCTGTGGTTTGCTTCTTTTCGCCATCATTTAAATTCTACTGGGTAAATATTCGATGACCTAATAATCATTCTAGCTTATTATAGGAGGTAGGTACTAACATCAAGCAGTACAATTATTATTGCAGACCGTTCATCTATAATCTTTTGTACTGCTAACTTACCCAATGACACAAGCAATTCCTATGCTATGCCATTAAATGCACAAATACGTACTTAACCGTTCGGCCGAGTGGACGGCAATTGACTGCATTCTGGTCACGATGTTATCTAAACAGGCAAAACGATAATTTACCATTGCAATACCGGGCAGGTGCTGCGAAAATATAGGCCTTACACACGAACGTTGATTTACACCCCATTTGTGTAGTCACGCTTTCATCCTATTTGGACTACCTAAGTACGATGTTAAGGGTTAGGTTAGACTGTAGCCCCTGTATAAAAAAGTCCAAAGTAAATTTGTTATAAATTTACCATACACGCCATACATAAACTCACGCTTTTTTCCCATGGGGTAGGCAGAAACCACATAGCGGCACCCGCTACGATCTTTACATACTCCTTTCGCTTCGCTCATACATCTGGTTATACACGCACGCCGTTTGCACCTGACCTTCTTGAAGAAAATCACCAATAAGGTCAGTGTATGTCCTTCTAGGGCGTTCCCGGCGTTTTCGCTTACATCCTTATGTTGTGTTAGTCGTCTTTCATTCATCCTCTCAACATGACCAAACGATCTGAGCATACTCTTTTCAATTTTTGGTAACTACAGCTTATACCATAATCCTCTTTCTCTTTAGTTTATCATACATACTTCGTATGTTAAGTTTGTCATATGGCTGTATCCAGTATTAAAGAAAAGAAAGTAAAATAGAAAATATATTTATTTGGGACATGCACAGATAATAAAAAAATACAAAAGAAAAAAGGAACTGAAATCGAAACAATAAAAAAAAAACTAGATGGACCTGTGTGAGGCCAAAAAGCCTCCTATCTCAACATATGCTTCGTGAAGACTGGAAGCCGTTCACAACATTGTTGGAAAAAGGCTAGACAAATAAAGATGATGATGAAGAAGAACATTATTCTTTAAACATTTTACATCTAAACTTTAAACCCATACATGACATCATTAAAGACGACATATTCAAATAAAGAACTATCATTGGGGTAGGACTTTTATTTACTAAACTCTTTCTACATGATCTTAGGTACGGCATTCAGTAGATATCAATCCATCATTAGACATGAAACACGTCATAAGCGCATACATGCACAACAAATGAAACAAGACAATAAAGTGGTACCCGGAAAAGGTCAATAGTGTACGTTAATGCAATGGACATTGACCCAATTGTTGTCGACTGCAACCAATATTTCAATTGCAAGTGAACTAATATTTCCGCAATAGGTGCAGACCAAATGCCAGCTGTCTCATAACCTATACGATATAGTTTAAGTTTACCTTTCTCAATTCTTACTCACTTAAGTCACCATAGGTTAGGTGACTTAAGTGATCTAGTCACCTAAGTGTTTACGAGATTTATTTAGGATTATTGTAGTTGTAGTATGGCATGCTATGCACTTAGGTATTCTCGTTTTCCTTAATACTAAGTGATACCTAAATTAAAGCGCGCTATTGGATTTTAAACGCTTGGCTCAGCGTCGAGAGTTGATAATCCGATAATGCAAGAATATTAAGGGAGATCCGTCACTGAGGCGAAAATCAAAATACTAACGTGTTTTAGCAAATTGCTGCGCTATTTCATTTGTTTGTAAATCAAATTTTACATGCAATAATTATGTAAAAACATAAACTAAATTATAATCATTTAACATCAGTTTAAAAAAATCCCCAATATTATATTTGCTCCAAAACGTAATATTTTCAAGAAATAGTCTTATTTCCAGCAGGAAAAGCATTAACCACCTCTCTTGCGCTCAAGGTAGGTGGGCGATTTCACACTTAAATAGGTAGTAAACCTTTTCATTTTTACACCATGGTAACTCACAATGTTTCCCTCGCATAATATTCCCTCCATAAGCTCGCCCCTTATAACTTAGAACTTATAACATAACAAGCGTAATCTGGTGACAAACACAGTTCTGCGTTGCTAACTATTACTGTAACTACCTAGATTGTGACTCTCTCTTCCCTTTTTACTTGCACCACAACTTTAGAAACGTTTAGTGAACTTAGAACCAAAGCGAAGTCGCGAATGTTGGTGAAATCTACTCCAAAACGAGGCGTGGCCAACATAAACTAGTCGTTGCACTTGTTCTATTAAAACGCGATGTGAAAGGGTATTTACAAACATGTTTTAAGTATTAATTTAAACTGGACTAATTAATGGAGATTTGTGTAACAAGTTTGTTACTTAAATTTCACTTTCGCTGGGTTTAATTGATACCAGATGATAGTTTTATTGATTTTTTATTAAACGTCCCGCACTAGGATTTGTTTTTTTTTTTAGGTCGTGGGTGTGTCTTTAAATAAACTTCGTAGATATGGCATGTGAGAAAGCTACTCGTATTGGTTAAAGCTTTCGGTAGGTACGTAACGCTTTACCCAAGCTGATGCCAATAAACCTGCTATATAATGTCAATATGCAGAAACAGCCAGATCGGAACAATTATAAGTATTTGTTCTGTGCGAAAATCGAACCCTTTCGTGGATTCGATTCGCAGCTCAGTAGGCAATTGCTGCGCCAACCATGCCGTCAAGACTTCAAAACACAGGTCCTGATTTATAAATATGTATTTACAAAGTAGGTTTTTGACCTCCAGCTTATACTGAACTGTACTATGCTATAGTATAGTTCAGTATCAGTTTCAACGTCATCGTTTAATTCGAGGATAGGTTATGCTGGTTTTGTTACTACCTATGCACGCCCTACCGTAAGTAATGAAGAAATAAAATACAATATATTCAAGTGAAATGTTTAGAGGAGCTCGTGGCTAAATAAAAGCAGCCGCACGGGTTGATCGAAAGTTAAGCTACGCTTGTCGAGATCAGTCTGTGGATAGGTGACAGTTCATAAGATATCGAGATTTCTCCGTGCCTCGGAAAGCACGTTAAGCCGTTGGTCCCGGCTGTCATTTGTTGATCTTTGACAGTCGTTACGGGTAGTCAGAAGCCCGAAAGTCTGACAACCAGTCTTACCAAGGGGTATCGTGTTGCCCAGGAACTGGGTTGTGGAGGTCAGATAGGCAGTCGCTCCATGTAAACTACTGGTATTCAGCTGCATCCGGTTAGACTGGGAGCCGACCCCATAGTTGGGAAAAGGCTAGGCAGATGATGATATTCAAGTGAAATGTTTTTGATAAGACTATATCTATCATTATAATATGTTCAAAGCTTACCCGCTTTTAAAGCTACGGCCTGGAGCGGAAATGGCCCCGTCATTGTCATCACAAAAACCTAGTTTTCTTATACCCGTTTTCACTAACTTAAGACGCCACCTAAATGTAATACCTCAATATATTTCTTTAAGTATTGCGCAGTGCAGGCATTATATTTAGATGTCGCCTGGTATCTGTGAAACCCAGCCTTATTCTGCTGCACACTACATATTCGCAACCACAATCTTTATAAGTTGGAATAAAACCACTAATCGCCGATGCGGTTTTAAAAACTTCCATATTCAAAAGAATTGTTGTGTTCTCATGACTTCCCATTGATTTAATATCCCCTACGCGGTTAGGAGCCCAGTCTCATTTAAATAGCACCATTTAGGCATTCTTTAACTTTTATTCAGAGTCTGAAGGCCAGATTATTACGAGTATGCTGTGAAATATTATAATAATACCAAAGGCCTTTTTCATTCAGAGAAAAGAAAGGAAAATCACGTTGAGCCGTTGCACGTTGGTGACAGCTGTCATTCTTAGATCTTTGACAATTGTTACCAAAAGTCTCACCACCAGTCTTGCCAACGAGTGTCGTGTTGCCGAATAACTGGATTCTGGAGGTCTGATACGCAGTCGCCCCATGTAAAAATTGTGGATTATATACTAAATTGTGATCCCAACTTTAATGGAATATTTGTTCCCTGGTGTCAAACTATGCATGTAAAATATGTCGCTCCATGTAAAATACTGGTATTCAGCTGCATCCGGAAAGACTACAAACCAACAACATCATTATGTAATAAGTTGGGAAACTAAGCAGAAGAGATCAGATGAATTTATAATACGAGATAAAAAGTCGAAGACGGCCTAAAACATGATCATTTGATGTTCAAATATGATCTAAAAAGAAAAGCAATTTCCAAAAACGTATCATTACATTCTATTGTTTGTAACCAAAAACCAGCTAAATGTATCATGGATGTATATTGTTCGTGAGCCGGGTAAGAGGCCCCCGTTATCTGTCGTATGCAAAGCGTTTGAATACATTGCTTTTAACAAATACCCGATCTGGGTTACTTGGACCTCACACGAAGTTATATAGACCCGGGGTCTTCTGTGGATGACCACACACTAGCTAATTTAGTCTGTGGTAGATTAAATTCAAGCTATTCATTTGTGCATAGCTCGATCTTACAGGGTTACATGAGCTCAGCATATGATTCTAGACCACCAAGCGTTGAATATTTTGCGCCTGTTTTTAAGTTTTTTCATGATCATACCCAAGAAGATTTTTCAGTTAACACTTTTAGTGCCCAGCACCCGGCTCCTGGGTCGAAAAGAGTTTGTTCATGTACCCAGAACTCGCTTCCCGAGAGTCGTACATGTAAAAAGCTGTAGATGAGATGTGACATGCCCATCACCCCCTAACATATACCTACGCATTATGTAATTTGCACAAACATTATGATAAACAAGTTAAATCGTATTTTTGAACTGGGCAGCGAAAAGGTTAAAAGTGAATTATTTACTTTTTAATTTTTAAAGTCGTTGGGTTAGATATTTTGTTTTTTTTTTACCGTGTCAGAATCTACTGTACTGAACCCATGGTATCAGGTTGGGCGTCGATGTCACTTCCTGTCTGTATAATCGAACATCAAACATTATAGTGTTTTAGGTCATCTGCTTAGTGATTGCCCTTTTGGTCTTTAATTAACTAAACTGGTCGAACAATGATTACTCTGCAAGTAATTGGATCTCACGAGTATCCTCTTTCACATTCAAATATACTGCTCCCGTGATACAATTTAATTACCTAGTCACTCAATAAAAGTCACTCAATAAAAATTTAGACCAGACTCCCAACTTACACAGCATCTATCTACCGTACGTAAGTTGAATATTTCTTAGCTGTAATTTGTACTCAAATCAATAAATCAATAATAATTAAATATTTATGTTAAATAATTAAGTATGACCATCGGTCTCACTTTGTCTTGTCTAATTTTTTAATAGAATTCCAATAAATTAATGCTGGCAATAACATCGATAGATCAACGAGCACCATACTGTGAAGTTATAAGGTAAGGAATGATCACAGTCTTTTACCATTACCGGCCATCGTTGAGATCATTAAACTGTTAAGGGCGAATCGTTACAAATGAGAAATGACGTACACTACTGAACATACAAATTAATGCTCCGTGCAGTGTCGACAAGGCCTTACCTGCGTGATTTAGTTGACGTATAAATCAAGTTTATATGGCGGTGGTGTATTTTTTTGTTTTTATGTCAATAGATCATTTTTATAATGTTTACTGTTGGCAAAACATTCTTGAAGAAAGTAGACAGTTTTTTTTGATTCCAGTAATTTAATTCGGTGATTGTCGCACTGCACGGTAAATGTGTAAAAGGGTTATTTGTAAAACACTAACAACATTTTAGGGGTGCAAGTACTAATGATACAACAACAACTGCTTTTAATATTCGACAAACCATTAAATATCAAAAATAAATATCAGCTGTTTTATACAAAATGCAATATTTACCCAATGAAAATGTAAGTAACAACTGATAGTTTTTTCTGATACTTCAGGGTTGGTCTAATAGTAAGTTTTCACCATAAAAGGAGTACAAGTAGTACAGCATCATAATAATCATGAGTACTTTCACCACAAAAGGTTGTTAGTGTTTTTTTTATATTTTAGGGTTAGTCTCGTATTAAAAGTTGCGTTGTGTTGTTGTTTGTTGTTGTTATTTGTGTTACTTTTACCCTCTGAATGGTTGTGTCGCTTTGACACTAACACGCATCTAAGACCCAGATGTCTTGTACCTAAATAGGTCCTATAATAACGAAAGTTAGATTTTTTAACACTACAAATGCCACAGCGTGTATTTATATCTATCATATTTGTGTATAAACCTTTTATTGATAAGCGTAGGCAGACATTAACGGAACATATTTCAACAGCTTTCAACATTCGAAACAAAAGAACATTAAGTTAACCATCTTTTATAGAATTAATGTCTCCATAAAATATATTTTGTACAAGGGCCATAACATGATCGTAGTGACTGGGGGCCCAACTTTTGTATCTTGTTACAAATTTATATCTAATTACGTTACGGTGTAAACTATAAATTATAACAACATAATGAGGGTAAAATCGTTATAAACATCAGTTTACTTTTTTAAAGTGCTTAGTTTGTTTAATGGGCAATTAATTAGATTCTCTTTCACACAGTCTGATTTGACCTCTGTTTTCACATTAATTAAATTATAATGATGCTTGATTTACTATTGGTCTGGCATTTAAGATATATGCGATTATGCGCGATATTTAGGCAACAATGGTACGTTGTTTCCGTACAATAGTACCTACGGACACAAAACTGGGGACGTTCGGGCACAACTACAGCTTGGCGCACTTAAAAGTGGTGTTAGTCGTGATGTTGGACGTATGGACGCAAGCGCTTCTGCTCAGTATGAGGTTATACGTTTGATTTCCAGGCAAGACAAACTGTTATTGGGTTTATGTAAGAACCCGGAGTCTGGAATATTACGCGGTAGCGGCGATAGGATCGCCCTCTATTACATGGGACTTAAACATAACTGTGCGTGTAGTAAAGGTACCTACACATCTGCCATACCCTTTGCGGAGTACAGGTGTGATGTTATGATATGTTTAAACTTAAAAAAAAACTTGAGAGGTGTCAAGGGACACCCGGATGGAACGAAGTTCCTTTCGATTAATTAGTGAAGGTGTAAAAAAAATATATTTTAAACTTTAATAAATAAATATATTATTAATTATTATAATCATTAATAATTTATTAAAATATATAAAATTAATATTAATTGATTATTATTTTAATAATCGTCAATGCGAAATAGAAAGACGAAACGATAATAACTGGCTTGCTTTCTATGAGAGAGAGAGAGAGACAGACAGAGAAACACGCGCACGCCGCACGGCTTACAACTGTAGCAAAAAGTGTCGTTACAACTTTTCGTCTTAATTTTTTCCATCTAGCCCCCTTTCGCAATGCGCGATAAAGAACTTCATTTCAAAAAACCTTTTGGTGATAACATAGTTTCAGTTAGTAGTAGAAGGTACAATAACTGTTAACGCGACTCGTAATTATTCGTACAAGCGCATTGGAAATTGCTTAACGTTAACCTTTTAATGAAAACCTGTGGTCAGCCTGACCACGGCGTGTGCAATTACACGTTTTAAATTAAGGTGGACATTACAGTGTGTAGCCGAGCACATAATATGGGTCTATATTGTCGTTTATATCTTTTATGTGTGTGACTACTTGTGACTTATTAGCGTTTATCAATGAATAACATTGCTTATTGGTGATGTTTCTTCAAAAAGGTCAGGTGCGTAGTACTTGCTACCGACTATATGAGCAGATGTACGAACGAGGATGAACGAGATGCAGTAGCAGATGGCGTTCTGTAGTTTCTGCCTACCCCCATGGGAAAAAAGCGTGAGTTTATGTATGTATGTATGTAACATCAAGCTTGTATTCCCCGAATAGATAGGCACAGGTGCACCCACATTTCACCAGTTATGTTTACGTCTCATGTAATAGGCGGCGAGCCTATTGCCATCAAGCGGGCACAAATTCAGACTCCGGACTGCTCACAGCACAGCAGAATTAAATTGATAACAAAGTCAGAAAAACAGCGACACATAGGAAGTCTTTGAAAGTAGATATTCTTGTTCATAAATAAATAGATTTGTTCATAAACATAGTTTTAAGAGCATAACTAGTATCTCTGAAATAATTATGTAGTTACAGACTGTTCCAAACGGACCCAACTAAACTGAAACACTAAACTTACTTATCCGAATTAATTGACAAAGCTAACAAAACTGAATAACCTTACTAAAATTATTAATCTTACTACTCTTACTAAAGATTACTAACCTAAATAAAAGAACATAGCTTACCAAACTTTCTGAGCATACTAAACTTTATAACCTTCTCTACTAAAATTTCAAATCTTGCTAAACTTAATAAAATTAATAAGCGTAATAAACTTACTAATCATACTTAACTTACATCAAAACTGAACAGAACAGTACTCAACAAATTTAGGTATACATGTACCTACATACATACATCGAAATCACTCCGCTTTTGTTTTTTTTAGCCGACAACAGTACTTTATAAATTACAAAATGTTTTACGCAACTATTTCTATGAATGACGATTACAATTTCGCAAATCACTGCGTTGATTAAAATTGAATTGAAACAAATGATGACGTACATTGATAGCACCATTGTGGTCATATAACCGCCTTTGTCTTGCCGACAATGTGGGCCAATCATAATGAGAGTGGTAATAAAGGCTTTTATAAAACACTATGGCTACGGGTCGAGCAGGGTTTATTGATTAGTTTCACTTTTTAGGGTGATACGATAGATTTTTTTTTAAATAAAAATTAAAACTATTCTCATATTAAAAAAAATGTTTGTAAGTTTATATGTAGGGGGTAAAAGGAACTAATGATCCAATTCTAAAAATGTTTCACTGTTAGAAAGTAACATTATTCCTGAGTACTGTAGGCTAATCATCATCATCCTCCTGCCCTTGTCCCAATTTAATTGGGGTCGGCGCAGCATGTTTTCTTCTTCCATACATCTCTATTTGCCGTCATCTCAAGAATCACCTCTTTTCTAGCCATATCATCTTTGACACAATCCATCCTGTAGGCTAATATTATTTTAAACGGACGAAAACGCGGGCCAAGTACAGTAAAAAAATTTAGTTAAAAAAACCAAAGCTTACTGTCATTTATTTGTGTTAAAACAAAAAGATTTTGTTTAAGCGCTGGTGTTCATCACGAGGTCCTAGAGTTTGGTTCCCGTAGCGGGCAAAGGGTTATTGTATTTTCTTACCTTGGGTTGATGGCAATAAACTCGCCCCCTATTACATGGAATTGAAATAACAAGCTAAATTAGTCTACTATAGAGGCTTAACTAAACTTACATGATATTACTTACCTACCTTTGTCTCCTCTACACGCCATTATTCTCAAACTATTACCTACCATCTGGGAAATGTTTACTACAAATCGGTGGCTGGTTTTTCAATTAATATACTTACTATCACAACATTACCAAGGCAGACACCTAAAAACTAGAATTTCTAATAGAAACTTATTTTCAAGTACGCAGTACTTAATTATGTGCCGAACCAAGTCACCATGAACGTGGAACCATGTATGAGTTCCGCCAGTGACCAATACCACCTTACCATTGTGCTATTCATATACCAGGCATGGGAAAATAGAGCACATGTGTACGATATACATTGCTGCTTCAAAACAAACATGAAAATAATCCTTTGCTGCTTGGAACACCAAGCAGCAATGGTGTCGGTGCTAGTCGATTTGTACGTTTACAAAATGCATTTTGGTACGACTAACATATTAATTGAAAACACAGAGTGTTCTCCCACGCCATGCAAGTGTGACCATCGCCCTATGCGATCTAAAATGAATTATTAATATTGAATAATAACTAGTTATACTTATGCGTTATTGAGGTAATTAAAAAGAAAAGTACTTAGCTAGGCTTGAGGAAATTCACAACACTTCTATTACATTGTACAGACTTTGGAAGAAAATTTACTGGCGAAGCTGCTACATACAAACCCCATACATTTTAACATTTTGACTGACAACTTTAAAAAAGTAAAAATAAAACCTTCTGTTAAATATAAACTATTTTTATTAAAAAATAAGGTATTTCTCCGAACCATGCAGTTCCCGCCCACATTTCCAAAATGGCGTCAACGGTCATGCCTCTAAACTGTAATAATAGGCTATATTTAGTGGCAATTTACATGTCACAAGCACGTTATGGGCCGTAAAGGTAATTGTTTATTAATTTCAACGGTACATGATGTTAATTTAACAAACAGGCGTTAAACTTTATTAATGTAGCAATAAAGGTTATTATTCAAATAGGTTATGACTTATAATGATGAAGTAGCCACCTACCTAAGTGAAGTGGGCATAGACATATTACGGAGTTGTAGTAACAGAAAAGGTTAATAAAGAAACCAGACTGACATGTAAAAATGACCATCCAATCGGTTCTGTATTTTGTAGGGTTCCGTACGTCAAAAGGAAAAAACGGAACCCATATAAGATCGCAAGCTTGTCCGTCTGTCAAGATCCTTTTACTGATGAATGCGTAGAGGTAGCAAGTTGAAATTGGTACCAAAATCGTAGGTCTACGGTCCCTTAGAGCTGTAGAAAAATCTATCTTCTAAGTCAATGCAATAAAAAAGGTAATTTATTCGACATATTCTGATGCTCGCAAACAAATCAAAACCCTACGATCGAAGTCCGAATGGTTAATTTGTAGTTTTATCACATACATGTACTTTGACGACCTGTGTGGCGCACCGGGCGAAGGTCCGCCTGCAACGCAAGAGGTTGCGGGTTCGATTCCTGCCTCGGGACAAATGTTTGTGCGATCTACAAATATTTGTTCCGGGTGTTCTGGGTATTTGCTATGTATAATAAAAAATATCTATCGATGTAATCTATTGTATTAAGTTTATCAGTTATCTAGTACCCATAACACAAGCTCTGCTTAGCTTGGGGCTAGATGATGCTGTGTGGATTGTCCAGCATTATTTATTTATTTATTTATATTTTATTTATATCAATGCATAAAAAAGTACTTTTTTGCAATTACAAACTTTAATTTGTAGTGAATAGAACGTGACGTATTGACGTGACGTGTTTTTTCGGCGATTTTTGCTCTGTATGGTACGAGACCCTTCGTGTGCTAGTTCGGCTCGAACTTGGCCGTTTTTTTTTTTCATTTTCATCTGTAAATTCTGAGAAGTGAGCGGGCAGTGTCATCCAGCTTAAGTTAGATACTGAGAGCTCACTTCATCGCTCATTTCACCCGTTTCTACGGAGAGACATTTTTATACAGAATAGTACTCCTGGTGTTGCTAAGAAACAATAAAATTATCACAAACTAAAACGCCTCATAAAACAACAACATCATGAAATCAGAAACCCACAAAAAGGTTTATATAGACAATATTAACGCTATAGGTAATATAAAACAGAGAATCTGAAAGAAACCCGATACTGGCGTGTTGCGGCATTGCCTAACGGCCCTATTCAGACATTTGTGCCCATTCGTGAACAATCACAAAAGCAAATAAAAAAAGCTAATGAATAGATTCGTCGCTCGTCGCCGCTTTGAAGCCCCGCCTGAGGTCATAAACATGCTAGTGAAATACATACGAAACGACAATGTGGATAATTTTGCTGTTTATGTGAAAATTATTCGATCATTTCCACTGATATTGAAAGTTTCCGTGACCGAATGCGATGCGTTGTTCTGTTGAAATGAAAATGTGTGTAATTTAAGACTTAGTTATCGAATAATGCTTTATCGATAACGGAAGTATAACTCCCACCGTATTGTAGATAAGGGATTAGAACTTTTTGGGAACAGCATGATTCAAAACTAAGTATAGAAACAGTAGAATAAAGATTTAACTTCTCAGTGGGAAAAAAAATCAATACCTGACAGTACAAAATGCCTTTGAAGAATTGATATGACGGCACGGTTGGCGCAGTAGCTGAGCGATCGACTGCTGCGCCGCGTGTCGTGGGTTCGATTCCCGCACGGAACAAATATTTGTATGGCCTACAGGTAGTTGTTCCGGGTCTGCCTGTTCTTGTATGTGACTTTAAATGTTTGTAAACGCACCCACGATACAGGAGAATTTCCTAGTGTGGCATCGTTTTTTAAAAAAAGAAAAAAAAAAAGAATTAACTGCTTATTTTGTTGCTCCTCGTCCAGTTTTTTTATTCAATAAACATCAATAAACATTGGGCATCAATAAACTGCCAGTGCATTGGCAAAGATGCATCGATTGCATTGTTGACTACTATGATTAGAAAAGTTTTTTTTTGTATTAAAAGACCTATATTACAAGTAGGAAAGATTTTATTGTCTGTATATTTATTTGTAACGAATAAGCTCAAAAACTAATAACCGATTTAAAAAATCCTTTCTCTTATAGAAAGGTTAATTATCAGCAAATGAGGTTATATTTTATATTCTTTTCACTATTTTTCGCTTTAAACGGGTTGGAGAGGATATTAAAGTTAGATAAGAAAAGAACGAAATACACGCAGACAAAGTCACGAGCGTAGTGCTAGTGAGACAGAAATGTGCTTGCAGTTCCCGCAAATAGCAACGGAAGATGACTTCTTCCCCGGAATAAGGACGTAGTAAGTACTGAAGTTATCGTAATAAATCCAACAGAAAACAAAAGGTATTTCTTAAATTGCCTATTAAAATCCCATCGGCATGCATTATTACTCGTACAATGAAACATGTAATTTTTATCCTGTGTGAGCGATGATATGGCTAGAAAAGAGGTGAATCTTAAAATGACGACAAATAGAGATGTATGAAAGAAGAAAACATGCTGCCCTGCCCCAAATAGATTGGGATTAAGGCAGGATGATGATGATGTATTTTTATCCTAAGTTAAGTCATACATATACAGTATTAAACATCGGAAATGCATTGAAATTAGGGTTAATTCCGTGATGATTAGCTATCGAAGAAATGTTATTAATTTATGTTTTTCCTCATTCGGACAATTTAAATTTACATAGGTTTGGCCTATTTAACGTGAAATCCAATCGTTTGGCAAATTTTGTGTATACCGTCCTTAATACTCTATTCGTTTGCTAATTAAAAAACGTAGCTTAGTTGCTATGAAGTAGACATACAACTTTTAAATTAGATTTCGAGAAATCAAGTTCGATTGGTCGAAAACGTAAAAGTTGTGTTCAGAACATGCCCGGTTTTACCTGGTAAATAATAAATTAAAGCAGGACGTGCTTAGTTACGAAACAGGTGTTCGCCCATCATATTCGCTACATATCCAATTTGAAACACTTTTGAATCAATAACGCAAATTGTGCACAAGACCGGTTTTTTGTTCGGACTGTGTCCGGTATCAGCCAATGCTTTGTGAATCGCCCAATATTGCCAGCAGCCGATCCAGCAATTCCAATTTGGGGCATTCCATCGTGCTGTTATGTGGAACTTATTGAAACATCCAGGTGCGAAGATCTGTGTTGATTATCAATCTTGCATTCTGTTTGGGTGTGTGCAGAATTGTAAGTGGGTCTTGGTATGTTGGAGCACTGGCGGTATGGAATTGGAATATTATGATTGGACAGATTTTTGGACAATACAATAGAACCTATGATGTCGTCCAATGAGGATAATGTTGTGGCTTGTTAACTTATCTTTTAAATATTTTGGTTTCCCAGCGTAAAATTAATTCCACAAAAAGAAATTGCTGGGTGTTTGGCGTAAGTAATACCAGCCTGTTATTTTCAATACAGGGCAAAGGCCTCTTCTCATACGGAGAAGTCACGATTATTATGCACCACGCTTGCTCAAAGTAAGTTGGCGATTTTAGACATATTATGTTGATAGTCCAGATTTCCTCTCGATGTTTCCCTTTACCCAGGTCAGATATCTAAGATAACTTACAGTTATCCCATGGACATTCTTGATGCCCTATGATTTTGTTGTTTTTTTTTCAGATAAATTTAAAAAGTAATTGTAAAAGTTACATTGTTACTTGCCCGGATTTGAACCAACGACCTACATGAGAGGCGTGCCATTAATCTCTGAATACCAACATATTATTCTACGAAAAAATCGATTGGAAACCCCCCAAAAGAAAAACAAATACTATGTGAGTTATATTATCACCGTTCAAAAGTAGGTAAACAGATTCATTTGTGTGTAAGGTCTTGAGTCTGACGCATGCGTCATCGGCCGCCTTCCAGAAAACGATTCGTCCCGGTTCAATGCTCGGCAGTGGTAATTGCGATAATTACTGTTAGTCTCAATCAACGAGTGTTTTTCTTTTATGCTGCAATAATTGGTGAGAAACAGTGCTTTTTCACACTGCGGTGTCTCATTTGTGCTAGAAGCGATACTTTCTCGTGGAGTCATCTTTTCGGACCCATAATGACCATCAGATACATTTGTTGAATTTATATTTTAATTGTTGTTTTAATTTTAGATGTAAGTTTAATTTTATCTTGCTGTGCCCTACAGGGTCCACGATTATACTTAGCTCTAAGTATGCAAATAAATATGAATATGAATATGAGATTGAGCTTGTGGAGTTACAACTTTCCCCAAGTTTGCATTTATTTTCACGCTGTGAAACTAGTTAAAATCGGTCAAATATCATTTTATATGAGGAAGAGAATAAAAAATAACGACTCCCCGATTGCATTTCTAATCTGAGTAGCAAAATTCAATGTTTTACATGTAGGCTAGGTATCCTGCGTTTGTATTTTAGCATCCAAACATCAAAGCAAATATGTGTTTTGGAAAAATCACTTTATTAGCCACACATAAAGTTCAGTTTGTCCTACAGCTTGGAATGTATTGATGACTGTTTCAATAGTAATAGGCATTCTGAATTCAATTTAATTTACACCAGCATAAAGTTCTCATTATAGTCTTCTGTCTATATATTATAGTCTTCTATAATTATAATCTTCTTATAGCATCTAACATGGAAATAATATCAAATTGGAAGCATAGATTTGAATAAAGAATAGGTACTCTATTACTCCAGGCATAGATATCGCTTAATTTACCGGTGTAGCTATAGGTATCTGGTAAATGCAATCTCAAACGGTGCACGCAGCTGCGCCCGAGTCGCGCCCGTCGGCGGCGCGCGCGCTGCTTCTCGTCAGGTTTAAGGCAGGATGCATACTTGTGCAGTCCTACAATATTGAAGATTTTTTTTCATTGTTCATGCTTTTTAATTTTCTTTTATAAAGGTGTGATTATCAGCAATAATACTCCGTTAAACCTACTGCCTTATGGCAGAAAATATCATGCATACATTATGTAAATATTTTATTCAGACTAACTCTGACATCATTAAAAAAAAATGTGTGTATGTTTTCACCAACATTGCTTGTTAGCTTTTGTTAAAAACATTGCTAAACATAAAACTCTAGAGCTCTGAAAGCAAACAATGTTTTGAAATATTTAATTTAGCATTATCATTTAGCTGTATTGAACGTTCAGAGCATGCAAAATGTTAGAGAGTAAAACTCTATATTAATTTGCACATTCGCCGATACCGACACATTAATATTTTATCCAGAAACAAGTGAATGCTGTTAAAAGAGTATAAGTAAACAACAACCCACAACACGTTAAAAATACTAGAATGTCTGCTTAAGTGGAGATCAACAAACGATTCCAGGCTGGATGCAAGAATAGTGCTGTTCCACAAACGATGGTACACGTGATATCGGGTCCTGCGTGTATAAACGCTTCTGTAGACGCCAAATTCGTAGCTAAGTTCTTATAAAGATAACCATCGACACGCTAAGAAGAAGAAATGTGAACAACCAAATCGTTTCTTTCGAAATCGTAGCCACATATTTCACCATCTCAAATAATTTTGAAAGGTCTGCAGGCACGTCTGGACTGTTGTTGACTATTAATGCTTGATTGAGCATGCAAGGCGCTCACAGATGTGGTTCCGTAGCACGTGACATGGTCTCCGAATAATCTTAACACAGTGAGTTTACATACGGGAAGGAACAATTGTTTGTTTTGTAGGCAGTCGTTTAATTTGACGTATTTTGTGGGCTTTGTAAATCAACATGGTTGACAAATAGTTGGTCTTTGAGGTGTTTGATAAACAAGAGCGTTAAAGTGAAGAAGTGTGTTCGTCAGACATAAGTTTTAAAACGTTGGTAGGTTTATGTATGTGTGTTTTTTTTCACAAATATATCTTCTTATAACTTCGGATAAGATTAAAAACGTAATTAGTGGAACTTAAAGTAAAAATCTGATACAATTTACGGTATTTTTGAAATGATATTCTCATTACAATAATATTGTGTACATATTTCAGATACAGCTGTTTTTGCACGTGATGATTTTTCTTTATCCTTAAAATACTATCACGTCAAAGAAAAGAAAGAAATAAACTAAATTTAATGGCAACAGGTTGAAACACGCACGGTAAAAATGTTAAAATAACAATAGAAAAAAATACTAAAATAAATGGTATGTCTCACGTCTGCGCCAAAAGGTCCATTTCAGCGGTAATGCAAGACAGGTGCTGTTTGGCGCTGGTTTTCAAATGAACTTTGAGGTCTCTACGTATCAGGATGGCCATTGATTATCTTACAAGAGTCACAAAATTCAGAACCTTCTTAGGCTTAACACAACTTTGGCCCCACATGACAAGACCTAAGAAATATCACATTCGATCTGACTGGCGTCTGTTCAACGCCTTCCAAAGTTGTTTATTTTATGCAGCAGTGTACAAGGCGTGTCCGTTCACGATAGCCCCGAGCATGGCCGTAGCCGCTACTTACGGACGCCGGTAATTTTGCATCCGACGTGGCCGAGACTTAGATAAAATGATATACATAGCTAGCTAGGTATTTTAGATTATACACCTGTGCAATTTTAAAGAGGACAGACAGGATGCGTTCTGCAGCAGTGTGCTGTCGTAATGTTGGATTTGTTTATGTTGGATCCAAGATAATAAAGTGTGTATGTGTTGACAGGGTAGTGTTCGTTGCTTTTTTTTTCTGGTCTACTTCTGATATCATAAGTTTAGACACAGTTTGGGTTATCGTAGGTTTATTTTTCAAGCCCATAACGAGTAACTTTGATTCTAGAAATTGCATTCGTGTTTTCTTAAAAATCTTTTCACATAATATTACATAACATCGCGCCGGTTTTTCATCAAATAATTTGTCAAATCTATTGCCTTGGCGCTTTATAATTGGGTACTTGTATCTGTGCCACAGTCTGAGCTTGATTTCGCAACAAATGGCAACCTTACTGATATTAAGACAAGTGGATACCTACACTCTTTTGTCTATTTTCACTGACACTAGGCGATATTGACACTTCAACATAATTATGCCTGATAGCTGCACCGTATGACTTTCACCAGTTTTGATAATGCAACAGCATGCTTTTATTAAGGCATTGCTTAAGATGTTGATGATGTATGTTTCCTAGTGTTAGTGAAAACGGTAGTTAGACTACAACCAGATCTGTACTAATGTAGACAGAGCTTAAGTGCTAAAGTTCTTGCGTAACCATAGGTAGATCAACGATCGCGGTTGTGGTTACCGATGATTCAATGAACCATGAGAAGTCGTTTTATAATGAACAGTGCACTGATTAGAAACGGCGTATTGAGAAATATGTAATACAAATATTTCTTAGCCTAGCTAGAGTATCGATGACATACCCTGCAGGCTCTATGTCTGGTTTTCTCTCGATTGGTTAGGTAGGTAAGTGACCGTTTCGAGGTGCTTTTGTAAGACTTTCATATTTAATTCGGACAAACGATGGGGCTGACATATCTTTGACAAAAGCTTCCTAAACAAAATTAGATTTAAAAAAATAAAATCGGAATTTTTTTTTTCATACCGTACAGCTCATAGTCATACAATATAGTGACTGCCTTGTTTGTCAAGTAGTCCCAAGTGCAACTGTTGAGTATAAGGTCTTGGGTTCGATTTCTGGGCCGGGCGAACTGTTAGGTTGTCCATCTGGAATTTCTTGGTAATAGCCCGAAGTCTGGGCTTGTGCCAGGTTGATGGCAATTCTTAAAAGACTAGAAACATATATGGTGAAGTATAGTTGTACCCTAGGTCCTCTGACTAACCCGTCGGGAAATTCTGGCGTGATGTTACACCCACATTTTGTCACATACGTTTAACTACTAGCCTTAAATATTCATACTCCGGATTGCTACCGAAAAATCTAGATAGAAAAATCCAAAAACAATTTGCCCTACCTGGGAATCAAAACCTCATTCTCAGCAGTAGCGCTTCGAACCACTAGACCAACGAGGCAGTATATAAATCATCATAGAAGATTATTAGTAATTAATGCCCATCTAACCAAACAAAACTAAATATTAACAGAACACAGTAATATTTGTTTTAACTACGATTCAATAAGTCAATCTCTATTGAATCTAAATTTTAATTCAATGATGAGAGGTTGTGGACCAAAACGTATGTTTTAAAATCATAGTAACGTATCTCAAACTGATATTAAATTAATTACTGGCTCTCAAAAGAACAAGTTTATCTGCCTAATACTACGATATAAATAAACTTTTAAATATCAAAGATATAAAAATGTCTGTCAAGAGATATAATTAAATTAATCAAGAGCCGTTTTAATACTGGTCTTGAATAATCTTTATTTCTCAATTTGCATGGAATATACACAACACATGTTTTTGTTTTTAATAATTGTTTTTGTGTCAAACGTGTATGGCCTTGAGTGTGGCCAGGCATAAATTATGTTGGTTTGTGTAGGAAATGATTACCTACTTTTTGTTGAGATTTCTGTCAGTTTCTATGCCCTGAGGGGACTAGTCCGTTTAACTTTATAGATCTGTGTTATTTGGCTGTAATACTATATTAATAATAATGCTGGACCATCCACACAGCATAATCAAGCCCCAAGCTAAGTAAAGCTTGTGTAATGACTATGATAGTATGGATTACTCATCTAAGTAATCCATAATGTCATATAGTCACCGGCAAATAAGATGGCAAGATTTTGGCGTAGTGGGGGTAAGTTCGCGCATCGTACACTTAGTGACACAAAAAAGTGGTAACTTTTATTGATCGTCATTATTCTATTGTTATTGCCATCATTTATATTTAATCATGTCTGTATAGAACAAAGTTAAAGAAGGGAGAGGAATTCAAGTTTATTAGGAGTTATAAATAACGTGCATTTAAAATTCAAAAAAGTTTAAATAAAAAATAAAAAAAATAACTAGTCGTCGTCACTATCCGTTAATAAAACTACCCTTGGCATCATATTAAAAGTCGCAATCGCAGAACACTATGGTTGTGTTCTGCTAGTGTTTGGTCAATGCTGTATGTTTTAAATTGTTCTTTTTCCAATTTTATTAATTTGTATAACTCTGGTTTGAGCATACTTTCCTCGTATGCTATGCCTTTTCACGAACTCTATCCTAAATTTAAAAACAATAACAACACTTAAGTTTAACACAACAAAAACAAAGGGTTCAATTTTCGTGCACTGAAATGTAATCGGGAGCGAACGGGACGAAGGCGCGGTGCGGGAGGCAAGGATCGACTGATGCACCAATCGCGCGCTCGGCTCGACGCTACCTCATACCCCGCGTCCCGCTTGACCACCAAAGAGACCTAAAAAACGACTTGTGCGCATCTAACGACTTTTGCCATCTTATTTGCCGGTGATTATACATATACATAAAATGATGACATATCTATGTCATCATAATATCACGCCTGTATTCCCTGAAGGGGTAGCCAGAGGTGTGGTGTTGATTCTAGATGGAATCCTGGTTTGGATTTACTTGCGAGTAGGAAAATATGTCGCATAAATGGCTGCATTTTTTTATTGCGATGACCTAAAAGTTGGATTTTTTTAAAGGTCTAAGGGTCCGACCTACGTTTTTTACATTAATTTCAACTTGATACCTCGACGCGGTTCTGATAAAAAGTATCTGGACAGATAGACGGACGGACAACGAAGTGATCCTATAAGGGTTCCGTTTTACCTTATGAGGTACGGAACCACAAAAACAAAATCAAGCTCACGGTGCCTGTGTCCACTCTGCTCTACCTATCTTATGTCTCCTCCTTTAAAGATTTTGCCCTTAAGTCTTCTTTCATTGCACCCTGTGTGTTCACCTAACAACTTTATTTTATTGTATATTTTATAACTATTCGAATGTTATGTCAAAAATTTGATCAAAGTTAGAGTTGGCTTCCAGCCTATTCAGGTGCAGCTGATTATCAGCGTTTTACATTGAGTGACTGCCTATCTGACTTCCACAACCTACCCTACCTACTGGGTAACATGATTCCCCAGGGGTAAGACTGGTTGTGAGACTTTCGGGCTTTAGACTACCTGTAATGACGTTAACGACTGTCAAAAATCTACAAATGACAGCCAAGGACCAAACCTCGATATGTACTGGATGATCACTCATCCTCGGATTGACGTCGGTTGGTGTGGCTTAACATTGAAAATCGATCGGTTGTGTGGTACGAGGAACAGGTTGTAAAGTTCTTCATCCTATAAAGAACAGGGAGGATCCTCCGACCCAAACGGGTGTTATGTCTAGTGGGCCGGACGTATGCTGTCGGCTTCTTGTATATACGTTCAATCGCATCGATAACTTTAATATCGCGATGTAGGATACGTCAGATTAAGTTCTTATGTGGTGAGATAGATGTCGCTACATAAGAAAGTGCTTTGTAAAACAAAATCGCTACGGTAAAAGCTGAGAGGCAGATTTAATATCAGCGTAGTGCCGATGCGGAGTCCCAGCGTTCCTAATCTCATTACAACTCGCACAGATGCTAGCGCTAAGTACTTACCTACTCTGCTAGCCTGCGGGAGAAAGACATATTTTATACTGAAAATGTGGAGAGCGGTTCATAAAGTGAGAATGTGATGGGCGGTAAAATTAAATCTGGTTTTACTTTGTAGTGGGAGGCTGTGATTCTTTTGTGAACTGGTAATTACATAACATCATCACGCCTGTATTACTCGAAGGGTTGGGCAAAGGTGTACTTCTATATACAGTCAATCACGTTTCGCTAGTTTTGCTTTGATGACATGTATAAGGGGATACAAATCCAGACTGGGCTGCTTATTGAGAAATTCCAGATGGAAAACTTAACAACACTTCCCGACCCAGGTATCAAACCTAGGACCTCATGCTTAGCAGTAGTAATATTAAATTTCTAGAAATAGTTTTGTAAAACAATTGTTCTGGGAAATTGAGGCGACTTTGACAATAGGGAAGATTTTTTTTGTCTGTCGTTTATGTTATTTAAATATGGGACTCGTATGTATATTTTGTCTATTTATTTCATTTCATGTAGCGTTACATCACGCCTATGTAGATTTTATACTGAGTTGTGACGTAGCGAGCCCCAACTTTAATGCGTTTTAGTGTGATAGTGAAAATATTAGTATGATAAAGCAAAAATACGTGTCTAATAGTTTCTTTAAATTAGTTACACGACTGACGAAGATTTTTTTTTTTGTAATTGACATTATATTAATATAATATAATGTAAATTAAAAAAAAAAATCTTTTGTTCGTCAGTCGTGTCAGTAATATACCTATAATAACCTATGCCTTTAGTGTAACTACCCGAAATATAATTTGGCAATAGTAGAGTAAGTACCTAGTATGCACTATTGACTATACTATTTTTCAATGGCCTTAGAATTGCATTTCTGTACCTCCAAAGAGAAGCCGGTAGGAATCGAATTGTGTGGACATTACGCCACTGATGAGGTTCGTTCAATCCCTACCAGGTACTTGAAATAGATAATAACTGGACACTAACACTACTGCATGGACTTATCAATTAATTAATTTAATTATCTTGTGTATCAAGTAGAAAATCAAATAACCAAACTTTGAACACAAAAGCAACAATGCATTTAGTATTCTTACCAAAAACAAAATAAACGATACATTTATTTCTGGTCTGATTTCCAATAGATTTATGATCAGTCAAATGCACAGTACACGCCAATTAATATTGATATCAAAACATCAAAGCCGGTAACAGTTAACGTCCGCGATGATCGATGCGATGCCGGCGCAATATAACATAAACCGAATTAAACCTTAATGCTCAATTTATTCGATATCAAACCGCGAGAGTATCTCGAAAATCGATTAAAAACTATCACATAAATATTCGTGTTCCAATGAAACTTTTGCAACGGTACTGACTGTTTTCAAAAAAGGAATGCGCGCAATGGAACAAATTTAAATTCAAAATTTTGATTGGATTTCGTAGTAGACGTTCGGATTCCGGGAGTCATTTTGGATTTTCGATGAATCGATCGATTTGTGTGGGTGGCTGCGATATCGGTTTAATAGGAACGTCCTATCTAATCAATTAATGGGGTAAGATTGATGGCTACACGCTAACAATGAGGTGACTAGTTTTATTTTTTGTTTCTACTTTCGTCTATTAGGCGGAGATAAAAGTTTTTGTGAAGACAGTCTTTTATCAAAACTTAGATAGTTCGTTGAGCGGCGACAGTTGAAAGCTCAAGATGTTACCCAAATTGATAGCATAGTCGAATTAATAAAATCTATGGCTTATTCTATACAGGTAGTAAAAAAAACCATCAGAAAACAATCATTTTATCGTTCAGTAGGTACCCAACTCACAACAACTAAGTAACATTGCACAAATATAATTTCTGGAGACTTTTAATTTTGGTGAGAAAAATCACAGTTTACGATAGTGTGCAATGTAATGCTTGCAAAACATTGTGCGTATGGGTACATGCAAAGTTATAAAGGGTCGTGGATTATTTAAAGATTTTTTTTAGCAAAAAAGTAAATAACGGAAAAAAATTGACCATGTATTATCCCAAATACATATGACCAGTGGCGTGCACAGAGATTTCAGACAGGGTATGCAAAAGTTCATCGAAAGGTGGTATTGTTATTGGCTATAGAGAACTATTGCAAGGATGAGTTTAAAATCGAGACGGTATGCATAAGACCTAAAAGGAATAAATGTATCAGAAGATTTGTGGTACCCACTTGTACTAATTATTATGGGCAAAGATGTAGAAAATGCTTAGTGCCAACAATTTTTAACGACATACCTTCCGATTTAGAAAATAGCTGTACCACGAAAGTATCTTTTAAAAACAAAATGGGGAAGTTTCTTTTTAGCACCTTTTGTCAAAACTTCATGACTGGAGATGTGTAGGTCCGGTTATGATTGTTTGTTGTTGTTTAAATTTAAATTTATGCCATACTATCTGATTTTTGCGGCTTCACCGTTGTGAATTTAAATTCTGTTGCGCAACTTAAAATGTTTTAACTTTACGCTTATAGTCAGCCTTTGTTTAAAATAAGTGTGTTTAGTTTTAGGTAAAAGATTGATATAATACTAACAAATAGTTACATCAATATTAAAATTGTATATGGGAGCTACATCTGCCAACAAACTGTTTTACAGTTTGGCAGGAGTAAAATATTTGTAGTACGGATGTAACAACAAATAAACGCTTTTTCATTTAAAAAAAAAAAAAAAAAAAAAAAAAAAAAAAAAATTGACTAGTTTCAGCTTGTTGTACCTACGGTAGGTACAACAAGCAAGTACCTAGGCTAAATTACCAGGTTTTTGTTTATTATAGTTATTTCGATTCCCGCCTTGGGACAAATGTTTGTACGATCTACAAATATTTGTTCCAGGTGTTCTGGGTATTTGCTATGTATAATAAAAAAATATCTATCTATGGTATGTATTGTATTAAGTATATCAGTCATCTAGTACCCATAACACAAGCTCTGCTTAGCTTGGGGCTAGATGATGCTGTGTGGATTGTCCAGCATTATTTGTTATTTATTATTATTATTTGTCATTTAGAGGGGCATGTATGTATGTACATATGTATGGGATCACAGGATATGCAGTGCTTATTTGCATGTATGGATTGCACTGATATATCCGTCACCGAAAATTCCTAAGTATGGTACAGTACAAAAAAAATGACTTCAGACATCCATATGCGCCTTTTCTACGGCCGTTATTTCCTATAATCCTACACTATGCTCAATATTTATAACGCATCCCTTGCGCTGACAATTTAAACGAAACTCTCGATTTAAATTACAAACTGGTACAACTACTGCAGCAGACTTTAAAGTGACCGCATCTCCAATACCTACGACTGTAAATAATTCACTAGAAAGAAATTCTTCTTTTACCTTTAATCTTCCTACTACCTGACATAGGATCGAGCCGCCTCCTGCAAATTGTGAAATATTCGCAGCAATATAAAAGGTAGAGCATTTGCAACTGTCAGTTTGTGTGACTGTTATTAGATAAGGAAATGATAGTGACAAAGAAAAGTGAATTCCAAAGCACCTACGTACATAGACGTAATAAAAAGAGAAGACTAACTGAAGTCAAACACGTACTAAGGTCGACAACATTTTTCGCATACAGAGCATTGTTGGAAATTGAAAGGCTTACCGCGTCATATGAATACAACATACATACAAATAATATTGCACCTTATGCTGAAGGAGTAGAATTATGTTTTGTATAAACGCAGCAGTTTGAGCGAAGAACGCGACACGCAGGAAGAATCTTAATAATGTATAACGCAGGAATATGTTCAAATGCGTTTGTTCTATCTTAACCCTACGAGCGCTACGGGGACTGTTTTGTGTTCTAAGATTTTTATTTTGTTGTTAACATCAACAGTATCAAATAAAGAAAATGAGTTTTATTTCTTTAAAACGATACTACTATTAATATATGAAGAAATTAAGTAAAATAAATCACAGGACATCGAAAAATTCATCCGCATCGCTGTCAACGGGAAAAGTGCCCAGAAGGCTGGCAGCATTGCCAGGATGAATGGCAATGCTGATTCTTTGGCCAAAAAAGGCCAGCCCTCTGGTCACGTGAAGAGTCAACCAAACGCTTCGCGATTTCTCGAAAACCTAAATGGGCACACGGACCCCATGGCCCTAGTGTTTCAACCCCAACGGGCTCAAACATATAACTTCCAATTAGGTTGTTGTATTTCCGACTCTTCACGTGACCAGAGGGCTGGACTTTTTTTTTGGCCAAAGAATCAACACTATCAAACAATTAAACAAAAGATCCAACATTCTTCCTAATTGCATTAGTTACCTAACCAATCAAAATTACGTAACGATTCATAAAATTTAATTGAGCCACTAAGTACAACTTACGGTCCATAATCTCACTAATTAATTCTTATCGAACACTCCCATAAAATCAAATTGCTGTAATGGACATCTATCATTAAAATCCATTCGATAAATAACCACTAAAATAGCCGTTTCACCATTTTAACATACAATAAGACATCCCATTTTATCATATCTGGTTGTCATACGGAATCTCGACGAACATTGAAAGTTGAGAGCTCAAAGATATGATACGGCTTTAGGGGAACATGATTTTTTTAATATATCAGCAACGCTACTCAAAACTACGAACGGAGCAGCATTTTTACCATCTGAATAATATTTCCTATACCTATATTATTATTTGGCTCAAAACACCATGGATGGATTGTGTGAAAGATGATATGTCTAGAAAGGATGGTAGCAAATAGAGATGTTTGGAAAAAGAAGACATGCTGTGCCAACCCCCATAAATTGGGATAAGGGCAGGAAGATGGTCATATTACGTATAAAGATATTTCTCACTCGATAACGTATGAGCGAAAACTAAATAAAATTCTTAGTTTCTTTACAACTACGCTAGTAAAATAGTTACTCCGGAATTGTGTAGAACCGAGGCAACACCAGGATATTAGAACTTAAGTTATAGTACACGGCCAACCCGCTTCCGGGTACAAAACCGCTTCTGCGTCAAGAACTAATAATCCCTATTTAATCTGTGCAGTTGCAGGGTTGAGTGTCGGGACTTAATCCAAGCTTGTCTTTCTGCCTTTATTGGTCGTCGTAAGCGCAGCATTTTAATTTAACAGCAATATGTGGTGCCATTAAATAAAATGAAGCTAGACGGAGTGCTTTATGAACGGAGCGCTCCTCGCTGTGACTATATTAATGTTATTCACATATTGTCTGTGTTTACAATGTGTTAAAATATTACGGTTTGTGTTACTTGGAATGTTAACTTCTTGATGGAGTGCGGATGTGACGTGTCTTTGCTGTTAAGTTTAGTATTTGCCAATATTATCTTTTTTCATTGAGTTTGTGCTTATTTACAAATTGATATATAAGAAGGATAGCACGGATAAAGAATTCACATATTGACATCAGCTAAAATAACCTAGTGTGTCTGAAACAAACAGAAAAATATAAGTTCTTAAACAGTTATTTTTAAATAGAAACCCACTCATCATCATCCTCCTGCCCTTGTCCCAATTTATTTCGGGTCTGTGCAAAATATTAGTTTTCTATAGTCCCTATATAGTCACCTCCTTTCTAGCCATATCATCCTCCGAACATGCCATTGTTTTTTTAGCCAGCGCAACTATCAGACTTCTTCTTACATATTCATTTCTTATTCTATCTATATACATGACTACACTTCTAAATTCTCCCTGGTTCTCGCAAAACCTGCTCTCATAAATATATTAACATCCTCAGCCGCATAATGTTACTCATTCCAGATAATGCATTATCAAGACCACCGGTATAAGCCTATCGAAGTATTAAAGAAATTTAATCGCTGTTAAAGGTTCAAGCTTGCGCCGCACGCATTGCGATTTTATGGAGGTATTATTTTATGGTGTCCGCCTTGCTGACACTTTATATCTATAGAACTTGGGACTTATGATAGGAGAAATAATTGTCTGGAGAATTGGCTGAAAATGCTACGATGTGACTGCGGTTAATTCATAATCTAATCTAAAAACGTTTTACAATAATTATAAGCATTGTTGTATACATAAATTGGAAAATTAATATTGAACTAGTTTATTTGTAAGGGACAGGGACCGTTATTCCTTAATACAGGTTATTCTATAACCTAGCTAGGAAAGCGGAACTTCACCCACCAGATTGTAATTGACATGGTTCAAACTTAAATATTATGTGTAACTCTATGTATGCCTCATGTACTACAATCTCCTTTTTATGAAATAAATTATTATTATAATAGGTCTTTTTTACCTATGAAATTGCCGTTTTGTATGAAAAAATTTAAATGTTTTTTTTTTATGTATTTTTTATTTGTATTAATCGAAGTAATCACCCATGCAATCAATGCATCTTTGCCAACGCAGTGGCAGTTTATTGATGCCCTTCTTAAAGAAATCAGCTGGACGGGAGGCAACAAATTCTTCAAAGGCATTTTGTACTGCCTCTCGGGTATTGAATTTTTTTCCCGCCAAGAAGTTATCCAAATTCTGGAAAAAGTAGTAGTCTGTAGGCGCAAGGTCTGGTGAGTAGGGCGGATGACGGAGAGCTTCCAACCCCAGTTCTTGCAACTTGGAGACCGTCTGCTGTGCAGTATGAGGTCGCGCGTTGTCGTGCAGGAGCAGCGGAGACGAGCGATTGACCAATGCTGGTTGGAGATGTGCCAGCTTCTCCATCATTGTGTTCAATTCTTCACAGTACACATCTGCAGTAATGCTCACCCCGTTTGGTAAGAAGCTGTGTTGAATCACACCGGCGCTAGACCACCAAACAGTGACCATCACTTTTCTTGGGGTAAGTTTTCGTTTAGGGCATTGTTTAGGTGCTGAACCAGGATCCAACCAACTTGCTGAGCGCTTGCGGTTATCAAACAGAATCCATTTTTCATCGCAGGTAACAATGCGGTTCAAAATTCCTTCATTTGTGTGTCTGTTGAGCAGTGCAAGGCACGTCTCGACGCGTACTTCGCGCTGGCGATCATTGAGTTCGTGGGGCACCCATTTGTCAAGCTTTTTTACCTTGCCAATTTGACGCAAATGGACCAATATTGTTTTGACGCTAACGTCGAAAGCTGCTGCTAATTCAGCCGTAGATTGTGTATCATCAGCTTCCACAATCGCCTTTAATTCGTCATGGTCGACCAAAGTCTTCGGACGACCGCGAGGTTCATTTTTCAGGTCGAAATTTCCAGAACGGAAGCGAGCAAACCAATAACAGGTAGTGCGTTGGTTTGTAGTGTTAGCTCCGTAAACGTCGTTGATGTTGCGTGCCGCTTGTGCCGCGTTGCTGCCACGACGGTACTCATATTCCATAATTACTCGAATTTTTAACGTATCCATGATGACGAAAAAGATTTAAATGCGATGAAAATGTAACACTAATCAATAAACAAATGACTACTTTTGGAAAAAAAAATCCATGTTTTTTAAATAAAATTAATTTGAAATTAGAATTCTTAGCCAAACAAAAAATATTTTGATTTGAAATGGCCAGTACTGCAGAACGGCAATTTCATAGGTAAAGACCTATTATAATATTATTATAATTCAAAATCTGCAATTCTTTTTAGTAGCTTTTCGTTTTTTGCTTGAAATTGATTTGTGTTGAAGTAATATTTATAAGGATATGTTCTGATGTCGTTATAAACTATTTAGTTCTGGTAATATTGAAATCGTAGTATCTCAGGTTTTCAATGGCACCGCAGGTCTACTTAAAAACCAACGTCTTGCAATAATTGTCTGGAATTTAGGCTGAGCTGAATCTATTAGACGGCACGGTTGGCGCAGTGGCTGAGCGATTGACTGCTGCGCTGCGTGTCGTGGGTTCGATTCCCGCACGGAACAAATATTAGTATGGCCTACGGGTAGATGTTCCGGGTCTGACTGTTAGTGGATGCGAGTGTGAATGTTTCAAATTGTTGTGTGATAAATAATGTGGAATATTGAACAATAAATTCCTAGTGTGGGCATCGTTTTTTGTTATAGGTTTAATTTAACATACATATTTTTTTATATAGTTTTGTGTGCAGGAGCCTAGGGCTAAATGAATGCATTTTCTTTTTTTGATGGTGATTGTTTCCTAAGAATCCTGAGTTTCCTAAAAATTCTTAAATATGGTTACGGGTATGTTGGTCCTTAAATATGGGTTGAGTTCCTGACCTAATAATATTCTCTTCATATCAGGCAACCTATCGGCCCCACATTCTTCTTAAGCGTATCAGCATTAAGTGCACTATAAGAAACATTGATGAATTTATAAAACCACCCTGAAACAGTTCTAGCAGTGATTCCGCTATTAGCACACAACGCAGACAGGTTAAAAAGTTTCACTATACACATTATTGTTTCAATTTTGCACCAGGAACGATAGAGGGATATTGTCAACTGTAGACCGGTACAAAGCATTATATTTGCTAATTTTAACCGACTTAAAAAAACTAGGAGGTTCTCAATTCGGGGTTGCATATTTTTCTTGTGATTTCCTCATAACTCCGCCAAATATGAACCGATTTCAAGAACAAAATTGGTTGTTAGACTTTCTTACCTCCGACTACACGTCACAACTGTCAAAGATATATGAATGGCAGCCAAGACCATCGGATTAAAGTATGTAATTGATGATTATCTTGCTCAAAATACCATCTCAGACACTAATCTGCGTGGTCCTCACGTGACCTCTGACCAAGAAAATGTCTGGACTTTAAAAGAGACTGTGACCTATGTGTATCTTTCAGCGATTTTTCAATTTATTTAATACATCCGTTTTAAACTTTCTGCTTTCAAATGATCTTAGACTATTACAAGCAAGTCTTAATTTATTGTGTTACACAGGCTACTAACTGTCCTTTACAATAGTTAAAAACATGTTTTGAAATATAATTCACTTAATTATTATGTTTTTATGCATATGTTGCTAGCTGTATGTTGGTATAGTGGTTTTAGTGTGGACCCATATGATATTTATTTGTGTGTGTACAAAATGTACGTTTTATTTTTATCGATATGATAACTAATGCTAGGTATGACTGTAGATCCACACAAAAATCAAAACACAGGCGTCGGCTAGGAAGCGTATCTTTCAGTGTTTCTTCTCGGAATAGCCAGATAGGGAAAGACCGACCTAGTCAAGAAACTATATTTTACTTTTTGACGTGTAAAAGTGTTTGTAAAAACCCATTTAGAGGAATAAATATAATTTATCATCACCCAACCGTGGTTCGACCTCGGCTAGCGTGGCTTAACTTTCGGCTTAACGTAAGGCTGTTGCTCCTTTCTGGTCTGAAAGTGGCCCTTCTTTTGTTTGTCTCCGTATGCAATAATGACTACAGCCTTGTCCCACTCGGGTATCGGCAATTACGTCTATGGCGCGGAACACTTGGGCTAATCTATTGTCGTGCGCAAGATTGTGTCCCGTAAGACTGCGATCAAACAGTTACCATGCACTTTGATGGCTAATAAAACGAAATTAACTTTGGTAACATTGGATCTTGGTTTCAGACTGTGTTGGTAGTGGCCTTCCGGGAGCCGAGTGAGATGTTTTGGAGTTTGATTATCAGGGCTAATAGCAGACAAGACTGCAAAACGAGACTTTCTTTTGATTTTAAATAGGTACTGTGAGGTTTGGCTGATAAAAGTATAGTAAATATTTGGCTGATATTGGTATTTATGTATGAAGAATGGGATTCGAAAAGCTATACCTGATTACAATGACAGGTTAAAGCACTTTAATATGATTAGCTTAAATGAGAGACGTAACCATTCTGACTTACTTACACTTCATAAAATTATAAATGGTTCCATTGATGCACAATTAATAAACTATTTTAACTTTAGAACTGGCCAACGGAGTAAGCGCCATCATCGTGTTTTTAAATTACCTACGTCCAACTTAAATACTACATTTAATAGCCCCCTTACACGTATGGCAAGGCAATATAATGAAAGGTCCAACTTGACGGATTGCCCTATTGATGTTTTCTCCATGACTTTCGCTTCATACAGACGCTCCCTATTTAAACAGTGTAATAGCCCATCATACTGACCCATCACTGATTTTTTATATTGTTTTATAGTTTTGTAGATTTACGTTTGCTTATTTTGGTGTAGACACATTTTATTTTGTTCTTCATTGTCTCAAATTTTCATGTGAGAATGTCATGCACACCTGTCATTTGCATGGTTACTGAAATGTTAATTTTATATGTTATTTAATTTGAATTGTAAGTGACTGTGCTGTTGGTGTGCTTATGATAAATAAATAAATAAATAAATAAAGGAACCTTATAGGTTACTTACAGGCTGGCAGATTATTAGTTCTAGCTGGATTCGTACACTAGTGATTTTAGTATCGTTTGAAATAAAGAGCGTGTTGCTTGTTAAGGGTGCAGTATATTTGTTTTAGACGCCCTAATGACATGATGAAGAAGGACCTTATTGGTGAAGTGCTTCAATAAGGGCAGGTGCGTAATACTCGCAACCGGCGTGCGTGTATGACCAGATGTATGAACGTGAGCGAGGCGGAAGGAGTGTGTAAGGATCGTAGCGGGTGGCGTTCTGTGGTTGCTGCCTAGCCTACCCCCATGAGACAAACAGTTTAAAAGTTGACTTGCAAATCTTGATGTAAATTAACTTTCGCTACTTATCTCATTAAAGTTCAACGCTATATTATTACACTTCAATTTAATACGTTTGACTTGCTTAAATAAGAGCAGTTATAAGTTATGAGAGCAACTATTGGTTATAAATTAAATGGTCCCGGTAACTAATCAGGTTAATTTACTGTAACTAATAACTGTTACTCACTACACCTTTTACCATCGCACGTAATAAATCAACAACCTGGTTGCTGATCAATAAAATAATAATATAGTACCTAACTTAAAGAAGCAAGTGATTATTTAGAAAATTAATTTCCGCAGTAAGGTATATTCTGAAAGTGCTCGATAAAATACCAGAATGAGGACGTGAATGCACTAGCTTATGCCACTTGCGAGCATATTGTTAGCGGTAAATGTTATTTAACCCAGCGGTTCCCAAACTTTCACCAAACCGCCCTACAATTTTCTGCAATAACTACCCTTGTCTACTAAGATAAATCTATAAGAAGCCTATGGAGAGTGCCAAATTTGCACAATGATACTGTCAAGTAATAATAATATTACACACATAGAAAATATGTTAGATATACATATACTAAACATCAATGTAAATTAATAAAGATACACCTACATAAAATCAATATTAGATTTATTAGATGGAAGATTAGATATTTGTGGTACCTGCAAATATTACTCATGTGTTTTTACTTTTATTTTTACTTTTAAGATTTTAGATAATAAGTGGTTGCTGCATAGCCCTTTCCTCTCTCCTATGTATTTTGCTGTGCCCGACAGGGTCCATAATTGATTCTTACTTTTATATTGTTTATGACCACTGTGTACATTATGGAACGCAATAAATAATTGAGTATTGAGTATCTATCTAAAGTGTTGGCACAAAGATATTTTTTTTTAAACCTGGAATTTTTTAAACCTCTTGCCCTTGGTCACGGCATCGCGTGAACGGCTGGACCAATTTCAATTCTTTGTTTGTTGTGTTTGTTATTGTAAGAAGAAGGTTCTAATGAAAGAAAAAACACAATGGACAGTTTACGCGTTTGATGAATGTGAATTTAAACCACGTATTTTGTAATACCGCGGGTGCGATCCACACTGGCTGGGACCTCATATATTCGTGATTTAATCGGACACTGGGCACTTCTTCTGAGTACATAGCTAAGAGTTATTATACCTACTCTATATGCAGTAGTAAAAATATTTGTCTGTGATTTAGATGTCACTAGGGCTAAATGTCATTACGGGTGTCCTAATGGACACCCCATTAGGACACCCTTATTCACACTTCGGAGCAATTCTGACTCTTCGATATATTGACTCTATAACTTCAAACGTGATGGTTTTTATTAATTATCTGATGCTGGAAGTGGTAAAATGCGGTCGTTTAGGACCTGTCCTTAGTTATTTTTGGCCTTTTTTTTATAGAAAAAAAATAAATAAAAAAACAGAAAGAAGAAAAATGAAAACAAAAAGGAGAAGCGAAAGGAAAAGTCCTTTGCATAAGCCTCCCTCTGGAAGGGAGTGGGTCATAATCCACCACGCGGACCCTTTGTAGGTTGGCGGATGTCGCATGTCTTCAAATTTCGACTCTAGGACATGTCGATTTCCTCACAATGTTATCCTTCACCGTTGTGAGAGTAGTGGTAAGGAAATAAATTAAAACACAAAGTACCCTGGGTTTGAACTCCGGATATACAACACGAGCGTCGGGTGCGTTACTACTGGGTCACCAGTGCTCTACAGACTGTGATCTGACTGTGATCTTTTTTCTTCTTTTCTTTCTTTTTTTTATAAACTCTGCCCCACACTAGGAATTTTTCCTGTGTCGTGGGTGCATTTACAAACAATTATTAGGCCATACAAATATTTGTTCCGTGCGGGAATCGAACCCACGACACGCGGCGCTGCAGTCGATCGCTCAGCCACTGCGCCATCCGTGCCGTCAAATCGATCGAGTCGATCTGTGACATTGCTAAACATAGTCATACAAGTGCTCATTATGTAGCGACTGCAATCATAATATTGACATAGAAACGATCTGCCGGCTTGCTTCAAATTATACCAATGTTTACATCTATGTGATAAAACATTGTGCGATGTATCTAATTCGACAGGCTACCTAGTGATTATGATATTTTTGTAAACTGAAATGGGCTCCTTTTTGAAGGTCTCAGGTACACAAGGAATATCTCCTGTATCGTTGGTGCGTTTATAAACATTTAAAGACACATACACAAACAGTTAGACCCGGAACAACTACCTGTAGAGTGTAGACCATATAAATATTTATTCCGTGCGGGAATTGAACCCACAATCGATCGCTCAGCCACTGCGCCAACCGTGCCGTCAAACGGTGACACTGAATTACTTCGTCGATGAAACACCATCGTCATCTTCTACTTAACACTTTACTTACATATGTGTCTCCACTTATACTTCGTCAAAATATAAAGTATAAGAACAAAGACCACTCCAAAAACGGCGAAGAGCGAGTCGACCTCGCAAAATTATGGTTCCGAATTAAATAAATCGGAGCAGTCTGTAGAATATGTCATTATATTTTACTCGTAATTAATAAATCTGAGATAGCACCTAAACTGTATTTCATGATTTAACGTTTTATAACTTTAATATTCTGGCATTGTACAGAGGCCAGCACATCATCAGCTACCCCAATGTGTGAAATTTCTTTGATAGATTTTCAACTTCAGTACTAAAGTATAAGATTCATGTTCAATTGGTAAAATTTGACACATTGGGGAAGCTTGATGTGCTCTGTACATAATAGTCACTATAGTACAATTATTTTTCTGTAAGGACAAAAAAAAGAAAGTTAAAAGATTAATGTTTATTGTACACCTCAAATAATGTTTTAGAAGCTTGTAAGCAGTTTCATAGCCCTAATTTAAAAATATGGCAGTCGTAAAAGTAATTATGGAGCCGACCGCCGATCAAAAGGAGACACAAATGTTTTTTCAACAGCAGTTTTACGAACATTTTATTACTACGACATAAAAACAAATTATATTTAAAATCGATGGTTGAACCATTAATTAAAACAATAAAGTATTTTATTATGAATCTAAAATATTTAATTACGAAACCCTCTTTTGCTTTTTATTAATGAATTTTGCAATTTTGCAGTTATCGAACCTTTTCTGTTTTCAGGACCTACAAATCGTCATAAAAGTACCTACTAGAGCTAACTCAATTATTTTATTTTTTAAGTTGAAGAATTTGTAATATTTTACATTCGTTGTCCCTGGTAGTTATGCCTGCTCCTTAGCGTAGCATGATTTAAAATAGTCTATAACGTTTCTTAGGTATATCGGGCCACCAAAAGCAGACAAAGATTTTTTCAAGTCCGACAGATAGTTCCAGAGATTATCGCATTCAAAGAAATACATATATACACATTTCGCCGGTTAAATTTATGGCCCATTACGAGGCGAGACTTTTGCTGCTAACCGCGCACAAATCCAGGTTCCGGGCTGGGAGAGAGAAGTTCTAAATAGAAAAAACTAATAAGTCATCGAATGGAACCCAGGACCTTAAGACCACTAGACCTACGAGGCATTATTTGCTTAAAACATTGTAAAATCAGATTGTAAAATTACATACCTAAACCTATTAAAGTATATCTCACTGCAGAACAATACACTCTCACTTATGCAACTTTACTTTAAAATGTTATCAATTTATCAATATAATATTTAGTATCTAACGGTTATAAACCAACTACAATAATTAAAGACAAATAATAAATATTACAATAAAATTAACACAAAGACAAAATTAAGGTAAAGAAATTCTAAAACAATAAAAGTAAAGAAAGAAAGAAAATAAAAGAAAGAAAACCTTTATTTGGGACATGTTTATTTTTTCTTACCTGTAGAAAAAAGAAACTAAAAAATAAAAAAAAACAATAAATAAAATAAAATGAACTGTGCGAGGCCAAGAAGGCCCCTATCTCAGCATATTATGCTGAATGAAATATTTAATCATTTCTATAACACTTTCATGAATCCCTCTCACATTATTTCTGACTATTCAAAAGAATCTTCGTCCATTCATCCGCAAAGAGAATGCGCGTAACCTGCTGTTAACGTACTTTGTAAAAGCCACTTTATAAATTATACGCCGACACCGTACTGATATTTCAAAATCCCAAATCAATTCCGGCAGAATTCGGTAATATGTCACCGTACGAAAGGGTGTAAGTCAAAATTGGCAATTTATCCGAACCAGCGTCGAATGTTCGGCTCGTCCGAACTAGATAATGTCCGCTCTAGCCGAAATAACTCCCATAAATTGAGTTTACCAACTATCCTCCCTTGTCCGTTAGTGCGGTACTTTTTGTGTTTTATTATATGGTGGGGCTCTGAAGGACTGGGTGCTCGGAACTTTTCTATTCGCTGTTCTTCTGATGGATCAAATTAGGTGGATATGTGTGTTCTTTACTTACCAGTCTTTCTTACATTAGGATTAATTACATGTTTGATGCCTTTTTCAGAAGACCTGGGGCCTTAGTCTTGTAACTTATTTTAATTCCAATCTAAAGGCGATACGATTACAACGTTAATTTTCCAGTCACGTGATTATATTATTTAGCGTAATACACAGCTGTCAAAATAAACTCAAGAGTAGCGTTTAGCGCTAGCATTGAACTCAAGTACGAAACGCCTAAATTCCAATTTCGATTAGATCAGAATCAAAATCACGAGAAAGCACGCTGATTTGGCGATCACACTGTTACATGTATGAAAGTGGTTTACGGTGGAACGAATGAGTAAATTTGTAAGTAGTTTTATTTTATTTCATTTGTTTTTTTTTTAAAATTTAGTGTACCTTGCTTTTAAGACTGCTCATTTTGTTTCCACAGACAAACCTTAAAAACGGTTCTGTGACTTTTTAATTTTAGATTTCAGTATTTAATAAATAAATAACATTGTAATTTTTGCCACCTACGTGCAGTGTACCTACGCGTGGACCAACGCATTACTCCAAACTTGAACTAGATTGAAATATGCTCCCGGACGTGAAAGTGAAGCTGTCGAGAAAGAGCATGTGCAATTAATTAATTAATATCAAACATGAGTTCAAACAATTTATCAACGTTTCCTAAACATGTGAATATCCTGTACCAAGCAACATTCTCGTCAGCACAAGTCACGAGTAAATTCATAATAGTTTTATTTGCGTGTTTTAGATGGAAGTTGTATTTCGCATGGCGCCGATAAATTTATTATTCCGTAACGGTTTGTGAAATATTTGAAATGTTTATGCAACTTTTTGTGCAAAATGATATTATTGTTTTAGGCTACAAAAATACCGTTATAGATAATGCTGAAAAAAAAGACTACAAATTAGTTATTTATGTATCAAAGTAATAGCAACTAGTAAAGATGTATGTAAAACTGTGTCATTTTTATGGTTGTGTTCTATAAAATAAATGAAGTCTGTGGCGAGCAACTTGTAACTTCAATAAAATTAACCCTTTTTCAGGTAAGCTTAGCTGATTTTCTACGAGTCCCGATGAAAAGCCGAAACCAAACTTTAATCTTACACATACACACAATCTTACACGCACACTTTTGTCATACCGCACATCGCGATGGGAGAGATCTTTTTTTTTCATGATGAGGTGGTAAATTGGAGATCTGTTCGATATCTGCAGATAACAAGACAACCAATAACAAGGCTGCGTATCTCATCGCACGAGGCAAGCCATTTTCTTTTATTTTTCCCCTTAGAACACGGTTCGTATGAAAAGGTGTTGTTTTATAAGTCTTCAAGATAATGGTTAAAACTATTGGTTTATGTCATTTTTTATATGTTTAATGTTGGACATATTACTAATGGACTTGTTACTCATACATATGTCATGATGGCTCAGTGGTTTAGGCCATGCCTCTTGTGCACGAAGTTATGGGTTCAAACCTGGGCAAGTACCAATGTGACTTTTCCAATTCATATGTACTTTCTAAGTTTCTAAGTTATTAAGTGTTTTTTTTGACGACTGATGTGGCGCGGCGGGCGAAGGTCCGCCTGCGACGCAAGAGGTTGCGGGTTCGATTCCCGCCTTGGGACAAATGTTTGTACGATCTACAAATATTTGTTCCGGGTGTTCTGGGTATTTGCTATATATAATAAAAAATATCTATCTATGTAATGTATTGTATTAAGTATATCAGTCATCTAGTACCCATAACACAAGCCCTGCTTAGCTTGGGGCTAGATGATGCTGTGTGGATTGTCCAGCAATATTTATTTATTATTTATCTTGGACATCACTGACATCGGTGAAGGAAAACATCGTGAGGAAACCTGGACTTATAATTAATAGAAGTCTGAAATCACCAACCCGTCTTGAGCAAGCGTGGTGGACCTACACAACCCAGTAACGGAGAATCACAAAACCCTTGGTAAGGCTGGTTGTCTAGTTTTCGGGCTTCTGACTACCCATTAACGTGCTTTCCGAGGCACGGAGGGGTCTCAGAATTGTACGAATGGTCACCCTTCCACAGACTGACCTACCTAACCTTTGATCAACCCGTGCGGCTGTTTCAATTTAGCCACGAGCTCTTCACAAGGTAAAGGTAATAAATATTAGTTAAAAATATTTCAATGATCTACCTACGTGTTCTGAGAAAATACAACCCCAACCCTATCTAGATCCATTACATAACTTTCCCATGACGTAGGTGTCTGTCTACCTATAGGTATAATTAGAGCAGCTACTTGTAAACAAACTGTCACCCACTTGAAACTCAAACTGAACCTCCATCATGAAGATATTTGGAGCCCAAATTAAAGTAGGTCGGATCTCATTAAGCCCCTTTTGAGGACAAAGATTAACCCTAGCTGTGGGAAATCACGAACATAAATATCGTTTATCGCGTCGGCCTTTGAGAATGTTCAGCTCGATACATATTGGAGGGAAATTTATTGGTAAGACCTAAACAGGGATAGGGATTAAATCGACGTCCTAATATACTAGTGTAGAGGCAAATTGGTGAAACTATAAACTTAAACAACACAAAACTCTCTGGTAAGGACTGGACGTCAAACTTTTGGGCTTATGACTATCCGTAACGTCCGTAGCTGTCAAAGATCTTCGAATGGCAGCCAGGACCAACTAACTGCAGAAGACATCCAAGGTTCAACCTCGGCAAGCGAAGCTTAGCCTTCGATCGGCCCACACGGCTGTTTATTATTTCCCTACAAGCACATATCTATCTCTGAAAACAGTTCTGTCTTTTAAATTTAATTAAAAGAGAAAGACACAAAATAAATAACAGCCAATCTAATCTAACCTCATTTTCTGCCTTCCTTTCACAGCTCTTCTTACCCTCAAAGATGGTTTTCTTTTTATTTGTCCGTGACTGGATATATATATAAGGTGCCGATTTAATCACCTGCAGGGTTTAAGGAGGTGAATCAGACCATGGTACTCTATCCGAATCAATATAAAAATAGTTCCTTAATTTTTATTCTAGTAATTTTTAATTGTAAAGTATAAAAACTTTTTCATATATTTTTTTGCAGTCATTACTCATTCAATAGCGGAACTTATTGCATACAGGCTGGTTTAAATTACTCGAGATGTATCAGAACTGTTCAAAAGATAGAACGTGTCCCTTGTCAAGGGTCGAAGGATTATTGAATGTGAAGGGATTGAATGATCCCTAAAGAAATGTAATTAAGACAGCAGCCCTTTTTAAAACAATAATCTCCTGATCTGGATCTGTAGAAGTCAGCATCTACAGTACCTATTTTTAGATGTAACGGTAGCTAAATTGTCTATATAAATGGCCAAATACGTAAACTAATTAAACCGTATTTGGAACTAACAAGTCGTTTAAATATTTGCTAAAGGCTCAGATAGTTGCAGACTTGAGAACGTACATGGATAATTAAACTACTTTTTGTACAAATAGATAGTTATATTCTCCGGATTGATCAATTGCTGATGACAGCTTGACTTTGATAAATGTTGGTTGCCCAAGCAAATCTAGTCTCTTTTAAGATAAGTGTGTACAGTAACGAGCATAAATACGTAACACTGTCGTACGTACAAAATTCTAAAGCAATTTTCTTGTGAAATAATGGCGGCAACTTCAATAAAATACCTTTTTATAGTATTATTGTTTCATCATCATCTGCCTAGCCTTTTCCAAGCTATGTTGGGATCGGCTTCCAGTCTAACCGGATGCAGCTGAATACCAGTTTTTTACGTGGAGCGACTGCCTATCTGACCTCCACAACTCAGTTACTGGGCTGGTCATAGTATTGTTGTTTAAAAAATAATATGTTTGTAACACCATCAGATTTGTGTATATTAATATGTGTAGCGGAAACTTCGGATCTTTTTTTAAAAATGTTACCCAAATGGAAGAGTGTGAGATTTGGTCTAGTTAAAGTTTACATAGAAAAGAGTACAGAAAGCTTAAATAGTCAATTCACGACCACTGAGCGACCAACTACTTTCTTGAATCTTGAATCTTGCGTTAGTATTTATGGTCATGATTGTACATGTACATGTAACTTTTTGACAGCGCTAGATGGACTTGCAAAAAAGCACTGTACAGAGGCCAACACATTAAGTTATCCCAATCTGTCTTTCTTTGATAGTTTTTCTATATTATTACAAAAGAAGAAGGTTCTTGTTTAATTGGGAAAATTTAACAGTTTGGGATAGCTTCATGTCTGTACTTAACAGTTTGGGATAGCTTCATGTCTGTACTTAACAGTTTGGGATAGCTTCATGTCTGTACTTAACAGTTTGGGATAGCTTCATGTCTGTACTTAACAGTTTGGGATAGCTTCATGTCTGTACTTAACAGTTTGGGATAGCTTCATGTCTGTACTTAACAGTTTGGGATAGCTTCATGTCTGTACTTAAGCTCTTTATCTATAGTCTATTTCGCAGATCTAACCGTACTCTCGTGTAACCATGCCGCTAATAGGGAACTTCCGAAACATAATATGTACCCTTTACACACATCGAAGGGGTATCCAGAGTGAATGCGCCCGCATACATCATCTGTGGGAACACGCTACACGTGTTCAGATGATCGTATCCCTCGTGTGAACAACGCGCAGACAGTAATGCAGGTTATTGTTTAGATGCGGGAGTAAGGAACTCCTCTTATTGCTTTATTACATCCTGGTACTTTCGGTGAGCTTAGTGGAGTGAAGATTGATGTGAAGGGATTCATCTGAATTAAAACTAAAGTCTTAAAAAGTTCTGTTACTGCTTTTTTGGTCGCAAGCGCTATTGCTGAGCATGAGGTCCTGGTTTCGATTTCCGGGTCAAGCATAGCGTTATTGGGTTTCTCCATCTGTAATTTCGCAATAGCAGCTCGGTGTCTGGATTTGTGCCCGATGGCTGGCAATAGGCTCGCCCCCTATTACATGGGACTTAAACATAACTGGCGAAATGTGGGTGTACTATAGGTTCACCTCTGCCGAGCCTTTCGGGGATTGCTAGCGTGATGATGTTATGTTACTTAGTAATTACATAGGTCTTAAATATGACGACACGGTTGGCGCAGTGGTTGAGCCATCGGCTGCTGCGCCGCGTGTTGTGGGTTCGATCCCCGCACGGTACAAATATTTGTATGACCTACAGGTAGTTGTTCCGGGTCTGGCTGTTTGTGTATGTGACTTTAAATGTTTGTAAACGCACCCACGATACAGGAGAAATTCCTAGTGTGGGGCAACGTTTTATTTAAGAAAAAAAAAACAAAACTAGTGAAATATAGTTACACCGTGGCGCGTGGGCAACCCCTCGAGAACTAGGCGTGATGTTATAATTACTCAATCAATGAACGATGTAGGTCTATTATCTCGCACGGTGCATTACGTACAACATAAACAACTTTGCTAATTATGTGATCAAAATAAAAATAGCGATCCTATAGAAATTCTCCTTTCTCTTATTTATAGTATCCTGTTATTTTGATAAGTCGGCCGATTGGTTTCACATCTCATCACATCTGGTTAGCTTTTTCCCAAGTAATGATGCATACTAATATTTTACATGCAGGGACTCCCATGACTGAGGTTAAAGTCGCAATGATTGACAGGCACAAGTAACGATATTTCGACGAACAATCTTATTTTACTGCTGGGAAAATGAAACTTTCTTTCTAATGATTAAGTTTCAAATAACTTAATCATCAGAAAGATCGTCTGTAATGATGGCAACATAAACCGCATTTCTCAGGATAACTAGATTGTACATAGTTTAATTTCCCAGCAGTAAAATAAGATTGTTCGTCGAAATATCGTTACTTGTGCCTGTCAATCATTGCGACTTTAATCTCACTGCAATACTTAGAATCATAAAATCGGATTGAAGTTACAAATACCTATTACAAAGCATCTCGTACTTCTAAGAGAACAAAACGGTAAAACGTTCTGAAATCATGTCTTCCGATGCCCACGGCAAGGCTGGCGCGCTGGTGTTTTTGAGGGAGATTTTAATTTTAAATTCATTTGATAGCAGGCGTTGCAGGCACCGCAGGTAGGTATATACATAAATAGCGAAGCCAACACATGCATACAGGGTAGATCAAGGGAAGTGAGTTCAGTACATGATTTTGGACCTCATGTGTGTTTTACGTAAAACAGTAAAAAGTCATGACAAAATCATCATATTTATCTAACCCGGTGAGATTTTGAAATAAAAGGTTAAAACTTAACGACTCTCATTAAAAATCTCATTTGGGCATTAGTTATGGTGATCTTTCAGAAGACGTGTCATAGTTTTTGAACTTACTTCTTAGTCTCCCCTCGTTTCAAAATGGCGTTTATCATGAAATAAAACACACGTATTCCTCAAATTTGCATGTACCTACCCTAACTATTCATATCTCTAAGCTCTCAGTAAACACAGTATCATTATCATATTCTATACTAAAATAGTAGAATAGGCAGGGTACTTACGGGGGCACGTGTTCGCTTCCTAGTACCACAGTACCGAAGCGCGAAGTCGTTACGATAAATAGCGACTGATAAATGACGGTACTCTGAACGCAACGCAGAAATAAAGTTGCTAAATGATGTCGAAAGCTTGCATATCTAAATCTTTTTATCAAAAACTGAGATCTTAATTGTTTTTAAGGCTTTTTTCATGGTTAGGACGACAAAAAAGTTGTTAGGGAGCTTGTACGCTACTGTGGGTGTTAAGGCTAATGCGTAGTGGCAGCCGGCGAAATTCAAATTGTCTTAAGTTATTTGCAATTTGCGGCTCAGTGGTTAGAAGTCTTAAGTATTATTTGATTGAAAAAAGTATTCGCCACCGTAACATACATTTCTCGAGAAATAATCAGTTAAATCACCATTAAAACTCTCTAAATTAGGAGTATGCGTTAATGTCATAACATGAAATAGTTATTCAATTGCACAATTTTGCCTTAAAAGCCGTGTTTAATTATTGAAACTTCGTGAATAACACATTCGTTGTTTTTAGTAACTTACTTTTTATAGCACTTTGCAAAATACGCATAAAAATCTGATTTCATGGGTTGACACTACGCATTCACCTTAGCACCGGCGCGCGGCGCATACTAAGCGACACGGTGCAGGATAGCATGACACAACATTTTTTGTTAGTGTAAATGATTTTGAATCTTATATTAATAAGCACTCACATTTCGCTGAAGTCTTGAGGATGCTGTATGAAGCTGAAGTATGCCGCGGCAGCCTTTTACCGTGCTATTAAAGGGTTCAGCACGCGTCGGCAGTCTTCGGCACTCGGCGGTACATTCAGACGCGAGCGCAGGGAGCGTTGCGAGGTTTCCGTAAGCCAAGGGATCCTTGCCATTATCATCCTGATCGTGAGCACTGGCTTTCAGTCATCTATATCACTGGGAAGAAAGTTCCGTAGGCCTTAAGAACGAGTGGCGTCTTCTAAACCCATCAATGTAGTAAAAAAGGACGGGATTACACCAAGGGGATGGGCAAGAGCACAATAATTACAATACCTTTTTAAATCGACCCAAAATTAAATGTCAATACGACATTTATAAAAGATTTTATATCGGGCAAACTGCGTCACAGAAGTTTAATTTCAGCATATTCCAGATTTATTCACGAAACTCCAATATCACTAATCCACAAAGGAAATGGGTGTAGTTGGTGCCGTAGTATGACTAGCTAAAGCAATTACTGATTCTAGTGTGAGAGGGAGATGGAGCTATACATAGCACTATCTCTTTTTCGCAATACGAACCTGAATCGTATGAACCCTGGACTGTTAATGCTGCAACCCCTGGTTGAAAGTTTAGTATTTTTGTTGGCTTTATCACCATCCTAGGGCAGCCTACTGCTGGATATGAGACTCTCCTTAACTCAAGCAACTCTTGCGCAAGTTGCTGATGATTGCAAATGCAAGAACATTTGCAATCATCAGCAACTTGCGCAAACTAATAATAAAGTAAGAGACTATTTTAAACCTGAGGACATGTCCAAGTTCGTAACGGGTAGTCCGAAAGTCTGACAACCAGTCTTACCAAGGGGTATCGTGTTGCCCAGTAACTGGGTTGTGGAGGTCAGATAGGCAGTCGCTCCATGTAAAATACTGGTATTCAGCTGCATCCGGTTAGACTTGAAGCCGACCCCGACATAGTTGGGAAAAGGCTAGGCAGATGATGACGATGACATGTCCAAGTTCTTTAATCGTTTACCCAAAATCTTAATTACTCTGCGGTACCATTAGAAACAGGTGAATAAAAGTGGTATAAGAGAATTAGATAAATCATGGAGATTATTACCTCCTTTTTTGGAAAGTTAACAAGTATTATAAATATACGCTGTTTTTATTTTTGTGTGTGTTTTGAGTTAAAAGTTTGCAATAGCAAGTTTTATTTGATTACTTACTTTAGATATTTCGGTAACGATCATGACTATTATAAACGCTTAAACGTGTGTGTACGCGCGATCTAAGTAGCGTTTGTGTATACAAACTCACCCTCACACACACATATTAGTATTTTGACTATTAATTAATATTTTTGGAAGTCTTTTGGTTTGGATGCTCTGTATTTCGAGAACAGAAGCAATTCTAGTTCGGGATCAGATCCTCAGTCTAGTAATGAGCATCTGTAGCTGAACTAAGAGGGCTATAATAGCCTATTGAAAAATATCCTCTTGATATTTGGCACTGTGTGTTCAGAGTTGTACATGGGTGTACTAAAAGTACACATCAGTCTAACCTTGATGATGATATAACGTTTAAAAATGTAGTAAAGATTTAAACTCACGTAATAATACAAAAATCAATACCTCTGTCTCATCTAGACTGAACAATTCCACATGCATCGCAAAACCGGCCCATTACGATTGGATAGCGTGACGGCCACGACTTTTCTGGGTTTGACTTGTAGCTGCGCCGATCAGCCGATTAGCTCAGCTCAACCGTTTGTTACCGACATGAATACTGGAACTACTACTCTGTTTGCGGATTGAAGATATGCCACTGATACTTTATTGTTTGCAGACAATGTTTAGCGAATGGAAAGGTTGGATGTTTTATTGACTATGTGTAGCGGACGCCGCAGCTTGTAGAAAGATTGTTAGATAATTTGTTATGTATAAGCGCATGCCGCAGCTTGTAAAGAGATCGTTAATTTATTATTGTAGCGCAGGCCGCAAAGATTATTAAAGTATGACATATAAGCGTGTACCGCAGCCTGTAAAGTATTAAAAACAATAAAGTTTATTATATATAAGCACTCACCATAGCTTATAAGGAAACATTGTGTAAAAGCGAGCACAACGTAGTTTTGTATAGAGAAAAGTACTTACACCTAACCAAGTAAATAAAATAATTTCCCCAAGTATGACGTCAATCTCAGGGAATAGGGTCCGGCACCGACAGGTCGAAACACGTATGAACCTGTCGGGAGCCGAACTGGGATTTCGGGGATTTTATTAGTGGACCGCCCTAGGATTGTTTGGACGTGTCCACAACTTGTACACACGTAGCCGTGCACATATAAGGGCACGGCTCTCGGTTAGGGTGTTCGTCCGGTGATGATGACGCTAGTTCCCCGTACGGGTCCGCTTGACCCTGATCAGCCACCCCCGACTCAATTAGTTACCGACTGGAGGAAGGTAAGCGAAAAGCTGAAATCCTCCTCGTCGCCTCTACTCGACTCCATCCCCGATCTAATCACCTCAGTCGCTGACACCACGGGCGCAGTCGACTCGTTTACGGAGCACGTACAGACAGTCCTGAACGACTGTTCAAGGCGGGTTCCGGCGCTGAATGCCCAGCGCTGGAACCTACCGGACGATGTACGGGCTCTGATAACCGAGAAGAACGCGTCCGTCCGTGCCTATAGCGCTTTTCCCTGCTCTGCGAACAAAGCCCACATGCGAATGCTACAGCGTACTGTCAGCAAACGTGTGGCGGAGCATAGGTCGGAGAGCTGGGACAAGATGATCAGTGAGCTAGAGCCCAACCACCATGCCTTCTGGAACCTCCAGAGGAAACTCCGGTCCACCGTAGAGGCTACCATGCCTCCCCTCACTCGTCCAGATAAGAGCGTCGCGTTCGACGACTCGGAAAAATCCGAATGCCTAGCCGAAAGCTTAGAGACTCAATGCTCGCTTAGCCCCCAGCCGTTCGACCAAGCTCACCTCTTAAAGGTAGACGCCGAAGTCGAACGTAGGTCCTCGCTCCCTCCCGTCGACAACCCTGATGATCCTCTGCCTCCCGTCACTCCGGACGAAGTGCAAGACATCATTAAAGGGCTCAAACCGCGCAAAGCCCCCGGTAAGGACGGTATCACCAATAGGGTGTTTCAAATCCTCCCCGCGCAACTCGTTATGCTCATGACCGCCATCTTCAATGGCGCTCTGAGCAACAATATCTTTCCTCAATCGTGGAAAGAAGCCGTGGTTATTGGCATCCCCAAGCCTGGCAAGCCCAAGTCTGAGCCCACGAGCTACCGACCTATCAGTCTGCTCAATGTTTTCGGCAAAATCTACGAGAAGCTTATTTATAAGCGACTCAAGGACTATGTCGAGGCAAAGAGCCTGATACCGAACGAACAGTTCGGGTTCCGGCCGGGACACTCGTGTGTTCAACAGGTGCACCGCGTAGTCGAACACGTCAGCGCGGGCTTTCAGAGAGGAGCGCTCACCGGCGCCCTCTTCTTCGACATTGCGAAAGCCTTCGACAAGGTCTGGCACAACGGGTTGTTATACAAGCTATACCAACTCGATGTGCCAGATCGTCTCGTGCTCATCTTGCGAGATTTTCTGTCGAATCGTACGTTTAGATATCGCGTAGACGGTACGCTATCGTCACCTCACCCTATCCACGCGGGCGTCCCTCAAGGATCCGTGCTGTCTCCTCTCTTGTTCTCGCTGTTCACTAGCGACGTCCCTAGGGGTAGAAAGGCCCAGTTGGCGCTTTTCGCCGACGACACGGCCATCTACTATACCGGTCACAACCCTACCACCATAGCTCGCACTCTCCAAACTTCCGCAAACGTCTTAGGCGCTTGGTTCCGGAAATGGAGAGTCGAGGTCAATCCCGACAAAAGTCAAGCGGTTCTCTTTAGGAAACCCGGACGCCGCAATGTCCCCACGCCTAGTCCGTTAGCCATGTACGGCAAGCCTATCCCTTGGGATAAGCGAGCCAAATACTTAGGTGTGATACTCGATCACAGACTTTCGTTCGCCGAACACATAAAGGCGGCGCGTTCGCGCGCCGTCTTCGCGTCCGGCAGGCTTTACTGTATGACCAACGAGAAAAGCAAGTTGTCACTCAGGTGCAAATTGCGGCTCTTCGTCTCGGTCATCCGACCAATCATGACATACGCTTGCGCAGTGTTCGCTCACGCCAAGCCGTATCATATTCATAGGCTTCAGACCGTCCAGAACCGATTCCTGCGCAGAGTCACGGGAGCTCCCTTCTACGTCCGAAATGAGACTCTCCATGTAGATCTCAAAATACCTACGGTGAAACAGTTCATGAAGCGACTCACCCAGCGCTTCATGGACTGTTCTACCGCTCATCCTAACCCCTTAGTGTCATCGGCCGTCCGATACACTCCCTCGCGAATAAGTACAGTTCGAAGACCGAAACACACACTCACAGAGCCAGATGATCCTATCACTCTCCTCCAGGAGAGCGATAAGGCCACCAGCACTGTTCGCAAACAAAAACGGACATTCCGTCCTCGCCGCCGAGGCCCGTCGCGACGACCCCGTCAATGCCCCCCTCCCGACCCTTTGCTAGAGCCAGCCCGCGAAGCTGAGCCGATTAATGTTTAAAATGTCCCTAAATAATGGAACAATCAGATCCAGCCTGTCCCTTGCTGTCCTCTTCAGCGACGTCCTAAGCCGAGGTTCGTACCCCGCAGGGGGTGCCCTTAGCGATAGTCGCTTAGCTTATAAGTTTTTATGCCTGGCTGGAGGCCTTAATTTTAATTAAGCCCCCCACAGGAAAGTTCGGTTGAGCAGTAAATATCCCTAAAGGATAAACTGCGAGATGCCCATTCCATAAAAAATAAAAAAATAAACGGTTAGGGTGTAGTACGCCAACTAAGCCAAGAAATGTTAACTAGTCTAAAGGAAGATCAAATAAAACAAGAATTACGACCAAGAAGAGTTTTTATTTCACGAACAACCCCAACATACAGTCCACGCCATAATAGTCTGGTCCTTCGAGGTCGGATTTGAAGAAACCTGCATTTGAAGAACCTACATTTCAAGAACGAAACACGTCCGAACCGGTTACAAGATACCTGCATACCTGCGTTGAACATTCTGCGAAATCACTGTGCGCCGTCAACCGAACGCGATGGTCGTCACCCGTAGTCAAAGTGATTTAACAGAACTAGAAGAACAACGGCGGGCCCTAGAACGAAGGGACGAAGAATTGCTGGTATCAGTACGTCGCCGGGAAGCGGAACGTATCGAACGAGAGCGACTTAGGCGATTATCTCTCGATCCACCCGAATCACCTCGGATCGAGAGTATGATCGGGCGTACTACCACGACAGAACACGCTACAGCGGGGCCGTCGTCCGAACAGAGGCCAGCAAGATCACCGCAGCAATCAGTAAGGTCAACAACGAGTGTAACCACGCGGCTACGAGTAGCCGAACTAGAGGCAGCCGAAAGATTAGCGATCATCCGAAGAAAGGAATTAGAACTGGATGCCGATCTAGTCAAGAAGAGATTGGCAGCAGAGGTCTCCGCTATCCAGGATGACCAAGAAACCACTCATGACGACCTGCTGCAAGAAGAGCACCAAAATCAGAAGGTGGACCAGTGGCTGCGCACCAACCCCCTCGATACACGGGAGGAGGGGGCCGGAAACCTAGAAACAAAAGAAGGTACCAAGCAACAACATTTTAACATGACCAGAAGAAGATCACCGACGCCGACGAGAACCCGGAACAGTATCGACCATCTAGCTGCCACCCTAGAGAAGATGGCTAGACCACGACTCCGGCATACAGATCTGCCGACGTTCTCCGGGGCCATCAGTGAATGGTTGCCATTCAAGGCGTCCTACCATGACACTACCACCATGTTTAATGTGTCACCGTCCGAGAATCTTCAGCGGCTACGAAGTTGCCTGAGAGGTGAAGCACGCGACACGGTCGCGGCACTCCTACACGCGGCCACAGAACCGCAAACAATAATGAAGACTCTAGAACAGTGCTTTGGCCGACCAGAAACCATTATCGACAAAGCGCTGGAAGATCTCAAGAAGATGCCAAAGCCAGGACCCTCAGCAAGCGATCTCAACAGCTTTGCAATCAAAGTGCAAAGTACGATCTGTGTACTGAAGACAATCGATCGAAAAGGGTACCTGCACAACCCACTGCTGACCAGGGAAATACTGGAAAAGCTAAGTCCCCATCTACGATCTCGATGGTGCGACTTCGCCTGCGACCACGAAGGGACAACGGAGCCAGAAATCGTTGTGTTGTCATACTTCTTAATGAGAGAAGCGGACAGGGCGTTACGTTATACGTACACCACAACAACGAATACCGCTATCCAAAAGAAAGAAACCAGGCCCGCTATTATCCAGAGGAAAAAACCCAACACAGTGTTCGCTACGATTGAAGATAGCGAAGAAAATAAATGCCCCAGCTGCAACCAGTGCCACGTGTTAACTCAGTGTCCTAAATACAAATCAATGAACGTGAGCCAACGCTGGGAGCTAATAAAAACAAACGGAATCTGCTTCAAGTGCGCCCAGAAGAAACACAGGCGCATTACGTGCAGAGCAAAGTTGTGTGGTGTGAACGAGTGCCGCCGACCCCATCACGCTACGCTGCATCAAGAGCCAAAGGAACCGCCCAAAGATAAGTCAGTGATTGATAATAAAGCTGAAGAGCACGCAAAGGAGGAGGCAGTCATGTCGGTGGCTACCCTAACAGCCACCGGCCCTAAGACTGTCTTACTCAAGATGTGCCCCGTAATCATCGCGGGTCCACGGGGAGAAGTGATGACGCATGCGCTCCTAGATGAGGGAGCCACCGTCACCCTGATGGATGAAAGTTTGGCTGCGAGCATCGGGGCAGAGGGCATGTCACGACCATTACACATACGTGGTGTGAACATGTCCTCACGTGACCAAGAAAGCAAGATTGTCACTATCCAAATAAGGGGAATCGGCGAAGACAGCGCCACACACAAGCTTCAGGCAAGAACAATGAGAAACCTGAGGCTTCACCAGCAGTCAATTCCAGACACTCTGCTGAAATATGAGCACCTGCGCAACCTCCCAAGAGAAGAAGTGTGTTACGAACCAACCCGACCCGGAATCCTAGTGGGGACGGACAACTGGGAGTGCATCGTGTCAAGAGAACTCCGGGTCGGCGGTCCCAACCAGCCGGCTGCATCCCGAACGCAGCTCGGCTGGGTAGTACACGGGACCACACCGCGCAATGTTATCGTGAGCGAAGACAACGTGCTGCATCTCTACGAACACGAGAAGCAGCAGCACGACCACCGACAGCTTCACGACTTGGTGGAGGCTCACTTTAAAATCGACGCGCTGGGCATTGCACGAGAACCACGTGTAAACAGTACCGACCAACGAGCGATGGCCATCGTCAACAAAACCATAAAAAAGATTGACGGTGGCTACGAGGTCGGACTGCCGTGGCAATACGACAACGTAAACATGCCACCCAGCTACAGCGCAGCGCTCCGCCGGCTGAAAAGAATCGAACAGAAAATGGACGCATCACCTGAGTTTGCCGCGCAATATAGTGCCCAAGTGAATAACCTGTTAACAAAGGGTTACGCAGTGCCATGCGACGGTGCAGAGACCACAAGCGCCATCTGCTGGTACTTGCCTCACTTCGCCGTACAGAATCCGAACAAGCCCGGCAAACAAAGGTTAGTGTTCGACGCAGCGGCGAAAAGTCACGGCGTGTGCCTGAACGACAGGCTACTAGAGGGCCCAGATCTGCTGCTGTCGCTACCGGGAATCATATTCCGCTTCAGAGAACGAGCGATCGCCGTCACTGCGGACATTCAAGAAATGTTTTTACGCATTAAAATCAGACATGAAGATCAGCCGGCGCAGCAATTCCTATGGAGGGGTAGTGACCGAACGAGCCCACCGCGCCGCTACAAGATGACGAGCATGATATTCGGCGCAGCCAGCTCACCATATATGGCTCATTATGTACGCAATCACAACGCGGACATACATGCGCACGAATATCCACGCGCGCTCGAAGCCATCAAGAACAGTCACTATATGGATGACTTGGTGGCAAGTTACGACAGCCAAGAAGAAGCTCTGCAGGCAATAGAGGAAATAAGAAAGGTGCACGCGGTCGCCGGGTTTACTCTACGAGAGTGGAGCGCTAATAGTGAGGCGGTGTTACGCCACGTACCCCGAGAGCTGCGTGCCACCGTGCCTACACAACTGGGAGGAGAAGAGCCCGCAAGCAAAATACTCGGGCTATACTGGAGCGCTGACCGAGACGAACTCGGGTTCAATACCTCAATGAACCGGGTTCCCACTCCAGTACGAGAGCGTAAACGCTCACCTACAAAAAGGGAAGCTCTCAGCGCGGTGATGTCAATCTATGACCCGCTGGGATTGCTGAGCCACTTCACGATACGGGCAAAGATCATATTACAAAGTTTGTGGCGCCTGCAAATATCGTGGGACGAGCCAATACCAGAGGAAGAAAACGAACTCTTCGCAGCGTGGCTCACTCAGCTCAATGACATCACGCGACTTAAGCTACCCAGGAACTATACGTCAAAGGAATACAGAGACATAGAACTACATGTCCTATGTGACGCGAGCGAGCAAGCTTACGCCGCCACAGCCTATTGGAGGATAGCAAACTGCGACGATACCGTGAGTATCGTATTGGTCGCCGCTAAAGCTAAAGTGGCGCCACGACGGGCGCAGACTATTCCGAGGCTAGAGCTACAGGCGGCGGTCATAGGAACTAGACTCGCTGACACCGTCCGCAAAGAGCATCGCATCGAGGTGAGCAGAACCGTGTACTGGACAGACTCTTCCACGGTCGTGCACTGGATAACGCACGACATGCGACGATATACACCGTTCGTCGCGCACCGCCTGGGAGAGATAGCCGAACTCACCTCGAAAGAAGAGTGGCGTTGGTTACCTACCCAACACAACGTAGCCGACGACGCCACTCGAATCACCAATGCGACTATCAGTGCGACTGACAGATGGTTCCAGGGGCCTGACTTTCTCTATTTACACGAAAACCAATGGCCCGGGAAAGTGACACCTGACGAGGACGATGAACACGAGGTCTTGCACGTCGCGGAGAGCCCACCAGACAGCTGGCTACCTGACCCTGCCCGCTTCTCCAAGTACGAGACACTGGTGAGGACCGCGGCGAGAGTGCTGACTTTCATCGATATGTGTCGACGCGCCGCTACGAGGCTGGAACATAGACATGTACAGCGCGCCGAGAAAGAAATAATGCAGCGGGCACAACAGGAGAGTTTCGGTGACGAAATAAAGCGGATACGGTCCGCTCGCCCTATCCCTAAGACGAGCAGACTGTATCCTCTCGACCCGGTGATTGAAGATGACCTCCTGCGGGTACGCGGGCGTATCAGCGCCGCCGCGGCGCCACAAGAAACTAAGCGACCGGTCATTTTAGACGGCCGTCACCGAATAACAAAGCTCCTAGTGCTACGAGAACACTGCGCAGCGGGTCACGCGAACCGTGAGCGCGTGACCAATGACCTTAGACAACGATACTGGGTCATACATTTGCGACCTACCGTGCGCAACATAGAAAGAAACTGTGCATTTTGTAAAAGAAGAAAGGGAACACCCCAGACGCCGGCCACTGGAGACTTGCCGCATGCCCGTCTGGACCCCTTCCACCGCCCGTTCACAAATTGCGGGGTGGATTATTTTGGTCCCATGATGGTCAAGATGGGCCGCCGCCGAGAGAAGAGGTGGGGGGCATTGTTTACGTGCCTCACCTCCCGTGCTGTGCACATTGAGCTCGTGGCCTCCCTCTCGACGGACTCTGCAATAATGGCCCTAAGGAGAATGGCTGCGCGCAGAGGGTGGCCGCGGCTTATGTACTCAGATAACGCCACTAATTTCCGTGGGGCCGATCAGGAGCTCTACACCGCTTACAAGGAGTGGCTGCCCGTCCTGAACGACCTAGGACTACAGCACCGGATGGAGTGGCGCTTTATCCCTCCCGGCGCACCTAATCAAGGAGGTGCGTGGGAAAGAATGGTACGCTCTGTCAAGACGGCCCTGAGGGTGACTCTGAAGGAGAAGGCGCCTACAGAAGAGGTCCTCTACACCCTCCTCGCCGAGGCAGAGTTCGCCATCAACGCTCGACCTCTGACCCACGTCAGCGTTGACCCTAATGACCCCGAGGCCCTGACCCCTAACCATTTCCTGTTGGGGTCATCGACCGGCCTACCAACGACGGGACCATGTGAAGAGGACGACCGAAGGACATGGCGGGCAACACAAGCGCTCGCCGATCACTTCTGGCGACGCTGGTTACGGGAGTACCTACCTACCCTGGTACCCCGTGGCGAACCCAAAAGTAACGTGCGCCCTCTTCAGCCTGGCGACGTGGTCCTCGTGGTCGACAGTACGCTACCCCGAAATACTTGGCCAATGGGAATCGTCGAACGCACGCACCCTGCAAGTGATGGCAGCACTCGAGTCGTCGAGATACGGACCAAGACGGGAATCTTCCGGCGCCCAGTCAGCAAACTCGTCGTCCTTTTCAATAAAGAAGAGGCTTCGCGAGCTACGCCGGGAGGAGAAATGTAGCGGACGCCGCAGCTTGTAGAAAGATTGTTAGATAATTTGTTATGTATAAGCGCATGCCGCAGCTTGTAAAGAGATCGTTAATTTATTATTGTAGCGCAGGCCGCAAAGATTATTAAAGTATGACATATAAGCGTGTACCGCAGCCTGTAAAGTATTAAAAACAATAAAGTTTATTATATATAAGCACTCACCATAGCTTATAAGGAAACATTGTGTAAAAGCGAGCACAACGTAGTTTTGTATAGAGAAAAGTACTTACACCTAACCAAGTAAATAAAATAATTTCCCCAAGTATGACGTCAATCTCAGGGAATAGGGTCCGGCACCGACAGGTCGAAACACGTATGAACCTGTCGGGAGCCGAACTGGGATTTCGGGGATTTTATTAGTGGACCGCCCTAGGATTGTTTGGACGTGTCCACAACTTGTACACACGTAGCCGTGCACATATAAGGGCACGGCTCTCGGTTAGGGTGTAGTACGCCAACTAAGCCAAGAAATGTTAACTAGTCTAAAGGAAGATCAAATAAAACAAGAATTACGACCAAGAAGAGTTTTTATTTCACGAACAACCCCAACATACAGTCCACGCCATAATACTATGCTTTATCGAATGGCTAAGTGGTTTAAGTAGAGGAACGTACGGCAACTTTCTTGTTACATAGTACATCAAACATGCCACCCAATTTTGGACTCTGACAGTTCACATCACCGCTCACTTCATCGAAGTTTTCATGGGGTGATTTCAAGAGACTCGACCGATAGTTTGAGGGGAGATTTTCTACATATGTATTAGTACTGATGATGACGATGAAGCTGATTTCTAGACTCGCTAGTCTAGACATCAGCATCATCAAAGTGTAAGTAGGACTCGCGCACGAAAGTTGCCCGTACCATTATCTATAAACACGGCAAAATAATAACGTTTGTTTTATTCTGTTTTCTATTATTTGTTGTAACATCGGTAACAGAAATACATCATCTGTGAAAATTTCTTCTGTCTAACTATCACGGTTTATTAGAAACAGCCTGATAACAGACGGATAGACAGACAGACGGATAGACAGACAGACGGATGGACAGCGGGATATTAGTACTAGGGTCCCGTTTTACCCTCTGGGTACGGAACTCTAAAAAAGCCACGACGCTACAGTAGATAAGCACCTACAAGCAGAAAATAAAAAGAAGCGACGGTTAACAAATTATTCATCATCTAAAGGTAGTAAAACTTTTAACAAACGACGCGTACATTAATAACTCGTTTGAGTTTCCTTAATGCTCCCGGCGCTTGATAAAAACATTACGACGCACGGGATGGAGTAATGCACAATTGCACAAACAAACGAAAGCAGAGCGCAGATGGCGCTGCGAACGATCGCGAGCATTTTAATTTCGTTCCGCTCCTACAAGCACGTAGGGACATGTAACTGGCTCCGTTTTACATACTCTCTTTTATTTATGTGTCAGTTTTGTCGTTCGTACGACGTACTGGTTTTATTACACTTTAAATTCTGATCTGGGAATCAATTTTACTGCGATTCGGGTTTTGTCATTTTTATTTGTGAATTGCGCCACGGTTTTGAATTTGGAAGCACATTTTTAGGGGAACAAAATAATATGCTTATTATGCCTTTAGTGCTCTGAAAGCAGAGCATGGCGACCATCTTGCTGTTTTCGGTCGTGTCTTTTCATAAGAAGACTAAAAATACCGATTGCCAGCTTTTTGTGGTGACGGTCCACAAAGTGGACCATTGCCGCGCTGGATGCAAGAAGCACAATACTGGTCAATGAGGCAACACTTGGGGGTGCTGGGGGGGAGGGGATATACAGCAGTTGGCTTCTTTTAGCTAAAATTATGATAGTGATTATGACCTATTTTTAGACCTGCCAGGATGTTGTTTCTCGCAACGGCTAAGCTAAATCATAAGATTCTGGAAAGGGTATCAAAATACCAAACATTAAAATACTGAAAGTCTTAATTGAATGATAACCACGGAAATGTTGAAAGAGCGTGCATGTTAGAAAGAGCGGAGCCCCCTACCTGTCCCCGACATACCCCGACAGACCCCGTCATCCCTTTCGAACCAGAACTGTCCGTGCGGGAGTGGCCCAAGTTGCCAAAATCGCATCATTCGCTCCTGAATTGATTTTGTATTCGATATTAAGACCAAATTTCGATCTTTCGTGCCCTATTTGATAATCTAAAGTCTCATTCTTTAAAAATATACTAAGGGAGAGGTAGTGATTGTACAGCATAGAAAAAGTTAAAACCTCATTTTTCAAAGCAAACAAAAACAAACAACTTATTTTACTCTAGACTTCAAATTGATAAATGAATCATGTTGTAGATACTTCGTTACTACGCTTGGACATTTAGACAGCAACAATAAAAAAAAAAACTATAGTCCAATTGGCTTTACAGCAATTAATCTTAAGCTGACTCATTTGTGTATAAGACAAGTCAGACGACAGACAAAACGATTAATAAACGAGACCTTGACCTTGAAGTGTTCTTTTTAGGGTTCCGTAACCAGAGGGACCCTATTGCTAAGACTCCTCTGTCCGTCCGTCTGTCTGTCTGCCCGTCTGTCACCAGGCTGTATCTCATGAACCGTGATAGATAGACAGTTGATGTATTTCTGTTGCCGCCCATACAATAAACGTGATTGTTTTGCCATTTTTATCGATAATGGTACGGAACGTAACACGTCAAAGTCGCACTTGGCAGAGTTTTTTGTATACATAAGTAAAACACAGTTTAGTACCTAGTGTAGTGGTCGTAAGCGCGACTGCTAACCATGAGATTCTGGGTCCGATTCCCGGGTCAAGCAATTTGTTATTGGGATTTTTCGTTAGGAATTTCTCAGTAGCAGCCCGGAGTTCGGATTTGTGCTCGGTCAGTGGCAATAGGATAATAAATAAATATTGCTGGACAATCCACACAGCATCATCTAGCCGCAAGCTAAGCAGAGCTTGTGTTATGGGTACTAGATGACTGATATACTTAATACAATACATTATATAGATAGATATTTTTATTATACATAGGAAATACCCAGAACACACGGAACAAATCTTTGTAGATCGTAAAAGCATTTGTCCCAAGGCGGGAATCGAACCCGCAACCTCTTGCGTCGCAGGCGGACCTTCGCCCACCGCGCCACATAGGTCGTCGAGGATCACCTCCTGTTGCATGTGATTTAAACATAACGTGGGTGTACTGTAGGTACACCTCTGCCCAACCATTGGGGGAATACAGTCGTGATATGTTACATAAGTGAAGCACAGTTTTTTACTAATAAATATTTTAAATAGGTATTTATGGGATAGTATGGATACTGGAATATTACTGACCATCTGTGCCCCGATGTCTCACCCACTTTTAAGGGTTGTAGCCTGATATTAAAAAACCTTCTTCAAAAATTGGGCTATCAAAGCGCAGGCTTTGGGTCTTTGGTTGATTACCTATATCAAGAAAAGCGTTATGTGAGTTTTTCGTTTTGTTTGGGAAATTGTCAGATCTGAAATACCAGCGTGTGTTAGGATAAGATCAAAGAGTTGTGACATTCTCACAACATTTTGCATGAGAATGTACTTAACTGAGTACAGGGCAGACATCACGCCCAAAGAACCTTTAGGTACAGTCAAACACGACTGTGGAAACTATCTAAATATAGATTTGTCTTTATTTCAAAGTTAGCTAAAACTCAGTAAGCAATGCATTTTTGTTTTAATATTCTACGAGTTAATTATACCCGCAACTATTTCTCTCATAAAATATGAATGACAATGACACAAATAGTATTTGAACACGTAACGTATAATCAGCTGCACGCGAAATATTTAGCAATTTGTATGTAAGTACAGAGGACAGCACATCAAGCTACCCCAATGTGTCAGATTTCATTGATAGGTTTTCAACTTAATTACAAAAGAATAAGGTTCATGTTCAATTGGGAAAATCTGACAGTTAGGGCTTGATGTGCTGGCGACTGTACATACATCCGACAGTGAGCAATCAAAATCCATTACTTCTGACACACTTACAAAATAAAAATTAACACAAACTGCTTTTATTTCCATATTAGTTTAATGTATAAGTAACATTATTTAATTCTTTCCAAAGACAAATCAAAGTAGGCACATAGATATTTCACTTAAAGTCCCTAATGGGCATATACCTAATTAAATATTTTAGTTTATAAATGAGATTAAATAACTGAAACAGTGATCATAAATAATCGAATTGTGTTGCTGACTGTACTCAAATAAAAACGGGCGTTTCATAAACTTTTTTATTTGATTCTATTTATTTATTTAACACACATACTACTATCATCACAGGCTTACTTAATACAATAGTGTAGTTATACATAGTTATTTTCTTACTAATATTAAACTTTCAATCATATTATTTCAATAACCAAGAGTCTTTCGCCTTTCCTTTTAAATATTGTAAGCATAGAACTGCATTTCCTTTTAGCAAAACCATTTAATCAGATACCTTCGTGTCTTATTGTTACTGCTCTCTCATGTTCTACAAGAGTGGAGCAAAAACGCGTCACAAACAAAATTCATCCCCAAAACTTCTGCCCTCATGTATACCACGATTTACGCAACGCCGTGTACTTCACAAATAACAGCAAAATACGATGGTTCGTCGTCCGATACTGGCTCACTCGGCTTGTTTGCCGTGCTCTTATCAGTTAGCATAGATCGACGGGAACGCGGAAACTCTGGCTTCGTTATCTACTTGACAAAATTGCAACTTGGATTATTGATTGTACTTGGTTTGTCCAATCTTGTTATGTCTGTGTTACATTCGGCTAGTTATTCAAGCTAGGACAGTAAGAAAGTGCTAGTACGCTGGCAAGTCACTTTGGGCTGGGATTAAGAACTATCCTCATTTTAAGAGTATTAAGCTAGAAGCCAGATAGTAATCTATTGCGTATGAGGAACAGGGTGTAAAGTACGTCATACTCTACAGAAAGCTGAGGATCCTCCGTGACCGGACAGGTGTTGTGTCCGGTGGGCTTCTGCCCCACTGTTGCTGTCGGGTTCTTGTTTACATAGTTATATTTTCTTTACCCTTAACTTCTCAAGTTTTAAGTGTACTCATCATTATGAATAACTTTCACTAAGAGATAGTAAAAGTATTCATAATGATGAGTACAATTACTAACGCAGAAATCCGAAAAAAAACAAGTGTTCAGTATATTTTCTGTGTCATAGATCAACACAATTTATGGAGCAGCTGGTTTTTGTTCCCGTGACTTCAGGTTACTCTAAAATGAAAAGTAGATCGTAACAATGAGCCCGAATGACCCAATGACCTCTTAAAGGATTATAGTAAACAAAAATTAAGGTTGTATATGTTCAATCCCGCAGATAAATCTAATATCGCGAACTATGACTATATGAACTACGTCAATTTGCTGCGACAACCGTATGTGGCGATGTAGATGAGTTTGCTTTGGTACCTACAGTTCTATTTTTGAGCCAGCAGCGCCCTTTACCACTGATTTCCCTATAATGGTTGTGTAGTAGCCTCTTGTGGACGACAAAACTAGTACCTAACCAATCGGCTAATTTTAATGTACGAGTTAAGTATATTACTACAATGCTAGAATCTTCAAAATTCCTAGCATGGTGTAAACAGCTTTAGCATGTGCCAAGATAGGATAGCCAGCCAGGATATTACTAGTTTGCTATCCTAGCTTGAACCACTGCCTCGTGTAAACCGAGCATTAATTGTACTTGTACAGGAAAGTTTGTTGTAAGTCTTACTGTACTAGTTCAGTACCAATTGATGAAAGAAGTTTCAGGGCTTATTTTTTCGTTTTGGATAGTGGTGTTGATGCTGGTTGTAAAGCCGAGTGCTATTTATTATTAGCGATAGTAGGACACGATTGTCGTATAATTTTGTTCGGGGAACGTATGCTTCTTTAATGTATTACGGCACATGAGCCGAGTGTCAAGTTAATACATTTCTTTTTTTAACAATTTTGGGTAGACAATAACTAAAAAATCAAATCTTGATGTTGCAGTGCAGGCAGTGCATTGTTCCATAATTAATGTATTGTTTCTAGTGAAGTAACGATTTGTCAATAGTTATTGGATATATAATAGGTCTTTACCTATGAAATTGCCGTTTTGTATGAAAAAAATTAAATGAATTTTTTTCATGTATTTTTTATTTGTATTAATCGAAGTAATCACCCATGCAATCAATGTATCTTTGCCAACGCAGTGGCAGTTTATTGATGCCCTTCTTAAAGAAATCAGCTGGACGGGAGGCAACAAATTCTTCAAAGGCATTTTGTACTGCCTCTCGGGTATTGAATTTTTTCCCCGCCAAGAAGTTATCCAAATTCTGGAAAAAGTAGTAGTCTGTAGGCGCAAGGTCTGGTGAGTAGGGCGGATGACGGAGAGCTTCCAACCCCAGTTCTTGCAACTTGGAGACCGTCTGCTGTGCAGTATGAGGTCGCGCGTTGTCGTGCAGGAGCAGCGGAGACGAGCGATTGTCCAATGCTGGTTGGAGATGTGCCAGCTTCTCCATCATTGTGTTCAATTCTTCACAGTACACATCTGCAGTAATGCTCACCCCGTTTGGTAAGAAGCTGTGTTGATTCACACCGGCGCTAGACCACCAAACAGTGACCATCACTTTTCTTGGGGTAAGTTTTCGTTTAGGGCATTGTTTAGGTGCTGAACCAGGATCCAACCAACTTGCTGAGCGCTTGCGGTTATCAAACAGAATCCATTTTTCATCGCAGGTAACAATGCGGTTAAAAATTATTTCATTTGTGTGTCTGTTGAGCAGTGCAAGGCACGTCTCGACGCGTATTTCGCGCTGGCGATCATTGAGTTCGTGGGGCACCCATTTGTCAAGCTTTTTTACCTTGCCAATTTGACGCAAATGGACCAATATTGTTTTGACGCTAACGTCGAAAGCTGCTGCTAATTCAGCCGTAGATTGTGTATCATCAGCTTCCACAATCGCCTTTAATTCGTCATTGTCGACCAAAGTCTTCGGACGACCGCGAGGTTCATTTTTCAGGTCGAAATTTCCAGAACGGAAGCGAGCAAACCAATAACAGGTAGTGCGTTGGTTTGTAGTGTTAGCTCCGTAAACGTCGTTGATGTTGCGTGCCGCTTGTGCCGCGTTGCTGCCACGACGGTACTCATATTCCATAATTACTCGAATTTTTAACGTATCCATGATGACGAAAAAGATTTAAATGCGATGAAAATGTAACACTAATCAATAAACAAATGACTACTTTTGGAAAAAAAAATCCATGTTTTTAAAATAAAATTAATTTGAAATTAGAATTCTTAGCCAAACAAAAAATATTTTGATTTGAAATGGCCAGTACTGCAGAACGGCAATTTCATAGGTAAAGACCTAATATTAGGTATTAAAAAATCTACAAACAATGATGTAGTTTTTTTTAATTAAAAAGATATACTAGTACTCGGCCAGTTATAGAAATGAACAATGAACCTGTTAGATATCAAACTTTAACTCTGTAACTACTTTGGATTGTATAAATCCAGACCTTTCTTTCTTTAAGAATTTATTTCTTCACTTAGCTCAGTTTTGTTCATGTGTTATAATAATACGAGCTACATAACATATTACCTAGCTCGTATTTACAATTTACCTGCCAATAAGCTTCTTTGCCATATCCCCGTACAAATGCTGTCATGAAGTAGCATTTGTAAACACGCGTCCTTGAGCTATTAAAAATACCCTAGGCAGATAGTTAATCTAGGTCACAACATCACTCCCAAAACAATATGTCCTATTTTTTGTTACCCGTTCCACATGTTCCACTCACAACATGTCGCAAACAGACAAACAGGTCAAGTACACAAAGTCCTAGATCTAGAACACCATGGCATTAAACAAAATATTTACTTTTGACACGATACAAGCCTGGACAACCGTTATTTTTGATAAACACCTATCAACATGATATCGTAAAATACAAGTTTTTCGCCCACACACACGTAGTCAGGCGGTCAAGTGTCAAATTAAACTAAATACCCAGAAAACGGCCGTTTGTAAGGGTCCGTCTACACTTGTGACGAAAAGTTGTGTGATGTCGAACTTTATCTACACCATAGACTTATCTAAACTACTTCGGAATGGATATACTCAAGAAATACTTACCCGATTTTGACAATTCTTTCACCTATAGGAAGCTTAATTATCAACGTGTAACATGGGTTTAATTTTATTTTCGTAACTATGTTTTAAAGGGATTGGAGGCCATGTTGTTAATTAAATCAAGCACGATGAGTGAGTACATTAGTTCAACAGAGATTAATTCAATGAACGCTTAATGCATTTGCTATTTCAATTATAAAGTAAATTGAATGCTTTTAGTTGTCACTATTCGTATCTCCAGTGTAATTGCAATAAATTGATGCTTTCCAAAACATTTCAGCGATACAGCTAACATTCAAATAGCTGACAATACAACTTATTAAAATGACTTTAGATAAACTTATTGTGATTTCTGGTAGATAAATAAAATAATAAATAATGCTGGACAATCCACACAGCATCATCTAGCCCCAAGCTAAGCAGAGCTTGTGTTATGGGTACTAGATGACTGATATACTTAATACAATACATTACGTAGATAGATTTTTTTCACTATACATATCAAATACCCAGAACACCCGAAACAATTATTTGTAGATCGTACAAACATTTTTCCCAGGCATCAAACCTGCAACCTCCTGCATGGCAGGCGGACCTTCGCCGGCCGCGCGACATCAAACGTCAAACAAGCAATATAATTATAGAACTAGATAAGGTCGGATCTCCTTATCTGATTGCACTGAGAAGAAACACCGGTCATCTTGGTCTTATCATGTGTTAAAATTAGAGATGTGCCGACAACATTGAACCCCAGTTCTACTGTTATATTACTATATGGGGATAGTTTAGCTATAAGAAAAAAGGACTTGATTGAATGTGTCCATTTGATGTTACATTTAAAAGAGACCATTAACTGTAAATTTATTTTCTGTGCCTTGCCTTATTCTCATTATTTGTCTGATGAACAAAATAGGCACATTTATTGTTTAAATATGCTAGTGTACAATAGGACCTGTCGTTATAGTGACAGTATTTTATATTTTGACTGTAATCAGTTTATTACTGATTACAAATTGACAAAAAATACAATGTATTTGCCACCTAGTTGTAGACGACAAATTGCTAATCTTTTAGCATATAATATACACAATGACACTGGTACGTGTAGTGTACCAATGTTAAGTGTTAGTACTGGTACTAATACTAGTATTATTGAGTCCCCTCGTAGTTTAAACTATTAGGTGCGACAACGGGTAAGCCGCATATTTTGAATGTTGTTCATCAAAATATGCAGGGGCTGTCCGGCAAAGAACTAGAGTTAAGTTTATTTATAGAGAACTATGATGTTCAGGTGTTATGTTTAACTGAACATTGGTTGAAAGAACATGAAGTAATGTTTGTCAATGATAATAATTTTACCGTGCAAAGTGCGTTCGTAAGAAAAAATGCTATCCGCGGCGGATCCTTAGTTCTTGTTTCAAACAAGTTGAAATGTAAACAACGTTTAGATTTAGTTAATCTTTCTATCGAGCGCACTATTGAGTTGTCTTGTGTTGAACTCGAGCGTTACGTTATACTATGCGTTTACCGACCCCCTTCTGGGGATTATATGCGTTTCGAATCGATAATGGAGGATTCACTAAATAGGTTAAAATCGAATAGTAAAACTATTATTTTATGTGGAGATTTTAATGTTAATATTTTAGATGTAACTCCATTAAGTATTAGACTACTTAATCTGTTTAGATCTTATAATTTAGTTAACTTGTTTTCTGAACCAACCAGGATCACGGCATCTTCTTCGACTTGTCTAGATAATATATTTAGTGATTGTGATGCCGTAAATAAATTAGTGTTAAGTAACTTAACGTCGGACCACTGTGGATTGTTAGCTGGCTTTCCTATGCCATTACGTAAAAAACCACATAAAATGGAATGTAGGCCGTATACAACTAGTCGTTGCAACAAGTTTAAAGATAATGTAGCTCTAAAAATTACACCTGCATTAGTAGAAAACGAGAATCCAAATGGAATATATGAAGCCCTTTTTGAAGTTGTTCACTCGGAGTACCAATCCGCTTTCAAGACTAAAACCTTTAACGTTTCGGGTACCTCCGTTGGATTCAACCAATGGGCTACTCCTGGTATTTATAAAAGTAGAGCGAGACTATACGAGTTATATGGTTTAAAAAGATACAGGTTTGATACTCCCTTTCTAGAGTATGTCAAAAATTATTCGAAATTATTTAAAAAGATTTGCATGACGGCTAAATCTAAATTTTTAAGCGAAACAATTAAAAAATCTACTAACAAAGTAAAAGCTACTTGGAAAATGATTAACAATGAAACGGGTAAATCAGTAAAACAAGTAAATCAACTTGAAATTATTGTCGACAATAAATTAGTTAGTAACGCGGCTGACGTAGCTCATGCCTTCAATGAGTTTTTTGCCAATATACCTATAACCACGACTCGCTCCTTAAATTCATCCCCGTCTAAAGCTGAGAATCTTTTGCTCACTAGCGTACCTAAATGTAGCCGCTTATTTAGTTTCGAACATGTAACACCACGTGATATAGTAAATGTATTTAACTCTCTTAAGTCTAAAAACACTGGTGATTACTGGGGCATCTCCATTAAACTTTTGAATAATATAATAGACATCGTAGCCCCCTATCTTGCCATTACTTTCAATAGATGCATTGATTTAGGTACTTTCCCTGACCTCATGAAAAATAGTAAAGTCATTCCACTGTTTAAATCAGGTAACAGAAATGACATTGGCAATTTCAGGCCTATTTCTATCTTACCTGCCTTCAGCAAAATATTTGAAAAATTAATACTCAAGCAGTTGCTAAGACACTTCAATTTAAATAGCCTCCTCCATACCGAACAGTATGGCTTTACGAAAGGTCGTTCAACTACTGATGCGGGTGTCGCTTTGTTGAAACACGTATTTAATGCATGGGAGAACTCGCAAAATGCAATAGGGGTTTTCTGTGATCTCTCAAAAGCTTTTGATTGCGTACTTCATGACACACTTAAGCGTAAACTAGTTCATTACGGTGTCCAAAACGAAGCTCTTAACGTAATAGATTCATATTTACTTAATAGACTTCAATGTGTAGATGTAAATGGTGTGAAATCTTCCGGGCTACCAGTTCTATTAGGTGTACCTCAAGGTTCAATACTGGGTCCATTCTTATTTTTGGTCTATATTAACGACTTGCCATTCTATTTAAACGGTATCTGTGATGTTGTGTTGTTTGCAGATGATACCTCTCTCATATTTAAAGTAGAACGGAATAGACAAGATTTTGATAATGTTAACTTTGCACTTTCAATGGTCACGGATTGGTTTACGACAAATAACCTAGTTCTTAATGCCAAGAAAACGAAATGTATAAAGTTCGCCTTACCTAATGTTAGAAATCTTGGACCGAATATAAGCATTGGTGGTGTGGTGCTTGATACGGTGGACTCTGCAGTCTTTTTGGGCATAACAGTGGATGCCAAACTGCAGTGGGGCCCTCATATATCAACCTTAGCAGGGAGACTCAGCTCTGCCGCCTACGCTGTCAGGAAAGTGAGACAATACACTGACGTGGACACAGCTCGGTTAGTCTATTTTAGTTATTTTCACAGCGTAATGTCTTACGGTATGCTGTTATGGGGCAAAGCTGCAGATATTCAAAATATATTTGTGCTACAAAAACGAGCTGTTCGTGCAATATACCAATTAGGGCCCAGAGTCTCCTTAAGAGATCTATTTAAAGAGATTGGTATTCTCACAGTGGCTTCTCAATTTATTTTTGCCAACATAATATACATTAGGCAAAATATACATATGTACACTAAAAACAGTGACATCCACAATTTTAATACCAGAAATAAGCACAAACTGTACGCTCCTTTCCACCGGCTTCATAAGGTCCAGAGCTCATTTGTGGGGCTCGGTATCCGCTTTTATAACATGCTACCTCATTCTTTCCTGGATTTACCTTTTAACGCGTTTAAAGCTAAAGTTAAATCAAACCTTTGTTCTAAAGCATATTATTCGATCAACGACTATTTAGAAGACAAGAATAGTTGGTCGCTTTGTTGAACGCAGGACAATGTTGCTATGTTCTTTTACTGTTTAATAGTTCTTTATTTTTGTGTATGTTTCTTCTACTATCCATATTTTTATGTTATTGACATGATCCTCTCATTACATTGTGTGAATGAGTTGTATTGATATAATTCAGCATTGCACATGTCAGCGGGCACGCCCTTGGACTGCCTTGGAGGCTTTTTATGTATTCAGTTTAGCAGGCTTTGCTTGAGTTAATTGTCGATTTTGGTATATATAACTTTTTATTCATTTATTTTGGCATATTGGTGTGTGCTAGCTAACATGTAGCAAATTATTTAATTGAATGACGTATAAAGATGATTGACATAATTATTATTTTTGACATAATGTGTTGTATAGCTTCAGGTTCTTCAAACCTATCAGACAGACGTGTTGCTGGGGAGTTTGTTCCTCCACTTCTTCTTCCCAGCAAAAACACTAGGAAGTGGTGAAGGGTGGGCGTTTTGGGGGACTGTCTTATGTAAACGTCTTTGACGTTCAAAAAGTGCTGATTCTCAGCCTAATTTGAATAAATGAATTTTGATTTTGATTTTGATTTTGACTATAACTTTGGCCGAGTAGCCGATTGGACGGTTGTAAAGAGGCCGACTAGCCGGCGAAGCTGGTCACGGTTTCGGGGGGTATTTGGCAACTTCCGTGAGGTATATAGGAGGAGCTAGTCGGCGCTCTTTGTCGAATAGTCGGAACATCACTAGTAAAACAGTTGTTTAAAAGACCTGAATATTTTTCAGCATAAAGTATCAAGACTAATATGTGCATTCAATGAGAAAAATGGTCGAGTTATTCCTATAAAATACGACTCCGAAGTATTTCCTTATGTTAATATGAAAGCACCTTAAACGATCCGAACAAATCCATATAGACGTCGCGACAGCGCCATTATAAATATATTTATCGATCATAAATTAGTATTAAATTTCCGGATTATGACTCGATGAGATTCGATATCACACATTTACATTTTAATAGCACCAATATCAGAATAACACCTATTTAATAGGCCGCTCATTCACAGGATTAAAATAAAAGTATGGAGACGCCGAAAGGTTAGAGGATCTAATAAAGTGTATGATCAATGAGTATAATAACTTCTTTCTTTTAAAATAAGAAACCTTTTTAAATTCCAACTACTTAGCTGTTACTCGCGACTTCATCTGAGTGGAATTTAATTAAAAAAGTTTGTATACCTACTTTTTTTTATAGGACAAGCCCGCCACACTTCCCAAACCTCTGTGACTCCTGAAAACCAGAATCAACAGTGGCGACCACCAGAAAAACGTCGAGACAATGAAGTCTGACGAGTCCCGGAGAAACGATTCAACTGTCTTGGATCCCGCAACGAAAATAATCAGAAAGGAACAGCGAAGGTGTTAGAAAAATACATAATTTCCACTTATTTGTATACATCCCTACAACACTTTTCATCTTCTGTTTCATCTTCTTTTAAAATAAAAGAAGGTAGACTAATTTTTAACATCAGTTATCTGGCAGCGAAGGTCCCGCCAAAATAGCTCGTACCTTTTCGGAAATTAGCCAGTACCAATAGATAGATAGACAAAAAAATAACTATTGATGCTTGATACCTTGATTGAACTACCGTAGGTATATTCTGTACTGCACGTGCATTTAGTATAAAGCTTAACAGCTTTATACTAAATGCAAATGAAATTAAAGTGTCTGTTTGTAATGTCAAAATAACTTTTGACATTACAAACAGACACTTTAATTTCACTTACTTGTATACTAATAGATGTATGTATTTCTTTATGTAAAGATAACCTGTCTCAACATTATTTAAAATACCAGCCTATTGTCCCACTGCAGGGCAAAGGCGTCTTTTCATACAAAGAAATCACGAGCATTAATCACCACACTTGCTCAAGACGGGTTGGAGATTTCAGACGTATACTCATTATAAATCCAGGTTTCTTCACGTTGTTTTTGATCCCACAACGTCGTGCACAAGAGGCGAGGCCTAAACCAATGGGTCATCAAGACATTTATATTACGACATTACTTACTTATATTTTATAAATTAAATGAATATAGAGCTAATGGTCTCGTGAAATCGGATTTAAATTTGAAGTGATTCGCTCTTGGAGAGCGGAGTGCGAACAAATCGTTGAAGACTCATTTCGCGTGAACACGCGGAATACAAATCAGGAGGTTTGAGCAAAGCCGTAAAATATACGTCTGAAATATGACTTATTTGGATTTATTCGATATTTATTTCAGAGAGGATATAATATTTTAACGATGGGTTGGTAGGTAAATGGAAGTGCTCCTCTAATGGCACTTGAATAAGAATACAGCTGCCAGCTTCACCTCTCATTCAAGTACTCCGTCATTGATAACAAGCATACAAATCTTAAATTACAATTTGATCATTTCATCATTCGAAATGAGGCCGCCTAATGCTGCATCTAAATATTATAATATACCAAAAACTCATTAAAACGAAAGAAAAAATCGATGACATGATGCTTTGTGAGGCTAGAATTTTCACTCGAGTTGGTATCGAGATAAAATTACCGATTTCATCGTCATCAATCAATTCTGGCTGGTACGCGCTGACGCGACAATTTGTTGGCTCTCCTGTCTATTGCTGTCAGTTAGTGACCTGAAAACACGTCGTTTATTTATTCATACACCAAACTCTGTGTTTGAACTGATTAAATGGCTATCATGTTTGAGTATGCGTAGAGCCACGAGCGTAAATACCTTGCACTTGTGCAAATTCAAAAGCGATTTTCTCGTGAAATATCGATTATAAAGTTGAGGAAATATCTCTTTCATTATAGTTTGGCTTCGAAAATACCATGTTCGCAACATTATTTTATTACTGTCAATATTTTAAGGAGTAAATCACTTTTGAATCTTGCCGTAAGTATCAAAGAATCTATGCTCGTGACTTTACTATGCATCTAGAGGTGTTAAGAAAAATAATGAAAATAGCAACGAAGGCGATGCAAAGGCCATTAATTATACTTACTTACCTATAGACTAAAAATTACAGAATTAAAAGGCTGGTCTTTCTCAGGCGATCGAGTTTTCTCCATGAACCATATTTAGTACTCTTGGCATGACGTGAACCACGTAGTAGACACATTTAATGTATCTACTGGATAGTTCAAAATATCACGCCTAAATTCACCGAAGAGATAGACGAAGGTGTTCCTACATTTCGCCAGTTATCTTTAAGGCAGTAGGCAGCAAGTTATCCGGGACAAGAGTATAGTGTCAACAACTGGGCACAAATTCCGGCTCCGAGCTGCTACTGGAAAGAACCCAACAACAGTTTGCCCGACCCACAAATCGAACTCAGGACCTCAAGCGCAGCAGCAGCGCTTGACCAACGAGGCGTTCCTGAGATTTTGTGTACGGTACTTTACAAAAATACGAAAGGGTTCCTGCTATAGTATCATCTCATTTCGTAACACATCTCTCAACAAGTTGAACCATCAGCGTCAGCCCGGCTACGTTACGCCATGTCCTATTTTCAACGTCTTAACTAATCAAGCGTATCCAATTCAGCCCATCAGCTCAATTGTTCTTAATACGGATTGCTCATGGCCGAAATACGACACGAAAACTTTTAATTACACCCATCAAAAACCGGGTGCTCTGACCGTTGTGCTTATTAATCGGTTTTGTCATCGAATGACGGGCGGTACGCATTTTTAATACACGAAATATCGCAATTATGGTTGTTGTCAGGCAGCCCACCGGCGAGGTAATTGTGTATACTGCCCACGGGCCTGTCTTGAGGTCAAATTGTCCCTTTTTGGGCAGACGGTGACGTTTTTACGTCATTTTATATTTATACTTATTGTATTTTTTTAAACAGGCTAGTGGCTAAGTTGTAACATCCGTACGAGTCGATCTGTACGGGTCCGTCTGTGAATGGGAGACCGTCTAATACATACATAACGAAGCACTTAAATGCCTCGGAAAGCACATTAAGCAGTCGCTCCCGACTGTAATTCATATTCTTTGATAGTCATTACGTGTAGCTAGAAGCTCGAAAGTCTGTCAAGCAGTCTTGCTTAGGAGTATCGTGATGCCCAGTAACTGGGTTGTGGAAGTCAGATAGGCATTTGCGCCATGTAATATACTATTATTCAGTTGCATCTGGTTAGATCGGAAGCTGACCTAAATATTATTAAGAAAGGGTAGCTTCAAAGGTAGAGTTGGTTGAAGTTGGATGAATTACGAAATAACAAAGTCAGTCATAACAGCTTATTATTTCAAAGGAAATTCACATTTCTGCTCATCCTAAAAAGGAGCGCGTGATTGAACTACTAGTCACAAGATTGAATGGTATGTCAACCACGTACTAATACAATAATCACATTCTTGAGTCGTCATCCATCCCACAATGACATCAGGGAGTTGATTAATTAATAAAAACCTTGCACAATGGCGAGACTACTCGAGACACTACACGTATGGTTTTTATTACTAAGAATTACACTCGGCAAACACAATCGGACGTAGTCATTCAATCAGCCTTAAAGGAAACTCAGAATCTATTAAAGAAGGGGCAATATATTCTCATTAATGTCAAAATGCCGGCCACTTTTTACTCGCCTTATCAAAATCGCCAACGATTAATCTAATTAAGGCATTCTTCTGAACGCACCCATAGATTCCGATACCTACTCAAACATTTTTGAGATATTTCGACTCCCCATCCTGGCTAAGTCGACTGTGAACGGAATTTTAATTAAAGAAACATTCAAATCAAGTTGTGTTATTTAGTTTATAAAAGAACAATGCAGTTTTATTTTTTTTACATTTGAACTGGAGACAAAATTGTTACTGGGACATCGTACTGCTCTTATATTTTCCTTGAAAAATATTACGACCGTTAGTTTTTCTATACGGATTTGAACATAAATAATGCACGTTTACGAAACTCAACAGTTTTGGGCCTTTTGCTTCTTTTTGTTTATTGGGTTTTTGGTAGCCCTAGAACAAACGTCAGTAATCATGGAAAAAGAACTTCAAAAACATCTTGCTACATGTAAGATTGTTTCTAAAGCTATAGTAGACACGGTACTTCTTCTAAACAATTCCGTTGATCTATTTTAAATTCTATTTGACATTCTAAATTCTGATCTTCACTGGTCTGCCTTGTCTGCCTTGCTATATAAGGTATAATGTGATCAAGTTGGGTCGAGAAGTGTGTATAAAGAAACCTGTGGCACCGGTTACAAACTGCAAACCAGATCGATATCTATCTGAGAAATGGTTGGTGACGACAAAAAGATAATCGATAACGGCCTAGACACAGTGCGGGTAAGCAGTGAATGTGTCAAATGCAGTATCTAAACGGTAACTACCTACTTAGTATTGATTTTGTACAACCTTGCTCCAGTTTGACCTTAATTGCCAAGTTAGTCGATTATACGGTTAAAAGTTCACGTTTAACTGAGCATAGCTTTTTCATAGGCCAAGTTGGCGAACATTTTGAGTGTATTAGACTCGAAGGACCAATTTCTGACGATGAGGACCAAAGCACCTCATACAACTAAATCAAGTCAACTCCTCTGTAGTACTGGCAAGTCTTTTTCAGCATAGTAAACATAATATAATTTCCAGCTGGTGATGTAAGTAATTAATTTTAAGATTGATATCAAGTAAATTAAAGTGCTTCAAGGTCCAATAATTTATCGAAGCAAAAATAGAGCAAAATGTTTTCCTTGAGGAAAAGACGCCGTCATACGGCTGCCTATTTATAGACGGAACGACTTTTTAGTAAAGCCTCCTTGTGTCCGAGACTGAAAAAATATTTCTGAAACGCTTAACCAAATAAAACTTACTTCTACTCGAGACACACGACAGAGTTAATGGAATTCGGTTACCAATAGCTTTTTGGCCCACTAACTACTGGTCGACACTTAGGTACTTTTTAACATCATAATGTCCTATTATAATTTTTTAAATGTGGTAAATATATTTGGTTTACCACAACGCCTATATTCCCCAAGTGGTTGGGCAGAGGTGTACCGTACCTCTGGTTATATCCTCATTTCGCCAACTATCTTTAAGTCCCATACATCCAGACTTTGGGCTGCTAACGAGAAAATTCATACTTTGCCCGACCTCGAAATCAAACGTAGGACGTCACGATCAGCAGCAACACACATGTAACCACTCGACAAACGAGGAAGTTAAATATGATTTTGAGGTACTAGAATGAAACCTTACTTTAATAAGTAAACTAGTCCAGTCTTGCTTGGATTTAAATATACCACACCTTGTACGTGGAACAGTCAATCACTCCCTGTCACGTCTAACAGGGACTCATTCAAATGCGAAACATAATAAGTAGCTACAGACGCCAGCACATCAACCTACCCCGAAGTGTCAAATTTGTCAATTGAAAATGAACCTTAAACTTATGTTATAAAGTTGAAAACCTATCAAAGAAATTTGACATATTGGGGTAGATTGATGTGCTGGCCTCTGTACCTACCTATACATCGACTTCAGTCAAAATAAGTTCTGAGTTAAACCTGTATGTGTGTTTAGGATTTTCACATTATAAACGTTTATTTTACGACTATTACGTTTGAAGTTAATTATTTCTCGATAATATATAATATAACTTTGACTGCCTGTCTTGGTCTTGTGGTACTGGGTTTGATTCCCGGGTCGTGCAAAGTGTTTTTCGGTTTTTCTTTAAGAAATTTCTCAATGAATTTGGATTTGTACCCAGTTGAAGGCAATGGGCCCCTAACACATGGAATTTAAACTTAACTGGGTAAATTAGGGTGTACTGTAAGTACGCTTTCGGCCTTACATTGTTATGATTAATGAACTATCATACTTTAATCATATTCAATGAATCAGGAAGCATTGATACGGGAAGTGTCACGCTGCTTGTATCGTGACAGAAGTCACACGACCACCAACAATTACTTACAGTCGTGACAACTGTGCGTACATACCAATAAACCGAGTACTTAATATCTATCTATATACGAGTACAATCCTAACTTTATAATATTATAAATGCAATGTAAGTTGAATGAAGCGAATCAATGAATCAAGCCTAAACCACTGAACGGCATTCGATAAAATTTGGCAGAGAGATAGATAGCATCCCGGGGAAGGACCTAGACTACTTTTGCTAGGCTTTTTATCAGCAACGCGGGCGAAGCCGAGTGCGGAGCTAGTATACATATAATAAAATTGTAGTCATGTTTGATGATGAACTGCATCAATGTTTGCATGCTAAAATGGTAGAATGTACTTTCTTTAATATTATTGTTAAACACCTTATTGTAAATACGATATATATTCCGAGCTAATAAATGAATATTGTATTCTATTCTAATATTCTAACATGCCGAAGCCAGCACATCAAGTAACTCTAATCTGTCAAATTTCTTTGATAGTTTTTCAACTTTATTACAAAATTATAAGGCTCATATTCAATTGGGAAAATTCGACAGTTTGGGGTAGCGTGATGTACTGCCGTCTGTACAGTAAAGATATTGAAGACGAACTTTTATTAGGGGTATTTATTAGAGCAACAGAAGCGAAAACAACATTTTTTAGAATTTTTGTCTGTTTCTCTGTCCGTCGGTATGTTTGTACACGCATCACGCAAAAACTACTGCATGGAATTGAATGTAGTTTTCACCCATATATTGATAGAGATCTAACTTAAAATAGTGACGACACGGTTGGCGCAGTGGCTGAGCGATTGACTGCTGCGCTGCGTGTCGCGTGTTCGATCACCGCACGGAACAAATGTTTTATGACCTACAGGTAGTTGTTCCGGGTCTGACTGTTTGTGTATGTGAGTTTGATTGTTTGTAAACGCACCCACGTCACAGGAGAAATTCTTAATGTGGGGCAACGTTTTTTCAAAAACAAAAGGTTCAATTTTATTTCTAAATCCACATGTACGAAGTCGCGGGTTCAAACTAGTTTTATAAACAAAACTATCTCATTCATTATCCATTCATATCTGTAAGCGGGTTTTTCCTCAAAGTGTAAGCAGAATTTTAAGTCATATCAACGATGGAGGTGACATTTTAATAGAATCTAAATTTACGTTTTTTGAATATATAAATATAGACCTGTTGACTTTGCATAAGGAACCACTTCAGATTCGTAATTATATAGTATTATATACATGTAATCATAACGTAAGGCACTTATACTAAAACCGCGCTACCGTATGGTTTTTCCATCAATTAACACAACAATCTAAATGTATAGTCAAGCAGCTATAACTACCATATATTCAACCCAATATATCAATGATGACGTCACAAATCGACCAACCTACTCCAAGAAATGACTCAGATTGAAACTTCAAAGATAAAAAACCAGAAAAGTGCGTGTTGGATCACGCACAGGGAGGGGTTCCGTTGCCGGAATAAAATCTTTAAGTACATATGAACAGTTTTGATTTTGTTGTTGGCAAAAAAATGTTTGTATTTTATGCACTTATACCGGTTCTTAAAGACACTATAAAAACATGTAAAAATCTTTTTTAAAATCACTTTGTTGGCGTAATTAATATGTATACTCATGCCAAATTACAGCTTCCTAGTGCTATAGTGTAGTCTCTGAGCTAAGCCTGGGTAAGACAGACGGACATGTCGAATTATAAGGTTTCCTTCTTAGTACTAAGGAACCCTAAAAACCAATTAAAACTATCTCTAAGTATAAGTGCTGAACAGATGGATATAAAACCACATAAAAGATATGCTGTAGCTATCTTGAAACAGTATAAAGCAACTTATTATAGATACGAACAAACATCTGGACCAACTCCCGATGAAGACGTCAAGAGCGTTGCTCTTCCCACGATCATTGAAAACGTCTTTTCGAAGCCCTTTTAGCTTCAATTTACTAGATAAGTAAATTGTGTAGTTATTTTTGAAACTGGGTTAATAGTTGAACGACATCGAGTCACGACAGTGATGTAATTACTATTCGCTACTACAATTTGTGGGGTATGACCATGATATTGTTTGTAACTTTGGAATGTAAGGTTTGACTTGATTTACTAATATGCGGTTATATACCGTTGAAACATAGCACGTTCCCTGAAGAGTTAGGCAGTGGTGCACCTGTACATCCACATACCTTTGGAAGTGAGTAGGAATTCTTGTAAGGATGTAGAATTGTAGTGGATTTCAGGGAATGATTTTGGTCAATACCTGTTTAATTTGTTTGTGGGATTTATTTACACCTGCCTATACACACGGTATTCATAGTTTGTATTCTTAATTCAGCATTTAAGTTAAATCTTGTAAAAAAAAATTAAACATTTATTTAAACATATCATACTTAATTATTTTGTAGTTATATACTAACGCTAAGATTTTAAGGAGATACTCATCTAAATGGACAGGAATAAATGTTTAATTTTGAAAAAAAAAATGAAATGATGTGTGTCCTAATTGTACTGAACAGATTCTTTTCTTTTCTTTTCTTTCTTTATTAAATAAAAAACGTTGCCCCACACTAGGAATTTCTCCTGTGTCGTGGTTGCGTTAACAAACATTTAAAGTCACTTACACAAACAGCCAGCCAGCCATTCTAAAACGCATTTAATAAAGCAAACCAATTATCGTATGCAAAACACGTGTCCTAAAATCTTTAAATAGAATTGTGTACAAGCCCATTCTCATAAGAACTAAGCGGAATCTAACTCGCAACGAAAAGATAACCCAAATCTGATGACATCAACCGAACATCTGTCCTGAAAGCTTTTGTTGATACCCTTTTATACCACCAAGGACAAACTTGCGTACACAAAGGCACACGTGGCTCTTTGTTTGTGCTACTAAGCTCAACATTGCATTGAAGACCACGCCCGTACACTCCCCAACGCCTTATCTCTGGTCTCCACCGTGACCAGTTAAACGAACACCTAATTCTACGTATTTCTCGTTACTGTGTGACCTATTGAAAGGTCAGTGGAGGTCAATTTAGAATGGACGAATTAGATTGTTCGGTTGACACGCTAATGCCACGGTATCTGTGACGGATCTGCTTAGTTTTTGAGACAGTTGATGTCTATGCGATTTCAGGTTATTTGAGTGTCAATCATTTTACAATTTTATTGCATCAACACACTTTCTAATTCTATGTTATCTTGCGGTGTTTCAACAAAATTAATTGACACCTTTTTTGGTCTTGTTGTTGTGGGCTAAACGATTAGAAACGTTATTAACATTCGAGTTTCATTGAGAGATAATATATAGTTGTAGAACTGTAAGCAATTGCATGTGTATGTATGTGTGAGCATGTGCTGTGTATCATTATCGTTCTTATAAGTGTGTTGTCTTTTCCATATCAGCAGGATTCTGATCCAATTTGTTTGGTGTTGTTTATAATTTTTGTAGTCTTATTTTAATTTGATGACACGGTTGGCGCAGTGGTTGAGCCATCGGCTGCTGCGCCGCGTGTTGTGGGTTCGATCCCCGCACTTAACAAATTATTGTATGACCTACAGGTAGTTGTTCCGAGTTTGGCTGTTTGTGTATGTGAGTTTAAATGTTTGTAAACGCACCCACGATACAGGAGAAATTCCTAGTGTGGGGCAACGTTTTTTATAAAACACTAAAAAAAACACACTAAAAAATGCTTTAATTTTATTTTATTATTATTATTGTATGTACCAGAAGACGCAGCGTGAGTAGGCCCCCCACAAGGTGGACCAACGATCTGGTGAAGATCGCAGGGAGCCGATGGATAAGGGCTGTGTAGGACCGATCGTTGTGGAAATCTTTGGGGGAGGCCTACATCCAAGATTGGACGTCTTTTGACTAAAAAGGTGGTGATGATGATTATTATTATTAAATACTTATAAAGTAATTAGTAGAATAGTAGTTTTATAACTATCTGAAGTCACTACCTACCTCTGTATCTGTCTTCAAACTCTTAGATCGTTTCTCAAAGCTTTTCTACTAAAACGTTGTCTCAGGCCATTACGACAATTTTGTAGTATTTTACGGGTCACTAAGCTTCACCTACTCGTTTATCGGTTTCTTCACAATTGTGTGTAGAACAATGATGGGACGAAGACAACTGTGGGCTATACGCGAACATTCCGTGGCAAATCGTCGGAACGAAGGTGGTTCCTGCCATTGTCTACCGACGCTACTACCGTGAACTCAGGTTTACTCGACACCGTAGTATGATGAGTTGCAGGTTCCCACGGTACATCACATGTAAGTGTTACCATATTGTCTATTCAAGCTGAATCTTTTGTTTGATCACGGACAACGTGTTCTATTTTGTTTTAGTACGGTCTAGTTCGCATGACGGTGCAGTGGTCTGTTTTGCAACCTGAGACTGGGCGAGATGAAAATATTCAATTGTTCCTATCAAAGGAAGTAATATGACATTCTATTCTGTTAACATATGTAGAAGATACGTAACATACGTTTCGCAGAATAGTGGCAGATATGAAAAGTGTGTTCTACTCTTTATACGATTAAGTCATGCGTAGTAAAATGACCGTTTACAGTCGCTTTATGCTCGACACGTCAACACTTACACAAAAAAAGGTACAAGAGAAAAGCAGAATCCCCTAAGTAGAGCGACAAATTTAGCCTTTTCATTGTGTCATTATATTTAAATGCAGCGGGGTGCCGCCACATTTTACCAAAAAATAAAATCACCTGTCGTATTAACGCCAAGGAAAAATGCTTCACAATATCAAAACCTCAGAGGGCACTTTCGCGCAGCGGGGCCAAAGGACCATTTTAAGTTCCGCTTAAATAGAGAGATAATTTGAAGGTAAATGTTGTGACATAAATTTGGATCATGGCAGTATGAAGATAAAGAATATAATGGCTTGCGAGACCGTTTTGCTGGACAAAAGAGTAAGTAGTTGGATTAGGGCAAGGGGGAACACCGTGTCAGCCCCGTTTTGTTTGTATTGTCCTCGTGTGTTACTTTCAAAGAATCTGAAATCCGGAAGCCACTCCTTTACGTGCACTAGTTTCTCATTGCTTTGGGTAAAGGTCCAATATATGGGTCCATACTATTGTGATGTTATAAAGATTTAAATGAGAGTTAGGAATCAATTCAAATGCTATCCTGTTGACAAACTTGTAAAATGTCTCTGCGGTGTCAACAATTATCATGTAAAGAAGCATAGTAATTGATATATCTTAAAATCTTTTATGGGATTGTACTCATCATTATCAACAACTTTTACTGACAGTCTCTCTTCCCTGTTTCTTTTCTTTCTTTCTTACCTATATTTTTTTACTGACAGTCTCATGGGACTTTAACATAACTTGATGCGAGCTCATTGCATCAGACGGGCACAAATCCAGATTCTGGGCTGCTATTGAAAATTCCCGATGGAATTTCCAATATCACTTCACCCGACCCGATAATTGAACCCTCAAAAGACTATCTCAGACACTAATCTGCATGGTCCTCACATGACCTGACCAAGATAATGTCTGGACTTTAAAAAAGACTGCGACCTCTGAGTTTGTTTCGCTGTTTCTTCTCAGAGTAGTTGGGGAAACACCGACCTAGTCGGAAATTCTCATTTATTTATTCCATTTTGCGACATGTAAAAGAGTTTTTTTAAACCTGTTTACAGAAATAAATATCATTTCATGCTCAATCGGACTGTCAAGCACAGAATAAACACAGGGTGGATGAAGTGGCGGCAGGTAACGGGAACAACCTGCGATACCCACGTTCCCCTTAAACTTAAAGGGAAGATCTATAAGTCAATGATTAGACCTGCTGTCTTGTATGGATCAGAGTGTTGGGCCACAAAAGGAATGAATGAAAGGCAGTTGCATGCAGCTGAGATGAGAATGCTAAGGGGGATGTGTGGTGTTACGAGAATGGATAGAATAAGAAATGAGTATATAAGAGGAAGTCTGAAAGTGGCGCCTGTGACAGAGAAGTTGTGTGGAATTCGGCTATCATGGTATGGACACGTGATGCGAAGGAATGAGGATCATGTTGTGAGGAAAGTTTTGAGTATGAATGTAGAGGGTTACAAGAGTAGAGGGAGACCCAGGAAACGATGGATGGATTGTGTGAAAGTTGATATGGCTAAGAAGGAGGTGACTTCTGAGATGACGGGAAATAGAGATGTATGGAAGAAGAAGACATGCTGCGCCGACCCCAAATGAAATTGGGATAAGGGCAAGAGGATGATGATGATGATGCTCAATGCTCCAGCACTCATATAGAATGTGTAATTTTAATAACACCTTGTAAAGTCACATTAGCCTTAGGTATCAGCCATGCAAATTGAGTTCATTATTTCGTAAATAAATTGAAGTTTTTCCTTCTTGTTTTATTTGAAAGACAGCTCCAGTTTTGCGACGTTACTATAATTAAAAAAAAACTTGGTGCGGTCGCGGGACATTTACCAATTTGATACGGTGATTACGATCGGTCACGTTTCCAATATATACTGTCATTATTATAGCAAATTAAATTATACAGCCATTCATATATTCAAAACCAAATAAAAAGTGTAAATAATTATCTGGAACATATTTTTACTATTTTATTTACAAAGTTAAAACTGTTTTTATATGCTCAGTGATTTAAAATTGTTGTAAGTTGGTAACACGCTCATATATTCTGTAGTGTGTGTTGTGGAATAAATATTTCAAGAATAATTTTGCTATGAATAATTTTTTATCTAATTAATTTTTAACTCGTGTTCGCTCAGTGGTTAAAATTCAACAGTTTTAGTTTTATGCACATAAACTTCAACAATGCCTCCGTGGGCCTTTTCTTAAAAAGGCATCTGAAGTTTTCACTTCATGTACTTATATGATAATAATGAAAAAAGCTCTTGTTTATTTTACCGCGAGGTCTAGTTCTAGCAAAAGATTGTCTTGGAAGGTTTTGAGAGCGATTATTGCCCAGCAGAGGGACGTAAGATAGAACAGGCTAATAAAAATCTTTATTAGCGCCTTATAGATATGTCAACGAGACTTTTATGCCTTAGTACCAGGCAAGAGGCAAGTCTTATACGCAATGGCCCTGAGAGAATCTACCGATATTTTTTTCGCGGATTCCTTATTATTTTACTAAATTAAGTTAGGCTAGCCCTTGTAACATCAGCTATCTGCCAGTGAAAGTCCCGTCAAAATTGGTCTTGCCATTTCGGAGATACCGAAGAAGCCGGAACAACCAAGATAGATAGACAAATATGTAAAATAAATACTTTTTTGGTATAACTAAGTTTATATACTCTCATTTGCATTTATTAGTAAACTGTTATTTTGACGTAACAAACAGAGTTGTCAATTTTATTTACTTTTATTTGTGTGTGTATACTCGTAGAAGTCGCATTGCTAGTATTTAAATAAAATAAACGAACAAGTAAGCAGACATAACTGTCTAGTTTCTCAGCAGATCTGCGATAGAGCGCAAGGTGTACATAAACTCGACTGGCGCAAACGGGTTACCATATCCAGTACCTACTGGTCGCGTAGACCACTAGGTACTTGTTCCCATTTTATGCCAACTTAGTACTACATTGTGTTTATTTAAATCAGATAGCTTGATGCCATCGGCACACTCCACTCCCTGATTCTTGAATCAAGATGCGACTATTAAACAATAAAATGTTTGCAGATATTTAAGTGACGGATATGTTTGCATTTTCGAATTCGCTTTTCCCAAATGATCACTTCTTTAAGATCAGTATAACTCATATTAGTGTCTCAAAGCACAACCAATTAACAAATAATTCACATTTCAATATAATACCAGTCTTGCTCTCCCACTACTGGGCAAAAGCCTCTTCTAATGCAGAGAAAACAAGTTCATGCATCAACACGCTGGCTTGAAGCGTATTGGCGATTTCAGAATACAAGGCGCAGTTTTGCACCCTGGTCAAACTCCAAGAGGTATCTATGCTAATGATTCTCGACCCGAATCAATAATAAAATGGGTAGTCTTAAGGAAATCGGTAAGTGTGAGCCAGCCGTATTAAACCGAAAAGTCCTCAAGATATTTTCTTTCATTATGTTAGCGATGGCTTAGACTAAAATAAGAAAGTACATAACAATTTAAAAAGTCACATTTTTAGGAACTTGGACGGACGTGAACTCACATCCTCGTCAATTAGAGGCGATGCCTCAACCACTGGGCCATCGCGAAAAACAAGACCTTAACATCTGTAATTTGGTAACTCCATTGGTTAAACAGAAAGTAATCAAGCATCTTTCTATTGGATTAACTAAAAGGCTCAGTAAAAAAGTAAGTAGGTAAGTAAGTTATCATACCCAAGAAGTTTAGCCTAGATAACAATGTTGTTACAATAATTATATATTTGTATGGCTTTATAATTAACTCATATCCTTCAAACTAAGAGAATCCTCGAAATTAGAGAAAATCTTGAAGGACAGTGCTTTTAGTACGATTGACACATATTAAAATATTTATAATTGAGAATTATTCTCTATGAAACGTATTCTCAACGTAACATATTACCTACACGTTGTATTAATGGCGTAGTTTCTCAAACAACTTCAAGAAGATCGCTAATTACAGTGCATTTGTGATCGAAAGCCTTTTCTAACGCAAAAACTTAATTCCCAAGTTAATGATAGTTAATTGCCCATGCGATGAACTATTGGACGGTAGCCGTGAGACGCAGCGGTTTTTACCTTTGATTGCGATTTCTTAAAAGCGCTGTAGATGCTACATTTAATTGTCACCGCACCGTTTGAGATTATAGATTGCACATTGCTGATTGGCAAGCCGCCCAAATTGATGTCGATGATGATTGGTGGGTCCAAATTCAAATTTTGTAATGGTTTTTGCAATTTTGCAGCCAGTATTTAATTTTAATATTTATTTACGTTTAAAAATGGTTTTATAATAATGATAATAGTAATATTCACATGTAAAAAAGAATAAGAAGGAATCATGGGGCATCAAAAAAATCATCCACTTCGCTATCAACGGGAAATGTGCCCGAAAGGCGGACAGCATTGCCAGAATGAATGGCAATGCTAATTCTTTAGCCAAATAAAAAGCTACTCTAGTTCTAGATTGTATGTTATTAAAAAAAGTTATTCGCTACCGTTACAAGGACCTATGTATTAAGGCATTTGTTTCGGTGTTATCTAGTGTTAGTGAAAACGAGCATTTGTCTGTCTCTTATAAAAAGTAAGAAAAACTTTTTATAAGCCACAAAGGACACACGTGCATATAAAATATAGACTTAAAAAGTACTGGAAATTCTAACGAGAGTACCTATTAGTAGATATTTACCTTCAATTGAGATGTATCCTAGATAATAATATAATAAGTCCATTTAGTCCGTCAGTTAGATTACCAAAAAAATATTGGAAACGTATTTTTTGCTTACTCAAATCAATGAAAAGTGACAAATTTCAAGAGAAGGGGATTGTGACGTTACTTTTACATAGAAAGTGTAACACGGCGTGACGTCACACGAAATTACAACGGACTATATCATCGTCATTTTTTGTTTACGTGATAAAATAAAAAATACATGCATTATTTCAACAGTACAGAGGCTAAATCCGAAACCGTCTAAAAATTAATATCGATATGTATTTGAAACCACACATTCATATCAACGACCTCGTCCAGTCCGAGTGACTTATCACAACAATCAATTTGATTTCTAAAACCTGTCCATTTGTTTAATGGCTCGGCTATAGACAGTGCACCAGCCAAATGTTATCAGCCATTGTCAATCTCTTGGCGTTTCTAAAGTAGCCGTCTGTACCTGTACTTGGTTGTAATTTGTTCCATTTACCCACGGAATTTGGACAGAGATATATGCAGTGATAACCGACTTGACTAATGCATTACCTACGTTTTGATGTGGCATTTTTGTTTTATTTATTACTTCATTTGTCTTTTTTATTATTTTCGTTATTTTGCTCGCGCTTATCTGCGATCTTGATAGTATTTATGCCATGTTGATGGAGACATTAAAAGTTAACATGTGGGAGTTTTTAAAAAGTGAGATATACTTCGGTATAAATTAAATTATGGGGACAGTTTGAGATATCAAAAGTTTCCGAAGTTACTTATCGCAACCAATTTATTTTTGCCGCTTTGAGCATCGGCTAGCTGGCGGCTTTTAATGAAAAAATATGGAAGCAAGAACTAGAACTATTAAAATGGACACTTTGAGAGATACCACTTAAATTATTTGAAAACTTGTGTACATATCATCTAGATAGGTACGTTATAGAGGTCAAATGAAAGAGTTAGAAGAAAAACGAATAAAAACCTATGTTTTGTATGCTTAAACTATGTATTTAAATGTTGTAATGTGTCTAAACTTTGTCTTCAAATATTGTTATATAAGAAAAAAATAAGAAAAAAGAAAGAAGGAAAGAACGAAAAGAAAGCTTTTCTTTCGTTCTTATTTTTTCTTATGTTTAAACTGTGTCCTTTAATATCATCTTCTTACTTTTATCATTATTATTTTGGGTCTTTATTATTGTTTTATTAATAATGTTATTTAGATTTGACCCGTTAAAATTTAAGTTAAATAAATAAATAAACAGGTGTTAGCAATGACACACAAAATCAATTGAAAACTCAAACCTCCAAGACCGATTCAAACCATACAAAATCAGGTGCAAGATTGAACAACTTGAGATAAGGGCTAAGAAAACAGCCGTAAGGGTGGCCTTAGTTAGATGTTATTGACTTGTGCACCGACCAATGAGGTGCGCGGGCGACGGCAGGTGCGCAGACGCACAGAAGTGAAGCGACGAGAAAAAAAGTTAAGCGGAACGTTTATAAATAGCGCCCGATGCATGTTACCCTTTGAAGAGCCTGTTTGCAAGAAAAAAAACGTAATAATTAACTTCGGCCGAGATGGTTTTAATAAAACGAACAGTGTTGCATTGATAACTCGAAACTAAACATATTTAGTATACATATGTTGGAATGTCTTTTGTTTATGCTTGTGACTGCTACAAGATTTGCCTTTAAATGCATTATGTAACATTTTTTTTTTTAGTTTGCTCCACACTCGGAATTTCCCCTGTATTGTGGGTGCATTAACAAAAAATCAAACTCACATACACAAACAGCCAGACCCGGAACAACTACCAAGCTAAATATACAACTATTCAGCTAAATATACAAATATGTGTTCCGTGTGCGCATCGTAACCACGACACAGAGCGCAGCAGTCAATCGGTCAGCCACTGCGCCAATGTTACCGTCGAAAACTATTACATATTCTTTTCTTTTTTTTTCTTGCTTTTTTAAAAAAACGTTACCCCACACTAGGAATTTCTCCTGTATCGTGGGTGCGTTTACAAACATTTAAACTCACAAACACAAACAGCCAGACCCAGAACAACTACCTGTAGGCCATACAAATATTTGTTCCGTGCAGGAATCGAACCTACGACACAGAGTGCAGCAGTCAATCGGTCAGCCATTGCGCCAACGTTACCGTCAAAAACTATTACGTCTATCCTTAACCACATAACTAAAACATCGAGGCAACAAAATAATAACAAGAAGCCAATGAATAAACAACTCTTACAATCTTACCCCACTTGATATGGTTATGTTAATTGTTTTATCAGTAGCGGCATCGTCAAAGCATTTTATGTAGGTATCTTCATTCAGGATCAGTTGCAGGCCAAAATCTTCATTCACCGATTCTTTTTGCTTTAATGGTGTTTACATAATGAAGAATGTTAAATGCAGTGGACGAAAAAATTGGTATAACCAGCGCACCGACTTTTGCATCTTAAAATTTGATAACAGCGAGTCGGGACTGTTAAATGTTGTGACCAATTTTTTTATTCGCAATGATGCGATGAATGATATTGATTTTGTTAATTGCAACAAACATTAATTCGAAAGCATCAACTGCTTTTTTGGGCTAGTGGTAGCGAGCGCTACTGCTGAGAATGAGGTCTGGGTTCGATTCTCGGATCGTTTCAAGGTTTCATTGGGTTTTTTCATTTGGGATCAGTAGCAGACCTGACTCTGGATATTTACCCGGTTGTTAGCAACAGGATCCCACTATTACACATAGCTGGAAAAAATTGGGTGTACTATACTCTTCTGCCCACCCTCTTGGGGATAACGGCGTGTGGTAATACCATTTTTAGCCTCCGGTACATAAAATAGCACAGCCTTTCTACAAGATAGACAAAGGGCGAATCGTACCAGTGGCAATACAAGAAAATCCTGTTATGAACAGGTGCCCAGTGTTTATGATCGTCATATTTTATAACTGGATGTCTGGCCGCGATAAGAGTTGTTGGTTTTAAAAGAAAGGTTCAAGGTTGTATATATACATACTTCAAGGTCTAGTCTGTATTCTCTTAATTAATACTAGACTGACATATAAAAAAAAAGAAAAGTGAGAGAAAAAGTATTGATTTAGTACTGGCTCAGAAACACAATACTTTGTTCAGAGAAAAAAAAAGAAAAAATTGTGTTGGCATTTATAAAAAAAAATATAGCAATAAAAATAATAGTGGTGTGCCTTGCGGCTACACCATATAGGCCAATAGACAATTTGTAGGTGTTATAAAGATTCTTAAGGAAATAACTCGGTAGCAGTTACTCTAGGTTGCTACCGAAATACTCAACGTTATTTAGTGCAGCGGCATTGTAACGTAAAAGAGGTCACTATCAGCTCAATCTCAAAATTGTACACCGTTCATAAACTATCAACTGGTCGTAAAAAACATGAATCGTGAAGTACGAGAAGCATTCCTTGGCCAGTTGCCGACATCCACGACGACTGTCAAACGGCGATAAAAATCTGATTGAAGAAATCGTTGGTATCGGAATTGACCAGCGCATCCAGAAGGCTTCCAGAAGCTATTTGATTAGTAATCAATGTGGCAGTAAAATCATTATTTTGGTATAACTTTTTAGAATGTTTTCCAACACCGCATATTTCAGGAGATCGTAAAAGTAACGCGGCGTGCTTTCCCTTGGTTTATGGGAAACGGTTTAATCCAGAATGCACATAAAATTAAATCAAGTTTTCCAAGTAGGAGGTAACAGTGCTCGAAAGTCGTAAATCATCGAGTGAAATCGTTATTGTTTATAAGCAAGAATCGCGGTATCGATACATTCAATCACTAAGATGTCAATACCATCCCTCCATTCGTATCGATGCCGTTGCTGTAATCTTTAATCGATATATCATTCGTGAGCTGGTTCCTCTGCAGCTGATATTGTTTTCTAATAGGGCCCCATTGTCTTCTCACGGCTGGCATATGTAACCAAACCTCATTGTGTCTGCCTTATTGTTTTCTTGCGTAAGCCAGCTATAAAAAATGAGATGGTTTTTGTTTGACACTTCGTATAGCTAACCAGTAGTATTTTTAGCATTCGGTTGTTATGTTGTATGGCCATATTACAAAGCGGATTTGACACTACATTGTCATACCTACTTACTACCTCGGAAATACCATCTACCACATAGAATCGACGACGATTCAAAATGACAGATGACTTATGGCCGCATGCACTACTTCTGAGTATGAGGTTCTGGGTTAGATCGACGAGACAGTTAGAAGGGTTTCTTGAGTTTTTCAAATATGAATTAATCAGTAGCATCCCGGAGTTTGGATTTGTGCCCGCCATTACATGGGATTTAAACATAACTGGCGATGTGTGGATGTACTAAAAGATGCAGAGGCGTTCTGCTTAACCCTTCGGTAAAAACGGGCGTGACGTTATATACATATATATATATATACATATATATATATATATATTATGTTATATATATATATATATATAACATCGTTTATTATTAATACTGAAACTCCAATGATAATAATAAATCTACCGATCGGCTGACACAACGCGCCCTTTTGTAATCGTGCGTTTTAATTAAAACTGGGATGTTGTCCCATTTTTAATTTAAATCTTTTAATGATAAATTATAACTATTATCGGCAAACTCGAAGGCTTCCCATATAAACTGCAGTTTTAAATAATGTTTGCATCCCGCCAATTTCCTGTGACCCAGCCGATAAGCTGGGGTCCACCTCTTTATTATTTTATAGTCCATAAATAACTTGCAAATTGCTTTCTTAATTAGACGGAGCAACCGGTTCGGGAGTCCGTTCCATTTTACTTACGTATTTCAAGGTTGGTACCTACTTAAAGAATTTTAACAGGCATCGTAATTCAAAAGGATTTGCATTATCTTTGACTTGAACATCGTTGGGTTAAAGTTTAGGAATCCAGTTGGTGCTAGTTTTATTTTCGCATTTCGTATTTATTTAGACGATTAGATTTGATACTAATAACTTATGTTTTATAATTGACCTCATTGATATAGACTTGCAAAGAAGACACAGATAATTTAAACGAATTCACTAATTAAGTATTAGTTAAGTAAGAGTAGAATCATGGGGCCATTATTTTAAAGTCCCATATATTGGGACTCCAGTCTATTGCCATAAAACGGGTAACAATCTAGACTCTAGGCTTTTATCTACTGCGAATTTCCAGATGGAAAAACCTGATAAAACTTAACAGAACCGGGAATCGAACCCAAGACCACATGCTTACCTCACTTGCGACCAATAAACACAACAAAAACTAAACGTCTTAATAACTGCTAACAGACTTTTCGCGTAGGTTTTGACAACTTAACAGTTTCATACTTTTCTCACAAGCTCGGCTTTCACATTTCTAAAGCTGCTCGCCCACGATACAATAAAATTCACACAAAATATCAACAAGTGGGCGTTAATTGCATTAATCTAAGGCAACTCGCACTAAAAACTCCCGTTGTATTTGTTTATGACAATCTGATAGAGAGAACGGTAGCCATGGGAAGGGGTCTTAGTACTCGAGTTTACTGCTGATCTATCAACTGATAGAACAAACCTACTATAGTAAGGGAACACTCAATTTTTAACGTGAATTAATTAAGAGAAGTCTGTGTGGTAACTTGAGAACCTATAAATTCGTTCTGCATTTAATTTTTAATAGTTAAAATTTTGACGTTCGGTTCGATATGCAAAATAGGTTGGGTAACAAGAGTAGACGTTACAAATACGTGTATAAGTAGAAAAGTTTTTATTGCTTTTGTAAACTCGTTAAATCGCTTTGCCGGGAAATGTCGCCGGGAATCTGACCACCTTTACACATTTTACGACATAAAAGGTCCATTAAAGGGTTTTCATAACTAGAGATCCCAAAAGTCCAGCAACAAAATTGGCTGAAAAATCTAATTAAGAATTGATGAGTTTACTTAATAACCCGACTTTGAGAAAATAAACGGCTTCCTGGTACTAATTGCTTTTAAACAAAAGGCCAGTCTTGTAATCAAAAAGAGTAATATTACAAATAAGGTGGAAATTCAAGGAAAAGTCGTTACAAAGAAAAATATGATAAAAGATAAGGGCGGGGTGTTAACGTCGACGGTGTGCTGGTTTATTTTATTTGAAACTTTTTAGCGAGAAAAATATCTTGTTCAAACAAGTTACCTAAGATTACATCTTTTGTAAGTCTAGGTTTTCTACCTTTGGCTAAAATATTCCAGTAAAAAATACTCTCAAATAAAAAGCCTTTGAAAAAATTTGTTTCTCAATGATTATCACCTGCCTGACGATATCCGAAAGACTGCAGGCAGATGGTGGATGCGGCAAGCTGAAGACAGGGCGCTATGGCGCTCATTGGGAGAGGGCTATGTCCAGCAGTGGACTAATATAGCCTGATGATGATCACCTGCCTAGTCTTTTTTCAACAATATTGGGATCGGCTTCCAGTCAAACTAATATCTACATAGAGTGACGGCCTATTTAAACTTTACGTACCTATCGCAGGTATTACCCGGTAACGGAGTTGCCGTCTAGTCGTCCTGTGCGACTCTTCCTATTTAGCTGTTAGCCCTTTAGGATCCCTCAATGTTCTTAAAAAATAATTTTGGTAAGTCATCATTATCATCATCATTTTAGCCAAAATACGTTCACTACTGCATATAGGCCACCCCCAAAAATTTCCACAAAGATTGGTCCTGCGCGGCATCATCCATCGGTTTCCTGCGACCTTAACTAGATCGCTGGTCCACCCATGCTGGTCTTCCGTCTTCCGGTACGCGGTCGCCATACTTGAACCTAAAGAAGAGCCGTCCTATATTGTCGTTTAATGATGATGAAGATGATGAGGGGGATGAATCATAATACTAGAATTAATACTAGAATTAACCCCAAGCTAAGCAGAGCTTGTGTTATGGGTACTAGATGACTGATATACTTAAATACAATACATTACGTAGATTACGATATACATTACGTTATTATACATAGCAAATACCCAGAACACCCGGAACAAATCTTTGTAGATCGTACAAACATTTGTCCCAGAGCGGGAATCGAACCCGCAACCTCCTGCGTCGCAGGCGGACTTTCGCCCGCCGCGCCACATCGGTCGTCAAGTCAAGTCATCGGTGGTCATTTCCATTAATCCAGTCTTTGTTATCACCTGCATCTTAAAGCTGAGAAATGGCTGCAACGCATACCATACGCACGTTCGAGATTATTTCCCGTCTCACCGTTTTAATTCCATGAACAATTTATTATGAGTGGCGTCCACTTCAATATACATTCGGGACGGCTCACCTTTTTATCGGTGCATCGGTTTTTGCCGAGTATCGTCGTACCTACCGACAATACGCGGCGCGTGACAGCCCGCGGGTGCGCTTTGCGCCTATCTCATCCCAACTACTACAAAAAGAAAAAGAGAACACGACAATCTTATACCAACTTTAGAAACAACATCTTAAAGTCGAAATTACTTTGGCGAGATCTCAAGAAACTATAAACGTTAAAACGTAAAATCGTTCCGGATTACAGACACAAATTGAACCTTATCGCGTTAGGTTTAGACGGTATTTGAGATGATGGGTCGTTTTAAGGATTTGTTGTCGTGTGACGAAATGATCGGGCGCTTGGATATAATAAAACGACACAATGGAACGGTCAATGTGTCTCGTGCCACTATTTCTGTACGTTTCAAAGTCAGGCATTTTTTGTAGGTGTGTCGGGGTATTTTTTGAGTTGGTCGAAATCACGTACCGTGATTCACAATACAGTGGAATGAGCGCCCAGCGGACGTTTTATTATTCACTATGATGTCAGTACACTGACCCGTATTCGTACTGAACAGTTTCATATTCACAATTTCTGTTCATGTTTGCCTCGTTGAGGTCGTCATGAGGTCCTGGGTTTTAATTCTCGGGTCGAGTATAATTGTTGTTGAGGTTCTCAATTAAGATTTAATGAGTTTTTTTATGGGACAAGCCCGCCACTCTATTCCCAAACCACTGCAACACCTGTAAACCAGAATCACCAGTGGCGATCACCAGAAAAGCGTTGAGACAATGAAGCCCTACGAGTCTCGGAGAAATGATTCGACTGTCTTGGATCCGAAATTAAACAAAAAAGCAGCGGAGGAGTTTGAAAAATACATAATTTCCACTGTATTATTGTAATAGATTTAATCCTAATGATTAATCTTATGGATTTAATGAGTATCATCCCGGAGTTTGGATTTGTGCCCGGTTGATGGTTGTAGGCTAGTCCTTAGTACATGGAATGTACGAGTACTATTCGTATCCACACCTCTGCCTAACCCTTTGGGGAATGCAAGCGCTATGTTATGTGTTTTTCTCACCTCATCAGTACATGGAACTTGTTTACGTGATATCTGCTGCCAGGCTTTATAATTTACAATTCTGTTACAGCACCCTGCAGAAATATATTTTTTTTCAGAAGGAGCTCGTGGCAGTATGAACTGCAGCACAGATCGTTCGAAGATTGAGGTAAGCTGGCCGATTTTGGACCTAGGATGAGTAGTCATCCAGTACACCCCTCCGTGCCTCGAAAACCACGATAAGCCGATGGTCCAGTCCCTCATTTGTAGATCTGCGGCACTCGTTAAGTGTAGTCAGAAGCCTGAAAGTCTTACCCAAAGGGTATCGTGTTACCCAGTCACCTGGGTTGTGGAGTTCGAACAAGCTGATGCTCTCCGTAAAATACTGGTATTCAGCTGCATACGGTAACCCCAAAATGTATGGAAAGAATCAGCCAATAATTTTGTGAAATCAGAAAAATGTCTTCAGCATGTTTATTAAAGCGGAGCTGCTTAACTTTAACCAGACCATAGTAGCTTCGTTATCTAATTAAAAAAATTCCGTATTAACGAAAAAAAATCTTCCAAAAAAATTCACAGCGCCTAAATTAACTCCGTTGATCCGTTCCTATACCTCATCTTCAAAATTTAATATAAGGCACGATAAAGCAAGGAGTTTCATTATTAAAGATTTAATTAAAATTCCAGTATATTGGTACGTACTAGTGGTTACCAGTGCCGGAATAAACCAGCGTGGGGCCTGTTGCGAATTCTACTAAAGGCCCCCAATTAGTAGAATGTGGTTAGTTTTAAGGTTCTTAAGTAGTGAGACAAGCCCGAATATCGCAAGACTGGAACCCTGAGATAGCTAGACGGGGTCGCAGCAGACCGAAGGGAAGGGCGGGACGAGTTGGATGGCTTCCTGGCGAATTGGCGAGAAGAAGAAAACCATCGAGAAAAGTGGAAGGAATAGGGAGGGGGGGGGGGGGTGGCCTTTGCCCAGTAGTGCGACGAGCTAACAAAAACAGAGATAAAACATTTCTTTCAGAAAATAGGGAGTGATTGATTTTTCACCTACTAACTATAGTAAAAGGTGACGCGGAGTTCTATTTCTATTGCATCTTAGAAAAATTACAAACTAACCCGCTGAAAAGCGAGAAATACAAACTGTTTATATATAATATTCCATTGGCTTTATACTCAAGTTACGGTACCTATAGGTTAGGTAGCTAATCCGGCCCTGGTTGGTACCTGCTGCATAGTTACGAGTATCTTCATTATAACGAGCGGTTTCACTAATAGAAACTTGGTAGAAAGGTATATTACATTCAGTGAGGTTTTCAATATTAATAAGGGACGTCCATTCATTACGTGAGGTGCTTTTTTTTAATTTTGACCTGTCCCTCGTCCATACTGCGATTTAGTGAGTTGTTTTAGGAACTCACTTGATTTTTACCCAATAATTTTAAGTAGACCGTATGAGATTATCTGTTCGGGCAAAATGGGACACCCAAAGTAGCATTCAAGATCGGCAACTACACTATACCTAGCAATATAAATGATAAATAAGTAACGTAAAAAAGCAAGTAAATGCATGTAACTTTTGACATCACCAATGACGATCTAAAAGCACATTTTTAATGTGCAAAATGCAAAACTTAACTTCAGAGTTCAAAAAACTGAATTCAATTGCAAATGTTTATCATAATAATTATCTTGAACTCCTATCCAAGTTCTTCCAAGTCCCCAGTGAGTTGTAGATGAAGATTTATTATAAAGAATTTCTCATGGCTGTGCTGGACAGTAGAAACGTTGCTAGGACAGTTTCACTCCCAATCGAGATGAAATTTGCATTTTGCGTGCTGAAGTCGCCGCGGGCTGGCTGGTTTAAATAGAGCGCCGATAGCGTGTGGCGCAAGTGTGGTGAACATTAAATGTGGAGGTTTATGTACTGTGGGGATTTTGCTGTAGTTCGTTACTTCAGCCGAAAGACGTAGGCCTCCCCAAAAGATTTGCACAACGATAATTAATATTCATATTCATTAATTTGCGTTCCACAACGTAAAATAAGATGTCAATAAAAGGCTTAAAGCTAAGAGCCGTTGTAGACCCTGATAGGGCACAGCATAGATTAAGTAGGAGAGAGGATGAAGAACACTGTGTGTTTAACACGTTGAACGCCAAATGACCGACAAACAATACATTTTCTATTGTGTCTCGTTGTTTGGCAGTTAAAGTGTTACTGCAATATTTTACCATAAGATAAGTAGTTAGTAATTATAATGCTTTATTATTACGGAATTTAAATATGGTAATTGTTTTATAAATTATGGACGTTTATTTATAATAGTAGTAACAGTAACAACCATTTAATTTTTAATTATTCAGTATTGTTTTGTTTTTATTTATTACGTAAGTAGAAGGTGTGGTATAAATTTATTGGATCGTTCCTGCGCTGCCCTCATCCATCAGCTTCCTGAGATCTTCAGAAGATCATTAGTCTACCTGTATGGGTCTTATCCAGGCTGCGACTTCCGATACATAATACTGAAATAGGATGAAGTATATAAGGGGTAAAAATAGGACCTCAAAAATAGGAATCCATGGTGGATTCAAATGACAGCAGTTCTTAAAGCTTAGGAGCCTTCTTGACCTCGCACAGGTCCTATATTTTTTTGTTCAAATCTCAAACCGGTGGGTTATGAGACGCATGTTCTCCTCTAACTGCTTCCTTTCTTGAGTCTCCGGGTTGGAGTAATCCGATCTCACGATGGACTTAATATATCGGTTTATTACTTAACACTAGCGGCATTATTATTTATTTAATACTCACGAGATGATTGAATAATAAAAAAAATCATTACTTGCCTAGCCTTTTCCCAACTATGATAAGATTGATATCCAGTCTATCTGGATACTGCTGAATTCCAGTGTTTTACATGGAGCCCCCACCTGACCGTCACAACCTAGTAAGTGGGCAACACGATGGTCTAGTTTGGAGACTGGCTGTCATACTGTCGGGCTTCTATTCGCAACGACAGCTAAAAATCTACCAATGATAGCCGTTACCAACGGCTTAACGTGCTTTCTGAGACACGGAAAGAAACAAGAGAAAATCCACACACTTACATAAAACAAGGTTATTCTCACGTATTGTTACGAACGATAAAAACTCATTCCTCGGTATAAATATTAGACAGTTGGGTTGACTGTCCTAGAGGGCCTAGATAAAGTGGGATTCTGTCAGCGATAGCCCATAGTCTGTCAACCAATGGCTGGTCATTAAAAAACCACGTGATAATCCGGTGGCGTCTGTCAATCTCATTTTGGAATTCTCGACAACCGCTATGGCTGATAGAATGTCACATTGTCTCGCCCCGCACATCTACTTGCCCTAACTAAAATGTAGGTACTCCAAAAGAAGCTTATAGCGCTTATAATCTTATTTAATCTTAGATTCAACAGTACTATGTAAAAAAACAAATGATTAAATAAATAGTTCTTTTTTTTTCAATAAAAACAGAATCTAATTTAAGTCCATAAACATTAAATTAACAGCCCAGAACAAAGAATAACTTGCACAATATCACAATACACAGAGAACGTGGCATCACAGTCGGTCTATCAGAATATCAGCACTGCGGTATTTCTTTGTTTTTAAATATCGCAGTATTATGCTGAGATAGGGGGCCTTTTTGGCCTGGCACAAGTTCAGTATCTTTTTTGGTGATTTTATTTAGTTATATTCGTTTCTTTTATTCGTTTGTATTTCCTGTGATTGACAAAAATGAATGTTTTTCTTCATTTCTCTGTCTCATACTCGTAAGTCACATACAATTTTAGCAATAGCCATCGATGCACTTTAGAACGAAGCGCACTTTTCAACACTAAGGATAAACTATTCAAAACTAAATCCGCTACATCTTATAGCTTGCACCGCCGATCAGCATGTAACAGCTGCTCTACCTACCACTATCGAGTCATAGAACACCTTTCTAATGGTAATAGAAATTCTCGGACGGCAGACAATGTGCCTAGATTCAAATAGCACGTAGTAGTTAGCACTAACTTCCAATTTATAGAGTTAACCACTAACTATCCGGTACGGATTTCCATATTAAATTTAGCGTCCAGAAAGTACTTTAGCAGGTGGATGTTTTTGTATGTTTATATCGCCTCGTTGGTCTAGTGGTTGCAAACGCGACTGCTGAGCATGAGGTCCTGGGTTCGATTCGCAGGTCGAGCAATGTGATATTGGGATTTTGCGTTAGGAATTTCTCTTTTCCGGAGCCTGGATGTGTGCCCGGTTGATGGTAATACGCTATTAAATGGGACTTAAAAAAGAAACATAACTGGTGAAATTTGGGTGTACTGTATGTATACCTCTTCCCAACCCTTTAGGGAATACAAGCGTTATATTAAGTTTTGTTTATATCGCTTTGTTCGATTTAAATTACTATCTTACCTAACTTGATGATTTTCAAAATTATTATTTTGTACGAAACGGTGTAATCTCGAGTTGTTCCCACTGTCACCAAGTCAGGATCTAATGATAGGATCCTGGAGAAATCGAAGGAACTTTTCAAATATTAAAGCACACGTGTAGCTAATTGGGTAAGTACCATTTGGGGAACTGGAATTAATGATGAAGACCACAGGTGGCCACCGGAACTACGGAATAATAATTATTTCACGGGTTGCGATTCGATTACTTTAATTTGGTTGCAAGGCCATTTATGATCGTGACAATGCATATGGTGAAGTAGATGGTGAAGACCTGACGATGGTGCAGAGATGACCAAGAGATTTTGTCAACAATTAACGTCCCTGCATCAGGGTAAGCAATATTCTGTTAAAGGTGATGAGAAGTTCACATTAAACGATTGCATCTTAGATAAGTTCCAACCTGCTAACTACAAACGATTTTTACAAAAAAACACTACCGATTCCAAAAAAAAATATATTAAGGTGTGAAATAACTTTTAGTTCCGGAAGTCGGTGGCATAAAATTAATCAAATGAAACAACCAAAGCCACTGACTACCGAAACTAAAGTTATTTTACACCTTTTAGTGTTTTTTTTAAGCTTATGGCGTACTTAAGGTAGTGCGTTCTAAGAATTAGCAACGTCACAAATAGCTGTAGAATACTTCGCTGTTTTGATTATTTTTTAATGTTACCTTACTAAATTGCACATATATCTCTGTAGCATACTAAGATATTGATAATGATTTGCGAAAATTGTAACCACAGCACTAAATATTTGTAAAAAGCATTTGGAAAGTTTTCAAATGCTGTATACCGAATAGTATCTTTGACTGTAGTACATGACTAAAAACACAAGACAATAAACAACAAACCTGACTCCTCTCAACAACAAACTCATCAAAATTCGCGTCCAATCTTCAAACGCATAAAATTACATGAACCGTCCTCGATTCCCAAATATAGTTAGTTTCACGTACAATGCAATCCCTGGTCTGAATCCAGTGGAAATAAATCAACACGGTAGGTATGAGCGTAGACGAAATTTGTTCACTCACACATTCGTCATACCGATTTATGGACGAGGAGTTCTCGAGGACGTAAATCAAATGGAAAAATTTCCCGATTAGTAAACTAACTGTAAGCAATTTAAGGTGAGAATAGTGTGCAAGGGATTACTTATTTGTCTTCTTTGATTGTTACATAAAGGCAGAAAGGGACATCGACGTTCAAACTGATACCGTGAGTTCAGTACACTTTTTCCACATTTTTACGTTTTTTCTGAGTTTTTTACTTATTGCAAAATTCATGAAAACATCATCATTTCTATCTAAGCGAACGAACATTTCATTATTCTTTATTTCTTAAAGTTAAACAATGATAAAACTATTAATACATGATAAAATAAAATAAATAATCACAGGGCATCGAACAATTCATCGCTGTCAACGGAAAAAGTGCCCAGAAAGCTGGCCCAGAAAACTGCCACGTTGAATAGCAACACTGATTCTTGGGCCAAAAAAAAGGCCAGCCCTCTGACGTGAAGAGTCGACCAAACGTTTCGCGATGTCTTATTAATGTATTGTATTAAGTATATCAGTCATCTAGCACCCATAACCCTGCTTAACTTGGGGCTAGATGATGCTGTGTGGATTGTCCAGCATTATTTATTTATTATTTATTTATTTCTTTATAAAATTAATATGTTATGTCGTGTATGTTGTCTCTCATTCCAAACTTCATTGGGTTAGGTTGAAATCGTGATGTTTTACACATTAAAAACAACATAAAAAATAGAAATTAGGAAAATCCGTTGAAAAATTTCAACTCTGAGGGGTCCAGAAGTATGTACTGAACTTATAGAATTCGGTCGTGAGTGGATGTTCCTTCCAACCTGTGAAGATCGTACAACATTAATGTTGATACCTATAACCTCATTACAAGCACACTATCTAGTTTTAATCATCCCCTCGTAATGTCGAGCATTAATATGGCGGGCGTTTTTTTCAAACTCTCAATTCGAAGTTACTTCTGCTAAGCTGTCAAAACGTTAAATCTCACTATATCTAAGGTGACGGTATAATAAAACCCAATAAACTTGATAAATTACTTTTTTAAATTGCTTGAAAATAAGAAAAACATTCATCGACATGACCAGATTATCTTCTCTTTGTGTCCCACTTCGTCAAAACGGCACGAAACCGGTAATTTAACACTCTTTTAATGATAAAACAGCTTGATACATTCACAATCTTATAAAACAGATCTTAACAATACCTCACATAAATTACTGGACTGCAATGCGTCAGGATAAATTTGGCCGAATGGGCTGAAGGCTGGCAACAATAAATTTAAGACCTTCCTGCTTTGTGTGAAGGTGGCAGCACCCGCAAGTGTAACGTGGTTGGGACACCTTGGCGCAAGTTCCTCACGTAGGCGACGAATACGGAATACGAAATTGCACTTGGCAGTTTGACCAGAGATAATGACTGTGGTTATGGAGAGAAGACACGTTGCCACAAATTCATGACTGTGTAGGTAAGGAGATGATGGATATGAGTGCTCATATCAGTATAGAAATCTGTGTGTGTGCTAACAGGAAAAAGATCAAAGTGAGATTAGTGAACTGAAAACCAGATCCAATGGTCACTCACCCAAGGATGGTGCTAGACATATTTCTAGAATATTTATTTAAATCCCTTTACTGCGTGTCTCATGTTATGGGCCTAATAAGAAGGCTCAAGGTCACCCAAAGGGCGATGGAGCGTGCTATGCTCGGAGTTTCCCTGCGTGATCGAATCAGAAATGAGGAGATCCGCAGGAGAACTAAAGTAACCGACATAGCACACAGAATCGCCAAACTTAAGTGGCAATGGGCGGGGCACATAGCTCGTAGTACAGATGGCCGTTGGGGCAAGAAAGTTCTCGAGTGGCGACCGCGCGCCGGAAGACGCAGTGTAGGCAGGCCTCCCACACGGTGGACCGAGGACCTGGTGAAAGTCGCGGGAAGGGCATGGATGCGGAAGGCGCAGGACCGGTCATTGTGGAAATCCTTGGGGGAGGCCTTTGTCCAGCAGTGGACGTCTTTCGGCTGAAATGACTGCGTGTCTCAATTAAGGCAAATTTGATGGAAAGCAATTGAATATATATAATTGTTAAATAACAAGTCCTGTAATCCACCGGCCACCGCAGGAGACGCCCTGGGCGTCGGGAGTCGCAAGCAGACTCCCGGCCACCATAGGCGCAGGCTTGCGGGCGACGAACACTGGGTAGTTCGCCATCCCCTCAGAGACCAGGCCCGAGTCAACGGCTCGTCGTGTTCCGCGCGGGCCTCAAGGAGCCGTATCAGCAGAAAGGGCGGAGCCCGATAGGGGGTCGAAGCCTGCCGGGGTTGCGGGATGTTCGAAAGAGTTACCGTGACCCCGGAACGTAAAGGGCAAGGACGGAAAATGGATGGATTTTAGCCAGTAAAAGTCTGACACGCACTCCCGTTCCACCTATAACGGGAGAAGTCATTGGAGCTTAGGAAGTGAAACTTTTTCAAAACAATAAAAAAATAATCTCACATTTTCACTATTTATTTATTTGAATTTGTCCAAGTCCATTTATTATATCCCTTGTTATCATTAAAATATTTCTATATAATTCACTCCTCAATTTAAGTAAACACGCATGGCGCCATGACGGTCCAAAGGGACAGAAAATGAGACGATTTTTTTCAAGATGGCGTCGGAAAATGTGTAGATTTTTTTAAACATTGCTATGAGATTTCTCCCATACGTCGATAAAGAAGTTTCACTTCAACAAGAATGATTTCTTGCATTTATTAATCACCAACTAAACAAAAAACCACGTTCTTATTTAATTATTAATACAAACTAAACTTAAATTGGAGAAATTACATCTCGTTCTGACAGATACCTCGAGAAAAGGACGGCGACAGTTATGTACTAAGTTAGAGATGTCAAATTATCTTATGGAGCTTAACCATATTTTTGGTTCATGGCTTTTAAATGTAACTATTGACAGCTCTTATAAATTTCCGTCACTTTCTTGTTTTATAAGAGAAAATAAGATAAAGTAGTCTTAATTTAATTTAGCTTGTCAACAAAGGGATCGGCACCATTGTAGTCGACATAGTCAGAAAGTCTTAGAAAACCACCACGTAAGTGGGTACTTTACTTATTTACCACATTAAAAAACAAAAGCTCTTATGCCCGGTTGCTGAGGTACTTTTATCGGTAGTTTATCTATTCGTTAGCACTATTAGTTTGATAACTTACGAAACTGGGTTTCTGAACAACACAATGTACGATAAACTCCGTTTAAACTTATGTTAACTTAACTTACCAATCTGTGCCGTTTATCGGTTCCATAACTTTATTTGACGTTTCACTTGTAAATTTTTAGGTTATAACGTATTATTTTTTAAATAAATAGCCAGTGAAGGTTAAGTTAATAGATATTTTATCGAAGGACTAAATGACTGGTGACCCGTAGCACAGGCATTATATGCCTATTTCGGGCACCAGTGTCTCATAAATGTTTATCTTGTTTTTAGGATTACATAGTTCATGTTCAATGTAACGTCTGTGATGACAAATAAACATGTTTTCATTTATTTTAATCTCGTAACCCTACACATTCAAACTCAGAACTTATACTAATATGATCTGTATTCTTCTTTAAAAATAGAATATTCGTATGAAACTTGCACTAAACTTTTGACAGCCAACTGTCATTTGTCAAAAGAAAAACAACTTGTAATGTTGATAGTAGATCTAATGGTACCTTCACTGCTCCCTTATCTGATTCGATGCAGTGCTGGTCACGTAGAAAGTAGTACCAGCAACATATTAACAGTTAATATCGTACTTTCACCAGTGATAGCGGTCAGTTGAGTTCGCACTTTATAGTCGATAGGTGAGTTATTAGACGGGAGTGCTAAAACACAGTTTTCCCCGTTCCTCGAGTACGTGTTGAGAAATCAGGCACAGTCTGATATTCTAAAGTTATTTTCTCTTGTGTCGATAGTATTTTATGGAATACTCTTTGCCCATAAACAAATACATACAGGTATAAATAATAAATAATGCTGGACAATCCACACAACATCATCTAGCCCCAAGCTAAGCAGAGCTTGTGTTATGGGTACTAGATTACTGATATACTTAATACATTACATAGATAGATATTTTTTATTACACATAGCAAATACCCAGAACACCCAGAACAAATCTTTGTAGATCGTACAAACATTTGTCCCAGGGCGGGAATCGAACCCGCAACCTCCTGCGTCGCAGGCGTACCATCGCCCGCCGCGCCACATCGGTCGTCAAAAACTAATAATAGTATAATAAAAGAACAAATACATATACTACGAGTATAATATGTGTTTTTTTTTAAGGATCACCAACAAAATCTATTAATACTTGCTCGGTAACACTATCCTGTAATGGACACTCGATTATACGTAAACACAGCTTACACATTGTCGATCTACCATGCTCTGAATATACGAGTAGGTATACTGGACCTCACGTTCAGCAGTCGCGCTTGTAACCACAAAACTGCTTGCTTATTATATGTACTTGACAATGTTTTTTTTAATAAATAAATAATAAATAAATATTGCTGGACAATCCACACAGCATCATCTAGCCCCAAGTTAAGCAGAGCTTGTGTTATGGGTACTAGATGACTGATATACTTAATACAATACATTACATAGATATATATTTTTTATTATACATAGGAAATACCCAGAACACCCGGAACAAATATTTGTAGATCGTACAAACATTTGTCCCAAGGCGGGAATCGAACCCGCAACCTCTTGCGTCGCAGGCGGACCTTCGCCCGCCGCGCCACAACGGTCGTCGAATGTTACCAGAAAAGTATGATGAACGCTCATAGGTAACAGAATATAAATCTGTAAGTGTGCCATTAAGGTAGAATTCAAAATGGGATTCAGAATAGAACTGGAATCCAGAACCAGCCTAGGGTTGCAGAAAAGTTAGGAGCAGTAGACATAATTCTAGACAAAGATTGTGCCTTTTACAGCTAGCCTTGACTCAGTCATATTTTGTTCTAGACCATTGAACTGTTAAATAACAAGCACGGTAATCATCTCATTACTGTGTTGGAACTTTGTATAAAACTTGAAAGAAAAACAGAAATAATTCCTTGAATTTATTAATTACAAACTAAATAAAACTTCCACGTGCTTATTGAAATTAATTGCTGAAAAAATCATAGTTACATATCAGAGTCATTTTCTCGCCAGTAAAGTTTTCAAATAGAGCTGTCCATGTAGTCATCGTAGCAGTCAGTCAATCTTAGAAGACAACGTAAGTGGGCTCAGTAGCGACACCACAGATGTTGTCCCTGGCTGATATGTACATGTACCCGCCGATACCCCACTGCGTGCCCCAAGAGTTCTTCAGGATCCAGAAAGTGTCACCATCGCGCTCACCGTACCCAACCAAGGCAACTTCGTGGTTCAGATGTAGCTGATTACTGGAATTGCAAGTTATCAATCATTAAAATAAAGTTATACTTTAATATGAACATCAAAATCTGTGTGTTTATAACTCTAACTGCACCAATTATTTTACGATAAGATTTAACCAAAATCATTTCAAGTAGCTTCATGTAAAATATCAGTATTTAGGTGAATCCAGTTAGACTCGAAGCCGAACCCAAAATATTTGGGTTAAAGCTACGCAGATTATAATGATGAAGGGGTTGAACAGTCTACTCTAAAAAAACATGCCATTCAACGTATCTGCTGCTGCATATATCGCAACCTGTAACTATCTTTTTCTTAGTTACAGGTTGCGATATATGCAGCAGCAACCTCTGATCCGCATAAATAGGGTCAAACACTACAAATACGGGCAGCGGTTCGTCTAAGAAATTCTTGAAAGACTTACCATTCAGTATCGTAGAAAATGCCAGATGAGTATTTGGAGAACTCTCGAGTGACATGGACTGACACGGACAAGGGTCCGTGGTTGACTAGTGCCACCTAGAAAGTAAATTTTCAGTTAATTCAGAGTGACTTTTCAGTTTGTTAAAACAAGGCACACCAAGGCCGCCGCACTATTCCCAAACCATTGCAACTCCTGAAAACCAGAATCAGCCGTGGTGACCACCAGAAAAGCGTCGAAACAATGAAGCCCGAAGAGTTCCGGAGAAACGATTCAACTGTCTTGGATCCCGCAATGAAATTAATCAGAAAAGAACAGCGGAGGAGTTAGAAAATACATACTTTCCATTTCCATGTTCAAGCAGGAGACAGAATAGAGCTAGGCCAATAGGCGCAAAGGATCGTTTACAACCGGGTTAAGCCCAGTTGCCTAACACCACGGATTAAAATTAACTCTGATATTAATGGGTCCTAAATTTTGAGTTACATTTGATTTCAAAAGTAGGAACGCACGGAAATTTGATCGAGTTTCCACAAGGTAGTAAACAACTCCGAATGCAACGTGCACACTATCTAACATTATATTGCGATCATTCTGCCAAAAAGTACACTCCTATAAGACACGATAAGCAGATTTATTCTCGATAATGTCAAATTATATATCATACAAACTTAACCCAAGTTAAGTCATTACAAGTTTACAACCCTGGTCTAGCCGAGCAATAATATTATAACCCACTGGTTGGCTCAACTTTTAGTTGAGGTTTCAAATTCAAAACGCATTATTGTTTTGAATTAAGAACCTCAATATAGACAACACATTAGTGATCAAACACATCATATTTTGAATTCAAAAACCGAAAAGAACTCTTTTGTAAATCAAATTGCTCTTTAAAATATCACACAATGTGTGAAAAGTAGGGTATTCTCTTTGAGCGAAAGGTGTCTATGTCTTGGGTTAGCTTGAATACTGCCTTCAGGCCCTTACGAGCGAACATTCGTTACGTTCTCGATTCAATATAGCGCCCGTGCTATAAGTTAAAATCTTTCTTACCTTCAAAGCTCCAACGCTTAGTCGTGTGACATCGGTGTATCCGCGAATCGGGAAAGTCTTCGTCATGTTCATAATGTTGCATTCTCCGTCCTGTAGAAGTAAAAAAAGTGTTAATTTTCGTAACTAAATTGTTTGACAACGTATAGCTATAGATGAATTTAATCATGATCATCATCTGCATAGCCTTTTCCCAAATATGTTGGAGTCGGCTTCCAGTCTAACCGGATGCAGCTAAATACCAGTGTTTTACATGGAGCGACTGCCTATCTGTCCTCCGCAATCCAATTACTGGGCAACACGAATAACGGCTGGATTTAATATTGTTTATTAAATACTTCAGACTATTAGAGTATAATACAAAATAGTATGTCTACTGCCTCGTCACAGCAGGATGTACCTACCTTGTTATTGTATGAGCCATATTCTGCTTCAGTCGGCAGGCCATACTCAGTCATCCACTCGTAGGCAGCGTTGTCAGTACCGCCATTGCAGCCCGCGGAACCGAATCTGTACATTGCCAGCATTTAAATTAGTTGAAACAGAGCATGCCAAAAAGTTTATTATGATTATGATTTTATCATGATTTGAAAGCAAAAAAGATATCCCAAAAAAAGGGAATTCAAATTAAGATCATTTAAGATACATACGCCCAAGCGCAATCCAAAACGGCTTGGTTGCTAAGAGCCATCAGCTTGCCTCCGTTGGTCCTCGCCAGCGCTCCTTCTACAGCGGCAGTCGTTCCGAAGGTCCAACAAGAACCACATTCTTCTTGATCTGATGGAAAAGATGACAGGAACCTATTTATTTTACCATCAGCTAATAAAGATGTGAAATAAAGGTCTTTTTAGAATTCTGCAGTAAGAGTCCAGGTCGCATAGCAAATGCTCCTGCCACCACCTAGATGCCAGCTGTTTAAGTGCCCAATAGCTTGGCGCGTGACGTTGGGAAGAATCCAAATAAAATAAACATGTGTTCAAAACTCTTGCCCCATCCCATTTTCCTAGCACGGCAGATGGTGTTGGAGCATCAGAGATTTAACGAGTGTCTCTAAATATCTTTTAGTTACCTCATTAGATAACTAGTTTTTAGGGATTCGTGTTTTAACTTTTTTTCTCCTGACCTATTAAAACTCAACATTAAAGATTCATGAAAATCCATCCACTTTAGACTTAGTTCCACTTTTTTGGCTAATAGGCATAAATATCACTCTTGACTACTTCATAACATCTATGTTTGCTGAATCAATTTATAAGTTCACTTACTTTTAACGTTTGATACAAGACCCAAAAGCCTCAAGTCATATTCCGTCGGCATATCGTTTGAGATATCAGCCAGTTTGTCTTCATCGTATGGGAAGGGGATGGTTCCAACTTTTCCTTCTGGGCGCCTCATCAGACCCATGTAACTGTTCATTTCTTCGGCAGTCTTATCAGCGAATTGGTTGATGGCAAGTTTGTAACCCTTGTTCTGACGGTTGGTCTGGATTATTTCCCTAAAAAGGTAATTAAATTATAAGAATCAAGTTGGTAGTATTAAAAGAATCTTATGACTTGTAAAATTACTTGGGATCCATTTTATGTTAATTACCCCATACAATTATTAATATATAAAGAAGAAAATAAAATAAATAATCACAGGGCATGAAAAAATTAATCCGCATCGCTGTCAACGGGAAAAGTGGCTGGCAGTATTGCCACGTTGAATGGCAATGCTGATTCTTTGGCCAAATAATAGGCCAGCCCTCTGATCACGTGAAGAGTCGACCAAACGCTGCGCGATTTCTGTAGTAACTAAATGGGCACAAGGACCCCAAACGGCTAAAACATATAACTTCCAGTTAGGTTCTTGTATTTTCGCCGTTTGAGGTTTTCTGCACCTGCAGCAGCCGCACCTGCAGCAGCCGCACCTGTACAGTCCACCGTACTAGGAAGATGGGATGGCGCAAGGGCGTCTTCCAAGGTATTATGGTCATTCCATATGCTCTGTTACCATCGTCTCGTGCCACTGGGTTCTAAAATAGCTGGTACCCCGGTGGCAAGAGCACGACGGATGATGTCATTAACACTGGCGTGACGGGCTATACCACCTGCGCTTTTACTGCCTGATAGGCCATACTAATACACACCTCATACTGTTCTTGAAGATACTCTTCCTCATTTCATGCTCTTCGGCATCGGAGAACTCTCTGTTATAGGTCTTTTTGAATCTGAAAATTAAATTTTCATTATATCATGCTGGTTTCTAAGAAATTTTAGCAATATTTTAAGCTGTTTTTTGAGAAAAAAATGTTCACATACGATTTGAAAACATGATCGACATGTTTATCATTGTCAGCATCAACGAACAACAAATGCTTGGTAACACCTTCACTGTCTAATGTGTGAGTTATGGGTTCAGTATCACAGCCATCTGTAAAAAAAAATAAAGTCTCATAGTAATTTCAATAAAAAAAATAACTTTCTGTCAATCTATCTATAAAAATATCTATCTATGTCATTTATTGTATTAAGTATATCAGTCATCTAGTACCCATAAAACAAGCTCTAATTAGCTTGGGGCTAGACGATGCTGTGTGGATTGTCCAGCAGTATTTATTTATTTAAATTTGAAATGTAAATTCCTATATGAAATAACTCAAAAAAAATATAATTACAATCTTCAACATCGAAGACACTACGGAAAGAGAAGTCCTTGTCGTAATCGTAGAAGTCCCAAATCTCGTGCTTGCCCTTCGATCCCAACCACGAGTTGAATTCCAATACTTCGTATCTGAGAAATTGTTAAAAATAGATATTAAACTGTAGCGACATCTATCTCGCCACATACGAACTAAATCTGACGTATCCTACATCGCGGTATTAAAGTTATCCGAGCGATTGAACAAGAACCGGACAGCAACCGCTGGGAAGTAGACCACCAGACACCACCGGTCTAGACGGAGGATCCTCCCTATTCAATCGTGAATGAGGAGTTTTACACCCTGCTCCTCATACCCCCAAAAAACATTGGCTTGCCAAACTAGGGCTTATCCTTTTAATAGAGAAAAATACAGATGTTAAGATGTTGAGATCAACTAAGTTTAGATTACAGAATCTGATAATCACAAATCCTTTTACTGTCTTTTTGACTCTGAATTTTATTAGCATTCAAAATGTAATGCTTTTGTGAAGCACGAAAGCAAGTTCCCGATATAAATAAATGTAAGGAAATGTATACGTATCGACAACGAATTACCAATATCTTCTATCTAAAAAATTGTAACTTTACAGGAGATAAAAAAACAATACATTTTTTTTGGCAACTGGATGTGTACTGTACCGTATTAGTGTTATAAACGATAAATAGTTAGATATCGTGTTAGGAGGTTTTGCCAGTATACGCGAAATAGCATTTTATGTCGATTGGCATTCAAAACTAAATGTCGAAAAAAAGGGTTAGGTTAGGTTAGATATTGGTACTTCATCGTCGGTATTTGGAATACCTGACTGGAATCCAAGCGCCGTCGTCTTCATTGTAAGTTGCCCATATGGTGGCTTCTGAGTTAATACTCTCATCCTTTGCGTCGTTAACGAATTTAGTACACTCTTTGTCGTTCACCGTTTCTTCAACTGTTTGACGGAAAGATATTACTGAAGTATCTATTACAAACAATTTTTTTGCTTTTAATGAGTACAACTCAGATTCTAACGAGCTGTCGGCTACACAGTGTCCTCAGGCGGCTGCACCATCGATTTGAGGTCAATTGAATTGAATACTAAGGTCACATTAATGATCGTGTAATGCGTAGATTCCGAAAATAGATAAGGGCAGTAAGCGCCATAACATATATACCACAACAATATCGCTCAGCATACAATTTAAATTGACACGATCACAAAACGCTATCCTATAACTACCAATAAGTTAAAGCATAGCGTTTTTGCGAACCTTGCTGTATGCGATAAACTTAAGCGATTCTCAGACCTATATCATACGATTCCCGATTTCGATTTTTATTTGTACTTTTTCTAATAAGTAGGTCTAATTTCAATTTGAGTACCCAATCCATTGTGTGGGCACTTTATGACGGATGGCTGACAAATAACTTGCTGTACATAGTAGACTGGATTGCCATATAGCGTATAGTGCGAACGTGATGCTATATAGAAATGGCTTATGATACAATATGCTATATTGCACAAACTGATATTAAGAGTTCAGAACATTATTGAGGACTCCTTAGCGTTAAAATTTTCTGGGCTTTTCCATATTTCTACTTGTTTTTTCGGACGTTCTTTATACTTTCAACTGTAAAAGCACTTGATTACTGTCCGACCCAATGAATTATTTAATGAAAATTAAAAATCTCGTTGGTTTAAATATGAATGATGAAATTTCATGACTTTTTACAGTTTAAAGTAAAAAATACATGAGAAAAACGAAAAAAAAATGAGGAAAAATTGAGGAAAAATTAACACCTTGGGTGGTCCTGAATCGTGTACTGAACTCATGTTCAAGCGAAATAGTATTGCGTAGTCTAAACTGCCCTTTATGGACATCTTTAATTCCCAATCTCTTTTATCAGCATCTGTTGTATAATATTTTGGTTCTCACCTTCAGCCTCGAATCCATAGACATCAGGCAGAATAGTTTCAGGTGCCTGTCTGTCCCACCTGTCCCCTTCTAGTCTGTTACAGACTGATACAACTTCCTGATCTAACAACGCTTCAGGATGGATCTGGAAGAATGGGTCTTAGTTACTAACAGTTAAGGTTGATAATTATCGCGGTACTCCTTACAAACAAACGTAATATGCTGACCTCATACTTAACACCATAACGGAATTGCTTGTTTTTACTGTTTACAAAAGACTTCACGAGACCATCGTTGTAGTCTATTCTCGATTGCTTGGAGGTTTTCCTAAAAAAAAAGAATATATAATACAAAAAAATCCGTACGATGGTACGGAACCCCGCCTGTTCGGGATGATTTGATTTGATGATGATTGATTCTCCGCCTAATTTCAATAAATGAATTTTGATTTTTTAAATGTTAGTTTAGTACGCACAGTATTGAGAGTTTTTCATGTTATTTTAAGACTTCTTATGGGTTTAATTGTAATCTATTGGTAAAGAAAGAAATTGAATTTAAGTAATAAGTTTTAGGCTCAATCAGTTTTGGACATTTTTCATTATTTTCTAAAATAACTTTAAAACCATTTTTTTAAATTACTTTAAGAAAATATTTGGGACTCTCACAACAAACCCTTTTAATCTAGCATATTACACGGTACAGTTTGCAAAATTTTGTCCCCCAAAAGTGACCCCGAGGTCCAAATTTCTTTTTTTCCGTTACCGGTCCTTGTTTGGGTCACAAAAATTCATGAGTACCAAATTTATACTTAATATGTCCAGTAGATTCGGAGAAATTTGTCTGTGACAGCCGGACAGATAGACAAACGAATGATTCTATAAGGGTTCTGCTTAACATGAATGGACGGAACCCTAAAAAGAGTAATTACATTTACTTAATTTAATCGGTCATGATGGCCCAGTGGTTAAGGCCTCGCCTCTTGTGCACGAGGTTGTGATTCAAACCTGGGCAAGCACCAATGTGAGTTTTTCAATTCATATGTACTTTCTAAGTTTATCTTGGACATCACTGACACCGGTGACGGAAAACATCGTGAGGAAACCTGGATTTATAGTGAGTATACGTCTGAAATCGCAAACCCGTCTTGAGCAAGCGTGGTGATTAATGCTTATGCCTTCTCTGTATGAGAAGAGGCCTTTGCCCTGCAGTGGGACAGTAATAAGCTGGTACTTTACTTTTACATTTACTTACCAGATGGAATAGTTTTCAATAACATTGTCAGTTAACGACATTCTTTTCGCCTGTAACTTGTATTGACTCGGCCATTTTAAGGGTTTAACATCGTCATCCTTGACTTCAGCTTTGTTCACACCTTTGGCAACTCTTTTGATCTCAGCGTTGGCCCTTTTCACTAAAAAAAAACAAAAAAAAAATTCATTGCTGGACTCGGGAACCTTGCTTAGAAACTTTTATAGTGTTTAACAAAATGTCAACCACTGGTTTCTGCAATGACATAGTGCCAGCACATCAAGCTACCCCAAACTGTCAAAATTTCCCAATTGAACATGAACCTAATTTCTTTTGCGATAAAGTTGAAAAACTACCAGAGAAATTTGACACATTGGGGTAGCTTGATGTGCTGGTATCTGTACATTATACCTATGTGTCACAAATAAATAAATTTGTATTCAAAACACTTGGTGGAGGACATTTGACGGACGTCAAAATCAGGGTGAAAATCTGATAAGCAGCTAGCAAATCGTAATTCTCCTCTCATTTTAAGTTAAAAAATAATAAACTGAAGCAAGCTTTAACGTGCATTGAAAGCCAAACTATAACATTTCAGTTCAATTGGTTAGGGATAGCTGGTTTAAAATACAATTATACATTTTACTCACAGATACTAACATGGCCAGTCAAATGCTTGTAAAAACCATTTAAAAACGAAAATCTGGCTGTCAGATGAGAGTCTCGTACTAACGTAACATTTAGAAAACATAAAATAACACCACGCTTGTATACCCCGAAGAATGGGGTAGAGGTGCACCAATATTAACACCCACATTTCGCCAGTTATGTTTAAATCCCATGTAATAAAGGGCGAGCCTACTGTCATTAACCGGGCACAAATACAGACTACGGGCTGGTATTGAGAAAATTTATATTGGAAAAACTCAATAACACTTTGCCGGACCTGGGAATCGAACCCAGGACCTCACGCTTAGAAGTCGCGCTCGGGAACACCAGACCAACGAGTAAGTCAATTTAAAACATTTAAGAATAAATCGGGCGAGTAATACTTGGAAATACACAACTGTAAGCAACGGCAAGGATCTTGAACGCTGGACTTAAATCTACTACTGTGCAAATTCAGCGCTCCAGATCCGTGCCGAGATATAAAACAGAATATGTACTCACCGCTTAAACCATTTGTTATCACCACCAGCCCGAAAAGTAACCAGACAAATTTAGCCATCGTGAAGCCCAGAACCAAAGTTCCCAGAACCCCATATACCTAAGTAACAAAATATAAAGTACTCCTGCCTTTTATACATTCAGATTGTGCTAATTAAAAGGACTCATTAGCAGTTCAGTTGATAATGAAAGTAAATAATAGTGTGGATTTGATAACAGTGATTTCATTAAATTCAATACCGGTAAAACTCGGTGAATCAAAACTACGGGGTGAATCGAAGCAAAACTTTAAATGAGATTTTAGCGTTGATCCAACATTATTTATTACTGACAAGGTTTCGAAATGATTAATTTCAATTCCTTTAAAAAGAAGAGTCTTTTAATAACAAACAATGTTAAACTAACGCGAAAATACCCTTCAAAGTTTTGTTTCTATTTACCCCTGTGTTTCTATTCACCCCGTTCTTCGGTAGTAGCTAATTCTTGTGATTTTGGTGTGGCGGTCCTCATGATTTGCAAAAAAAATATTATAAAGAGTTACCTCAGAGCTATATCTACTCTTCTAAGCATTGTTTAGCTGCTGACCAACACGGGGCTTGCGGCATAACGTTTCCGAGGCATGGAAGAGTCTCGAAAAAAATAGTCACCCATCCATGGACAAACCTCGGCAAGCGTAGCTTGTAATTATAGGTGCTAGGCTAAATTCAAAAATGGGTAGTTTTACAGGTGGGTTTATGAAGAACAGGAAAGTTGTTGGTGTCACCATTTTCTGCTCTAAGCATGCAACATTTAGTTCGGAATAAACATACGTAGGCTGCAATTATTTAGCCAAATGCCGCTCCTATGTATATTAGAGGTGTGTGACTCCCATATTGTGTAGTCTTGATGATCTCACTAGGTGACAAGTGACAGGAATTAAACTTATCACGTAGTAGGCTAGCGAATACACCAAAACCCCTTTTTTGCGACATCTGAGGAAATTTTTGATTTTGAAATACGCTTTGTAGGCGAACTGAGACCGAGTACAGATATTTTAATAAATAAATGCCTTTCGTAGAACCAGTGTGTCGAGAACATTTTCGAAACGTATCCATGTATTCATAACCTTTAAAATGGGATAAAATAACAAACCTAGAAATATAATTTATTTGATCAATCTAATTTTGTCTAATGATCTAATTAGGCCAGTTTTCATATCAACGAAATATCAGATTTTATTTTAATTAAACTACGACCAAATTTATCTAATGATGGCCCAGTGGTTACGGGATCGCCTTTTATGTGCCCGGTTATGGGTTCATATCCAGGTACCAATGTTTTTAATACGTAGGTATTTTCTAAGTTTATCATGGACATCACTGGCATCGGTGAAGGAAAACATCGTGAGGAAACTTGGACTTTTGACGACCTATGTGGCACAGCGGGCGAAGGTCCGCCTGCGACGCAGGAGGTTGCGGGTTCGATTCCCGCCTTGGGACAAATGTTTGTCGGATCTACAAAGATATGTCCCAGGTGTTCTGGGTATTTGCTATATATAATAAAAAATATCTATCTATGTAATGTATTGTATTAAGTATATCAGTCATCTAGTACCCCTAACACAAGCTCCGCTTAGCTTGGGGATAAATGATGCTGTGTGGATTGTCCAGCAATATTTATTTTTTTATTTTACTTATAATATTATATTGATCGAGCGTGGCGATAAATACTCGTGCCTTCTCTGTATGAGAAGAGGCCTTTGCCCTGCAGTGGATTAGTACCTGGCTGGTACTATTTATTTATTTATGTAAAACTAGCGACCCGCCCCGGCTTGATTTGTTTCCAACTTTTCTGGTGAATTTTCTAAAAATAATCTATCATATAAATCTTGTCCTGAAAATTACTAACAATGTATAAAAAAAAAACAGCTAAACCGGTCAACAAGTAGATAATTTCATACAAGCGGCATATGATTTTCATTTATACATATAAAGATAGACTAGGACATACACTGACCTTATTGGTGATGTTCTTGAAAAAGGTCAGGCGCGTAGTACTCGCAACCGGCGTACGTGTAAGCCCATATGTATGAGCGTAAACGAAGCTAAAAGAGTATTTACGTACGGGTCGTAGAAGGTGGCGTTCTGTAGTTTCTGCCTAACCCCATGGGGAAAAGGCGTGAGTTTATGTATGTATGTATGTTTAGATTATGATATTTCTATATACTAAAATTGGTATATACCAATATTGTCAAAAAAGTGACTTATTTATTCAATCTCCAAAAATGAAGCCACTTCTACCCAACCTTTTTGCTTCCCTCATTTAAAAACCAAAAGATCTAACCAGGCTCTCAATCCGGACGCACGGACACATCTCGAATTTTCTCGGGGCGACTACACTCCGTGTCATAAAAACTGACACATTACGAAATTGCATCATACACGTTTTTTGTCAGAACATTTTCGCTCATCCCGTAACCCACGTCACGTCAAATTTTATTCTCACGATGAGCAGTGTATACACAAGAGTTCTTGTTCTTCTAGTTACCGTGTTGGTACAACTGGTCCAATTATTTGTACGTGAGTAACGGACTGTCGAGCCTTTTGGCGCGAAAGAGAATGCAGTTGGAATCTGGATAGAGTAAAGCGTATAAGATATCAAGAAAGTTTCCGTGAGGTGATGACGAATCGGGTTGATTCGTAATCCGAGACCGTATTTTGAAGACGTCGGGTCCGTGCTGATTAGGAAAAACCCTCCTTTTACCATTCCGTTATAGCGTTCAATGAGATAGGTTTAATTAGCCTATGACATATGAGGGCAATTATGGTCTAACATGCAATCAAAACTTCACACTACAATTCCAGATTTCGATTGCTGGCCATCCATCCACCCAGCAATCAAATTTTAGAATAAGCCACAAAAAGATAACTTTCAATTCACAGTACCAGCTGATTTATATTTATGAAATGCTGTTGATTTAATTCACCAATACCTAACATTTAAGATGTGGAATATTTTATTCAACACACATAACATCACGACTGTATTCAGCAAAAGGGTTGGGTATACCTAAAGTACACCGATATTTCGCCAGTTATGTTTAGGTCGAATATAATAGTGGGCGACCCATTTTTTTCTTTTATTAAAGAACGTTGCCCCACACTAGGAATTTCTCCTGTATTGTGGGTGGGTTTACAAACATTTGAACTCGCATACACAAACAGCCAGACCCGGAACAACTAACTGTAGGTCATACAAATATTCGTTCCGTGCGGGGATCGAACCCACAACACGCGGCGCAGCAGCCGATGTCTCAACCACTGCGCCAACCGTCTCGTCAATGCACAGTTGTTCCAATAGGAATGTTCTCATTCGCAGCCCGGAGTCTGGATTTGAGCCTGGTCGATAGCAGTAGGCTCGCCTATTGGGACTTGACTTGGATTGATACATGGGACTTAAACATAACTGGCGAAATGTAGGTATTACTATAGGTGCACCTCTACCCAACCCTTCGGCTAATACAGGCGTGATGTTGATTATATATAGTATAATATGATATATTGTTATAATATCTATAGGTATATATATTATTATATTGTTACAGTACAGTATAAAAAAAGTTTTCATTTTCATTTTCTTTTTTTAGTCTCAATATTGTTTAACATCATGGGGAGGAGCGAGACAACCCGAACACAAATATCATTAATTACTTACTGGGGCTGTTTAATTCAAAATTTGTAATTGTAATCGTTTGAGACCCAATAAACATTTGTTTTATACTAAAGATGATGTAATATATAAACAAGACAATAATACACCATAATTCATACATCTGTGTTCTCGGAATAAAAATACACCAATTTAAACTGAATTCAAACACACAACGGTTTCCCAGAAAAAAGCTTTCATCGGAATATGGTTATGTTTAACATTGCTTTTATTTTACCTGCTTTTCCTACGTTGTAACAGATTCTGATGTGAATTGAAATAATTTATGAAAGAACAAACAATGGCTGAGCGATCGACTGCTGCGCCGCGTGTCGTGGGTTCAATTCCCGCACGGAACAAATATTTGTATGGTCTACAGGTAGTTTTGTTCCGGGTCTGGCTGTATGTGTTTGTGAGTTTAAATGTTTGTAAACGCACCCACGATATAGAAGAAATGCTTAGTGTGGTGCAAGGTTTAATAAATAAACAAAAAACAAAGGGTAAGTGAATATTATTAACTGTCTTAAATTTTCCTTTTGGTGATCATAATTATAATCTTTTATTTGCTCAAACATGAGTAAAACGTTCAACACAGTTAAAAGCAATTGTCAGCATGCAAGAGATTTTAAAATAAAATCTAATAACAGATGTCATTGTCTAAGGCAAACATAATCATGCTTGCCTTAAACAATAGTAATAATGATATTCAATTAAAAGACTTTAATTGGCAATAATTATTTTCAATTAAAAGAATTTATTTGAAAATTATTATTTTAAAATGCCACTCCGAGTTAATTTAATTTTGTTCAGCTACTCAACTCTTGAAATGTGAGCTCTATTTTAGTGATTTCGTTATAATATAAATAAATAGTAATACTGGACAATCCACACAGCATCATCTAGCCCTAAGCTAAGCAGAGCTTCTGTTATGGGTACAATATGACTGACATACTTAATACAATACATTTCGACGACACGGTTGGCGCGGTGGTTGAGCCATCGGCTGCTGCGCCGCGTGTTGTGGGTTCGATCCCCGCACGGAACAAATATTTGTATGGCCTACAGGTAGTTGTTCCGGGTCTGGCTGTTTGTGTATGTGAGTTTAAATGTTTGTAAACGCACCCACGATACAGGAGAAATTCCTAGTGTGGGGCAACGTTTTTTTTTTTAAAAAAAAAAAAAGAATAAAAAAAAAAAAAAAAAAAAATTACATGGATAGATATTTTTATTATACATAGCAAATACCCAGAACACTCGGAACCAATCTTTCGCAAGACGGGAATCGAACCCGCAACCTCCTACGTCGCAGGCGGACCTACGCCCGCCGCACCACATCGGTCGTTATAAAGTAGATACATAACATAATAAAAACATGACCATTTCAATTTATCTCCAATCAAAATTCACGCTCTAACCACATCCGGTCCATTAATAACATAAAAATTAATGAACTTGTCAAAACTAAATTGATATTAAAGTCCAAAGTAACTCGACCAGTTCACGATAAAAACTTTCTTAGATTACTATCTAGAACAATCATGTTGCATGTGCATGGTGAGACTTGAAATTAAAAAAGAGTATTGTTACACTATGCCCCAGGCATAGCAGCCTCCATATATTTTTGTCTGGTCGAGCTTTTGAATTTAATTGCTCCCTAAGGCTCCTTGACTTCTAAGGTTCTATGACATTCGGTATGTCTGTTGATGAATTGGACGATTATCGTGATTACAGGGGCAATGCCTATAATTTAATATCTTAACGTATTACACCCGTGGAATACCTACCCTGGATTGGCATGTTCTGGTAGATGGAAGATAATAATGTTAGAATATTTGCTACTTATTTTAATTTATTCGAGTCTAACATAATTTTAAATTGACTTTGTGCCTATTTTTTTTAATAGAATGGTAGAACAACAATGTTAAATCCTAACAATGGACTATAATAGTATCACTAAATAGGTATTGAAATAAACTTTGCATCAGTCTCTCAATTTGTAATGTATTTATTCGTTCTGTAATTTGTGGTCATAAAATAAATAATTATTGTTTTGGCGTCACATCACTTAAAATGCCATAATAAATTAATTCGAAAGTTGTGCTAACTCTGTAGGAGATCTGTTTACAATTTCCTGATCAATACAACAAGCTATAAATAAAATCGCATTAATATTCACCTGCTATCGTTTCATTACTTTTTGAATAAATATAAACGTAGCAAGTACGTATTTGAATCTGGCGTCAAGGTTCCATATAATAACATTTGTTATGTGTAACTGAATATGAAGTATCTACAGTTCGCGTCATACTAGTTAACTTGGACTTCTTCTTTCTCTTAGAACCTGGACAGCTTCTTAGTAGCTTTCAAACCATGGTAGGTGCATCTTGTTGTGCATGCTGAGGCATGAACTGTGAAGGGCTCCACACTGACACTGTGTTTCAGATCAGTCAAGGATACCCCATTTGATAATGTTATTTTTATAGCAGCCAACCTGGGTCCGCAATCGGTTCGGAGATTTTGAATGGTAAGCTACTAGGCCAAGGTTACCAAGGTCGATTCGTAACCATCCTTTAGACCCTGTGGGGGCTGTTATTATTTAGCCATGAGTCCCCTGCACATGGTGCGTTGAAAGCACAAACATTAAACATCGTCAATCATTACCGTGTACCCAAATTCTATGGTCTCGCGTAAAAGTACCGCCGTACGCGGGACCCTAAAATCTGAGTAATAAAATCTAACACCTAAGCTTCAGTAACCCCGCTGTGTTAATTTTCATACATATTTTGTTTCCTATGGAACTGGTATAGACAGTGGTACGTCTGTTTCTCCACACAGCTCCACTAATATAGCACATTAATTAGGTATCACATTCCTTAAGAGAATTTTAAATGTCTGCGTAATTGTGGTGTTGATTAAAGGTAAGAATTAAAACAGGTGGGCTATGAATAAATTTCTTAAGCACCGGTAAATATTTACAATTCTTATTTGCTTTTGGAAACGAAAATTAGAATACCAAAGTAGTATTTTGTTATTTTTTTCTCACCGTTAGTGGCTACTTTGCTCGTTTATTTTGATTTTATTAATACAAAAGTATCGTATTATTTTTTATTTCTTTTTTCTGTCTATTTTATGGCTGTGTTTACTAATGTCAAGCAAAGCAACATCTAGTTACATTGTGCCAGATGTATGTAGTTTCCTAAGCAACCATTCAGTTTCTCAAAGGCAATCAAACTTTTAAATCTACACATTTGACAGTTGTCTATGGTTTTTAATTTAAGTTCGGTGTCTGTCAATTTTGTTAGAAATCTGATGGTAGGTGACCTATGGGTTGTCTAAGCAGTAGGCTACGGTGAATCCGTGTCATATTTTTAGATATGACTTGTGGTTCATAACGGTAACTAAGTGCCTAAAGTTTTTGGATTACATTTAGGTGTCGTCAAATGTGAGTGAAGTTACTCTTTATTATCCAACAGAACTACTAATCACTTTACTTACCTTCCAACTATAGATAGTCTACTATCTCACCCTCTCTGTCCTTCTCTCTCTCTCTCTCGTTGGTACTTTCTATCTTTACCTACAATATGTTGACTTTTAAAAGAACCAAATGCAATAGGGAACCGGACTACTATACTAAATTTTACCAAAGTGTTATCATAAATTAGAGATCTAACAGAAAATAACGATGTGTCAAAATAATAATAAAGTTCTTGGTAAAAAATATTGGAAAAAGGGTTAGGCTATAGATATATATATATATATATATAGGTAGGATACTGAGTAAACTGAATTAGTTCCACTCTTTAAAAACTGGTGGAGGCAGTTCTATTATATTCCTTGTAGCGCGAAACGGTCATTTTGTACTTAGAAAACATAGCGGTCATGACAGATGTCGGCAGACGTCAGTTGTCTGTGCCGCAGTCTCTGTTAACTAAAAGATTTTAAAAGAGAGGAGCGATTCCCGTATTTTTCAATACGGTTAGCATTCTAATTTCAGTCTCAATCTGTCAAAAATACGTCTGATTCATCTTGGCAAGATTTTGACATTGATTGTCGCTGAGATGAGATTGGCCTTAACTTAAGTACCTACTGAGCCATTTGATAGAGCCTCTTTTAACTTCGATAACGTTTCGAGATCACTATCTAATAAATAAAACAGTCCCGTAGAAAGTTAAAAGCTTGAATACATTGCAATGCAATGTGAATACAATTAGTTAGGTACAAACGTATTACCGTTTTATTGATGTTCAAAGTCACGGCAATAAAATGGAGGCGTGCATAAGTGCATAAACATGGGAGTACATAAACAATGCTTCGTATTAACTCGCCATACGAACTAAACCGTTCCGAACAATTGAACACAGACCGCGTGGTTAGGGCGAGAGCACAGCGCGCGCGGTAGCGGGAGCGGGAGTCACTGAATACGCTGTTATAGATGTTCTATCTCATGAAGGCTGGCTGCCCTTGAGTATGTGTGTCCGATGCATGAACACAATGTTTCAACGTGTATTAGCTCAAGAGCGCTCATCGACGACCGATGTGGCGCGGTGGGCGAAGGTCCGCCTGCGACGCAGGAGGTTGCGGGTTCGATTCCCGCCCTGGAACAAATGTTTGTACGATCTACAAATATTTGTTTCGGGTGTTCTGGGTATTTACTATGTATAATAAAAAAAAAAAAAACTATCTATGTAATGTATTGTATTAAGTATATCAGTCATCTAGTACCCATAACACAAGCTCTGCTTAACTTGGGGCTAGATGATGCTGTGTGGGTTGTCCAGCATTATTTATTATTATTATTATTATTTATATAATTGGTCGAGCCGCCTTCACGCACACAGAAACAATTGTGTAGGTATTAGCATCTAAAATTCTACACACAGACTCAAAGGTAACGACTACGAGATTACACTGTACTAAAATAAAATAATAATTATTCAGTATTTAATGGCGGACTTAATGCCATGGGCGTTTTCCACCAGTCTAGCTTTTTATGATACAGAGACAAATACAAATATTTAGTACAAATTCGCACCACATCATCATCATTCATACATACTACTATATATAAATAAACAAACCATAGATAAACCCATGTCCCATGTTGGTCCCATGGGGGTAGGCAGACTACAGAATGCCACCTGCTACGATCCTTACATACTCCTTTTGCTTTTTTTACGTTCATACATCTGATCATACACGCACGCTGGTTGCTACTACTATGCACCAGACCATCATCAATGCGGTGTTCTTCCTTCTAAGCCGTCCTATTCATTAATTAAATTCTTTCTATTTTTTTACTTGTGCTTTCGATTTTCTTTCTTTTGTCATATATTGTACTTACCGCCCTAGAAAAACAATGAACATTAAATAAACTTGTCTACTCTTATACCTTTGTTGGACATACCTCACCCAATTTTCGCCACTATAACCAGAATTTTTTTCAACCACTTCCAGCCTTGCTCTCTCGCAATAATCGCTGACTGATGCATGTTGGAGAGATAAGGATCTCTCCAACATGCATCAGTCTGAGATAGCCTAAGTGGGGGCCCCACTGCCACCTTCATTTGCTAGGCTTGCTATCCATAAACATTACCAAACAAAACCGATTTTTTTTTATGAATGTCTAGCGACCTCTATCTCGATAAGCTGCGAGATGACAATCCAAAAAAAAAAAAAAAACGTCGGGCAGTAGCACAACACTCGTCTGGTCGGAGGATCATCCTTTTCTATGGTGGATGAGGAACTTTACACCCTGTTCCTCACACCCCCAAAAATGTGTATCGCAAGGTGTTGTATTATCGCGTCGCTGTCTTGCCTGTTTATATGTAGGGACTTTAGCTCAGTTAACGTTAAAGCTAAATATATCAACAGAAAAAAAACTTACATAAGTATATTTCTTACACTGAATTGATTAAAATTATCTGTGTGACTAGTAAATAAATCAGTATATTTTACATATATCAAATTTAAACTACAATAAAAAACATTCGCTCCCGCTCGTCTTTCCACTATGCTCGCACCCAAACATCCACTTGTTAGCCGAAATGCTTGTACCCAGCTATAAAACAAGAAATGTGGTCGCCGCACAGTCAGCGGTCACCGCAACAGCCGTAACATTATGATGATTGCGACCATTTTTATTTTACAACTATCTTCCAATGGGCAATTTACGAGCCAGATTATGGGAAAGAAGAAAAAAACATATAGAAAACGTAAAAAAATACTAAAAAATAAACACACACGTAATCAAATTACAATAATAATGAACATTGTGGACAAATATGCATTTAAATAAACTGTAAACATATTTTTTATGTATCGTAAATATTTACATGCGGCGGCGGTTACGTTACTTTAATTAGTTATAATGGATATCCGATAGACATTCCAATATCCGAATTAATTAGGCTTAGTTGTACATGTAGTAGAGGAGAAAGTGTTGAACGGATATTATCATCATTAATTAAACATCACGATTGCAGCTAATTTGCTCTCAATTGTGACAGTAGTTGGTTGCGTACGATCATAGTGTCAAACGTATTCCATATTCAAATTCAGGTTTCCAATCGACGTCATTGCTACTTTAACAAATATGTACTTTATACCCTTATTGGTTAAGTCGATTTCGGAATGACTAGTTCTATTGCAAAAGTCATTTATACTTTGTTAAAGTTGTATCGTTAGCAAAACTTATTTTACATACTTATTTTTACAACAACACGTGTGCCTTTACATTTGTAAGGTAAATTACAAACACAGGATACGTAAGTTAAAGATGGTGAGCGGAACTTTACTATAATACTTATCACAAGAAAAAATAAATAAAAGAAGAAATTAAGATTTTGACTTGATTTCCAGTGTTACAAATCCACGTGCTTGTGGGTCGTGATTTATCCACTAATCCGCCTACTATAGAATGGTATTATTTTTAAAGAGCTTTACAAAAAGATGTAATTCATCATCTGACTAGCCTTTTCCAACTAGTTTTGGGTCGGCTGCCAGTCTAACCGCATGCAGCAGAATACCAGTCGATATTTTACATTCAACGACTGTCTATCTGACCTCCACAACCCAGATACTGGGCAACACGATATCTGTTGGTAACACTGGTCGTCTGACTTTTGGGCTTCTGACTACCCGTAACAACTGTCAAAGATCTACAAATGACAAGGACAGTTTAACATGCTTTCCGAGGCATGGAGGTGTCTTGATATGTTATGAACGGTCACCCATCCACAGACTTACCTCGGCAAGCGTAGCTTAACTTTTTATTTAGTCACGAGCAAACAATACATCGTCATTCCTCAACCACAATTTTCTTGTATTAGTAAACTCAACGTATACAGTGTTAGGTACAATCAGGGACATACTTTAAAGGCATGCAGTTATCATGAAAATGAATAACTTCGATGATGGAACAATTCCTAAAATCGCGAAGAAATAATCAGCTACTCCATACATTTATGTTGGCTTAACTTAACAAAGTGTTAAAAACAGCTAATTTTATTTCGCGATTTCAATATCGATCTTAAAGTATGTCATTCGTTCTGCTTAAAACCCTGTATAAGCTGAAATTCTAATTAACTGATTTTGTAACCAACCGCGGCAATCATCATTATTTAATCCAATCAACCATAGTACTTCACATTTAAGGATTAATGACTGGTCTCCATGATACACGAAACTTAGTGTGACACAAACTTTACCCGTATTATAGTCAGCCATCTTACAAATAGCCCTCATTTTTCACTAGCATCATTAGTTAAACACAACCAGTCTATTCGGACCTCCCCCGACCCCCTCAACTATACAATGTTGTGATAATAAAAGAGCAAAAAGTTTAAAGTGAAGGGATCTTACAAAACTGGCGTAGAATATAAAACGTCCAGTCCACTTGGTCGTGGTCTTCGAGTTGCAAACTAATGAAGGGGCGTTTCTGCAGTTAATATTCAAAGGATTTTCTTACAGTTTCATCTATCTTTCACTAAAATAAGCTTTGTTTATAGATTGTAGGAAGATGTCGGTACGGAACCAAATTACTTTACCATTCAAACTACTATCTGTTTTCTCCATAATAACACCATATCTCCTGTTTCCTGTATCTCCAAATTCTTCACGATCATCTTATCAAGCCTTATCATACTTGGGAGCATACTTTTATTATTAAAACGTCGTCTTATACTTCGAAATTTCGTGGGTTCTTTTACAAACATTTAAACCTGTAGGCTATATACAAATCTTTGTATCTACAAAACACAAATCAATACAATACAAGATACAAATCTTTGTATCTTTGTTCCTTGCGGGAATCGAGCCCGCTTCAAGCAGCCAATCGCTAAGCAACTGCGCCAGCCGTGCCGTGCCTTGCCGTGCTTTGCGATTTGCCTCCACATCAAGATAGTTCTAGTACAAGAACCATAAGTCATTCGACAAATATCGCCACCCCATACATCAATTTTGTAAACTATATCAATGGCTCATTCTTCCTTCCTGATGCAAAGTGGATTATGAGAGTTTGACATATGGATGTGCGATTAATGCTTGTGCGAAACTGTACTGCGCCTCTCCATAGTTCGCATACACGCTTTTGCGACACACTGAAGCTCGACATCATGCAAGTGCTACATTAAGACATAAGATTTGCATTTAACATAACATCATGCCTGTGAATTTCGAAGGGTTAGCCAAAGGCGTACCTCTAGTACACCCATATTTCGCCAGTTCTGCTTAGGTTCCATGTAATACGCCGCGAGCCTGATGCCATCAACCGGGCACAAATCTACACTCCTGGCTGCTACTGAGAAATTCAAGATGGAAAAACCCAATAACGCTTCGCCTGACCCGGAAATCGAACCCAGGACTATTTGTATTTATATGATACTTTACCCGCGACTTCGAACGCGTGGATTTAGAATTTTTCCCTTAGAACTTTCAAATCCCCTCCACCCCGTTAACACCTTAGCTGCCAGACAACAAGACACAATTGAAAATGTATTGTTCAGATGTTAAAGTATAGTTTTAAAAACAATTACAGCATTTACAGCCTTTAGCACACAGGAATAATGTAGTTTTCAAACAGTGAAAAAATTGTTTGCATCGGAACATTAGTTCCGGAGATTACCCCCTACATACATACTCACAAACAAACTTTCCCTTTTTAGAATATTATATAGGAATATAGTATATATATGACCTCAATACCTCAGATACTCACTCTCATACAACAACAACAGCACTACAACCGAGTCACTAAAGCCGACATGTCTCATAAAGTTTCCATCCAATAACGCGGATATAATCTCAATATTAGGAATGCATTAGACGTTGCAGCAGAAACAAGCAAGTTCGGAGTCCGACGTGCTTCGGCTACCAACGTAAGAAAATAATAACAGTTTATTCATGAAATGCTTCAGTGGTGCCTGGAATACGCATTGTGTATTCGTTCGCGAGGCCGTTTGCTACTCGGAAAATTGTACTGAATTTCTTCCCACTCAAAATAGGTACTCGGAAACGGTGGTGAATATTTTATTTTTATGTGGACGATGATTTTCTGATATGGCTAGGAAGGAGGTGACTTCTGTGATGATATAAATGTATGGAAGAAGAAGACATGCTGCGCCGCCCCAAATAAATTGGGATAAGGTCAAGAAGATGATGATGATTTACTGATTTGGACTTTTCTGCAAATGTGTTCCACATGTTGTGTTTTTTTGCCACTTCTTCAGCCCACCCCTGGCCAGTGCTAAAAAGTGTGCAAGTTATTAGCACTGCGTCCGCGTGGATTGCGTACGTTTACCATCGAACTTGAACATCCCTTTAAAGCGTAGTTAAAAATATATAGCGTGTGTTACACGCTGATAATGTACCTTTGTAAAGGTGAAAGATTGTTTTTAAATCGGGTTAGTAGTTTTTGAGTTTATCCATTACAATCATATAAACATACAAAAACATAAACAAAACAAACAAAACTATCCTGTTTATAATTATTTCAGTTTAGATTTATAAGTCACAAAAACCGCAGACAGTTATAACAAATCTATAAATGTAGGACTCACAACTACTTACTACTTTATCTTTCTGTTTCAATTTAATTCATAGGTTTCTTTATTCTATACTTAGGTGTAGAGTAAATAAACCTATGATGGGCTATTAATAGAATGATATAGTCCATACTAATATTAAGGGGGTAATCTCCGGAACTCATGATCCAATTCTAAACGTTCATTCACTGTTAGAAAGTTACATTATTCCTTAATGCTATCATCACATTCAAAGCTACGCTTTAAAGGCACGACTTTTTTGACGGCACGGTTGGCGCAGTGGCTGAGCGATCGACTGCTGCGCCGCGTGTCGTGGCTTCGATTCCCGCACGGTACAAGTATTTGTATGGCCTACAGGTAGTTGTTCCGGGTCTGGCTGTTTGTGTATGTGACTTTAAATGTTTGTAAACGCACCCACGACACAGGAGAAATTCCTACTGTGGGGGAAAGTTTAAAAAAAAAAAAAAAGGGGGTGGAAAGAATGTTAAAGTTCGAAGGGAACAGCACAAAATCCACGCGAACGAAGTCGCGGGCGAATTTCTAGTTAGCTATATGAGGACATCTATTATGTACACAAGCTAACATCACATCCAGCACCCACTTCCCCGTTCCCGAATCTACATTTGAACAAAACAGAACACCTAGCATAACACAAAACTGCGGTACACACTCCGTCGAGTCAATACAAAAGTAACAAAGTTATGCGCAGATTTTAACGGTGAATAAGCATTGCATCAAAAGTAGGAGATAGAACGTAGAGAGAGTCGGACATTGCCGCTAGTGTCTAGCATTTCGTATCAGGAGATTGCAGGCGCCAAGCCCGCAGATGCTTTAATTCTAGTGACGTCATTCAAGCAATGCGAATAATGGCCGCCTTCAGGGAAGCTTGTTATCCGCCGCCAAATGAACAGTGAGATTGGATAAATTGTGGCTTTGGTATTTTGTCGTTTGAGACGATGAACAGATACAAGATTACAAAATAACTGGCGCGAATATATTATATATTATTGTTATATACATAGGTGATTATTTTTGGAAAGAAGACGTTATATGACGTGTATGGACAGGTGAGCGTAGGTACAGACGCCAGCTCACCAAGCTACCGTAATGTGTCAAATTTCTTTGATAGGTTTTCAGCTTTATTACAAAACAATAAGGTTCATGTTAAATTGGGAAAATCTGAAAGTTTGGGGTGCTTGATGTGCTGGCTTCTGTACGTAATGTATGTAATAATTAAGTATTGACTGCCTCGTTGGTGAATTACTCGTTGATCGTGAGGTACTGGGTTCAATTCCTGGGTTGGGAAAAGTGACATTAGGTAATATCTCGGTAGCAGCCCGGAGTCTGGATTTGTGTCCGATTAATGGCAATAAGCTCGCCTCTATTACATAGGGCTTGAACATAACTGGCGAAATGTGGGTGTACTATAGGTTCATCTCTGCCTAACTCTTCAGGGAATAAAAGCGTGACAGTATGTTTAAAATATATAGTTTTCTTTAAAATTATAAGAAAGATTATAAAAGAACTAAGTACCTTACTAACTGTCACATAAATGTATTTTATGCTGCGCTAGTTATAACTCACGGAAGTTAAAAAAACTTCTCCGTTTTATAGCAAAAATATGAACGCCATTAATATCGTTGTCGGAGTTTGAAAACACATCACTGTTCGCCTTACGCCCTGATAATTACTTTGCCACGTTGAAATATCAGCGTAAAATGGATTCCCATTTGATACAGCCGCGAAAATAACGTGAAATTGTGAAAAAATACTGGTGAGGTGAGCACTTAGCTGATGAAACTCGGGCCTAGAAATATATTTTTGATTTTATTAAAATATTCTTGTATGTGACGGCTGGATATAATCCTATTAGGTACATCCCGCAAAAGAAACATATCGGAAAAAGGTTTGGGTTCAATTTATTTGATGTCAACCTTTTTACTAAATGCATTAGAAAGTTACATCATGTATGATTTAGTGCAAAGTAAGGTAAGTAATGCAAATACCTTTAAGAACTCAAAATCTTAATATATCTTGGAAAATGCTCGATAATGTCAGACTATATGTCATGCAAACCTAACCCAAATTAAATCATTAAAGCCACTATGATCAAACCAATCAAAAATATTACAATTTCGCTGGTCAATAGTATGTTTTGAATTTGGAACCTCAACTTTTAGATTGTATAAAACCTTTTAAGTAACGCAAAGTTCAAATTTAAAAATCGAATTGATTTGTATTATCTCACAAGTATGCAAAATAGATTATTCTTTTAGGGATTAATTACTCTTTTTCTTGGGCTAGCTTTAATCCTTCGTTTCATTCAGGATTCTACTCTAAACTACTCCGCTCGTGAGTTGATGACACTAAAACTTAAAATGAGCACATACCCCCAATATTACTTGACGACACGATTGGCACAGCGGCTGAGCGATCGACTGCTGTGCCGTGTGTCGTGGGTTCGATTCGCGCACGGAACAAATATTTGTATGGCCTACAGGTAATTTTTCCGGGTCTGGCTGTTTGTGTAGTAGTAGTACCAGCCTATTCTCCTTTTTCTTTTTATAAAAAAAAAAAAAAAACGTTGCCCCACACTAGGAATTTCTCCTGTATCGTGGGTCGTTTACAAACATTTAAACTCACATACACAAACAAACAGCCAGACCCGGAACAATTACCTGTAGGCCATACAAATATTTGTTCCGTGCATTAATCACCACGCTTGCTCAAGACGGGTTGGCGATTTCAGACGTATATTAATTATGTAAGTCCAGGTTTCCTCACGATGTTTTTCTTTACCGATGTCAGTAATGTCCAAGATAAACTTAGAAAGTACATACTCGTATGAATTGAAAAACTCACATTGGTACTTGCACAGGTTTGAACCCACTACCTCGTGCAAGGAGGCGAGGTACATGGCTGTTCGTGTATGTGACTTTAAATGTTTGTAAACCCACGACACACGAGAAATTCGTATTGTGGGGGTAACGTTTTTAAAAAAAGAAAGAAAAAAAATACTAGCACCAAATACATAAATACTAGCATTAAATTAAATTGAGTGCCGCTAAGCGATGGATCCTCTATCGAAATGGACAAAGAGGTTAATCCATTGTTAAGAGCCGCCCTGCCAATATTCTTATTGACTTCATAAAGCCCTGTTAATAATATTTTCAGAGAGCGTTCACTCTTTGTTTGGAAAACTGACTTTCATTGTGGTTTGCGTGAAGTGCCTAATAGAACTTATTGAGATTGCAGCATTCTTAAATATACTATCATTTTACTAGAGCCGTTGGTCCTGACTGTCATTTATAGATCTTTGTTAGTCGTTACGGGTAGTCAGGAGCCGGAAAATCTGACGACCGGGTGGTCGATTATTGATATTAAATGAGACCTAAACTTAACTGGGGATATGTGTGTGTACTATCTCACTGTATACTTTATACTCACACTACTGAATAACCCTACGGGGATTACAGGCGTAATGTTATACTACAAATTCGCAACGCAAGTATTGCGTATAATTGTGAAGGGTTGAAGTATTCCGTGGGAATTATTTCTCTCCCATTTATGTAGCACAACCCCTTCGCAAAGGGCGCGTGACAGACTTACGTAGCAATGACTCGTTTATTTTTTTTTATATATTTATTTTGTTTATAGATTGTGGACCAAAAGGCAAAAGATAAGCACTATTTTGTTGCGAGGGAATCTCATTTGATTGAATTGGTAAAACGGGATAGGTAATGGGAAACATATTGAGCAAAATTGAATGATGTACGCGTACTTGGTTATTGTACAACCCCCAGTTTTAATTCAATAACGTTTATTTCACTATTCTTTAGTAGATACAGTTAAAAATCGGAAACCCAAACATTTTGTTTTGGCATCTGCCTTCAGGACTTAATGCAGGATAAAACAGTTTAATGCACTCATTACGGTACCCGGTTAGTGGCTGCCAAACGCCACCATGGGACTTAAACATACGTTGAGAAATGTAGGTGATAGATTCACCTCTGCCTTACCCTTCGGGGAATACAGGTGTCATGTTATGTAAAATAATAATAGAAAATCTTTATTTCCAGGCCATGAGCCATAATGTGTACAATTGCAACTTAAAAACAGATTTTTAAATGATATTGAATTAACTTACAAGTTAAACATTTCAATTTTGACGATACGGTTGGCACAGTGGTTGAGCTATCGGCTGCTGCGCCGCGTGTTGTGGGTTCGACCCCCTCACCAAACAAATATTTGTATGACCTATAGGTAGTTGTTCCGGGTCTGGCTGCTTGTGTATGTGAGTTTAAATGTTTGTGAACGCACCCACGATACAGGAGAAATTCCTAGTGTGGGGTAACGTTTAAAAAAAAAATAGAATCAATGACAATTTAAAATTAGAAATAAATAAGTAGTAACAAATAATAATTACAAACATTCTAAATAATAACATAAATTAATAATTTAAAATAAATATATTTAACTTTTGGAGTCATTATAAGTAATTAACAATCCAACTTGGATTCCCAGGCAAACTACATACTTCTAATTTATTTAAGATCCCTGACTTAAAAGCGAACCAAATACAAATATACATTTTCTGACACATTTTTGAGCTCTATGTTTTTAATCTTATCTTTTCCTTCTCACTGGTCGATATTCGTGACCTACTGGCATGATTATTTTTCAATTACTGAGTGTTTGTTTGTTGTAGAGAGTAGCAGAGTAGTTAGCGAGTAGCTAACAAACCTCCATGGATATTTATAAGTTAACACACACTGTTTTAAATATAGAACAAGAAAAGAGTAAGACACGAGTCACGTCGGCAGAAAGGCGGTTTGCATAAAAAAAATGTAATTCGATTCACAAATAAGCAATGAATATGATACTACGATAGATATTATAATTTATTCGCGAGTGTGAATGAGCCCTTAATTCAAAATGAATTAACTCATGAAATTAATAAAACACTGGCGAGTATGGCTACAAATTAACAGGTGCCTTATTAAGATAACAGTTTTAAGCATGCCTATTTTACTGCTGATTCGTTGTGGACTAGGTTGTAAGAGACGCATTTGTTTTATCAGCTCAATCATTCCCAGCCATCGACATAGTAGGTCCTTCCATTTGCGAGGGATTGAAAAAATAACAAAGTAACGTAAAGTATTCTTGCTGTGCCTTAACTAGTAGAAAATTAAAAGCTACAAATAAAAATAATCTTTTAAGCAATATCCTATAAGTTTATAACTTAGTTGCTGGTTGATAAGTTACAGCAATGCAAGCCACAATATGTAAGTAACTTTATTTTTATCGTTGAGTGAATTCGGAAGGCGAAAAAGGCGAAAAGATTTTAATATTATTCTTGAAGTCATGACGTCCAGTAAAACGGAGAGAATCGAAACGCAGGGATGAATGGGAACAAAACTTTAAATGAGATTTAAACGTTGATTCAACATTACTACTTACTGACAAGGTGTTGAAATTATTCATTTCAATTCCTTAAAAATTAGAGTCCGAACAATGTAAAACTAACGCGAAAATGCCCTTCAAAGTTTTGTTTCTACCTACCCCTACGTTTCTTATTCACTCCATTTCACTAAAATTTTAAGCAGGGTGGAAGAGACATCGGCGCATTACCTGATACCATGACTTCAGTACATGACACTGGACCCATGTCCAATATGGACCCTTGACTGGATTCCTTATTTCTAAGTTTGTGCCTATCATTTTTTTAATTCTATCTGATCCAATAAGATTTTTAATTAAATAAGTGAATTCCTTTTTTTATTAAAAATCTCTTTGGGTTAGATAAAAATGATGATGTCTCCATGATTTGATTACAGTTTAAAGTAAAAAGACGTAATAAAAAACGAAATAACCCACCCATCCTCCAACCTCTTTACCTCTTTAGTGAAACTTCAATATTGCGGTGATCGCAAGTGCCTACTATTGTGATATGAGCCATTTTACAGGTCCGGAGATCATTAACTCTTGACAAAATTTGACCTGCCTCGTTTCTGGTCACGTGAGGAGGCAACTCCCTCCTACATATAAGGCTTTTTGTAGCTCCAGGACAGCGCGTCGTGCCCAAGCCCTCTTACTGAGTTTTGATGTCGGCATATGGTACACCTCGCACCAAAGGCCCACCTCACTTACATAGCTTTATTTCCATTTATAATCTTAACGATATATTATTATTCTTTCGAGTCGGTTAAAAATATATGCTTATATTTCAGTTGTTCGCTGGTTAGTTCTACTGCAGTTTGTCTTTCAAGTTTCATCTACATACCTGGAAGACAAGCAACGGATAGCTGTACGTGACCAAAAAATGCAGCCAAATGTATTAGTAAAGATTCCATTCAATCTCCATAACAGACGGGGTTTACATCCTGAGGCGAAGCCGGAAAAACTATTTGATTTGTTTTACTGGCCCAGAACTGTTTTTTCAACAGCTCTTAGTATTATAACCCTGGGATATCTGAAGGGAGAAATTAATGAAGATACATGGAACCCGATTAAATCCAAAAACCACCGCGAGAGCGAGGGGACATCCAGACAACTCCCTAAAATCATAACACAAAATAACTTTTCAAATTAATAACCACTAACACGTTGAACGCCAAATGACCGACAGACAATACATTTCCTATTGTGTCTCATTGTTTGGCAGTTAAGGTGTTATTAATAATAATAAATCATTTATTTCGAGCAACAAGACTCATAGTGTTAGTAACAATCTACTTTCAAACTATGTTAGTAAAAATGTTACCAAGACAAAAACACAGAAATCACAGAAATAGCAGTAATAATCATACAATCAATTATATAATGAAAAAACATTCTTATTCCAAAGAATATTTATTTCTATTACTTTAAAAGCCAGAACCAACGTAAATCCTGATTTTTTTCGGTACAACCTAGGATTTCCCAACGTTTAATAGTAAAAGCCCGAACTTTATTGTGATGATTCTTGATTTCGTTGAACTTCTGCCACCAGCAACGCGGTAAATCTCAGGTATCTAACATGAGATTTACCGCGTCAGACATCTAAGAAGAAGTAGAAAGTAGGAAAAGCCGACTAAACATGTCAACGATTTGATTACCAGCGATTCGAGTATCATGTAATGAATTCATGGCATTACGTTGTGAGTCAATGTCCCTTCCAATTTGTATGAAAACATGAATAAATGAGTAATACCTAATACTCATAATATGGCAGTTAAAAACATGAAAGATTTGGAGGTTTTGGTAATCGAAATAAATTATTAAGAAATACACAAATTGTTTCATTCCCAATACCAATATTTACATATTAAGTCATCAGTAAGATCACCTAAAAATATTGGACACGTATTTTTTGCTTACTCAACCCATTAAAAAGCCGCCCAAGAAACATATCAAGTAAAAAAAATAATCGATCCACCCTACTGTACAATCCCAAGTTTTAATTCAATAACGTTTATTTCACTATTCTTTAGTAGATACCTACAGTTAAAAATCTGAAACCCCAAAACCCAGCAATTTTTTTTTTTTTTTTTTTTTAGCTGGACAATCCACACAGCATCATCTAGCCCCAAGGTAAGCAGAGCTTGTGTTATGGGTACTAGATGACTGATATACTTAATACAATACATTACATAGATAGATATTTTTATTATATATAGGAAATACCCAGAACACCCGGAACAAATATTTGTAGATCGTACAAACATTTGTCCCAAGGCGGGAATCGAACCCGCAACCTCTTGCGTCGCAGGCGGACCTTCGCCCGCCGCGCCACATCGGTCGTCGATCGTATCATCGAGCAATAACACTAGAAAGTGGTGAAGGGTGGGCGTTTTGGGGGACTGTCTTTTGTAAACGTTTTGACGTTCAAAAAGTGCTGATTCTCAGCCTAATTTGAATAAATGAATTATAATTTTGATTTTTGATTTTTTGTTTTGGCATTCGCCTCCAGGACTTTATGCAAGATAAAACAGTTTAATGCACTCATTACGGTACCCGGTTAGTGGCTGCCAAACGCCCCCATGGGACTTAAACATACGTTGAGAAATGTAGGTGATAGATTCACCTCTGCCTTACCCTTCGGGGAATACAGGTGTCATGTTATGTAAAATAATAATAGTAAATCTTTATTTCCAGGCCATGAGCCATAATGTGTACAATTGCAACTTAAAAACAGATTTTTAAATTATATTGAATTTACTTATAAAATAATACTTAAAATAAGAATCAAAGACCATTTAAAATAAGAAATAAATAAGTAGTAACAAATAATAATTGCAAAAATCCTAAATCATCATCCTCCCGCCGTTATCCCAATTTATTTGGGGTCGGCGCAGCATGTTTTCTTCTTCCATACATCTCTATTTGCCGTCATCTCATGGGTCACCTCTTTTCTTGCCATATCCTCTTTCACACAATCCATCCATCTTTTCTTTGGTCTTCCTCTACTCATGTAACCCTGAACATTCATACTCAAAACTTTCCTCACAACATGGTCCTCATTCCTTCGCATCACATGCCCATACCATGACAACCGATTTCCACACAACATCTCGGTCACAGGCGCAACTTTAAGACTTCCTCTTACATACTCATTTCTTATTCTATCCATTCGCGTAACACCACACATCCCCCTCAGCATTCTCATCTCAGCTGCATGTAACTGCCTTTCATTCATGCCTTTTGCGGCCCAACATTCTGATCCATACAAGACAGCAGGTCTAACCATTGTTTTGTAAATCTTCCCCATAAGTTTAAGGGGAATATGGGGGTCACAGGTTGTTCCCGTTACCTGCCGCCATTTCATCCACCCTATGTTAATTCGGTGCTTGACAGCCCGATCTATTTCTCCGTCACTTTGCACGAGTGAACCGAGATACCGAAAGTCGGAACAGACCGGGAGAAGCACGCTGTTAAGCGACATTGCTTCAGGACTGGAGAGGCCGCCGAAATCGCAGAACATATATTCAGTTTTGGTTCTGCTGATTTTCAAGCCCACACTCTCCAGCCTCTGTTGCCATTTCTCCAGTCTGCTCTGGATCTCAGGTCCATCTTCACCGACAAGAACAATGTCGTCGGCAAATAACATGCACCAGGGTGCCTCTTCCTGTATGTCCGACGTCAGAGTGTCCATTATCAACAAGAAGAGGTAAGGGCTTAATGCCGATCCTTGGTGCAGTCCTACAGCCACACTGAACTTGTCGGTGTTGCCAGCAGCCGATCGGACATACGTCCTAGACCGGCTGTACATTGCACGAATTAACTCCACATACTTCCCAGGCACACCTTTCTCTTTCACGGCCCACCACAACACCTCCCGGGGCACCCTATCATACGCTTTCTCCAGATCAATGAACACCATGTGCAAGTTCTTATGTGCACGTCTGTATTTCTCACACAGCTGGCGGAGTGCAAAGGTGGCGTCCATTGTTCCACGACCTGGCATAAACCCAAATTGACTTGGGGTAATTTCACTCTCCTCTCGCAATCTTTTCTCTATCACCTTCTCCCATACTTTCATACTATGTGACAGAAGCTTTATCCCTCGATAGTTGTTGCAGTCCTGTACGTCCCCTTTATTTTTGAAGATGGGCACTAGTGAACTATTGCACCACTCTTGTGGGATCACTTCCTCATGCAACAACTTATTGAAGAATAAAGTCAGCCACATACATCCATCTTCTTTTAATACCTTCCATACTTCTGCTGGTATATCATCTGGGCCCATAGCTTTTCCATTTTTCATACTTCTAACTGCATTCCTAACTTCATCCATGCTAATTTCTCTCACCAAACCCATATTTACCTGTGTCTCTTGAAGCATACCATTCCATTCATTCTCCTCGTTCATTAACCTATCAAAGTAGACCTTCCATCGCAGTTTTATTTCATCATCTTCACACAGAACCTTACCAGCATCATCTTTAATACATTTAATATGCGTTATATCTTTTGCCCTTTTTTCCCTTGCTTTCGTAATCCGATAGAGTTCTTTCTGGCCCCTAGGGCTATCCAGTGAGTTATACAACTTCTGCTGTGCCTTAGCCCTAGCGACTGCTACCACCTGTTTTGCTTTCCTCTTCCATTCTTTGTATATTATATTCTTTTCTTCTTTCAAACTATCGTTCCCGTTTTCTACACCCTGCCATTCTTTAAACGCAACTTTTTTCTGTTTAAGTAACTTTTGCACTTCTTCATTCCACCACCATGTATCCTTATCTATTACACCTTTCCCTTTCGATTCTCCGAATACGTCTTTTGCTACTCTTCTTATACAATCTGCCATCTCATTCCAACAATCATTCACAGATTTTCCCTCCATATCCTTCATATCAATCATTTTATCCACAACTTGATTTTTAAACAAACCTGAACACTCCTCATTTTCTAACATACACCATCTAGTTTTTGGTGGGGGCCGTTCTTTGTTATTTCTGGCGGACACACTTACTTTAACCTGTATAACTACCAACCTGTGTTGTGAGACTAATGCTTCGCCTGGCAGCACTTTACAGTTTTTGACACAAATCAGACTACTAATTTTTACCAGGAAGTAGTCGATTTGTGTCGCGTGGTGGCCACTTTTATATGTGATCAGGTGCTCGTCTTTCTTCTCAAACCACGTGTTTGTTATTGCCAGGTCGAATGCAGTAGCAGCTTGCAGTAGTGCCTCACCGTCATTGTTACGGTTTCCGTACCCCCAACCACCATGCACTCTCTCATACCCAACGTTCAGCTTTCCAACATGCCCGTTAAAATCACCCCCTACATACACTTCTTCACTCTCTTGCACATCTCTCATCACACAATCAAAGTCCTCCCAAAATTTATCTTTTATACTATCCTCACATCCTGAATGGGGTGCATACACGCTCACTACCTTTAATACCAGACCCTTCACAATCACTTTGACAGCAATTACTCTATCACTCATTATATTTACATCTACCACACATTCTTTTAGCTCGCTATCCAGAACTATACCCACACCATTTCGCTTGCCATCGCTTCCACAGTAGTAAAACTTATATCCTTCTCCTATCTCTCTAGCTTTCGCCCCCTTCCACTTTGTTTCTTGCAGACACGCTATATTTATCCGTCGCCTTTTAAGAACATCTGCTAACTCTCTTCCTCTTCCAGTCATCGTACCTATATTCCAACTTGCATACCTCAGCCTTACTTCTCTTTCTCTCCGAGCTTGCATCTTACGTCGCACCCGCCCGTTTTGGTGCGACAACCCTTGTCCATTTCCCGCAGGGGCCGGGTGCTGCTCCTGCGCGTCGCCTGTGGGGTACGCCCTAGCCCTATCGTGCAACATATCTTTCGTACTATTCATGCTGTTGTTGTTTTGGCATAGTTTTTATAGTCGGCCGCCTGCCTGACACCAACCCTCCTTGGGAATACTATCGTTGGTGGTATACCCGCCACCGTGCGGGTGACCTAGAGTGCTTAATATTTTGCACCAGGTCTGAAAAACTCCCTTAGTCGCCTCATACGACACCCACGGGATGAAATGGGGTGGTCATATTTAGTCCGTGACCACACAGAACCTGCAAAAATCCTAAATAATGACATAAATTAATAAATAAAAATAATTTTTAAAAATATGTTTAAAAAATATTATACTCGAACAACACGAAAATCTGACAACCAGTCGGCCGCATGATAGAAATAAATACGTAAACATGCTTTAGGGTTGCCCGTCTCCAGCATTATGCAAACTAACAAAACACACGCACCGAAGTTTTAACACAAGCGTAAGTAGGTAGGTACCTACCGTATCATGAATGAATCATGATACGGTAGGTACCTAGCTACTTCCGCTTGTGTGCAGAACCGCAAATAACTACCTATTTCACTCGTCTCAATAACTTTCCGTGACTCTATTCGCTTTATTTATTCATCCAAACACCTTTATTTTCGTGAGATAAAAGGAAATACTTATCCATTAAAAAAAAACACATTATGTACCTACGTACTAGTAAATAAAATTATTTTATAGTCTTACCTTTCAGAGTTTCCAGGTAATTATAAAAAACTTATGTCTGGATGCGTTATTGACGAATTCATACAACCAAAAACAGCACAATATTTCCTACTCGTCATATTAACTGATTTTTAGAGAAAAAATCGCGCGGTTTTTGTTAAAAAAACATCGACACTGCGGTACAGCCGTGACTGTCTGCACCCCGAGCGCAACCCAAGATCGAGGCGCGTAGGTATAGATCGCGTTTCGTCCGTTTGTATGAAGTTGGAATACTGTATTATAATATTAGGTCTTTACCTATGAAATTGCCGTTCTGCAGTACTGGCCATTTCAAATCAAAATATTTTTTGTTTGGCTAAGAATTCTAATTTCAAATTAATTTTATTTTAAAAACATGGATTTTTTTTCCAAAAGTAGTCATTTGTTTATTGATTAGTGTTACATTTTCATCGCATTTAAATCTTTTTCGTCATCATGGATACGTTAAAAATTCGAGTAATTATGGAATATGAGTACCGTCGTGGCAGCAACGCGGCACAAGCGGCACGCAACATCAACGACGTTTACGGAGCTAACACTACAAACCAACGCACTACCTGTTATTGGTTTGCTCGCTTCCGTTCTGGAAATTTCGACCTGAAAAATGAACCTCGCGGTCGTCCGAAGACTTTGGTCGACAATGACGAATTAAAGGCGATTGTGGAAGCTGATGATACACAATCTACGGCTGAATTAGCAGCAGCTTTCGACGTTAGCGTCAAAACAATATTGGTCCATTTGCGTCAAATTGGCAAGGTAAAAAAGCTTGACAAATGGGTGCCCCACGAACTCAATGATCGCCAGCGCGAAGTACGCGTCGAGACGTGCCTTGCACTGCTCAACAGACACACAAATGAAGGAATTTTGAACCGCATTGTTACCTGCGATGAAAAATGGATTCTGTTTGATAACCGCAAGCGCTCAGCAAGTTGGTTGGATCCTGGTTCAGCACCTAAACAATGCCCTAAACGAAAACTTACCCCAAGAAAAGTGATGGTCACTGTTTGGTGGTCTAGCGCCGGTGTGATTCAACACAGCTTCTTACCAAACGGGGTGAGCATTACTGCAGATGTGTACTGTGAAGAATTGAACACAATGATGGAGAAGCTGGCACATCTCCAACCAGCATTGGTCAATCGCTCGTCTCCGCTGCTCCTGCACGACAACGCGCGACCTCATACTGCACAGCAGACGGTCTCCAAGTTGCAAGAACTGGGGTTGGAAGCTCTCCGTCATCCGCCCTACTCACCAGACCTTGCGCCTACAGACTACTACTTTTTCCAGAATTTGGATAACTTCTTGGCGGGAAAAAAATTCAATACCCGAGAGGCAGTACAAAATGCCTTTGAAGAATTTGTTGCCTCCCGTCCAGCTGATTTCTTTAAGAAGGGCATCAATAAACTGCCACTGCGTTGGCAAAGATGCATTGATTGCATGGGTGATAACTTCGATTAATACAAATAAAAAATACATTAAAAAAATTCATTTAAATTTTTTCATACAAAACGGCAATTTCATAGGTAAAGACCTATTATTACCGTGCCAAGGGGTATCTTGTTGCCCAGTAAGTGGAGGTCAGATAGGCTGTCGTTCCATGTAAAACACTGGTACTCAGCTGCATCCGGTTAGACTGGAAGCCGACCCCAACATAGTTGGGAAAAGGCTAGGCAGATGATGATGATGACTCATTATAAATGATTAACACTCCAACTCGGATTCCCAGGTATAATACAAACTTCTCATTTATTTAAGATTCCTGGCTCAAAAACAAACCTTGGCCATTTCGCCAATGTACCAAGACTAGTACCTACATGTTTGTTATAACCAATGAACAAATCTAGATATCAGTGAATCTCTGGCACAATGTTTATGAAATGCATAAAAGATTTATTATTAGTTATTGTTCAGGTTATTTACCGTTTCTGTTTTACAATTTTATCTTTCAATTTAAATTGGTTGTACTGTATGATTTAATTTCATTATTTAATCATTCCTCAATTATTAGCTAATTGTTAAACTTGTTATGCATGATGTGGTCTCCTGTTAAGGAGGACCTTCATATTACCTTTTGTTAAACATTTTCTTTAACAATGATGTCGTTTATTTTCTTTGTTGGAGATCCTAAATAAAGTATAAATTACACTAAAGACTAGGCACGAATATTCACTAATAGCCAGTGACATTATCGGGCATTGCAATAAATTTCATAGCCGATAACACAAATCGACGTAACTACATAGTTCGAAACGTTAATTTAATTCGGCAAGCACGTGCCTTGATTTCATCGCTCCCTCCACGTAATCAGATTCCAGTTTCATTAAAACAGTTGAATTCATTTGCCGTAGTTACCCACCAACGGATATGAAAGTTCCTTCACAAATATACATTTTCTGACACATTTTTGAGCTCTATGTTTTTAATCTTATCTTTTCCTTCTCACTGGCTGATATTCGTGACCTACTGGCAGGATTATTTTTCAATTACAGTGTGTTTGTTTGTTGTAGAGAGTAGCACAACTCGATGAGAAAGCTTTATAAAAAAGTCAGAAATCTGTGTAAAATGCATTTTTTTATCATGATCCTTCTTAATTCTTCATCATCTGACAATCGATAAGTAGGTATCCTCATGAAATAGGGATACAATACTGTAGAGGATTCACTAGTGTTGGCTTGCTAACAACCCTCCATGGATATTTATAACTTAACACACACTGTTTTAAATATAGAACAAGAAAAGAGTAAGACAGCTGTCACGTCGGCAGAAAGGCGGTTTGCATAAAAAAATGTAGTTCGATTTACAAATAAGCAATGAATATGATACTACGATAGATATTATAATTTATTCGCGAGTGTGAATGAGCCCTTAATTCAAAATGAATTAACTCATGAAATTAATAAAACACTGGCGAGTATGGCTACAAATTAACAGGTGCCTAATTAAGATAACAGTTTTAAGCATGCCTATTTTAATGTTGATTCGTTGTGGACTAGGTTGTAAGAGACGCATTTGTTTTATCAGCTCAATCATTCCCAGCCATCGACATAGTAGGTCCTTCCATTTGCGAGGGATTGAAAAAATAACAAAGTAACGTAAAGTATTCTTGCTTTGCCTTAACTAGTAGAAAATTAAAAGCTAGAAATAAAAATAATCTTTTAAGCAAGATCCTATAAGTTTATAAGTTAGTTGCTGGTTGATACGATACAGCAATGCAAGCCACAATATGTAAGTAACTTTATTTTTATCGTAGAATGAATTCGGAAAGCGATAAGGCGAAAATATTTTAATATTAATCTTGAAGTCATGACGTCCAGTAAAACGGGGAGAATCGAAACGCAGGGGTGAATGGGAACCAAACTTTAAATGAGATTTAAACGTTGATTCAACATTACTACTTACTGACAAGGTGTTGAAATTATTCATTTCAATTCCTTAAAAATTAGAGTCCGAACAATGTAAAACTAACGCGAAAATGCCCTTCAAAGTTTTGTTTCTACCTACCCCTACGTTTCTTATTCACTCCATTTCACTAACATTTTAAGCAGGGTGGAAGAGACATCGGCGCATAACCTGATACCATGACTTCAGTACATGAAACTGGACCCATGACCAATATAGACCCAGGGCTGGATTCCTACTTTCTAAGTTTGTGTCTGTCGGTTTTTTCAACTTTAAACTGTAAAAAATCATGATTTCTATCGGATCCAATAAGATTTTTAATGAAATAAGTGAATTCCTTTTTTATTAAAAATCTCTTTGGGTTAGATAAAAATGATGATGTCTCCATGATTTGATTACAGTTTAAAGTAAAAAGACATAATAAAAAACGAAATAACCTACCCATCCTCCAACCTCCTGCCTCTTTACCTCTTTAGTGAAACTTCAATATTGCGGTGATCGCAAGTGCCTACTATTGTGATATGAGCCATTTTACAGGTCCGGAGATCATTAACTCTTGACAAAATTTGACCTGCCTCGTTTCTGGTCACGTGAGGAGGCAACTCCCTCCTACATATAAGGCTTTTTGTAGCTCCAGGACAGCGCGTCGTGCCCAAGCCCTCTTACTGAGTTTTGATGTCGGCATATGGTACCTCGCACCAAAGGCCCACCTCACTTACATAGCTTTATTTCCATTTATAATCTTAACGATATATTATTATTATTTCGAGTCGGTTAAAAATATATGCTTATATTTCAGTTGTTCGCTGGTTAGTTCTACTGCAGTTTGTCTTTCAAGTTTCATCTACATACCTGGAAGACAAGCAACGGATAGCTGTACGTGACCAAAAAATGCAGCCAAATCTATTAGTAAAGATTCCATTCAATCCCCACAACAGACGTGGTTTACATACTGAGGTGGAGCCGGAAAAATTATTTGATTTGTTTTATTATCCCAGAGCTGTTATTTCAACACTTCTCAGTATTTTAACCCTGGGATATCTGAAGGGAGAAATTAATGAAGATACATGGAACGCGATTAAATCCAAAAACCACCGCGGGAGCGAGAGGGACCCCAATAACAACCGACGGCGCACGGGAACCCCCAGACGCCTCCCTAAAATCATAACAAAAAAAATCTTTTCAAATTAATAACCATTATTAATAGTAATGAATTATTTATTTCGAGCAACAAGACTCATAGTGTTAGTAACAATCTACTTTCAAACTATATTAGTAAAAAATGTTACCAAGACAAAAACACTGAAATCACAGAAATAGCAGTAATAATCATACGATCAATTATATAATGAAAAATTATTCTTATTCCAAAGACTATTTATTACTATTACTATAAAAGCCCGAACCAACGTAAATCCTGAAATTGTTCGGTACAACCTAGGATTTCCCAACGTTTAATGGTAAAAGCCCGAACTTTATTGCGATGATTCTTGATTTCGTTGAACTTCTGCCACTCTCAGGCATCCAACCTGAGATTTACCGCGTCAGACATCTTAGAAGAAGTAGAAAGTAGGAAAAGCCGACTAAACATGTCAACGATTTGATTACCAGCGATTCGAGTATCATGTAATGAGTTCATGGCATTACGTTGTGAGTCGATGTCCCTTCCAATTTGTGTGAAAGCATGTTTATATGAGTAATACCTAATACTCATAATACTGCAGTTAAAAACATGAAAGATTTGGAGGTTTTGGTAATCGAAATAAATTATTAAGAAATACACAAATTGTTTCATTCCTAATACCAATATTTACCTATTTAGACCTACCTACACCTACCTGCCTACCTATTGGACACGTATTTTTTGCTTACTCAACCCACTAAAAAGTGACAATGATATAGCACATCAAAGTTCAGGAAAAGGGGCATGTGACGTCACTGTTACGTTAAAAGTGTGACACGACGTGACGTACTATATTGTCGTCGTAATCGAAATAAATTATTAAGAAATACACAAATTGTTTCATTCCCAATACCAATATTTACCTATTAAGTTCATCAGTAAGATCACCTAAAAATATTGGACACGTATTTTTTGCTTACTCAACCCAATAAAAAGCCGCCCAAGAAACATATCAAGAAAAAAATAATCGATCCACCCTACTGTACAATCCCCAATTTTAATTCAATAACGTTTATTTCACTATTCTTTAGTAGATACTGTTAAAAATCTGAAACCCCAAAACCCAGCAAAAACACTAGAAAGTGGTGAAGGGTGGGCGTTTTGGGGGACTGTCTTTTGTAAACGTTTTGACGTTCAAAAAGTGCTGATTCTCAGCCTAATTTGAATAAATGAATTTTATTTTTATTTTTGATTTTTTTGTTTTGGCATTCGCCTCCAGAACTTAATGCAGGATAAAACAGTTTGTTGTACTCATTACGGTACCCGGTTAGTGGCTGCCAAACGCCCCCATGGGACTTAAACATACGTTGAGAAATGTAGGTGATAGATTCACCTCTGCCTTACCCTTCGGGGAATACAGGTGTCATGTTATGTAAAATAATAATAGTAAATCTTTATTTCCAGGCCATAATGTGTACAATTGCAACTTAAAAACAGATTTTTAAATTAAATTGAATTTACTTATAAAATAATACTTTAAATAAGAATCAATGACCATTTAAATTAAGAAAAAAATAAGTAGTAACAAATAATAATTACAAAAATCCTAAATGATAACATAAATTAATAAATAAAAATATTTTAAAAAATATGTTTAATAAATATTGGACTCTAACAACACGAAAATCTGACAACCAGTCTTACCAAGGGCACGGTAATAATGCAGTAGTGTAACTCGGCCGCATGATAGAAATAAATACGTAAACATGCTTTAGGGCTGCCCGTCTCCAGCATTATGCAAACTAACAAAACACACGCACCGAAGTTTTAACACAAGCGTAAGTAGGTAGGTACCTACCGTATCATGATTCATTCAGAACCGCAAATAACTACCTATTTCACTCGTCTCAATAACTTTCTGCTACTCTATTCGCTTTATTTATTAATCCAAACACCTTTGTTTACGTGAGATAAAAGGAAATGCTTATCCATTAAAAAGACACACATTATGTACCTACCTACTAGTAAGTAAAATTATTTTATAGTCTTGTAGCGACATCTATCTCGCCACATACGAACTAAATCGACGTTTCCTACATCGCGATATTAAAGTTATCCACGCGACTGAGTATATATAAACGAGCCCGACAACAATCGTCGGGCAGTTGCCCACCAGACACGACACCCGTCTGGTCGGAGGATCCTCCCTTTTCTATGGCGGATGAGGAACTTTACACCCTGTTCCTCATACCTCCAAATTGGTGACCCCGACGTGATGAACGTCAGCGCAGCCTTCGAGCAGAGTACCCTCAGCGTGACGTCATCATCACTTCCTCAAGCTTTCAAGCAGAGAGTCATACAGCCAGTCAGCAACTACGACTTCTACGGGTATCCTGACCACTAGCATGCAGCGAACGCGCATGCCTGGTCATCACCCACAACCTTCTCAGCAACCTTGGCACGCACGCTGCACTTCGGCCGGTCAGCAAGCAGAGACGTACTTCCTCTCCTGGTCGACCCGAGCAGCCAGCCAATACGCAGCACTGCACCACGACTCACTGGAGCCTATACGCAGTATCACCGCAGACAGTTCCGACTCACCGCGAACTATGCGGCATCCGGTTCCGACGCACTGGAACACTCAACTGGCCCGGCAAGCATCACAAAAATGACTCATCAAGCGATCGACCTCCGGTCTCGGAGGGGAGTGATGTAGCGACATCTATCTCGCCACATACGAACTAAATCGACGTTTCCTACATCGCGATATTAAAGTTATCCACGCGACTGAGTATATATCTATATACCTATATACCTATACTACACTCACACCTATATACCTATACGAAACTCTGAAAGGTATATATCTATATACCTTTCAGAGTTTCCAGGTAATTATATAAAACTTATGTCTGGATGCGTTATTGACGAATTCATACAACCAAAAACAGCACAATATTTCCTACTCGTCATATTAACTGATTTTTAGAGAAAAAATCGCGCGGTTTTTGTTAAAAAAACATCGACACTGCGGTACAGCCGTGACTGTCTGCACCCCGAGCGCAACCCAAGATCGAGGCGCGTAGGTATAGATCGCGTTTCGTCCGTTTGTATGAAGTTGGAATACTGTATTATAATATTACCGTGCCAAGGGGTATCTTGTTGCCCAGTAAGTGGAGGTCAGATAGGCTGTCGTTCCATGTAAAACACTGGTACTCAGCTGCATCCGGTTAGACTGGAAGTCGACCCCAACATAGTTGGGAAAAGGCAGGCAGATGATGATGATGATGATGACTCATTAGAAATGATTAACACTCCAACTCGGTAATTCCCAGGTATATAATACATACTTCTCATTTATTTAAGCTCAGAAACAAACCTTGGCCATTTCGCCAATGTGCCAAGACTAGAACATGTTTGTTATAACCAATGAACAAATCTAGATATCAGTGAATCTCTGGCACAATATTGATGAAATACTTAAAAGATTTATTATTAGTAATTTTTCAGGTTATTTACCGTTTCTGTTTTACAATTTTATCTTTCAATTTAAATTGGTTGTACTGTATGATTTAATTTCATTATTTAATCATTCCTCAATTATTAGCTAATTGTTAAACTTGTTATGCATGATGTGGTCTCCTGTTAAGGAGGACCTTCATATTACCTTTTGTTAAACATTTTCTTTAACAATGATGTCGTTTATTTTCTTTGTTGGAGATCCTAAATAAATTATTAATTACACTAAAGACTAGGCACAAATATTCACTAATAGCCAGTGACATTATCGGGCATTGCAATAAATTTCATAGCCGATAACACAAATCGATGTAACTACATAGTTTGAAACGTTAATTTAATTCGGCAAACACGTGCCTTGATTTCATCGCTCACTCCACGTAATCAGATTCCAGTTTCATTAAAACAGTTGAATTCATTTGCCGTAGTTACCCACCAACGGATATGAAAGTTCCTTCACAAATATACATTTTCTGACACATTTTTGAGCTCTATGTTTTTAATCTTATCTTTTCCTTCTCACTGGCCGATATTCGTGACCTACTGGCAGGATTATTTTTCAATTACTGTGTGTTTGTTTGTTGTAGAGAGAAGCACAACTCGAAGAGAAAAATTTAGATAAAAGATGTAAATCTGTTTAAATGCATTCTTTTATTATGATCCTTCTTTAATTCTTCATCATCTGATAATCGAGAAGTAGGTATTCTCATGAAATAGGGATACAAAACTGTAGAGGATTCACTGGCGTTGGCTTGCTAACAAACCTTCATGGATATTTATAACACACACTGTTTTAAATATAGAACAAGAAAAGAGTAAGACAGCTGTCACATCGGCAGAAAGGCGGTTTGCATAAAAAAATGTAGTTCGATTTACAAATAAGTAATGAATATGATACTACGATAGATATTATAATTTATTCGCGAGTGTGAATGAGCCCTTAATTCAAAATGAATTAACTCATAAAATTAATAAAACACTGGCGAGTATGGCTACAAATTAACAGGTGCCTAATTAAGATAACAGTTTTAAGCATGCCTATTTAAAGGTTGATTCGTTGTGGACTAGGTTGTAAGAGACGCATTTGTTTTATCAGCTCAATTATTCCCAGCCATCGACATAGTAGGTCCTTCCATTTGCGAGGGATTGAAAAAATAACAAAGTAACGTAAAGTATTCTTGCTGTGCCTTAACTAGTAGAAAATTAAAAGCTACAAATAAAAATAATCTTTTAAGCAAGATACTATAAGTATATAAGTTAGTTGCTGGTTGATAAGTTACAGCAATGCAAGCCACAATATGTAAGTAACTTTATTTTTATCGTAGAATGAATTCGGAAAGCGAAAAATGCGAAAAGGTAAAAATGTTGTTTCATTTTTACCAGACTTATCACTCCGCCCTCGTATTAAAACCTTTTCACATTTTTCGCTTTCCGAATATATGAAATAATACGGAGATAACTTTATTTAAAAATTATGGTTTTTATCCAGCGATTCTCAAGCTTTTCGATCCCTTCCGGAAAGTACGACTTAAGCAACCCTTCGAAATAGGCATTGGTTTCGAGCATGATCTCCTCGTTGGAGCTAAATCTTTTTCCACCAAGCCATTTTTTTTTTATTCGGAAACAGAAAATAGTACCAAGGGGCATAATCTGGCGAATCTAGTGGGTGAGATAGCATCTCATATCGCAACTCATGGAATTTGGCCATGGCAATCGCGCAGGTGTGCACTCGTGCGTTGTCTTGGTGGAAAAGGATTTTCTTCTTAGCCAAATGCGGTCGTTTCTCAGGTAAAATTTGGTTAAATTAGTCCAATAAATTGCCATAATATTCGCCATTGATCGTTTTACTTTTCTCTAGGTAGTTAATATGGATTACGTTACGTGCACCCCAGAAAACTAAAGCCATCAACTTATTGTCCGAAAAAAGTGGTTTGGCCTTCTTCGGAGCTGGTTCGCCCCTTTATCCTTTGTTTCGATTGTTCCTTGATTTCTTGTGTATGGTGGTGGATCCATGTTTAGTTTACCTTTATAAAACGACGCAAAAAATTCAGGTTTATTCCGTTGTAACAACGCCGAACCTGCCTCCGAAGTGGTAACTCGCATGCGTTTTTGATCAATAGTCGGTAAACGCGGCACCCATCGCGCGGTAAATGTTGGTGTAAGATAATACCACACCGAAAATCCGTAAACCATTTACGAGTCATTTTAATCGACGAAGCAGAGTCCCCATAATATTTATCAAGCCTTTGTTTCGTTTCGTAATAGATTTTTTTGCGTAAAAAATAATGTTTTATCAACACTCCAAATTCACTTTTCTCCATCTTTGCGAAAATGCGTTATATTTTTTTATTAAAAGTCTGTCAAAAAAATACTAACCGGCGGTACTGGCTGAAAATTTAAATATAGTCCCTCAAAAGAGTTATGATCAAGGAGGTTACATGCAATTTGCAATAATTTTATTCCAAAATAGATTTTTACCAGATTTATCACTCCACCCTGGTATTAATCTCGCAGTCATGACGTACAGTAAAACGGGGTGTCGACGGACGTGACGTACAGTAAAATCGAAACAAAACTTTAAATGAGATTTAAAAATTGATTCAACATAATTAATTACTGACAAGGTGTTGAAATTATTCATTTCAATTCCTTAAAAAAATTAGAGTCCAAACAATGTTAAACTAACGCGAAAATGCCCTTCAAAGTTTTGTTTTCACTCACTCCTGCTTTTCTATTCACCCGGTTTTACGTACATTTTGAACAGGGTGGAATCGGCGCACAACCTGATACCATGAGTTCAGTACATGAAACTGGACCCATGTCCAATATGGACCCTTGACTGGATTACTTATTTCTAACTTTTTCTTATTGATGTCGGCATATGGTACACCTCGCACCAAAGGCCCACCTCACTTACATAGCTTTATTTCCATTTATAATCTTAACGATATATTATTATTCTTTCGAGTCGGTTAAAAATATATGCTTATATTTCAGTTGTTCGCTGGTTAGTTCTACTGCAGTTTGTCTTTCAAGTTTCATCTACATACCTGGAAGACAAGCAACGGATAGCTGTACGTGACCAAAAAATGCAGCCAAATCTATTAGTAAAGATTCCATTCAATCTCCACAACAGACGGGGTTTACATACTGAGGTGGAGCCGGAAAAATTATTTGATTTGTTTTATTATCCCAGAGCTGTTATTTCAACACTTCTTAGTATTTTAACCCTGGGATATCTGAAGGGAGAAATTAATGAAGATACATGGAACGCGATTAAATCCAAAAACCACCGCGGGAGCGAGAGGGACCCCAATAACAACCGACGGCGCACGGGAACCCCCAGACGCCTCCCTAAAATCATAACAGAAAAAAAGTAATAAGCACTAACACGTTGAACGCCAAATGACCGACAGACAATACATTTTATATTGTGTCTCATTGTTTGGCAGTTAAGGTGTTAATAATAATAATAAATCATTTATTTCGAGCAAAAAGACTCATAGTGTTAGTAACAATCTACTTTCAAACTATGTTAGTAAAAAATGTTACTAAGACAAAAACACTGAAATCACAGAAATAGTAGTAATAATCATACAATCATTTATTTAATGAAAAATTATTCTTATTCCAAAGAATATTTATTACTATTACTATAAAAGCCCGAACCAACATAAATCCTGAAATTTTTCGGTACGATTTCGATTTCCCAACGTTTAATAGTAAAAGCCCTAACTTTATTGTGATGATTCTAGATTTCGTTGAACTTCTGCCACCAGCAACGCGGTAAATCTCAGGTATCTAACCTGAGATTTACCGCGTCAGACATCTTAGAAGAAGTTGAAAGTAGGAAAAGCCGACTAAACATGTCAACGATTTGACTATCAGCGATTCGAGTATCATGTTATGAATTCATGGCATTACGTTGTGAGTCGATGTCCCTTCCAATTTGTATGAAAACATGTTCAAATGAGTTATTACTCATTTAAACATGTTTTCATACAAATATGAAATATATATATTCAGTATTAGGAATACCTAATACTCATAATATGGCAGTTAAAAACATGAAAGATTTGGAGGTTTTGGTAATCGAAATAAATTATTAAGAAATACACAAATTGTTTCATTCCCAATACCAATATTTACCTATTTAGACCTACCTATACCTACCTACCTGTTGGACACGTATTTTTTGCTAACTCAACCCATTAAAAAGTGACAATGATATAGCACATCAAAGTTCAGGAAAAGGGGCATGTGACGTCACTGTTACGTTAAAAGTGTAGCACGACGTGACGTACTATATCGTCGTCTTTTTTGGTTTACGTGCCAAAGAAAAAATACGTGTCCAGTATTTTTGAGTAATCCAACTTTCTATCAGAATTTTTAAGGGCACTACCCTATTGTATCATTGCCTCTATATTATGCGAGCCTGGGTCTCGTGATCTTGGGTGCCACTATAAAATATGAGTTAACATGTTTATTTTTATGTGTAGAGAAATCTACATGATTATTTCAATTTTCAATTTGACAAACAGCGCAGGTCGTAAACCACCCAGTGGTTACGACCTGCGCTGTTTACTAGGATAAAGAGTTGCACAAAAGTTTTATTTTATATCGAACTAGCACTTCGCCTGCGACATCGTCCGCCTGAATTTCGGAACTCTCCCATCTTCTTACATACCCTCCGTCCCCTTCAAAGGGTAGTTTTGAAAATAAAATATAGCATATATTAAAAAAAAATTAAAAGGAAAACAAAGCACTAATCATCCTAAGAAGTTTTACTTACAAATGCTTTTACTTAACAAGAATATTAAATAACAAAAGTAGATAACACCGAACTAATAGAAAAAAAATGAGTTCAAGGACTACTCAAACGTCAGTCATGTGACGCGTTCGAGAACCAAAAAAGATGAAGAATGAGGTTGTTTATCCTTCAGGTATATCTGCTGCTTAACCGAACTTTCCTGTGGGGACTTAATTAGAAATTAAGGCCTCCAGCCAGGGCGTAAAAACTTAAAAGCTAAGCGAACAATCGCTAAGGGCACCTCCTGTGGGGTACGAGCCTCGGCTTAGGACGTCGCCGGGAGAGGACAGCAAGGGACGGGCTGGATCTAATAGCTATATTATTTAGGGACTAATCATTTACTGGTTCTGCTACGCGGGCTAGCTCGAGCAAAGGGTCGGGGGGAGGGCATTGACGGGGTCGTCGCGACGGGTCTCGGCAGTGAGGACGGAATGAAGAATGAGGTTGTTTTTTTTTTTTTTTGGAATGGGCATCTCGCAGTTTATCCTTTAGGGATATTTACTGCTCAACCGAACTTTCCTGTGGGGGGCTTAATTAAAATTAAGGCCTCCAGCCAGGCATAAAAACTTATAAGCTAAGCGACTATCGCTAAGGGCACCCCCTGCGGGGTACGAACCTCGGCTTAGGACGTCGCTGAAGAGGACAGCAAGGGAAAGGCTGGATCTGATTGTTCCATTATTTAGGGACATTTTAAACATTAATCGGCTCAGCTTCGCGGGCTGGCTCTAGCAAAGGGTCGGGAGGGGGGCAGAATGAGGTTGTAACTGCTCTGTTTTATTTATACCTTTCCCGTCGTCGGTCCGCTTGGCTGGATGTATGTACCTATATAAGAATATGTTAATTGCTGATAATGTAGCTTTCAATAGATGAAAGATCTGTTAAAATCAGTTAATTCGTTTTTGAGTTTATCCATAACAAACAAACATATAATCAATCATGTTTCCTTTTTATTATAATATTAGTTTAGAAGTGAGCACTAAAAAAGGATTTCTGTAAAATAATCCCTTTAAGTAGAAGGTAAATGTCTGTGGTATAGTTCGTCACTCTTTATGAGAAAAATTTAGTTCTGATATTGTTTTTGGGAAGAGGAGCTCGTTGCTAAATAAAAACAGCCGCACGGGTTGATCGAAGTTAAGCTACGCTTGCCGAGGTCAGTCTGTGGATGGATGACCGTTCATTATATATAGTCCGTACCTCGGAAAGCACGTTAAGCCGTTGGTCCCGGCTGTCATTTGTAAATCTTTGATAGTCGTTACGGGTAGTCGGAAACCCAAGGGGTATCGTGTTACCCAGTAACTGGGTTGTGGAGGTCAGATAGGTAGTTGCTCCATGTAAAATACTGGTATTCAGGTGCATCCGGTGAAACTGGAAACCGACCCCAACATAGTTGGGAAAAGGCTAGGCAGATGATGATAACACAGGCCTGCAAAATGAAGGTCATAACTTCCTCTCTGGAATTTGATAGCTGATTCTGGAGTATTTTGATGCGCTGATTACGAATATGTACTTAGTTTTTCTCCATCACCTCCTGATTTTTCAAAAAAGCTACAGATAGAAAATTGAGAAAAAAGACAAGTTTTCACTTAAAAAATTATATATTTAAAAAAGTACTTAATTTTTAACTTAAAAAACTATTAACACGTAATAACAACTTATTGCTGGGTTAAAATACACTTAAATTTTATTTGTGGAACCTGGTCCTTTTTTCCTGGAAGCTTCTGTTGTGCGATTTTCGCTTATATTTCCGGTTTGGATCATCACGCTTCAACAACCAACAATAGTCCGCCATCATGCTGACATTCCATCTTCCTTGATACCGGACTTCAAGCTCTTTTAAATCTTGGTGAAATCTTTCACCTTGTTCTTCGCTAACGGCTCCTAGATTTTCTGGGAAGTAATCAATGTGCGAATTCAGAAAATGAAGTTTAACGCTCATATTACAACCCATTACACCAAAATTCGTTATCATTTTGGCTACTATTTCTTTATAGTCCGAGCTTTTATTGTTCCCCAAAAAGTTTTTTACCACTTGTAACTCAATTAACAATGATTTCCACGCTTGTAACTCGACAAGTTTAGGTTGCAAGATGCGCACTTCGACTGTTAGTTTTCTAATTCAGAGTAGGTACTTATACAAAAAAAACCTTTTGTTTTCTTCATTATACCCTTTTTGAACAACATTAACAACAATTAGGCAATATCACCTAAACATCGTGTATTAATGAGCTCATTACTAAATGAAGCCAAAATGACCCGTTTTCGAAATGGTTAATGCGAATTACTTACACTTATTATGTAGTAATTAACAAATTACTGATTTGCATTCATTTCTATGTCGTCTTAAACTAATTAAATGCAATAAAAATTAAGCTGAAGTAATTAAGTGACGTTTTATAGATTTTAAAATGTATGCGCTCAGACATTTTTAGTTAAAATCTTAAATATTCAATATCAAAGAATCCTGACGTGATAGAATTTTTTTATTATTTTTCTCGTAATCAGCACATCAGAAACTATAGAAAACGTTAATCAGATCTCAGAGAGGAAAACCATTGCAGACCTGTGAATTGTTTTTGGGAAGTTGTCTCATGTCGGGATTGAATGTTTGTACGGATGATGCTTCAGTCATTCAATATCATTATAAATATTAAATATTTATATTTTATTTATTTATAATATTTATTAAGTCAATATTTATTCTAATAAAAAATACTTTCAATAATTGTACAAGAAACACACTATGCAGCGTTACAGCTAGAGAAAAGAGGGGTTTCGATGAGCTCTAGCACCCAATGTTAGATTTAACTTGTGTTAAGGGCGCCAGCGTCCTCGCCTATTCAATATATCATTCAAATAATGAGTCTTTTAATGAAAATCAAAGCGGAAGGTCGCTAAAGATGCCTAATCGCACCAAAATATCAGACATTATAGCCACATATTATATTGGAACATACCAGAAACAATTAGGGTCATAGAGGTAATGCTTTGCGAATACTAAACCGTTCGGGGAATTCCCGGGTGGAACGAAAACTATGTGCAATCGATAATAATTGGTTGACTTTGGATGGGAGTGATGCGGATCACAGTGACCTTGTGGACCCTAAATATAACGCGACTGCACTGAAATCCATTCTTCCATACTAATATTATAATTGTCTGTTTGTCCGTCTTTCACGGCAAAATCACGGAACGGATTTCGATTAAATTTGGCACAGAGATAGATAGCATCCCGTGGAAAATATGCGGGCAAAGCCGCGTGCGGAAGCTAGTATCATATATTTAAACTCGACTTTCAACAACTTAAACGCCAGGACAAACAATTCTATTGTATATCGATGTCAGTTAAGGTGTTAGAGAAGGTGAAAGTATGGGATTTTGTTGGTATGAAAATCTTATGTTTCTTGAGCTTTATACAATCCTTCAAAAGGGGAAGGGGTGGCGAAATAAAGAATTGCTTAAGGTTTTCCAGATATTGCTTTTCCCGATGCAGGGGCGATAATTGTTGACGACACATTTGTCGCAATGACTAAGTGATCGGCTGCTGCGTCGCGTGTCTCGGGTTCGATTTCCGCACGGAACAAATATTTGTATGGCCTACACTGGCCTACAGGTAGTTGTTCCGGTTCTGGCTGTTTGTGTGTGTAAGTTTGAATGTTTGTAATCGCACCCACGATACAGGAATTTTTCTTAGTGTGGGGCAACGTTTTTACCTGGTAGTTCACCATGAGCTTCACCTGACTGGTGAAGATCATAAATTACTTAGCAACCATATGAAAGTAATCTAATCACAACCCGTGATATATTATTGAATAGTTCCGGTGGCCATCCGTGGAAAGCACCATTTGGTAACGTGGAACTGATGATGAAGTCATCAGTTCCGTTAAAGACATAAACAACATACACGATCTAAAAAAGGCTTTACTTAAAATATTAATTGAAAACACATATTACATTTCCATTTAATGAAAACCTAACTGACATATTTTACTTATCTTATTTTTTTTAATATTACAATTTGTACATATTTTAACTTTAACATAATTTAAGTTCCATAAATAACCTAATGTCTAGTAACCATAAATTTGACTTGTTTCAGACAAATTCAAGCTCATAAGCTTACAAAGAAATACGCAAATGACATCAAATTTAACAAAAAAAAGTACTAGTTGGTAAAAAAGTTATTGTTCAAACGTTCACTTGCCAAACGTAGGTTTTCGTAACAATTATTTGTAAAGAGATTTTTTGGTAAGCAATAATTTGGCAAATTAAATTATGCGAAAATTTGTTTGGGAAGTGATAATTTGTCAATTTCTTTTCGGTAAAACAAGGGAGACCCGTTATTATAGTGTTCAAGAAATAAAAATAATTATATTTGTATTAAAGAAAACACTAACGCCTGCGTGTGTGACGACCACAAATTAGCAAGTAAGTACCTAATTAAGATAACAGTATTTAAATTACTCATTTGAAAATTGATTAGTTGTGGGTCGTAAGAGACGCGACATTATTTCATTGGCTCACTTTTACCTAAGCATTGACGTAGTACTTCAATGATTCCGATTAAAATACGTAAGCAAAGAAGATAACAAAAAGGGAAACTGTATCAACGTTACGCATCCTAGTTGTACTTATACAAATGAAGTACATGACTAACTAGAAACAAATTAAAAGAACATAGTACAGCCAGTTCAAAATTACTTGAAATTAAGTCAAAGCAATGCAGGCCACAATATGTAAGTTTGCTTTCTTTTACCGTGGACTTTATTCATAATAATAACAGGCACACTTGCTGGGGTCAGCACCTCGATGGGTGACCATCCATTACTTAACCTTAGTGCCTGGGAAAGCACGATCCGAAGACCATATCGAAATATTACAAAAAATATATTCTTCTCTTTCAGTTGCTTGCTGGTTATTAGTACTGAAGTGTGACTTACAAGTATCATCTAAATATCTAGAAGAGAAGCAAGGTACGACTGAACATGTCCAAATGTTGCTACCAAATGTTTTGACCAAGAACCCATCCAAATTTTATAAAAGACGGATGGTTCATGATCGATGGAGGCCGCAAACTCTTAACGGCAATCATAATTATAATGACAATAGATTTTGGTCTTGGATAAAAACAATCTTAAATCAAATTCATGATATTGTAAATTGTGACAACAACAACCAACAACCAACCTATCCAACTGAACCAACCTATCTAACTGAACCAACCGAACCAACACAATCAAACCAACCAACCCAAAAACCAAAACACCTACACCGACCAAGTCCATACGGATCAAAACGCCCAAACCAACCAACACGCCCACACCGACCAAGTCCACACGGATCAAAACGCCCATACCGACCAACACGCCCACACCGACCAAGTTCACACGGATCAAAACGCCCATACCGACCAACACGCCCACACCGACCAAGACCACACGGACCAAGCCCACACCGACCAAGACCACACGGACAAGTCCACACAGATCAAAACGCCCATACCGACCAACATGCCCACACCGACCAAGACCTCACGGACCAAGCCCACACCGACCAAGACCACACTGACCACACCGACCAAAACACCCATACTGACTTGTCCGGCTAACTTCTCCAATCACCGAAAAGTCATTTCAATAAAATACAGGCGTAAAGTACATTATATAAAGTAGCACTTCACCCGTGATATCGTTCGCGTGGATTTTGCACTATCCTTACGAACTTTAACTTCACCTCCAATCAACTTTATAAGCGTAGTTTTGAAAATAAGACATTCGGTTACTCACTTATAATGTAGCTTTTCTTTGTGATGTTGCGTTTATTTATTGAAGTTCTAATGTAGCCAGTGGCGTAACTATAGGGTGGCAGGGCTGGCAAAATGCCACGGGCCCCCGACCCAAGAGGGCCCCGGCCCAAGAGACCGCAAGCGCAGAAATAAGTTTTAACATTGCACCTGAGTTATATGAGTATTTTATCTTATTTTACTTTAAATAAAATAAAATAAATAAATAATGCTGGACAATCCACACAGCATCATCTAGCCCCAAGCTAAGCTGAGCTTGTGTTATGGGTACTAGATGACTGATATACTTAATACAATACATTACATAGATAGATATTTTTATTATATATAGCAAATACCCAGAACACCCGGAACAAATCTTTGTAGATCGTACAAACATTTGTCCCAAGGCGGGAATCGAACCCGCAACCTCTTGCGTCGCAGGCGGACCTTCGCCCGCTGCGCCACATCGGTCGTCAAGTCAAGTCATCGGTGGTCATTTCCATTAATCCAGTCTTTCTTATCACCTGCATCTTAAAACTTTAAAACAATATCATTTTTTAAAGCTTAAAATCCATTTAAGAATTTATTTAATAGGGCCCCACTAAAAGAATATGCCACAGGCCCCAAATTATATAGTTACGCCTCTGAATGTAGCTATCCTTTTTTGAAATAATTGTTTCAATCGGTTTAGTAGTTTTTGAGTTTATCCATTACAAACTAAAATTCAAACATGTGTATTAGTGAGATTAGATAATAATCACTTTGTCATTGGCTATAAACTATGCCAACCAGTTTCTGGGGTGCCAATATTTAGTATAAAGTTTTTTTTAGGTTTCACATAAAATTAATAAAGCAAATCCAATATAACAATCTAAATGCTTTTTTTTTAACTGACAGTCTGCAAAGAGCCTAAATCACTGGCTTCTTTATAACGAAAGTAAGAAGCTTACACCAAGGAACGCTTTGTGAACATTAATCCCCATAAGAGATTAAATAGGGGATGGAAGTTCATCAGATATGAATTTAGAAACGTAAGATAAGAAAAATAATCCCTTAAATGGGTTAAATAACGGATAAAAGTTTATGTGAAAGTTAGTAATTTTTGCCGATGGCAAATATTATCGAGGAATATTATTAAAGGAATATTAAATAATAAAAAAAAAACAAATTTGTACCTTATCGATATATTTTCATTTTGAATACTTGTGATTTAATTTCTACTAAAATCAGTGGAAAATTTTCTGTAAACGATAAGCTACCCTATCGAAACATTCAAAATGTATTGAAAGTTTCATATCAGGTTAAAAATTTACGTTATTGTCTATTTCAGTTAGTTGTACATAATATCATCATTTATTAATAGGTGTTGTTTCCAAAAAATAAAATATTGCTATTACTTACTTTCTTCAAGAGATAATCATGACTTATTTCGCACGCTCCTGAAATGTACACCTGGATTCTTTTTGTGTATTTTTACAAATTTTGACAAATTATAATCTAGGTTTTACAAAAATCTTCAGACCTCTGCAATGCTTTTTCAGCGAGATATCGGCGATTACATGTTTTTCAGTTTCAATGGCGCGGCTGGTTTTAATCTTACAGCTCTTTAAATATAATCCTAGGATTTTTTTCTGTTTTTACATTTTTTTTACAAATTCTATCTGTTATTTACAAAAAGGTCAGGTCTGTGCAACGCATATTTTTTAAAGATCTCCTCTTTAGGTATCACGTTCAAACCCTTATAACTTTAACCATAGCTTTGAGCAATTTGTGGTTTTGGGAATCAACTTTTACAAATTGTTACAAAATATTGTCATAGTTTTTTCAAAAATAACGACGTCCCCGCGCCACCGAAACGCATACAAACAAAACAATAACGTTTTTACCAAATCATCACTTATTACCTATGGACTGTATGCGTCTGGAATTAAAGATATTTTATTTATTTATTCATTCAAATAATAAGTAATTATAATTGAATGAATATCTAAGCGCTAGTCCTTGATTCACACAATCAAATGCCTTAGAGAGGTAGCTAAAGATGTCTGATGACATCAACATATTTCACATTTTAACCATATTTTATAATAAAACATGTCAGAAATAACAACTATGTTCTAAATAATTACGGTATTGAATTGGTTGAGATGCGAGCGATTCCAACCACGCGTTAGCCTGCTAGCCTAGGAGCTGAAAATTTCAACGTATACCAATCGGCAAACAGTTAATTTAGTAGTAGCTTTTTTGGAGCACGAGGCCGGTCGTCAAAACGATGGTCTGACCAAGTGCTAAGATAGATCCTCAAAAAAAAATCAACTGGTGGTGTTGGCAACTTTGGACCGGAGTTGATGGAGGCTCGTTGTCCACTTAAAGGGATCCAGCGACCTCGATCCTCGACTTATTAAAAAACAGAACAAACATTTATGGAACAGGAACAAAATAGGCTCTTTTTATCAAAATGCGGAGCTAGAAATTCAAAAAGCTCTCAATCTTCCAAAATATCATGATAGTCTATTCACTAAATCTATAGTCATATAACTGTGTATAAGCTGAAGAGATGATTTGTTTTTTTTTATTTGAATGCGCTTATATCTGGAACTACCTCACGATGTTTTCCTTCACCGATGTCAGTGATGTCCAAGATAAACTTAGAAAGTACATATGAATTGAAAAAGTAACATTGGTACTTGCCCAGGTATGAACCCATAACCTCGTGCACAAGAGGCGAGGCCTAAACCACTGGGCCATCACGACTTTTATTCGGCGAATCCAAAATTATTGGGCGGTAATTCTGGCATTACGGTTCTACACACAAATATATAATATACACTTTCTTAGTAGGTAAGATTTGACGCGTCCACACATGTGATGCATCGCCACCTTTGTTTGTTCGAGGGGAGCCGGCCAGAGCTGTTAAACCACATGTCTTAATTACACTCCGCGACGCCTGTGGGAACAGATTTTGTTTATTTTTATTATAAAAACAAATGTGAACGGATTTTTTATATGATTTGTTCGTAGATTTTCTTATTAAAACCCACTTGCAAAACTCAACTCGTCTGAGTATCCTCATTATGGCTACAGAGTCATTCTTAGGGCGATTGCGCACTGCAACCGATACGAATTCAACATTCGCGTTCTATCCGAAATGAAAATGTTCTAAAATCAAATGGATATAATTTGAATCTGCTGGCATACGCACCCACATTCACATAGGAGTACCAGAACTTGCCTATTTGATGCCAATTATAAAATTCGATGAGCATATACAATGTCCCGCAAGTAGCTAATACCGAAAACACCAAAAGTTGCTCGCAGCTAGCTGCAGCAGCTAGGGCAACACAATACGGTAAAGAATGTAAAGTTACAGAAGGAAAAGGAATAGAATAGAATAGATTAGAGCAAACAAATTGGACAAATAAATAAAGCACATCAAACATCTACTTCAACATCTCATCTGCCTAACTTTTTTCCAACTATGTTGGTTGTCCAGTCTAACCGGATCAGTGTTTAACATGGAGCGAATGCCTATCTTACCTCTACAACCCAGTTACTGGGCAACACGATACCCCTTGGTGAGACTGGTTGTCAGATTTTCGGGTTTATAATAATAATAATAATATACTTTATTAATTCAGACCGTGGTGTCCATTTTGTTATTAACAATTAGTGTTATAAATGCTTAAAAACTGTCAACACAAACAAAATAAAAACATTATCTTGACATGCTCAATCACTGCAGCGCCATTCCATGACAAATGGCGCTGCAGTGATTGACGTAAGAACAGTCTAACCGACTAGCGATCATGCTAAGGATGCTGTTGGCTATGACTACCCGTAACGACTGTCAAAGATCTACAAATGACAACCAAACATCTACTTATGTACTATTTTTGCTAGAAAGCATAAAAGAAATATATTCAGGACCATTATTTACACCTTTTTTAAACCCACCAAACTGCGTAACAGTTTCTTGGTGGGATTAACGCTCGTCTTATTACATTAATCTGGATCAGATAGTAAAAAGCAACAGCAATACAAGTAAGAAGAAGAAAAGAAAAAGAAGAGTATAAATTGTTGCAGTTGCAGTGAAGCTCGATCGAGCTGAGTACAGATTTTTTTTTTTGAAAACAGCCAACAAGTTACATACAAATAATTATGTCCTACTGCGAACAACTCGTTCCTTGCGGTTAGTATATGCAGTTGTGACCGTTGAAGTTCAGGACTAACTTTGAATTGATTAGGAAAGGAATTCTGGGAACATAAATTTATAAATTAAGCTCAATTTATAACTAGCAGTCACTCTAGACAGTATCTTCATAAATACCTATGTATTCTGTTGTTCTTAGTGACTGAACGGAGCATAGTTTTAGTTTTTAGATTTCTTGTAAATGAAAATTCGTGAAATGTCGAATCAGAAATAAACGAAGTGTTGTATATTTGAATAATCGTGTTTTATTTCTTCAAAAGCTTGTATTTGCTCTTTCTCTACCTACTTAGGGATTTCCACTTCTATGTAGCCGTAATGATGAAGACGAGATTTTTTTTTAAGTTTTGTTATGCGAATTTATCACATATGGGTTAAAAAGTTTATACACAGATAAATAAACAAATACTTATTTAAATTAACTAAACATACTTAGAATTACAAAACAGTTTTCTGCATTCCAATACAAACTAACATTGAAAGATAAATAATAAATGATGATATCATCAATGCCGAAGCAGTGAGTGCCGAAGCACTGAACGCCGAAGCACTGAACGCCGATGCAGTGAACGCCGAATCACTGAATGACGAAGCAGTGAACGCCAAAGCACTGAATACCGAAGTAACGATAAAGTTGCTGACTTTCATAATCAAATAGTGTAAAGTGATTCGTTTCTGTACTTATGTATTTACATATTTTTTGTACTTCTTTGAATTTACGTTTTAAACGCTACAAATTTCGATGGCTGGGAATAAGTGACGTAATAAATTAATTGTGTCACTTTAACTTTTCATAATAGCTTACCTTAGACCACAGCGAATCAATTAACTAATGAGAAAGTAAATAAAAATGCTGTCTTAATTAAATACAATTTAATGCACACATGAACTCACGCCTTTTCTGACGTGAGATTAGGCAGAAACTACTCGTATAGTACGCTACCTACTAAGATATAAACGAAAACTCCTTTTGCTTTATCTTCAATCATGCAACTTACTACCAGTATTTTACATGGACCGACTGCCTATCTAATATGCCCGCCACAACCCAGTTACTGGGGAACACGATACCTCTTGGTAAGACTGGCTATCAGACTTTCGGACTTCTGGCTACCCGTAACGACTGCCAAAGATCTGCAAATGACAGCAGCGACTAACGGCTTAACGTGCTTTCCGAGGCACGGAAGAATCTCGATATGTTACGTAAGGTCACCCATCTACAGACTGACCTCGGCAAACGTAGCTTAAACTTCAATCAATCCGCGCGATGGTTTTTATTTAGCCCCGAGCTCCTCTTAATCATGCATAAGTATGAACGAATAATACGGATAGCTTGCAGCTTATGCCACTGACTAACCTTAACTTGACTTCCTTGTTGGTCTATTGGTCCCAAGCGCGACTGCTGATCGTAAGGTCCTGGGTTTAATTCCCAGGTCAGATAGTGTTTTGGAGGTATGAGGAACAGGGTGTAAAGTTCCTCATCCACCATAGAAAAGGGAGGATCCTCCGACCAGACGGGTGTCGTGTCTGGTGGGCAACTGCCCGACGATTGTTGTCGGGCTCGTTTATATATACTCAGTCGCGTGGATAACTTTAATATCGCGATGTAGGAAACGTCGATTTAGTTCGTATGTGGCGAGATAGATGTCGCTACAGTGTCATTGAGTTTTTCCAATAGGAATTTTGTCATTAGTAGATCGGAGTCTGGATTTGAGCCATAATCTGGCCACAATCTGGATTTAAACATAACTGACGAAATGTGGGTGTTACTATAGGTGCACGTCTGCCCAACCTTTAGGGGAATACAGGCGCGATGTTATGTTGTTGCAACTTATTGGATTAATAATGCCTAAAATGAACTTTTAGTGCTCACCATTGCATTAGCTACGCTGTGATACCGTTATAAGGACAACAATTGCATTAGCTATACTGTGATTATGTTATAAGAACCGCTTCTTTGTTATTGAGTCCCTAGTTCTACTTCTGAGCACGAGGGCCTGGATTCGATTCCCGGGTCGCGCAGAGTGCTTTTGGGCTTTTCCATCTAGAAATGGCAATAGAGAAATTGTCACATGGGAAATATTGTTTCATCGACCCCGTTAGCCCCGGCGGCAGTGTTTTAAGGGAAGGATGGACGGTTCTCGTATAATTCACCCCGGGAAGAATGGCACGGATCAAATATCATCATTTGCTCCGGTATTTGTAGTAATATCGTGTTAAAGAAAAGACGGTCCTTAGTTTTGAGTTGAGCTGTTGCTGACAAATGCTTGCACTAGCTGGACAGGTCCAGTCACGTCTGTGTGGTTCGTTCTTCAAAAGATCATCTCAAACACTAATCTGCATGGTGCTCACATGATCTGACCAAGATAATGTGTGGACTTAGAGTTTAAACTTTGTTTTATAGTTTCTTCTCAGAATAGTCATGTAGGAAAATACCGACCTAATCTCTTTCTACGTATAAAGTGTTTTTATTAAACCTTCTTATGTACAGAAATGAACATAATTTCAACATTTCATTTTCAAGGACAAATCTGCGTGCGTAATTTATAACTTTGCAACGGATTGGACAAGCGCACATGCCTGTTTAATTGCAAATGTGCCCAGGATCTTTTAAGGGTTACGTACCTCAAAAGGAAAAACCGAACCCTTCTATGATCTCGTCACAGGAGACATTCCTAGTGAGGGGCAACGTTTTAAAAAAAGAAATGAAGAAGAAATAAAAAGAAGGAGTAGTACCTCATTAAAAAAAGAAATTGTCAGTGAAGGAAATGCCTAGTGCATGCCACGCCACGCACCGTACAGAGAGCGTTTACGAGGGACTTGCGACCATTAAAAACTCCACCTAAGGACCTAATTTCGCCTGGACGGGTTGGGCCTATATAGCCGTTGGTCCCAACTGTCATATGTAGATCTTTGACAGTCGTTACGAGTAGTTAGATGCCCGAAAGTCTGACAACCACTCTTACCAAGAGCCATCGTGTTGCTCAGTTACTGGGTTGTGGAGGACCGATAGGCAGTCGCTCCATGTAAAATACTTTTATTCAGCTGCATCCGGTTAGACTGCAAGTGACCCCAACATAGTTGAGTAAAAGCTAGGCAGATGATGATGATGACTCGCGTTATTATATAAACCTAACCTAACCTTGTATTTGTACGGAACCCTTGGAGTGCTAATCAAACTCGCACTTGTTGAACTTTTTATTAATCACCGCACGCCTAACATGAGTACTAATCAAACTCCTAAACACTTTAATTGTGTTAGGTAAGTACTTTTCATATTAAAAAAAAACATAAGTTTTACATATTATTATCTTAAACACGGCTAATAGAGATAAGCTCAATAAACTGAATCTGCTTACCTCACTGGCTATTATTATTAACTTTATCTGTTTTTCTTCCGTTACCAATTAATATCACATTAATGAAAAACAGTTATATATGTTTATATAATTAGTAATTACTCTCAAATTAGCTTCAGTTTAAAATTGCAGCCCTATCTTCGCTCAGTCGCATACACGTGCGATAAATGTTGCTGGGAACATGAAAATTAAAGTATGTAAGTAAAATTTTAATAAAACATAACATCACGTCTGTGTTTCCCCGAAGGTATGTGCAGAGGTGTACCTATAGTACACCCACATTTCACCAGTTATGTTTTTAAGTCCCACGTAAAAGGGGGTGAGCTTATTGCCATCAACTGGGTACGTATCCAGGCTCCGGGCTTTTACTAAGAAATTCGTAATGAAATATCCCAGTAACGTTTTGCTCGACCCGGGAATTGAACCCGCAACCTCAAGCTTAGCAGTCGCGATCTCAACCACTCGACCAACGAGGCAAATATAAATATGACGAAATATTTACGTAATTCAAAGATGTCGGCGGCCACTATTTACAGTCCAAAGGTGTAGTAACGTTTTTATTAGCATTTGTGTTTTCAATGTCATATACATTTAATATCAGCTTTTACTAAATGCATTTGAAATTATGAATAACCTACTAAAGGTTATGGTGGTGTGAATATTACCTAGTTTTAAGTATGTCCGCTGCGGAGGTATTGAATTTGATTTTGTATATTTTTATCGGTGCCGAAAGCAGCCGGTATTTTTCATAATACTGTAAAATTATAAAAAAAACAGTATTCAATGTATTGACACATTTATTTTAGTTTGTCTACTATACTTACGTCATACGCATTCAATTTGACCATCTTTCCTATTGCAGTTGTCGTCTGGCTGTTAATACTACTCTGTAGTTGCCATGCGGTCTCTTCATCTTTGATCTATTATCCCAGAAGACCTCTTCCGCTGAATAAAGCTGAACGTTATGCAATGCTCAGACAAAATCTATTAAAAAACTTATCTTGGAATTCAAAATTATTGGCTGGAGGATGGCCGTCTCGCTACAAGCCACAACAATTTAGTAATTTTAAAGTAAAACATTCTAGCACCAGTAAGATTAATGACCCACCGAATATAACAGGAAAGTTTTTGTATTGGCCACATAAAGCGTACAGATTTGTTAAGGATAACATTAAAACTGTTATAGATCCATTCACGAAGCTGTTCTCAAAGGCCGAAAATATAACATTAAAAGCAGAAGTAACACAAAATACAACGACAACTACGCCACAGGAAACGTCAGACAATGAACTCATAGTAGTTCCGCATAACGAACAAGAGCCTATACATAATATGTTACAAACGAGTGAAACGGTTCCCATACGCGAATATGAGGGGGCCATCACACTTACCCATGAAAACACCCAAGTAACAACGCATGAGGAGAACCTTTTACAAACGCATGAAGAAACCCACATACAAACTGATGAAAATACTCACATACAAACTGATGAAAATACCAACATACAAACGGATGAGCAGATCGCTATTTCAACCTCTAAGGAGATCCATATGTCAACGCATGCGAAAATTCCAGAAGAACTGTGCAAAGAAATGCATGGGACGATATTCGAGTCAATCTTTTGCCCAACATTTGAAAATAATCACTTGCAAACGCACGAGAAAATGCAAGAAATGATGTGCAAGGAAATGTATGGGACGATATATGCGGCAATTTTTTGCCGAACGGACGAGGTGATCCCTAAACCAACGCCGGAAGAGATAGAAGTCTCAACGCATAAGATTCGCTCGCCTATACACATAAAGATACTGAATGACTTGTGCGAGGAAATGAGTGGGACAATATATGAGGTAGTTTATTGCTTACCACCTGAGAATAACCAGAATGCAACGACTGGCGGAAGCCATGAGCCAACTTCCGAAGAGATCCTAAGCCCATCGCCAGAAGAAATAAAAGCAAAGATTTGCAAGAAAATGCAGGGCACGATCTACGAAATCATGTATTGCCTTGCAAATCAGGATATCCAAAATACAGTGACCGCAAAAACGCCAGAACTTGGAGACATTCCGAAGCCCACATTAGATGAAGTTGAAGTGAACTTCCCAAAGCCCGAAAATATGCAAGCATTGCTGTGCGAGGAAATGCAGGGGTCAAAATTTGAAGCGTTCTTTTGCCCAACGCATTATAATGAGAGCCACATGCCACAGTCTGAGCAGTTAAATGTACCGACGCAGGAGGAGATGTGCCAACAAATGAATGGGACAATATTTGAGGAAATTTATTGCTTACCACATGAGAATAACCAGAATGCAACGACTGGCGGAAGCCATGAGCCAACTTCCGAAGAGATCCTAAGCCCATCGCCAGAAGAAATAAAAGCAAAGATTTGCAAGAAAATGCATGGCACGATCTATAATATCATGTATTGCCTTACAAATCAGGATATCCAAAATACAGTGACCGCAAAAACGCCAGAATTTGGAGACATTCAGAAGCCCACGTTAGATGAAGTTGAAGTGAACTTCCCAAAGCCCGAAAATATGCAAGCATTGCTGTGCGAGGAAGTACGGGGGTCAAAATTTGAAGCGTTCTTTTGCCCAATGCATGATAATGAGAGCCACATGCCACAGTCTGAGCAGTTAAATGTACCGACGCAGGAGGAGATGTGCCAACAAATGCATGAGACAATATTTGAAGAAATTTATTGCCTAACGCAGTATAAAGTTATCGGCCTTACACCTGAGGGCATTCACGATTCAACATCTGAGAACAAACTTAAAAATAAAGAAAAGCAACAGGAAAGCCACAAACAAAATCAGGATAAGGGAATGATGTGTAAACAAGTGCGTGGCACGATATTTGAACCACTTTATTGCTCATCGTCTTCATTCAATTCAACGACGAAAGAGACTCAAGACGAGGACATGTATGTATCATCGCTGGCGAAGATTCAAGAAATGATGTGTGAAAAAGCACGTGGAACGATAAACGAGGCAACTTTCTGCTTAAAGAGTGAAGAAAATTATAGACCAATGAACGAAGAAGTGTACTTACCAACATACGAAGAGATCTACGAGCCAATTTACGAAGAATTCGATGTACCAGTTATTGATAATGAAACCTACTTTTCAGAAACAGACGTTCACAGTCCAACGTCTGAAAACAATCTATGGCCACCATGCAACCATAATTCCAGACCATCACAAGAAAATACCCATAAACAACCACAGGAACACACTCATAAGCCAGCACACAAAAACAACCACAAACCACCTCATGAGCACCACCATAAACCACCACATGAAGACACGAATAAGCCACTACACAAACATCTCCATAGGCCACCGCATGGATATATTTACTATCCAATATTTGAGGAGATTCAAGAATCAATATCTGATGAAATTCAAAATTCAAAGTCTAAGGAGTATCATATCGATAGACCACGACACGAAAATACCCATGAGCCACCACACGAACATACCCATAAGTCACCACATGAACACATCCAAGTATCAATGTCTTATGAGCACGAAAACGGTAGGCCACCTCATGACTATACCTATAAACCACCACACAAATATACCGATAAACCACCACACAAACGTCCCCATAAGCGACCCCACGAAGATAGTTATGCTCCATTACTTGAAGATATCCTAGGAACGATATATCATGAGTATCTAAGTCCAATGCCTGAGGAGATCCAAGTATCAATGTCCCAGGAGATTCCTGAAATAACGCCTCAGGAGATTTCTTTTTCATCGTCTGAGGAGCAGGGGATCCACAGACCACCACTCATAATTATCCACCATAGGCCTAGGCCACCACATAATCACCCCCGCAGGCCTTGGAAAGTGGAGACTTACAAGCCAGACGGACATACACATGGCCCACCATACGAGGATAAGCTATCGCAGGAGCAGATCCAAGCGCCAATACTAGAGGTAACTTTCAAGTATCCGCTCACGACCACTTACAAGCGAAGAACGAAATTCGACTCGCTTCCGATTAAAAAATTTAATTGGTTTGAGTTAGTAGGATTAGAAAAATCTTTCCACAAAACTTACTTGAATGCTTTTGCAAAAGGAAAGAGGAAATAAGAAATACGATTTCTTGCAGGAGGTACCTCCTGATATATATGATGATAAACATTCGCAACAGAGAGAATTGTAACGACGAATAAATGGTGCATTTATGAATTAAGACTAAGATTTTTACTACGTAACCCAACAGTTACAGCACATAATCATGCGGTAATCAGATGTGACTCAGGGACATCACCGCGATAATCGTACGAATATCAGGAATTCCCAAGTCAAAGTTTCGTAGTATTCTGTGCCTGTCATTTCAACAACACCCCCTTAGACTGCCCTTTTGACTTAACTACTACCCTTAATAATTGGATGATTGGTAGCTTACTAAGTTAGCTTTATTTTATTAAAATTTATTTTTTGAAGTTTTTTTTAAAGCAAGAGTGATTCCCATTTCCGTACCCTGGGGGGGCAGTGGAGGGCAGCTGCCCCCCTCTGAAAATCTCGCAAGAAATGTATGAACTCGCCATCACTAATCACGTATCAAGTCGACACTAGCAAAATGCACGGTGCAATTTCCATTAAAAAAAACCGCGCAGTGAGCAAGTGCTCACATCTGAGGCTGAACTATGGCACACTTTTTGATTAAACAAACCAGAGGACTTCGAAGATTTGGAGGTAATGGAATTAATGGAGGTAATGAAAAAGCTCTGACATTTTACTGGCAATGCATTATTCCATAGGCACAATTGAAAGGTCATTCAGTACACTCAGACGCGTGTTAACGTGGCTGAGATCAACAATGATTCAAAGACAGGTTAAATGGACTTTGTATGCTCAGTGTAAACAGAAACAGACATAAAAAGCTTGCACACAGTATGCGATTCTTTCACGGAAGACGTCATAAACCGTTTTGCTGAAGATCCTGGAATGTTACTTTTCAAGTAGATGTCTTTTTTAATTAAACAATTAAATAAAAAAATAAAAGATTTATTTAACTACCTATAATGCAGGATCATTTGCGGATGTTTGCCCTACATACTACACTACATATACGTAATGTTTCATGTAGGTGTCTTTGTGTAGTGTGTATGACAAAACAGCTGCGGACGATCTGACCAACAAAATCTGACTTGCCCCCCCTCCCTAGGCCAGAAGCTGGGTACGCCCTTGGTCATTCCATTGGTGTTACGAAGAACACTCACTCACCGTTTAGTTACCTCACATATCCTTGGCGGAAGTTCAGTCGGCCTCATCTGGAACACAGCTAGACAGCTAGCGGTACAATGAGGTGCACTCCCAAAAGAGAAACTTCGTAATAAGCCTTCAAACTATATGAATTTATTTTGTTTCCTATTTAATAATACTCATTATACGTACATAATACAGTCAAATTACTTATGAATATGTATATAATCAATTAATCATCGATAAATTTAACTGTATAAGTATCCTTTACAGTGCCGGCAGACAGCCGACCGATAAATTTTCATTAATGTCAAAGCAGCTTGCCATTTTCTTTTTTTATGTCAAATCGGTATCTCAATTAATTTGGCGGGAACACTTTCGATTCGTCGAAAGATGGTATGCGAGCGAGCGCAAAACCTGGGAACGCCCAGTCCAAATAGCTAGGAACGCGAAGTTTTATCTGTTTTTATTTTTAAGAGTTCAGTAGCCAAATGACAGAAAACGGAGCCCTCAGAATTTCTTCCTGCCTATAAGATGTGACTCACCTATCACATTATAGGAGTATTGACACAATCGCGATGAACTATATTATCACTTATCACTTATTTAAACACTCTTTAAGTTTAGAGGAACATAGTTAAGCCTAGTGCACTTTTTTCACGTTTAAATGCCCACTGTGTGTGTCCATTATGCTGCGGCAGACAACACAAGTTTCCCTGCATATTGAGTGAGCAAAATCTCGGCCACTATCCAATGCTGAACAAACTCGCATTTTAACAGCGAGTGCTTTTAGTTTTAATCTTGGTTGAATGGAACAAATAGAATAATGGAGATGGTTTTTTTCATTCAATGTTTCTGCGGATGCGCGTTTTGAGGATCAGTACTTTCCTATCTACAGTCTAAGAGTTGTTTGATTTAAATTAACTGTTTTTTCGCCTGTGCATTTACTCACAAACACGCATACCTTACACATTTTTGTCTAAAACATTTCAATATCATCAGCTGCCTCGGATTTTGCCCATTTATGTTAGGGCCGGCTTCGAGTCTAATCAGATGCAGCTGAATACCAGTATTTTACATACAGCGACTGCCTATCTGACCTCCACAACCCAGTTACTGGGCAACACGATACCCCTTGGTAAGACTGGGTGTCAAACTTTCGGGCTACTCAGCCGGGACGAACGGTTCAACATGTTTTCCGAAACACGGAGGAGTCTCGATATGTTACGAATGGTCACATATCCACAGACTGACCTCCGCAAGCGTAGCTTACTCTCCTATAACACACACGTGTTATAAAAACAGCCACACGGCTGTTTTTATTATCTATATCCAAACCCCAACTTAATATTATAAATGGGAAAGAAAGTTTGTTTCTTACACGCCTAAACTACTGAACGGATTTCGATAACAATTTGGCAAAGAGATAGATTGCACCCCGGAGAAGGACATAGGCTAGTTTTTATCAACAAACCACGCGGGCAAAGCCGCGGGCGGAAGCTAGTACTAAATGATAAAGTTGAAGTTTTGTTTTTAGAACGCGCTAATCTTTGGCGTTTTTTCTTCTTTTTGCATTTGATACCCTAAATCTTGAGAAAGGTTATAGACAAAATTAGCTATAACTATGCTAGTAAACTAGCATTCAAAGTTATAGCAGTTGAGCTACAAGATTCAATCTACAAGCTCTTAGCTGAATAAAAGAAACTGTAGATAAACAAAGTAATTCTTAAGCGGATTAAGGGATCCGCATTGTAAATGAACACTATTTCTACAGAGCCTGTAAAACGGATACACTGAGAAATGTCCGTGATTGCCAGATCGATTTATTGCGCTTTCACTGAGTAAATCGAACAAAATATATCAGATAAACTATAAATACAAGAAATTTGGCGGTACCAGACCAAAGTTTGGATTTGGGCACGGTTGATGGCTATATGCTTGTCCCCTTTTACATGGAACTTGAACATAACTGTGGGTGTTCTATAGATACCTACAACCCTGCCTAAACCTACGGGGAGAATGAACAGTTTATTTTTTTATGTGAAACATCTATAGCCCCGGATAAAACCGATTGTTGGCGTGGCGACGCATGTTATGGTGACGCGACGCCAAGAAACAAATAAGTAGAAAAAAAAAATAAGATTTTTTTTAGTTAATAAATTTTGACATTAGTTGGAAACTTAATTTCGAAAAAAAAAACATATGCCGGGTGTCACATTTTTTTTACTAAGTATGAATTCGGTACTATCCGAAATTTTTATTGCTTTTTTTAAGTTACCTGTTTGTAGGTAAATTCATTTTTTTATAGTTTCTTCTGATTGGGTTATCGAAGTGCCTTATTGAAAATCAGAATATATAACATACTACACACACACATTCCAATGAACACACTACTGAGCTTTTCGGTTATTTTCCTGTCGAAATGCATAGAGCAACGCAAAGTATAAGGTTGTGTTGCCGATCGACTTACAACAGAACTGTTAGGTATTTTTTCTATTAATAAGAGGCTGTCTTTGATCTTGATCTCGCCTAGTAGAAAGCGTTAAAACGAGCGTACTCAAAACTATCATTCTTTAAGTATTAGTATGGTCACCAGGTCAACAGCGTCAGATGGGCGGGGGCAATGTCGGAGCCGTATCAGCTAGAGTGTGGAGTGAGGCAGGGCGGATTGACCTCGACAACCCTTTTCATCCTGTACATGGACGCGCTGATCGTTGAGCTCAGCAGTCGGCATGTCGGTTGCCGTATTGATGGCATTTGCGTCAACAACCTTAGTTATGCGGATAACATGGTGCTGAGGACATCTATCCGCGGTTTGAGGAATCTGATTCGAATCAGTGAAGAGTACGCAGGGAGGCATGGGCTAGAATATAATGTGACCAAGAATTTATGCATGGTCTTTGCGGCCAGCGGAGCAAAATGCCTAGAAAATGTACCACCTGTGGTACATTTTCATTACATTTTGTGGTACATTTTGCTCTGCTTTTCTTAATTGTGTTACCCTAGAGACAGAATGGACCATTTTAAATATTTAGGACATATAGTCACGGGTGACCTCCTAATTTGTGTTAAATATAATATGGGTATTGCCTGAATTAAATCAGTTTTTTTTATTTTTATTATTCAATGTATCAGAAATATTTCTAAGGATATTGTGGTGACATCTATACCACCATATACGAACTAAACAGATGTAACCCAGGGTCGTGATATCAGGCGAAATATACAACATTAAATATACAGAATCCCGTCAACAGTATCCCACCAGACAAACACCCTTCTGTTCAGAGGATCCTTCCTTTTCTGTGGTCGGATGAGGAACTTTACACCCTGTACAGGACCTCACATCATAAAATATAATGCAAAATAATTATAAGGACAGCTATAGGTATATAGAATTTGCTATGGTGTGAACAGTGGGACTATTAAAATGTTAAGTGTGCTACAGTATCGCTTTTGGACTTGCTTTGATATTTAGATGTTAAAATACTACAAAAGATCTTTTATTACAGTTGAATTTGTTTCATGGTTCACACAACTTGCACAGGAAAATTAAGGAAAAAAATCAAAGTTAACGTAATTAAAATTTATTATAAACCATAATGTTTGATCTTGTATGCAAAGGCACCTCCAACAATTGCTGCTAAGCCAGCAAATGACAGGGTTCTCTTCAGTATCTGAAATAGAAAGTAAATAATAAAACTTTGAAGCGATTAACTGACTGCAAGATGGTTTTTAAGCTTACTGTCAGGCACTTGTTAAATTCTGTGAATACAGCTAGCAATGTTTCCAAAAATTTAGACACTAAATACTAGTTATGTATGAGAGAACTCGTATTTTCTTTGGACACAAACTGTATTGAGGTGAATGAGTAAAGTTAGTCTCTTAATAATGGTGCCCCACATTATCCCTTTATGTGGAATAATCTATGGTGGCAATATTTGTGAATATGTGAGCACAATAATTCATTTTCTGTAATCTTTGCTTTTTATTCTAGGTAGGTACATCGTCTTCATAGAAAACATATCATAAAAAATCTATTTTGAAGGAGTATGTGCGGAGTTTCTTGCCCATTCTTCTCCACACGAAACTACCTTTTGGAAGGGGCAACTAGAATCATTTTAGTATTCATCATCATCATCATCTGCCTAGCCTTTTCCCCACTATTGGGGTAAGGTTCCAGTCAAACCAAATACAGCTGAATACCAATATTTTACATGGAACGACTGCCTATCTGAACCCCACAACCCAGTTACTGGGCAACACGATACCCCTTGATAAGACTGGTTGTCAGACTTTTCAAGACAATAATTTTAGTATTACAGTTTGATATTAAATTTGACGTTCAAAATTGCCTTTTTAATGGTCACATTGAAATAAATGATATGACTTTGATTTTGTCTTTTCTGTAGCTACAGCGGTTAAATCTGGATGCCCCATCTCAAATTACCACCCTGTATACAGACTGACTTTTGAATGTTGGACATCATTATGGACAACGTAAAAAGTATTCAATTCTCATTTCAAATATTAAGAATAAGCCTAACATAATATTTTAACTAAATTTTTTAAACAAAAGAAAATCTTACCTTATCCTGCCACTCACGATTCTTTATGCATTGATTGTAAGGCATAGTGGAGAACGTGACAGAGTTGTACAGAGGCACCCAAAAGTTTGGGAACAGCCAGAATATGAAGTCATCCATTGCCTTCCGAAGACGATATGATGGGCGAGTTACTAAGTCCCTCATCTAAAAGCAAAAGATTAAATTTTATTGTAAATGCTAGCGTTCGTAACCAACTTCGATATTTTGTGCGGCATATGTAATAAATTACTGTTGGACAACCTATGTTCCATTAATCTAACTAACTAACACCAGCCTCTGTTACTGTCCCACTGCAGGGCAAAGGCCTCTTCTCATACAGAGAAGTCACTAGCATTAATCACCATGCTTGCTCAAGACGGATTAGGTAGTAATTTCAGACTTATATTAATTATAAGTCCAGGTTTCCTCACGATGTTTTCCTTCACCGATGTCAGTGATGTCCAAGATAAACTTAGAAAGTACATATGAATTGAAAAAGTCACATTAGTACATGCCCAGGTTTGAACCCATAACCTCGAACCATAACCTTGTCAAAAAACAATATCCTATCATCCTGTTGTTTACATAATAAATTTATGGAGAGTTAGTTACTTGCTCAGAGAGATACCTGAACATGTCTAATTTAGCTCTATTTACAACGGTTATCATACCCTAGAATACGGAGCAGAACAACACAGCTTAACTACGGAAATAGGTGGGCTAGTGCGTGACACACTCAAAAGGCTTATTATTTTATTCACGGGAGTTGAGCATCTTTCTATTCTGTTCTAGTGGGCTACTAACTATGCCTGCTGTAGGTATAGTTAGTAGACCATTTGCAATTGAAGAATACTAGGATTGTTAGCCAACCCTTGGACACCAATAAGATAAATTGCTGTGTTTATATACAAAATGCTTAAGTAGGTATTTGTAAAGTTGCGAAGTATTGGTACACTTAGATTCAAACTTTATGGCGGGTACTGTGCAGTACCCCACGCCTCACCCTCACCGTATCCCGTGTGAATTTTTTACTGCTCAGACTCCTACAATTTTTATATAATATCTCGCTGGTTCGGTAGAGATGCACCTAGTAATAGTACATCCACATTTCGCCAGTTATGTTTAAGTTCCATTTAAAAGGGGGCGAACCCATTGCGATCAAGTTAGCACACATCCAGTCTCCGGGCTGTTAAAGAGAAAATTTATATTGAAAAGCTCAATAACACTTTGCCAACCTAGGAATCAAACCCACGACCTTACGCTCAGCAGTCACGCTTGGGACCATTAGACCAAAGAGGCAGTCTCCTCGTGATCAGAGTCACCATAATGTTTCCGTCAAGAAGAATTGTTCCTCACCTCAATATAATTATACATGGCCAAATCGCTGACTGCGAAGGTATCCTCCCACCTCGTATCGGAGAACTCATTGAGGATCTCAGCGAGGCTGTCATTGTGCTTCTGGAAGAGCTCGTCCAGTAACGCGCAGTCTTCAAAGCCAGCGTTCATGCCTTGGCCGTAGAATGGCACGACGGCATGAGCAGCATCACCTATGATGAGAGCTTTATCTTCCACGTGGTAAGGACGACACTGAGGAAAGAAGTTCGGAGATTCTTTAAGTGTTACAATCGTTGCAATTTAAATCTTATGGCAAAGAAAATAAGTCACAAGTGATTACGCGCCCTCCCAATAATACTTTTTTAGTTATTCGTTTTTAAGTAGTCAAATAATTGTATTTAATTTGCGATAATCCATCATCTAGTATTTTTGATGTGTAACATCTTTCCTCTCGCTTTCCAGCTATCTGTAGGATTGATTTCGTGAAAATGGGTGGAAATGTGTAACAGGAAGCTTGGAAAGCCCGCGCTATTTGATTTGACCAATGAGCGCGCGCGGTTACGTAAAATCATTTCAAATAATACCTGAGATTTTTTTTCAGGATATTATTTTTGCTTTTATTATCAAGGCTAGATGTACATCATATGCGACTAATGTTAGGCTCACTCGTTTTTTTTTACATATCAGTAGTATACTCTCACAAAACTAGTAGAGTTTTCACTATCACCTTAATAGCAACCAGGGGCGACGGTGATCCAGCAAAGAAGTCTTCGACAAGTTTCGTTCTGCCAATCAAAGGGATCGAATCTGGGAAGTATTTCTCAAAGAAGGCCAGCAGATTTTCTTCAGTATTCAAATTTTTAAATTTGGAGAATGGCATGAATAGCGTGACTGTCCACGAACAATCCTGGTTGGGAAGTGCGATCATCATGAACTCGCCTCTTGGCCAGATGTGGAGGTAGTTGGCTGGCATCTGAAACTGAAGAAAAAAAAATACTAGAGACTCTTTCAAATTAAAAGTCGTTTAGCCTAAATTACCGATCATTATTTCCACAAACACTATACCTATTGAAAAGCCACAGCAATTTTCATAAACTATAATTCATAAACAAAACCATAATGAATTCCATGAAGGGATAATATACATTTAATTATATTCTGCCACTAAAACGATGATAAATCATTGTAAATACGCCGTTGGGGCGCCATTTATCATCGAAACTTCAACAGATTTAATTTCCAACTTTCAGTTCGAACAAATAGTACAGTATATCTGTCGTGATCAACATGACAATACGCGCAATTGTTTTATTTTGTTTAATATTCAATATATTTGTAGTTAAATTAGGCCGTTGTGATGAAAATACTCCGTATCTGCTTAACTTTCACACCCATAAGAACTACAGCACACTTGGGTGTATAAATCATATTTTAACAAGATATTTCCCTTGCGGTACTCTCACAACTATTGTAAATCCCAATATAAAAGTTGAGCAAGTAACAAAAACTACAAACGGAGGAAGCTATTGTTACAGTATTATAGTGCGGTCATTCGACGCCCGAGATTGGTATATATGGACAAATGTTTACGTGATTATGGCGGAGAACTTGCTCGAGCTCTGGTCGGGCATGCTGGACTTGACCAGAGACGTGTTCTGGAATCCCAGAGCAAAGTTTATAGTCCAATTAAACAACCTACTGGGTGACAATGAAGGAATAGAGGCTACGTTTAAGACACTGTTAAAATACAGAATATACAACGTAGTTCTTTTGCAAGTTTTAAAAGATGATGCAGTAATTTATACGTACCATCCGTTCGAGAACCATGGTTGTGGCAAACGTTTTGATGAAGTAATAACTCTTGGCACTTGTGAGAGTGCACAGAATATAAATAATTATTTCTCAAACAACATCCCTAATGGAATGAAGAATTGCACTTTCAAAGTAGTTGCAAGTGATGATGTACCAAATTTCATTTCGAAAGCGAGCAATTACACTGTATATGGCAAGTTTGTGTCGGGTTTGGAACAGTACGTCCTGGATACTCTGGCTGAGAGGGAAGGGTTTTTCTTAGATTACAATAATTTCGGAGAGGAAATAACGTATGGGATCGTGCTACCTAATCGTACAGCTACTGGACTTCTTAATTTTATAGACACAGATAAAGCAGACATAGCCGCTGGTGGATACATACTAATGAAGAATAGAGTGGAACTGTTCGATTACCTGTGGGGTTTCAACTACGCTGCCTATTATTTATACACACCAGCCATAAGAAACCAAATATGGAGACGTGTTTACCAAGAGTTTAGTTTAACAACATGGTTGTTGATAGCCGCCTCCATGTTTTTAGTAATACTAATTGGAGAGATATTAAAAAAAAGGGTCCGTGATGAAACTTTCTCGGTTCTTAATTTATGGGGTTACTTTTTTGGAAACGCAGGCAGAGGGTTGTCGAGACATAAACAGTTCAGAATAATAGTCATGTTGTGGTCTTTGTTTACATTTTATATCGGTAACTTTTACAATACAGCGTTATTCAGTTTAATGACGGTCCATGTACACGTGAAACCACACTCATTAAGTGTGAACAACTTGCAAACTTTGCCATACGCACCTTGCATTAGCGATAACTCAAGATTGTTTTTCCAATATGCTTACAATCAGGATTTGCCTATAGGAGAAGCTATACACAACTGCACTTCCACCGATAGCTCTTTAAAATATGTTGCAAATACCAAGAAATATTATGCCATCGAAATGGAAAACAGCTACAAACTCAAAGAATACCAATATCTTGATAGTTTTGGCAAACCTGAATTGGATCCCTGGTTATTTTCTAATACCAACGTGATAGTCATGTATCTCGTTCGTGGTTTCCCTTTCATCGAGAAGTTCCAGGACTACGCTCATCGCTTGTATGAAGCTGGTATTTTATTGAACCATTTGAAAACAATCAACCTGAGGAGTTACAGCGTCATTCAGAGACATCCTAAGCCATTCACCGTGACTACACTACTAAATTTGAGAATGCACTTTGGCATATTATTTGTAGGCTGTTTCTTGTCATTCTTGTGCTTTCTGTTGGAAATATGGTACAATTACATAAAAGAGGAGAGGAAATTTAAGAGAATGAACACAACCAATAGGTTCAAGGGGCGAACTGATGGGGACTTGTGGATGCGCAAAAAGAATGGCAAGTAAACCAAGTAAACCTTACATCGCTCAAAAAGAACGCCGTCTGTATAGCCCCTTAAGATAGTACTTACGCCGCCATTTTCATCAGCCGGTATGCACAGTTCTAAGTAGCCATGTTCGATGTATTTCTGGCTGAAGTCGAAGAAGGGACGCTTCATCATCGCCTTACGGACTGCCGAGAAGGCGCCATCAGCTCCAATGATGAGGTCAGCGGTGACCTGGACATTTTCGTTTGTTTCTGTGCTGTGAAGAAAAGACAGTTTTACTAGTACTAGAAAAGATATAGGTTTGTTTAAGAAAACATATATATTTGCTTGAAAAGTATCATCATCTGCCTGCCTTTTCCCAAATAAGTTGGGGCCGGATTCCAGTCTCACTGGATGCAGCTGAATACCAGTAGTTTACATGGAGCGTCTGCCTATCTGACCTCCACAACCCAGTTACTGGGCAACAAGATACCCCTTGGTAAGACTGGTTGTCAGAATGTCGGGCTTCTGACTACCCGTAACGACTGTCAAAGATCTACAAATGACAGCTGGGACCAACGGCTTAACGTGCTTTCCGAGGCACGGAGGTGTCTCAATATGCTGGAAACGGTCAAAAAAGATATGTCAAGTGTAAAGGACCGTTCTTTCCTTCCATTTTGTCCTTTGTGATGTTTAAGGTTTAAAATATAATGCTTAAAGTTTAGCCATTAAACAATTAACTTTATTAACGCGTGTCTAATTCTGTTTTTCTCCAATCTATTCTTGATAATAATATAATAAATGACATAAGTTGCTTTGTTTTTTTTTGTTTGACCACGCTAAGTTCTAGACTTACCAGTCGAATTCGAAAATAAACCTTTTGCATTTGATAGTTCAATTCTTGAGGAAGGTTAAAGGAAGGTTACATACTAATTAACATCACGCTACGAGCCTAAGGAGCGAGACACCGCGGGGCACAGCTATTTTATTATAAAAAGAATCCATTACTCCCTTATTACTCGCCATATTTGAAGACACGTCAGTTGAACTATAGCAAAGCTCCTAAATCAAAAAATCTAAATCAAAATTCATTTATTCAAATTAGGCTGAGAATCAGCACTTTTTGAACGTCAAAACGTTTACATAAGACAGTCCCCCAAAACACCCACCCTTCACCTTTTCCTAGTGTTTTTGCTGGGAAGAACAAGTGGTGGAACAAACTCCCCAGCAACACGTCTGTCTGATAGTTATAAGAACTTGAAGCTATACAAAGTATACAACACGTGTCAAAAAATAATAATTATGTCAGTCATTTTTATACATCATTAAATTCAATAATTTGCTACATGTTAGCTAGCACACACCAATATGCCAAAATAAATAAATAAAAACTATATACCAAAAGTAAGTATACCTAAGTTGTCAAGTAGAACACTTACTTCTGAAATGTTAACGTTCCTTTCTTCAAGTTAGCTTCGATTAACTTGTGGTTAAAATACCTCTGAACGTTTTCGTATTTCTCCGATTCTGGAAGATAGGAAATATTGTATTAATATAACATCACACCTGTCTATCCCAAAGGGTTCGGCAGGGTATTATAATCTGGAATTATTCGGAGACTGGATTCGGGTGTCTGTTTGATGGCAATAGGCCCCTATTAAATTTAATTGCGTTTATTTCAGAACTAGTCCATGCATTGTTCAATTAAAAATACTATGAATCAATAAAATTATACAATAACACGAATATATACTATTATCTAAGTCTAAATTTGGGTTAGGGTCCAAAGTGCTCAATATGTAGCCTGGTCCAGTACCGCATTATTGGGCAATCCAGATCCAGATCCATCCTCCATGCAAACAGCTGAAGGTAGATGTTGGAATATAATAATATTTAGTAGGTACTAGCTGACCCGGCAAACGTAGTTTTGCCATTGCAAGACAAAAAGAAAAAATGTTGCTGTGGACCACCCTTATCACTTACGGGTATGAAAAATAGATGTTGGCTGATTTTCAGACCTACCCGATATGCACACAAAATCTCATACAAATCGATCTGGCCGTTTCGGAGGAGTTTGGTAACAAACATTGCGACACGAGAATTTTATATATTAGATTAAATTACATATTAGGTGCACTTCTGCCTTACCCTTCTGGGATATAGGCGTGATGTTATGTTACGTTAAGTTTATAAATTCAAAACAACGCCAAAAATAATTCAGAAGGATTCTAATTTCCATAAATTGACTAGTTAACAAGTAGGTAAAAAAGTTCCTTGTTTATCAACATTGAGAACGTGAATTCTTCTACAAATTCTACAACCACAAAATACTTTGTTGACATTTTATTGAGTTGCGTTAGTATTATACCTACACAAAATCAAACCAGTATAATATTATCATATTATTTACTTATTATCAGTTCACACCATCTGGTACAAATAAACAAAGTAGTATCTCAAAGTTCCAAATGATGTAAAATTACTTTTAAATTTTGCCCATAGTTTTTCTTAGGGTCTGATTTACTATAGTAAGGGATCTCATGTATAAATTAATGTTAGTTCTTGTTTGACACACCACTTATCAACAGTTTTAAAGCATCTATCTATTTTCTTGTCACTATCTTACTGTCTCGGGAGATAAGAGGCTGTCAATCCGTACTAAGACTGATGGCTACCAAATTGCAGTAATAACAAGACTTTTTAACCAATATTGTTTTTTTTTTACACATTGATTTCAAGAACAATTTACCTTGTAGAAGCTGCGCGTTCAAATAGTTTCTCCCCACTGAGTAAATGCTCTGAAAAAGAAAAATATAATTAATAAGTTAGGTGTTTTATCTCGTAAAGACACAAAATGTGACAAAAGTTAAAACGGTAATATCAATTTAGTTCGCATACAAGCTTATTTTTAAATCAGCATCCAAATTTTAATATTAAAATCTTTGATGCGAAGAATAAAATAATCACCAGGTACAAAAATGTTGAGATATGGCTCATATTGCATCACAAAGTATAAACGGAAAAAAATAAATTCATCTATTTCATACGTACAGAAGCCTGAATGGTTGAAACTTATTCAAGCTTCTGTGAAATGGACCTAAAATTACGAAATATTCTTGTATAAAAATAGTAAAAAGGCAACAACATTCATTTAGCGCTGACTCACAACACTAAATAAAAACAAAAATAAATAAATAAAAAAGTATGTGTGCCGCTTTTCTGCGCCAAATATACCCAGCTCAGTCAAAATACTAGACAAATAGTGTCTGATCCTGGTTTACGGACGTAAATCGGATCTATTGAATAACAAAATAATATTATGGTGTAATATTAGTAAACGTGTAAGACAAAGAAAAATAAATTAAGTAGATAGGCTATACGTACGCGTGAGAACAGATTTTCATCAATAAATATTAGGTACAAGAGACATGTTTCCCACATTCGCTCAATATTTACCTACTTTAACTATTTACTTAACATTGAACAGAAAATATAATTACGATAAGATAAGATAGTTTATTTAAATTATGAAACAACATTAATCTTACTGTTGCTTCATAGTTTCAACAAGATATTCTCTAACTTCCTATCTTTTATTGCTTGCACAGACAAACAGATGCCAGCACATCAAGCTACCCCAATGTGTCAAATTTCTTTGACAGTTTTTCAACTTTTGACGACACGGTTGGCGCAGTGGTTGAGCCATCGGCTGCTGCGCCGCGTGTTGTGGGTTCGATCTCCGCACGGAACAAATATTTGTATGACCAACAGGTAATTGTTCCGGGTCCGGCTGTTTGTGTATGTGAGTGTATATGTTTGTAAACGCACCCACGATACAGGAGAAATTCCTAGTGTGTGGCAATTTTTTTTTTTTAAGAAAAAGTAAGAAACTTTATAACAAATGAATAAGGTTCATGTTCAATTGGCAAAATTTGACCGTTTGGGTTAGCTTGAGGTGCTGTCGTATTTACAACAAGAAAAATTGGATAGCAAATTAGAGATCGTGAAGTAAGTAAGTTGTTTAGCCTTGTTGAATTTGTGTCCTTAGTTTTTATTTATAATTATCACCTCGGGCGTTTAGTTAACCCTTTTGCATTTGTTTTCGATTCTATACTGGGTGCATGGAAGGTTTCTTCCACCGAACCGCGGGACCAATCGTGTGGCAATGTCCATCGACACACAGACAGACACCATGAAATCAGTACATGATTCTGAGCCGCACAGCGTTGAAATTTTTTGTCAGTTTCATTGCCATTGATTGTGTATTAATTACTCCGTAGTTCTATTTTTAACTAACCTGCTTGGTATTCGCATCATAGGGTATAACGTAGGTTTGTCCATCCGTCCTGTGGATCCGTCTCCCTGTCATAGGGATCCCGTGTTCCTTGACCATGTGTGTCTCCAAACCAACATCTTTCAGGGCTCGTCTTCCACGCACTGATAACGCCAAGTTTATCGACCTACCCCTGGCTTGAGGGGTTTTTCTGATATCTGGAAAAGAAAAAATAATTAAACAGGAATGCCTGTATTTACTTCGGGTTTACTATATACTATATATATACTATATCTCATTTTTCGAAGTCATGGCATAATTTTATGTTGGGTTCAAAACATACTTAAAAGCAGGTTCATATTATCTACAGTCATTTCAGTGCAGAATAAATCCTATTATTAACCTAATATAGTATCTCAAGAACCAGTTGGATTCTTAGAATAGTCGAAGTACCTTCTTTAGTTACGTACAACCACGATATTGCAAAACTTACAGGCGTCAGCACATCAAGTTATCCCGAACAGCCAATTTTCCCAATTGAACATGAACCTTTGAAATTCTTTTAAAACAAATAAAAAACTGTCAAAAAAAAAATTGACATATTCGGGAAGCTTCCAATCAATGAAGTAAAATTAGATTGTATCTAAAATAAGTGCCTACATACAAGATTGTCTTTTGATGTCGTATCATCAAAGTAAACGAAATCTTCGACATTATTTTGTAATCAACAACAAAACCGCTGACCCTAGATAACAGCTGATATCATATCGTCATACCAAAGGAATAGTAGCTATAGTTACATAAGAATCTTCGTATGAGCGGGTTAGACGTTATTCCAAACAAGATATACAGAAATAACATCATATAAATAAATAAATAAATATTGCTGGACAATCCACACAGCATCATCTAGCCCCAAGCTAAGCAGAGCTTGTGTTATGGGTACTAGATGACTGATATACTTAATACAATACATTACATAGATAGATATTTTTATTATACATAGCAAATACCCAGAACAAATATTTGTAGATCGTACAAACATTTGTCCCAAGGCGGGAATCGAACCCGCAACCTCATGCGTCGCAGGCGGACCTTCTCCCGCCGCGCCACATCGGTCGTCGAATCATATCATCAGTTTATGGAAATTAGAAGCAAGAATTTGAAGAAATTATAAACTTAACATAACATTACGCCTGTATTGCTCGAAGGATAAGGCAGAGGTGTATCTACACAACCACATTTCGGCAGTTATGTTTAAACCCCATTTAATGGGGGATGAATCTATTGCCATCATCCAGGCTACCTCAAGATATCCCAGATGAAATAACCAAATAACACTATGCCCGATCCGAGAACAGAATCCAGGACCTCAAGCTCAGCAGAAGCGCTTGCAACCACTAGAATAATGAGGCACTGGCCTAACGAATATAAAAATTGAAGTTTTACATATTGTTCAAGACAAATCGCAAGGTTACATCATAATTTTGGTTAATGTAGTATGTTATCGTCGTATATAGTCTTTTTTTATTATTGTGTCGCTCCAAGTACTTATGTTACTGTGGGTACATATCCGGGTCTGTCAGTAACCGGGTTCCTATCTGGTGTATGCTTACGCAAACCATACTGGCTTTAAGGCAAGGATTGATAATGAATGACTACAGTGTAATAAATTTATAAAAGCGAAGTTTCTATCTCCTTAGAAACAAAGTGAACAGGCTTCTACTGGGTAAGCTCACTCCATCGTAGACTATGTATCTGTCACCTCTGACCTAGACAAGAGTGAAGAGCAAACCTATCTCAAATAAAAAAATAAATATGCGAACTTCTTTTTCCTACAGCTATTGCGTCTATTCATATGTTAGTTTAGACCCTACCAACCTTCGCGGAATTCATATAGGCGAACTCGGTGACCCCTCTTTGCCAGATACAGTGCCTCAAGAGACCCCACCTGTAAAAATTAAAAGAACATATTAAATTAAACTTCCAGATTCGTCTATTTATGACAAAAAGGTTGCCTGAGTAAGATCATTAGGCACATATTATCTAACACGCAGGCAGAAGGCGTAGCCATCAATGTTGCAAGAAAACAATGATGTTTTAATTCATTGGAGATAGACAAAAGAATCTTAAGCATTTGACGAAATTAACAGTAAGTGTTCAATAGTCATTTGAATTATTTATTTCTATAAAATGGTTTATGTAATTTTAGAAACTATAAAAACGTGCAGATAAAGATCCGTTCACAAAAACTTAATTGCACTGTCCTAGTTTCCCTTGGAAAAACACGCGGTGGATGGCGTCAAAGATGGCATGTCAGCCAAATAATTGACATCTAAGTGCGATAAAGACGAACTATGTGCACGAATGGAGGATTAATGACACGGTTGGCGCAGTGGTTGAGCCATCGGCTGCTGTGCCGCGTGTTGTGGGTTCGATCCCCGCACGGAAAAAATATTTGTATGACCTACAGGTAGTTGTTCCGGGTCTGGCTGTTTGTGTATGTGAGTTTAAATGTTTGTAAACGCACCCACGATACAGGAGAAATTCCTAGTGTGGGGCAACGTTTTTTTAAAAAAAGAAAAAAAAAATTAATAGAATCTAAAAAACTAATTATGTAATTATGTATAGGTAGGCAGACGTTGTAGTAAGTTGTTTAGGCCATTGCAAGTGGCTATGTTATCAAACATCACGCTAAGGCTGAACGATTGGCTGCTGCGCTGCGTGTCGCTGGTTCGATTCCCGCACGGGACAAATATTTGTATGGCCTAGATGTAGTTGTTCCGGGTCTGGCTATAATGTGAGTTTAAACGTTAAAAAGAAGTTCTCCTGTATCGTGGGTACGCACGATACAGAAGAAATTTCTAATGACAGCCAAAGTTTTAAAAAAAAACATAAAACCTCCTTACTCCTAGTCTCATGGCACTTAGCTAGCATAACATTGACGACACGATTGGCGCAGTGGTTGAGCCATCGGCTGCTGCGCCGCGTGTTGTGGGTTCGAACCCCGCACGGAACAAATATTTGTATGACCTACAGGTAATTGTTCCGGGTCTGGCTGTTTGTGTATGTGAGTTTCAATGTTTGTAAACGCGCCCACGATACAGGAGAAATTCCTAGTGTGGGGCAAATTTAAAAAAAAAAAAAAAAAAAAAAAATAACGGATAACAGATGGGGCTGAAAAGTTATGCCCTTGTACCGACGAGAGCGAAGTAAATTAATTTATCACTTTCTATAAGTATGCCTATGTAAGTACTTATGTACTAAGTATATGTTACTTTATTGTTTTCAGAACTTGATTAATTCTACATTTTCTTTTATTGATGAGTATAATATTTATGTGCCTATTTTACGTGTTAGACATCCGTCACGCGTTCCTCTCCCTATAGGTTCATTTGATAACCAGCGTCCGACAGCATCTAAGTTTCTGACAAGAAATGGTCATTTTTGGCGCAACCGTGAGACATGGCATTTTTTTTTATATTTTTTATATTGACTGCACGTATTTCAACCAGTTGCAAACAATCGTTTTTCTTTGTTGATAGCTCACATGGGTAGGCCTCCCTCAAATTGAAAAGAGGACCTAGTGAAGGCTGCGGGAATCCTCTATATGTAATTAGTGGATGTGTATGTCCAGCAAGGGACGAAAATCTGCTAAATTACAATAATGATGATTATCATCTCTACGGGAACACCGGGCTGGTTTGCTAAAGGTGTGTAGGCTATGTATTCAAGACAAGTCGCGTTGTTAAAGATGGCCGTCTGGTTACACAAGAATTTACCAATGAGTTTAATTTTATTTGCACAATAATTTAGGATTCACATATTTAATCAAGTAGATCAACGGAACACGTTTTCGGAGATTATATGCGCAATATAATCTTAGTTAGATCTTAAAATCAACTTCGTGTTTTGATAAGTCTGATCATGAATGCCTAATTGATCGATTGTATCTACTAATTCAAAGTTGAATTGATCAAAATTAGTTAGTAATTAATGGACATAGGTACTTACTCGTCATGAATAAAATATTATCACGGACTATTTTTAAACGTTTTTCTCATTTGATACTACAAAGATATGCAACTGTTACGTAATTTTTTTGATAATATGGTTAAATGTAGATAATAACAATAATACCAGCCCGTTACTGTCCCACTGCTGGGCAAAGGCCTCTTTTCATACAAAGAAGGCACGAGCATTAATCACCACGCTTGCTCGAGACGGGTTGGCGATTTCAGACTTATATTCATTATGAGTCCAGGTTCTTTCACGATGCTTTCCTTCCGATACCAATGTCTGAATTGAAAAAATCACATTGGTACTTGCTAAAGTTTTAACCCATAATCTCGTGCACAAGAGGTCTTTTTTTATACTTTGCCCCACACTAGGAATTTCTCTCATCATTTAAACTCACATACACAAACAGCCAGACCCGGAACAATTACCTGTAGGTCATACAAATATTTGTTCCGTGCGGGGATCGAACCCACAACACGCGGCGCAGCAGCCGATGGCACAACCACTGCGCCAACCGTGTCGTCAAAGTTGGTTCTAAAATATTTGTATTAAGTACATACCTACAGTTAAAACTTGCGATTCTTCTACAACTGCACACTGAAGGCTTCCTTCCTACACGAGAGGAAGTCTTCAGTGTTCATTTAATGTTCTACCTACATACTTGACATCCCGCAGGAAGCATAAAAGATTCTTTCCATGATATGACAATTTAAGATTCGAGCAGAATATTCGCAGTGAACTACAATATTGAAAAAAAAAAAAAAAACAACCATTAAGAAATATATATGATAGTATCTTTTTAACGTGCAAATATTGCTTGTAAATATAGCGTTGTTATACGAATTGTGGAATACGTCCATCATGATCCTCTTCCTGCTCTTATTCCAATTTATTTGGGATTAGCGCAGTCGGGTATGTCTTCTTCTTGGCTAGAAGAAGACATACCATATTATCATTACATACACATATGTGTATGTAATCAAAGAAACGATGGACAGATTGTGTGAAAGAAATATTTCTTTCACACAATCTGTCCATCGTTTCTTTGATCTTACCCTACTCTTGATAGTATCTTAATTAATAAGTAACATTAGTTTATTTGGGTTATTTATAAATTATAAGAGCATTGATAAAATATAGCTACTGCATTTAATATTTATTTTTATTTACGTAAAGGCTTTCTGACATCATAACATGTTATCACAATAACTACCTCATAAAATTTCCTGTAAGCAGGTACATATGTGTATATGACGATATGTACAGGAATTTTGTATATGACTAGGAGTATGAATGTAAACGAAGCAAAAGGTGTAAGTTTGTAAGGATCGCAGCATGTGGCGTTCTGTAATTTCTGCCTACCCCTATTGGAAAAAGGCTTGCGTTTATTTATGTACTGCCGCCAGCACATCAAGCTACCCCAAACTGTCAAATTGTCCCATTTGAACATGAACCTTATTTCTTTTGCGATAAACTTAAAAAAACTATCAAAGAAATTCGACACATTGGGGTAGCTTGATGACCTCTGTACAGATGTAGGAACCTACATAATATTATCCGTGAAATCTGCTTTTTATTTGGTATTTTTTGTTTGTTTTTCTTAGTTACTTCCGAATTTCCTATTAAGTAAGTAGGTATAAATTAGCTGTAACCAAATTCTGAGATATTCCTCTTTTCATAGCTTTCAGGGATATCCGAACAATACGGATACAACAAAAAATAAAACAAATCAAGAATCAACAAATATCCACCAACATACGTACCTACAACTGCATTTCAATTGAAGTAGGTATTAGTTACACTAAAAACAATGGTTACGTAAATTCATTTTTACATAAGGTAACTAGAGGTATTGAAATGTCGCTTTTTCAAATCAAATTATTTGTATTTCTCTCTCTCTCCCTCAGTAGGGTATCTACCTACTCCTGTACAAAACTGACGTTGATTTCAATAATGGTGGTTGATGAAACAAAAAATATATTTGTATGTGAACATTTCAACTCTGTAACATTTCCCTTTCAGGTTCATATAAAAATGTAAACATACACTTTTGAGAAAGTACCCAACGTTATTTTCCCGAAAGTGGAGGAAATGAGAGGGTAGGTTATGTTTTTTTTTTAAAATTAATGTTACGATAACGACGCAGCGTGCAAGAAATTATTCGACAGACATTACGCAATGTAATACATGAAGTTAAAATCCTGAAAGGCTACTTACCAATCCAGCACCTACAACCGCCACATCCAACTGCTTCTTATTAGAATATCCATTTTGTAAATTTGCCATTTTTGCACTATTTTGTCACAAGACGCAATAAAACTTAAATTAGAAATATATTCCTAAGTAGGTACTTATTTTTCATATAATAAGTTTTCTTATATTTAAAATATATTTTCACTTATTTTTCTTATAACTTATTAAATCATTTAGCGGTGTTTACTAGATGTTGTCTAAAACGCGAGTGAGCTCTTGCTCTCGCAAGGAGTTTCCCCCAAGTGTTTACTCAGCGAGTGTGTGTGCGATACTGCGTTCGCGCCGCCGAGCACTCTCACTCCGATATGGTTTCAATAAATTGACATTTGATCATTACGGGCAGTCAATTGAAGAAATTAATTTCGGTTACGTAGGCAATTTGATCAGTTAAGAATATTGATAAGCGTTATGTTTGTGCGGATTGAACAACCCTATGTTCAGCGTTGGACTGAATATATCAAAATTTACGTAGCTATCAGATTTAAAGAGTCAGTTCCTTGCTTCTCAAAATTTGCATCTTCTCATACAGACAAAGTACTAGCATTGATTACTTTTCACTACGCTTGCAGATTGGACATTTTGGAGAGTAGGTATCCAATTACCAAACTATTGGGTTCATGCATAATGTAGGTGTTTTAAAAGAAAATATATGTATTTGTTTTTTTATATGTTCATACGAAATTAATTTATACCATATTTTCAGTATTATACCATATTGCGTAATATCCCTCCAAAACCCGTCAAGAGGAAATGGTGGGACCACGAGTAAACTTCAATTTACTCGTGTATGTATAATCATCAGGGTGGCTCCACGATTCTGGTGGGGAGCAAATCAGAAGTAATTTGGATACTGAGAGTTCGTAAACAAAGTGGTCCACCAGCGAACACGTGTTTGCGGGTGCGATCTCGATCCCCAAATTTGGGATAAAGGTTAGGATTAGGACCAACTTGATGGCTTGTCTCCGCTCTCATAATTCCAAACCACTTCAATACCGTTTGTTATAAATTAGAAATTCAAGCTAAGTTATTTGATACGAAGCCGCAGTTTTATATTACAGGGGATCAACTGACCGTACGAGGTTTCGGCATCAAATTCTCAATTTAAGTAGACAGACGGACTATAGGTACCTAGCTGGTAGTACATGGTTTCTGATACTTTTGTGTCCTCATAAAGTCGGCTATTTTCATCATCATCTCTCAGCGTGGGGGTAAAACACTATAACAGATTGAATGAGGTCTCTAAGTTTACCCTATCGCAACAACCACAGATCGTAGTTATATTTTTAGAATAGAAAATTAGATATACCTACTTAGGTTGATCGAGGTAAGTAGGTAGGGTTAGGTTTGTATGCTGAAGGGAATCTTACAGCATATAGGCTGGTAGAATATTATCTAGTTCTTGGTATCTTCGTACACTCAAGTGACTTTAGAGCCATTTGAAATATAGAACGTATCGTTTATTAAGTGTGTCAGATTCGTTTTGGCCGCGCTTATCTAAAGACGCGTACGCTTTAGAGACGCGGCAGGCGACGGCGACAGACAGCGGAAGCTGACCTCGCATTCTATTAACAATTTTAGTGCCCAGCATCCGGCTCCCAGGTCGAAAAAGAGTTTGTTCATGTCCCAGAACTCGCTTCCTGAGTCGTACATGTAAAAAGCTATAGATGTGATGTGAACATGCCCATCACCCCCTACCATGTACCTACGCATTATGTAATTTACCAAACATTATGACTTACAAGTTAAATCGCATTTTTTAACTAAGCAACGAAAGGATTAGACCTCCGTGGTTACTTCGTTTTGCCAGCTCAATGTCAAAGGCTTACCACTGCAGTGAGGTCTACTACCTACATCAACCAACTCTTTGTTAAAACACAGTTGCATGTTATTCGATCTGAGTGTCATCTGCCTAGTCTATTCGCAACTATGTTGGGGTCGGCTTCCAGTCTAACTGGATGCAGCTGATTACTAGTATTTTACATGGATCGACTGATTACCTATCTTACCTCCACACACCTGTGACTTGTAACATGATACTCCTTGACAAGACAGACTTTCGGGTCATATGTATATGCAGCACTATCTACAAAATATCGTATCGAATATCAATCCAGACATACCTATAACTACGTAGCGGACATTTTATTCATGACGTAGGTACATAAAAGTCACGGTCAAGCAAAACGAAAACCTGTAAAACAGCTTTGATAACTGTTTATGCACAAACATATGGGGGACTGCAATTTTTTAAGATAGATAAATAAATGTAGTAAAACAATTCTCAATAATCCTTCAAAAATGATGCTTGCCCTGGGGGTTCTGTTCTATATCGTCTCTCAAAGCCGTAGGTACACAATGTTTCCACGTGCGTATTCTCGGGAGCGCTCAGTATTGGCTGAGCCGCCTTCACCCACACAGCCACACATAAAGCATACGTGCGTTTAAAATCGTATACACACAGTCAAGTGTAAACCGCTATCGTGATATGAAACATCTATACTGCTCAACATTACTCTGTTTGTTTAAAGGTTGAGTTTCCGTATGCGTTTGACCCCACAACCTCTTTTACGACACAATCACTTATCTATTTTAGCGCAGAGAGCGCCAAAAATATGTCAATCCGTTTTGTAATATAAACAGTAGGCGACACCTAAATATTGCACTGCACTGTTCTGACGCATACGGGGTATATGTATGCGTATTACACAGAATCATTTGTTTTCATACACAAGCTGTCTCCAGCGTCTCAAAATATTTTTAGATTAATAATTTTGTATAAAAAGTGAAACAAACCCTTCTCTTTATCCGCACGGGGAATTTTACGTGCAGTTCGGAAAACAAAAACATCGTATTTGCATGCACAAATCATCGTCTGCCTAGCCTTTTCACAACTGTGTTGAGGTCGGCTTCCAGTCTTACCGAATGCAGCAGCTGAATATCAGTATTATACATGGAGCGACTGAATATCTGACCTCCACAACCCCGTTACTGGGCAACACGATACCCCTAAGACTGGCTATCAGACTTTCTGGCTTCTGGCTACCCATAACCACTATCAAAGATCTACAAATGACAGCTGAACAGCTTAACGTATACTTACGTGTATTGTATTTCGATGTTTTTGTACACAAAAACATCGAAATACAATACACGTAAGTATACGTTAAGGTGTTTCGAAAACAAATGCTCAGAAGACCCAGCTTTACTCTTTTCATTCTTTAAAATAATCTGAAACTAAAACATGAAGACAGGGCGCTATGGCGCTCATTAGGAGAGGGCTATGTCCAGCAGTGGACTAGTATAGCCTGATGATGATGATGATGATGATGAAAACATGCCTGACAATGAAATCAACACTATTAAGGTAAATATTTAAAAACTTTAATGTGCCTAATTCTAAATCAGTTTAACATTAAATGTTTTGTCACTTGTGTTGGGAAGAAAAATAAAAAACTTACAATCAATCCTATATATTTTTATTTACTTATATTCACATATTTTCTTTAATAATTTTGCTAATGGAGGCCTTGCCTTCAATGTAGACCACGAAAATCAATATTTGCAGCAAATCTTCATATTTACACGAAACAGTCTTACCTTCCCAGAAAATCTAATTTCGAAATCTATATTAATATTTCTTGTCATATCTTTTAAAAATATACCTAATTCCCACAAAATTAATTTCGTCAACATAAATTTCGGTAAAGCATTAAGAATTTCGGGTGCTACATTTACAGACCTCTCTTTTAAAAATGTTTATCTTTTCTTTGTTGCCCAAAACCTATTTATCACTTTAAAATAAGATTATTTTAAAGTAAAGATTGGTTGTAATATTGAATATGGAGGTATTTGTGGGAGATCCCACAAATACCTCCATATTCAATATTACAACCAATCTTTTCACAAAATGACATATCTACTTTTGTTCACAAAAACGAGTTATTTTTTATTACTTAAATCTTTCGCGCCAATTGCACAACCTTAGTTGTTAACATCGTTCAGAAATGGTTTTTGAACAAACGTGTAATGTACTTTCGTCTTAATTTATACAAACACTCGTAGCGTAATACAAAATTGCCTTCCTCAAATGTAAACCGAATTTTTCAAAACCGACTGTTAATCAAGACTAGCGCGATCTAGCAAAAAAAACAAACTCTTCAGCTTTATTACATTACTACAGAAAATGTGTGCCACTACTGTTTTTCAGAGAAAAAGCAATATAATTAATGCCTAAATAGTCAGTTGTTATGCAATTTATCGGAAAAAAAGTCAAAAAGGTCGGAATCATACAATTTGTATGGAGTATGGATGGCCTTTTATGGTGTAGGATGGGGATGGCCCAACTTTTTTCATCAATGGCCAGAACAACAATTTCAGGGGCATGATAAAAAAGGCTATGCAATTTTGGTACAGACGCCAGCACATCAAGCTAACCCAAATTGTCACATTCTCCCAATTGAAAAGGAACCTTATTGTATTGTAATAAAGTTGAAAAACTATCGAAGAAATTTGACAGATTGAGGTAGCTGTCGTCTTGTCATGTGCTGGCGTCTTTACTTACAGCAATTCGAATGTGTGTGCTTAGTGTTGTACATTTTTCATGGACAATAATTGACACAAATTTACTCCACGTTTATTAATATGTTGGCCGGCCGGAGTTGGCCTTTTGGTCGTTGTTGGCCCACACCAACAGTAGGTCGTGAACCAAACTCTAAACACGAGTTAACTTAATACAAGCTACTATTTAGAAGACATTGACTCATCCATGACAAATAGATTTATAGGAATGAAAACATAAGATAGGAAACATACAAAAACACTTTTGAAAACTGCTGTATACATAAAAAGAAATAACGTCATATGGACCGTTTTAACATCTTACACTGAATATGTAACGCAAAAAAAAACCGTATAAACGATTTTATATCCTTGATAACTTGATATAATTATGTTAATAACTTTGTTCACTTAACATAGAAGACAAATTATCTGTCAGTAGATCGTCATGGTGACGTACATACACAAAACTCGCACATTTTTCCCTTGGGGACTAAGCAGAAACTGCACACTTTATTAATACAAATATTTTTATTCTTACTATCTATCTATGTTTTATTCTTATAAGGTATGCGCAATGAGAACGGAGGAAAGAGGAGTCACCATTGGACGATTGTCAGCTTAGCGTCATAAAACTTAATTCTGATTGGTGGTTGACCACAGCGACATCACCAAAACGATTTCTTTGGATAATTTACTTCCAACTTTCTAATATTTAAAAACTCATATTACTAGGCATTGACGAGATATCTTCAGAAGGGCTTTGGCTCGAACTAAAAGAGCTGAGAGTCTCCCGCGTCTCCTCTTTGATCTTCAAATGGTCCGTGCTCGAGGGAGGTCGGGAAGGTAGGGACCGGTCCTTATCTTTATGTTCCTTTGATTTCTCTTTGCTGCCGTGTTTGTGCTTGTGCTTATGTTTGTGCTTCTTCTTTTCTTTCTTCTTTTTCTTTGCCTGTACATTGTTAAGGTTTTTTTAGTTGTAATTCTTAAGAACAGACGCCAGCACATCAAGCTATCCCAAACTGTAAATATTTTCCAATTGAAAAGGAACCTTATTTTATTGTAAAGTTGAAAAACTATCAAAGAAATTTACCAGATTGGGGTAACTTGATATGCTGGCCTCTGTACGACAAATATAAAAAAAACATAACCATTTAATCCTATTGTTAAAGTTCCTCATGGGAGCTGGTAATGAAGTATGACACCTCATTTTATGAACTCCCTTTGATGGTTAGCAAGTTTTTTACTACGTGACAATTTAAGTTATTTACTTATAATATTATTTATAACATAGAATTGGATAGCATTTTTTAACTGCAGACAATGGGCTGAAAATATTTTATTAATATCATTGTCCAGTGTATTCATTAACTATTCATCAAAATCTTAACACCTTAAACGCCAGGTGACCTACAAAAAAAACATTTTCTTGTCTCGTTGTCTGGCAGTTACGGTGTTACAAAGACATATAATAATACAATCATCATTAATATGAGCAAGACATTTCTCCTAAGTTCTATAACATTTTCTAATCCTTTTCTGCTTACCTTAGGCGCGCTCATGTCATCTTTGTCATGTTTGAACATGCCTGGTTCAAAGCCGACCGGACCCGAAGTTCCTGGTATACCAGGCAGAGCCACAGCATTGTCAGTCATGAACTCGCGTTTGTTGTCATCCTGCTTGGCAAATAACAATATGTTTAGTTAATTTATTACTTTTATTATCAATACGAGTTAAATGTTTGTAAACGCAACAACTATCCAGGAGAAGTTCCTGGTGTGGGGCAATGTTAATATTGCTGGGGAGTTTGTTCCGCCACTTCTTCTTCCCAGCAAAAACACTAGGAAGTGGTGAAGGGTGGGCGTTTTGGGGGACTGTCTTATGTAAATGTTTTGACATTCAAAAAGTGCTGATTCTCAGCCTAATTTGAATAAATTAATTTTAATTTTGATTTATAAAATTACGTTGTTTTTAAGTTCTAAGAGGAACAACCATAGATGGGTTTGTTAGTCTTAATTAACCTTTTGACAGCTATCGTCACAAATAAACGACAGGCGAATGCATGCACTCTAAGTTCTATAACACGAAATAAACAATTACATCATAACTTTTGTGTATGTTTACTTATATATCTTAAAAGTTGAAGCTCCCGTGCGCTTTTAATTGCATAAAACATATCAAAATACACCACGGATAGTGATACATTCATGATAACAAAGAAGAAAACGTTTTTATAAAAACGCTTGGCGTGAAGGGCACGCGCGTGCGTCTACGCTCTGGCGGTCAAAAACCCTTTACTGCATCCTGAGCCAAGAATACTTACACTGAAAACCCTAATGGGCAATTCGCTGGGCATGATTGTGAGGTCCATCTTGTCATCTTCCTCCTTAATGCTAGACAGCGGCACCGGTAACATGTCATCTATAGGCAACTCCACCATCCTGTCTAATCCAGACATGGGCAGCCCTGTGTCCATCGGTACTGCCGGCTCGTATTTAGCCTATAATCATTTTAATTCAAATCAATTTTAAGTTCAAGAAAATACAGTTCACGTCGTGTAAGTTCGCCGCTCTGGAGTTGCGCAAATGAGTGCGCAGTTGACATAAATGATAAATTATAATTATCTCTAAGATACACTTTTACATGTCATAAAATGGAATAAAATAAATTAGAATTGATTATGACGGTGTTTCCCTATCTGAATACTCTGAGAAGAAGTTCTGTAAGTAACGAGACGAGATAAAAAAGAATACTTCTCACATGTCAAATCAAAGAAAGCTCATTAATGTACTCACATCTAAAGTTTCCTGTTTAATTACAGGTTTATTTTCCAAATCCTTCAATCTCTCGCGTTCCCTTTCTCTTTCTTTCTCCTTTTCCCTCTCCCTCTCTCTTTCCAACCTCTCGCGTTCTTTATGGTGCATCTGTTTCATCATTGCCTGTATTTCTGGTAGCGGTACGCATATGGGCCTCTTGAGTCCATACAAAGTGTAGTATAGATCTACAAGGTCGCAGCGAAGTCTGGCGTCGTTGGACAACAGACAGTTCATGTTGTTCCATAATCTATGAGAAATATTAAGTTACTATTATATATTACTGTGATAATTAATAGAACACGGTTTGTATAGAAAACAACCTCTTGCAACGAACCCGTTCAAAATCGTTTTATTCTACACGCCATAGTTTTGGGCATATGCTATGCTTTTGCAGACTGAATTGTATGGGGCACAATTCACGCAATGTTCTTCTCGTTGATTTCGTATGAGGCTCCGAACGCTTTCAGTATCGTATTATTATATACACTCAGCTATACGATATCGTATTTTAAGCATCGAAATTTCTGTCCTGTATCTAAACCTCCCAAGTCTACCCTCGGTGGGTACACATCATTCTGTTCAACACGACCCAAACAGTTTAACACGCAATTTGTTTTGTTTATGGTTTGAGATGTTAATAACACCAATATTTAATCTCTCAGGATTCTGTTTTTTATTCAGCAATTATTCTCTTAGCATAAAATTCTCTGAATGATAGTGAAAATTACAACAAAATCCATTGTGTAGTTTAGAAGAACTAAGCGGTCACACAGTTTGTTTTACACTATGCTTATTGATAAAGAGATAAAATACCACAGCATATTTAAACTATACATACCTATGTACCACAGCTTCTGTGTCAAGTCGATGCCTCTGGGCACGTTCGAAGGGTGGCATGTTGATGAGCAGGCGAGCCAAGCCATGTCTCACGCAGGGGTCCGGGTCACTCTCTACTGCAGTTAGTAAGGATGAGAGATCCTCAGGTTTACCATCCACGCGAACGAAGTCTACTAGACACTCGAAGGCGGCTAGTCTTACGTCTGCAGGGAAAATATGGTTGTGAGAATCTTGCTGTTTCATCATCTCTCTAGCCTTTTTCCTAACTAAATTAGGGTCGGCTCCTAGTCTATCCCAATGCAGCTGAATACCCGTGTTTTATATGGTACGGCTGCCAATCTGACCTCCATAACCCCGTAACTGGGTAACACGAAATCAAATGAAAGCCACCCCTCCAAGGACCTACCTCGGTAAACGTAGCTTAACATACGATTGACCGTACGGCTATACTATTATTTATTATTTAGCTACAAGCCCCCCATACCTCCAATTCATGAGTGTTTATGAATATGGATATTTTCTGTGATTAAATCTTTTGTTACTTGATCGGTTGTTTAATTTTGTACATAACCAAACTTAATTTGTATTGGGCGTGTTGGATTCTGCCTCACTTCAATCTTCTTCAATAAGGAGAACTGCGTCATTTAGAAAGATGGCATTACACCAATTTAAAAAAATAACTGTGCACCTTGTAAGTACTATTCTCTATATCAGATGTGCATCAGGCAAATTGGTCTGATCTCAACATTGCCAGTGCTTTTTCGTAATATTTGTAGCACTATTTTGCATTAGACATAATGTCAAGGAGTATGCTATGTAGTATGTATCAAAAATGATCATATTTAAGGGCGCATTACTAACAATTTTTACTAAAGGATCAACCATGAAAATGCAAGAGAAATAAATCAGCTGTTCCCTAAATTTTTCGAGTAAGTACAAGCGATCATAAACGTATGGAGCAGGTTTGTTTGCACCCTCAAATTTCACCACTCATTTCTGATAGTACCTGGATTACCGAGCTTTGCTCGGTTGTTTGTTTTGGTAAAACGGATAAAACGACGTTTTCTAAGAATGAAACCTAGCTAGATCAATTTATCGCCCCCGAAATCCCGCGCATTTTAAATTTCATGATAATCGTTGGAGCCGCCATCACCGCCACCTCTCTAGTTTTACAATTACTTACCAATATACTGTCCATACTGAGCATAAGCCCTGAACACAGTTGGTATGCTAGGCAGATGTCCGCACTGCTGCAAACGTCTTATAGCTCGCAAACAACTGACAGACACCGTGTTTTTGTAACAAGGCAACACTTTTTCTAAGTTTAGTACTCGCGTTACTTCTTCTAGGACTAGTCTTGTGTCTGCTGATAAAGAGTCGGCTGTTATGGGAGCACCCTGGAGAAAAATGAGAATTTGAATGAAAAATTGGGCCATAAAGTATGAAGATTTGGGCCATAAAGTATGGAGACAGGGATATAGTTGCAACCAGGGGCGTAGCTACCGCCGTATCTGCTGTATCAATTATACGGGGCCCCTGGGCCACGGGGGTGTCCGACGTGCGTAAGCAAAAATTTATAAAAACTTCCCAAATTATGAAAATAAAGCAAAAAAATATTAATAATTTGAAATGTTTATAAATTTTTTGGAAAAAGTGACGGATAATGATGATTAAAAATTTCTTTTAATTTTATGCAAACATGTTTTTTTCTTTTGTGAGAAATCTTTATCTTTCAAAAGGGCCCCCAAACAAATTTTTATACGGGGCCCCGCCAAGGCACGCTACGCCACTGGTTGCAACATAATACACATAATAATAGGTCTTTACCTATGAAATTGCCGTTTTGTATGAAAAAATTTAAATGAATTTTTTTCATGTATTTTTTATTTGTATTAATCGAAGTAATCACCCATGCAATCAATGCATCTTTGCCAACGCAGTGGCAGTTTATTGATGCCCTTCTTAAAGAAATCAGCTGGACGGGAGGCAACAAATTCTTCAAAGGCATTTTGTACTGCCTCTCGGGTATTGAATTTTTTTCCCGCCAAGAAGTTATCCAAATTCTGGAAAAAGTAGTAGTCTGTAGGCGCAAGGTCTGGTGAGTAGGGCGGATGACGGAGAGCTTCCAACCCCAGTTCTTGCAACTTGGAGACCGTCTGCTGTGCAGTATGAGGTCGCGCGTTGTCGTGCAGGAGCAGCGGAGACGAGCGATTGACCAATGCTGGTTGGAGATGTGCCAGCTTCTCCATCATTGTGTTCAATTCTTCACAGTACACATCTGCAGTAATGCTCACCCCGTTTGGTAAGAAGCTGTGTTGAATCACACCGGCGCTAGACCACCAAACAGTGACCATCACTTTTCTTGGGGTAAGTTTTCGTTTAGGGCATTGTTTAGGTGCTGAACCAGGATCCAACCAACTTGCTGAGCGCTTGCGGTTATCAAACAGAATCCATTCTTCATCGCAGGTAACAATGCGGTTCAAAATTCCTTCATTTGTGTGTCTGTTGAGCAGTGCAAGGCACGTCTCGACAAGTACTTCGCGCTGGCGATCATTGAGTTCGTGGGGCACCCATTTGTCAAGCTTTTTTACCTTGCCAATTTGACGCAAATGGACCAATATTGTTTTGACGCTAACGTCGAAAGCTGCTGCTAATTCAGCCGTAGATTGTGTATCATCAGCTTCCACAATCGCCTTTAATTCGTCATTGTCGACCAAAGTCTTCGGACGACCGCGAGGTTCATTTTTCAGGTCGAAATTTCCAGAACGGAAGCGAGCAAACCAATAACAGGTAGTGCGTTGGTTTGTAGTGTTAGCTCCGTAAACGTCGTTGATGTTGCGTGCCGCTTGTGCCGCGTTGCTGCCACGACGGTACTCATATTCCATAATTACTCGAATTTTTAACGTATCCATGATGACGAAAAAGATTTAAATGCGATGAAAATGTAACACTAATCAATAAACAAATGACTACTTTTGGAAAAAAAAATCCATGTTTTTAAAATAAAATTAATTTGAAATTAGAATTCTTAGCCAAACAAAAAATATTTTGATTTGAAATGGCCAGTACTGCAGAACGGCAATTTCATAGGTAAAGACCTAATATCTGTATGGCCTGTATGTAGTTGTTCCGGGTCTGGCTGTTTGTGTATGTGACTTTAAATGTTTTTAAACGCATCCACGACTCAGGATAAATTCCTAGTGTGGGGCTAAGTTTTTAAAAAATAAAATAAAAAGATAATATCATGTTTTAGTGATGATGAAATGAGATAATTATTGTTTCAGTTTCTAAGATGTGCGCCAATTCTTGTTCCCAGTTAAAGCACTAGGAAGTGGTGAAGGGCGTGCGTTTTGATGGACCGTCTTGTATAAATTGTGACGATCAAAATGTGCTAAGTCTGAGCCTAATGTTAATAAATGATTGTTAATATCTGATTTGCGATTTGGAAAAAGTTGATTTTCTGCGAAACAATTTTCTAAGTCAATTTAATCGTGGTTATAAACGAGGTGGCATCAGTATTTCTTATCTAAAGATCTCTGAAAGAAATGCCGACACAACTTAAGAGATCAATAGCCGCACATTAAATTCAAAACATTATCATTATCTAGATATATCGAATAGTAATAAAATTTCTAATTTGATAACTATTTATTGCATTAAGATATTGTTTTTAATCAGATTTTGATATCCGGCCGGATCTCAAGATTTATAGATAGATACCTATTTAAATAGATGGATATACATATTCCATAATAAAATCCATATTTTCAATTATTAATTCATTAGATACTAGCTGTGCCCGCAATTTCGTCCGCGCGGACTTGAGTTTTCATTTTCTTGCGCTAAATTATTCTTTTTTCTAAAATTTAGCCCTACTCCTCATAACATTAGCTATCTGCCAACGAAAAGTAATTATTTCGGCGTTTTTTTTTTAATTTGTTGTAATGTCGGCAATAGAAATACTAAAGAGCCCTCTAAACTGTCAAATGGTTTGTCAAATTTTAAGTGTTTGTCCAATTATTTTACGCATCAAATAAATCTGCACAGAGATTTATTTGATGCGTTTGGTGAAAATCTTGATTGACGTCGTGTTTGACAGACAAGTTTGAACGTGAACGTCGGTGTTTGCCGTGTTTGTCAATCAAGATCTCAGTTGCTTTTCATATCTATCTATCGTGACATGCCGTTGATGTTAGGAAAAATAAAATCTAAAGATTATATGGCCAAGAATAATCTTTGGTTTTATCGTTTAAACTATTATTTGATGAAAAATGTAAAGTTTGACTAACAAATTTGTAAAAGAAACTTAATCATTTACAGGGCGCTTCACACACTTTTCTATGAAAAGTTCAACTGTGGTAGACTGTTACGGCTCATGAGATACATCCCACTGACAGCCAGACTGACGGATGGACAACGGAGGCTAAGTAAGATCACATTGACACCTTTGGGTACGGAACCCTGAATGTATTTCTGTGTTACTTACAGGCTGCAGAACTGATATTACAGGCGTGATGGTAGCGGCTAGAGCATCGATCAAGGACGCCTTATAATAGTTGTCTGAGAAATGGTTCTTCGAGTTGTCATTATATTTGAACAGGTCCAGTAAAAATCGCACCACCTCGGGCGGACAGATGCCGTGAATGTTCCTCAAACCTAAAGAAACAAAAGAAAATAGTTTTCAGTGCCAAAGGAATATCAACTTTGAGTCTGTCGAAAAAAAGTCGAAAATAAATAAACTCATCTGTGTGCTTTCAGGTTCTTACGAAATAGTGATCAAGTTTGTTGACAAATTAGACATTATTCTAATGGGTGCAAAGTTGGCGCTTCTTTGGCAGTAAAGTACTCACCCGCCATAGCGACTGGTATTGTCTTCTGTAAGAAATAATGCTGCAAGTTGTCGAAGGTATTCTGTTTGATTATATGCGGCGCCGCGAACGAGCCGAACATCTTGCGGAATATCTGCAACATGGCCGGCGGACCCGCCCACGTACTTATCATGGCGTTCGCCACCTGCAAAATAAGTCATTTTTTATTTTTTTATGGTGACGTCTGTTTTATGAAGGCAGATGTTAGTCAGACTTATTTTGGTTCTAGTAGGAAAAAAGCAAGAACAAAGTTAAGTTTATATCCATAAGAGCCATTTTTGAAGAGCTACCCCAGATGTTGTCGGATACTTCGAATCGCGTCAACACCGTGTGATTATGGGATACAGTCAAGTGTGAAACTTATATCCATACACAAGTTAAAACTATTCAAACTTAAGACGCTTCCATGAATGTGAAATAGAATTCCTCATTTCTCTTACCTTAGTCAAACAAAGCGCAGCTCTGCACCTAATCTTATAATACGTTTGTTCATTTTCTATGACGTCAGTAAGCGCCCTCCTTGTCGGTGCTTCGGGATAGTTGTGTAGTGCGTCTATAGCCTCACTCTGGGCGGTGACGTCACGCTCGTGACGCAGCTGGTACTGCCACTGGTAGTCAGGCTGGGATATCACAGTGCTACGCAACAGCGACATCTCGGGGTCCAGACGGATCCATAGGACGGGTGAGTCGCTAGAAAATGAAAGATTATTATATATCTGTATGTATTTAAGAAACTGTTTTTTTCTGAACTTAACTGGACAAATTTGGGAACCCTCTTAATTATTCCGGGCGCCAATTCATATATCAAATATCGCCAAGTGCTAAAAGATTCTATTTTTGTCTTTTTCTCCCAAAAATGTCTAACCCCTAACTGATTTTATAGCCCCTCCTTGTGCCACTATTAAAAGTCCAAAAGGTAATAATTTTCAAATAACTTACTCCATAGCAGACAGATCCATGTCGACCTCCTCCCCAGTACACAAGGGAATCTTCTTCTTCTTGTTCCTCCTGCTCTTGCTGTGGCATGTGATGTCCGCCTTCACCACCGTGTTCTCTATTTGCAGCATATGCTTGAAGGTACCGTCCAACTCTTGAAGTTGGACCAGTAAGGGACCTACGTACTTCCGTATGCCGCGCTCGTGAACGCAGTCTTGACGGATTTCCAGTTCTACTGTGTTTCTAAAAGAATATTTATATGGTTAAGGACTTAAGGACAAGGAAATAATATATAGTCCATAACTATATATTATTTATATACTTAAGGAGATACGAGTATGTTCAAATAAATTTCTAATATTTCAATGGACACGGTATAGTAAGTAAATGGAGAGTGCATACTTATTATATTTAATTAGTTTTCCCCAGTTCATTTCTGAGAATCGAATAAAAAATAAGAAAAGACCCATTTTACAATAAACTCAATGAATTTTTACAAATACTGCCATACAACAAGATGGAACAAAGTGTCAATAAACTCAGAATTGATGAATTCAAAATGCCGTCTACAGTTCCACGTATTGTCCTCTGAACTTCTTTCGCACTATCCTATGTTAAGGCTACCTGTCCACTGGAGCGAAGCGGAGATTGTATGAAAACCTATTGGTTAAAACTTCTCCGTTTCTCCGCGCTCCACTCCGGTAGGCAGGTAGCCTAATGCTTGGCTCGCAATGTCCAGGCACATGATTCACGGAAATGGGCAAACATAAGATCTCCATTTTAAAATCTTACCTTTTCCGATTGAACACGGAGGTGAGTTGAAACTTCGCGTGACCAGCAGTTCGTACCCACTGGTCGACAAACACCGCCATATCTTTACCAGTCACCGTAAATATCGCTTTGACGAAGAGATTGGTTGACAACAACAGATGGCCCCAGAGGCCGCTGCCTATCTTAGTATTGGCCGCATTAGTGGCCAAAGACAATTGCTTGTTGAACACTTGAAGCAGCAACTCTTGGCCGATGCGTTGTTCTAACATCCGTAGTACTAGGTGCGATTTCTTGCGCATTATCTGGAAATTTAATGTAGGTATTTAAATCCTGGTATAATTGATAAAAAAAATAGACATAAAAAGTTTGTAATGCACTAATAATGTTACAAACCTCAATATATCGCGGAGACATTGTATGCACATTCCGGACAGGGAAATAAAATACATCTTTGGGTTCCACGCGCGCTCCACTTGCAGGCGGCTGCCAGGGATCCAGAACTATGCCACCATATTGCTCCTCGTATGCTACCACCTGCACAAAAGAAAACAGTAAATTACTAAATATTTACCAACAAAATACCTACACTTTAAAAGTTATCAAAAATATTAAAACACACACTCATATTTTATAGACTAGCTGTGCCCAGCGGTATCATCCGACTGGAAGTTGCAGAGATTAGTTCGCAATCAAACAAGCAAACTCTTCAGTTTTAATAGATTAGTACAACTAAGCTAAAAATGTAAAATTAATTGATCTTACCTCCTGCAACTCCTGATGTATATTGTACCGGTACTCGTTATTACCAAAGCACTTCTTTGAGTACAAGCCACACATATAGTCTGGTATCCCCTTGGCTAGCCAGAGATCTGACCAGTTCTGCATTGTTATGAAGCAGCCAAAGAATTGTTCAGCCACTGCTTGAGCCATGGCCTTGCGACTCGCGTATGTTTGGTCTATGATAGCTATAGAGTGAAGGAGGTGCGTGCTTAGAATAGACATTGTTGTGTATGCTGTGGCGACGTCTTCAGTCTGTGAAAAAAGGTTTATGTTGAGAAGGAGTAATGGCTTACATTGAAAAAATAAGCAATTTATGGAGTGTAAGATTCAATATCAATATTCAAAAGGTGGAGATGAGCACTCCATTTGCTTATAACTCTGTGGGTAATAAATTCCTACTGGCTTTCCTTTAGAGATCCGAAAGACTAACCTCATCAACAAAGACTTGCTTGTAACAAGGATATGGGTATCTAGTAGACAGTGTTTCTTCATAAAACTCAAATGCCTCGTGCAAAAATCGCACAGTATTCTTCAAAATTTGCAGCAAGTTAGGCAAGCAGTAATGCGTCACTTCATTCATGAATGGATCTACGTATGCTTCAAAGGGTCTGGAAAAAATGAAATATAAATAATATTTATAAAATTATTTTGTTGTTTTATCCGATAGTAAAAATAGAAAACAATTGTTTAGATATTGTTTTTGTAAACACTGCCTCTGGTATGAACATAAGCCATTGAAGATTCTACAACACAATTATCACTTAAGTTTACCTTAAGTAGTAGCAACTCTATGAACTTAATGCTCTTTTAGGCACTTAACCAACCAGCAGCCTAAAAGCTGAATATTATTTTCAAAGCAAAGTGGAAAATTAGTTAGCCATTAAGATTTTCAACGCTCGGCTCAGCGTCAGCAGTTGATAATCCAACAGAGCAATTAAATTTATGCATTAATTTAGGCGTTAGTAAAGCAACTTCTAGTTAGGTAATGCCAAATGTAGCAGATCCCTAAGCAACCACTCTTGTTCCAATTGGTTTATCAGTGGGTTATTAAGCTAAGAAAACTGATTTTTTTGTGACTTGTTTTTGGTATTTTATGGCAAGTTCGGTTTTTGTAACTATCGGCGGCGAATGGCGTCATAACTGTAGACTGAAGTTAAAGTTGCTACTTCTGTTGCTATTAGTGGTAGCTATAAAGTGCTGCATAATGCTTAAGAATCTCATCTACATGTAGCTTAGTACTGGTGAAAACGGGCATAAAGCTGAGATTTTTGAGAAATTTGTTAAATACAACTGAGCAGAGGAATAATGATTAGCGTGAGCATATGTAACGTTTATTAATCTCAGCCATAGATTCATGAGGCAGACTAACTCTATATCATACATGAGAAGAATGATACAAAACTTACCCAATAGCTATAGAAATGTTAGGAGCGCATGCTGGAGTGTTGACCAAGTAATGGAAAGTCTTCCTCCTGTGGTCCGGCGTGTATATCACGTCTACAAGCTCACCACAAGACACCACAGTCAAACATTCATCAACAGTGAACTCTAGTTTCCAAGTACAAGGCTCTGCGAAACTGTCCACGCATGGAAACCAGAGACGGGCTGAGTGTCCATATGTGTACATGTGTGCAGATTTCTATAGAAAGAAAACAAGAATGTTACAAATAATAAATATATTTTTTCTTTTTACATTTTTAACCACTCAACCACCTGATTTTTTTATATTAGTTTTCTATGCACCGGGCGTAGTACATTTACCAACTTGCCTGAAATGAGCTATAATAATGAGCTATAATAAATGAGCTATATATAGGACATAATCCAGCATGGCACATCTAGATAAACGGGCACTCCCTATAGCTTTTATTTATGCAGTTTTGTTTGACACACTAATATACCTAATCTCCTATGATATGAGTGATAATACGATACGAGTAAAGAATAAATAAATAATAAAAAAATAATGCTGGACATTCCACACAGCATCATCTAGCCCCAAGCTAAGCAGAGCTTGAGTTATGGGTACTAGATGACTGATATACTTAATAGAATACATTACATAGATAGATATTTTTTATTATACGAGTACATAGCAAATACCCAGAACACCAGGAACAAATCTTTGTAGATCGTACAAACATTTGTCCCAAGGCGGGAATCGAACCCGCAACCTCTTGCGTCGCAGGCGGACCTTCGCCCGCTGCGCCACATCGGTCGTCAATGAAAATTAGAATTAGAAAGATAATTAGAATCCGCCAATCAATTTGGATTTACCAAGTTTGTTGAATAGACATGATGATGAGTTAACACTATTAGTGCCCAGCACCCGGCTCTAAAAAAATAGTTTGTTCATGTATCCAGAACTCGCTTCCCCAGTCGTACATGTAAAAAGCTATAGATGAGATGTGAACATGCCCATCACCCCCTACCATATACCTATGCATTTTGTAATGTGCCAAACATTATGACATACAAGTTAAATCGTAGTTTTAACTGGGCAGCAAAAAGGGTTCAGCATGTTACAGTATCTTATTTTTTAGCCATAACACACTTGTAATGGACATAATTACAATAGTTATCTGTTTGTGACTAGCAGTGAAACATTAAAAGTAATCTACAAGGTAGTGTTTTTAATTACCTCTACCAAAGACCCATCTCCATCAGGGACAACAAAGTGCATTCCACCTTGAGGTGATTCAAGTGAGAACTCAATACCAATTCTAAGTCCTCTCCCCTCCCCTACTAGATGTGCTGCTTCGTCTGGGATCTGAACATGGAGCTCCCCAGAATTGTGATCTGGATCTATCTTTTGGGCAGCAGATAAATGAAACTGAGAGAAGACTTCCAAAGATCTCCTGAAAAGAAATGTATTTTTTGTGAGATGTATGATGTATGTACAGCCAATATGAGTAATTTGATTTCTCAAAACTGGCCAAATATTTGTGGTCTAATATTATGCAATATACACAGATAGCTGTTGTTGATGTGATGGGGTTGTAAGATAAGAGGTGAACAGTATTAAGAGGAAATTACACTCCCACACATTACCAGTATTTATTGGTAAGAAGTGGTCATTTAACTGCTACTTTTGAAATATCTGCTTCTTATCGTTTTTTACACGATACAGGAGAAATTCCTAATGTGGAGAAATTGAACACAAACAAAATATGAATTCCCCATTTTGAGTATTTTTGACTTTTTTTTACATCTATTCATGTCTACAGAGTTTAAAGGAACCTAATTCAAAAAGTATTTTGAGGGCTAGATATCAAAGAGAGCGAAGAAAGCCCCTATCCAAACTTGTGTGTTCGGGGAATGATGTTCCCTGAATTGCTTTGCTGGCTTTTGTACTAACTTGTTGATTAAAGAATAGCTATTGGCAGAGGAAATAGATTTTATCGAATAAATTAAACAATGTTGTGTGATCAAATAAAAAAACTGCCAAATTGGTAGGTACCTATACAACTTGGAGAAAAAAAAATTGACTTCTTGGCCAACAAATCAATTTTTGGGGAATCTCCACAGTGGTACTGGTAGCAGTAAAAACTATCACTTACGTATTGGGGTCAGCTTGACAAATATCCAAAAATGGGTCAAAATACTGGAAATTGGCTTCATACTGGTCATTGAGGCACACCCGGTAAATACGACACTGTTTCGCATTTAGTCGAATGTAACGAAGATTATCTTTTAGAGGAACGACGGTTAGTTCAACGAAGCCCTGAAAATAATAAACAAAAAATGTTTGTATTCATTCCTGCCTTATACCACGAATTGTGCTTTATTCTATAAATTAATTAACTTGTTCTTACAATAACACTTCTTCTTTCGAAACTGATTCCCGTCAAGCTAAGAATCTGATGGGCTGTAAATAAAATAATTGTGAATTATTAAAATATCGCCCCTCACAAATACGTACTGTTGTAAACAAATTAAAATTGTATGATACTTATAGTTTAAATGGACGACAATTGTCGCCCGTCCGTTCTTTCTTCATTGTGGATGAATGTTTTCAACCATTCCTCCAGTTAAAAGGTTCATTTAACGATAATTAGGTATCAATTTTCTTTGCATAAAATCTGTCACAACACATTCACACAATGAATGGAAACTATAGACAATTAATAAACCATAGAGGAAAGTAAATAATGGTATGGATGTAGAGAGCCCCCTTGGACTTAGTCGATGTAATGGTATGTCAAAATAATCAAATTATTAGAGCCTCTGACGGCGGCATCTGCTCATCACTCAATCTCTTTATCTTATTACAGATGCTATAGCTCTATATATACTACCAATTAATGTATTGCTTTATTGTTATTGGATCGAAGTTCCTTATCGCGCGTTGCGAAAGGGGGCTAGACGGAAAAAATTAAGATAAAAAGTTGTAACGACACAGCCGTGCGGCGCGGCGTGCGCGTGTTTCTCTGTCTGTCTCTCTCTCTCTCTCTCTTTCTCTCTCTCTCTCATAGAAAGCAAGCCAGTTATTTTTGTTTCTTCTTTCTATTTCGCATTGAACAGTGTGGTGCCGCGACGATTATTTTTGTTAAGTGTATAAAGGTTTTTTGGACATAATAAATAATAAAAAATGATAACAAAAGGAACTTCGTTCCATCCGGGTGTCCCTTGTAGTCAGTATACTTTTGCTTTTACCAATTTACTAAGATGAATTTTAATACCTTTTGTTTTTTACATTTTACCAACAAAACAATCGTAATCTTTCGTATTTGTTTACGAAGATAAACACAAAATGATCAAAACCATACTCAAACCATGAGTAGAATTAGTTTAAGATGGCATATTTTTCATATACTACTACTTTTCATTTCTTTTAAACTCCCTTCTATGCTACGTCATCTCAAAATCAAAGTGATACCATTGACGTGCGGGACTACTCCACCAGAGCTAACTTTTTAGTAACAACTAAATACTAAAGCACGGTCACCTCTAGAGCTGTCAAAACAAGAAAGAGATGAAGTGATAGAAACGGAGGTCCATTGCGTTATTACGATTATTGCTGGAATATTGTAAAATTCGTAGCCGCTGGATACTGTGTTAAAACAACTTGTGTTTTGTGTGAAAGTTGTATTGTTAAATGTTAGAAAAGGCTAGTTTTCATGTTTATTTTCGGTTTAAATGATCAAAATGTGGGACTCACCATACTTGACTTGTTTGGTATTGTATATATTTTCGTTCCAAATTATTGTCACTAATTCACGCACGTCTAATGTTTGGAAATTGAACGTGGAAGACGACCAGATTGTCGACGGTAGCACACTGTCTCAGGTCAGTCAGAATTCTAATAATATGTCGGTAAACTTTTATATAATCAATGCACTACATATTCATCAAATATATGTACCTTTCATACTGTTATTCTAGACCCTGTAATGCACATGATTGCCTTGAATTATTTTTTTATCGTGTATTAACTATTCTTAAATGATGTTTCTATCATAAGAGAACAGTCTGTCAATGTTTTATTGTAATAATTAGTTTTAAGTGTGGTCTACTTTTAGGATGAATCTGACAAATCAAGAATGGGTGAAGAGGATCCTGTCTTCAATATAATAACTTCTACAGTGTACTATGGGAACACATGGACCAAACATGGCTTTGATATGTTTTGCACAGACTGTCAAATATATGAACAGCAGAGGTATTTGATATGTTAATTTATGCATAGAGTGGTTTTTATTATTTGATATTTAGTACATCTGGTCAGAGGTTCAGGTCATGTATATACAAACTTGCTTAGATAAACAACATTTTCTATGAGTCCTTGAAAAAGTAACATATGCCTGACACAAGTTTAATTAAATACGCTGGGTTATTTATAAATTATGTTAAAATCTCTTTTATAACATATTTATCACAGTTCTTATGCTATTATTGATTTAAATTGTATTACTTTAAAGACAGAATAATCAACAATACACAATACATAACTGCTTTTATTGATTATTGTTCTATTCAAAACTGTAATTGTTTGCTTTTTGTTTTCTGTATAAAAAAAATAGGATTCCAAGACAACAATGTGGAATAAAAATTGGCTTAAAATGAAATTACTGTAGGAATTTCTAATTATTAAACTAATTTATTCTAAATTGCATGTATTAATTATTTTACAGAATATTTTTCTGCAAAGAGAAACTTAATTACTTTTTATCCAAAGAGATGTCATTGAATGACACACAACCTAAATGCATAGTAATATTTTCTTTTGTATGAACAGATGCTTGCATTTATTACAGTAGGGTTTTTAAATACAATAATATACATAAAGGTTACCGACAGTTTATTTATTACTAGTTACAGTTTATTTATTGTAGTTTGGAAGCACTATGCTGTGAAATATTACTTAATATAAATACATTTTTATTCAAGTCTCTGTGTAGATTATGGTTGAAAAATGTACCAACACATCTACTTTTTATTTGTTCACTATTTCCTGTTTCTTATTTGATAATATTTGTATGCTACTTCCTATGGCAGAACACGGAACACACTTTTAATGTTACATATTAAACTCGTGTGTAACTAAAAAAATATTTTTTATGATTTTATACAGGCTGTACATTATTTTACCGAAAATTAATTTTATTACTTTTATTGCAGAGCTGGTGTAGAAAACAGTGATGAAACAACTGCTGAAATAAACGGTGATATAGATGATGAGTACTTAGATTGTGGCAAAGCTGTCAATTTCACATACTATGACAACTTGGTTGGAGTGGCCAGACGTCATAGACACCCCAATGTACCTGAACCACAGGTAAATATTATTGGAATTATTAAAAATTCCCTTTTATTCTGGTCATGCTTAGAATATTCGTCAGTACCTACGTACCTACCTACTATTTTTTTTTTTAAAGTATATAAAAAGACACTTTGTAAAGATAGCATACTTATTGATAAACAATGAAAAGTTTACAGTTCATTCAAAAATCGCCATGACAGTTTAATAATAACATCTGAATCATCAAATTAGTTTTTGATATGAAACATGATAAGATTATGTATTATCTTAACCATATTAAACTACATGAAATTGCCATAGACAACTGAGTTAGTAATATATTTCCTGTTTACACTTATAATCGTGGGTAACTGTTTACCCACGGGAATATTCCCCCCATATGGGATATTTAAAAACCTATTAAAATAAAAAATGAGCTGCAGTATATTGTTATACCTGTCACCATAATATCTTGTAATATTCAGTAAGATGTAGTGTTAGGGAGTAAGTGTGAGCGGGGATATAATAGCCCGCGAAATTCTCAAATTCTTTTTCTCTCAACGTTTTTTTTTTCAAATTACATTACAATTTTACGCAACTTTAAATCAATACACAATGTGTATGTTGACTAAAACTCCATTTGCGTGAATTGTGATAAAATAATGACCAAATTATTTAGTATCTACTAAATTATTTTAATTTATTTAAATGATTATTTAAAACTTCTCAAAATTATATTCTCTGGAAATAAGACTATTGGAAACAAACACAATTGGAATGCTATGATCATATCTCTATTACTGCAAATTGTTTTTTATCATAATACGCCGTACTAAAGTGCTGCAATATAACGTAAGTAACTCGGCAATTTCGCGGGCTCTATTAAAGGAATCACCTTAAGGATATAGTATGTCTCCAGTGTTCAATACATATTAATAAACAGCTGATGTCGTTTTCTATAATAAATTGTGGTAAAACCTACGTGTTTTTGTAGGCCTTTGCAGAGCTACTCAGTTTGTGTTTTCCTCTCAAATCAAGTTACGAGGAAAAATAAATTGAAGCAGACATAATGACATTAAATGTGTATGCTATAGTTTATTTCCTCATGTTAAAATGTTAAACATCATTATTAAAAAATATGATGTATTTATAAATAATATGATGGGCCAGTGGTTTAACCCTCGCCTCTTGTGCACGAGGTTGTGGGTTAAACCTGGCAAGTACCAATGTGAGTTTTTCAATTCATATGTACTTTCTAAGTTCATCTTGGACATCACTGATATCGGTAAAGGAAAACATCGTGAGGAAACCTGGACTGATATAATTAATATAAGTCTGAAATTGCCAACCCGTTTTGAGCAAGCGTGATGATTAATGCTCATGCCTTCTCTGTAATTGCCCTGCATTGAGACAGTAATAGGCTGGTACTACTTATGATGGGCTTTAATAGCAATTTACGTAGGCACCCTTTATGGCTGAGGTCAGACGATCAGTAATCAAAGCGCGTGTAGAATGGTTCAATAAGAATGCGCATTCTAACAATCTCACAAACAGCAAAACGGGCTTAAGTATTTTCTTGTTAGTACAGTAATATTACGCTTATAATTATCTCGTCATCTGCCGGGCAAAAATGCGCTTGCGACTAAATTGCGTCGGAGCTGAGACAAGAATATATACGTGCAAGAAAGAAGTACATTTACGTTGGTATGTTGGTATTAACCACAGCCTAACATAAAATTTGTAAGTTAAACCTCTTGTACACACATGGTGTCAGAAAACGACTCGATTTCCTGTGGAATCCGTGGAATGAGGAATTTTAGAACTAAACATTTGATGTTTCTGCACGGACTGCCTCGTTTGTCTAGTGCTTCCAAGCGCGACTGTTAAGCGTGAGATCCTGGGTTCAATTCCCAGGTCTGATTATTGAGATTTTTCCAATAGGATTTTTCTTCACAGCCCAGTCAGGGTTGTGCCCGTTTGATGGCAATGGCCCCTAAAACACTTAAACATAATTTACAAAATGAGGGTGTTACTATAAGCTTACCTCTGCCTAACCATTCGGAGAATACAGGCTTGATGTTGCACATTGCTGTCTATATTTAACCACAACTTTCTTTATAGGTATCTCTCATATTTCCAAAAAAGAAATCGAACGGATTGTCGCCGTCCGAAATAAATGGTTTCGAGAAACGTCTGAAGAAAGCAAAGCGGGAGAAACCGAAGTCAGTACAGTTGTACAATCAAATCGGGAACTTCTGGAGGATCAAAGGGGACACGAGACAGTCCATTGAGTGCTTCAGGCGCGCACTCGCCGTGTCACCATATAATGCGGAAGTAAGTGACTAATATAAATAAATTGATTGATTTTCAGCTGCATCACTCACGAATAGAAATAAAATGAAATGGAATATTTTATTAATACCGATAAATCATATTTATGTCTATAAATAGGTTTTAAAAAACACGTATGTATGTTGACTGTACGTAAACTGTCAGATTTTCCCAATTGAACATGAACCTTATACTTTTGGTATAAAGTTGATAACCTATCAAAGAAATTTGACACATTGGGGTAGCTTGATGTGCTGGCCTTAGCACGTTTAATGTATGGTATGGAACATGCCATACATTCAATAAATTAGAACTAGATTAGGTCGATGTTTTCAAGAAGATTACTCGAATAAAACATCGAAATAAATTCAGAGGTCACAGTCTCTTTTAAAGTCCAGACATTAACTTGGTCAGATCGATCATTTGGGGACCATGCAGATGTGTATCATTTGAGTGGACTTGCCCTGTCAGTGCACGCAATTACACAATTGCGTATACTCAGAAATTAAGAATTTCAACGACTCGACTAACAATACCAAAGAAAGAACATTTCGTTAAGCTGCCAGACGGTTTGTTTTAAAGAATGATCCACATAGTACTTATATTCACCATTATTAAAATAATAATAAAATCATTCACAAAATAAATGTTGGCAAAGTAGCATTCAGAAAATGTTAAAGTGAATAAAAATAATAAAATTTAAGTACTTACTCAAATAGTTGTTGTGGGGGATGCGTCAGCGCAGCCCGCGAAATTCAATTTTTCTAACGTGTTTTGCAATTTGCAGCTCAGTATTAGGTTGCATGTTATTAAAAAAGCTATTCGCGACCATACTAAATGTTTAAGTATAACTTTAAGTTCAAATTACCCGATTGAATAACTATTTCATGAAATCATGACATTTGAGGACAATAAATCATAAATTAAAGAGTTGTAATGGTGATTTTCATGATTATATTTCAGGAAATGTATGTTTATTACTATCGCGAATAACTTTTTGTTACTATACAACTTATCACTGAGCTGTATATTAAAAATAAACCGACGTATATTTTTTTCATAAAACGTTGCCCCACACTAAGAATTTCTCCTGTATCGCGGGTGCGTTTATAAACATTCCAACTCACATACACAAACAGCCAGACCCGGAAAAACCACCTGTAGGCCATACAAATATTTGTTACTTGCGGGAGTCGAACCCATGACGCGCGGCGCAGCAGTCAATCGCTCAGCCAACGATGCCGTCAACATTAAGAATTTAGCGGTTTATCTTTCGCCTTAAAAAATAAAACTATGGAACCCTAAAAATGTCAACATATCGGAGTAGCTCAAGCCTTTTTGCCCTCAACTTAATCTTACAAATTAAAAAAAAACGCTTTGAAATTATTTGAATTTCTTGAAGCTTAGTTCTCCTTTAAAGTAATTATTTTAAAATTATACGGTGTACAATAACAGCATTTTATTGAAATTATTGAATGTGGCTAGGAAGTTTATTCCCAAAACCTATACATTGGTATCATAACGAGCCACCAATTTTTATGTGCATACAAAAGACTTTCATAATAGTTCCAATGCATCGTTAGTATCTTCTAGAATATCATGATGCCATATACATCATACGCGAGTGATATTTTGTATTAAATTGTCAAGTGATTTGTATGTACGGTCCGTCGCGTTGTAATAACCGTAGAGGTCATGGATATTGTCTTCAATCAGCACAATTAGGTAGCAGATGCACTTTGTTATTGACGCAAATCAGTGCCTTGCTACTCGATAGGAAAGCGCTGATTGGTTCGTTCTCTTGACGTGATATTTTAGTACCGTTTTACCAAACTCAAGTTGGTAATTTGCTGCTGGGACTCTTGACTATTATACTTATCCTGTTTTAGACTTCTAGACCTCGTATCTGGAGCTAACAGGTACGAAGTCCGTATGGTAAAAATATATAATTATTATAATATTAATACGTCAAGCGAAAACATCAGATCCCATTTTATTGCGTGCACGGATGAGTGTACGATTTGGCAAAGCAAGAAATGTAATATAAAGAAGAGAGCTAAAATAGCCCAACTTCGACCACCAGTGTTGTTAGCTATACAAAACCATAATTGAAGCCCTTGCAATATTTACTCCAAATTAAGTTCGGTACCTAAATTCGAGTTTATAATCGAAACTAATTTATTATTCCGTAAGTAGTTGGTAGTTCATTATTCCTACTTACATTAATGTCACCATTGGGACCTACATAAGGTACGATAGGCCGCACGTCAGTGGTAACAAACACAAATACAAGCTGGCTTCGTATTCTATTGAAACTCTGTACTACGCTAGGTCCGCCACCAAAGTCGAAGTGTTGAAAAATGTGCGTCCTACTGTACCTTAAAAAGGTTTTATTACTTTTTTTACTATTCCACGGTCATTGGGCACCTAATTCATTACTTGCCACGTACAAAAATAGATATTAGAGCTACGAGCTCTATATTTGAAAACAATTATAAGGAAAGGTTAATGCTGTTATTATTGATTAAGCCACGTCATTGATGTCGTGTCTCTTGATGTTACGTGGGACATACATAAATGCACGCCTATTTGGTCTGACAATTCTGGTAGTAAGTATACCTAATACCAAGACTTGAGAACAGCTATTTTGTAGTAGAGACAAAATAAATGTAAAATTATTAATAAGAGCCTGATTCCTGATAGAAATCCGAAATCTGACCTGGCTGCTACTGAGAAAATTCTAATAGAAAACCCATTGTTAGCAGTTTACCCACCCCAGGAATGAACCCGGGGCTCAGTTACTGGTGGAGCAACTGAAAATCGTATTGTTTTTTTACCTTCAACTATAGACCAGGCTGTGTGTTCTCACATAACTGTTTAAATATACCTACATAAGAAGATAGTAACTACTAAATATCTGATATACAAAGCAATAAAAAAAGATAATTGCTAGATTACTATGTTTAACATTTCAATATTTACGTTACCACCTTGCTACACGTACGTATGGCTTCGCGGTAGAAACGAACAGAATCTTGTTCCGTACGCGTCATAAAATGGGATTATGAGTTATCTACGAGTGGAATGAATAAGGGTGAGTTTCACCAACTCAACTGAACGCAATCAGCATATCTGAACCGGGTTCAAGAACTTTCATTGTCATCATTGTTTTGGAATATTGACACTGACAGCTTCAGCAACTTGTGTTCAGTTTTATTGCTGAAATTTGACCTATCTACGTTAATTTCCGTCCTACTATCGTAACAATTCGAAATATTAAAATATTAATTGGAGAACAATCAGACAGCATGTATCTAATAGGTACTATGCCTATGCTGATTTTCAACAGAACCTGATAAAAGACGCATGTCGAAAACATTAAAAAGTACTAAGTAATTGTAAAGGAGCATAAACTCACGCGTTGTTCCCATGGGGATACGCAGAAACTACATAACGATCACACCACCATCGACCACTTTCTACGATCCTTACATACTTACTCTTTTTGCTAAATTTACGCTCAACATCTGGTCAAACACCCCCGCAGATTGCGAATACTACATTTAATTATGTAATAAAAGAGGCTGGGTCTACACAAAAGCCCGGTCATATTCAGTATAGGACGCTCCAAAGGCCTTTCAAGCATGACGTCATAGTCGGAGAGTCAGCTCTCCGCGATCATTATTTCTACTCCGGGTTAAGTTCTGCTCCATCGTAATCTTCCAACTTTATCAACTACATATTTTCAACAGAAATAATACCAATAATAACCCTTAAACCAGGTCCTGCTAAACCTCGCAAGGGTACTATTCACCCTGCAGTATTTGGACGACGCGATTTACTTGACGCGCCGGTCGTTGGAGGTACAACCGCCTGATCGCAGCGCCTGGCAACAGTACTTCACCCTTGGCGAGATATTCAAGGCATATGGACACTATCAGGTATGTATGGTGATTTGAAGGCCCTGTTCTGTTCCACTATTTACTGATTAATTAAGTGGTGTGTCCTAAGCACTACGCCACAAGTCGCGAATCGATATAAAACGAAAGTGAAGTTAAAAATCTTGCAGATAAATTCTCAGTATTTGGTGAATAGTGAAAGGAAAGTGTGAAACCCCAAATTGGCATTCGAAACGTTATATTCCCTTAATTAATAAGATATCCAAATTAAAATAGGTATCGTAGGTATTTAGTATTAAAAGCAAATCTTGATTTTGTGTATCTTAAAAAAAATGTAAAATTTTGTACAAGTAGTTGAAGTGTGATTTGAGCTTGATTTAGAAATGTTGGTAAAATTCCTAAAATAACTCCTCAACAAGTTTGGTTTTGCTTTGACCCAGCATTATAATCCCTCAGGATTAGCAAACGCATACTTCATTGCTGCTTTAAAAGGTGTGTGACTATAAAACCTTGTGCAGGAAGCGGCAATGCACCTGAGGCACGCTCTCGACTTGAAACCGGACTATGAACCTGCCATGTCGGCGTTGAAAGACATCGAGAATACACCGGAAGCTTCAGTGCATGTCTATACACTCCTTATAATTGTGTGTTTGGTAAGCGAGTGTTTTTTTTTCTAATTGTTTTTCAGCACATGTCGCGTAGACTGGTTGGTCTTGCTTTTTTTAGTGTCGCAATATGCCATGTGCGACTGCGTCTTCAATTGAAGCGGTAAGAACTTCGTGACATTCATTAACGTAAGTATTTATAAAAACTCACAGAGATGTCGAATAAAATTTTCTTCTTATTTACCTCATCATCTGCCTATCCGATCTCAACAACCCCGTTATTGGGTGACACGATACCCCTTGGTCAGACTGGTTCTCAGACTTTCGGGCTTCTGACTACCCGTAACCACTGCAAAGGATCTACACATGACAGCCGGGACCATGGAGTTAACGTGCTTTCCGATTGGCGGAGAGGTCTCTGTATATTATAATACATTTTTGGCTTACCAATTGCATAAACATATATATCAAATTCACCTTGATAGTCAGACCTAAAATTTGAAGACGTTCGTAAAAAGTCATCAGTTCATTACAATAAAATAAACTTTTGTTTTGTCCTAAATTGAAGTCGTCTACTCAGTATTGTATACGGTCATGTGCTCATGTCCTTATTGATACTGTAGATTTCTTAAAAAATATAAAGCACAATACATTTGTTACTGGAACATTTTATTAATAAATCATAGCCTAATTGTAACATGATAAGCGTAAAAACAAGCAAGTTATTATATAAACTACATAGCTACACCCGAGATACCAAACAGTAGTACCATTGTACGCAGGGAAAATAAATGATAATATTACAATATCATTCGTTACATGACCGCAGCGGAAGCAAGGTTTACCATATCCAAAACCACAATGTTGCATACAAACACGATTTGTTTATTGATATTCCGACAAGCGACACATATTTGTGTCGAGCAATGTTGATATTGCCGACGGTTTTGGCTAGCCCAGTGCAACATCCACAGACTCACCCGAGCCTTGAATAACATTGTGTTTCAACACGAGTTTAATGTCCTACTGAATTTTGTAGGATAATAGATTTGCCTAAATGTCTTTATTCCGTAACGTACAGTTAGGGAATAAAGATATTTATCTACTAAAGTGGTTTTTTTTTTAATCTTTTTTATTTAAATATAAAAAAAAATAATGATGGACAATCCACACAGCATCATCTAGCCCCAAGCTAAGCAGAGCTTGTGTTATGGGTACTAGATGACTGATATAGTTAATACAATACATTACACAATACAGTACATACATTTGTCCCAAGGCGGGAATCGAACCCGGTCACCAAAAACTGACAAGGCGTCGATATTATTCTTATTGATCAATTTAATTAAGTACTTATTTAACAAGAAAAGTACCTTAGAATGAAAAACATTCATTTATCATGTTTCGTCACAAAACATGATCCACGACTGTATTTAAGCGGCGATTATGTGATTAGTATAAAAGTGGGTAATAGAGAAATCATATGTAAATACCTAATGTGAAATTGAAGAATCGAAAGTCATATTACAGTTTGAGATAAAATATTACACATGATTGTGAAGTGTATAAACATACTTTCAATCGGATTTTGTGTCAATGTCAGACGAATTGTTTTCTAGACTTTTCAATTTTTTTCTTTGTATTTGTTATGCAATTTCACTCAAGTTTTGGTTCAGTAGGATATAAATATAAGTTCTCCCACGAAAAGTATGTCCTTCGGGAATCATCGACTACCTTCGGACATGTTAAACTCATTGAAGTACTTGCCTATTCTCCGTGGCGTAGGGCCGTAGGACATAATATATAGATCTCCCAGGAAAAGGATGCGCTTCGGCGATCATCGTCCACCTTTGGACCTGTTACAACCATTGAAGTACCTACCTACATTCTGTATTGTGATGTTTAGAAAAATTTAGATTACTCTATGCTCTATAAAAACTTTTTCTAAGTTTTGAGTGACATGACGAGATGCGACCAGAGTAGGTAACCCGACAAAGAGGGTGCAGTGATCCAGCAGCAGGTGCACTCCTATAAACCGCATCAGTACAAAACTTGGAAGCTCTGTTTTGCCTCTGTAGGGCGTTAGTCTGTGGCGCGACCTTCATCCTAATTCGGAAATACGAAGGTTGCCGAAGTGAATGACTTTTCTGGATTAAGTTGCAGCTTACTTATTCTAAATTGTATGTATTCCTGAAAGTGATAGGTAGAGGTGTTTAAGAACACTCAGATGTCGCCAATTATGATTATTTATTATTAAAAGTGCAGTTCAATAGACGATGAGCTTCTTAACAAAGCGAGGCGGGCTCATATTCCGACTCGCTATGTTAAATTGTTTATTATTAAGTATTAGATTTTCCAACTGCAGGGCAAAGGCAACCTTCTCTCTGTCTGAGACCAGTTTTATCTAAGTAGTTCTTCTCATTCCACCATCTCCGCCTGGGTCTACTGCGATGTTGCTGGACATGTAAAAGGACCCTATTGTAGTGCGTTTGAATCCATTGAATGTCTGCCATACAGTAGCTGCTTTAAGCCCAATAACACATTTAGTGACATGGAACGAATCTAAAAGAACTGATAAATATTAATCAAAATATTTATTTTATATTCCAGGTGATGGGAGTATTGCTGGTCATACTGTCATCCGTAGACAACGGTGGCGACGTTGAAGAGCACAAGACTCAAAGGCATTTCAACCGAGCTATGGCGATGAGGTCCCTCCGTGGCGTTGCTCTTGCTGGGTCCCGCGGACGCAAGAAAGGCGGATCCTAAACGACAATCTACCGACTAGCGATAACCTGAGTTTATGATCTTTGGTCGTGTTCCTAAATTGAATTGTTAACTTTTTTATGTGTAACTGCTCAGGACATGTTGTTCCAAACTTGTTTTTTTTTCCTATTGTGTTTTGATAAGTTTTTTGATGTGTAACTTGGGTGAAAGTATCGGTGGAATAGTTAGCGAATCAGTAGATAGCGCTAATGAGAAAGAGGATGATGAAAGGAGGAAAAGAGTACCACAGATATTTAAACCAAGTAAAAACTGAAATCCCAGTTTAATTAGTTCTAAGTTCTTTTAACCTTATGAATAGGATCCGCGTTGGCAATATTTTTTTACGCCATTGGATCCGTTTTGTTTTTTGTTTCATGGAGATCGTAAACTCAGGATATATGAACAACTCCCAATACAAACATTTAAGGCTTGGTAAAACAAATTACGAGTGATGTTGTCGTATAGCTACAATGTTTTTATTATAATCGCTATTGACCCATGGGATAAAACCGTAATATTGTAGTACTGTTCTGTTAAATTTTGCTTTTTTTTTCATTTTTACCGAAAGTAACAATTTGTATTTCATCAAGTTAACTAAGTATTAGTCTTGAAAATATGAAAAACTGTGGTTTAGAGATTTTTATGAGGCAGTTTTACCACTAATCAAATTGATTACATACTTATGAAGGATGCGACACTGGCCGTTAAGAACACGTAACGTGTATGTAAACAAAAATAAATAAAAAATAACATTGCGTGTGAGCGCTGCCTTGGAATTACCAGCAAAGGGATGATGGTACATCAAGCAGTACCTACTTGCCTAGACTACTATGCTACTGACACTGCCAATCTCAAAAGTGTAATTTGGTTTATTTTTATTGAAAAACTAAGTTGACGACAGACATTTTCTGAAAGTAAAAGGTTGCAAGTAACATGAAGGTACTTAGGGCTCTATTTCGATGAACTTGGTAACTGACGCTCTTTGGAGCTCTACCGTAAGTAGGTGTAAACGCGTTGTCAGTTTAATGATATTGGAAAAAAAAACAGACAGGAATAGAATACATGTAGGTACGGTCACGGAACTAAATTGTGAAGCAAATCACTTTGCCTACTTAAACTTGGCGTATGCTATTAAATATGATTGATGAAAATGGTACGAGCTAATTTGAATATGCGGACGAGATCATAGTCAAGTTGCTAAACAATATGTTTACAACCTTCAGTCAAATTACGTAGGTAACACATTTACAATGTCAATTGCCTTTCATTTTGACACTTCAACAATTTTCATTGCGTGTTTTGCGCGTTGCACACGAATTTATAAAACATATTATGAAGCAATGGATTGGGAATTTCCTCAATAATCTTTCGAAGTGTGATTGTAACTGTTTTACGCAACGCCCAGTTAACTTGATGACAATATACCTTTACCCTTATTGTGTTGTGATTATAACTAACTTGAGATGCTACGACAAAATGGAAATGGCTGGTTGTGCTAATAACTTATTAATATTATGTTTATGTATTTACAGTTTAATGGAACAGTACTTTCAATCAGAGGCTAATGTACAAATATTCTTTATGTAAATGTGACCAGAACGGTCTTGCCATGTCTTATTTGATCTCTGCTTTGTAGTCTTCATCACGTCGAGATAATACTGATGTGGTGTACCCTTTTAGCAGTTTGGAAATATATTAAAAATGGCTTTTCAGTATATTTACCTTTTTAAAATACGATCTACAAATCCGCTCCGTTCTCGTTTAATATTTGTATCTTAAGGTAAGAATTCTTATTTTTAACAGGAATGCTTTCTCGGTAAGCAATAATAGTTAAATACTATTTGTAGCTAATAGAGATAATATTCGAATAATGAACAAGCTCGAATTTCAAGTAAGCTGTAATAAAGCGGAGGTAATCAACAGTTGAGTACTGCGCAGTGACGTATTCTACCCAAAATGAACAATAAAAGCTGCTAATTATAAGGAGTGTACACGTAATCCGTCAAGTTTGAAGACAAGAGCTGGTTTTGGCGTGCCTGCCTTGCAACGAGCGTATCACTTTTGCAACCTAGTCATTCACTTAGACAAGTTTGGCTCTCGATTTCGGGGCTCTGTGTGTGTATTTCGTTTAGTAGTGCATGCAAATAAACTTGTTAAGTGTTCGTAGCGTCTAAGGATTTAAAACGGAGGAGCAAGTCTTAAATTCGAGATTGGTAAAAATGTACCTGTTTTCAGTGGTTCTTTTGTTAATTTTTGACTATTTATAATACATGATTGTCCTAGCATCTATGTTTGTATTTTTTCTGACCTCAGTATTGCTTACGAGTTACTTACCCCTATAGGTATTGAGTTTATAATAATACATAATACTGGAGATATCAGCATATGGTTCATTTTTACTGAAACCTTTCTTTTCACTGTTTTGTTTCCCAATAATATGTCAAACATTAAAGCCGTGTACACACGTACGAACAAATTTGCGTTGCATGATACGCAACAACTTTGTTCGTACGTGCATACCACCAACGAACATCGCACACTCTGTTCGTCAAACATGTTTGCGGCGATCATACTAGTATGTTCGGTATGGACGGTGTCCGAAGAGCTTTAATAAGTGTTACGTAACAAATCTTGGTCCAACTAGGTTTTTGAATATCCTTATTTTTTGTGATTTGAATACTTAAAGTAATGTATTTTAATTTCGCATTTTTGTTCAAAACTGTTTTCCGCCATCTAGGATCCTTTAGGAAACAATATTTCGTGAATCACTGCGAACACCAACGTCGCTGCCATGGCTATTAACACCTTAACTGCCAGACAACGAGAGTAAAGTAGTATTGTTGGTCGGTCGTAGTTTGATGTTTGTGCTCGTACGTGCATACGACTTTCTAACCGTGTACGCAAAAACATCAAACTTGAACATTTGGTTCGTACGTATGGACGGCATATTCAAACATGAACGTGAACATAATTTGAATCGAGATCGCGCACAACAATCGCGAACTCTTATCTTAACACCTTAAACGCCAGGTGACGGACAAACAATCTCTACTTTCATCTTTGGTGCGTTTGCGCTTAGTCGCCTACCAATTGTTGGTGTTGCTGGTAGAAGTTCCCACCGCACGGGTCGATCGAACGTTAGGCTACGCTGGCCGAGGACCGTTCATTACACATCGAGACTCCTCCGTACCTCGGAAAGCACGTGGTCGCGGCAGTCGTTTGTAGACTTATGACAGCTTTTTTGTCACTTGCAAAGATCTAGTAGGTTACCTATCTATTAACGAACGTAGATAGAGGATAGATACCACGCTCCTCTACCATATCATAAGACTAGATGAATATTGACTTTGAGGTAGCTAGATAGGTCTGAAGAACACCTCTATACAGCCGTACTAACGTGCGTACCAGCTAAGTGCTTTTTATTTGGACGATGATCATCGTGTCTTGACCATAAACTTAGATATTCCAAGTCCATACTGATTGTACCTAATTACCTTAAATAAAATACTAGTAACTACTACTACAAGTACTACATAATCGTGAGGCAAAGACGTAGGTACCTACTCTGCGGCTCCGTCGCTAAATATTTGAAATGTGATAAGTGAAAAGTCAGTCGAGGTCCTGAAGATATTGCAATGTGAGGGCTGTGAGAAAGACATATCCTGTGGTGTCTAATGAATAATGAGAAGGTGATGTGGAAGAGAAGCAGAGGGGAGTTGGAGACAGTCCAAACTAAAAATGTAGAATACTTAGGATAGAGCAAGGAAAAAGATTATGAAAGAATCAACATATTTTATTAAACTTATTTAAAAGCGTGCAGACCACTTATACTAATAAATTAAAGATACACAGATGAACAGCATTCTTGGAGGGAAATTGTATAAAAACAACCATTAATAAAAAATTATAATGAATTTATTATAAAATGTATACATGTAACTGAAAAAAGACTCCGCCGCACTTTCATTTAAAGCCATCTCAAACATCTAAGCAGAAATGAATGTCGAATATTCATGAGAATGTACAATTTTAATTTTTCAAAAATAGTCAATTGATGAACATTACTTATACCTAGTTAACCAAAAGAATAGCTGTTTGAAATAGCGTGGCGACATTTTGAGTGAGAATGGTGTTTTCTTGATCGGTATCTCGGTGATGCTTAGGTATTAGGCAGCTATGTCGTGGATGCCCAAGCGAAATAGGTCGTGTTGTACAAAGAAGGAGTCTCCAAGTGGCTTCAATACAAATGTTTGCATGTACGGGTGTGGGGGATCGTCGTCGCACTGAAATAAACACATTTACATTTCAATTGAGTATAATAAGGACACGCATAGAATTGATTCTACATATAAAGGTTTCGAAGTCTGCAGTAGGAAGTATTTAAAAGCTAATATTAGTTTTTATCCTACAAGTAAATAATTAGCACAAAGGACGCATGCTGGCACTTCAATAAACTAAACTAGGCAGTCATATTGCAATTCAGGCAGAAACATTGGCTTCGATTAAAGAGGTCTTAGGTCTAAACAATCATAAAGTCTGTCGTGATATAATTTATTACTTGTTATCATAAAAAAAGCAGAAACAAGGGTCAATAATACTATTCATCACACCATCAGCAAATAAACATTAAGTGCTAAATTAATTACCTACTTAATTATTTTATGTGTTACATGCAGTGATGTTGAACAGGCTGCCTACTACGACACAACGGGAGAGGAACGGCTTAGCGAGCTTGTTGATTTCTATATGTATTAGATCACTGGTTCCCAACGTTTAAGAATTTTGAATAATCACTAACGTTGTCCTATACACCAAAATGTGCACAACCGTACGGTCAAATTACTCGATTTGGTCACTGCTACCTCAGGCATGTTGGCATCATATTTTTTCTACTGCCAAGAACATTAATAAATATATTGTTTACTGTTTATTTTGGGGCCTTCGAGCTTCCACAAGGGTCTCTATACACGCCCCACTGGTTAGGAATAGGAATACCCTTGTCCTAGATACTCGAACGCGACTATTATATTTTGTAAAATGTCATTATGACGTTGCATACAATGGCTGCCCGTCGCTATATAAATACATGTCGCAATTGAGTCGTATCCGGTACGCCAGCGCCATCCGGTGGCGCTCGATGGAGTTGGTGGTGCGCGCGCAAGCGACTGTAGACTTCACTTCTCGGTTGGCAAGCGGCGCGTGCGGATCACTGAACCATCGCGCGTTCTGCGATACGTACCTACTAGTCTAGTTATACGAGTGTAAAGTGCATTAATTATAAAATCGGAATTATAGCCTACGTGATTGAGTGTTCAAGTTTTATTTCTTCATCCAATACTACCCACTGACGCCCACAGTTAAAAGGACCTAGGATGAGTGCTAATGATGATAGAGACTGTGCTCCCCCGTCATCAGAATTGGGATCCGTGTTGGATAAGAACAAGGAAACAAACGCCTGGACTGCCATGTTCGAACAACAAAACAAGAACATGCAAATGTTAATTGAGGCGCTGCTATCACCGAAACCAGCTTACTGTGAAGAACTACCCGCATTCGATCCTGACAAACACGGTACCGACGCAAGATCATGGTGCGCGACAGCAGATTTGTGTTTTTCCGAAAATCCACCAAGCGGCGGTCGACTTGTTCTGGCGGTCAGCAAGGCGTTAAAAGGTGAAGCATCAACATGGCTATCTCAAATAGCCTACGAAGGAATGACGTGGAACGAATTTAAGGTACTTTTTACAACACGATTTATTTCGACCGAGACATTGGCGGGTACTCTCATTAAAATGAACGGCGAAAAACCAAGTGATAATGAAACATTACCCGCGTTCGCAAGTCGTTTAATTACTTCGCTGACTAATCGTTGGAAAGATGTAAACAAAGAAGAAATCGCCGTAGCAACAGTACTTGCTCACATATCACAGTTTGACCCGCGACTTCAACGTATGGCGTTCACTACAAGCATTAGATCAAGGGACAAATTACAGCAAGAACTGAACGCGTTTTCATATCTGAAGCGCAAGATTAACACCACCGGTGAATCATCGAATACGATCGATGTCAAGCGAACAAAAATAACCTCAATTAAATGCTTCAATTGTGGAAAAACCGGTCATAAGCGAATTGAGTGCAGAAGCAAGCCCATGGACAAGACGCGAAGACCTACACCTACATCATCGTCGAGTCAAGTGGCGCAGCAGCCGGCATCGAAGCCCTTGGTGTGCTTCAAATGTGGCAAGCCGGGTCACATAGCCGTCCGGTGTACGAGTGGCGGCGGCGGCAGCGGGCCGGTCGACGGCGGGGCGCGACGCGTCGATGTCTGCATCGTACAACCCCCATCGGGCACATTACAACACAAAGGTGAATTGTTACACTTTACTTATGATTCTGGTGCTGAATGCTCGTTGGTAAAAGAAAGTTTTGCATCGAAATTTAATGGTAAACGTGTTAGTAATGTTGTTACTATGACTGGTATAGGTCAAACGCGAGTATTCAGTACAGAACAGATTTTATGCTGTGTAGTGATTAACGATCACCCTCTCGAAATTTTATTGCATGTTTTACCTGACAACTATTTGCAAAGTGACGTCATGTTAGGTCGCGAGATTTTAAATCAGGGTTTTGCTGTAAACATGACGGCAACGGAGATTTCGTTAACAAAAGTCCTTTGTATAAATTCGATGCGGCATAGTAGTCATAACGCGTTACAATCGGATTTAACTGTAATCGTGACGGATGTAACTGGCAATGTCAAGTCTAGGCTTTTGCATTTGCTTAATGAGTTTTCCGAATTTTTCATTACCGGTTTGCCTACGACGCGAGTAAACACAGGCCAGCTTAAAATTAAGTTGATTGATCCGAATCGCACGGTGCAGCGGCGACCGTATAGGATGTCGGCGGACGAACGTAGAGTTGTGCGTGACCGTGTGAAAGAACTCTTAGAAGCGAATATTATCAGACCTAGCTGCTCTCCATTTGCAAGCCCAGCTCTGCTTGTAAAGAAGCAAGATGGTTCTGACCGCATGTGTATAGACTACCGCGAGCTTAACAGTAATACCGCCTCCGATCGTTACCCGCTTCCTCTAATCTCCGATCAAATCGCGCGTCTCCATGGTGCCAATTATTTTTCAAAATTAGACTGCGCTAGCGGTTTTCATTTAATACCTGTGAGTGTAGAGTCGATTGAGAGCACAGCATTCATAACACCTGAAGGTCAATATGAATTTTTGACTATGCCATTTGGCCTAAAAAATGCTATCTCGGTTTTTCAAAGAGCCATCATGAATGCTTTAGGTGACCTTGCTCATGACTACGTGATCGTGTACGTCGATGACATTTTGATCATATCCCCGGATGTAGAGTCAGGTTTACAAAGACTTCACACTGTGTTAGAAGTTCTGACTAAAGCTGGCTTCTCTTTGAACCTTAAGAAATGCTCCTTCCTCAAGACGAAGGTAGAGTTCTTGGGATTTGAGGTAGAGTCTGGCCAGGTCAGACCCAATCGTAAAAAAGTAGAGGCCTTAACGGCTCTCCCACCTCCTGAAACGGTGACCCAATTACGGCAGTTTATAGGACTAGCCTCATATTTTCGCCAATTTGTGCAAAATTTCTCTAGAATAATGGCCCCTTTGTACCGACTGACTTCACTGAAAAGCGAATTGACATGGAAGCCAGAGCACGAAGACATTCGCCAAAAAGTAATCTCTACCTTGACGAGTGATCCGGTATTGACGATCTATGACCCAGAGCTCCCGGTGGAGCTACACACAGACGCAAGTAGTTTAGGTTATGGAGCAATTTTGTTCCAAGCCAAGACTGATGGTAAGCGTTGTGTGGTGGCGTACTTCAGTAAGAGAACATCTCCTGCAGAGAGCAAATATCATTCTTACGACCTCGAAACCCTCGCAGTTGTGAACTCTATCAAACACTTTAGGCAATATCTTCATGGCAGGAAGTTTACCGTCGTTACGGACTGCAACTAATTAAAATCTTCCCAAACGAAGCAGGAACTAACTCCCCGGGCGCATAGATGGTGGGCTTTTCTGCAGTCTTTCGATTTTGACGTAACTTATAGGGAGGGGAAACGTATGTTGCATGTAGATTTCTTTTCACGAAACCCTCTATCGCTTGATTCAAAATCAATAGAGTTGCGTGTAAGCCCAAAACGCATAGACGTTACTGAACTCTCACCCAATTGGCTTCAAGCCGAACAACAACGCGATGTTGAGATTTCTAAAATCATAAGCGATTTAGAAGAGAATCAACTGGATGATCAATTAGCCAAGACTTATGTGTTACGTTCAGGCGTCCTTCACCGTAAGATCCAACGCAACGGTAGGTCTAAATGCTTACCGTATTTACCTCGTGCTCTCCGATGGTCGGTAGTCAACAATTTTCACGACTCTATCGTTCACCTCGGTGCTGAAAAGACGACTGAAAAGCTTTTCGATTATTATTGGTTCCCCGGAATGTCTCAGTACGTTAGAAAATTCGTAGATAGCTGCGTTACGTGCAAAGTTGCCAAGTCTCATTCCGGTAAAGTCCAAGCCGAATTGCACCCGATACCTAAGGTAACGAGCCCGTGGCACACGGTCCATATAGATGCGACGGGAAAGCTTAGCGGGAAGAACGATAAGAAGGAATACATTTTCGTATTAATCGATGCGTTTACGAAGTACGTGCTGCTCTACCATACGTCAAACATTGACTCTAAGAGTAGTATTCATGCGGTGACTCAAAGTGTAGCGCTCTTTGGTGCTCCGGCTCGCATAATAGCAGATCAAGGACGTTGTTTCGCCAGTAGAGAGTTTCGCGATTTTTGCATGAGCAAGAATATCGACTTGCATCTGATAGCGACAGGTTCGTCTCGCGCTAATGGGCAGGTAGAGCGCGTCATGAGTGTCCTAAAATCGATGCTGACTGCTATAGAGACTAGTGATAACAAATCGTGGCAGGACTCTATAGGTGATGTTCAACTTGCTTTAAATTGTACGATGAACCGAGTCACAAAAGCTTCACCTCTAGAGCTTTTAATAGGAAAAGTTGCAAGACCATTATCGTTGATGTGTAGCGATGTAGAGACCGATGTAGACATAGAGGAAATGCGCGAGCGCGCGTCAGAAAATATTAAGAAGTGTGCGGAATATGATAAGACCCGATTTGATAAAACAAAGGCGAAAATTCAAAATTTTGCGATTGGCGATTTTGTGTTGTTAGAAAATGAAGAACGAAATCAATCTAAGTTAGATCCAAAATTTAAAGGTCCGTTTAAAGTGATAGAGATTTTGGATGGTGATCGTTATACATTGAAATCTTTAAATTCTAAGCGTACCTACAAATATGCACACGATAGGCTGAGGAAGATGCCAGCGGGTCATGTACCAGTCGATGTTGACGAAGATTCTGATTAATTTGTGGTAAAAGGTCGAGTAAAGCATTCTAACGGCCGTATTGTGTTCGACCGTACCAGTGGTTATTACGTAGTCGTAGCCCGGTAGAAATCGGTGTCTCTTGAGGCAACTCAAGTAGTCCGTGGGTGCGCGATGCGCGTTTAACTCTGGCGGAGGTCAGGGTCTGAGAGACCGTAGTGTGTAGTCAGTGGGTGATGCACACGGGCGATCCACTTGATGGATATGCGTACAGAAGTTTTGATCCATGCGCTGGATGTGTGAAAGCAATGCGATTGCTGGTCGGCTGGAGAGCCGTGGCGTTAGAGGTATTACTCGAATGTTCCTGTAAGATTGGCAGTTTGTTTTGCAATACAGTTGTAAAGGTTGATTCGAACGACTATGGTACATGGCCTAGGGTAGTGATTGTTGTATTTTCGATTCCCAATGTTCATGTTTGATTTTATTAAAAAGTAAGATTTGGTTTTAATGAAACAGAGTTCTAAAATTTCCTTATTTTCGACGACGTGGTGACTTAAGAGTTTGGTTAGGAGTGACCGAGTGGAACAATATTCTCTCGTGGACTATTTGTTTTGCAGAGTAACTAACACACGAGGACGTGTGCAAGCAGGACGGCCGTGTCGCAATTGAGTCGTATCCGGTACGCCAGCGCCATCCGGTGGCGCTCGATGGAGTTGGTGGTGCGCGCGCAAGCGACTGTAGACTTCACTTCTCGGTTGGCAAGCGGCGCGTGCGGATCACTGAACCATCGCGCGTTCTGCGATACGTACCTACTAGTCTAGTTATACGAGTGTAAAGTGCATTAATTATAAAATCGGAATTATAGCCTACGTGATTGAGTGTTCAAGTTTTATTTCTTCATCCAATACTACCCACTGACGCCCACAGTTAAAAGGACCTAGGATGAGTGCTAATGATGATAGAGACTGTGCTCCCCCGTCATACATATATAGCCGACCATACACATCATCGAAGGTCAAAGTCATGAAAGCGAAGAGGGATAATCACATGACAAACGCCTTTTACTGTTTGTTGGGTCTGCGGCCCCATTGTATATGGCTTTGCATATTGGCAACATATCATTTTGTTTAAATTGAGGCATCCTGTACTATCTCAGATTTCAACCAAACAAAATGTGAAGAATGAAGAAGAGTGCTAAAAAACAAACAGTTGCATCACATTATATGTATAACCTATTTAATAGTCAAGCAACAACACTACCTATGTTTTTGACCTTATATTGGTCAGTTTTGGTTAGTATTGGGTGTTTACCCACTTAACTATTCTATGCTTAATCAATTTGTTTGTCAATAACTCTTATAGTCCAATTGTAGGGTAGTTATGTTGCATTGTCAAAATTTCTATACTAAATTAGTATGAACAGAAAAACTTATAGGAACCTTTATTTACAAGACATGACGAGCCTTATTTTAGAAAGGGATCATGTGATAAGCAGATTGGTAGTGCAGTACTAAAAACACTAGAGTCTACTCTTACTTTGTATCTGTTGATAAAAGTAATTATATGTTGTGAAGTGCCAGCCTGAACATGTCATGTTCTAGATAGAATGAGTTTGCTATTGGCTTCAGTATAAACGTTTGAAAGTATGCATGTGGTAGGTCATCGTCCGTCTGTTTCAAAAGCAATAAAATATTATTCATGTGGACATCGCTTATGAACTTTTATAAGAGGATGTTTTTAAACCTATACTTTTGGTAGTAATAAAGACAAACAGAGAGAGTACTAAGTAGATAAACATTAGGGAAATATAATATTTTATGGGGCTTAATTTCCAAACATAAGAAAGAGATTTCCCAATAATGCTATATATTACTTCTAGCTGTCACAATTTTTTTTAGTTTATTATGAAAAGTTGTGCATTGTAACTAGGGCATGCAATACCAGTACATGTATCAGCACTAGGATCGTAATTTCTAGAAAATACTGACATGGAAATGAGAATACCCAGAAATTTCAGTACACTTAGTACTGGCTAACAAATTGCAAATAATTTAATATTGAGTTGAGTGATTTAATTGAATTCTTAGATTTTGAGCATTCAACTCAAAAATAATATATGCTTCAGTAATTTAGAGACCCAGATTTCCTAGTAGCAAGCCCTAATTACAAAACACAGCAAAAAATATATGCACATTATCTTAGCATTTTAATACACCTAAATTACTTTAGATGTGTAGCATTAAAACTTGCAAAAACGTCTTGCATCATTTGAACTTACATATAAAAATATAAATAAAAAAATATTAATAGTCATACCTGGAGCTGTCCAAGTACGTTTATTAGAACACCGCCATCAAACATAGGCTGAGAGTCAACAGCAGTTATAATCCTTCCAATTTTCTGAAATGCTAAACTCTGAAATATAAGAATAGTGAATCAATAACTTGTTATAAAAAAGAAATTATTATGTTTTAGTATAGATGTTCCATCTCACAAAGGTGGGTTACCTTTGAGCGGAGAGTGTGTAGCATTTTAGATGCATGTGCACATTGTTTCTGTGTGCGTGAATGAGGTTCGGCCAATACTGAGCACTCTCAAGCTTAAGCATTATGAAACATTGTGGAGGTACATGCATCAGACACAGACAACAAGAGCCAACTCGCCTCCATGAGATAAAACATCTATAGCTCATCATAGTTTTAGAAATTGAGATAAATGTAATGCGTAAGACGGAACCTTTCCAATGTTCCAAACTATTGATTTGATATAAGACTGGACATAAACAAGAATTCTTATTCATTAATTAACCATAAATGGTTTTCTTTTCAATCCGAGTCATTGAACTAAGATAATTAATTTGATAAGGATAATGAACTGCAGACACATACATTTAACTTTTCCATTATTTTAACTGCACCTTGCAACTGTACACCCTCAAAGGTCATGAACGACGTTTCAACCTGAAACCAGATACACCATCAATATAACATACTGAACCAATATCTATAAGAGTGGGGCGCCTTCTAGGGTTACTGAGTGACTCATGTCTCATAATTTGTTTTAGTTACACCGGACATGCAAATTTTATTCCTGGCTGTTAGTCACCTTAGATGACTACATATTGTAGCGAAATTACTTAGGAATTGTGAAATCTAGATTTTATTTCGGCGGGAGCAACGAGTTAACCTAAAAGTATAAAAAAATATGTGATTAAAACTTAATTTTAAGTAACAAATGAGAGTTTCTGACACTGCGCATGCTTTAACTAGAGGAAATACTTACATTATACATATTCACTAGGTTTGGTCGTTGTGCCGGATCATCGAACAGTGTGTAGTACTGTTGCACAAATCCCTTGCCGATTGCATCGTATTGCGGATTGAGCGCCATTTTAACGATGTATATTAACCTAAATTCCACTAAAACGCCCTAAATTCACTTTCAATAATAAAATGCAGTCCTTAAATGGGGCTTTTGCATACCCTAGAGGCTTTCTTTTTGTCACACAAGAAAAAATGGCAAACCAATGTTGGTGTTGCCTATGCTTAGTGCATGTCACAGATAATAAAATTAAAATAGAGGTCTGTGCACTTTATTTGTTTAGTTTTCCTTGCGCTGGGAGCTGGAACGCCTGTTTAAATACGAAATAAAGGAAAGTTAAATAATAATTTAAATTTATTTGATTGCTAAAACAAAGAAGAAGAAGATCTAAAACCTAGGGTGTATGAACAAATAATAATGTTCCTTTCCGCAGCTATAGGCTGCGTAATTATCGCGAAAACTGTGAAACCCAATTATTAGTTGAGAGTGTTGAGACTATATGCTGTACATTTTAAACCTGAATACTTCTGATAAGAGAAATAAACAGGTGATGCTCCTTTTCATAAAACATTATTTACATACGTAGGTTTTATGTGTTTGTGTATCTGTATTAACTTTCAATGGGCTAAATATAAATATTATCCAGAACTCACAATGCCGCCTATATTCCCCGCAGGGTTGGGCGCATTAATTAAATGCACATCCACATTATCAACCAGTTTTCGCTAGTAATGTTCAAGTCCCATGTAATAGGGAGTGAGCCTATTGGCACTGGAAATCGTACCCAGGACCAGCCCATTTCCAAGGGCTTCCCAAAACAGCCTATGTTTGTAGGTACGTTTAGAAATTATTTTTATAGTGTTATAGAACTAGAAGCCTTTTTTTAATAATTTATAATTTCTCACTATTTATTTATTTCAATTAAATGCCAACTGTTATACAATAAATTAAAATAAAAAGCTATGAAATAAACCTAACCAAACCGTATATTATAACTAGGCGTAGAAAAAAATATCTTTATATCTGTCGACTGGTAAAGTACCAAAAAGACTGACGGCATTGCCACGTTGAATGGTAATACTTAGCCTCTGGCCTCAGTAGAAGCTAGCCTTTAGGTCTAGGGAAGCAAAAACGAAATGTTATGAAAGGCTCTTTTGAGCACTGGGTCCCCACAGTCCGAGAGTTTCAACCCCACACGGCTAGAAAATATAATTACTGGCAAGGTTATTATATTTCCGCCACTTGAGATTCTCAGCAGCTACAGCAGCTGTGCTGACGCCTACGTGCTGACGTAGATCTAGGAAGACAAAAGCTGCGTTCTATACTAAAGATGTACCTATCTTACATGGTATTAAAGACATACCGTCCGGTCTCTTACCATCGTCGCGAGCTAAGCCATTGGGTTCTAATACAGCTCATACGCCAACGGTGAGCGCGTCGGATGATGTCGTTAATTTTTGTGTGTTGCACTATGCGACCTGCACTCCGGCTGCAAGACAGGCCGTGATGACCGAGGAGTTTAACAGCGATGAGGAGCACAACAAGGAGCGCCTAGTTGTAGGGAAGCAGCGAGGCGGAAAGAAGCTTCGTCGAACATAGTGCCTATGTTCGAAGACGGTAGTGGCGGTAATCTGCGGCCTCCCATATAGATAGGAAGAATAGCTTGTGCCCAAGCTTGGTCGTCCATGGCCACATTTATAATAGTTGTTAATAAGTGTCTCATAATGAGGGTTAACGCGTTTAAACTCGCTGCTAGAGTAGTGCCTCTGTGTAGCGTGAGGTCTCCGCAACGTGAAATGTCATTTTTTGTGGGTGGACAACGCGGATTTTTAACGAGAGTAATCTTGTAAAAAAATTACAATAATACCTGAGATTAATTATGGCCATATATACGGGTCAATGAATGTCAGAATAGCAGAAATCAAAGTCAGTTTCTTTCCATTTTTTTCCGAACAAAACAGGACTGCACAACACTGCAAGCTCGATATTTTTACGGTACGGTTTAATTAAGGTATTCAATGCCTATGATTTAACAGTTAACTTTGTTTTCACGCCCGTACTAACTAGCTTCAGGACCTTACTCGACAGTGGCGCTGACTGGTGAGCCCAAAAACGGTAGCCCATTTGGTCCATTTTGTTCATAATTATGGTCAGTGTGCTTCCATTAATGGGAAGCACGAAGGACATATGTTAATTGAGCAGTAATGGATGATGGTGATGGCCGGTTTTTCCCTTGACTTCAGCTTCTTTTACTTTTCATACACTCTCGGAAACTCTACGGAAAGAGAGACCGCCTTCAAGGCACAAAAAAGATGTGTTAGAGCGATGTTTAAACTCAAACCCACTGACAGTTGTGAACCATACTTTAGAAATTACAAAATATTAACATTGCCTTGTCTATACATATTTGAAGTAGCTGTGTTTGTAAAGACAAATCCGAATCGTTTTAGACGACTAGCAGATGTAGCACCACGCAATAGGCGCGATAATAGTGTGATATGTCTGGAGCCAGCCAAGACAGCACTTATGCGCAAAAGTGTCTACTGCATGGCACCAGTCATTTATAACAAACTGCCGAAGACATGGAAAGAGCTTCCGCTTGCATTATTTAAAAAGAGACTCCGAAGCTTTTTAATGGCGAAAGCATATTATAATATTAAGGAGTACCTTATTGAGAAAAAGTTTTTAAATTAGTGCAGAATTATATATTTTAATAATAATAAGTTTAAAATTGTATTTAGCTTGTAATAATTTTAAAATTGTATTTAGTTATAAGTTGTTATTTTATATCTTTTGCATGCCTATGTGGTAAAATATGGCTTGTACTATTATATGTTTTTGTCATCGTTTGGAGTTACCCATATTTGCAAAATAAAGTTATCTTTATCTTTATCTTTATCTTTATCTTACACGATTGAATAGATTTTAAAATGGTCGGACTATAGTAAATAAAGGGTTTTGTCTATGTTCAAGTCGTTCATTCTGACAATTGTCATGTCAACTTGACATTTCAATTTAATAGAGACTTGTTTGTTTGTAAAACTGAAATTGTGTTTAATTATAATAGTTAAATCATTCTTAAGTGTATTTAATTTAATCATTGCATAAAGCAACATGTCTCTAGCCGATGAATTGCTTGCTGATTTGGAAGAAAATGACGATGGAGAACTTGAAGCTCTTATCGAAAGCAATAAGATGGATGAAGACCATGAGTTCGCCGTGCCATATCCTGTTATTCCAAAAGAAGAAGACATAAAAAACGTGACTATCAGAGAATTGGCTAAATTGAGACATTCAGACAGATTAAAACGGGTAATAAACTTAGTTTTCGAAGTAACATTGGTGGATTGAAGGAAGAAAGTTAAAATAATTTTGTGTTGTTGTTTTAGGTAATGACATCAATAGAACACAATATTGGTAACAACAGACAAAAAGTTGAAGTGACAGGGTTGATGGAGACAGACCCAGAGTACCAGCTCATTGTGGAAGCTAATAACATAGCTGTTGAGATTGATGGAGAAATTGGTAGGTTTGAACCTTTACAGTATTAAAAATAAAATGATACCTATGCACACATTGATTGCCTTGCCATTGTGAAATAGTGTGCTATTTACTTCTTAAGACAGCCAAATTTTTAACATAAGTTAATTTAATTAGAATGGGTTTTACCTTGAACACAAACATCATCAACGGCCTAGCCTTTTCCAACTATGTTGGGGTCGGCTTCCCGCATAAATGGAGGATTACCAGTATTTTACATTCAGCGACTGCCTATCTGACCTCCACAACCCACATTCACGCACCCACTGTGGTTACTCCACAGCGCAGCAAATATCAAGAATAACATGAAATAAAAATTATTTTTCAGCAATTATTCACAGATATGTTCGGGATAAGTATCAGAAGAGGTTCCCAGAGCTGGAGTCTCTGATCATATCACCCCAAGACTATATTCGCTCGGTCAGGGAGCTGGGCAATGATTTGGACCAAGCTAAGAATAACGAGACTCTTCAGAGCTTTCTTACACAGGCTACTATTATGATTGTGTCGGTTACTGCATCAACTACACAGGGGTAAGGAGATATTATTACCTCCCTTTTCTATGGAGGATGAGGAGCTTTAACCCTGTTCCTCACCCTATAAAGTATAATTTTACTAAAGATTATATGTGAGAATTTTAATGAATTTATACCGGCTCAAAATAAATCTTTTGTCTTATAGGAATATCCATAGGTTCGTGTAGTTATTACCTTCTTCTATCTGTTATATTTGGGCCTATACAGGGTAGCGATTAAGTCACCTGCAGGACTCAAATGGGAATGAGTAATGATCGCATAAAAAAATATGAAAAAGTTTTTAAACTTGTACAAACTTATGCTACCGTACACAACAGGTACAGGTCGGTAGCGACTGAGCACCATGGTCTGATTCACTTCCTTAAATCTGCACCCTGTATATGTATACAATGTTTTTGGCTTTTTTTCTTTTAGCCCAGTCGACCATTACTAGTTATTCAATAATTATCTAGTAATGTAGAAATGCCATCTTGTATTTATTTTTAATAATAAAATTTATCATTTTATATCATATTTCAGGAAATTATTGACTGAAAGTGAGCTAGCTGAGATTAATGATGCTTGTGACATGGCAGCTGAACTCAATAGTTTAAGAGCCAATATTTATGAATATGTTGAAAGCAGAATGGCCTTTATTGCACCAAACATAACAGCTATTGTTGGTAAGTAACTATAATTCTCATATCTTAACTGTACAAAAATACTGGTATTCAACTGCATCAGGTTAGACTGGAAGACAACCTCAACATATTTGGGAAAAGGCTAGGCAGATGATAATGAACTGATTTTGATATAAAGTTTTTATAGACAGATACAGACAATACATACTAATGTACAGTAGTATTATTCATTGAATTAATGAATTCCATGGAGTCCAGAAAACAAAAACATGTATGGCGACACCTCTGTTTCGAGGTTTTTGTGTTGTTTCAAAGAAACATATGCAGGATACCCAGCTTAATACATGTTTTTCTTTGCTATAAAGCTAATAAATAGAAAATGAATTACATAATTCAACCTTTTTTTACAACATCCCACTTTCAATCCCTGAAGTTTACTTTGAAGAGATACAACTTCAATTACATATTTCCATTTACTAGGCGCATCAACAGCAGCAAAGATCTTGGGTGTGGCGGGTGGTCTATCCAAGCTGGCGAAGATGCCAGCCTGCAATATTCTACCATTGGGGCAGCAGAAGAAAACCCTCTCAGGATTCTCACAAGCTACTGCTCTACCTCATACCGGCTTCATTTACTTCTCAACTATAGTTCAGGATACTCCACCTGTAAGTGGACTTTTTATTTACAACCTTTTAGGTGGTGACTTTTGCTCTGAACACCAACACTAGCTGTGCCCTGCGGTTTCACTCGCTCCTAAAGATCATAGGGTGAAACTAAATACCTATTACCCTCCTCAAAAATTGGGATATCAAATGTAAGAAGCTTTTTTCCAATCCGACTGATAGCTAAACACTAGAGTGCTTAAACAAACATCCTCTTCAGGTATATTATATTATTAAAGATACTTTAACAACTTTTCTGAAGAACAATATATATTGGGAAGGGATGTCTTAGAACATGACACGTTGCTTCCATCAACTTGACACTGAACCAGGGTGATGGATCATTATCCAACTGAACTCCGGTGCTCGTGTATGATGGGAACACCGGGGTGGTAAGAGTCTGGCAGACTCGTCCACTCACCGGGGCAGAGGGCATGAGCATGTATCACAGCGGAACTAAAAAAAGTGACTGGTGGATAATGGCCAACTTACTCTCACCATAGAAACATTATAAGCTGATTATTACAACTTCAGATTCTTCCATTCTATAAATTTAAAAGCTTTTGTCTTTCTAACTAAACCAATGGTTATTTATCCTTTTAGGAGCTAAGATACAAAGCGGCAAAGTTGGTATCAACGAAAATAACATTGGCAGCTCGCGTTGACGCCTGTCACGAGAGTACCGACGGAAGCATCGGGCGGATGCTGCGGGAATCTGTTGAGAAGAAACTTGACAAAATGCAGGTAAGGCTTATACAACTTAATTTTTTATTCACCATCCAAACGTAATTAATTAGAAAATGTAAACGTAATGGATTTTTACCCGGTTGCATGCAACAGGCTCGGTCCCTATTGGTGTACTGTGTAGCCAATACGGTGTACTAAAAGTAAACAGGCACGTTGTTCTGTTATGTTAATAAAATAATTGTTTCTTGTTTAGTATCACTCAGTACTATAAGTTTGAGATATGACATCATAAAGTTGTCTTAAAAACTTTGTTTCTTGACACCGCCACCGTCTACCTACACCATCCCGCCGCGGCTTTATTTTAATGCATAAATCTTTGAGTGATATCTAATCCCTAGTAAAAAATTGGATGGTGATCAAAAATCACGTTGCATTTTGAAACTGATTATCTTAATTTTACATACATACCATCACTCCTGTATTCCATGCAGGGTTAGGCGGAAAACAAGTTCTGCTATAACTAGCAGAACTTGTTTTCCGCCTTGTATGTGTAAGTTTCATGTAATAGGTGATAATCCTATTACTGTAAACCGGGCATAAAATTAGCCCCAGATTTATTGTGATGTGTATTTCTTCAATTTAATTAGAAAGTAGGTACTTTCTAAGTCTATCTTGGACATCACTGACATCGGTGAAGGAAAACATCGTGAGGAAACCTGGACTTATATAATAAATATAAGCCTGAAATCGCCAAACCGTATTGAGCAAGCGTGGTGATTAATGCTCGTGCCTTCTCTGTATGAGAAGATGCCTTTGCCCTGAAGTGGGACAGTAATAGGCTGGTACTACTACTACTACATTTAATTAATTGCGTTTCTTTCTCCACAAGGAACCGCCACCGGTAAAGTTTGTGAAGCCCTTACCGAAGCCCATAGAACAGAGTAGGAAGAAGAGAGGCGGCAAGCGAGTGAGGAAGATGAAGGAACGCTACGCCATGACTGAGTTCAGGAAGAACGCCAACAGACTTAACTTCGCTGACGTGAGTGTAACGTTGCATTTTTTATGCAAAAGGATATTTATACTATTTTTTAATATGAGGGTACAAAAAGAGTAAAATCTGTAGCAGTCCAGTAGGAGTGGATGGCAAAAGAAGCTCATACTAAAATAATGACGACGACACGGTTGGCGCAGTGGCTGAGCGATTGGCTGCTGCGCTGCGTGTCGCGGGTTCGATCCCCGCACGGAACAAATATTTGTATGGCCTACAGGTTGTTCCGGGTCTGGCTGTTTGTGTATGTGAGTTTAAATGTTTCTAAACGCACCCACGATACAGGAGAAATTCCTAGTGTGGGGCAACGTTTATTTTAAGAAAAAAAAACAAAAAAAATGACCTGATTTTGGTATGTAACCAAGAATAATTGCAGTCCCTGAAATGACTTCAGTATTTTATAGTAGCAGCAACCTGAGACAAAAGCAATGTGTTATTCTGAAGTATAAGCTTTAATACTATAAAGTTTCATCAAAATCCGTTCAGTAGTTTTTGAGTAACAAACATCGGTACTCACAAGGTTTCACATTTATAATATTAGTAGGGTTAAGCCTAGCACTAGCCTAGCCTAGACACTTCACGATCATACTTTCTAAGAAAAGTCAATTTCAGGAAATGGGTTACTGTGCATGCCGTGATAAACAAAATTACATAGCCATTTTAATGAAACAGGTATCATAACAGCGAAAATTCTCAACATTTCATGATAGAGAAACCGCCATAATTAGCGGATATAGTGAGAGCAGCTAATGCAATGTATGTACGCTGATCGCCGTCGAAATAATTGATGGTATCATTATCTGCGCTTGCGTTCGCGGAATCCTTGGCGTATATGTGACGTCGCGCTCGGCGGTCCGCGGCAGATGCGTTGAATTTCAAATCGTTCGGCAGAAGTGGGCGAAGTGGCCCGTTTTTTCGCGCGTCTCAAATAGACCGGAACTCGACCTGTTGAAGCGCGCGGACGTCCGTGTTGGCCCCGTTGCGCGTGCGCTTAACGCGATTAGTGCTTACATACGGTACAGGTAGATGGCTAACAGTTTATTTTGCGTTATTTATTTTAGAACTTACCGATATTGAGGAGATAGATGTTGAGGGACAATTTTGCCTTTCCTGTATCAAGCCGCTCAGCCTGTCAATGTATACAAATAAGGACAAGAGTGAATTAATCTCTATGATTCATTATTGCCAGATCGTCCTGTAAATTTTATTGGAATATATTCCAATACAATTTATTTTATAAACATACCAAAATATTACGCCTCTATTCTCTTAAGGATTAGGCAGTAGTGTTATCGCGTAGGAACATACCTATACAAGTCCACCAATAATTTACGCCGCTTCTGTGCAGACATAGTTAATCTCCACTTATATCCACGTGTGTTGCAAAAGCCGATAAAACTACCAGACTGTATGATATGATGACAAAAGTTATGTCATTAATTTGACATAAAATATCTAGAGCAGTGACGTAATTTGGCGCCTGAATTGAGATAAACAATACGTAGTTCGTTTTCATTACTAGGTGTAACCATCAGAGCGAGAACTTACTGCGGTAATTAACTTTATTCTAAGGGATATAAAAATAATTGGGTTTATGTTTAAAAGCTACCGGATTATCTATTTTTTGTCCTATCTTTTTATGGTTCCGTACCAAAATTGTAAAAAGGAACCTTATGGTGCGACTCAGTCTGTCTATCCGTCTGTCACAGCTGGATATCTCAAGAAAAACTAATGCTGTCAACTTGAAGTTTGGAATAGTTTTAGATGACGTTATGTATATTTCTTTTTGCAACAGGGACTGTAAGTCTTTGCACAATCTCAATTTTTGAACGTACACATCAGATTTCGAAAATAATTGTGGCATTCGATAGCTCAATTCTTGAAGAAGGCTAAAAGCTATTTGACATTCCGCTACGACCCAACAGCGGGATATTAACCTTATAAGCATTATAGTCTATGATCGATAATAGCCTGTCCCGTCTCCCATTCATCGTCTAGTGGCCTAGTCTATAACGAAACAATCTTCTTTAGTAGTAGAGTCTTTAAAGCTTGTGTTTCTAAAGCATAAAGTGCCTTCAACAAATCGGACAGTCTTCACAACCGTGTGTCCCCACACCCGCATAACTACCAGCGCACTTCGTTGGCGGTGCCCGCCTTAATTGCCAGCATCGATCGAAAAACCATACATTAAAATTACATCTGTTTTAATATTATTCATACCATTTAGTATCAATCAAGGCGTTTTCTAATATTGAACGAGATTTATGGGCTATGAATAAAATTTAATTCTATGAGTTTCTTATAAATAATTAATGTATACGAATATTTCATAAAAGGTGTTATGTCTTCCGTTTGGACGTTGACCCCATATTACGATATTTAAATGAATTCCTCTGACAATTTATGAAGGACTGTGAGAAGCTAGGAGGTCTGGCAGTCGATATACCTACATGTTATGGAGGAGCCTGTGTTAGTTAAATACTAGGTATAATATTACTTAATATTCAGCCGCATTTGTCTGTTAACCGACTAAAGAGACAATGTACCTAGCTAGTCGTTAAGCTTAGGGAATACTTCAAGTTGGTCCCACTTAGGGTTGCCAGGTCGCCAAACCTAATAGCCGGACAGACCAGCCAGTTTGGCCGGACATTTGGGTGGAAAGGCCGGACACCCTACATTATTGAGGATTTTGTCTCAGTATTAATAGGTACGACAAAAAAAAAGTATATAAATAGAGTTCGTATGGTTTGTTGTACGAATAAAAACGTTGTGTTGTGTGTTGTCGTGTTGTGCAGTTGAGAAACAGCGGTCTTATTATACTAAGCTTAGTCTTATTAAAGCCGGACACCATTTATTTTGGCCGGACACCTAGTCAAAAAGCCTACCTATGTCCGGCTTTATCCGGACGCCTGGCAACGCTAGTCCCACTGATATTTTAATTTCACCTCTAAGTGTAGAACATAGGGGATGATTGATTTTCACCTTCTGATTTTTTGTGTAAGGTGATGAGCAGATGACATCAGGCTATTGTAACTTCAATAAATCATAAAGGGATCCACTAAAAATCGTAAAATAACTATGATTTCGGAAATCGGTGGCTTTGGATGTTTCATTTGATTAATTTTTTGCCACCGAATTATAGTTATTGAATGCTTTTTAGTATATTTTTTTTGAAGGCGGTTGAATTTTATTGAGAAAATATTTTTATTTATAAGAAATAGTTTTTTGACAGATTATTAAGAAACCTATATGGTGCGACTACGTATACGTCTTTCCATAGCTATCTATACTTTAAATTTCCTAATGCCCTAACGTTCGGCCATTGGACACTTCGGGGGATATGTCATTATATTCTGCAGTTATAGGCTCTTAACACTTCAAGCTTCCACCAGGAAACTATTAAAAGTTATGATGTTTTCAGTCAATAGACTTTCTTTGTCTACTTTAAATACGAAAGAACAGGAAAAAGTCCTCTTAAAGGGAAGTCCATTTCCTTTATTATTATTTAATTGCGAATTGCAATGCTGAGTAGCGTAGCACGGTGGATCGAAAATCGGCTGTAGAAGACATAGGATCTCGATTTCTTAAATGTGATTTTTTTGCTGGAAATGACTTCTGCTGATCATTACTGTTCTATAAAATGTCATATGAAGTAAATGTGTGCACAAATGGAAGAGTTATAATTTTTATAAGAAAAAAATGTATGGAGCTACTATGAAAAATCGAATTATCTCCTAAACGGCATGTTTAACCGTAATATCCTTGGAGGTGGTCATAGTGCTTATTATTTATAATTTTTTGGTTGCGGATTTGACGAAAAATTTCATGCCGTTTTTTTTTTAAAAATCGTCAAAATATTTTTATTTGTTTTTTCATATGAAACGATTCCTTTTAGTGTTTATGTTGAAGAACACGGACTTTTAACTACACGTAACATAAAATAGCATCACTCCTATAGTTCCGAAGGAGTTGGCAGAGGTTTATAGTACACCCACACGTAGACAACTATGTTTGAGCTAGATATTTATCAACACATCATGAGTTTTAAAACTTTTCATACAACCAAATTACCAATTGTTTACTCTTCTAATGAGTTCGAAAAGAAGTGATTAAGTAACTACACTGATTAGGTCTTCTAATGAGTCTTTATAGGTGATTTAATGATTTTCAATATCTCACGACAATGCCAACTATGGATTACATTCAACTTTTCCTGATAAGTAAGCTAATTTGTTAATTAGCAGTGCTATGAGTTCTAAGAATAGTTAGTGACAATTATACATTTTCATTAGCTAATGAGAAGATAACTAATGAGGGTAGTTACCTAATTATTGGCGTTTTGCAATAAAAGGGCTAAAGTTTTGTTTTATAATTTAGTTTGTTCACAACTGTGTAACTGCTAACACTAAATCTGCGACTATAAAATCTTAGAATGGAAAGTTTAATCACGAATTTAGACTTGTTTGTTCTTCTACGAAGTGAGACTACTTCATTTGATCATGAAGTATTGTTCAGTGCAGTTGTATCCCGCATAGGCGATTGCCTGTCTGACGAAGATCGTGTTGTTCTCAAAGAATTTTGTCGGAGATTTACGCGAGCCGCTTTACAAAGGTGGCAGAAATCCAACCGATTCCTTGATAATTTCAGGAGAAAGTACGAGAATTGGTTGGGAGCAAATATTGATTGGCCGAGTTTTGTGCAAACTTTAGTTAATCAAGAACCAAGTGTTGATGAGATACCAAGAGCGCCCTCAGTCTCTTCAGAACCGTTGACATCAACGTCCATTGGAACAATGACGAAAAAATCCCGTAAACCATTCGAAGATCTGGGAAGTAAACAAAAAAAGAGAAGATCTGATGAACACACAGGCGAAGATTCCAGTGAATTGGCATATGCAGCTGCAGCACGTTTAAAAGAAGAAGGGCATGGAGATATCGCCTCTGTCATCGAATACATGATGAAATATCCTGAAGCAGCCGCTAAATTAAATGAAACGCTTAAGAAACCAGCGAAAACAATCATATTTACGTCAGAAAAGGCGCTTGGATTGCTTCTTTCGCTAAAACTCTCAAAGTGGCAATATATTACGTTGCGAGAGGCTGCCATTCGGGAAGGTGCTAAGGATATTTATCCATCTTACTATAAAGTGCAACAAACTAAGCTTGATTGCTACCCTCCGAAGCAATCAGTGACAGTTACTGATTCATCGGCTAGGATTACACTTCAAGCTTTACTTGATATCACAGTTACAAGAATCCTTCAAAGCCTTTCTAAGGAAGAGCATAACAAGCAGTTGAAGCTGATATCCAAGTGGGGATTTGATGGTGCTTCTAACCAAAGCCGATACAAGCAGAAAATGGAGGGTGAGGAAGATGACTCGAGCATTTTCATGACCTCCTTGGTGCCACTTAAACTGACAGATGGAGACAACATCTTATGGACGAACCCAAAACCATGCTCAGTTTTATATTGTCGTCCAGTTCAGTTTACTTTTGTAAAGGAGAGTGAAGCAGTTGTCCTTGAGCTGAAAAAACAAATGGATGAAGAAATTAAGGCCCTTATCCCCACAGAGTGCAATAATAATAATAGGGTGACTCATGAACTAATGATGACGATGATCGACGCTAAAGTTTGCACTTACCTTTCTGAAGCTAGATCAAATGCATCGTGCTACCTGTGCTTAGCAAAGCCTACTGAAATGAACCGCTTAGATGCTGTAACATCAAAAATTGTGTGTTCTGACCTGTATGAATTTGGCTTGTCATCCCTACACGCCCGTATAAATTGTATGGAATGTCTGTTGCACATTGCATACAGGCTCGACTTCAAACGGTGGGCAGCGAGAAGTGATGAGCACAAAGAAATGCTACAGACAAGGAAGAAAATAATTCAAAATAAATTCAAAGATGAGCTCAATCTGTTGATTGATATAGTAAAACAAGGCTCGGGAACCACCAATGACGGGAATACTGCAAGAAAATTCTTTAAGTTTCCTAATAAAACCGCAGCTATAACCGGTCTGGATGAAGACCTCATCAAAAGATTTGCTGTAATTTTACAAGCCATTACATCTGGAGAGCAGGTCGATATAATGAAATTTAGAGATTATGCCCGCAAAACAGCAGAAAAGTACGTATTATTATACGACTGGTACTACATGTCGTCAACCGTTCATAAATTATTAATCCATGGGGCTGACATAATTGAGAAAAATAATATTGTGCCGATTGGGACTCTCTCGGAAGAAGCCTCAGAGTCTCGAAACAAAGATTTTAGGAGGTTTCGAGAACATCATTCGCGGAAAAGAAGCAGGCAGGATTCCAATCAAGACATTTTAAATATGCTTGTTGTTTCTTCGGATCCTTTGCTAAGTGCACAAAGGCCTAAGTTAGATGCCAAGAAAAAGCAGAGCTTTTTTGCTGAAACTCTCGACTTAATTCAATTTCAGGAAACTGAGTTCGAGTTTTTGGATATATCCAATCTGGATGCTGACTCAGAATTGGAGTCTGACAACGAGAGTGATAAGGAAAATTTGTAAAAAAATATATATGTACTTATTTGTAAATTTGTATTTGAGTCTGTTTGGGTTTTTTTTTTGTAATTTAATGATATTTTGTCTTTTTTTTTATTTATTTTACTTTATTTTACAAATGCTTAGTATTAATTCCTTAAATTAAATTATTTTGTATATAATATAACTTTATATGTTACTTAAATAAGAGTTTGATAATCTTTTTTTATTTAAATTAGTAAAAATGGGTCAAAAAACAGCAATTTTTTAATTTATTTTTTCTTGTTTTGTGTCTTCTTAATATTTGGGTTAATAACATATCGAACTTTTTAACTTGGACACTAAAAGGGATCGTTTTACATGTAAAAATAAATAAAAATATTTTGACGATTTTTTTTTAAAAAAACGGCATTAAATTTTTCGTCAAATCGGCAACCAAAAAATCATAAATAATTAGCACTATGACCACCTCCAAGGATATTACGGTTAAACATGCCGTTTAGGAGATAATTCGATTTTTCATACTAGCTTCATACAAATTTTTCGTAAAAAAAATATATTTCCTTCGTTTATGGGCAGAATTAACTCGGGTGTCATTTTTGTACATAGTAATGATCAGCAGAAGTCATTTCCAGCAAAAAAAAAAACATTTAAGAAATCGAGATCCTATGTCTTCTACAGCCGATTTTCGATCCACCGTGCGTAGGTACTGTTTGTATCTAACAGAATAGGAAAAACCATTAAATATTGATAAGCAGGAAATATTTATAGTAAGTAATAGATACTGCGAGTTACTGTAAAACGCGCACCGGTAGTAAAAATAGGGATGTGTCCTAGGTAAAAATAATATAAGTCTATTTGGGTCCGACAGTTAGGTGAGGTACCAAAAAATATTGGACACGTATTTTTTGCTTACTCAAATCAATAAAAAGTGACAAAGATATAGCACATCAAAGTTCAGGAGAAGGGGGGCTTGTGACGTCACTTTTACTTAAAAAGTTTAGCACGGCGTGACGTCACACACAATTTCAACGCACTATATATCTTCGTCATTTTTGGTTTACGTGACAAAAGAAAAAATACGTGTCCAGTATTTTTGAGTAATCCAACTATCGGACCAAACAGATTTTTTAAGGACACTAGCCTATTATCATTTTTTATTTTTTTATATGTAGTGGTCTCCCAGTAGACGAAATTTGTTAGTATTTAGCTTTCTACACGCCTCCATATAAACTTTGAGTATGCCAAATCTCACACTCCTTCGTGCGCGCGATATGCTTAAAAAGGGGTACAAAGTTTTCTCTTCACGTATTAATATACCATTATAGATCATTAGAGTGCACTTCATAATATTGTCAGGTCAACTAATGCGTTTAAATTTATTTTGATTTAGTGTTAAAGCACAAAATCTTTCAGACGGTTTTAAATCAAAAAACCAAATCAAAATCAAAATTCATTTATTCAAATTAGGCTGAGAATCAGCACTTTTTGAACGTCAAAACTATTACAAAAGACAGCCCCCAAAACGCCCACCCTTCACCACTTCTTAGTGTTTTTGCTGGGAAGAAGAAGTGGCGGAACAAACTCCCCAGCAACACGTCTGCCTGATAGGTTTGAACAAAAAGAAATTGATCAAAAAATATATTATATCAATCATCTCTATAAATCATTAAATTAAATAATTTGCCTCATTTTGCTAGCACGCACCAATATGCCAAGATAAATAAATAAAAACTATAGCAAAATCGACGAAAGCTCAAGCAAAGCCTGCTAAACTGAATAAATAATTAATTATCCTACTGCAAGGCAAAGGCCTCTTCACTTACAAACAAGTGACGAGCATTGAACACCATGCTTGCTCACTGCGTGTTGCCGAAAGCTGAAACCTAAACGAAACACTATTCCTACCCTGACTTTTCTTCCTCAGATCGAAGACGACGCTTATCAAGAAGACTTGGGCTACTCTCGCGGTACGATCGGCAAGTCAAGCACGGGCCGTGTCCGTCTGCCTCAAATAGACGAGAAGACCAAAGTGCGGATCAGCAAGACTTTGCAGAAGAACATGCAGAAACAGCAACAGTATGGCGGCGCCACCAGTATTAGGAGGCAGGTGTCCGGTACTGCCTCGTCTGTGGCGTTTACTCCGTTACAGGTTTGTAGTTTTTTGTTGTAATCTTCCTCCGGTGCCTCTCCAGCTAACGAAGTTGATTCATCAAGTCTGAAGGAAAACAGCTCAGCGGCACTCGTGTGTACGGTCCATTCGTGAATGTTTTGCAGCCAAGAATTTATTTAATACCTCTTTTACCCGCTTAGAATATATTAACCATCGATTAACCAATTAAGTTCTATTACATTATATTTAACCGACGAATTGCTGAAAACCGCGGGAAGCCGATTGATAAATGCAGCGCAGGTTCAATCGTAGTGGAACTCTGTGGGGAGTGTGACATCTGCTAGCTGCAGATTTAATGATGTCTTCGACTCGACTATGGGTGCATTTACTCGTTGGCGCTATTATCCCAACTAAGCCTTTGGCCTTATGATCATGGAACCATAGAATTTATAAAATATGAAATAACAAAATGTGTTTGCATTAATACGACATTTACACATTTTAGACTAATCTAGACCGTTGTGCAAAATTGATTAATGACGAGTGGCAAATGGAATTGGCTTTCATAATATAAAAAAAAACAAATTAAGTATCTGCACTGCCATTAGAAGTTGCGTTTTGATCGATATTCTACATAATTTGAATGTTTCGTAAATATTTGAAAAAAGAAATGTCAGATTGAGTGACTTTGCAACAATATTATGCATGCATAATATTATACTTGGTATTGTAAAACTTCTTTATGATGTAATTTGAATAAGGAATAACGAAAATAGCAGTGGGGCACGATCTTAATTAATCAGGTTCATGGTCATACGTTTCGGTTGGTCAGGTCAGCCAAATTACAATCAGGTTTTTTAAACAAATTTTACTGCGAAAGACCATAAATGTTGCCATTGTAAACATTAATTCGTAGTGTGTTAAGAGAGTTGGCAACGTCGTAAATAGCATCAAAGTTGTCAATGGGAAACTCTCAGGAACCTCGAAGATGAGCTTCCAAAAAACGAAGGATGATATAACTTTTTTACAATATTTTTTATTCTATACTCTGTTTAACTCCTTTAGTGCTTACTTCTACTTCCTAAAAACAGCGGTTGAAGCTGTGCGCTATCTTTCAGTGAAAGAATTGAAGTTTGTATTTAGTAAAAGATAAGCTTTTGTTCTAGGAGTATAAATAATAATAAATTATATAACAGCCTGTCACTGTCCCTCTACAAGGCAAAAACATCTTCTCATATAGAGAAGGCACGTGCATTAATCATCACGTTTGTTCAAGGCTATTTCAGATTTGTATTGATCATAAAGTCCAGGTTTTTTCCCGATGTTTTTCTTCACCGATGGCAGTGATGTCTAATATAAACTTGAAAAGTACAAAAACATAGAAAAAAAACACATTTGTTCTTTCTCGTATTTTAGTGGGCACAACCTCAAATAATATAGGAAGTAAAAACTGTTATAACCGTAAACACAGTTAGTAGGTGTTACTATGAAAAAAAAATGTCACGGATGTATAGTCTTTTGGGGTAAACAGAGGTACTTAATAAAGAGTTAGACCGGCACGGTAAATGTATGACACTTGAGTTATCAACGGAGCGAGATCCGGTAGTTAGTGTCATATCAGTTGCCTGACATGACATTCAGCTTCTATATATCACACGTCATGATAAATTATGGTTTTTGGAAGCATAAAGCGTGAGATGTATTTTTTTTTAAATTGATAGGTCTGGTTGAATGCGCAAGCGCCTTGATATGTTTGATGTCCTAGATTTCAATACCGGGTGACACTAGGCTTGATTTTTATTCTGTTAGAGGAGGTTTATTTATACCATTTCACTAAAGTTAGTTTCAAACGTAAGTTTCTCCTTAAGTATTGACAAATTTTATGGTGTCACGAATAAATCATCGATAATATAAAATAATAAAACCGCATCCAAATCGGCCTTTTAAGAGCTATACACACAAATACAGCGGTGAAAAATATAACACCCCTCTTTTTACGTCGAGGGTTTAAAATACCTTCACATTTCATAATCCAAATTCTTATTCCATTGTTCTATAAGGCAAATCTGAGAATAATACTGCCAAATGTAAATGACTTAGGTATTCTACTTTGCAAAGTGGTTTTGCTTAACGTTATGTGAACTGATTTTATAACACCTCTTCATTGTTTTGTCGTTTCATAAAAGTGTGGATGTAGAAATTGAGTTCAACAAAAAAGTACATTGTTTTTTTTTTTATGTTGGTATTTATTTTATTGGAATACTTTAATCGAATTTATTACCATATTTGAACAGTTTTAGTACTTACCTCTTTAGGCTAAGTGAACTTTGAACATCGATATTTTACCCTTTCGCCATCATGTAACCACCATAAAGGTATCGGTCAGGATGTAGATAATCTTTAACTGCGTGGTATCTGATTAAGAAATGTCACCCAGTTTTTTACATGGGTCGCGTATCTAACTATTAGTAACGTCCAAGAAATGCTTAAGTAGGTATGCTGTTAGACAGGATTTATTTTAATGGATACGTACTACTTAGCAATCGGATAATTGGATGAAATTATCAACAGCCTGTCGAAATCGAATCTAATCCATCTACATACAAAAACTAACGCCTTTTTCCCATGGGGGTAGGCAGAAACCACAGAACGTCAGCTACGATCCTGACATACTCCTTTTGCTTTGTTTACGTTCATACATACACGCACGCTGTTTGCGAGTACTACACACCTAATCTTTCTAAAGAACCAATCAGGTCAGTCTTACACCAATAAGATCATCGTATGTCCTTCTAGTACGTTTCCACTCCAACGGCGTTTCCACTCCAACTGTCGCACACTATATTTAAAAATCTCAGAAGACATCTACACATACAGGTATTTCACTAATTCACACTTATCTATGTATGTAATACTTATACTAATATAGTACAGCTGAAGACTTCCTTCACCGATGCCGGTGATGTCCCAGATAAACTTAAAAAGTAGGTACTTATATATAATAATAATATCCACAAACAATACAGTTAACATGAACTATTCAATCTCTAAAACATTTGTGAGAGACTGGTCCCCAAAATAGGCATATCTACATATGTTACAAGATACCACATAATCTGAAAAAGTTACATTGGTACTTGCCCAGATTTGAACCCACAACCCCTTGCATGACAGGCGAAGCCTTGACCAGGGGGCCATCAGGGGACACTGACTGTCCAATTAAAGCTACAAGTATGTTACCCACGGCAATCAAAGTTCTTACACTGGTGCAACGGTCATGCAAGCGAAGCCAACAAAAACTCGGTGCCATAAACGTTTTAAAATTACATAACTACACGTTGACTATTGTAAAAAATGTGTGTCGTTGTACGCACTTAACAGTCGCATTGTTTCAGTGCATTGTCTCACGTATTCATTTACTTCTTCACGTACATAATACGAATAGAGACATCTTCTCATTATACATAATCGTTTTGAGATTTTTCTTGCATTCTTATCTACACGTAATTGAGATTTTACAATAGCTGGCTTTAGGTGCGACCTAAAATGTAAACAATGGAAGTTGATTTTGGATACATAAGAGGTCTGTGGTTGATGTTTTAGGAAGGAGTGTAATGTTATATCGTACTCTCACGGTTCGATGAACTCTGTATTAGATCCCTAGTCTATTCTTATGTCTGTCAGAATAAAACTTTTTGTTTGATTTCTCTTCATCTGCGTTTAAGTTCCTATTTGGTTCACCTTAGTCTGAAATTCAATTGAAACAACCTTTTCATGCGACTGAAATATGTATTTATAACGAGTGACCGATCATCAAAGAAAATATAGCAGGGCTCTATAGGAATATTTCTGCGGTCTCTGCATCTAGATCGTGCTGATCTGTAATCATTATGAAGTCGTAAAAAGAACCGTCAGAATTGGAAATTGACATTTGAAAACTTTCTTTGGAATTCATAATTTTGAATCTATCTAATTATGATCCAATTAAAAACAAATTAAGACTTTCTTCTTCGCAACTCTATAAATCTTGCATAATTTGCATCACGCATAATTTATTCATTTTCTATGCATATTAATTAAACCAATCCATCAAGGTAATGTGTAGATCTTAAAGCCTATGATTACTAATTATGAGCTATAATTAGTTTATATTTCCTTCCAAATGCCTAGCTAGTAGAAACTATACTATATAATAAACTTCCCAGAGTTCTCGACTGTTGATTTTAATTATACATTACAATTATACTCTTGCCCTTATTTTCTTCTTCTTTTGGGGTCGGCGCAGCATGTCTTCTTTTTCCATACATCTCTATTGCCGTCATCTCAAAAGTCACCTCCTTTCTAGCCATATCAACTTGCACACAATCCATCCATCTTTTTTTTGGTCTCCCCTTTTTGGTGTAATCCGTGTAAAAGTTTTGAGGATGAATGTGCATCATACTCAAAACTTTCCTAGCAACATGGTCCTCATTCCTTAGCATCACATGACCATACCATCACAACCGATATCCACACAACTTTTCGGTCACAGGCGCCACTTTCAAACTTCCTCTTACATACTCATTTCTTATTCTCTCCATTCGCGTAACACCACACATCCTCAGCATTCTCATTTCGGCTGCATGTAACTGCCTTTAATTTATCCCTTTAGTGGCCCAACATTCAGATCCATGTTGTTTAATTATACCTACTAAAGAAATCCTGCCATATGAAGACTCCCTGGGATATTCTTCGATCGAATTAAAATTTAAATGTTCCCCTTCGTCGATCGTTCTCTTTTTCCAAGGTAACCAACCGACATCCAACTGGCTGACGATTTCATTCTCGTCCTCAATAACACCAAACCTGTCTTCATAACAAACATACTCATAGCTCATTACAGTCAACATTTTTTACATTTCTGCCCATCTGTGGGGATCATTATGTCTTTATATTTTCCGCATCACCGCGTTTCCCATTATTAACGCCATTACATACGCCTCAAGAGTCAGGGTTGCTAGAACAAAAACACCGACAGAACTATTAATTCGATAGTCTATTATCTCATCTTGTTTTGGAAACCTGTCAGTGTTGTACAGCAAAAAGTTAAATATTATGTTTTATATTTTGTTTGAAATAAAACACTTATTTGGTAATGCATTTTGGTATTGTTTTAGGATTGAACAAGCTAGGTAATACCGGCTTTATGTTCATACTTTTACAGCCAGCAGTAAATGAGTAAAATCGAAGTTCTCTTTTTAGAAGCATTTTAGAATGGCGAATGATTATTATGTGTGTCCCTATAAAAATAGTTCTGGTAACCCTAAGTACAGACAGGTACTAAAGTCGTAACTATCGTATCTCACGTAGATCTCCGCCCTTGAGTCGCGGAGAACACGAGTTCATACAACTTTACGATACCGTTTTAAATTCATTGTCGCATTGATATTATAGACTCAGTGCGAGTCCAGGGTAAGGGCAAATTTTCACGCGAAAATAAATAAATAAATAATCCACACAGCATCATCTAGCCCCAAGCTAAGCAGAGCTTGTGTTATGGGTACTAGATGACTGACATACTTAATACAATACATTACATAGATAGATATTTTTATTATACATAGGAAATACCCAGAACACCCGGAACAAATATTTGTAGATCGTACAAACATTTGTCCCAAGGCGGGAATCGAACCCGCAACCTCTTGCGTCGCAGGCGGACCTCCGCCCGCCGCGCCGAATCGGTCGTCAAAAAGGGCGTATTGAAAGATTATCTTACGTAAATATCATCATCATCATCATCAGGCTATACTAGTCCACTGCTGGACATAGCCCTCTCCTAATGAGCGCCATAGCGCCCTGTCTTCAGCTTGCCGCATCCAGCATCTGCCTGCAGTCTTTCGCAGATCGTCATCCCACCTGGTCAGAGGGCGTCCTACACTACGTTTGCCGAGTCGCGGTCTCCACTCAAGAACACGTTTACCCCAGCGGTTGTCGGTTCTTCGCGAGATATGGCCAGCCCACTGCCACTTCAACTTGCTAATTCTTTGAGCTATGTCGGTGACTTTGGTTCTATGTCGGATGTATTCGTTTCGAATCCTATCCTTCAGAGAAACTCCGAGCATAGCTCTCTCCATAGCTCGCTGAGCGACTTTAAATTGGTGGACCAACCTTACCGTAAGTGTCCATGTCTCGGCGCCGTAGGTCATGACGGGTATGACGCACTGATTAAAAACTTTCGTTTTCAAGCATTGCGGTATGGATGACGAGAAGACTCGGCGCAGTTTCCCAAACGCTGCCCAGCCCAGCTGGATCCTCCTCTTGGCCTCCTTCTCGAAATTGTTTTTACCTAACTGCAGAATCTGCCCGAGGTAAGTGTATTCGGAAACGATTTCGAGAAGGTGGCCATGTACGACGACCGGTATTGGATCAATGTGGCCATTGATCATGACTTTGGTTTTATCCAAATTCATGCCAAGACCGATACGTCGCGAGGCTGAAGCTAGGCCGTCCAGCATCTGGTTCAGCTCCTCTAGCGACTCCGCCATTAAGACTATGAGAGCCTCGGAGAAGTCGGTGATCAGATCCGGTATTGAACCTGTTGATCACTGAGACATCTCTGAATATGTGCTTTCTATCCGTCATGATGAAGTCGATCTCATTTTTAGTCACAGTGTCGGGGCTTTGCCACGTCCACTTCCTTTGAGGCTGTTTCTTAAAGAAGGAGTTCATTAAGAACAGCCCCTCCTTCTCAAGGAAGTTGACAAGCATTTGCCCCCTGTGATTCCTAACTCCATAACCATGCGGGCCTATCCGGGATTCGTTGCCAGTCTGGGTTCCCACTTTGCCGTTAAAGTCCCCCATAACAACATTGAAGTGGGCCTTAGTGGTGTTGTGCAAGGCTTTGGATATGTCTTCGTACATATCCTCCACTTCATCATCCGAGTGTGTCGAGGTCGGTGCGTAAACCTGAATTACCTTCATGCTGTACCGCTTGGACAGCCGAAGGATCAGGTACGCTACCCTGGTCGACACACTGGCGATTTCTTCAACGTTGCTAGAGAGGGCCCTATTGACGAGGAAACCTACGCCACCCTGGGATGTTTTATCACCCTCGCGAAAGTAGAGAAGATGGCCCGAGTCTAGGGTTACGGTGTCCTCCCCCTCTCTACGGACTTCGCATAACCCCAGAACATGCCATTTAATGTTCTCTAACTCCACTTCCAACTGCGCTAGATGGTGATCAAGCCTCAGAGTTCGTCCGTTGAACGTTGCCAGGGTCAATTCATTGAGGCAGCCTGCCGTAGCCCGGTGATTCCTAGCACCCCCTGCCTTGCCGTTACCATGGCCGCTGCCATGGCCAGGAATAGCGAGGCGGCCGGGAACTGGGGGCCATTTTTTGTGCTTGTGCATCATTGGGAGGGTAATGCCCATAATCCCCACGCTGGGCATGCGGGTTGGGGATCGCAGTTTGGTTGTGGAGTTGTTCTGCAGGGGGCGCTGCTGCCCACCCCCCGGTTTGTGTCCCTTAGTCGCCTTTTACGACACCCGCAGGAAGAGTTGGGTTGGTGCTATTCTTTTAAGGCCGACACCACACAGCCCACAGCCATCTTACGTAAATATAATTGAAAATATTCACGTCGCTAGAATTTACTAAAGAATGTAAAATTTCACTCGCCGTCATGGCTCTATCGTTGCTAAATAAAACAGCCGTACATATCAATCGAAGGCTAAGCTACGCTTGCCGAGAACAGACTGTAGATGGGTGACCGTTCATTAAATATCGAAACTCCTTTTCGTGCCTCGGAAAGCACGTTAAGCCGTTCTCTCTCGTCTTTGACATTCGTTACGGGTAGTTAGAAGCCCGAAAGTTTGACAGCCAGTCTTAGCAAGGGGTAACGTGCTGTCCAGTAACTGGGTTATGGAGGTCACATAGACAATCGCTCCATATGAACTCCGGTGGCATCCGGTTAGACAGGAAGCCGACCCCAACATAGTTGGGAAAAGGCGAGGCAGATGACTATAATCATCGTATCCTTTTTCATTATTTTGACTTGTAAGTACATTTTCTTAGTTTTTTCCATAACACCTTTCTTACTCCATGGATCTTTTCTCTGACCTGCCTAGTCTTGTTGCTTGCTCCACATTTTTCCTCGTCACATGTTATCGGTAATCCGGTTAGAATACTAGATGAATGAAGTGGTGATGGGTGGGCGTTTTGGGGAACTGTCTTTTGTAAACGTTTTGACGTTCAAAAAGTGCTGATTCTTAGCCTAATTTTAATAAATGAATTCTGATTTTGATTTTGACTTTACTCATAATATCTTTACAAATCCATTAGCTTATGTCATAAATAAATAGCCCTACGTTTCTGACAACTTTATGTACACAATACAACAAACAATTGTAAGGGAACGCGCCGTCCATAAATAGGTACTTGCATTGCACGTAAATCTTCAAGTTGCGATACACCGCGGTCCGCGCCCTAACAGTAATGTGCACGGCCCATAACAGTCTATGTAACATCTTACGGTTATCTAGTAACGATCGCAGTTTCTTAACCGTCCTTTTATGTCGGTTCAACAACCCAATTAGTGATACGTTATATTTTATCTGTGACGTTTCAAACGTCAATATGCATCTTGGATAATGATTCTTTTTTTGAAAGCCTCATTATGTTATTTATTATCTTCTTCTTTTTAATTAATGGTATTGTAAGTCAATGATGATTGCATCAGGCAATATTTTATTTTACTTTTTGATTTCAATTTCGTTTTGTTTGCAAGGATGAGTATACATATTATGTAATTTAAACATGTGCTTTGTTGTTTTAATTATTCTTTTAGCTAACCCGGCCGCGCTTTGCTGTGGCTCAGTCTTTTGTTTTTGATCTTTAGATAAATCTTGAAACGCTTTAAATTTCCCTTTGCCGTGGGCATTTCGAGATACAAAGTATATATATAATATCTTGGGTAAACATGCAACGATCTGTCAAAATTTAAAAGTCAATCCGTCATCTACTTCTGGAGTTTTGCGGACACAAACATACGGATGCTGTGTTTTTATACATACTTATATCGATTTCTGAAATTGTTTAGTTTTTTTACGTAGGTAGAAAATTCGAGAATTATTAGAATTTATCCTTTTGCAGGTCTACTGGAAGTTCTTATAAAAGTAGCAGTTGCCTTTGTGCTCAAACGTTAACTTTACAATCAGAACCATATTTCGCAAAGCTTAAAGTTAATTTTTCAACAACGCGGTGCTGTGTAAATAGACGATGTCATTTACTCTACGTGATAATAACTTCCAGGACAAAAGCAGCCATATATATTAATATTGTTAAGGAGCTTAACATGAACTGAAATATGTTAGTATCGTGTTACATAGAAAGTAGAAATCTGACATATGCTATGTTTAATCTGCGCCCGTAACCTGGTGTCTATTTTAATTACGAAATTAATATATTTATTGCATAGAAGATTTACAGACAAATAAAATCAGTAGCATAAGTGTAAATAGTCTTGTGCCAAGTACAAATATTATTAAATAAACTATAAAAGTTGACTAACAAAGAGGAGGTAAGCAATAAAGACTAGCAACATAACAGAAATATTCGAGTCCAGTATGAAGGGGAATGAGTTATTGTCATATTGTATATAACAATTAAGATAATGAAAAACCTCTTGAAGGGCTCATCGTAGAGACAATGTATATCAAGCTATCTCAAAATATCAAATTCTCCCAATTGAATATGAACCTTATACTTTCGTAATAAAGTTGAAAAACTATTAAAGAAATGGCTTAGCTTGATGTGTTGGCCTCTGTTCTCATAATTAAGAACCACTTTTACTACGGGCCAAACCTAAAATCGCAATCCCTATTATCAGCTATTCTCTACATTAACGTACGCATTCCAGACTCGAAAAAATGTAAGGAACAGTTGATATTTGTTTCTGGCGTTTCTTTTTTTGTCCTTTTACCGAAGTGGTATTTCATGTTCTTAAACGTACCGTTCCGGATAATCAGAAACCCGAAAGTCTGACAACCAGTCTTACCAAGGGGTATTCGTGTTGCCCAGTAGCTGGGTTGTGGAGGTCAGATAGGCAGTCGCTCCATGTAAAATACTGGTATTCAGCTGCATGAGCTGCATCCGGTTAGGCATGAAGCCAACCCCAACATAGATCGCATAAGGCTATGCAGATATGATATTTTGGAGGTTAGAAAACACAATTATTACAGCCGTCTGTCTGTACAGTGCCTAGTAATGATAATGACCAGTATTATTCCTCGTCTATTCCATACTCTAAAGTTGCCAGTTTTGCATGTAGGCGAGCCGAGAAAATTACCTATTAGTATTTCAGGCGATCGGGTTAGGACAAGACTTTCTCCGGTTACATTTCGCCGTTGGTATTTGTGCTATGGGAATGGCTACGCCCTTAGGTTAAACGATGCTGAGCCTCGTTTAGATTTAGATATACATCAAATAGGAATACTGGCTCCAACTTTTGAAAGGACTGTTATATGGCTGTAGATTTTTAGATATACTTAACTATCTTGAAACAATTATGAAAACCAGTTTTTATGGGTTAAACGTTATCGTCTGAAAGCAGCTTCTAAATCTAGACACTAAAATTAAATCTTCCATGAGTTAATTGCAATCTCTTGCTTCGTTGAACATTTTAAGTGTTCACGTTATGATGTTCGGAAAGAAGTGGCTGTGTTCATTTGTAAATGAGATTGGCATAAAACAAAGACCATTGATATGCAGCAAAGCGATGTATTTGAATATAGAAACACTTTCCCAAAACACACCGCTACCTATTGATGCTGGAACACTCCCAAACATTTAGTGCAGATAGCTAGCCAGTAAATATAAATGCATTTATCCATTGCCCTCCGCCCGGCGGCTCGAGCTTGGCGTTAACCCGCAACATCCAGGCCGTAAGCCCGCCTGATAGCAATCAGCGAGATTATGCCCCCATCGCACTACACACAAGTGCATCGTCTACCTGATATACCGTAAAAGCTGTAGATAAGTGCATCGATTGGTCTTATGCATCGAATCAAATTTCTAAAGCGGCCGTCGCGATTTCTTGGCGGTTATATTATTGTGAATGTTTATTCATCGGGAATAATTTTCAATAACAACTTAACCTCAGTGAAAGTAGCCACACTAACATCATTGTTTAAAGTTAAACTTTAAATAATACTTTTATCTAGCACACATTCGTGGTGATTGAAAAGAAATGAGCACTGCCATCGATTACTGAGTGGGTCAAACTCCTCGGAAACAGTGATCAAAACACTCTTTTTACGGTTTCCTCAAATACAAAATCTATTAGCGAAACTAATTTGTCTGCTTGACCGCGCCGCAAGTAAAATTATTGAATGATTTGAAGTTATTCCAAAATGCAATTTAGAATTTTATGGGCATCTTTAGATAGCTGTCTAATGGATACGCTGTCTGCCTTGTTATGTAAAATGGTAAAAGAACTCGTGCCGTACATCGCGTGAACGTTTGTATCAACAAATGAAGCGACTCGACGGCGCAAAAAGCCTCTAACGTGATAAGCAAGAATTAAATGAATGTTCATTACTTGGCATTGCCTTACTTGCGTACGAGGTGGATTATTGCTGTGTTGGCATGTTATTACAACTTCGAGATAATGACAGAATAACAAACGGAATGCCATGTAATGACAAGAATAACGAACCGATTTAAATCACAGGTCACAGTCGTCTTGTTAGTGCGGAAGATTGTAGATATTTACTCCTATACTATAGAGCTCGTTTAGGTGGAAATTATATGGCGCGTTACTTTGTAATACAACGCAAACTTTAATGGACGCCGTCTGATCACTTACAACGTGCTTAATTGATACATTATTACGATAGTTGCTTACCTTGTACACATAATGAAGTGTTTTCTATTTAAAACCCAACTTGTGTTTCGATGATGCATCCTCCTATATTCAGAGACAATACCAATGCAGGCGCACAATCCTTGAAACTGACAAATAAGTCTGTTGTTGCATTCAAAAGGCTAAAACGTTTTATTTGTTACAGGGTCTTGAAATCGTGAATCCTCAAGCGGCAGAAACACGCATCAACGAAGCTAATGCCAAATACTTTTCGAACACGTCTGGATTCCTGTCTGTGGGCAAGAACATAGTATAAAAGCCGTTTCTAACTCCGGGTGTTAAATTAGAAGCTTTGTGAATAAATACCTGAGAACAAACTCCGTTTTATTATATCTAGAAGCATCTATGTACCTACTTATACCCAGTCTAGCGCTAAGTTGGCCAAGAAGAACGTGAGCGTATCCATACGAGCGATTTCACCCAGGCTCGTGTTTCGAATTTACTCCGTCGTTGCATTGTCAAATAGAAATGATCCAACGCTTAAATGGACATTTGAATACAACATATTTTGCAAGCAGACGCAAGTGTTTATAAATTTTAATTACAATTAACAATCCATTGCCAAGTCAATGACAGAAAGTTTGTTGCAAGTGTTGAAGAAATCGTGTGGGTACTGTAAGTACTTTTAGTGTAGCATGGTGGAGACGTCGAATTTCGAACGACAATTGAGACAGTGATCAATTTATTTTAACACTGCACGTTCCGAGCGGTTCTGTATGAATCTACCCGTAAAAACTTAAGTGAAATGAGCCAGAGACCTCCCTAGGATAGAGTGAGAGTTGTGGTCGCTCTAGGAACCAGGTAGCCAGAGGAGCCAAGATGACATATGAACAAAAGTGTTTCAAGCGATAAATACAGTGCGAAAGCTTCCAATATTGCGCCTTGATTAAGGGCTAGGGCCGGTGAAATGAGCAGTGAAGTGAGCTATCAGTGACTAACTTCAGCTGGGCGAAACTGCCATCTCACGTCGGCAAGTTTCACAGGAAGATTTTAATAGAATGGCACTATTGTTTGAATATAGATTACCTTCAAATAACACCTACACATGTCGCTTACGCTCTTTTAAAGGATAGTTTGCATTGGTCGTATAACTGTCATGTCCAAAAAGATATAAGTGTTTTTAGGTCGCAGGTTTTAGTTGCACGTTTTTGCGGTCCTCAAAACGTGCCATGTTAGTCTGACCTACAGAGGTACTGGTTTTAACTATTGTATTGGTTCCATCTTTTGTTAGGTTCGGAGGTAAGTGTTATAGTGAAATCCAAGACCTTGGGCATCCTATATATACGAACGTTAAGATCGATGGAAACATGTAAACATCTTCGATAGGCCCCAAGGCCACAATCTTCTATTGCATAATGTAATCTTCCATAGGTTTATCAGAATGTTCACACTTTACAGGTACACGTACCAATATAAACAAATAACGAGCATGCTGCAGCTATATCCACCGTCCGCCATTACTGGCATTGATAAATTTGACCTACAATCAATCAGCAAAGGTCTACCTTTCACAAACGCTGTGTTTATCACAGATTAACATCGTTCTGTGTCGTTAATACTGTGGAGTCACGAAGGAAAATCCTCGGTAGAAAGATCATAGTTGGTCGTAAACTGTTTTATCTAACACAATTACGAGTTCGTTATTAGGAATCTTTATCGCTCGGTGTTTCAGTGATCAGTTTTCACGAACCATGGAGTGTTCAATTATATTAGACGGTTATAATACTAGTCTGTTACTGTCCCACTGTAGGGCAAAGGCCGTTCCCCTACAGAGAAGGCATGAACTTATTAATAACCACGTCAGGTTCAGGTTTCAGCACAAAGTTTCTTCACCAATACTTGATGATGACCGTGATTTTGAAAAAAAGTACCTACGTATGAATTTAAAAAGTCGCATCTACTTACCCAGATTTCAACCCACCCTCGTGCATAAGAGGCGAGGCCTTTTTCCACTGGGCCATCATGGCACCATCATTTATACGGTAATTCGGTTTTATCGATACCTCTCTTGAAATCTTGAAATTTGAAATCAAATCTAAAATCGTTTATCGCAAACAGCTGTCGTTAGAAATATCATTCGTTTCTCAAACTTTTATAATAGTACTAGCGGACCGAACAGACGTTGTCCTGCCCGTACAGCGCCACCTACTGGGTCCAATTGTAAATCTAAACCATTCTCGAATCTCCACGAACACACACAAAAAATTTCATCAAAATTGGTCCAGTCGTTTAGGAGGAGTTCAGTCACATACACACGCACACAAGAAATATATATATTAAGATTTAACATGGAGTGACCGCCTATCTAACATCCACAACCCAGTTACTGGGTAACATGATTGGTAAGACTGGTTGTGAGACTTTGTTTCAATCCAGAAAATCCTGCAGAAACTAATCATATTTTTTGCCTATAATAGTTAGCCTTATACAGAATGAACTTACATACAAACAACAACACGCCTGTATCTTTTCAATTCCACGAAGGGTGAAGTTCCCAAATTTCGCCACTTATGCTTACTATGTCTTATGCTTACTTATGTCCTATGTAAGAGGGGACGAGTCTTTTGCAACTACCAGACACACTCCGTCCAGACTCTAACAACGAAATGAACATGGAACCGTTTACACTGAAGTCGCAAGATCTAATAATTAATTATCTAACGTAACGCTAATCACACATCGAATGGACATGTGTTTGTGATTAGCAATAAATTATGAAGAATATTCACAGAAAGGTCCGTTCTACTTCTGTCACTTCCTTGTATTTCAGTTTTGATTACGCAAGTTGAGATGCACTGACCGCCTGTGTTACTAAACAGATTGGCACACGGACTTAAGTATCCACATTCCATACATTTTAATACTTATGACGAGTAGTATAATGTTCTTTATCGTTATAATAAATATTTTTAACACATGTGTGCAAAATGGTTGGTTTCTTAATGAGTGAGTCGTTATGTTGGGCTTGGGTTTGATTTATGTATCTAGAGGATGCGAAATGTCTTCATAAACAACCTAACATTCAAAGTAGATAAGTTAATTGGGTAAAAGTGCAGAACAGATGCCATTTTTGCTGAAGTAGTCTCGTTTTTCTAGTGGTAGCAAGCGCTACTGCTGAGCATGAGGTTCTGGGTTCGATTCCCAAGTCGGCCAAAGAGTTAATGGGATTTGCCATCGGGAGTTTATTAATAGCAGCCCGGAGTCTGATGCCCGGGCAGCGGCAATAGTTTCACCCCCTGAGACTTAAACGTAACTGGAGAACTGTGGGTGTACCAATATAAGTGGTGAAGGGTGGGCGTTTTGGGGGACTGTCTTATGTAAACGTTTTGACGTTCAAAAAGTGCTGATTATCAGCCTAATTTAAACAAAATGAATTTTGTTTTTGAAAAGATACCTATACTTCTCCGTAACGCTTCGAGAAATAAAGGCGTGATTTTAAGTAGCTTTCGGAGAATTTAAGCCAGCGCTTGGAAAGCCACACTAGTTAATCTACTACTAAAACATGGCTTAATTATTTGCTTGTCATTCTTTTGAACGAGTAATTAAAATGAAACGAGTAGGTACAGGTGGCGGACTTTAACGGTACTAAGTAATATAACCATTACAATAAAACGGCAACAATCATAAAATAATCATAACTTTACGTGAACTTGAAAATCCAGTGATATTGCATTTCAACTTATAACTAATCCGGTGAAATGTGAAGATAAAACTTGAATGTAGTAAACAGTAAAATGAGCACGATATGGAAGCAGAATGTAGGTAGGAATAATTATTATCTGTGTATGAATGTGGGAGTTAATCAATTTCGCGCGTATTCAGCTCCTGCTGCCTAGTTACATCTATCAATTGGCCAGTAGAAAGCGTGCATGCGATATCGATATACCTACATATCTTATTGAATGAGCCATTACTTTAACATTGATTTTATGTTGTTTGGTTATTTTACAGTTGTTGTTTGTTGGTCCTACGTGTAGGTACTTATTTACATCAGTATCGGGCAGTGCCTGAGACGTCGCCTACAGGCCATTTTATCGGAGTCATATAGTCAATTGTTTCATGGTATGGGCACTGGCTCCTATCTACCGGCCATTTTTCCGGCCATTTTTTTCGTAGCTCGGCCAGGACTGGACTGCTTCGTTGATCTAGTGGTCCCAAGCGCAACTGCTAAGCGTCAGGTCCTGGGTTCGATTCCCAAGGTCGGGTCAAATGTAATTGATTTTTTACATAACAATTTTCTCAGCAGGCCGGAGTCTGGACAGTGCCCGGTGGATGGCAATAGGCTCGCCCCTATTGCATGGGCTTTAAACATAGCTCGCGAAATGTTTTGGCCTTTATTCAGGTTATGGACAGTATTCTTTTCTTTAAGCCATTCACAAAAAGAAGCTTTTTTTATTTTGAATGCTTGCTACATAAATTATTTTCACGTTTGTCTGTCATCTGTAGTTACCTACTGGACAAGCAGGTTCGAAAATCGAATGCTTTTTTTGTAATCTGGTTTTTTGGTAGTTTTTAATGGGATTCCGGATTTGTTAATAACGGAAGGGAAATCTCCCAACTGGTTTTTTATCTTGTAACATCTTCCTTAATGTTTGTCTATCAATAATGTTTTATGTACCGCACCTTATTTCCTTATAGGTAAGTGCTCCTGGGATATAGGAGCACTTACCTATAAGGAAATAAGGTATGAGCAAGTGAATGAGTGGAGTAGGTACTTACCTACCTAAGTACAAGAGAGTGCAGTATGTAAGTACCTATGTATTTAAAACTAGTCCGTCGTCTAGTTCATTGTTTTGCAGTGTTACTGCAGTTCAAGGACGCCCTGTTACGTTACTATTTACTTCGTTACGAATGCAAGGATTATTATGTATGTAGGTTAAGTTTTTATTGGCTTCGTTTTTTTTTCCGCGTGTGTTGTAGAGCGTAGGCTGTGGTGCGGAATAGTAACTGGCTGTTAATGTTTTGTGCTTCTGTATTTTGTCTTCCACCTCCTAAATTAAATGGGACCATTTTGTTCGATTTTCTTCTGGTGCTGAGGGGCTAGTGGCTAAATAAAAGCAGCCACACGGGTCGATCGAAGGTTAAGCTACGCTTGCCGAGGTCGGTCCGGGTGATTCATTACATACCGATACTTCTCAGTGCAACGGGAAGCACGTTGAGGAGTTTTGACTCGGCTGTCATATGTAGATATTTGACATTCTTTACAGAAGCCTAAAAGTCAACGACCAGTCGTATCAAAGAGTATCGTATTACCCAGTAGGTTATGGGGGTCAGATAGGGAGTAATTCCCTGTAAAATATTCGGACTCAGCTGCTTCCTGTTAGACTGGAAGCCGACCCCAACATAACAATGCAAATGTAAATGAATTGATGATGATGATGATGATGTAATGAAATTATATTTATTTCAAGAAATAGATTTTTTAACACTTTTTCATGTCGCAAAATGGAATAAATAAATAAGAATTAGATTAGCACTCGCCTTCCTCAATGGAAATGCATTACAATTGTCAGTTCATGTCAGATCGCTTCTTATGGAAACCCCAAAAAAGCTCAATACAATTTTGTGTACTTGTATAATAAATAACACTCATTCGTAATCATATAATAAATCATATAAGTAATTAATTATGTCGGCCTGTACGTTCTTATTTCAGAAAACAGGTATCACGGCTTCAATCAATCAAACTTTGTGACATAACCTTGCAATGCAACCGGCTCATATAGGTTTTAACCACAGTCTTAAATAACGGACATGAAAGCCTAGATTTGTTCAATCAAGAACTTTAGTTTCGCAACGTAATTACTGTGTTAAGTGCAGAAAACTGATAGTTTTTGTAATTATGAATCTTCCTGTTTCTATCATTGACCTCGATCTGGGGTATGGAGGATGTTGATTCAAGATTTATGCCCGAGATTTGATTCAGAGCTTTTAAATTCCTTCTTCGAATAGAAAATCCAATATGGCTGACTGGGTTAGGTTTCTGAAATAATCAGATTTGTACCCTAACAATATTGCTCTCTTGATCTAGCAACTTTCATTCGATTCTAATACGGCATTTCAAATACTTGATGTAATAGGGAAAGAAAATAAATAACTTGTATTTACGGTATTATTCTAGAACGAAAATTGTCGCGAAATCAATGTGAAAAATTGTTAAGCGCGCCTTAACTGATGTGATTGATTGAATGAATTATCAACGGCCAATTGCATCACTTGACTTGCGTTTGATTTGAAACGCGTCGATAATTTCGTTCCAGAAATGTGATCCTAGCTTAATCTATTGTGAAAACCTAAGCCGTTTCGGTTTATGTTGCTTTGGATACCTTGCTACATAATTATATCAGATGATATGATATAAGTTGCCTCACTGGTTGACATCTGCCATCATAATCTGTCGAGAGCATGATAGGGCTTTCAAAAATAAATAATAATAATAAATAAATAAATAATGCTGGGCAATCCACACAGCATCATCTAGCCCCAAGCTAAGCAGTGCTTGTGTTACGGGTACCAGATGACTAATACAATACATTACATAGTTAGATATTTTTTTATATACAAAAGAGGGTATCTTGTATAAAAAATACTTATTGGCAGATAGACCATATGGTCTTTATGCGTATATACGCACGGTCGTTTATCTAACTCGACGTTTTTGACATTGCACTATAAGCTTCAACGCACGGTTTATCATATAGAGTTAAAAATCTAGTGCGTGTTTTGCTGACACCGCGTTAGTAAAGCGCCCGTGCGTACGGGAGCAGCATCTAATCTAGACTATCTATCTCTATCTAGGCTATATCTATCTCTATCTAGCTAGGTAATGAACTAGCGACCTAATTTTCATGTCTTGATATTTGTTCGTCATCATTCTTCATTATCTTCTTTGTTTGCTAATGTCAAACTTCAGATTACTGGCCTAAATGCCAAAGTAGAATGAGCTGATCTAGGTCCTATTAGCTCAGAGTGCGGCCGTCTGAATTGGAGTACTAAACTTAGCGAAGTTCTATCCAAATTACTACCAAGGAAGTTAGTCCTTTAGGTAGGAACATTTGGAACTGCAAGTAGTCTATTTTAAACTTTTTGTTGATGCAGTGCAAGTCAAGATGTCAGATGAAACTAACCCAAAATTATTGTGTGACCCCAATAAAATTGGATCAAAATAAGACCTAATATAAGCAAGATTAAATATCATGCCTATAATTCTCGAAGAGTTAGGCAGAGGTACTTAACTAAAGTATATACATCCAGATTTTGCCGTAATAGGGGCGAGCCTATTGCCACCAACCGGGCACATATACAGGCCCCGGGCTGCTACTGAGAAATTCCAGATAGAAAAACCTAATAACGCACTGGCCGACCCGGGAATCGCACCCAGGACCTCATGTCCAGCACCTCCTCAGTACCGCTTGCGACCACTAAACCAACGAGGCAGACCAAAAACAACAACAAATAACGTTTCATAACTACCTACATCTGAACGGGAATTCTTAATAACCGTAGTTTACAGTTTTTAAACAGAACACGACGTGTCGAGCGAAGTATTCCAGGCATTCGGCCATGAGCCCGTGATCGATTTAAATAAACCCTACGCATGCTTGTTAAATTATAACAACAGCTACAATATATACCTACCTGAAATGGGCAGACCCTAAAAAGGAAGTATACTATGGAACTATAAAATTAACTTTTTTATAAGTTAAGTGTCTAGGTAATTGAGTCATTGTAAATGTACTTAAGTATACACATTTTTGTTTTTTTTTTTTTTTTTTTTTTAAACGTTGCCCCACACTAGGAATTTCTCCTGTGTCGTGGGTGCGTTTACAAACATTCAAAGTCACATACACAAACAGCCAGACCCGGAACAACTACCTGTCGGCCAAACAAATATTTGTTCCGTGCGGGAATCGAACCCACGACACGCAGCGCAGCAGTCAATCACTTAGCCACTGCGCCAACCGTGCCGTCAATTTTACTTTGTAAGTACGCCATAATCTATTGCATTGCCTAAAACAAAACACCTTACACTACAGATTCAATTTGATACTCATGTATATAAAAAAAAAAAATTTACATTACAACGTTCTGAAACTCTAGTGTGTTATACTCGTAACAATGAGTGAGTGTATGAGGTAGGTACTAATGAGTTAGATACTACTGTCGAAATTCAAAATGTCTCATAAACTCATAGTACACCTCTACGTTTGTCTTTATGTTCGTCAAATACTCTCACTTACCGCTTTCTGCTTTAATAATTATAACACGACGCATGTGCTTGGCAATTAATGCCAATTTTATGCCAAAAAGAATTAAGTTAGCATTAAATTGTAGTAAGTATCATTTTAATGAATGAAGTTTCTATTTGCCCAAGTGTCTTTATTTGAATCTATGATTTCATGAACACGACACACTTCTTATGTTAAAGTTATTATAAAAAATTTTATAGCCGGAAAATGAGAGTAAATTCCAAATTGAAAATCGTAACGTACTTTCGTTCGTGCCTCACACGCTATTAAAGTTGTTTTGATAAAATTACGAGATCGACAAAACTTTTACCGAAATAAGGTTGTTTTCGATTTCTTTGGCATTTTGCCCTTATGCAAGAAGTCGGTCACAGAGGAAGTATTTACACCCAAATAGGGTTAAGACGTCTGTAAAAGTTGCCTTTGTCTTACGTATTCAGGACATATTTACACCGTATTTACTACCACAATCACCATATAAATAAATACCTCCCTGCACTGTGTGAATGTATAAAAAATCTAACAGTCTGTTTGGAAAATGTTTATGTATGACAATAAAATTCCCATAACATCGACAATACACTGTCAAAATATTTATGATACCACGAAGACTCATGGCTTGCACTTGAAAGTGCGTGGGCTTGCATAAGGACGAACGCCAGTAACGGCCATTCGACGTGCCTCGAATGTATTTCCAAAGCAAATATTCAACATTTACATATGCAAATCAAAAAGGTTTTACTTCGACAAGTTTTGCAACACCTTCGTCTATTATCTCTTGAGTTCCAAACTGAGATCTGGTTTAACTTATCTGGCGGTCGCCTATTGTGCGACAACGGATCGCCGGTGCAGCGTTACGTGATGTCGTGTAGATAAGATACACCTAACAAGAAAAGAACGTTAACGGTTCATTGAAATCGAAAGAGTGTACCCACGGGCTGAGTGAACGCCTGTACCTCGGCCCGAGAACAGGTTCCGAGTGGCGAGCGAGCAGCGAGTCAGCGACACATCCCGAGTGGTCCGCGAGGTTACCGCGCAGTGCTCCGCCGGCCGCTTATCTACGTGCGCGTGCACATCCGATACCTACCGAACGACCGCGGGAAACAACCGCCGCGAACTTTACACCATAGCCGCTACAGATAACGTTTATTATAACTAAACGATACTAACTGTGCTTTTATAATAAAATCAAAACTTACAAGGATATTATGAAAACTTGATTCGGATGGTGTTTGAAGTGTTTGTGCAACCGGCATTTGAATAGCCGTTTGATAGTATGTTGCGGAGTGGACTGGCTTGATTAAGTGGGTGTAGCCATGGCGAGCTTCGAGGACCTTGCCTTCGACTGGGCGTCGCTTTGTCAGGATTGCCCGGAATGCTGGACGGAATCAGGTAAATGAACCTTTAAGTCAACCGTCCCAAATTCCTCTCTAACTTTTTTTACTCATGTTTAGGTACAATTCGTTTGCAGTTAGTTTGATATATGTACAAAATTTCCAGTAACTGTAGAATTTTGGTAACTAAGTAGTGTGAAACAGTTCGCTAATTTTTGAGTGGACTACCCTCATTTACTGAATTGTACCATGCCTAATTGGCGCTCCAAATTTAAAAAAAATTGTGGCCGTATTAGTAATACGGAGCTATTTATTTCGAGTGAAGGTAATCTACCTTGGTTAATATATTGGGCAAAGTCGAATTATAAATGAACGCGAATTAATCATATAGGTATGTACACAAGCGGTTTAATTTATGCCCGGGCCAAGAGGGCAACCCAAAGGTACAAGAAAAAATAAATTGTCACACTGTCTTCCAAATGACAATGCGCTTTACAAAATTTCGAATGTTTATAATCTACATCTTGCACCACGGGTACTTATTTTATAATTCATCCAAGGTCATTCACCTACATAATACTTTATCAATAAAAACTAAGTTATTAAAATAAGTTTTGGTTTGTTTTTTTTCACATGAAATAATAAACAATTGAATAATAATAATTAGAGACTCCAAATTCAAAATGAACCAATAAAGCCGATAAGGCTAGTGTTAAAATGAGGGTAGAACAGTAAAAGAATAACATAAAATGGCGACTACTGCACGTTAATGTCAGTCTGCATGAAAAAGATAACTGCGTGCATTCTCCGTGCTAATGTAATAATGACTTATTTTGTCAAATTATGTGTGTCGTTTTTGTCATGAACAGTTGTGAACAGTAATTGGTCTACACTTTCAAATACTGGAAACTATGAACGAGATTGTATGAATTCTGATAATTAGTATTTAGTATTCGTGGACGAAGTTAGTAAGACACACGATCCTTTTGCTTGTATCGCAATAATCTGTAATGTGAGGATATCCATACTAATATAATAAATCTGAAGAGTTAAAAAAAAATATTTTTGGATTTGATTAATTTTAAATTTTATTTGAAACATTACGCTACGAGTTAAAACCACAGGGCATAGCTAGTTAATCTAATCGTAGCTAGTAAGTATAATCAGAAGGGTATATCTATCAGAATTTGCAGGGATGAAAGCTTAGTACATACGTATATCCATCAATCGTTTTTACAGAAGAAATATATAAAACAGCTAACAATCCAGAAATAAGACATCAACGCAGTGCAAGATCTTATCTAAAGAAAATCTCAGTTAACAAACATGCATGAATGAAAATGTGATGAAAAGATTTATGCGTGATTATTATAAGCCTATCATATTATCTTTTAATTTAATGGCAATTTTTAATTATTGCACGTACGCAGAACGGTTATCTTTACTTACTGGATTAATAAATCATGCTTAATTTGCATACTGCTGAGTGGATAAATCAAACGATTAAGTTCTCCATAATCCGCTACCACCATCTGGATATACACTGTATATATACATATATCGCTGAATATTAAGAGCAAAATTCATAATAAGGACGCAGTTGTGTTTTAGAGGCATGACGAGGGTGTAAAGGTCCTTATCCTCCATTGAAAACCTGCGACCAGACAGGTGTTGTGTTTGATGGGATATTGCCAGACGGTTGATGCCGGGTTCTTGTAATCGTGCGGATAGGTTTAATATCGCGACCCATGATGTGCCAGTTTAGTCCATATTTGGCGTTGTCGGTACAGTTTTTTGTTTAAATCTGTCCCTGTCTATTCAATTTTAATTCCGTCCGTCTTGCGTGACCACTGAAAATCAGCGCTGTGATGTGTGCATCCCTTGGCATGGCATAATGCTGAGTACCAGAGCAACTCGACGACTCGAATTTCGACGACACGGTTGGCGCAGTGGCTGAGCGATAGGCTGCTGCGCTGCGTGTCGCGGGTTCGATCCCCGCACGGACCAAATATTTGTATGGCCTACAGGTAGATGTTCCGGGTCTGGCTGTTTGTGTATGTGATTTTAAATTTTTGTAAACGCACCCACGATACAGGAGAAATTCCTAGTGTGGGGCAACGTTTAAAAAAAAAAAAAAAAACTGCCGATATTGTCCATGTCATATCTTCATATAGTTTTAATTTGGTCTTCACTAACATTATTTGAACAACATTTCTACTAATACTATCATTAGATTTTTCTATTACTCAGTGTATCTTTTGTATGCACGTCTGCTGCGGCAGATTTTTTTCTTCTTCCTTTCTTTCAAAATGAGAGAATATTCGTATTAATGTAGCTGCAGGCTATAACCCACCTTATAATTCAGTGGTTTTAAATTACACGACATGGACCAACCTATTCCCAGTCCACAACTCATTATTTCCTACCATTATTTATTGGTTGCACGTACTAAGGTGTGGTTATCTTACTCGTTCTAAATAAAACATGTCGGAGCGTTGGTTGTGCTGAGCTCAGACGATTCGCTCTTCGCCGTTAACACTTTCGTGAAAAAGAAACGTGTGATAATGGTACGTCGACCTTGGTAACGTGTTGCGTCTCACGTGTGTTAAGTGTTGCACTGGTCACGCTTTCCGACATTTCTGTCTCATCATTTTTGAGAATTGTATTATTTTTTGACGTCCATTTGTTTTGGTCTGTGTTGTTTTGCATTTGGAACTTGCTTTTGCCCGGCTTCGCTCGTGTTCATTTAGAATTTGGCAATCTATTCAGGTTGTATTCTGCTTGTTATTAAAAAACCTTTTAACACAGTACTAAAGTTGTTATAATAGTAATATCATGATTCGAAACACACTTGACCCGATATGTTATCATAAGAACGTTATTGTTGTTATCCTTGGAAACAGTACTTTTTTGGGATGAAAGTCCTATGTCCGTTTTGTACACCTGACAGCGTGTCTGCATTACAGGATGATCGGTTCGGAACAAACTTGCTTTCGCATTTATAATATTAAGTAAGGATAAAAATAAATAATGCTGGACAATCCACACAGCATCATCTAGCCCCAAGCTAAGCAGAGCTTGTGTTATGGGTACTAGATGACTGATATACTTAATACAATACATTACATAGATAGATATTTTTATTATACATATGCAAATACCCAGAACACCCGGAACAAATCTTTGTAGATCGTACAAACATTTGTCCCAAGGCGGGAATCGAACCCGCAACCTATTGCGTTGTAGTCGGACCTTCGCCGAAAAAACCTTCTAAAAGAATAGTATTACTTAGTATTACTTCTATTAGTAATTTTCTCATGGGAACTCCAATCTTTTTTTTTTTTTTAAACGCACCCACGATACAGGAGAAATTCCTAGTGTGGGGCACTAGGAATTTCTCCTGTATCGTGGGTGCGTTTACAAACATTTAAACTCACAAACACAAACAGCCAGAACAACTACCTGTAGGTCATACAAATATTTGTTCCGTGCGGGGATCGAACCCACAACACGCGGCGCAGCAGCCGATGGCTCAACCACTGCGCCAACCGTGTCGTCGAATCTATGAGGGTTATCTTTGTATTTTGCCGAGGTGAAAATGTAACAGTTACCAACCCGCTTAATGTAATATCATATCTAAAAACGCAGATCGTGTACTATGATCATGGCCAAATATCCAAGAGATCCAAATAAATTGGATGTTTTTCTTATATTTTATAGCCGAAAAACTAGTCTGATGTTAGCTTGGATACACATTTAATTAAAACTTGACATCACCCCTGTATGCCCGAAGGCTTAGGCAGAGTTGTAGCTATAGTTACTCCTATATTTCGCTATAATAAACTCTCATGTAATAGGGTCAAGCCTTTTGCCAGTTAACGTCGAAATTAGTATGCAGGTCTGGCTAGTTGTACCTACATACCCACCAGGTTCTCAAAACTCGACTGTGGGAAGAGTATACTGAGTAACTGTTATGCTTGTAGAAAGGTTGTGGGTTGGTAACATGGACAACCTGTCTCACCATAGTGCAAGATTGTTAACTTTTAACCTATCATATTTATGGCTAACGTAAGACTGGCTTGAAACTAATTGAAACTCTGACCAATCAGTGAGAATCAATCTTTGAGGTTTACTTTTCTTTTCAACAAGATGGAAATGTTGCCATGTTCTAAACGTATAATTTTGAAAATGACTTTGTTAAATGTGTGTTAAGGAGGTTAGGATGTACTTGATCTAGATTATTTCTTTTGGAAATGTCAATGAAATAAAAATTATTAAATGTGACCAACGTTAAGTAAGTTTCCGTTGTGCTTGTGTTAAGTTTTGTAATGTTGCAAGTAACATGAATTTTGCATCTATTACCAAATGAGTGGACTGTTTAACATGTTACGATTCAGAAATGCTTATTACACGTGGTGGTAATTTAGATGAGAATTTCATACCGACGACGAATTACCAGTCTCTTTTATCTAACAAATTTGCAACTTTATGGGAGACAAAAAAATGTTTCATTTTTTCTTTTATCAATTGGAAGTATACCGTGCCGTATGAGTGTTTTATGGGTTAAATAGTTAAAAGCTACTTAGGAGGTATTGGTACTTGACCATCGATACGTGGCTAAGACCATGGTTCACAAATCAAGCCGCTAAGCTTAAGCTAGTAATTACTAGCGAGAGTGAAAAGTCTGGACTACATTCCACAGTTTTCTCACCGGTTTTCAAGACCGACCTTGGACTGATGAACTTTTGTTTATCTTGAAAAATGTAGAGTCAAAGATCAACTAAAATAAATGATATCGATATGTTGCTAGTTGCTACTCAGACAATGTTGAATGGTCTGTGGAGACTCTATGATAAAACTATATTTTGCTAATTATTTCTGTATGTTATCAATATTTATTTATATGAATAACGGTTCGTTTTCAAATCTATACTATCTGCACTATTATTATGAATGTAATGGTATATAATATAATAATCAAATTCTATACTAAGAGGTAAAGTTTGAAAGTTTGGATGCAGGAGGTAATCTCCGAAACTACTCATCCGTTTTCAATAGTGAAAAGCAACATTATTGACGAGGGCTATGATATGTTTGATTAATTGTTAAAGCATACAATTCCAAGCTTACGATGTCGCCGACAGGAACTAGTTATTTATAATATAACATATTGTTGTATGGCCTACAGGTAGTTATTTCGGGTCTGGCTGTTTGTGTATGAGGCTTTAAATGATTATAAACGCACCCACGACACAGGAGAAATTCCTAGTGTGGGGCAATGTTTTTTTTTTTTAAAGCAAAGAAAAAAAGGAATATTCCTAATTCAAATTATGTTTCAGATATGAATGGCTTTTCTTACTCCTCGGTCATGTCTTATGTTTTGATTATACTTCTAAAGTTTTTAATTAAAATCCAAGTATCATTCGTGTACCTCAGAAGCCTCCATAAAGCAGGGGTAGAAAGTTAAGGTCGGGTTGCTATTTCCGCTATTCAGTTACAATGTAAGCGAATTCAATCAAGACAGCTGCGTATGTTACGGACACAGTCATTGATTTGTTACCATTACTTCTGGGTCTACGTTACTTTCCCTTAATGTCTAGATTAGACAGCGATGCATGTGTTTTGACCCAACATTTCTATGAAAATAAGGTTTAAATGTTATAATAATGTAAAAAAAACCGGGGGCGTGGATCAATTTGTTTCTTATTTGTTGTGTGAGATCTGTAAGTTTACCGTGTGCTCACAAATTAAATACATAGGATTGAATTGAATTAATTCTAAAGAATAACTGCATGGATAAAATTACAAATCAAAGGTGTACCTACATATCATAAATTATCTCTCTAGGTTCGAAACACGTAACTGCGAAACACGCTACTGAAAACTCAAAATAACATTATACAATCAAGTATCTTTCCATACGGTGGATTTCTATCCAAAGCATTTTCGATCTAGCGTGCAACTCAAAACGTTTTTTGCACCAATTTGCCGCGTAAAAACGTGATTCAAACCTCCATAGTAGACCCGATATATCCCGTCTGTAGATTTGAATTAAGAAAATGTGTGTAAAACAAATGAAATGCAACATGCACTGTCAGTAAGAAAAGTAGAATGTTGAACATAATGGATCGACTACATTTTCTTTTCATACGTGTTGTTTGAAATTAGATTAATGGCTACATCAGTTGAATTGTAACATGGCTATGTTTAGCATATAGATACAGAGCTATGAGCTATCACCACGCACAGCATAGTCCACATTACAAACGTTGCGGAACGCTTTCTTGGAAGATAATATAAAGAAAATCTAATTAATCATTACTAAACGAAGTGAAATTAAAAACTGTTGAACGTACATAAACGGCCGACGGTTTCCATGAGAAAATCATAGGAAAACAAGTTAATTTGATTTTAATGGTGCGATCAATTTAATTAGGGTTGTTGATGCTCAGTTTATCAGGTTGTAAGTGTTACCGGATTATTGCAAACACCTTTAGTTTATAAAAAAATCTCGCAAGATTATAAACATTCGTTAAATTGTGAACTGCATATTTAATTTACTATTATACGCATCAAAACTCACCCTGCTCCACCTTGTGCCTACCGAGGTAACAAACAAAAAATATGTATAGAAGCCTACAGTAGAAGTAAACTGTTCTTATACCTATCTTTGCCTAAGGACCTATACATTTTTAAGGACCCTTTAAGAAATCTTTACGTAATGTACAATTTTAACTATATAAAATGTATATTACGACAAATTTGATTCTTCGATAACAATATTATTGAACACAATGAACACAAAAACGTGATTCTTTGCATATTAACAATTTGTATTAATACAATTTATGTGCGAATTATTAGAATTGTATTATTCTGTGTAATAACTTTGCTCCTTTATGAATATTTGCTTACACTGTACATAGGTACATAGCATGAGAGATTTCGTGATACCCAGAGCAGTTTTTATTACTCAAGAATTTATCATAAACGTGTAAATTTTCTCACAGCGAGTATTTTCCTACAATTATGTACCTACCTGCCGACTTAGTTACCCTAGCTAAGTCTGTTTTGAATACAGACATATTATTACCTGTGTTGGTAATCGTGTATACCTGACTGATAAAAAATATGGTGGAACACGAGGAAGGCAGATAAAGTACAAAGTAATTATCAAGTCGGCTACAAAGATCAAAGTAACATAGTTTGATAAATGGATGGCAGAGAATTTTCTCAATATAGACCTGTGTTTCTAATCCTGTACTAATTGACTTCAGTAATTCTTTATATAAATGGTTGAATCACGTAACAGTTCCATAAAGTCGTTTTTTCTTTAACGTCTTCATCAGAATCTCGCTTGACGCTTACCATATAAGTCAAATCAACTTTGATTTTCCGTCAACAATTTACTACCATTTAGAACTCATTATTAATGAGGCAAGCTTAACGTTATCAATTAAAACGTTTGTGCAATCAGGTGGGAAACTACTTTCTATCTTAGGAAAACATGACATGAGCACAGAAAAGTTAACCAAGTGTCAGTTTTTATTTCTGTTTCGCTAGCGTGATTGGAGCTAGCTTTGCCAAAGTTCCGTCTTCCGGATCGATGTTCTAAAAAGAGAAAGAAGACTGGCTCTTTTCCTGATTGTAATCTCTTCACTTGTTATTCATTCTCTTTGCCGATGATGAAGCTGACGAATATAATTCAATTATCATATCGCAAACAGATCTTCGTTTCGCTCGTTTTCGATCATTCTTACAAAATAATGACAGAGCTCAGTGACTGCTGATGAGATAATTGAAAGGTACGCATTATAATTGCTAGTGATTATTTCACTTTCGATTCACACCCAAAAGGTAGTAATTTATTTGACTAGAACATTGTTCTTACGCCAATCATTGTGGGCGGGAAACGGTTCTTATTTAATTAAATACGACTTTAGTTCACACGGCTGTTTCTGGCATTGACTTAAGACCTTATGTCAGATTAAGTAAGTACTATTACTATTCAGTTACGGAATAGATTCCTAAGGGCATTTTGTGTAGGTTGGCAGTTTAAATTGTAGGTCAAAATCCTACGCCTTTGGTCAACAAATTGATTGTTGAGTCAATGGCAATGTTGTCATTTATAGGCAATTTGCATTGGACAAGATAAAACGGTAGTTTAGTTGATTCATCTGTGTACCTACTTTAGGTGATGTTGGAGTAATTTATGGTATTAAATAAATAATAATTAATAAATAAATAATGCTGGACAATCCACACAGCATCATCTAGTCCCAAGCTAAGCAGAGCTTGTGTTATGGGCACTAGATGACTGATATACTTAATACAATTCATTACATACATAGATATTTTTTATTATAAATAGCAAATACCCAGAACACCCGGAACAAATGTTTGTAGATCGTACAAACATTTGTCCCAAGGCGGGAATCGAACCCGCAACCTCCTGCGTCGCAGGCGGACCTTCGCACGCCGCGCCACATAGGTCGTCTATTAGAGAAATAGATATATAGGTATAGTGGAATCCAAGAAATTCTACGAAGATTTTGTATACGAAGATTCTACGCAGGTATTGTGGATTTCTTGTCTGTTTGCGAGCGACTTCGATATTTACCAAACATTGTGACTTAACCCAAATGCTTTGAATGTTAGTGCAGGTAAATAACACGCACGCGCCGCTATCTTCACAGTACAAGTGATGTGAATGAACTTAGCCATGAAAACTCTTAGGTAACGCATGCTTCATAGTTAAAAACACCTCAAATAAAAGTGTTAATATGACGATAAACAGGTGGAGAAAATATCTTTCACTTCAGTTTTATGTGCAGTGTTTTATTTAAATGCCTGGCACTTTCGCTAACTTTATCACTTACATATAACGATTTTTACGAGACATGCAACTTTTCACAGGACTTTGGAGTCTAAAAGAATGAAGATATTATCAAATAATATGTAAGACCATTCTCTTTCGGTTCCAGTGTGGGCCAGTTCGTTAGTTCTCACGATTGCAAGTGATCGGTGGGCCTGCCATTGACCCAAGAATTAGTGGACCCATAACTTTATATGAGCTTGAGCTCCAATCTAACGATATACATAGGTATGTAGGTGCCAGTGTGTTTCGGAATTTTTAAATTGTTCCAATAACTCGCTCGTAAATACATAAGATACACGCTTCTTGGGCGTGATTCTTTTGTTTGCATTGTTGTCGTCAATTTATTAATAATAGTGAACTGCAAAAACCGATTTAAATACCCAAAACTTGCTCTTGCTTACGTTACAAAAGTCATAAAACCTCGAGACCAATAATTTTGAAGTTATTAATAGTTTTTTATATCTTGAATGTCTTAGATGTTTTATTAGCATGTCTGTCTTTCAATTTCAATAAATAGTTGGTAATATAAATGAAGGTTCTATTTTACAGTGCCAACAGTATCATAGATAGCGGTAACAATAAAATACAATGATTGTTTTATAAGATACCACTGCAATTACTTTATTGATGTCATCTTAATAGTGATACGACGTTACAAACCATTGTTTTTTTTTATAACTGTATAAGAAGCTTTACAAGTAAGTAAGCTACTTATCTACTTATTTCATAGTGTGTGATTGTAGTAAAAAGACCAGTATAAGCTGGCTCCGCATATTATTCAAACTTCGTGCTGCCCTGGGCCAGCTCAAGGTTACTACTATACACTGTTAAACCTTTGACTCGATCTGCAACGACCATTTTCCTCCGTTCTGTGACTTTTCTATACTTAATATTATAAAGAGGTACAATTTGTTTGTATGTAGGGGGTAATCTCCGGAACTGATGATCCAATTCTAAAAATGTTTTCACTGTTATAAAGCTACTTTATTCCTGAGTATTATTATTTTAAAAACTACGCTTTGAAGGAGGTGGACGGGATGTTAGATGAAAAGTACGAAATCCACGCGTACGACGCGAAAGATGTGCAGGTTTGAAATAAACGTCTTGCAATTGATAGTCATTCCAAAAAATAGTTCCAAGTAATTATTCAGTCTACCTACTGTTTCCAAAAAGGGACAAAAACGTCACTGGAATGAATAATTAGCAATTGGACGTGGTCAAACAACCGTTATAATGTAAGTGTATCCGAATTCTTAGCTCATCGCCTCTGTGTATCACTTTTGAATATAAACATTAGCATTTGAATGGCTGTAAATCAATGGAGTTCAATGGTGTCGCCTACTTAAGGGCCTCGGCACAAATTCACCAAGTAACTGACTTGCATGACAACTTATTTGTTAAGTGGAACAAATACTTCAGCTTTAGAAATGTTGTAGTTTAATGGGCACAAAGTTGGAAATAATATGACATTGCTCTGACGAACAACAATGCTGCCAAATGGCTTATTTATACAAATTAGATGGACGGTTCTCACAGGTTGAAAAACTGAGGTTGACGTTACCAAGTTGAAAACTTAGAAGGAGAGACTATTCACAGTATTCACCTTTGTTTCCAAGGTTAACTACGTATCGACAACTCCATAGGTGCGCAACTCCTTTTCATCACATAGCCTATCGTCGCCGTCGTCGGCCTGTTTGCCGCCAAATAAGTAAAGACATAAAAACACTATTAAGTTTTGTACACTTCCTTAAGTAGAAAATTTGTTAACTCAAATGCATTAAGTGATCATCTGACCTTTGTCTTGTAACAAAAGCTTAAGTGTCTACATTTACGATACGTAAAACTAAATACTTACAAACCGCCAACGACTATTTCATAGACGGACATCGTTAATAGAAACACTAAGTATGTTATAAATCGCAATATTAGTTGCAAGACAGATGCTGAAACACATATCGTTGACTATAAAACGCTTAAAGAGATTTCTAACGTCAAAAATACTTTTATATTCATCGCTATCCGAATGAATAATGAAGATTGAAATTATCGTATAAGCGATTATATTTTTTATTATGTGGACCATTGCGATGTAATTTACATGAGATCTCCGTCGGTCATAAATGCAACGCTAATGATTCTTTTTACGATTGTCTTCATTTCTGATATCTTTCAAAGTAATTTCAAGTCAATGCACTCGTTCTTATATTGTTTTTTTTTGTATCAAGCTGTGCCCCTGCTTTCTTTGAAGATATTGCTTTACGTTGACCGAGTTTATTTGTGTTAACTGGATCTATGTAGTTGAAGCAATGTTTTCCAAGTGGTCCACATATGGCATCTTTGCTGAAGTTTGTTTGGTCAAGTTTAACTTCATAGTTATAGTCCTGTTGGTGCTCTGTCTTTTGGTTTTTATGAGTCAGCTCAGTTTTATTATCTAGCACTTTCAGGAACCTATTCTCTTTTAGTTATAGTATCGTTAGCATTTCTTCTCTGTCCCTATTTTCAATATGCACCTACTTAATTGGTAAGTAATATATCATGATCAATACTAATCCCGTTGTAATCTCAACTACAAACATAATGTCTATGAGGTCAATTTTATGTAGATTCTTGTAAAAATATACTTTTTGGATTCTACTTCCGTAGAATTTTCACACTCTGTAATTTAAGTTTGGGTTCAACATAGTTTAAACGATTTGTGACGCTGCACGCAACTGTTTAAAATGGTGGCATTAACCTCAAATACATTCCCCAAAAGTTCTATGCGTTCAGATGTTTTAATAATTTCTTCGTTAGTTTTTGTGTGAGCAGCTGCTAAATTAATATTTTTTAGGTTATGTCGTGACTTTCTTGTTGGAGATGTTGTAAACTATCGATTTCCAATACTGCTGTTAGCTATAGCGTCTTTATTTTTAGTAGGGGATGTGAATTCAACTTAGCATCAACCGAACTCATTATTAGTTCTTCTTTATATATAAATATTAGTCGTATTGCCTACTACTGAATAAGTAACCACAATGTTGGTGTAAGCCATAATATTTAAGAATAAAAAAACAAAAAGTTGATCAGGTCTAGGTTGCTGCCAACATTCAAATAGACAGCATATTATTATAACTGTAATATGAGAGTCAATAAAAATCTGAATATTACAATCTATTTGCTTATGAGTGTCCACGCTTCATCGGTTTTGCTTTTCTCATGTCTGCCTCATTATGCGGAGATAACGTTACATTTGCGGGATTATGTAAGTATTATTACCGTCTTTATTGATAGCTCGACTTATCTACAAATATTCTCATATTAAATATGTCTTACCTAACTTTCGCACGAATTCGGAATTTAAATTGGAACAGGAATCGATAAAATGAACGCATTTAATAATATCCGTTGTTAAAATATGAAGATTTTTATTGGTCACGAACGTCCGATGGCATTTTTTTTAATGAAGGAGAATGTTGGGCATAGTTAGTAATTAGAATTACAATCTCAAGCTAATATATATCCGGAGTTCGTGGTTCAGTGAATGTTTTAATGTTGTCTGAATTAATTGAATAATTCATGAAGTTTCCGTAATGGTGCACTTAGTTTCTTTGCGAGGTTTTGATGTATTTAGAAAATTACTCGAGAAGCCGGATATAAAAGCTAGACCATGAGTTTTTATTACAATTTCTTCACTTATCTGTACACAATGTTGGTGATCACGAACTGTTTGTGTGTTTTGAATGATTTTCATTTTTATTTTTAAGATTTTCTAGAATTAACTAACCGTAGATATTTGTCTAGCTTTCCGTTTAACAGTACGAGTTAGTGAACGTTTATAAATTGTTGCCCTTTGATCCTCATGACCTCAATCGCATCTGAAAGAGGACCACATTGTTTGACCTCGTAATAAAAAAATAATTGCTTACAAATTCAATAGCCTTAGTAAGTTCAATGAGTATTTAATAAGATTTGAATCAAAGACTAACTCATATTACATTTCAACGTTCTTTGATTTGAAAAGTTATTGCCAATTGATCGATTGATTACATAACAGATAATGTTAGGCAATTTATTTAAGTATCAACATTAAGTTTGCTTTCTTTACCTATCTGCCATATCACAAGGGGCCGTCCATTAATCACATGAGGCTCGAAAGAGGGGGAGGGGGTTTGGCAAAAATCACGAAATATCACAAGAGGTGTAGTAAGATATCACGTGTATTTATTTTTTCGCCATAATTTAAGATTTTTGGAAGGTACTAAAAAATACAGTAATAGAAAATACACGTGATTTTGGGTGAGGACCCAAAATCACGTGTATTTTCAGACTACGAGGGGTAGTCTGAAAATACACGTGATTTTGACCCTTCCCGGTGAGGTTTAAGACTACCGGGGGGGTAGTCTTAAACCGCACCGGGAAGGGATATCACGTGTATTTATTTTTTCGCCATAATTTAAGATTTTTGGAAGGTACTAAAAAATACACGTGATTTTGGGTCCTCACCCAAAATCACGTGTATTTTCAGACTACGGGGGGTAGTCTGAAAATACACGTGATTTTGACCCTTCCCGGTGAGGTTTAAGACTACCGGGGGGGTAGTCTTAAACCTCACCGGGAAGGGTTAAAAAAGCTAAAAAAAAACATCATATGATTAATGGACGGCCCCCAAGATGCTCTAAAGGCGGTATATCTTGCTAAATGGCTTTCAAAGTAGAATGCAAACAGTATAGTCACGAATTTACCAATCCACTCGCGAGTTGTGAGGTGTTGTGGGTAAATATATCAAATACGACACATGCCTTACAAAAATGAAGTAAGCTAACCTTTATGTGGATATAAAGATTTCAATATCATTTGTAGGAGATTTTTTATTGAATCTATGTTTTTTTTATGTTTAGCCTGTCATAACGAGTCGTTTATTAATTAATTTATCACCTAAACTTTTTCATTCAGATTTAAATACTCGTCTGACAGAGACTAAGTAGTGGAAGTTGCAACCTTATCGTTTAGGTATATCCAAATTCCACGTGGGTGTGGACTGTGCTACTCATACATGGTCGTAAACACAATAATATTTTGAACTTTATAAAACTAGGAAATACACAATGAATATCTCTTTCCCAAGGCTGTGTCTCAAGATTGAAAGCTGTGTGTGTTGTCATTTCGTAACAGTAGAACAAAACTTCCCATATATTTTTTTCTTTTTCATTTTTTATGGTCTGTCCGTTCAGAATTGATTTAAAATGACTTCTGGATTGCTTCCCTTGATTAAAATAAATGCAGTCACTATAATGAAAGGATGCAGTTAATGGCAACTACTTGCAACGTTCTCATTTACAGCGTTTTTGCTGCATTTTTATTCAATGTAGAATTACTTTGTTTTTCTCATGATGTGTCGTTCTGATTTCAAATCAAGATAACTTATTCAAAGATGTGTTGCTGTGGAATATAATTTTCAATTTTAGAATATGTTAAGGCTAAAATTTTGCCAAATGATAGTACCTACCTACATGGAATATCAAAGAGAATCTTTACAAGCTTCTCAGTTCCACATTCCCTTTACATGGTTCATGAAACAAGAAAGGTCACCTTTCAATGAAACCTGAATAACAATCACACCTTCCACAACCTTCGGGCGTAACAAAAACTAGTAACAATATACCCTCAAAAAAACTTCACACATAAATCTCATCACGCCTGGGTCAACGAATACTTAATGTAACATATCACATATTCACTAAGTATAAATAGATCCTATTGTCTTCAGGCGTGATGCAGTGCCTCACAAAAAAACCTTTCGGTCATTCTTTTGTCTATGTGTTCATTGTTTTAGTTCTCAAATGTCCACTCCCATGAAGTTACGCCAGTTTGCGTAACTTGAACCTTTTTCGCCCTAGACTCGTGAGAGCTCCAGGGTCCATGTGCCGTGAGCCGAGGCCGGGATACTGCGAAACCACTGCGATGTCAATGGCCACGCAATGAGCACTCTAGTCGCCCCTACTATGTGACACCTGTTTGGATCAAGTTTGCTTTCATAATTTCTTTGGACGATAAAATAGTTTTTATTACTTCATCTGTTTTTATTAATCATAAAGTTGACGGCAGTTCTGCGGCCAGACTTATCTGTTCGTGAAATTGTACCATGTCTTTGCGGACTTGGTAAAATAATCGGAATGCTTGTCTCGGATGGAGTAGGTAACCCAAACAGCGTGTATACTACCATGAATACAAATGAGTTAACTGCCAAATTGGGATTTGGGTTAAATCTCTAATCTGGTTAAACACACTTTTTACCCATTTAAGTGTAGCCGTTGGCTATTATGAATGCGATAACATGCCCAAATTGGTTCGGCTATCCGATAGTAGATTTATATATCTTGATTTGCTCATATGACATGACGCATTCACTCGTAAAAGTTGTAATGTAGTTGACTCGTAGTACTAGTGCTAGGGAGACTGGCAGGATGTGGAGTGGTGTATCAAACAGGTCGCAGCACCCGCGCATGTAAGAGACACTTTGCTAATCGCGGACCGCATTCCGCTTTATTGCCGTCCACCTTGCGACTGCGCAACAAATCGACATTTTGTAAATCTGTTATAGTTAGATTAGATATTTTCGTGTCATAGCAGGTGCTCTAGGTTTATAATCAAACCTCAATATAAGGCATGAATTTAGTTTTGGGATTTCTGGTAATGAAACTATTCTTATGGCTATATGACCTACACAATATTTGGGATATGGTCCCTAGCCCAAATATTGTGTAGGTCACATCTAAAGAGGACGTTACTTTTAGAGACATAAACATAGATCAGTAAACAAACTATAAGCAGTTAACTAATATATAGGTATATGCGGTAAACGTGACTTATTGGTGGAAGACAATACACTGCCACTGGTATTATAACTATACTAGAATTTTAATCGTATTCAGCAACTAGCTTGACAGTTGACAGCAAAATAGTGTTACTATGCTAAAACCATATTTTTGGCGTAGTAAACGAATTGGCGAAAAGAACGAATGGTATATGGATATAAATGAATTTGAACAAAAGTCTAAAAATGAGCTGTTTTATTGGAATATTGCAAATAATAATTTTACTCCTCTTTTAATATTATATCTAATACGACAGAATAAAACAGTAATTTATTATTTTACATGGTCAAGCGTAAAAATGTTGTTTTAATCATTATTTCAATTTAAACATGTTCATTCTTTTCGTCACCTCAGTAAATATTTTTGTCAGAAACTGGTATTGCAACAACAGTCAAGTTTCTGAATACGATTAAAAGTACGATAATAACCCTATACGTTCATCAATTGATATTTGCGACTGTAACCAAAATAACAAATAACTAGAAATAGGAAGACTCACGTAATGGTTGAATCCACACTCAACAGTCCACACTCTATGCTCGGCACAACCCGGATCTTCAACCTCATTGCCTAACATATATCACGTTAAACGTTACATCTTCCAGGATCAAAGTTCATCTGTAATTTTATTAGTAGAATCTAATCGTGAAAGATACTTATCGTCGCTTTAATGTGTTGTGGGAAGCTCGGTGAAGTGATCACGACATGTGCCATAAAGTAAGGTAATGTTTTTGGTGAAGAGTTGACGTCTTCTTAGACTTTTGTTTGACATTTCAACCTTTCCTCTTTGATCATTTATTTTATATTTAATAAGGTTTACTTTATTTCAATTAATTGCTAACTCACATTAAATAAATTAAGTTTAAAGAACAATGAACTATCTAACCGTAAATTATAACAAGGTGTCGAAAAATTCATCCTCATCGCTGTCGACTGGTAAAGTACCCAAAAGACTGAAATCAATGCCACGTTGAATGGCAATGCCTAGGCTCTGGCCAAAGTAGAAGTCTTGCGACCCTTGGGTCTCGGTAAGCGTCAACTAAACGTTTTAAATATCTTTAAAAGAAGATGAGCATTTAGTCCCCACGGCCCGCGAGTTTCAACCCCAAACAGCTCGATAATTACCGGCAACGATATCAATGAACCTCAAACGGCATTTCCGCCGTTTGAGGTTCATTGATATCGTTGATCTATTTTTTTCACACCAAAGCCGAAAACATTCTTATTAAATACAAAACAACCTCCTTTCTTCTGTTATGGAACCTAATTTACTTACTTAACCGTTTTCACCTCTATACTTACTGCACGTGTGAAGTTTGTGTTGCTTCTCATGACACTCGAGTGTTTTTATTTCATATGGATTGTATTTGAACTCAAAAATGTATCTTCGATGCTATATCATCATTAGAAGAAAGATGTTTGCCTGCTTCCGTGACATCTGACACCGAATATCACGCTACTGGTTTTCATAGAAGTGTACTGTTCCCACACAGAACGATGTCAACACGAACATGCATTTACTGTTTATCTCAATGTTTGCATGCTAGTCAATAATTAATTAACATACTTACCTAGACATTACTGGTATTCATGCGAATATTATAAAATCAAACTAGTTATACGAATGGTATATTCATTTTGCTGATTCATACACTGTTATCATGCTATTTGCTAAATTGGATCACAATTTAAATAAACCTAGTGTTTGCATACTCAAAGGAGGAGAGTTGGATAAAAATTCTTGTCGATTTGATTCACATTTTAATTCACGTGGCCAAAACACGGTTACCAAACGAAGATAGAAAAAGAAGACTTTTACTACTTCAATATTTACATTTGTTGTTGTTGATCAGCTATGTATGGGAAAGTAAGTAAGTAAAGGGCTAGATCAGAGGGTGATTGCTTTAATGAAAATATCGATTCCATCAAAAATTATCATTATACCTACTACATATTAGATTCGGTTCATCTTGCACAATAGGTTAGTGTCCTTAAAATTCTGATTGGTCCGAAAGTTGGATTACTCAAAAATACTGGACATGTATTTTTTCTTTTCTCACGTAGACCAAAAATGACGACGATATAGTGCGTTGAAATTAAGCGTGACGTCACGCCGTGCTATACTTTTAACGTAAAAGTGACTTCACAAGCCCCTTCTCTTGAACTTTGATGTGCTATATCATAGTCACTTTTTATTAATTTGAGTAAGCAAAAAATACGTGTCCAATATTTTTTGGTGATTTAGTCAGTTAGATTTAACTGACGGACCAAATAGACTTTGTATATTTTTACCTAGGACACATCCCTATTCTCTAAATAAAACTTGCTGTGCAATTTTCTTCTTTGAGGCATTGAAACCGAGTTTAAGGGAGATAGTAATGTATAGTTATGATATTTTTTTGGTTGGCTTTATTATTAAGTTTCAATTGATGTTGCTTTTGCCCTCCAATAGTAATTACGTTATTTTTTATCTTCCATTTTGGTTTCGACTTAGGTTTTAATTTTTTCTTACTCTTCTTTGATTTTACTTTTTCCGGTTTAGGCTTTATAGACGCTTTGGTCTTTGTCGTTGTACTCTTTGGTGATACGTTATTTAATTTTGTTTGTGGCTCTTCTTCTGAGAGTTCCTCTGAACTTGTATCTTCTTCTTCTATCTCTTCGTCAACTGCTTCCTGGGGAAGTATATTACTCTGTTCTTCTTCACTAATTGAGTCTTCTTCACTTGTAGTGCTTATATCATCACCTTCACACACGCCTTTATGCGCTACACTTAAAGTGTCATCTTCGTAAATAGCTGCTTGTAGGTCACATAATGTGTTATACGTTTTTCCATCAGAACCAGCAATGATACGTACTTGCTCGTTTCCACGGGCAGAACACCCTTCCGTGGAAATTTGGAATGAGCACAAGGAGAACCGTAGCTGTTAATTAAAATGATCAACTTTTAAATACATAAACCAATTACGTTATATTATCACTGCCAATGTTTTGCTTGACTAGATTTTAATGATCTACATAAATAAACATAACATCACGCCTGTATTCCTTGAAGTCTAAGGCAGACCACCTCTACCTGTGAACTCTATTACAGGACACCCACATTTCGCCAGTTAAGTTAAAGACTCTTGTAATCGGGGCGAGCCGATTGCCACTAACTGAGCACAAGTCCAGAACCCAGGCTGGTAATCACAAATACAAGCTGGAAAAACCCAATAACACTGCCCGACCCGGGAATTGAACCCAGGACCTCATGCTCAACAGTAGCTCAAACTCACGCTCAACATGTCTATATTCATTAGTATTATAACTAGGTATATGCTTACTTGCAAGAATATTCATCACGACTATCGTGTTTTCGATATTTTTTCTAACATCACTTCTGTGTCCCTAGTTATGACCGATGTTGGAGTAAATCAATCAGAATTTACATCAAGAAAGAAATGATACCTGGTTGTTACATTAAATACACAAAAGTAATCATGTTTGTTTGCGTTTTCTGGTGAAAACTATTATGCTCTTAGTCATGTCATTTATTTCAATTTAACCATTAAAAATCTACTTTTAATGGTCAAAATTAAAAATTAAAATAAAATACGAAAATAACTCTAACTGTCTCTTCCAGAAGGTAGTTTTTGTTTGAGAAGAACGGGCAAGAAACTCCACTAACTCTTTTAAAATAGTGTTTTTTTACAAAATGTTGTATGCATTAATCAGATAATCTTAATATATATAAATCACGTGTCACGTTGTTTGTCCGCTATGGACTCCTAAACTACAGAACCGATTTTAATAAAATTTAGCACATAGTGTGTTTAGGTCAAACTTAAAAGATAGGACAGTTTTTATTTCGATTATTGACCTCAATTTTTTTGAATTGCATGTTAAATGTTTTCCTATAATAAGTTCCATATATTTCTAACAGATAGCAGGGTAACTTATCTTTTGAGGCGGTACGAAGTTCGCCGAGACAGCTAGTTAGGTACATATATGTGAAGACGATGTACCTACCTAGAATAGAAACCACAATACCAAAAAAGGTACAAATTATTACAATTATGTAATGCAGCAGATAGAAAAAATATTGTGTTGATAGATATCTCACATATTGTACGCTTGTAACCCACTGCCGATTTTTTTTCTTCTCAATGTACAGACGCCACATCAAGATATCTCAAACTGTCAATTTTTCCCAATTGAACTTGAACCTTATTCTTTTGTGACGTACTCGTAGTTGAAAAACTATCAAACAAATTTGACAGATTGGGGTTGCTTGATGTGTTGGCCTCTGTACATATATTACTTATTTATAAGTACAAAACACTTCCACCGACCAACTTGGCCTATTAATCCACTGTTGCCTTGCTCAGTTATAAAAAGAAATACGAATACTAGGAGAGCATAAGCGTTAAACGCCAATCACAAGTTTACTGTACTTTTTTATTAGACTTTATCCAACCAAATAATCTATTGCAATTGGACAAGACTCTTAATCATGACCAATTACAATAAATTATTCAATTATGTTGCGGGTATTTACATTAAATATACCTAATTGATTCATCATCATGATCTTCTTGCCCTTGCCCATGCTGTTGTGTTCGGCGCCTAATTTATGAAGATTCTTTTTTGTTATTCATTTCGGGCCAAAGCCTCTGTTTCTCATTAAAGGTCTAAATTATACAAGTTCTAAAGAAAATAATATGTTAAGACAATGACTTTACTAAATAACTTCCCAAACTTCTATAATCCGTTTCATTCATGCATTTCGCTTTGGCGGGGCCCAATGGGGGGCAGAAGCTTACCGGGGTTGCATTATGTTCTAAAGGGTCAGGGTGACCCCGGAACGTAAAGGGCAAAGACGGAACACGGACGGGTTTAAGTCAGTAAAAGTCTGACACACCCTGCCGTTCTACCCAGAACGGGAGAAGTCATTGGATGATTTCGTGCAGAATTTCATTTATAAGTCACAGACGTGCTGTGGTCAGCACACTGTCTCAGTCTTCTCATGCTCTGATGGTACTATTTGTGTCTCTTAAACCTGTTTATTTTATTTTTGCCCACAACACACACACACCAATATAATTATTATGTGAAACACTGGCAACTCCACCTTCATCATCTTCATTTCATTTATCCGAAAGACATCCCCTCCTGAACATATGTAGGCCTTGCTCAAGCGCATCACCACAGCCACTGGCTGATGGCTTTATGCTTTCTGCATCCAGCGGATTCTCGCCACCTTTTTGTTTCCAAGAAAACCCTTCCAATTTTTATTTTCATTTGATTTTATACTCTATATTTACAATTAGAAACCAACTACATACATTTATTTTAAAAAATTGAGCCCGCCCAAGAACAATCAGGCGCTAAAGTAGGTACTCCTGCGTATTGCTGTCATCTGGAAACGCGCCCAGAAGACTGGCAACGTTACCTCGTTGGATAGAAATGCAATTAATGGTAATGGCGTGGTAATGTTCCAGCCCTTTGGTCACGTGACCAGTCGACTGTAGGTAGAATTTAGAAGTAGGTTAGTAAGGACAAAAATAAATAACTGTCATTTAACAACTTTAATGATCTATCCGATGAAATTAAAAATCTTTGTTTGTCTTGGTCTTGTACGAGTTTTTTTGTGGGTCTCACGACCATCGTAGAAAACTGGATTCGAATGAGCTAGTTGAGCATGCGCCTGCGCCTGTCTTAAGCTTTCCTTATCCTCTGCATTGACGCCATGGTATCGGTGGTTTATCACATGCTGTACTTCATTCGATAATGCAGATTGCATTATAAGGGAAACTGAAAACGTAAATTTATCAGTTACACTTTAAATATAGAGATTATTTGGTCACTAGTGTAAAAGCTGCTTTTAGAATTGCTGTCAATTCAAGTCTTTATGCGACCTATTTATTGCTTGTTTACTTGCTATGCAGTCCTGGTAATCGAAATTGTACAAAGATTAAGGTTAGATGATGCACTTAATGGGAGTGTCAGTGACACAGTGGATTGGGCTTCTTGCTGTTTAACCTTCAGGGTTATTTACTGCTTAACCGAACTTTTCTGTGGGTACCTACTTAATTAAAAATTAGGGCCTCCAACCGTGGCAAAACATCTTAAAAGCTAAACTACCACTCGCTAAGGGTACCCCCCTACGGGGTACGAGCCTCGGCTTAGAACGTCGCTGGGAGAGGACAGCAAAGGGACGGACTGGATCTGATAGATATATTACTTAGGGACATAAACAACTACTGGCTCAGCGACGAGGGCTGGCTCCAACAAAGGGTCGTAAGGAGTCACAACAATAACAAACCGTGTTTCCATTTTATACCATAAGTGTCCTTGTTCATTGCTGACAATGTCTTCTTAATCCCTTCACATAGTTGTATGCTGCCCTGTTATCTTCTATCACCACTAACGACGCGTTCTGCGTTCCCCGATTTAGGTACCTTCTTTAATGGCCGCCAACTTATTTACCTAGGTTATTATTATGTTTTATTTGCCAATACACACCTATTGTTAAAACCCGCCACTTCTGGATATTTCTCATAGCTTCCAAAGCTATTAAAATACAAAGTGATTAACGAATGGTGTGTGAGAGAGAGAGAGTGATTAACCGAAACAAATGTACGGCTAAGTACACAAATAAATGATAACATTTTAATTAAAACTGTTGCTGGCAGTAATTAATAAATTAACCATAGGATTACATACAAATCTAATTGTATAAGCTTCTGTGGCTCTCGCACAAACACGCGGCGTAAATTTTGTGTAAATGCGTACAATTTCTGAATCTAACTAAGTATTCTATAGAGTTTTGGTTTAAATTAATGTCGTCTGCCTTCTCCCAACTATTTTGGGGTCGGCGCGGAGCGATTGCCTTTTTTTTTTTGGTGCGGGTTGGAAAATCCTCATGGATGTCCTTCGCTCTGGGGGAGCGAAGGGGTCTGTCAGACTCTTACTGACTAAAAACCACCCCGTTGTTCCGTCTCACACCTACGCCGGGGGTCGCGGGAACGTGCGATCCTTCCGCAACCCCCAGCTAGGAGCGATTGCCTACCTGAACTCCACAACCATTTATATAAGTTAGTTATACAAGAACAATAACTATCACCCATTAATATTAATAAAGTCTTCAAACTAAATAAAATCACGTACGAAACGAAGATTATCGATAAATCAAGTAAGATCGACATTTACACCACGTGTTTGTGCACGTATTTAATATTAAGTCAATTGAGGTCATGTTACGCCAGACTTAATCCACGATAAATATGTGGTTAATCTGAAGGTTATACTGGAACTATACTCCGCGTTTGTTAATAAGGGGGTTTAAGTCTTATATACCTCCTGCTTGACAATTCGTGACTTGAGAACAGCAAATTCGTAGATCAGTCACAATAACATAATGTTCTATTAAATCGTTTTTTCTGCTTAGGTTATGTATGATATACCGCTGAAAAACTTAGTATTGTACTAAGTTTTTCTAAGTTTTTCAGCGGTATGTATTACAATCTATGTACATTATAGATATTGAAGAAAAACTAATAGGGCTTTTGTTGCTCCAATAAAGACCCCCTGTCTTTATTGAGACGCCAAAACAACAGTTTTTAGAAAAATGTCTGTCTGTATGTTTGTATAGGCATCAAGCAAAAACTGCTTCATGGAATTGAATGAAGTTTTTACTGATAGATTGCCAGAGGTCTAACTTAAAATTTAAGCTCCATTTTACCATTCTAAATTCAAAAAAATATAGTTTTTAATAAAAACAAAACAAATAAGTTATTACTTTTTTTTTCGGCCGTAGCAATATAATGCGCGAACCAAACAGCCTGCACATGAACCACCAATTCGGCGTATTGTACTGTGAATTTACAGTAACTCTAAGTATGTGTTGCTGCTTATTCCTTAGGGCTTATTGACTTGCCAGTATAGCTATCTATAGACACTTTAACAGCTACATGAACTGTTATTTTTGACCTCATTGGTTCATAATGACAGTCTTTTTAGGAACGATATTATAGGTACTTGCTAGTAGGGCTAAGACTAAGACACTTGTTATGTGCAATTACTTTAATTTATTTGCAGAACCAGCGGCTAGAACTCACTATGCGATGTCAAGCAACTGCTATTTATATTGGTTTATTTTGTTATTTATGGAATTTATTATTCGAAACAAAGTTAGTCCAAAAAGGTTTTGGATTGCCGCAATTGTTCCACTGTTATCCATGGATGAGTTCTATTACTTCTATCCGCATGTCTTCATGAGATTACCACTTAAATTATGGGATTGCTGGCTGGTATTCATATCTGCTTAGTAGCTTGGGTGTATCCTCGAACTAGGCTTTATACGTTTTCCTGAAGTTATGATGAGCATCCACAAATGTCCTCTCTTTTATACTTTTGGGAGGCCATCCACTAGAATAATAACGGTGGGAGTTCATACGTTTCATGTGCTGGTGAGCTTCTTTTCGTAAAATGTCAAACTCCTTCCTGGCTCTCGAGTCCGCATCCCCAATAGATAGGACGAGCGTAACTAGAGAGACTGAAAATCAAAGTTGCAAGTTACTTTACGTTGGAAATACTTAAGACACTTTTTTGCTTACATCCGTTTGTGGTAAGATTGAAGGTTAAGCTATGCTTGCCGAGGTCGGTCTGTTGATGGGAGACCATACATCACATACCGAGACCCATTCGTACTTCGGAAAGCACGTTAAGCTGTTGGTCTCTGCTGTCATTCATAGATCGTTGACTATCGTAACGGGTAGTCTTTACAACCTACTTATGTTGTCCAGTTACTGGGCTGTGGAGGTCAAAAAGGTAGTCGCTCTATGTAAAATACTGGTATTCAACTTCTGGTATCCGGTTAGACTGGAAGCCAATTTCAAGGGAAAAGGCTAGGTAGATGGTGATGAACAATTTAGGGTACTTTATAAAGCAGAAGAATCTCTAGGAGAGATGACTCCACAAACGCTTCATACCAAATATACCCGATGAATCACAATAAACTTACATACGAGTAGTTGAAAGCAAATGCAAGTCTGTAGCTTCGAAAAAATCGGGAAACTGTTCTTCTGGATAGACTCAGTATTATAGACTAATATTTAAAAGAATACAAACAAAACTATGGACTGTAGTCTGAAATAAACTTATTATTATTATATTATATTGCTGACGATGGTATATCTTAAATTCACACATAAACTTAAGCCTTTTACCAATGGGGGTAGGCGGAAAGTAGAGAATGCTACCTGCTTGGTATCTTTACACACTCATTTAGCACCATGTTTTATTTCTAATATCAAATTAATAGGAACAATTCAATAAACATAACATAACACACATAACATCACCTGTACTCTCCGAAGGGTTGGACAGAGGTGAACCTATACACCCATATTAAGGATTAAAATAGACTTACCGAAAAATAGAAGCCATAACCAGATATTACCCTGCATGACAAACCATTTGCCTAGTACATGACCAGTAACTTTAAGACTCTTATATTTGTACAGAAAAGCAATTAAGACATACAAAATGCAATTAACAATTACTGCTTCATTACCAGCTTCCACTGATTAAACGATTAAATTGATTAATTACCAACCTTTATAAGGTTTAGACTATTCGAAGTTAAATAGGTAGGTAATTATTTTTTCAACGAATTTCAGTTCAATGCAGGTCTACAACTGCCAAGTATATATGCCAGTACTTTTAAGCTATCCCAAACTGTAAGCTTTTCTCAAAAGAATATGAACTTTATATTTTTGTGATAAAGTTGAAAAACTATCAAAGAAATTTGATGTGCTGGACTCTGTACCTTAATACTTTTGGCCAATCGGGTTCTTTTACAGATTTTGATGCAATCGTATTCTTCATCAGTATAACAAGTGCTATTCTGTAAGTGTAGGTGAAGTGAGCTGTCATCCCATGCTGCAATGCCAAGGATTGACTGTTCACTTTACGCTCACCCCACCGAACCTTTACGGGGAGACAGAATAGACTGGCAGGTTATTTATTCTAATGAGACTCTGGAGAATGGTTTTTACTCCAGACAAACTTAAGATCAAAGTGTTCACTGTACCTTTTCAAAGGTTTTAGTTATTTCTACTATATTATACCAGCCTATGAATGTCCCAATGCAGGGCAAAGGCATCTCTTCTCATACAGAGAATGTACGAGCATTAACACCACGCTTGCTCAAGACGGGTTGGCGATTTCAGACTTATATTAATTATAACTCCAGGTTTCCTCACGATGTTTTCCTTCACCGATGTCAGTGATGTGTAAGATAAATTTAGAAAGTACCTACATATGAATTGAAAAAGTCACATTGGTACTTGCCCAGATTTGAACCCATAACCTCATGCACTAGAAACGAGGCCTAAACCACTGGGCCATCATGACAATGTTATTCTTCATTCTTTCATTGTTGTTATTTCTATATAAGTATAGAAATAACAACAATGAAAGAATGATCAATTGATTACAATCTTCGGGGGTGTGATTTCATTGTGATTATTGTTGAAGGCATTTCGAAATTTTTACATAAGATACTATACCTATTGTTCATTAAAGCACTATAGTTTTAAGACCTAAGGGTTGCGGGATGTTCTGTAACGTAAAGAGCAAGGACGGAACACGGATGGGTTTTAGTCGGTAAAAGTCTGACACGCCCAGAGCGGGACAAGTCATTGGATGATTTCCCATCCTTAATTAATATAGTTGATCTTACCTACCTTTGACGACCTATGTGGCGCTGCGGGAGAGGGTCCGCCTGCGACGCAGGAGGTTGCGGGTTCGATTCCCGCCTTAGGACAAATGTTTGTACGATCTACAAAGATTTGTTCCGGGTGTTCTGGGTATTTACTATGTATAGTAAAAATAGCTATATAATATATGTAATGTATTGTATAAAGTATATCAGTCATCTAGTACCCATATCACAAGCTCTGCTCAGCTTGGGGCTAGGTGATGCTGTGTGGATTTTCCAGCATTATTATTACCAAATTACATTACTCAGGCTTAGTAATCACGGTGTCTGTCCTTTTCAGCTCTTTTGAGTGGTCTCTTTGTATCATCCTTTTCCTCGTATTTTTCGTCTCTGTTATCAAAGCCGAAAATAGTGCTAATGCTAAAAAAACATCTGACAGGATTGTTACTAAAAGATGTCTACATTTTTATTTATTTCATAATTATTGCAATAACAACGCTTTAGTATTAAGTTATTATTTTTTCTCTTTCTTCTATATCTTGCCTTGGCGGTGTTACTAAAATAGGGCCTAAAGGAGGCCATCCCACAGGCATTATCGCTTTTATCTTCTCATAGTTAACACTTGGATTCTTTATAACTTTCGTTACAACCTTTTCGGGTCCAGTATCTACTGAAAAGAGATGGATCAGAAATAAAATCATAATTATTTATATAAATAATGATAATAAAATAAAAAAAAATAAAAAATAAAAATAAAATAAAATCTATTTATTTCAGGCAATATACCCATAATATTGTTAGTATACAACTTAAAAACTATGTTAGTTATGTTAGTAATAATATAACATGATATAAATAATTACTATGAATAAAAATAAAACCATTACAATATAAATTATTAATAATTACCAGAGGTCGGAATTAGGTAGAGTTATTTATGTACTTGCATCGAAATGTTGATATTAATATCGATCTTCCCGGGATTTCCCGGGACTTAAAATACAATCCTGTGTGGCCAACAATATAACAAATAAATAATAATAAAAACCTCAGAGATAGATAAGACATTCGGACATCCGATGTCGGATGGTTTAAATTGGGTAAAAGTAAATAACTTTTTAATCTAATAAATCACGGGAATTTTCGGGTCTTTATAATTAATCCCGGGATTTGAGGCATATCCACTTTATTCTTTCGCTGTATGAAATCAGTGTAAGTACATAAATAACTCTACCTAATTCCGACCTCTGATAATTACTTATATACTTACCTATGCATACAACCTTTATTTTTCTTATACCTTATAAGGCAATTGTGCTCATTATTACCATCATTTTTTAAATCAGACCAACCCTGAAAAGGAATCGGCTGCTCTGTAAATTTTGTCCATCTAAAAAAACAGGAACTGTACTGTACTGACAGCCTGTTTTTTTTTCAGAATTCAGCGTTAGTCCTTTAGTAAAAGTAATTCATAATGATGATTACAGACGCCAGCACATCAAGCTACCCCAAACTGCAAAATTTTCCCATTTGAACCTTATTTCTTTTGTAGTAAAGTTGAAAAACTATTAAAGAAATTTGGGCTAGCTTGATGTACTGGCCTCTGTAAAATGTTCCCTTGAGAGGTTTAGTATAAAGAAAAAATAAAGTTGAATATTTGAAACTTACCGTCACGGGCTTAAACACCTTTTACCTACCCAAGATTCAAAACCGTTACTCTCCTAAATTATTGTTGCGAAAATAATATTTTAAAACTATACTAGTATGAAATACGTCTTGTATTAAAGTTGCAATCGTTATTTCATGAGAGAATCGCTTTTAATTCTGCATAAGTTTAAAGCATTTATTCTGTTGACTGTACATGCTGCTTCAGTTATGAAAAAATCAGCTATTTATACCGCATAATAAAAGGAAATAAAACTACTGCATTTACACAAACATATTTATTTGGTCAACAACTTAGGCGGAACTCTTAAGCAGGACCGTCATTAAGGTCTTTTGGGTGGAGTGGTAGTAAGTACTCCATAACGGATTGCTTGGTCATGTATGGCAACCAGCAGTACTATTCTGTAGAAAATCTCCGCGTGATAACCTGTGTGAAGTGAGCGACGAACGAGTGTTAGCTCACTGGCTATGTCACCCAGTTTACGTAAGACACCAACAGCTAACTTCAACGCCCACTTTTCACTCAAGTTTATACCTGGAAATTTTTACAGACTCGACCGGCTGGGCCCCTAACCCCACTTATCATAAACGTTTCAAGTTTAAGACGTCTGTCTATTTCATGTCATAAATCTGTAAAAAATCGATATACCACTTTGATCGAATCGAGATACTACACTGTAAGTTCGTATATAAATGGAGTTAGGACCCAGCTTCCCATCTAAAGGATGCAATAGAAAGCATATTTATGGTTTTCCCACCAAATCACTTTAAAATCTACATTCTAGTCAAAGGACACAAGAATATTTTTCACAAAATATCAAAATTCAGTCATTTTCATATTTCACACAATGCAAATGGCTACAATCTTTCTTTATGATCATGAGTTTTAATGAAGTTTGACATATTTTGCGAGTAAGATTGTTCCATGAAATTTTATTAGTTAAGTTCTGTTATCTCACGAAGACGGGTTGTTCGTCGTTGTGGGGGAGTTTGTTCCACCACTTCTTCTTCCCAGCAAAAACACTAGGAAGTGGTGAAGGGTGGGCGTTTTGGGGGACTGTCTTATGTAAACGTTTTGACGTTCAAAAAGTGCTGATTCTCAGCCTAATTTGAATAAATGAATTTTGATTTTGATTTTTGAGTGTCTGCTGCGCGTACGCAGTGTCTACGAGAGTAAGATCAGGAGCGCTCAGTACTGGCCGAGCCGCCTTCACGCACACAGAAACAATGTATACATGTAGAGATGAGTGATTCAATGAATAGTTAATGTTACTGTTTTGACATGTTGTAAGGTGCTGATGTAATGTCAGAAATCCAAATCACTAACGGATGATAATTCGATGTTATTTGTCACTGCCACAGCGCTGTATATACGACGTACGTACCCTATAATAAAAGTATATTTAGTTTCATTGTTGCAAAATAAGTGTAATTCAGATTAAGATCATTCTATTGTAATAACATTGCTATTCAACGTGGCAATGCTACCAGTCTTCTGAGCACTTTTCCAGATGACGGTAATGTGTAGGAGTACTTGACGCCTAATTGTCTTTGGTTTTATTTTCTACTAGGAACCCCTGGCTTCGCGGAGGTGTAAACATTTTTTATTGAGAGTTTCATACAAAAGTTCATCCTCCCATTACCCCCCTTAATGCAGAAATTTCAAAAAATCTTATCTGGTGCTAACATGTTAAAATAAAACTGTATTCCAATTTCAGCTTTTTATAATTACACGTTTTGGTTTTGCGTTGATAGCCACTCAGGACAAACGATTTTATCAGTACAGATTACGCTTTTTTATTTTATTTCGATTTTTGTGTATGCGTGTGTAGTAATTTTAGTACAAATAGTTAGTTGTATATTGGTATCAAAGAAATAGAAATAAATCTATGCAAAATATAGAAACGCCCAATCGACGACCATCCAGTACTCTGTGGCTTTAGGTCGTATTTTAATGTGAACTAGTACTTAGTATACACAAGCAACAGTTACATTAGAGTAAAGTAGTATCCATAAATATTAAAATTTCTGTTAATATCACCGTTACCTTCGGTAACTGGTGGTACCGTCGCGGATTGGAACTGTGTGTTGCAGCTACCCTCATGGAGCACTGCCAAGTCTGTGTCTTCATGTCTGGCCCAGGTCAACTGGCACATATTCGGGTACGTTTTCCCATCGTTGCCACATAGAGGGCCTCTTTCCTCGCAACCGATTTGGCGGGCGCGACTGCATGCCCCGTGTATTCCTAGTATTAATAGACCTGGGAACATATACAGCTGTTGAACATATACCATACATACAATATGGTTTATATTTCGCATACGATCCTGTCGTCGCGTACCTGTATAGCTTTGAAAATAGCTGTAATGGAGAAGCTAATATCAGGAGCAGCCGTTAGATTCTGCAAAATCGCCCCGTGAAAACTTAAGCGAAGTGAGCTGCCAGAGTTTCCGATCATAAATACGAGTATATTAGTATGATAATGTTTAGACCAGTGATTTCCAAAGTGGTCCAGGTGGACTCCCAAGGGTGGGAGTGGTAGTGGGAGACTCGACGGGGGTCTACGTTGGCGTGAAAAATATGGGGGTTCACAGAACATAATGTTATTCTTTGTCAATCTCTAGCATCAGGCGGATGACACTGACAGCTCACTTCATCGCTCACTTCACCCAAGTTTTCACGGGGTGATTTTAAACTGAATAGCACTATCTATACTGCTCAGTTTCAAACAAAACATTCATATTTTACCTTGGTCTAGAATCGACCATACAAAGACGTCTATCAACTATAAATCATCGTTATGTATGTTGGTATCGGCTTCCAGTCCAACCAAATGCAGCTGAACACCAGTATTTTACATGGAGCAACTGTCCATGCAAAATACTGATAGCCCTTGGTAAGACTGGTTTTTAGACTTTAGGGCTTCTGACTACCCGTAACGACTGTCAAAGATCTACAAATGACAGCCGGGACTTAACGTGCTTTCCGAGGCACGGAGGAGTCTATTGAGACTGGATAGTTGACTGTTCGTAGCATATTTATGCTACGAACAGTGAACTATTCACAGATTGACAGCTACGCTTCCCGAGGGGAAGCGTAGCTTAGCCGTCGATCAACCGGTGCGGCTATTTTTATTTAGCCACGAGCTCCTCTTTTAACCACGAGCTCCTCTTAAACTTTTATTAAGAAAAAAATTCACTTACCAATAAAAAACATTTTTCCGGAATCGACGGAGCCGTATTAATAAGCCAATTGTGCAATTTAAAATAAAACTCACCACATAATTAATTATTCACGCCATGTTGAAGTTAAACGAACTTTGTTACGTATTAATTTCAATTTTATTAGTGGGTAAGTAACAGGCACTCTTTGCACATACAAATAAATTATGAGAGAATTATTTGTTCGTGAACCTCCTAATTGATATTGTTAGCATGAGAAACTAAATTACTTCGATACCAGAAATGTGATTTTAATAGTATATTGAATACATTATTTCATTAAAATCACTGATAATGAAAATCACATTCCAATCGTTTGCAATCGAGTGCTTCACGCGTTAAGATACAGGTTCTGTCTGTATAATAAATGTATTAATACTATACCTTGAAAAAGTCTACGGAAATTATCAATAATTGCATAATAAAGTAGGTGCTTATAGTATACGGGTTTGCATTTCTTTCGTAATCCCTCTGCAACAGATTCAACCAACAACGAAGAAAATATAAAGTACTTGATCTTCGTACAATTAATGTAACAATCATGAATCATCATGCGATTTGTACCCAAAAATGATCCGAAAAATTCATGCCTCTGTGCGTATAGATTGTACCTATACATTCGATGGCCTTGGGCCAAGACCATCTGTAGGGTAAGACCATACAATAAGAAATAAGTACGACGAATTCTAATTAGCTACCAAGATGGCAGACTAAGATACAAAAATGTGAAAAGGTTGTAGTTGTTTGTATCATTGTAGGCAATCAGAGGTGTCATCCCCGTATTTTAGAGAACATTCGCATTCCAATCTCAGTCTCAATCTGTCAAAAATACATCTAATTTACCTACATTTTGGGCAAACGCTTGACATGGATTGTCGCCGAGATATTTTCAACGTTTTAATTACTGGAATTATTAGCCTTCAGATTTCTTCGTACTTAGGTGAGATACCTAAGTAGGTAGATTACAGTAGGTACGGTCTTAGCCTAAATTGCTATCATACTTTAATACCCCCTAATCGGAACAAAGGGCCCCCTTTGCGCCACTAAAAAAAATGCAAGAATTAGAATCAGAATGCTTTATTGTGTCAAATATTGATACAGTTACAGTACTTACCTATCTATTTATAATCCCTTACAAGAGTAGGTACAGAGGCGGACTTAACACCTTAGATATTTACAAACATAGATAAGTCCAATTAGGCACGTAAAAAATAGAACAAAAAACAAAGAAACAACAATAACTTAAAAAAAAGATTGAAACTGAAGAAGAATTTAATTGTCAAGTAGGACAAACACCCCAATAGGTTTAAACTTACTCATAAGTAATTCAATAAGTCTATATGCTGTCAAAATATTAGATGGCATACGACAGGCTAATATTAAGAACGTGTCGTAACCAAAGCGAACGTCACGCGAACATGGACCGTCACGTTCATTTGGCGAACTTGAACAGGCTGCCGCGCCGCACACTCCAACGGACGCCAATTCTACGATCAATGACTGACATACGAGTATCATGAACGCGATGATCGCGTATTCTCGCGACCGGTCACTTTGGTTAGGACAAGGGATCATACAGTACGCGGGGCGTCATGTGGCGAAGGATAGTGTTCCTCAAAACGGAACGAAGCCGTTGTATTGTTAATCCACCCGAGCGCATGTCGGACGTAAACGTCGGCCGGTGTTGCAATACCGTGTCTCACTGAGTTCGTATGTTCCCATGCTTTTCAATCACGATTCAGCTGGGCACGGATGGTACAATTTACACAACAGAAGCCATTTACGTAAACGATTCATAATGTCTAGATGAATCGTTCGCTGATTTTAAGTGAAATATAACGTGTCTTACTCAATCAGCGAATCAATGATTTCCTTAAACATCTCGACTCGCTAGCGTACATAGGATCACAGCTTTTTGCGATCATCCATGGAAATATTGTACACTATGCATAGAATACTGCATTCCTCTGAATTGTTCTGAAGGAACCTAAGGAAGGTACTTAAAAAAATATTACATCAAAATCTTTCGCTGGGTTTTGATAGTACAAGATTTCAAAGTGGAAACTAACAATATTATTTATTAACAAAACAATTACAAGTAACGGATTTGTTTGCTTTTGGTTCTTGGCGCCACTTTTGCACATACAGAGGCCAGCACATCAAGCTACCCCAATGTGTCAAATTTCTTTTATAGGTTTTCAACTTTATTACTAAAGCATAAGGTTCATGTTAAATTGGGTAAATCTATCGGATTGGGGTAGCTTGATGCGCGGCGTCTGTACATCGAAGATGATCACATTAGCATTCGTCACTAACATTATTTTAACATAAATATAAGTAAACTCATGGATAACAAATCAAGCATTAAATTACCTTAAAAACTAGCTATTTATTCTTCTTAATTATCTGGCATAATTTTGCACATCATACTGGTGTATTTGATTAGCATCTATATCGTGTTTTCTTATGTCATCACCAGTTAGAATCAAACATTGGCCAACATGAAGCACTCTTAGGTTTTCGTTGGCTTTCACACCATGTTCAAACATGCAAAGGTTGGCGTATGTGACCATATCTGTGCCACATATTGGATCCCATTTTTCGTTGCAGTAATTATTGCAGGGTTTAAGAAGGGCAACGTCTAGTGACTCGTCGACGAGCCTGGCGGCTTCTAAATCACACATCGACGGATATGTGACGCCATCTGTCCCACAAACTGGACCAATTATTTGGTAACTTATCGGACAAAACGAAGCAACAGCGTTTCTTTTCAAGGTGAGCACACACGAGATCAAAACTGTAACAGAAAATGTATGTACGTTTTTAAACCTAATTTTGATACAACAGCCAAAAACTCAAATACGAGGTATTAAGAGTGCCACAATTTTAATACCAGAAATAAGCACAAACTACACGCTCCTTTCCACCGGCTTCATAAGGTCCAGAGCTCATTTGTGGGGCTCGGTATCCGTTAGCGTTTAAAGCTAAAGTTAAATCAAACCTTTGTTCTAAAGCATATTATTCGATCAATGACTATTTAGAAGACAAGAAAAGTTGGTCGCTTTGTTGAACGCAGGACAATGTTACTATGTTCTTTTACCGTTTAATAGTTCTTTATTTTTGTGTATGTTTCTTCTACTATCCTTATTTTTATGTTATTGACATGATCCTCTCATTACATTGTATGAATGAGTTGTATTGATATAATTCAGCATTGCACATGTCAGCGGGCACGCCCTTGGACTGACTTGGAGGCTTTTTATGTATTTAGTTTAGCAGGCTTTGCTTGAGTTAATTGTCGATTTTGGTATATATAACTTTTTATTTATTTATTTTGGCATATTGGTGTGTGCTAGCTAACATGTAGCAAATTATTTAATTGAATGATGTATAAAGATGATTGACATAATTATTATTTTTTGACATAATATGTTTTATAGCTTCAAGTTCTTCAAACCTATCAGACAGACGTGTTGCTGGGGAGTTTGTTCCTCCACTTCTTCTTCCCAGCAAAAACACTAGGAAGTGGTGAAGGGTGGGCGTTTTGGGGACTGTCTTATGTTAACGTTTTTGACGTTCAAAAAGTGCTGATTCTCAGCCTAATTTGAAAAAATGAATTTTGATTTTGATTTTGCCACAACAGAATCTCACGAAAACTTGGTCACTGCAATTTAGCCGTTTAGTCGCACATCAAATCCGCAACATGTTCTAATATCTAAAATATACAATGACCAAGAGTAACGAAACAGCGAAAGGTCCAGAGCGCTAAACTTTAAAAGTTTCAATTATACGGCTAAATAAAATGATTGTGATTAAAATATAAAAACTTATTTATTTTTATATTTTAATCTCAGTCATTCTATTTTTATCGGTTCTTTTAATATAAAATTTAAAAATGGTAACTGCAACCTTATTTTTGCGGTCTAGGAATTAAAAGTGTGAACTTTTATTTATTTTTTATTTTTTGGTTCTATAACTTCGAGTTTAAAGCATGCTAGTTTATTTAGCCGTCCAATAGGGACATGGACGTTCGGCGCACGGACTTTTACGATATGGACATTTTGCACAATTGACATTTAGCACTTTTGACTTTCTGTCACTAATGGCGATTTAGCACAACACTAATTAAAAAAGGAGAACATATAATTATAGAAACTTCACACGCACTTATTAAATTCCGTAGAACTGCTTGTATTGAGGCGGCGGGATGCATGACTGAAGAGTGAATAAACATTGACAGCTAGATCACGATCTACTTATGGAAAACCAATGAATGCCCATTGTTCGTTTTAATAATGGTTTTTTTTTTAATTACGGAAACAATTGAATTCGGTTCATGACATAATTATTTGGATATGATCGGCATTTCTATAAAACAGATCATTGTGTTTAAATATTTGCTGTTTAATAATAGTACTTACTGGAATTTTACTTTTCATTTCGCTATTATTATGCACTTACTTTTAAGAATAATAAGTCATAATTGGTTAGTTCGTATTTGTCGGTGGTAGATTGTAGTCGCTTTGTGTTAAGAAAATACGCGGTTTTAAGCGCAGCGTAGACGTATCAGGGCGGACCGCACCGCATTGCAAAAAAAAATCTACATCACCTTTGTACATTTTGTATAAACATATCGTACACTATCGATTCCCGGGTCGGCAAAGTGTTATTGGGTTTTTCCATCTGAAATTCTTTAGTAACAGCTCGGTGTCTGGATTTGTAGTACCCGGTAAGCGGCAATCGGTTCGCCCTCAATTACATGGGACTTGAACATAAATGGCGAAGTGTGGGTGTTACTATAGGAGCACCTCTGCCCAACCCTTCGCAACTATAGGCGGTCGGCAACGCGCTTATTTGTATGGAAATGCTATGTGCTACGGCCCGATGCAGCTGTAATGTGCGGGTGCCAGGCTTTAGGATGCTAGTACACTACAAGGAGTTGTAGTATCTGCATGTGATATCCATTAATATTTACTTGAAACATCCGTGTAGTGCAGTGGCATAAAAATATCCAAAAAGAGATATCAAAAGATCGTATTACAGAATTCCGTATAATAAGTATAAAATGAATGTACCTAACTGCGGTTCCTTAGATCACAAAAAATATCAAATTAAACATTTCCATATTCTCTATTAGTCAGAAGTGTAAGAAACTCGATACCTTGGTGTATTTTCGTAGTTATATTATGGAAACAGTCCACTTGCGCTTATTATATTTCGAAGGATATTTCGAGCGGTCGGCTGTTGTTTGAATTATTTGATACTTCCTTAAGTATACAGTTTCTTTTAAACATCTCTGTTGTAGACAAGGATTGTTTTAGAAGTTAATTAAATACTGGTAACATTGTTTTTTTTTTTTTTTTTTTTTTTTAAAACGTTGCCCCACACTAGGAGTTTCTCCTGTATCGTGGGTGCGTTTACAAACATTTAAACTCACATACACAAACAGCCAGACCCGGAACAACTACCTGTAGGCCATACAAATATTTGTTCCGTGCGGGGATCGAACCCGCGACACGCAGTGCAGGAGCCAATCGCTCAGCCTCTGCGCCAACCGTGTCGTCAAAGAACAACAACAAAAATGAATGAATATGATGATGAGTCAACATAAATGAAAGACAACTTTCGGAAGAGAAATACACCCTTGTTTCTCTACAAAGATTTTGTCGTATGTCAGCTCTTAGAATATTCCGTTTAATCACTGACTATAGAGAATTAAGGTAAGTGCAGTTTGAGATCGCGCTGCAGTTTCGCAAAAATATAGTTAGAAGAACTCCTTCAACTATGTTTTGTCGCTGCAGGCGTTGACAACTACTATCATATTCTTTTTCGTTTGCTTATAGACTTGCACGTACCACAGTTTCGTTTAGTAGAAAATGCCTGAAGCATTAAGTACGCCATACATTTCTAGTACTATTTAATAAATAAATAAATATCAGGTCAAGCTTGCTCTGTTCCAACTAATAAGTCTGTGTGATTTTATTAAACACTTAAATACACGTAGCTTTCTTTTTAATCGTAATATTTTGGCACAAATTCTTCACATGTATTTTTAACTCTCAATAAAACAAATCAACTCAGCCTATCGCGTCCACAGCTGGACGTAAAACTTTCCTTAGCTACGCCGGCGCTTCCCGGCCTTCCGCATTCATTCTGCCAAGTCACCTTTGAATTTGATGACACGGATGGCGCAGTGGTTGAGCCATCGGCTGCTGCGCCGCGTGTTGTGGGTTCGATCCCCGCACGGAACAAATATTTGTATGACCTACAGGTAATTGTTCCGGGTCTGGCTGTTTGTATATGTGAGTTTAAATGTTTGTAAACGCACCCACGATACAGGAGAAATTCCTAGTGTGGGGCAACGTTTTAAAAAAAAAAAAAAAACCTTTTAAAGGACGTCGGTTGTTTTAACTGGCAGGCGTAACACGCTACACTTTTTTATCCGTTTGCTCCGCCCGCCTGAAGTCCAGTAAGACTAATATATATCCTTCAGCTAATAGGGCCCGCCCACTACCATTTCGGCTAGCTATGTCGGAAAGTTAAATGGAACTAAACTTTGAGTTACCAAGTTCTTTTCCGTTTAATTTTATTTCGAATCTTATCTTTCAAAGAAACTCTGAGCCTCACTCCACAGCGCACTGAGCGACTGATATTTTCTTTTTAACCCCAATTTGGCTATTATTTTTGTTGTTCGCACTGCTTTGTAAACTTTTGACAACGACACCATGAATCTTCATTTTACTGAGCACGTGTTTGCGCTCGACACATAGTGAAATATAAAAGGTCATGCGCATGCGTCTGCACGCACGTGCCCGAGGTGATGTCATAGGTAAATAAAATCCTGTTGTTAGAATTGGCAGAAATATATTACGAGTATATCCTACTTCTTTCCGCTCAACCATTACGTAGCATTAAATGTCTTATAGTTAGATTAGAATTAGAAATTGAAATCCCACATTATTGTTTCGAACGGAAATATTTAATTACCGCTGAAATATTTAGTGTAGCCATGAGACACACACAATTTTAAAATATCTGTTGACCGTGCATGTTTCATAACCTGATGCCAAATTAAGGTTTCAATTGTTTATTTATTTTTCCGAGTAAAAACACTTTTTCACGCCAAAACATCTAATACATTTAAACGAGCAATTCTTGTATATACAGATGTATATATCTTAATATTTAAAATTACGTGTCACGTTGTTTGTCCGCTATGGACTCCTAAACTACTGAACCGATTTTAATAAAATGTTGCACACAGTGTGTGTTTTGGTCAAACTTAAAAGATAGGATAGTTTTTATTTCGATTATTGACCTTAATATTTTTTTATTGCAAATTAAATGTTTTCCTATAATAAGTTCCATACATTTCTAATAGATGGCAGTGTAACTTAACTTTTGAGGCGATACAAAGTTCGCCGGGACAGCTAGTATATATATATATATAATATATAATCTGAATCTCGGAAACGGCTCCAACGATTTAATGAAATTTAGTATGCACGGGGTTTCGGGGGCGATAAAACCATCTAGCTAGGTTTCATTTTTAGAAAACGACGTTTTATCCGATCAAAGCTCGGTCATTCAAGTAGTAATAAATTAACTGCTTTGACATCCATTGTACATTTAAACCTTCTTAACAGCTGCTTAACGACAAACAATTCATAAATATGTCACTAGTATTTATTTAGTGGTTCACCTATCACGATTATGCGGGGATTTTCTTGTGGGGTGCGCTGGCTCAGTGGCAGGTAATCTGATTACAGCCGTTTATTATACTGGGTGTAAATGTCTGCTTACGATTTGCGCCTTCAAGTTCAAACGCTCTGAGTAAGATGATTATGTTGTTATTCATAAGACTTTTAGAAGATGCTTTATGAAATATATGTTTGGAATAATAGCTTCTAAATTGACATAGGTATTTGCTGCTTATAAAATCATGTTTTCTTCGCAAAATTGCAAAATTACTTCACTTCCACTCAAAATACGCGCAGAGTCGCGGAGTTACGGATATCGGCCCGTCAAACAATACAATACAATAGTGTCACTTGAATGTAAGTATCATGAAAGATAGATAAAATGCATGAGTCCTTAACTGTCTGGGTGTTTTTGACTACTTTTTACGTGGCCAACGCAGTTGCGTATGGGGAGTCGGATCGTTGAGCTTCCTAAAGCAGGTTTGAGCTGCACGACGACTGATAGATACATGCTTGCCTTCTGCCGGGACCGCTTACTAAAAGCTGCAAATGGTATGGTTAATAGGGGGCGTGCCTATTGCCATCAACCGGGCACAAATCCAGACTCCGGGGCTGCTAATGAGAAGAATTCTTTTGGAAAAACTGAATAACGGGCAGTGTTATTCAGTTTTTCTAATAGAATTCTTCCTGGGAATCGAGCCCAGCTCCTCACGCTCAGCAGTCGCACCTGGGAATACCAGACCAAACAGAATTAAATATAATTATAAAGCCTTTCCTTTCATAATTTTAAAAGTGTTAACCTATATGCAACAACAAAACAGGTTTAATTACTTTCCAAGTACAACATAAGTACATTAGCAACAACAGCTATCATTTCCCTCACTTTAACGAATGTTACATAATTGTATAACTTTTTTTAAACACATCGTTACTCCCTTTTAGTACCTCTTCATTAACCTGTTGAGCGCGATTGCGCGGGCGCAGGTCCATACTCAACTTTATTATAATACATTGAATATTATACAACCGTTGTGTCCACGGCCTTTAAAGGCCATGTTTCTTACCGTTTTACATGAACGATTTATTGCAAAATAAGTTGCGATCACGACCTGTCCATTCAGTTTCCTTCTATAGGTTACACTATGGTTACAAATGACGGATGTGGACTATGTAACGTTGTTATTAAACGGTTACCTTTCTTATCTCCATCCGTTGACTAACTCCACCGCTGTTCTTTTCTGATTAATTTCCATGCGGGATCCAAGTTGAATCGTTTCTCCCGGACTCGTCGGGCGTCATTGTCTCGACGCTTTTCTGGTGTTCGCCAATGTTGATTCTGGTTTTATAGAGTTACAGTGGTTCGGGAATAGTGTGGCGGGCTTGTCGCAAAAAAAACTATATATAATATCTATAGAATATACTTAAAATGTGTAGGCGGAGCTTTATCGATATTCACTTGTGTTCAATTTCCTGAAGTCAAGCATCCTCTCTCTTGAATCCTCCTTTTCAGCCACTTCAGCCACTTTAGAACCGCCGTAAAAACATGATCCTAAGGAATAAATTACAATATGTAAAGTACCTCTTCACACTGTTCAAATCCGTTGGATCCATCAGACCGAAACATTTTTTCATTTGCATACATCAATATCTTGCGCGAGATTTACCTAATCTGCATATATTGCACATTTATACTCTCTCATACAGGAACACTTTTCACTGAGAGATAGTTGAAACTCTCAAAACTTTAATACAAAAACAATAAAAAAAACATCACGGCTGTATTTCCCGATGGGTTAGGCAGAGACTGGCTCTATAGAACATGTCTCCACCTACTTACATGTCCCCAGTTATGGTTATGTCCCATCCCCAACCCTGGGCACAAATTTAGATTCCAGGCTGCAAATAAGATATTCCAGTTGGAAAACCCCAATAGCCCGAACTGACAATCGAACCCAGAACCTCATGCGCAGCAGTAGTGCGTACGACCACTACACCAACGAGTTAGAAGTTAAATACATAACTAGTGAAATTAATCCCCGTTGCCTAGCGTGGGAAATCATTACGTGAACACGCTAGGTTTTGAACTGATTTAATTTTAAAAGCTCAAAGGTATCATTGTTCTCGTGACGGACGAAAGGGAGCGAGCACTCGTTCGGTCACGATTCGCGTTCGATTTTACGAAAATGTTAACGAGCTGCGCAGACGCAAATGAAAGTGAACGAACGCTATTGTTCATGAAACAGGTGCTATCGATAGATATCATCGGAACCCGACACCTACGTCTTCGTACCTACTTATGCAACTTATTACATAGGAGTATTATTTAAACGCTTCCAATAATATTGTCGATAAATGAAACGAAAGTTTTTTTGATAGAGAAAATAGTTTTAATTAAGTTTACCATGAAAATTGTTGATTGATGCGGTAACCTTTGTCACCTACTAGTAGTGTGTAGTAGCATAAGTTCTTGTTAGGGATCAGTACCAAATTGGTAAAAATGGAACCCTTATGGTGCGACTTTGTCTCTGTGTTGTTATAGCTGCTTATTTCAAGAACTATAACTGATGCTATCGAATTAAAATTTGGAACAGTTTTATATAATGGTTACCCAACTATATTACATAAAAAGTGCAGTAAAAAATTGTAAAATTTTTGAATTGCAATAGGGGTCCAAATGGGATGTTGAAGTTTAAAACTGGGATGACTAGATTATGTGGGGCATACTCTTCTTGACATCATATTATGATAATGTGAAGTACGAAACGAAAACATTAACAGCTGGTGACGGTCAGCGATAACAGGGGTTTATATGTGTCTAGGTTTATCTTAGGCATCCCTGATATCGGGAAGGAAAACATCGTGACTAAATCTGGACTTACAAACAATATAAGTCTGAAATTGCCAACCCGCCTTGAGCAAGCGTGGTGATTAACTATCGTGCCTTCTCTGTATGAGAAGAGGCTTTTGCCCTGCAGTGGGACAGTAACAGGCTGGTATTATTACTTAAAATGTCTCAACCTCAGTTGTTTTTAGAAATCAGCAGATAATCTTTTGCAAACAATGAAAATAGAATAAAGAAATCCCTATCAAGGTACGGAGCCCTCGTTATGCGCTTCCGAACCGTTCTTTGCCGGTTTTTTTATTAATCATCATTAAGTTATGACAGCCGTTGACAGTTTCCCGAGTCTTACTTCCGTCCGGTAGACGCAGCAGCTGTGTGTGGTTAGGTCATCGGATTTATGACGATTACAAACATGCGTGTGCGGCTGCATAGACAGAAGAACCTGATAATTAATAGTACAGACAGAAAAGAAATGTCACCAAGTACCCTTGCATAACCAATAAATTTGACGGCACGGTTGGCGCAGTGACTGAGTCATCGACTGCCACGCCGCATGTCGTGGGTTCGATTCCCGCACGGAACAAATATTTGTATGGCGTAATAGGTAGTTGTTCCGGATCTGGCTGTTTGTGTATGTGACTTTAAATGTTTGTAAACGCACCTACCACACAGGAGAAATTCCCGCAAACAAATAATAACCCGCATTTGTAAGATAAAATTAAGCGTGAAACCCCCACAACGTACTTAGCACTCGTTTTTTATATTAAGAACGTAATGCTGAATACGTTTAATCGGAATAGTAGATATTCGTTACTTAAGTGTAAGTAAATACATCGTTTTTTTTCAACTTCGTTTAAAATCAAATTTGCGGTGGACAATTTAGTTTATAGGTACACTCCCCCTTTTTAAATATTCCCCTGCATGTGAAATTTATCATTTTAATGCTTATCGTGACATAGTATGAAACAAACCCACTTTTCATGTCTGTCTATGAAACCGTTCAGTCCTTTTTTTTAATTGTTGCCCCACACTAGTAATTTTTCCTGTGTTCTGGCTGCGTTTACAAACATTTAAACTCACATACACAAACAGCCAGACTAGCTGTTGGCCAAACAAATATTTTTATCGTGCGGGAATCGAATCTGCGACACGCAGCGCAGCAGCCAAATGCTAAGCCAGTACGCCGTCAATACTACGTCGTCTGAAACTACCTACACATAAGATTTCGATTGATCATCATTTAGAGAACTAATTCCGGAAGTTTTATATCTATCAATGTTTATCTTAGATATACCATAGAACTCTTGATATTTTGCCCTGGTGATTCATCAGTGTATCACACCAGTGCAAAACAAGGATAGGTCGCTATTAAACTATAAGTATGTTTTGCAGCTTTCAGTGGTCTAGTCCTAAAGCCTGACAATATTGCCTATAATACCAACATTCTGTCAGGATTAATTGAAATATTCCTACAACGCTCATGCCACCAACCTGAAATGTATCCAGCTTTATTATTCCATACAATATCAGCATTCCATCACGTCATAGAAAGCTGTAGCAATAATACTGATCTACGGCCATTCGCGTTAACATTCCAGACCAACCCGTTCCTCACTCAGTTCATTCCTTCACCACAATAATCGTCTAACATTCCACAGAACTTCTTTTGTTACCAAATCATTTACATATTTGCAACAAACACATGCATATTCATTAAATTACAAGGTCACTAACCATCTGGCTACCATTGTTACAGACAGCAAGTCATATAATATTTGCTTAGATACAATTTCACCAATTTGCATCAGCATTTCACTTTCTTTATGCGCAGGCGCTGTATTAACACATTTTATTGCTCGTAACACGTAAACTTTAGTCGGAACTGTTATTACTGTCTCATTATTTAATCTGGCATGTTTCGATAGCGATTGTTCGAACTCTGTGCGTCGTGATGACATGTTATTATGCCTAGTTGAGTCATCTTTAATACTTAAAAGTAACTGTTGCTTTTAGTACCTAAGCTGCGAAAGTCGGTCCATTGGCCTTTTCTCTTTCCTTGCCGGATTTTGGAATATGTGGCTCAACGTTTTCTGAAAACATTTAGACTAATGGAAAAATCGAGTCGGTTTTGTCACTTCACCCATTAACCCTCTAAGTCGGATTTATCCTACATACACAGTATGTATGTCCATTACGCGTCGAGTCGTATTTAAACGACAATAAACTTTATTTATTTATTTAAAAGCGCACAAATGTACAGAGGCGGAGTTAATGCCATAGGCATTTTGTACCGGTCAACCGTTGGGTGATGCAGAGACAAACAGTCCAAAACCACCAAAACTTTGTATGTCCAATATGGTTTCTTGGTTCTACTTCAAATTTTACAAAATAATGAATTAAAAAAAAATAATTAAATCAAAATATTTATTTCGTATAAGCAACATCCATATGGGTTAGTAAACTAATAGATATCTTATACCTATGTTGGTAAAACTAATTATCTATTTAGAAACAATGATGTTGTTCGAAAAACATCTTCGAACAACATCACCTAGGTAAAGGAGACTCGTACCTCCTCCCTATGGTCTTTAGAATGGATAATAACTTATTTCAGGCAAGATGGTAAATGTACTACAGTTACTATTTATAAGCTGGGCGCTGGGGGCACGGCAGCTGATATCAAATCAGGCAGTTAAAAGTTAAATAATCACAAATGAATAAGTTGAGTAACAGTGCACTGTAATTTTGCACTTAAAGTGTACAGACTGTTCTTCAATTTAATTTTAACAAACCAACATTGACCTGTATAATTTAAGTGTTCATCTTCATCAATCAAACAAACGTGTACCACTGTGCAGGTGTGCATGGGCCTCATACACTAGTAATCAACTTATTTCAATACTTAAGCACCATTTTAGTTGCAAAACACAAAGTAATTCAGCCCTAATAAGTACCTACATCTCACGCTTTTTCATATAACCACCATTCACGACAACAGCTTGAGTGTTTTGCTCAGATTTGCTCATATTGTCCCATTGTGCCCAGTGTTTTAGTTTAACGACAGCGCTTTATGCGATTTAAGTGTCGCTAAAAGCTTATGGCCAAGTAATGGTCGTTTCAAATCTATTTAGTGTTGGGCACCTGTTATACAAAGCATTGTTAGACGAAAGAAAGTTGTCGCTTGAGGAAATATTGTGTATATGTTGTTTAAAGTGTTTGTTGGCTTTTAGCTGTAATGACAGCGATTTGAGAAGTCATTTTCAAATAGAGAAACCTTCACTTATTACAATAGTATTTTATAAACAGTGTACCACAGAATATTGGAAGTTAAATTCTCATGTTCAGACAAAATCCCTTTTACTGTAATCGTTATCGCCGAACGAAAAACAATTGTATGGTGTTGATATAAGTTTTAGGGATGTCACGATTCCTTTATTTGAATAATAATAAGAATCATTTATTTGTAAAACATAAGTAATAATTACATAAAAGGCTGTACGTGAATGTGAAGTACTGAAACTGAAACTTTAAATATTTGTAACCACGACACAGGAGAAATTCCTAGTGTAGGGCAACTTAAAAAAAAAATAAAAAAATAAGGTAGTGCGCTATGTTTCGCCAATGGATTAACAAATTATGAACACGTTGAACGCCAAATGACCGACAAACAATAATTTTTCTATTTTGTCTCGTTGTTTGGCAGTTAAGGTGTTAAAAAAACGACAATATGTGTATGTTACTAGTTGATTAAAATATAAATTTATTAGAATTCAATTATTTTTATGTATATTAAATTTTACATCTCATCTTCGTTAGCGTCAGGCGTTTTATGGTACAGGAAAGTTCAGTATATGCTTGCTTAGCAGGTATGATGAGAGATGTTGATCGAACTTGCAACAAAACAAAACAGCATAGATTCAAATAGCATTTTAATAATAGTCATCTTCAATTGTACTTGCTTATTGAATGCAATTTAATGTAAATATTTATATACATATTTTGAATAACTGTGAATGTCGGTTATCGCAGATGCAGACGAAGCCGCGAATGTAAAACTTTCCCATGTCCTTTTCCAGAATCAGCTGTTTAGTCGTGAAAAGGTAACAAACATATATAGTTACTTTTACATGTATAATGTCGAGTATGGATTGATTCAATATCTTTAGGAATAGGTACTGTGTAGTGAACAAGTCGACAGTTCGTGACGATTTGAAAGAAAGAAAGAAAAGACACGCACAGATAATAAAAAACACAAAAGAAAAAAGGAAACAAAATCTAAACAATAAAATAAAAAATATAACATAAAAGAACCTGTGCGAGTCCAAAAAGGCTCCTATCTCAGCATATGCTGCGATATTTCAACAAGGAGTAAAAATACCGCAGCGCTGTTCTTCCGATAGGGCCCGCTGTGAAGCCACGGACGCACCCACGGAACATTTAAGCCCTCTAGGGAGCAAAAACAAAAAATTAAAAATTACGAATAATAATGTTGTTTCTTTGTTGTTGATTTAGTAATGACACATGACGAAACTTTACACATGTATGAAAAGCTAACGAAACTAACTTTACATATTATCATCATTTTGCCAACCTCACCTCAATCCCCAACATGTCCTTGAGTATAACAGACGGAGACATTTTCAAATGCAAATGAAATATCCATTTAAATATTTACTATGACACTACATATGAAAGATTTGGCCATACTATTTGAGACGTCTGCGTATAACTAGAAGGTTATATTCCAAACATGTTTCGGACGTGTGGAATAACCTCCAATTTTATTGTTATGTCTACAAGCTTCAAGTAGAAAGGCAACGGCAGTAATTTTACGAATAATATCATGAAAAAAATAAGCCGTTGCTACAAATATATCAGCTCACAGTCACGACACAATCACATCACGATCTCTTAAACACAAAGGTCGGTTCCTGCAGGTGGCACGGATGCTATTAAATAACAGAAAAAAATCACTAGGCAACTCTTTGTAAACTAGAAATATAGAAAGGTCAATCGTTATTCTTACATTCTTCTGTCATAACTAGAATCTTTACGATACCAACTTTTCTTCCTCCATCGCTCCAAGATAATTCATTCTCGGTAACAATATTTTACAAGCATAATGTTCAGCACTATGAACAAGGAAACAAAGATTTATATTGGCACATTTAACTCGTACTACTAATAATGGGAAGTATATAAATGTCTGCTTAATTCTAAACACAGAGATAATAGTCGATTGTGGTCAGACTCGGGCCTGGACTCGTATCCAATGCCTAAAATGGAGAAGAAAGTTCTAGGGAACAAACTGAGCGGAGATAGGGCCGTAACTCATACAGATCGAGAGTCGACAAGTAAAAGATTTACCGCTATGCGCTCGCGCAGATATATTATTCTGCTTTTGTTTGTTAACTAATTGATTTCCTTTTGTTTGTTTCAGGTATGTGAAATTTACTTGAGAAATACGTTTTTCACTCCGAAGGGTGGACAATTAAGTTTGGTATTTAGTACCTGAAGCTTCGTAAGTATGAGAAAAGTGATATTGAAGTGGGAAGGGATGTTTGATATATTGTAAGACGTTTGGTTGTAGTGGAACATTAATTAACTTTCAAAGGTCCACGGTAAAACAGTTTATCATAATAATGATTATAATTCAACTAGCTGGAACAACAGTTTGCGTGTAGCCATGATGAATGGACGCAAACCTCTGTTCCTACGGCGCCCCATTGTTTCAAATGAGCTATAGTCCATTGTATGCCAAAGAATTAATTGCATAATCTAATAAAATTATATTTTACTACTCGTTATAAGTGAACTTCTAATTAAAATGGGAAATACAGACAATGTCACGTGTCAACGTTTTGTTTCCTGCATTAGAACTAATTAAAAGTCACATAGGAGTTTTTTGTTTCTTCAGCTTGTAACGAATTGTTGAGAATTATCACTGAGAACCGTTTTGATTCATAATTGGTGATAAATCAACCAATTATACTTGACTTTAAGTGTTTACTTTCCAAAACAATTCACAAACTGCTCCTATCTTGTTCATGATCTGTCGTTAACTTAAAAGTTTCATTTTGTGTCTCCAGCCGCTCCCTTCAACATATTTTCGACGTGAGAAAATTGGTTAACACGCCATTACGTCACGCTAGGTCATTATCCTACTCGTAGGTAGGTTCATACGTAGGCCATGATTTGACGGCGTGTCTAATCCAAACATACACATCTCAATCCATGTGAGATATGGTTTACTTGAAAAAAACTCCATAGAAAGGCACCTTTCTCATTTATTGCGGCAATAATCGAAATTGGAAATTATATACACTTTATTAGAGTGAGCGACGCCATTCATTTCAATATGATGTAGGTACTTGTAGCGTCTGTTTTGACAAGGACATGCAGTTTTGACAGTTAACTCTATGACTGAAGCCTTCATTGTGACAGATGGTAGTTGATTAATACTTCACTGGTGCGGAAGAAAGCGTTGGCAGGTGGATGCGCGTGCGCCTCTTTTTATAGACACAGACGTGTGCATTCATGAGAATACATCCTGTATCTGTCGTACATAATATCATGTTTCTATTTAAAATTAATGGTGTGTAAACATCGGCTCATCTGCATAAGAACCATTAAAATGTGAGAGTACAAACAAATAAGTTTAATTAGTTAGGTAATACCATTCAGACCACTGGATCCGTCGGTTGCATCCATACTTAATATTATAAATGGGAAAGTGTGTGTGTGTTTGCCCGTCTTTCACGGCAAAACGGAGCAACGAATTGACGTGATTTTTTAAGTGGGTATAGTTGAAAGGATGGAGAGTGACATAGGCAACTTTTTGTCTCTTTCTAACCCCCCACTTCCTAACGCGAACGAAGCCGCGGACAAAAGCTAGTACGTTCATAAAGAGACCCATATGTTATGTTATAACTAAGTAATTACGAACTGAAAGTAATAGGTACAACAAACTTGGAGAGTATTTAACGATTATTCATTTACATAATACGTGCCATCTTCTCTTCACGTCAATTTTCATGTTGAAAAGCGAATGTTCCAAGTTTTGTAATGTTGACGGAGAAAGGATTACCTAACAATATAATCGTATTGTTTAATTGTAACGTTAATTAACAGCAGAGTTCGATTTATCTCGTCGGAGTTTGAGTTAGCGATCAATTACTCCGCTATTGTACCGGTTAGCAATCAATTTAACAATCAGTTTGTACGACGGTTTAGTGAACATTGAACGTTAGTTATAATGACGAATTGCCGAGTGTTATTAATTAGGCGCCTTTTATTGCATCACTAGGTACCTAGCTGCGTGCCTTAAGGTTCAACCTAAATATAATATCACATCTTGCATGTATTCCTCAAAGGCTTAGGCAGAGATCTCATCAAAGTAGACCCTATTTTCGCCAGTTATGTTTAAGTCCCATGTAATAAGAGAGAGCCAATTCCCAACAACCGCGCATAAATCCAAACTGGCTGTTACTGCCAAATTCCAGATAGAAAAACCCAGTGACGAACCCAGGACTTGATGCTCAGCAGTAGCCTAAATCATCATCATCATCATCATCTTCCTAGGCTTTTGCCAACGATGTTGGGGTCGGCTTCTCGTAGTAGCCCAAATGTTATATCGAAATGTTAGTAGTAACCTGGAGTCTGGATTTGAGCCGGACTAAAGGCGACACTCCCGCCCTCTGTTACCTACCTGTATAGTGAATATAACCGGCTATAAATGTGGGTCTATTCAGCACGTCTCCTGTCACCTTCGGTGAAACAAGCATGATGTCATTTCATTCATTTTTTTTAAACATTGCCCCACACTAGAAATTTATCCTGCGTCAAGGGTGCGTTTACAAACATTTAAAGTCACATACACGAACAACCAAACCCGGAACAATTACCTGTAGGCCATACAAGTATTTGTTCCGTGAGGGAATCGAACCCAAGGCACTCGGCGCAGCAGTCGATCACTCAGCCACTGCGCGAAACGTGATGTCATGTTATGTATTATTATTATAAATTTCTGTGACCAATTATTAACAGTCTGAGAGACAAATCGCATTTACTAAAACTATGTCAATTGACAGCCGGCACCCATATTCCTATTTGAATAATTCCGGGTTTCAAAATAAGAACTATGTAAATACATCTGTTGTTTTAAAACAAAAGTAGCGCATAACATGTTAGCATTCCATGTAAGTACTAGGTCTCGGCGCTTGCGCATTCCATTGGACTGGGGGAAAGTCTAATGTACGATCATCTGACCCCTTTTCCGATAATTTACCACTGACATTTACCGCGTTTTGGTATTGAGATTAACATGAATTTATTAACATTAGAATTACGTCAGGCTGAGACGGTATGGTAATGTAATGATCAGTAATTGAGCACTTATTGACAGTGATTGAACATCAATATTATGTATCTTCAAAATATTGGTTTCTTTTGGGTTCCGTAAACAAAGTTTTATTAAAGCTCTACGCTTAAGGTACGTCCGTCTAACTGTCTGTCAGCGGGGTCATCTCATGAACTATAATATCATAAAAAAAGTAAAATTTGTTGGTAAATTTGTATGTAGGGGGTAATCTCCGGAACTAATGATCCAATTCAAAAATTTATTTGTTTGTTAGAAAGCTACATTATTCCTAAATTCTATAGACTTTTATTATTTACAAAACTACTTTATAACGGAGGTGGAGGGAATGTTAAAGTTCCAAGGAAAAAGTACGACAGCCACGCGGGCGAAGTGCCAGTAAGAAATAAAATTCAAAATAAAAAGAAGGCTCTTTTCAAGAAACACGATTTTATCGGCGTTTTGGTTCGATTTCAATAATCACTGTATCTCTAATCCGGAAACGATGGTACGACCCCCTTGTGCGTGACCGACTCGCACTTGGCCGGCATTTTTTTTAGGCAAGTCTATTTACCTACCATAATCAAATATAATACAATTTATCTCATTGAACTCATCTCTTTCTACAGTAATAGATGTATCACTTAAGAATGACACTAATCGTTGATTCTAAACGTTATGTCGACACGATTACGAAAGAGGCGTAATGCACGCAAACAGATCCGTATCTACAAAGTGCACATTCACTGCACTGCAATTAGCAAGCTGTCATAATAAATATTCAGACATTAAGGCTAAGTTCAGATTGACGCGACTTCGCGCTGTGACGCGCAATCATCTATGTACATTAAGACGAATACAGGTGAGATGAGATTGCGGAACGCGACGCCGCGACGTCGGGGACCACCTGAACGCCGCCTTAAATACTCCATGCTGCTCTGTCGGAAGGAAGACGATAAAAGATCTAATTGTCTGTCGTAACGGACTGTGTAGGCACGTATCGAACTAATTAATCGGACTTATTTGTACGTTACTAAAGTCGTTTAGTAGACTTTCAATAGTAAACAAACGCGGGAAAGTTTCCCACGACCGTGTACAAGCAAATATTCTGCATTTATCTAACAACATTATCTAACAAAGTACATTATATCAATTAGGGAGTATAACAATAAAATTCTATAGAGATAACAATGAAAAATGTGGCTTTCCTCGGAAGCGACGACAGTAAACTGGAGGTCGGAAGGTCATAAACTTGTGGGTTTAAGTTCTGTCGTGATCGAACCACGTCTATAACCAAGCAGCTGTCATTTTTGCAAAAAATATTACCAATATCAATCCATACTAATATTTTAAATGTATTAGCAGTTTTGTATGTCTGTCTGTTAGTCTGTTGCACTTTCACGGCTAAACTACTGCACCGAGTTTGATGAAATTTGGTGCAGACTAAGGTTAACATACAAGAATGGGTATAGGATATAGGCTAGACATTCACGACGAATCTCGACGAAGTTGTAGGCAAAAGAGGGCAGTAAACAGGAACTGTAGAACCTAATTGGTGCTAAAGGTACCGGATTAGTACTAAAAGGCAGATTTCTACTAACACTCCTTCTATATAGACTTCAACTATGCAAAATCTCGCATGCACGAACGCGTATTATTCTTAAAAAAGGGATCGCTTTGTTAATATATTAATTAGGAATTATTCCTAGATTGACCTACTTATACCAAACGCCTGTCAGCCGACGGCTGTCTTATATCATCCAAAATTCGAATTAAAGTTTCCCACATTGATATTCCAAAAACTTATAAATAAGAAATATATATTCAAGAACGTACGAATGCTCCCAGTAGCTACAACCAATAGCGAATGTTTAATACTTTGATGTAATGCCAGTCTGCCAATCGAGTTAATAAGGCAATTCCTAAGCCCGATCAGGTTAGGAGCGATGCCCTGATTATCTCTCGACGAAAGCTGTAATAATTTTCAAGGCCCTGTCTCACATACCATGCACGCTCGCTATAATGGCATATTTCTGCTTCAAATACCTGCAAAGGTACTTACCATCTTAATGGCACCATAGACATTCACGTTCGAAGATCAAAGCTAGTACCGAGACTAAAATTATCCCGAGTGTATCGAATCGATTATCACTCGATTCCCGTGGTGGAGGCATCTCTATGGGCACTCGTTCGTGACCGATCCCTGGTCGAAGCTCTCGATTGTTAACAAGTGCGCCAGAGTGGGGAAAGTTGGGAGGATCATGAAATTAAATCACGTTAGAAAGGAGTTTTTACATTTGAAACTGTGGCGTGGGTCGTTAAATAAGATTTAAGACTCACGGTTCCAAAGGTAAAATTACTTCTACATTTATTAATACTAAACAAATGAATAAATTCATTTTGAAATTACAGCTTTCAGTGAAAGTGAGCCTGTTACTGCGAGGAATAATATTAGTATGAGGGATTTCAAGTTTTATTAACATTGAGACTTTATTACAGACACTAAGTACAGTTTTGTACAGCATGAATTTATGTAGTAGAATATTAAATAGCTTCAATACACAACTATTTAGTTTTGTACTACACAAATTTGTATCTTTTTGTTTCTACATAATTTCTAATAGAACTAAAATATTGATGACAGGCGTGATGCTATATGTTCACACATCATCACGCCTGTTTCCTCCAAAAGGTAAGACAGAGACGTGACTCATAGTACACTCACAGTCCCACATTACAGCAGTTATAATTAAGTCCCTAGTAATATTTGGCGAGCCTATATTGGAATCAAACAGGCACGAAACCAATCACCGTGCTTCTAAGAAATCCCTAATTACCCAACAACGCTTTTCCCGACCGAACCTCATGGTCATCAGTAGCGCTCGCGGCCACTAGATCATCGAAGCAGGAATAAAACACACATAAACATAAACAAATAAGCAATAAGGGCGTCGCTCTCTAATAATAAAATACCCCACAGATTTTATACCCACAATACGGCACGGAATATCTTACCTCCCACACTTTGCATAGCTCGGTAGCTGGAGGGACATTCACATCATTTTACGTCCTACCCACATTATACATAAACGTTCAACAACTGATTTCACTTTCACGCTAGAGACAACTATACAAATTGCTTACCTTTCAAATGTAAGTCGATTTATCTTGTTATGTCTAGAGGGACAGATATCCGAGGAGCGGGACGTGGAAAGCTGCGCGCGCGCCGATCGGGCCCTTCATCGCTGTTTCTGCACTGAAACATTACAACACTGTCGACTGTCTCATGTTTGAGATCTTGGCTTTCAAATCTGAAATAGAAATTATTATTTTTGTTCGGAAGAGGAAATGGTGATTTTATGTTTCAGATAGATGGAAGGAGAATGTGGTTAAGCAATCACTAGTATCTTTGATGTTATAATTGGAATGAGTCACACTGACTACCAACAGTTACCTTTTTTTTTTAAACTTTGCCCCACATTACAAATTTCTCCTGTTTCGTGGGTGCGTTTAAAAACATTCAAACACACATTCACAAACAGCCAGACCCGGAACAACTACCTGTAGGCCATACAAATATTTGTTCCGTGCGGGAATCGAACCCACGACACGCGGCGCAGCAGTCAATCGCTCAGCCACTGCGCCAACCGTGCCGTCCGTATGATCTCTTTATAGATTTTATTTTATTCCTTCAGAAGTCTTACAGCCAGGATACCTACATACAGATAGTAAATATACAAGTTTTTCCTGATTTTGTTTTGAACTCTTGCGCCAAATGTACAAAAGGCAAAGAGATTTGCTCATCTTATTGCTAAAAGCTTTAATTCCTTACAAAAGCTATACTGGTATCTTTTGTTTTGATTTCTTTCGCCATTTACAAGAGAAATAGACCATTCGTAGCATTGCCACAGCATCCCATATCCAAATATATCATTGCTATTACAAGCCCCTGTTACAAAGCGTGCGGTTATTAAACTCCTTATCAGCAGAGTTCAGGCGCGGTGCCCTCAGCTGATTCATTGCACGATCGCGAATCAATTTCCTAGTTTTTGCCCTGGTTGCTTTCCTTCCTGGGCTCCGGGTGATCACGTACTGCTTATCAGTACAGTGGTCTAACTGCGCGACTTGCACACCTTCCGTCTCGTTTCAGTTGTTACAATGGTAATGATTGTTGGACGTGTCTTAGTTTGAACTTTGACTTTGTATTGGTTGAGCTGTCGGGAAGTTGTTACATTTTAACGTTCGTGATTGTATCGTTCCCATTTGTAACTATAAGACTACAACCCGGTTTCTGGAAAGAAACTATTGTCACGTCATGGATTAAATGCAAGTCAAGTGAAGCGATTGGCTGTTCTGTTTACAATTCATTCAACCAATCATAGCAATTAAAGGTGTTTTGACAATTTACCACATTGTTCCAGAAATTGGCCCAATAGCTAGCTATGAGCCATGATACAAGCCATCTTTACAATGTAAACAAAAGCGAGAAAAGTTCCCGCAAAGTTAAGTCATGATGAAGATTGCAAGGTACCTACTACTGACTTGTAAACCATATAGATCTCAAAACCTTTCAACATCATCTCTGAGTACAAGAAGATTAGCGCAATCAACATAATTTAAATGGCCAGGATTTCATCATCAAAGTTTGATTAAACCTACGTGTAATTTGCATAATTCATTTTATTTACTTTCGTTTTTAGTTCTAAAACTTGTTTTGCTGTTGATATGCTTTCAGTTTCTTTTGTAAGTAAAACTTCCATTACCTTGATGAAAGCTTGATTTGCGAATGGCGCTCAAACCGCCATATTTACGGGGTAAGCAGAACGACAAATAGTAGAAATTGTCGTGAAAGCAGAATTTGGAGAAAATATTACTGCCTCTTCCGTAGCGAAAAGACAACGATATAAACTTTTAAAATTGTAATTGTACTTACTAAAAATCTAGGTCAATACACAACATAAAAGACGAAATAAAAATAATAACCTCCAAAGAAGTCAATTGTGGTCGAGCGGTAAAAAGAGACAGGGACAGTATTTTATTGGAAAGAATGCCAGCCAAGTGCACTGCGTAAGTGAATAGATTACCGGCCTGTTAAAACCATTACAGTAGCCAATTTCCCCTCATTCGATTTACACTTTACAGGAAATATATGCGTAACTTATTTCCTACACGTTTCATATTTGTTGGTCCCAGGCGTCTTACTTAAGACCATTAAACATTTAATATTTTACCGGATAAAAATAATTCTGCAATACATTGCATTGTGTCATTCAACCGATAAAAGAAATAAAAACCAAGTAATTAAAGTATTTCATAAATGCTTGACTAGAGCGAAATATATTTCCATTTGCGACTGGTCGGTTACGCAAAAAATACCACTCCCATACAAGGGCCTAACCAGGCACTGTTATGAGAGAACTTATTTTTTGTTGACATATAGTTACCTACAAGTACGTATTATATGCCCTCCATCCTTGGCTCGGTTCGTGTGAAATGGTGTTATGAAACTATAATTTTTGTGAATTATTTTAGATTAAGTTCACCATAAGTGGACCTGATATTTCAGATCCAAAATAACAACTGAGGCAGCACAAATATTCGACGTAAATACAACGTTTCAATTTCAATGTTATCTTATTAATTTTCAATAAGGTTGTTGGTATGCCTTAATAAATAAATAAACGTGAATTCGATCGATTTTCGATTCGAAAACACAACTATCCCATACCGTTTTAGTTTAAATCTATGCGACAAGCATAATATACGTATCATCCATCATAGATATGAATAAAATCTTGAAACGAAATAATTATTATGCGTGTGCGAAACGAATATCAATAATTAATCAAATAATAATTATTAATAATTTTAAAAGTTCCTTGCGTTTTTACATTATTACTATTTGAAAATGTGACAGTTAAAGTATAAGTCAATAACGTGTTAACTTAACAATTTTTGTTCCTTATACAAGTATGTAAGTACTGCTTAGAGATATAATCATAATCTTTTGAACCCACATATTCACCCGCTTTCAGATATAAAAAACCGTATTCTTATATTACGATGGCGTCAAGAAAATAATGGATAGAATAATTACGCTTTACGATCAGGCAGTAGGTAATTAGTTTAAGATTGCCATAAAATAGCAGTACTTTGCATACGCTAATAAATAATAGTGCGGAATGTTCATTGAATAAACAATTAGAACGTACCATTTACAGCCGACTCTTCTGAGGTGGTTATAGTTAATTCCCTTTTAGATTTACGCTCACGATGTTAGATTTCACTCTAATTGATAATTAAACTATGGGCAGGTATATTTCCCTATTACTTTATTAAGTATCTCAGTTGGTACAAGAAGCAATTATAAGTTTAACGTTGCTGTGATAAATGTTGTTGTTATTCTACATAATATTTCATGAAGGTCAACAACTTGACACCTCGGACTTCGAACATGACCTTCGGCGACGACGTTGAAGACTAGAGATGAAAAATGTACCGACCTACCTACTACTTACTTACTTTAGACGACACGATTGGCGCGGTGGTTGAATCATCGGCTGCTGCGCCGCGTGTTGTGGGTTCGATCCCCACACGGAACAAATATTTGTATGGCCTACAGGTAGTTGTTCCGGGTCTGACTGTTTGTGTATGTGAGTTTAAATGTTTGTAAACACACCCACGATACAGGAGAAATTCCTAGTGTGGGGCAACGTTTTTTCAAAAAAAAAACAAAATAAACAAAAACAAACTTATTTGTTCACAATTTTGTTGTTATTGTACGCCACTTACTGTGGCAGAATGGAAGAACACACCTACTTTTTACTCGACAACGGATAGCTTATGATTTTGACCGGTATGTAATTGTAATGTAACATCTTATAACCCGTATGGCGTATGTTTAACTTAAGAAATTTGATTTGATGTGAGATATTTATTTACGACTAGTGTTCGCCCTATGGTTGAAATTCGACCGTAATTTTAGCCTCCTTCATTTCTTCTCAAGTTTCCGCTTCACGTATTTATATACATATTTGGTAGTTGACTCCTCCGTGTCTCGGAACGCACGTAAGCCGTAGGTCCCGGCTGTCATTTGTAGATCTTTAACAGTCGTTACGGGTAGTCAGAAACCCGAAAGTCTGGCAACCAGTCTTACCAAGGGGTATCGTGTTGCCCAGTAACTGGGTTGTGGAGGTCAGACAGGCAGTCGCTCCATGTAAAATACTGGTATTCAGCTGCATCCGGTGAGACTGGAAGCCGACCTCAACATAGTTGGAAAAAGGCTAGGCAGATGAGATGATTTGGGTAGATAGACAAACCGCAAAAGGTTCGTAACTAATACACACGTACATACATTATATTTTTTCCTGTAATAAAACACTGTTAAATGGATTCTTCAAATAGAGAATATTTTCTGTACCTTTTAAACATTCACAAACCCAAACAGTCAATAGAAATACCATCCCAGCCTATTCACTAGTCGTCGTTAGTCGAGCCAAATTAATTAATTAAGTAAAGCTGTGGGTTTAACCGAGAATAAATTGGGTTCACAGGTCAAAATGTGACAGTCTCTAAGCCAATCAGTAGCATTTCGCTAAAGCCTTCGTCAATTTAGTTAGGAAAACGGTATAGATCGGAAAAATAAAGGTACATATAACTATTATACATATATATATATTTATTTTTCCGATTTATACCGTACACCAATGTGCAAGGTGGAAATGACACAAAATCGTATAATATTAGTTCAGTAGCTACATAATTCTGAACCCCCCTGGAAGTTTTTCACCGGATGTTTCCTAAGTTTTCCTTTTTTTTTAAAAAAAAACTTTCCCCTACACTAAGAATTTCTCCTTAATCGTGGGTGCGTTTACAAACATTTGAACTCACTTACACAAACAGGCAGACCCGGAACAACCTTTAGTCCATACAAACATTAATTCCGTGCGTGAATCAAACCCGCGACACGCAGCGCAGCAGTCAATCGCTCAGCCACTGCGCCAGCCGTGCCACCAGTTATTATGGGAGGTCCAGAATCTTGTATTGAACTCATGATATTAGGTTGTGCGTTGATGTCTCTTCTACTCCGTATAATGCATTCTAGATGTTGATTATCGACAATGACACGAACATACTGAGCTCATCTTCATTTTCCAACTACATATTAGTAATGTTTATTTTCCCTGCACTTGACCTAGCTTACCTGATTGTGCCTTTACACAATAGCAAATAGTCGACAGTGTGGACACACGTCAACTTTCATCTCTTCACGCGAACAAGAGGTCTATTGAAGTGACCATTGTCAATGGAACAGTGGCAGACCATTGTGTACATACACGTGCATTGAAATGTATTTTCAGTGTTCTCTCAGATGGACATGAAGCTATCTACAGTTTCTATTAATAATAAACACAAGAAATGGAAGAAAACTCACTCGTATATCGAGATACTGCATTTACTTAGTTGAAATCGTAACGTTAATATTTTAGATATGATTATTAGTAGATATTATATCGTCAAATACTAGGAACGATTCATGAAATCATTCATGAAATTCCTCGTCATCTCTCTGCTCTTATTACAATTTAATGTCGAATCGGCGCTTACTAAAGTCGTCAAATAAACTATAAATCGAATACATGTTTATATGTACACATAAATATAATCTGAATCTCGGAAACGGCTCCAACGATTTTCTTGAAATTTAATACGTAGGGGGTTTCGGGGGCGATTATCGATCTAGCTAGGTTTCATTTTTATAAAACGTCGTTTTATCCTAGCAAGGCTTGTTAATCCAGGTACTTATTATTAAGTCGTCAAATAAGATGCATGAATCTCAATTTATTTGGGGTCGGCACACTATATCTTCTTCTTCCATATAATAGGTCTTTACCTATGAAATTGCCGTTTTGTATGAAAAAATTTAAATGATTTTTTTTCATGTATTTTTTATTTGTATTAATCGAAGTAATCACCCATGCAATCAATGCATCTTTGCCAACGCAGTGGCAGTTTATTGATGCCCTTCTTAAAGAAATCAGCTGGACGGGAGGCAATATATCATATGTGCCGTTTTTTTTTCACTCAATCCATCCATCCTCTACTCTTAAAACCACGCAAATTCGTACTCAAACCTAATAAGATAATATAGCCTACACGGAGTCTGGATATGTGCCCGGTTGATGGCAATAGGCTCGCCCCTATAACATGGGACTTAAATATTACTGGCGTAATGTGGGTGTTACTATAAGTGCACCTCTGCCCAATTCTTCGGGGAATAGAGACGAGTGTTATGTGTGTACATATGTATGCTATGTATAGTCTACTAATATACTTTGATGACACAGTTGGCGCAGTGGCTGAGCGAACGACTGCTGCGCCGCGTGTCGTGGGTTCGATTCCCGCACGGAACAAATATTTGTATGGCCTACAGGTAGTTGTTCCCGGTCTGGCTGTTCGTGTATGTGACTTTAAATGTTTGTAAACGCACCCACGACACAGGAGAAATTCCCAGGGGAAACGTTTAAAAAAAAAAAAAAAAAACTTTATGTACGCGCACATGATACAGCAAAATAACAGTAACCTACGATTACAAATCGTCGCATGCAACTTCCGCGAGTGTACATAATTGATATATAATATGGCAAATGAAACCGGGTTAATTACATAAGTTTAAAGAGTACGCAAAAAGTCCTGCACGCTTCAACACACCAAGGAACGTACAGTCAGTAAACCTTTAAAGAGAATCGCATCGCAATTTCACCAATTCAATTAACTACTTTTTGTTCAATGGAAGTGTGGTAAAATCTTCGTTAATGCATTTGCTGGTACAAATTAATAACTCGTACCTACTTATTGGAAACATTTTTCGGGGTTCATTCTGTTTAAAGTAGAGTCTGTCTGGAAAATATTATGCTGTTACTTGTGCTAAGTATATTTTCCGATTGTGTATTTAAATTAAAAATAATATTTATTTCTTCACTTTTACATGTCAACCAAGAAAAATATAGATTTTTAAACTAGGTCGGTGATTAAGTACCTATATGACTCGTCTGAGAAGAAATCAGAGAGAGAAACTCTTTTATAATATGAATACCTATATTTATATTTATTTAGAGAACAACTATGTTCTGTCGGGTACGCTAGTTTACACTAGCGCACTCAACAGACGTGGTTCTGCCCGATTGCAGCGCCACTTACGAGGTCCAATTGATAAATAAATATATCTAAACCATCCGGATACCCACTTAAGCAACCACAAAAAAAACAATAAAATCGACCCGTGTAGACAGCTGTCTAGAATCGACCGGTTAAGCAGTAAACAGCCTTATAGTGCTGAACTGCGAGTGGCCCTACCTAAAAAAAAATAAAAACAGCTGTCTAGTATCGACCGGTTAAGCAGTAAACAGCCTTATAGTACTGAACTGCGAGTGGCCCTACCTAATAAAAAACAACAGCTGCCTAGAAGGACTTCAGGTAACATACACGGACTGATTTAATTGTTTTTTTTTGTGGTTGCTTACTGAAGAATTATATTTGTACAAGTACTTTTCCATATAAAAACTATCACAGTGGGTGATACTCTATCCACAAAACAATCTAGCCTCTAAGCTAATAAGAAATTGAATTTTAATCATAACTGCTATGTACGGTAACTTTAAATTAATTGTAATATAAGTTAAAGTTGAAACTGACGGCCCTTTTTTACAGTCATCTTTTGCAATCAAAAAATGGATATTCATTTCGGCAATTTGTTGAAGATCAAAAACAATTCGGTCGGACCCTAGTTTTAAGTCGAATTCTGGGTTTGTCGGGTTAATCGAATCGCCATATAAGTGTACATCTTAATGACTGTCTCGAACTTTGACGCCCATTACATTTACCACAGAAATACCTGCTTCAATATTAAATAAACCGACATTTTTTGAAAGTGCAGTTTTTTAATTTACCTAGGCACCTATAGTAATTAGTCGAGATCCGCTCATCGCTCGATGCGAAACGATTATGACAATTAATCTGACATTTCGAAGGTGGGTACTTTCTCTTTTATATACATGGCTAAAGATGTTCCGTGATTATTTTCAATTTAGTCCAATTCGCAATCAAAACCAATTTCCGTGCCAACATCTTTATTATTATTGCATTAGGTCAACAAGGAACTGGCGCTTCTACTTTTTTACTATCTGGCCATTTCAAATTGGCTCTTTCGAAATTAATTTTGTACCTACATAATTTTTCTGTAAAACGTACTGTATGTAGGCCAAACGAGCGTAGAGCCACGCACTTCGCAAAATGTACATAATATATTTTTATATCTTGAATTTAGTCATCATAATCTGCCCAGGCTTTTCCCAACTACGTTGGGGTAGGCTTACAGTCTTTCACCTGAATACCACTATTTTACTTGGAGTACCATCTATCTGACCCCACAACCCAGGAACTTGCCAACACCATACCCCTGGCTAAAACTAGCAGTCAGACTTTCGAGCTTCCGACTACGTAACAACTGTCAAACATCTACTTTCCGATGCACGTAGGGGTCTCGATATGTAATAGATGGTCACCCATGGACGGGACGACCGCGGCAAGCATTGCTCAACCTTGAAGATCGATCCGTGCACCACATCAAAAGAGCGCGCACGTTTTCCTCTTACCTAAGCTTGTGTGACTAAAAGCTCGAAAAGCTATACTAAAATCAGTTCAAACATAATAAACCATTCAACAAACCGACAGACGTGCGGACACCTCCTTTCATATTACATTTTGAAGCAGATGTATTTTAACTGCGGCATTTAAACCACATGCCTGTATCCAATTACGTTTCCTGTTAAATTAACTGCCAGTTACTTTTCATGGGTTGCGTCCGTTATATCATAGTGAGGTCGCCGCCCGCTTCGCGACAGGTGACACGGATTACGTAATCGATTATTTATTGCAAACGAGTGCGATCGATATTCATATTTATTCGCCGCTCGCCTTAATAGATGCAACCTGATTAATCGCTGCCATTTAAATCGATTCAGCTCGTGCGCGTTTATTGTGAAGCCGATTTATTGTAATACATTTAACAGTTAATCAAGTGAATGTGTTATAACTATTATGCTATAAGAAATAACTTTAGTATCACAACGATTGTAATACTGACTTGTATAATGGTCACTACGAGTTGGCTTTTGTCCTTCGTACACCTTCCAAAAGTCCGGGACACCAGGATCTCGAGAGATTAAAAAATACCTACAACTTTTATGATTTGTAGAAATTCTCATTGCTTCCAGATTATTTGTAAACACCTATCTGTTAGATAAATATCAAAGAAGAAGCTTTGGGGAACCTTATGCTTCTCCCCAATTGGATTGGTCTTTCATCAGAAAAGGCCCTGATAGTAATTGATCCACAGATAATGAACTGTCCCTAAAAATACTGTAAATCGTAATCTTACCGTAAATTTTTACTTTAACGGCTCTTAATATACATAAGTACCACAGTGTCCAGTGTACACCATGATTATACACAACCTGAAACTGGAGATTTCTCAATCACATGAAACGTAATCGCAAAATGGTATGCGAGTAACACTTCACATAAAAACCATTTGCACAAGTTCAAATAGCCGTAATATCGACAGCACTATGAAATAACATACATAATTCGTATAATTTACCTAACGACAATCCATTGAATCGAATGACGTCTTAAACAAACAAAAGCCATCGAGTCACGAATAATCGATTTAGTTACGTATGAACTACATAATCGACTGTAGGAGGTGTATCACTGTAATGACCATGCCTCCTGGTGATACTTCATCCTCTATTCAGATGTGGGCTGTGATAGTGAAGACAAACGTGGAACGTTTAATCACCTAACATGTGGGCTTATCTATCAGATATTTGGGCTTAATCGACAACTTTCTTTATGCAACCTGCTTTGTGTGTTGTAATACATGGCTTAACATCCTTTTGTTAATACTGTAAAAAGATGAAAGTACTTTAAAGTAGATAAGGTAGATACTTACAGTTTGGAAAACCGGTAGTAATTAATCTTTGAAAAATAATTCACTTTCATTTTACGATCTAAACTGCCGCCATTGCTGACCATCAAGCCTTTCCTTATTACATGGAGTCCTATGTTTTTCAGTGGATATTCCAGGTTTTGAAATAAAACTGCTACTGTAACTATGACTAATCCCCGGATCCAAAAATTCCAGTCTTGTAGATAGGTCTCTAGGAGCAGCAATGCATGTAGTTGGCCAAATAATGATTTCGAAACCATGATTTTGATACTGTTAGCCTGCGTCATCCCACTGCTAGGCAAAGGCCTCTCCCCATGACTTCCAGTAGTTTCGATCTAGGGCAATAGGGGTCATTGGTCATTTGTTTTGTCGAGCTCTACGTTGTCTGCCACACCTTCTGGCTGTGTCAGGGTTCCACGATGTAAATTTTTCACAAATATACATATGACGTCAGGTACTAAAGTGGCAATGACAGATCATACTTATTATAGAAAACCACACACTTTACAAGAGTAAATAGGGAAGTGACATAATTACGTGGATACTCCATATCGATTACGTGCTCAATAACCGAGAGCTGGGTACCCATCACCGTATGCACATGATTACAAGTTGCATCACACTACATTGTATATGTTCACATTACTGCCGCGTTTAAACGTGCCCATGCATTTAGTGGTAAAGTTATTTACAGTACTGCTCATGCCCCAGTTATGTAAGGAAAATGGATGTGATAATTGTGCTCCATCTTATTCCTTTGGTAATATTGTGGTGACTTTTCTGCTTTTATTTTTTTTTTTTTGCTTACAACGATGTAAGCAGAGGAATGGTGGCAATAACGTACGATTACTTTCGATTACAATCCGATCGAAGCACCTCTCTTATGGTAGGCGGTAGGATTCTTCCTCTATAAAAGAAGGGATCATATCCAAGCCGAGAAGTATCTTGCTTGATGATTGATCAGTTGACTCTTCGGTTGCAGATTAAGGTTCCTTAAGGGATCGTCACCGTATCGCCTTTTGTCTAGAGCTTGTCCCGAGGCAAGGCGATTACGTTACGTTTCCGATTCGAGTGCGTTGCAGTAGAGAGTTTCATACAAAGAATACTGCACGGCTCGAGCTGATACGGTGACGATCCTTTCCGAGTCAATATGTGCTATAACCTTAAGTCTGTAACCGAAAAATCAACTGATCAATCATCAGTTCAGATACTTCTAGGCATGGATATAAAACCTTCTTTCATAGAGGAAGAATCTGATTTGGGCGAAGGGAATAGCGCCTACAATAAGGAAGGTTCTTCGACAGGGTTGTAAACGATAGTAATCGTAACTTATACCTAGCCATCATTCCTTAGCTTACAACAACAACAACAATTTTATTTTCTAGTTTGTATTTCATAGGCTCGTAAAACTTAGTAATAATTCGCAATGACTGACCATCGACTCCTTTATTCATTAGAAAGTTTTCCCAATATGTACAATTTGTCTGGCGGGAACAGTTTATACGGATTTCCTTATAACTTTAACGAGATGTGATTAACTTGCGAACCATTACTTTTGTGCAGCATCTGTAAAACCTAAAGACTGTTGAACGTGTGGTAATTAATATTAATTAATTTTACCAGTTATAGTCTGCTGCGAAAGTAGGTATAGATAGTGGATATATTTGAGTGCCTCGATGGTCTAGTGGTGGCAAGCGCTAGGTTCGATTTCCAGGTCAGACAAATTGTTTGGGTTTTTCAACCTGGAATTTGTCTATAGCAACCCGAAATATTGGATCTGTGCCCGGTTGAAGACAATCGGCTCGGTCCCTATTAAAATAGGGCTTATAACATGAACTGGTCATATGTGGGTATACTATCGGACATAGATGGACTTACCTCTGCCTAAACTTTCAGGATAAACAGGCGTGATGTTATGATTTAAGTGTCATCGTATATCCTAAACGTATGCTTGCATGTAGTTACGACCCCGGCGTATAACTAAATTGTTAATCTATTTCTTACCAGTTTTTTTATCCATCTATTTTGGATTCTGTCCAATGTATGATTTGTCTACGTAGTTGGATTATACCAATTTTGTTTTTTACGAGAGGTCAGGTTGGTTTTTTTTTTTTCTAAAATCAAACTGTTTAAATATTTACCGTAGCATGAAAACAAACGGAACCAAAACACTATGATTGTGGGTAAGTAGTCTCTGGGCAGCTTCCCTGGCTGTTCTCGGAAATATGGCGGTTATTTTAACTCGTCGGTGTCTTCTAAGTAATAACATTACTGGATAACGGTTACTGCATTACATAACGTGTCAGTAAACGGAAATCTTCTACTTCGTTTTCTTAAAATTGGTAGATAACATTGCATAAAGTAACTTATTATTGTTTAAAAAAACTGCGTAAATAATTAGGTATCTTAAAATTGCGCCTGCATTACCCGAAGGGTTTGACAGATGTGCACCTATGGTAACACCAATATTTCTCCACTTTCACATTTTAGTCCCATGTAATAGGATTGTCTTCAACTGGACACAGATCCAATACTTCGTATAATAATAGAGATGTATGGAAGAAGAAGACATGCTGCGCCGACCCCATGACATTGGAATAAGGGCAAGAGGATGATGATGATGATGATGATGTAATAGGGGGCGAGCCTATTGTCATCAATCAACCGGGCACACGTCCAGACTCCGGGACGTTATTGAGAAAATTCCTAATAATAATACTCAATCATACTTTGCCCACGTGAACTGGGAATTTAAGTAACTGAACCCAAGATAAAAAGTAAATAAATTTAAAATTTAAATATCGTCTATTTATTTTTCTGTGTACAGTAAATAAAACAAACTGCATGTCCTTGAATGGCTTATATCATAACATTACACCTATAGTCTCTGACGGGTAAGGCAGAAATCTACCTACAGTACGTTAAGTCGCCAGTTATGTTAAGGCCCAAATAATAGGGTCTTTGAGTAGGATTATAAACGTAAAGGTACACTTATGTAACAGTTTTGTAACAAATATTATGAATAGGAAATCGATACTTGACAAAAATATTGACATCCGCTAATTAAACAGGTATGACAAATTCCACAATAATAAACCTGCATAATATTACATTAAAATATGTATGTACACGATTAATTTTAAAGTAGGTACATACGAACAATTTCCTGTCATTTACCAGCTAAGTATTATAAGTTCTATTATATAAAACTTAGTAAATGATTACTTGACCTTATTTTATCTTGATTGATGAACGGCGCAGCAAAAAACGTTGTCCATCATTTAGCTTTATTAAACCTACTGTATTGTTCTATGATTTATTTACTTACAGATACATTGAGCAATGTGTACTTTTTATTATAAGGACTAGCGGTTGCTCAGCGGTTAAAAGTCGGCCATTTTAGCTTCTTGCTCCCCTTCTTCATATAAACTTTAACTATGCCAAATCTCCGTGCGCACAATATTCATGAAAAAGGGATCTGAAGTTTTCTCTTCACTTTTTAACACAGGGCGATTTTTTTATCATTTTCCAAATTAGATGTTATACCCATAAATATGAGCAACTCTCACTAGGGGATACCGAAGCCACAAAAAAAAAATCTGCTGTTTCATACTAAAGTCCAATACCTACTTGATGTATACTTTGATGTCTATGTTTGTGATGTTATTTTTGGCTTGATTATAATTTTGTGTACATATGGATAATGTCTGAAATAAATAAATTAATAATAATAATAACGCGAGGTGGTCGACATGTGGGATGTAAATACAGCAGTCATTGTGCCGATAGTTGTGACGGCCAATGGTATAATAGCCAAGAGCCTCGACCAACACCTAAGGAGGCTCTCGTTAGGCAGCTGGATCAAGGGCTTGATACAGAAAGCGGTACTCCTGGACACGGCGCGTATCGTCAGGAGATTCCTTTCTCAAGAGCCCTGACCACCGGTAGCTTGGACCCTGTTCCCAATGCCGGTGGGCTACTATTTTTTATATTTTTAAATGTTTTTTGTTTTTTTTTTTTTTTTGAAATATTTAAAAATGTAATTAATATGTATATAAAGAAATAAAGGAAATAATAATAATAAAAAATTATCAATTATTTTTATCTCTCTTGACTTAAGTTTTTGGTTTTCAATATATGATCAAATCAAAAATCAAAATTCATTTATTCAAATTAGGCTGAGAATCAGCACTTTTTGAACGTCAAAAACGTTTACTTAAGACAGTCCCCCAAAACGCCCACCCTTCACCACTTAGTGTTTTTGCTGGGAAGAAAAAGTAATGTATGTATGTATTTATTTTTGTATTTCACTAAGGTATATTTATTTTCAGGTTTTTCTTACCTTCTTGCTCTGTTCTGTCTACATCACCCAAAGGTAGCAAATGCATAAGGCGTTATTAAGTCCGCCTTTTACTCGTGCATACAAATTTTATAGGTATATAAATAAAATAGTTTTTATTTATTGAATAGAACATTTGGAAAGTGATAAAAATATCACCCAGTATTATAATAATGGATGACGCAATTAAATCTAACGTAATGTTCACTTAGTTTCTCCGGAAATACTCGAAATGCTAGCCGAGCGACAAGTTTCTAGATATCCTAGGAACCCGGAGAACAGAACCTAGGCAGTATTATGTGCGTGACTTTATCTTATTGTATTAACTGAGATACTGAATTATTAAGGCAGCCAATGTTCGCTGATAGGAAAGAAAGTACCAATTATATTGAGTAACAGGACTCGCTGCTGCTTGAACACTTCCAATTTATTATTGAACATGAAATAATAATTTGACAGCCACCTGCCAATTACCTGATAACTTGATATTTTCGATATAATTTTAGTACGATAACTTTGTGGTAACATAATAACATAACATCACGGTTGTATAGCCCGAAAGGTTAGACAGAGGTGCACCTGTTATACGGACACGGATAGCATCCCTGATGCGGCGAGTGCATGACAGCTCTAACAGCTTGGTGGCTATAGTAGCCGACAGGATGGATAGTCCAATGATGTGGCAATGGATGACCAGTCATTGTGCGTCATTCAAATATTTAAAATAAGATGTTTAGTGTATTGTGTTTTAATGTATGTATTGATGTTTTGTGTATAATATTGTAATGTGTGTTTTTCTATGGACTTATGATCTGAAATAAATGTTATTATTATATTATTATTATTATTATTATATATACACCCATATTTAGTTTAATAAGTCCCTTCATCATTTAAAAGGGGCCAGACTATTATATTGCCGTCAAGCAAGCAGACCCCGGGCTGCAACTGTTAAATTTCAGACGCAAAAACACAATAACACTTTCCCGACCCGGGAATCAATCCCATTACCTTATGCGCAGCAGTAGCACTTGCAGCCACTAAGTTAACGTTATGATCTCACAGATATTAATAGCGAACTGAGGCCCCACTGATCATAAATTATTTCGTGGAAAAACCATCAAAGCTCACAAAAAGTCACCCAAGAAAACATGACACTGATAATGGTGCAAAAAATGACACCTAATTAATTCTACCATCCACACACACATACCTGCAAAGTATTAATAAATAAAACTTTTATTAATTCACAACACGTTTAAGTCGCTTAAGTCCTTAATAAATCTTGTTACTGCGCAACCTGAGAAAACCAATACCAGTACCAGTACCAGCCTATTAATGTCCCACTGCAGGGCAAAAGCCTCTTCTCATACAGAGAAGGCATGAGCATTAATCACCACGCTTGCTCAAGACGGATTGGCGATTTCAAACTTATATTAATTATATAAGTCCAGGTTTCCTCACGATGTTTTCCTTCACCGATGTCAGTGATGTCCAAGATAAACTTAGAAAGTGTGAATTGAAAAACTCACATTGGTACTTGCCCAGGTTTGAACCCACAACCTCGTACACAAGAGGCGAGGCCTAAACCACTGGGCCATCATTCATTAAAAAAAAAAACAAAGAAAAAAACTGAGAAAACGAAGTATGACAATAACATTTTTCTAGTAGCACAGTACGTAGGCACGCGACGGGCGAAAAAATATATCTCACAGAAACCGCATCTTATCTGAGATCTCAATCTGGTGCTGTTGAATCACGCTGGGAGGCGTGAGCTAGGTTTCCATGTCAAGAGAGAAGAAAAAATAAAACCACTGATACAGTGGTATTGGTAATTGTACGTTAGTATTTAGGTTTCCAGTGAAAACGAGGTTTAGAAAAAATTACTACCTAAATATTATTTGTAAGTAACTACATAAATTGTAAGTCACGAGCATAAATATCGCAAAAACTGAGATTCAAAAGCGATTTTCTCGTGAAATAATGATTGCAGCTTTGAGAAATGATCTGTTAACAATAGTATGAAAATTCTTTGGGAGTGTTACGTATGGCCGTGACTGTACATGGAACACTGTTTACCTGGAAAATAACCTAATAATTGAACATTATAAATTAAAGTAAATAAGTTCAACACACTATGTATAATTACATTTTGTACAATTCAGACTGACGATCTGTGAAGCGTGTACGAACAGTTTAAAATCTCATTACTGTAATGTTTTTTGATAAATATTTATTTTAAAACTGTTAATAAAGTCTTGTTAAAGCTACTTTAGGTAAGTAGGTATAGTAATGGCTATAAGTAGGTAATTAGGGGTTATTTTCCCAATAACCCGTTATATTTATTTATATATTAAAATGTGTGCCAATCGCCTAAGATACATAAACCTAATTTTCTTATGACTAGTACTTTTTATATCACGATGATTGACATCAATATTTCATATACTTCTGTCATGTTAAAAAAAAAACAATCTTCGCGTGTTTATTAAATTATTTAAAGTCTGCCATTGACGGTTTATAAAAAGGGCGTGGAAGCTGTAGACAGCGAATTGCTGGAAATTTTTCACCAAGTTGCTCGAAATTTGAAAATTATACATATATAGCTCATCGGTAAACATATTCATATTGCTGACTGCCTCGTTGGTCTAGTGGTTGGTCATGAGCTTTTGGTAAGCATGAGGTCCTGGGTTTGAATGTAATGTTATTGGTTTTTTCCACCTGGAATTTTTCTGTAGCAGCCCGGAGTCTGGATTTATGCCCAGTTGATGGCAATAGGCCCCCTATTTCATGGAACTTAAACATAACTGGCGAAATGTGGGGTCCTATTGGTAGAAATAACACCATAATAAGATGGCCTCGTATTCTATTGAAAATCCGTACTGGCCAGTTCAAGGTCAAATTATTACTACAGACGTGCGGCCTACTGTACCTACACGTATATTTAATATGTTTTCGTAAAGGAGACGGGTAACAACAACATCCTGTCGGATTATAACAACATCCTGCTCAAAAGCCGCCCGTCAAGTGTAATGTAAGTGTAAATAACTAAGTATCGTCCTACTTAGAAGTTGTTACGTAAGTATCTTTAACAACGGATCTTTCAGCTTTGCAAAACAACATTTTCGTCTGAATAGAACGAATTTGCCTTTATGAATAAGTCTAGGTACTTTTTCATAAAGGCAAATAATAAATAATAATAGTTTTTTCAACGAATTGAAAACGATCTTATTATATGGCTTATTTTTCGTTGCGCAAACGTGGAGTGGGGAGGAGGACATTCACTGAATTTATTGCTGGTTTTCTTCAGAAAGGTGGGTAGTACGACATAGGTACGGACTAGCAATGGCGCGCGTGTGACTGACCAGATGTAAGAACATAAATTTAGCAAAAGGAGTATATAAGCATCGTAACAGGAGACGATCTGATACTCCTGTCACCTACACAAATCATAAATCACGCCTTTTTCCTCTAGGGGTACCTATAAAAAATCAAAATGGCGTGCTTGTAACTATCTTTCAGCTCAAAGATTACTTATATATAAAGAGTAGGTATCATAATCTTTACTAATAAAATTAAGCTGAAAAGGTTTCATTGAAACTACCAGACGAATTTGAAAAAACCTTTTTGAATTTCACAGCCCTATTCTTGAACCATCCGGCTATAGGAGCGAGTGACATCGCGCGGCACATCTAGTATATTATAATATGTAAGTTCTTACACCGGCTTTTGTTACACGTATGCCCCTATAATACAATTACGTAAACCTAAATTAAGTCGAATCGAAGGTGTTAATTACGAACACACAAAATGAATGGATGTGTATAGCCGTCGCCATGTTGTGTATTGTTATCTAACAGAACAGCATACCTACTTATTATTCAGATGCAGAGATAACACTGTTGCAGGCTGTAGTAGGTACTAGGTAGGTTGAGTACTGTTGCTTGCAAAAGTGATTGAGCAATACAACACAATCACGGAAGTTTTTTTAAATACCTTTTATGGGGAAAAATTTAATTTGAATAGCACCTGTAATCTATATATACAAATGAATCCCTATTTCCCTTAGTCCCGACATCACGCGTGAACGGGTAGACCAATTTCGCTTATATCTCTTGTGCTGTTTGTTATTGTAAGAAGAAGGTTCTTACGGAAAGAAAAATTATAAAAAATTGGAAAATTTCAGAAAACTTAACGACTTTTTTAACTTGTCAGGTCAGCTAGTTTTTAATAAAATACCAAATAATGTCAAAGATTAACTATTGAGAATATTTAAAAAAATCCCTCAGCACACTTTGTTACACCTTCACACTGGAACGACTGAACGGATTTAGAAGAAATTTGTTATGAAGGTATATCCTGGATTTAATCATAAAAATAGATTATTTATGTATTTTTTATCTCGAAAAAGTAAAGTACTCCTATGGGATGGCAACGGCGTCTCACTGCGACTTTTTAACACCGCGGGGCGCACCTGGTTACTCATGATAGGTAGGTAGTTAAGGAGCAAAAAAAAATATACTTGTGCCTAGATTATCTGTCTCTTGTTTTTTTGTCTGTTAGTAAAGGATAGCAATAATTTTAAATTTAGGTAATTACTAGTATGTCGTGTGGGGCTGTGGAATTCAAACTTAGAGTTTGAATGAAGCTTTTCAGAATAAATATGTTTGACAACTGAGTGACAAAAGTGTATAAAAAAGCACAATATTTGAGCCGTTCGGGATTAAAACTCTAGAGCCATGGGGTCCATCTAGTTTTCGGAACATCACTAAGGAGATGGTCGATTGTTCACGTAAGGCCAGAAATAAAGCCTTATTTTTGGAATGGTGTCATTTTGGGCACTTTTCCCGTTGACAGCGATGCGTACGAATGTTTTGATGCCCTATGATTCCGTCCATTTCTTTTTTACGTGTAAATATTACTAAGACTAGAAGATTTAGCACAAAACAGCACTTGATTTTCACTACGCAAACACTACACGCAATAAAGCCTACTACCATAGAAAGAAACCAGCTGTTACTGAACACGCACATCGTAATCAACACGCCAATTTGCTGAATGAAATAATATTCAAGGTCCACTATTACTATATCATACATAGGCACTTTACGCACACTCGACATTCTTCAGTAATAACATGCGAACGCATATATTTTACTTAAATACGTATAAATTGCCATCTTCAGCAGCACGCAGGTGCAATTTAATTTCCATGCATATAGACCCGTATTGACATTGTTGTGAAGATTGGATAGATAAGATAGGTAACTAGTTTATTTGGTCTACACAACATACAAAACACGATTTAAAAAAAATACATATAGAAAATAGCCATAAGGTGCCAACATCCTAAAATAAAACAGAGAAAACAAGACATTATTGTGATGACACTATAGGCTATAGCAGCGAACATACAAAGTGCGGTTTTAAGCGCTCCAGAACTTAGTATACCACATTCTTATATTTTGCACAAAATTATGCAACTAAGAATGTGTGTAGGAAGCTGGCAGATATTGTAAGTATGCTATGACTACAAACATACAAACATAAACTCATGGATTTCTCCGATGAGATAAGGCAGAAACTACAGAACGCCAACTGCGACGATCCTTACAAACTATTTTGCTTCATTTCCGTTCATACATCTGGCCATACATGCCACCACTAAAGATATTTAAATATGTATTATATATATATACTTACGATAAACGGGGCAAAGTGAACAAAATTGTTATCTACTTGTTATAGGTAATGCTTCAAGCTACTCGTATTTGATGTGCCATTGAATCGACAGCGTCCGGTCTTTATTAGGTATGACTAAAGCGTTTCTTGCATAATAATAATATAGCCTTTTATTCCTTAACTTACATATGTATGTAGTTATTATGGGTTAGAGTTACTTACACTAAAATGCTTGTATTTCCAAATTCACCAACAGAAAAAAAAGTATTGTAAAGAAAACAAAGTTAACTTTGCTTTCATTGTCCTATTTTCTCCCGCTATTGTTTTGAATTCATCTACCAAACGTTCTATAGGGCGTCGTCTTGCTCTATGGCTAGGACCTGATCATTTCTCGTATACCGTTGACTATTTTATATAAGTTAGGAAAAGTCATCTAAAAAGGAAACATGTTGTGATGCGGATGAATTTTTAGTTAATTTTAATTTATAGTTGTATCGTTGTTAAATAAATTAAAGTGTAAACAGAATAAGGAAACAAACTGAAATACAGACGGAAAGTTATTTAGCGATTATAATCATTTTGCCGTCAAATTGATGGCGTTGACCCTTCTACTATTAACCAACTAGTCAAACATAGCTCAATCCAGTTCACTGCTCTGCTCCTTATGACAGTTAGAAAATATTTACACATTGAGTTATTGCAAATCTTATAGTGAAAAATAGACTGGACTTGACAACAGTGTATTTTTATAAGTAGTTCGCAATTTTCCCAGTATATAAATAAAATCTTAGTCAAATACGTGTCGGTTGGTAATCAAAGGTAGGTGTTGGTAAAAGTGTTGCAATTACATTATTTTATTTTATGGATTGCCTGACAGCTACGTAGGATCACAGATTTTCTATAAAATTTCTTCTGATATCTTTTCTACAGTATCTTAAATCTCTTTGGCTACAACACACTAGCCAAAACAAATTAATAAAATATTCTAACACTTGTGTAAGTGATGATACTGTGTACCATACCGTGCGAATAGTAGCTCCTAGCACAAAACGCCATCATCACCATTAAGTACGAGATCCCATCTAGAGGCTATCCGCCTTGTAATGCAATGGTACGCAAAGCTTGCAATGGCTTGCATTGATTGCTGTCTTAGTTTACTCAACGTCAGCATTTAAAATGACTATGAAATACGACAATGTATGGACTTTGTTCCTTGGAAGATACTAATTGCCTATCAAAGCGTGATTAGATTATGTAGGGGATTTTGTCACAACACGCCTGTATTACAGGTACAGTGCACCCAAATATCACCAGTTACGTTTAAGTCCCATGTAATAGGGGGTGAGCATATATCTGTGGGGGTGAGCCTATTGCTTATTATTATTTTGTGATAATACGTACTTTTATCAATCTTTTTAAAGATGCCTTTATAAATAAGATATACCCCATGCATACAAATATCCTAGAAAAGGAGGTACAATACTTCACCATTGAACGCCGCTTCCGTACACAATGGCATTCTTTTAAACTACGTGCCTCTATATACATGTGCTAAGCTATTTTACTTTTATATTTTAAGATTCACAGCAAAACAAATGTATTTTGGTAAAAAGTGTCTTAACGTGTCTTGCATTATGACTTCTATTCCATGACCGAGAATCTTACCTTGCCGTACCACAGTCCTTGACTAGCACGGGAGGTAAAGAACTTTTCTCTGTATACCGTCATTGGGCATTTATCATTTTATCATGTATGTGAACTTTATATTGTATTACTTGTAATAACATTATTATTAAAAACCGTAAGTAAAAGTAAGTGTAAAGTATTCGAAATTCGATCGTTTTAGGTTTCTGTGCTCGTTGTCCATATTATAAACTGTAATTATGCCAAATTTCAGACTCCTTTTCCTCGTGCTTAAATAGGGGGTACAAAGTTTCCAATTCATGTATTAATATTTAGTTAAATATCTAAACATAGACATATACATATATTTTATAATAGGTCTTTACCTATGAAATTGCCGTTTTGTATGAAAAAATTTAAATGATTTTTTTTCATGTATTTTTTATTTGTATTAATCGAAGTAATCACCCATGCAATCAATGCATCTTTGCCAACGCAGTGGCAGTTTATTGATGCCCTTCTTAAAGAAATCAGCTGGACGGGAGGCAACAAATTCTTCAAAGGCATTTTGTACTGCCTCTCGGGTATTGAATTTTTTTCCCGCCAAGAAGTTATCCAAATTCTGGAAAAAGTAGTAGTCTGTAGGCGCAAGGTCTGGTGAGTAGGGCGGATGACGGAGAGCTTCCAACCCCAGTTCTTGCAACTTGGAGACCGTCTGCTGTGCAGTATGAGGTCGCGCGTTGTCGTGCAGGAGCAGCGGAGACAAGCGATTGACCAATGCTGGTTGGAGATGTGCCAGCTTCTCCATCATTGTGTTCAATTCTTCACAGTACACATCTGCAGTAATGCTCACCCCGTTTGGTAAGAAGCTGTGTTGAATCACACCGGCGCTAGACCACCAAACAGTGACCATCACTTTTCTTGGGGTAAGTTTTCGTTTAGGGCATTGTTTAGGTGCTGAACCAGGATCCAACCAACTTGCTGAGCGCTTGCGGTTATCAAACAGAATCCATTTTTCATCGCAGGTAACAATGCGGTTCAAAATTCCTTCATGTCTGTTGAGCAGTGCAAGGCCCGTCTCGACGCGTACTTCGCGCTGGCGATCATTGAGTTCGTGGGGCACCCATTTGTCAAGCTTTTTTACCTTGCCAATTTGACGCAAATGGACCAATATTGTTTTGACGCTAACGTCGAAAGCTGCTGCTAATTCAGCCGTAGATTGTGTATCATCAGCTTCCACAATCGCCTTTAATTCGTCATTGTCGACCAAAGTCTTCGGACGACCGCGAGGTTCATTTTTCAGGTCGAAATTTCCAGAACGGAAGCGAGCAAACCAATAACAGGTAGTGCGTTGGTTTGTAGTGTTAGCTCCGTAAACGTCGTTGATGTTGCGTGCCGCTTGTGCCGCGTTGCTGCCACGACGGTACTCATATTCCATAATTACTCGAATTTTTAACGTATCCATGATGACGAAAAAGATTTAAATGCGATGAAAATGTAATACTAATCAATAAACAAATGACTACTTTTGGAAAAAAAAATCCATGTTTTTAAAATAAAATTAATTTGAAATTAGAATTCTTAGCCAAACAAAAAATATTTTGATTTGAAATGGCCAGTACTGCAGAACGGCAATTTCATAGGTAAAGACCTAATATTTGACGACACGTTTGGCGCAGTGGTTGAGCCATCGGCTGCTGCGCCACGTGTTGTGGGTTCGATCCCCGCACGTAACAAATATTTGTATGACCTACAGGTAGTTGTTCCGAGTCTGACTGTTTGTGTCTGTGAGTTTAAATGTTTGTAAACCCACCCACGATACAGGAGAAATTCCTAGTGTGGGGCAACGTTTTTCCAAAGAAAATAAAAAATATTATACAGAATTATAAAGATATTGTAAATTCGTATGTCGGGGGTAATCTCCGAAACTGATGATCCAATTAAAAAAAAACACTAAGAAAGCTACATTATACCTGAGTGGTATGGGCTATTATTATTTTCAAAAATACGCTTCAAAGTGAGTGGAGAAGATGTTGAAGTTCGAAGGGAACAATATGAAATCCACGCGGGCGAAGTGCTAGTAATAAATAAAATTATGCACCATAAAATATCTACGAGTATTATTAGGTTACGTAGCTGAGCGCCCGCGCTAAGGTCTACGGAGCTACGCCGTAGCACCAAACAGGATATTGAGTTTACAACTGAAAAAAGGACACTGGTCAGTACAGGCATAATAGGGATGTGTCCTAGGTAAAAATACAATACCTAAGTCCATTTACCAAAAAATATTTTTTTGCTTACTCAAATCAATAAAAAGTAACTAAGATACAGCACATCAAAGTTTAGGAGAAGGGGCTTGTGACGTCACTTTTACGTAAAAAGTGTCGCACGGCGTGACGTCACGCGAAACGCACCATATCGTCGTCATTTTTGGTTTACGTGACTAAAGAAAAAATACGGGTCCAGTTTTTTGAGTAATCCAACTATCGGACCAAACAGATGTTTTAAGGTCTGTTGTAAGGACACTTATAACTTATTGTCACTACCCTATTATTGCAATAAGTTATAAGTGACATGTATAGTATACTTTTTACTATTCGACGACCGATGTGGCGCGGCGCCGTCCGCGGCGTTGCGGGTTCGATTCCCGCCTTGAGACAAATATTTGTACGATATACAAACATTTGTTCCGGTAATGTACTGTATTAAGTATATCAGTCATCTAGTACCCATAACACAAGCTCTACTTAGCTAGATTATGCTGTGTGTGTCCAGCATTATTTATTTATAGTTATATCGTATGACGTAAAATATTTTTTGCAGTATCCATCACCGAAAAAAATCAGAAAGGTACCAAGAAGAAACCATTAATTGTTCATTTTATTAATGAGAACTACTAAGTAGCATTATAACGGCCGATCAAAGGAGGCACTGTGATGTAAGTCATTAGGTTTAACCATTAATTATTTTAATCGTCGTTTACATGCTCTTGCGCAAGTGCTTTCGCTCGTCCGTAAAATAATGTAACCATTGTTGTGTAGTGTGAATGGAGCTTTGTTGTAGGAGGCTCTGAATCGTTTTGCACACTTTCGTGCTATTAATTTTATTGTCGTGTGTTATCAAATCGGTTACACAACCATTATTTGGTCGTAATTTTTATTTAGATTTCTCATTTATTGCATCTAAGGCATGTTGACCGGAAGTGTAATTAGGTAATTTGCTTTCATTAATAATTCTTTACCAACGCTTATTGTTAAGCAAACACATAGTTTACTTGATAAAAAAAAACTTTATTGTACACCATAGCAATTGACGAATCACTTCAGTTTAGATCTAAAGAGGAAAATGACGTGAATAGGTACAATGCCAGTATCTTACGTATTGCGGTCGGTATCTAGGTACGCTAGTGAATTTAAACTAACTGCATAATGAATACGATGTAAACGAAGTATAACTATTATGATCTCGATTTCAATCAACAGAGCTTGCGTCACTATCATTATTGCCGATCCAGTTAAATGATCAGTTGAAGGAAATTTGGATGGTTCAACAACTTATTCAAGTCTTACTACACTTACTCACATCATCATCATCATCTGCCTAGCCTTTTCCCAACTATGTTGGGGTCGGCTTCCAGTCTAACCGGATGCATCTGAATACCAGTGTTTTACATGGAGCGACTGCCTATCTGACCACAACCCAGTTACTGGGCAACACGATACTCCTTGGTACGACTGGTTGTCAGACTTTCGGGTTTCTGATTACCCGTAACGACTGTCAAAGATCTACAAATGACAACCGGGACCAACGGCTTAACGTGCTTTCCGAGGCACAGAGGAGTCTCGATATGTTACGAATGGTCACCCATCCACAGGCTAACCTCAGCAAGCGTAGCTTAACCTTCGATCAACCCGAGCGGCTGTTTTTATTTAGCCACGAGCTCCTCTTACTCACATTAGACTGAAATTTGGTTATCAGTTTATCCACTCCAAAAATGGGAACGATTATTTCAGCGCTAATATTTTTAATTGTTATTTTATGACCTCTGAGTTTCTTTCGTTGTTTCTTCTTAGAGTAGACAGATAGAGAAAAACTGACCTAGTTTAAAAAACATATTTTACTTGTTGTCGTGTAAAAGGGTTTTTACTGATTTACTGAAATCAATCGCTGTCCTATAGAAAAATACCTTAAGTCCAGTACATAATTGTAATATTCCATTCGTATTAACGTGTAAAGACTTGACCCTTATGACAATACAACCTGAAACAGCTGCTGAAGCTAAGATCCGATCTTAGATCGGGCCTTTGTCGGTAACATCAGGAAAATACAACCAATTTATCTTCAGACTTTTCTCGAATGTATCTTGAAAGTTGAAACCACGCCTGAGATCTCCCGGGAAGGGAGCATAATTTATCATATTGGGGCTGTGAGCCACGCCGACGATGTCAGACACCCCAGCCAATAGGGACATGTCGGCGAACTAAAGTACATGTCATTGTATCTTCTTATCGATTTAAGGAATTTCTATTTATTTCCTCACAAGCTCGCAACCCGAAGAGTATCTTAATATTGGCACACAATTATGCAATCCTATTGGAATATGAAATTACCCTATTCAGTGCCTTGGCTACTTATGTATATATTAAGATATAATCTAGCTAGATTACTATTTTATTCTAAAACTCAAAAGTTTCATAACACGTATTTTAGTGCTCCTATAGTAATTTGTGAGCAAAATACTTTCGTCCCACGTAACAATAGTTCACAGCCATTCGATAAAACGAGAAGTTAGCATGCTTGGAATAATAATGTTCACTTACTATCGTAGCTTGCATCATTGTTAATTTTCGCCATGATGATACAAATCAACCGGATAGACCGTTGAACTTTGGCTGCCCAAATGATGTCATCTAAAACTTATTGAGAATTTGTTATTTTAACCGTTTAACTGGTTTTGTCAATGTCAATACGATTTATCATGTGTCACGTGTCTTTAACCTAATCCGAAGGCGATTGTTATTATTTTTTAACAGCCGGATTAGTATGAAAATAATATTACATTTCAAAAGACTTTTTGTTTATTTTGCGCTTGAATGTAGTCGACACTGCAGTGCCTGACAAATTTTATCAAGCAATAACGCTCTTACTGCATTTTTGGTTTATAATTATGTAGGCGCATTGCATGCGTTGTTTTAAAACATGTGTTTTGTAACAATATTTGGTAGGTACGTGTAAATAAATAAAAAAAAAATATTTTTCAGGTTAACTTCATGTGTCTTAATCATTCATGATTAAGCTTTTTACTTTTCTTATATCTTATCAACATTAGATAAGGACTTTTTCCTATAATGTATTTACTATATATGTAGGTATAAAACTTGACTTCGTTTCTTGAAATCAATGCAATTTTCCCCCATGAATTATGCACAGATAAACTAATTTAAAGGTTTATTAGTTATCGTCTGCGATTATGTACTCGAATTCCAAATAGGTACATTAATAACACGCGTTAATGATTTCCTACCTAGTTAGTAATGTTTACTAAAGAACTTCCGTCAAAATAATACGAAGTTTCAATGTCAACTGAGTCAACATTTGCACTTTTAATTGAGGCTTGCAATACCGCGTGATAAAAAAATAAGTTGAAGGCCTTGCGTGCGTTCGCATCGATGCTGCAAACAAATAGCTTAATTAAATTCCATTCGAGGGGGAGCGCAGCGCGCCGGTCAGTCGCAGGCATGGCGTCCCGCCGTCGCCATACTCGCCATAGCCGTCGGTTGCCATAGTTCGTCGATACCACCATACACCCGGCCCACGCATGCGCCCTCGCCGCACCCCTGCACTACGCATGTGCGGCCTTATACCAGACAACGAGGCAGCCAAGTTGCGACACACGACACACGACTCCTCTTTACGCGACAGTGTCGCATAATTGATTGTCCATTCGATACTGACATTGAACGGCCGACGTGCGGCGGTCTACTGGTCGATTACAACCAGTTATTTGCTTACGGCTATCGAGATAAGGCGCTTCCGAGCGACGCGCCGCCATACGTCCCCGCGATCAGCTGGCGAACCTGACGAATTCAGCATGGCTTCCTACTGTGATAAATATTGTGCACCCAGGGTTTGCGTGATGTAAACAGTGTTGAGAGTGCAAGTGGGTGTCGAATCATCATGGAAGTGGTTAAGGAGAAGACTGTAGCTGCTGAGGAGTTTGAAGAGGACGATGTTGCGTCTCGCCGCTGCATGCTGGACGGTAAGTGCAATCGATACATGCAGTATATGCGTCATAGCTGTGATACAATCATGAAGAATAATTCCTGTACAAAGGGCATTGTGTAAAATGAATAAGATCAAAGACAAAGATCGTCTGGGATGACGTGACGGAGCGTCCGCGTCGGTTGATGGAAATGCTTATTGATTTTCCCTACGGACACCGGAGACGGCGCTTGTTTACACAACTCTTGTCTCGCAAATGCTTGCTAAATTGCAAACTCGTTAATTATTGACATTTAGCTGTTGGAAAAAAATCAGAAAACTGGATATCACGAAACTGTACCTACTTACATTTTAATTTCGAAATTGGTGCAAAATTATCTTAAAACGTAAGTTGGATAACACAAATCCTTTAATAACATTAAGTATTATGAGTAAATACCTAAAACAATCAAGTGTTTATCAACTTAGTGGTAAAATTGTCGTAATCCAAACAAAATAATTAGGCTAGTTACAGTTTGATAACGCGGGTAATACCGTAACATGTGTATGAATGTCGTTTAATTACAACACCGGCTTACTAAACTATTTCGAGGTCGTGTCGCTAACGTTAAAACAGCCAATCAGTGTTTAAATTAGGGCGAAATTACAACTGTGCTATCACGTGACTCAGATAAATAACAAGCCGTGGTTTCAAAACGTGGTCAGCTCAACATGACTGTAAAGTCTTAGATTTTAAATGGCACATAAGCAAAAGCTGAAAAGTGTGATGCCCACAGAAGGTATTTCCAAATCGACTGTCCCCTACATTCCAGTGTCATGAGTCCATGACCTCGATATGAACCCGTGACTGGTAACTTTATGACTCACTCATAAGGAAGCTAACAAATGACATTGAAAACTGGAGTTGACAGTCGCAGCCGGGACAGGATGCGCGAGTGCCCGTGCGCCCCGTTTTGGCGAACTTTTGCATTGTGGCGCGTCGCCGAGGGCGTTGACCGGTTCCCCTCGCTTGGAAACTTTTATAGGGTTTTAAAATCGATCTCTGCAGTGGGATTTTGTATTGAAACCACCCTTTATAATGGCTTATTACAGTTTAATTATAAAAACGGGTTTATTGTTTTATAAACTTGGTATTCAAATACAATTATGCGGTTTTATTGTAGATATGCTACAGTACAGTAGCACATGACAATTGACATCCATGATTTATAAATATGCTTTGCATCATCACCTGTCTAGCCTTTTTTTTTTGACTCTGGGTGGAAAATCCTCGTGGATGTCCTCCACCCTGGGGGGGCGAAGGGGTCTGTCAGACTCTTACTGACTAAAAACCACCCCGGTGTTCCGTCTCACACCTACGCCGGGGGTCGCGGTAACGTACGATCCTTCCGCAATCATCACCTGTCTAGCCTGTTCCAACCGGACCACATTGGACTTGGCTTACAGTTGCAAGTTGAATACCAGTAATTTACATGGATCCACAACCCAGTTACTTAATTAAACGATACCCTTTGGTAAGACTCACGGCTTACTTCTGACTACCCGTAACGACTGTCAAAGGGCTGAATGACAGCTGGAACCGGTATTTTTAGACGTTGTCGGTCTCAACACATGTGGCTGTTAGCCACAAGCCCCATCATAAATACTTTTGAAATAACAATATTTACTTATTTTACAAAATGGATTAAAACAAAACCGAACCAGCGCGACATAAGTGGATTAAGTACGTTTACATTCTCAAAGTTTCAAGTTACTTGTGGTTTTAGTTGCTGGTACTTATTTAGCTAATGCAATTCAATGCATGACACATGTCACAATCATTTAAGCCAACGTCAATATATACTTAAATAGGTATACCAACGTTACGTACGATATTTTTCCACTTTTTCCGTTGATATGTAGCAAAAAAACTTACTTGTAAAATGGAATTGAAAGCAGTATCTAAGTAAGTGCGATAGTTCAAGTCTTATTATTTATCATTATCGGTAAAATAACATAACCTCACGACTGTATTTCCCGAAGCATATAGGCAGAGTTGTTCGCTCACATTTCGCCAGTTATGTTTAAGTTAGTAATAGCGGGCGATCCTGTCCCCATCAACCGGGCACAAATTCAGACTCCGGGCTGTTACCGAATAATTTCCAGTGTACTGAGAAATTCGAGAACCCAGCATCTCAAGTTCAGCAGAAGCGCTTGCGATCACTAGACCAAAGAGGTCTAGTGATCAGTGACCAGTATTTTTTTTATCATTCTTGTTTCGATTATTTAGTTTTGAAAACGGCTACAAATATCTTATAATAAATTTTAATTTCAATGAGAAAGCATTTCAAACCATTGCTGACCAGTGAACTTTCTACGTAAATACTACGCTGCTTACTTTCTATGTCTGGTACGTTTTGACATACGTTTTGGTCTGCAAAAACGTTTCTTGATTCATTAATTTGAATTCTATATTAATATATAGTTCTTGTTGGAGGATACGAATCACGGCTAGCTAATTTTTAATGTCAACCAGACTCGACCTTCTTACTTCAAGAATGTTGTTAGTATAATTCTACAACAAAATCTAATATATAAAATTCTCGTGTCACAATGTTTGTTACCATACTACTCCGAAATGGCTGGACCGATATGTATGATTTTTTTGTGCATATGGGTGGATCTGTGAATCGGCCAACATCTATTTTATACCCCTAATTGATAAGGGTGACCCACCCCTAAATATTGTTTTTTTTGTTTTTATTTTATTATGATTGAGCATTGAAAAATACATACAACTTCAAATTTTCACCCTTCCTTCACCAACCTCTATATGGCAAAACAACGTTTGCTGGGTCAGCTAATAATATATATATAATAAAATACTTACACCATTAGATACAGCTAATAATGTATCTAATGGTGTAAGTAGATACATACAGTAGCCTGTCTATAGGGTGCTCAATTTTTTTTTTCGCCTACAGAAATAAAGTCAGATTAATGGATACCAAAAGGGAGATCGAAAAATCAATGGCAGATTGTGATTTTCGTTTCGCTCTAAATGGAGATTTAAAACTCTCAAAACAATTGCAGTGCTCAAGTGCATGCTTCAAGAACTCGAGAGCTAATTATAGATTTTAATGTAAAGTTTCCGTTTTCAAGTTCTGTATATGGATGTGCCTGCCCTTGAACCGGGCACCTGGGATCTGATGGCTCAACCGGTTTCAAGTATAATTTTACCACATTCACATCAGTTGGACTTGAATATAAAGCTCAGGAAGTTGAAATTGCTATATTATTTCGTTTTTTGTTGATTCTTTAAATTATGCTTAAGTTGTTTTCCTTATTATGTGTTTGTTATTTTTCTGAAGCATCACTATAAATAAATTACCTGAACCCAGTTAAGTCACGCACATATTCATATAAGTTATTTAAAAATAGCAAATATACTAAAACAGAACGACATTCCTGAGTTGGTAACTGAGCTCTCCACCTACTTGAAAGACATAAAGCATTTCATAAAATCCACAACAATTCACTTATGACAGTCACCCTGCTCTTATTACCGGCGCAGACGCAAATCGATCCAAGTCGCGGGTTCCTTTTACAGGCGCCGGCGCTCAATGGTCGAGCAATCGTAAACGCTGCGGCACACGCTGATTATCGGAGCAGAGAGCATTACGAGCACAATAACCTTGCTTGCTTTAAGATTTAAGAGGATCTTGCGCATTGTACAGTGAGCAAATCTCATATAAATTACCAACAGCTGGTCTGTTTTATCCTCTATCTTCGACCATTGAGTCATCATCATCATCTGAGTAGCCTTCTTCCCAACTATGTTAGGGTCGGCTTCCAGTCTCAACGGATGCAGCTGAATACCAGTATTTTACATGGAGCGACTGCCTATCTGACCTCCACAACCCAGTTACTGGGCAACACGATACCCCTTGGTAAGATTGGTTGTCAGACTTTTAGGGCTTCTGACTACCCGTAACGACTATCAAAGATCTACAAATGACAGCCGGGACCAACGGCTTATCGTGCTTTCCGAGGCACGGAGTTACGAATGATCACCCATCCACAGACTGACCTCGGCAAGCGTAGCTTAACCTACGATCAACCCGTGCGGCTGTTTTTATTTAGCCACAAGCTCCTCTTGATCAATCTTCGACCATTGAGTAAGAGATAAAAATAAGTGATAAGAGTAGGTACAGTATAAATGAGTATAAAGGTCGTGGTACCGATAAGTAAGATAGGATAATCTGCTTTTTGGTATAAAAGAGATTTTGAATAGATTAACTTTGTTAGTGAAGAGATAAAGACTTAATCTTTTCCGTGCTATATGTGCTTTGATCACTGATAGCCAATATCCCGATACCCTGATAATTAACCGTGTGTTCAAGTACTTAATAAGCCGAGCATATTAATCTTATATTAAGTACATACATACCAGTATACTATTACGCTGCGCCGACCCCAATTTATTTGGAGGTGGCGCAGCGTGTTTTCTTCTTCCATACATTTATAAATAAATAAATAAATAATACTGGACAATCCACACAGCATCATCTAGCCCCAAGGTAAGCAGAGCTTATGTTATGGGTACTACCTACTAGATGACTGATATACTTAATACAATAAATAACATAGATACATATTTTTATTATACATAGCAAATACCCGGAACAAATCTTTTTATATTTGCCGTCATTCCAAAAGTCACCTCCTTCCAAGCCATATCATCTTTCATACAATCCATCCATCGTTTCTTTAGTCTCCTTCTACTTTCTGTTTATATATACCAGTATACTATTTACTTATAACAATCATTTCGTCTCCCACAACTGCCTTCAATTGTTTGTGACTGATAGCTGTACATTGAGGAACGTGAAGTTTTAACTACGCTTGTAGAGGTACAATACGCCTTCGTGCCCCGGAAAGCACATTGAGCCGTTGATCCTGGCATAAGAAGCCCGAAAGTCTGACAACCAGTCCTCGCAAAGGGATACTCGATAAATGGTTTGTGGAGGTCAGATAGGCACTCGGTCCATGAAAAATACTATTATACTTGGATGTATCCGGTTATACTGTAAGCCTGCATGATGAATGATGATAGCTGCAGATTCTGCTTGTAATATTTACCAACACTGTCTATATAATTATTTAAACTGATAAGTAAAATATAAGTCATTAGTGTTAATGTCATACCAGACACTGATAAGGACACCTAACAAACAATCGTTTATTATAACCAATTAAGTAGATACATACATTGTTTCAAGCAGACTCTGGGTCATATCTAGAAGGTATCTGGATGATATAAAATAATTGTTTACGGTTGTTTCTAACTTGACCCGTATTTATAATAACTTTTGACGTAAGTGATAATAATAAAAGGAACATTAACACAAAAATATAAACCAGATTGGAAGCAATTCGATCATTCTTTAGTCCTGTAGCTAAAAATCTAATTGAAACATAAGGTATTTTTTTTAAACGTTGCCCCAAACTAGGAATTTTTCCTGTATCGCGGGTGCGTTTACAAATATTAAAATTCACATACACAAACAGCCAGACCCGAAACAATTATCTCTAGGCCATACAAATATTTGTTCCGTGCGGGAATCAAACCCACGACACGCAGCGCAGCAGCCAATCGCTAGCCACTGCGCCAACCAAAATTTTTCAAAACATTTTTCAAAAACGACGGCACGTTTTTAAAAATGAAAAGACACTGAGCGCTTAGCGACTGGCACTGTTGAATCACTTATTTGCAAGGTGCTAGCAGTCATTTTAGCATAAACACCTACATAACATACCTACATAATGTGTCATTCCACTACAAGATAATTTGTTTGAAAGATTGGGTGCACACTGGTCTGGTGTTACCAGGATGAGGAAAGTCATTAACTACTATTGATCGATATTACCTTACTGCTATTACTTAATAGCAGTAATTGACAAGCACCCCTAAAACGTTTCAATATGTTACATAACATATATAAATGCTGCCTTAACATTCTTATCTTTACTTCAGGATAGACAGTTTTGACAGGAGCGATAAAATGAAATGGCGCTTGATAGTTCCTGGAACTTAATTCTAGATTAATCTCAATAAAGACAGTTTGATGACAAGTTGTAGGCACTTGTAGGCGAGAAATACAATACTTGCTAAATAGAAATTTCCCTTACCTCCTACTGTTAATAAAACACTGCTTTTAACTCCCACAGTCAGATAATATGTTGCATGTATCGTGTTCTGGACTGTCATCGACCGTTGTGTTTAATGAACATTAATTCTACTTCATGCGCCACGTGGCCTAGTTAGTTAACAAGGATGCAGGGTTAGGGCTGGCCCTTAGCCTATTAGTGTTATCAATTCAACACATCTATTATTCTTACTCTCTGACGAAAGCGAACCAAAATACGTTCTCGCTCTCTCTGAATTGTATACTACCAAAGAATCTTGTACCACTTTTCTACGTGAGTCATTTTGTTATCATAAGGCAGGTTTCTTAAAGGTCAGATAATATCTGGAGAATAAATCTGGCGGTTTAACTTTTTTTTTTACACTTGCTGTCAAGCCGCCATTTTTATTACTCTGTCAAAAGTTATCTAACTATTGATAATGAAGGCTTTAGCCAATTGATTTATAATTCATTGGGCTATCAATAAACGATTAGTTACTCTCGAAAATTTATTCAAACGTGGAAAAACTCCAGAATAAAATTAAAACTTATTTCGAAGGTACGACAAAAAGGTCAAGTCTTGTTTATTTTTGTTTTTTAATCGAGAAAAAGCTGAATGTTAAAAAAGCAGTAGGTACCTGCTAATGGTATTTTACCTAATGTTATTTACTAACACTTTATGTAAGAACCTTGTCTTCTATGTAATCCTGTTAGGTATGTACGTATTTATTGACTCACCTATTTAAAGATATGAACTCACACAATAAAACCAAGATATTATAGCTGCAACTGATATGGTGACAGAAAAGCGTATTGTGCATACTAAATAGGTGCTTGTAATTTTCTATGACGTTCATTTCATTTAGTGCCAATGACATTGTGTGTTTCTTTCCTTGACTGTTATTTGAGGTTGGCTCATAAAGAGGTGGCACATGTTCAAAGTGGCGTGGCTCATGGGAAAGAGTTCCTGGAAGGACTGAAAGGAGACCGTTGACCAGCAGCGGGAAATTACAAAAAATAATGCTATTTGGAATTGATTTGAACGAAGTATATTTTGTTGAAACCAATTCCTAAAAATATCCAATAAAAATACCAATTCTCAATCATTGCTTGGGTACTATAGTACCAGACAATATTTGAGAATGAGTTACCAAAGTAATAAAAGAACGACAACACATCTACACGAGGTGTTTTCTTGATTTTACAACAGTTTTCAATGACTCAGAGTATCATCAAAGACGCTCATTGGGAAGACGCATTTATTAATCCACACACTTAATCAACACAAGAGCTTCACAAGCATAATTGCCAGGCAACATATCGAATGACGCGGCGTCTAATAAAATATCACACATTTTGTCCCAAGTGATCTTGTACCGAGCACGAAGTGACCTCATATCCACATGTATGCGAGTAAACAAACACTTAATTATGTAGTATAGTGATGCAAGTGTTATTTGAACGTTACTTCACACGATACAAATCTAGTCGGAATTACATTCAGTTTCGATTTGTACATACAGACAGTAATGTATGTAATAATGTCACCGATAAGCCGACATTTGCAAGAAGATTATAAGATAAAAGTAGAACACGACTCAATGCGTTCTTTGTTCTGCTTTTTTATAGCCAATCGATTTGAATAACTCTGCTGTGGAGCCGCCACTCAATCTCTAGAAGCCTGGCAACATAGAGCCTTGGGAGACTTGCCAGATCTACACTGAAGTGAATGATTGATGCTAGATTAATTGGGTCATCATTCAAAGGCCGCTAGTTAATTCAGCGAACGACCCAAAGTCGACCGAATCTGTAAAGGCTCTATCTACCACAGATAAAGTACACAAAGGGTTGAAAATAGAACACACGCCCGTATTATTTCGCTCGCTTTGTGCCTTCCAGTTACATGTCACTCAATGACGAAGGATAAAACATTGAGGAGTATAAAATCTCTAGAAACATTCCATTCTGTTCCATTGATTGATTGGAAATTAATTGAGAGATCACTCGGAGCCAAGTACTTGGTACTCAGCGATCGAACCAAATTAAACTCGATTTATAAAGGCTTCCACAGATGCATAATTATGAGTGCCGTTATTCCGTAGCTCCGCAGACATGAGATTGTTATTTATACAGGCAATAGTTATTATTAGGGAGGGGATATAGATATAGACTGATATACACCGACCTACTTGGTGATGTTCTTTACAATGTTAAGGTGCGTATTATTCACAAAAAGCGTGCGTGTATGAACGTAAACGAAGCAACAGGAGTATGTACAGATCATAGTCAGTGGCGTTCTGTAGTTTTTACCAACCACTATTGGAAAAAGGCGTGAGTGAACGTATGCATCTATTACTTAAGTAAGGTTACCTTTGTAAATTCCAGGTGCATTTTATGGTTTGTAAAACTAAGCCAATTTAATCATGCAAATACATACACTCACTGCTGAATCATGATGCCTTTGAAGCAATATTTATCCTGGAAGGAAAATATTTAATCGTTGCAGACAACCATACCAAAAAAGGAATATTATCATTGGAAAACAATGTGTTCAATATTGAAATTATTATTAAACACAAGACCTGCTTGCGGCTTCATAACACAAAATAATAAAACCTTTGAAACTAAACGCATGAGTCACCATTCCCCATTGCCCAAAGACATTGCGTTTCGTTACCAGCGTTTTGTCGCCGACTCGACGTTTCGTCATGACTATGAGTTACGTAGATCAATTGCGCGTGCGCTCATACCGTAAAATTCCAGCCATCTATCATTTCTAACTTGCATGCGGCGTTTTTTTTTATAAAAGTGTGTTTAAAAGACGTTGGTAAATATATTCAGGGTCGTAACGTAGACTTCTGAATGCATATTCATGTTGCTCAAAAAATACGAAACGAATTTTATTCACTACCAAGAGGAACGACCGGAGGAGTGAAATGTTACGTTACTTGTTTATAAGAAACCATGTGGTCTCTGGTAACCTTATAACCTTACAAACATATGGAGATCACAAGGTCACACAATAAATGGTAAGGTCTCAGGCGCAGGAAATAGATCAACTTTTTACTTCTTGTCTGTGTAACCAGCCAGAGATTAAGGAATGAGAAGACATGTCAAGTTCATAAACAGCTATGAGAAACTGGTTGCTTGAAGCAGACAACAGACAGTAAAATAATATTTCATACTTTTGAAGCCTTCCTCTTCGTAACAGCAAAAGTATTAAAAATAATTCGCAAAGCATTCGCAAAAGGCGAGGCTATAGAACAATCTACTTTCTAAAACAAATTGATTCTACTTTCAACAGATTGCGGCATGCGCCCGCGCCGCTATGGGAACGATGAGCTGACATTTGTGGCCGCAGTGCCCTTCCTGTTTCTTATCCAGGCTGGAGCACTTTCTCTTTACCACAAATTGCTGGAGATTATTTTATTGGTTATGTAGTCGTAAACTCGTAAATAGGTCATATAAATAAATGTCGAATGGAAATTGGTTCTGTATCCATAATAGATAGGTACTTAATGTTAGGTGTTACGAACGCAGTAAATTACTATTTCTGTTATTTTATTTGATTAAGTAGGTACTAAATTGTCCTTCTTTGAGTTTAACCTGGACACTTCTGTTGTGGTTATAAGGTGCCATCACTAACAGTGGTGACTTGTCAATACACATGAGGAAACTCTCAAGTATTTTTCGATTTATTCTGAGTTTGAACCAGTCTTTAAAGAGACCCATCCTTTAATAAGCCTGAGGGAAGATAGTAAGGGTATTAATGAGAATGTACAACTTTGACTTTGGGGACAACACCCGAAATCACGAATAATAAATCAGCTACTCCATAGATTAATGTTCGTATAACTTACTTTAAACGAGTAATTCTTGTATATACATATATGTATAATGTGAATCTTGGAAACGGCTCCAACGGTTTTCAGGAAATTTAGTATGCGGGGGCGATAAATCGATCTGGCTAGGTTTTATTTTTGGAAAACGTTTACATAAATTTGTGACTTTATTGAATGTACCTGGATGACCGAGCTTAGCTCGGATAAAACGATCCGAGCTAAGCTCGGTCATCCAGGTACATTCAATAAAGTCACAAATTTATGTAAACAATCATTTTTTGTCACAACTGTACGAAACTGAGCAATTGTACCAATTTCACAAGATACCTCTGATTATAACCCCTGCAGTCTGTACACTGACACGTGTATTGAGCAAAACATTTTGTAACAGTATTTATGTAATGGTGGTAACATTTGGTTTCTGACCACAGATGAGTCTGAGATTTGTAACTAACACCGCTGCGCAAACGCAACATGAATGGGCTAAATACTAAGAACTCTTGTTTCATGCAACCTTCTTAACTGGAATTTTCGTCCTCTGTTTTACTACAAAAAAATAATGGCCATCAGAGTACATACATAACCTCACGCTTGTGTTCTCGAAGAATTATACAGAGGTGTAGGTAACTATAGTAGACCTACTTTCACCTGTTATGTTTAAGTCCCATGTCATAAGTGGCGACCCAATTTCCATTAACCGGGCACAAATCCATACTCCAGGATACTAATGAGAAAACCCAGGAATTGCCCGACCGAGAATCGAACCTTAGACCACATGCTCAATAGTAGCGCTTGCAAACACTACCAAGGAGACAGTCCATGCCTATATATTTTATGAGCCAATGATGAATTAATTTAATTCCATATTCAAATCCATATTTCCAATTAATGTTATCTGTACTTAAAGAAATATCACCTTTAAACTAGCGTGAATTAGGTCGATTTCAGAATGACTTATAATGCTTTGTCTTATAATAATGTTATGTATTATAATGTCTTATAATATTAATGACAGTACTTCTGAAAAGTCATAAGAAAGCTGGAGATGTAGCCCAAAGTAAACTTTATATGAGATTGTTAAAGATATTTATCCAAAAACACATTGTATTTGTTTGGTCTGGTAGCTCAGTTACAAATGAAGGATGGTTGAAATAAAAGGGAAAAGATTAAATGTTAGGTTCGGGCCCGGTAGGTCGTCACAGAAAGTGCATCTCGTATTACAATACAACCATACAAGTTCGAGTAACAAGATACACCGGTGTAGCTGACAATTATCTAACAGTCTTCATACCACAAGTTCGACTAACCCAAAAAAAACATTATTTTCGCGTTTCCGTGATTTAGCATCACAAATCAATTAAGTACCATGATGGTATGCTGGGCATCGAAAACCAAGAGGTGTGACTTTATAAAGAAAGATTTACAAAAAAGATCAAATCATGACCTTTGTTTTTTCTTAAACATTTTATTGATTGACATTTAACTTGGTAATTACATAAAACTAACCATATATATACACGTATATAAAAAAAAATAATAATATAAAAGCCGACCAAGACACGCAGGCGTCAAAGTACTCCTTCGCATCGCTGTTATCTAGAAACTTGCCCAAAAGACTGGTAGCATTGCCACGTAATTACTTAATCCATACTTAATATAATATTATAAATGGTAAAGTGAGTGTGTCTGTTTGTCCGTCTTTCACGCCTAAACCACTGAGTCATCATCATCCTCCTGCCCTTATCCCAATTTCATTTGGGGTCGGCGCAGCATGTCTTCTTCTTCCATACATCTCTATTTCCCGTCATCTCAGAAGTCACCTCCTTCTTAGCCGTATCAACTTTCACACAATCCATCCATCGTTTCCTGGGTCTCCCTCTACTCTTGTAACCACATTACCTCTACATTCATACTCAAAACTTTACCTAAACCACTGAATGGATTTCGATAAAATTCAGCAGAGAGATAGATTGCACCCCGGGAAAGGACGTAGGCTACTTATTTTTATCAACAAACCACGCGGGCGAAGCCGCGGGTGGAAGCTAGTAATTTATATAAGTAATAGAAAATAAATATTAGAGATTTACAAAATATCATTAATATAGGATTAGGATTCACTAAATTACGATAGTTTCGTCATAATTTTAATTGAAAGTCCCATTTAATTTGTTAATCTGCTCAATCTAATCAATAACTAATCGCACGCGATTCAATCAGGCAATAGCATTAAATATCAGGGTGAATGAATTTAAATTAGAACTTTGCTCTACTGTGTTCTAACTTATTTTGGAATTTCTGACAGAAAACCTCAAAATTTGGGTAATATGCATGACTGAAAGAAAAAGCATAATCCCTTCAGACCTAATAATAGCAGAATATAAGAATTGTTGATGTTGTGATTGCTGACAAATACTTGCACGGACTGGACAGGTCCACTTATCTTTGTGGTTCTTTCCTCAAAAGACCATTTCAGACCCTAATCTGCATGGTCCTGATTTGACCTGGCCAAGATAATGGTCTGGATTTGAAAAGAGACTGTGACCTCTGAGTTTGTTTCAGAGTTTCTTCTCAGAGTATTCAGGAAGGAAAACACCGAACTAATCTAAATCTTGTTTGTTATGTCTAAATTTGTTTATTCCATTATATGACGTGAAATTGACGACCGATGTGGCGCGGCGGGCGAAGGTCCGCCTGCGGAGCAGAAGGTTGCGGGTTCGATTCCCGCCCTGGGACAAATGTTTGTACGATCTACAAATATTTGTTACGGGTGTTCTGGGTATTTGCTATATATAATAAAAAATATCTATCTATGTAATGTATTGTATTAAGTATATCAGTCATCTAGTACCCATAACACAAGCTCTGCTTAGCTTGGGGCTAGATGATGCTGTGTGGATTGTCCAGCATTATTTATATATTTATTTATTTATTTATTTATTTATTTATTTATTTATTTAATTACATTTTTTTCAAAACCTAGCAACAGAAATAAATATTCATCATTTCATTTCATTTAACAAAAATATAAAACCTCAAAATATTTTAGAAATATTCGCTTTACGTCGGCTAACGAGCGGGTAATGGCTATCTTGCCAGAAACTGTGGTTTTAATCAATTTTAAACGCACGAATAGTTCACGAAATGTTAGCAATCTTTACCTGACTAGTACCTACCTATTATTATATTCTACAGAAAGGTTATGACCGTTCTTAGAAGATATGAAATAAAGTCGACCTTTTCATGATTTATTTCAATTAATTATTAGCTGAAATCACCAAAAAAACGCATTCAAAACGCGTTAAATAAATGTGTGTCAAGTCGTTAAGGATTAAGGTTACTTATGAAACATCATTTGTCACTCATTCGGAAATTTATTCGATAAATATATACAAGATAAAGATGATGTTATTAATAACTAACATCGTAAATAAAATTATCGACCATTAATTTACGTATCTATTACTTCTTCCTGCTAAGAATGTTATAACATCCAATTGGATAGGTAAAAAGTACGCGGCTTAATCTGGACTTAACCAGATTGCTGTTTAATTTCACTCTTTAATTATGACTGGATTATTGGTAAATGCTAGCATTATAGCTCCATAATAATATTATAAATGTGAAAGCGATTTATATGAAATTTATTACGGAGATATTTTGAGATCCTGGAAAGGACTTAGGATAGTTTTCAAACCACGGAAGAAGTCGCTAGTAATCTATAAGTGTTTCCGCAAACAAAGAATATGCATAAGCTTTTATATCATTTTAGAGATAGAAGAATAGAAGGCAAATAGGTTCCATGCCTACAACCATATTGACATCAACACACATGCTTACAACTACATATAATTAATTCAATCTTGTGAGTTAAGACTGAATTAGCATTTAGTTTGCGATACATTTGCTTAATAATATTATCTGTTACCTAATTAGAACCCAACTGCGAACTAGTACGTGAAATTATATGTGTCATCAACTACGTGGATACTAGATCCCACGACACAGGGTATCCTAGAGTGGGGTATAGAGTTACTCCATTGCACACAAATTTGTTTTACAATCCATTCTTGGTGTTTTTAGATTTATTTTTGTACTTATTATGTGTGCAAACTTGTTCTTAATACTCGTACATTCTAAATAAAACAGAGCTATTGAGCTCTATATTCTTATATTTTCTAATTCATTTTGATTGAAGTTATTGATGTTTCACACACAACAGATTCAAATTCAAAGACAGATAGCCAATCTTCTGTTACTCCATTAACGCTCAGATAAGCGAGATCCCATAGCCATTCATGCCAACATCGGATACACTCTCAGTTTTTTTTTATTTTACTTTCATGATGAAAGTAACATTTTCTAAAACTTTTCTCAATCGCATACGTTACGATAATCTTAATCTCTACTTACATGGGATGGCCATTGAGTGAAACGAAGTAAGCACGATCATGCAAAAAAAAACATATTAGTAACATACATTACCATCAATGGCACCATCAGCATTAGATCATGAAGGTAACGTACCTAAATACAACAGTGACTTAGAAACTGGCTATCCATTACAAGTTGAGGAAATTACACCAAGTAACAAAATAATTCTACATTTTTTTTTATAAAAAAATGTTGCCCCACACTAGGAATTTCTCCTGTGTCGTGGGTGCGTTTACAAACATTTAAAGTCACATACACGAACGGTCAGACCCCGAACAATTTCCTGTACTGTAGTAACAAATATTTGTTCCGTGCGGGAATCGAACCCACGACACGCGGCGGAGCAGTCGATCGCTCAGCCACTGCGCCAACCGTGTCGTCAATCCAAATAAAGTAGATGTTCAAAAGTGTACCGCAGGCAAAGCTAACGTGACTATGATAACATTTACTTGGTAGCACATAATTGAGATAAATGGCTGGTTGTGTCAACGCACCCGAACATTCGTGCTGACGAGCCGACACGGACGTTAGCCAACAGCAGTTTGAGAATAATTCATGAGACGAAAACAATCCAGTCAACACGTCATGTTTAAAAGACCAGAAGAATCAGAAGTTCCCACGGAACAGTTATAGGACAAAGGCGTAAATTCTAAACTCTCAATTAACATAGAGACTGCATCTTTGTTAGCTGTTTCCCTTAATGGACGTGATTGACACTTAAAGTTTCCATAGAAATATATACCTAGAAGCTAATTAGGGAAGGAGACAGACAAAACAAATAAATAAATAATTCTGGACAATCCACACAGCATCATCTAGCCTCAAGCTAAGCAGAGCTTGTGTTATGGGTACTAGATGACGGATATACTTAATACACATCATCACATAGATAGATATTTTTTTTTATTATACATAGCAAATACCCAGAACACCCGGAACAAATCTTTGTAAATCGTACAAACATTTGTCCCAAGGCGGGAATCGAACCCGCAAACTCTTGCGTCGCAGATTCCTAATATTTGGATTATAGATTTATTTTAACCACCCCTCCATGTCGATGGCAATTCGGTCGCTTATATCCGATAAATGAAATGAGACTACCCATTGAATGATATAGTATACAACTTGCAATTACCATATATTAGAAAAATCAATATTATGATTAGTTGAGTTTCTATCTACTCCGTGTCAGCATCGCAATAAACAAACACATCAATTCAAAGAAATAAATCAAGATATTTCAATGTTTGAAGTTCAGATTCACCGTGTCTTGCCTGAGAACTATTAATCACAGTGTTTTGGTATTCACTTTCTATTTTCGACTTCATATCTCTTAACCGAGTAATTTTAGCTGACCTGTAACAACTGATGACCCTGGCTTGAGGACGAACCAATCATTGATAAATATATTTAAACAGCACTCGAGAATCGAGAAACCAACTGTTCAATTAGTTATTGCTGATAACACTGAAGTGGTTAATATCAATAAATAAACTGATCATGAAGATAAAACACTGAATTATGAACCCGGATCTCCGGTAAGTTAACTAGAGCTAAGAATTGTTTCGAATTCACTTTATTGGTCCAATTCTAATGCTTTTTTCCAATCGTGTTCTAAGTGCTGTCTGAAGTTTTAGCTGTATTTTATGAGATAAGTTATTTATAACTTGACTACAAGTCACTCAGTAACAAGATATTAGTATCGTGGGATTATGACCAATTGCGTAACGAAATGTCCTATTTATTCGATATGACAAGTAGCTGCATAGTCTCGGTCCAGTGAGCGCATTCGATCAGCCGCGCCCGATCTAACGTCGCGGGTATTGCACCTGCTGCATCATCCGACGTTGCGGTGGCTACCAATACATATACCTCTACAACGTAATCAAGTGTATAGTTGTTTTGAATATTAACAACGGGACTCATAAATTAAATGTCAGATTGGACAGATACATCACAAGAACATCACCCAGATTCCCCCATAATTGCATCAAACAGATTACATACAAATTGCTGCTGTTATATTAGTGTGATAGATGGCAATCTATAATAACGCTAACAAATGTAAAGCGTCCGAAAGCATTGTGTACCTGTACTACACTTTCTAGCTCATCGTCACATACAAGTATATTTCCATACCGATATCCTCCTGATTGATCGCCAGTGGCCCATTGCGGAGCTGCGTACTTTCTCCGGCGATTAGTTTAGACTTTTTGTTCAATTATGAATTACGTCGGCTGTACGACAACATTAGTAATTTCTTCTTCTGGGCGAGTAATCGAAAGAAATAAGATTGGAATGAGATTGGGGCGGACGGGCGATGGCGCGCGGTAATTGCACCGTGCTGCGGGCTGCGACCGACCGCCGGCGGAGCGGCGGCCTCGCCTCAGTCCGTTCTGCGCCGCCGCTCCGGCCGCGTCTCCCAACACTACCACTGAGCATAACAATGAATTAGCCCAAACTATGGCCGCTAGCGCCGACTAGTAAAGGCTTCGTGAGTGACCTCTTACAAGTGGTGGAAGATGAGCGAGGAACAGGAACAGTGCGATTCGTTCAACTCGTGGGAGCTGAACGGGCTGAACTCCTTGGATCTGTGGGACTATACTGTCGAGCTGGAGTGCCTGCAAGGAACCGAAGGTTAGTTTCGCAAGGCTGTGTGAGCGGCGTGGCCGTCGCCCTAGACGTTGCGCTTACCAAACAATTGGCAACGCTAAGAACAAAACTAAATAGTATCGAAGCATGGAATTATTTGAATAACGTCTGTTACGCTGGCGTTAACGGTACCGCTTTCTATAGATCTTCCTTTCTAGTTAGATTTAGATTATCTTCGACGATTAATGTCATGGTTTATTTTGTAAAGGATATTTATGGTCACGAGCATTGAGGAGGAAAGATAGTTACATATTGCAGTTGTTTATTATAGCAATTATTTGAAGGCAAGCGATTGAGAGGTGACTCGTCCTTTGTATGGGCCATTGTCGAAAGACAGTCAAAACAAAGTTTGGACAATCATCAATCAAAGTTTTGACGACATGGTTGGCGCAGTGGCTGAGCGATTGACTGCTGCGCTGCGTGTCGTGGGTTCGATTCCCGCACGGAACAAATATTTGTATGGCCTACAGATAGTTGTTCCGGGTCTGGCTGTTTGTGTATGTGAGTTTGAATGTTTGTAAACGCACCCACGATACAGGAGAAATTCCTAGTGTGGGGCAACGTTTTATAAAAAAAAAAAAAAAAAAAAAAAAAAAAAAAAAAAAAAAAAAAAAAAAAAATCGTGATTGTTTTTGGTTGGTGCATGTCGGAGTTACGCGGTGTTACCGATGCTTGTAACACCTTCGGGCACCTCCGTCTGTGCGTCTTCAGAAGTAACGGTACTGGAGTGTATCGTACTCGACATGGTATTGCATCTAAGACTCTTAAATAATATAAGATTAACGGTTTGAAAATTGCACAGACCTTGACGTAGTGTGCTGTTTCTTATCTATCATACTGGTTTAATTATCTACTTGATACAATAACGTGTCAAATCTGATAAGAGTTAGCGCATTTGATAAAATATCTATTGCAACTTGATGTAAGTGCCCAAACATCATTTCCTGTATGAAATTTTCTCTCCTTGAACACTAATAAGTTTGATAAATTACGTCTGCATAAAAATCTAAACAGTATTATGGTGATTCAGGTAAATGGATACATAATGTATCAATAGGTAGGTAGTTAGGTACACAATATATCGGAAAAAATACACGTGAATTAGTAGGTAACTGCGCAGTTATAAAACCATGAACTCTGCATAAACCAGACGTGATAGTATACATAATATACATGAGTATGTACAATATATAGGTACATATAGTCAATTACATAGTTGGATTAGACTTGTAAGTGAGATTTCAATCGATAAGTAAGTAAAAATGCTATTTATAAATAGACATGCATTAGGTAAGTATAAAAGACAATGGAACATGAAATAAACCAGTTCAGGATCATTCTTTCAAGGCATTATCATGGATCCGTGTCGGCGAACGCAATAGATATAATGAAGAATATCTAGAATAGTTAACACTTAAACCAGCCGACTATAAGAATACTTAATAATATAGGTAATATTAAGTATTCTTGTTCCTTTAACAGTTAACGCTGAATAAACATTAAAAAGTGCTACGTGTGTACTTCAAATGGGTGCGTATTATTTTAGCAGATTAAATGGAAAATCTAACCTATGACCCTCACTCCAATGCAACTTTGAAAGTATACATCTTTCATCAATGGCAACAATATAGCTGGAAATTGTTGATAAGACTGTCCACAAATTAAAAAAAAAACAAGGAAAGTCAAACGCAATCACACCTGGTTCCTCATGACAACTGGAAAACTTGACAGCAGAAAAATATGTGTACAGAGTGACTTAAAATGCATTGGCAATGTCACAAGAGGTGAAATCACCTATGAATTTGAACAACTTTTTCCATCTATCAGATCCAGCCCATCCCTTTGCTGTTCTCTCCCAGCGAAGCCCTAAGCCGAGTCTCGTACCCCGCAGGAGGGTGCCCTTAGAGTGTGGTCGCTTACCTTTTAAGTTTTTATGACCTGGCTGGACAGAAAAATACGATAAAGCAGTTAATAACCCTAAAGGTTAAACTGCGAGATGCCCAACCCAAAAAAAAACAAACTAGGAATTACGAAAATAAAAACTAACCTAAAAAATAATCAAAGGCCTTAACTATTCATATTTTAATGACCACTTCTTGTGTTTTGAGTTCTTAGTTTGAATAAAGTGTCGGCCATGAATATTAATTTCTACCAACATAACCTGAGTAACCTTCGTACTTTGATCTTGAACTCTTCGAGACTCGACGCGACGTTGGATGATGATGATTATGGATTTTATAGACTAATATCTACGGTTATTTTCAATAACGAATCATACATTGGTACGAGTACCTTATACTTAGGTACCTACGTTAACTTGAACTATTTTTTGCTGAGAATAATTTGAAATCAAGATAACCATAGTTATTAATATTGTTAATGTCCGGAGCAAGGCACGTGTTAGTCAGAAAGAGATGTAAATCTTGTAAAATATAGGTTTTTATGTGGTATTGTATACTTAGGTACAAAGCTTGTTTTTAAAACGTTTACTTTACCAATACATTGGTGGCCTGAGTGGGACGTTCAGGGAGGTATCACATAAAATTCAACCCTCAAAAACCACATTGGTTCCCTCAATAAGTACTTAGGTGTATTCCGCTTGTGATTATAATCGGATGCAACCTATTGGAACCGAGACACGCTCAGTCATATTATTAAAGAAATAAAGAAATATTTTTTTTTAAAACAAAACAAGCATAAATATTAAGAAACAAATTGATCCTATAAGGGTTCGGTTTTTTTTCCTTTTGAGGTACAGATGCCTAAAAGCATGGATATTCTTATGATAGCGATTAATGTTCAATACTTTACTAAGTTTACATTTTTCAATTATTTTATGCAACTCTTTCTTAATATTGACACTAGTAACATTTTAACGGCAAATTAAATTACTCATGCATCGTAGAGAATGTGGCGTACCGACCTCCGTAAACATCGCAAGCGCAACAAACGTCATTGTTTTTCCTCATATTTGTACAGTCGTAGAATTCAATGTTTTCGCAATAAAACCCAGTCGACAGTAAAATACTTTGAAAACTACTTAAAACATTCTTTACACACTTGTGAAGCGATTGTGGTGAACGTAAAATTGAACTGAATCTGGTATCGTTGGTGGTCCAAAGTGTCGTAATGAGACATAAGAACTACATGAGGTAATACAGGAGATAAACTGACGTTTAATAACCACTTAAATCAAATAATATATAAACAGATTACAAAATAAAATCGGATTAATTTTGCAACCGACCTCAATCATAATTTCATTCTTACTAAATTTCCTTGCTTGAGAATAATATCCTGCGCCAACTTTAACCAAATCAATGTTACTGACTGTATTTGTATAATTTAAGTAGCTGAACTGACAGACGTTGTCATATCAATGGCGCGAACTGTCAAACACGCGAAGTTAAAATAGTTATTGAGTTTTCTGAAATTTTAAGCGCAATTTTCTTAGTCTTTCTTTCCGTAAGTACCTTCTCCTTACAATAACAAACACAACAAAAAAAGTATTAGCGTTATTGGTCCAGCCGATCACGTGTGATGCCGTAACCAAGGAATATAGGGATTTATTGTATATAAGATAAAGTAGGTAAGTACTTTAAAAGTACGCTGAAGGAGCTCGTGGCTCGTGGCTAAATAAAAGCAGCCACCCAGGTCGATCGAAGAAAGGTGCATCCGTTAGATATCGAAACCCCTCCGCGTCTAGAAAAGTACGTTAAGCCAAATGACATTGTAGATTTCATTTGTAGATCTTCGATATTTGTAACGGGTAGTCGGCAACCCGAAGGTCTGATAACCAGTCTTACCACGAGGTATCGTGTTACTCTGCAAATGAATCGTGGTGGTCACTAAAGCAGTTGCTCCATAGAAAACACTAGTATTCAACTGAATCCAGTTAGAATAGAATCCGACCCTAATGTAGCTGGGAAAAGGCTGGCAGATGACGATCTGTATTTTTCAGTAACTAACCCGTTACTCCAACGTAGTGGAGACAGCACTTGGCGACCTAGGATATTCGGTTCTTTATTTAGCAGAACCCCATCAGAACTGTAAAGGTGAAAACTGCAAACAAAATATTCTCTGTTTTCCCCATGGTCTGTTCATAAACAACACACTTACCAATTATTGTTGCTAATTGGAGTCATTTTCAATCATTCTCATCGAGACATTTTCTAATGATTAACCTACCGTACGATTGTCATGATATGAAATAAATAATCTGAAGATAAGCCTTCAGCCTCTCGTAATGAAATTCTAGTCGCAATTTCATCTCAGCGACAATAAATGTCAAAAACTTGTCAAAATTATAGGAAAACTAGTCGTATTAATGACAGACTGAGACAGTGAATAGAACGCAATCGTTCTTAAAAATACGGAAATTACCTTTCATATAATATTTTTTCGTAATTGTGACAATTGAATTTAATTACCTACTTATAACAGCTGTAATACTGTTGTTTAATGTTCCGTTGAGTACAATCACGTGCGATCATTTTCATAGCATGCCAGTGCATCCAATGCAGTCTATCTGCAGTATAACACAGTGATCATAACGTCTACAATGCACCGAACTGTCATGATTAGAATTAACTTAAAATAAAAATAAAAATCCATAGCGCTTAGTGCTCAAGTCATAAGTCAGGGGGTCGCTCATTGTATGAGTGACTCCTTGGTGACTCATTGTCATGGATCTGTCACATTGTCTTTATTTCATTGCTGTGTGACAGCCCATTTGATAAGTATGCCCCACAATGTGATCCGAACAATTGAACAGTTTTTGTGCCGTTTAGTTTGCAAATTATACTGCCGTCATCACAACTCGTGGGATTTGCATTTGGATGTAAAATAAATTCTCTGGTTTGTAGGGTTCCGTACCCAACCCGTGCCAACGAGTCCCTAATACTTCGCCTCTGCTGCCCGTTCGTCTGTCTGTCTGTTAGCGGGCTTTACCTCATGAACCGTAATAGGTAGAAAGTTCGTATTTTCACAGAATGTGTGTATCTATTACCGCAACATTTCAAATAAAATAAAATAAATAATTAAACCCTACCTCTTTTTCGTTTATTTCTTTTTTACAGAAACGTGTTTTTTCGGCGCTTTATGCTTAACATGGTACGGTACCCTCCGTATGCGAGTCCGACTCGTATTTAGCCAGCTTTTTATTACTTTTAAACATGAAGTAGGTAAACCACTTAGCAATCGTTTTACAAAAAAAAAGGACTATTCAACTAAAGCGCTCTATCATGCAAAAAACAAAATGTCGTTTGAAAATAAAAGACTTATCCAGCTGGCGAAGGCGTTGTTAGATTTTATGAATATAGTCGCAATAATACAATCGAGGAATACCCAAAGGTTATTAAGCAAGTTAATAACCAAGCAACACCATCTTAAATTACTTTATCATGCAGATTAAAATGATTTGCAATTACACCTTTCTTTTGCCAATTCTAAGTGAGTTACTTTACGTCATTATACCTATTGTTACATTGTTGTGAAAACAGTTGGTACTCATAATTTTCTCTTCGAAAGATCGGATCATCAAATCAGTACGCTGATCTGAATATCATCGTGCGAGAAAGTTTCGCATTATGTTATAGCAGATTACATTCTTGGCAAAAACTCGATGGCCAAGAGAGAGCCGTATTGTTTCCATAATGCAGACTGCAACAAAATTACTGTGTAATAGAATTTTAAGTGATTTGCTGATCAAATTATATAGAGAGTGCATTTAGGTTTTGTTGTGTAAAATCTTTCGATGATGTCACTCGATTTGTAGTAGAAACCACCTAGATGAACCTTGCACTTGGTATAACACGGAAAAAAAAACTGGTTGGTCATTCCGAATTTTTCCACTTCGACCATCTTCAAGATGCTCCTTCGTAGGTATTTGACCTTAGATTTTCACCCATTATTCTTATTGATTTTGGAGGATTTCCTCAGGACGAGCTCGTGGCTTAATAAAAACAGCTTCACGGGATGATCGAAGGTTAAGCCACGCTAGCCGAGGTGACCGTTAGTAAAATAACGAAACTCCTCCGTGCTGTCATTTGATGATGACATGACAGATGTTTGACAGTCGTTACGGGTAGTCAGAAGCCCGAAGGTCTGGGAACCAGTCTTACCAAGAGGTATCATGTTGCCCAGTATCTAATTGGATCAGATAGGCAGTCGCTCCATGTAAAACTCTGGAATTCAGCTGCATCCGGTTAGACTGGAAGCCGACCCCAACATAGTTGGGAGCCTTTTCCCAACAAGATAAGAATCATCTGATTCTTATCGATTTTTGGCAGGCAACACAAGAGTCGATAACTAAGCCCCTTAGTTGGGAATTAATCGTAAAGTCGTATTAGTCGTCGGAAGTCATTACTTGATAAGATCACCGCTTGTCATGTTAGTGTTGAGACCTAGGTATGTACTTTCACGACTGATAAGTAACCTACCTAGTTCAATTGCTTCCTGTTATTCTGTACTTTCAGAAATTACGAGTTCTATTTGCACGTCTTTCATCTGTACATTGCCAAGTCAACGTTATCTGTTTCTATCAATTAATACGACAACACAAAGAAGGGACACGAACAAACTTACTGTACAAAACATTTAAAAAAATCAATTCAAATAATAAATAAAATGTATTATTCTCAGAAAATGATATGTTTCTCGCGAGTGCCATACTTTGTTACAATTGTATCACGATCCCTCACGTTGGCTGCCCAGTTACAAGAATTGCAGACATCACTCGTTCGGCGAACACATAGGTTATTACTACCTAGTAATAGTCGGGTGGACGTAATTTCATGTCTTTGACCAGCTCACGTGTGGAAGCAAGTTTAGAAACAGTGTTGCAAGTTAAAAATATCTTACATCAGTAATAGGCTACTGACTTGCAACTCAACTCGTTGCAAAAAACGAAGGCGGGAAAAAATACTGGTTCGATGGCGGGTTAAAAGAATAAAAAGCATTTTTCGATTAGATGAAATTCAATCCTCAATACGTTACGCAGTAATATGCATGCGATGGTTATAGAATACGTAATTTTCGAATTTCATTGGTGCATAACTAACGTGCGTCTGTTTTTTTTCTGACTTCTTAATAGCCTGTGCGTGCGCCGTAAGGCCTAAACGAGTTTTGTAACACCATTATAATATCATACGTCAGCCTGACTGGTAAACGTGTGGTTTGCGTTGAAAAAACCAAGACTGGAACCGGTTCGCATGAATTTACTGAAAGAAACGCAATTTTTTACCACAATGAAAAAGCATTGTCCATGAATTGATATTTATTATGTACGAGTTTAGACTCTACGTCGCATCTGAGTGCCTCCAATTAAAATCTAGTGTTGTTTGCGGTATGTCCCTCGTACCATGAAACACGAAACAAGTATTCGACTTAGCATAGCTCATACTATTTAGAGCGAAGAACATTTCCTAGCGCATATCATAATAACGTGAAATGGCTTATCTCGCTTATAAACATCAACGTTTCTTGCAATATATTCGTTACTGCTGCTGCTGCAATGCGGCAAGCAATGTCCGTTGATTAAACACAGGCATCCATTAACACATGAAAGTGTTCAATATTTATAGCCATAGTAACTTTTCGAAATGACTGTTCGCCTACAAAAATCCAGGTGATGTTTGTATCTTTACAAATAAATAAAATTAAAGTGCCTGTTTGTAATGGCAAAATAACAGCTGTTTAGTAAATGTATATGAATGTTTATACATACGGTAGTTATACCAAAAGACAGAACACAAAAACATTTTTTTTGTCTCTCTACAACTCTCTATCTGTGTGTTTGTTTGTTTGAGGTAATCTCCGACACGGCTGGACCGATTTTTACGGGCAGATAGCTAATGTGTTAAGGAGTAACTTAGGCTACTTTTATGTCAAAAAAACAATTAGGACTTCGCGCAAAAATCTAAAACCCATGACAATTTGAGAAACTTCACGTGGCGGGCACAGCCAGTCTCTTATAAATCACTCTTTCCTCAATATGTCCATCAACTTTCATCTACGTGCGTTCCGCACATACCTACTCATTGACCTGGATTTCAACGAAAATATTTTAACGTTTTGTTATTTGCGCGGGCAAGGTTACACGGCTAAAACCTTTCACGGACGGATCGATGAAGGCGTTGTGCTTTACGTCTTTTGTTCTAGTTAAACAGTCAACAAAAAGACGACAGTCTTTATTACCAAGCGTTGTAATACATTGCGTGTATGGTGGCTGGTGTTCAGTTAGCCGTGTCTGCTTGACAGCTGTCGCAACGCGCATGTGGCTGGTCGTCAACTGCACAACGATGGTGTTCTGATAAGTTCATTACTTCGTCCAACTCGCCGGCTTATCTGAAGATGTAATGTCTTTCACTTTTTGCATTCCAATGTCTTAACGTGTCCGTCTACGATAGACGACTATTAAAGTAGGTCCAACTTTTAATTAGCTGTAGTAACTAGACACGATCTATTGTCATCTGAGACATAAAAACATGAAAAACCAAAATGGTGTGCCGTTAATGAAATAACCTACATACCCACAAGTATATTCTAGCACAGTTAAGTACAGTGCCTTGCTTTTATTTTTATGCACCACCATAGTGCAGTTTTCAGTGACGTTCGTTATGTCAACTTACCGCATCGAATATCGTACTTTAGTTACGGTGGCATTAAAATTGGATAGTAAATTTAACACTGACATACTTAAGTGTGGCTTAGTAACTTAATCCAGCACCCCTAGATAAGTTTATGACACTATCTACAGCTATATACATAGCTGAGCCAGATAGCATAAACTTAAACATAGAATAATCATAAATGAAGCAACTGGCTTAACACCCTTGGTCATAAAATTATTAAATGCCGTATTAAGTTTAAGTATGAACATAAAATTATAACAGCGTCGTATTAAATTGCAATTTTCTTTAATTACAGATTTGCAGCTGGCGGCAGAACTCGGCAAAACCCTTTTGGAGAGAAACAAAGAACTCGAAACAGCTCTTCGTCAACACCAGAATGTCATCGAAGACCAAACACAGGAAATTGAGGTAAGCACTTAATATGTGGGTATTTGAATATTTTTTTATGATGTAAGAAATAACAGACAATAATCGCCGTCCAAAATTGAAATATCCAACATAATAACATCAGCATAATTGGTAATAGGCGCATTATGCCCTATCATTATTGCTATGGAAATTGTAGATCATAATGACGATCTTGATTACCGTTTGAACTTCATAACCCTCCGTAATTACAGTCACTAGCAACGATTAGAAAATTGTAAACAAACAATTTATATAAACCAGCATAGCGACAAAAAATCTTATAAATTTAATTTCAAAATTATTCCAACTGCGCAATTTCGTGCTAAGATTGGCTGCTAAGATAATTTACATCGCAAACGTAAAGTAACATAACGTTATTTTAATGCAAATGAAATTGTTTCAGTACTTAACGAAGCAGACGGTCGCTCTGCGCGAGGTGAACGACTCCAGGCTCAGGATCTACGAGCAACTCGAAGTGAGCATCCAAGACTTGGAGCGCGCCAACCATAGGCTGGCTGTCGACCATGCCACCGAAAAGAAACACATTAAAACGTAAGTAGATCGTTGAACAGAATTATGTGATTTTTGTGTGATCCATTTTTTCCCCATTTGGTAGAAAGTTTACTCTTTTTCATACAAATAATAAGCTGTGTTGAAAAACTATTATTAAAGCCCTTATTCTTTTACACATACACCTCACTGTCATTAATGTTTCCAGTCTGTGTGCCAACATTGAAACGCTGGAGACAAAATGTGAAGAATTACAAAAGACTGTGGACGACCTAAATGCCCAACTGGAGATCTCCAGGCGAAGGGCAGAGCGGAAACCCGAAGCTGAGAAACCCAAAGAAAAAGAGAAATCTGTGGAACTATCTCTCAGCGTCAAGAAGCCTGACGTAAACAGTACACCGATTAGGACGGTAGCACCTCTTCCAGAACTGACTAAAGAGGATGAGGATTTACTCAGGCTTAGTGATGAACTCAGAGAGAGCAAAGTGGCGTTCGCACAAGAGCAGAGGAGAGTGACGGAACTGGAGGAGCAGTTGGCGTCAATGGTCCAGGAGAACAACAGACTACACGACCAGTTTAGGAATTGGCAACAGAGAGAAGATGAACCGAAATCGATGCATGAGGAATTCGCTATCCTTGAAGAAGTCAGGTATAATAACTTCCAATTGAATACCTCCAAAATGTTGAATACATGGCAGCATTTCAAATGTTTTTCTTTTCTGTCATAGACAAGGACAGCTCTGCATAAGATGTCTACGGGGTGTGGAGAGAGGAGACGACATGTCGTCGATGCTAGACGGAGACGATGATGATAGGAGCGCAATCAGTTCCCTAATCCTCCCTCCGTCTGGCCAAGACAGTCCCCGAGAAGATCTCGTCACTAACAAACTTGTCAAATTCGACGTAAGTTCCATAACCAATACCATTGCACGTTTCTAAAGAGTCTGTTTAAGCTTTTATTACTTCTTTTGTAGAAATTCTTTTCTGTTATTAACAAAGTGTACATTTAATTTTCTTTTTATTCCTTGTCTTGTGTAACAACATTAACTCACAGTTCTGCGTAATACGCAACTCGACTAACATCATTAACACGCTAAAACTAATCAATGTGTAGTACAATGTGGAATTCCATTGGAAGCTCATTCAATATTCATTTTGTACTCCCTAATGTTGAATATCCATTGTTCAGCAATCGAGACACGTATTAGTTTCCCACTTTTCCATCGTACATGATCGTGTTGGATAAATAAAACATTGGCATTGGATTTCGCCAAGAATCTCATCTGAATATCGCCAAACATCTCATGTGAATTTCGCTCGTTTCTAGGCGACAAAGCTTTTCCAACTGCCCCTGATGTTGTTGATCACGCTTTGCATTTGCATAATGAAGCGCATTTGCAGTAGTTTTCTTTGGATATATCGTATGTAGTCGAAGGTACGTCCATTACCGACACGTTATTATATTAAACGCGAATAGTGCACGCTGAACAACTCAATGGTGACGGTCAACAGTGTGTGATAGTCAGTAACAATCACTTCGTAACTAACGTATGATCTGTATGAATGTAAATGTGTTATACTAAATTGTTGGTTACAACACGGATGTGGGATTTAATACTAATATTATTCATAACGTAAATCATATCTATTATATGTATACGAAACTTATTATTATTATTCCTAGCTTGTCTATCTAACATGCAGACTATAAAATTATGATGTAACTAATCATTTAATTATGGAGTAATGGGTGTATTTTTGACTAATCATATTTAATTAGATTTTTCTAATTTTTAATTTATTTTTATCCAAAGATCACTTCATGTTCAAAGTTCATCAAACTCTCTGTGAACCTAACTAGGACTTCTTTCTCGGTAACTTTATTGATGACGTTCATTTCTTTACAATAACTTCATTCAGTTAATACTCAGTCACTTACATAACTAGCATCTCATGTTTTTAAACACATCACAACACAATCGCAACTATTTGTCACAATCTCACTGAGTGCAGAATAAAAACCAATAATCCTTATTGACATTTCAGAATGCCAAGGAAAAGTTACTCCAGGGTATATGGGCGAATAAAGAAGATGGCCATGATAACCCTTACAGAGAGCTGGTGCAGAAGTATGAAGCTCTTCTAGAAGTTCAATTGTCACAGGTTAAGAACATCAGAAAGCCTAAACCGACCACTATGCCCAGCAATCAGAACCCGTGTGGACCTCTGTCTCTCCAGGATGAACTGCAAACATCTGGAGACTACAGCCAGTTCAATGTCAAAGACACTGATGAGGAAAGTGGACACGGCGAGGAACAACAGAAAGGAGTTAGCCAGACAAAGAAGGCAGAAACCACCTCTCGGAAGAAGATCATACAAACTCCGGACTTCTCGGAAGCAGAGACTTCCAGCTCCGGATTTTCAGACGAAACCAGCAACAAAGCCACACAGACAGAACGTGAGCGACCAGGCTCATTCTTGTGCACAATCGCTGACGGAGAAGACTACCGTTTCAGCATTTACGATGACGTCAGCCCAATGGACAGTCGATTCCGTAACAGACCAGAGTACCGCGAACTGTTTAAGGAAATCTTCACCATTCTTAAGAAGGCGGCGGAGAACAAAGACGATGGAGAACAACTGCCGCTCCTCGATGACAACAATGCCGGCAAGGTACCACCCGTCACACCCGCGAACGAGGAAGCGCCCGGCAACTTTACAGATGATACTCAGAGCGTATTTTCATCCGTAATGTCTGAACAGTCGATTCCAGTGTCCGATATTACTATACCAGAAACACCAACTTTGAAAGAAAAAGAGAAATCCATGCCCGAAGTGGCAAAGAAGGAAGAAAATAGTAACAAAGAGAACAAACCAGTGGCAGACTGCACCACGGAGAAACCGAAGCCGAGCCCTGCACGCCAACCCAAACAGCACACTAGTGCGAGGGAGAGAGATCAGAGCGTGCAGAGGGAGAAAGAGAGGGAAAAGGAGAAGGCGAACGAAAGGGACGGGAAGGAAGAGAAAGATCATGTCCTGACTCCGCTGGTACGTCAGCCACTAGAGTACATAGCGGCCACTAGAAAGAAGTCCAGACATCGCAACCGTAAACACAGCCAGGACCGCCAGGGCGCTGACTCTCCGGTGTTTCCATCGCCGCCTAAGATCACCTACCAGAAGTCATCGAGCAAGAAGAGGAGGGACTATAGGCCGATCGAAGCAAGTCCCCTCGTCAGAGCGGCAGAGAGCGACTGGAACGGCTCCACGCTACAGTTCTACAACAGAAACCTGAACTCACCAACACCCAGCGCCAGCGGCCGGACGACGGGCAAGATATACCAGGGATGGAACCCCGAGACAGACTCGTGGGACATGAAACAAAGCACTGCGTCACAAGAAATACACAAACTGAGGAAACTGGAGCTTTCCTACGCAGAAGTACTGAGGAACGCCGACAAAACTAAACCGAGGCGCAAAAAACATCAGTAAGATATAAGTTTTATTCATCGACCCCTCTTACTCGTAGTAAGAGTCGAGTGATCAACAGCCATTTGTCATTGCCAACTGGACATAATTAATTTAGAATAGTATTTGTGATCTGGTAGTGTAACTTTTTAATTTTTACCTATATATTCACAATCACAAATTGCCATAATAACCGGTATAGTTATTGTATACCAGTATATTTATGTATTGTATACTTCAATAGTTCTATAATAATCAATTTTAATTTATTGAACATTCAAAATAATACCCTTCCCTCCGATAATCACATGCGCCTAATTATTTCGTAGGAAATATACTTGCATTTAGAACCAGAGCACCTACCTATGTATGTCTCAATATAATTTTACTTCCTGAAAATGAGTTCAATTCGTTAATTTCCACTGAATAATTTAATTTCTTCCTATTTTAGTCATTATTTTAATTGTATATTATGTATTTGATCATTGATTTGTAAATATGCATTTTTAAGTTAATTATATTTTTTTAATTGCCATCGATATTTTCGAATATTTCGAACAACGCGTTCATGTATGCTGAAGGTATTAAATGGAGACAAAGTGAGAGAGAGGTTGAAGGTATAAATAAAAATTTGCATTGATATTAACAAGTGTTTAATTTCTCCTTCATAGAACCGTGTAAAAGAAAGGTAAAAGTAAAGTAAGAAGTATAAATTAATAATGAAACACTATTATTATATTACAACGATATAATTTAAGGTTACTTTTTACATGGATATATTGTATACATGTGTGGAGGTGTGAAAATTGCGATAAGCGAGAATTGCAACACTATGTCATGTAGTATCGACGTGCCGTCCTGGGCAATGTCAACCATCAAAATTCAAAAGGGAGAAAGCGATAGCTTCACACCACAACAATAACACACGTTCTATATTCAGCCTACATAACAACGGAATACATTGTGTAGCGGGCACGCTGACACGACACGACACGGTGTTGCCATTCCAGCTGTATTGGTCTACTTGTTCTGTGCTTCGAGTTCTCTCTCCACGATCTTGCGGTACTCGTCGAAGCCTCCCTCTATACTGGTGACCGAGCCGCCGCCGCACACCCACAGCTCTTTGCACACCATTCGTATTAACCTTTCGTCGTGAGATACGAGGATGACTCCGCCCTGGAATATAATCACTTATCATCAGCTGTTGTAATGAATAAACTGTCGTTCTTAGAACAATAGTGCAATAAAATAGAACACTTATATCTAATAATAGGTCTTTACCTATGAAATTGCCGTTTTGTATGAAAAAATTTAAATGAATTTTTTTCATGTATTTTTTATTTGTATTAATCGAAGTAATCACCCATGCAATCAATGCATCTTTGCCAACGCAGTGGCAGTTTATTGATGCCCTTCTTAAAGAAATCAGCTGGACGGGAGGCAACAAATTCTTCAAAGGCATTTTGTACTGCCTCTCGGGTATTGAATTTTTTTCCCGCCAAGAAGTTATCCAAATTCTGGAAAAAGTAGTAGTCTGTAGGCGCAAGGTCTGGTGAGTAGGGCGGATGACGGAGAGCTTCCAACCCCAGTTCTTGCAACTTGGAGACCGTCTGCTGTGCAGTATGAGGTCGCGCGTTGTCGTGCAGGAGCAGCGGAGACGAGCGATTGACCAATGCTGGTTGGAGATGTGCCAGCTTCTCCATCATTGTGTTCAATTCTTCACAGTACACATCTGCAGTAATGCTCACCCCGTTTGGTAAGAAGCTGTGTTGAATCACACCGGCGCTAGACCTCCAAACAGTGACCATCACTTTTCTTGGGGTAAGTTTTCGTTTAGGGCATTGTTTAGGTGCTGAACCAGGATCCAACCAACTTGCTGAGCGCTTGCGGTTATCAAACAGAATCCATTTTTCATCGCAGGTAACAATGCGGTTCAAAATTCCTTCATTTGTGTGTCTGTTGAGCAGTGCAAGGCACGTCTCGACGCGTACTTCGCGCTGGCGATCATTGAGTTCGTGGGGCACCCATTTGTCAAGCTTTTTTACCTTGCCAATTTGACGCAAATGGACCAATATTGTTTTGACGCTAACGTCGAAAGCTGCTGCTAATTCAGCCGTAGATTGTGTATCATCAGCTTCCACAATCGCCTTTAATTCGTCATTGTCGACCAAAGTCTTCGGACGACCGCGAGGTTCATTTTTCAGGTCGAAATTTCCAGAACGGAAGCGAGCAAACCAATAACAGGTAGTGCGTTGGTTTGTAGTGTTAGCTCCGTAAACGTCGTTGATGTTGCGTGCCGCTTGTGCCGCGTTGCTGCCACGACGGTACTCATATTCCATAATTACTCGAATTTTTAACGTATCCATGATGACGAAAAAGATTTAAATGCGATGAAAATGTAACAGTAATCAATAAACAAATGACTACTTTTGGAAAAAAAAATCCATGTTTTTAAAATAAAATTAATTTGAAATTAGAATTCTTAGCCAAACAAAAAATATTTTGATTTGAAATGGCCAGTACTGCAGAACGGCAATTTCATAGGTAAAGACCTAATATATAAAATTCTTGTGTCACGGGGTGCGTGATCGAACTCCTCCGAAACGGCTTAACCGATTTGTATGAAATTTTGTGTGCATATCAGGTAGATCTGAGAATCGGCCAACATCTATTTTTCATCCCCCTAAATGATAAGGGTGACCCCCAAATATTGTTTTTATTTTTTTTTTGGATTTTTTGGCTTAAAATGGCAAAACAACGCTTGCCGGGTCAGCTAGTTGCACGATAAAAACTTACAGGTTATAACTAGTTACACAGGGTAAAACTCATGGATGTTAAAGTATTCAACTGTTAAAGTAATTACATAATACAACATCGATAAATATAAGCATAACATCACGACAGAAGTGCACGTTTACCTACATTTCGTCAGTTATATTTTAAGACCCATGTAATAGAGAGTGAGTCTATTGCCATGAACGGGGCACAAATCCAGACTCCGGGCTGCTAATGAGAAAAATACTATTGGAGAAACTCAATAACACTTAGCTCGACCTAGGATTTGAACCCAGGACTTCAGGCTCATAAATATGAGTTAAACATTTTAAAACTATTGGTAGCTAATTAATTTACTCCAAGAGTTCTGTGTAGGTCAGTAGGGTCACCACAAACAATGTAGGGATAAAGAAACCATCCAACACATTCGTCAAACCTAATTATCTGCAGTACTATACTATTGTAGTATGTAGGTACCTACTACACTATTCTTTTATTCCGACTTCAAAGGAGAAATACAAAAGAGGCCCTAGTCTTAACCATAAACAAATTTCATACTAAAACTCACCGTATATTTTTGAATAGCTTTCCCTAACGCCTCAATAGTCTCGATATCCAAATGGTTAGTAGGTTCATCAAGTACTAAGAAGTTGGGGTTGCCCATGCACATCCTGGCGAACGCTACCCGAGACTTCTGACCTCCGGACAGACTGGCGATCGTCTGCAGAGCTAGGTCGCCGCTCACACCGAAACTGCCCAGTTGTCTTCTGTATTCTTCTATTGTTTTACCTGTGGATGAATTTGTTTAAGTATTAGGTAAGTTACAATAAATCTCGTCTGGTAGACGGAATAGAAAAACGTCTTAGACTCGTTCATGACAGAATAGTTAAAAAAGAGATATTTTTAAGGGTTAAAATGCATGACTTTTTGTATAAATGTATCTTACAACAGAAACTACAGAGCGCCTATCTGCTAAGGTCCTAGCATACTCCTTTTACTTGGTTTACGTTCGTACATTTGGTCGTATGACCAAATGTACTCACCGGGGGTGAGTACTAAAAGTAACATAATCCTAACTAATTAAATGCAGTTTTTTGTTTGTTACCTACCAAATATGTTTCCATGCCATGGGGATGTTCCAACATGTGAAATTAATTGCATTTTAAATCCCAAACAAAAATAAAAACATGAACTCATCACGTTTAATTCGATTACTAACAAACAACTTAAGTAAAAACAGTAAAATAAACACAACCAAAATAAACCTATAAATATAAGCTTATAAAAAAACTACTAAAAAGGTTCGTAATAAATGACTCAGCATGAATTCGAGCCCGTTAATCAACCTTTTTATATGCACAGAGTAAAATAACATCACCAAAAAAAATAACATTAGAAATTGTGCTCTATTGGATGAGACATAAGGTGCATACCTGGATAACTTCTTTGTAAAAGTTCTACGGAATTGACATTCATCTCGAGTTGGTCGACGTGATGTTGGGAGAAGTAGCCAAATTTCAGTCCTCTGTGTACGCTGCGGATTCCACTAGTAGGTGATAGGATACCCATGATTATTTTTAATAGTGTTGTTTTACCGGCGCCGTTGTCTCCCACCTATAATTAAGGAAATAATGGTCAAGTTATTAGTTTACAATTCGTCTTCTGTATTTGTGTATGTATGTCACTGAACTCTTCCTAAAGGGCTGGACAGTTTTTGAAGCTTTTTTTTGTGGGAGAACAACATCCCTAGATGTTTTACATAGGATTGGACCTGGACAACGTCAGGTCCGGTCGTATTCAATAAAGTCTTAAAATTATATTTCAACAACAGGTTATCATGAAAAATATGCTATATGGTAAAGTACATAAACTTAATAGAGTCAATCATGTAATTGTAAGATAATAGCTAATTATACATAAACATTTTTCTAACAAAAACACTCGTGAATCGTGTTGTCAAGTCATTATATTGTCAATCACGGTCGATCATTGTGGAGTTTTTCTCACAGATCAGACATCTGTGTATCAAAATGATCACGACACACCGATTGTATAGCGAATTATAAATGCTAAATACGTTCTAGGAAATGGAAAAAAACTATAATCAGTATCCAGTTGATGAATGGGACCGCAAAAATCAATTCAATTGTTTTATTGGGTTGAACATGAGTAATGGTATTTTATCGTGGATGATTTGACTAGAAGAATCAGAAAAATGTTTCGATTACAAATGCGAGGCTCATCGTAGACCCGAACAAAGTCATTCACTACAAACTAAGCTTAGTGACACCAAAATGTAATCAAATATATTTAACTGTCGTAAAAATATGAGTCAGTGACCATTACGATTTCAGCGACAATCATATGCGGAAGATACGCCGCAGACGCATATGTTACGCTTCTATCGATACACCACGATATCTAGTGCCAGACAATTATATCTAAGTCGCTAATTTATTTAATTCGATTTTTAACGATTTCATACGTTTGTGTCGTCGAACCAGATTACACGATGCAACTTTGGTAAAGTGTGTAAAATGATTTCAAAAATGCAAATTCAACATATAAGTCGACGCCTTGAATGGAGGGCTCAATGTCACAGAGCCTATCTGCTCTTAGTGGAATACCGATAGCTGATCAAACAAGCACACTAAAATGCAAATCGACGATGAAGTACCGATACTCCCTAAGTACCTTTTTTCGAATTTTAATTGTTACGACTTCGACGTAAAATGCTATTTCGCGTATACTGGCAAAGCCTCCTAACACGATATTTAACTATTTATACCATAAAACACTAATACGGTACGGTATGCTTCCGATAGCCAAAAAAAAAACCTTTTTTCGTCTCTTATAAAGTGGTTTAGATAGAAGATTGGTAATTCGTCGTCGAAATATAACCACGCAGCCTACGGAACAAATTCCCATAGTCTACACAGACAAGTACAATAATCAAAACATACTCACAATACATATCCGGGATTCTAACGTCGCTCCAAGGTTGACATCGCAGAATATGACCTTATCCTTAGAGTAGTAGAAGCCGGTCTCGTTCAGCTGTAGAATGGGCGGCGAGAGAGGCTCTGTCTCAGGGAACCGTAGGGTCACATCGATTTCTTTCTCAACTGGTTTTAATTCTGGACTGAGGACCAAAAAGGAAAAGGAATTAAATATAACATCACCCAACATAGAAATCTGGATTTGGAACTAATTTTCAGAAACAGCATTGCTGTACAGAGCTAGTAGATCGAGGCTGTATAAATAAATAAATATTGCTGGACAATCCACACAGCATCATCTAGCCCCAAGCTAAGCAGAGCTTGTGGTATGGGTACTAGATGACTGATATACTTAATACAATACATTACATACATAAATATTTTTACTATACATAGGAAATACCCAGAACACCCGGAACAAATATTTGTAGATCGTACAAACATTTGTCCCAAGGTGGGAATCGAACCCGCAACCTCGTGCTCCGCAGGCGGACCTTCGCCCGCCGCGCCACATCGGTCGTCATCTCGTATCTCGTTATCGGTCGTATCTGGGTTCATCATACAACGACAATTTTGCTTTCTAAGTATACTATAACGGCGAAACCGATATCACAATATTGGTGAATTGAAAATGGAAGCATTTGTAGGTACATTACACCAGACGCCGGACCAATGTTCAACACATACACATCCCTTTTCTTCAATCGGTCAACTGGTCGCGAAACCCTAAGCCCAGCCGTGGTAACTAAACCCTTTGAGCAAACAGTCTGCCTCCATCAGTACCAGTCCAAAGATGCCCGTCACCACCTGCAGAAATTTGCTTGAGGATTTAGCCTCTTTTACTTGTTAGACCATTGCGTTTGCCACCGGCCAACAAACACCATACAAATGTCAAAATATGGTCCATTGTCTGGTGAAAAAATAACGGACGTCTACAAGCGCCCTTTAAAATTAGACTTCATACTTACAGTTTATCGAGCATCTTGATCTTACTCTGCACCGAAGACGCGCGGTTCGCGTTGTATCTGAACCTATCGATGAACTCCTGCGTGTGCGCACGATGTTGTTGCTGCGCCTCCCACTCGCGTTGCTGGTTCTTGTGCTTTTCTGTCTTCGTTTTGTGGAACTGGTCGTAGTTGCCTCTGAAATAGTAAGGGGATTTGTTAAGAGTTGGTATTGTGATCGCAAAAGCTACTATCAGTATTAGATAGTATGAGTTATTGGCGACCTATACCTGAAAATTTGAATTTGGCGGGCTGCCACATCGCATTCAACTGACATTTATGTTTAATAGTCTTCAACTTATTCTGATAGTACCTATTATTAGGGTGCGAATTATTTGTCATCAACCGGGCACAAATCTGAATGGTGCTACTGAGAAATTCCTAATGAAAAACCCAATAACACTTTGGGAATCGGACCCACGACCTCATGGGTCGCATACCTTTGCCCGCCGCACTTCGTCAAATTGTTTGTTCTCATTGTAATCGTGTCTCATTACTTGTTTCTATTCTAATTATTGTAATTAGTGTTGTACCCTTTTGACTAACTCCATATAAATATGTAACAAAAATAAATAACAAAAGTATTATTTTTGGAAAATCTAGCAGTGGATTATAATCGTGATTCAATGTGCTTCGGAATTCCAATTGTTTCCATTTGTCAAGGCACGAATATGATTTGTTTGATGTAATCTGGCACACTAAAGATTGATTAGAAATATTGATTGTTATCATGTTATGCCAGCCATGGAAAATTATAGTTTATGGTAAATTTCATAAGCAAATTAAAACCTTTATGAATTGCAGATTATAAGGTTAACTAGTATTTAAAATACAGTAACTGGTTGACTTTGGATAATTGTTCCAAATAAATAATTTTATATACATATAATGTTCTTCTGGTTGTGACCCAACCGCAGACTACATATCTGACAGATGCTGAGCTGGACTCCCATTCGGTGCAACCTTAAGATACACACTTCACTTAGTATAATAGTTGTTAAATATAGCCTATAGTTTCATCACAATAGTCTTATATTCTGTTTTTTTTTTATGTTGGCACCGGTTGGGCTATTTCCATGTTTTTTTTTATGTGTAACCTCTTTTCACTCGGTTTTCTGCAATCTGTGGAAATGATTTCGTGAAACTTGACGGTGTAACAGGAAAAATGGGAAGCGCGCGCTATTTGATTTGACCAATGAACGCGCGTGGTCACGAAAAATCATTTAAAATAATACCTGAGTAATTTTATCAGGATATAATGTTAATATTGTTTATATTGACCAAGACGAGATGTCAGATTACACATCATATCCGACTACTGTTAGGCTCACTCGTTTTTAAATTGTTTTTCATATGTACTTTTGTGTGTACTAATAAACGATTTATCTATCTATAACTTACCTGTATGTGTCTATCCTCTGCGTATGTAAGTGCATGATGTCGGTGGGCACTGTGTCGAGGAAGTTGCGGTCGTGGGAGACTACTAGTAGGGTGGTGGGCCAGTTCTGTAGGTAGTTCTCTAACCAGATGATGGCTTTTATGTCCAACATGTTAGTCGGCTCGTCGAGTAGTAGGAGGTCGGGTCTGTGGGATAAAATAGTTTTGTTTAATAGATTTCCGGTTTGCGTCACTTGCATCATATTACGTCAAGGATTTTTTAAATATTATTTAGACTGTTGCATACAGATAACTTTCTCGGAAAATAGCAATGTCTCAGATCGTTTGGACTTACACGGCCAAAAATCAGGAACCATTTTTCTTTTTTTGCAATTTCTTTTAATCAAACATTTCCAAACCAACTAGTGGGTGTGTAATAACAATAATGCAAAAATAAATGTCATATTATATACACTTACTTAGAGAACAGAGCCCTCGCCAGCGCTAGCCTCATTCTCCAACCACCAGAAAAGGTTTTAGTAGCCCGCGCCTGCATGTCCGGCGTGAATCCCAAACCGCTTAGTATAATCGACGCACGCGCCGGCGCCTTGTCCGCCTCTATGTTTTCGAGCTGCGCATATATCTCGCTCAGCTCATTGGACAAACTTGGGTCGGTTGAACTGAGGAAAGAATGGGATATATAAAAAGAAAATATTATTTTTATCAAGAACCGGAACGAATTGTACAATAGGATTTTCTCCTGTGTCGTGGGTGCGTTTCCAATCATTTAAAGTCACATCCACGAACAGCCCGACCCGGTACAAATACCCGTAGGTCATACAAATATTCTTTCCTAGCGGGAATCGAACGCGCAGCAGTCAATGCCTCAGCCACTGCGCCAATCGTGCCATCAAAATGGTAATGCTAATCTTTACACGAAAATTATTAACACTTTCTTTTGTCCTTTTCGTGGCCCGATCCACTTGAACGAGACACCACCTGTCTACTTTTAAGGTAAGACAAGGACAGTATGAGACTCAACGGCGACGAATTGCATGTGATAATTTAGCCGTTAGTTTCTCACAGAATAATAAGTAGAATTTCTGCTAACTCATATTATAAAGAGGAAAGATTTGATTGGTTGTATGTTTGTTTGTAAGGGATAAACTCAGAAACTAACCAATTAAAAAAAAAAAAACAACTATAGAAAGCTACATTATCAGCGAGTAACAGAGTATATTTTATTTTCAAAGCTTTGCTTGAAATTGTGTTGAGGATGTTAAAGTTCGAAGAGAAAAGTACGAAATCTACACGGACGAAATCGCGAGTTTAGTGCTAGTAGTAGTTTATTCTTAGATACTAGAATATCATAATTACAGGTCTAATATTTCTGTCTTAAACATAATTATGGTTATTTTAATAATGTTAGCGGCAAAACACGTATTGATGAAGAAATTTCTATTTCAGATTGCATCATTTTCAAGTTTCTATATTATGTTGTTGCTTGTTGTGTTTGTTTAGTAAACAGGTAAATATGAGACCTATAGAGATATAGTACTAGGTATGTATAGGTACTGATAATATGTACTAGGTGCTGTACCTATTTATAATTGTTGCCCTTTCATGGTCAACAACAGCAATGCAATATAAAGGGATAAAGCTTTAAACCTTTAGAATAGTCTTGTTACTTACAAACGGAATCATCCATTCATTCAACAACAAAAGACGCACTCTTGCGAAATTCCGGTTTCAAATCAAACTTGTTTATTTCAATGGCGTTATTATTACTATTTATCATTTTTATTAGTACATGCATCTGCCTAACCCTTACTAAACTCAGACACATTTTAATGAAGATAAACTAGTTCCCACAAAGCTGCTACTGACCTGTTAAGCTTCACAGGCACAATCAAATTTGATTGAATAATAACCTTTTCTTAATAAATTTGATTTGAGTAAATTATAGCTTAATTATTTAGTTTGAAAGTATAGGTACTCATGATTAGAAATTGGGTAGGACTCCCTCATGCTTAAACTTGTGGAAAATTAATTAATATATATTTCTCAAGGATTGCCAAAGGTCGATGGAGCGTAGTGTATTGGGTACTAAGCTCAGCGACAGAATTCATAATACCACAATACGTAAAAAAACTGGAATCGCTGACGTTGCCCATAAGCCATAAGGGTTGAAGAGGGAGTGAGTGGGCCATGTCTGTAGAATGCATCAGGACCGATGGGCCAGTGTCGTCACGCAGTGGGTGACAGAAGACGTCGCCGAGGGAGGCCTAGAAAACGCTGGCGTGACTACTTAGACGCATTTGCAAAAGATTGGCCGGAGACCGCACAGGGAGAATACTGGACGGCTATGGGGTAGCCCTTTGCCCAGCAGTGGGACAAAATATTTTTCAAATTAATTCATTAACTTCAGCTAATTTATAAATCATCGAGAAAAAAGGAGGAGAGGACGCGTAAGGTGGTTCTTACATCCAAAGCTCCAAACCAAAAATATCCTTATAACTTACCCAGAATTGACAAGTGAAGTGATTTCTTTCTCGCGTTTCAACAAATACTCTCTTACAGTATCACATTCTAAAACACTCTGCAATGCTATAGTGTCGTCGCCTACTACTTCTTGTTCCACATGCAGTATAGATATATGAGAGGGGATCTTCAACTGTTTTGATGCAATCATTCTAAGGAGTGTTGTCTTGCCGAGCCCATTGCGTCCGACGAGGCCATACCGTCTGCCAAACGCTAGCACGAGGTCGGCGCCTTGGAGTAGTACTCTGTAAGATAAAGATTATAATTTTTAAAACAGTTGATTATTAAAAAAAGGACTATGGTTTACAGAGTATAAGTTTAAGCAAACATACTTTTGGTAACTCAATACGGTTTAAAGTGCTGCAAGCTGCTACTTGCTGGGTTCTCCAAGGGGATACTTAAAATAAATTTACTTGAATGCAATGCAGGTATTTTTACGAGAAAATCCCCACTTAAATAATACCGAGAACAAAATCCTCTTATCTACAAAAATTGAACCGCACCTGTCACCATAAGCAATGTCGAAGTTCTCTATCCTTATGTCCTGTGTCCTGTTTGTGCCCTTAGCCTCAAGTTTGCTGTCTTTCTTAGACGTGACCTGAGATGCAGTAGCGGTTTGAAGAACCGGTGCATTTACAGGCACTAACTTCATGTCTTTCTGCTTCTGCTGTTTCTGTTGTAACTTTGCCTCAGCTTTCTCTAGTTTCTTTGCATCTACTTTCTGTAAAAATGTATCTTTGTTAATTGAATGACCTGATGATGCATTTTATTAATAATAATGAAAATATTTATTTTCAATTAATGTGACTCATTAGTGTTAGTAATAATGTTCCTTACTGCTATATTAATATTCCTATTCTAATTACTTAACCTAAAACCATGAATATATGTGAATGATTGCCACATGCCTAGTACTGAGGTGGAGAGCTTACAACAGTAACACAGCACATATAGACAATTGAGTCTGCTTGCCACCCAGCACAGGATAAGGTTGGGGCTGGCCTGCATGCGGCGCCCCATGGAAGCGCATAATTTTCTCATTGTTATTTAAAAACAGTTGGCATGAGCTTTAGCAAACATCCCTGGTGCAGTAATGGGGCAACCCCATCAATTTCCTGAATGCATTATTATATTGAACATGAACAACACGATGTGAATGAAAACGAATGTACGATTTCTGCATCCTCAGCCCACAGACTGCATGTGTAAAAGAAGAGCAGTATGCACAAAACAAGGTTGGTTTAACACCTTGTGAGCAACATACAAATCTGCAAGCTATCATAAACTAAACTTAGTAGCTTTTTTTTATAACTGGCCAGTGAAGAGTGTTTGAATAAAGTGAACTTGAAAAACTTGAATTCTATTACCACATTTTAAAAACAAATTGAATTGTTACTGTATTTGAATACAACTTCGAGGATGTCTACAATATAGTTGTGAAATCATTTTAACCCTTTTGATTGTACCAGCCTATTACTGTCCCACTGCAGGGCACAGGCCTCTTCTCATACAGAGAAGGCATGAGCATTCATCACCACTCTTGCTCAAGACGGGTTGGTGATTTCAGAGTTATATTAATTATATACGTCCAGGTCCTCCTACCGCAGCTCTTGAAGCAATGCTAGAACTCCCGCCCCTCCACCTGTTTATACAACAGGAAGCGACGATGGCGGCGGTACGCCTAAAAACACTAAATCTCTGGAGTAAAAGAGAAACACAACACTCCGCGTTACTTGAGGGACTCTACAAGGAGTTCCCCTTGACTTAAGCCATAAATGACCGGATTCCCAAGCAATTTATCTTCGATAAAAGATACAAAATCCAACTCCATGAGGATCACCGGTACGAGGGACAACGTCCAGCAGAGTTGCGTATTTTCACAGACGGATCCAAGACAGGTACCGGCTCTGGCGCTGGCATCTTTTCGGAAGACCTCAATATACATATAGCCACACCTATAGGGGCCCACAATACGGTGTTCCAAGCAGAGTGTATGGGTATATCCCTAGCAGCCTCAGCTATCACAGCCAGACAGGTTCAGGACCACACTGTCCGTATTCTATCAGACAGCTTGTCGGTCCTGCAAGCACTAAAATGCTACACAACCAACTCTGGGCTTATGTACGAATGTCATCACCGCTTAAATCAGGTGGGTATTCTAAACAACATAACCATTCAATGGATCAAAGGACACAGCGGTTCTCGTGGCAATGATGCTGCAGACGAACTCGCAAGAAGGGGATCTAGCATGGCAGTAATGGGACCGGAACCCATCGTACCACTCCCCTTTGGGTATATACGCACTCTGGTAAGGAAACGCGCTAGGGTTCAACACAACAAAATTTGGTCAGACCAAACAGACTGCAGGCTGTCCAGGGAGGTACTCCCTGCAATTGACGGCTGCTTTACAAATCAGGCCCTACAACTGACTAAGCAGCAGCTGCGCACAGTCACAGCCGCTGTCACAGGTCATGGGTCATTTAACAAGCACCTCTTTACTATAGGAGTTACAGATAGCCCGCTGTGCAGAGCATGCATGGAGGTGGACGAGACGGCGGACCACGTGCTTCTCCACTGTCCAGAGGTTACTGCATACAGGGCCGTCGGCCCGTCTAACAATACAATACGTCCAGGTTTCCTCAAGATGTTTTCCTTCACCAATGTCAGTGACGTCCAAGATAAACTTAGAAAGTACATATGAATTGAAAAAATCACATTGGTGCCCAGGTTTGAACCCTCAACCTCATTCATTTTAACCCTTATGAATTAATTAAACCAAGGAAGACCAAAATGTTGCACAGTTGTAAAAGCTGTAGTGCAATAATAGCTGGTTTATTAAATCTTAGTGCTGAATAGAAACATATTGTTATGGGAACATTAGTACACAGATAGAAAAATATTGAACAGCAAAATTATCACAAGGAGGACGAATTACCAGTACTGCTTACTATTATGAGTAAAAAAGAAGCACTATTCAGAAAGAACCAGATAGTTTTCCTACAACTAAAAGGTTTACTTACCAAATTATCATCCCTAGTATTAATCCATATACTTCTGAGATCTTCAGTTTCAGGTACAGCAGTAGTCATGGATGCCAAGTGTATTGGAGCATCCAGCACTTTTCTAGGTCCATTGCTGCTGCCTGGTTTGTCTGGCTGCAGCATATGCAACAGCTTTTCACATATGTCCCTATAGCAAACAATTTGATATGAAACTTAGTGTTTATTTTTCTAATTATTCTTCCCTTGCTGGTTTCATGCTTAAATCACAGAACAAGACGATGAATAGGCATCGAACTAAATTTTTACAGTATACACATTTGCTGAAAGTCAGTGAACATTAAATAATAAAAAAATTACCTTATATCTTTTTCAGATTTCTTAGAGATTCCCTGGAGTACTTCTCCAACTGCCTCATAGATTTCTTCCGTGTCCTCAAACTCACCGGCACTGCTGTCCAATATATCTGCAAGACATAATCACCGTGAAAAGATCATCTCAGGAACTCATGTCAATTATAAAACAATATCTAACAATGGCCGTACAAAAACCTCAGCGCTTATAATATCCAGCATCACCTTAAAACATTTCTAACTCTATTTATCTGTAACTAACACATTTTTGCGAAGTAAAAATAAAAATAACATCGTTCTTTATAACCTACGGAAAACATACCTTCAACATATTTCATCAATTCTTCATCAATGAGTGGGAATTGACTTTTAATAAAGTCACCACAATGAGCCATTTTTTTATGATCAGTGTGAATAACTATGGTTTGTTGTAAATATCATTTATTTATTTTATATTTAAATGCAATTTTGCAAATGCACTAATAGCCCGATGTCACGTCACGTCACCGAGCAAACGAATGTCAAAATCAGAATTGGTTGATTGGTTGCCAGATGCGGCGCACTCACAGCACAGAATGCCCTAAGGGGCGCGCTCCATTTCGCCAAAACTTTCAACCCAAGTAGCCTAACTCTAAAAAGTTATTTTTCTGAAATGTAGTCGAATATTGCTGAATTATAGTGCAAAGTAGCCTAAAATCGTCAAATCCTATATCTGCACTTTCTATTTAAAAATTCATTAATTGCAAAATCTGCCATTGGGTAGACCGGGGACAACTAAAACCGTTTTTCTTAAAACGTGTGCATTGAAGACATCCTTCATATTTATATCGTTGAAAGAGCCGTTATCTAGTTCATAGATTAAAAATATTTTATATCTTTATTCCGAATAATTAAACCTACAGAATCCTATTTAAGAAGAATGGGCACAGTTATTCTATTCCCCAACCCACCCCAAGGATGGTTAAAACAGCATGTTGGAATAGTTGAAACACTGGAAATTTTATAGACACTACTACAGGTTTTTTCGGTGTTAACAGTATTACATCCTGTACCAATAAACTATATATCGAGATCGTGACAAGCCACTCAACGTAACATTAATATTCCGAAAACTATAAATGAAAAAATGTCTGCAGCATTGATAACTGAAAATATATATATTAATTCAAAGCTCTGTCCTTTAATGTTTTTTTGAGTTGAAGACACAAGCAAAATTAACATATTTCAAGTGTGTGTGTATCGTCGTTGCTGTGTCCCATCGCCACCACCGGACACAGAAACTACGGTTTCCTGTGATGATGTGCCGTGTTGGTAACAAAAAGTGTCTACTTTTACGCAGTCCCTTAGTGACATTCTTTATCGTTCTTTATATAATATCTGAAGAATGATAAAATGTTAAACGATAATCGGAATATTATCCCGATTTACTGATGAATACTATAACCAATCTGACCAATCCAGTCACTGGTCGTAATCATTGGTTGCTCTGACCCCCTTCCGAGTAGCTTAAAAATAGCAATAAATTTCCATTGTTACCATTGTCAACCAATTTCATTGTCAAAATTCACTAATTATCATATTTAAAAAAAACATCTACTTGAAATTACAATATATTATATAACAGGAACATAACAGTCTTTACATAAACATCAATTTTGGGAAATGCTTCAAAGGAAAACACCCTTTATAGCAATTTCCAAAATTGTTATGATTTGAGTTCTTCAGCTTCATAAAATATGCACTTATGAAGCCTAAACTCACATACTCTTTATTATGATCAGGTTTTCATTCATTTAAAAACTATTATAACTTTACTAAAAATAACTAATGAAACTAACTGTGACATGACTAACATGTGCATTAAAAACAAAAAAGAATCACAGGGCATTGAACAATTTTAAGCCAGCCGTACTAAGAAGATGGAATAGTGCATGTTACATCCCACACCAAAGGCTTACCCATCTTCCAAGGTGTTATGGTCATTCCATCTGGTCTCGTCTTATCGTCACGCCCAAGCCTAAAGGACGGCGGATCATGTCATTATAATAATAATTTTATTTCAGACATTATCCATATGTACACAAAATTATAATCAAGTCAAATAAAACATCACAAAAATAGACATCAAACTTACATACACAATGTTACATAATTATAATACTAGCATGACGGGCTATACGATATACGCTCTTTCTTCAGGATAGGCCATGGCCTATCCTGAAGAAAGAGCGTATACTTGAACACCATGGTGTTCAAGGCAATCGACAGCATCACTGCATTGAAAGCGAAGTGGAGCAACGCAAGGAGCGCCCAGACGCAGACATGTAGCGAACCGAAAAGTACCCAGCATGGTACCAATGTTAGTTGAAGGTAGAGCTTGAATCCAAAGGCCCGACTCCCACTCACCCACAGCCAGTAGGTGGGCACGCTCAGCAGTGTTGGCGGAGGTTTTAATAAGCTTGTTCAATACCAACCTGCAGAGCGGCTCGTCCCACTGTCTCTAAGAAGATAGGTCGCGGGACTATCTATATTCGGGCAAGCCACTTTCCAAGCGTTCACCGGATAGGTCAAGCACGGCACTTCCGAGAAAATCAAGGAGGGGACTAAAATGTTGGTTAACTTCTCAGTGTGGTGTGGACAGAGGACAGGTACGCCGATAAGCTTATACTGGTAATTTTACGGACGCCGACGCCACCCAAACGGATGGGCTTGTGTGGCTTGTATCCACGCTTGGTCATCGAAAGCCACAATCAAAATTAATGTTAATGTAGTGTGAATAATTTCGTCAATTTTATCCATGTGGTGTAGCTACCTCCATAAAAGGGAAGAGCGTAGGACATACATACAATTTGGACCAACACAACAGTATAAAGGTGAATGCGGAATGTTAATTAATTTTCAAAAGTTTGTTCGAAATGTCGTAGTAATTTTTCACTTTATCGTCAATGAAAGGTAAAAAGCTGTCTTTCTTCTAAAATTGGCGAACCTAGGAGGTGCAGTGAGCTTTTTTCTAAATGTTTGATTAGTGGAGTTTTTGCATTAAATTTCTGTAGAATCGATTTTCTGTCGATAATGTCAGAAAGGTACATTTCGAATTTTGAGGGATCCAGGCCAATAGATTTAGATTCCTGTTTGAGAAATTTTAAACGATGTCCTTAACGTCCTAGCGTTCCATCATCTGAACACATTTAATGATTAGATTGTTTGATTGTCATACTTGACATTTTGACAAGCTGTCTCCTTGACTCGGGCAAGTTTTGACATTTGTGTATTACGGACGCAGTGTGTAAGAAAGAAATTATTTACCAACTTTAAACTGAACATTGTTTCAGCTATTATAATTAAGTTCTTTTAATATGACTTTATTACATTAAGACGTTCCTTTAAGTTCATATTAAGTAGTTATTACAAGCTGTGAGTCCGTAATGGAGCTATAAAAAAAATACTGTGCACTGTCTTCTCCCAGTTGGAAAACGCCCAAGTTGTCGACACAAAATGGATGAAAACATTGATAGCAATGTTGCCGTCTTGGCTATTTTGGACAATCAATGTGAATGTGAGTAAACAAACAAGCATGTGTAAAATATGGAAATTCATGTCAAACATCGTATACAAAATTCTTGTTTTGGACTTGTTTTTTAACCGTATTAATAACTATATTATACTTCATTTCAGCGACACCTTATAAGTCAAATATGACTATAACAAGCTATAATCACAGCCACACTATAGCTCAAGAAGAACCAGATGTAAATGAGACCAATAAACAAAGTACGTACTTACTCCATTCGAAATTTAAGCTTTTTTTCCTCACATTATTTCAAGTGTTTTTTTTTTTAATTACAGATGTTATTTGGACAAAAAATGCAACACTCATGCTTCTAAGTTTGTATGAAACAAAAATGCATATGCTGGACAATCCCAAAAAGAAATCTAAAATGTGGTTATCAATAGCAGAAGAATTGAAATCATTAAATGTAGAGGTACTTGTTTATTGTAGTATTAATGTATTTTTCTTTAAAACTAATTCTGTTTCATTAAAAGAAGCTTAAGTCCCTATAATGTCAGCTAACTGCCAGTGAAATTCCAGCAGTTCCTACTGTCTGTTTGTTTCACTTATCTCTGAAATGGAGATTAGATTTTTTTAAATTGTTTTTTAGGATAACTGCAGTATTTATTTTCATATGAATTGAGTGTGAAGCTGTTATTTTACAAACAGACTAGACTAGATTTTATTGGTTGTTATAGATGTAGAAATTTTTAATATTTAACTTTTAAATCAAGTATAAAAATAATTGATTATTTCAGGTTACCCCAGATCAAGTGAGGTGGAAAGTTAATGCTCTTACAAAAAAGTACAAAGACTGCATTGACAATGGACAAGGGGCAATGAGTTTCAAATATTTTAATGAGATGCATCAAGTTTTGGGTCGATATGGTGATAATACTGGAACTTACAGACTAGCTTCAGGTGTTATGCAAGGCCCAGAAGATTTAGACAAAGACAAAAATAAAAGAAATGTCTCCCTTAAGGGTTCAACACCATTCAGAAGATTAAGGGCAGAAAGAAGAGCTAAAATAGAATTAGACAAACAATGGTTAGATTATCTAAGGAAACAAGAAGATCAAAAACAGTTACGAGATGAAAGATATGAAAGAAATTTAAGGCTGAGGCAAGAAGAATTACAATTAAGGAAAAAGGAATTGGAAATCAAACAATCATTAGCATTAAAAAAATTACAGCTCAAAGAGCAAAAACAAGAGGAAATGCTAAAAATCGAAAGGGAAAAATGTGCACTCCTAAGGAAGTTAATAGCTGAACAAGATTTAATGAGGCAATAATCTTATTATATTATACAACTTGGCTGAACTATCTTTTATACAAAAAATTAAATAAAATCAATTAAATGTTTCCATATCTTATTGGTATTTATTTTCAGTATTTACAACATCATGCATATTCCATGACATGTATAGTCACGAGCATACATTTCTTACACTTATCCAGAATTCAAAAGCAATTTTCTTGTGCAATAACGATTGCAAGTTCGACGAAAGACCAATTTAACACTAGTATAGTTTAAATAATACTAAGTTCACCTAAACATAAAATTTATATTAATACTTTTGGAGAAAATTGCATATGAATCATGTGTAAGTGTGAGGAATTTATAATATTTATGCTCATGAGTACAACCACATTTTGCCAGTTATGTTAGTCCCATGTAATAGGCTCTCTCTATTATTAGTATTCCTATTCATGTTCTTCTAAATGATCATTTTCATTCAGACAATAGTTATGCAAAATACATGCAGCTACAATAGTGTCAGTAATAAATGCAATATTTCTGTACACAGTAAACAGTTTTATTCGTCGAAATCTACCCTTCAATAGACTGAAGGCTTTATCACTTAACTTCCTTGTAGATGTATGTAAGGAATTAAATTCTCTCTGCTGTGGTGTTAATCTTTTGTTTTCCCGGAATGGAGGCATAAGCCATGGTAAAGATGGATAGCTTGAGTGACCCACAAGGAAAGTATTATGAGGAAATAGGGCATTTCTGTTCTGAGATGCAGTATTGTACAATGGTGATTTCTTGAGAACTCTAGCACAATTGGAAGAACCAGGTTCCCCACAAAAAACATTGGTAAATCTAAAATTGGCATCAATTGTTGCTTGTAGAATTATTGAAAAATATCCTTTCGGATTACAATATTCCCTTGCATTCTTGGGTTTTTCTATTTTAATGTGTGTACAATCAATTATTCCTACCATATGGGTGATTCCAGTCTTTGTGTGAAATGAATCACATAATAAGCTTATCTCTTCAAAGTTTTGTGGCCATTTAATAGCATCATTAAGTTTAGTAAGAATCCAAGCAACTACTCTCCTTATAACTCTAAATGTTGATGATATTGATATATCAAATCTTGTTGCAATTGGAGTAAGTGGTTCTGTATTGGCAATAAATGACAAAAAGATGTAAAAGCAAAGTTTTGGTTCCAATGGTTTAAGTCCAAATTTATGTGATGCTATAAATCCTGATTTCTCCAATTCATCTGAAAGAAATAATTACAAGTTGTAGAGCTTACATAAGATTATATTTGTAATTTTCATCTATTTGTAGTTTTAAATGTTACCAATAAGCCGGTACGCAGTCTTTCTAGAGAGTCTCATGCGATTTTTGAATTCAGTATCTGTCCAAGAGTCTATTATATGTAAGTAATCATCTACCCGCTTCCGTCTCAGTCTTATTAAATATTGCATTAGAGGAAAGAACAGTGTATCCTCTTCTTCATCACTATTGTCCTCATCTTCAGAAACATCTTGTCTTATTGTGCAAACATCACTCCATTCGCTTGAATCACTTTCATCACTGCTTACTGCTGTTTCGCTTAGCCACAGAACAAGTTGTTGCTTATCCATTTTAACCAACAGTATTCAGAACTTTATACTATGTGTATTATCATTTAACAATCATACATGTTTACCAATTGATTAATCTTTGTGTTTACCGACCGATTCAATTGCCCCTTTCGTATTCTGACACTGACAAATAAACATGGTCAGGATCAGTATGTCAATCTAAATCTAACTACTGTCAACAGCTGTCAGTGTCAGTTCAGTACAAATCAAATAAACTTTATTTCTTACCTATTTTATAAATATGGAATCCTTGAGATCCGTGTGAATGGACCTGTCCAATTTCTGCAATTCTTTAATTTGCTAACTCTAACCTTGTACATCACGCAGTTACTGAACTAGAATCGCATTCTTGTCTATCTATTAAATGGAATAGAAGATGTTTCACTTAATTGTATTGTATCGGATGTCTGTATAGTGTATACATTGATTGAACTCCTGAGTTACTAGGCTGCGCTTTTGCTAGCATCATTACAATGGATGTTTGTGCAGCAACTGACTCATACTGTATTTTGGAAGAAGGCAAGTAAATCCATAAATTGTATAATATACACATAGACTTCGAGTTATTTACAATTTTTTGGTTTTACTTACAGCCTCACAGGATAACTTGGAAATATGCGAAACCACTAGTGATATACACACTCTAAATGCTGAAGGCATTGAAGGAAAACTAAATGATGGTTCAGAGAAACCTTGTATGTATAAATAAACTATTTATTGTTCTATGTTTATTTTAATCTTTTCATATGAAAAATATAAAAAAATGATAATATTCCCAGGTGCAGTTTGGACATCGAACGCCACCACAACTCTGTTGAAATTATATGAGAATAAATTAGAAATGCTGGAAACTCCTAAAAAGAAGACAAGGATTTGGATGGCAATATCACAAAGCTTAAGTGAATATGGAATAGAGGTACTTTCATAAGACTATTTCAGGTATTATTATTATGATATGATTGGGGTTCTATAATACACTTTGTTTTAGATGTCACCTGATCAAGTTAGATGGAAAATAAATGCACTCACAAAGAAGTACAAGCAATGTGTTGATACTGGGCAGCATGATAAATTCAAATATTTTAAAATAATGAATGATATTTATGCACAGTATCATGTAGATTGTGATTCATACACATTAACAGAACTGTTGCATAAAAAAAAAGACGTTAACAGAATGTGTGCAACAAATGAGCAGAATTTGAAACTGAACCAAGAGAGTAAAGCAGTAATAGAAATGAGGAAAATCAGACTTGCCAATAGAATAGAAAGTGATAGATCTCAAGGGAAAATTCAATTGGAAAAGCAGTGGCTTGAATACCTGCATAGACAAGAAGATCAGAAACAATGGAGGGATGAAATCTACGATAGAAACTTGAAGTTACGTGAGGAAGAATTTGAACTGAGAAAAAAAGAGTTGGAAATAAAAGAAACACTTGAGTTGAAAAAGATACAGTTAAAAGAAAAAGAATACAGAGATACATTGCAAATTGAAAGGGAAAAGTGTGAATTACTCAAAGAAATATTTAGTAAAAGGTATTAAGATAAGTTGCAAAATAATGTGTTTTATTATCCACTTACTTTTGTCAGTAGCTTCGCCCGCGTCGGAAATTATTCCACGGGAACATACTATTGGAATATCCTTTGAGAAAAACCAGATCATGTTCTACCCATGTGCTAAAAAAGAATTGCTATCTGTTGAGTTATTTAGCCTCGCAAAGGTAACAAATATTTAATATTAGTATGCATTAACTGCCTTGTGGGTCTAGTGGTCGCAAGAGCTACTGCTGAGCATAAGGTACTGGGTTTAATTCCCGAGTCTGCCAGTGTTGTTGGGTTTCCCATCTGGAATTGCTTGGTAGCAGCTCGGAGTTTGGATTTGCACATACTTGTTGGCAATCAGTTCGCCCCCTATGATATGGGACTTCAAAATAACTGGCGAAAAGTGTGTGTACCTACTATCTATGTGTCACCTCTGCTTAACCCTTCAGAGAATTCAGGCTTGATGTTATGTTACTTTACTATGGATTACGTATAAATTTAAGTATCGTAACTGCAGTCAATCTCTATTAGATTGGCGTCACTATAAGGTAACTTTGGACGTATGCACGTTTTTATTAATTTCCTTTGAATGCTAAATGTGAAGAAACAAATGCCTTACTAAAGTGTTGTATGGGTTGCAATATTGTCGTACCATATCATTTGTCGAATAGTAGAGCTATATTCTATAATCATCAGCACGTAAGATGGCAAGATTTTGGCGTAGTGGGGGTAAGTTCGCGCATCGTACACTTAGTGGCACAAAAAAGTGGTAACTTTTATTGATCGTCATTATTCTATTGTTATTGCCATCATTTATATTTAATCATGTCTGTATAGAACAAAGTTAAAGAAGGGAGAGTAATTCAAGTTTATTAGGAGTTATAAATAACGTGCATTTAAAATTCAAAAAAGTTTATATAAAAAAAAAAAAATAACTAGTCGTCGTCACTATCCGTTAATAAAACTACCCTTGTCATCATATTGAAAGTCGCAATCGCAGAACACTATGGTTGTGTTCTGCAAGTGTTTGGTCAATGCTGTATGTTTTAAATTGTTCTTTTTCCAATTTTATTAATTTGTATAACTCTGGTTTGAGCATACTTTCGATGTCGATCCGAGCGCGCGCTCGGATCGACGCTACCTCATACCCCGCGTCCCGCTTGACCACCAAAGAGACCTAAAAAACGACTTGTGCGCATCTAACGACTTTTGCCATCTTATTTGCCGGTGATTATACCAATTATTGTAAACTGTCAAAGGCGCAATCATACGGTGCCGCCCGCTGGTTTAATATGTTTTTTTTTAAATTAACCAGTAAACAGTTAATTATTTAAAAAATAACCAGTAAATTGTAATTTTAAAAAGTAACGTCTTTTAAACTCAAGTTAATGGTCTAGAAATACGTAAGTGGTTATGAATGTTAATACAAACTATAAAAATAATTATAGCTGATTTGAACTGAAATTTCTAAAGCGTAATGTAGGCAACTGACGTAGACGAAAACTCCTTAAAAAATGTTCACGTTCTGTGGTACGTATTTCTTACCGACACATTCTGAGGGAATATTCTGTGTTTCGATTTAATGTATAATCATCCGGATTTGTCACTTATTGCATGTGCTGCAAACTATAAACCACTTCTTCTTTGTGTGGATGCAACGTGAGCGCTTGGTGTACACTCGATCAAATTGGCAGCAGGTACTGGCCAGGGCACAATTTTTTTTTTTTTTTTGGAAAAAGGCATCTCGCAGTTTATCCTTCAGGGATATTTACTGCTCAACCAAACTTTCCTGTGGGGGCTTAATTAAAATTAAGGCCTCCAGCCAGGCATAAAAACTTATAAACTAAGCGACTATCGCTAAGGGCACCCCCTGCGCCGGCTGGCTCTAGCAAAGGGTTGGGAGGGGGGCATCGACGGGGTCGTCGCGACGGGCCTCGGCGGCGAGGACGGAATGTCCGTTTTTGTATGCGAACAGTGCTGGTGGCCTTATCGCTCTCCTGGAGGAGTGTGATAGGATCATCTGGCTCTGTGAGTGTGTGTCTGGGTCTTCTGATAGCGCTAATTCGCGAGGGAGTGTATCGGGCGGCCGATGACACTAAGGGGTTCGGATGAGCGGTAGAACAGTCCATGAAGCACTGGGTGCGTCGCTTCATGAACTGTTTCACCGTGGGTATTTTGAGATCTATATGGAGAGTATCATTACGAACATAGTACGGGGCTCCCGTGACTCTGCGCAGGAACCGGTTCTCAGGGCACAAAAGTGAGCCAAGTACTTAAATAGTTTTACAAGTGTTCGGCCTAAGTTGGCCTTAGTTATCATACTTTAGTGCTTGGCCACACTGCGGTCAACCACAGTGCGCGTGGATTTTAGCTGCCAGGCTTTTTTGACATGAACAACAGAAAAGTGAAAACCACATACAGCATTCAAGTTAAAGTAATCTATAATGAAGAAATCAAGGGGGAAAAACTTTAGCACTTGGCTCAGGTAGGGCGATAGGATTCTTTTAATTAAGACATATGAACTAGAACGGTTTTTTATGATTCAGCTTCAGCAGCAGTTAAGAATTGTGATTTTTTAGCCCATTTCAATTTGCAATCTTTATTTTGACTAACACCACTAAGTGGTGTTTGTCAAAATAATTAAAAAAACTAAGTGGTCTTTCAGAAATCGACTAAAAGCTATCAGAGAGTACAACACTACTTTCTATGACTTAAAAACAATCTGCTTACGTCGCAATGCTACCAACATAATGTCCCGCCGCGACGCAAAATTCTCTAAGAATCTCTGTTTATTACGGAGGAATTATTAAAGTTTACTGTGAATTTCGACGATGGCGGACTTCAAATCTAAGAGACATGAGAAGTCTTTGGGTTTACTTACAACGAAATTTGTGTCATTGCTGCAAAAAGCAAAGGATGGTGTTTTGGATTTGAAAGTCGTAAGTACAGCTTGAATTGCCTCCCATTGATCTGTCAAGTGAATTTGGGCACGAAAAAGGAAAATTTTAAACACAATTTGCGAATTTACTTACTGGTTTAATAATTTCAGGCGACAAATCTGCTAGCCGTAAGACAAAAAAGAAGAATATATGATATAACTAATGTATTAGAAGGCATCGGATTGATTGAGAAACGAAGTAAAAATAGTATACAATGGAAGTGAGTGCACATTTTAAAGTTTGTTTTTGTTATAATTCTAAAATGTATATCGGCTGATGTAAGTTGTAAACAAATCTATTTCAGAGGCGCAGGTCCAGATTGCAAAACGAGTGATATCGGAAAAAAAGTAATAGTTTTGAGGAAACAGATAGGGCGACTAGAAGAACACGAAACGTTACTAGATAAGTGAGTGCTACTTGATTTAACGACTTACCAATTAAATTAAAGTAATGAGCATAACATCAATTTTGTGAGATAGGTTTTCGAAGCCTACTTATATGATCAAATTCACAATATAGTGGATTTTGTTTGTTTACAATAGATATCCTTTTTTTTTTCATTACGATCCAGGCATAGGTCTTATAAGGAATTTATCTAACTACATAAATTGCTCTTAAAAGGCATCTAAACTTAATGACTTGTTAGTTTAATATTAAGGGAAATACACTTTGTTCATGAAGGGGCGCTTATCACCATGTTTTATGTAATGGAAAATGAAAATTACTATAGAATACTACAGTGATATATGAGTTATTAGCTAACTACCCCAAAATGCTTAATCCATCATAACCATACACAAATACACATAACCATATTAAGTTTGGATAATGTGTAAGTCAGTGTAAGGAATTGAACCTTACGCATTATCCAAATAAATTATAACAAAGTAAACATTAACTCATATTTCAGCCAGTTACATTGGATTGAACAGAGCATAAAGAATGTCCTGGACGAATCAGAGAATAACAACTTATGTGTTGTTTCTGAAAAGGATATCAAGGAATGTTTTGATGATAGCCAAGTTTTAGTATTAGAGGCACCTTTAGGTGCTGATTTATCAGTTGGAGCTATACCTATTAGTAAGGTAAGAATTATTGTTAAAAGGTCTAATAACTGTATTTTTTATGTTCTTGTAACAGTATCATTCATGGTAATGATTATTTTTCTGCGAGAGACAAGGTCTGTATCCCAGTCATCATGCTCCTGCCCTTATCCCAATTTATTTGGGGTCGGAGGAGCATGTCTGATTTCATATATTTACTGGTCACCATTGCAGCAATTACCTCCTTTCTAACCATATCATTTTTCACACTATCCATAGTTTCTTTAGTGTTCCTCTAGTCACACCTACTACCTCTAGTCTACCCTAACATTCACACTCAAACATTTCCTCACACCATGATCTCCGTTCCGTTCCAACATCGGATTTCCACGCAACTTTAACTTTTTTGAATATTTCCACTATTTCACCATGAAATAGAGTTGCAGTTCAAGTTGTTCTTAGCTATATAGCATAAAAGTATTGTTCCCGTATCTCCTCCTATCCCTACCAGCTTACCCACACCACGTTACATTATAGGCCATACATTTAGTTATTTATTCTATTGTTATGCAATCAGTCCAACGACTAGTAAGCGGATGTCGCTAAATTGAGTGTCATGCAGAGTCAATTACTGGTTTGAATAGAATCTGGTTTGGCAGATGATGAGGCTTACTGCATATGACTAAATAGATTGGTCCTTTAAAATTTTTCAAACTATTGAGCCTTAAATCAATAAAAACTATTAGGTATGTCGTAAATAAAAAATGTATAAAGTCGCGGCTTTTTATTATTATTAGGGAGGTACAAAAACCATTTCATCAGTGCACATAAACATTATTTAAATATCAGCGCACATAAACATTATTTAAATAAATAAACAACTATGATAATGATGTATTTTGTTACAGAGTAGGCAGAAATATTCAAATCTGAGTGACAGACAAGCTGGGCTGATGAAACATAGCAAATATGTAAATGCATTATTTTACTAATAAAATTTTCTACTTAATTTTTTATTAATTTATTGTGACAAATAATGTTTTTTTAAAGATATAACAGTATAAGTAATAGAGATTTTTGTTTCAGGACCAAGCACAGCATTATTTTTTACATTTGAAATCAAAAGAATCCATTGGAGTTATACATTTAAGTGGTAGTGATAGTGATAGTGAAAAGGTATGCATAATCAATCAATGTAAATACAATTCAATTCTGTCTGTTGTTTAGCGTCAGAATGGCTGAACCAATTTAATTGGCTATATTTTTAACATACATACATAAACTCACGCCTTTTTTCCATGGGGTTAGGCAAAAACTACATACACTATATTTTTTAAATGTTCATGAAAGTCTGAAAACTATTTTAGGGTAAGAAAAATTAGAATAGTTACCCAGACAATTCATAACTGTGTTTTTAATGTCATTTTTGTATTAATTAAAATTTGGATAGGATGTTTTTTGGGTCAGCGACTTAATATATGTTATAATATCAATGTTTATGTTAAACTTAACATTGATATAATTTAACAACTGCTCCGGTTGGAAGGCGCGTGTTACAGAATCTGACTCAAGACTCGAGCATTACTTAAAGCTTTCCAACCAATCAAATGGCGATAAATGAGTTTTCAAGTAATTCTTAAGTTTTTAGTGATATTCTGAAATACAGGCCTAAAGTTAAAACCAACTCCAATCCTGACGGTGTTATCATTTATCAAAGTGAGTGGTGCACAAAAGCGGCACGGTTGGCAGAGTGGCTGATTGCCTGCAGTGCCGCGTGTCGTGGGTTCGATTCCCGCACGCAAATATTTGTATGACTTATAGGTAGTTGTTCCGGGTCTGGCTGTTTGTGTATATGCGTTTGAATGTTTGTAAAAAAAAAACACTGGTTGTTCTTGAGATCAGTGCATTCAAACAAATTAACTCTTCAACTTTATTGTATTACAATAGATCACTGTTAATTGTAGATTGTTTTGCCACAGGAAACAGATGAAGATTCAAGTATGGATGACAATGAAGTACAAAAATACACTGAAAGCAGAAGTGGGGATAGAATACATGCCAAGAGTGAGTACATCTCTTTGTTTAAGAATTTATTCACAAACAAACTTATGTTTGGCAGCTTGTGGTACCCATCAAGTTGGTAGGTTAACCATGTCACACCACCAATATTGTAGGATAAGATGATGGTGCAATTTGAATCAATTGATTTCCTTTGTATTGTGGCAACCAACTCCATGACCCTAAATATTTATTAGTATGCAAAGTAATTTATTTGAGCTTCTTATAATGGTCCTGCTTGATCCTTCTTCTTAGCATAACAATGGCAATCTATATAAAGTCTGCCCAGAAGTTAGCCACGAGTTTGGCAACATCGGTAGCGTCCATCAAATCCTGCGGCGTACAGGTATCAGGGCACGCAGGACACGGTATCAGGTGTCCCATCGTTTGTGGAACAGCACTATACTTGTCGGAGTCGTCTGTTAATCTCCAACCTGAGCAGGTCCTTAATATTTGTGTATATTATCCCCTTTATTAAATAAAACATTGGCTAATGTTAAGTAACACATTTTGTAAAGGTTCAAACGTCTCTTTGACTCAAAACAATTATGAATAAAAAAAATATGTCATTTTCAGATTACCTGTTGAGGCTGAGTCCACCGGTAACAAAATACGACTTCTCGTTTTCTCTACGTGGATCAGAAGGTTTGTGCGACTTATACGACTTCCCATGTTAGCTGTAGTAACCCTAAGGCCTTTTTTATATCTTTGTTTTGAAAGACATTTTTTTATTAAGTAAGTACTCTATTTTTGATCATGTTGAAGTTTATACTATATTGTAAATAAATTGTGTAAATATGGAAAATCAGAGAAAAAAGGAGAGAAATAAATGACGAGAATATATGTATACAAAGTATATGTTTTATTTCCTAGTTTTAACTGTTGGCACAAATCTGTTGAGCACACCATATGACTGCTGCTTTGTATTTTGGGCCTCAGGTAAGTTGAGCAATTTCTGTGCTTCCATTGATTGCTCTATGAATTCCTGAAAAGTAAAAAACAATCGTTTTTCTTTAACCACATACGTGTTTTTTGGGCCTCTACGTCTGATATTCACATAAATGGATTTCGTTTCCTTGTAGTAGATAGATGGTGTGAGATTTGGTAGCAGTAAACTTACCTTTCTAGCTACTTGTTTTATAATCTTCTTTCTAGCTATCTGGGTCTTTCCTTTCTTCTTATGCCTGGGAGTGAAGTCCATTTTCTTCGGTTTGAGATACTGGAAATAAAAATATTGTGATAAATGTTATTTAGCCCAATGAAAGATGGCGGGTACAGAGCGCGAGTGGTGTCGCCCGAGTCACAAAGAGCGAGGCGAGGCGAGGAGGGGGAGGCGGAGTCATAACATCACGTCTATAATTAGTGGAAACCACGAGAAGGCGCAATTTTTATTTTGTTATTAAAAAAATTTACTCGTTGTATTATAAAGAGGTAAAATTTGTTTGTAAGTTTGTATGTAGGGGGTAATCTCCGGAACTAATGATCCAATTCTAAACGTGTTTCACTGTTAGAAAGCAACATTATTCCTGAGTGCTGTTATTATTTTACTCTTTAAAGGCCCACCCCCTTTGGGGATGTTAAAGTTCGAAGTATGAAATAGATGCGTACGAAGTCGTGAGCGAAGTGCTAGAATTTAATTGAAAAAAAAAAATGAATAAGAAGTTTTTCGAAAAAATATGACTACTTTGGCAGATCCCTCTTAAGATAAATAATAAATAAAATACATAAGAATTGTAACAACAATGAGTATTTATAAGGATATTGTATGAATAAATAAGACAATCATTCTACATGGAATGACTGTTAATGGGGGACTGAGGAGGCCGGGGTTACGGAAGGATCGTACGTTTCCGCGACCCCCGGCCTAAGCCGGGGTCGCGGGTAAGTGCGAGCTGGAACACCGTAGTAGATTTTAGTTAGTAAGAGTCGTGACAGACCTCCTAGTACTTGTCCACGTTGACTCGCGGGCGCGGTCACGAAATATCAAACATATGGCGTAATATCTAAGTGTTCACGTACGAAACGCACGTGCGGTGTAAGTAGCGGGCAAGCTAGCGACTGGCGCGCGCGCGCCGCTCGCGTCAATATCAAACGCGTGAGATGTTTGTGTGTGTTCACGTCGAACTAGCGGCGGAGCGCGCGATTCACTCGCGACGTCAGGTAAGTTCAACCAGTATGAACTTGTCGCTAGAAACGTTAGCGCGTCTTCATCATGTCTTTCAATACAGAAGAGTTTATTAGTGCTGTTCAGATCGTCGTCCATGGTTACAATCTCTGACAACACGTCACACCCGCGCAAACGCCTGGCGGCCAATGTGAACACGAACCCGCCACGTCTTCGCGACCGCACCCGCCACCGCGCCCGCGGTTCCAACGTGAACAAGTACTTAGGTGATGGGAGAACTGGCCCGCCTGGCCCCCCGAAGCTAGATAAGATGATGTGAATACTAATCTTGCATAAAGGGAAAATCGTCATTTGGTTCCTAATTTAATTAAAAAACGTCAAATGGGCCTATGCCAGTTGGTTTTGGCCCCTCGTACACCTTCCAAAGGACCCGTGAAATGTAAAAAAAAATGGACTGGCTATTACATGTATAAATAGTTGAAAGAACCTATGCCACCAGCATACTTGACCCAAGAACTTACCAAGAGTTTCTTCTTAGCATCCATCTGTTCTTGCATGGAAGGCACGTCAACTTCAGTAATATCAAACGGATTGAGTGTGATAAGTTCTGCGGGTATCTTGTCCAGTAACGCTTTGACCTCGGCCTCCTTCCTCTGTTTCTTGTTCTGGAACGGATTGCTTTCCAACGCGTCGAAGTTCGGCTCACCACTACCTGTAAATCAGTTTTTTAGGGCTGGTTGCTGGATTTAAAAGATTTACGGTTAAATTGAAGACACTAGTTTTAAAAAATCGTGTCGCAAACTGCTATAAAATATATTTCAGTAACTAAGAACTCTATTAAAATCAAAGTCTTATTTTTTTATAGATTTAGTGGAACATTGCTTTTGTTTGAGTGGGGCTATTTTATGTAAACATTTGGAGACCACTTCAAAACCCCTGGACCAAATATTTAAACAGATTTTGGAATCCTTCAAGAAAATTTCAATGAATACCAGTTACTTTGTGATCCTGTAGGCCTACCGCTTAGCAATTCTCTGCTTCACAGAAATATGAATTTTACCTGGTACAATGATGCTTGTAAATCCATTACTAGTTCCAACTCCCAAAACATCTTCATAGGGACAGAATTTAAAATTGTTAATAGTTTTTGCCATTCTATGTCTCAAATAAGGTTTCTCTGTTGTTTGTGAACAGCAGTTGCTGAAAACAAAATCAAAGATAAGTAGAGTTGATATAGTAGTTAGAGAGTTCATCGATTAGCAATTACAATTTCAATCATTTTAAAACATTATTTAATAGTCAGCATTCAAACTAAAGAAAGTTAAATATACATACTTGTATATTTCTACGACTTCGTCAAGGCCGACAGCGAGCATGTCTTTCTGGGAGAACTCAAGATCCACAGGAGCACTCCTTAGTCTGTAGTCCTGTACGGGTCCATCTAAGTTTCGGATGTCCCAGATTTTCATACTTCTGTCTACTCCTGATGTAGCCATGTACCTGGTTAATAACAAATTATGTAAAAACAAAATAATAGCAACAGTAAGCCTGTTGCTATCACTTTGTTCTTACATAAATAGATTATCTATCACTGGTCTGTAAAAATCTAAATGTGAAAAATATTTATTGTTTATAATATTCACCGAAATTGATAGTTATTGAAAGAATTTATAGTTGTTCTTGTTACTAGTGGAGAGGGGGCATGGTAGTATACATGTCAGTTTTACTAGGATGTATATATCAAAGATGTTTAAAAAATTACAATACTACTTACATCCCCCTATTATCTACAGCAATAGCAGTAAGCGGTGTTTTATGGCACAATATTTTCGCCAATGGTTCCTTAATAGTGGGAGACCAAAGAGACACAACTCCTTTCGAGTTACCCAAGCATACAGTAGCATTATATGGGTTCTGGGCCATGACTGCTGTCCTTCCTAAGTGGTTGTTGTAGTGCCCCACCACTTCTCCAATGGAAATATCTAGCCATGTCATGAAGCCAAATTCATTCTGGAATCAGTTATTTGTTATGATAAGTGGAATATTTATAACTGTACAATCTGTAAATTAAACTCTCTTTATTTGACCATTCCAAATTCAAAACTATGGCGAATATACTTGTTTTCTTCAGCAGATATAAGAAATAATTAAAATATTGGAAACCACATTAAGCCGTGGCTCCCGGCTGTTATTTGCATGCAGATTTTTGACAGTTGTTACCGGTAGTTAGAAGCCGGAAACTCTGCCGACTAGTCTTACCAAGGGATATTGTGTAGCCCAGTAACTGGGTTGTAGAGGTCACAGATCAGATACACTAACTTTGAATATTTCATCATGCTTCATTTAACTTGAGCAAGATTCTATTGTACCTACTATAAAAATGGTGCTTGGTAATACTTACAACAGCAGCTAGCAAAAAGTGGTAAGGTAGGAATTCCATCCTTAATATCTTATCCATTTTCTTGACACAGTGCAACTCAGTCCCGGTGTTGTCATACATGTACAACCACTCTTTCTGAGCTGCTGCTACCATTGTTTCTGTATGCAACCAACTGTAATATAAAGAACAGGTAAGTAAGGCAAGTAACATTTAGTTAAATGTTTATAGTATGATGCAATGATAAGGCAGTGTTATTAGGTTTTTCCATCTAGAATGTCTTAGTAGCAGCCCGAGGTCATGGGACTTAAACATAACTGGCGAAATATACCTCTGCCTTACCCTTCGGGGATTACAGGCGTGGTGTTGTGTTTTGTAAGTACATATCACAGGAAAAGGTTGAACATTGAACACTGGACCAGGACCAAGAAAATGGATGGTGTGTTAACAACATAATTACAAAAATTTGATTGGTAACCTTTACCAAATTATTTACTATAATTGTAAAAAAATATGTTAGTAAAAATGTATGCAGCTATTTACCTGATATCATGGATAGACTCCATAACATTGATTTCAAAATGCAATTTCTTAGTGACCCAGTCAAAAGCAGCTAAATGCCCTTTCTTGCTGCCCAACAGCAGATGCCTTCCATTTCTAGAGTATTTTGTCCTGTATGGCCCAAATTCTAGGTTCAACTCAAATATCTTTGAGGCAGCAGATATGTCTACATTCTCTGCAATAATCTTCTGTGATATTGCTGTAGTTTTACTGTCTTCATCTACTTCTAGACCACTGAAATGTTTTATAAGTAACAATAAAATGTAAAGAAAGTCTTGTTTACAAAAAGTTCAGTTTGATAACAAATTTTGTTACAAGAAACATAGTTCTCTCTTACAAGAGGATTGTAATCTTGCATCCAAGAATTAACTTGGACTAGCTCCAAATCTTTACAATATGTAAAATTGCATAATTATGATTAAGCTAATTGAGGTTTATATTTGATATATGTTAATACTCATGGGAAAAGTGCATCATCATGTTGCACAGGTCTCAACAAAAAAAAGGATGAATGATGAGATTTAATTTTCTTTTTAAGGGTGGTACCCTCAAAAGAATACTGTCAACAAGATTTCCTGTCATCCTATCCCATGTAACTGATCAGCAAGGTTTCTACCCTAATGTACACTGACCAGTTCTAATGAATAAAAGTCAGGCAGTATATTAAGACGTATATGAAAACTCCTAACCCATGGTCCTCTGTCAACAGTATCTCTGCTCTGGCTGCTTGATCTTGGGCATAAGTGAACTTTCTCTCCCTCTTCCTTAATTTCTCAGCATGGAGTGGATGTCTCACACCTTTGCCGACACCCTCGCCACGGGAATGTGCTTCTAATTTCTCTGGATCTAAAGGTGCTTTTCCTCCAAATTTTTTATTAGGTTTACCTTTTTGTACAGGTCTTCTATCATTTCCTCTATGGCTCTGTAAATATAAGTGAAATAAAAGTACCGGCAGGCAAACGGTTGTGAACAAAAACAAAGTTAACCTACATTGTTTACATAAATCAAAATGGTATGTGTTTTCGAGATTACCTTGAATTTGTGCGTTTTTAATAGACCAGGGGTTATCTTAATGTTGTATACTTCCACATTCTGATTCTGTGTTCCAGCTTTTTGGTCAGACTTCTTTTCTTCGGTATCAAAATAGCGTTGAGGCGCTTTCTGGAAATTAGAAGTTATGATTTACGCACTTCACGTAGAATTGCTGGGATCGATAAGTAAGATAACTTAAATTATTTTACCTTTTTTGAATTCTTCATGGTAAATAATGTCCTTTTCAATTCAAAATTCTTAAAAGTATTACTTCACATCACAGTCGTCGCACGTGCGGTAAACGTAAAAATATGTTTTGGCACTTGACACTTGACAGCAGGACATGCGGGTTTGACAATATAACATTGACATTTTCAAGATGGCAACCAATTTCACCACAGAATACATGTAAGTTTTGATCCCGGGTATAGATCAAGCAATCGAATGCTAACAAAGGGAATCGCCTATGTATGAATACCGCACGCTTGCTCATCGTCACTGTGTGTCCACATAAAGTGAACGCTAGCGAAGAATACCAAGGGTAGGCGACTGCTTGTAAACATTAATAAATTGGTTGGTTATGACGTTTTTCAAAAAAGTGAAAACTTCTTTAGCCGCTTTCAGTGATTTTTGTTGTGTTGCGTTTGACGAATAGTTTGCGACGTTTTTAAATTTTCGCTTCTGTTGGTAATCTCCATCCTATTTATTTGTTTTGATTCGTTGTCTTTTTCCTAAAACTTTTGAAACTTCGTTTCAGCAGTAAGTATTATAGAGATTCATTTTGCAGCCACTTTTCTATAGGCACCATAGCTTAGGTTTACCTTACTACTATTATAAATAAATAAATAATTGAAAGGTTAAACCACAGCTGCACAGGCAGCTGAAATAATACTTGGAAAGTTATGGTAATTATTCTGCTATTTATAATTCACACAGGAAAACAATGGAGTTACATGCTAGTATCCTGTAGGCGTTTATCCTTGTTGCATTCCTCAATTTTACTCCCATCTTAGTAATTGATTACCTCTTGTAACAAAACTATTCACCGTTGACTCTATGATGGCGAGGCCTAACCCACTGGGGGTTAGGCCTCGCCTCTTGTGCACGAGGTTGTGGGTTCAAACCTGGGCAAGTACCGTGAGTTTTTCAATTCAAATGCACTTTCTTAGTTTATCTTGGACATCTCTGACATCGGTGAAGGAAAACATCGTGAGGAAACCTGGACTTATATAATTTATATAAGTCTGAAATCGCCAACCCGTCTTGAACAAGCGTGGTGATTAATGCTCGTGCCTTCTCTGTATGAGAAGAGGCCTTTGCCCTGCAGTGGGACAGTAATAGGGAGGTACGAAACTACTACTACTATGACTCTCTTGTCGAGTGGTAGCCTAGCAGAGTCGAGTCGAGTCGTAGCGTAGTGTCTTTTATCTACAGCTACCTTCATTTTTAATGCCTAAATTAGGTACTCTTTTATCGGATCGAATAGAATTAACACACAAGGAAAGGGAAAATAAATAAAAACCTTGTCGGGTAGGTACCTAAGTACAGTTACGCAGTAAGTTTGATTCCATAACCATTAAATTAAGTATTTTTACATGCCTGACTGTGCTTCAGTACTTGTCTTACGAGTACCTACCTTGCTTATCTAAGTGGGTTAACAACTTGACATTGACAGCGCCTTTACGTCTTAGCCATAAAGGGCAAACGTCAGTGCGTATCGTAGTGTAAGTATTACCGCCGTTGTGCAGTCGACTGTACCAAGTTCTCACAAGCTATCGTTAAGGAAAATAAAACCCACTGAAATAATCTTGGTATTTATTATTTTTATTCTCTTTAACAACACATACTCAATATTTTACAGAAACGTATATGACAATCAGAGTAGTAACATATTAATAGGTTTAAGTATTTAAATGCGAATATTTATAATTCCTGCGTACCAATGTGATACCGTTAAACAAATCATTTCGATAAAAAGTCTTACATTTTCAGTTTAAATAACAAAAACGAGATTTGTGTCTAAAACGATAAAATTGCACATGTTTGTTGTGTAAAGCGCATTAACAAAATGTATTGCAAACTAACATTAACTTGAGTTAAATAAGCTATCACATATTCCGTAAAGTTAACAATAAATAAGTAACATGTAACATAATCACAGCAAAGTGAACATTGGCTAACAAAGAAAGTAGGTATTCATTTATCCCTAAAATCGATTATCAATTAGTGACTGAATTATTAACTTACACGATCTAATGAGATCTCATTATTTCCTAATACAAATAAAAACGTCTCTACGACGTGTCAACTAACGTTATTCACAATTTTATTTACAAACTGACTAGAAAGTCCTCTAAGGAGTTATTTTTTTTTGTTTACATCGTTTATATTTTCTATCTCATTAATTTAGTCTTAATAGGTCTGCGTTCGGGAGCTGCTGTGACTCTGAAGCATTTGGCACATTCCCAGCATTATCAACTTTTTAAGACAGATTAACAGTGATTCCTTATTTACTATTTTATTTTCTTCTGTTTGATAAAATCAAATTTGCATTTGAAATTATAAATTTGCTACACTGACTACCGTGAGGTTGCCGGCGAATAAAACGATACTTTTATTTATATACGAAGATAGGTACAATATTTACATAATTGATTTTTATGCGTTTGTGAGGCTAAAACCGCTTACATACAATAGTATAAATTTCTCACCTAACAATTAGGTAGGTACGTTAATTTTAAGCATACGAGTAACAGTGTTTAAAATTTATTTTATATCTATAAAGTCCAGCTTACAGATAAAAGTCGAACGAATCTTCGAGTGTTATGGTGATGTCATAAAGAAGTCACACATCGTATACAACGGTTTATAAAAGACATCGTTACCTAATACTTAGCAGAACACAAATACCTGTCCGGGTGTCCCAGACGGGACCCGGACACGCTTTAGGTACAGTTATACATATCACGAACTATTTAGTCCCTCACATAATATCATGCATTCATAGTCTTTGTCTAATATCTTTGGTGAGTAGCTCCGACACTGCTTCCGCACTACCACGAACACTAAATTGTACTAAATTTTAATAATCTGTATCACTGATAAGCTCCGCCGATGGCACTCAAGTTGGTTAACTATAAGTTCATTGTCGTTCCGATTCGGCGGCGCTCTGTGAACCTTATATGGGTGTTGGGAGAACTGTGAAGTCCTGAAGCGCGTTTTTCACTGTTTCGTAGATGGGTCGGTTCTCGTCGGGACAGTAGCCGTCGGGGGAGCAGAGCGTTTGCAGCTTGGTGAGGTACGAGTCGAAGTTGTCGTGCGCCGGTTTGTCGCCCGGCCCGGGCGGCGGCGGCGCGCCGGCCGGACCGGCCGCGCTCACCGGCGCCGTGCCGCCGCCGGGGATCCTCACGTGCTCCAGCAGTGTGATCACATTATTTCGCAGACTCTCATAATACTCATTCAGATTATTGTTACGCGATATTATAGTTTGGTTCTCCTGAAAAAGCAAGCAATATTTCAATATTCAAAATCTTTTGGCCTAAAAGCTCAAGCAAAACGGGCAAATCATAAATTTTGGATTTGAGTGGCTACTATTAATGATAGTGGTACCAAATTATAAAAAGGTGTTGGTACTCACAAGTGATGTGTTAGTAGCACTCAAAGTTGGATGTTTCGAGCCATGACAGTACCATCTAAGTTATCAGACAAAAATGTTGGGTTAAAATCTTTCATAAGATGAATGAAGATTTTTTAGCTCATGGTTAGATCTATTTTGGGACGGTGTAAAGCTTAGAATTTGGAAAAAAAATAAAATGAATTGTTAGTATTATTTATGTCATTAATGGCAACCTTCGTGTGGTCTATTAATAAGTTTTGTGTATAACTTACCCTATCTCCATGTGAAAGATGCGTCTCCATAGCGTTGATATCTGATTTGAGACGCATCATCTGTGACTCTACGCGCGCGTTCTCTCGCTGAAGCTCCGTAATCTCCTGTTCGAGGGTCATCAGATCCTCGCCGTTCCCCGTCTGCATATTCATCTCCATCCCTGAATTCCAGAACATTATCTGTAGTAAGTTTGTGGATCTTAATCATATGTTTATTTTTGTAGGAGAAAATTTCAAGTCCTAATCAGGGAGACATGTTATTGTAATGGATCTTTGGTTTACTGAATTTAAAACTGGGGAAACTTTGTTTGAATGTATTTAAAAATATATTGAGATACACACCTGTATAAGGCTTTGGGTACAACGGCGTGATATCGTCCGGGTATTTGGGCTTTTTTGGTTGTGGTGTAGGCGTCGTAGCTCCGGCTACCGGGCATCCAGAGAGTGAGCGGTGTGTTAGGAACGAGCCGTTTATGTGTCCTGACCCGTCGCAGCCAGGCGTCGGGCAGTTCACTCCGTCAAACTTTATAGCCGAGGCCGCTGCCGCCACTGCTGCTTTGTGTTGCTCCACTGTGCCACCACTTTCAAGCACTCGCATTTTGTTGCGATTCGCGATTGGACATCCCGAGGCACTGGAGAATGAAAACCAAGCAAATTAACACATGAACTTTTCACCATATTACATACACTACTTATACTAATCTACACTCTAAACAAAACATCTACTTTCCACTGAGAATCAGTCTTACCTTCGATGTGATAAGAATTTCCCTGTAGCGTGTCCAGATCCGTCACAGCCCGGTATAGGGCATCTAAGCAGCGTGGAAAGAACCAAGAAACTTATTGGATTACAGAAGAAATGTGGTCTCCTCTAAATACTTCTTACAATAGTTCGTACTGAGTTGGAAGGTCAGAGGTATGAAAGCTGTGCACGTGTTTGTTGTATATCTCCTAGAAATTCAATGCCGCACATAAATTACGACAATACATTGAATATAATTAGTTGGAGCCAGCTCAGATGTCGAGTGTCGTATTACTATCTGTGATTACAATAGTTAGAACTGCAGTAAATTACTTACTCGTGTAAGCAATTTTCTGTTTAGCAAAGAAATTGTCTCCTGTCATAGTTTTTAAGAACTTTGTATATTAGCTATTAGTCAAAGGTTATGCTAAAAATAGAGACGTTCATGTGTGAGGATAGAAAATAAGTAAACAATAACCAATACTCCTAACTGATAGAAAACCCCAGATGTCTAAATGTTTGATTGCAGCTTTATTTACCCGACCACGACTATAATTGTATTAAGTTAAATTGCACCCAGCACCATTACACAAAACCAGATGAGCAAATGGTGAACTCACCTCAGTGGCTCGGAGTCCTGTCCGTCTCTAGGCTTGCTCTTGGGCTTGTTAGCTCTGGGGCAGCCAGAGAGGGAGCGGTGTGAGGAGTAGTTGCCGGTGACGTGTCCGGAACCGTCGCAGCCAGGCGTGGGACACTTGAGCTCCTGCGAATGCGGCTGGAGCTGCGACCGGTCGGCGCGCGGACAACCGGACAGGCTGCACATAAACAGACTGCTTACAATGGCGTGCCGGCGCAGCGTACTGTAGCTTGCAGCGGCTCGCATAGTGGACATGGCATTCACCGGATTCTTGTTGACAGACACTAATTGGAAGCCATCTAGCCCTAGATTTTGGGACTAAACCTTGCTGGGCTGGATGCATTTTACTACATGGTTCGAGTCAAATCTTTTATTTCAAGTTAGTAACTTCAAACATCTGAAGTGACTGAAAAGACAGCAGCCTTGGAAGACTGACAGTCTAATTATGTACCTACTTTTCGTAAGTTATGGAATAAATGGAGAAGGTATCTCTCGGAGACCTTGTTGTAAATAATTCAGTGTGAAATGTGAAACAGTTGTTGTGAACGAGGTCCATATATAAATGGTGTCGTAAGTAGATTCCTTTGTGAAGCGTAAAAAGTCATCAATACCAAATAGTATGGCCGCGATTCGCTTTAGTATCAAACTGTGTCCGCATTAGGACAACTAGAACTGGTTCCGCGATAGTATTTTTATATTGTGTCAGTGTGCAGGTGGGACTATGTTCTAAATTAGTAGCTTACTTTTAGTACGAGGCTACGTGCTTAAAATTTATTTCTGTTTAATCGTGGTCTGTCTGATATTTATTCGTTGTCAGTAATAAAAAGTACAACTTGGTCTATTTCGATGGCCCCACGTGTACGTACGTTCTTTAAATGATGCATCGATTTCGTAACAAACGGCTAATGAGTGTGAGTTAAAATAAATTGTTTGCTCTATTTTCCATAGATTAAAGTAAATAACAATTAAATGTAAAACTGTTAAATTTGACACGGTTGACACGGCATTCGGTAACAATGTTTCAAAGACAATTTTCATGTGTGACGTTCCACATTCAGTACTAATATTTTTTTTTATTTAATATGTTAATTTAATAAACAACAACGCGTTTAAACGTTGAGTGTCGAAAACTAACCTATTTTCCAATTTTAGAGACACATAAATAATCACGTTATTAAAATATTATTTTGGACTAGCTGTACTCCACGGGTTCACCTGATCACAACGAGTCGTATGCATGATGTTAAGTAGCCCTACCTTTTTTTGAGAATCGGTCTATCTAATGCATATTTTTTCAAATCCTACTGGTAGTTCCTGAGATGATTTATTATATTAAAAGATAAACTTCTATAGAAGTGAGCAGAGTTTCTGCTTATTGTTATGTTTCGAGAGTAGACAGATGTCGAGAGCTTCTTCAGGTACCGTACTCTTAAGATATTTGCTTTTATTATCAACATTTTTTCAATTACTTTAGAATTTGATTTGTCTATTTTAAGACCTCTCATACATTTTCAGTTCAGACGTATGACTTAAGGATCAATTAATTGAAGGTAAAGGTGCTCCATCACCAGGAGCAGTCACGTGTAATGTAATGTTACAGGCCTTTAAAGTTAAAGTTCGTGAGCACATTCGTAAGAAGTTGGCAGTATTATCGTCAAAGCGCTTATGTTATCCCATTAACTGTTTTAATTGTTTATGTCGTCGTGTATCTATGTTGCATTCTGCTGTATTTGTGTAAGCATTCTATGTAGGTATTTTATTCATAGTTTATAATCTATATACATTCCTTTATCTTTTCCCTTTTCTTTTAAGAATTTGCACCTACCACTGTTTGTCTCTGCATCACCCAAATGTTGACTGGTATAAATGCCTATGGCATTAAGTCCGCCTCTGTACATTTGTGTGCTTAAAGTATTAAATAAATAAATACAGAATCGAGCATGGAGCAGGAGAACCGAGTATTTCAGTAATGCCACTATCTGTATCAATTTGATACAACTTGTAACGTCGACTGCCGCGTTGGTCTAGTGGTCGCTAAGTCGACTGCTAAAAATGAGGTCCTGAGTTCGGTTCCCGGGTCGAGCATAGTGTTACTGAGCTTTTCATTAGGAATTTCTCAGTAGCAGCTCGGAGTCTGGATGCGTGCCCGGTTGATGGCAATTGACTCACCCTCTCTTACATGGGATTTAAAAACATAACTGGTGAAATGTGGGCGTACAGTAGGGACACCTCTGCCCAACCCTTCGGGAAAATACAGGCGTGAAGTTATGTTATGTTTGTTACATACTAATAATTCAGCGAATGTTTGAATTCGAATTTGAATTGTTATATTACAAGCGAATGCTTATCAGTCAGGGACGCAGTAATACAGTGTTATCCTCGAAATACTGTTATAATAAAATGGAAACACCGCGAGGGGACGCTCTAGAAGGACATAGACTGACCTTATTGGTGACATTCTTCAAAAAATTCAGGTGCGTAGTACTCCTAACCAGCGGGCGTGTAAGACCAGATGTATGAACGTGCGTGACGCGGAAGGAGTATGTAAGGATCGTAGCAGGTAGCGTTCTTTGGTTTCTGCCTACCCCCATGAGAAAGGCGTGAGCTTATGTATCTATGTATGTATGCTCAAAATTCAATTTGAAATGTTACATTACAGAAGAATGCTCCCAGGGAGCACGTTAAAGTAAAATGATATTAAAACACTTAGTTTAATATTGAAACAAAAATACTTTTGCATTCATCTGCGTATGTTCAGTACCTATCCTGCGACTATAACGTAGTGTATAAGATAGGTAGATACTATAACTACTAAGATACGATGCCACAAAGCGTCAAATGATGACAGCAAGGATGGCGCAGTGGCTGAGCGATTGGCTGCTGCACTGCGTGTCATGGGTTCGATTCCCGCACGGAACAAATATTTGTATGGCGTATAGGTAGTTGTTCCGGGTTTGGCTGTTTGTATATGTGAGATTGCATGTTTGTAAACGCACTCACGATACCGGAGAAATTTCTAGTGAGGGGCAAGGTCTTATAAAAAAAGAAAAGAAATACGCAAATAATAAGTGGACCAAATTACATTTAATCTGACGCTTGTTTCCCATTACTAATACTCTTAAAGAATTAAAATATACGCAATGGCATCTGGCATTCCCTTAATTGATTCATTCAGATAACTAAATGAACTCATAACGATTGTGTTTATAAACAAACTCATAACCCAACTAGTGGTTGCGGTTTGAGCTAAATGATAGTTGCTATTTATTTATGTATGTAAATTGGTTTCAATAGGTACTTCCACACTTTTTCACGTAAGAACTAGATGAGAAAAAAAACAACAACATAACTGGTGAATGTGGGTGTGTACACCTCTGCCCTACACTTTGGGGATACAGGCATGATGTTATGTTATATTAACTAGATGAGGTTTGTGTTTAATATCCATCTATTCTGAGAAGAAACACCGACACAAACTTAGAGTTCAGTCTCCTTTAAAGTCCAGACATTATCTTGGTCACAGCGATGATACGAGTACGAGGGCCACGCAGATTCGTGTCTAAGATGGTCTTTTGAGGAAATAATCACACAGATTTGAGTGGACCTGTCCCATTAGTGTACGCAATTGTTAGTAATCGTGTAAATCAACTCTGAACTTCCCGAATCGACGAGTAATACCTAAGAAAAACATTTGGGTTGCCCGCATAAAGTACTAAGCTGAATAATAAAGAAAAAGTAGTCTTCATATCTTATCCACATCTACTCTATCACGCGTAGCATGACCACCATAGAAATGGGTTTTATCGACGGAAGAATAGACAACATGACAGATAGTTGAAAGGTTTCTGCTGTTAAAACTGAAGAGAAAAAAGTTTTTATTCTCTACAGTCTGCGGAACGACTCGTGCTCGGGTAGAAGAGATGTCAAGTTGGAAAGAAAACACTTCTCTATTCTTAGTAGAATAGATATAGAATTGGTCATGCGACGCGTGCAGGTAATATTATAGAGGTAAAGTTTGGATGTAAGAGGTATCCGAAAAAACTATTCCGATTTAAAAAATTCTTTCACTAATGGAAAACTGAATGATGGCCGAGTGCTATAGCATTTCTTTTTTCACGCGGACGAAGAAGCGGGCATGTTAGCGAAAAAATAATAATGCAGCCATAAGAAACACCATGTTTAAAGCATATTTTCTCAAAATTGTCTGTACCGAGCTTGTTTCAAATTGTTGCCAAATAAATGTTTTCTTCCTTTGTTTCTTTTTTTAATAAAGTATGGCAACAATCTCTGTATAAATTAATTAAGTAATCCCAAGCCTTTTTGTCTTTTAAATAGTATACCTGGTATACATAGCTGATATGAGACGTTTAATTGTTTGCTCATTTTTGTCTTTCATTCGTAATTTTTCACTCGAACTGAAAACGTTAAAAATGATATCTAAAAATAATTCAGTAGTGAAGCGATCAATGTTGGAATTCATCAGCAATCGGGGCATTTTTCACTCACATTCCAAATGATCGAAAACGAAAGGTGAAGATGGACCTTTGTAATTTTAAATGTTGTATAAAATTACAGAGCAATGACGGCACGGTTGGCGCAGTGGCTGAGAGATCGGCTGCCGCGCCGCGTGTCGTGGGTTCGATTCCCACACGGAACAAATATTTGTATGGCCTACAGGTAGTTGTTCCGGGTCTGGCTGTTTGTGTAAGTGACTTTAAATGTTTATAAACGCACCCACGACACAGGAGAAATTCCTAGTGTGGGGCAACGTTTATTTAAAAAATAAAATGATACGTAAAGGAATATTCACAGAAGCGTCTGATATCAATTTCAGCATTAACGATTCTGATTTGCTCTCATTTTTCAGGTTTAATCTATATTTCTACATGCTCTATGTATGAAATAAAGTCCATTTTACAATTTATTGTAATCGTAAAATAGTTTAGTTGGCTTGGCTTGCATCTGCTAGTTTAGTTCTCGCATTTGTATTTAAATTTAGAACGCACACGGAGATTTTCATATTTCGAATGTCCATAAATAAAGAAGTTATTGTGATGTGGCCTGACCTCATCTATGAAAATGTACTTTGTGTTTCTTGTATAGGAAAAAAAAACTAAAAAGTTGGACGCGTAAGTCCTACTTTTTAGTTTTTTGAATATTCTACTATTTTGATCGTAATCAGGATAGTAGAATATTCAGTACCTACACCATTATCGATTCCTAATGAGAATTTTAATAGATACCTAGTGGTGCTAATGATTTACAAAAATACTGTTGCTTAACTATATTTCTAGATACATACGCGATGCGCAATGCGCAATGCGCTAATTGATAGAAAGGCAACATTTCGGAACGTTTCTAGCAAAAGTAGGTTGCTATAGTAGGTACCAACTTAGACTTAAGATCGATTTTAATTTTGTATACAGAAAAACCCAGTGTTTTTCTAACTCATGGTAGTGTAGTAGGAGTAGTAGGTAGGAGCCCAAGTTGGCTGCAGGTATTCTCGAAACCAATCTACACAGTAAATACATGTCAAGGAGATTGTATCTATTATTTCAAAATCTATGGCTTTACTGACTATCAATGAGAAAAAATGCCTAAAACATTTGTTCGAAATCAAAGTATGAAAACATTATTCTTTGTCCTCGAAAGAGATTTGAATGTGACATCTCTTCGTGAAGCATTTACATAGCTATTAGCATATAGGCGAGACATTGTTCTGTCATTGTTTATGTACTAATCTTTTGAAAACAAAAGTGGAGTATGTGGCGTACGTATGTAAATAAAGATGCAGGCGACCTACGTATGCTACCACGTCGGAGACTGCTTCATAAAAACATGCCTTATCATTTACGTCATAAGATTTCAAATTGATAAAAGGGTCTAGCACCGATTGTAACGGTTGTGTATACATAATGTAATTTTTATCAGGTTGGCGATAATAGATATTTGATTCTATGTCTATTACGAGCAAGTTCCTAGCGCAGCCGAGTGAAACTAAGTTTTGTCTCCACGTTTTCTTTATTACCGATTTTTATTTATTTAGTTTATATAGTAATTATTTTAAATAAGTATATGCACAAACAACAAGAAACACGCAATAGGTATATTGTTAGAGTAACAAGGCGTAAAACAATGTTATAGCACGATTTATGACGAGGAATATTAATAAGGCATGCGGTTAGTTTGCATCAAAATCCCGTGGGACGCCGCCAATTGGCGCGGAAATGCGCAAATTGTCGCTCAGGGGCGCAATTGTGGACGCTCTACTTAGCTGTACAAACGTAAAACATCGAACACTCTTTGTTCTACATGGTTCGAAAACTAATAATAATCTTATATTCAAACTTTAAAAAAGTAAACCGCATGAGGTGCGTAATCATTTGATTTGAAGCGACTTACGATAATCATTTAAATATTTGAATTTTAAGCAAATCTGTAGGTGAGTATTCACGGTAATAAAATATATAATAACTATTTAATGGTCTGCAAATTTAAAAAAAAAAAAATCGTAAAGAAAAAAAAGGAATTATCGTTCGATGTTTAAAATTTGTAAAGCCGCAAAATGTTGCAACCGCGAAATTCGAAATCGTATTTTGCTAGAGTGCCAGTGATTCCCGCTTGCCTGCGGTGCGTCGCGAAGTTGCCAGAAATGTGTCCGGAGCCGTCGCAGCTCTCGACTGGACACTGGATGAGCTCCCTCGACTCCCGTATCCGGTAACTCAGTTTCCCATAAAAGTCGTCGCGGTGGTAGCTAGCGTGAATAAATAGATACGTAACAGTATTGAAAAAAAAACAAAAGGACCTAAACTGTTAAAAATAAATGAAACTGTCTTATAAAATGTTATTGAAGGTCTTAAAAGTTACTGTTTACCGTGATTATTGAAGTCATAAACCCAACGAAAATACATAATACAACTACAGAAAAGTTTGTAAACTAAAAACTTTGCCTCCAAAACGTTATCTAGTACTAGTAAGCGAAGTTTTTGAATGTTTACAAAGTTGTTATAATTAGCTACTCGCTGTTGTGTTTACGTATTGGATGATAGGAAAACTATAAAAAGTGTTTAGAACAGGACAAAAGTGATATAACAATTTTTTTGCTTACCTATTTCGCCGCATATCTGCGCCGTCGTTAATATTAACGGCAGGAAAGTGGCACAAATATTATAATTTAAGTGTGTGTATCTTATCGTTCGTGTGTAGTTTATCTGGTGTGCGCGCAGCTCGCACGGCGCGCCTGCGCGGCCGCCGCCGGTATATTTAGACTGATCCACCAAGTGTGACTTGTGTTACGTTCGAAAACTTGCAATTGAGTTATTCTAACCTAAAATAACTTCACGTCGTATTCATTATACTTAATGAAAAAATGCGCTACGTGGGATATTCGAGCAATTTTAGAGACATGTGTTATATTGGTGTTGTAACTGTATTTTAACGGAATAAAAATACTGATTTAGGAATCGTGTTTCTCCTAATTATATAAGAATTTATTTTTCTGGTTCTTTTAGTTATTTCAAGTCTTTTGCATATTTACCAATAATTGTTGATGTTTTCAATTATTCGTGACAATCATTGTCATAATAATGAAATGAGTAAATGTCAAATATCATTTGACATTTACTGAAACATTGATGAAATAAAATTACGAAGTTCATAATGGTTACAGTGAACAGTGTTTTCTGCTGAAAAAAACGCTCTAATTTTTAATTCATGTATGACATCATGCCATTACTGACCCGTGGTAAAGTACCTAAAGAATAAATTATAAATGCACTGAATTTGACGCACCGTTCTTTTGATTCTTGAGCAATACCACGACGTTGTGTCAAGTCATACACTGTTCATGTAGTAAGTACCTATTATTAAAATGAGTTCAACCGAAGATAAATTTAGAAATCCCCACAATTTATTACCACTTCACATTTAGCAGTAAAAATGATTATGTGATCACAAAACTATCACAAAATTCTGTTTGCGTGTATCCGAACGCATCGCGCAGAATACGGCCGCTGAACGGCTCAGGGCAGCCAAGTGTTGAATGTTTTCACTTACGTCACTCATTTTGTGTCGATCAACAAAAGAAAACACGTTATGAGAATTCAATACGAGCGGAGACCACTTGTGCAGCAGCTGCGAAAGGGTCTTTTATATTATTTTTATATAAAAGATGTTGGTACAATTAATAATAATGTACCTACGTTAGACACAACTGGATGAACAGACGTGTCTCCTCTGCTACGTACAAATACTGACTAACATTTAAATTTCGTTAACGTAATCCAGAACTTGCTATTGTGAGCGTCTATTTAAAAAATGTTTTGAATTAAATTATCTTTGATAATGGTACCTGAGTACTTAAATTGTAATAAATGGAAATTATACTTTTACTAAGATATAAATAATTTTAGTAGGTTTTTAAAATAACTGTCATGCACGTAGGTGTTAGGTGTTAGGTGTTATATCTGTGCCTATCCATATTTTGGCAACTAGATGTAGTTAATATGAGTAGATGATACATGACACCTTCCTATTATTTCCATAGGTGGGTAGGTATCTATATACAAAATCCTAATAATATTAATTTTGAAAGTTTGTGAGAAGGAATAGATGTTTATTTCACGCAAGAACTACACAACGGATTTTGATGGAACTTTACCACACTTCAGAATAACACAGGCACAGTTTTTAAAGATATTTACGCAGACAAAGTCATGGATGATTTATAAATTTGAATAACGGAATAAACTTATTTTGTTGATCTTTCTTCTGCTATATATATATTTGATAATAAATCAAATCAAATTACTTATTTTTGCACACAGGTGAAATAAAAAAGATGCCATAGTATTGGGATACAGTTTCTCTGTGTCCTGCCACATGAAATGGCTTATAAATATTATATCATACCAAAAACATTTTTATGTAAAATGTTGCCAAGACGAGACCATGCGGCTCGCACTGTCAAAAAGTTATCAGATCTAATGTAGAGCCAAGCTTCTAACTTACACGCCCTAGCTCTTACTTCACAAGCTCTACATCTTAGTCAAAATATGTGTGCTTGGTCATTTTGAGTTTATAATAAAACGTACGTATTTTAAAGAGACATGATTGTATTTCAGTATATGATTTCGTGTTAGAAGATGAATTTATGGATTTTAATGATGTTCTGTGTTTCTATTTCAAAAAGGTGCTGCCTGAATAATATTTACGTTTGACAGTTTTGACACCCGAGCTATCAATATTGATTCTAGAGTGATAAATAAAAATATGTTTTTTAGTAGAAGAAAATGAGTTGGAAAATTATCAATTAAAAGTCTCTCTATCTAGTTTAACAAATAGAAGAACTACAATAACTTTGACCTACTAAATGAAAGAAAACATCTCCTTAATCGGCCTAGTAATGACAGAGAACATACTGTAAATACATTAAAAAAAAATAACCCTCCTTTTTCAAAGACTGTTAAAAACATGGAAGACTTTTCCACCATGACTTAAGCTACGCAAACACAAAGACAATATAAAAAAAATGCGGAAAATAGTTTTTATTTGCTCTTAGCAACACGTTGGTTAAAGAAAACGTTGTAAATTGCATACGTATTTTATAGGGTCCTTCTTTCAATATTGTTTTACCCTATGATATGTGCTGAGTTCTCGTTAGCTGCTTTAGGTAGGTACTCTTATTTCGCATACCAGTAGTAACCCTTGTTCAACCCATCTTACTATCAATATTTCACTGTAACATTAGTGGCGATTCTGTTGTGCACAGTCTAAACATGTCCATCATTTTCTTTCTATTAAATAAGAAAGAGACATTATTTTGACCTATTTGACTCCATTCTATTCACGAGCTATCTATCAATAAGTAAATGAACGTTCAATTAGTAAATGGTGAAGGAATACATTTACCATTTAAATTTAGATTGTGCCCAAGGGATCTATAGATACGCCATATTGATCTATGTAGATTATAATTGTACGGTAAGAACTAGAATGACGTCTTAGGGTGTATAATGCCAAATATCTTAAGCAAGGAAATATTGCCAGAACATCTAGATGAGGTGTTTAAATTTCTGGCATTTCAGTACAAAACCTGCTAGACGTCATTTTTATTCCAAGGAAAAAGACATCTGGCTTAAAAAAAATCAGCACTAAATGTTATGCAGGAAGACAAAGTTATAGATACCTATTCAATTATATTGTCTAAGCAGTCAGTCAAAAAGTGACGGAAAATCATCACTACTTTTACTTATCACCCTGACCACCGTTCTTTTCAAATACATTCTGAAATGCACAAGCAATTACGTGTTGCCAGTATTCTCACGATCCTGACTCTGAATGCGATGGGCACCTGCCTAACCTAGAAATGCAGCTAAATATTAAAGAATTTTACACGGAGCGACTCCCGTCTGACCTCCACAACTCATTAGAGGAAGGAAATAGGTGGGTATATAATATATAATCTTATAGCTAGTTCCTATGCATACTTTTGCGTCAGTCTGAACGCTTCAGGATCTTGTGACGACTTCCGCAGTTCCAGCAGACTCGGATAAGGGACTTCCAGATTATCGGAGAGTCGTTCTTGCTGGGTCGATGTTTCATTCAGCCGGGACTAAAGTTGTTCTTCAAGTCCTAAGGCTTGGGCGAAAGTCTTTAAGGGCAGCCATGAACAAAGACATGGACTTTGTCTAATACTACCTTTAGCACCACCACGAGTAGGTACCTACCTACTTATATAGATATTATAGTCTGTGAATGTATCCAAGCCTGCTTATCCTTGAAGATCAATGGACCAATAGTCATTCAGCCATCTATCACCTGACGGAACATTATCGTATATTCACCTGCTGTCTTTGGGCTTGTCGTGCGGAGCGTGCGGGGGCGGCATGTAGCACGGCGGGGAGTAAGGGGGCGCGTGCGGGGGGTACGCAGGCGGCGGGGGGTAGGCGCCGCATTGGTACTGGTAGCCGCCGTAGCCCGCAGCTGCAGCCGCTGCGGCGTAGTCCGGCTGGGCCAAGCCGTACCCTGCCACTGGATGAGGGCTGACACCGCCGTAACCTGTGGGATTGGAGGCTGTTATCCCCACTATTAAATGCATTCTTAACTCTGTGTCTGTATCTTACCCTAATAGGTTGTGGTTCAAACCATCACTCATAAATTATGTATCTACAGTTGACTTTAAGTTTTTGTGTGGTAGGTAAAATAAACATCAGATAGGGGTGCCTATCGGTGTTGCTCATTCGTTTTCTGATGAACACCATAATTAATCAAATATTCTGTAGGAACTTATTATTTCAACCCCCATGAGATCGCATGAATTATAATTATTCCGAAAACAGAGCCAAACTTTTGTGTACATTATAAAATTACTCCCACTCATGTTTTACCCACGGCGTGGTACACAGTACACGCTGAGCGCCGTGAGAATTCAGTAGCTATTATAAATTTTAATTAAAGCTTCGTACACAGTGATCCACAAAAACCGCGGTGTACACTGGCATGTAACCGCACCGTGTGGCGCCGGGCCACATCGCGCACGTCGGCACTCGGCCGGATTACCGACGAAACCGGGCGAACGGTAGCGGCGTGTACAACGCATGGGAGTGATTACCGCGGTCGCGTTTTAATTTGTACGACGTGTTTAACGGCACCAATGTGTACAAGCCCTTACGAGGGGTAAAATGTAGCCATGTAGCGAATATGGGACATACGATAGCTCGTATAAAGGATTACATTAAAACAAAATGAGGGAAGAAAATTGTATGCTCTCATAATAATTTGCGTAATGAGTGCTTACCGGCGGTGTCTCGATGGTAAGCTTCTAGGTATGGATGGCTGCCGCCGCTGTCGGGGGTTGATTCTCGACTGTAGGAGACTCCGCCAGGAAAACCTCGACTGTTGGAAAAATAAAAGTTTTAATTCATAGTCAAGTATTCAGTAAATAAAGGTAGATCCTATTGAACAAATTGCCTCACCTATGTGGTAAACGGGAAACGCTAAGGTCGAGGGTTTGGCCCTGCGGACTGGGCACCTGGGGGCTGGCTGTGAGCTGAGGCGAAGCTCCCGGCTGCGGGCTGCCTCGAGCGCCGCCCCCGCTGCCACCACCGGCGCTTGTGTACACCGGCGATGCGTATGGACCCTGTTATGAAAATTTATTTAGTTTGGGCAATTAATTTTAAAGGGCCGATTATGTTTTGTATAGTCCTTTTTATTGTATCTATCCTCACCTGTGGACTACCACTAGAAGTGGAAAGATCTATGGCGGGGCGTGGGTCGCGAGGGTCCCGGGGCGTGGGGCTGCGGGGTCGCTGCGCCTGCGCCGCAGCGATCTTCACCGACAGGTTGATGGCGCTGAACCCGGGCGGGACGCCGGGGCCCATCGCCGTTACGCCACCCACGGCACCTACGCCGGTACCAGCCTCGTAGTGGTACATTGGTCTGGTGGGACACGGCCAATTTCGATAATTTCGCAGGACGTAAAATAATACTAACGAACTGTCTTTAGCAATTAGCTATCTAAATCTCATTAGAAATATGTAAGGATCTAAGCATCCCGTTTACCACATAAGCGTTCGACACTGGTTGTTGGTGACCTACCTAGGGTATATGGGTCCGGAGCTGGTCTCCTGTTCAGACTGGTCTGTTTTCATTGGGGTGGGCAGGTGGGGGTCGTGGTAGCGCTCTTCTTCCCAGCCGTAAGGCCGCTGAGGGCACTGCGCTGGGTCGTAGCGCTCGAAGGCCGGCGCGCCCTCGTAGCACCGCGACTCGTAGCCATACCGCGCTTCGTTCATTTGACTACGAACGGAATGATGACGTCAAACTTCGTGAGGCATCAGACAAAATCACTAAACCTTTCTACCTGCTGAGATTCTGTTTTAATGTTTACTTTATGAATGCTTTTCAGATAACTAGGATACGTATATTTTTATAAGTTGCTTATTTTTAATGTTTCAATTAGCATAAGTTCATTAATTCAAGCATAATATATGAATGCTTGAATAAATAAATTAATAAGATATGAATAAATTATTAGTGACAAGTAAAAGTCGCAACTGTACCTACACGAAACTCTACATCGTAAGATAATATACAAAGCAATAACAATTAACTCAACTAAATTAAAGGTTCATTACGTAACTGTAGGTACTAATTTATGCACGTACTCATGAAAGTAATTTTGTTTGTTTGAAAATGTATACCGAGCAATAAACTGAGTTTTATGGTTATTTAACTTAGAAATGTCCTAGTATCTTTTCGTTTTTCCAAGAAGGTTACATATGCAGTAATAAGCCGAGTTGAACACCTGTTTTATCTGAATTATAAAGTCATAATCGAATCCCTATTCGAACAGTTACTAAAATCTTGCTGAATCACACGGCACGGTAGGTAAAGAACAATAATACTGATGATCCAAGTACCGAAGATAATCCTGCCAAGATAAATGTATCCCAGATGTTCCTGCTCAAAATTCTGACTTTATCACGAGCAGAACCAAGCAATTTAAAATAGTATTTACCTGTATGACCTGACATGGTCATCAGGCGGTCTTTCATAAGGAGACCGCTGATCGGGCGGCGCGCCGTAGCCGGCATGGCGCGTCTCCATGTTTGGGGAGTCGCGCTCCGGCTCGCCGGCCTCACGCTTCGGCACCAGCAGGTCGGCGGCCTCCCGCTTTACGGCGGGGCTGCGAGGCGACGGCTCGCGGTCTCGGGATATGCTGCCCGAAGAACTGGCTACACTCTCCTGACTTATCGTGATCGGGGGTTGCGAGATTGAACTGTGGGATACTGAAGAGATACGGGAGTTGTTAGAAGGTGGTCTAGATTGGAGGAGTTTTAAAAGAAGTGGCTCTTTACAAAAGCCACTTTCTGTAGTTACAAGTTTTAGGTCTGTTGCCATGGGAAATGATAACAAGTTCATTAAAATTAAATCCACCTAAGAGTTAAATCAAAGCGTAGGTACCTAAGTTATGTACTATATATATGGGATGCTCTGATTAATTAATCTGTAGTTATTTTTGAGCCTATCAACAGTTTCACCACAGTTTCTCACCAGAGAGTCAGGCTCTCTGTATCCTACCAGCGGCCTACCTCGCCGCAGCTTTGGGGCACTTGGGCATGGAGCAGTGCGTGCTGACTACTATGTTACACTGACAGTTCCTAACCTGAGGGTCTAGCTCTGTGAGATCTAGCAGCGGCCTTGCGCGCCGCAGCTGTAGGGCAGCCGGACAGAGAGCGGTGTGTACTTCGGTTGGAGCTGACGTGGCCGCGCCCGTTGCACCCCGGAGTGGGGCACTTCAATATTGTCTCGTGCAACGCCAATACTGCACAATAAGACATGTCCAATGTCAGTCTTATGGATGTGGGAAATTTTATAGAACTACGATAGATTTGAATCGTCCTCATTCAAAGTTATTAGCTTCTGTTTATTTAATTAAGAAGTTGCTCTGGTTTTCTAATTAATGGAGAATCAAAATCAATTAAATCGTAATAAGACCATTTAACAACAGCTAATAAAAACACGTCATAAATAAATTTAGCAAATAGCAGCTCCCAATATCATATGAATGTAAAGAGCTAATTGAAAGTTAAATGAGAACAATATAATCTGCAGACATAAGTATTCCACTGACTTAATACTACTAAAAATATCGCCAAAATCAAACAAAAGAGAACCAAAATACTAAAACTACAGAATACGTTGAACATAATGTAAAAACAACATTGCTAGAACAAAATATACGCAACTCAAACGGTGAAGCTGTATTGTTGTTAATGTTTAGTTCTACTTACTCTCCGGAGTGACTTTATCCTTTCTTGGACATCCTGACAGACTGGAGGAACAAATTATCATCAGTTTTGCAATATTTCACAAACATAATGTAAGGAAAATGGAAGTGTCAGTAGTAGCAAGTTCAACGTTGCAAGAACGTCGTTTATATACATAAGTAAGGAATCATTTTATGTATAAAGGAAAAGCCTTTGTTTTCTAGTCATATTGCTCCCGAAAACTGTTGAAACTGTGCTGACAATAATACATCATGCAGTTATGCACTCAGTGTTTCAAACGCGTGTTATTATACAGGGACACCACTCTATATATGTATTTCGTCAAAGCTACCCGCTGTCTCGTTGCGGGCTTACATCTGTTGATTCTGTCGGACTATAGGTACTGAAAATCATTGAATCATCGACTCACCTCCTGTGGTGAGTGTAGAGGCCGGTGACGTGGCCCTGCCCATTGCACCCGGGTGTGGGACACTTGTTGCCTTCTGTGAACAAATCGAGCAGTGCACAAATTAGTGTTTTCCTGATGAGCGGGTGGGGGCGTGCGCCCGCGATCGATACGGACGGGCGTGCCGCGGCCGGGGCGTACCTGCGCAGCCCCGCCCCGCGGCCCACCCACCCCACGCACAACTTAAAAGAAAAAATAAAGAACGCCAAGCGGCTGCGCGCGGACTAGCAATTTTTCTTTCAGGAGTTGCGGGGCGGTGCGCCATGCCCCGCCCACTGCCTGTCCTGACCCGTTTTTATTGCTTGTCGCCCTGACATAAACCCAGCTATCGCCCAGCAACACGAGGAAAACGCTTAGGTATTTTATATACTTTATCGACTTAGGTGGGAGTGTAACCTTATTGTGACCGTCTCCTACTAAATTATGGAGACGTCTTACAAATGAGAGATGATTTGTTGCCAGCTTTTGTTGCGAACTCAATTCTGTACGTCTGTAAACCTATAAGCTGGCGCAGAATTTTTTGAATGAAGACTAGACAATCCCGTTGAAAGGTAATTGATTAAAGTTTTATTAAAAGTGAACATGTTACACAATAATGCAATGTTACATGACAGCTGTAGTGAAGATCGACCCGGCTACGTTATGAGATATCGCGAGACGACCTTGAAACAAACTTGGAGTTAGTTCATAGCGCGGAGTTGTATGTTATGGCCAGGTCGTTAAGAAAGTTTGGCTATCGTTGTTTGAGGAGTGCGGCGGCGGTGGTACCTCGTGCCGACGGGGACAGCGCGTTGAGCGGACGAGAATCGCGCGCTGGCTGCGCAGATGGCACCGTGCGCGCCTCCTGCAGCACTGTGGCTGCGCGAGACCCTGCACCCGCTGGCTGCAACACCGTGTACTGCTTCGAACCCTTGTTCTCTTTCCTGTCGTGATCGTTCGAGTATCCTCCGAAAGGTTCACTTGGCATATTAGAATTGTGAAGCCTGTGTTTCACTTCGGCAGGAGGCTTGAAGGCCGACTGCGTAGAGTACGGCAACGCTGCGGTTGCTGCCTTATAAGCGTTGTATAGTGACTGCTTGTTTACGGACAACATTTCACCCTTACGTCTTGGTTTAAAATCTCTATCGTCATCGTATTTATCATCATATCTATCTGACATATCTATTTCTAGTTCGTTGGAAGAAGAATCAACGAGTTCGTCGAAATTTGGTGCTCCATACTGAGTAGATTGCCTACTGAGTCCGTCGTAATCTTCGCATTTTCCTAGTTCTATAGTAGTGAGGTTACTTTTGGTTACGTGATCGCTGATGCCATTCATGTGCTGGACTTGATGATGCGTGGAGAAGCTTTTTTGAGACATGTCGGACGATTGTGAAGGAGAAGACGGCATTTTCTCTGATCGTTTATCATCAAATAAGTTTTCGAATCCGTTGGCATCTTCGTTTTCATCAACATTATGCGGTTGCGGAGGTTGTCTAGCCCAGTTGCCGGACAAACTTCTTAACGCAGCCTGTGTTTCCCGAATAAGTGTTTCATCATCTTCTTCGGGCTGTCGCAAAGTCTGCGGTCTGTGCATGGGAAGTGGTCGTCGGCGGAATTCGGGTTCATCTCGTCTTTCGTCATCTAGGAGGCGTCGTCTTCTCTTGCTGTGGATCTCCTCTTCTTCCATGGAACCTTCGCTGCTGATACGCTCCAGGCGTCTGTCGTTTGTTCTGAATGTTTCTACATCCACACCAAACTCCAGCCTCCTTTTGTTGATCTGAGACAAGGAGGCTTGCGTGGTTAAGGGCACCGTCCTGAAACAAAGGTCATAGTCAGAATCATCCCCGGACCTAAACAGTGCGGAAAAATATTATACACAAAAAATATAATGGATCATTGTACTTGCGATTCGATTTTCCATCCACAATCAGAAATTTTTACGCGGAAATGATTCTCGGCGTTTCCAATCGACGTATCACATTAGAAGCACTTTGTTGTTATGTTTATTTGCACAAAAATCGTTCCCACGTAAAAACCATTTCACTCAAGAGCTTTCAGACCAAATAATATATAATTTTGACACCGTAGAAGACGCAAAGACCAAGGAGGAATTGATGATGGAATGTGGTTAAAATAATTTCGTATTCACCGCAGACGCTTATTTAATTTTTTTTGGAAAGTTTTATAATAATAGTAACTTGTTTATAGCTAGGTAGTATTTTTGCATGTTTCGATCCGAAACGTTGTCATTAACGATGGTCACGTAAAAGTATCAAGTGATTACCGTGAGAGTCAGGGAACGTCGCACCACGCATTTCAGATTATTGTTTAACGTTTTATTTTTGTATTTACTCGCTTTCAAACTTTTTATCAGTAAAATTAAACTTAGGGCAAAACTTTTCCAGAAAAGTTTTTGAAGTACCTAAGTATGTCAACAGCGTGACTATTTTTGTTTACTTTTATTGTTTCTTAATGGCCTTCAGGTTTGTTTTTGTTTGAGGTTGTATAGCTAAGTTATGTCAGAAGAGTATTTTTTCAAACGAGTGTGTATTACGACAAAAATTTGCATTCCTATTAACTGTTTACATTATGTTCGATATGTGAATACTTAATAGAAAAAATATGTGTATGTATTCCTATATTTAGATAATAAACTAAACACATTTTAGGTCTAATCACTAAACTCTCGTTTGGTTTTAACTTACTAAAATCCACAGTTTTACGTTCAGTTAAAGATTACATCTTTGCATTCAAATAATTCTACTCTAAGAAATAATCACAGACACACAGCACACACACATACACACACAGGAACATCAGAAGATTTCCTTTCGTACAGAACTATCTTAGTTTCCTAATGGATAGGTACTCGACTCGAGATTCAATTCGCGTTCATTACGGAGACTTGGAATAACATACTGGAGTTCAACAGACAATATCATCGTCAATATAATCGTGTTTTCCGAGCCCTACAATAAAGTTAGAGCCATAACTCCATAAAGCAATCGGGCCTGATTTATCGATCGGCGATATTCTCTCTCGAAGTTGTGCAATATGCGCCCGACTTGAGTCGAGATAGTAATCGATGGTCCTTGACGGAGGTACCTTCGGGGGAGCCCACCGGAAGGCCGAAATACCGATAGTACGAGGCCCGGCAAACATTTACGTACGTGACGCACCCTCAAGTCTGTACCGATGTTAACCGAAATTACGTAAACGTGGAGCGTTTTCAGGCGTCGGGATTGGGACGGAACGTTGGTTTTCGCGTTTGGGTTGTGTTCGTGTGTTGGCGTAGGGTAATTAGATAAACCCTGAGGGCGGTAGATGCTTAACCGGTTTAAACTAGTGCTCGTGCGGACCTTTATCAGCGGGTGGCGAGTGGCGGGTTATCTCGGGGCCGCGTTAATTGTAATGCCTGGAGATTAGGCCGCGATATAAGGGCGGCCGCGGCGCGAATTTGCGGAGCCGAGCGTGGTCGGATTAAGGAAGATGCCGAGATGAGACGTGACTCTTAATATGGAGGAGTTACTGATACTGTTTCGGTTTTGAAACGCTTCTACTAAAATCGTAATGGCTTAGCCTCTGTGTCTAAACACCAATGTATTTTTTCAGTTCATATGTATTTTCTGAATAAGTAAAACATCGTGGGGAAAACTGGAGTTATAATAAATGTAAGTCTGAAATTGCCACCACCTCCTGAAAGGCTTCTCTAAACGAAAAGAGGCTTTTGCACTGCTGTGGTACCAAGTTAGGCTAAGTTACTACTACGTGATTTCGTTTGTGTATGATTATTAACAAATTACAGCCTATGTGACACTGTGAATTATAAGATATAATACTGTAAAGATTTATCAAAATCCATTTAACAGTTTTTCCGTGGAAGAGTAACAAACGTCGATACATTGTTACTAATTTCAGATTTATAATATTTGTAGGAATGACGGCGGGCTTAATTAAGGATGTATTTTTGTGGATAAAGGGTTATTTCTTAGCATATATTTCGGGGTTATTGTAGTTGAGTAATGAATTAAAAGGATGTTTAAAGTTAGTTGGTATCTGGTCCTTAAGAAGATCTAGCACAACTTTTTACACTGAAAGTCGAACTTAATAAAAAACAAGATACCAATATGTATTACGTACATAGTACGATTAAAGATGATGACGAACAGTGTATGAGGAGGACAAAAGATCGACTTATATTTGGTCACATGTTTCTAAAAGGAAATTATTGAGAAAAATCATCGTTTCCACTGACTGTGTACCAGTTTCTTTGGTTTGTTAAGTTCTTACTGCTTATATGATAAGGCTCTATTATTGGCTTTCAACCCCGGGTTGAAAGCCAATAAAAGAGAACTAGCAGGATAAAGTTTAAATGCACCGTTTGAATCGAACCCTATTTAATACGAAACCAACCATACATCTACATTAACAAATAAACTCTCAAAGAAAGCCTCTATTGTTGAAAATCTCATTTTCATAATTTCTCATAATTCCTTGAAACTCTATTATAATTCCTTAGAAAACGTGAGGTAAGCGGAGCGCCCTGAGACCCTTTCCTCCCTGGAGCAATAACAAACACGCGTCGGCCTCCCGCGGGCCCCTCAGACGTGGCGGCTCCAAATTCAAATTGCACCTTAGAATTCTTAATTATTGAAATCATAAATCAAAACGTGCCGTCTGCGCGGGCGACCATAAAATTGTGAGGGGGGTACGAGCAAACTCGAGTGTGGTAGGATTAAGACATTATCACTTTTCTTTCAAGCAGTCGCGCCCTCCTTGGCCTCGCTCGGCTGTAAATCAGAGAGTAAATCCTCTGGATTAGATTCATAGAGTTGCCGCGGCCTGCGGATCGGGCGCCGCCGATAATGGCGTCGTGTGCTTGCGTGATTTTGCTTTTAAATCTACTCCCGGGAAAGATAAATACTCTCCAATTTGGCTTCAGCCTTCAGTTCTCGTTTAAATGGCTTTAATGGAACTTGGCTAAAGTTTATAGCGAATAACAACTGAAGCTGACTGATAACTGGACAGTGTCTTGGTATGAAAGTTACGCGATGGCTCCAAGTGGGATTATAATTTTGATTTATGTTCATAGAAGATGGGAGACCATTTCAAAAGATGTGGGTTTATTGTACGTAAGAAAGTACCTACCTAGCGAAGTTGTTGTTACGGCATAATCTTATTTAGGACTGTGAATTATTCCTACATCGTCTACCTGCAAGCACGTACTAAAGGCTGTGCATAAAAGTTTTTTATTCTTGTTTAATTTGAAGCTAACGATACACGCTTTGTTCGACCTGACATTTTAAATGGTAAATAAATAAATAAATAATTTTATTATTTATAATATAATTAATACTTAATTAAATATTATTATAATTTATTATTTATTTATTTATTTTAAATGGTAGCCGTGTACATACTATCGGGAACTGTATATATAATAGAATATAGTAGATAAGCTAATATGAAATATTAGTTGGAACATGGTTCAACAAAAAACATACTCTATTCAAAACAACTATATTTGTTAGTTTTGCAAGAAGTCCTTAAGTTACTAAAGATCGTAAGCGAAGCTAGTGCTCACCAAGACCCTCCCAGTTATAATGTAAACGGACTTTATCTACAATCAGTGGTACATAAATGCATATAAGCTGTCCTCTCTAACCGGAAAAGTACCTCACGGTTGGAGAGAGTGGCTTTTAGAAGCAAACAATTGACCCCAAACTCCTAACAAAAGACCCAAAACATTCACAGTCACCATCTTGAATTCCCGACGTACACGGACCTAAGACAGTTTTCCAAGAAATCATATTCTATAGCTCACAATGAGGTATTCTTCAAGTTGGTCCTTGTTATATGTATATGAAGCGATTTACCTACCTACCGATTTTGAAAAAGACTACATAAAACTGCTAAGTCCTATTTTGATAAAGATGTAACACGATCAAAGGGATTATCGCTAGCTGTTTCGACTTCTGCAAACATGGGCGTTATTTAAAGCAAACAACACATCAATACGCCAATTCCTGCAATTAAAAATGTCAAAATCTAGTCACAATCACATCTCAGCGACAATCGATGTCAAAAAATCGACGAAAATGTAGGTAAATTAGTAAACATGTACGTTATTAAGACTGAGATTGGAATTCGAACGTTATTATAGATACGGGAATTGCCCCTTACTTTGTGATCGTGAAAGAACAAAGGCTAGCCACTGTCCCGACAGTCTATCCTGTAAAAATCGCCAGTTCACCTTCACTTCACCTACAATTTCACGGGGCGATTTTTACAGAATAGCATTGCTGGACGTGATAAATTGTACCCAAAGCCTACTAGTTCAGCTATAGAACCAAATGAACTAGAAAAATAAAAGCTTTTCACGTGGAATATACTTTGAAACTATCTTGATGGCCCTGACTCACTGGCAACGGTGGGGAGAAACATCGTGAGTAAGTATGGATTTATAATAAATATACCCAAGTCTGAAATCGCCTACAATCTAGAGCAATCGTAGTAATTAAGTGATTTAAGATTGTACCTTCTCTGTATGAGAAGAGGCCTCTGCTTAACAGTGGGACAGTAACAGGCTGGTATTATTATTGTAATTTTATATATGCTTTAAAGCTGGTACGTTGTACGTCAACACTCATCTTAGAGGTTTTATTTATTTGATTGTTCGAATCGTGAAGAATCCCAAAGGAGAAGAGTTGTATCAAATCCAAATAATTTGTGTAAGGGCAGTAGGATGATGATCATAATGTTGAAATTAGAAGTATGGAAATCAAAATACGTATAAAACAATGGTGGTGGAACTGAGACCGGACGCAAAGCAAAGCGTTCATATAAATTGTGAATGAAACGGCTGCTGCGCTCCGCATTGTCTTGCGCTCGGATTGCATGGAAATTAATTTTCATACAACACTGCACATATCAAATCTATGGTTTATGATAAGTCAGTGTACGTTTCCTGACGAACAGTTTACTCTTTAAGCTTCCAGTTATATTTGATTAGTAGGAGCATAAAGATAGGTAGGGAAAAGGAAAGAAATAGTCGTATTGATGTTTCAGTGCCTAAATACCTAACCTTTATGGTCGCTTTTGCCTAGCAGAGTAGCTTTCAGACGTTTTTCCTCTACATAAGTTTCGACCACGGCACTAGTTAATATTCACGCATAACTAACAAATATCGTAATAATAGAAAAAAAGTGTAGTAAAGACATAAGAAAAACCCTGAGTGAGTGAAAAGTTTCTTTTGATTAATCAATTGATGACAGAAACAGCACTTACTTGTCAACTTGCGCAGAAAAGCTTAAAAATTAAGAAAACCTAGGCTGTAAGAGCGAGCTCAAATTGAAAATTAAAGCTCCTCGGCTGGCATCGGTAAGATTTTCTTTTGACGAATCAAATAACGACCGGAGTTACATTGTCGACTTATGCAGACAAGTTGGAGAATTAAGAGAAACTAAGTCGCAAGACCGAGTGACTAGAACTCGGGAATTTTAAGAACTCCACCTCGGCCAGGTAAGATTCTTTTTACTATTAATAGCCAACATGATGGTGGTCTTAGCTTAATATTTTTCATGATTTGAAGAAAGCGGCATAAGCTTTTGCGCTGCCAGTACCCTCGTTCAAGCCTCGTATCGCGAATCTGTGAGCAATGGCCCGCGCCTTTAGCCGCTTCTGTTAATATACGGCAAATATTGAAGGAGGCACTGGGTTCTGTGTGATGCTATGTATACATTTTACATACGCATCGGTATTTGGGTAGGCTCAGCCCTGCTGATAAATCCTTGGAGAGGCTCTGGCACCTCCAGGCCCTGTTACCCTCAGGCCCTGGCGCCAGATGCCTTATATTTCCTTTTCAACTCCATCACTAACACTAATCACTGCGTGTTCAAACTTACGGCAAGAATGTAGCCAATCCCATCTGGTATTCTAGTCGATAAGAACCAATGACAACCATAGACTGTGTTCGATGTTTTTAAAGTCTTCTGGAAACAGATGGTCATTATAAATACTTGCCATAATTATATTTAAAAGTTTTGTTTCACAAACAGGATTTTTAACGGTGGAATGGAAATCGGGAATTTTTGGTGTAGTTATATCCAAATGTTTGCGACAGTAAATATTTGTTTTTCGAATTCGATATTTTCGAGCAAATTATCGAAAAAAACATAACGCTCACATTAATCCTTAAGCAAAACTATGGTGATGTACGTACCACCAATTGGAAGTCGCGCACAAAGTCTTAGATAAGGCTTGTTAACAATGTCCTACCACGACTATTCGCATATTGGTTCCTGTACTAAAACTCATAAGATTGTGTAAAATGAGGTATTCCATCGACACCTTTGTGGGCACGAGTATAATGAGCATACTGTACGCTGGCCTAGTATCCAAGTAATATTTGTACCTACTTAAAGAGCTACCTTTTTACTTATTTTTATAACTAATTATGTTGCACGACAAGATCAGTAGTAGACGTTAATGCCCTTAAAGTTTAAATGTACGAAACAACTAAATTTAGGATAACCAGAATAAATTGAGAACAGAAACGAGCAAGAGGTAGGGCGTATGCATTTACATTTATAAAGAACCTCTTCTCTCACAGAGAAGGAATGAGTCAATACTAAAAACAAGAGTGACTCACTGTTTGTTGGCTTTTCAGAAATTATTCTAATTCAATTTGATAAATCCCGTTTTAGTGATATTGTTAGTTTTTAGTGATATTGTTAGATAGATGTCTGTACGTATGAAGGGTCACATGATTGGTTCTCGCAGATTGGGACCCGCAATCGTGTGGGTTTTTCAATCTTCAGATTATCACAATATTCCTTTTTTTATAGAAATAGGAAATGTAGTTTAAAGAACTGACCCATTGCTAGTCAGGTATGCTCGCATTGCTTCCGCACAATACGATAAAGAAAATCTTTGAAATATGATTTATTATAGATGTTTCTTGTGTCAATTTTTTTATCATTGTTGTGATGGAAGCGACATCTGAAATGTACTTTGTTATTATTTTATTCTGGCTACCTGGTAGGTGAGGATATAGATTTGTGACAGACAGACTGCATGCGCAGTTTGTTTGTCTGTACTAAGCCTATACAAGCTATACTAATTGCGTTAAATTAAGTCTTTTGAAGTGAAACTTCGGTGTCTATCAGTTGGTCTGTGCGATTCTTTCACAGATAGAAAAAGATTTCTAACATATCTAACAAACCACAAGTATTATAATTAGGAAGTAATGATTTTTTAATGTTTTTGCCCATCAATTTAAGGTAAGGTATGTAGGTAAGTCACTTGGAGGAGGCCTATAACAGCCAGCCTTAACTGTATAAGTCCGTAAATATATAGTTTAGTATAACTCATAATAACTATTTAGGTTAAGGAAATAGAAGGCTATATTCCTAATATTATATTGAGTTCTTTATTATTCTTCTGTTATGGGAGATATTACGACCTTACCTATTATTAAAAGTCTGTAAGGAATTAATTATCCTTTTTTTATACTTGTTGTCCTGAAAGGTTCTTATTATCAGCAGCAAAAATAAGAAGCTTGGATATAGCTTGTGTCAGGCACCTTTTATTTTTGTGCCCTTATGCTGTTTCGGATTCCAGCTACCTTACTTGAGAACGTGATTCTCTTTTGTGTTTGGAAAAATTAGGTACCCGATACCAGTAGGTACCCTATAATGAACTTAGTTTTACAGACGTCTCAATGCATCGATCTAAATTTACTAATACGCTGAAGAGTTTATTTGAACAAGTTTATCTCTGGAACTACCATTTGATTTTATTTTGATTTTATTTAACATCACGCTAAGGCCTAAAATTGTGGGTAAAACCACGAGGCAACTTAACAGCTAGTTAGCCAACTAGCTAGTCAACTTAATAAAATTGTCAACTTATTGGTGATTGTGTTCTGCTCTTATTCGATTTTCAGATATATTTTATTGATTTACAGTTAAGGCTTATAACTAAATCACACCTATATCAATTCACAGCACACGTCATAAGCTTTACTGTTCCATAACTTGTGCAATCGACTCCAATATGTCTTACTTGCAGCCACCCGCGACTTTATATATGCATATAAATTTTGTATCTTAGTAAATTTATCGCCCATGTGTTATTTTTAACCGTAGGCTATAATACTGTTAAGTTTCTTCAAAAATCCGTTCAATAGAATACAATAGAATACTCTTTATTGCACACCACGAGAACTTACAGAAAAAGTACGTGAGTAGTTTTTGCGTGAAAGACAAACAAACATACCTATATCCTCACAAACTTTCACATCTATAATATTAGTATAATTTAGCTGTATTTATTCAACCCATTAGCAGGTTTCTCACCCTCATTTTACATCCATTCATTTATCGATTGCCCCAAACAAAACTAAAAAACACAACATATGACTACAAAAAATCAATATAGCAATAGTTAAAGTGAGTTAAAATAAGTGGGGTAATGGCACCGCGGTGCATTGTAACTGGCAGGTTCGCCCTACCCCGGCCCGGTGGTAAGCAGGGCTGACAGGAATACAGAAAATGGAATATTTGTATTTTGTTTAAGTTGGCAAATGTTTCTTTAGTATTTTAAGAAGATTCTTCAGTTTTTGTTCAGTTAGTGTTGTCGTCTGTCTGCCTTGGAATCTTGCTAGTATTTCAATCTGTTTTTGTTATGCGTGGCAGGTTTTATGAGCCCCGTGCTGATTTCGTTCAATTTTAAAATAAAATGTTATACTATTTTTAGTCAAATCATTGTTGTTAAACTGTTAGGTATTGAGTAAGTGTAAAATATGGAGTAAATGTAGCAAGAACTAGATATTAAGTATTCATATAAGAATATAGAGTAAATTTTTTGATGATGAAATTTTTGATTTGTAGATGTAATTAAAATGTATGTAAATAAAACGGGTAAATGGATGAAGGTAAAATCTCATAAAGTTTGTTAAACTGTACACGATTTTAATACAGATAAAATCTGTTGATTTCTATTTAAAAATGTGTTGTTTTATTTAAAGTCAAGTAAAGTTATGATCTTTGTTGGTATTGCGTATCGATGTGTAATTATTATGCCTAAAGGAAACTGTGTTGCAGCAGAGAAATCAGTTACTATGGTACAAGCTTTAATTTACCAAACGTAAAATATAATTTGGTCACAAAATTCTATATATTTTGGACAGTGATAGCCCTACGTGAAGAGCTCACCCGCGTCGAGGGTTATCGCGTGGTGTATCAAACCCTCGCAAGTCGCATGCGAACACGTTTCCCACTTCCCTAGCCAGTATTTATTATAAACACTACTTCCTTTAAAATAATTACTTTGGTTTGAATAATTTCAACTATTACTTATGTCAATGATTGCGGAAATAAAATTTTTGACTTAAATTTCACGGTAACCATTGTTTGTTAAGCTTTCCAAAACTGTGGCTTAAGTATAAGCTGCTGTTAGTGTATGTATCTGAAGCACTGATTGAATGGGAAATGTCGGCTTTCTTAAACCAATGCAATGTGTTTTTCATTTGTAAATGTAAGAGTAAGTACACATTATTAACAAGAGGTAGTTAACATTTTTAAATTTAACCTACAGACTTCACAGTCTCAAATAAAAGTTTTATATTTTTTTTTAACCTAGTTACTCAATATTTCTTAAATAACCCGTATTTCTATTATTCCTGTGGCCGGCAGTGGCAACCCTGCGTTAAGGGCTCACTCTCGGAGGGTTATCACGGGTTGAATCGCACCCTCCACACGATCCGATGTATTGCACCCGCTAGCGTTGTTGTGTCGAAAATACGTTTCTTTAACATTATTCCGGGATCTTTGTTGCTTCAAACAGCTGACGGATTTTTGAGGATTGCGTACTTTATAAATGTAAGAAGTTTGTTTGATATTATTCATATTTTTTGATGTTCGTTTGTTTTTGTTGGGTATCTTGCTGTGATAAGGTACGAAGATGGTATGACAGCAGTAGTTAAGTAGTAAAAGATAAGTTTTGATTATCTAGTCGGCTTTTTCGCGACTTCTTTCAGAGCAGTTATTTTTTCCAACAGTACCGGTATATTCCTATAAGTTGTATCAGTAGAAGTGTTAGGTACACACTTAAAGTACCTATTTATAGTCAAACTATTGTTGCAGGAATTTTATTAAAGTCTCTTATATTGCGAGAATATACCAGACTACCCGTTTCTTGTAGGTACTTGTAACATTGTCTCACACCGTCCTCTAAATTTTAATTTAACTGTACACCAAAAACCCCAAACGTTTTAAAAGCCTACCTGTTCATCTTTCCTACGAAATAAATGTATTTACTCCAGCGTAAATCCCTCATCAAATTAACAAAATCATTCCCATACATCAACAGCAAACGACATTGAAATAGAAGGTAAAATAAGCGACATTTTAGCGGCCCATCAGATAGGTGCGGGTGAAACAATTTAGCGCTATCAGATGGGAAGAGGCGCTACACGTGAAATCGGCGCCACCTCACCTGAATTAAACGTTTACGTTAATTACACGGTACGGTTAACGTTTTTAATGCGAGTTATTATGGATTTGATGTTTAGTGACTTGCTGGCTTACGTTTGGGGCATTTTTAATGAAGTGGGGTTGTTTTATATTTGATGTGTGTTTTGTTTGACAGTATTTGTGTTTTTAGTCTTTATTATCAGACAACCGATGTGGCGCGGCGGGCGAAGCGGACGTTGCGAGTTCGATTCCCGCTTTGGGAATGTACAAAGATTTGTTCCGAGTGTTCTGGGTATTTGCTATGAATAATAAAAAATATATATCTATGTAATGTATTGTATTAAGTATATCAGTCACCTAGTACCCATAACACAAGCTCTGCTTAGCTTGGAGCTAGATGATGCTGTGTGGATTGTCGAACATTATTTATTTATTACTGGTTAGATATTTCTTTGTTAGCTGTAACAAATGTTCTGCTTCATATTCTTAATATTTTATTTGTTGACTATAACTTACATCAATTTTGATAATACAACCGAACTAATCATTTTTTTTTCAGTCTCAATGCCTCAAAGGTGATGGCAATGTTAGTGTACTAATTACACCTCTGCCTAACCCTTCGGGGAAAACGGGCGTATCGTTTTATTTTTTCTACCATGTAACACTGACAAACAGTTTAAAAACTTCAGAAGAAAGATTAATTAAATTGATTCAAAGTACTTAACACCTTCCTTTACTTTTTTATTAATTGCAAGAAATATAATTATAAAACAATTTTATAAAATTCTTCATCCTTGTATTATGTCTTTCTTTGTCAAAGTTGGAGCGGCTAGAATCCGAAACGTACCTACAATGTATAATTCCCTATTAAACATTGTAGGTATGGTACGGTACGGTGACGCCTGGGTAAAAAAAATATATATGTACATAGATTTAGTCCGTCGGTCAGATCATAAAAAAATACTAGACGCGTATTTTTTTCCTTATCATATTAAAAAAGGTGATTGGATAAAACGCAATAACGTTAGGAGTGGTGGCTAGATACGTCACAACTTAGTATAAAATCTACAAAGGCGTGAGTGACGTCGTGCCATTTTTAACTCGATGTATCAACGTAATCTTATGTTTACGTAAAATATCAAAAATACGTGTCCAATATTTTTTTAATCTACCTGATAGACAAAGAAATAATTTTTAGTCGTTCCTATTATGGCTACAATTAAATCAAATCTCGAAATTGAAATTACTGCTTACACTCGTGTATTCTAGGGTAGATAATGTATTTAGCTCCGCGCCATTACGTATTCTGTCTCCGAACTAATGCCGCGGTTATTTGCTGACTCGCTCATCTTATTGACGTGATTACATTACCTCCGATACGACACACGAGGCAGGAATAATCAACCTCATGGCAAACACACAAACATCCGATTTAAACCTCAAACATTACATACAAACTTAACACTACTCAACCTCATCAATATTTAACACACATTATATGAAAGCATTTCGTGAAATGGTTTTACGAGCGTGGGATTTGTGCGTAAACGATATTTGTATTTAATCTTGAACACTTCTTGAGTTTTTCCTTGATCACCGCTGAAATAACAATGCCGCAGGTATTTTTCAAGCCGTGTAAACGCGATGACGTCAAGCGCGTCCAATTGTTCGCCTTAAAAATAAAATATATTTGACGGAATTAAAGTTTGGTAATCAAGCGGCCACTTACCACATGGGTCGGACGAGGGCCGACATCGCTATAAAACGGAGGGGCGAGTCCTCATTGCGCACTAAAGTTTTTATTTATTTATTTATTTAATTATACACGGATTCACTGACAATTAATAATTAAATTATTAAAAAAAGAAACACTGCACTAAAATGCACTTTGGACTATTAAGTTTCGATTTGTAGCATACCGAAGTTCGTAGCACGTCTACGACGGAAAAGTTTCTCCGTAGGCCGTGTCGGGCGCGGCGAACGCTGGAGCTCGCTCCGCGGTGCGGGTGGCTCACGGGGCGCTATTCGCGGACTATGCGGAGGTCGCAAGCAGGCTGGGCTCGCGGGGAGGAGGGGTTGAGGAGCGCGAGCGGCGGGGGAGGGGGAGGAACAGCGCGCGCACGCCGCCGCCCACGCCGCCCCGCCCCACACACCCGCAACCTATTTATTTCTAGTTACGTAAAATTTACGCGCAATACCCGATACTGCATTTAGCTTATGTTACGTTCTTGTATGCCAGTATATAAGGAGTAATGAAAATGTGGTCACATTACGGGCCGACTTCCACGCCACGCCCGAAAAAGACGGCGTTATTAACACTCTATGCCATATAGTCGAGAAAATACGATACGCACGGCTACATAACGAACAGTACATAAAGAAACCTACGCCCTCCCGAATAAAAAGCTTTTAAGAGTTTCGACACCGGTCAAATAAAAGGCAGACGGTTCAACATTAAACGCCAATCAGTGTATTTCACGCGAGGCCACTTCTGGCCCCAGGCAGGTGAGCCGTGAACTGAAAAAAGAAGTTCCCGCCGGTCGCCGGTCGCCGGTCGCCAGGGGGCCGCCGTCAAAATTTGGCAGACGAGTTTTTTCGACCGCAGCCGATGCTATCGATGTCACTTAAACGAATTGAATAAACGCGTCGGAGGGCGCCCGGTGTCTATCTGCGGGACTTTTTGTACTGCCACAGACTGTCCATCCTGATTTCATCGTTGTTCCGACATATTCCAAAACGCCTGTCTGTTATTCAGCGCTCCCCGCGTGTGCAGCTCTGCCCTTTCATATTGTATCAGTACGATCTCCCTAGCTACTCAAGTTGACTTTTATAGCCGGCAGTTTGTTGTTACGTTACGAGTACGTTCGGCACGTGAATTAAAGCAAAAGTTCGATAAACTGTGTCGTCACAATCAGCTGTTGGCGCCGCGAGCGCAACAGACAATGCGATTAAGATCTACGCAGGACAACTTTCGCCGGCGCGCCGAGCGGCAGTTAGTTGTTATGAAAGAGAGAAATTTGTAAATTGTTCGCGCCCGAGTTCGCGAACTCCGTCGAACCGGAGTTTGTTTTAAGAGTCCAACCTTGAAACAAGAAGAAAAGTAGTCCTGTAAAACAAAGTTTTGCGGCCGCCGTCGCCGGCGCAAGCGGTTCAAGGATTGTGCCCGAACTGTCTGTCTGTACAACTTTACCGATTAAAAGCTCAAAAGCTTCCAAAGTCATTTTAAAAGTTTATCTGCACGCGGCCGCGGTGCGCGGGGTGGCGGGGAAGCGTAGGCGCGGGGGTGCGTTATCATCCCACCGCAATACTTTAGTTAAAACCTAGTTTGACTTATTTACAAATCGGCGGTCGTCGGCCGCGGTGGGTCTCCTCCACGAATTAAACTGTCAAAGTTGTGAAGATGCGTCGTCGCGGGCGCGCCGTGGCGTTGTCGGCGGGGCCTACCGCGCGGCCTCGCCGACGACATGTGTTCGCACCGCCGAATAGTTGCCAACGTACACACTAAGTTCCTAGACCCTTCGCTACTTTGTTTTACAGCTGTTCCACTTAGCGAACTATGCCTCGAGTTGGGCGCGAGTTCTTGCATGTGTATTGGCGGCACACACCCGCATCCGAATAGTTTCATAAACATAACCCAACTTAGTTTTGGACGACTTTTCAAAGTCAATGCATACTAACTTTCGATGTCTGGGATTGCGATATTACGATTGGATCAGTTTGCGGTGACTTTAATGCATTCGTTTGTTTGAAACTTTGTTTTATGGATCAAACTTCGCAACAAGGTTAAATACGTGAATTTGTTTATTATTTTTGCGAAATTAAGAATTAACAGAGTTGACATAACTTGAGGATTATGTTGAATAAGTATAGTATTTTGTCACTTTGGATACGTCGCATTTGGTTAACAAAATTCCACATGTGTGAAGACGGCAAGACATAACATTGTACATTTTATTTATTTATTATGGCACTCCAACGACAAAGTCACAAAAACATTCGTACATACAGGATTTCTTAAATAATACTATAGTGACTTTGTCACTTAAAGGTTTTCCCATCATTATCTTATTAAGTTCAGTAATTACGTATAAATTCATAGCTAGGATAGGCTATCTATTGCTACACCAACAGGTGTAGGAGATTGTAACGCGTTTACAAGTTGTTGAAGTCGATAAAGAGGTATTAGATATTGTTACCAGATTTTTATGCAATAATACGCTCGCCCCCTATTACATGGGACTTGAACTTAACTGGCGAAATGCGGGTGTTTCTATAAGTGCAGCTCTGTCTAACCCTTCGGAAAATACAGCCGTGAAGATGATGAGTGTTATTTGTAATGATGTATTTGTAAGGAAGCTGTGAAATTGAGTGATACTGGATGTTAATGTTCTAGGCTTATAACGCCCTGTATCTCCTTGGTACTCCCTCAAGGAATAATAAACGTTAGTAATAGTATGATTATATATGCATGTGAGAGGTGCGGGTTGATGAATCGACATTATATTCAATTTTATTTTAGTATCTTAATTAGGTACATCTTTTGAAGTAGTAAAAATATACTTTTTTATTTGTGGATCGTTAGGTACCTAGAAAATGTAGTGTTCTGTATATATTATCTCAAGTTGTTTTACCATCTTTACCAATTGCTTTTCCTGGGGTGGTGGTTCTAATTGACGGCACGGTTGGCTGAGCGATTGACTGCAGCGCCGCGTACCGTGGGTTCGATTCCAGCACGGAAGACATATTTGTATGGCCTACAGGTAGTTATTCCGGGTCTGGCTGTTCGTGTATGTGATGTAAATGTTTGTGAAGATACTCACGACACAAGAGAAATACCTAGTGTGTGGTAATGTTTTTTATTTTAAAGAAGAACAATAAAATTAGCCATTGTCAACACGTTGTATTTGCCTAATTAATAGTTTACCTGTTTGAAAGCGCTGATGCTGGTACTGACGAAGATACCACTTAAGATAGGATACAAAGGTGCACAGAACCTATCATATTTACTTTTTTCGCGTTGTTAATGAGGTTTGAGATACAGGAATCGAAGGAGATGAGTATTTTATTTTAAAGTCACGTGAGTGTGATAACTTTCGCGTTAACTTTAAGTTAAAGGAACTTTTGTTTGTTTGGTTAGGTTTTGTTATTGGTTGTTTAGTTTTTTAGCCGTGGACTACTATAGGTTGAGTTCATTGTCCAGTTCAATATTGAATTGGTGTGTCATTGAGAGAAGTGTTGTAACATTTATAGATTTTTAACGATTTTAAAACGTAGAAAAAGATACTGGTATCTTTTGTTCGCGTTTACGAACATTTAAACTCACATACACAAACAGTCAGACCCGGAACAACTACCTCAAGGCGATAAAAATTGTTCCGAGCGGGAATCGAACCCACAACACGCGGCGCAGCAGTGAATCGCCCAACCACTGCGCCAACCGTAATATGATTTATAATAGTTTATACTACACATACAGCTGTTTTAAGAAGCCTATTCACAGCTGACAACGTAATATTGACTCAGAAAGACACAGACAGGTTGATTCACCGTTATTTTCACCAAAGTTTTCACGAGGAGATTTTTACGGACTCGATCTGCAGGTAATATAGAAGTGAATTTGCAAGTAAGACTTAGCAGAATCGTGTAGATCTCTTCGTAGCAATCGTAGCACTCTGCATCTGCTATGCCCGTCTACGAAATACAGCGTAGCGGATGATAACATAAATATGGTTGAAAAACAATACGTATCGTGCATTGGCGGATGGTCCATATAACTCGATACCTACCGACTTCCCTTTGAAGGAAAAGGCAAATCTACAGCTATTGAAAAATAGTACATACTGTAGTGTCTAATAATGCCAAATAAAATAGGTAGTTACAACATTGAAACGACAAAAACTCATGAGATTACTAATAAGTATTTGTATCACTTTCCCTTCTTACGAAAATAACCCCTCACCACTGGTATCTTGCAATGAGTTGCGTCACCAGTCATAACATTCCTTTTAATGAACTCTCTCATAATTCCTCTCAACCTTATGCTCCATAGCGAAAAACAACACGGCACCTACATTCATAATCAGCGTAATTACCGAAATCTCTGTCGGAAAGTCACGATCAACAGTCAAGCGCGAGATAAAGCTGCCACAGCCCTCGGAGCGGTATCCTTACCACCACTTTCAAACGACCTACCGCTCCCTTCAAAGTCTTAGAAAATAAATATACGGGAGGTCTTTAAGTATGAGTAAAAGGAGGTCTGTTTATTCTGGTCGCGCAGTACGTGTTATCTTCGTTCGCCAATAAGTCACGCAATAATTACCGCCTGCAGATCACGCTCCCCGCAATGCGCACATATTTATGGACCCGTCCATAAGTACACGTAATGACGTAAATAAATGCGGTGCGCGACAATTGTGCGGTTTATGGGCGTATACGCCGCGGGCACGCGCCGTGCTGACTTTATTGTTACAATGTTGCGGTTCGACTGATTCGGAATTGTACTTTACTTATTGTCCCGTATATTACTTTACATAAAATAATAGTGGCTGGTTATTACCCCACTGTAGGTCAAAGGCTTTTCTCATGCAGATAAGGTGCGAGCATTAATCACCTCGTTTGCTCAAGACGGTTTGAAAATTTTAAAAACGACAGTTAAAATAATACAAGCGTTATTTGTCCCTTAATATGTAATATTTAGTTTCTTTAAAGTCCCAAGCATAAATTTTTCTCTCCTCGCTTAACTTATTGGTCTGATCAACTTGACAATATTATTTGGCATGAAAGCTTTTGAGAATCAGTGCTAATCAAAATAATTTTATACAAATACCAACCTGTTTATAATACTTACGTTTTTGATGTGGACGGTCTGAATAACTTGTGTGTTATCTGTACTTCGAATTCGCTCTGAAACAAAAACAAAAAGCAAACGTTATATTACTGTTTAAAATGATATTTTAGGAGGATTAAGAACCCTGCACGCATTCGCTATAAAGTGCAAGTTGAAACGATGAACAAAATATTACATCACCCCTATAATTCCAGAAAGGTTAGGTTGGAGCGTACCTAGAGAACACCAATTTTCGCCAGTTAGGTTTAAGTCCTATGTTATCTTTCCTTTATTTGGGTCGAGCCTATTGACATCAACCAGTCACGAATCCAGATTGCCAGAAGATACTGTGAAATTCTACATGGAAAAACCTTATAACACTTTGTCCGACCCGGAAATTCAATCCACGACCTAATACTCAGCAGTAGCAACTTGCAACGACTAGACCAACGAAGTCAAACGAGGAACGAAATAATAGTCAAATAGTTTTTCTCAAATTAAATGTGTCTTAAGACCATCTCAGACACTAATCTGCATGGTCCTCACTAGATAAGTCTGGAGTTTAAAAGAGACTGCGATCTTTGAGTTTGTTTCCGTGTTCTTCTCAGAGTTGAAAGACAGGGAAACACCGACCTCACTAGTTTAAAAACATAATATTAGGCCTGTATATCCCGAAGGCTTGGGCAGAGGTACACACCTACATTTTGCCAGTTATATCAAAATATAGGATTTTGATATAACCGGCAAGAGGGGGCGAGCCTATTGCCATCAACCGGGCACAAATCCAGACTCCGGGTCGCAAAAGAGAAAATTCCTGTTGGAACAACTCAATAATACTTTGCACGACCTGGGAATCAAACCCAGGACTTCACGCTTAGCAGTCACATTTGGAACGACTTGACCAACGAGGCAGTCCGAGATAATCGTGTGTTTGTAAAAACCAATTTACAGAAATAAATATCATTTATCATGTTCCAAAGTTGATTACCCCTCTTACGTCATAGTAGAGACAAGTTCCGATAGTCAATGACTACCCACAAAATAGTACGCTATTAAAAACCAATTAATTTCAAATCTACCCATTAACAAAACACAAAATCATATGTTTACATCTACTAACTATTTCATACGACATGGAAGGGTAGAATTGGTAAATAATCCCTGTTTTAGTATCAGATTCGTATGAAAACGACGGTATTACGTGTGGTCGACGCGACGCGTCAAAATGTGACTTTAATTGATGTTATGTTGTTACACAAAGACTTGTACCGACAACATTAGTACGATTTTGTAATAATACAAGTAATTCAATATTTGTTGAATAATTTCCATACCACGAAGCATGAAGAAACAAACAAAACCAAATGTTTTTGTATCAGAGTGCGGATTTGTGACCAGTTGATGGCAATACGCTCACCCTCTATTAACTGAGACTTGAAACATAACTGGAACAATTTGGGTGTATTATAGGTACGTGTCTGCCTAGCCCTTTGGGGATTACAGGCGTGATGTTATGTTTCATGTGTAAATTTTATTAGGTTCGTTTTTCTAGGTTACTACAGAGTAACGTTCTGTAATCTAGAGACCCCTATTCTAGAACGATGCTCAGCCTCAAATCTTGAATTGTAATCAGATCTTAAGTTTAGATAAGTAACAAATTTGTTAGCTTAGAATCAAGATTCATGCCTGAGCGTCATCCTAGAATATGATTCTAGGTCTCCATACAACAGTACGGTCAAAATCCAACACCGAATAATATATATTAAAACATGATTAGACATTTCATTTTACGTATGACCGATTGCTGTCGGATCCCTGCTGCAAAATAACAATTGATTTATATAACGTCAGCACCTTCTTTTGTTTTGAACAAGTTTCATTAGTCAATCAGCTGATAAGGCTAAGTTCGCACCGCCTCATATTTTTTTCGTGAGTTCAGTTATTTTTAATTGGGGTGGAGACGAATCGAACAAATCAACGGTTTTTGAATTATAAATAGTGTAATTAACCAATTTTTTTTTAACGGTAAGTTAAATCTTTTAACCTATCTTTCACACGTTAATCTATATTAATTATAGATATCAATAAACATATCAGCATAGACTAATAAGCGTAAAGAAACCGAATTCAAAAAAATATTTAAGTGAGAATAATTCGAAACATCCTGCTTACAATTAATTCGCCGCACACGCGGCCCGTCGTTCATTAATGCAACATTACGGTACTTCCACATTGAAAGACAAGTGTGCATGCACAAACCGTTTTAAATACGAATCATTTTAATAAAAAAAATATTTGTTTTTGAATGGTATTTTTTTTTGCATGTTTGCGACGCTATACTTTTGCGGTTTAACGGGAACGCCTCTCATTAATAAGCATACTGTATATAGAAGATTTTAAACCTTTCTTTTTTCTGCCCTGCTGTCCATACCCCGTGGTCCACGGCCCATATGCCCCACAAACGAGCCGGGAGAGGGTCGTAAATTTGATTTTAATATTGAACACGTAATACCCTGTTTGCTTGGGTCCGTAATTGATACGGCCCTCTTAGCACGCGTCTAATACCTGTCATTATTTTCAAATTCGTCGGCTTTGCCTTTTAAACGGTGGATTATTTAAATGTTCCGTCCGCTACAGAATTTAATTTAGGTTTACTTTGTTTTACATAAATTACTTTTGACAAAACGTACATGACGTTTTGTTACAGATTTTGAGTCCTAAGACGTGCTTGGATGTAGAGAAGTCCTTAAAATAATAACTTTAATAATACTTCGAACACTGTCATTTTTCAATCACAGGAAAATTCGAGAACACTTTTCAAACACACTTACTCGTAACGGTCTGCCTAGCCTTTTCCCAACTATGTTGGGGTCAGCTTCCAGTCTAACCAGATGCAGCTGAATACCAGTATTTTACATGGAGTGACTGCCTATCTGACCTCCACAACCCAGTTACTGGGCAACACAATCCCCCTTGGTAAGACTGGTTCACAGACTTTCGGGCTTCTGACTACCCGTAACGATTGTCAAAGATCTACAAATGACATCCGGGACCAACGAATTAACATGCTTTCCGAGGCACGGAGGACTCTCGATATGTTACGAACGGTCACCCATCCACAGACTGACCTCGGCAAGCGAAGCTTAACCTTCGATCAACCAGTGCTGCTGTTTTTATTTAGCCACGAGCTCCTATCAAACACACTTTACAGTAATTTTGCTTTATCTAACTTCTGTGCGTTGTGTTTCAGTTTTTTGGCCTAGGATGTGGTGCTTGGATACTATGATTACACAATCACAAAGCATGATTTTCAACACTATCATTAAAACCTTTATGTAAGTTTGTTTTTGTCTGTTACAATATGCTCGTCCTCTATGACAAATAAACATTTTTTCTTTATTTTCTATCTTTAAACACACTTTACACATTTTTTTTCTTATACAAAATCCTCTCATCATAAGTTAACAGCAATTCATATCCGCACCAACACTTCAGGTAGGTAGCTAGTCTCCCCTACCGCACAGATTATGGCGGTGCCATCAAATATGCATAAAAGCCGTAAAATGCCACACTTAACCGCTGGCTCCCCGCTCCGCGGCGTTGTCACCTGCAGTACCGCCGAGCTCCACAAACCGCGTCTCAGTCTCCAGACAGATGCTCAGACACAGTGGTAATTAAAAATTTCCCACCTCCTCATAAATTTGCATGGAAGACGTGAGCAAATATGAAAGTAAGGGTTTCGTTATGAGTGATTTGTGTTGTCGTCAGAAGTACTTTTAGTAATCAAACCTTTTACGAAACAGGGTGCCTACTAGTTAATATTTTTTTTTAAATATGTGTGACAGGTTTGAGATTACAGACTGCAATAGGATAGGGATTGTGAGTAATTGATCGGAAAGAAGGTTCCTAAGGGAACAGGGTGGAAGGGAGAACGGCGAAATTCTAAAGCCAACGAAATTTTTTAAGACAGGGTAGTCCACGATCCGATCCGGGTCGGATCCGTATCTGGCTGTTTGTGTATATGAGTATGAGTATTTGTAAATTCACCCACGATACAGACATTCCTGGAGCAGCGTTTTTAAAAAAGGAAGGAGAAAGAAAGAGAGATCATGTACTGAACTCATGGTATCAAATTGTGTGTCGACGTCTCTTCCAGATTGTCAACACAAAAGTCACATCATCTTACTTCATCTGCACATTTCACCCAAACAAAACTTAATTGGCTCATCAATATACATACACACGACAGTCAGTAAACAGCACGCGACGTTTCATAACTTAATTATTTCCTTTCTATCAGAGTCTCCCGAAACATTCATACATAAGTCGTGTGTTAGCGAGCACAAATCGACAATCCCATTATAACAATCACCTTCCCGTTCATTACTCGCAGCTAAGATAGTAAATTTAAATTAACAGCCCCTTGTTAGTAGAACTATGTACATCTGCACTGAAATGAATGTTCATTTGGTAAGCGGAAATCGGAGTGTCGCGTGAACTGGTGGGCTTGTGACACAGTATCGCGTGAGCAGCATTTTAGCGCAGTTCTGTTGTTGTCTGGATTTAAACGTAATGGATATACGATGCTAAAGTAAACTATTTTAATGGAGCAGATTTGAGCAAATATTTATTTGATTTTTCAACTACATATGAAATTAGAATGTTTGTAAGTTTTGGGTACATGTCAAATTTCTTTGATAGTTTTACAACTATAACAAAAGAATACGATTCGAGTTCAATTGCGAAAATTGTATTGACAGTTTGGGATAGCTTGATTTGCTGGCGTCTGTACCTAAAAAAATACAATTTATCAACACAAAATCAAGAACAACTTAATACGTCAGTTGTATTCGTCACCATCGTCATCTGCCTGCGTTTTCCTTCATGTTGTGGTCAGATTCTAGAGATGGAAATAGTTTCGTTTGATTTTAATAATTAGTTGTAAAGACAACCTACCTTTTATTTTCCCATATAGAAAAAAAAAACCGCACATTTCCACGAAAATTTAAATTTCTATATCTCGTTAATTTAATTTCAAAACATCTTCAACATGATTACTCTCATCTATTTACTTATAACTACATTAACGAATCCAGCGTACAGTCAGAGCAGCCAATTTAGCCGGCGTCTCCGCCGTCTTTATCGTATCTTTAATGAACACTCATAAGCGCGGCGTACTTAACGTATTGTGTCGGTGAGACGTTAGTGCTGCCGACTGTACCTAGCCTTGCGACACACTCAATGGGCTGAGGGTGGTTTGCAGGATTTGCGTTTAGTTTAAAAGGATTTTTGGTGGCTCGTTGTAGTTGTTGGTAAGAAACTGATATATTTTATGTTTTGTTTTGAAAAAGGAATGTGACTAGCAACTTGGCTTTTGGCCCCAAAAAGAATGTCTTTGAATGTATTATAAACTCATTTGTAGTACCGTTTTTGGTTTCATTTTTTGACTTTATTGAAGAACTAAAGTTTACTAATTTTATAACCTTAAGAGCTTATACAAAGACGGTATATGTTTAAATCACGGAGGAATCCGTGATTTAAACATATACCGTCTACCAACTCTTGATATGTGTACATGTAACTGAAGACAGAAAACGCGTTAAGCTGTTGGTCCCGGCTGTCATTTGCAGATCTTTGATAGTCATTACAGGTAATCAGAAGCCCGAAGGTCTGACAATCAGTCTTAGAAAGGGGTATCGTGATGGATGGTGGAGGTCAGATGGGCAGTCGCTACGATTAAAAATACTGGTATTCAGCTGCTATCGGTTGGACTGGAAGTCGACGCCAACATAGTTGGGAAAAGGCTAGGCAGATGATGAAGATGATGATGCGACTGAAGACGTCTTATTTCTGAAATAAGATCATAGAAAGCCATGAAAGCTTTTTATCTCAATGGAATCAAAAGTAAAAGAAATTTAATTTGGTCGTGTATAGTTGTCAACATTTTACATTTTAACTGTTGTTTCATGTTTAAGTATCTTCACAAAATTCTTGACAAAATGTACTTGTTTTTTTTCTTATTTCATGAAAAATCCAATCTACGATCATCAAGTTTTGCTTAAAGCCGGTTTTACACTTAGGCGACATAGTTTAATGACACGTATTTCATATAACTACTCCTCGAAAAAAACTAATAAAAACAAAAGACGGTGTATGTCACAGTACCACATCCCCACAATGAAACAATGTAGGTTCGCACAGGAAATGCTAATACGGGCCGTTCCATACAAATTGATACTCGATCGTCGCTCATATAAAACACTCCGCGAGCAAGATCGCCCCATGAATAATAAAGAATTGCCGAACGCCGACGAAGAGACGCGACACTGAGGTCGGGTTGTGAATGACGAATCTTGGCTTTATTTTCCAGCCAAGTACCTACATAATGTTGAGTCCCTCGTCAAGGAAACTGAAGAGACTATCTAGTGAAATTTTAAGCTACAATAATTGTTAATATACAGCTTTTTATTCTCAATTAGCTACTTTTAAATTTATCACCAAATATAGTCTAAAAAACGCAACCACTTCATATGAGTTTGTTTAAAGGTTACACAAATTTAACATATTAAGTACACTAACATAAATAATCTATTAAATTTGTGTTAATTTTAAAAATATTGGGCCATAGATTTGATCTCAGGTACGCAGGTAGTTTTATAGCCAAATCAAACAAAAATGAACTGGTTTAAAATTCGTCGTTGAGAAGCGGCACCTGCATCAAAACCGCCCTTATTCTCGTCACGTCCACTATAAAACATAATTCAGATTTTCATACAGAGCCATACAGAGAGCTCTTGTGTTGCCATTCTGTTAAACCTCCCCTTGTCCCATAAAAATACCCCGAACGGCTGTAAAACACTGTGTTGACTTAACTGCTTTTTACTTGTTCTATGGTAATTTTATAACATTATTGTATTATATTTGGTAACATTATCCACTGTAGCTCGATAACGCCTTTAAATATTTTACGAAAAAGATTTCTTCATTCAAATTTCATCTTACTTTGTGTATAGGACTAAGCAATACTTTTACTATTAATCACAAAACTGCAAGAACCAATTCTCCAGGCAAGACCTCTTTGGAAGCTACGTCTAAGAAATATCATCTTCACATTTCTCGTAGGCTCATAATAATTCCCTCATCTGAATAATTTAACTCATTACCCTTTCAGCAATAATTGCACGTCATAAGGCAGTGTGTTATTAGGTGTGATTGTGTTCGAAATCGTCGAGTGAATGAATCAGTGGGTATTAAATCACTAGTGTAATCCGCGCTTACATGATCGACAGTTAACGTGGGCGTTCGCTGTGCGTAGCACGGAGCTACGAAGGTGCTACGAAGGTGCTACGCTTGTAGCTGGATTTTTATAGTGTGTTGATTTTACTAGGTTGTTTTTATGCAATCTCACACTCCCTGGTCTTTTCTCAAAAAGTCCAGGCACCTTTTGAAGGTTTCCCCCCGATAAAAAAAGGTTGTATTTATTCAAGGTGATTTCGAATTTCTAATATTATTTCACTTTCTTAATCTAAGTGATGGTTTTTTATATCTACTAATTTCATATTAACTCTGAGAGAATTTCAAACTATTTTCTTTTACTCTGGAGGACATGGGTTAACAACTCCAAAAATAACCAACTATGTTGGGGTCGGGTTCCAGACTATCTGGATGCAGCTGAATACAATTTTGCATGGAGTGACTACCCTATTTGATCTCCTCAACCTGGTCAGATTTTCAGGTTTCCCCCCGTAACAAATACCTTATCTCTTTATCTATCTAGTCCATCCAAAAGTTATCAATAAGCTTTGAGAGATAAGGCCATCTATTGTAACAGTCTTTAATTGTGAAATTTCATGTTGTAAAATAAAGAGTATATTCTATTCTATTTTAATAGGTTATATTAATACCGCATCCAATTTCAAAACTACGAGTACCTTCTCACCTCCGTCACTGCGTAGTGTGTAAATGGTTGGCGTGTAGTGTTTACCTGTGGAATCCGCACAGACAATTAGCTCTTTATGCGATTAAACGCTCCTCGTGAACGCACGTGTCGACGTCACAGCGACGTAACGCCTGTTACACGTCACTGCGGCGTGATTTACTGAATACGGATGCTTGAATTAACTGTTCGTATTTGAGTTTTCGTTTAATAGTTTATTATGTATGTATGAGTGAAGCGAATGTCACGTAGATTGTAACTCAATTATGATTTAGACCTGATGCTTCATTGCAAGTTTTGCAAATGTAAGTTTGTAATATGGGGTCATGTTAGGGTTTAAAACCTCTGAATTGCATTGTACGTTTCTTCGCGAGAGTCATTTTGTTCTACAAACCTTGTAAAAACCTGGATAACTTTCACAAGACAGAAGACAATAATTTTATTTAGATTAGCAGCTAAAACTACCTAAAGATGCATAGGAAAATTGTAACAACAGATCATAAGGTAACATAACAATTTTTTTACTAAAAAATAAAAATCTTAACTCTTGTTCACTTCCACGTAATTTCTCAGCTAGAACTGTTTAGAGAAACAATTATGTGCGTACCGAACTTATTATCAACTTCCATTGATATCTATAAGATACCAATAACTGTATCCAGGTGCCTTACTCTTCAAAATTACTTTAATTCCGATTTAAAGCCAATACGATTCCAATGTTAACATTGCAGTCACGTGATTATACTATTTGGTGAAATACACAGCTGTCAAAATGAACTCGAACTCAAAACAAAAGTACGAAACACCAAATTCCAATGTCAATCGATGGGAATTAAAATCAAGAGTAAGAGCGCTGATGTAAATATACAATTTTCCTGTTCAAAACGAAGCACTATCTTTAGACGAGTAATTAATAACATTCAGAACAATAGCCCTCATTTTCCACAAGACACGTTACTAGCCACAATGCGTCTATCAGACGTGTAGGGGCGTCGAATGTGCATTCAGCACTGAGGCAGGTGTCGTGAGCGAAGAAGGAAGCACCACAAAGGGCCCGTCACGGGACGCTGAGGTGTCTCGGTAGACCATAGACTAAGTTGGAGATCGGAAGATTTGATATTATGGAGAAAGCTTGCAAGTAGCTTTTATTTTTTTTGCTGTGCTACCTAAGAATTTTAACGTAAAACTATTTTAACAACGTTGTGTTTGGCGTAAAGGCAGGCCCCATTGTTAGACATAAATTTTAACAAGAAGTTTATAAGTCACTTAGCGTAGGTTAATTCGTATAAGTTTCATCATTTACGACAAAAGATTGCTGTCGTTACTTCTCTTTACATGGCTCAATAATAAAGCTCCAAAGATATTCACTGACTTATATGTGTTTTCTCAAAATTTATTAACTTTATCTTCATTACTGACCTATCTGCAAATGAATTGTTCTATGAATACTTCAGTCTGCTAATGTACACCAAGAAGGCTGATTCTACAGAGAGTGCATCGGCCTTCAGCACGAAGGAGCATAAAGATATTGAGCGTGCATTGTTGAGCGCGCCATTGTGTGCGGCGCGAATCGTCCGCGATAACACACCGACCGCCACCGGCCGCTTTGTCTGCCTAATTGTTATATTCCGAACAAAGAGACAGCAGAAACAAACGACGCCAGCGCTTGTTAGCTCCCAGGCTAAACGCTCCGTGTAATAACATGTCCTCAAACAATCGCACGACATTTTCAATACGTTAGGAAATTGGCTATACGCGATCGCAATGCGAGCTTCGAATGCTTTTGTTGTTCAGTTCTGCAATGTTGACTGCACTACGGACTACGAATAAGTTTAAACGGTGAAATCTAATCGTTCTGGCATGACTGACGTCAGTAAAAAGTGTAAAGAAAAAATGCGAATTCCATAGAGTAAATGAATCGGCGGGAATTCGCCGCGCCAATAGCGCTAATGATGTTCATTTTCAAATTTCGAACGGTTCGACGTTTATTCGTTTTAAAACCGCGCGGTGGCATGCTTCCCCCGCTCCATGGCATCAATCATTTTTAGAGGGTTTCGCTTATCCAAGTTTTCTTCCTGCCTCCGTCCTCTGCTTCCAACTTTTACATCGAATGATCTCCACTGAACCAACAGAGCGTTCGCCGTAACCGCGTTTTGTATTATTTTTTGTGAATAAATAATATTATTTCTCGAGGGAAAGGGGGATTGGATTTCGTTAAATATGGTTTAGTAATTGAATTGAAATCTCTCAATGTCGACGTTCAATTAAGCTTTAGATTTCGTTCTTGATGAAGGCATTTTCTCTGTTTCTAGAAATTTAATAAATTAATTTTCTAATAAGCCATTGTTCTTGATTCTTACCCTACGCATTAACTGGTAATTCAATTTATCAAAAGTGCTTTCAACTTTAAGAGAAAAATGTTTTTGATATATGTCAAGTCAAGTTTACCAGTTGTATGGTTTTGTGGTGTTACAAAACTTTGATTTAATAGAAGTTTCATTTAAATTATTTTTTTGACACACTTGCAATACAAAAGCCATTACCCGGATTACCTTCATAAACCAATTATAAACTTTAAACACATTAATTACACTATCCATTACGGTGTCTGTCAAAAGTGATTAATGCTAATGTCGGACGCAAGATTTTTAACTAAGTTAAGATTAAAATAGCTTAGGGTATTATTTGTGAGCGCTCCGAGCGACGGATCGCTCATCTCTCCCTTGCAAATTATAATGACACATCCGCCGGGAGGTTTTAAGCCAATTCAACTTTGAGGATTCCTGATACCGTGGGCAATGGTTTTTCCTTAAGAAATACTGGCAGAATTTAAGGTAAAATATAAATCTCGGCTTAACTCGATTTCTGATATACCTACTTATTGTGTTAGCTTTCAAAGTGAGTATTTTGTTGAGATACAAACCTTATGTTGTGAATTGTACAGAAAAAGTTAGTAAAAAAATAACAACAAATATTTCCGTGGAACTATTTCTACTCAAAAATTATAATACATTGACACGAGTGGATGGCGGGAGTGCTCAGAATGAGCCGTAATTTTATTTGTTTTTCTAAAGCGATGCCTATAATAAGTTCCGAAGCTGCATTTCCAATACAAACATCGATTCAAGAGGGTTCCCGACAGGAAACAATTTGCGGTAAAAATCCGCACTGATAGACGCGATATGAGCAACGGGAGATTTTTTTACTTATTTTTGCCGCACGGGGGAGATCGCGGGCGGCTGATCTTTGTTTTATGAGAACGATTAAGAAAAGCATATTTGAAGTGTGTACTTGGCTTTATTTGCGCTCCGAGAGGGAAGGCACGCTTCATTGATCTGTAATCGTTTTTCGCATTTTATTGCTGTAGTACCTCGGGACTCGAGGGTCGTGAGTGTACGTTGTACATTGCATTATGTAGGAATTAGTCGTTGTTCGCGTAAAATTAAAATTAGAATCTTGTTCGCGACATAATTCAGTTGGGTTCGCGTCGGGATCCTGTTATTTTCGCACTTAATTTTGCGGCGTTAAGCGTTGTATTGTGGCGCAAGGCGTCTGCTCGCGGTGATTAGAATGCTAAGTACGCACCCTGAAAGGGTTCCCTTAATTGTGCGGTGTTCCTTGTGGACCGCACCGCCAAACAGCGGCCGCGTATACAAAACGATGAGGTTTGACTGCTCTCAACAAGAAATGAGGTTGAATGTAGTGTATGGTACCTATTGAATAGTATGTCGGAATATGAAGTCAGTGAGACGTACAGTAATGTTTTGAGTTTTCAAGAGAAAGCTGATGAGCTTTGCCTCAATTTTTAGAAGTATTCAATTTATGGTATGATAAAAAAAGTTTGTCATCCAGTTTTACCAAGGGATATTGTGTTACCCACTAACTAGGTTGTGAAGGTGAAATAGGTATTCCCTCCTTATAAAGCACTAGCATTCAGCTGCATCCAGTAAGACTGGAACCTAAACCCAGCATAGTTGGGAACAGGTTAGGTAGATGATGATGGTAAGATCAAAAAATATTCTCTATTTAATCGTCAAACTTGTTTGGCAAAATTTTATCTACATACGTAATATTAAATATAAAAACAAGTTGAAACTGAACTTCTGAATTACATTTTACGATCTTGACTCACGTTCTCTGCAAGGCAATCACGACGGAGACGTTTTAATAGTCAAAAAATTAATTGCAAGTGGCGTCGTCGTGATTTACATGACTCAAATGTGGTCGTTAGTGCGAATTGAACGAAAGGGTGGGCTTTGAGTTACCCCAATATAATTAAACTTTACTCTCAGCTACATTTTAAAAAGCAGAAAATAGCGAAGAGAAAACGCTTTTCGTAAAATAAAACACTTTAGTAAATTGTGAAATGATGTATTTGATGTTTTGTGTTCGCTTGTTGCTGTCAAAAATTACGCATTTCAAATATGTATGAACAATTTCGTAAATTAATGCGCGGCGGTTCTTTTGTTTTGGTACGGGAGCATAACGCAAAATAAAGGCGTATTAATTATTCAGCGCCACACTCGACGCAATCAGAATAAGTGCTGATGTTTCTGTCACCCGCTGCGGCTGCGGCGCGGCGCGGTGCGGTGCGGCGGCGGTCGCGCTGTGCATGATTAGAATTCTTAAGCTGTGCCGAAGGCTCTTGATTAGAGGAAATTAAAATCATTATACTCGGGCGCGCACCGCACCCGCGCCACAATGCCGCCGCTCTACCCGGCTGACGTAAAAATAAGCGGGAAACGCACATAAAGAAGGAGGCTCGCCGGAAACGGAAGCGGCACCATCTTGGAGCCGCCGGGCGGGAAAACAATGGATTCGTTAATTAACATTTTCTTACGCCTCGCGGCTGTCGAACGAACGGTTTATCGGACAAAATATTTATGACGTAGACGCAATGAAAATTCCACCATGAAATCGCACAATTGAAATTTTGCCCATAGGAGGTAGGGGTTAAGAAATTACTGGAGACTTTCCCTTAATCTTGTTTGAGGTGACTTTTATGATATTATATGAAACTTTTATTAATTAAGTTTTCTTATGACTTAGGTACTACTTACTTAGATATTAGCTTATAACAAACTGCTCTGGTAAATCTATTTTACTAAAAGATCCTTCATTTATAAGCATCGTGTAACATTCACCTAAAATAAATCACCTCTCCAAAAACAGAGCCCCACTTATCACCACTACAAACAATGACATAGATAAACGAATGAGTTGAACCGAATACTCATGTCGAGCAAATAACTCAATGTGCGTACAAAACGTATCAGTGGTAGCTGTAATAGAGACGTAGTGCCGCCTGAGGCGTGCCGCGTGAAAAACGGTCGCCATCAATAACGCGCTATCGGTCAGAACAGACGTGTGCCTTTGACTATCGGTCTCTGATTGATTGTTTATTCTGTGGTCATTTTTGCGTTCTGTTTTAAGCCTGTTCATTATTCGAATATTATTTACTTAACTTTCAAAATTCGAATATGTTTTCAATTCCCATAAAACAAAACACGTTCTTAAAAATGATTTTATTTGAATTTAATTCAAATTCATAGGAGTAATATTTTTTATCATATTTTACTTTTTATTTACTCCCTGTGACACAGTTCTAGGAAAATATGCATAATCCTCTCCCACAAGCATTGTTTAACAGCAGGTTACATAAAAGGGAAATGCAAGCCTATCAAAATATCTGAAATGTTTGATCAATATGGGTTATCCACCTTACACCAACAATACACACACGAAATCACGCACCACCAATCACCGCTAATAGCCCATCGGACATTCATTTGATAAACATTGACCTCCTGACAGAGTGGAATCATTTATCAAAGTGAGTGGTGCACAAAAGGCAATGCACTGCCCCGACAAATAGTGACGTGAAATATGAATATTGACTGCGTTTTGCGGATATATCCGATATCTAATAAATGAGCCAGGAACGTAAACTGAGTCACTATTTTGCAATTGATGATTTTTTTTATGTTCGACGTCTATTATGATGTTTTCAGTTGGTTTTCATTCATTTATTTATTTAATACTGCAAGCACACAAATTTACAGAGGCGGTCTTAATGCCATTGGTATTTTAGTTCTTTGAATTTTAATTTCTCCTCAGACTCACAAACCCACGAAACAAATAATGCCTGTGACCAGTAAACCTACTGCTAAGCGTATTCAGGGAGTTTCTACTTCTGTAATTGTTTATTTTACTTGAAGAGGTTGTAAAAGAGATACTTTCTTAGCTATTATGAAGATGACGATTACATGCTCTCCCTAGCTATTCATTTTAAAATTACTCATTAATTGATATCAAATCCAATGACATGCGCATTACAGTTGTAAGTCTTTAATTGTTTTCAGTAATATAATAGCCAGCGAGTGGCTTTAGTCGGCAATAACAATGTAGTAAACCACTCTTAGTGGTGGATTACCGCCATTAACCGCTGTGGCTGTAAAACGAGTGATCGATGCGCGCCCCGATGTTTATTGTCTATTACATGGACGGCGGGGGATACTAGGGCTAGTGATGTGGCTTACAGGATACTGGTTTACGGAGGATTAATTTGAGTTACGGTTTTTTATAGGTTCAATTTTAGTTTACGTTTTTGTCAGTTGTCATGTTTACATTAACTTTCTGATTATTTAAGTAATATATGACTGTATGTAGAATAATAAGAAGATACTTAAATATACTCACGAGAATACTACCGACAAACAGCCCTGTAGTTTGGCAGATGATACTCGTATATGATAACTTATGTGTATACTTTTTGAATGAATAAAAACAAAATGTGTTACATTAATTCGTTCAATTTAGTTTTTCGATTGAAGGTAATTAAAAACTTTTCAGATTAAAATTAGGGTTGTCAAAATGCAACGCATCAAAATACGCCACAAGTGGGCCACAACGGCAGCCGCAATCGCAATTGTCTCAATTATTAATTGTAATTTTTGACAGGCACCTGTCAATTTCGCAGCATTCAACCCTTCCTTAATCCCCCACAAGACGCGAGGTGCTGGGACGTCTCCTTAGCCGCTCCCCCGGAATAAATTAGCTTTCTCCCAGCCACATCGGGATATAAAATTTTGAATATGAATGGAAAATTTTGCATTTGTAATAAACCGCTTTTCCCTGTAAAGCTGCAGATGTGTACTCGAGTACTGGATAAAAATGGAATCTCGCCCAGTGTCGCTCCTCAGGTGGCCCGCCATAAATATTTATTAATTATTTTTTCAATAATCTCTCCTCTCTTGTATCCTCCGAGGATGGAGGGATATCTCCACCGTTAATTGCTTTTTGTTTCATTTGAATAAGTATTGTTTTTGACTGCTCGAGCGTGACGTCGAGTTTTATAAAATCTCGACGATGAATAATTTTGTTGAAACAAAGTTAATTGAAGCCATTATTGATTGTTCTAAATTTCGTTGGAAATATTTAGTATCATTAATTTATATTTCAAGGAGAAACTTTTAGAATAAAATTAGTCATCGATGTGAAACTCATAGGTAGTTGATTAAACTATTACGTTACTACGATTCACGTCAGCTGAAATGTTTCAGTCGCATATGTGTGTTTACATTTCGTGCCCCTTTCGTGTTAACTTTAAAAAGTTACATGTAATCATGTCGTCGAACCCCAAGTCTGCTTTAATAACGTCATGAAGCCGATTGAAAAAATCCATAAAACCGATGTCGACATCGCTTCGCCTAATTGATTTTATAATTCGATGGAAATTCAAAAAGAGAACATTTACATTCGAAGCACGGCGGCGACACGTAGCAGCAACCGATGCGCCGATTGCGGTTACCAAGTTATTCCGATTGCCGAGAAATACAAATCCTTAAGCGTTGGCTTAAAAGAACCAAGTCTTAAGGCATAAAATACAATTACACCAGTCATACTAAAAAGAAAATAATATTTTGGTATGCAAGTACGTTCAGCCGCTTCACTTTTATTTTCATACGCTTGTATAATTTTATTGAAACGACTCAATCTGAGTAAAGATTTTTATTTTAAGAAGAAACTTTGGAGTCTTTTGTAGACTAATGGAAACGTAAGTGCGGCGTAAAAGTTGATGTGTCTTTAAAGTGAATTAATTCAGGTATCGAGTATGAATCGATTCCGGGGACATGACTAGTGTTGTGTAACGTATGATTTCCCAACTACGGGGTATCGTTGAACGATTGTATCAATTTGTCGTCGGAACACGCGGTTGCCGCGCCGCACGTTAATTTTTTATTTGAACAAGATTGTTATCGTGGGCGAATAGTTAGATAATGAAGCCAATTTTTTGATAATACCCTACCTTGGGGTGGATTTCGAGTGGTTTATTCCGTAAGTGAGTAGAAAATTACACACGTAGACGTGTCATTTCGTTGACAATTTGAAAGTCGTTTGATTCCATTTATCTCATTTTCTTGTTAAAGTGAATTATTACTTTTGTGGTTTTTACTGAAGTTTCTTTTCTTGCAATTTTATAGACATGCTATGTTTTTTAAGTGCAGGCATTTATTTTTATGAGTTGATAATACCAACTAAGTAGTACCTACTTTCCCTTTTAACTACCTGTTAAAAAGTAATCCTTTAACTTTGCCACAACCTTCATTAATCGGCCTCAGCCTCTATATACTCAAAGTAATAAATTATAATTAATGTAATGCAAACTTTATACTATAATTTATGAAGGAGTAGTTGTCCAGTCATCGTCCATTTCGGCTGGTAGGATAGGTACCCGCAATTTGTCTCCCGGGCATTGTAATCCTTAAATTGATAATCGATGGGCGTCTACAATGGAACGTTAACGAGGAGCCAAGTTATCAATCTTGTCTGGCCAAGGTCACGTGTAGCAGACATGTCCCATTAATGTCATTCCTGTTATTTATTGTTGGGATGACTGACGTCTGTTTTATGCGATGTGCTTTTGTTTCAACTTTTGTAATACATAGTATTTAATTTAATTTAAATGATTGATTGAAACTCATCTTTCTAATTTTTTAGGGTTATAAACATACACAATAGAACAAATAAAAAAGAGTGCCCTATTTTTTTGTCAAACGCCTACAATGGTACCAATCAAAACTATCAATGTCAAACAATTCGATATTCAAAATTCGTCTCATATGTCACATGTACCAACAAATTGACAGATGTCAAAATTAAACGCTTCGTTCACTGTTTGTGTGAAACAAATGCGTTCGGTTGTTTTCGATAAACATCGTTACAAATTAACCCTGTGAGTGCGATACAGTTCGGACCGACCGTCCGTATCGCGACATCTACGCACCATAACGAAATTGATTAAACTGATTCCACTGAGCCGTGGGAAGGGTTACCTATACGGTTGTTTAAGCAATATTGTCGGGTTCGTTGAAAAAAGCACAGAACACAAAATCGACTGGATATTGATTTAGAATTTTGTGGGTTTTATCAAAGTTTATTTTTGTAATTGTGTATATTATTATGATATGTTTGGCGATGTGTGATAAAACTGCCTGAGCTTTTATTTGGAACTATCAAAACTAAAAATACGAGTGATTAAATAATCTGCTAACAAATCTTCGGTACATTTATCCACGTAATTTGAATTTACTCAACGTTTCTGTTTCTCATTACTTCACTTAATCGTGCAAATTTTGAATTCTGAAAGCCCTTCTTTACAATTAAAGCCTACTTAGCAAATGTTTGATCACTATCTAGGCACGCAGGCTAAATGAAAGTTGAAAACAATTTAAGCTTCAGCTGATACAAAAGGGTTACAATTCATTCACTCATGCATACCTACCTACCTTTATTTATATATTGGTAAAGTGATTAATTTCCTTCAACGATTAAGGGCTGATTTTTCAATAGTCAGATAACTTTTAACACAGTAATGAAAATGGCGGTTTGACATATTTTCTATGCAAAAGTTACCAAGCTGCCATTTTAATTATTTAGATAAAAGTTATCTAACGATTGAACAAAAACGGCCGATGCCATTATTAATTAATAATTAAGAATAAAACAGCAAATAAAGATCACTTTAGGGTTACAAATTCAAAATGGCCTTTTGTTACAAGGCAAGATGATAATGATATATTTTTCTCATTTAAAATCCATCCTGTTAATGCAGTACAAATAACATTATATGTACGTATCATATCGTATCGCTTTTATATAATAAATCATTTGTTTTCATATTTTCATCTATAACTCAAGCCATGAAAGGATTATTAAGAGTAATTCCAAGTAACATCGGCTTAATAAAGATGTGGAGTGGCTCGATATTAAAAAGCTCGTAAATCACAAGGAATGCTCAATGTCAACGTGGGGCAGAGTCGTTCACGTGATGTATTTATATTTTACGATGAATTATGTGAATTAATTACATAAATCTAATAATAGTAGGTACTGATAACATTCAGAGCTATGATTTGAATGGTTTTGGGGTAAAAATATAATAAACTTGTAACGTAAAATTTGAAATATTTTTTTTAGGACCAAAGCTACAAAGTAATTATTGAATTAATAAAAGTTAACTAATTAATTAAGTGGTATTTAGATGGTTTTTTTACCATTATTTTCTTACAGTATTTATGTATCATTTTATTTTTGTCCTATATGAAGATTTTAACTGATTGATTTATAATGGCATAAAAATAAACTGCTGTTGACGAAATAAAGCAGTGAATTTAAGGGCTCACGTTACAAAACGAACGGGGATCGTCACCGAGGATACAGCGGTAATGTACGGATCGCGTGAAATCGTACAATATCAACCACGATTGACTCGGCTCAAAGGAAATGAATAGATTTCATTTTAGTGTCATTTGTAGAGCTAATGGCGCCACCGGCTAATGTCGTGTTGAAAACGTGTAAACACGGGGGAAGCTCAGCTGTCGGCTTCCTGACACGATAATGATACGATACAGGAATATTCTAATTATTTGTTTATTGATTCGACGATTGGTTGTAATAAAGTTGTGTTGTAAACAGTCATCAATCTTTATTATGCGTGTATTTTTGTTACCTTATAAAACAGATGTCACAACTCTAGGTTACCAAAAAGTTTACTTATCCGATTTTTAAAATAAGAACACACACTGACCGAAACAAAAAAGTTGAATGTCCAAAGAGAAAATAGTTTTTAGCTTTCTTGTCCGTAATAAAAATGTTGAAAAGACAATATTTTTTCCCTTTTGTCGTAGAAAATTGCCGTTGAATTGTAGCGTGCCCCAATAATACGCAGCTCAATTACGTCACAATGTCTTCTTTGTATTTTCCCCGAAAAAACTGTTCGTAATAAATAATACCGTATGTCATTTCTCAGCACGTATGAAATTTATAACACACGCAGCGTTTCCGAAGGGCAATTTATTTGTAATAGAGCTGTTCGATGGGGACTGAACCACCGGTAATAGTAGCGGAAATAGAAACCTGAGTCTTGCTTATGTGGAAAAAACTTGGTGTTTTTATTTTTTCCTAAGTCAAGTGTTAAGCTCCTCCGACCTAAGTATGCTGCTTTGGACAATGTAGCCAAGAAATATCGTCGATCGTAATGTTTAATGTGTTTGTTTGTTTTGTTCAAAAACTAAGTAGTTTCGATTTTAACTTCCTAACCAATTCAATATTTTCGTTTCAATATTTTGCATCGTTGAGATGAGTCTGTTTTTCTTCCAGTGCCTCAATATTTCATTTCATTAAGAGATGTTGAGACTGTAAAGGATCCTACATCCTTAAGTTATTTTTCAAGGTATTGTTTTATTTCTGCTATAGTGGTTATTGCTTCTACTCAGAACAGGTAGATACCCAAAAATTACATAAATTTCTAAAACCAATTCTACCACATCCGAGAACAATCGATTCCACTCGAAACGAAAACAGCAAATAACGAACAAAAATATATAAATTAAAAAGCAATTTCGCAAGCTCTGTGTCGGTATATCAGAGGGCCGGTAAAGAGGCGCCTCGCCACGATTTGTGACTTAATCACTTTATTGGCAGCGGGGGAGCTGGCCTTATCGGAAAGAAACGTCGACCAGACCCGCTGATATATGAGTAAACAAGCTTGCACTTTTCCTCGGCGACTTTTGGCGGTCACAGCGGCCATAAAGTCGTCGCTAAAGTTTGGATTGCGCTTGTGGGGAGCACACCCACTTGAATCTTGTTTTTTTTTGTTAGTTTTAAACGCTGTAACCACAGCGACGTTATTATGTACCTTGTTTGCTTCCTCGTCGTCGAAGTCGCGTGCATCTGAAACAAATGAAAATCTTTATATAAAAGGCAAGGGGTTGTTGATGTGTGCACAGCGTCCATACTCCGGCTAGTGATTAGCCGGCGCACACTGCGCTACGTAACGGACCTAAATATGTTTGTATTTTGGCTTTGCCGGTACACACCCAATATCGGATCCCTCCTGAGGATCAGCCATTACGCAGCCTCTTAACGGCGGACGGTTTTAATTAAAAACTTCTTGCATTAGCATGTGTCCGCCCAATCATGATACTAATCCCTTCAAAATATTATTTAATTTCGGTCGTGAATCCTATCTGCTGCAAAGGAAAATAGTGGTTCGGAACGTATTAAATATTATTTTAGGCGTTCCGAGTCGATATGAATTAGTGATGATTATTGAATATTGTTAATGTATTATAAGTGGGTCACGGTGGGTTGCTGATTGGCCTAAACAAACAATACATCTCTTGCGGGGGTGGCGGTGGTCTTAGCGGCGATAAACAAGCACAGGTGTACCAGTACCCGCCTCAACCGCTGTCCGGACCAACTTGGAAAGTATTTGTAAGCGTTCAAACATACCGGGCTCGTTATGCATGCCTCGCTGGGTTTAATCACGGACCAGCCCCGCCCCGGGCGGAGCTAATGTTTTCACTATGTATTTTTTAAGTATCAACAACTTGTGCTTCATTCAGAAGTCGCGGTTTGCTCTCAATATTCCAAGGTAAGTATTAATATTGTATAGATTGAATATTACGAGTACTTGTTGTTTTGAGCTCAACATGCTTTTCATTTAAAATTCCCTGTTTGAGTTAGATCATAACATAATATAAGCTCTTAATGTTTTCCAACCCATTTGCCAGTTTAGTTTCGGAGAAATTGAACGGGTTGGTGTTGAAAACAATTGATAAACAACCCAGCATTGTTTGTGTCGGAGTCTATTGAACTTCAAACAAGTACGTGAAGCTGCAGTATAAAGTCGAAGGTCCTCCGTCTATTAGCGGTTCTGCTCGACACTTCGCCCACATCCGAATCTTGGTGTCTATTATGCGACGTGTCCAATATTGACACAGTGTCCCGCCGATTGTACGCATCTCACAGCGATCCCTCGTCACCATGCTTGAATATGGGTCTCGGATGCGTCGCTTTGATACGATCGGTGACTACGATAATATCCATTGAATCAGTACATCTATACATATTCATTTTTACAGTCTCGATATAACTAGCGAGAAAAGTGAGCGATTATAATTAATCATTCGGCACCCAGCGTCGTGAGCTAACGCCCAATTTTGTTTGACTTGGCGAAAAGTTACGCGCACAGTCTTATTTATTTTTTATCAATTTCACTCGGGCGCGCCTTAAAAGCGTCGTCCCGTTTTATTATAGGGACGTGAATTAGCAAAAAGAGAATGGATTTTGGCTGTGATTATGTCAAAAATAATTAATTATTATCGATTCGATGGCGAGCAGGGGAGCGGATTGATGGGAGGCACTGAGCGTGGAGGCGCTCTTTAAAATTGGAAAGCTAATTACTCAGTTACGGAGGCCGCGGTGGGGATACTACAGAAATCACTGAGCTATTGGATTGCTTTGAATATATTTTCTAATTACATACTTCAATTCAACCTCAAAAGCCTGTATCTAGAAATTTTAATGAGAATCACGGTCGGAAACAGTTGACAGTTTAGTTAAGTCACTGTATTCTTTCTTTAAGTTTACAATCTATGCGAGGGAGGGGGGAGGGTGAAGCCAAGGGGCTCGTGTGAGGGACTCTCTGGAATTTCTTCATTCATTAAGCCGCCGTAGCTCGTGATCGGCCTGCCCAAGTAGTCACTACATTGTACACATTGCCGATGAGCTAAACTTTAATTTAGGCTGAGGTACCTGAGACCACTCATTCATAATGAATCGCCTCACCCTCTGTTTAGTTTAGGAACGAGACCTCTAGTGTGTGTGACTGACATTTTATTTACGACCTTATTTAAACGTCAAAGAATAGGTCAGGATGGCCGGATAGTCGAGATGAAAGCCGGTTTTGTAGCGTCAATAAATCACGAGTCGAAAAGTTTGAGCGTCGAAAGAAAAATCACAGTCATCGGCCTCTTTTTAAATTAACGCCATTAGCTTCGAGATTCCCTCTTTGGAATAGAGTGCAAAAATTACCTTTCTTCGTTTGAGCAGCCCGAGTAATTAGTGACGCTTGGGTTTTATTTGTTGACGCTCATTATTCCTTGATTTTGGAAACGCGTGGGAGTGGGATGGGGATAGTTCTTGTGTGAATTAGAGAAGGAGAGCGATGTTCAATCGAGGAGCTGCACCTGCCACCGCACAAATTTGCAATTTAAATTCCTAACGAATATTCCGGAGGACCTCCTTAACACGACATCTGTTTAAATCGTCGACGATAGAGTGACTGTCGTGGTTCCAACTCTTTGTGATTGCGACTTAATTGAAATAAAACAAAACCCTTCTCATCATTTTGGGGGACTTAGAAATATAATCGTTCTAACTGTGATTTTCACTGGATTAATAACATTGAAATTAATTTAAAATAGAACTGTAAGGGTGGGTTTAGATTTAAAACCACAATGACTTTATCTGAGTATCTGTTTTATTTTAGCGATTAGATCTGCTCAAAATTTGACAACAAACCTGATTCAAAACAAAAAAAAATAACCATAATATTAGTTGTACAAAAACAAAAGGGTAACATCACGTTATAATTTCCCAAATTGATTGATACGTTTCTGTCGGGATGATATATTGTGCCGCCAGTGTATCGGACGCGGTCGGCTAATAGGTGTTAGTGGGTAAATAAAGAAGTGTTTTGGCCGGGCGGAGCCGCGCGTCATTAATAACTATCGCCCCACGCCTCTTCATTAACAATCAATCACATGTGGCCGCCCTTGTGCGGGACAGGTTGTTGCCTTAGATGACGATTTTTTTTCGTTTTGATTAATATGAAGGAGTATTTTAATCTTATTCTTGAACTTTACTAGTGAAATTATTGACTTTAATTTATTCTGCCTAGTCCGTGGCTAAATGCTGGTGTGATGTTTAGGTTATAGTTTCAAAGAAAAAATAATTAAAAATGGTAGGTATAAGATTCACACCACATTCTTAATTTGATTTATAATTAAATTTCAGAGAAAAAGTATATTTGTAGCAAATGCGTAGCAGCTGCGTAGCACTTGCTACGCCGCTACGAAAGTTACAAGAAAGAATCGTTAGATATAACTTACACTATTGCTTACATTTACGTAAATATACAAAACCTAATCTCATCTTATTAATAGTTGGAAACTTCTTAATAATGTACGAGTATATTCGCTAAAACCCGTACACACGCGCGAGAAAGAATGACTTGTCGGAAGGAGTTAATAATCTTATTAATTTGTTCGTTACCCGCGGCGGACTGCCACCGACGTTCTTTGTAATTAATGGGAACACCTCATCTATTAAATTAGTACAAGGGCATGAGAATACACGTGTGTGCATATGGACCATTTTACCAAGACCCATCACACCTCCACGTGCTACATTAAGTTGGTAGGAACAAGGAGGTCTAAATAATATGGGAGGTTGTCATATAGTCTTAACAGAATAAATAAATTGCCCGTGAAGAAAATGAAGTAAGAAATTTCATTTATCAAATGGTAACGAGTTTCCACGTTTTGAGTGATGGATTTTAGATTGTATTGGGTTTAATTTAATTACTAGATTCATTTTGTTCGTATTTTACGTTTGTAAGAAGGATTGTTTTTAATTTTTGCCGCATAATTGCCTATTCTTTATTTTGTCTTTTTGTTTCGTTAGCCGCTTTCTGTAGCTAAGGATATACATGAGCAGTTTGTTTAAAGTTGCAAAATTAATCCTCTTAAGGACTAAGTAAGTAAGGAAGTAAGTAAGGAAGGTGTAACTACATTTATACACTAGCTATGTGACTCACCCCTATACGGGATATCGAGGGTATTGCCATCAATCGGGCACAAATCCAAACACTGTGCTGCTACTGAGAAATTTCCGATGGAATAACGCAATATCACTTTCCCCTACCCGGGAATCGAACCCAGGACCTCACGCACTTTGAGCAACGAAGCAGTTATATTTTAAATTTTAATATTATTTTGTCGCAAATCTGCTGCATGCCGAACGAGCCTGTAAAAATGGTATCCTGAAACAGTGACATGAAGTGACCACGAAGTATATGGTGGGATAACCTGGATGTCTTCCTCAAGTACTGGAAAGAGTTGGCGCCTTTACCCAGCAGTGGAACAGTTCGGGCTAGTAATAAAATAATAAAATTGTCGCACAACAAAATGTCTAATCAAAACTTTCGAGACAACAATCGGTCATAAGCACAAAGGCACCTCAAGAGGTCCCATAAATTATATCCAACAAACTATACGCTTTGATCAATTAAATTTTATTACATGCGTTAATTAAACGGCCCTCTAAGTGAAAGATTTATTGGAGGTTTATCCTCATAACTGAAGCTTAAAGGGCGATCTCAATACGGCTAGGCCTTTCTTGGGGCAAGCCTGCTTAACCGTATAGTGCGATTAAGGGCCTATTCAGCCGAGGCCTTAACTATGTAATTTGGTATGCAGAACAATAAAGTATGTCGGTGTGGGTAGGTATGGTGTCTGGCGTGTCAAATGTCAAGATGATTACTTTTGAGTTAGTTTTCACTTTTAAGTTTTTTTTCACACAAATTCTTCTATGTAACACTACCTTCAAACCTACCTACCACGTGAAATACTAAAAAACCATCAACATACACGAAGTGATTTAAAAACCTATTATTGAAGGAAACTCAACAACAACACAAGCGAAGTGAAGAAATAAAAATATATATGGGACCACATGCCAGGCTTTCTCTACCAAATTAATGATGTAAATTGGCCCATAATCAAGGAAAAATTGTTATAATATATTGTAAATACATCTTTTGTTTTAAGTATTTTTTAGTCGTGCTTGGTATGTGCCCAGTGGTGCATCCACAGCAATCCGTTTTTTGTGTATCAGGTCCTGTTAGATTTGTTTTTAAGCCTCTATAATGTCTTGGTTTTCGTCAGGTTTGATGTCAATATTTTGTATTTCACGTGGCCTCAAAAATGAAGGCCATAATCCGTAATTAGAGATCTTCATTCGCGTTAAATGACAACCGTTAATCGAAATCAGAAGCAAATAGCTGGTTATGCAGAATTGTGTCACAGAGATATACGAGTATAATGCTATCTCGTATATTCTAAGACCTTTGTATAGACACAGTATTGCGATGTGAGCAGTAATATTAATCACGATGTAAGCGCTCAGTGCGCGGATATTGCGGGTCCACTACATTCAGACTAATCTCACGCGCTATAAACATGGGTTCCGCATATGAATAGATCTTAATAGTTATATTATACATGGTTTATCCTTGGGTTTGGGTTTACCCGAGAGTTTTAAGGTGAGAATTATCATTGTTTTAATTTGGTCTATTTCGGACGATTCTGTGTGGTTTTGTATTTATTTTAGAAAGTTGGGATGTAGAAGCAAAAGTTAATCACAGTGTAGCTGTTTGCTTAGCAGACAATGGTGTAACAACACTTTGATATATGCGCCGTAAATTCTAATGCGATGTCGCCCCGCGAGGTGCCGCAGTAAAGCCGCCGAATACGGAATGATCATAATAAAGTATGATTTCTTGGTCGGGGACGCGGCCTAACTCGGATAATCACTCCTCAGGCGTACCCATATAATTCCTTAGTGCATAATGAAAGTTGATTAACATTATACCCTGTACGGCGTCGCGTGTGTGTGTGTCCGCCACAGATTCCGAGTCCTAATTAAGAGCGAGGGAGGGTGGGTCGCGGCCGGCGGCGGGGGCGGGGTATCGATCATCACCCGCCAAGGAATCGACGCAGGGACCCGCAAAAAGGGGAAGCCCTCATCTGAAAATCAGCGTCCGCTAAGCCGGTCCGCTGCGAACACATGTGTTTTGATTTAAATGCGCTCTAAGGGTCAGTTTAATGCGCGAGTGCGGAAACGGAACGCTTCGGGCGAGATTTGCAAATCCGATGTGAATAATTACACGGCTTACCGGCGCTTACCTACTGCCTTACAGTCATTTGCATATTTTCTTGTGGCTTTATGCTGGCTGCCCGCTGGTGTGGAAAGTAAATATGTCCGTGGACGCTTTGAACATTGATTGTATATGCGTAGTTTTACTATCATGGAAAACAGTCATTAAAGATGGGGGGAATCTTGGAGTAAAACTTACCTTTTATACTTATGGCATTCTGACAGGTCGTTCTTGTATTAGTTCCCATGGGTCTTGCATGCTTCTTAAATTTCCTCAGACTCGTATTTTTATTACGAAATTTTTCCTAGCTCATAAAGAGTCTGAATAATTTGCTAGTTAGTTAGTTATTTATTGTATTTCTGTGACTATTTTGAAGGGACCTCGCCTTGTTGGTGAAGCGATGAGTCTGTAGGTAACTTTTAAATGAACCAATAGACCTTTATCTTCCTTGTACGATTGCGTTGTTTTAAATTGGTGACTCTCCTATCAAACAGAAAAAAAATAAAACGTCAAGAAAACAAGCGACGCTAACAAAGCTGTTTATGAAATAAAAAAAAACGTTGGAATAAACACTTATCGCGCTCGAGTGCAAATCGTCGACTGTCACTTCAAATCCCGCCGGCGCCCGGACAAAATGGGAAAAAGTAACAAAAATAACAATCAAATAGAGCATCCACGGAAATGAGATCTGAAGGAATGATCACGCCCGACCCCGGGGACCGGTTGCCTCTTCAAAAAAGACTTAATCTCTCAATTCACTAAGGAGTTAAGCTTTAAAAATATTTCGATAGGCAACAAAGAGCCCCTCGCTCGTCGCGTCGCGGTGTCTTTGACACGTCGCCGCCGGATTTTTTCGCGAGATCTCTTTAGAGACGGGATGTCACTCACTTTGTATCGGCTTTGTCGCGAGAGGTTAAGCGCCGGTTTATTAGGCTTTACTTCCGATTCGCAAACAGGGGGAGGTTTGCAGATTCGTTTTCGATGTCGTATTCCGATTAAAAAAATTAAATCCTCTTGCCGATCGAGATTTATAGGCGCAATACCGTTGTGCGGTGTTTAAAACGAGACCCTCTCGGAATCGATATGAAATGTGACGAGTGGGGTAGCTCGCCAGCTGGCGGGCATTAATTAAGAATACGTGACAAAAGACGAGACATGCACACAAACACAAGTCGCGCCGAAAAAGGTCTGGATTACGTAACCCTTTTGCGCTTTTGATTTTAAACGTCGCGTGAATTGCGAACCGGACCGTGGCGTCTAATTTGAAAGGAGACTTGACAAATCTGGCTTCGGCCCACCCCTCGTTTAATCGAGCCGTCGTTACACGTGATGTCGATATGAATGTTGATACAATGAAATAATAGCGCGGAGTAGGCGGTCACTATGGTTACAGGGTGCGACGGAATCCTTATTTGAATGGAGCTGTGAAAGGCTTTTAGCCCCGTTTGACCATTTAGAGCGGGTCAGCATTTTTGGCGCTGACTGTGCTCCAAAACCGGGATAATTAGGAGGCAAACAAGGAACAGGGTGCGGCATAACTTTTGCCGACCGTTCAGGTGCTCTGCAAACATCGCTGCAAGAAGTTTAGCAGCAGTTTAATTGCGGAACGAAAACAGAAGCGCGCTGAAAACAGTTTAGTTCCAGTGAAAAGAACGTAGTCGACTATTGAGGTGAACAAGCATAATCAAAGCAACGTTAGAGTTTGAAGTTTATTGAAAATGGGAAATGTCGTACTCGCTAGCAGAGAGGAGAAATAAATTAAAGTTCGGTTAATGAAGTCAGGTACGAAGCTTCGTGAAGTTATTAGCTCAACATCGTTTACACCTGTCTAGTTGAATAGTTTATTACTTAGGTTATGGTAAGACATGCCTCCAATGCTTTGATTTTCAATATTAAGCCTTAACAAAAAAAAGCTAAGCTAAGCTAAGTCTGAGCTATTCTGAATTTATAATCGAATTTTAATGTGCAAAATCACAAGAACGGAAGTCAACAATACATTAATTTCCCACCCACCTAACCAGTGGATATTTAGGTGCAGTTCACACGGGTCCATAAATCGAGCGTGTCAACACCAGAGCGGGGTAAAGGTGTGGACACACTGGCTATAAATTACCGCTGGCGAGTGCGTGCACCGCGACGCTAATCCCGCAGTACGTGACGCGTGTACCCCAGCCCTAATTGTTAGATTGTGGTCGTAGTTTCAATAGTCGGTAACTAGAAGCAGTAGGTATGTGTTGAGGGTTTGTAAAATGATATTAGTGTGACTGGAGTTAGGTAAGGTCGGAGTTGATGAGAGAAAGAAGGGTATACTCGTATAGTAATGAATCCTATATTGTGTTTTAAAATTAAAATCTCATACATAGGTTAGTTAGTATTGCCACAATGTAACGTGGCATACAGACGATTTTTACACTTAGTAGTGTGTTCACTAAATGATTAAATCCCAAAAAAACCCTCATTCTGTAATTTATACGTACACTTATTTCTCACTACATTTCCCTAGAAAGAAACAAAGAAAGAAAAATATTTATTTCGGACACGAGGCCTACAAGGCTCCTATCTCAGCATATGCACGCTTTTCAAAACCTACTACTACACACAACTACCCACAACCGAACACCACTTACCCACTCCTACTTGCCACTGTCACGACATGCAACAGCCTACAATTTTCTGTGGTATATTTTTAATTTGCATCTTCAAGTTTAACAAAATATTTAATAACACAATCATTAGTATTTCTTTTTGTTACAAAGTTTTTTTTTAGTATGCATGTCCTCTGTGGCAAATAAACATATTGTCTTTCTTAACAATACATTTTCTATTGTGTCTCGTTTTCTGGCAATTAAGGTGTCATAACTTTATTTTTTTTCATACACTTTTCCCTTCACATCCACTAGGTACACAGCGAGCTCGTAATCCCTAGCGGGATCGCATGCGTCGCTATGCCAAGTTTTGCTAATACATAATTGGGACCAAATCCCTATTGGAGGTCGACTATACAGGGACAGGTTTCTTAGTGCGTGTTCTGTACGAAATTAATGAAATTAACCGATCCGAGGTAAACGCAGGGAAGAAATGAGGGTGGCGTATTTATTTATTAAGCAGCTCAAGTTTATTAAACGTCACTTCTAATAAGTATGAGACGTTGGCTACGTGAGTGGGACTGTAACTCTCTTGTTTCAAGATTTAGTTGTATGTTTAAGAATGCGAAAGCAGCTGTACTAATTAAAGAAGTTAGTTATAAAAGCTTAGCTAGTATTTGGTTGCATGTCTAACAATTCATAAAATTCATGGTCTAATCTCCGAGCGACAATTGAACACCAGAAGCCTTAAGAAAGCTCAACGTTGCATCGCCTCGGACGATACGATCTCGAACAAAGATTTTGATTACGAGTCAATTCTTTTACCAAACTCTTTGCTCATCATCGTTCCAATTCTTAGACACAATTTCAAACGAGTAGAACGATAAAACACTCAATTTGTTATTAAAAATACCTTTTCCTAATTCAAAAACTAAAATTCGAAGCAATCAAAATTATTCCAGCCAGAAATTCAAACGTCTTTTAACGTCAAAAGACTAACAACTAGTGTTGCACCAAATGACATAATAACCCAAATTATACAAGTGAACTAGCTGTTGTTACGATCATTACCCTGTGTAATTCCCGGAGCTAGCGGTATCGATCGCGGGGAGCGACAGAAAACTTTCTAGACAGCTTTTATATGCACCGACTCTTTACCCTGTAAGTATGGAGTACGTTCGATGAAATATTCCACACTGGAGGAATGAACGTTTTGTATGTACTTGATTGACGGGTTAAAATGCTAGTGTTGTTAACTGGTTATTAGAGGTATTTAGTATTAGCTGTCGATCGTTTAAAGAGGGTTTTGAAGTTTGAGGTAATTTTTTATTGGAAATATGAATGTTCATGAAAAGGGGATATCCAAAGATATTTTAGTTTAAAGTAAATCATGTTTTAATATTAAAACATGATGAATGATGAATGACCTCCGAAAAATATATATTTTTCGGAGGTCATTAGAACAATATCGCTAACACAACTCTTGTAGATAGGTTTCTTAATGAAACTTCATCTCTCATTTATCGTACTTAGTTATATTTTTTAAGAATATGTGATATTCTGTTTCTACAAAGGTATATCAAATAATTCCATAAAATAGAGAATCATTTCTAACCAGTTAATTCGAATAATCCTAAACATTTTGACAGGGTAATTATCTAAAATGTGCGGGGAACGATTTGGGTGTTTGTTTTTCATCGGCAAGACGTCAGAGATGACGTCAGCGGTGACGTGGCGTGCATCAGACAGTTGATAGGGGTAGCATCACTGTGAGTTTGTGTACGGGATGCGGATGAGTTTTGAACATTTCTAGAAGTGTTCACTTTATATGACAAGATAAGACGATTCAATTGATGAGATCTCAGCATAATAAATAAGTGTCCAAATATATTTTTTAGAAATATGCGTATCTCTTGATAGTCAGTAACGAGAACTTTTCGTGAGATTGTTAAAATTATGAAAATAACTTTTTTTATGTAGAAGTATAATATTGCTGGGCGCATTGGGACAGTAAGGCTAAAGAAGAATAATACCATTCCATTTACTTAGGCCTTACCTTTTTCCTGTCACTGTCACACAATTAAAAATCTACAAGTGTAAGATCGAGACAAAAACATTTAAGTCCAAGCACAACCAACTGCTAAGGCAACACAGAGGTTACGAAAACTAAACATTATTTACTGTCAGCCATAATAAATTAGAACAAATATTATCTTTAGAAAGCCACGTAGTACTTCATACATCCATACTTATAGCTTTTTAATTACATCCAAAAAGCCCTTCCACATGTCACTCACATCAACGTAAACGATACAGCGAAACGTTAATTCGCTTACCGTTTCGTCAGAATAAGAACAGAACGTAATCGTGCGATGCCGCGCGATCCCGTGCGATCCCGTGCGATCCCGTGCGGGCCAACTCTAATCAGCTATGAAAATTAGGTTCCGCTCCGTATCTGCTTTGTACCGTTAATGTGGAATTTAATTACTATTTCCAAATATCATATTAGAGTGATGGATGGGAGGAGACAGTCTTGATGTTTAATTTACCGTTTCAATTTATATGTATGGGATGGTTTATTTGATTATTTGTGATCTTAGTAGGGGATAAAATGTGAAGGTAAGTTAGTGACAAGTCACATTAAATATATATTACAAAGATACAAGGATTCATGACCTTGCTTTTGTTTTTTAAATTAATATTAAATTATTATTGTACTTCAAAAATTATTCGTCTCCTTTTAGTATTACATAACATTACGCCTGTATTTCCCGAGAGGTTGACAGAGGTGTACTACATTACACTTACATTTTGTTATGTTTTTAAGTGCCATGTAATAGGGGCCTTCTGCCATCAACCGGGCACACATCCAGACTCCGGGCTGCTACTGAGAAATTGCTAATGAGAAATTCCAATAACACATTGCTTGATCCGGGAATCGAACAGTTTAGTTTTATGTAATTTAATTAACTTAAAAGAACACTGGCGTTACGATAACTTGATCGTCATACGTAAGATATACATCATGAAATCCTTTGTCCAAAGCATGAAAAACTTTGCAGAAAGAAAAAAAGGAACGTATGGTGTCCAATCTGCACTCATCCCAAGTCACTGAAACCTCTTATGACCCTCAAAAATTCAAAAATTTCATCTAACTAGTGCCATCACGCGCCATAGGCCCCACACACTGGAGCCATGCCCTCCCATCCATCATCCAATTAGCCACGTGATCAATCATCGTGCCGATCACTCCCTGGGACCCGATGATTTTTCCCACTCTTTTGTACAACCTCCCGGGACTTGTTAATCACTCGTGTGAAGGATGCGGGCTGTAAAACCTTGATAGATTATTATTTTTATGTTACTGGGGGTGTCGGTCTATTTTTGGGAATGTTGGATTTATTTGATCAGCACCTTTGCGTCCAGAAAAGTCATCAGAAGAGTGTCATAATTATCCTTTTGTTAGTTTCATCTCAAAGTTACACCAGTTTATTCCAGTCTAAAGCGGGTTCTAAAGCGTTCTTGGGTTTTTCCATCTGGGATTTATCAGAAGCAGCCCGGATTCGATTTGTGCCCAGTTGAAGGCAATAGGCTCACCCCCTATTATACGGGACTTAAACATAACTGGTGAAATGTGGTCGTACTATAGTTCCACCTCACCCAGTTATTTTAGATTGTTTGTTTGAAAGATTGTAATAACCATTTCAAACCCAGAAATTAGCTCCCCCAACACAGTGTAACAGATTCAGTTAAACTGGCACTTCTTCAATCACGATAATATAAAACTCAACAAAACGGCACGTTATAAAAAGATGAACAGTAATTCTTTTTTATTACGCGCCAAAGTGGGAATCTCATTGTCGGCGAGGAAATAAATAATATCACGAAGGAAAAAGAAAAGGGAAATAACACAACATAAAATATTAAGATTCACCCTGGATTGGCATCATTCTGTGGTCGGCGCGGATTCCTTGTAGGGGGCGGCGATATCTACGTCTTTGAATGTTAATGCTATTTGCATATCCGAAGTCATGAAATAAATCAGCCGAGACGGACAGTGGGGACGGTTATTCATTATACTCCTCCTTGTCTACGCGACTACCAATTAATGAAAAAAAAATCTCTATTATTGTTTCTTTCCCTCACCCTCATCTGAACTCAATTCGTCCAAAATCACGTAATGCAGTACCTACTCAAGAGCTCTTTGAAATCTCCAAAATAAACTTTAAATCACAATATCCATTTGTGAACCCGTGCGAGTCGCGACTCGCGAGGTGAGCCCTTGTGCGGATAATGTCAGGATCCACCGTCAAATTGCGCTGTATTGTGAGTCAAACGCGAGAAAAACGGAGAAAGTGTTAGGGCAGCATTAACATAAGTTGAGACAGAGGGTCTCGTGCAATACATATGAAAATATTCAGGGCCGAGGTGATGAGAGCCCTCCGGCGACTCTATGCATAGCTTTTATGATGGGGAAAATATTTACAGCCGGCGCGAAAACGCAATATTTATGGAGAAACAGAAAATAACGCGCGCGAGGGAAATCTGCCGGTATTCAGCGATGATGCGGTTTATTGTTTCACATTTGATGGCTAATAAATTGTGAGTTATAGCATCAAATTTTCTACTCTGAGCTTTTAGTCGGATTTAATATTGTTTTACAGAAAAATACAGCAGACATGTTGCAAGTCACAAGTTTGGTAGAACACGCGGCAATAGTTGGTCTTGAGATAGCGTGGTTTTGTTTACATGCCGGCTGTGAAGTTATCGATTGCGGGCGGGAAAGTTTTTATGAATTAACCGTCAAACAAGTAAAGAAGAACAATGAAAAAACAAACTCTTCAAACAAAAATCGATGACAATCTGGGCCAAAAACTTCGGTGGAACTTCGCCGGCAAAAAGATTTATATACTTATAAAAAAGTGAACGGGAAAAGAAGTTTTGGAAAAACTTTAAATTGCGACCTTGAACCGGCTGTTGAACTTTGTTTCAGATTACTATTAGTAAGTTGAAGAATGAAGTTTTTAATGGCAAGGGGTTGATGTGCGGCGGACAGTTCGCGTCATTAAGTTGGGGAGGAACTTGCTATACTTGATGGGGGTATTTCGCTTTTGATTAGGGGGCTATCCCCTGATTTTGTTTAATATCTGGTACACGTTTTGTATTAGTGACTGGAGTGCGATGAACCAGGGATCGATCGTGGATGGGTAGCGCGCCCAGCCGCGGTCGGCGTCGAACTTTTGGGTCGGTTTTAATGAAACAATTCCCCAACTTGAGTGAATTTGGGTCATTGTGTACAACACTTATGCGTAACGCTCGTGAGGCACGGATTTCATTTGATTGCTTTCAGATATTAGCGGAGATACAAGTAAACACTGTGAATACTAAGTGGAGGTCCCTATCTCTTGTCGCTTGCATTGTTACAGTTGGAGATTACAATGTTAATTTTAAATATGGAATGATATTCCGGTTCTAAGATAAGAACTTCCTTGTTATGCTTGTACATGTTTACCCTGTTTTGTCAAATACAGCAAAACATCACGCTTGTATTCTCCAATAGGTTGAGCAGAGGTATACCTATGAGTTCACCTATAGTTCGCCAGTTATGTTTAAGTACCATTTGAAAAGGCAAGCTTATTACCATCTAATGGGCACAAATAAAGACTCCGGACTGCTAATGAGTCATACCTAATATTGAAATACCAAGAAACGCATTTAATATTTACATTTTCAAAAATAATCTGGAAAAATCATTCGTGTTTTGTTTTAAATAGGGGGCGAACAATCAACCGTGCACACATCTTGATTCCGGGTTGCAACTGGGAAGTCTCTGGTATAAAATCCCAATGACTCTTTGACCTGGGAAACGTACTCAGGATCTCGCGCTCACCAGTCACAGTAAGTATGTAATAATCATGTATGTATGTTACGCATCACTTAGTCTCTCAACCCTTTAAGTTCATTTGAAAACTAGCTTCCGATAACTTTCGACTTTCTGGCGCAGACGTGAGACATGCCCCGTGTCTCCACCTGGGGGCGATAAATGTTCTTCTTTCTTTACTAAACTGGCAGTAGAAAAATATGGACAGTTATTTACTAAAATACAATTAAATATATATTAATTTGTGTGAGACTGGTGCCTAAATCTGTATTTTAGGACACCAGGAGTTGAAAGTTTTCAGTATCAAGTACATAAATGAAGAGTGAGTGAACGTTTTCGAATATTACCCTGTCCTCTTCAATTCTCTTGATACAAAAAAGGGCCTTGTAAAATAAAAATATACAATAAACATTTCCATCTAAAAGGCTCTTTAACGGCATAGCCTCGTCAATTGCAACATCGCTTTCTTTATTAACTGTTAAATAGAACCGGGTGTTTATGTAAATTGTTATTGCTTTTTTAAGAAAATCCTCGTTTGACACGTAGGTCCGCTCGTTATTAAGGCCTCCTTGGGACACAATGGGATTTTGAAGGTAAATAAGTCTTTAAAAGAGGAATAAGTAAATTAGAAGCGACAAGATAGGAATCTCCCCTATTTTTTTTCCCGAACGTTGGGGCGAGAAAAAAGGCGATCGCCTTAGAGTAAGCACCTTCAGGTTGGGTTAGTGTGGAGAAGTCCTTTACGTACGGGCGTACTTTTGAAGGAGTATAAATTAAAAATAGAATTAAGAAAAATAATAATTTAGTTGCTCACAATATATACAGTCAGGTTGTTTGGATTCCTAGACCCCACACTACATTTTCCAGTGTTGTGAGATCCAGGCTGTCCTTCCTTTTTTCTTAATTGTCAAAGCAAGTTTTGTATAATCGACTGTACTTTTAACTTTCCTGTGAGGATTAATTTACTTAGGGACTTTATTATACCAAAACATATTTTAATTAAACACGAAAACATAATATTTCATTCCAAAGCTAGCTAGCTTTGGAATGAAATATTATGTTCTCGAAACTAGCTAGTTTCGAGTATAAAATCCGAGATTTATTAGTTTCTAATGTTTAACGCCATTACTACTATACTATGAAAAATAAGATATTCATTTGACGCATATTTCAAGAGATTTTCTACAGTTCGTCATTGAAGTAGGACTGATTCAAGGTCATGAGCAGAGTTTGACATTAAAATCAAAGTTCTGCAATTTTGAAAACCACTTTCTGATCAAAATCTTTGTTTGATAGGTATATTATAAGGTCCTGAACGCTACATTAACAAAGTCGATGCATTTACGCTTAGCACTGATTATGTGCGCGTGCGCATACTTGGGAAATAACTGTCAAACTCCAAGCTTAAGCTCTTGTAATTAGACGTCGGTAATTTTAAGATGTACCTACCTGTCAAAAATATTCACCAAAAGTCCGTTTCCTCCCTATTCATCTTAAAAAAATCTCTTTAAGGGTGAGTGCGGCGACACTCGGCCGGTATCATAACAGCTGCTTCTAGCGATACCTACTTATTAAGCTATCGACCGGCCGACTACAGGCACCTCTACCTTGTCCTCTGCCATTACACCCGCTCATGTTTTTAAATTATAATCTCAAGATGGATGACGAAGCCATTTTGGAAGCCAATTATGTCGTGTTTACACAGTGATATGCTGTAAATAGGGTTTTGAAGAGTTTTGTTGTGAAGAGTGGATGCTATAATAATGTAGAAACATCTAGCATAATAACACGCCGGTTTTCCCCTAGGGAATAGGCAGCGGTGTACCTATATTTCACCAGTTATGTATAAGTCCTATAGAATAGGTGACAAGCTTATTGCCATCAGCAGAGTAGACTGGCCTGCTAGATATATGTCGATATATCTAACATTGAAAACACACATTTAATATTTACATTTGAATAAAATATCTGGAAAAATCATTGCTTTTTTGTATTCCTATTAAAAATTCAAAATCAGCATTTGCCTTTCAACTTTTAGGCACTTTTCCCGACTCTAAACTTTTCTATTTTCCATTAAATAATACTTACTTCAATAAATTATTATTCTGTAATTGTAAAAAATATTTCCTTATAAAAGAAATATGAACTAAATTGTATGGCTTCATGTCAAAAAAAAAACTTTTTCTCAAATTGATTTTAGTTCTGAAGCATTAAAAGGATATGTAGTTATTTAGTTTTATTTATAAACTAGTAAACATACATGAAACTTTTTCTCAATATAAACAGATAACAGAGTGGTCTACGCTTCAGCAAATAATACTTTGTACACATGTAATTATATGAAGGCACATACGAAGGGTAATTCTCCAACAAGTTCATCAAAAGGTCAGAACGATTTCCTAAACGATGCCCTGATTACGTATGAGTCGTAGTGGGGTCCCGATTAGCTTCGTTTGCCCAAGGGCTGTCTGGATGTGGCAGCTATCAAAACATTCTCATTTTAAATTAATTTCTACAGTTTTAAGTACTTACCAAGAAAAATATACATGTCGTTTTATTTGTATAGGTTTTAGAATAGTCGTTGGAGAATAATCTACAGTTGGTTTTTGATACTTTTGTACTACTAACTACATCAAAAACTCACTAGTAGAGTAGGTATATCAGACCCTTACCTGAAACTTGAAGTGAAGTTCAAGTAAGTATATTATGCTAGTAAACATTTGCTTGGTTTGTTATTATGATATTTAAAATAGTAGTTATTTACAAATTGTAATTGAATTTACTAAATACATCTCGAGAGGTAATTTTATTAATTATTATGACGAACTTTTACCACGAGACCAACACTGAAGTAACGAAAATAACGTTATTTTTTACACTTTATAGCCATAGCCATATATATGTATATATAACCATAGATTCTTCTTTTTTGAGTACTTATGTGTAAAAAAGTAACTATGGTTTGCTCTAGAAATTGTGTGTTACCAAGTTATAATTTTATCCCCAAGCGGACACAAAAACCTAAAAATTGCCAACCCAATAAAATTATTCTTATGTGAAAGATAAGCATTCTTTCCCATTAAAGGTAATTTACAAATGACTTCCCTCCATTTACGGTGCCCTGAAGACTGTAACAGAGTTCAGTAAAGTCTGAAAATGATCTTACAAAGTGTAGGCCGACATCGTTCCCTGAAGTCGCCTGGAGGCTTCGAGGCGTGCAGTGCCGATAGAGAGTTTAAGAGTTATGCAAATGTTATGGACAACAAAAAAGTTAATGTCAATGATAAGTGCGGGCCCAAGGGAGCGATCACGCGCACTCCGACCTCTTTCTTGAAGCTACTCATTGGACGGAGACTCTTATTTGCGCAGCTATTGTATAACCCTCTTTAATTTATTTTCTTATTTTGTAAGTCGTTTGCAGTGTGTATCAAATTTTATTTCCACTAAAAATAAAGTAAAGGAACAAAAGGATATTCAAATAGGACATGTTTTTCTTTGAGAATGGGTCTTAACTAAAGTCATTAAGAAGTTAGTTAAGTTCAGTTCATTTTGCAAGGGAAAAACAGGACAGGACTAAGTAAATAAGGAAAATAAACAAAACTAGTTATGTATCAGAACTAAAGAGGTGCAGGGACAATATAAACAAACATTGAAATGATTTTTTATAAGGTCCGTATTCAAAGGATGACACTATTACTAAGTTTCAGCTATTCGGCTGTTCGTGTGTTGGTCTCTCGTGAAATGTAAAAGGCAAACAGTTGGAATTTTCACAGAGTGCGCATATTATCGCTATTACACCAAATCAACAAGGCCCCACGACCCTTATTAGTAGCCCAGTATTTCTAATATTTTAAGATGGTGCGGAACCCTTTGAAAGTAAATCCGACTCGCACTTGGCCAGTTTTTATATCCTTTACCAACTTTTGACAGCGACACGTTCTCTCAAATAAATTCCCACCAATTGTAAAAATTTAACCCCTGTGCTTTCAATCACCGAATCTCATTTAGCCGAATTCCCTTCACCATTTGCATCCGATTGTCCTCAAGAGATTCGCGAGTGTCTGTAAAAAGTCCTTAACTGGAGTACGTGGAATTAGGAGCAGGTTCCCGAAGGGGCCGGGATCCCATTAAGAGGAGCCGAGTAATGCAGGTGTCTAGCTGAGGTTTTAGTGGTGAAAGTCAACGAACTAAGCGGACCAAGTTGCAACTATTCTGAAAGTATGTGGGAAAGACGTCTGTTTGCTAGTTTGAAAGTAGTTTCGTTCATAATTCGAGTAACAGTCGACGAAAGATCTCGATGCAATGAGAGAAGTAAATTGTCTTCGGTGGTTGGATTTATTTGAGGTAACAACTGAAGACAATTTGGATAGATGATTGGAAATCTACTTACGTAAAATTGAATTGGTCAGTATGCTAATTAAAATATTGGTTCTTTAGGTATTCTTTTGTAATTTTTAAGTCAGCAAAGAGACGACGTTTTCAACACTTTCTACACAAACCAAACCGTCCGAAACCAAACGGGTCCGTGAGTGTCACTGATTATCTGTAGAAACTGACCATAATACCAACTATACCTTTGATAGCTGACACTTAAGTTCAGGGCAACTTGAACGGAGACTCTTATTTTAAATACCAAAAATAACCTAGAAAATAGACCCCACCACACTTTCGTTCAAAATATAATAAAATAATATTCGAATATTTAAACTCCCTCACATATCATCACAAACAAGGTATATCGACCCAGCATCTCATACCTAATCTTAAGTAGCGTGCCGTAGGTGAAGTTTTACATGCAAATGAATTAATTCTTCGCGTCAGAGTGTTCCCGGTGCATCGTAGGCGATGCCTCGTTGCATTTATAATGTGAGTTCATTACCTCGCCAAGCCTCGACTAGTCTACGAGCTCTCAGTAATGGGTTCGGAAGAACGTTCGCTTCAATTATGAGTGGGATATTAAATCGGTAGCTATCTATCGGTACTTGTGTCGGTGCATTTGTTACGAAGATGTAACATGTGTGGTTTTATTTTAGCGGAATTAAATTTGAGGCTCCTCATATGGAAATTCTGGAATGTGTGCACGGGAATTAGTACAGGAACAGCTGGTTGTTTTGTATCAACAGAAGTTGAACTTCATACAATTGTTCATTGCTAGTTAGAGCGTCAACAAAGCCTCGGAAAGTGAAACAAATTGAAATATTTACACCACAAACTCCAAACATTGTAAATTAAAATTTAAAAGAGAAAATCTTAAAGAGGGCTTGTTAAAAGAAAAAAAGGACAGTGCTTTTAAATTTTCACGAAGCATTCGCCTGGTTTAACATATTTTCCTTGAGGCATTGCGGGCTCGTGTGCATTTTTAATTTTTATATCCACTCAGCCGTGGATGACGCGTTGAATTTTTACTGAAGCAGGTCTTTCGGTCTTATTAGTGGGGGCGGGTTAATTGTACTACAAGCTTAACTAACAATGTCGCTTACGGTGTTTTTGTGAAGGAATGTATAAATTTTAAGAGCTGCTTAATATTTTTTAGCTTTTAGGGTTGTCTGTTGTTTAGAAATAGTTGGTCTTTTTATACGCGAGTTGAACACGTAACATGCACACAGCGAAAAATGTCATAGAAGAAACTTTAACAAAACAAGTAGGAATCGCAAGTACTGATTGATAGAAATATACAAAAGAAATGCGGTTCGAATTTTGATAAACATTCCGAAGTATTCACGACACTTGAACCGCAACTAAAGTCCCACCTGTACCAAGAATTTGGCGTCGAACAAAAATCTCCTGTCATATGTAATAAAACAGAAAGGCAATGTTTATCGCGGGTAGGTGCAATGATTTAGCGAGACAGCCCTATTTCACGGGTACCTCGGGCTCAAATTGAATTGATATGTTTCTGCTAACGGTGGCGCGCGTTTTTCTACACATATCGCTTATGATGCGCGCCAAAGTGGCTGGAAAAATTGGAGTAGGGTCAGGAAAAAGATAAAAAGTAAAGTATGCTCTGTTTCAGGTTTGGTTGTTAAGGGTAGGTAAATATTTATTACTATTAAAGTTTTTTTTGAATTGTGTACCTTTTCAAAAAAAAAAACAAAAGTAGTGGAAGAATTGTGGATTTTGCGAAAGGAATGGAATACAAAAAGCTGAAAAAACGAATTAGGTAAAAAGTATTTTCTCAAATTAAAACTCATTTACGAAGTGTCAGTTCAACATGGTTACTTAGTTATGATAACTTCAGTGATACTTTTACATAATTTAATGTTCAACACACTTACAAAATTTTCCTGTCCAAAAATACCCCTTTCTCCATAAACCAAACACGTTATTTTGCACACTGTACGTGATATGAAGTGTGAGATAGGGGTGTAGTAAAGAGTGCAAACGATCGGGCCGCAGTGTCAGCCGCTCCAATGCACGCTAAGAACATTGCCAATTTTACATATTTCACACCCGACAAGCATTGGATCGCGAACACATACATCATTCTGATTTATTGACATTGATTTCAATACGAGTTATGATTGTGAGTTCGTGACTAGTTTTATCTGATTGGCTAGGATTTTTCTCTTTGGAAACTGGGCAGATAAAATATAGAAGGTTTTTTATTATTTCCTGAAAAGTATGAAAGATTTCATTGACTATTTCTTAATTATTGTCATCTGTATATTGTGATATCATTACGAACTTTTGCAGCCCGATTTAAAAAGTCCGGTCATTGCTGGTCCTTTTCACAATTTTTAGTTGCATGAATAAATATGCAAGTAAACTATCCACCACGATCGTTACTGCATTCAATCTCAAAACACTTTAAACATCCAGCGATGAACAAAGATAAACCAAAGCATACAAAACTTGTTCACTTTGAAAAATGTATCAGTAACCTGTGTCCCCTGCAGGGAACGTATCAAGTGAACTACCGTACCTTGGGCCAACTGTATCAAAATGATAAAAATGTTGAGTTCCAATAACCATTCATCCATCAAGTGTCAAGATATAATCTCTGGGCGTTGGTGCGAGAGACCTGCTTAGCCCTCTCGCGGAGAATTCGCCGAATATAAAAATGCCCGAAAGATTTACAGGTTTCGCTGAGATATCGCTTACAGATTTCGCTTGCATTGTGGCGGGGAAGTGGGATATTAACTCAAGGTAAGGTAATCTCTTTGGAAAATATATAGTGGTTTTGGAGGTAAGGAATTTCTGAGGTTTCTTGGTATAACGGAGAATTCCTTCAATAAATTCCCAGTAATAGAAATATAAAATAAAAATATATGAATTAATTTGACTTGCCTCAGTCACATTAATTCATATATTTTTATTCTGAGATTTTATTCTCAACAATTCTGTGAGTACAAAAATATGGGCTTACTATTTCAAAATAAAAATTAAATCCTTTCTACAAGTTATCGCAGTTTGAAGGAGCAATAAAACATACAGATATGCGTTTATCTACCCCAAACTTTTGAGTACACTCGTTCCAAGATATCATTTCTACAAACTCGGGGCAGTAAGAAATCTGTTTGTATCTGGCATTCCGGGCCAGCGAGCGATTTAAATCTCTTAAGCTCAGTGCGACCGGCCGCGGGCACCACTCCACCACTCACAAATCTTTCATAATCTCGCCAGATCCTGCGAGGGGCGTTTTTCATAGTGTACTTACAGCTTTAAAGGTCGAGGGCGGGAAAAACTATCCCGAAAAAGGTCACTTACATTTTGTACTCTGTTATACGTTTTAAACAATCTGCTCTCACATGATTCCGTTGATGTTTTAATTTTATTTTCCCGTATCGTGTCGTATATTTATATTTCACGATGTGGGGTCGTGCAGGTACCGGTATTCATAAGCAAATACAAGGCGGGGACCCCATAATTTTCGGTTTGCATTTTTCCATCGCGACCGCGAACTCGATTTTCACTCCCAAGGGCGAACGGACGGTCGGCCTCAAAAATATTAATGAAAATTTTTACATAAATTTATTCGACTGAGGGGCCCACGCGTCGTTCCGAGAGCCGATGGGGTCCGCTCCTGTTTTTTATTTATTAATTTAATGGTATTTTCGGTCTAATTACCTGACTGAGGTATAATTCATTGGTTTGTGTAACGAGTATTTGTGGATACCCGTGTGTGAATAATTTATATATTGAAATAAAAATATGGCAATTTTTTCCGGGATAACATTTCGCATGATATGTTTATGCTGGATATCCATTAAGATTACAATCTGTCTCTTAGTGCTATAACATAGTTTTTAAATACCATTTAACCTTTATTACTATTATAACGAACCAGTAATAAAATTTGTTCAAATATTATAAATAAATAATAGTGCTGGACAATCCAGACAGCATCATCTAGCCACAAGCTAAGCAGAGCTTGTTTTATGGGTACTAGATGACTGATATACTTAATAAAATAAATTACATAGATAGATGTATAAATATATAAATTATACGGGTCCTTCGAGTCGCCTTTCAAATCCCAATATAGTAGAACCAGTTCATTTGAGTGTATGTGGGTACTTACATCCGCATCTATACTCATGAAATGCTTATTACAACTTCAGCCCCTGGTTTATTGAGTTTACTATAAAAAGCAAAGCATTCTTGGCTTTAACCCTTCACCGGCGGCATCAAAAGAACAAACGCAATATATCGGGGGTTCGGCTTAATTTGCCCGCTACCTAACTTTAATGCGAGTAGCCCGCCCGAATGCTCCAAATTACTCCCCGATATTTTTAACGTGCGGAATGCACCCGCTTTAGGTTACGCTTACGATATTAACTGGATTGTTCGGCGGAGCAAGGGTTAAGGAGCTTGATTTTCACCGAATAGTGAAATAATTTTGATTGAGAAAATTTTAGGGATTTTTTACAATACTTCTGAATTTTCGTCTCGTTTAATTAAACCTGATTGGATGTTTCCAAGACTGAGATCTGTGCACTGATTTTAATTAAATTTCACCAGTTTTTATGGTGCAAACAAGCGGGGGTCCGTGGATTCCTAATTCGGCGCGGTGTGCTAAGACAAGAAATTTTTTCTCCAAATGAATTTCCCATCTTAGGGGACATTGGCTTCTTGCCGTGTTTACAAAACTTCCGACAAGTCCCACTTTGTTGTTTAATGAAATTATCGGTTTACCGAGTAAATGAACAAAGCCAGATTTCGCTTTTGGTCGGTCAAAAAAGGGAAGGGAGTCTTGTTTTTGTTTTGCTCAGCAGCACGAATGGACTCCTTTGTGGTATTCCTTAGCGCGCCGCTGTACTTAATCAATTATGATCGATTCGTTAATTTGAGATGCAAAGGGGATTAATGTAGATTTAAAATGTCGGCTTCGGAGTATTCTTGATGAGCATGTTTTGAATTTGTATTGTAATATTGAAAGCTAGGTGGATTTTGTTTCCATATTATGTAGGTACGGTAATTCGTGGAAGTGAAGATTGGAATAATGAACAATACATTTTATAGAATACAATAATTGGATCAGTATAGCAAGGGAATGTCCGATACGGGGTTTTGCATCCATAATACTGTAGCACTTGAAGCTAAAGACCCTAAAGTTAATGAAACAAGCGCTAAAATATAATTTAGAAGAGATTAGATGGCCGTGGGCTGACAGGTGCTTTATCATAGTTTTAAAAGTTTATTTCTAGGAATAAATCCTATTAGTAGTATCAAAACCTCCTTTTGATAACAAACTCGTGCCTCTAGTAGCAGTCAGCTTCCGCACTACTAAATGACTGGTTGAATGTTAGAGAGTGCTTTGTGGCATTAAGTCCACCTACGATAATATATCCCATAAATAATACTTTGTATAATGTAAGCGGTCGACCTCATCGTTTTTGTTTTAAGTATACTAATATTACTAATATCCTTTATTTTTTATTATTGTTTCTTGATTAATTATTTTGTTTTTGCGCAATGGAGGGCTTTAAAGTATTTCCGTGGGTGTGTCCGTGGCATCACAGCGGGCCCTATCGGAAGAACAGCGCTAGTATTTTTACTCCGTGTTAAAATATCGCAGCATATACTAAGATAGGAGACTTTTTGGCCTCGCACAGGTCCTTTTAGTTTATATTTTTTATGTTCCTTTTTTCTTTCATGTTTTTTATTATCTGTGCGTTTCCCAAATAAATGTATTTTTCTTTCTTTCTTTTCTTTTATTTCTATGTACCTGTAGATAAAGTTTAAATAAATAAATGATTACGTTGCAGGATTTGAAGGTTGCAGGGCGCTATTGATTGTGCCGAACGCGTAGCTAATTTTTGACCCGATTCTATATAGATTACCATCAACACGATAAGTAGAAGAATGATTGACTGTTTAATACCATTTTTTTTTCAACAGAAGTTTATTTTATTGGCATCCTGATATCTATAAAATTAGAGCAATGCTATCGAATGATGTGTAACCGTTATATGAGGTCAAAAGATAAAACCATCATCCTCAGGCCCTTATTCCAATTTATTTGGAGTCGATGTAGCATTTCTTTTTCTTCCACACATCTCTATTAGCCGTAATTTCAATAGTCACCTCCTACCTAGCCATATCAGGTGTAAAGATAAGATGTTATCTACTACTAAAGTGATACAACAGAGAAACGTAAGATCTTTAAAAATAATATTCAGTTTTCGAAGACTACGTCTTCGGTACGTGTCTTTCCTTAACCTTCGTCTAAATAAACCGACGTACACACATGTCCACTAACTAACGCCCGCCCAACTAATAGGTGCAATTAGAGACGGCAATGAAAAGAATATGGCGACCCTCGTGACAGTAATGGCCGGTCCACTTAATTATATAAAGTGCTTAAGTAAATGATAGCTAATTCAGAAGCGTGCTCGACGTCCCGTAAACAAGAGGTGTGACTTTCCACCATTGTCGGCCATGACGGCGATCTGTCACTTCCATTTCCGCCGAGGTCCTTCCCGTAATTCTTTCTCTCATTGTTGCCCTTTCTTGAAAAGAATACTTTCTCTTTTTTTCCATCCGGTGCGTGCAATTGTCACCCTCCCGTAGTGTTTGTTGTGAGCGTTGATTAAATACCGCTGTCAAATTTAGTTAATTTTTCCTTCCTGTAAAGTTTGGAGTTTTCTACAAAAATAGATCTTTATTTCTTTAGTCTGTGATGGTCCACTTTAAAAGGGACGCTCTGCTTATTATTAATACAAATGAATGTGATGCGCTGTCAAATATTTTGATTCTAAATTATTTTTTTCATCCGTGTTGGCGGCGTGTCGGTGGAAAATTTACATTTAAATAGAACATCTGCGGGCAGGTCGACCCTCTTAAGGCTTCCTCGGCGATTTTCTTACCCGCTAATTTGTAAATCGTTTCGTAATATAGAAAAATTAAAATGCTGATGTCATATTTTACTCTCTATTTATATGCTAATATTGACGTTTAGGAATCGACGGGAGGGACCGACTTTTCATTAAAATATCAATGGGTAATCTGCGAAAGGGACTATTTAAGACTGCTAAATCAAATTTAGAATATGTGTGTGGAATATTAAAATACTGATGCATCCGGCAAAAATTCGGAAAAGTTCCCGTAATGTGTAATGTCAGACATTAGAATTCTGAATCTTATTCAGAGTAATTGTGAGGAGGTTTAATCTTGACGCTTATCCCATCTCTCAAGGCGTAACATCGCTGCAATTATTTGTAAGACGGAAGGGTTGAGACGGGAGTAATGCCGCAATATTCGTAAATTAAGCACTTTCGCCGGCGCCGGGCTCAGTAAATATTATTTTTTTATGTTAATAATCACGCGATTGCGTTAATAAAGCCTTACATCTCGTAATTAGCCGCCATTGTCTGCAAAGGCGGTGGAGCGTGAGACGAGGAATGAATTGAAATAATTCGAGTGAAAGGCTTGCCCATCACCATGCCTGTCACAGATTTTATGTGCAGACCGATGTTACCTTCATCTTTTGAGGGTCACTGGATTAGGAATTTTAATTTAGTGGGTTTTTGACGTGAATTAAAATCGTGTAATATACCCTAAGGATGTGCCTGGAAATTTAATTAACTTCTGTTTATTTTGTGCTTCAGCACATTGACTGCCACGCCATGAAGACAATATAAAACTATTGTTAACATGAGTAGCTCGTAGCCTGGCACTTAACGTGTTAAGTAAATTATATCAACGTAAAACAAGCTCGTGTAACATTACTTTTGTTTTTGGAATTTAATGTAAGATTCGATCATCGCCAACACATTTGATGAATAGACTTTTTCATGCTTCCCACAAAATATTTATTTTCAACTTACTTATAGACTAATCAGTTCCGCTCAGCAGTGTTGCCATCATCGTCTCCGCAACACTGGCTCCATTAATTAATAAATTAAACAAGGCTGTTCTTAATTCCTGAGCCGAAGCCGCTACCAAAATATTTGCCATGTATAAATTCACGCGGGCGATCATGAAGACAACCCTTCATCGCCGGGCCTCCTTTATAGCTCTATTTGTGTATTTTAATTACTGTCATTATATGCTAATGACTACCATCCCTTTTTCTTATCCTCCCAAATGGGTTATTGCAGTCTTATATCTATATAGCGCAGTTTTGTCGAGTAATTTTGAAGATTTAAATAATAATAATGACTTAACTCCGTCTCGGAAGGATTATTCATTTTTTTTTCAACGGCCCAATGTTTTGATTAATTGTTTTCGTACTGCGAGGAGATTCTCTTGGTAATTTGTTTTGTGTTATTAACTTGACGAGGAAGTAGGAAGTCGTTTGGATGTATTTGACTCTTTTTATTACGGTTACGATGGGGATTATTTGTGTTTCTTCAATTAAATGTTGGCAGCTGTTTACTTTTGTCGTAAAGATTCAAATATATTCACCTGACAGGGCTTAATTTGAAAACAAAAGCAGTGCGAATACAAAACATCTGTCTCGTTTTGACGTACGTGGTACAGCCGTCAACCTTAATATAGTAACTGTTCCGAGCGTCAGCTAAAACCACTCGGTCTTTTATACCCTGACAGTTGGAAAAAGCCTTGTACGAGTATTGTACCATTTGTAGCGGTCTGAAATAGTGTAGTTCATCAATTATTCTCTAACTTGCTGCTCCATTTGGCGGCACGTCGTTTGAAACTTGGTTTGGATTTTTATTTAGAATGGCTCTAATTGGGGGAATGGACAGCTGTTTTGTTAGTAAATGTGTCTGTTAATATTAGCAGGGTTTTACGTTTTGACGTTTCTATGAATCAACATGAAGTAATAACGCATATAGGTATCTATGTAGGTATATATCATAGGTAGCTACATACAATGTTTGTTATCGAGCATATATATTGAACTTACATATGGGTGACGTCTTGAGGAGCTCGTGTCTAAATAAAAACTGCCTAATCGAAGGTTAAGCTACGCTTGCCGAGGTAAGTCTCTAGATGGGTGATTGAGACTCCTCCGTGCCTCGGAAAGCACGTTAAGCCGTTGGTCCCGGTTGTCATTTGTATATCTTTGACAGTCGTTACGGGTAGTCAGAGCCCGAAAGTCTGACAACCAATCTTACCAAGGGGTATCGTGTTGCACAGTAAACGGGTTGTGGAGGTCAGATAGGCAGACACTCCATGTAAAATACTGGTACTCAGCTGCATCCGGTTAGACTGGAAGCCGACTCCAACATAGTCCGGGAAAGGGCTCGGCAGAGGATATGGGTGACGTTTTCAATACTTACAAACACTCAGTAAAATCTACAGATACACGTCGCTCCGACGTAACATTTAGCTTTATCGTGGGAAAACACACCCCACGAAAGAGTGGTAAAGATGCAAATCTCGAGACCTCACGTCTTAACGACGCATCCTCCCCGTACGTAGAAATCTCGAATCTCGGAATTCTTTTACATAATCATGTGTTGAAAATATAACAGCTTTTTGGGGGCGTTTGATAAAATCTAGTTAGGTATGCGAACGTCGCATACGCAATAATACCAAGTATTTAGCATAATCCGCTGATTTAACCCCGTGTACGAAATAAAGATTACGTATATTAGGTTTTATGGCTGCGGTACATCTCGGCCTTAATTTATAGACTTGAGGAACATCTTCAAAGGGCGATAAACTTTGGCGATATATCAAAATAATTGTGATACATTTTTATGGTCTGATTTTAGCATTTCTGTTATATAAACGGATGAGATTTGAGCGAACTAGATTTTGTATCTGAAAGGCTATTATCATATGTACCTAGTACATGCATTACTTATTACTGGGAAATATTTAATTGAACCTCTGAATAACTTTCGATCATCTTTGGATGATCTCTTTTTTTAATTATATTGTTGTGCCCTAAGGAGCATAGCCTTTGATGTCTTATAGCTAATTATAAGACATCAAAGGCTAAAATAGTACAACGCAATAAATATATGAATATGAATGTCTCCTTTGGCTGAGTGATCGGTTGCGGTGCTGCGCGTCGCGGGTTCAATTCCCACACGGAACAAATATTTGTATGGCCTACAGGTAAGTAATTGTTCCGGTTCTGGCTGTTTGTGAATGTGAGTCTAAATACTTGTAAACACACCCAGGATATAGGAGAAATTCCTAATGTGGGGCAACGTTTAAAAAAACTAGCTTTCTATAATTAAACCACTTTAGAAGTTGTTTGCAGTATGTTTAGCAGGAAAAATGGGTTAGATAAGATTAAACTGTGAGCAACTACGCGTGAGTCGAGCGAGCAAAGGTGGTGTCGTTGCATTCAAGTTGGTCGCATTCACTATGGTGGGGTACAATATTAGCAAAGTGGAGGAGTATTTTATGAAATCAAACTGGAAATTATTTGGATATCATTTAAAGACGCTCAATTATTATAAATTATATAGGTATTTATTTTTATTATTAAGAAATATAATGGGCACATTTGGGAATTTATTAAAAACACACATCAAACATCAGGGGTAAATGTAAGGGTTAGAAAGCAGTTTGGATTAAACTTTCTTTTTTATTTTACTAATATTTAATATGGCATCTACCAACCAAACATCAAAAGTATCAAAGAATACTTTTAGGTATACATGCCTTTATTATTTTTAGTAAAATCGTTTGATTCCTAAAATTAAAGATAGTAAGTTGAGAATTACGATGCAAGGTTTAAAACATGTTTATGTTGTCGCTAGTCAAGTGAAAAGCAATATAACCATAAAAAATTAGCTTCGCACCCTTCCGAGCAGTGGTGAGAGCATCTTTACCGTCTTTACCGAAATTTTACCGCTGCAAAGACATCGCCTGTCCATATTTACCGCATCGTTCCTTTTTACGAAGTCTCATCCCGCCGTGTTTACGACCACGTCACGGTTTATTGTTATGTCAACGGGAAAAGGGGTTAATGTGACCATTTTTGTATCGCTTCAGGTGCACAAACCACCCCCCACTTATACCTTAGACCCTAGTAACGTCAACAAATAAATTATCCACGATCACAAAAACATCCCTAATACGAAATCGATGCAACAAACGACAAATGAATTATGGAGGAGCATAATCTTCATATTTTCTCAAAAAGCAGGAGCTTGGCTCACTCACATATTTATTGCCATTGAAAATCCAGTTTCTGGGAATGTATTCGTGCGTGCGGGCGGGAAGCATGTTTCCTTGTCGCATTAGGCATAAGTAGTGCTCTCTCCGCACCCTATTAACTGTGATATATGCGACAATTCTTTTCGCAAATCCTCGAAACAGAAGGGAAGGCGCGTCATATCGCGCGCTCCACTTACCATCGACGACCGTGTGTGACGCGCTAATTCCGCGCTGATAAATGATTTCACCCTGAATTCGGAATTTGAAATTTTCTGGTGATTCGTCACCGCATTTGGGAGGATAAGAAATGCACGTGTAACTGTACCGATCATTATGGTTTGAATTATTGCTGTCAGCTTGTTTGTCTGAATGCTATCTGACATTTCTTGTTATTTTCCTTAAAAAAAAACTGGTCCTTCGAGTCTCATGTCATAATATAAATGTTAAATGGACCACTTTAAAAAGATTATTGCAACATCATGAAGCGTTGTTAGATCCTTCTCTAAAACTAAAAGACCAACTAAAAGATCTTACAACAGTAGCACAAACCGTAAGTTCTATCCCCAAGCGATATAATAAAAACCTTTATCCAATCCAGACTAATAAGAAGCGAACACGCGTCCCAAACGCGATTCCCGTGTACAGACAAAACCCGCGATGTTCCCCTCCAAGGCGCCGTGTGTGATGTATGCAAAAAGGGAATTGAATAAGGTGATTTCGTTCCGCGGGGTCGCTAAGGGAAAAGAATCCACGGTAATGGCGAATACAATAAATTTTCATAAACAAATTGCGTTTTGATGGCGGCATATCGGCGCGTGTGCCAACTCCCAATAAGGATTGATAGGGAAACAATGTGTGTGCACACTGATTGAATGTCAATTTGCGGAGGCTGCGGACGACGGAATAATTTCATGTAATGGTGTACACGTCGCCTTAACGATGTGTCGAGTAACATGTGCGGAATGGATTTTGTCTTGTGTCAACTTCAATGGGAGTTTTGTCGATTTATTTTGTTTGGGGGATATTGGATACGCTCACAGAAATACTTAAACAAGCTGCATGTCTAGAGCTCTATATGGTAGTATACTTGTAAAGTAAATACAAATACGAAGTATCTACAGCAGCATCGACATAAAAGTCCTGGTAAAAAGTGCCTCCTCAAAAAATAAAATAAAATAATCCACATAAAAAGTAGGGAATTTCGAAGGCAATTTAAAAGTGTACGGTGTGCTAATTTCTAAGTTGAACAAGCACACCTGCTCTGGATGTGCCGACATTTGAGAGCGTAAATCAAGCGTAGACCCTGCCGCGACGTGTCATGCCCAGAGATCATTACTGAGCCCAAAGAGTGGAAAATATAAATTAATTTTTTATTTACGTTAACTGGGTCTATCTGCTTTATGACTTATTTTTTTGAGGTTAAATTATAGAAAATAATTATTTATTTGTGTCATGCTTTTGAAAGGCTGTGATTAAATGAAGTAGAGGTAGTGAGTACACTTTAAGTGCAATATTTATTTCTTTAAAACGATACAACTATTAATACATGAAGAACAAAATAAAATAAAGAATCATAGGGCATTGAAAAATTCATCCGCATCACTGTCAACGGGAAAGTGCCCAGAAGGCTGGCAGCATTGCCACGTTGCATGGTAATGCTGATTCTTTGGCCAAAAAAAAGGTCACGTGAAGAGTCTACCAAACGATTCGCGATTTCTCGAAAAACTATATGGGCACACGGACCCTGGCCTTAGTGTTTCAACCCCGAACTTCTCAAACATATAACTTCCAATTAGGTTGTTGTATTTATGTCCACTGTAAGTGGAATCTTAATTTTATTACATTTTATTTTAACATAACATCACGCCTGAATTCCCCGAAGGGTTGGGCAGAGGTGTACCTACAGTATTCCCACATTTTATCAGTTACGTTTAGGTCCCATGTAATAGGGAGCAAGCCGATTGCCATCAACCGTCCACAACTCCAGCCTTCGGGCTGCTACTGAAAAAATCCTGATGAAATAACAAATAACCAATAGTTTTTTAAGAAGAGCCTTACTCCTACAGCTTAATAAATAACTGTTTGGTTAGGACTGGTGAAGACTGAAGACAAACAGTCTAATTTAAAAACTATTAAGTTTTAGTTCAGTAATATACTTTTTTACCAAGGATGACCCAGTTAAGTACATACTTACTTCATTTCCAAACACGTGCAGGAACATTACTGATCAATGTTTTAATATTTTATTACCAGTTTAATGTTCGCCTAAGTTGGAACTCCGCATCCACGTGTAACCTTTAAAGGAAAACGGTGGCTATATAATTCGAATGAAAGTTGTCGAAATGTTTTAAGCAGATGGAAATATTATCTTATACAATACTATAAATATTATACTTATAGCAAGTATATTCCTTAATATTTAACATTCACATATTATACCTTAGTGAAAATTAGCTGTGATCTTTACTCATATGTACCAAATGTGTGATAAATAATAGCAAGTCGTCACTCCACATGCACTCTCACCTACCCTTGTTTGAATCTTTAACATCGAGCCATTTAACACGTCACCTGTATCTTGGAGCTCAATATGAAAAATGTTCACACGCGGCAGCGGGTACCTACCGGGGTACGGGAGGAGCCAAGTGTACCCCAAGGAGTTTTGACTTGCAAAGCAGCCTCGCCGAGATTTTTCACGAGGGCCGTAATGACTGCTTGATGTGTTCGAGCCACGAGTATGGAGACAGGATGACACTAAGAGTAACTTTTGGTCCTTTTGGCATGTTGGTCTTTTGAAACACCGATAGGACCAGTTTTTCAAAGTTGAATGCTACGACAAAAGAACAGTCGGAAATGGAAATGGCACTTCTTTGTAGGCAGCATTTCAGTCCCATGAGAATAAAAATACGACAGCGAAATTTCCGCTGCTGCAAAGCAGTAAACGGATTCACAAACAGAGTAACAAAATGCAAAAGCAGACGTTCTAGAAATCCGCATTTACGATACATGAACCGAGGCTTCTCATTAAACATTCGAATACCATTTCCTGTCGTGCGAAGGAAACAGGATTGTCACAATCTGTATTGTTTGAGATCTCATAACGCGTGTAGCCCTTTGACTCGACATTTCCATACAGAATGCTAATACAAAATGTCGTTACATAAAGGCGTCTCCACACTTGGCTAGCTCGCAGGCGCGTCACCTTTGATGCGCGTATGATTGCCCGCGCCCGCGACACATTGGATCTATATTGTTGTCTTTTTCAAGTTTCGTAATAAGGAATGAGGGTGTATTAAAGCCTTTTATCCGGCTCGTCACGCCGGCACGTGGGGTCGGGAAGGGGTTTAAGGTGAGCAAACATTAGCTCTTTTACATTTTTGCAATTTCATCTACGACGCCTCACGGCTGTTTGCAGTAGCTTGAGTTTCAGGAGGCTCGAAGGTTTCGGGGCGTTACAACTTTAACTCTTTTCAAAAGGGTTCGAAAGTAAACGAGTTTTTAATGTTTGCTTACAGGCGCGCTTAGCTGTGTCGCTAAAACGGGTTTGTAGTAAGACACATTGAGAAATCCCAACTGAAGTTAAGCCGTGAATTAAGTGCGCTAGGCCCGAGGCCAAGACCTCGCCGCAGACTGCCTGCAAATCTTGGCTGCATTCTCGAACATTCCAGAAGATGTAGCTAGGATTAAACGACGTGGTATATTCAACAATTACACTATATCCAGGCAATTCCCGCAGGTAAGGCTGCATATTTTAGGGGTGAGACAATATTAGCTGCAGCGCTCGTGTGGAAAATGAAACTGTTTTTGGTCCTAATTTACAATGGTTGTAATTTGAGCGAACACGTTCCTTGTTCGTAGGTGTACACCGTTTTGTGTACGCTGCGAGCATTTTGAAACGTATTAGCTGAGTTCGCAAATATGCATACGGAACAATGCAGAGCGGTGAGCAAATGTTGCCGCTACCGCTGTTATGTCTAATGTGCTGCACTATCATATAACTGATACTGTTTTATTCATACAGCTGCTAATCTGAGAATAGAATAAGAATTCTACCAACAGACTGTTTAAACGAATGTTTTCGGGATTAACGTTTCAAATGATATTCATTGATATACAATAATTTATCTAGAGAGTTGACTTCTAAATCAAAGAAAACTGGACTGTTTTACTCCATGGGGGAAAATAATATCTTACAGTGATGCTAAAGTTACTCAAGATAACGTATCGCTCCAGGCGACAATTATTGCGGTGTGTTTAAAATAAAGGGCTAATTACTTAGAACGAAAGAAGCTACGAAACGGCGCGCACCGCACGACGCGCCGTGGGCGACCACAATTCAGAAATAGCTCATAACTCACGTGTAATCGCGAGTGGCGCGCGACATTCTGCATCCTGCGGCTGATAGCGCGATCGCGGCAACGCTTTTGTGCACCCGCTCTTAGATGCATTTTAGCTCAATAATTAACTGCTGTTGCTATTTATCTATGCAGCTCCCCGAACGGAGGTACGATGTAGTTACTATTTTAACAAATAAGTTCTGAAATTATTATAATTCAAGTTACGAGGTCACATCTATTGACTTCAGAACCAAAGTTCGTAACAAGCACTACATGATAAACGGGCACATTAAGCGTACCAATTCATACAAGTGTAGTATTGTCACGCTAAAATTAAAATAATTCAAACGTACAAGGACGCCATTGGAGCAAACATAAACTTGAATCTATTGTCTAAGTTTATATCAAAACAAACGCGGGCGTCATTACCGCTCGCTCCGTATTTAGCACATTATTCAAAAAGCACGTGAGCCAGGAAACCCTTAAAATTACACACGAAACAGTGCTCTTTACCAACTTTCCCATAAGAGCCCATTATTTACGGAGCCACCGTACCATTAAGATTCTCCACATATCTTCGAAAGGCGCGTTATGGTAATTACGGGTCGCCATTTTATCTCGCGACTCTTCGCGATTAGAAGTCGCGCGCTCGGCTGCACGTCGAAATAACAAGTGCGCGAACTTAGTTCGTTTCTGAGAAGGAGCGTTCTGAAATTAATTCGGATGGAAGATATCGGGCGGCGCGATAGCGGCTCCTTCCGCGCCATTTATTGCTCGTGTGGTGCGGGTATCGGTGAAGGGGTAAAGAATATCAAGATGTAACGAGCGCCAGCCGGAAGGCTCGCAAATGAGCTCGCACACTTATCTGTGTTAATGTGGGCGAGGGTTAATTTTGTCTTACATGAGCAATTTGGAGATACCACCCCCGTTTCCAACTTACATTTGTTGTTAATATTACGATTGTATGAGATTTGGTGTGTTATGTGGCTGTTTTGGTGATATCAATGCTATTGAGGCGGCTGAATTAGCTTCTGTTATTTTTGCTCCTCCACCCTTCATCATATGTTTTCGAAGGAAGAAAAACACACAACCAGGAACAGTTCTTCAACCATCTCTTCTATAAGAACGTGCTCACACACATCTCACGTTTAATTTATACTACTTAAATATTCGTTAAGATTTCGTCTAGACAAAAGGAAAATATAACCACGTCTGTAGGGTAGAATGAAGCGCGCGCAAACATGGATGGATAGCAAATACGAGAGTGTATTAGGAAATGAAATTAAGTCGCAATGCAATCTCGTTGGATGTGGGAACTATTGTCCTAGTACAATGCTACTATTAACTAGTCGATGGCGGTATTGAATATTAGGTTTCGTCGTATCTGCTCTGAGGTTGGGGCTTTGTGGAAATGTTGCGAATTGCGAATATTATTTGATGTTCGCTTTGTAAATTTTAATTGTGCGATCGCGTTAATTGGATTAAGCATTTCTTTGGCTTTAAATTTGTATTTGGTGACTATTTTTATTTGTCCTTGACAGTTTTAACTTTTATATGGGTATTGTTCAAAACATAACTTCACACCTTTATTCTCCGAAGGGTTAGGCAGAGGTCTACCAACAGTAAACCCACATTTCACCAGTTATGTTTATGTCTCATGTTATAAAGGATAAGCCTATTGCCATCAACCGTGCACACATATGGGCTCCTACTGGGAAATTCTTAACGAAAAATCCCATGTAAGAGCAGGAAATCTGTCTTTTAACCCTATATAGCCTATATAACTATCTTTCGTCTAGAAAACAAAGGGTTAGGGTGGGTGAACTGACCAGTACTGACGCTGAAATCACATACGGCGTTCCCCAGGGCAGCGTACTTGGCCCTACACTTTTCTTGGTATATTTGAATGATCTCTGCAACATGTATATCAATAATGCAAAAGTATTCTCTTACGCTGATGACACCGCTGTCGTTTTTTCTGGGAACTCCTGGGATGATGTGAAAACCAAAGCTGAGTTGGGTATGGCACAGGTGGCCAATTGGCTTAATAATAACCTCCTCACTTTAAATACATCAAAAACGAATTACATATGTTTTAGTATTAACAAAAGTAGTCAACCAACAAAGGATCTCAATCTAAGAATACACACATGTGGAGATAGTAATAACAGATACTGCAACTGTCCCTGCATAAAGCAAGTAACACAGACTAAATATCTAGGTGTGATAGTCGACCAGAGATTATCCTGGCATCCACATCTTGAACAGGTCTCAAATAGGGTTAGGAGATTAAGCTGGATTTTTAAAACTCTCCGACATATTATACCAAAAAGTATGACCGGTAAGCGAGAGCACCCTAGAAATGTTCTCAATGAAATTTACATGGCGTTGGTACAATCCGTCTTACTATACTGCATCCCTATTTGGGGTGGTGCAGCGAAAACTTATTTTATTGATGTGGAGCGAGCCCAACGAGCCCTGATAAAAATCATGTATTTTTAAAATAAAAGATTTCCTACTGAGACCTTATACAAAATAAGCTATCTACTTTCCGTAAGGAAAATGTATATTATACAAACAGTTTTAAAAAAACACAAAGCCCTACCATATGATCCTAAATTTGTACGGAAAAGGAGGATTGAGAATGTTGCACAAATTCCACAGACTAAAACTGTGTTTGCCAGTAGGCAAGTGAATAAACGGTCTGCACAACTTTATGACAAGATTAATAAAATTAATTGCATATACACAAAAACAAGTTATGATTGTAAGAAAACAATAACCAATTGGATAAAAACACTTACATATGACGACACGGAGGCACTTTTGGAGCACATATAGTAGTAGATACACACTCACATACACTCTCAAACTCTCTCTCATACTCTCACACAAGCACATATACTCTCACATACACCCTCACACACACCCTCACATACACTCTCTCACTAGGCACACAATACGCACAGTAGTTTACACTCGAAACATACCTCACTAACATCTGTAGTTTTTATTGTAATTTTAGTTTAAATTTTTGTTCATAATCTTAAGTTAACTAATGCTAATCTATGGAAGAGCGGAGTCTCCTAACACAGGCATTGTTTGCTTAAAAGGAGGCTCCAAACACTAAGCCCCTTTGTAAACTGAATCATCAATAAACTTATTATTATTATTATAGCCGCTACAATAATGGTTACACAGTTTTGGTACCTTAGTACTAAATGCTGAAAATGATGTCCCTTTTTTTTTACCGGCACATTCGATTTTGGGTGCAATATCAATGGTCCCCTTATCCTTATATAAGGATATTTTCTGAATTTGTACGGATATATACCAATAACTTAGTACTAAGACGTTGTAACCAACATGTAAAAATATTATTAGTTGAACTATTTCCGTCATATATTAACTTATTACACAGGAACAACAAGCATGTGGAAGAGTTAGTTTTAGTTCCACAGTCCCGATCACATTCACTACAAAAGATAAAACTGGCTTAACTTATTCAATTTCATATACAGCAAAGTAAAGGATTTTCCAGTGAAATATTGAAGGAATCGACAAAAGTTGGTCCTCATGTAATATGCAGGGAAGTAGGACCAGCGCACTGCATATTTTGCGCCTAAGATCCGCGGTTCTACGAGCGAACTTCCAAAGCCGCTTGCTTAGGTACTTAGGCTTTATGGTATACTTTATGCTTTATACCGCTGAAAGACGATAATTTGATGGCTTTGCGGACAGAAGATGTCGAGAAATTAATTTGTGTCTTTGAAATCTTAATACCGGTAATGAAGAGCATGTGTATTCTTGTTAGTCTGAAGTAAATTTGGTTGGGCTTTTGTAATACGGTTTGTAAATTCTGAGGAAAGCTTTTGAAAGGAGAAAGTAGGTTACCTTGGTCTTTAACAAGGTAATCTACTTTGTTCTATCATGTAGCTTGTGAGAAGTGTCACTAACACTTCACTTGATACAGTGACCCATAACATGTACAGCGGTGACATAATATTGATGTTTAAAATTTAAAATCTACTATTTTTAATTTTAAACAGAATTTTTCGATTTTTCTGTCATTTGTATATTTTTTTGAATTCGGTTTTATTTTAAGCTTATTTTTCTATACTGTTTTTTTTTTATTTCTATTAATGATATTTAACTTGTACCGTGTATTATTTCCACGGAACCCAATCATTATAGGTACTACAGCTAGAATTATCACCCACAAGAAATACATAAAATAGGCAAACGTGGAACCGAAATCAATAATGAAGTTATCTATAGTACATATATGAACATAAAATAAAGCTGCCACACCTACAGAGTTCACCCAATCTTACCAAATTAATTCTCCATAAAGCTGAATACACAAAACGTTTGCGGTCGTAGGTGAGAGCTCAAAGGGTCAGTTCACACGACAGGTTAGCGTCAAAAGGATTGACCGAGACGTGTCGAGGTGGGCGGTGCGACCACAACCTAGTCGCTTCGCAACCACACTTGCTTTTTGGGTGAACAGAGATACTGTTCACCTTTGTGGTTAATTTTCATATGGAACTTTTGCAAGTCGTTGTTGCGAACTTTTGTTAAGGGAACTACTTTTGACCGATGTTTATTGGTTACCTGTTAGTGTTGTCTTTAGGCCTAAATGTGAGTTTATAATCTTCCTATGCTTTTTATAAGACTTAAAATGAGAATTGTATTTTTTGAGTCCCAAATATTAGTGATGTAGTGACAAAAATTGAATATAGAAATTGTTAGGAGGATGAATAAAGCAGACTATCAAAAGGTATTTATAAGGCAGATGTAAGCAGAAACGCTCGGAGGGGAAGCCCTAGAAGTAAATATACACTGACCTTATTGGTGGTGTTCTTCAAAAATGTCAGGTGAATAGTACTCAAAAATATAAATCAAATTCAAATTTAATTTATTTCTCATTAGACTAGAATCAGCACTTTTTTAACGTCAAAATTGCATGACCAGATGTATGAACGTAAACGAAGCAAAAGGAGTATCTGAGGATCGTAGCAGGTGGCGTTCTGTAGTTTCTACCTACCCTCATGGAAAAAAGGCGTGACTTTAAGTATGTATGCAGAAATCCCGAAGCTAAAACAGGTCTTGCTGACAGTTTAATTACAAACATGGTATGCGCCAGTTTATCGGCATCAATTGTTTCCAAAGGACAGAACCACACGGCATAGCACACAGATACCCGTACCCAATAAGACGAACACACAATAGTAACTCGTCTCAAAGTATCAGCCTGGCAGGCGAGTGCCGCAAAAGGAACTCAACGCCGAGCTGTTTACGTGAGGGCTGTTAGCAAACACCTGTAAACGCCTTTACCTTGCCTCTGTTTGTACTGGACGCTCACGATTGCCGTGTACACTGTACAATTAGCCTTAGATGTCTCGCCTGCAAACCAATTTATTGCTTACAGTTGCCAACGACATTCACGCTCTATTTTAAACTCTATCTTCTTGGCTGCAAGAGTTAGTTTCAGGTGGGTTGTAAGATTTGAGATGAAACGGTTATGTGGCAACTTTGTGTGTCTGAATGTAGTGAAGTCTTTTGAGTGCCGTTGAGGTGTAAGGTAGCTCATGTGGAAACGTTAAGTACGCTGGTCGTTTGCCCTGTGTCTATTTGGACAGTCACAAAAACAGATTTCGAGCTAATACCTACTATAAATACACGAAAATGTTCCCAGTTTAAATGTAGATGCAACAAACTTGAAACAGAAAATAAAATAAATTCATTGAGCATTCGAGGAGTGCATTTTATAAAAATGTTACGAGAGTTCCAAGCAAAAAACATCCCAGTTCACTATTACAAAACATCCACTTGAAATAAAGCATTGCGATTCGGAAAAACAGCATCGTATTTCCATATTCCCGAGCTGCCCCTTTCAAAAGTCCTCAATCATGTTCGCCGTGTTGACTCCTGGATATGATACGACCTCTCGACTCAACATGATCATAATACCCTCCGCTGCATCCACCAACCCCTTCTACATCCATAAACCGGCTACAAATCTTGGCCGAGCGTTCGGCATCTTTATAACTGGAGGACGCGATCCCTTAACCCAACATAATGGGCAGGTTTACTGGGAGGACCGTCGTAAAGTGTCCCGTCCAGCGCGCGTACCCCAACTACGGGACCCTTCGAAATTTCACGAACTATTTGGCCCGCACTAGCCCTCACTCAGCTTTTTTGTCGACGCTTTATTGTCCGGATTTTCTGCTCACCTTTATCGTTATTGTGTCCGCTCGGCTTCATAAAGGACCGTGGTTCACTATTAGAACCTCATAACCGTGGGAAAATTGTTTGAAAGCTTCGTAAAAACGGTTAAATGATAAAAATATTGCGGCAAAAAAGTGTGGTCAGTCAATAAATCGTTTGGTCAATTGAGCAGGATGCTATGGGCGTGTTAATTGGTCGGGTGCGGGACTGTATCGAGGGCTCGCTCGGAGCGATGAGTGGACACGGAGCAGTCATTGCGTGAATGATAATTGCCGAAACGTTGGGCGTCGCGTACATTCGGGCTACTGGTGTGGAATTGAATGGATGCATGGCTTAGTACGTGCCACGCGGATATAAAATGGGCTGGATTTAACTGTACAGATTTGAGTTGTATTATGGTTTAATCTAAGCGGATTTATTATCATTAAAGAAATAAATCACACTATGAACAATTTCAGTCAGTTTAAAATGATTAGGGTTGTAAAACTTTGCATAGAAAGCTATGATATTCTCTGTTTAGGCATATTTATAGTTTCACAGTTTTAACACTTTTTTAGTATCTCCGTGAATATGAATACTTTTTTTGAGTACTTAACAAGTTTCTGGGTAAGTATATTATTTTAAAGCTGACAAGAGATTTAGATTAGAAGTTCACAAGAGCCAGACCTCTTTATATCTATAAATAATAAAGAAAAAAAAAACATTGTGGTTCCTTTGGCATACAATGACAGTAGTAGGTTTTTGTTTTTTTGATTTTTTTTAGAACTTATCATACCATTTACATAAGTTCTAAAAATATTGTTTGAAATGGAAGATACCTTGTCATGACATTATGTTTGTTGATCCAAAACTTCATAAGTATGCCAGATTCTAAATTCAAATATAGGCCCATAAAATGTACTATACATTTTAACAAAGAGTGAGTTATTTTTTTAAAATAAAATATTAAAACTTAATGAATAAATTACTAAATTTAATTGTAAATCCAAAAATAGTTTTAGCTGTCTCCGCCATCAAGTACGTTACGTTAACTAAAACTATACTCAACTCTTCAATACCATCTTACATCTTTGTTGGTACATCCGGACCCTAGGACCAGTGCATACGTTCCCGCAGAGATAAACGCATACGATTACACGTACGAGCCACAGGTGGCGCATAACATTTTTCAGTCGGGACGGCCCATTGCCTGCGTCCGGCCCGTGAGCCCGCGGCTTAATTCGAGACCTTTCCAGCCATTTGCAATGGTTTGTTTTTATTGAAAACCGTGGGAATTTGTCGATTGCCTGTATTTTGTTATATGTAAAGGGATTTTTGGATTTTGCACTTGAGTTTCCGGGTTTAATTATGTGATTTTACGAGGTGCAAAACGGTTTTATCCGATGAGCGGTTATCTCAAAACAGACATTAACATTTATGATTTAAAATAATAATTTGTTCTAATGAGCTACTCTCTCGTATTAATTTATTAAGTCTATCAGTTCAATATTCGAGAAATTTGACTTAAAACGCTAAAATTAACACATTCTCCGACTTCCCTAGCAATAAATAAACCAGAAATGACACGTCATAATGTTTAGCGCAAATGACACGCTTTACGCCAGCCCATATTGTCAGCCATTCAGGCCGGGGGCTCCAAATAATTATTGCTCGCTTGACAAATTGCCGGCAAAGCCTACGTGTCGGTGGTAAAATTTGATACAATTTTCACCGCCTTTCCCGTACGGGACACGGATTTGCATACGTGCACCCCTAGATTATGCAAATATACTTTTTTTTTAACGTACTGTTTACCCCACAGGAAAAGGAAACACTTCGGGCGCGCATTTTAAAAAGATTTACGCGCTTTGTCGGATCATTAAGTGCGGAACTAATTTGCTTACCTTTGAAATGTTCCAAGCTTTGTCCCGTATAATTACTATGGGGTTTACCGTCCCCGTAACGTGATATGCAGATTTCCGCAAGCTCCACTGTTGGTTTTTCCAACGCTCGGTTACATATGGCGGTCGTGCAAATAAAAGATTGCTCCGTAGAATTTAATTTACAATTAGCTAATAACATATTGTTAATGGTGAAGGAAAAATATCGGGATAAAACCTGGACGTATAGAATATGCGTACGAGTCCTTTCAGCTGAACGGATGCGTACGCATTTAATACAAAACTGTTGTTTTCTGTGAAAGCTGAATTGAGCTAAGTAAGTGTAGTGGGTCATTAAATCTAAATTCGTCAATCCAACTTGAGCAAGCATGGCGATCAATGCTCGTGCCTTCTCTGTATGAGAAGAGGCCTTTTCCCTGAAGAGGGACACTGATAGGCTGACAACATGTTACAAAAGTGCATTCCTAAAATATTAATATATCAGGGGGATATTTTTAATTTGCACGTTTCACGTTCAAGTGCTCAACTTCTCAACGATATCGAGCATGTGGGAATCGTCGAAATTAAATTTTCTTTGTTTTCTCTCGTGGGCTGTGGGCTCTTGGCGTTATTAAATTTCCTTGTGTTTTTTAACACAGCCATATCATTAGATTGAGGGCTTCCGTCAAGAGGAAATTGTGGCGGCGAGGGGAGCGAGCTGAGCACCTAAACATATTGAAAAAATAAAAATCCCGGCTACTTATTGCGTAGTACTGGGGAAAGGTACTCTACTACGGTAACCCTACAAAAAATAACATTTTAATTCTAAATTATTTAAATAAAGATTGTGCTGGGACGTCGAGTCTTAAAGTTAATTATGTATTTAACAAATGACGCCCTGTTAAATATTGCTATTACAAAAGTAAAGTTTAATTACTAGGTTCAATGCATACATTTATGGTACACATATTAACATAACGCCTAACAATAAGTTCAGTCGTTAGGTTAGTACATACATTATACGAGTAGTACACCCACATTTTACCAGTTAAAATTCAACACATTATTAAGTATTAAAGTAAATACCAAAGTAAACAAAACACGTAACGTAACTTAACGTAACATAACGTGAATTAAATAACGCACGATAAAGTAAGTTACGTTTAGTATAGTTTACGTTTTAAGTAACGTATGTTTTGACAAAAAAAAAACGTAATGCGCAGAAATGAACCATTTTTTAAATTTAAGCCCAAGCCAGAGCCACTTTCCCGCCGGTATCACAGCCGAAGCCGACTCAGAAAGACGTTTGAAGTGGATCCGTGTAATAAGTACGACCGCGACAAAATTCCTGGCCGCGCTGCGTTTGGGAACCTCACCTTAAATATACATATTACATTACGTGAAATTGCCCATTTTTTCCACTCTCCACCCTAGCAATTAGGGTAGCTTGTGTATAAATATTGCACGGCCCTCATTAATGTGCGTGTTCGTTTTAGTATATATTTTTATGGTACACTTTTTGGTTGGCGTCTGCAAGGAGTCGTGGGATGTAATGAATAATTAAGACATGTTGTACAAGGGAAGTGCCAGGTTTTTTCTTCAAGGCTCCGGTAAATGATGGTGGCTTTGAGTAATGTGCTTTTCTTTTTTTATAAGAAAATTCTAGAGGGTTTTTGTACAACAAGGCTGACATAAGGCGATATAACATTCCACAGTTTTAATTAAAAATAAATTATTAGAACAAATTTGTTCCTTTGTCTTTACAAATAAACTCATCAAACATAGAAAAAATCCTTCAATAAATTTTTTTTTAATAAAACATGAACTTTACCTTGATCGGACGGAGAGGGTATCCGGTGTCGCAAGGACGCCTGAAACAAAAATACAATATCATAAAAAAAGGGTAACACAATATCAATCAAAGTCTCCTCAAATTAAAATTCATCAATTAACTACGTCACAAAAAATCAAAACATCAAAACTTCTTAATTAAAAATATGACGTACAAATGATTAAAACCTCCCTTCCGAGATTGCATTTCAACAATTAACGCATTAAGACTACTTTCGCCAATAAAGGCCAACTCTCTTAATTAACAGTCCCTGTTAAAAATTGAGTACAAATTCAAGTAGCAAATCTCCCCAGTTGGGGTGGGATCTAGTGAATGGTCTGTAATATTTTAGTTTGGTTGAAACAAAAAGTCCTGGCGTCGGTGAGGGGCTGAGTCGCTGTCACGTAGACACAATAAGCCTTTTAATTCGATTCGTCAAGACGGACGCGAGACAAAGGGCCCGGAGTTATCATTCAATGGGGCACTTCTACCTTTTCTTATTACTTCGCTAAGGTTTTCTTGTGTGAGGTGGACAGGGCGCACGAGGGACTCCTTCGCGAGATATATCCTGTGTCTCCGGTTTGATTTGGTGCTGTTAATTCTGGTTTTATGGTTTGGTATGTTGGTCTTTTGCAACGAATGCTGCCATTTAAAGTCATCAACAAGACAAGTGATTGTTTGTAACTATGCAAGTAAAACATTTTAATTAAAAGTAATTTTAAGATATAATATATGAGACACGGAGAAGTATATTTTATTTATTTGGTTTAAAAAAAATAAAGTATGAAAAATTGGAACCACTGAAACATAGAAAATCTCTATATCTCCGTTTTGTCTATCGAGTAATACAAGATCGACCTGCGAGTGTTTTGTCGACCAATATCTTATCTCCGGAAAATCGCTACGTGTGTGGCACGCTGTATAAGTGCACTTGATCCCATGTGTCGCCGTGACCGGACTGCCGATACACGGCTAACAGGTTTATTTGTTGCCATCGTATTAACTAACTCAATAACCTATGGAATAACCACAAAAACAACCTTTGGGAAGTAAATGTTATCTGATTTACAGTGCGATGACGTAGAAGTTTTGCAATTTATGATGGTCACATATATTTGCGAACACTTAAGTCAAAACTCCAGTCATACCATTTTCATGATTTATAAAAAATATCACCAAAGATGACTTTAGCAGGTTAACAAAGCGCCCCAAACTAGGCACAGCCTGTATCATGGTGACCTTTTCAAAACAAATTTGTTTACTGAAAGTTTTATGCCACCAAATCTATTCAATAAATACTCACATTCATAGGAAACACTGAATCATTTTAAAAGCCGGATCTATCGCTAAATAACTGTCCCAATATCTTTGACCTCGTGTGTACTTTGCAATGGAAGTGCATTTGATTCCTTGTTTCGTGACCCGACTACAGATTTAAAGCTAACAGCCTTATTTGTTGCCACCTCTTTAAAGTCGCCCTAAATCAAAGGAGTTTTTATTTAAGCTGGCTTTGAGATGTTTATTGATAAAGGCGACTGAAGCCATTTAATATTTTGTTTTATTTTATAGGACTAACAAACAGCAGTATATAACATAGTAGGCACACAATATCATCATCATCATCGTCATCCTCCTGCCTTTATCCCAATTTATTTGGGGTCGGCGCAGCATGTTTTCTTCTTCCATACATCTCTACTTGCCGTCATCTCAATAGTCACCTCTTTTCTAGCCATATCATCTTTCACACAATCCATCCATTTTTTCTTTCTACTCTAGGCACACAATATAAGGACGTATAATAAAAGTAACAAATATACCACTCGAGACGTTATCCACTGATTACTATAGAGAATAGCTAGCTGTTAGCAGAACATATTTGATATTTGCAGAGTGTTTGTAGAATATTGTAATATCAAATTTTAAGTAGTCACAAAAACTTTATAAGAAACAGTGATGTACTTGAACAAGACGCGAATAGATTTTTAGTTAGTAGTTTACATAACGTTAAGTAACCCAACTTTACAAAAAAATGGTGATTTAAAACACGAAACAAGGCTTCCATTTCTCATTACAACGCAAGCAAGGAAAATTAAACAATTTAATAATACACCGTAGGTATGAGTACCGACATAAAACACTAGCCGATATCAAGTAAAAAGGGGTTGGAATCCCACTGTCTGGCAGTATAATTACCAGCCAAGCATTAAAGATGAAACCAAGCCAGGTAAATTGAAATGTGAGGTTAAAATTGAAAGGTATTCATCATGTTAATGCTAACAGACAAGCTTCTTGTTAATATACGGTTTTTTATTGGTGTCGGACTGTAGGTACTAATTTATTTCAATTGTGTGTTGTTTTTCTGGGAAGTGGTTCCGGGACTTGACGCTTCTTTTACTGTAGGAATTGTAAATAATGGACGTATGCCCATGTTACTTTTTAGTTAGGGGGTTAATTGTGATAAATACAGGTAACATTTAAATAACTGGTAGCTTAATTAAACATCATTCTTTGCCCAAAAAATTAGTATTGCCATGCAACGTGGCAATCCTGCTAGTCTTTTGGGCACGTTTCCAGATGACAGCGATGTGGAGGAGGATTTTGACGCCTTAGTGTCTTGGTCGGCTTTTTCTTTTGTTTTTGTAAATATGTTTCTAGTTAGTTTTATATTATAATTGTATGTATATAGATAAAGTTTAAAATTATTAACCTTGAAAGTATTTAAATATAATTTATTTATCTTCCCAGTAAATACACTAGTAAGTGATGAGGACATGTGATGAGGCATTTTAGGGAACTGTCTTATGTCATTTTTGACGTTTAAAAAGTGATACTCACCGTAATTTTCTTTTTGAGCGTATCCAGAGCGATACAAATTGTTGGTAGTTACATCCTAGTTCAAATAATGATTCATTTTAAAGTAAAAATACAATTATAAATGTTTACAAAAATGAATCTGTATCCGAATTTTATGGTCTCTAAGTCTTCGTAGATGGGTGCAGGAATTAACAGAAATTAAGGAAATCGTGGAGGGAGCGAACTAATAGCAGCTGTTTAATTAAATGAGCTTCGACCGAGATTGGGGCAGATGCTGATGTTAGAATTTTGGAGGTCACAAATTGAAGGAAGGAAGTACACTTTTCTAAATTATTTATGATTCATTGTGTTCATTTTTCTTGAACGAGTTTTATATGCTATAAAGTAAAAAAAGAAAAGTTTTTAAATCTGCACAGATATTTTGGAGTCACTATTGTTAATAGCAAACTACTAGTGTTCGGAAATATTTAATGAAGCTAAAAGTTATAAAACTGAATGATACTCTTTGCATTGATTTTTGCGAGGGAAGGACACTATAGAATGTTACTCTGTGGTCACACCATAGACATCACAGTTTGACAGTGACAACTGAGAGTAACATCACCAAAGAATAAGCAAAACAAATAACTTTGAAACACATCTGCGCAAAGAAAGATATCGTTGCGAAGTCAATAACATTAATCAGTGTTGCAAGCCTAATTGTCGAAAATATTCGTAAAACACTTTAATTCGTTAAGGGGGTATGCCACTCTAGTGAATTCCCAATTTTGCTATCAGAAATGCATTGTGTATTGTTAGCGACTTCGTTTGTCTGGCTGTACGAGCTAATCTCGAAAACTACTGAATGGACTTAGAGCGTTTCCGGAGGAAGATCTTAGTCTATTAATTTTAGGCGGCAAATCCTGTGGCAGCTTATCTATAGCATTGGCAAGAAGCCAGTGTAAAGATGTAGAGACGTTCCTTTAAAATTGTTTTAGCTTTGAATTCAATGCATCGAATTGGTATAGCATTGTTTTTATTCAAACAAACAGATTTACTATAAACTTAGTTCTTACGTAAGGATTGTTTAGAATTTACTTAGTCCAGTTCTCGTAAGTACTTCTAAATCTAGTTTATTTCTAATCACAATGACAGATATATAATATATAAAATAACTATTCCATTTCAGATACTTAGATAAGATAATAAGATACTATAGATAATAAGATTAAAATTTATGTCATTTATTTTTCACAGAAAACACTTAACACATACAATAAAAATAACTCATTTCTGTACAACCAATCGCAAGTGACGTTTATCATAATACGGAGAGTTTTGCTAAAAGAGATCGCTTTAATTAAGTAATGGCTCCAAATGTTAATTACAAAGGCAGGGGCGACAACTGCACGGTAATCACTACTGATCTATGAGCTTTGTTTTTGATTCATTACGTTTTTGAATTGTTATTTGTATCTGGCAACCCTTGAAATTATTTTGCTTCATATTATTCTTAATAAATACTACGATGATACCATAACCAACAAATCATCGCGCCTGTTATCCTTGAAAGGTCAGACAGAGCTGTACGTGTACAGCAAACTTACGTTTCGCTAGTTTTGTTTAAGTCCCATATAATTTGGGGCGACCCAATTGCCATTCCATACATGTTGTAAGGAGATACGTCAAAAACGGTGATATTTTCCAGATCATTTATTAATATCTGTTTATGGTGTAAAGTCGGTAATGATACTCGTAGCATTTACGATAACGAGGAGAAAATATTCCTCAAAAATGTCAACAAAACGAAATTGAAACAAAAAAAGTACCTAAAACAAGAAAGCAACAACTTTTAAAATAAAAATGATCACATTAATTATAATCTAATGAAATGGCCGTTAAATCACGCTAATTGTTCTCCAGTTTTTATTTGTTCCCCATTTTTTGTTAGCAAAAGCGGCTTGAATGGAATTCCTTTATTCCACAAATGGCCTGTTTACTAACAACCACAAAGGACCAGAAATTATATACCAGCGATAAATTTAGGATGTGATGAAACATATTTTTGTAGATTAAAAATTGTAGAAGAGTTGTTTCAGCCAATTTTGATTTACAATTCGTTCTTTTAAAGTGAGTGTCTATAATACGTGTGGGTTTTCTTATATTTTTATTGGATTGCTTTATAGCCTGTGTCATATTTCTTCTAAGACAGTACAAGGGCTAGGGTAGTCCCTCGATGGGATGGTGTTGCAATAGGATTTTGATAACAATGACGATTTTTTTTTCAACAAAAATTATCATCAAGTGATACATTAATGAAAAACACTACTGAAAAACCGGCCGTTTGATCGTCCCACAGGAAGTGACCGTCGCCGGCGCCATTGTCCCGTGCCCGGCTCATCTTCTTAATTGTTTTCTTTGGCAAAGCACTCACGGTACAATGGCTAATGATGCCGCATGCCGCTTTGATCATCGCGTGATCGTGTGGTGCCAATTCTGGTCACATTACCTTAATAGGCCGGCCAAGTTTTGCTACTATCGCCGAGTTTAGCCGAGTTTCAGTTTCGAATATAATTCGATTTAGGTCTATTGTTCGAAAGTCTTGCGTGACCAGCGATCGGATTAGATTTTCAGATTCGACGTCCTTATTAGTTTGGCCAACCTTCCTGCTTATGTGACTGGTAGTGACCGTATTTCAGACCTGATAACATTTTATGGTTGGCAAATTATTCCCATAATTTCTGTTTATCTAATTTGCGCGTGTGAACCCTTTACAAAGATCCGTCCAGTCACGTAGGTCGAAGACACGTGACATTTCGAAAACAACGGGTACAAAACAGAATTACGACGCAAACGCGTTTGTGTGCGGCATCAGGAGGGTGTGTGTGCGTGCGCCTGAATTAGACGCGAAACTTTCAAAGTTTTCCCAAATTTGTGCCGCCCGCGCCCCTCTAACCCCCCTCGCTCGTGGATCGATAGCGGGCGCCGAGCGAGCGACTCCCAGCCTCATGAAAATACCGGACAACACTTCGCCTCAGTATTTACCATGACGTGTTTTGTGGCGAGAACGCAGTTATCTCTACAAATTTTAGTGAGTGCTCGTGATTTGATAGCTCTCTAGTATTCTGTGTAGCTTGTATTCGAATGCTACTGACCTACATCGTAGACGTTTTGTAAGACCCGGAAATTGGGGGATTGTTTTGTTGTACTTTAATAAGGCTTCACTACGTGCAAATTAGGAAAAAACAGCGATAATTTTTCGCAACCACTTATGTAATACTTACTGTATTTCCGGAGTTGTGGTTACAAAGTTTATGTTACTTTAATAATGCGTATTTTTTGGGCTTCTTACCTTCGCAACTTCCCTAATTCCAGGGCCGCAGCAATGGGAATAAGGCGGCGTCGCGTGAGTTGCCGACCCATGCCAACTGTCACCGAGCAAAACAAGAGCGACAACTGAAAATTGGCGCGCGAGTCCTTCGCCATTGTTTGTCATTAATTGAGGGCTTTGCGATGATCTTCGTGCTGAAGGCCCTCTGCGCGGCCGAGGGCGCACTCCTGGGACATATCGGCCGCCAATCGCGATGACAGCGACCCTCCGGCCTCGAGTGGACACTCACTAACTCGAGGTGGGAAAAACTACCGGCTGACACTACTTAACCAACGGGGCACGCCCGGGAATTTTCTTGAGTGCTTGTTAATGTTTTATGGGCGGAACTTTTTCAAAGTAGTGCGTAGATTGACGCGCTAAGTACACCTACATAATTTAACACGTTTCCCCTCGGACGTGTGACTCGTTCATCGATTCCGTTATCGTTCATAAACAATGCGTTCATAAGTGGCTCGTCCAGCCCATCCGTGGCCATCTATGGTTAATTTTGTCGTAATAAAAATCCAATCTCGAAAATGGCTATAAAAAAGCGGAACAGAAAACTTTTCTGATTTATAACAATTAATATTTGAAATATTGACAATATTAAGGGAAATGGCGGACAGCCGACAAATCATATAAAACCGCCCCGGAAGGAGGAAGCACTGGCCCGTTGCTCAGGGACTTTATTTGGAAATGGAAAGTCTAAAAAATAAACGACAGCGAGTGCGGGGGATGATTTATACCGAGCGGCTAGTGCGTTCGATTATCGAGATGATATTTCTCGATATTAAAGTGTTGCCAAGAGTACTGCGGACAATATGACCCGAGGAAGATTTATTGGGCAATTCAAAGTGACGTCGACGCCCGTTACGATTATTTCATTATATTGTCGGCGCCGTAAAAACGGTTAGCGTTTTATTTTATTGCTGGTTCGCGAGCGAATTTTTATTCCAATATTTTATTGCGTTGTAAAATTGGGACTGCAGTCGATTTTGCTTTGACAATTTTGAGCGCATCGCCTCTGGAGGCAAAAGTTGGTAGTGAATTGTAACTTTATATAGGACACGAATTGTGAGTATGTTCGAACAGATATTTCATGAAATATGTTTCATATGTGTACTGTAGAGAGCAAAGGTTCGACATGTCGCATGATTTGTGCGTCTCGCGGGCACAGAGGGTCGCACCCATGTCGGACGCACGTGCTGTGCCTTACCCAACGAAAAACTTACTCGAACAAATGTATATCAAATCGTATAACATTATACCAAAGAAATTGATTGCATCCTTACAGGTTTCCTAATAAACAAAACGTTAAAAAGTTGTTACGAAACTTTCACAGTACGGCTTCTCCCGGGCCGGCCTTACGAAACCTACTCGGTTACTAACCAAAAATAAATCATTTTGTAACACAAACTTGAATGTTTCCGAGCACCTTGATTTTCGCAATAAAACATTGTGTTGGTATTTTCTCCACGGGACGTCAAATCGATTATGTAAACCTTACGTTTTGAGTGAAGCGCGGGCAATTCGGGAAATTGTCTTATGTAATTTTTGACGTTCAAAAAGTTCTGATTTTCTAATTTGAGAAGATTTTGAGATTGTGAAACGATATTTCGTTAAACATTTTTCCCTGCCAACCTTTCCTCGTTGAGTTGGACCTTACACCACCTAAAACGTAAACAGGAAACCCTTCAAAAGTACACCAAAATCGAACTAATTGTTACATCAATACTCCATGTCTTCACCCCACCGGATTATTGAATAACTGCATGAATCACGTCTCCACGCTCCAGTGAGCCCCCCATACGTTTTGTTCGGCTGTTTCCCGACTACGGCTTTCCGCTACATGGTCGCGGGTTCGACGCTTTTTACTGTAATATCGGTGACATGTCCGTAGTATCGATACGGTAGATAGGTACTTTTGTCATGATAAGTTCCCTGGTAGCAAATGGTTGATACGGTCTAGTGGTCAGTTTTGTTATGGGATTTATTGGATTAAGTGAAATTCTAGTAACTTGTGTGTGCAGAGTGACGACACGGTTGGAGCAGAGGCTGAGCAATTGGCTGCTGCTCTGCGTGTCGTGGGTTCGATTCCCGCACGGAACAAATATTTGTATGGCCTACAAGTAATTGTTTCGGGTCTGGCTGATCGTGTATGTGACTTTAAATGTTTGTAAATGCACCCACGACACAGGAGAAATTCCTAGTGAGGGGCAACGTTTAAAAAAAAAAAGTTTTATACACACAACATATTTTTATCATGTTTTATCAAACTGAAATTGTGTTATATAAAACATAACACCACGCCTGTATTCCACTTAAGGTTAGGCAGAGGTGTCCTTATAGTTACTTTAGAATACTATAGTGAATGACAATAATCGGGGCGTGGGCGCAAGCACGATGCTGTGGGTTCAATTCCGGACAAGGACCATTGTGACTTTCTCAAACTGTATAGGCTTTCTATGTTTAACTTACAAATAATATTCATCGATGCCGAAAAGACATTGGGGGGCAAGTTTAAAATTAATATAAGTCTGAAATTCCTATCCCAACTTGAGCAAGCATGGTGATTAATGGCCGTGCCTTCTCTGTATGAGAAGAGGCCTTTGCCCTGTAGTGGTTCAGTAACAGGTTGGTATTAAGACTTCAAATAGCAAGTAAATGGGTTGTGGTGGTGGCTCACGTACCTATTACACATGGCACCTGTATCATTGACACAAGTAATCATCTGCCTAGCCTTTCCCAACTATGTTCGAGTCGGCTTCCAGTCTATCCGGATGCAGCTGAATACCAGTATTTTACATGGAAAGACTGCCTATCTGGCCTCCACAACCCAGTTTACTGTGCAACACGAAATCTCTTGGTAAGACTGGTTGTCAGTCTTGCAGGCTTCTGACTGCCTGTAACGACTGCCAAAGATCTAGAAATTACAGCCGGGACCAACGGCTTGATAATTTTATGGACCATGTCTGAATTAAAAACATTTTATATTTTTATTTTAACGTGCTTTCCGAGGCATTGACATAAGTGAGTGTGTCAAATACAATACTTGCTTTTGCCCGTGATTTCAGTTATTGCAGATACAGCCGAAGTCGCGAAGCTTGGTTTATACCTAATTTCATAAAAATCTGTTCATTAGCTTAGCCGTGAAAACTTAATAGACAAGACAGACTGACATAACTCTGTCTGTCTATCCGTCGGTTATTTGTTTTATACTTTCACATTTATAATAATAGTATGGATGTAAGTACCCCATACCAGATTACTTTGGCTTTAAATTATGATGTACCAGTGGTGGAGTTGCAATATTGCACAAAAATTTCCTTAATTCCAATTTCAAATTACCCAACACGCTTACAACTCATTAAAACACCTATTCTTAAAGCGCGCGCAAATTCTAAACCATACAAAATCAACTCACGATTGTCATTGTAGCGTTATCACTGCATTCAGGCGGGCGCACACTGTACCAAACTTATCCGTTGAATGGATCGTGTCAGAGCTGAATTTGTAAAGAGTAGACGTGTGTCGCATGCATCGCCACGCCTTATCTTCGCTCTTACTCAAGTTTTCAACGGCCACTGAATGGCGTGCGCTGCATAACGGAACTCAGATTAGACATAGAAACTGGGAAACGTCAAAAGTGAACGGTTTTTGTTTTTAGGTGAATGTGCGGAGCGCGTGTGCTGCGGTTAAGAATAGGACCCTTGTGTTTTCAAGTAGGCAGCGTGAGAAACGTCATGTATCATATTAGGTTTCATACAATGCTGCATAGATATTTTAGCAGTTATGATTGTGAAAAAAGGTCATTGGCAATATAATACGAGGAACCACCAATAAATCTATACTGAAGTCTAACCTAGTCCAATCTCCAGTTTTTACTTAACTATACATACAAAGCAGCATTTCTCAGTAGTAGTTCGTAGTCTGGATTTGTGTCCAGTTCACGGCAAAGGGCTCGCCCTTAGGTATATACCATTAGACTTAAACAAAACAGCATGCTCACGCGAGTTGCACGTACTATTCTTCTGACCTTCCTGAAGAATATCACAAATGAGGTCAGTGGATGTCTTTCTAAGGCATTTCCACTTACATCTGCCTTATATACCTTCTTTTACATCACTATATCCGTCTGACAAAGAAATATCGACGTCTGACAAACAGTAACATAGCCACATTCACGCGAATGCCGTACACATATTATTTCCGATGATTCACAAAAAACCGAACAGCCGATACAACAAAAAGCAGTAAAGTGAGCTGGCAGTGTCTCCCAAGAAAAGTAAGACACTGACAACTCATTTCACCAAAGTTTTCCTCGGGAGATTTTGACAGAATCAACCGACTGATCCACTGACGTCAGCTGTTCAAAATCGTTGTGGATCAACATGGTACGATTTCGAAATGTCTTTAAAAATATTCCTAATACCTGTAGTGGAAATATAGCTCATTTATTGATTGAGATAATCGGGTAGGTTGTTAAGTTAAAAAAAAACCTAGACTCAGTCTATTTAGCTGACTATAAATATAGATCCCGAACTTTATCCTGTGCTGTACCATATATAGGGAGGCATTCGTTGCTAATGTCCGTTAATTTGCACAGCATCCGAACTGTGCGCACGTCTACAAACTTCAGTGACACGACAAAAGGACGGATTTAAACCTCATTATTTAATTACCCGGCGGGAATCACACGGGGGCCCTAAGTCGCTGTTGACTCCTGAGCTAGGGCGACCTGTCTGAAGGCTCGTCAAGGGGCAGCCTCCCGCCTTAGCCTCGGCTACGCACTCTATTAATTAGCCACTCGCCTCAAAACGTATTAAACTTCATACATACGCCGTAAGCTTGAGGACATATAAAGGACTAATTACTAAAATCAATACCAATCCCACACAAAAGAAGTACCGTACCTATTTATGGGCTCACAACTCACAACACAAATGAACGCAAAAACAAGATGGCGAAATAATTTGAATACGTAACGAATCGGAGGGTAACGCACGCTCGAGCCATTCTTTAACTTACTCTCCTCCGGATAAAGAGCTAAACTTGTTTTTAAAGGATGACCGATCGTGAAAATTTATGTATCGCGGACAACGCCGCCGGCCGGACCCCTGCAAAAAGAGCGCGCTGGGGTAGATACAGGAAGATGGCAGATGGAACGAAGAATTATGCTCCCCGCAGGCTGATGAGGTAAATGTGATTGTGAACTTTTCGACGCTATGCAAATCGGAAAAGCGAGACGATATACGTACCCACTGTATCCTGTCGCGCAGATATGTCGCTTTTATTTGCAAAAAGTGAATTGGCGTGTCCACAAATGCGCGGACGGAGCGGGGGAGCCAAGTTATTGTAAGCCAGCCAGGGCGCCTTTTTTGTTTGCTACGCCAAGGTATATTCATAGCCACCAACTTTATGTAAACTTCGATGAATGTTCAATGTATTCAAATTGATTCATTGATGGATGGCCGGCTTGCGAAAATACTCGGCCCGAAAACATTGAAATAACAATGTAATATATATACTTTTCGTTGTTCTGAGTGTGGGCGCGATCGATATCCGAATCATAGCCTTATTTAGATAGGGCTAGTGGTATTTTATTGAAATACAAATGAGTGTCGGAGGAGCTCGGCGACCCGCGCGGCGTGTGCCTCGAATAAAAGGGCCGCATTAGAATAATTTGCCTACCGTACGAGTACAATTCTTCACATGGAGAGACCTTAAATTTCACTATTTTACATAGTGGGGATTATCATATCTGTTCGGGTGTGTGTCCGTGGGCCGGCCCCTACTTTTTGTTACCCGCACCCGACCTCTATCGGGCCGTCTCCGATATATTTAGTTGTTACTTTTTGTTGCGCCGCACGTGAGAGAATTCTTAATCATCGTGAATTTCGCTTTGTCGAGTGAGTTTTTCATGTGAATATATCTGCTTTACAACTTATGTTACATAAAAACGACAATATTGAATTTGAAAATACAAAACCAACTCAGAAGGAATTTAACGTGTATACGCCGCAAGGTATTATTAGAAAAGGACAGCTCTTACCGTCTAATTTCCAGACAGAACCTTTACCTCTCAAACTTCCAAACAAGGTATTTCAATACTACCCACGCGATGCCGCACGTAATAACAACAAAGCAACATAACACCAATTGATAGAGGCTCACTTAACCTCCGTGTTATTATTCTTGCTAACCGAACTGCCAGACGAAGCCCCTCAACGGAGGGACCAGGGGAGCAGAACTGATCGAAGGTGGGCGAATTAGCCCAACTCTAAAACCTCAATTAAGTCTCGTCTAGCGCGTATTCAGAACGGCCACATCCAATTATCGCGGTAGAAGCTTTGTTACGATTTTCAACGGAGTTTGCGATCGAATGTTGTTGGATCCGCTCCCGATACATTGTTTCGCCGAATGCTACGGTGAAGTTGGCAACTTCAGATTTACACCTTGAATTATATAATTGGAGGTTGCTAGTTTGTAGGTTTTAATAAGACTCACTGTTGACACTGTCCTATACGTACCTATGTCCAACAGGATTGATTATAAAAAACTTCATACATACATATGGGGTAGGCAGAAACTACTTGCTTACTTAACGTTCGTAGATCTGGTCAAACGTGCCTGAAAAACTTCAATTAAATAAATAAATAAAAATAGTTTATGGAAACACAAAATGTTAAATTGGGGAACTCTTAAGTTACAAACATGAAAATTGAACTTTGAAAACCAAGGAGTTCATCTTCATTCAAAATTCCTTAATAAAGAACACCGTGCAATTTATCGTTTAAGAGAATAGTGATTAATAACACCTACACTTTCCAGATAAACGGTAATGGATTTTTTTTTGTTTAAAAAAACGTTGCCCCACACTAGGAATTTCTCCTGTGTCGTGGGTGCGTTTGCAAACATTTACAGTCATACAAACGAACAACCAGACCCTGAACTACTGCCTGTAGGCCATACAAACATTATTTCCGTGCGGTAATCGAACCCACGACACGCGGCGCAGCACTCGATCGTTCGGCCACTACACCAAACGTGCCGTCAAATAACTTCTATAACTGTAAATATTTGCATGTAACAGATGTTAAAATTCCCCCTAAAACAAAACAGCAAACCCACCACTCTCCTAACTCAAAAACGTAACACTGTAGAATCAATGACACTTAACTTCCATACAAAACAGCTACTCATGCTCCCACAATAAGTCACCCCTTCACTTCACAGGATGATCTTCAAATTAGACGTCATAAAGACGTGTCTGCCGGCGATGACGGATGGCGGCGCGACAGTCATCGTCAAATTAACACCAGGCTAAGTGCCGAAATGTGTACACAATGCGACAAGCCAGCTAGACGGGATCGGCGGAAATAATACACCCTGTAGCGGTGGCGGTGACGTAATTAATTGCATATATTATTATTGATGTCGTTTAAAAATAATGGAAGAAACTCAGTCTTAACTAAAACCAGTCCTTCTGCTTTTAATTCAGACTGAAATGGCTAGAAACTAGTTAGTTTCATTGGCTTCTTTATACATACATTTTAATGAATTGTCAATGCGCTCCATAGTCTAATCTTTTCGGCATATCTTGTCCAAATAAATACTGGAACATTATACATTAAACTGAAACATTCATCCAATAGTAGGGCACAACTCATAAATTCTCATAATCTATAAGAAATGACATAATTACGACATAAATCAGACAGTACAATAAGGCATAACGAGAAATAAGGCAGCAAACAGAGGCGAGTGGGCCGAGCGGCGCAAAGCAGGCCGAGCGGGACGAATTCGGCTAAAATACTCGGCAACAATTGTGTCTTAATTTGCTCCTTTCAAGCGCCGACCGTCTAGTGAACAAATTATCTGGCCTATAATATTGTGTATTTATCGCTAAATTGCCTTCGTGTAAATCAAGTTCGCGTGGGGATTTGGTGGCTATGTGGGGTAATTTTATTGAGGTTTTCATTGTTTCATTTTTTTATTAACTAGTGGTCGTTCTGTAGTGTAGAAATTCAGCCTACTTTAGTAAATCGGTTCGAGGCAGTGGATGCAGATGTTGAAATTAATATAAAAGTATTACAAAATGTAAGCATAACTTTGAGAAAGGTTAAAAATAAGTCTCTAAAATATAACACTAAATTGTACACTAAACTATCGGTTTAGTCTACTGTTGCCAGTTTAAAAAAGTACTTTGGGTGCTAAAAATTAAGTATTCCAGATGGATGCATATTCTAGATTAAAATTAAGTCCCTGAAATCTAACACTACATTTTACATTAAACTATTGGTTTAGTCCACTATTGCCAGTTTAAAAAAGTGTTTGAGTGCCAAAAATTAAGAATTCCAGATGGATGCATATTCTAGATATCGTTTACTAATGACCAATCGTATTGGAAACATCTCTTCTTCGACCTTTACAAAATATTTAATCACTCAATGTTAAGCCAGAACGCAACTTTGCCTGCCATTCTATGTAGCATGTAATTAATTTTATTTTATTTCCCAGCGTTCCCTCGGTGTTGCCATCGCGAAATTCTCCCAGTAATTGGAAAATTTATTGCAAGGTGTGCACCACGCGCCGCCATGATGTTTCACTTTCCCGCCAATGATTTATTGTCTTCCGAAACAATTTTAATTGCTACAAGTGACACAATGTAAACAACTATTCGATTAACTTAATTCAATTATTTGAAACGCTGGCAATTAATTTAAAAGCCAGCTAAGTACGGTTTAAACTTCGTATTATTGGAGATTTCAAGCGAATTTATATACCTTTAGTGGGTTAAGTATCAAGATTGTGATATCTTAAGTACTTGTGTTAGTACACTGGATGTTGGATACACTTTGAAATTTATCTATCTTCTATACAAATAAAAATCAACTGCTGTATGTATCAAAGATCTCTTGAGAACAGCTCGACGTATTTGCCCGATTCTAGTTTGATGTGTTCGTAATTATTAAGGCAAGGTTTGTGTGAAAGCAAATCTTCTTTTTTTTCGAAAATCAACCGTAAAAGTAATTTAAATTTTTGTATAAACATCCCAATGAGAAAAACTATGTATGTATATTGTATGAGTAAAGTTGGAGCAAGTAGCGTTTATAATATTTAATAAATCTCTTAAAATCCTTTATCAAAAAAAGCCTCAGTAAAAGTATTGTTATGTCATCTTGTTCCACTGATATACTTTTCATTTGTGTCCTTTTTTTGACTTCTGATTTCGTCTTTCACGTAAACATCAAATATTTATCGAATTTTTCCCCTCATTACCTACAAAAACAACCTGCTCACAGCCAACTACCTTCATTACGAACACTGACCTACCGTCAAAGCATCATGTAATAAGCTGAAACGTTTCAAAAACGACTTTGAGCATACGAGCATTAGTAATTATAATTAGACCGCCCACCGACCGCAGGCGATAAGATGTGCCTCGAAGCATGAAATAAGGCTCTCTACACACGTCCTGCGAACGTGTTCTTAAGGGAGATGCTCTTAGGATGCTCGCAAAATTAAAATATCCTTTCGCCAGGCCAGAATTAAGTTGTATGGTGATCAAAATACGATTCGCGATAGTAACGAATGTGTATTAAGTAATCTTTACTAAAAACTCAAATACTTTAAGTTATAATTAGTAGGTTTGAATGATCGTGACGTTTCAATGAATTACTGATAGTAATTTGAAGGCTGATTTAAATAGTTATTTCTGTAAATTCACATTCACTATTCGAATTATATTTTGGATTCACATACAACTTGGTAATAATCTGCAAATAAAAGAAAAGATAATTTAAATTTCATAAGTACCTCGTGGCTACCTCATAGCATCCCCCTTAATATGGTGGTCCATGTAAAATCAGTGAGGCGTCTCGTGTAGCTTGCCTTTGCCTTGCAGAGATATTTGAGTGGATACTTAGACGGTTTTTATGAAGGGGGTAGTTTAATGTTTGTGATATGAAATGGTATCTCTGAGTTAGAAGGATGAGTATGGGTCAGTGGATTTGTGGCTGGTTTTTTAGTGGCTAATTAGTGAGAGGTTGATGGTTTTTAAATGATATTGTTAATTGGTTAAGTTTAGAGTATTTTTGTTTCTGGATGTGGCAGAATTTCCCGCCTATAAGTTCTACTGCCTATATTAAATTATTATAAATATATTTAAGTATATTTATAATCAGTTTTTAGATATATTTTTAGTCTTACCCGAAGGGTTAAGCAGAGGTGAACCTATTTAGTAGTACACCTACATTTCGCCTCTGCCAGATGTTAAAACTCAATAATACTTTGTCCGATCTAGGAATCGAACCTAGCACCCAGGATCGCCAACTCACGTACAGCAAACTTATTGATTAATTCACGACTTCTCTTTATGAAAAGAGACCTTAATTTGCCCATTAGGCCAGTAAAACAGTTTGATATTATTACTTTTTATGTACATCAGACCTTTTTTAATCTTACCCTGACTAATTGTCCTTTAACTTCATTTTAACTCACACACACACATGAGTACAGTGAGGTACAAAGTCGGGCACTGACAAACTATCTCATATCCGGGGGAGATGCATTAGTGCATCGCTCTCGGCTTCACCTAAATTGCTCCGCGCCGTACTTACTCTGTGCGCTAATCTTAGTTTTTAGCGGGTTTTATGTTTTACCGCTCGGTACTACGTCTTTGGGTAGTGATAAATCTTGCTAATTTTGTGTGGTAGTGGTTACTGCGCTTGGTTAGTTTTCGTATTGGTACTTTTAAATATAGGTACAAACATCAGCGTTTTAGCCAGAGGACCACTGCTGGAGATAGGCCACCCCCAACGATTGACTCTTGGCCATCATCCATCTGCCTACTGCTATCTTCACTGGATCGTTTTTTATGTAACTTAATCTGATTCTTTAATAATATTTGTGCATATGCTTTACTAAGAGTACAAAAATGACGACACGGTTGGCGCAGTGGTTGAGCCATCGGCTGCTGCACCGCGTGTTGTGGGTTCGATGCTCACACGGAACAAATATTTGTATGATCTACAGGTAATTGTTCAGGGTCTGGCTGTTTGTGTATGTGACTTTAAATGTTTGTAAACGCACCCACGATACAGGAGAAATTCCTAGTGTGGGGCAACGTTTAAAAAATCATTCTAAAACTGCTTGTGATAGGAAGGTTCTTAAAAAGTCATTTTTAAGAACCTTCCTATCACAAGCATAGTTATGCCCGTTTCCACTAACAAAACACCCAAATATTATTGTGATGTTGCATTCATTAAGGTGTCACCTAGTGTTGGTGAAACCTGGCATTAGTACAATAATGGGTGCAGGCGCTAGGTACTCATTACACGCCATGGAGAATGGAATTAATTCCCGAGCCGACCGCAGACTCCAGCTTTTCATGTTTCACGAAGCATCTTACGTTGTTACCCGTTCAGACTATTGTTAAAGTATCGATTATTATATGGTTTCGTTTCAACGGAGCTATTTCTGATAGTTTGAAGATGCGCCGATTATCCTGCGGTCGGGTTTGCGAGGGGCAATTTGTGAATTTTCGTTGTACGGCTATTTAGTTTCAGTTTAGACGAGTACTTTAGTTGAGCTGCTCAGACAAGTGTGTTTAGCAAATTTGATTGGCTTATAATTCATCTTTTATATATACATATATAAGTTTTATATAAAAGTGTTTTTTTATACTGACTATTGAAACAGATAAAAAGTGTCGGTACCTTTGTGGTTTCCTGAGAAAATTTACTCAACATCACAAATAAATTTCTTAGTTTCTTGTATCTCAGTGTCTAGCTAGAGATGACTCAGGGACTATTCCATTGTTGGACTGTATCCGAAAAAAAAAATGTTTTTCCGGTGATCGCAAAAAGGTTCAATAAGTCGGAAAATTTCTTGCAATCTTGTCGCACCGTATTAGATTCTGATTTATTCGCGTTCGAGCCTCGTAGGGTGGACGAGGCCTTTCCGTTTCGGCTATCCAAACCACCATCTTAGATTGACCCTCCCTGCGTCTTGGTAACTGAACTTGGAGAAGAAAAAACGGGGTCCGTTAATAGTTTGATAGGGGTCTTAAAAGGCTGGTTGTGTTACATGGCCTTAGGAAACAAAGATTGTTCCATTCGGCCGATTGAGCGCACCTCCCTGTACTAACTTCCCGTTCATTTAACGCGTATCCATGCAACAAAAGGATCTCCCGCGCGAAATAACAAAACTACCAATCCTTTGTGTATGTGTTGAATTTAGATTTTATTGTAGTCCTTCGGCTTTATGGATATATACGGCACTACAGTCTATTGTATATTTTAAACAGCAACACAGGAATTTTATTGGCAATATTTTTACTACTTATTACTAGGTACTTAGGGTCTTAGTCTTCAAATAAATATTAATTTCGAACTAAAGCCAATACGATTGAAATGTTTATTTTGCAGTCACGTGATTATATTATTTGGCGAAATACACAGCTGTCAAAGTAAACTCTAAGTCAAGACTACGAAACGTCTTAGTTCCAATGTCAATCGATCGGAATTAAAATGAAGAGTAAGCGTGCTGAATATGTTTATACAATTCATATTACTTAGCTTTAAAACTTCAATCAGTTCTTATTTGGCCAATCAAAATCCTGATACAGTCATAATAGACAGACATACCTCTGACCAGGGTATCTTCTAAATCATTGGCTATTTCTCATTCAGTGATATTTACATAAATACTCGAAAAGTCTAATAAAATTGTTCAATGCCCTCTATTTGCAGTATTCTTAATGATTACTTCTTCCGTTTTGTTTGCCGAGCGAGGGGCGCAGTGAAAACTGAATACCGGTCAGGGAGAGCCAATAAATAATAATAAATAGATGCTCGATGGGTGACCAGAGGTTTATACGGTGGGCTACTGCCTCGTGTAATGATTGTTTAAAGTATTTTTCGATGTTTTTTTTGTTACTGATTGCATGGGGTTTTTATTTAGACTGTAATTGGTGATTTTAATCATGACATGTATGGGTGCATTAGAAAAAGTTAACGGGTGGTGACGTACGTATGTAAACACAGTTTGATCAGTCAGCCTGACCAGCACCCAAAAAAGGTTTGCCTATCATCTCAATACATCCGTAGCTACTTTACTGTACGTACTTTTACGTAGGTACAGATCGAGTAGACACGAGATAAGTAATTGGACTTAATATCTGAAATATTTAACTGGAGAGGAGCTTGTGGCTAAATAAAAACAGCCGTACGGGTTGATTGAAGGTTAAGCTACACTTGCTGAGGTCAGCCTGTGGATGGGTGACTGGTCGTAACATATCGAGACTCCTCCGTGCCTCGAAAATCATGATAAGCCATAAATGACAGCTGGGACCAATGTCCCAGCTGTCATTTGTAGATCTTTGGCAGTCGTTACGGGTAGTCAGAAGACCGAAAGTCTGACAACCAGTCTTATCAAGCGGATTCAGATTGCCCAGTTACTGGGTTGTGGAGGTTAGACAGGCATTCGCTTCGTGTAAAATACTGGTATTCAACTACATCTGGTTAGGCTGGAAGCCGACCATTGATAAGTAACATTTCTTGTTTCATATTGTAAAATCCTTTACTACCGTTTGTGTTCATTAATCTTATATATTGACGACACGGTTGGCGCAGTGGTTGAGCCATCGGTTGCTGCGCCGCGTGTTGTGGGTTCTATCCCCGCACGGAACAAATATTTGTATGACCTACAGGTAGTTGTTCCGGGTCTGGCTGTTTGTGTATGTGAGTTTAAATGTTTGTAAACGCACCTACGATACAGGAGAAATTCCTAGTGTGGGGCAACGTTTTTCTAAAAAAAAAAAAAAATATCAAAATCTCGGGTCACGGTTTATGTTATTAAACTCCTCCGAAACGGCTCGACCCATTTTCGTGAAATTTTGTGTGCATATCGGTTAGGTCTGCGAATCGGTTAACATCTGTTTTTCATCCCCCTAAATGTTAAGGGTGCTCCACCCCTAAAATTTCATTTTTTTTTATGATACAGCATACAAAAATACATACAACCCTAAATGTTCACCCTTCTATCACCTCAACCTCTATATGGCAAAACAACGTGTGCTAGTAAACGAATATAAAAAATTAATTTGATTTTAAATACATATTAAGTAAGTTAATTCATCAATGACCAAAAGATAAATGGTTCAATAGGCATTTGCGTGGCTAATTATTAGGGTTCTATTTTCTTAGGACAAAGCACCCTCCCTCGTATGTTTGGGTCAACTCCATTCTGCTTCATTTGCTCTAATCACAGTGTTGTACCTACCCTATGTCCAGTAATCATGTTGTTATTGGGAATCAACGTTCTTCTTGACTTTATGGTCCATTTTAATTAGACTCGATTGTTTTTTATTTGTTCCGAGTACGAGTTTCTCTTGTTTCGTTTTTTTATAAAACGGTGCCGCACACTACCTACTACTTCAGTTTGATAAAACATGATAAAGATATGTTGTGTGTATAAAACTTTTTTTTTTAAACGTTGCCCCACACTAGGAATTTCTCCTGTGTCGTGGGTGCGTTTACAAACATTCAAATTCACATACACAAACTGCCAGACTCGGAGCCACTACCCGTAGGCCATACAAATATTTGTTCCGTGTGGGAATCGAACCCACGACACGCAGAGCAGCAGCCAATCGCTCAGCCACTGCGCCAACTGTCCCGTAAAAATTTAAAACTCAAGTGGATAGATTACTTCTTAGCAAGCGTACAGCATCAGAAACCGCATCTTCACTTATCATCAGATGTAATGTGAGCCTGTCAATAGACAGACAGATATCGGAGATAAACGCAAGTCCAGAGATGTGGCCGCCTCTAGCTTTCTCCTCGATGGGTATTTTGAACGCAAAGAATATTGCAGTTAGGTCTGCGGTAGACATCAGAAGCAATTTCCGATTTTTTTTTAGATAACCTTTTTTCTCCTCGAATCATAACTTAATATGGTAAATGGGAATGTGTGTTTATTTGTTGGTTACGTTCACGCTTTAACTAGTCAACCGATCATCATGAAAATTTGCATACACGTTGTCAAGAGAACACTAAAAGCTATTTACGGAAAGGGCGGTTACCTTTCATCCAGATAAAAGTACTGTTGCCGAAAGATAAAGAAACCGCGAGTGAAGCCGCGGCTTAAGGCTAGTCTTATTCATATTATTAACAAAAAGTAGGTACAAAAATTTAAAAAATTTTGTCATGATGGCCCAGTAGTTTAGGCCCTCTTGTGCACGAGGTTGTGGGTTCAAACCTGGGCAAGTACCAATGTGAGTTTTTCAATTCATATGTACTTTCTAAGTTTATCTTGGACATCACTGATATCGGTGAAGGAAAACATCGTGAGGAAACCTGGACTTATATAATTAATATAAGTCTGAAATCGCCAACCCGTCTTGAGCAAGCGTGGTGATTAATGCTCGTGCCTTCTCTGTATGAGAAGAGGCCTTTGCCCTGCAGTGGGACAGTAATAGGCTGGTACATAGGTACAAAAATTGCATCAGTTCTGCAAAATTTGAAGCCTCTCTTAGACGAGATAATTGTGTGAATTATATTTAGCTTGATACCTTAATATAAACGCCTGAATAAACCATTGACTCGAGGAGCAACGAACTTTACATCTCTGGCCTAAAAGAGAGTACAATAGTCTCAATCTAATAGAGGTTGTTTATTTAGATAGAATTTTAGCCTGGAACACAGGTTTAAATAAAACTAGTTAGGGCAGGTCGATACATTAAATTTTATTCTTAATTGTAATTTGTTGCACATGTTATCTTTTTTTAAGTTTTCTTAATAAGTTTATTATAATATATTGATTATGTTTTAGCAAAAGATTGGTTCAGAATGATGTCGTTAAGACTTCCCCTCATTCTATTAAAACCTTGTGAAATATAAAAGAAAACAAACTTCTATTGGCAACAGGTTAAACCACGCACGATGAATAAATATAAATATAAAACAAATACAAAAAATGGCGTCTCACACGGCTACACCATAAAGTGGCTTCAATTAAGTTTTGTTTAAATTATTATTTGCAGATGCTAATTTATATACATTTTAGTACAAAAACCTAAAATATGTACAAACACACATAAAAAAATCTTAACAGAGCCAGCTGAATCGCATTCCATTATCCTCTGCGCGACATCGCGATGAGTCGTAAAGAATAGGCGGCGCTGCCGAACTTTTCCCATGGAGGGCATAAATTGGATTCGGAAGCAGATCACGTAACGGTTAAGAGTTCACAAAACTGTGCCATAAATCGGACGCGCCGAGGTGCGCCGGAGACAAACGGCGCCGGGCCCTGCCGGGGTAGGAAGGAGGATAGGGGGGGGGGGCAGGGGATGCAACACTGTTATCTGCATTATTAGTGTAATGTATGAGGTATTGGGTAATTGGTTTTGTTAGTAATGGGTATATGTAAAATTAGTGGAGGAGAATTGGTCTTTGAGTCTGATTATTTTTTGTTTTGCTCATAAACGGGGACCTAGGTCTGGGGATACGATCATTATGTCTTGATCGTTTTGTATTAATTTGTTCTCATGAAAACCGTTCTCATCTACAAAACCATCTATGTGATCTTTTAACATCTATCTACGCATGCATTGGCTCCAAATTCTCTCTTTTTAAAAGATGACAGTGTTATATCAAAAATTCACCTGGAAATAGTTAACATAATAAAATCCGCGTTTATATATACCCAGCAACCTAGTGGAAAGTTACAGGCGTTTAAAGATAGAAAAAGAGTGATAGATTCTACGCAAAAGAGCTATTAAAAGTAGGTACAGAGGTACATAAGTCTCTGGTATTCCGGATTTCACCGTTCGGTGGCTGTGATATTAGACATTATTGTATTAGAATTAAGTATCACATTCAAATAAACTGTTTAATCCTATACTCAAAATGATTTATGTCGCGTAGCTGCGTAGTAGCAAATGTAGCTGTTCGTAGCGCTTGATTACCTGCGTAGCACTGTGCTACGAGATTGCTACGGATAGTGAAAATCTTCGGAATATGTGTTTTATAAAATGTCAGTGACTTGATAGATGTTTTACCTGATTATTTTCTGTTCAATAGTCTTGCAATACCATCAACCATACACCCCACCCATTGAACAGACTTATCTCTCTATTACTTTTAATGTGACAATCTGTAACCTTATGCCATGTTCTGTTCAATAAATACGCCTGCAAGTGGTGGAGGCGTCGGAGCGAGTAACGACCGTATAATTCTCTGCTGCCAGGTGGCGTGGCTTGTCTCACGGGGACATTAATGGCGACTAATTCATGTAAATAGCTGTTCTATCGACGTTCGAGTTTTTTTGAGACGTGTCCGCGGTTGATAAGTTATTGTTGGAATGATTGAAATTGAGAGTTGATTTTTATGAGATTTTACGAGGAAGAATGGATGGTACTTAAAGGTATTCGGCTAATGAGTCGGTTTCGTTTGTAATTAGAAGCGGAAAACATGTGTTGTGCGATTAGTCATTAGCCTTATCATCAGCCTGCCGTTATCCAATTTATTAATTTAAGTGCAGTATGTCTTCTTCTCCCATACATCTCTATTGCCGTCATTACAATTGCCACTACTTTTATAGCCATATCATCTTCCACACTATCCGTCAATCGTTTCTTTGGTATTCCTATACTCTTGTAACCCTACACAGTGTATCTCAAAACGAAATAGTTGTCTAGATAGGTATCAAAATGATTTTAATGTATTTCGTTTTTATCATCGGGCACTTTTTTATCATTTTTAAATTGCTTTTTATATAGAAGGTCTATCTGACTGATGACTGTTAGATACTATAGTAAAACTTTTAACACGGTGTTTTAATTGAAAACTAGAACCATTCATGTCTTACCCACGCATCTCACAATTAACCCCGTATTGTCTCCTATCCAAACTAATCAATGCTTCAGCAATTCCATTAGCTTCCCCCAGACCACATCTTACGTAGCAGGGCTGGGGAATTCCCTTCTCAGCAAACAGCCTTGTTTGGTCTATATTTAGGAGGCAATCTAAGAGGCATTCAGCATTCGTGGTGGGCAGTGCAAAGGCGACAGGACCCCGTGATCTCCGCGTAGGTTTTAGGTCCCTAAGGAGTTCGGATGTGTGAATTGAGAAATTGTGGATGTGGTATTTCTATGTAAACCAGTGCTCATAGGAGTTGGTTTTAATGGGATATAATGGAAATTTTATATATCCTTCTAGATGCGGCTGACAGCAGCTATTGTTCAGTATGTTATGGGTATGGATAAAACTTTTTACTGTTACAGGAAAATTGTCTTATCACAAAAAAAACCTTACACGTCTCAAAACATTTCAACGTTTTTTTTTACACTTTATCAACTTTTACCGTTTTGATTTATAATTCAAAAGTCACTTGACCAGCACATACCTTCTCTCCCGCATAACACACTCGCAGTAGATCTTGGTGCGCAAGGGCCGCCCTCTCATTATTTACGAAGGGCCGATGGGCTGAAGTGTGTGACAACCGGCACGTTCGGACGCTAACGAGACGCTTTGTGACCATCTCCACTCACTCTATGGTCAACAGTTGTTGATTTTTTTAATGGACAAATTATATTTGCTCGCAAATCCCGAGAGTCGCGTGGCCGTCTCTATTGTTAAAAGTGGTTCGCCTTTTAAAGCCGTAGGGGACACGCGAGGCGAGCATGCGATGTGAGGTGTTTTGCCGATCGTATCGACGACGTGTTTAGAAAAGTTCCGCGAGCAGTTTCAAGTCATTGAATGGTATTCAATAGAGAAAATAATTTATCGTCGCTAGTACACTCGTGGACAAAGTTTTTAACTAATACGTCATGATTCATATCGCTCCATAAACATATAAGTCACAGTCACAGTCTGAGCTCGTACGTTATGGTATCGACTATAAAATCGGGCGCACACTGCAGAACCGTTTTCCTCCGATTTGCTCTAACAATAGCTCATTTGTTATAACCTGATAGCGTAGCGTTATTACAGCCAAACAAATTGAGTCGAGCCTTCGCCACCTCAGACTAATGTAATTCCAGAGTGCGCGCACCCAAGAATAGATATTTAGAGTGGATTGTTTTCGACAGACCGTAATGAAACTCTGATGCCGGGGCCCAAATCAGTTTCGGAGGTGCGCCCCCGCAGGGGAGGCGGACTACATTGTAATAAGACGTGGAATAACCTGAAATAAACCGCCGAGCGTAGCAATACAAAGATGGACACGGGTGGCGTTGCGCGCCTAGTGCTCGGGCCCCTTACTGCTTAATTTGCCTACCGTAATTACTGTCCTCTCGGGTTGGGAAAGGACCCCGAGGCTCGACCCGGCCGTCTTCCAGGTTATATTGCGCTCGTGCGGGCGCCGCGTGTGTGCTTAGCAAATACTACTCCCTAGTCGTTAAGTATGAATACGGGTGTGGACAAAATGTATTAGCTTAGGCTGAGATTCGGACCGTGTTTGCTCAGCGATGATAGATTTATAGTAATTGTGTTATTAACGTTATGGGTTAAGGGTTTTACGGGACTTAAGTAATGAACGTTTCTACCTAATGCTTGGATTTATAATGAATTTGCACACGTGGTGCACACCAATCAACTGAGTAGTTGAGGCGGAGTTTGTGTTTAGGTAGCTTTATTTAAGTACTGCGAAGGTTCACAATGGCTTTCAGGTAGTTGAACAACTCGTTCACTTGGCGTCACGACAATACAAACACTTTTGCAGAAAATAATTGTTGAAAAAAACGATGTACAGATATGTGGATAATCTTTAACGATTCTGAGATGCAATGATGAGATATCATTATAAATAGTTTACAAAACTTATTAAAAAAAATGACTTTATAAGTATCGAAAAAAATGCCATAGCTAAAAGATTAAAGTAAAGAGGTTATAGCGTCGGTTTGTGAAAATACCTACTAGGTTTTTCCGAAAAATGTCGACGCATCGATATAATTTTCGGAATACATTCAAAGCTACCACGCTATATTTTTAAAAATATTGTTTCGTAACAGTTTAAAAATATCTACATACATACATTACATCGATACTTTTTGTAACTTTCGACATCCTTACTGCAGAAGTCACTTCAGCAACTTGGATGAAAATATAGTGAGACTAGTGCATGTATTATATAAAGCCGTGAATTAAGATCATTTTTGCATAACAACATCGGAGAATCTTAACGTCGAGATTCAGGATTTGACATCAAATAATATCTCAGGACACAAGTTAATAATTCGTACCTCCGCTCAAATAGCGTCACAACTGAAAAAAATGGAATAACTCTTTTATCCATTTGTTTCAGAAAACTTCAAAATCTTATCTTATTATACAAAGCAAGCTTATACTACTAAAATTAAAATCAAAGATAATAAAATACTGATTTAATTACTTTGCTACCGTTAGAATAAATTTAAACAACCTTTTCTCGAAAGTTTGATTTATTGACTTACGACACTATTTGAGCGGAAATACGAATTGTGCTTAAACACGTTGGTATAGGAGTTATTACGGGGAGTGCTGCGTACTTATTTATTTTAAGTTACTTCTTGTCGCAGGGCCGGTAACGAGTAAAAATGCAAAAACTTTTCACAACTCATAATGATGAGGACATACTTTCTTTTGTTTTGTCGCGGGCTCCAATTGAATAAAACATTTATGTCAATGGAGTCCATTAGAATTCGACGAAGTTCGGGAGTTTTTGTCCGTGTGTATTGCTTGCTCCAGTGTTGTTCTGTTCTCAATCAAGATATAAGTAAGTGTCAATTAGTGAATTTTATTTTTTACCGCTTGAGAAAAAGAAAACTAGTATTATGCGGTCTAATAAGCTGCCTGTATAACATACCTTTCGGCATAACGGTAAGAGAAAATATATCAAAATTCACTGCGTAGGTGCACCTAATAAGAGTATTAACTCACACTTTGCGAATGTACCTCTTTTTGGATATAGTAGTGGTTTATTGGCATAAATAGCTGAGCGAGACTCAAATAATAGGTAATGTTAATTGGTAGCACGGCCATAGGGTATGTTAGAACATGTGGACGAAATCGCGGGTAGAAACTAGTGAGAAGTAAATTGATAATACCAATTCCGCAATACTTAAGTGTCACAATACAAGTGTCAAGAGACAATAACACCATTTTCTGAAACATAATTAACACTTTTACGGCGGCGGTTACTGGGATCATCCCGTAATAACCTTGTTAACCCTGGCGCACCGAGTGAGTTGGCTAGCCTTTTAACAACCGTGTACATGGGCATTAATCCGAAAGCTATCGGCCATTGTCCTTTTCACACTTGGAGATATTACTATCTTTTGTTTCACGCGTCTCTAAGGGTCCAGTCCGGGGACCCGTGCCTTTTAGTGTGAGGTTTTCGCTCGCCTTAACGAAGGGAAGAGCAAAGGTCGTCATTAGGGCAAGCGCGGTGTAAACAAGGTCCGAACCGCCCGCTAATGGGCAATTCGTGCGTCCTTCTCGAGGTGACCCCAGGTCTGTCTCAGGCCAACGCCGTAAATGGGCTTTTAATTGCAATTTTGATAGAGCGCGCCCGGATTAGTTGTGTTGTGTACGTATTAGTGTGCAGTGGGTTACGGAATACAGATTGGAAGGTTTGTCAATTTATTATGCTGACGTGGTCGATATTAAACCTCTCATTTAAGTTTCTCTAGCAGGTGGCGTGCTTTAGTTTCTGCCTACTACCATGGAAAAAGGCGTGAGTTTAAGTATGTATGTTTAAGTTTACGCTAGGTAATAAAAACGTTATATAAAGTAGGAGGCAATATGAAGTAGGAGAGAAACTTGGTCTACTTATAACAATCCCCGTATCATTAGCGATGTAACTGTACCCCAAAAAGTAAGACACCCAAAGCGTTATCCACCACACTATTTGCAATCAATCTTTGCTCCAGCCGCAGTGTGTCGCGTCACCGCAGCATGTCGCGACTTGCGACAAACGCGTGTCGCGGCGGGCACCCGTTCTTGTTCGGATGTGAAATTTAATTTCCGTTGTGCGGGAATCTGTCAGCGGGGCGGGGAGGAGGGGGTGGCCGCGAAGAAATATGCCCCGCTCTAAACTTTGTCAATTTGTTTGTGAAGCGAAATTAACTCGATCCAATCTGCGGTTCTCGCGACCCGCGGCATGATACGATATCGGAGCGCCATATTTCCTTTTTTTTAAAAGGTGAGGTCTGATGTGCGGCGCTCTTGTAATAACTAATTTTCGAAAGGCAGTGATGTTTTTAAAGTCGTGAGCAAGATGTTTTTTTGTAATTTATTGGCCTAGTTATGTTGAGTACCTTCATAAGATCGAATATAGTATATATATCTACTAGCTGACCCAGCAAATGTTGTTTTGCCATATAAAATGTTTGGGATGGACCACACTTATCATTCAGGGGTACGAAAAATAGATCCTTTCCGGTTCGCAGTTGTAACCGATATGCACACAAAATTACACGAAAATCGGTGGAGCCATTTCGGAGGAGTTTACAATACAACCATAGATCCAGATCATACTACCAGATCTCCCACAAATCGCAAAATTTTGTCGAAATACCTGTCAACTTAATATGTATAAGAATGTAATTTGTTGAGATATAAAAACAAAATTTTATCTTTATGTTATTTATTATTTATAGACGTGAGTACCGCAAGGCGCAGCGAGCCGAGACCGACGATGATCTGATGAAGATAGCAGCAAGTCGATGGAAGAAGGTTCTCAAGGACCGATTGTTGTCAACTTATGACGACCGATGTGGCGCGGCGGACGAAGGTCCGCCTGCGACGCAGGAGGTTGCGGGTTCGATTCCCGTCTTGGGACAAATGTTTGTACGATCTACAAAGATTTGCTCCGGGTGTTCTGGGTATTTGCTATGTATAATAAAAATATCTATTTATGTAATACATTGTATTGAGTATATCAGTCATCTCATACCCATAACACAAGATCTGCTTAGCTTTTGGCTAGATGTTATTAATTTTTGTTTAAGTTTTCATAATAAGTTTATTATATTATTATATATACTAGACGACCGACGTGGCGCGGTGGGCGAAGGTCCGCCTGCGATGCAAGAGGTAGCGGGTTCGATTCCCGTCTTGGGACAAATGTTTGTACAATCTACAAAGATTTGCTCCGGGTGTTCTGGGTATTTGCTATGTATAATAAAAATATCTATTTATGTAATACATTGTATTGAGTATATCAGTTATCTCATACCCATAACACAAGATCTGCTTAGCTTTTGGCTAGATGATGCTGTGTGGATTGTCCAGCATTATTTATTTATTTATGTCATTTTTTTTGTGGAAAATTTGGGGGGAAGCCTATCTCCGGCAGTGGACGTTTTTTGGCTGAAATGATGATGATGATACAATATAATGTATTTTAACAAAGAGTGTACAGATATGCCATGACATGACATCTGAAGTCTCTTTTGTAGACCAAGTCATCGAGAAAAATAAGATTTTTTTTAGTTTTTTTTTTTAGTTTCATTTTTGGACCATGTGTTCCAGGATCTTGAGAAGGCTTACGAGGGGATAAAACCAACTTATAGGAACCCGTTTGACACATAACAAAGAAAGAGGCGCCAACCGATTGTACCTGTAAGTGCCCCCAAGATAACCACCAGTTGGTGTAAAACTGTTGCTGAACATAGAAACAAAAGATATTGGGCTCTGCGTGTGGGTAGTTATATTGGGCTGGTTACCAGGAACTATGGAAGACCATGGCCCCTGCCTGACCAATGTTAATATATACACGGGTAAAATAGCAAGGGATGACTTGCACAGTGAATTAATAATATAGTTAATTATTCTTCTGAACTCTTGGCAAATAAATCACTGATTTAATCACACGTTCGATTATTCATAACATCACGCCGTGCCGGAAGTATAAGCAGTTGTGTATGTATAGTACACCCACATTTCACCAGTTATGATCAAGTCTCATGTAATAAGGGGTGAGCCTATCGCCATTAACGGGGCCCAAGTCCAGAATTACTGAGAAATTCCAGATGGTAAAACCTAATAACACAGTGTTATTAATAACACGTCCGTCCTCGGAATCGAACCCAGGACCAACGAGGCAGTCGGACATTTGATCATATAATTAAATATAACCTCAGCCTATCAAGTCCCTTCAGCCGACGAAACTTCCCATCCTGCCCAAGCAATAACCCTTCATCACAGTCTTAAATAAATGAATAAAGTTTAAAAATGTATATCACAAAGGTGGGCATCCACGTAACGAACGGTCCGTGGTTAAGTAAAAATTCGCATTCACAACTTCGTTATCCGTATCACAGGGTGCGTCCCCTGAGAATGCTTTATTAAAATATATTGTGCACATGCCTTCATTTTCACATCCCTAGCTAAGAGTGGCAGGTGGTGGTTATATTGCATAAGCGGAGCGTTTTTTGGTAGTCTTCAACGTACACACACATTAGCTTCGTTGTAAGACTTTTGGCGTTATATACTACAGGTATACCTCTGCCTATTCCCCTTCGGCAAATACAGGCATGATGTTATGATCATCATCATCATCATCAGGCTATACTAGTCCACTGCTGGACATAGCCCTCTCCTAATGAGCGCCATAGCGCCCTGTCTTCAGCTTGATGATTATGATTAAATTATAATTGTTTTTTTTTAAAGGGTATTTAAATGGATTAAAGCGGATAAGTAAAAAACACCGTTTCAATTTCTTGTGAATAAAATTAGTTCTGTATAATTCGCTTTAAATAATTAATTTTTATTTTTCGTATAATTTCTGTTGAATTTTAGAAGGCAAAACATTTTCGCACTTAATTGGAATTGAACTAATATCGCTATCCCTCGCCAACATAACCGCACCTATACCTACAAATAAATTAGTTATGCCCAATATTTTCACCCTGAATGTTATTCGAGCCCAGTACCTACATACGCGGAAATTGCGAGGGCATATTTATCAGATACGCACCTATCTGGGAGGCTCCTTCTTATTCTTATAATAAGGTGCAGAAAATTTCCGATCTACAGTACATTTGCATAGACGCCTCGTGAGCAGGTGACGCTCAGAGTAATTACATTCGCGAAGTTTGAGACGAAAGTTTATGGAAATTTGTAGTAGGTTCCTTAAGATATGATATTTAATAACAGCAACAGCTATAGGTATAAACAACTTGGTGGCTGGCTGGTTTGATGTGGTATTATGTAATAAGCAACGTCATAAGGATACAGAGTAAAGATAATCGGTTACCAATATTTTTGGGCTGTTTAGGATTATGGCGTGTCTCACTATCTCTGGAAAAGCTAACCAAAACTCAGTCCTGTTATCTTACCCGGTAGATATTTTATTATGTGTGTCGTTTTTGGATTGTTTTGTAGATAAATGCCTTGGTCATGGGTTTTGACGACACGGTTGGCGCAGTAGTTAAGCGATTGGCTGTTGCGCTGCGTGTCGCGGGTTCGATCCCCGCACGGAACAAATATTTGTATGGCCTACAGATAGTTGTTCCGGGTCTGGTTGTTTGTGTATGTGACTTTAAATGTTTGTAAACGCACCCACGATACAGGAGAAATTCCTAGTGTGGGGCAACGTTTTTTAAAAAAAAGAAAGAAAAGAAAGAATAAGCAACGTAATAAGGATACAGAGTAAAGATAATCAGTTACCAATATTTTTGGGCTGTTTAGGATTATGGCGTGTCTCACTATCTCTGGAAAAGCTAACCAAAACTCAGTCCTGTTATCTTACCCGGTAGATATTTTATTATGTGTGTCGTTTTTGGATTGTTTTGTAGATAAATGCCTTGGTCATGGGTTTAAAATGAGAAGTAACATAAACATTACGTCTGTGTTCCCCGAAGGGTTGGGCAGAGTTGCACCTATAGGCGCAGTGGCTGATCGATTGACTGCCGCGCCGCGTGTCGTGGGTTCTATCCCCACACGGAACAAATATTTTGTATACAGGTAGTTGTTCCGGGTCTGGCTTTTAGTGTTTGAATGTTTGTACACGCACCAACGACACAGGAGATAATCCTAGTGAGGGGCAGCGTTAGAAAAAAAAATAATTACGCCCACATTTCGCCAATTATGAAAATAAATGGTTTAAAATGATTAAATAACATCAGATAACATGGTAAATGCAACTCTATCTACTAATAAACTCGTTAATGGACGCAATAAACACGAGACAAAACAAACAAACGAACATTTCCATCTGTATTTTAGTTCCTGCCTAACATTCAAAGACCAAATCAAGCTGATTATTACAAGCAAATATTGACGAACAAATTAATAAATACGGAGTTTCTTTTGAGGAGAGACGTCGCGGCATCTTTAATTACGGTGGAAGCAAACAGTCTTGTTTGAGAAGGGAACGTATCTTTGCATGCGTTCAAATGAAAGCTGAAGAAGTGTTCAAGAACTATGGGTTTGTTGTTTGTTTTAGGAGATAAATAAAGACGGATGTTGGTGGCGTGGATGTGGTAGTATAATGTTTTGGTTTGAGGTGACATTGGATTGTAAGCACGTGTGATATAATACAGTATGAGCATTTAAGGCTATTTGTTTGTAAGGCACATGTACCTAAGTGGGAACGCTGGGAGGGGACGCCCTAGAAGAACATATACTGACCTTATTGGTGATGTTCTTTAGAAAAGTCAGGTCCTTAGTACGCGGCCAGATGCATGAACGTAAAGCGAAGAAAAAAGAGTATGTATGTATTAGAAGGTGACGTTTCGTAGTTTGTTCTCGCCCGGTTGAAAAAAACCCGTGAGTTTATGTATGTCATTAAGATTGGCGTATGGTATGTAATACGCCCAAGTATTGACAGGATCTTGACGCATCGGGGAGGACTAGCATTTTATCTACATATCTTAATTTATTTTAAGAAAGTTCGATCAGCATGACCATGTCGTGCTCAGAAGGGTATTCCACATAATATCTCCGCTTGGTATTTACATTCACAATATTTTCGAAGAATCATGATGATGGATCGATGTCTAAAGATATTATTTGACATAAACAACATTACGAGAAAATTGCAATAGTACTTTAAAGAAATGCAAGGTGGATCAGTCAATGGGCTTCGTGAGGCTTCATGACAACAGACATTTTACAGTCAACTTATTCTTACAACCCACATAGGCAATACAGTACAGCATAAACACTTGCATCACTATCCAACACTAAATCACATTCCACACTCTCCATAAATCCATTAAATTTCTTCCAGTGTTCGCGTGCTCGCTTCCTTATCACTTCCAGTTATTCTCAGCGCAAGAGTTGCAAAGTTGGCTTGACAAAGGCCTTGAGAGGAAACCATTATGGTTCCCGACGTCTCCGCGGCCGCTTCATTAGAGACGAGAAAGAGTGAAGAGGTGCGGGGGGGGACTCTAACCCCCCTAAAGGAGATGTGGATTCACTGGTGTTAGTTACCGTCTTTGAGTGTTACAGCGGTTGTATTGTCTTTTTTTAGCGTGTAAGGAAATTTTATTTTTATTTATTTTATTTTAACATAAAACCACGCCTGTATTCCCCAAAGGGTTGGGCAGAGGTTTAACCATAGAACACCCACATTTCACCAGTTATGTTTAGGTTCCCTGTCAGGTTCAGCATATTGCCACCACCGGGCACACATCTAGCCTCCAGACTGCTACTGAAAAAATTAAATTATTTTTACATTGCTTGTCTCAGAAATCGAATCCGGGACTTTGAGGCAGTCATTAGTTATTTTATTTCTTCAGACATCTTACAGGTAGAACACACATAGTTAAAACGTTAGTGAAGGAATGCCAAATTACAAGTTTTCACTAATAAAAGACAGTAAAGCGTTAGACAGTGTGAGGTAAGGGTTTGAACAGGTTACGTGTATGAAAGATACCACAAGAGCACGCATTGCTCACAGTTTACAAACAAAAATTGTCAAAATTATTAGATTACGTAAATATATTTAGAAATTGAACAGATGCTTCGGCATCAAGGAAAGTCCTTTGTTATAGTAAAGTCTGCCTACCTGCCACTAAAACTAGGTGAGATAGTTTCTTATAAAGTCCACTACAAGCGCTTTTCATCTAATAACCTCTAAATACGATAACTATTAAGTAGGCCAACTGCCAACTTTCTTGACAGGTTAGGCGTTTGAGTTTGTTGAGTCTAGTCGTTTGCCTAAGTGACTCTGTGTTTCAGTAGTGAGATGATTCTACTGCTTGAGGATGCCACCGGTGAAGCTCTTACTGAATGACTACTGCTCCCCTGTTACCGACCTCAATAATTTACAATCATATTTTGGCTTGTATGTAAAAGTGTTTCTAAGAACCAATTGACGACTGATGTGGCGCGGTGGGTGAAAGTCTACCTGCGACGCCGGAGGTTGCGGGTTCGATTCCCGCCTTGGGACAAATGCTTGTACGATCTACAAAGATTTGCTCCGGGTGTTCTGGGTGTTTGTTATGTATAATAAAAAATATCTATCTATGTAATGTATTGTATTAAGTTTATCAGTCATCTAGTACCCATAACACAAGCTCTGCTTAGCTTGGGGCTAGATGATGCTGTGTGGATTGTCCAGCAATATTTATTTTTAATATTTTTTATTTGTTCCGGGAGTTCTGGGTATTTACTATGTATAGTAAAAATATCTATTTATGTAATAAATTGTATTGAGTATATCAGTCATCTAGTACCCATAACACAAGCTCTGCTTAACTTGGGGCTAGATGATGCTGTGTGGATTGTCCAGCATTATTTATTTATTTATTATTTAATTTATTATAAACCCACAGAAAAATGAAAAAATATCGCAACAAAATTGTCTTGCACAATAGCAAACAACGTGGAGAATATCTTCATAATCCAAAGTACACGTATAACAATTATAAGGCCCCTCCACACGGTCGCGCGACTCGCAGCGTTAATTTGCGTCGCGTTGGTGCGTCGCAATGAGCGGCCACAGAGCGTCTTATTAGACACGTAGCGGGGCGTGCCTCCGGTTCGCGACGTCACATGTGATGTGATGCGCAGACATGGAATGTACGTGTAATTTTATTACTGTTCGCTATCAGTCGCTTTATTAATTGTGCTGCAGTTCAGTTGGGATGCTTGGTGTATTTTTTAAGGATTTCGACTTCTAAAAGAAAAATAAATAAAAGTTTTTGTAATACCCCCAACCTTATTTGATATTTTCAAGTATTTAGTTTTAATATTCTTATGTAAGTGAATAGTGTAATTCTTATGAGAATAAATGATCTTAAACCTCAAAAGAAAATCAAAATCGAATCAAATCAAATTCTGATGATCTTTGTAATGTAGGAATTTGAATTTTAACATAATGTTGGGAACCAACGATGCCAGCAATGATCACAATGATTTTTTTTTTTAAGTTTCCGATCGGAAGGAAAAGGTGTTAATATTTTGTTCTAAGTTTAATTTGAAAGTATTTTCTCTAAGGATTAAAAAAAAACTATGTTATTACTAAATTATCTAATCAGTTCAGGCTTTTCAGGTGAAGGTAAGCGCAAAATGAGCAAAAATAATACATTTCCTTTATATTATATGAACAATGATATGACTGTATTGATATGCAGATGATAAATAGTAAAAAAAAACATAGTCTTTTATTTTTTGTGAGGTTAATGAATAATCAGTTGATGTTATTTGGACTCCATTCATCTCTTCTGAATCTGATTATATTCATGACACTAATATTTTCGATCTACCTGTAACAAGCATGTAACTTTTTAAGTGATTGTTAAACTTAGCTTAGCAGCCATTAATTTAAAATTATAAAGGCTAACATTAAATAAATCACTATATTCTCGATAACCATGATCATTTGGTACATATTTACATCTCTTCATTTATTTTAGTCGTACGTAAGCAAACAACAAAACGTACTTTACCAATACCTACAATTACCTCACCACTTACGCATGTCCTGGAGAGCACTTCAAAAGTACCCTCAAGATGCATCCGAGTCGTAGCGTCACGTACAGGAGACAGATGGGAAATCGATGTCATTATGATAGATTATCCGTTAGAGCTACGTGTGCCTGATTGGCTTTGTTACCCGTCTTCGGCACCTGAGAACGTCCTCGATCTCGGCCAACTAATTTGACAGATCGATGGTCGCCCGCGCGTCTTTGGTCGTGTGAGATGACCTTAATGACCCGTTATGCGACGTTGCTGGTTTTGAGAAGTGGGTAGTGTTGAAATATGATGTGTGTTTGTATGTATGTTTACATTTTAGTCGTGTTTTGAGTATCTTTTTATTTTGTTACAAACTGTTAGTCTGTTTTGTTTTGTTACTTGATATATGCCATATAAAATATAACCTTACAGATATCATTGTTGGAGAAACAATTTCTACGCATTAACTGTTTTTCTGTAAAACAAAGTTGGACGACAATTTATTTGCATGGATAAATACAATCTGACGTTAGCAAAATCAGCCCGTGGACAGAATAATATAATTTGCTACGAGACCTACATATTCCGCCGTAGCCGCGTAGCCGCGTAGCAGGCGTAGCCGCACAGGCAGTGCCTACGCTTTTATTACGACTTCGAGACAACATAAAGCGTTGACGACCTACTATTACTTTTCTTTCGTCTTTGATCATATAAACTATAGGCTTATATTATTGTACTACAAAGCCAATTCCACATTCGACTATAAAAATAACATTAGAATATCGTAACGCTTGATTGCATGCAAATTATGACATACGGAAATGTACATTTGGAGTGTGTGCGTGTAAGACACATCAAATGTTCACCCCAGTGGGTTCACCCTTTATTTTGCACACAAAAGGCTGGTAGCCAACCTAATGAACGGAGTTCAGGTCGTGGTGGTGAATACATTATTGCCCTTAAGTTTTATAGCTATGCCTAGCTCTGGCATCCCTGTTTATATGGCGCTTCAGACACCTTGAGATATGAAATGTCAATTCAGGGAGTTATTCAATTTAAATATTAGGTCTTTACCTATGAAATTGCCGTTCTGCAGTACTGGCCATTTCAAATCAAAATATTTTTTGTTTGGCTAAGAATTCTAATTTCAAATTAATTTTATTTTAAAAACATGGATTTCTTTTTCCAAAAGTAGTCATTTGTTTATTGATTAGTGTTACATTTTCATCGCATTTAAATCTTTTTCGTCATCATGGATATGTTAAAAATTCGAGTAATTATGGAATATGAGTACCGTCGTGGCAGCAACGCGGCACAAGCGGCACGCAACATCAACGACGTTTACGGAGCTAACACTACAAACCAACGCACTACCTGTTATTGGTTTGCTCGCTTCCGTTCTGGAAATTTCGACCTGAAAAATGAACCTCGCGGTCGTCCGAAGACTTTGGTCGACAATGACGAATTAAAGGCGATTGTGGAAGCTGATGATACACAATCTACGGCTGAATTAGCAGCAGCTTTCGACGTTAGCGTCAAAACAATATTGGTCCATTTGCGTCAAATTGGCAAGGTAAAAAAGCTTGACAAATGGGTGCCCCACGAACTCAATGATCGCCAGCGCGAAGTACGCGTCGAGACGTGCCTTGCACTGCTCAACAGACACACAAATGAAGGAATTTTGAACCGCATTGTTACCTGCGATGAAAAATGGATTCTGTTTGATAACCGCAAGCGCTCAGCAAGTTGGTTGGATCCTGGTTCAGCACCTAAACAATGCCCTAAACGAAAACTTACCCCAAGAAAAGTGATGGTCACTGTTTGGTGGTCTAGCGCCGGTGTGATTCAACACAGCTTCTTACCAAACGGGGTGAGCATTACTGCAGATGTATACTGTGAAGAATTGAACACAATGATGGAGAAGCTGGCACATCTCCAACCAGCATTGGTCAATCGCTCGTCTCCGCTGCTCCTGCACGACAACGCGCGACCTCATACTGCACAGCAGACGGTCTCCAAGTTGCAAGAACTGGGGTTGGAAGCTCTCCGTCATCCGCCCTACTCACCAGACCTTGCGCCTACAGACTACTACTTTTTCCAGAATTTGGATAACTTCTTGGCGGGAAAAAAATTCAATACCCGAGAGGCAGTACAAAATGCCTTTGAAGAATTTGTTGCCTCCCGTCCAGCTGATTTCTTTAAGAAGGGCATCAATAAACTGCCACTGCGTTGGCAAAGATGCATTGATTGCATGGGTGATTACTTCGATTAATACAAATAAAAAATACATGAAAAAAATTCATTTAAATTTTTTCATACAAAACGGCAATTTCATAGGTAAAGACCTATTATTTGTTGGGCGGTTGTGATCTACAGTTGTATAATTACAAATATAACTAAAGTGGGTAGATTGGTTCTGGTTAGATTGCTTATATGCACCCTTGCTAGAAATTATAGTATGCCTATTTCACAACATGTTTTAATAGCGGATACCTCTGTGCCAGTACATCAATCGCTTAGAATTCGTTAACTATATTCCAAGCTCTCAATAAGAATGAATATTAAAAATAAGTGCCTTTCTGTTGTAACTAATGTATTCATGTTCTGCACTCACTACTCATTGCTATATTGGGTAGTTTAGTTGTGTAAGTAAATAAATATTAAAAGATTTAGAAGATAAAACTGATTAGATTTATCAGCTCTCTTTATATTATTGGGAAAACTGTGTGTGTCTCTTTGTCCGTCCTTCACGGCATAACTACTGAACGGATTTCGATAAAATTTTTCAAAGAGATTGATAGCATTCCAAGAAAGGACATAGGTTACTTTTTATCAGCAAACCACGCGGGCAAAGCCACGAGCGGAAGCTAGTGTTAAATAATCTCAAATATTTTTATTTTATGATTCTCCAAATTATAAGTGTTCAAGTTTTAAGACTGTTTTAATAAATTTTTTCAACAACATGTTAACGAGGTTCTCTATTTAGCGTCATTGTCGTGTGGCGGCTATGTACTCGTAACTCCTCACGCTGTGGGAGTATGCAAATTAAACGTGTTTCATCTTGGCATTTTCACGGGGCCTTGTCACTGTCAAGCTTGTACGTCTGTTTATTAACTTTTTGCTAATTAGACAGGCCTCGGGCACGTCTGCGAGTATGTTGGCATTTTTAATTACGCGTGATAATTTTGTCTGGCGGGAGGCGTGTTGGGCCACTGTGCACTGCGCCGCTTAACGAGCATTCACACAAAGCACACAATTAACATCACTGTTGTCTAATTCTCGTTTACTTGAGTGTTTTTATTGAGAATGATAACCCGGTGCAGCACAGAAAACAAAACACCACGCCCTCCCTAATTGCCATTTAACGCTCGCGAATAATTAAAGGCTTGTAATCGCTCCACTGTGGGATAGAGTGAAAAATGTCACGAATCAAATTAAGCCAAATCAAAACAAACAAACGGAAGGGTATGCAATGTAATCACTTCGGACTGTCAAACACACTCGCAGGTACGCCAGCTTACGGACGCATTTAAGTTAAAATTTTCACTCCCCAGTAGCTTTTTACTAATTCGCCAAGTGAAAAGGGTTCGCCGAAGTAATACAGTTTACTGCTTATTCAGTATTTATACGTTTAGGGGGCTGCCAGTCGTCTCTAGACGTCGGCTGATGTAAGGAAAATTTTGTAAAATTTTCTGTAATTAGCATCCATCAATATTCAGAGTGAACCCCTTCTAGGAATTATATTGGGCCCCATTCACGACATGTTTTGATAATGGGTACCTCGGCGTCAGTATCAATCGATTAACATTTATTTACTATTTTCCAAGTTCTTATTATGAATTTAAATCTCAGTCTCACTTATGTTTTTATAAAATATGTGTTGTTTTTCATGGTATATGTTTTTTTTTAGATTACTATAGAGTGTCAAATGTCTCAAAATCCGAATATTTCTTTTAAGGATTTTGTGATGTTTCTGTTTAAAATTTGTTTTCAATCTGTATTTAATAAATAAGTAATAAAAAAAAACATTTCCTACTTTCCAAGCTCTTAAGAAAATAAATGCAAAATTAAACTGAAAATAAATGCCTTTTAATGTTCCCTATAATTTATCGATGTTCTGTAGTCAAGAGAAAACTCGAACATGAATAATCGACAACAAAGTATAATTCACTAAACATCTTCCTACAAATTGGTTTCCAATAACAAAGAATACTGTAATCGAATTTGGAGCGTACTAAAGATGGTGGTATTATTAAAATCCTGCAAAGTTAGATAGCCAATAAAGAGTTGGAGACGACGAAGGATAGAGGTGCGTTGTTTACGATAGGATAACATCGCCGATCGCGCGTAATGTATTTATGATTATTGCCTCAACTTACGTGTAAAGAAATAGACGGGAAAGCTTTAAGGTAATACGGCTGTTTAAGGAGAAAGCCTCTAGTTTATTCCGCTGAGATAATAGAAAGGTAAACTGTTGAAGTCGTTCGCGAGCCTTTGTTTTAAAGAAAGAGAGTATGTATCCGACCTTACTCTTGCAATAGGGTGACAAAAAACATGTATTATTTATTAATTATTCATTATGATAACTACATATATTTTTCTGCCTCATAGTCTAGTGGTCAGAGGTGTTATTGCTAATATGGGGGTTTGGGTTCAATATTTGGGTCGGCAAAATTATACTGGTTTTGTCTATCAGTAACAGTCAAGAGTCTGAATTTGTGCCCGTTTGACGGCAATGGTCTCTTCCTCCCCTCTATTACATAGATGATAGAACTGAAATATATTTTGCGAAATTTGGGTGTTCTATAGGTAAACTCCTGCCTAACCGTTTGGGGAATGTAGGTGTGAAGTTATGATGTTATGATAGTATTCGTGATTTTATCACTGACTAATAAGTAGTACTAACTAACAGTCATCCATTTCTAGAAATTTCATTGAACAAGGATTAAAGACTTGTTTGGTTGTTGGTGATTGGGCGAACTCCTCAAACAAACTAGGTCCATCAAGTAGAATATTTATAACAACAAGATCCCCTTACCGCTACACATGTCACAAGTTATGAAGATAAATAAAGACCCCCTCAGATTCCTTCACCATCACATTTCCGTTAAGTCCATCGACAAGCAAACATTGTATATTAGCTGGCGATGCCCTAAATATTGAACCTCCATCTTAATCCGTCGGTGGCGAGAGCAAGCCGGTACTTAATCCATCACGTAACCAAGACTCGACGAGAAATCGTGTTACATCAACGAAAAATGTATTATAAGGGGGGGGCCACCCCACGATCGGACAAACTTTGCTAATACCACCCTCTAACATAATCGTACAGCCTTTTACGAGAGGAATTTATGGGATGGTCCCGATTTCTTGGTGTATTTATGGTGAACGTGGATGTTACGTGTCGGCGCTGTGTTAATTACGAAGAGTAAAGTATTGGAGTGATGTCGAAGAGTCGAGGAGTGCTGTTTATTAGTAAGGAGAAAGATTTTGTAGTTTGAGTGGAGATTTGAGAGCACGTGTCAGCAGTGTTGGTTGGATTGATCGATCGAAAAGTTTAATACGTCTACTATGTAGTTCTCATGTTACCTATTCTGTTAGAAGATAATGAGCAGTTGCACGTGGTAGTATAGTGTTATATTTTATTACTGTTACAACGAGGTGAGTTTTAAAACTTGGGCGATGTTGGTAATAGGTCGTCTATAATAAAATATTTTACTCAATTTTACCCGTAATGTGATTATTTATTATTCTTTTGAGAATTCAAATCGTTAGGTTATATATTGGCTATGCGTTAGTTATAAGTTTTGAGTTAACAAAAAAACATTGCAAAGTTTACTCTGATTTTCGTCAGAAATGTATTAAGGTACCTAGGGGTACTTTTGAACGGCTATGATTAAAGCAGCATATTTAGTTAACGGGTTTCAATTTTTTATTTTTTTTATTTAAGTATCTTGAACCAAATCTTAAAAAAAGAATTATACAGTGAACGACTCCTTGAAAGATAACGACTTAGTTATAAGAGTTGCTCAGTATATTTATTTTTCAGACTTTTTTTAACAATTGTGAAACATTGAAGGGTGAAAATTATTCGATAAATCCATGGAAAAAAATGTGAGAGGTTGCCCACTTTGCACAATTTTCTTTCCAATAAGAAATTAACGAAGATATCGCGCAACAACACACACAAAGAAAAACAGTCGAATTGAAAACTTCCTCGACATTTGAAGTCAGCTTAAAATATAAGTCAACAGCTCAACACTACAACTTTATCACATACTACACCCCCTCAACGTAGCTCATTGACATATCCAACATCAAAAGCCTTCGATTGTGTGACGTAACTAATTCAGAGCTAGCCGTCAGAGTTGCAAAGTCTTAGCAACTCGGCCCCAGGTGAGAATGTGCTAGACTCAAGCGGCTAGACGCTGCCCGCGAGCCAATAATGTTGCATGTTAAGTTGGGGTATGTACGGTTGGCGGAGGTGGCCAGCAAGTTGGCCAATTTGTTGGGGACAAACATTCAAAGTAATTAATAAAAATAATACAACAACACGCCTGTATTCCCCGAAGGGTTAAGTAGAAGTGTTCTTATAGTAAACCCAGATTTCCCCAGTCAAACAAAGTCCCATGGAATAGGGAGCCAGCCTATTGCCATCAAATGAGCACGAATTCTGACTCCGGGATGTTGCTGAGAAATTCAAGATGGAAAATCCCACTAATACTTTGCCATACCCGGGAATTCAATCCAGGAACTCTTACTCAGCAGTAGTGCTTGCAACCACTAGACCCATAAAGCAGTTTTTAAATAATTAAGTAAATATTAAACGGAATTTTTTTTTTTTTACATTTTTTTTTATGAGAACGCATTCGCTGGCCAATCACAACAAGTTTCAATGAATTATAAAAAAGAAAAAAAGTACAAGAACCGTAAGCATTCTCTTCTTTTTTGTGTAGCTCGCACGACAGTGTTACAATTTCTTTTTTGCCGATACTCCGCCGCCTGACTGCGAAGTATCACTTTGACTGCTGTGGTACCCTCGAGGTAAACCGGTTTTGAGAAGTTGAAGTTACATTTGGCCACTTTGTTTTGGAAACGGTTCTGGGATTTCCAAGAAAAATCGATAGGCGAAGGAAGTTATCGTGAAACAGTTTCATTCACCCTTTGGTTGATGACTTTAAGATAATGAAACTACTTGATAATGAATATAATTTTAAAGGTGCTCGCCGCACGAAGCGTCTGTGTGTAGTTGACGTATAAGTGAATTCGACAATGCAGGAATAGGTACTTGTACAATATAAGTGGAGGACGCAAGTTGTGGCTTTGTTCTGGAAACTTCCCCGTATACTGATGTATCTTATTGCATGTGGCGTCGTAAAGGTAACACTCACTTCGTTATGCATTTGTATGTGTGCGCTCTATTTACTGAAATAGTCAGCTTTGAAACTAAGATCAAAATATATTCAATTTTAGATGAAATACCACTTTACAATGAAGTTATAAAGAGAAAAATAATTTATGCAAAGTATCATAACTTAGTTTTGTTGAGGTGGTTTTAGTCGCTGTATTAAAGCCAAATGAAGTAACTGGCTAACGATATCATTCGCTCAAAATAAAACGTATCATTCAATAGGCCCTCAAAACACCAAAAACTCTATAAACGTTCAGTTTACTCAATGAAACTTTGTTAAAAATACAAGAGAGAGAGAGAGTCGACCGAAAATTAATTATCATTCACAAAACTCTGTCGAGTCAGCCTACGCGAAATCTTTACGCTTCAATTGAGCCAGTTTATGGCGAAATTAATTACTGGCTAGAGAGGATCGACTATAATAGTTTCCCGTCCAAATTATTATTGTGAAGGGGTCCACGGCCGGCGAAATTGTGTCCGGACAAGAAAATTAGTGAGCGTAAAACGGGGTGTGAATTTGAAAATCAAAGAGCCTACGGAACTTGTTCTGAGTCCATTGTGATGGCCCATCATTTACATGGGACGCCACCTATACACAATTTGGTGATAACTCATTCGCAAGTTGGAGCTTTTGAAGAGTGAAGGACGGTTCGCTTTAATTACATGTCGAGTATAGAATTGTTGCATAATACATGTGCGTCAAGGCTGAGGCGCTGTGTGATAAGCGTGGTCACACGGAACGGATTAAGGGTGGCAGTGTGGGTGTGCACATAGCTTTAAACATGTGGCTTTATTATTTGAATGAAGTGATTGCCACGCATGAGGTGTTGGATTTGATTCCAGGGTCAGGTATTATTGGGTTTTTTCATTGGCCCGGAGCCTGGCTTTGTGTTGATGGCCGTAGGCTCACCCTCTCTTGCATGGGACTTAAATATATCTGGCGAAACGTGGTCGTACCATAGTTAAACTTTTGCAAAACACGTGTATGTTTTTATACAATTCAAAGATAGATATGATATTAAATCAAATATCTAAAGCCGTCATGTTTCTGCTTTTAGTAAAGATTTTACTCGCGATTCAACTGTAGCTATACATTTGTAAAGCTAAACAAACCAAAGCCATAGTCTCCCTAATCCGCATTGTTCCACGTCTAGCCTGAATCCGTGCTAGTGTAAAAGTGCGTCTCTCAGCGGACGGCGTCTTGTACCGCGATATATGGCCGCCGAGGGAGACCGCACAGCTGAGATTCTCACAAACTGATTTATAGCCACGTACGAATACCTACTAATACAAATATCTTGGGCAGATGAATGTTGAGATTGTGTGAAAAGTCTGGATGGTATAAATCAGAAACGAGAAATGTTATTTGTTATGATTATCAAGACAATAAGTTAAGGATTTGGTTACATCGTATGTCTCGTAGATTTCTGTATCCTGGACAGGCAAATATGAACTCATTCAATGCAGGAAATAGACTAGTTTCATTTATTAAATTTATTGGTGGCTGGGCAAATTAGACGTCATATTAGGTTTTCCATCCCTAATGTTTTCCCTTTTCCCTTGAGTATAAGGATGGTGTGTTAAGTTCGCAGGTTCCTGGACAAGATCTAGGTATTTTTCAGATGTGGTCTTAGCACTCTTTGACTACTGGTAGTCAAAAACCTTCCTTACTTTTCCGTACTAAAATAATACACGAATTTACCTAATAATAAATAAATGTAAACAGCAATCTAGGTGAATAGAAAACCGCTAAAGACTGACGGCTCGTAAACCAAGGAGGAAGCAGTGTTGGAAAGAATTAACTATGAAATATGCGCACCTTGGGCCTACCGTGATTTATGTGTGCCAGATCTGCATTAAATATTGTACGGTGTCGGATGCAGGGGAGGAGATGAACTTTCTGTTGTTTCCGTGTCATGTGGTGATAGTAGTTTAGTTTGATTTATTTTTAGAGGGATAAATAGGCAAAAACGCGTGAAATATTCACATGTGTAAAAGTTGGTGTCGGATTCATACAATACGCTACGCCTTTACAACATTTCTTTTTAGTATATGCGTTGTAATAAGAGCAAATTTTGAAAAATAATAAAATCTGGTATACAAACTGTAAAATGAATCGGTTAGCGACAGCCAAAAATAAAAACAAACGTATAGTTTAGCTATTTAACTAAAAACACCTACGTGCTATTTAACTAATTACACCACTTCTGAAAGAAGAATGTAAAGAAGATTCGAGAAACTGTAGAACATTTTTAAGGCAATGTTTACACTCACTGCTTCTGAAGTTTCATAAGTGCTTGATGAATTTCACGTTTTACATTTTCCACGGATCCCAAACGAATATTTACCCATCCTGACGAACTCCAAAATATAATGAACAGCAGTGGTTAAAACCCAGACGTTACAAAAGAAGTCCAGTTCGCTATGACGAAGGTAACCCACAAAACGCCACATACAGCCCCCGTGTAATTTTATTATGACCTCGTTATGGTATTTAATGAAGTCATTAGCCTTGAGGACGACATGGTTTTGTGGTGGGATAACAGGCCTGTAGACAAGGTAAACACATTACATGGGGCTCACCTCGTTTAGTCCAGGTGTAATATATCGGAAGATTTAGGGACAATAATATTTTGTTCCTTTGGACGTCGACATTACTGATTAGGGCAGGGGCAGTATGACTTTTTAATTCATCCATACTTTCTTCGATAATCCCGAAATTGGTAACGGAAAATATTGTGCAGATACCGGGAATTATACTTATAATAAGTCTAGAAATTTCCAAACGCCTTGAACAATAATGGTAGTTCCTTTTCTTGCCATCTTAGTATGAGAAGAAGCTTTTGTCCTACAGTAGGATAGTAACAGGCTATTATTATTGTTAGACTCACATGTTTTGGGTTCTTAAAAAGATTGCCAATAACTTAAAAGTTGACCAGATATCAATTTACTTGATAATATTCGAGACGCCACTGATGTGATGATTCTTCTTCTTAGCGTGGCGATAGGAATGTACATATCTACAGATCTAGACGGCCCAAAACTTAGCTACGAGTTCGACGCCCTGTGATGATTGATGAATCAAGCGATAAACGTACCATATAGTTTGTCACAGCTAAGTTATGTTGACTTAAATACTAGACTTGGCTTTTTACATGATAACGAATAAAAATGGTGTGGCTCAGTAGCAAAGTAGCCGTACATTATCTGCATACGTAAGCATAGTTTTTACCCATAGCTATTCCCACACTTGCTTCTACTAAATTCTGAATCACCATTTTGGGTTGAGGAACAAAAACTAAGCTTCGATTAAATATATGGCCACTCCGGTATTGCACATGCTGCGGCCTGTTTCAACGTTAACATACCTTTGTTTGCGATTTTGGGTATTTTAGCCACTTAAAATACCTAAGCGGGCATACTTTTTTGAAAATGTATTCCTTAATTAAGAGGAAGTCTGAAAGTGGCGCCTGTGACAGAGAAATTGTGTGGAAATCGGCTGTCATGGAATGGACACGTAATGCGAAGGAATGAAGATCATGTTGTGATGAATGTTTTGGGTATGAATGTAGAGGGTTACAAGAGTAGAGGGAGACCCAGGAAACGATGGATGGATTGTGTGAATGTTGATATGGCTAAGAAGGAGGTGACTTCTGAGATGACGGGAAATAGAGATGTATGGAAGAAGAAGACATGCTGCGCCGACCCCAAATAAATTGGGATAAGGGCAAGAAGATGATGATTCCTTAATTATTTAAGTCGTTCTTCGCTGAAAAACGTGAGTTTATGAAATGGCGTAGTTTCAACGCGTCTTGAAATACTTCAGTCAATGTTAAAACTAGAAACTGATTTAAGTGAGTACTCGCGGCGTAAGTTAATTTCAGCGTGCGCTGTCTTGCCGGCTCGCGAATAATGGCCGCCCGTAAATCCCGGCAGACAAAACTGACTCACCTGCACTCATTATATTTACGCCGCAATAATAAAACTTTCCAACTCGCTGTGAATATTGAATTCGTTGCGGCGAGGAGAGGCGGTCGCCTTACTTATTGCCGTCAGTTATGCAATATGCTCAGTAGGTTTTAATAAAGGCTCGACCGACGGGGCATTTCGAAAAGTTTTCGTTTCGCGAAGGCGGACGCTATTGCGCCGACAATGAGCCCCGCTAAGCCCCCGTCGAGTTGAGTTGAAGCGTTTTCGTTTGACTAATAGCTGCATGTAAAATTTTTGTGCTTTTATTCGCACATGGTGGCGGGGTCTAAGCCCAAGCTAAAATCTGCCGGCTTTGCTGATGTGATTTAAGTTGTCATTTTCTTGTTGGCCGAATGAACGAGAACTGTTTTGGCAAAAATATGTTTTATTTAACCTTTACGTTGAGAAATATGGCTAACAACATCATCATCATAAAGATACCAACAATATAAACGAGAATTACTGTTTAAAACAGTTTATCAAATTTACCCACTGTATTTTCAACACGCTGAATACTGCTATAGTTTCGGTATCAAATTTTCCTAATTAACTTAGACACACAAATGAAGCAGAAATAATCCCGTTCGCGAAAGTTATAAAGCGTGGCTTCGCATCCTCGCCAGACAAATGGGATATCACGGTGCGTCGGTGAGCGAATGCAGGTAACGTGAACTACCGAGTACGTGCCTTTTGAGCTTAAAGATGAATTGCAAAAATAAAGTAATCGAAAATGTACAGAAAACGCTTTTTTATATCGGTAGACGTTCTTGAATTATGCAAACAGTAAACGTTCTAGTATCTATTTACAAAATAAGGTTGCACACCAAAAGTATTGTCAACCTATACATGAAACTGACATTTTAATTTGGTTTCATAAAACTTTTAGTACATGAAAAGCAAAAAATAAAATAAAGAATAACAGGGCTCAAAAAATTCATACGCATCACTGTCAACGGGAAAACTGGCAGGATGTATACGTTTAAATTTTGGCTTAGCAATCAGGTCTAAAGACAAATATATTATATTTTGGGCTAAGAATAGGACCTTTAGGGACACCCTTTCAAGGTTATTCTAGGCTGCTACACACAGAACATAAACAGCCATAAAATTTGTTTAACTTTCAAATCTACGCCTATATCCCATTTATAAAATGGTAAAAACACGTCCAGCATAAAACATTGTCCTTTAAACAAAAATACTTCTTAATAATGTTTATCGAAAGCCTGACACGGTAAACATCACATGCCTCTAGAGCCACACCTTTTCCTTTTAGAACAAAATGATAAAGCGTTAACTTTAGTTACAGCAGGATGCAATGATGCGGATGCATTATCGTGTACACCTGCAGGCGGATATTGCATTAGATGCAGCCACCAACACCGCTCGCGGTACACTCAAAGCTCTTCTTGTTATTCACACACGGATGGGTTGTGCAGACGAGTTGTTGAATAATCGCCACTCAGATTTTTCTTTTAAGATAAATGTTCTTAAGATTTCAATTCTTTTTCACAATTTACTGATGGAGATTAACTTTAAGAACCGACTATGGTTGAGTTTTTTTATGTTAATAATCAGTAATCTACGAGAATTATGAAACTAATTGCGACTTCTAACCAAAAGCGCGGAATTTGTCGAAATTATTGTAGAAACACGTCTTATATACTAACATAACCTTAATGAGTACTGTCAAAAACCCAACAGCTCTACCAAACAAAACCTATTACAAACGCCCGTCTAGTCCCAGACAAAGCGATAGCCTATTTGCTTACGGGCGTGTAAGCACACAGGCGCGTAGGTGCATCGGATTCCATGACGATGCCTTCAAAAGTTCCGCGTTCGACGCCGGGCCGCGGAAGCGCCGTCGCAGCCAGGAAATTGAAGTCACCTCTCGCATTCAGTATACGAACAATGCTTTGTGAAAGAACATCTAATTTATCTGTGAGTTGTTTTAAGGAATCGCTCCGTTTAAATTGAATATCGATTTGTTGAACAATATTGTATTGTCTTAGTGGAACCGTTGGTCTTTACCTGAGATCTCATATTTATAATTACACGTTTGTTTAATGTGTTTGTTTGTTTTGAATAAGACATGTAAGAGAGAGCTAGATTCATTAGCTGACTCCTTTGTTTTGTAGATTTTTATGTGTTGGTAAATAGTAGTGGTGTTTCAGTTAAAACTAGACATCTCATCTTTTAAGAGCCTTCTATCACTCAATTTTAAAACACGTCTAGACTGATCCACTCACGTTATACATCTGATGTTCACAAGAGGAATAATATGAGAGACCGCAAGCTCAGGTGGAGCGCCACCACGCACGCCACACATTGTAAATATTAGTTCGCGAAACTCATCAATTCTGCGCTCAAACTTAATAAAATACTTGGCGCTTAATTGAAAATGAATACTGCTGGCGTCGATGCGATCGATAAAATATTCCGCAGCCTTAATCCGCGATAATGAAGCGGGCCGCGAAGGGTTGCTTCAAGGGGCCCACTAATAAATGTTGCGTCCCAAATTTAAAATCAAAGTGCGGAATAAATTTTGATTAAGCGATTAGCCGGAGCCCAGGAGGTGTTTGCTTTCCTTCAGCGCTCTATTAGTGATGGTATGGTGGTGGCGACAGTTAATAATAATATGGGCTCGGCTTGATAGCGATGGAATTAGGAGGTGTGCACAAGGCTTAATGTTGGGATATGGATACTTTTTTCTGTTGTTTGCTGCCTAATCAAATACGGCCATTTATGCGTCATAATCTTGATTTTCGGATTAAAAAAATATAGGGTATTTCCTGTTGACTTAGAGTCATGAAATTGGACCAGAAGCAAGTATTCAGAGCAAAAGTAAAGGAAAAATTTCAAATTAATTTTCGGTTCTTTCATCTTCATTAGTTCACATTCATAATTTTGGTGAAAGCAGCTTTACCTGACGTTTGTATGAAAACCTCGGTGCGCGAGTCCAACTCGCACATGTCTGGTTTTTTTAAATGACGTACACTTACTTCATCGAAATTATTTTTCTAAATCGAATATTCAATCGGATCACTGACTGTACATGGCTACCTCAAGATGAATAAAGCAAAAGCTTACCAAACCTAACCTTTCCACTATCAGCACACCACTTCCAATTTGCAGTAATATTCAATGGCCATCGAAAGTTTTAGAAACCTATTGTCGGGGTCCGCTCGCCAACAAAGTTCTCCCCAATTAGCCAGGTATGCATCCTTCATGCTCTTATTGTTTCATATCGGCTTTACAGTATCGAGCCACGTCTGAGGTTCTATATAACTTCAAATTTGTTTTTGCAATTACTGGCCTGTTTGGCAAAATGTGTTTATTATAATGAAATATTACATTTTGTTTATTAAATTGATTGAAGTTAGGAAAAAGACAGCAGGGTGATGATGATATTTTCAAATTTAAAATATTATCTGATCTGTTGCCAACATGATAGTGAGAAATGAAAAGGTACATAGTAACATTAGTGGTGGTAGAAATATACGGCGGATATATTATTTCACTACCTTTGGGCTTGCGGCTAAATAAAAACAGCCGCACGGATTGATCGAAGGTTAAGCTACGCTTGTCACACTGACACTCCTCAGCGATTTAGAAAAACCCACTGACCAAGACCTCTCAGTGCCTCGGAAAATACGTTAAGCAGTTGGTCCCGGGTGTCGTTCGTAGATCTTTGACAGTCGTTACTGTTACAACGTTAGGGTAATCAAAAGCAAAGAAGTCTTACGCAGTAAGTGGATTGTGGAGGTCAGATAGGCAGCCCCTCCAAGTAACATACTGGTAATCAGCTGCATCTGTTTCGACTGGATGCCGATCCCATAAAAGGCTAGGCAGATGATGACAATCTTTAACTACTGCACTAGAAGGTCTAATACTCCTAAAATAATATCCTTACGTAGGAAATATTGAAATGTAAACACAATCGTCTTACAACTCATTTGCGTTAATGAAATACAGTCGCAGTGAACCAGACAACCTCACTAACTCCGTGTTCCGGTGCATCAGAACCGAATGCATACGACGCCACATTAGATAAACTGTACGATAATATACCGTGGAAATTCATTATAATTTTATTCATGGCTTGGTTTATTAGCCTGTCTGAAGGTATGGTACTGCTGTGATCTACAATGTAATATGAATGTCTGGTGGTAATTAACGTGGTTGCGAATTTTTAATCAGGTGATAAAGATTTTAGTAGACATTGTTGTGAGAGAAAATGGAGGTAGGAAACATCACGCCTGTTTTCCCTGAAGGGGTACGCAGAGCTGCACCCATAGTACACTCACATTTCATGAGTTATGTTTTAGTCCCATGTAATAGCGGGTGAGCCTATTTACATCCACTAGGCACACATCCAGACAGAAACAACAATTATTAAGACACAGAACACAATTATTAAGAATATTATTAAATAAATGCTATTACTCACTACAAGAATATTTGGACGATAATTCTATAATTTCTGCTTCAGAAAATTGTACATCACCTCATCTATTTTGAATCTTATTGACATCAGCATTAATATTAAGACATGTAACCTAATATATTTGACATTTATTGAAATTGATTATATTCTCTATTTTATACTGATTAATCTATTTGACATCTTTATTGAAATTGATATGCATGTACCTATCTATTAATTGATTTTATTACCAATGTGACATAATTTTATATTATTCTACCACTTTATGATAATTATTTTAAAAGTTAAATTGTTGCTAGAAATAAAGACAATGTAATTAAATATATTTGTACGCCTCTGGGCAAAACATAGAGGACCTACCTATCTGTAACACCACTATTATAAATAGACCTATGTTTAAAAATAAATCATTCTGATTCTGATTCTGAAAAATCAGAGAGAAAAAATCACTTGCTTCGACCCGAGAATCAAACCCAGGACCTCATGCTTAGCAATCACGTTTGCGACCACTAGACCAACGAGGTAGTCAATTAATGCCGTTTCAGGGCTTTTAAATGTATGGCCTGAAACCTGAATATAAAAGTCGTATTTCAGGTGGTAAATTTTGAAAAGAATAAAGCAATTTGTAAGGTCCTATTAAATCTCAAGTTATTGTTAAGATTTTTTTAGGACCCTGAGTTTGAGTCAATCGACGAGAAAGTTAAATGTCGAAGAAAGTGAAAAGATTACAACAGTTTTTGCTCAACTTCTATAAGTTTGACCCAGAACCAAAGACCTTATGGTACTTTCACTCAAGACAAGTTATTTTAAGCCTTGACCGACAAACTTAGAAAAATATACATTTCCTTCCAAGCTTTTCCCCCATCACTAATTACAACAATAATCACCAAGCACCACACGAGAGTCGCGCCCGAGTAGGGTGATCGTCCGTCCGGATTTGTCCGGACATGTCTGGCTTCTTGGCCCAAAATTAAAAAGTTAAATGAATATAAAAAAAGGATTTATTAAATGTCAAATTCCCGGACTTCTTTGTAGGTGACCGGCTTTTTGTGAGGACTTTTCAAATTTCGAAATGGTAACCCTACGCCCGAGTGACGTGCCTCAGCTCAGCACTAAAACCCCGAGTCATACGGTTAATTACCGGATGAACAGCCCTCTCGTGATTTACGAGCTAAGAAACCGAATGTGTACTGTGATACTCGTATGTTGTATTAAATTAATGCTGGCTGAAATGCAGTTGGCGCTGAGGAACTATAGCGGATTAAAAAAAAATGGCCGTCGCGGGATGCCCAGCAGATACTATTTTGACGGTAATTGACAGAATTTATAATTATATAAATAAACTATATGACATACGGAGTAAAATAAATAAATGACCGGCTTTAGAGAGCTTCATGCCGCTTGCCGTGTCGGTATTTGAGTTGGTTTTAGATGTTTCACAAATAAAAATACGAATACGAAGGAGAACACAGATCTCTAACTAGAAAGATGGAAGTGATGTTAATTAGTTATAGTTTTTTTTTTTTCTCGGTGTGATAAGCAGAACGTTCACCAGCCTGAAGACAAGAAGGAGTTTTCTCAAATGTAGCACTATTTACAATTTTCGAGGTTTTACTGCAGATATTTTGGAAGAAATAAAAAATAAAGGCAGTCTTCTAAATCTTGGTAAATTTCCAGATGTATAATTTTTCTATATCTGCTAACATCAGAAAGAAATTACGAAAATAACATAGATACAGCTACTTAGCTTATTCACATGGTGTTCTACCAAACAAACCCATCAAACTAAGTATGTAACTTTGAATACTTAACACAAACATATGGGGAACATTTTCTTTCCCTTGTACGAGTACTTATGTAACGTACGGAGGCAGTGTTGATTTTAAAATGCAGTCTCATTACGCGCATGTAAGTTAGTGTTGCCAGACTATATTAGCTGGAGGCAACTTGCGAGAAACGAATTCTTAAACCGTGTACGGTTTCACTATGGTGACATACTGGTATGTATTTTGTGGAACATTTTGGTAGTGTTAATCTTCTATCTAATAATATGAATAAAAATGAATTGCCCGACCGATTTGATTATTTTTCTTTAATGTGTTCGTAATTGTACGAAAGATTTTTTTGGAAAATCCACCGGAAGATTTCTGAATTCGGATGGTACTTTCGGTGGGTCGATAGTAGGTAATGAAGTAATAAAAAATTTTTGATAGTATCCGCAAGCAGTTAGTTAACCAATTTGTAAGTAATTATTAGTTTACACTAAGGCATGATTTATCATACAGATTTTACAGTAAAGAACTTAAAACAGTCTCGTTGTTCGCAAGCGCTACTGCTAAGCATGAAGTCTTAGATTAGACTCCCTAGTCTGTAAAAGTGTTACAAGGGTGTTCCATCTAGAATTTCTCAATAGCAGCCTGAAGTCGGAAGTCTGGTGTTTGATCGAGTGCAATGTGCTCGTCCCCTATTATCAAAGGTACCACACCTTAAATATAACTGGCGAAATGTGGGTATACACTGGGTACATCTCTGCCTTACACTTCGGGGATAACAGGTACGATATTATTTATATGTTTATCTAGTAAATACCTAAAAGAAAGGCGAATAAAAAAGTGATAAAATTAAAGACGGTGTCAAAAAATCACCTAGCTTAGTACCAGCCTATTACTGTCCCATTGCAGGGCAAAGGCCTCTTCTTATACAGAGAAGGCACGAGCATTAATCACCACGCTTGCTCATGACGGGTTGGCGATTTCAGACTTATATTAATTCTATAAGTCCAGGTTTCCTCACGATGTTTTCCTTCACCGATGTCAGTGATGTTCAAGATAAACTTAGAAAGTACATATGAATTAAAAAACTCACATTGGTACTTGCCCAGGTTTAAACCCACAACCTCGTGCACAAGAGGCGAGGCCTAAACCACTGGGCCATCATGACTTTTGACAAAAAATCACCTAGCTTGTGGACCACAAACTCCTGCAGTCAAAAGCTGTCATTCCTATCAGCCCGTGTGTATCTCACTTCACTCAGGGGTACTACACCTTGTCTAATAAGTGCCCGCACTCACGTTAATGAGTTTACTGCATCCTTAGCTTGAAGTTTTTAAAAGAGCGCGGTGCACGAGCTGTGGCGCCAACCTCTTGCCTTGGTGTCGGCAATTAATGGCTTGCTTCCGTGTTTCTTGGCTGATTTTCAACTTAAACAGAAAATATTTTAATTGGTTTTTCATACTTCAATGAGTTTGTTGTGTTAACTTTGGTTAGAACGTTTGAGAGCTGTAAGCTTGGTTGAGTAGGAATAAATATTTGTGTTTCTTGGATCTGCTTTGACAAACTTTGTGATACCTACACCCTTTTCGGATCTAATCCTATAGATTACGTTATGCTATCCTGTCCTTTATGAAATCCGAGCGATACCGTGATATTATTTAGCGATTTAATTTTGAAACAAACGACATTATAAACCTTATCCTATTTTACAATGAACTACAGTGCATAAGTATAAATAATAATGCAATACAAATCTATATCTAAATATTTCCATTTAAAAAAAAGAAATACAAATTCTACGTTACGGATATAGAATTGTTTTGATGCATGCACAAAAATACTTTTTCATTTTATTTTTATTTTATAATGACCTGTAGGGATACTTATCAACTTTACTTAAGATGTTACCTAACTCTTATTTGAACGTTTTAATGGTGTACAATAAAGAGTATTCTATTTTATTCTATCGAAAAGCCCAGAAGAAAATGACTAGATACACAACAAACGATGTCCCACTTCGATCAACAGTCTCAATAACACTTACACCAAAAACAAAACATTCTTCATTCAACCCGCCACTGCTACCGGGGTGAAGTAACAACGTTAGCCGGTCCATTTCTCAATTTTACCCTGAGCAACCCCTTTCTTCTTACGTGGACGCCACTGGTACAACGGGGTACGGGTGCAACCCTCCGAAGCCCGCAGCGTTTCGCACAGGCCGCGGCATGCGCGTTATTTTATTGCTTTCCGAAGTATTTCTTGGTTTTAAAATGTTTGATATTTATATGTTTTTAGGGTTTCTTATTCAGCTTAGCAGTTGTAGGGCTTGAACTTAACTTATGAAGTTGCGCATTGAATACCACTTCAGTACTTTTAATGAAAGTTGTAGTTCAAAACTAATTTTATTTTAGTTCAGGTATTATGTACGATTTGTGTGTTTTTGGGAATCCTTCTTCACTCAAGGATATTTCAAAGGATTCAGTTTTATTTGAAATGGATTAGCTCTAGGTCAGAATAGGTCTAGACAGAGACAACTAAACGTTAACGACGGATTGAGGGTAACCAAAAGAAGCCTGCTCACTTTACATTTGAAGAGATTCTTTCAAAATAATGCTTTCCCAAGCAAATAATTTACGCACGTAAAATGTAAAAGGAAAATACTGCAAACAAATAAAATGCATTAAATTGAAAATTCAACCTCTTAAAATCGCCAGTTCCCACATCCGTCCGCTGGAGCTCGGCTTGCCTTCATTGTGGTCGCATCCGCCTCCTCGCGGCATTATATTAAATTTTATTATCGCCCTGGACTAAGTAATGGGAATATCGTGTAAGAAGCGGCCGTCCGCAGCCCCAGGGCGACGGCGGGGGTGAAGCGCGGGTGACGAGGGGGTTGGTGATTAAAATTTCGACTACCGTTGATGACACACCAGTACTGCGAGTGGAAGGATTAATGCCAGCTTTATGAGTAGATTACATTACTTGGCAGTGCGACGGCATTGTAAGTGTTGAGATTTCATTTGTTTCGTAACGATGACATTGTGCTTGTTGGGATAGGGTTAGATTGTTTAAGGGAAATGTTGACATGTTAACTATTAGGTATATTTCGTAATTTTGGTTCTTTTCTAAAACCACGATACCGAAGAAATTCCTAGTGTATGGTAACACTTATTAAAAAAAAACTTAAAAAAAAACATAATCACTGGAAACAATGACTTGATCAATTATTTACAATGCAAAAATAAGAAGCGAAGAAACCATGGCCCTAAAAATTTTACTTTTTATATCCATGTTCTCCTGATCCCAGCCTCATTAAGAAGTCCACAACAATAACCAATAAAATACACATTAGCAACGAAAACACTCGTATATATCGCCACTTAAGGACATTATCGTGAAAAAAAAAACTATTCCATATTTCGAATTACGACTAAAAAGGCGAAGTTTCGACTATAAAAACGTCCAAGAGGGTCTCAAGAAGAGATAGAACTACAAACAAAGGTATTAGATGTCCAGATAAACTTGTCTCATAAGCTATAATCGTGGTTCAATTGTTTATCAATTGCTTACTGAGATGGAGATGTACTCAATGTTTATAGGATGTGATATTATGTAACATAACACTATGCCTGTAAGCTCCGAAGGGTTAGGCAGATATGTATGTGTCGATAGTATACCCAAATTATGCGCGTTATGTTTAAGTCCCTTGTAATAGGGGGCGCGCCTATTGCCATCAAGCGGGCATAAATCCAGACTTTGGGCTGATACTTACTTTAAAGATGGAATAAACCCATAACGCGTTGCCCAATCCGGGAATCGAACCCAGGACCTTATGTCAGGTCAGTCGGGAGTTTTCGTGGTGTCACTAGAAAAGTTACAGTATAGCAATAGATGGAAGCAGCTTAATATTGACATTCAAAGAAGTCACATGACATGAACCAGGAGAGAATCTATGCTTGCAACATTTACACCGAAGAAAAGGTATGAATGTCAAACATCACAGTGATCTACAGACATACTTATTTATTATACATAGTTATTTCTAGGGCTACAGTCCCAGCACTAATGTGGTATCATTGATTTTTATGCTTTCATAATATTTATACAGATTTCAGATTTTATTCAATCTTGAAATTCAAAATTTTCGACAAAAGGGTAGTACGGCTGTGCTCGAATTGGCGGGAGCACTACCTTATCTGGGGGTATCCCCAGATAAGGTAGTTTACGTTGATATTACGAGAATACGTGTGTTCGACTTTCTGAGCTCTAACTCTGATATACAGTAGCTCGACGAGATTCATAGATATAGCTGTAATACTTGCTAAGATAAGTCAAAGCTAAGTATCGGTCAAGTCAAGGATAAGCTCATCTTCGAAAATTGTAATTACGAGTAGAACGCAGAACGCCAGTCTAAGCTAAGTTTACACTTTGCTATCTATGGCTTCGTACATCTCGAATGACGTCGGTCCTACATCATACACATCTGAATATTTTAGCGACGTAAGTTTATGTTTTACTTTATCGCAATAATGTTTTTTAATACTGGCAGCATCAGGGTGTAGGAGTCAAATAAACTCCCACACACAGCTTAAATAGCTTTTTAACATCTTTGAAAATGTCTGGTACGCGGAGATGCGGACCCTGAAGAAAGCCGACCGCAACCGTATCGATGCTTTCGAGATGTGGTGCTGGTGAAAGATGCTGGGGGTTCCCTGAATAGCACATCACACCAACAACGTGTGAATTTTGCAAGAACTAGAAATACAGACAAGACTTTCAACCATCTGTCTACGTAGGAGTTTGGAATACATTGGCCACATTGCCAGAAAAAAAGACGCCAACCTGGTGAGGTTAAAAGTCACGGGCAAAGTGGAAGGAAAAAGACGATGTGGTAGAAGCCAGATGCGTTGGACTGACCAGATCTTCACTACAATCCATGATGCTACGCGCTCGGCGGCAGATCGGAACAAATAGCGACGAACGATCCATAACAAATTCTGTTGTGAGGAGATCACAGCCCTCAGCACTGAGGCAACCGAAGTGAGGAGGTGGAGGTCGGAGGAAGAAGTCTGGTCAGTTGGCTCAACTGTCAAAATTAACTGTTTACAGACGTAGCCAGTTTTAGTAGTCAACATCCACTACTAGGTGTGGCTTGGTTTATTCTCATCTACGAATAAAAATATGAGCGTGATTTTGACTTATCTCGTTTTTTATACCATGGGCGCACAACTTTAAAAGGCTCAACAAAATTATGGCCGAAAGCACAATTTATTAGATAAGTACCACGGTTCATCTAAATTTCTTTCCTGTACCAATTCGAAGTCACTTCTTAATTATTTCCCAATAAATCGTGGACCGTCGACTGCGCTGATCTCTGGAGTGTGAACGTTTATTTAAGGGCTGCTATATTTTTTTCCACCCTCCCCAGTTCACTTCGTTATATTTATTTAAACATCGCCCGAGATTACAAAGAACACGATATTTTTTACACTGTAAGATGTGAAAACCAATTAAAGAGATAAAAAGGGAATCTAGAGAGGTGCCTGCATTAATTTCTTTTTTGCGGGGATTATTTTAAAATTGCATTATATTCTTGTTAAGACGCCGGCCGCCTCCCGGTTAATGATAGTAGTACCCCTTCCTTTTTAATTGCCCCGGGCTATTGCGAAATGAGTAATCTAAAGGTGCTCGGCCGGTACTCGCGATAAAACTTTGGGAGACTTTGAGGATGGTGGAGTGCTAGATAAGTAGGATTAAGACTGAACCAGGACTTCGTGAAGACTGCTTGTAGGATTAAATTACCTATAGGAGTTTAGTCTTTGTACTAATATAACATAACTTCACGACGGTATATCCCGAAGAGTTGTAGCAGTGCACTGATAATACACCCACATTTTACTGGATATGTATGTATAAGGCTCATGTAATAGGGGCGAGCCTATTGCCTTTAACCGGGCACAAATCAAGAATCCGGGCGGCAACTGAGAAAATTCTGGAGATATTGGGATTTTCCCAACGCGGGAATCGAACCCAGGACCTCATGTGTACGAATGTATTTCAAGTGAATAGAAGCTGAAGCTACGATATCCCGAGTCATTATGGGTTGAAAAATGAGAGTCGGTATTAAAAATAAATGTATAAATATAAGCACGTGCCTTTTTGCCATGAGTATAGATACTTTTACAGAAGGACGTCACGAAACTACTAGGAACTCGTAATAAAGATATAATAATTTCCCACGCAGATATAAATTGTGCGTCGATACCGATGTCTATGGTACATAATTCTGACACGGACCGCTCAATTCGGGGGTAAACTTCTAAAGTGTTCGCTAGAAGTGGTCACGATTATAACTGTGGCTACGATAATCTCGCATATCGGTATTGCAAAACGACCCTTAGGCCTACAGCTTTAAGATAAAAATCAAACGCAAAGTTAGGGTTGTCAAAGCTGGTTGCGATTACGACACTGCCAACTTTTGTATGTCGTTAGAGATATCGAACATGAGCCTTATTTTCAATACAATAAGGTTGATAGAATATGCTTTGTTAAGTTGGTCGTGGTTTATTAGTCATCGATGGTGGCGCGATAGGCCGGTGCCAGGCGCGGGCGGCGCGCACGCATGCTCTGTCAACACTACCTAATGAACGGCAGTTACACAACGCACGTGATGCTAAATGTCGCTATACTTCCTGCAGTAATTTTATTGTAATTTGTGCGTATTTATCATGTGAAGAGAATTATGGCTCTATTATTGTTTGGAAAAGTATAGATAATTTTAGATATCGTGAATTATATTGAATTATAGTTAATTTGAACCCTCGAATAGATCATAATCGTAAAACCCTGTATTCTATTATTCTCTTCTAAACACTGATAAAACAACTAAGTAGGTATTATAAAAGAAATACCTACGGCTTGGAATACTTGGACACTTTATAAGTAGTTAAAACTGATCAATTATTATAATGATTTGGACTGCTCCGAATTAGTGCCTGTCATTTTATAAACAGCCAGTATTGGACTACGGTTAAAATTTAATCCAAGCTCAATTTTAGTAAACTATGATAAGCATCATAGTTTACTAAAATTGTTTACAAAAAAAAAAGCGTCGTCAACGTTCAACATTGTACGCCAACAACAAACAAGGTTCACAAACGCAATTCCGTATAAAATAAAATGAAAAAAAAGAAATTAAATAAAAACAACTAAATTTCCTGTTCACCTGACAGATGTCACGTGATTCAAAAATTAAGGCCGCGCCACAGAGAAAGCGGAGCGAGGAATGCTAATTACCGCTGATATTTATACGACTGCAACCTCAGTTGTTCCGTGACACCGCGGGGACTACGACGAAATAAATAGCGGCGAGATTGTATTGCAGTAAATGTTGGACGATTTGATACCTAACTTGTTTTTTTTTGCAGAAATGTTATTTACATTTTCATTTTAGAAAGAAAGTATTAGTCAAGTTATTAGGTAGTATATTCAAGTCCAAGAAATTAACGAACAGCTGTTTGGCTCGCTTGTGCATTTAGATAAAGGTAGCAAATGAATTAGTATTATGGTAGACCCAATGTAAAATATTCCCATCATTGGAGTTATTAAGGACCTAAATTGCAAAATGCTGTCCGCAATCTACAAAACACATGTTAGATGCCATAATGTATAAACGGATTATTTTATTTATCTTTTTTTATTTATCTTCTTAAAAATTGAATTTGTTTCTTCAGTTTTTTCACGCACTGTGGCCAGTAACGGCTTGTGTATTTTATAAGACCTATGTATAAATAAATAAATAAATAAATAAATAAATATTGCTGGACAATCCACACAGCATCATCTAGCCCCAAGGTAAGCAGAGCTTGTGTTATGGGTACTAGATGACTGATATACTTAATACAATACATTACATAGATAGATATTTTTATTATATATAGGAAATACCCAGAACACCCGGAACAAATATTTGTAGATCGTACAAACATTTGTCCCAAGGCGGGAATCGAACCCGCAACCTCTTGCGTCGCAGGCGGACCTTCGCCCGCCGCGCCACATCGGTCGTCGGTGTTGTATGATGTGACAGCCATTCAATATTTTTTTAAGACCTAAATAATTAAATTATAGGTTGTCTCTTTTGGTAGACTTTACATGTTCACTCTACTAAACGTGTATCTATTTATTTATAGTTAACCACAGGTTCAAACTCGGCGACCTTAACTGCAGTGGAATAACATGCACTACTGCTGCACGTTACGTTGGCGCAATGGCGCGGATTTCTGATACACCATGATTAGCCTTTGTGGTGTATCAGAGATAGGCAAACTTTTCACTTATATACAATTATTGGCTAGTTTTCATTTTATATCAGACGACGTCATTTATAATGACTTTCTGTCGTTCATTTAAAAGGTGCAAATCTACTAGTAGGTTTACTTTTAAATAGTCACTAGTACCAAACTGTTATCTTCAAAAGTATCCTTAATCACCAATTTTTTATTCAAAGTTCGTACCTGAAACAAAGTAAAAGAAATTGTTATTACACATTATTATTTAAAAGCCGTATTAATTTACTCATGCCAGCAGACATAGTTGAAATTTGGCATGAAAGGTAATGGCGTAGTCTTTGATATAGAGCTTAGGTAATCAGGCGAGTTATTTTAAATGTCATTTTATCAATTTAGGTTCGAAACAATGACCCCTTTTAAAAATATAATTAATTAGCCGTCAGTTAGGTCTTACAATACACTCCAGCCGTAACTGACCACAGCAAGTCAAAAGTTTAATAAAACCCTTAAATTTTATTAAGAAGATAAATAAAGGAAATAAACTTTATGGAGTATAGTGTATTTTCATGATGGCCCAGTGGTTTAGGCCTCGCCTCTTGTGCACGAGGTTGTGGGTTCAAATCTGGGCAAGTACCAATGTGAGTTTTTCAATTCATATGTACTTTCTAAGTTTATCTTGGACATCATTGACATCGGTGAAGGAAAACATCGTGAGGTTACCTGGACTTTATCTAATTAATATAAGTCTGAAATCGCCAACCCGTCTTGAGCAAGCGTGGTGATTAATGCTCGTGCCTTCTCTGTATGAGAAGAGGCCTTTGCCCTGCAGTGGGACAGTAATAGGCTGGTACTGGTACTGGTAAACTTTATGGCATCATGCAGTTCTTTTTACAATTGATTTTTTTTTTGTCCATAGACAGCATTCTTCCCTTGAGGTCTTAAATAATTCTTACTCTTGGATTATTTGGGTGGATCTGTACTACCGATGGTTATGTTTCTCTTGTCAACAAGCTAAACTAAATTTGGGGGTTCCCATCTTTCTCTTCAATTTTAGTGAAAGGAAAACTTCCGTACAAACATACTCCGCAATTCAGATCACATCGACCAAAAACACGGTGAAGAAACTAATTTGACGTCTCCAACTTAGTTTTTATCCATCACCGTCCTTTTCTCGAGTTGTCTGTCAGGGAAAGATATCAATATTCTTACTTTTGTTTAAGTGTAAGGAATCGGCCCCAATGTCTTGCAACATAGCTACTTACTTTTACTTTTTCTTTAAAAAAATCGTTGCCCCACACTAGGAATTTCGCCTGCATCGTGGGTGCGTTTACAAACATTCAAACTCATATACACAAACAGCCAGACCCGGAACAACCTGTAGGCCATACAAATATTTGTCCCGTGCGGGAATCGATCCCACGACACGTAGCGCAGCAGTGAATGGATGCCGTCAAAAACGTCGTACTATTAATTAAAGCGATGAAGGCCACAATGGCAATTGGTTGACCTCCATGATGTTGCATGCATATCATCTATATCAAACCGCCAGAGCAACTAAAAGCCTATTTTTCTTTACGATGTAAGCACACGTTGCTTATAAAATTAACCACCAAACTTAAAAATGAACAAAGCCTCGTTGTCTAACAGCGCATCACGGCATGAATTCCATTACAAAGTTAGTAAAACATTGAGTAATTTTATAATCAAACCGTGCAAAACCGACATCGTAAAGCTTTCAGGATGCTGGGAATCCCTAAAATAACAAAATAGAATTTCCGAGAGATGTGAGCTGGGAGGCGTGGCGGCCGGAAGTGGGCTGCGTTTGGACGGCCGGAAGCCCGCGATCGCCACATCCGCGCCAGCAAGCGAATAAGTAATGCACTTATAATATTGTTATGTTGTATTGATGGGGTTAATTTGTTAAATGTCTTTGAACGGAGTGTTATTAATTGGTTAACATCCTGGAAAATAGTTAACTGTTCTACAGTCTCAAACTTCTAGAATTGAGTTTTACTGCCTTAATAAACCAATACAATAGATTAGAATACTCTTTCGTGAACACCATAAAAACGTAAAATTAAAATAATTATAAAAATTGGCCAATTCAGTTTGCCATTTGTGCATTATAAGTTGTATTAATAATAATAGTATTTTTTAATAAGAATTGTAAAAAGAATTGCACAAAAAATACCTGTTGAACCGAAAAAAAATGACAACTACCATCAATCACAGTTAATCCACAAATTGTACAGCATTAATTATTTATTTATTTATTGTTGTGTATTTTTTCTTATATTTCAAGTTATCTGTTTAATTTGTTGCATCTCCCACGTTGTGTCTTGCTTCACTCTAAGGTAGACTTGTAGAAAATGCCTAGTCCGTCTTTGTATGTTGTTTTACTTGTGCATAAAGTTTAAATAAATAATGTTTCCAATGATTTTAGTAGTCAATAAAGCAATAAAATATGTACATGAAAAGAAAAAAAAAGAAAAAGAATCACAGGGCATCCAAAAATTCATCCGCATCGCTGTCAGCGGGAAAAGTGCTCAAAAGGCTGGCAACATTGCCACCTTCAATGCGTGGCAATGCTGCCAGCCTCTTAGACACTTTCACAAATTATGGCATCTAACATGTATTTTGTAGATTGCGGACAGCATTTTGCAATTTAGGTCTTAAATGCATTGCTGATTCTTGGGCCCAAAAAGGCCAGCCCTCTGGTCACGTGAAGAGTCGAACGCTTCACAATGTCCCGAAAAAATAAATAAATGGTTTTTCTAAATTATCACCACAAGCACAGGCAAGCCCGGGTCATCCCGCGCCAGGCACGGCCACCCGTGGGCCACCCCACGTTAATTGATTCACCAGATAACGCCGGAATGTCACTCGACGAACACGATCCATGTTTACAACGCGACCTTTTGTTATTCAACGCGTTGCGTGCGTCGCGATGACGAGTGCATTCTGCGTGTAATTGTAGATAATGGTGACTTAAGACTTCAATGGAAGGTAAGCCTTAAACGTATATCGATAATTATAACAGAAAATAAATTAAAAACTGCTTCGTTGGTCTAGGGGTCGTGACTGCTGAGCGTGAGGGCCTGTGTTAGATACCCAGGCCGGGCAAAGTGTTATTGAGTTGTTCCATTAGACATTTTTTCGTTAGCAGCTTGGTGTTTGGATTCGTGCCCAGTTGATGGCAATAGGCTCGCCCCCTATTACATGGGACTTAAACATAACTTGTGAAATGTGGGTGTTCTTACAGGTACACCTCTGCCCAACCCTTTAGGGAATATCGGCGTGATGTTTTGTAAATAAAGTAAAAAAAATAAAAAAATCAGACAACTGAATAATCTTTAATTTTGTGGTTGTTAGTAAAATTCAAGTGTCCAGGATAATGTCTATTAATATTGACTATGAATAATAAGCACATTGACGCTTCATACAGAATCTCTACTATAATCTAAAACACAAGTACCTAAGTATACTAAAACACAACTACCAATGTACCTTTTTTCAGTCTCTATCAAGTCCAACCAAAGGTTGTAACAGATCGCTTTTAGCGCCTATTGTAACAACCTATGTTACTCTTTCAGTAATTATTTGCAAATTATCATGGTGTGCAATAAAGAGATATTCTTTTCTATTCTTATTACTAACAAAATGAGCAAATGGATATATATTTTAACTATAAAGGCCTATCTTAACAATCACTGGGTTGGTTTTCAAGCAAAAGGAACCTATATTAATCATCATATTTTTCAATGGATTCGGAATCCCATTACACCGTAACAAGACCCTCTAGAACGATCGATGTACCGGGAGAGCATAAAACAATACCCCTAGTAATTTACGAGTTCAACTTACTTCGGACCTCTCTTTACGAGGAAGTAGGAACATCTCCTGTTGATAATGCCTTGCTCTTAAAATGAGCATTAAGATTAAAGGAAAATGTTTCAGGGCTGTAACAGGGAAGGGAATTTTCAAATTTATTTTAAGGTAAATCAATTATTTTATTTAGATAGTGAATCAACTATTTATTTAGCGGCATAGGTAAGTAACACAAAAGCTTTTTCTGGGCATAAGAACAAATAACTTAATTATGTCAATAAATGTCCCAAACTGTATGAAAATATCAAAAAAAAACTATATCCTACCAAAATTGCATAATCTTTTAATCGCAGAGAGAAGGCTCATATACGCACAAACAATACAAAAAACTCACACCTGAACACTCCACATTTTACAAAAAAAACAATTGAAAAATGGTATTTCAATTTCGCCATAGGCGTTTGAAATATAAATTAAAATCCAGAATGGGCGGCGTGTAATTCGGCAATGAAACGCAGCTGCGCCCCAATCAGATGACGATCTTGATAAACGAGCACCGTGAGATTGCACTCTTGTTGAGAACCTGGTGGAAAGCGGAAACCTATTTCGAAAAAGAATTATTGCATATATTTGTTTGCAGGAGTTGAATGCATACTATTTATTAAAAAGCAATGCGAAAGAAGACTTTAGAGAAAAATATTTTTATACTGATGCTGATCTTGGTAGATAAATTATTTTACAAATTCATCATCATTTGCTTAGCCTTTTCCTCTGAGGCGGTAGGTTTCCAATCAAATGCAGTACTGAATACCAGTATTTTAAATGAAGCGACTGCCTATCTGACCTCTCAATAATTTTACTGCAATATTCCTAAAAAAAAATAACATTAGGTTAATAATACTAAATTTAAACAATATTCAAATTGCCTTTGTTGCCACGGAGGATAGCCGACTCCCTAAGTCACAGGAACGAACACCTAGTTTAGGAGATAGAGTATTTATATATTGTAATTAAGCTCTATGTTATTACCCATAAGAACAATGTAAAATCTAGTTTCTGGTCAAATAAAAAATTACTAATTTATTTATTAAAACTTTATGCTCAAGTAATTATACAAAGACGGACTTAATGCCTTAGGCATTTTCTACCAGTGATGCAGAGACAGAACATGGCAGGTGCAACAAGGTAAAGAAAAACTTGAGAATGAATATATTTTGATCAAATACAAGAATAAATACACAGATACATACATATTAAAAAAAGGAGGTTAAAAGAGATAAAAATAGTACGTTGATGGAGTAAAACTAATCTACTATATCAACTCTGAGATAAATTTGCCAACTCCTAACGAATGTGTTCACGAGCCATCACTCACCATCAGTCATATTAAAAAGAGCACTTCAGTGTCTCAGCAAAACTCTGAGAACTTTAACGATGAAGTTCATTCAACACTGTCGGTTCTGCCATTCAATGCCGGTCCACCCTAAATGCATTAACCTTTCAGTCAATACATTTTAACTAAGTCCGAGTATATTTACTTGAAATGCTTTTATAAAAATTGAAGTCCTTTAATACAAGTGTTTTAGTCCGTTTGCCTAAAACTTTACCTTTACATTACAAGATAACAAGATGGCCAAGTCATCGCCCTTTGAGCATCAGATATTTAATGCTGAAAATCTAGAGTTAATCTCGTGGACACTATTATTTATTTAATGGATTCTAATTTAACGAACACTGTAGCAATCTAGGACCCTGTCGCAACCTACAAAATGACGACAGCACATAAAAAATACACGGCAATGACAGAATAGAAATAATTACTTCGTATCCCGGGCAAGGCAGCCGTTCAACAAAAACGTACGCTGAAAAATATATCCGTCCCATTTTATCTTATGGAGGTTCCTGTGAGCGAGAAAGGGACAGTACCACGTTGCCTAAATAAAACATAACGGCTGAGAACACGAGCCATATTGCCTCGGTGGAAAAGTTTTAAAAAGTTTTCTTTGCGGACCCATTACAAGTACGTCGACTTTGTATGTGTGAGTTCGCTCGATACAAGCGGTCGATGGTCCTGTAATATGTTAGAAGACACGCTTGTGAAGAATATTTGTTAAAACATGAGGATTCTTTGAACAAAATCAACAACTCCTACACCAAAATTTCGTAGAGGGAGTTGAGTGGAAGAGGAGATTCTGGGAAAGCCTTTAATTATTATTTTATCACCAAATGTTTTCAAGAGTTTGTTTATTTTAGACACATCTGTTATTCCAAATATACATGTACTTGTGGATAGGAAAATTTAATACCAAGCTTTACTGAAGACAATAGAAAACAAACTATCTAACCATATTCATTCAATCTTCTTAGAAGACTGCGGAATACAAAGTACCCTGAAGAATGTAGTGAACAAAGTCTACATACACGCTGATTAAATGTCTCCATATTCATAAGACCTAAATCGTCGCATGCATTATTAAGATAATACATGCGACGCTAACGTGTTTTCATTTTAAATTTTAATCCATTCAAAACGTGACCTCCAACAGAAGTGTACGTGTGTGAGTGGCCCTGGTTCACGCACACAGCCAACCAGCTGTGTACACAACGAAAGTAGGTTTATTTCCATGAAAAAGTTTTGAAAATCGATGGCTTTAGCTCCTACGCTCGGAAAGTTTTGCGCCATATAACCATAAATACAGTGTACGCCCGTGTTTTGCTCGCTGTAGACATCGACCTACTGGTATTTTCTTCGAATAATTTGCAAAATACTGTATTATGAACATTTTTGGTAAAAGAATGTAACATTTTACGTATTACATTACAACATTTTTTCCTCTCGTTTTTGATAGTCACGTGGATGGTAGGTAACTTGAAAAGTGTGCGGAAACACGTTGTTTTTTGTTCGTTATTTTATTGCGTTATATTGCTGGAATTACGTTATACCAGTGAGGAGAAAAGTTTGAAAGCTCTCCGGTTTTGCAATACTTTAGTAAAAAATTGTGTAATTATTACAAGAATTTTGATGTTTCAAAACGTGGACCTCATTCGAAATGTGAAGCAATGGCTTACACAAGCGAAGCGTGGTTTGTTCAAAGTGAATGGTCAAAGATGACGTGCGCACCTGTGTCGTATAAATACAAACTGAATTTCTCCACTTCATAATGTTTTTCAGTTGTTGATTACGAAAGAATCTAAAAAAATTATTACAATTTTAATAACAAACAAAAAAAAAACAAAAATATTACTGTTTGTAATAAATAACTAAATTAAATGTCATTTTAGTTTAAATGATTTAACTAAAAAGACTTATTTTCTAGAAAACACCCCAAAGATTTAAACGGAGGGTTATAAATATCCCAAGAATGAATACCCCAAAGGATAACTGTACGGCGCATGACGCATTGTTGCGGGAAGCACCATCTTGGAAATATCGCTTTGATATATTATTGTTTATAAATAATGACTCTTAGACCCTCTTAATTTAATTGTGGCGTATCCCTGAAGCTTATTAACCGTCCGGTTAATATTTCCTTATTGGGTTGTAATTAATTTTGTTAGTCAGGTGCCATGCCCGAAGCCGTTCGGCCCACCTTAACCGGCTATTATCTACCGCATTATTTTGTCGTGGCCAATTTGTTTGAAGCCTTTGACGGTTGTAACGAACAGTTAATTAAGTTCCATAAGATGCTCGATTGTTGAAGAAAGGATTTTGTTTAGAAGAAAATGATTTAAGGGTTTCATGAAGTGGATTGTTCGATTGGATATTTTGTGACGGCGTTCTGTGGTGTTTTGTTTGTTGTAAGAGGTTTTGTTTAAAGCCTTTTTAGGCGATGACTTTAGCGCTGGTTTTGGGTTTCTTTATCATTAAATTGATTATTCAGACTAAAGATTCACTCTGATCCGATCTGGGCAAATCCCGTATTTTTGAGAACGTTCACATTCAAATCTAATTCTTAATCTGTCAAAACTGACGACTAATTTACCTTAATTTTTGACAACTTTTTGACATGACTGTCGCTGGGATGAGATTGTGAATATTGGAATTGGCCTTCTGGTATTTGATTGTAACCGGTGAGACTAGAAATCGACCCTGTCAGAGAAGGGAACAGGTTAGGCAGATGATGATGATGTTACGTTTTGATTTGGAAAAGCTATTCTGGCTAGATTTAGACAGAGAATACGATGACACTATCTTCGAAAAGCTGTCAAATGAAGGAGCAAAAACCTTTAACACAAAAAAAATGAAACAACAACAACTCCAACAGTCGAAATACACCAGCCAATTACCAATTACACTTCGCGCAATTACAAACTATTACCCAGCACAGCCAAACGGAAGACCAAGTTGTGTCCAAGGTCAAATTAGCGCCATGACCCCCAACTGCACCCTCAGTCCGCTGGTCCAAGTAGTTTACGAACAACTGCCATAACTCCGCAGGTTCTGAAACTGGGTGACGGACTAAGCGGCCGGGCCGTTGACTCCGAGAAAAAGTTCCCTTTAAATATCCACAAGTTTAGTTTAGCAACTCAAATTTAGTTTGGTAACAAACAGAACAAACAACAAGTCGCAACAAATCCGGCGAAGTTGCGCGCGAGTCGGTTCAAGTTCAGTTCGGAGTGAACTCGTGTGATGCGCACGTGGGTCGGGAATGTATGGCGAACTTATGTGTATCAGTGGCGCGTTCAAAAAATTAAAAGAAATAAATATTTTATTTTACTTAAAATCATTGAATTATTATTTTATTTATAATTATTAATAAAAGTTATGTTTGAAATTATATAATGTCCTATGTTCAACTTTATATAATTAATACCCATGTTTTTAATCTGCCTTTAATATGTGCAAAGTTTATAATTATGAATCGGAATCTTTAATATGAACAAACCACAGCTCTTTATTAAATAGTTGAGAAATATGAAGAAACGACCTCATAAATGTGAAGCAAAAACTGCATATACCATCAGATAAAGCATTTATATTACATACTCCGAGTACCAACATTTACGTAGTTTCTTTGCTACGCTCAACGAAGGCTATCCGGGTCGTAGCCACGGAGCTACGGGCTACGAGTGCTACGGCGTAGGCGGTGCCAAAAGCTAGCCGCTACTTTGCTACGTCGGGGTGTGAGGCATCGTATCGATTGCCACCCCTGTACCCTTAGCATGACCTAACTAATTTTATGACATTTTAGGATAATAAGTATTGCCACGTTGCGTTTTAAAAGGATACTAGTAAATAAACATTGTTATGGCCAAAAATCATTACGGGAAAAACAAATGAAATATAATTTGGACGATAAAACCATCAAAATGTACTTAAAAGACGATTATAGAAGCCATATTATTTTTATATAATCTTGAAACAAAAAAAATAGTAACGCAAAAAAAAATGTGTTCGCAGTTACGTAACTGCGCATATCATGTCTCAGACCGGCCGCATCCTTGCGTCGGAGACAAAGTCCTGTACAGGACTGGCGCGTCGCCGCTGCGGTGAGCATGGCGCGCATGCGTCCCCCCTGCCCCCGCCTCCCCCTGCCCGCAACACGGAAAACTTTTCCCCGACATAGCTATAACTACGCGCTTCACCCGTCGGCAACACTTTTTGCCCCCACCGGTGGGTAGGGGAGGCAAAAGTTTTGCCAGCCCGGTTCGGTACTCCGTACACATCGCTCTTCCACTTTTTCCTGTATATTGAAATGGAGGTGCGGAGAAAAGAGTAGAATTTAGAAGCTGTCGTACAAATTTTAATGAGGAGTGAGAAGGTGAATGGTGTTTCGTGTAACGAGCACCGCGGCCTTTGTATGGACGTTTTAATATTTCAATATACGCCGAAGTTGCGACACGAAATGTACAATTTGACAAAACGCGCGTTTATAATGAGGACGTCATTTTGATGTCACAATGTCAAAATTATAATAGGTAATTTACTGAGCAACAAATTCTATCACTAATTGATTCAAGTTATGGGCGAACGATCGTCGTTGCTGGTAATAAGATATGTATTGGCTTACCTCAGATGATTGCAGATGACCGTCGTCCAGCGGTCACCTAGTTACCGCTAATCACAATTAGGCGAGCCACCACTTCATCACGGCTATTCGATAACAAGGATCCTTGCTGAATGATTAATAACTAGAACCGCGGTTTGTTTGCATTTGGACGGTCCGCGTCCGTCGGCGAGAGTAACAAACTTATGAATAATATGCCGCATAAGTTGAGCGTGACTTAAGGATGAATCGATTTTCTTGAGCCGTCGCCACACGGTGGCTATCCTACCATCTCGATTAATTGCATGGGTTATTTAAAGAGGAGCCGTCAACAGTACATATTTGAGGTCTGGCAGTACATTCATCACGGGTCGGGTTGCAACGTCTGACCCCACGTTATCTTGCAGGAGCAGTGACGCGACCCAAACCTCCCGGTGACTGATGACTTGCCTTAATTAAATTTTATGAACTATCTTTCTGTTGGTCTACTGTTTGCTTGTGAAATTAGTGAAACTGTTAATTGTGTGATACGTTGATGTTATCTGAACATATTACGACACAACTAATTCGTCTTTCGGACTGTGTGAGGAACAAAACACCGCAGACCAAAAACAAAGTTACGGACCAAAAAGCCACTACGCTCAAGTGGGGTTGAGACGAATATATCTGTCAAATGACAGAAGAGAAAGAAGCTAAAAGAACCAGCGGATAGATCCGACAACATGGTGGCAAACCAAGGCGAAGATGGCTGGACTAATTCGACTCCTACCAAAAGGCAGAATTGTTTGGAAAACGGAGAAGGAGGCCTTTACCCCGCAGTTGAACAAAACAGACTAGTTATATTAGATCATACAGCTACAACTACAACAAAGCTCTTAATGCAATTTTCCATCGTGACAAACAAAGCCATAACCACACGTCACATCTAATTTTACAACAGCCTCACGGTTGAAAAAGTTATTCACAATACACATCGCCAGTAATGGAATGACAGTCCTAATTCACGGTAGGTTTAGTTAACGTCTAAAGTAACTTTACAATTCTAACGTAGTTGCGTATTCTGTCCACCTGAAAACCGCCGACGAACTCCGACGTCGGCCGCATCCAAAATTCAAGGTATAAAGACAGACACAGGCACATGTCCGACAGATGTAGCCAGTTCCTGATGTGTGTGAATCAAAGACTAGGATTTGGTTCCAGAATTAGAGCGGGATATTACTGCCGGCGGGCCTTAAATAAACAACCGCTGCGAGGCCATGTTTGCACCGAGTTTTGTGTTCGAAATTTAAATGGAGCTGCTATGGACTTGGTGAATAATTATTATAAATAGAATGCAGTGTGAATACAAGTTTATCCACATCTCACACTGTATTCGTAACTAAAACTTAAATGTAATTTTACATGTCAGGTTTACCCCTGCGTCGCTTCTAGTAGAAGCAAGTACTACTGCTGAGCACGAGGTCCTGAGCTCTATTCCTGGGTTGAGTAAAGTGTGTGAGTTTTTCTATCTGGAAATTCTCCGGAGAATGGATTTGTGCCCAGTTGCTCGTAATAAGGTCGCCCTCTATAACATGGAACTTAAACATAATTAGGAAAATGTGGGTGTACCATTGGGTACACCTTTGCCTACCCTAACCCTATGGAAAATACAGACATGCTATTTTAATAGGTTTATTAAATAAACTTGTTGTTCAGAATATCCAAAAGTGGACCCAAAACGTAACAAATTTTCTTAGTGGTGGGGAAAAAGTATACACGTAGATTTATTAAACGACTCCTAAATAATCGATCAATTTTGTTCCGAATTTATCGTCAGACTCGTACGAGCACCATTTAAAAAGTTACAACAGTTGAATTTCGAAAATAGAATACGGTGTTCAAACTTTGCTTTCAACCAGTCTGAGTAAAAACCATTCGTTATACATCGAATGGGACGCACCAATAAAATTATTTCCAGTCGATGTTTTGGATTCAATTTTCTTCTAATTAAAATTTATAGGAGTTCGACTTCTGTCGACGTCAATTTTTAACGAATAGCAATAAAAGTCACGAAAGTCTAGACGATTTTACGTGTATGGTTGCTAACTTTTACAGTAAAGTGCTATTTTTATTCCAGTCGAATAAAAAATATTCGACTAAAAAGCCTGTACTTTGAAAGAAGACGTTTGTTTTTGTAAGCAATAAATATTTCTGCCAGACGTCAGTCATGTCCGTTCAGATTGTTGTAAAACAAAACAAAAGAATGTAGCGACATTTAGTTCAAGACGGGGCGATAACTCAGACGCCGCGCGTAGCCACTCGCTCAGATTTATTGGTGCAATTGACAAAGTGGCAAATGGCCCATTAGAAATTAGGAGTTCCTCGAGAAACGCGCCATGGAAAAATGTACAGCAATATTTCCCCTGTGTAAGCAAAATTGTAAGCAATAAATAATATCCGAGTGTTCTTGTGTCGCTTGTAAGAAGTTAATTTGAAAAAGGTTTTTATAAAAGAACTGAAAATTTATTTATATTGAGGAGTTTTTTATGTAAGTTGGTAACTTTGTAGGTTTATCTTTACGCACTAATTCGTATGGTTTCAAAAGGAGATAAAACAGTGAACTGTCTTAAGGCTATTTTTAAAACTGCTTAAGAAACGTCTTTTCACTATATTCATTCGATTTCTAAAGAATGTAGTAATCCACTCCTACATAAAAAAAACCTTTTATATTTACATTTAGCATAAACACCTCACTTAAACCAAATATCCGAATAATGGTCCAATAAAAAATAAACAGATAATCGAATACAATAATCGTAATAATCGAATAGAGGGAACTAATTCCACGAATGTTTTCAGTCGATAGCTTACGACATGTTTATCGTCATTGAGTAATAAAAATGAGTCTAATGACTCGGGAACTCGGCTCAGTCGGGACTGTCTCTCTATATCATATATGGGTCAATAAAATTTTATGTTCAGTTAAACTTTGTTAAACGCTTCGTATTTTTCTGACGGAATTAGGAGCCATTTACTTTTTCTATACCTTTATATTGATGATTTGATTGGTTTTGGAATATAACTAAGTTTACGGAGATACACATAATGTAAACACAAGTATGTTTTCATGAAAGCTTAGTTTAACAATATAGTATAGCTTTTCATGCATGCTTTATTCGTAGTAAATATTACTTTAACAAAACTTTCATATTCTGTGCAACGGCTATACAATGTGAATAACAATACACTGTGACTGCACACGAACTCCATGCCTCGTTTTATTTAGCAGTGAAACTGTTACGTGTCGTTGTAATAAAACACCATAAATGTAGGAACTCCGACAAATTCGAATAACTCCATCATTCCAGAATCCCGTTCAGAATTCGAAAATTTCACACCTCTAAAATACAGAGATTAATACAGGAAAAGTTTGTCACCTCTATTTCAACAGAATAGAGTTCTTAATTCTATATTCAAAAAGGGAAATTCAAAGTTTCTTTTTTAAAATCGTATGCATACACATCAGCGGGTGTTCAGTATAAAAAGATTATCTAGTAAGAGCGGAAACAAGTAAACAGATTATAAAAAAGACGTTCCGTTCCCTCCGCGACCCCTCTGGCTGTATTCATACGGTAATGTCTTTGTGTAAAAATATACTTTTTGGGATTTTGTTTTAAGTTAAGAGCTTGTTTTGAGCCAATATTGGCACTATGAGTGATTCATTTGTTGGGTACCATTTTATGTTGGTAGTGAAACATTTGGGGCAAGTTTAGGAAAGCTGATCGTTTAGCTTTACAGTTTTCCTATGTTCTTTTGATTTCTTGTTTTTTTTTTCAATACGCTAATCAACACTTCATAATTAGTGCCAGTATCTCACCCTGGTTTGTCACAGGATGCTGTTGTCAAAAACAACCACTTTTTACCAACAACCCGGCTAGGTCCCTTGAACACAGTTTCCCCTTTAAACCTTCTTTTTTGTTCCCACTATCTGTCCGGTCCCGCGGGTGCAATGCGTCGGTGTCTCACTGTACCCCTCCCCTCGAGAACTACCCCAACCCGCATACCCCGCGCAGTCGTGCGAGTCGATAAAAAATAATTGCTTCCGTCACCCTGAATTACAATACAAATAGAGGTTTCTTGGAATATTTTTCTCAGATAGAATAAACAATTCTGTTTATATTTTATTCGAGGTTCTTTTTGTTATATCTATGCGATACTGGGTGCATGCAATAATGGAAGATACTTGAATCTGCTGGAGTTCGTTTAAGGACTACCACTGCTAACAGTAGGCAAAATAAGTCACTATCACTCCAAGACAATTTCGTGAAAAGCTGTCTACAAAAAAAAAAAACATACAAGAATGTCTTATAATTGTGTGAATTTTGCTTTCTGAAAATTCCTAAAATATTTAATATTGACTAAAACACCTAAGTTAGCCGTACAAAATTATCATCTAAGTGGAAGTTCTCAATAGTTAATCGGCGTTCATTGTCGATTTGCTTCGAACGAAGGCGCTATCGGCTAGACGGTTCACAATAGATGCACTGGACCGTGTTTCAATACCCGATCCGGTTTTATATTGCATTTGCTATGCGCTTGTGGTACGGCTGATAATTTAACTATTAATATTACGTTAAATAATATTCGAACCATCATCTGCCTAGCCTTTTCCCAACTATGGCTATGCTTATGACTGACGGCCGATGTGGCGCGGGGAGCGAAGGTCCGCCTGCGACGCAAGAGGTTGCGGGTTCGATTCCCGCCTTGGGACAAATGTTTGTACGACCTACAAATATTTGTTCCGGGTGTTCCGGGTATTTCCTATGTATAGTAAAAATATCTATCTGTGTTATGTATTGTATTAAGTATATCAGTCATGTAGTACCCATAACACAAGCTCTGCTTAGCTTGGGGCTAGATGATGCTGTGTGGATTGTCCAGCAATATTTATTTATATTTAACTATGTTGAAGTCAACTTCCAGTCTAACCAGTTACAGCTAAATACAAAAAAATTACATGGACCAAGTTGGTCTATGAGACCGCAATAACCCAGTTGCTGGGTAATAAGTAAGAATTCTTGACAGACTTTCGGGCTTCTGACTACCCGAAACTCAGGATCAAATCCTAAATGTGCTTACCGAGATACGAAGGGGTCTCTATATGTATGGATAGTCACCCATCCACGGCCTAACCTCGGCAAGCGTGGCTTAGCCTTCAACCGCTTCCTGCGTGCTGTTACTACCCATTAGCCCTTTATTGCATTCAATGTATCATGAATATCATTGGTTAAAATGTCTTAGCAAAATAATAAAAAAATAATATAAATCATTATTCTTTTTCGTGTTAATAAAAACCAAAAAGACTGTTTGTTATTCTTGAAATAGTCTACACCACTTTCTAATACTTGGCTCATGAAACAGCTGAAAGGGCACTTTCAAATCAATTTTAAAATAATCAACACAACAACCATTAACAAATTGCCAAAATATCAAAACAAAAGAGTAATCAAGATGAAACTCAAGTTTTCTAAGTAATCGTCTTAGTTTTCAACAAATAAGGCGGGAACACACGTGAGGGCTCCCATTCAACAAGTCAGGCATTGTGGGGACGATCAATCATAATCACAGGCACTTTCAGGCTCTTTCACGTCGACTAATGGTCCACGAAATGCGTTTAAAATCTGCGAGTGTGAACGCATTGGAAGGTAACCGCTCGGAAAGGCACAAAGCCCGTGTGGGATTGATCCATCATGTGTCCTCACCTCAAACGATCCGGTTTTGAAATGTGACGTTTTATTTTATGGCTTCGACTGTATTTTCTTTTTTTTTAAACGGCTGTGTTCTAAAATCAAAAACCTGTAATAGGTATGAAGGTTGGTGTAATAATTTATTAAAATACAGTCGCCGGCAACTTGGTCTGTGTATAATGTATCTTTATACAATATATTTTTATATAATACTAGCGGACCGAACAGACGTTGTCCTGCCCGCGTACAGCGACCTGACGTTGTACAGCGCCACCTACTGGGTCCAATTGTAAATCTAAACCATTCTCGAATCTCCACGAACACACACAAAAAATTTCATCAAAATTGGTCCATTCGTTTAGGAGGAGTTCAGTCACATACACACGCACACAAGAAATATATATATTAAGACTGTACAGTTTCATCAAATCTATACAGTAGTTTTTGCGGAGGATTATTTGGTGAATTGAGTCTACCCTGTAAGTCATTTTTCACTACGTACACATGCTTTTCCAAGCACGACATTATTACCATAATTCCTTTACCATATACAAAAAGTAGTATTCTAAAAAGAATTTTTAATTTAACAATCTTTGACATCGTCCCGCCAATCACTCGGCGGGCGGCTCCATTGTGCCCTGTTCTGTTATTTTAATTTTTTCCCCGCACCGGAATGTCTTTGAGACTTCAAATGATGCGTGTAATATCGAGGTCTCTGTTCGTTTGATGTAGAAAGATTAGGCCATTTGTGATGAGTATTTTTCACTGAAATAAAAGTGAACAATGGGTGCGCCGATAAGCCACGGATCCCCCTTGCGGTCTACTCTCTGTTTACAGTGGCTTTTTTGATGTGGCCACTTTGTTTTATAATGTTTAATTCGCTTTGATTCTGCATTGAGGTTTTCTTTTTGTGAAGTTTCTTTATTTAAGTGGTAGAAGTATTTTGTACTGCCTCGTTGGTCTATTGGTTGCGATCTAGTCGCGAGATTGTGGTGTTATTGAGTTTTTTCCATCTGGAATTTCTTAATGGCAGCCCGGAGTCTGGATCAATGCCCGGTTAGTTGCAATGGAATCGCTGGTGAAAAAACCGTTGAAATTTGGTTGGCCAATAGACACCTCTGGCTAACGAGGGAAGGTAATATAGCCGTAATGTTAGGTTATGAATCGAAATATTTTAAATTAAATATCTAAATAATTCAACTTCTTACGTCGTTTTGTACACCCTTACATTTGAGAAAAATATTTATCTTTAAAAAATGATAATGCTACTTCTGTTTTGAATGAACAGTTGAACTACGCCAAAACAAAACACAACGCTAGCAGAAATAATTATCTCATAACGAACGAAGCAGGCGGTCGGCCACACGTCCAAGACAGCGAAACTGTCCTTGTCCGTGTCCGCACCAATACGGCGGACACTAAGCAGAAAATTCCATTGCGCCAAAGTTTTGATTGTCCCCGGCAGATGGCATTCTTGCCGACACATTCCCGGAATCACTGAAGAGTGTAGGTTTTATTGTGGTCATATCGCAAGCACGCTTGGGATGACGGGCGGAGATGACTTGAAAAGTGGGTTTTTCTTGAAAAAATATTTGTGTTTTAGATAGTGTGAAAATAGATGTTATATGGTCAATGACGGAAATGTAAAATTTTGTTATGTTATTATCAACGGCGGACTCTTTATCTCTTTTTTATATATATTGTAGTACCTGTTCAAGTAATGACTTTTGCCAGCACGGTTGGCGTAGTAGCTGAAAGATTGACTGATCCGCTGCGTGTCGCTTTTTCGATTCCTGCACGTAATATACATTTGTATGGCCTACAGGTTTTTCGGCGTCTGGCTGAGTTTGTTACTTTAAATGTTTATTAACGCACCCACAACACAGGAGAAATTCTATTGTTTGAGGGAAAGTGTTTAAAACAAAACAAGCAATGGACTTTTTCCATATGTCAAGATCACGTATACAGCGAATGACCGAGAAAACTATAAAGGTTTTCATATATACAGGTGCCTATCGCAACTGCTTTGGCATGCCACGCATTTTAATCACAAACAAAACCAATATGAAACTACTAAAATCTATTTACTAAAATTTCATTAACCCATCCCCGCTCACATCTCAATTTAACCAACAATTTGGCAACGTAAATAAAGGAGCAAATGCAACTTCCGACCCTCGGTCATTTTTATCCCTCACTAATTGTAATTTCATTGATAACACAGTTTACAGTTTGACCGGTCCATTAGACCGAAACAAGGTGGCGTCCGGCCTTACGGCTGTATTTATAACCTTTAGTATAGTTGCGGCAATAATTTCATTAGCGAGGCACAACTAGAGGCCGGACAAGACAAATGGTAGCCATTAGGGGTCCTAACGACTGCCCCCGTCAGCCCCTGAACTTTTAACGACGAGAATCAAAGTAAATACGAAACGTTATCTTGCCGATTTGGCGATCATAACTGGCAAGGGTTGCTAATAGGATGTACGCAGGTAGATTGTATCAGTTTTAATTGATGCTTAATGCACGATTTAGTGACCCTTTACTGGACTTATCGGCCTTTGATTTCGAGAGAAGTATCAATTGGTAAAGTCTATTCATGACCCTCGCTTAAGGAACAGCATTCGTTGTTATTGGTAGCTCGCCGTCAAGTAAAGAACCACAAAGGATAGTAATGCTTTTCCTTACACACATACATACACTCACACCTTTTTCTCATAGAGGTAGGCAGAAACTACAAAACGCCACCTGCTTCGATCCTTACATACTTCTTTTGCTTCATTTATGTCCATTCATCTAAACATATAGGCACGTCGGTTGCGATACTACGGTCCTATCGTTACTAAGTCTTTTTATATAAAACTATGAATTTGTAAGAACACCTCTCTTAGAAGAGTATTAACTTCTTTGGGCATCGTCATTGAGCGATTTATTCCCACCCAAGAAAAACATAATAATTCCTTGTAAAAGGGACCCTCCATTTTATTCAACTTTTAGTGCAGCCTCCCACGAGACGAGGCCGCGAAATCAGTCGCATTCGAGGCGGCCTCGCGACTCACTCGTTATTGTGTCCGGCAGTCATTAAGGGCCATTCGTGGCGAGCAACTTCTTCTGACCGTAATATGTGTAGATAAGAATGACAGCAGTAACAAATGTTAGCAGCTGTCTTGTTTGTTTTGTGGTAATAGCAGGGCTTGTGTCTCTTGTTGTTGGTAAAAATACTTGGTTAGGGATCATATTGGCTAATATTTCCTAATAATATGAGAAACGTTAAGTTTTGTTGCACGTAGAAAAGTAAAATTCTATCTAGATTTGTGAATGCATCCATTCATCTGTGGAACTACTCATCCGAATTAAATTAATATTTGACTAATGGAAAACTACATTAGGTATATGTCAAATGCTATAGAATACGCTGATGATAATAAGATGACAAACACTGATAATAAGTTCATATCATCAGTAAAACGATTATTATTCATTAAAACTCTTGGCAAAATAATACGTGTTCTGATTCACGTCCCATCAAGATATCAAGTTCCCGCCTCAAATAAATAACACAGCGAAAAGTCAAAAAGGTATATACTATCCAACGCACGTCACTCCATAATCCTAACCGTCAGACATAAGAGCACTAATACACGGAATAATGTTTATCGGAAGCAACAGTAACACGTAATCCCGTGAAGACGAGGCCGAGGGCCGCGCTCATTACGCTCATTACCTCGGTGCTCGTGTGATGGGGGCCTAATAATGTACATGTGTTGATCGATTAGTGTTATTAAGGGAACATGTGTCTAGTAAGATGAGTGGTTGGAAGTGGTATATTGGTTTTATAGAGGAGTTTTGGCTTAATGCTTGAGAATGTCTGATAAGTACAGAAAATAACCTTTATTTGAGGCAAATGTTTTAGCATTGGAAAAAAATATGTACAACTAACCTAACTTTTTTATTTTTATTTTTTTCAACCTTTTGCTGTATGTCTACGCAAGAAGCGAACACTTCGGAAATCCCTTTTTAATGATTATTGCTTGCAGGGAGGACTGTGAGATTTGGTGTAGATCAAACTTTATATGGAAAAGAAGTGTTGAAAGCTAAAACAGTCGAATTTCGACAACTGAGCAACCACTGGTACCTATTGTTAAACAGCATCTCTGGCAGTTTCATGAACAAAATACGTGGATCTTAAAAAGCGCTAGTTTATGTATGTTTTGGTCCCGAGAATAACATGAAGACAATACAAGGTTCTAGAACATGAAAACAATTGATTCACACAAGTGGTAGCTCTGTTACTAACACCAATTGGAACATCAGTCATGCACGAGTAGATTAGTAGACTTGTACCATGTGTCAACTTCGCAATATCACTATTTACAAGCTCATGTCAAGAGTACCAACGCAGTGCCAAATAAAATCCCGGAGCCCGGGATTAGGGTGGATGTTCATAAAACGCGCGCGTTCATATTACGCGGAGTGTCCGCCAGTCAGTTCCGACAATTTGTTTCTACACCCTATACAGTTGATGAGTATAAGTTATTATGTACACCTACAGGCTGTTGAGGATTCTGAGTTCAGATTAACAAAATGTAAATACTTTGTAGAGAGACAACATATTTGGGTTTTCCAAGCAGGTAGCAGTGAAATCATATAATTACCGATGATCATTTTTTTGACGCCTTGTTATAATTTACTGTAGTTTAGCTAAGTATGAACTATTTCATTGGTTTTTTATTTGTTTAAAATATATTTGTTTTATATATGAGGGTATATATTCAGTTTAAAGTTAAGGAATCCACTTATTTCATTCAAAATATATAACAAAAAATATTTAAAAATCTTTAAGTAGTAAAAATTTGTCGAATATAAAAATGTGTCAGAAAAAGCCTTTACAAAGAAACTTTAGCTATACGGTAGCAAAAAATCACTAACTACCCACAGTAATAAAAATGGAGTGTCCAAACAACCAAAATCTTTCCAGGCCCTACAACATCACCCTGTGAGCAGATATTAAAGGTACAAGCCATAACGTATTTAGTTAACAAGAGTAATCTCGTCACAGCCGGGGATGTATTGAGTGGTAGGCAGACTCCACTTGATTATTGTCAATAGGACAAGTTATTGTTTCATTAACAGCGGGTTATTGAAGAAAATAAACATAATACACCACATTACATATATCTTTATTCCCCAAAAGAAACTCGTCATGAAAACAAACAAAAAAAACACATTTCTATGTACAAAAACAAACAAAACAACATCAACTTACCCACTCGAAAAGCTTAAAAAACACGCTTCACAAATCATTAACAATATCACTCGTACGAATCGAGGAGACGGGGGCTAAATAGAACACACGGCCCGCTACTTTTTTTATTAATTTACGAAATAAAGTTATAATCTTGTTAGCGGGCCGCTTCCATTGTGTCGCGTTACCTGGACATTGTAATAGGATCAACTTATTAAACACTAAGTATACAAACATCAAAAGCGTTTTTGCAAAGCGAAAGAATGACGCTTTCGTTAAGAGGATTTCTATTTTTGCATTTTCATTGTTCTGTATAAATATTTTTTCGGACGTGATTCCTTGTTTATGTTCAGTAATATTGTTGTTATTTCATTACTCTCTATTGATAATAATAAACGATTTATTGGGAGTAATAATATAAAACCTCTCTCAGAGTCGGTGTACCGAAAAGCAATAAACATGATAACATCGTTCTGCTATAATGGTTATGGGGCAAAATATTTGAGATCCATTTACCAAGGATATTAGCCGATAAAGAGGTGCTTGAAAGGCAATGGAGCTACCTTTCGGACCCTTTGGGAGGTTCTCAAGGAGCGAAGGAAGGTGTTGTGCCCCGTCCTAAATACGATCTAATTACGAAATAGTTTCTCTTCTTGATTTATAGATTAAGTTGAGAACGGCGGGTCGCACACGCGGCGCACTGGTATACCGCTGACATATTAAAATCCTTCCACATGTGTGTATAAGCAATGCTTACTATTTATAATAGTTTTAAAGTAAGGAACGTGACATGACATCTTAAGATTTGATAAATGAATAGAGGCACAAAAAGTCTCAGTACCAGTTCTCAATAAATGTGTTTAAAAAAAACATATTTTTATAATCATATGATTTAAGTCGTTGTTAAAATTATTTTAGCTCAGGTATTTTAATATCTTTTCAGCATCGGAACCCAAATTGCTTATGAATGTAATCCCAAATCAATACAGCAATTCGGTGTAACCAAAACTGTTCATAAGCGGCGGTATCGAAAGGTGTTAAAGGAAAGACGGGACAATCTCCGAGGCATTATCGGATTCCGCGGGTGTTCGGCCCACAATGGATGTTCTGGCCGATCCGAGCTTACTATGTGGGCCCACTGCTTTGTACCAAATCACTTCGCGTAGATTTATTACCCAGTGTCTCCATTACCCCACTCTCCCCCATATAAATTGTAGAATAAGTGTTGCCATATTTACTGGTGACGTATTGCTAATCGCTGGAGCCTTCTGTTGCCAGTGGTGAATAGTAATAATTAATCTGGTTGTCCGATGATGAATTTGAATAATTTATATCGGTAATTTATTGGTACAAGGTCCGCGGATCAAAATGAGGAGGAGACACATGTGCCACTACTGAAGGGATCTGAGAAACTAATAATTTTAGTAGAACAGAGAGTGACGCTTGAGATAATTAATGTGAAGATTTGCTATCATATATTACTGTAACATTACCACTGTTTGTCTCTGAAACCCTAAAACCTTTTTAGGGTTTGACCAAAAGAAAATGCCCAAATCATTAAGCAAGCAGCTGTACATTTATGTGTAGAAAGTATTCAATAAATAAATTATTGGCCTTTTTTTCTTTTTTTGGGACAAACCCGCCACACTATTCCCAAACCAGAATCAACAGTGGCGACCACCAGAAAAGCATCGAGACCATGAATCCCGACGATTCCTGCACAAACGATTCAACTGTCTTGGATTCCGTAACGAAATTAATCAGAATAGAGCAGCGGAGAGAGTAAGACTCTTAGAATTGGTGGTCTCCGGCAAAATGGACCTAACCTAACCTAGTCTTTTTAAAATTATTTTAACATCATCATTTCGACCTCCTATGTAATCGTATTTAGCACCCCACCCGGCGGCCGTGGTGACGATAACGTATTCAAAACAACCGGAATTGGGTCGTTTCGTCACGGCTAATCAATCGTTCGCATCGAGTGACCGTTGTTGGTCAAACCGACCGCGAAAACCTGATTACCAACCGATCGGACTGACCGATGACAGTTCACCGCCGGAATGTAATTACTATACCTTCTGTAGGTACATTTCACTAATGGCTCGGATTATTTGGACCCGACAACACCAAAGTGAATTTGTAATAAGACCCCCACAATCTTAAGACTTGTGTCGGCCTCAATAATTTATTTACTTTGATGATGTTCGTCTTGAAATGCGAGTAAGTTCTCAAGTTTGGGACTGTATGAGTCAAATGGCGACCTGAATTTACTTGCAAATAATTTATGTAGCCCATGTAAATCTTGGAGTCTTCAGTTTCGCAATAGATCAACTAATATTTCTAAATTTTTAGGGTTCCATTCCCAAAGCGTGCCAACAACGTCTGTAATGGGTAGACGCTTGAATTTTTTACAGAGTGTGTATTTCCATTGCTGTCTAACAACAAATAACAAATATCAAACGAAATTTTAAAATTAAAGTGGCCTCTATACTAGAAAAGTGTTATTTTATGATCATGAACGTGGCTTTTTGATTCAACATGGTACGGAACGTTATTTTTACCATTGTTAAACATCTGACGTGTACAATTTTACACGTAAGTAATCTGACTCATGGATTTTGCTATATAGCTTTCTGCATTAATATGAAAATATATGTAATTACTTCAAAACATGTTCCATCATAATCTTCAAGTAACATTGTACTGTGATTAATTTGCAGCAATAACCTAAGTGCTGGGATAAGTACCTTCCATTACCAACCATATACGAGCAGATGAATTCCTTGTCATAAATCCTCTGCTAGGATAATAATGTAAGAAACGTCATGTGTTTTTAAATATACTGTGTTATTAAACCAACCACTATTTTCATTCATTAATCCACACTAATATTATAAATGGTAAAGTGTGTGTGTCTGTTTGTCCGTCTTTCACGGCAAAACGGAGCGATGAATTTTTAAGCGGAGATAGTTGAAGGGATGGAGAGTGACGTAGGCTACTTTTTTTCTCTTTCTAACCCCCAAGCGAAGCCGCGGGCAAAGCTAGTTCAAAATAAAAAGAAAAAGGGGCCAACAGGTGACAATCTGCCAATTCGTAAGAATTTTTCATACAGTATCTGAGGGGAAAGTACCGAATTTTAAAGAACGTTGACAGTCCAATGTCAGTCTCAATCTGTCAAACATACGTACGTTTAGTTTACCTACATTTCTGCCAAGATTTTGCGTTGATAGTCGCTTGGGATTCCGTCTAAAATTGGAATATTTTTAGTTACGGAAAACGGGCTTTAGATTTATTAGATTGCAACAGTAACAAATAAGTGACAATTATGAGTTTTATTTTACATTACACCTGGCTGTCCCTTTAAGAAAGAACGTCAATTAGCTTACTTCTACTAACCATAATTTAATTATCAATACGTAGTAGGCAGCTAATTGGTCTGGGCGAAATTTAAGGAGACTTAGAATATTTAAGTTGTAAAACGTCACAACTTTAAATCTCCTGTCTTTAATCCACTTAATAGGTGTTTGACTTCAAATACAGCGAAACTTTATCATTTTCCACTCTAATTAGTATGTAGTTAATTAATGACGAAATTTTTCAGTTTGCTTAGTAACTTCCAGAGTCCCCTTTCGGTAGCTAATCAGCGCGGCAACACAGATGTGTGCGACTACTCAACTCACTCCATATAATTAATTAATTAAAAGAGTACTTGAGTTCGAGCCAGCTCCGGTACCATTCCTGTTTACCTGCGAGGATGTTTGCACGACTAACGAACTACTTAATCATCATTTATTCGATTGCAAACGAAAAGTTACAAACTGTCCAATGAGTCCACATGAATATATTTCTGATGCCACGCCCAAATCGACTGTCCTTCAGACTATGACATAGCATTAAGAATGTTGCCCATAGGATTAGGCAGCGGTGTAAGTATAGTAAACCGTTATTTCGCTAGTTATTTTGAAGTCCATAGCAATAGGGGGCAAGCTTATTTATTCCCACTGACAGGGCGCTAATCCAGACTCCGGGCTGCTACTGAGACATTCCAGACGGAAAAACTCAAAACGACTCGCCCGACTCGGGAATCAAACCCAGGACTGCTCAACAGTATCACCTAGAACCACAAGACCAACGAAGCAGCCTACGAGTCCTTCAGAATATATAAATCAAAATTCAATTTACATAACGAAATTTTCAAGACCCAATTTTACCATTATCTGATTAAAATGGACCCGCATATCCTAATAACCGACGGATAAGAAAATTGCATTAAACCTTATTAACCGGTTTAATGTGTAGGTGTTAAGTAAATTTGGATGTAATCGGGGTAAGCCTTTTTTTCCGGCATGGGGTTTGCGGAGCTGAGAAAAAAATGTGCCGGGATTTATTGGCTTGTTACCGGGATTTAAAAAAAGGATCATCGCAGACGGGCCGGGAAGGAAAGGAATGCGTCCCGGGTCCCGGCCTCCCATGCTGTCGGCGCGCGTTTGATGGTTTGAAAAAAAGTCCACCCTTGATGCTCATTTTTGTGATCGTTTTGATTTTTTCTCTTTTTATTTGTGTTGGCTGCTAATTTCTATTTCATTTGAGATGGGAGTCATATTTGCTGTATTATTTGGACGGTTAAAAGTTAGTTAGGAGTTTGAGGGGCCAGTAATTTTTTTTTCAGGAGATCCTTATTTTGTTTTTGGCCATGATTGGGCAGTATTTTTTCGTAGTTTATAATCTTTCTCTCTGCGGCTTTTACGTTTCAGGAATATCTTACGTTAAAAAAAAAAAAACATTAAGTCACATTTTATTTACAATGCGATTAAATTTGACAATTCAACAATATTCATTGCGTTGTTTACGTAAAGCAAACGAATTGTGAAAACATATTGAGCAATGGATCATGAATTTCCTTCAAAATCCTTGGGATTGTGATTACATAATATGTGTGACGCAGTTGAATTGTCGGTCTAGAAGCATTTTTAAGCCAATACAGGTTCTACTGTAATAGTTACAGCTGAAGAGATTGTATGTTTTTTTTTTCAATGCACAAATATCTGGAACAACTTTTTTGAATTCTATCTTCTGATCTAATCTTGAGGAAGGCAATAAGGGTGTTTAACATCGCGCTACGATCCTTAGAATCTGGTGAAACCGTGGGGCGCTGCTAGTATCTTTATACATAGTAGGGCCTTAATAAATTGTTACTGACTGTAACTCGATTGCTCATCAAGTATTTTAAGTGACTCTCGCGATCCTCTCGAGACTCACTCAGAGCTTCTTAAATATTCACAGACCGTGATTGTCGATCGCGTCTTAAGACTGACAGACTTTTTAGGTATCACTCAACGAATAATAGGTAAGTATAAGTCGGTAGAGGTAGAATTGTTAATCTTCAGTCTTCTTATAGAAGCGAATTTCGAGTCTACTGATTTTGGTGCAGCTAATTTATGAGTGATAATGACTTTTGTATTTGTAAATATTTTATACAGATACTTCCAGGTATATCTTTTTGTATTGATGATTTCAATTCGTCTTATGGGTTCCGTATTTCAGAATTTTTTAAAACGATCGACTTAAAATTTGGAACAGATTTCAATAATGTATGATCAACTATAAATATTGCAAGTGAAATATAATAATATATGAATTTTGTATGCAATGAAATAGGATGTTGAATTCTCGTATCGGAATTAATAAAAACGATCTCTGTAACCATCACAATTTTCTAGAAATTAACATAAAACTTTAAACAACAAAGCTAGTTCTGCGATTGCATAAAAAAATAAGATTTTAAAAATGGAAAAATGTTCTCGCTACTGAGGTACGGAATCCCAGGCAGGTAAGATTCTCACTGTCTCTACTCTTACACGCTTTTTTTCAGCAATTTGGATTCAAAAATTGACTAAATTTATTATTCTTATTTATATCCGTTGGATGGTCATTCTGGGTATATTTTCCCAACCCAAAAAATCTTCGCAATCAAAAACATCGACCACCCACAAATTGAAACCAAATAAACAATGTCAGAATACAAAAATCTCGCTGGTAACAATCATGAATATTTTATAGGAAACAGAACTGACTTTTTACTCCTTTACCGTGTACGTGACGACTTGGAACTGGCAGAAATAAATGAGCTAAATTAATAAGAGGGGGCGGTTAGCAACAATTACGTTTTTAAATGTAAGCAAGCCGGCTTCTTGTTACGATTGGATTTTTCTTGTGCGACACGCCATTTGTCGGCCCTACGGCGGTAGGAGGTAGAGTTGTATTTGAATTTTTTGTTATGTTGACGACGTGTTTTGATCAATTTACAATTGAAGAAAAATAGATGACACTGATGAATGTGTCTACATATATATGTTAGTGAATATTGCTAAATCAATAGGAAACAGTCTACTGTTTCATATTATATTTATGAAGTGAAATTCTTTAGCCACGTTGAGTAATTTTTGGTAGGGACATGATTTATGGGTTCGCAACACCGACATGATGATGTGACGTATTCAAAAGTTTTTAGTTTTATCCTATATTTTTATGCTTCTTTTTGATTAATTTATACCTTTCATTAATTATTTATGTTTGAAAAAATCTCATGGTTTTACGAATTAATTCAAAATGTTCCATAAATAAACACAAACGGATACCGTTTAGTATACATTTCTTATTATCAAAGCATTCTTTACCATTTTAACAATTCGCATTTACATCCGTTTACAAATTCACCGTTATTAAGCTTTGATTTCGAAAAAGCAAAGGGTTAGGGAATAAAAATCGCGACCCTCCCGCGAAAAATCGGGCCAAGGAGGGTAGAAAAAAAAAGAAATACCGCGCGTTGTTTTCTAAAGACGGGGGTAACCAGGTAGCGAGCCAAATGAATTGCAAACAGCATTATTATTTCCTTCAGGAAGTCGTATATATTCCCGGGCGCCTTTATTTTAACGTTTCTTGCTTTATTCATTTTTTTTTCTTACCCCTTTTTTATTGCCGACAAGCTCGTAATATATTGTAAACGCACAGCGAATGCCGGCTGTAAACAACTATTACAACTTAATAGGAAAACGGGGTACCAGTTTATGGAGTTTTATTTTTTATTAGTATTTTTTTTGGTTGAAAATTATTTTTGATTCATACTGTGGTTATTAGGATGTGGGTAGCTACTATTTTATGTCTAAGACTTTATTGTTTGTTTACTAAAGGAGTTGTTATTTAAAAAATGTGATAAGGAGGATTTATATCAGATTTTAGTTAAACAATAGTGAAGTTTGTTACTTTTTCAATTCATAAGAACTTTCAAGTTTATTCTTATACATCGATGAGAGAGAAAGAGAAAAATCGAACCTAAAAATGAAGAAACCCGAACTTACGATCAATGTAAGTCTGAAATCACCATCCCACCTTGAGTAATCGTGATCATTAATGCTCGTGCCTTCTCTGTATAAGAAGAAGCTTTTGCCATACCGTGGGATAGTAACCCACTATTATTATTATTATAGTAAAACGAAAGAAAAAAAAACTTTATTTTTGGAAGAAAAGTTTAACCATAAAATAAAACCTATTACACATTAACACGATGCCTCTTAAACATTAATAGTACCCTGGTAATTAGGTCTAACAAAGGATCTCACCAGATAAGAACGAGTACATTTCTTGGGTGAATAGTTTTGCTCATAAAATCCGCTATAAAAGGGCGATAACGGCCGATTATGGCCTGTGTAACGGTACTCTAATAATGAATTGTCTTTAGTATAATGTCCGATCGTGATTGTACTACCAGCTATGAAGCTTTTGTTCTAGATTAATAGAAGGAAACTCATAATTGCCTAGTTAAATTATCGCTCGTTGTGTAAAACATTTTCGTTAAAAATAAACGCCCGCGCATATGTGAAACATAGAAATAATAATGGTTTTTGAAAATAACTTAATGAAAAGAAACCAATAATCGGTCGGTCGGTGGAGAGGGCGCAAATAGTAAGTAGCTAAACTGGGAAACAACCGAGTGTATAGTAAGCAGACGCACACTTACAAGGGAGTCGAGAGCAGTGGAGAGGGGCATATAGTAAGGAGCTCATACTGAGAAACAACAGAGTGTATAGTAAGCGCGCGCACACGCATCGGAGTCGAGATCGGTTGCGTAGAGGGGGCATGACGGCACGAAACCGTGACGGCACGAAATGCGCCTATAGATTTTTAACATCAAAACGTTACCGTTTCGGATAGTCAGAACCCCGAAATTCTGACTACCAGTCTAGCCAAGGGGTATCGTATTGCCTAGCAAATGGGCTGGGAGAGTTAAATAGGCCGTCGTAACCGCTGAATGCTGCTGAATACCAGTAGTATTCAGTTGCATTCGGTTAGACTGGAAGCTAACCCCAATATAGTTGGGAAAAAGCAAGGCTCATACAGTTTTTTTTTTAAATCTCAGTTCATTTAAAAGTAAAGTAAGGTAAAAAATACTGTGACTCGGGCATGGCATAAAAGTACCTACATTGGTCATGGCTGTAACCAAGAGTACATTTATTTATAACAGTAACCTAGTTCTCCACTTGTGCATTTGTAAGGCTACATTGAAATGTCGCTCGACTCCACGTTCAAACAATATAATGCGCGAACGTACCTAGTTTTATTTTAGAGTACATAACATCACGCCTGTATTAGTCGAAGGGTAACGCAGAGGCGTAAATCAGTAGTTCACCCATATTTCGCCAATTATGTTTAAGTCTCATGTATAATTAATGTGTAATTATGTTTTAGGGGGCAAGACCATTGACACCACGCTGGCACAAATTCGGAATCCAGGCTGTTACTGACAAATTCGGGCTGGAAAAACCCATTAACACGGCCCGACCCGGGAATCAAACCCACGACCTCATACTCAGCAGTAGTGCTTGCGACCACTAGACCAGCAAAACAGTCAAAAAAGTTACAAATTATTAACCAAAATTACTTCCTTGTATAAATCTACGTCACTCCGAGCCACACACACATAAATTTATATCACATTTACACATGTACAAACATATATGTATTCCGTGTATGCTATTAGTTATATTTGTAGAGGGTAATAAAGCAGCGAGTGGAGCCAATAAACGTAGATTATCGGGAGTTATGATGCGATTCACGTTAATGCGACATGACAACAGGCCCCAGGCTGCGATCCTGCGAGCGGTGCCAGCATTATGGAATAAAGTCACTTACGACTTTTTTGCAGATAACACAATTCTTTTTTTGAAATGTATATCAGTAAACAATTGCAGTATTTTATTGCACGGTTATTTACATCGTAAATTAAATACACAAATTAATTTCCATTGATTTTTATTTTTAGTAGCGACTCTCCCCGGTTTTCAAGGTTGCAAACATTTTTAAACATAGCTTTTTTTTCTGATTTTTATACTAAAAAAAAACCGACTTCTCCACTGGATTTACCAAAATCCAGAACTCCAAATCCAAAATCCAAAGTAAAAAAAAAACTACTAAACCGGTCGAGCCATTTATGATCATTTATACACCTTTAGAACTTTAGTTAACTTTAGTATTTAAGTTTGAAATGATTGGCATTTTTCCCCAAAAGGATTAATTTAACCATTTCAGTACTTTACTTAACTTAAAATCTGTCAAATATTAAGCTCACTGTTTTGTTTGATATCCCATTGATCCCCAGAAAGAATACGGGGAGGTCCTTACCATTGAGCAAACAGTTCGACATCGAGTCAATGTTGACTTGCCCCGATCTCCCCTATCCCTATAGCGACAATAAATCGTATAAATAAATTACCTTTGTCAATCTCCGATGATCTTATTTATTTCGGAATGCAGTAGGTATACAGTAGAATATATTTTTCTGACTGTTTTCACAAATATCCTGAAATTTGACACACATATCTACATTCTTGATATCTGTCAGAGATTTTTTCTGAGTATTTTTAATTTTACTAGAAAATCTTTCAAATCTTCTAAAAATGTTTTAAAAGCTAACTTTTGATTGAAACTTATTTCTAAACAAATAAATACAATTCCCTCTATCCGTATCCCCCTTCCAGCACACAAAAAAGCACTATACTTTTTTTGGGGTGAAACGGGGAAATAAAGATATGGTCGCGGTCGCAAACAGAACGATATGTTGACCGTGGGTCGTAAAAAACACGTTAACATCCATTCACGTTTATGTCCCCTATTTGCGAGTAACCACCGGCCAAGGGATACAAAGTAGCTGATTGCTCACTACCTAGCCTGCCCTTTTGTGTGTTTTGGAGGGAACACTGTGTAAAATACCTAGAGAAATGTGCTTCATTCTTTTTTTAAATAATAATAATCTTATTTAAAATAAGAAGGGTAACAGAATTGTTTGAAGTCCCTGTTTCTTACTAAGTTGTGAGTTTTAATTATCTTAAAAAAAAAACTTTCTATAAACTATGAACATATTGATACAGTCGAAAGAAAAGAAAAAGAAAAACTACAATGAAATAACGATATATTCTGTAATTTAGTTTATAATCATCTTATTTTATGTGGAGTGACTGCCTATCTGAACTCCACAGCCCAGTTACTGGGTAACCAGACGCCCTGAGGCAAGACTGGTTGTTAAAGTTTCGGCCTTCTAATTACCCGTCACCACTGTCAAAAATGTACGAATGACAGCCAGGACCAACAGCTTAGCGAGACAAGGAGGGGTCATCCATCTACATACTGACCTTGATAAGCGTAACTTCACCTTCGATTGACCCATGCCGCTGTTATTATTAAGCCCCTCGAAATAATATACATTCAAATACAAAAGTAAATATGAAATTACAAAATTTTGACAGCTGAGATTTTGGTTTGACTATTCCTACCCGTCATGACTGGTTTTACCGGTTTTCATAATATATGATTATTATTTTTGTTTTTTTTTTGTTTTTATTTGCTTTTGACTGCGTTGCATCGTTGGTTGGTGGGTTGGCAGGAAGCGCTACTGCAGAGCACGAGTTCGCGGGCCAGGTAAAGTGTTATTGGGTTTTTCCATCTAGAATTTCTCAGTAGCAGCCCGTAGTCTACATTTGTGCCTGGTAGATGGCAATAGGCTGGCCCCCTTTTGCATTTAAGTTAAACATAACTGGTGTTATGTTTTGTATATGTATATTATTTTCGTTCTCGATATCTCCTGCTTATACCATACGAATAAAATGCCCTTTTTCTTAGAGATACAGGAGATTGTTCGTATTCTTCCAACGACGCTTTGTTACATTGCGTTCTATCTAAGGTGCTCAAAAACAAAAGTTTCTTACAAGTTTTATCATGGCGCCCCTAAGGGGAAGGGGTCCGTTGACCCATTTTTCTCGAGATGATCTACTGTAGCTGTAGCTAAGAACGTTTTATTACATGAAGCTTGCTCGAAGAGGTGTAAGCAGACTAAGGTAAAGGTGATTTAGAAAAAATGCTCTCAGTAACCAGAAGGATTCATGTGAACGTAATGATGTGTCTATGACAGCTGCTGTCCCTATCCTATGTTTGCCCTGTTAACCTTTTTACAATTATCTTTCAAACCAAGATTAAAACAGTGAGACAAAAAGTTCGTATTACAAAATAACTGACGTCAAACCCGAGTCTATGTTGTCAATTTTGAATTAAGAACTTTAACGTTCTCTGTATTAAGTTCAAATACAGACACAGACAAACCGTCTTATCAGAACTCGTTTTGTATTAAGACGGTTTGTCCGTTGTGTTTGAAATACGAGTATCTCGATCGCACTGGTAACTAGTTCATAAAATTAAATCTAGAATAGTTTCGAGGGTGGCCCTTTGTGTGCGAGTCTGATTAGCACTTGGCCGATTTATTCATATATTATTGTATCCAATTCTTTCAAACGGTTCTTAAATAGACTATAGGTACAAGAAATTTTGGAAGCTGGTCGTTTGAGTTGAAAAATAATTATAACTCTCATGTCTACTCCGATAAATCCAAGATGGCTGGATGTGTTCCAGTCACATCGGTCCTCACTTATTGAGTTATCTCAGTTACTCCACTGTCGATTGGACATTATATCTACGAAGATACATTCATATGACAGTGCACTATGTTTTATATCACGGCTAATAAGTGACATGGACAGATGGTGTGTTATATTTATTTCTTTGTGTTTTGTGAGATGTTGGTGAATGTGTCCAGGCAATTGTGTGAGTTTGATTTATGGGTACAGACGCCAGCAGACCAAGCTACCCCAATCTGACAAAATTCTTTGATAGTTTTTCAATTTTATAACAAAAGATTAAGGTTCATGTTCAATTGGCAAAATTTGATAGGTCGGGGTAGCTTGATGTGCTGTCGTCTTTACATTGTAATGTCTATATAACGGTAACAGTAAAGATACTCGTAAGAAAAGCCTAAGAAGTCTGTATATACTCAGTCTAAATAGTTATTTTAAGTTAATGTAACCACTGCCACAAATCGAATTAATACCGACCAGGAATTGTGATTCAAACTATATCTACTGTACTACTGTTAGTTACCAACTTTTTTCTCAAGTTAACAGTATTATAATTTAACATGAACTGAATTTATTACCGTACAACAAATTCTACTTAAGCGAAATAAGTTACTGCGAGGTTATTAATCAATCAAGTGAAATACCTACCTGTAGGCAGATCAAGGCGAAGCGAATTAGCCCAGGCAAACAAGAGCCAGCCGTCTTTCGATCTTATTTATTTTCTCCTCTATAATTCGTTTCCGACCCCGTTTAATGTTGATTACATTCCACTTCCAAGGTTCAACTTTGAGATGGAAATAACTCGTTACTTCTATTAAGTAATTAGTCAGAATAAAGCGATGCTTAAGTAATGAAGCGTAATTATAAGAGAGGACACGTCTAAGGAGTAGAATAATTAAATCAATCATCCTTTCCCCGTGGTGTATAATCTTTTCAGTGAAATTAAGTTTGAATTAAATACTCTTAAACGAATTGAGTCGCTGCTTTGAACTCGATAGCCTTTTGGAATAGAATTTGAGATGTTTGCGAAGTTCGCATCATCTCAACTTATATTGGATTTCGTCGAAAGCAACTAAATAAAGTCTTATTTTGGTGTGTTTTGATCATTTTCTTACGACGTTACTTACAATGTTGTTGATTGCTTGCTTCAAAAACTCATAGTGTAAAATTTTTAGATGTTTATAAGAGCTGAATTTGTTAGAATATTCAATTTAAAAGTTTCTATTACAAACTAACTTAAGGAGATGGTTACAACACCTATACGGTGTTCATCACTTAAGTTGTTAGTACTTTTGTTGAGGAGCTGGGTATATGTTATTTTAGGACCATTGAGACAATTTTTATCAGACTTACTTTACTTAACAGCGCGCCTGTAATCCCTGAAGAGTTAAGCAGAGGCGTAACTATAGTACACCCACATTTTGAAAATTATGTTTAGGTCCATTGTAAGAGGGGGGGAGCCTATTGTCATCAACCGGGAACAAATCCTGATCCCCTGCTGCGACTGAGACAGAGACGTTTTCAGAGTTACAGACCATAAAAAATCGACTACAAAACCAAACAGCCAAACACTCTTATCAATAACGCAACATTTTTCCTATCCTCTAATAACATTTGATTGGTAGAATAATTTAAAGCGATCTCTCTCCCTAGGGTGGATGCGGGCTGGAGCAAACTTTTAAAGATATTATCCTAGAAGGGTTGAGGCCGAGCCGTGCGTCCTACGTGAGCCCGCGCGCCATCTGTCTTCAGCCGACTGGAATTTGTTTATCTCGTGGGTATAAAGTATTTTAGGATTAGAAATTGTGTTCTTCTAGAGAAAAAAGGAGAGTTGACCCATTTTGCCAATTTCATCGTATATCGAGGCTTTGATCGACGTGAGTATCTAGCAAATAAAATATATTCTTATTTAAACTAACAAAACATCAAATCACGCCTGTAATCTCAAGGGTTAGGCAGAGGTGTAATTATAATACACCCATATTTCGCCAGTCATGTTCGAGTCCCATGTAATAGGGGGCGAATCTATTGATATCAACCGGGCACAAATCAAGACTCAGATTATTTCAACGAAATTTTTAGATAAAGATAAGAAATAAACATTATTTTTATTTAATTATCGTAGTTGAACGCCCTTGTTTGTTCTTATATAACTTCACTACACACCAATGTTGCACAACATACTGTCCAACTTTACTTTTTCAATAATTTCCATGCAACAAAAGTCACCACGTAAAAAACCAGGCGTCAATAAATGTGACAGACAAGACAGCATTATGCTAACGTGTCGCAGTAACCATAAAAACCAAGACATTATCTACAATAACCGCGTCTATACTCAGGAACTGGACGCACATAAATTTATAATTTTCCACTGCATAAAGCATAAATTCGAATCATTGGTCCTTCCTTAGGGGTCGAAGACAAACTTTCTTGCATGGAAGTACACTACATACATTTTGTGAGTTGAGTTGAGTTTTTTTTGGTAAAAATAAAATGTAAATAAAAAGAAGGGTTCCGTTATTAAAGTCCAATATAAAAAAAAAATACAAGAAAAACAACATTTTGATATTGCTTAAATCAAGAGTGACTATACCTACAACATATTATTTTTCATTTCTTAAAAACATTTGTCCCCTAACATCGTATTTTAAAAACCCAAAAATAACATTAGCACATGCATGAACAGAGAATTGAAAAAAAAAATAGATTGAATAGGACCACAGCATTGACAATAGCGTCCTCGCCTTTAGCCATAGCTTTGCCTACTTGTCACCCGCATCGGACCGAGAGGGTCGAATCTACATAGAATATCCACCCAAAATATCCATATTTTTAAATTTGATTTCAGAACTTGGACAAATGTTTGCTATTGAAAATTGGAGGCGATAGTGACGTGACAGAAATTCAATGCGACGAAGTTTCGGTGCATAATAAAAGATGGCGGACTTATTGAATGTTTTTGGCGCGAATATGGTCTATGTTTGGGGTTTTATTAAATTGGACGGCTGTAGCTTGTTTCAAAAAGGTTTGCTTTATGTGAATATGCTTTGTGTTTGGTCAAGCAAATACCTACTTAGAAATCCTTAAATTCAAAACAAGAACAATCTAGATGCTTATCTTATACCTTCTAAGATTACTTTGGCGTACTGTGATTACTTTACTCACACACTGATTCGTGTTTTGTTAAAATAATCTACGGTTGCAAAATTTTTAGATATGGGAGCCATGCATTTATCAGAATTAATTAACTAATCTGTCATTGTTTAATTTGTATAATTTCAATACCTTAAACGTATTGTATGGTAGTCATTTTCAGTATAGGCATGTAATCTTCACAAATAAATCTCTTCTTAATGTCTACAAAGGTACGAAACGTTGTAGAACTCTCTCTTTATAAGTGTTATGTACTCGTATGAAGTCTCTTCTGCATACAAAAGCACTGTTAGAAAAAAAAGCGTATCTAAGTGTCTTATTATTTAATCTCATGAAAAAAAACTCTGATTTGAACTAGAAAATCACTTTGTCTCTGTTTGAAGCTCTGGACAAGTTGGTATTGACATAAGTGCTGTCGGAACTTTCAAATTTTTTTTTTGGAACTAAGTTTTTCTTTACCGCAGCTTATATGTACGCATACATATTACCAGACTTTGCGTATATTACATTACTGATAAAAGCTGCAAGCATGTCGAAAATATTGTTAACAATTTCTATGCCTGCAAGCAACCCAAAGTTTCGAACGCTCATCCTCACGCACAACCCATCGATATTGCAATACCCAAAAGAGATGCAAACAGCCACTGGGCAATACCTTACATGAGATACCGCGAACCCGCTGTACCCAGTAAGTAAATAGTCATGTCTCAATGGCCGCTAATAACGCTGGAGAGTAGGCGCGTTTCACCCGGGGCGTAAAACTTTGGACGTTCGTGTTCTTGTATGTACTTGTGCACAGTACACATCTGTGCTGGCCACAGACCAAGTTCTGGTACAGTGTTGCGGTGCTGACGGCTCCCAGATATGTCATATTTGAAACCCCCTTCCTCCCCCACACCGAGCTGTGACACCCCCGCACGCCGCATCGGACATCTTCTCGTGTAATGCGACGACTGATTGTACTTATACTTGCGATTTGTGGTCTTGATACTTTAGAAGGGATATTTTCAAGAGATACTAACAGCTCAGTGTTTTTGAAATGTCACTCGTGACTAACCTTAGGCTCCTGCTCTAACTATAGCAAAGTAAAATTCGTAACAGCAAAGACATTTGTGTATAGTGTAATATAAAAAAAAAACAAGCAAATTTCTAAATGTGTTACTTTATTTCGCTATTGACAAATGTGGTGTCGAATATTTGTCTTTCTCTTGGAGGTTTTGATCAAGGAAGTCAGCCATATTTACCATTACTCAAATCGATGGCAAATCAAGTCATTATTTTTAAGTGAGATGTAGCGCAGTCGAAAGATACAATAGGGTATTTGACTGTGTTGAAAATATGGACCGTTCATTTCAAATTATTTCAAAACTAAAAAGCACGAAATATATTTTTCGTAAAATTTGTTTTTTTTCTCAATTTTGCGGACTGTCTTCCAAATTTCAAATGACTTCATTAGGGAGTAGGAAAACGATTCAATACGTTTGATACCTTATAATAACCTGGTGACGTAACGTGACCCCACGTGATCCACAAGGACTGTTTTATTATATTTAGGTAGTATTTTGAATTAACTTGTGGATTTTCAATAAGAAAGTTAAAAAGAGTAAAACACAACATTATTTTATTATAACATACTACTGGACTATTTAAGATAATTCAATTACACTAGGTGGGTAGATCCCATTTTGCGCCAACTATCAAAACCTATCGCGCGCAGTACAAGACGATGAATGAAACGAGTTAGTCCGCCCACTCTTGGCAAGCAAGTTTTCTAACGAAGACGTCACACATGCTGCCTACAACTTTCACGCGAATATTTGTATTCGAGACGTTCCATACATACGGGAACACAAACAAGTACTCGTATGTACCCTATCAGTGCAAGATGGTTGTGTATCTTGTGGGTTACAGAAGATGAAGACGATCGTTATTTGTTTTCTTCATATTGACTATGGAGTACCAATACCTCCTAAGTACCCTCTTTCGATTCTTAGTTTTGAATGCCAATCGACGTAAAATGCTATTTCGCGTATACTGGCAATTCTCTCAAACTCCCTATTACATGGGACTTAAACATAACTGGCGAAATGTGGGTGTACTATACTAACGCCTTTGTCTAACCCGTCGGGGAAAAAAGGCGTGATGTTATTTTATGTTAAAATTAACCTAATTGTATCAAAATAGCTAAATACTAAATTGTAATGTAAAATGCACTTTTTCCTTGGTATTTGCAATCGACCTTGCTTGTAAACAACATGTCTACTTCCAAGATCAATCTCTCAAATAATGTTAAACACACGATACAGTTAAACATCCACTAACTCCATATTAATTAATTCCGAAACACAATCAAACAAAATCATTGCAAACCTCGCCCAGTCAGTTGGTGGTCCACATAACTACAGGCTGCTCTCAAAGGAGCTATGTGTTTGATTTGGACCCGCTTACCCACCCGGCAACAAATTGTGTTCGAAACTTCGCCTTGCTAGTAAAAACCTTTCGCATACCGTACTCTTTGCACTACATTTGCTAAAATAACAGATAGATGTACGGTTTTATTTGGGTTGTTAGTTTGCTTCTGTAACTGTAATTATATTTTTGATTGAGAGAGATATCTCTTTGAGAAAATGTTGGTTGTTTGGACTGGCGATGTGAATTATAATTTGTTTTGGAGATATAATTATTTCTGGTCAGCCCTTACCTCGCTTGCCAGGTTCATTAACAATTATAACATGGGTTACATGCTTTTTTAAATTAACTGCAGAAAAAAGGGCACCAACACCAATTTGTTATTTTTTTTTTAAATTATAGCTAATGTTGCTGGTGAGCACTATTGTTATAATGTCAGCTGAAATGAATCTGACGAATTAACAGCTGCTGCACAACAAAATAAAATAATGCAAGATAGGCACTCGACTGGAATCCAGCACACGAAATCAAGTTTACCCCAAAAGCTTTTCGAAGTCCGAACTCACCACACGTACTTTAAAGCGAGTCGCAAATTCCTGGAAATCCTTTAAAATCAGCGGAGCGATCCAGCCGAGCTCGGAGTGACCGCGTCCTGATTCCATTAATACCTCACCCCCCCCCCCTCTTAGAGTACCCCCTTTCTCAAAAGCAGCGCCCGAACGAAAGTATCTCTTAATCTAAGCTGGACATCACGATAACGATATTATAAACCATTGCCGCCGACTACAATTCGCTTTTAGAGGGGCATTACTAACTTCAACGCATTTAATCCGAACCCCATTATAGTGTGAAGATCTTGGGGCAGCTAGGGTTGCCAATGTCAATGATTCTGATATCGTTGGAGCGAACAAAGCCAATAAAAGTGAATAAAATAGTTTTTCATTTGTTTGTCTCATGAGATTCGTCTTTTGTTTTGCCAATCTATACGACGCAGATGTTAAGATCTTGCGGACAGTTCAAGAGTTCAAATCCACACGAATACGCTACATCAGTTCAGTAAACTTTAAAAAGGCTTGGTTAAATTGAAGACAAAGTTCGTTTCTATTAAAATAGTATCAAATCATTAAAAATGTTCTTTTATTCATTTATTCTTCAATAAAGCTGAAAAGATTGTTAGTTTTTTTTTAATGATAGTCGAATTAAATAAATGACGTTTTCATTCAATAGCCCAATTCTTGACGAAACAATTTAACATCACGGGGTCGTAGGGTCGTAGCACTTAGAAGCGGATTGAACCGGATGACAAGTTAGTCTCTAGAATAAAATGGCTGCTCTTACAAAGTCTTTTTTAAATCACATTATGCTTTTAAGCGTCACCCCTGAACTAACAGAAAGGGTCTGCGAAAACATCGTAACGTCCACTCGAGCCATGTCCGAACACCGCGAGGCATTTGCGTAAAGCAATTAGCGCGTAATGTGGACGGGCCCTAAGGTGGTGACCGGGGATATAACACTTCGGAGACCGGACATTAGGTGGATTCCTAAGTACTCTGAACTTCTTGTAGGTTTTTTGGAAACTTGACTGGTTGAAATCATCATCTGCCTAGCCTTTTCCCAACTATGTTGGGGTCGGCTTCCAGTCTAACCGGATGGAGCTGAATACCTGTGTTTTACATGGAGCGACTGCCTATCTGACCTTCACAACCCAGTAACTGGGCAACACGATACCACTTGGTAAGACTGGTTGTCAGAATTTCGGGTTTCGGACTACCCGTAACGACTGTCAAAGATCTACAAATGACAACCGGGACCAACGCATTAACGTGCTTTCCGAGGCACGGAGGAGTCTCGATATGTTACGAACGGTCACCCATCCACAAACTGACCTCGGCAAGCGAAGCTTAACCTTCGAACAACCCGTGCGGCTGTTTTTGTTTAGCCACGAGCTCCTCTCTTTGTGAAAACTTGAAATACCACATGTTATTAAGTTTAAAACACGTGAGTAACTGTATCCAAAGTAGTTTTGAAGGGGTCTACCCTTTATAGCAGAACTTTTTATGTCATAATATTAATTAGCATAACAGTGCATAGCATAAACTTCATTTCGCAGAAAATCGTTCGGCATACACTCATTTATAATACATTAAAAACGCATAATTTTGTAAGTCAGAATCATCTTTAGGCATAAATTTCATATCCATAATAATTAAACAGTAGAACCATCATATTGCAGAAAGTTCACTGTCAGAATCGTCTTTTGGCATACATACATTTCATATCGATAAAATCATTAAAAGGTAGTTTATTAGGCTTATTTAATTATCTTTCTGCATGTATTACTTTGTATTACTTACTGAACTCAATTAAACAGTTGATTGTGAACATTTATGTGGTTCTTATTTACCTGTGAGCAAACAAGCTTACACCATGCATGCATCAAGCATGTAGCATGCAAATATGCAAAACAGCACACACCATGCATGTATGCATCAAGCATGTAGAATGCAAACATGCAAAAAAGCACACACCATGCATGCAGCATGCAAGCAAACATGCAGCATGCAAGCAAGCATGCAACATGCAGCAGGCATGGTTTCTGTCACGGCTCCGGCGCTGCGGGGCTCCGGCGGTCCCACGCAAGCTTCTCGTCGCAGATGGTTGTAACGCTCACCTGCTCCTCAGCCCGCGGGCCGCCTTGCCCCTCCGCACCTACGCGGGCTTAAATTACACTCTAGGGGTAGGGCAGACAAGACTACGTGCAGTCGGTTTTGTAGCGATTCGGTTCTGTCACTTCACTAACTTTTGTAGTACAACATATTGACTTTTCAAGACAATATTTTAATTTTAATTTAAGGTTAAGAATATGATTACATTTTATAGAAATGACAATAATTATGCCTAATAAAATTATTCCAAATGAAATTCTGCCATCTTCTTAATATGCCAAGTGAAATTATTCCAAATAATCGTCGCTCTAAATAAACGTTATGTGAAACGAAATTATGCGAAATTAAGCTTTGCCAAAAGTAATAATGCCAAATAAAATTCTGCCATCTTAAAAGTATGCCTTTGTAAATTCGGACGTATAAACATTCGGCCAAACAATAATTATATTAAATGATTTTTATGCCATATATATATTCGTTTAAAGAAGATTATGCCAAGTGTGTTATGCCAAATAAATTTCGGAGCATCAAAATTCTGCCAGATAGAGGGAACCCGTTTTGAAGAAAGAATAAATAAATAAACTTCAATTGAGTCTTCAGTGAACTTTGGCACGTTTTGTGTCTTACAAATAATTATAGTATTCAAGCTTTCTGTGGTCTAAACAATATTAATTATTGACTATTTATGTAATAGGAAAATTATTTTCTAATTGCAAAGTTACATAGAATTATTTTTTAACTTAAAAACTAACATTTTGTACAACGTTTATTAAGGAAGTATGCTATTTGGAGACAACGTTTATACATCTGGTCATACTCGCACGGCTTGCCGGTTGCGAGCACTACCCACCTGACCTTTCTGAAGGACATCATCAAGAAGGTCAGTGTACATCTTTCTAATACCTCCTCTCCCGGCGATTCCACTTACGTCTGCATTTTGTAAGTCACCTTTCATTCATCCTTTCAGCGTGACGCATACTCTTTAAAATGTTTGACACTACATTTTCTTTTAAATCACAGCCTTGTATTATAACGTCATTCCACAATCAATCATCCATCCAAGACATCATCTAAGATAAAAGAACCCCTGGCGAAGTCATCTTAAATGCTTCAACTATAGTCCAAGCCTGTATTTAATAACATTCTATGATCCAGCATCCCTCACACCGGCTATAAAGCGCTTTAAAGCTGTCTTGCGCTTAGTGGTGGAATTCTTGAGAACGGACGGCGTGCATTCCTTGGAGGGAATGTCTTATAAGTTTTATTGCAAGGTTTTACCATCTCATTCTGTGGTAAGTACCCACTGCCCAGGGTGTTGTGGTTACGCAGAATTGTGGAGCAAGGAGATTATATGTGCCTTCTTGGATGTGTTTTGCTTGGATGTAGCTTTAACACTTGAAATACCTCGAACATTGAGGTAAATATTTTTTTAAGTTTCAATTGGCAATTTGCGAATTGAAGAGCGCGATTGTGCACAACGTCAATATAGTGACTCATCAAAATAACGAAGATAAAACTTACTTAATTTGCATACAATCTTTCATAGTTACAAAAAAAAATAAAAACGCAAAGTTTTTAATTTTTTTTTAGTAGGAACAGAAATAGAAGTGAAAAAATAATGTCGACTCGTCAAAAAATAGCTGCGGAAGATAAAAAACACACGTAAAAAAAATTGCAACAATATATAAATTGTATTTGTACACACACACCAGTGAACGTGTGTTTTAAAACCCTTTTTAATTGCTAGCGTAGTATTTCATTGTTATACGAATATCTCTTTGCAGATTTCCGAAGAAACCATTCATCGGTCCCACAATGAAAGCTCCACCAACCCAACCTAACAATGTTAACAATTTACCTTAATAACTAATTCCCAATAATCCTTGCAACGTACATATTATTTATTAGATCAATATTGGCGAGGTCTAGCCGCCCGCCACGCCATAATGGTTATCGGCCCACCGTTTAATTACTTGCGGAGTGAGACAATGGTTAATAAGAAGTGCTCAGCACTATCCTTAAGATTTATAGAGCTGGCAACTTTCAAGAGATTAGATGAATTATAAAGTAGTTATAACTTGGGTGTGTTAAGTAGAAGGAATTTTATAACTTACAATAGAAAGGCGTATAAGAATTTGAGGTAATATAATGTAGGTGAGTTAAATGCTATCAATTCCTTGTAGGTAACGGACTAAATAACACAGAAACTTTTTAGACAAGGACCTAATCAATATTTTCCTCCCGCTATGTTTTTATGGACATCACTGATAGCTGATACGCTTACCTGTTTTAAGTAACCGTTGTAAGCGTTGGTGACTTCATTCTAGTACCTTATTTGTATGAGAAGAGACCTCTTGCCCTGGAGTTGGACAGTTACAGGGTGGTAGTATAACATAATTATAAAATATCATCAGTACATTAGATTTTGTTAAGCGTCAGTAAACAGTCAATGGTCCAATGCAATTGATAATTCCGTTAGACATTGACCCAGACTGGCAAAGAAAAACAGCTGTTCATACACTATCATAATTGTGTTTCACGTCCCCTCAGTATCTTTTTAACCCCAAGTTAAATTAACGACCCAATCAACTCTCCTTCACTAAAACCACTTCTTACTACAACATGGACCAGTATCCATAATTCCTTGGACAAACTTACAAGCAGTACATCAAAGATATCGGGCTGAATATTCAAAGGGTCTGACGAGGTATTATGTAGAACTATCGGGCTCACCTAGCCCTCTAATTGATTGAAATATATTCAAAACAGTAGCGATGCTGTGTGCGCTCAACTGTTCAAGGGAGTTCGATTTGATTATAATTGTTTTAGGGATGTAAAAATAGTTGTAATGGGATAGAAAATAAATGAACATAAAGACATTATTTATTACATGTATGTATATCTAATATCTGAATCTCGGAAACGACTCTAACGATTTTTATTCAATTTAGTATGCAAGGGGTTTCGGGGGCGATAAATCGATCTAACTGGGTTTTATTTTTAGAAACCGTCTTTTTATCCGAGCAAAACTCGGTTATCCAGGTACTTTTAATAAAACGCCCATTAGAGATTGAAGAAGTATGGTTATAGTCTATGCCATGCAGTAACTCTTTATTATTCGTTTGGCCTAATCTCACCTTAACTCACATATTAATTTCAATATACATATACACGCACACACACACAAGCACACTATATCTATACTACACAGTTATACACGAATAATTAAGTAAGTTATTTTTTATGGCGTTAATTTCTAATAATAATAATGTCACCACATAAATCTTACCGATGTATGCTATGTGTATCATACCAACTATATTTTTTTCATTTTTTTTTTGTAATAAAGACTAAGGAGACTAGTGTTATTTAAAAATGTAACCCTGTTTCCAGAACCCATTCTTTATTAAAAGTAAATTTAATTAATTTTATTCGCTTTTACCATAGCAAAAACGGTCGGTACCGTGTGTGCTATGGTGGAAAAAATATCACTTTAAAGGTACAAAGTTTTCGCACCAAAATGTCTTCAAAAATCTAGCCAAAACATTTAAAACAATAACACTGGATACTTACAGCGTCAACACACGAGCCAAGCTAGCGTAATCTATAATCTAATGATACACGGTCAGCTGACGCGGCGGCCAAGTTTTCTTATCTCAGAACACTTTTCATAAGGACGCTGCACTTGAGCAATGGTGGGGTCGAGCAGAGACGAAAAAGGAATGTGTGGATACGGCATTACTATTTTGGACATTTTATGTTTATTTTAGGGTTATATATCTTAAAAGGAAAAAAAAACGTGTGTTCCTATAAGGTACCCTACCTTAGGTAGGTAACCTTCCTTATAGGAACACTCCGATATCCGTCTGTATTTTTTGTCTGTTAAGACTCCTTTTCTCAGAAACGCGTGTAGATATTAAGTTGAAATTAATACGAAAAACGTTGGTTTACGGTACCTTGGATCTTCTAAGCTTCTGAAATTCGAGCTTCTAAGTCAATGAAAACATAAATACGGCCTTTTGTGAGACATATGTATAATACTCGCAAAAAAATCAAAACTAGAATTTTCAATACTAGTATCTAATTGAGTCACTGTTTCAGATTAGTTAAGCACGATATTTAGATAGCATAAGTAACTCGCATCAGATTCATAAATTAAAACATCTTAAAAAAAAACCGAATGATTCAAAACCTCAACAATTATATCGAAGTATGAGAACCTCTTTAGTTTTTATACCAAACATGTTCTGATACCAAAATTATTGCCAAACACAGAACCTCCACCAACTTCGCAACTCTGGACGACAGTTCCATACGTCGCTATTTATTGCGATGGCTCGTTAGTGATAATGTTCGGGCGACATGTTGCGATAGTACGCAGATAAACGATTTTGTTCATCACTCTTTTGTTTTTGGCTGTACACACTTTTATTGTTCGGACATGTTTTCGTTTGGACTCGAGTGTACTCTTGATGTATTGGGGGATCAGTTATCAGGATATGAATGCGGAAAATGCATGGATTGTAACGTTAACTATGTATTTGCGTTAATAACTCATAGAACAAGGACGCAGATCTGCCTGTAATCGACTTTAATTATGCCAGATATATCGTAAATATAATGTTGCAAAGAAATATTTCTTGAGCATCATTTTTATATTAGTGTAGCAAAAATATAGACAGCAGTAATAAAAATAGCGTATTTTTTTCTTTAATGGATCCGTTCTAACCGATTTAAAACAACATGGTGGCTACTGACATGAACTGTATGTCCGCCGTCCGACATCGTTTCACAGTACAAATTACAGTTTCGTGCGACAAGGATAGAAAAGTCACCACAAATCATTCTAAAGTGTGTAGGTACTCCATTATTTAATCCATTGTTTTAACAAACATCGTGTTTCGACGACCGATGTGGCGCGGTGGGCGAAGGTCCGCCTGCGACGCAGGAGGTTGCGGGTTCGATTCCCGCCCTAGAGCAAATGTTTGTACGATCTACAAATATTTGTTTCGGGTGTTCTGGGTATTTACTATGTATAATAAAAAATATCTATCTATGTTATGTATTGTATTAAGTATATCAGTCATCTAGTACCCATAACACAAGCTCTGCTTAGCTTGGGGCTAGATGATGCTGTGTGGATTGTCCAGCATTATTTATTTATTTATTTATTTTTTAGTAAGTCCTTTAAAATACTGGACAGTTTTGTTATTTGTTTGTTAAAAAGCTTTGTTTGTTCAGTATTCTTAGGTATTTCACAACAATGATACACTTTCAAACACTGTCTATGTGTTTCTGTGTATGAAATAATAAGTAGAAGTTAATACTTATACACAAGAAGAGTTTCCTAACTGATTCACAGTTCTAGCCTTTCACGTAGGTGCTCACTTTGATTTATTACTTTAGCAATAACGTTGGGCGACATCTTGCGGCGGTGAACACAAGCTTCGGTGCAATATGACTCCTTGGTTATTGTAGGAGTTAGTGTATCAAGCTTTTGTTCTGGACTTAAATATCACTTTGTTATAAGAGAATGAGAGAAAGAGTGAAGGTACTAGTATATATGTAGCTATGGTCTACGTTTGACTCAAATTATACCATTGTTAACTATCATGAAACATGAATGACGACTTTATTAACTTAAAAATAAGGCATAAGGAAATATGTCAGAGTACTGATCTGAAAGAGATAGAGCAGGTTTTTGAGGAGTCTGTTAATATGTATATTTTTTTTAATTTCGCAGCTTATGCTGAGATATGACCCTTTTTAGCCTCGCACAGGTCCTTTGTTTGTTTAGTTTTAGTTTTCCTGTGCGTTCGCTAAACAAATAATTTTCTTTCTTTTTCTATCGATTGCCCATTATCGTGGTAACTTAATATTCAAAGCTTTGCTTGCAAAAGCATCATGCACATACTTCAATGATAGACTGTCGCAGGAGTTAGAATGGGGTCTACTCCAGCGATGTGACACAGTCATTGATTCAAGAAAAGTGGTGAAGTAGGACCCATTTGTTTGGGTAGCGTCTCCTTTAAAGGGAGGATCAGAACCATTTTGTGTAGATCCTCAGTGTTTTCTTTTTCTTGGAGGTACAGTTACTTGCACGCCATTGGTAACACTTTAGGTCGTTTAGTACGGGATTCTAATAGAACGTGAGGCCAGTTCATACCGTAGGTACCCTATCCCAATACAGGTGAGCGTATTACTCGTGGCATTATTAACTAGGTATTTTTGAATAAACTTTTTTTTTCTATTAGCTGTCACGCATGAAAAAGTTGTATGTTTTACAAGAGACAGATAAAGTGCAGCGTGCGCTCTCGCATATATAATTCGGTTATTAGTCCCGCAAACTTTGATCAAGCGGCTTGACCCGGCTCATCGATCCGCCGACTTTCACCCGGATCATAAACTGAGCCACCCACTTTTAAAACTGAAAAAACAGTTCTCAACTCACTTCAGAACTAAGTCTTCCTAATCACGCGGCGCGAACAAAGTTCCACCAAGTTTTTTCCAAGTTCAGTTAAACTTCATCGATGTGGGGATCGTTCACCCTGGCAGGGACACTTGCATACGACTCCGGCCGGCGGGCCATTGAAACAAAATGTGGAGCAAGGTTGGCCGAGATTACTTTCGTCGGGAAGTTTTTGCGGATCGATATGGAAGTTAAAAGTTTATTACGATCGCGACACTGCCACGTCGTAAACCCTACTGTGTCTGCCGCCGCTTACACCGAAACGCGACAACCATGTTCTTAATTACCGTTCACCCATCGCTCCACGCTCCCCAGCCATGGTGGTCTTATTCTGGACTCCGGTACCCAGTTCCGCTGCAACACGAAAGCTAAAAAGAACCTTTATTTACTTTACATATCAGCGCCCGTAACTAACGAGCGTAATACCTGCTCAGCATTCGTATTCACAAAGGTTTTTCTACCTACTCCGGTGGCGGGCGTAAAATAGGAGGCGAGTCGGGAAGGAGGCATAAAGGAGAAAATAAAATAAAGACGGCGCCAGCGAACGGATGTGAGGTCCGTGAAAAAAGTACGAGGAAAGCAGGCTTAATGGTGTGGCGCAGGTGAGGTGGGCGGGGTCGGGTGGGTGGTATGTTACGATTGGTCGGCGCCGCCCAGCCGCGAGTACGCCCCCCATCTCCCGCCCCCCTCCCGCGAGGCACCCCCCACCCCCGCGGCCACCGGCTATCGCCTGGCGACCACCTACAGCCACCCGACGCAAGCTATGCCTGTGTCGTGAATTAGTTTGCCAACTCTCTGTCTATGGCGTAGCTCCGAGGCTGTAAGTATGGACGGCGGACTGAATAATCGATAAAGGTGTTTATTGAAAACGGGTAAGGACGAAGCACTTTATTGCTTCTTTATTATTAAAGCCCGAGCTTGGTGAGTCAACTGGTACGAGCGTAGCCGATTCTGGCGTAGTACCTACAGTCGTAGGCGTCGTCGCTCGTAGCACGGCGTCGCGTCGTAGCGCTCATGATTCTTGCGAAATGTATAATTATTTCCATTCAGTCAGTTTTTTGATAATTAAGATTCACTAGTATGTTATGTAAGTAAGTCTTGGGACTTAAGAATAGATGTGCGTAATAGTAGGCTGTCTTTCTTATTCTAAACTTTGTTCTGCTAACAATTGCTGGCTCAGTGGCAAATGTCTCAATCACAAAGGACTGTTTTTATTCAGTCCAACTGTGTGCTCGATGGGCTTTTCGATCGAAACAATGACGGAGTTCTGATGACTTATTTAACACTATTAGGAGATGATTTTTCAATAATCTTTTATATCTTAGTGCTGACCTTTGTCATTTGTGAAAATCTTCATGTTTCTAGTCCCAGCGGCTTAGGGCGTGAGTGTGTCACAGAAAAAATTTCAGATTTTTATTAAGTAGAGTTATTATGAACACGTAGACATTTGTTTCATGACTAATAAAGTTGAGAACTGGAGCAATTACGTAATCAACAGCTGTTAAGCTCAGTCTTTTATAATACTTAGACTTAAAAAAAGACTTCTCGAAGTGGTGACCTTTGTGACTCTGGGACAGATACAGAACTTTCTAAGCTACATTGACTTGTAAAGATTTACAGGCTTATTGTTTATTAATCAAATAATCGGTATCATGGAATTCAGCATCTAATAGCGTCTGATAGCGTCTCCTGCGGATTATAATGTTTGTGGGACTTTTCTGTTGCTTTCAAAAGGACTTGTATAAAGAAACTATTGCTCACATACTGTACTTAACTGTTGTTTTTTACATGGAGGTTCATTCTGTGAGAATTAGTGACTACTATAACGTTTTTTAAGTACTTAACTAGGTTGGTATGTTTTCAATTATGTTTGGCGGATCTATATTTTGCATTGCCATCTATACATACTTTTCGAGTTTCGATAAGAAATGTTAGTAAAGATCCCCTCCCCCCCCCTATTTTTTGGAGTTGTCAAAGGGAAAGAACTGAAATATTTCTAGTTGATGTGGGCGACGGGCGACGGTGTTCGCATAGTGATGAATGATACAATATACCATAGGGTATAGTGATGGTGCTCTTGGTCATACGGATCCATTTCTGCATGAAATATAGTGTTCAGTTAATTAAATTACCTCTTTCAAGTACTTTATAATGTTACAGAAGTGGGTCAAGTTACAATAGCAAACTTTTTTAATAAACGTTAAAACAGGTCTGCATTTACCGAAGGCGTAGGTAAGCAGTGGTGTAGCTATAGTACACCCATATTCCGCTTCTGGCTACACATTAAAAGTTTCACGGATTGATCGAAGGTTATTATGCTTAACTTATACTTGCCGAGGTCGTTCCGTAGATGGATTACCAAACATTACATACATATATAGAACGCTTCGTGTTTTGGGAAGTACTTTATGCTGTTGGTCGCTTTTAGCACTTATACCTTTAGATCTTCGAGTAGTTACGGTTAGTCACGCCCAAAAGTCTGATAACCAGTTTTACCAAGGGATATCGTGTTAGCCACTTACTGGGATGTGGAGATCAGATAGACATTCACTTAATGTAAAATACTGGTATTCTATTGAATTTGGTGGGACTGGAAGCCGAGACCAACATAGTTCGGAAAAGGCTAGGCAGATGATGATGCTGCGAATTCCGTATACCGTAGAGTTGAGTGTTCTAATTAACATCTTCCATTATATTCGAAATTTTAGTTTGTTTTTTTTTCTACAAATATAAGAATATCGCATTTACTCAGCACTATTATTTCATAAAACTATATGAAGTCCAGCAAAGACGTTGTCTCAGCTACCTTTACTCCCTATACCTGTAATTTATTTTTAATTTGGGACTAGCTCACCACTCTATTCCCAAACCACTGCAACTCCTGAAAACCAGAATCAACAGTGGCGACCGCTATAAAAGCGTCGAGACAATGAAGCCAGACGAATCCCGGAGAAACGATTCAACTGTCTTGGATCCCGCAACGAAATTAATCCGAAAAGAACAGCGGATGAGTAAGAAAACCTATACCTGCATGTCAAGCCTCAAGATATTTCCACAACACAGGATGACAAAGGACGCCGTGACTTTGTATTTCTCATCTCGTGACACAAAAACATCCCCCTCGTCATACGCACGTAATGTACCATGAAATAATGACTGATTACTTAATCTGACAGATAATGTATAGATGTATACCTACTTAGCTGTTACTATGGCACTTTTATGATGTTTCTGCGAAAGCTAGAACTTCGATTACGTTGTAATTTATTTATATATATATTTAAATAGAACGGCCGAAGCCAGAACACTATTTAAACATATAATTTACTAGCATTCCCGGCGAACTTCGTACCGCCTCAAAAGTTGAGTTTCACTGCCATCTGTTAGAAATGTATGGAACTTATTATAGGAAAACATTTAATTTGAATAAAAAAAAACATATTGAGCTCAATAATGGAAATAAAAACTGTCCTAACTTTTAAGTTTGACCAAAATACAGACTGTGTGCAAAGTTTTATTAAAATCGGTTCAGTAGTTTAGGAGTCCATAGCGTACAAACAACGTGACATGTAATTTATAAATGTTAAGGTTTAATACAGTCACGCATTCTTCTCACACAAAATCAAACATTCCGACAATATCACCTACCATTCATTCGTAAACATATCAAAATCTGTGTTTAAGTTCAGGAGAGTAATAGTAGTAGCATAGTATATAGAATAAATATTAGGCCATTAGCCAGGGCATTAGGTTATTATGGCCTCGTTGGTCTAGTGGTCATAAGCGCTACTGATGAGCATGAGGCCCTGGGTTCGACTCCCGGGTCAGGCGGGATTTTCCATCTGGAATTAGGCTGAAGTAATATTTGATAATGAAGAAATATTTCTAAATAAAAAAAGAAACAATACATATATTACTAACCCATTTATATAATTATTTAAAATGAAGTAGACGTAATAAACAATATGCACAGCTTATCTATGCAAACGCCATAACTGGGTTTAGTATTTTCATCGGAAGTCGAACTTGCGTACCACAATAAGTTAAACCAATTGCTCGACTATACTGCCACTGCATCAATGGATTCGCTTAAAGTTCATTACATGGACCACAGGACCAAAAATGAAGCGATACCAAAATTCTTTATCTCAACGCAGGGTAAAGGGCTTCTCTCATACAGAGAAAGCACGAGTATTAATTACTACGCTTGTTCAAGTCCGGTTGCGATTTCAGACATACTTATAAAAGTTATAAGTCCAGGATTCCTCACTGTGTTTATCTTTTCTCAATGTCAGTCATGTCTAAGATAAACTTGAAATTACATACAAATTAAAAAGTCACATTGGTACTTGCCTGCATTTGAACCCACAACCTGATGCATACGAGCTGAGTCCTTAACCACTGAGTTATCCCGACATGGACGATTACAATTTTAATTTTATTTGTTTTCAATATTCTCAATCTGAGAGTATCTAAAGAACAGATGCAGTGCAGTATGTTAGTCTGGTCTTTTAATACGCACCGCAACATATAAGGTGCCCATTTCAGACAGGCACTACAGCAACTATTAGAGCACTAGATAGGCTGCGACTACTTTACATAAGCACGTTAGGGCTGATAGTTGTCGCCCCCGACGTCTTACCAACCTACCGAGACGGGGGTCTCTAATATTATAATAGTTTCCGCATCAGGTGACGGAGGATGCATAATTAAGTGCTGCGTTCGTAAGAGAGGTTTAGCTTTATATTTTGGCTTTACTATGTTTACACGAGTATGAAATTAAACTGGATTCCAATAGGTATTGGAGAATGCAATGTACCTCTGCCTTCAAGATAAGTACTAACAGGCTCGAAAGTTCAACGAAACAATGATGAAAGAAAGAAAAATATAAACATATTTTTCTTTACCACAGGAGACGTACATATTGTAAAACAGAAGGCCGAAAATGTTACGTAGATGATGTAGGTACTCACGTTTCCGTATACAGTTGAAAACAATCCACTTCACAGTGACATCAATCGTATTCAAAAATTGAGCAAAAAGACTCACTGGCACAAAATGGCGAAATATCCCCATAGCATTGTCCAGCATCACAATGCCTTTGCGACACTGGGTAAATAACGTTTTGGAAAAATGTAAAAAAGCACCCGCAGTTTGTGGGTAGCGGGTAAACACGTCGCCGTACCCCTTATTGAGTTGATCTGGCCATTTGTACAGCCCTCGCCCTTTGCATTTTGGAAAAAAAAAGAAATTCAGCTTGCGAATTCAATTTCCAATATCCATTTTTGACGTGGCGTGATTAGAACGCAGTTTGGTCGTTAGCGGTGTGTTGGAAGTGTCGTGGACTTCCATTTTTGTATCGGTATCGATTCGAAGTGTGGGTTTGGCTGGCTGTCCATTTTTAGTTTGTTCGTTTGTCATTACTCGAAGAGTTTTAACTAACTGTGACATTTGTATTGAAAGAAGTTTGTTTGCGGTATATGCTTGTCATGTTTCATGACTTGTTTATATTTTGATAACATTTGCAGGAATGATATTGAATTATAGATTACTGACTGATATGAATGAAATAAATAGGTCTTTAGTAAAATACAACTAGTCTTTAGTTCTCACTTGTGTCGGATTTATCTATAGTACAACTAGATTAACTAGATACCTATACTCTCATATAAACAATTGCCACTATAGCATATTACACATTAATCAAAACAAAACTATTACATTTATTTGTTCCAATAAGCACCTCTTAATACATCTCACGAGTGTCTTCAGTCTTGAAGCAATAATAAATATATCATAGTTATCCCCTTGGGACAAATAAAAGGGAAAATAAAGCAAATCGCCAACCCGGAAGGGTCCACAAAGAAAAACGATTAATATTAACTGAAATTGTTATGGGCCCCTTATAGGGGGACATTTAATATTTTTACTGCTATTATACGAAAGAGTTTAGTTTGGAATTGAATAGTCGTAAAAATTGAAGACACAGTTATCGTGATTTGTGGTGATTATAATTGTTGAAGTAGGCTGATTGCTGTTTTCGCCGCCTACGGCTTGAAAATATTTTGGTGCAAAAAGAAATTAATGTTTTTGGGCCTGATATTTTTATTTTCCTGAAAATAAAATCTAAGAAAGAGCGGTGTTTTACTCTCGTATTTTTTAAAAGAAACTCTTGATTTTATTTTCACGATTTATTCTGCAATCATGAGCCCGTTTGTTGAATTAATCTCAGTGCTTTTTGTGATACTCAGTTACAAACTTCAATTCTGAATTTTGTGAAAGCGTAAAATACCCAAACAGGGACTTATTAATAACATTTTTAAAACACCTTGGCGAAAACTTAAAAAAAAAACAGCTCCCATTTAATTCTTGAACCTTAACCCTCGAAGGAGTTACCTTAAAATCTCAACAAAAAACCATCTTATTAAGAAGGGACCTTAATGAAATCTCAGCTCATTAATAGAGAAGGCAAAAAGAGTCGTTTTATTAACACGCACGTGATATTAACCCTTAACGAGTCCTGGGACACCGGTGTTCTTGCATTAAAATGTAAACATTACCCCTTACCCCTTCCCTCAAGTCGCTGTAGGGCCGAATCGTCATTTGTCTGTGACATTAAATTTTTGGGTAGACGGGCGTCTGAACCGCTGTAACTTTAAATGTGGGATTAAAAAGTCATGCAAAGGTTAATATCAAATTTCAATTAACGGTCCAAGAATAATAAATAAGTTCCTTCTTGTTATATAACTGCTAACTCGTTTTCAAGGTAATAAAAAATCTGTTTCCATTGCGTAGACACTTTATACTATATTGTATCATCTATTGACATTTCGAAAACTTATCCATATTTAACCTACTACAAAAAATATATTTTTATGAATACATAAATATGACAACTATCCAAATAAAGCGTTTTATGGCAGGGAGGTTACTCATCAATTTATATTTTCAATCAGTCCTAAAATCAGAAAACTGCGCGTCCCAACCGCCGTGCAACCGCTCGTCTACCCCTCTTTCATAATAAGAGCGTCTAATCTAAGTGTCGAGTACCTCAGAGCGGTCATCTCTGTCGGGATCACTCCCACGGGTCCCCTAGACCCCAGGAATCCGGATTTATTCCGTCTGAATACCCACTGTCGCAAACGACACCTCTGCGATGCCTGAATGTTTTATGACGTGCCGTGAAGATGTTGGATTAGATTAAATTCAAACGTGTGATGTAAAGTTGGGAAGTGGCTTTAGAAATAACAGAGCCTTATGGCCTGTTTAGGACTAATTATGAAGAACATTTATAAGAGCTGCGTCGTTGGTTTATTGGTCGCAGCGTTGGTTTACTGCTGAACATGAGGTTCTGGGTTCGATTCCTGGGCCGGGCAAACTGATGTTAGGATTTTCCATTAAGAATTTCTCGGTGGCAGCCTGGAGTATAGATTTGTGTCTGGTTGATGGCAATAGGCTCGCCCTTATTACATGGGACTTAAAAACATAATTGGCGAAAAGTTTTTAACAAAAAAAAAAATGTGGGTGCACTATATGTACACCTCTGCCTAACCCTTCGGAGAATACAGGAGTGATTATGTTATGTTATTTTAATAATACGTAAATAAGTATTCATATATTTTCATACTATGGTTGGTCACTGCTGGTTGTTAAAACGATTTTAAACTTAATTAATTACCAATTGGTTTGAGGATGTTTTTCTTGACCAATGTCAGTGATCTTCAAGATACCATTTAGAAGTACCTATGTATACAAACAATCTCATTAGTACTTACCCAGATTTGATCTCACAACCTCGTACATGTACATTACGACATTTTAATAAAATAAATACAATTGTTTGGGATTTTTAAAACATTGCAAGTTTGAAATCCCCTTGTATTTTGTACCTACGCAAACTTCACTTAAGAATTTTATAAGTTGCGCAGTAGTAGTAATGAATCTTGTTTACATGCAAACCCGTAGTTCACACGTCTAGACGAAATTGAAATTTACATTCATAAACTTCGCTAGTTTACAACTTAGCCCACTTAACGTGATGTATTCTTAACTTTTGGAAGACTTTCAATTAAGTTATGGTAAAACAGCGATATTATTTTTACCTTTAAAAAAAGAGGTGGTTTTGCGGGTAATCTCTTAACTTGCTGATGGGGTTGCCGCGATACTGCAGTGCATCAGGAATGTTTGCGGAGGTCAAAGTCGATTGCTTTAGGGCTATAGTGCGCAAGAGAGTGGCTTCCCTGATGCATAATGTGCGTGGCAGCCCCAGCAGCCTTCTGAACACCATAATAGACAGCGTGGAGTGTCCTATAGTGCGGCACTGGAATAAGGTACACAGCTCAGGGTGTGTCCTTTTTAATGTAAGGTAGTTATAAGTTGTTAACATAGTTTTAAGTCGTACTAACAATTTTATATGGAATTTTGTTCTGAAATAAATGAAATAATAATAATAATAATAATTAACTGTGCCACAGTTATGTATGTAATAGACGTAAACACACAATTAAAATGTAGTACAGGCTCAGGCACACAATACTCAATAAGTAAAAAAAAGTTAAAGAAATTCAAAATAATTACGTCTCTTTATAACAACAACTGTACCTGAGGCTGTGAGGTCTCTCTATCTCTGACCTCACTCCTGTGGCATACCACTGCTGCGCACAGAACTCCACAGATCCTGCGAACGTACTCAGACCGAAATCAGTTACGGCGGCTAATCTCAACGGAGACTAGCCAAGTAGGCAGTAGATTAGTAGATTAGTATATAAGTAATTGTAGTGCATTAGTGAGTGCGTAAACATAGGTGTAATCTCTTTTCCTTTACTTTCATAATCCGATAATAAAGCAATCAGCCACGTTCGAGGAGAAGATCAGGCGCAGAACCAACAACTTTACGTGGTTTCCGAGGCACGGGGGTGTCATATCCCTGCTAAACTCTACTGCTACTGATAAATTTGTAATGGAAATACCCAATAACAAAAGTAACATTGGGTTTTTCCATGACTCAAACTCAAACCCAGGATCAGCGGTCTCAGAGATCAAGAGACAGACGAGGCAGTTCAGACATTTAGAAGTCACAGAACAAATATTTTACTCCTAAAGAGTTCCAAAAAGTAACAAAAATACTTAATGCATTCAGACATTTCTCTTTCCAATTTGAAAATACATCACAGAAAGTCACGAAACGGAAGTTAAAGAACTTTAGAGTACCGTAGTACCTAAATCAAAATTACGAAGTTCCAATGAGCGGTCTCTAACGACGAAGAAGATGGCCGAATTCTTTAATTATTTAGCTCTAATCGCTGCCAACGATGTCCTTTGACGTCGCTTGCTTTAATTTAGGATTCCACCCCCAAATTAAAAATATAATGAGACTGAACTGAGCCGGTGTTAATTGGAAACCGATCTCAGAGGGTGGTATAGACAGGCTGTTGTTTTGGTGTAGGCACAGATAGAGGATAAATGTCGATGTTAAAAACTTCTATCTAACTTTCTGTCATCCGTAATTTCCGTACCATAAGAATGTAATTTGTGTACAAAATGAAAAACCTAAGAAATTAATTAAATCGAGAGCTGTGTATTATGTTCAGTAAAATAATTCGCACAAAATCGACGTTTTACGTCAAAGCAGGCCAATTTAAATTAACAAGAAAGTGGAAGATACAACCTCTTGTTCCAACCCTCTTGTTTTACAAAGATTATACACATTCGTAGCGAAAGGTATTTTTTTCAACCCATTGACATATTTGCGCGTTGACGCGAAACACGCTGTAAGTAATCGTGCTCATTTGTCAGCGGGAGCACAGCGCTGCAGCGGCTGGATTATCGTCATTCTCATCTTATCTTTTTTTCTTAAAAAGTTTGGACGAGTTAAGGGGATTAAGTTGATGCGATACGCAAATATTTTTAGTTGAAGTTGACAATTCATTAATTTAAAAAAAAATACGTTGTGTCTAAGTATTTATTTGAAAAAAATACGCTGTACCAAAGAATAAGTTTTTTTTTACTAAGATAACTAAACTGTTCTGAAGTAGGTATGCACAGTTACTTTTCAAGTAACCAACTTAAAGAAACTTCTACTACCGTAATGTTTCTAGGTTTTCCTAAGTAAATTCGTAATTAAAAACAAACATTTGATAGTTATTAAAAGAAAAAAAAAAGCTTACAAAATGTAACTTGATTCTAGATTTAAAAAAATAACTGAATTGGAATAGGTATCTTATAAAAACCGCATGCAATCATAAATATAGGTATCGATACTACCCACATATCAAATTTATCAGCATGACGTAATGAAACCACACATTCATATTCATGGCCTCGGTCACAGTGACAGTCGACCAGCAAATAAAAACAAATAAAAAACCGTAATAGAATCAGAGAACAAAATCCATCAGGGTGACACGCGTGACGTAGATACATGCCGCCTCTTTATACAGCGTGTTTACGTTACGACGTCACCGATTTATCTTACTAATAATATGTAAGTTAGTATTGAAGATATAATGACTTGTGTAGCGAGATAAAATTGTTGTTGTCTTTTGAAACTAGAATAAACCATGTAAAAGGACCATATTTTATGGAAGTCTTGAGTAAACTTTCGTTAAAACAGTTGAGAAAAGTAAGGCCATTTAAATAAAAAAAAATGGAAAATTTTCTGTTCGATTATTGAAAATTAACGCGGTATTTTTAGTTTACATTTGCTGTGATTAAAGTGTTTTTGTTTTAGCTGTTATATGAATACCTTTATGTATAAAACACCTTTAGCATCATTACATTTTAAAACAAGCCAGTTGACGTGAAAAATAAATAATTTACAACTAAAACACCAGCCTGTATACAATGTCTCCGGGCACTGCAATATTTTGCCCACCTTTGGGGTCTCCACATTATGCATAACTGATAAGGCCCGATTTTGTATGCATGCGATCCTTAGCCTCAACGGTGCGTGGGTATAATGACGTCCAACCCGTGGGAATACTGAACAACACAGTTTTTAGCTTATTATTGTATATTATATGGTTGATGTGTGACATGCTTACAGAATTACGAGGCGACTGCTACATAATACTTGACGACCTATGTGGCGCAGCGGGCGTAGGTCCGCCTGCGACGCAGGAGGTTGCGGGTTCGATTCCCGCCTTGGGACAAATGTTTGTACGATCTACAAATATTTGTTCCGGGTGTTCTGGGTATTTGCTATGTATAATAAAAATATCTATGTATGTAATGTATTGTATTAAGTATATCAGTCATCTAGTACCCATAACACAAGCTCTGCTTAGCTTGGGGCTAGATGATGCTGTGTGGATTGTCCAGCATTATTTATTTATTTATAACATCGCCAGAAACATATGAAGCCAGTCCATTTTGCAGTAGTCTTAATCTAAAGTAATATGTTTTGTTTGTAATGGATAAACTCAAAAAGTACTAATTAAACTTAAAAAAAAATCTTCACCTATGGAAAGCTACATTATCAGTTGGTAAAAAAAGTTATATTTTATTTTCAGAACTGCGCTTTCAAGTGGGTGGATGGGATGTTACATTTCGAAGGGAATGTACGAAATCCACTCGGATGAAGTCGCGGACGAAGTTCTAGGAGCAGATATGAGAGGATAGCACAAAGATTACCGATATGAGCAATCACTGGCATTGGAACCATAAAGTCATATTATATTATTGTAAAAATATTTTTACACAATAATATTTTTGAGGTATATTTTTTTAGATTGTATGAGACTTGTAAAATAGGTCTTGTACAGGAAAAAATCGAAATTGAAATTTTTCCAATATATGTCGTTGAAGAGAATTCAAGACCAGAGGCGTCGGAGTTTTTTTTGAAAACAGCTAAATATGCTCAGAGGGTGAAGGGTTATCCTGATAGAATAGTTTTAGACACCAACGTCCGCCAAACAAAAACTATGAATAAATCCTGCTGCTAAAAGATTCCGTGAATAACAAATACTCGTACACGTCTCACAAATATAATTCAAGCAAAAAACAAGAGACGTGGCCACCCACGCCAATCACGAAACGAGTTACCCTCCGGATATTCAATTCCTGGACATGTCCAAACTGGAGCGAAACAAATATTTATCAAAACCTGTAAGGAATACATAAAATGACATAAAACATGTCCGGCCGGACGGACAAACAGCACAGTGATGGATTATTGCCAGTGACCGCCTCTATTTCCTATTGGAATAAGGAATTACCATATGCGCCCGGACACACCGCCGGATGCGGCAAGTTAGTGTGGAGATGGCTTTTTTTTTTAATTGGTCCTATTAGGCGAGTGTCTTTTTCAATGTATTTTGATAACCTTTTGGGAAGGTAAGATAAGTGTTATTCTGCGTTATGTTTTTGGGAACAACGCAAATGTTTTTATTAGAATGTGTAACTATATTGTTCGTCTCATTGGATGGTATTGTGTCGTCAAGTGAGTTAAGCTTTATTTGCACTTAATCAGATTGTGGGCTCTAGTTGTGGTGGAAATTAAATAACATGGTGTGTATTTATAAAGAAACTGTTAAAAATAGCAATGAATATCAGTGAACTCGAACAACTAGCAGGAGGATTCTAATATTAATAGTTCAAAATTATAAAAAAAAACAGCTTTTTAAAAATTCTCCGTCAAAAAGCGCATTCCACTCCACCCTGCCATTCGTCCAGGCATCGGGGTCGGCGTCACTCCGGCGACCGGAGACCCTTCAAAAAGTTTGATAATAACACCAGCAACGCCAGTAATGTGACAGCCGATACGTCGCCAAGCCGCTGCTGTTTAAATTTCGAACCTCCATTGTCCGGCAGATGGCAATTTGTTTTCGTCGGGAAATATTGCTTCGTATGGACAAGCCTTTTCTGCAGTGGAGAGTAAGGATGCAATGGCGCTACTAGTGGTACACTGATCAACGGTGATTTAAAATAATATCTTAGTCTGTATCGTATAATACTGAAGCTTGTCAACATGTTTGATAACAACAGACTATTCTGGGAGCCAAAACAAAATTGCCTTACAATGACTAAACATACCTATTTAAAAATCGGCTTGAAATTCGCTATGACCTTTTATGTACTTTGATTTTGATAAAAACCTTTCTAAGCACATCTGTTAGTGCCTAGTGATCAAGTTTTTAAGAGCAGCTTGTCATTTAAATTTAACGAAAAGTGAGTCTTTAGAAAATATCGTGCCCCCATTGAAGATCTTGATCTACGTCAACAGATCTCAACTATCCACGAAAATGATAAATGAATCCATACCCACACAACACTCAAAGTGAAACCACCAAAAAAATACAGCAAATGAAGGAATGACAAAGCGCCTATGGCTCAGTGATGATAAATGATAGATTCATGAGGTGCCGTGCGGGATCACATGTGTCGTTTGCGGACTAATGTTGTGGAAGTCCCTCGTGATGGCAAGTTATGGTGCTGAGGTGGTGGGTATTAAGATACGGAATAATAAAGAAGAATAAGGACTTTAGAGTTGCGGTTGTAAATTGGCGGAGATATATATATTTTTTTTTAATTTATGGTTGCAAGCTATGTAATTGTACTCAACTTATTATTCTTTTAAAAAAAAACAGTCTTGTTTAGTGAAAAAAAAACGGACAGACAGCAAGTTGTACTCGCTTACCGGTAGGAAAATATGTCTTTTTTTTCGCAATGCTACGTTTGTTTCTAAAGAGTTTTTTTTTCAGATTATTCAAAAACTGTGCTAATTAGAGACATCATTACATTTTTCCTGTAATATTTTCATAAACTTTTGTCAACCAGATTTACTTCTGGTTTTTCGCTTTACGAACCGTGGAGACATATTAAAATAAAGCTGTGTTTTGTAATTTGCAAATTCAGCTCTTTCATACCAAACCTCACTTGACCCAGTTACTTCGGTTCCTATTGTAATAAATATTGCTGTATGTATGATGATTTTCTCATCACATTTTATTGTTACAAGTAAAAACAACATAAAAAAAACATAAAAGATATAAAACCCGAAGAAAACTGTCAACTTTGAGGGGTCCAGAATCATTTACTCAACACATGGTATAAGTTTGTGAGTCGATATCCCTTCCACCATGTATTTATATATACACACATATATATACATTTATATATATATCACATTCACATTAAAAAAAAAACCTGGCACACATACCGAACGTCGCAAAATAAAAATGTCTAGACTAACAAGCACATATCTCCGAAAAGCAAGTTTAATATATTGAAATATTCAATTGCCTGTCCCGCTATCAGACGGCTAATAACTTTGCAAGTTGTACGTGTGCCGCCAAAGGAAAATACCTGGGAAATAGCTTTGTTTTCAACTACATGCACTGCATATGCCCGAGGAGCTTGTAGACCGTGATGTAGGTACATAATCTATAAATTTATACGTTAGATATTCTGCCAAATGCGTGCTATAGATTATGCGTGCATCCTACTTTAATGTTATAAATGTGAATGTAAGTTTGTTTGTTACGCTTTCACGCGAAATTGACTTAACCGATCATCATAAGACTTTGTACCCATATTCTAGGAGGTATTAGAAGTAATATAGGACAATTTTATTTAAAAAAAAACTTGGCAAAACAACGGTCATCTAGTAATTTATATTGGAAGGTTGGTAGAACGTTCCGTTGGTAGAAAGTTAGAAAGAAATTAAATAATCCGCTATGTATGACTTCACACCTATTTTTTTCTATCTCGTCCGCTGTTCTTTTCTGATTTATTTCGTTGCGGGATCCAAGACAGTTGAATTGTTTCTCCACCACTGTTGAGTCCGGTTTTCAGGAGTTGCAGTGGTTTGGGAATAGAGTGGCGGGCTTGTACCAAAAAAAAAACTTTATTGAAAAAAAAAAAATCGCCCAAGCCCGTGTTGGACCACGCACAGTAAATGGTTCTGTTTTCGGGATGATCATTTATGCATGCACATTATTATTATTTTATCGGCAGCAAAAATAAGTTTGTAGTTCATAGTTTTTCGCAAAGATATGTAGGTACCGAAAAACAAGTTTAGTTGAGTTTTAGTTCGCTATCACAAATATGCCCTATTAGTCCAGTCAACTAACTAATTGTTCCTCCTCTTTATATTATATACGATATTTTTTTGTTATTTTACGACATATTTATTTAGCGATATATAAAACACACCGTTATTCCAAATTTCATAGACATAGTGCTAAAAGTCTGCGAGTAAAATGACTATGTCACATCCAAACAGACGCGCCAAAATTGTAATATTTTTTCCATTTGATTTTGTCATGCATATTTTCAGGTGACGTTTTCGATTGCGTTATACAATGTTGTAAAGCAAAGAGTCCTTTACACATTATATCGCAATCATCAAAGTTTTAAAACGTTCAAAAACTTTCATATCACCCTAAATTAGAAAGCAAAATAATCAGCCCATCACTAATTTCACATCTCAAATACTCCGAATCAACACAACAGAGGAACAGTGATGCGTCCTGACAAGTCAGATGCTAATCAGTCAACCCTTCGGCCGACAAATCGGAAATTAGGGACGCATGAGCGATACAGGGTTAACCCGGACCGACCGGGGTCTTTTTGGCCCCGGAGACCAGCCGTCTTGTTCTTTGAATATTTAACGCGTAACAAATGTCCTTTCACATTCGTGACTACACCTGCGACGGTAACAAAGTGGACAATTTTATTTGGGACTTTATCAGTGCCTCGTTGGTCGATACCTGGATCGGGCAAAGTATTCTTGTCTGGTAGATGGCAATAGGCTTGCCCTCAACTGTTATATTACCTAACATTTAAAGTTAGATTTTTACTTTTATTTTACCAATTTTATTTTCATGTAGGCACCTAAACTGTATTACCTGTATTACCAATATTGTAATGTAATTTATAACATCGCGCCAGTCAAATCAAATCAAATCAAAATTCATTTATTCAAATTAGGCTGAGAATCAGCATTTTTTGAACGTCAAAAACGTTTACATAAGACAGTCCCCCAAAACGCCCACCCTTCACCACTTCCTAGTGTTTTTGCTGGGAAGAAGAAGTGGAGGAACAAACTCCCCAGTAACACGTCTGTCTGATAGGTTTGAAGAACTTGAAGCTATAAGCAGGTTACCGAAATAAGTCAAATTTGCAACAAACGTGAGATAACTGTAAGATCCGAGGAACGAGAAGTAATATACGGAGTACCGCAAGGCAGTGTGGTGGGCCCTCCGATGTTCACTTTATATATAAATGACTTGCCTAAAGCTGTTGACCACCCAATGACACTTTTTGCTGACGATTGCACTGTGACTATAGCTTGTAATGACAAAAGTACGTATGAACATGACATTAATAACTCGCTTATATCTATCATAAATTGGCTTAATAATAATAATTTAATCATTAATTTAAAAAAGACGAATGTAATTCATTTCGGACAACGTACACATACAGCTAACAATAATAATGTCCAGTATAATAATATTAATATAAATGCAACTGACACAACAAAATTTCTGGGACTTATAATTGATGATAAGTTGTGTTGGAAGCCCCAAATAGAAGCTCTGAGTAAGAAAATAAGTAGTGCAGCCTACGCTTTGAAACAACTAGCAGCGGTTCTCAATAAAGATGCATTAATTACTGCGTACTATGGATTGGCTGAATCCATTCTTAGATACGGAGTTATTTTCTGGGGAAATAGTACGGACAATGAAGTAGCGTTTCGGGCCCAGAAAAGATGCATCAGATCGATGTTTCGACTTCAAACAACAGACAGCTGCAAACCCTATTTTAAAGAGCATAGAATATTGACATTACCCTCATTATACATTTTGGAAACGGTAATGTTCACTGTAAGTCATCCTAACTTATTCCAACGTTTGTCTGATGCTGTGCCAAGGAATAGACGTGACAATACTCTACTCTGTGTTCGCGGCGGTAAAACTGCTCTTTTGCATAAGAGCATTTATTACATGGCTCCGACCATATTTAATAAATTGCCCAAGTCATGGAGATTATTGGATGTATCTGGCCTTAAATTGAAATTGAGAAAATTATTAATAGAGAGATCTTATTATAGTATTTCGGAATTTATGAATGAGGATAATTTTTCTTGATGATTATGTATTTTAATTTATTTTATTGTATAATGTATTGATAATTAAATTGAATTGACATTTAATTGAATTAATAATTAACTTGACATAATTGAATTAATAATTAACTTGACATTGAATTGATAATTGAACTGACATTGAATAGAATTGATAATTGAATTGTATTGATAATGTAGTACGATTGTTATAGTAATTTTATCATTTTGAATTTAATAAGTGTAGTCCCGGTTTAAAACCCAGCAACTGTACGCCACTCAACAATTTGTACGCCACGTCACGCGGCTGAACATGTTTGAACTTTCTTTTCTACTGAAATATCTTGCATGCAATGTATGTATACCATGTTTAAACAAATAAATATACTTACTTACTTACTTACTTATACAACATATTATGTCAAAAAATAATAATTATGTCAATCATCTTTATACATCATTCAATTAAATAATTTGCTACATGAATAATTTGCTACATGTAGTAGTATTCTCTTAAAGTGATATGGATAAAAAAAGGTTTATCTACCTACAACTGGGCACAAATCCAGAGTCCGGGCTGCTACTACTCAGAATTTTCTAATGGTAAAACCCAGGAACACGTTGCCCGGCCCGTGACATGAAAACCTCACGCAAAACACAGGAAAAAATTAAGGAAAACGTTTGCAAACACGTGTAAGACCACGGTAACGGTAGAATTTGTAACTCTTACAATGAATCCATTTTTGAACTCTGATTAATGTATTGAAGCCTATCTAAGAGGAAAGTACCTCATCCATTTAGTGTAGCGTACCAGTGCCTATTTGTATATATACTATTGTATTCTATTACAGTACCTATAGCAATTTATTTAATTCAGACTCTTTTGTAATAATATAAAGCATTAAAATAACAATAAATTAAAAATATGACAATTATCCAGAAATAATAATACAATTGTGGAAACACTGGATCAGTCAGCGTCAATTGACCCCGCAATAAGTTTTTTGTTTTAATTTTGGGACAAGACACTGCAACTCCTGAAAACCAGAATCAACAGTGGCGACTACCAGAAAAGCGTCGAGACAATAAAGCCCGACGAGTCCCGGAGAAGCGATTCAACTGTCTTAGATCCCGCAACGAAATTAATCAGAAAAGAACCACTGAGGAGTTAAAATGAGTTGCAAGAAGATATTATTATTATTTATGCAAATAACAGCAATACACCTCAGACTATTTTAAGAGATCATAACCTTGGTAATCAGTTAATAAGTGCTTTTTAGTTTGTACTACTTCTTGAGTAGTATTTTCGTTACTTTTAGTAGTCTTTATATTGTGTGCCCACTATGTAGTATACTACTGTTTGTTATTCCTATAAAATAAAATACAACTGTCAAAGCTCAAACATGTCCGCCTCTGTACTAAAAACCCATCCGATCCCGCCCGCCTGTCTGAACTACCTTAGGTGACGAGTTCGTTGTCGATTACAGGCGCAAAGTACGAAACACTTTGATCACGTTACCGACCGGTACACCTAACTATCTATCTCCCTACCACCACTTTGAGAGGCATCGACTTGACTCGCTGAAGGCGTTATCGAATACCGTTTGATAATTTGAGCTCCGTTCTGTTGGTAATTGACCGTTTAAATAAAGATGCTGGTGTTTACCTTAGATTTTGATTATGGTTAAGCGTGTTGTTCAATTTGTGATTTCTTTTGTTTTTGGTGTGGGTGTGTGTGTGTGTTTGTGTGTTGGTGTAACTGCTTCGTTAGTTGAGTGGTTGTAAGCGCTTATACTGATCATCATGGTTCAATTCCTGGTTCGGACATAGTGTTATTGGGTTTTTCATTTGATTTTTTCTATGTAAAAGCCCGGTGTCTGGGTATGTGCCCGGTTGATGGCAATAGGCTAGCCCCTTATAACGTGCGACTTAAACATAGCTGATGAAGTTCAGGTGTAAAGGTACGGTACCTACATCACACAATATAATACTTAATTTTGTTTAAGTGGTGTGGTGTTTAGGGTTGTAGCGACATCTATCTCGCCACATACGAACTAAAATCTGACGTCTCCTACATCGCGATATTAAAGTTATCCACGCGCCTGAGTATATATAAGAGCCCGACTATAACCGTCGGCCCACTAGACACAACACTCGTCTGGTCGGAGGATCTTCCCTTTTCTATGGTGGATGAGGAACTTTACATCCTGTTCCTCATACCCCTAAAGAGTCAATGTCGGCTTCCAGCTAACCGGTTGCAGTTGAGTACCAGTATTTTAAATAATGCGACTACCTATCTAATCTCCACAACCCTCTTAATGGGCAACAAGACACCTGGGCCACGGATTTGTAATCAACGGCCATCCACAGACTGACCTGAGCAAGCTTAGATTAACCTTCGAAGCTCTTCCAACTATTGTACTTTTACGTGATGTCAAACTATTTAACACCTATACACCTACCTAAACATTAAAAACGCACAACCCCATGCGTAAAAGCAGGTACCCTCATAGCCGTCAGCCTATAATTCTTCATTAGCACACATTAGATTCTATTCCACCAATCCCTAAGACACAGCGCACATTTGCGGACAAGATAATTGCGACACACGCATTTAAATACAGTCATAAATATCCCGCTTCCATTTCTACACACAATGTGCATACCTCGGCCAGATGACGGCGACGTCTTAAAATTTAGGGACCCTTTCTTAACCCCTAACCCCGAGGTACACTGTAATTAATAAATGACCCACACGGTCCTTGGGACTGCTGGGAAACAGATTAATATGAAATTAGTACCTAAGCAAACGACTAGTGTAACAGCTGGGGGCTGTTTTAGAAAATTAATGAAAAAACTAGTTTTGCAAGTTGGCAAACTGGGCAACACGGTACCCTTTGGTGATACTGGTTTGGAGACTTTTGGGCCTCTGACTACGCGTAACGGCTGTCAAAGGTCTACAAATGACAGGCGGGATCAATGGCTTAAAGTGCTAAAAAAGAAGCTTTTATAATTTAGGGATGTAAACACATGTTTGCCAAAGTAACTTCAATATTACTTAGTAATTGGATGAATTGGTTCGTCACTTGTCTCCACTTTCATTTGAACCAGCAATTACCAAATCTTTATTTTTATCTGTTTATCAACGTTACGAACGCCGCCACAAACAAAACACGGAACATTATCTAAATGGTACATTGCCGGCCTTTCAGACCGCGCAGCACCCATTAATTACTTAAATTTAATTCATACGAGACCCTACACCACTATTTACATTCAAAAACGTACCCTTACACCCTTGCCCGCATCGTAACCCTTGCTAACAAAGTTGGAGACCCCAAGACGCTAACTCCTAAGAAGACTTTCTTTGATAGCGCGCTCTACTGATTTTGAATAAAGACCATGTCTCGATAGAGTTCTGATCTGTAATTTTATAGCTTTGAGCCGCCCCTAGCTTACGCTCTGAGGATTGTGGCCTATTGATCTGTTCTTGTCTTGTGTTTTTGTTCGGTAAGTACCGCGGAACTAAGGACAAAGCGGTTTGAGACGTGAATTAGGAACTACTGCACTATTGTGGGGGTTAAGTGGAGGAGATAGCATCAGCGGTTTTCTTGGTGGAATTAATTTAAATTAATCGTTTTAGTGACTCCCATAATAATAATGAGTACGTATGAGATTAATTTTGGTAAGAAAAGTAATTAATTACCAAACATATCTATTCTTTTGTTTCACAAAATGTTAAAAAGAACTATATTAACAATTATTCATTAAAACACCAAAGCGTGTCTTATCTTCTATTTTAACCTTGCATTGTTCCCAAGTACTCTATGATAATCTAATAAATAAGGATCAGTGCATAGCCGGCGGCGGATTAGCCTTCACCGCGATACTTATATGAGTGCCCCTTTCATTGCATTATAATGCGGGGAAGGGTTGGCTCACCGTCTCGAGAGTACGAAGAATTTATAAATAAGTTAAGTAAGAACCCGGCTCATTCTTCCTCGCCATCTTACTTTGTTTTATCATATTTAAATTATTAGAGTCAGATGTAGAACGTGTACCTAATTGCTGTACTTTGTTAAGATAATGTACCTTTGGCGCGACTCCACTTTTGTTTTCTTGTTGGCGAACGATATAAATTCACGGCAGGACGCGGAGGAACGCCCAAGTTTAGCGTTCTGTTTTTGTTCGGACGTCCATTTCTTAAGGAAATAAAATTTGTTATGCAGCCGTTTGGAGGCCGTAGGTGCTTTATAATACCCAAGATTACGCTTAAGTTAAAAGCGGAGGGAAATTGTAAATTTTGTGAAGAGTTAACTGTTGCTGTTGGTGTAGGTAGGCACTGTGTGATGATGAGTTATTTGTCGGTGACTAGGAGTGTTTTATTTTCATTAGAGATTTGAGTTCTTTTAAAATGATTAATGATAAGCTTTGACTTCAAAATGAAAGCATAATAACACGTTAGAATTTGCATAAAAACTTGACAAAAGAAAGTGAAACAAAAAAGAGTTATTATTTTAAAGTAGTATTATTTCATTGAATCTTTACCTGTATTTATGTATATACCCATATTTAAACATTTTGCGCATATGAAGGAGTGTGAGGTATGAAATAGTTACAATTTTTTTTTTTTTTTAGAAACGTTTCCCCACACTAGGACTTTCTCCTGTGTCGTGGGTGCGTTTACAAACATTTAAACTCACATACACAAACAGCCAGACCCGGAACAACTACCTGTAGGCCACACAAATACTTGTTCCGTCTGGGAATCGAACCCACGACAAGCGGCGCAGCTGTCGATCGCTCAGCCACTGCGCCAACCGTACCGTCGCACGGCACAAATGACGAAAAAGTGGTGGGATGTTGAGAGTGCGTGAGTGAGTGGCGAGTGAGATTTTATAGTTTTTAGGGTGCCCTACAGGGTCCGTCATTGTAAATTAGCTTTAAGCCTATTATAAGTTCCTTACACATTATGGAATGCAAATAAAGATATGAATATGAATATAAATATGAAAGCCAAAACGATTTAATTTCGACCACCGCTCGACCACTAGTAGAGAACACAAGCTCTGCTTAGCTTGGGGCTAGATGATGCTGTGTGGATTGTCCAGCAATATTTACTAGTGACGGGAAAAAAATCTCTAAACTTTTCCAGTTGCGATTTTGTAATAATTCTAATATAAGCCAACAAAATTCAAATATCGTAATGCAATAAATCATAGAAAATAAATAATTATTTTACGTTTCCTCAAGAAAGATTTATTTCGACAACCGTACAGAATTAACCTTTAAGATCATCCCTAGTTCCACATTGGAATCCAAACACGTGCATACAAAACGCCTTAATTTACCAAGAAAACAATATATCTCATACATATTAGAATATTTTCTATCGTAAATCATGTTTAAGTGTTATTTCATTTCCTTTCTACGCAGCACACGCGTACTCAGAATAAGTAATTGAAATTTTGAAACGAACTTTTGATTTTACGAAATTCACCCTATACCTTGTGAAATTATTATGAATTTCCTTTATAAGGGAAGGCCCGTCTTGAAACGGTTCTTTTCATACAAGGGCAAGGAAATGTTTACATTTTCTTTGGAAGTAATATATGTGGGTTTTGGGTTTTAATGTCTTAGGTAAAGGAGTAACTGGGTTGAATAGGAAATGGTTTGATTTTGTATCTGTATGGGATGATGTCGGCAGAAATATTTTCAAAGGCTGCTGTGCCAATTTCCCAGAATCGAGAAGGCTCCAAATTTCAAGGGGAGATTAGAAAATGCCTCTGTGTGGTAAGTTAATGAAACGTTGACAACACAATTTAGAACCTTAAGGTACCATTAGGTTTGCAAATCAGTTTTAATATAGGTACACACTATAGTAAATTATTTGTATTTAGTACTGGCTGTGTCCTAAGCAGGGGAACTCGTGGTTAAATAAAAACATCCGCACGGGTTGATTTTAAGCTACGCTTGCCGAGGTCAGTCTGTGGATGGGTGACCGTTCGTAACATATCAAGACTCCTCCGTGCCTCAGAAAGCACGCTAAGCCGTTGGTCCCGGTTATCATTTGTAGATCTTTGACAGTCGTTACGGGTTGTCAGAAAACCGAAAGTCTGACAACCTGTCTTACTAAGGGGTATCGTGTTGCCCAGTAACTGGGTTGTGGAGGACAGATAGGCAGTCGCTCCATGTAAATCACTGGTATTCAGCTGCATCCGGATAGACTTGGAGCCAACCTCAACATAGTTGGGAAAAGGCTAGGCAGATGATGACTAGCTGTGACCCAAGGGTCAAAGCTCTTAAAACTTTAATCTTCCTCAAGAAAAATCCCTGTGATAGTTCAAGAATTTATCACGAACGAACAAAAGAACTAACAAACAATACAGCTTTATTTTACTATAGTATCAATTTATAATAAGAGCTTCTAGGAAGCGTTTAAACCTGAAGGCCCTGAAGCCTGTAAATCTATTAAATAGTGTTCAGTTCTCAAAGACGAGAACTTTCCTATGAACGTATCAATAGCTTGTCTTTCCGGGAAATGCCAGTCAATGGAAAAGTTTGCGTGGCCTCGCTTCTCGGTAATAATCTAGCTAGAAACTACAGGGAATCAATAATATTATGTACTAGATGTGGTTTTGTAGCTGTATTAACAAAACGTGGATTTTCATGTTCTGTGAGGAACCCTAATTCTTTGTCTAAAATAAAAGTAGCCTAAGTTACTTTTTATCCAATCAGCTATCCAGTGCAAGTCACGTCAAGATCGGTGAAGCTGTTTCTGAAATTACCTCAAACAAACAGATAAACAGATAGACAGACTGACAAATAGACAGACGGACTGACATACAGCCAGACAAAAACACATGTAGCTGTATTAACAAAACATAGGTTTTCATGTTCTGTGCGGAACCCTAATTCTTTTTTCTAAAATAAAAGTAGCCATTTCTAGATCTCTAACAGTCGTTACGGGTCACGGCAGTCCGAAAGTCTGACAACCAGTCTTCCGCCAAGTGGTATCGTTTTACCCAGTAACTGGATTATGGAGGTCAGATAGGCAATTGCTCTATGTAAAATACTGGAATTTGGCAGCATCTGGGTTAACTGCAACCACCTCTAACATATTTAGGAATCAGCTAGGCAGATGATAATAATGACTATTAACTTGGAATATTAATAAGTATTTATTTTACATTATTTTTGTAATTCCGTTAAGATCTGTGCACGATTTATCTGTATACTGTGGGATGACATTATGCCACAGCAATATTAGCTACTTAAGATTTAAAGGTTTTTTTTTCATAATTATAATACTAATAATTATTTTGCTTGAGACTTCGTCCGTCAAATGTCGAAATTGTAATTGTATGAACAACCAATAAGCTTTTCGTCAAAATTGAATGTGTCGTTCATTCCAAATGAAGACTAGACATATATTTCCGCATAATTGTAACACGTGCTAGATAGCTGTGTGGGCACTTTCACTTGTTTTTTCTATTTCGTGGTTAATACGGATGCAAACAAAGCCGTGGATTAGGAAGGAGCCATGGTTCAAGCTTAGTCTATACCAAATTTGATCAATATCGGTTCAGAAGTAGACAGACAGACAGACACTTAATTTTCACATTTAGAATTGGTATGGATGAACATCAGCTGCATCCAGTTAGACTGTAAGTCGACCCCAAGACAGTTTGAAAAAGGCTAGGCAGATGATTAATGTAAAAGGTGTCTCAGTGTGAGTGCACTTTTTCATTTTAAAATAAAAACAAGTATTTTATGACAAAGTGTGATATTTTTATTGTATTTTAAAGAAGACATGTTCCAATTAAGTATGGAATAAAATATCCAGCAATTGACCCCCACGGCTCCGATGACAGGCCATTACTCTTTTCATGAAATTACACCATTTATATTTTTTGTACTTACCTCCACGTATAATTTTAACATGATTATGTTATTTGTTGGTACTACGATTTTATATCCTACTTATACTTATCTACTTTTCTTTACTTATCTACTTTAAAGTTTTGAGTATGAGTGTGCACGGTTACATGAGTAGAGGAAGACCAAAGAAAAGATGGATGGATTGTGTGAAAGAAGATATGGCAAGAAAAGAGGTGACCCATGAGATGACGGCAAATAGAGATGTATGGAAGAAGAAAACATGCTGCGCCGACCCCAAATAAATTGGGATAAGGGCAGGAGGATGATGATGACTTATCTACTTTTCTTATTACTACCTGACAACTGTTGCATTAGTATAACTAACCTCTTGAGTCTCTAAAGTCAACAATTTCATACTAGCAACATTTTAACACTTAATAGTTCATAACCCCATGATTTCCATTTACAAGTATTATCTATGATTGTCAATGTTACAACCATTGTACCCAAACTATGATACCCCGAGGCCCGAAGTGACAAGACACTGTCATCTAAACCCTTGCTCAAAATGTCCTACAATGTACTACGTTGTCACAGACTCGCTAACAATGTCAGACAACCGATATATTTGTACCAAAGCTTTTTACTAAATAACATCGCTCGAAGCCTGATATGTTTCCGTCAAGCTGTGTTTGTCAAACTTTCTTTGAACTAAAAAGAAAGTAATGTGAAAAGTTTCTCGATTCTTCCGAAAACATGTAGGTTATGTTTGTAATACATCCATAATGTTAAGTAACTGTTTTCCAAGTTGTTCAATCAGTATTTACTTACTGAATGAAAGCTTAATAATATTATTCTCAGACAAGGATACTTAGGGGGATATTAGATAAAAAGAAAATCCAGTCCTGCAGTACTATTCTGTATAAATTGCCCCGTGGAAATGAAGGCGGTGCAAGCTGTCTTCCCATACTAATACCAGTTATTGACAGTTCTCTCCACCATCACTTAACCAAACCTTTCGCGGGGATATTAGTGCAGAAAAGAGCGCCTGTCCTACATTAAAATAAACAAATGACGAAGTAAAACAAATCACCTGAACAAACCAACGCTCATCACGAACTCTTATAACATTCTTAATTCGACTATTAAAACCCGTTACAAGCGGCAAGATGTTGGCAACATCAATAAACAAGGAGCGAACGCGAGCGCGAACGTTCAAAGTTTGGTGCGCGCGGTGAGTGCAGAGGGCCCTTAATGAGGGTTAGAAATTTCGGCACATTGTGGCCCAAACCGCACCCGGTTTCTTAGCTTATTATTAATTCTGTAAGACGTGTCCCCGATGTCCAAGACGTGCGCCGAGATTCGAGACAAAAGTCACAGGGCGGAAGGGACGGACCCCCCTACCCCCTCGTACGTGTGCCGCGTCGGCAAGTCGCAGGAGTATGGGATTTACAGGTGGTTTTAATAACGGCAGCCACTAATGTCGCGAGATGAATACTTAATGGACGGATCAGTCGAGGATTGAGATGGATTGGGAAAGGGCAGCCTCTGTAATAATAGATGCGGCCGCTGCATTAGGCTGTCACGTTGATAAGCTGGAAGAATTAATGTTACCTCCATCAGAACTACTGTTCCGTACAGACCTTTAACTGTTACCCTGTTCCAGTATTGATAACAGTTACAACAACTAATTCTTCAGAAAATCATCGACACTCTTGAGCTCGGCTATCCTGGTCATATCCGTTTCTCCAAGACAATTTAGTTACAAAGTGCAAATCCCTTTAAGATGGCGTTCCCTGACAGGGGGTGCTTTCAAAAACTCGTTAGGAGGTTCGCATTCTGCGGTGGTGGGTCACGTTGCGATGCGCGGCGGCTGCTTCAAGACAAAATGTTACATAGAAACTTTGTAGTCACTGTCGTGTGCCATGTTTAAGTAAATTTATTGCTGTGCTGTGTTCTAGTTATTATGGAGGCTTTATTTTGTATGTTTCTTAGTTTACTTCTTGTAAGATATTTTCTTACAAGAAGTAAACAAAGACGCTTGAAGTCTGAAGGCTTGCTTCCGTATTTAGTCCTATCTATGTACACACTCGTGTAATCTAAAATTGAAGTGTCTGTTTGTAATGTCAAAATTACAGTTTTTTACAACATATTTATGAAGGTTATTTATACCAAAAAAACTTTTTAGGGACACAAAAAAATAAAACCCATGATTTTTTGTTAAATTGACACTACTAGTCAACTAGATGCAGTAATCTCGAAATATTTTCTATGATTATTTTTAAAGAGATTTATTCTGAAAGTAAGTTGGAATCCATAATTGACAGACTCCCTAGATAATTTGGGTAAATGATTTAATCTTTAATCAAATTCTATAGTTTTTATTCATTTCTTTCGAAAACAATTGAGCAACCACATCTTTCGTGTACAGGCACACCATTCCTTTCTAAACTGCAGGCCAAATTAAATCACCAGCTATAAACAGCAACAAACCTCTAGCGAGTAGAAAAATTGGCAATCTGCGAACGTTACAGTGTCGTGATCGGCAAACGTTAGCAGCGTTTATCGGCAAGTGGCCGCGCGGGAACAATATCGCTCGTTGAATCGCGCGATCCTAATATATTGCAATGTGTGCACTTTATTTGGCCCGATGTGTAATTGATTGTGTTTTGGCGATACCAGAATTTGTTTTTGTACTTTGTAAATGGGTATCCCTACTGCCTCAATGTTTTAGTGGATGGATGTTTGCAATATCAATTTTAAATATTCATCATCTGTCTAGCCTTTTTAAAAGTATGAACAGCTTCCAGTTTAACTGGATGTCGATGAGTATCAGATGATTATTTTACATAAAATGACCGCCTGTTTGACCTCCACATTCCAGTAACGAAGTATCTCTATGCCTTTTGGTTAGACTGGTTGTCTGTCCACCCGTAACAACTGTCAAAGATCTACGAAAGACAGCTGGAACCAACTGATTAACGAATTTTCCGAGACATGGAAGGGTCTCGGTATGTATTGGATAGTCACCCATCCGCAGACAGCCCTTGGTAAGCGTAAATTAAACTTTGATTGACCTGTGTCAATATGGTTATATGTAGCCACAAGTCCCTCCATCGTTCTTTTTTAAATAATCAGTTCTAAATTATATGAGAACTATTATTATTAGTATTTTAAGTTTAACAGTGATTATGAAAGACTTATAAGCATATTATTTACATGAAAGAGATCCTAAGTGATCTAAAACTCAAACAACTTTGGTATAATGCATATTTCTGAATGAAAAAAAAACATAAATTTTATTTAGTTTAAGATTAATTCTACACGAATATACTAATGAAAAGACTCAAATCAACGTTAAAGCAATCTTAAACCTACTCCCTACTTGCCCTTTTGTAATAAATTACAATTAATGTTAAGGTTTCAATCGGCCGGTGCATAGCGGTAGTAAATTATCACGAAGGTGTTACCGGACGAAAGAAATATCGCCGTCAACGCCCGCAGTAATGTTCCGGTCAGTGATGGGGGCTGAGGATATCGATAAAAAGTGAATCGAATGGTTTATGATGGTATAAATTGTGTTTTAGTCAAAACGGTGTCGTTTGCTCACCAAAATGGATATAACCGATTGTTTTCTCGTAGATCGTCTACGCGTGCTACGTTCCGTAGCATGTGTCTACGCGTCGTAGCAACAGCTACGAAAATGTGAATGACACGAGATTTGTCACTGATATTTTAAACTAGCAGCCACCAACGACCTTGCCTGCATATGTGTGTATATTTATAATTTATATATGTTATTCTGAAGTATAGGCTATAATACTGTAAAGTTTCATTTAAAGTCTCTTTAGTAGTTAACAATCGGACAATTAAACAAACTATCTAAACAATCCAACTTTTCCTCTTTATAGTACGAGTATATTAGTTTAGATGAGTATCAAAACTAATATTACAAAGAGGATTGGATTGTTCGTATGTTTAAAAGTTTGTAAGTTTGTGTATGTTTGTTTGTAGAGGACAAACTCAAAAAACTCTTAACCAATTTAAAAAAAATCATTCACCAGTAAAAAGCTTAAGCTAGTAACATAGACTATTTTTTTTTAACTACGCTTTAAAGGTGCAAGGGATGTTACAATCAATTCAAATAGTTTATAATATTCGTAGTATACCTCAAAAACATTTTATATGCTTCCGATCGTGTAATGACCCTGAGTACGTCTCAATCAGCTCCTTTTCATAAAACACACTAGGACAATAATTTGAATTCATCCTGAATTCAAATTATTGTCCATCGCCTCCTATCAACAAAATTTTGTAAGTTTTTTTTTGGTTCAAGAAATCTATCGACACTTCCTGCTTACAACTTGACCGTTACTACATCGCTAAGTGTTTATAACTGTTTGAACAAATCGGTGCGTAAGAGACCGCCCCTGACCGCCCGCCGAGTGCTTAATCACTTAACACTCTCGGATTAACGGGGAATTTATCGACTGAGTACTATGTATACTTATATTGTAGACTTAAGTAAGCAGGCGATCTGCAATGTTGTGGTTCAAAAAATTCTAACTTGTTTTTTTCACTAGTCAAGTGTAGTCTAGTGGTTTTGGTCTCATATAGCAAGTTCCACTGAATAACTGTTGTCTAAGCTTAATGTTGCCTTGAATTTTGTTTTAATTTCTTTTTTTTATTTCAAGATGTGAAGTTCATTTTATAAGTTTGTGGCAACATTATTAGACTTTGGTGCATGCAGTGCTAACCTGATAGATTTTTTATACTAATAATACAATATAATACCAGTCTATTACTGTCTGGGGGGGCCTCTTCTCATACAGAGAAGGCACGAGCATTAATCACCACACTTGCTCAAGACGGGTTGGCAATTTCAGACTTATATTAATTACTCGTCCAGGTTTCCTCACCGATGTCAATTGTGTCCAAGATAAACTTAGAAAGTACATATGAATTGAAAAAGTCACATTGGTGCTTGCCCAGGTTTGAACCCACAACCTTTTTTTTTATACTAACCTAAATTGCATATTATAAACAATTGTTGGTTAGCCATACTGATACTGTTAGCCTGCGTCATCCCACAGCTGGAAAAAGGCCTCTGGTCTTGACATCCAGTTGTTTCGATCCAGGACTAATGTGAGCCACTGTGGTTAGCCATAAATAAAAATAAATTAATTAACAATTGCATATTTTAGTGTAAATGAAATTAATAATGTTTTTTTTTTTTTTTTCTAAACATAGCCACTAGGAATATCTCCTGTGTTGAGGGTGCGTCCTACATACACGAACAGCAAATTTATGTTCAGTTATAAATTTTATACACTTTACAAGTAATACCTTGATTATGCTTAAACTACTGTTATAATGTAGAACTTATTAATATTTTTTTACGGCACGGTTAGCGCAGTGGCTGAGCGACTGGCTGCTCCGCTGGGTATCGCGGGTTGGAGTCCCGCAAGTAAAAAATACATATTTTGTCTGGCCTACAGGTAGTTGTTCCGGGTCTGGTTGTTTGTGTGTCTGAGTTTAAATGCTTCTAAATGTTCCAACGACACAGGAGAAATTCCTAGTGTGGGGAAAATAAAATAAAATATATGTCAGGCACTGCACTCTGATATGCACACTGATAGGCTTATTGCTTTTCCTTTATTTTGCTGAGTACTCTCACAAAAGTGTTATTAAGATTCTGAAGATTATATTTATTATGAGGTACGGAAATCTATTGAAGACTTTTCGTTATTTAATAGTAGGTTAAAGTTGTATTTGGTTAAACAGTACGTATTTGTACTTAATAACGATAAATTGAATGACCTTTGTATAATATTTATTTAAAAATATACTTACAGGCTTGAAGGGACAGAAAGGCAGTAGAAACTAAGAAAAGGTCCAAAATCATGTTCTGAACTGATTATATCAGTTTATACTTCGATGTATTCCATATATTGTATTCCACGCTGTATGTTATGTTTCTCATTTTAACTGATCTTTTTGGGAAATATAAATTCCTTAAACAAAAGCAAATGTGGACTTTAAAAAAAAACGCTCTACTATTGTTCTTGGAGACTGATTGCTTATCTTATAACATAACAAAAAAAAAACAAAATTAAGCCGAAGGGTTGGGCAGAGGTGAACCTACCTATAACAGTACACCCTCATTTCATGAGTTATGCTTTTTAAGTTCCATGTAAAAGGGAGTGAGCCTATTACCATCAACCGAGCACACATCCAGACTCCGGGCTGCTAATGACAAATTCCTAATGAAAAAATCTTGCTGATCGTATGTTGTACTTATTCGCGGATTCTATCTTGAAATTTATTATTCATGGCATATTTCTCTAAATGCAACGAAGACCCCAACAGGTACCCAAGAGAAAGCGGAGAGCCCATCTCACCAACCGTCTAAAATCACATTGCAATATCCAAAGGGTAGTAGACACAAGAGAATTCGACCCCTTTAAAGACATTAATTCTTACAAGAAAGAGAACAAGACAAACGGCCGGTCCGGGCTGGTAGCGGGCCGTGAAAAGAAAACCCTTTTTATGAGACGTTGGGCAACGTATGGACAAGATGGGAAATATGAATATGGACTGGGAATTAGTTTTGTTTTGTACCGATGGCGTTGTTGTCGCAAGATCTTTCTAGAACAAAATCTGTTATCGTTTTTTTCAAATTCAATAAACTAATGTTACAATTAAATTACATTTAATTATCACAACCATGCAATATTCAATATTCTTTCGGTAAGAACTCGAAATGATGTGCTAATATTAAACTTTGGTAGAATAAACTTAGATAGTATAATATATATTATACGAAAAAAAGCCCCTCGATTTGATTCTCAATCGGTCTTGGAACAAACATCAACTCATCAGCCTTTAACAGCCTTACAATTAGTCAAAAGTACCTACTAAACTAAACAGTTAACATTTTTAATTGGCTTTAACTTTTTTTCTTAATTATTATATTTAATCAGCAATGATACGTTTAACTTTGTTGACTCGTGCTCTTTGCTAAAAGAACATTAACAAATCACATACTTCTATTTTTTAAAGGATAAGCCTGCCACACTATTTATAACTACGATAACTTTTGTAAGCCAGTAAGACTTTTTAGTAACCACTAAAAAGTCCCCGAGGCAATAAACCTCAACGAGTCCTTAAGAAACGATTTATTTGTCTTGGATCCCGCAGCGAAATTAATCACAAAAAAACAGCGGAAAAGTAAGAAGAAACATAGTTTCCACTTCCCTCCATATTAAACAAGAGGCTGAGCAACAGAGCTACGCCAATAGGCACAAAAGGACGTTTACGTCAGAGATTAGAAACTCAGTTGCCCACTGCCGATAAAATAATTCCAAATTCACAGAAACCCTATCCACACTAAACTAGCCGAACCCTTTGTAACGACAATCGTGTTTGTACGAGGTCATTCGACGATCAAAGCGATAGCCAATAAATAAATAGTTGATTTGCTTTCACAATAAATACCGAAAGGTCCCGAATAGTTCCGAAGGTATGCGACGGGCGGCGGTAGGGTCAACCTAACTAACGAGAACTAAGTACGTTTGCTTTGGATAGGAATTCTGTTTACCTCGCTCGACTGTTTGATTGATTTATTTGTTTGTTTGGAAAATTATTGGGTGTATTTTCGTAATACCAGTTGAGGATTAGTGAAAATAATGTTCAGAATATAAACTCGTACAGGGTGGAAAAAGGACATCATCGAACAAGCTGAACCCATGAGTTTTGTGCCTACACAAATCTGGACTATCAGCGTTGAAACTTTTCGCCAGCATTTTCTCATTTTCTCGTGGTTTTACTTTTTACTATAAATTGTAAGAAACCTGATGTTCATTTTAAACCTGTTTGATGAAACAAGGTGAACAATTTACCTTTTAATTTAAAAATTCATTCGAGTAGATGGAAACATTTCGAACTTCAGAGAAAAACGTAAAAAATAGGAAACGCTGGGGGCCTCATGTACATACTGAACTCATTGCATGAGGTTGTCCATCGATGTACGTTCCTGTCTGTACGAGTATATTATATTGATGGAAAAGCCTACAAAATCAGCATGGTAAAATGGAAGTGTGATGGCACGGGCTAGTGGTTAATTATTTCAAAGGACCAACTCAAAAACTTCTACTTAACACCTTAACTGCCAAACAACGAGATACAATAGAAAATGCATTGCTTGTCGGTCATTTTGGCGTTCAACGTGTTAAGATGCGGGGAAGTGAAGGATTGAAAGTGATCTCTCAAATTATCATAATCAAGAGTCAAAAAACATCAAACGAAACAAAAAAAAATTAAAGTATATTTTTCTAAAATCACCAGGCTTTAAAAATGTAAGTGAAATGCCTGTGTTCTGATGGTATGGTGGTATGAAAATATACCAGTGGATGCTGCTTCTCGACCTTCATGAATTAAAGATGGAGCTAGTAGTTAGTATGTAGGTATAAGTAGGCATCAATATATAAATATTAAAAATTATTATCTGTAATAAAAAAATATCCAGTATTATAAACATTAATCACAGTAAACAGAAATAATTGTTTTTTGAAGTAATATAAAAAGCAAAACAAAAAAGGTTTATTTTACTGAAGGTATTTAAATATTTGAAACAGCGCCATCTCGATATTATTGTAAGAACTACTATAAGCGTCGGCTCGCTCACAAAGGCAACCCTCCTTAGAGGGTTGTGCCGTTTAAAGACAAGCTGACTAAAATGGTTCAGTTTCTGATCTCTTTCGGTGTTCACAATTCGTACTAATCTTTGTAAAATTCGTTTGCCTTTTTTTAATCATGACAATAATATACCTTTTTAATATTTATTACTAACAGTTATGTGTATTTATCAAAACGTTTTGGAACGACAAACAATAATTTAAATGATAATAATAAATGCTATGATTTGTTATATATTAGCTAGATCCAATATTCACCGCTAGGGGCGCTTACTTACAAATAGAAAATAAATTAGCAATAAAGTTAACAAAACAATAAATTTAATTAACATAATGTAAAAATAATACCAAAAACAAAAAGAAGGAATGTTTTCAATAAGAACTCCTTTCAAAAGTAATGTTTTATTAAAATATTATAATTCCAATTTTCTCCGCTAGAGGCGCCACGGTAACGGGGAACTTTTACGACGCGATTACCTACACTGGTTGTTTTTCTTAATAATTTATCGTGCTTCCACGAAGTTGGCTCGTTTCGTGCCGGGCACATGTACTTATGTGTACCGTTGAGTTCTTCAATTATGAATCTGTTTTGTTTCATTAGGCGTTTGTTTCACGGAAAAGTCAGTTCACAAGTTCTTTGAATTTCAAGTTAAAAAGATTTATTATACATGTGCTTTACGAAGTCGAAATGTTTAAGTCCATTACTCGTAATAAGATACAGACATACATACATATGTATATGCTATTTAGGTACCTATTTTATTTCAGACATCGTTAGCAATAAAACGTTACTGATATTAAATGTCTTTTAGAGGACACTTATTTTCAATCAGAATGGGTTATTATGTAAGCAGGTGTATTTTTATACCACTCAACAACATAGGTATCTTTGTTTCTGTCTGGTAAGATGGTTCTAGAACACGTCCTGAATCTATTTGTAATTATTGATATTTCATTTTTGTCTGAACCGGCCTACTTATTTTTATATTCAAGTCGACGATATTCCTCTATTTCTGCTATCTAAAGTGTTAACGCCTTAAGTGCCAAACACCGAGACACAATAGAAAATGTACTGTTTGAGAGTCACCTGGCGTTAAACACGTTGAACGCCAAATAGAAACTTACCTGATACAGAAACTATTTTGAAACATTTATTGGTGTTTCATTTATATCGGAGGCAACAAACCAATACATTCGAGCCTACATAATGAACAGGTTTAGATCGCAGTTAGCTGGCAATGAGTTGATTTTTCAAAGTACCGTAAAACGGGGTGAATAGTAACGCAGGGGTGAAAAGTAACAAAACTTTTAAGGGGATTTTCACGTTTATCAAATATTTTTTGTTATCTACATTCTATTTTTATAATGAATTGGAATTAACAATTTCGACAGCTTAATAATGACAAATAAAATTGAATTAACTTGAAAATGTCGTTTAAAGTTTTGTTACTTTCATTTATTCACCCCTACGTTTCTATTTACCTCCTTCTACCGGTACCAGCCAGTAAGTGACTGCAGTGCTATTCTGTATACAACTCCTCGTAATAACTTGGGTTAAATGAGCTGCAAAGTGAGCAGTCAGTGTCTTACTTAAGCTGGGTGAGAATATTAACTCACTTCACCCAAATTTGCCGGGGACATATTTACAACATCGACCGGCTGTTCTGAAAAGAAGCGGCGAAGTGAAGAATTAAAAGTTGTCTCACAAATTTATGATCGTCATAATTATAAAAACATCAAACCTTGACAAAACTTGTTTTATTTTTAAATCGTAAGGTATAGTGAACTATATTTCCAAAATCATGTGTTTGGTTCAGAGGTCACAAACCTATTTAAATAAAGTGTGTATATAATATATAAAGTAAGTGATACGTGACTTCTTATAACATTTCGTTATCTTATGAGTCGGAAAACTCACAAAATGGCTAACCGCCCATGACGACAGATCACGTAACTTTCACACCTTAGAAACGTTCCACAAATAGCCGTATTGTTGTCAGCACCGTGTGTGATATTTACCATTTTTATTTAGGAAGCCTATAAAAACTACTTGACTTGCTAGTGGGATATTCAGGTCACATGATTATATTTTGTTTACTCATTTATAAGTACTGCCATGATTAGGGTGTGACAGGCGATTACTTACCGCATTTGACAGGTATTTTAAAGTTTAAACAGGCTTCTAGAAGTTAGAGACAGGGACAGGAATATCTCGCGTTTAAAGCTGTGGTTTCGCGGGACGCGGCAGACGGCAAACAGCAGTGACATCTGCCGCGTCAGATGGCATTACTTTGCAGTTTTCATTAGTATATGACCGATTTGATACGACTGCAACTGCCGCGCGACAGTTGCGTATGTCGATATTTGATATTTTATTTTCGTATGTCGGAATCGGTCTCATGCCGTCCCCGACTGTTGCTGCCGTCTGCCGTGTTCTGCGTCCCGCGAAATCACACCTTAACCCGTACTCAGCGTACAACCACGTCCCGCTCCAGCTTTGCAGTTCAATCTGTACGCTACTTACTGCCACTCTTAATTAAGATATATCTATCTTCATTATTAGCTATTCTAAAGCCAACAACCTCTTCACTAATCTTTTACTATAGACAGGCATATTTCTGGTAAATTACGCATTTTCTAAACCTTAGACAGGTATCCTTCTATTTAGATACGGTATCCCTAGCCATAACAGTCTTGCGAGCAAACGGAGAAATAGTTAAAACCAAGTGGAAGCTTTACAAAACATCAAAATTCTTAAGTTGCTCATTTTCGGAAGCCTGATTAAGCTTAATGATCAAATCATCTGCTCTAAAATCTCTTAATGGACGTTTGCGTATGTATGAAAGTTTAATTAAATTAACCAAACGCTTAAAATGTAACACAACTGACAATATTTCCTAACGACTTTAGAGAAGGGTTACATTCGTATAGCACGCCACTTCGTAAAACTAATAGATCGATTATAATTTTTCTATTATTTCTTTTATATTCAAGTTCTAAAATTCAATAAACATTACTTTATACTTTTTGCTTAATTTCAGGATTTTGTGGATACTCCCACCCTTCACCGCATTTAACAATAAAATAATTTCATTTGAGAGATTATTCAGCAATAATGGTATTTAAACACTTTCTGAAAACTCAGACAAAAATATATCTTTTTCATGACGGGTTCATTCTTTGACACTTCACTTTTTACAACTGTTATAACTGGCAAATCGTGAGTACACTTGTCATACCTCTGTCTAACCTTTCGAGGAATGCAGGTGTGATGTATCTGTATTGTGGAACTATTTTGAACTTGCAACATATTCAAAACAATATGTACAGACGCCAGCACATCAAACTATCCCAAACTATCAAATTTTCTCAATTGAACCAAACAATTGTGATAAAGTTGAAAAACGATCAATGAAATTTGACAAATTGTATTAGTTTTATGTGCTGGCCACTGTAGCTAATTAGTTTTATTCTAAAACCTTACGGAACCTAGAATTTTATAACTTTAACACACTACCACCTTGTTACGTCAATAATTAATCATGTAGGAATTTTAACACTTAACTTGTATACCTACCTGTCAGTGGTGAAGGGTCAATGGTACGAAGGTAAAAAAAAACGAATCAGTAATCAGTAGCTAACTAATCAGTAGTTTTTGTTATTTGAGTGATATGGCTCCAGTGTAACCATGTTACTAAGTATATTACATAGTATATTGACTATACCATTTTTCAATGGCTGTAGAGTTGGTCTTACAAAACTCCAGAGGGGAGCCGGTTGGAATAGAGTACTATGGACACTGCCACTGGTACCTAGTATGTTATTGATGTCGCGGTCGCTAGTTTGCAAAGTACAATACGACTAGCTGTGACGCGTGGTTTCACCTGCTCCTAAGGGTCGTAGTGTGATGGTAAATAGCCTATAACCTTCTTCAAGATTTGGGCTATCAAATTCAAACTGAAATCCAGCTGATAGAGAACAAAAGACAAACAAACTCTTCAGCCTTATTACATTACTAATAGATTTGTATAAGTAGATAAGGTTCTAAGCGCGGTCAAGGTTTACATAGCCCGACTGTACATCAGGTTATCTCTCGCCAGTCCAAAAATAATTGGGCCAGCCGGTCCTAAATTACCCACTGACCTTGATGCATGGTGCGGGGGGGTGTGGTGCGGACGGCGGACTGCGCGGGCCATTGGGAAGCTGCAACAGATGACGGATGCTGTATCCCTGGCGAGACTTGCGTGACATTCTGAGGGAGAGACAGAGTTATTAGTTACAGGTGATGCGGTTAATAATTGCTTAAACATTATGGGATAAAAAAAGTTAAGTAAGGTGATACAGGACTCAGTCTAAAGTGTTCGGTTAGTGGTAAAACAAGGCTTCCTTTGCAATACGGTAGACAGAAAATAAATAAAATAAAAATAAATAAATAATGCTGGCAATCCACACAGCATCATCTAGCCCCAAGCTAAGCAGAACTTGTCTTATGGGTACTAGATGACTGATATACTTAATACAATACATTACATAGATAGATACTTTTTATTATACATAGGAAATACCCAGAACACCCGGAACAAACATTTGTAGATCGTACTAACATTTGTCCCAAGGCGGGAATCGAACCCGCAACCTCCTGTATCTCAGGCGGACCTTCACCCGCAGCGCCACATTGGTCATCAAAAATAACTGATGATGTAGGTGCGACATGCGTACACTTCTGCTTAACCTTTCGGGGAATCGAAAATAAGCTGGAAATTATGACTAACTTATTTTATAAACATATCTTGTTACTAGGAAGTACTATACAGGATGTAGGTACGGGACATCGCAAGGTTTATTAAAAAAAAAACTCTTTTTAAACTTCTTCTTCTTTCTTTCCGACCCAATGAGATTTTTAATAAAAGCAGTGCACTATAATTAGTTTGAAATTAAAAATCATTATTGGGTTAGATAAAAAAATATCATTTTCTCATGATCTTTTACATTTTTAATTATAAGAAATCATTAGAAAAAAGCAAATTAACAAAAAAAAAATCCGACGAAAAATTGTTCTACAACCGTGTCTAATGTGTAATGTCATCAATTTGCTCATCGATATCCCTCCACCCTGTATACGTTGCTTTTATTTCATCATTCTTAGGAAAAATGTTTACAAAAATACCCACGCACAGCTAATTAGATGTCTCATTAGTTATTGACATGGAAGGTTCAGAAATAATTACCTACAATTTTCCTGTCATGAGGTACCCATAATACCCTCATTAAGTCGATCCCTATATTATTTTTACATCTGTACGTCGTTTGATAAGTGTTCGCAGGTGAGCTACTCAGCCTAAAGTCTATCTATCTATTAAGTCTATAATAGTTTATCTGAGATACCGAACTCTTTCTTTCTAACCTCTCCGTCCACCTAGCCATATCCAACCCTGTATTTTTTTACACCTGTGCGTCGTTTGATAAGTCTTCGGAAGTGAATTACTCAGCCTAAGGTGTAGTTTTATCTGAGATACTTCGGTATCTCAGATATAATAAGACCTCTTCCTTCTTAACCTCGTCTTCTACCATATCGTAACTGTATTGGGATCGGCGTCTTACCGGATGTAGCTCAACACCAGTATTTATCTTGGAGCTACTAATCTAACCTCCACAAACTAGTTAGTGGGTGACACGATACCCTTTGTTAAGACTAGTTTAAACTTTGTAAAAACGACTGTCGAAGATTTAGGAATGAGAGGCAGGGCCAACTCGGCTACGTGGCAGGGCCCATCCACGGATCGCCCTCGGCAAACGTAGCTTAACCATCCATCGACCCGTTTAGTTATTTTTAACTAAAAGCTACTGTTACGAAAGACTGAATAACGTCTCTAATAAAACGAGTACCTAGGTATGTTTCCAGGGCGCCCTTTGAAGGTATCCCTCCGAAAACAAAAAAAAAACAATAAAGGGGTATGACTAAACCTATGCCTGCTCATCTACCAGCTCATAGTATTCATACACGAGTTATATTAAAACATTCCCTTTATATTCAACAATTAGAAAACTAACTAACTAAAATCTGCAACGTTAATTTCTGTGACAACATACTGGCTTCGATAAACTGCGTTTATTATAGAATCAAAGTTAATCAAATCACTCACAAGTAATTACTTGCTTAAAAATAATACGAAACGGGTACAGTTCCGCGACGTCTATACTCGGAGGAGATCAGACACTGTGTCCTCACGGCGGCAAGTGCAACCTCACGACACAATAGGAGCGCGCCAAACTGCAGCTGTGGATGTCGCCAGGTGGCGCGCTTGCGATTTTATTTGTGTCTGTCTTAATAACCGGATGTGACATTAATAAACACCAGCCTGTGTAGATACGATTGGCATTAAACCTTGCCAACCTTTATAAAATAAAGAAAGAAGAAATAAAAGAATAATATTCAATTACGTACAGGAATTATATATGTATATACACACCAAAAAACTAAAACAAAAATGCACCTGTGCGAGGCCAAAAAATGCTCTTAACTAAGAGACATACACACAACTTCACACGAGAGAGAGATCACGACAAAAAATAAATGAATGGAAGGAGAAGGCACGCTGCGGCGGCGGCGACCCTAAATGAATTGGGATTAGGGCAGAAAGATGATGATGATGACTGTCCCACTCCAGGGCACAATGTTTTTCTCATACAGAGACGACAGGAGTATTAATCAATACCAGGTTTTCTCACAATTTTTTTTACTTCACCTATGTTTGGAAAGTCCAAGACTAACGTAGAAATAAAGTGCATTTTCACGACCTATGTGATGTTTCGGGCAAAGGACCGCCTGCGATGCAGGAGGTTGCGGGTTCGATTCCCGCCTTGAGACAAATGTTTGTACGATCTACACAGGTTTGTTCTGGGTGCTCTGGGTATTTGTTATGGTATATCAGTCACATAGTACCCATAACACAAGCTCTGCTTAGCTTGGGGCTAGATGATGCTTTGTGGATTGTCAAGCATTATTTATTTATTTTATTTATTTAAATTAAAAAAGTCACATTAGTAGCAGTCACAACCGCATTGATCAGAGGCGAGCCCTGACCCAGTGGGCCACCGCGACATGTTTTTTTATAATAACTTTTGAACACTTTATACATGACGATGCGACCTTAATAACCTTAATAACATTGGCAGTGCGCCCCGGGTCACTAATATGGGCAACACATAATTATACATAATAGTGACTAGTTTTTGCCCCTGACTTCGCCCGCGTGAATGTCGGCTCTCGCGGATTCAGACGAAGGGGCAGATAAAAACTTCTAAGACTTTCCCTAGAATATAATCTAGCTCCTCGCCAAATGTCATTACGATGCAATCAGCTGTTTAGTCGTGATAAGGGAACTAACAAACAAACAAAGTTATATTCGCATTTATAATAATAAGTATTGATATTTAGCGGACCTGAAACACGTTGTTCTGCCCGAACAGAACCTCCTAGACAGTCCAGGTGTTAATCTGAGCCATCCAGGGACCCACTCAATCACACAAAAACAACCATTAAATTCAGTCCAGCCGTTTGGGAGGGGCCCAAGGGCGGGAGGGGGGGGGGAGTTTAGGGGGATCTGGCTAATTGTGTATGTGAGTTTAAATAAAAACCCACGACTCAGGAGAAACTCCAAGTGTGGGGCAAAGTTTTCAAACAAAAAAAGAATAAAGTTCAGTGACATACACACACGCGCACAAAAGAATACAAAGTTTACAAAGATGACACTAACAAATCTAAACCATGAATTCTAAACCGACCTCTACACCGGTTTGGTTAACTAGTCTGCCCCAGTGAAGTGCTCGGCGCGCAGAAGTCAAGGTCGAGCCGAATGGGGTAGTCTATTGTTAAGAATCACAATTAGATACAGAGCCAACTCGACAAAGCCTATTCAGATTCACATATCTATCTATACACTGGAGGATAGTTCACACATGTGTACAGACGCAAGTACTTACATCAAGCTATCCCAAACTGTCAAATTTTCCTAATTGAACATTGGCCATGGGGTCCGTGTGCCCATTTAGTTTTTCGAGACATTGCGAAGCGTTTGGTTGACTCTTCACGTAACCTGGCCTTTTTTTTGGCCAAAGAATCTGCATTGCCATTCAACATCGCAATGCTTCCAGCCTTCTGGGCACTTTTCCCGTTGACAGTGATACGGATGAATTTCTCAATACCCTGTGATTCATTATTTTATTTTTTGCTTTTCATGTATTAATAGTTTTATCATTGTTTAAGAAATATAAAGAATAAAAAAAAGGAATATGACCCTTATGCGTTTTGTAATAAGGTTGAAAAACAATCAAATAAATTTGATAGATTGGGGTGGCTTGATGTGCTTGCTGGCATGTACATGAGATAATGAGGTGAATGCCACGTGACTTTTGTTTCATTTGTTATAAAAATTGCCCTATATCTAATTTTGATTTGTGACATAAATAGAATTTGTAAAGAAAATTCCCCAGTCAAAGTCTTTTTCCTCAAAAGCTAACCTTTCAAATTATAATTGATTAATCACCACGTGTAAGAAAGAATATGATTTACAGTTGACAAAGTAATCGTGGTTTAAGAAAAAAACTTCAATGTTCTACGTTATCTATTTTTCATAGATTACCTCCTGAAAATGTATCGTGCCGAACTGATCATAAATAATTGAATTTCGAAGGAAAATGTTAAAGTAATATTTACCTTCATTTATATTCATTAAATACAATAATAAAGTAGGCTAGGGATCTATATCGAAGTGTGAAAGGATGCATGTAAAAATGTATCTTAATATCTGTGACATAAAATCAATTTTCCAACGCCGGCTTTCATCCTATCTACGGACTTCGTCTAACTTATCTGCCCCAATGAAAACTGAACTCTGACGCTCTTTGAATAAGGAGTAGTTTGACTTAGTGCTAGTTTGAGAAGTAATAAGCATGAGTTGAATTTGACTTAAGTACTTGCTTTCGTAACTATTGTAACGTTATCATCAGGTAATTTGTGTCGTAGAGCTTGTTAACATATTATACCAAGAAAAAATAAGTAGACGTCATTGTACTTATAACATCTTTATTTAACTTTATTCGGATGAGCACAGGCGTTCTAATAGGCATACATAAATACACTCCTTTTCCCCATGTAGGGTAAGCAGAAAATGTTTAACTATCCTCACGTATTCCTTTTGCTCAATCTTAGTTCATACATGAAGTTATACACGCAAAACGGTTGCGAGTACTACACTTCTGACATTTCTGAAGAACATCAACAATAAGGTTTGTGTATGTCGTTTTAAGGCGTCCTCTCGCGGCGTTTTTATACACAATTGCCTTAACTATATATTTAAAATAAATATGTATGAGTGAAAAATATCATGGGCAAAGAAAAATTTGTAGAATGTTAAAATTAGATTTGTCGAACTAAACACTATTTAAATATGGTAATGCTTTTAATGGATAAGTGGGCTTCATAAAATCAATCTCTGAAATTCTGGAGATACCGGTAAAACGGGGTGAATCGAAAGAAAACTTTGAATGAGATTCTGACTATATTTCAATTTTTTTTATTGCCGAAGTCCCGAAATGATAATTTTTAATTCCTTTAAAAAAATAAGATTCGTTGTAGTAACAAACAATGTTAACAAACGCGAAAATCCCCTTCATAATTTTGTTTCTATTCACCCCTGCGTTTCTATTAACCCCGTTTTATTTATCGTTCATTAATTAATTCTCACAACTATTGTACTGTATTATACATTTAAAAGGCCAAGAGTTTGAACGTTTCAACCACGTGCCACTGTGTTCTTGGCTTACAAGTAAAGTTCAAGTTCCAAGAAACTGCTAACAGACATTCCCACTAACTAGCTGAAATGGCAAAGGTAACATTGTTAACTTCGTCGAAAGTCTTATATACCTACCTATATAAGGTACCAACAATAATCTCAGATGAAAAAATCTTGGGTGAAATGATTACCGCCATTTTTCACCATAAAGAACTGGATATCGTACATACGCTAGCACATCAAGCTATCCCAAACTCTCAAACTTTCCCAATCGAACATGAACCTTATTCTTTTGTTATAAAGTTGAAAACCTATCAAAGAAATTTGTCAGATGGGGGTAGCTTGATGTTCTGGCCTCTGTACTTCCAAAACTTCCATCAATATCTACATGAAAACTTTTTGTGTGTGAGTAAGATTCTAAGTACCTACATAACAAAAGTAATACTACACTGCAAAATGATAACCTCCACCCTACATGAAGATTGTATTTGTATAGTCACAGTAAAAATCGGTTCGTCACCTGTACTGTTTTTGCTTGCTTCATTCACGATAAAAAAAAATCACTATTTTTCTCTATTTCTCAATATGGGCGTTATATACCGTCAATGTTTAAGGTGAACTAGTAATGCAGAACTACTACACTCTTCACACACACACTACTACTACAATACTTTACTGTTGTACCAACTCGATGCTACCACAATGTCAATGTCACACAGAATGACACTTAGTTGCTTGTAGCAAATGTGACATTGACAGTCGTAACATGGCTTCTATTCAAAAAGTTTTACTTAAATGTTAATTGGACATTGGAAAGTAACTATAACAATGAAAATACATTGACATCTATATAGTGGTGTGCTCAGTGCTATAGCTACAAAAGTTATTATGTGTCAGAAATGTATAATGTATAAGAAGTGTATAATTCTATTGTATAAGCATAATTAGTTACTTAAGAGATTAGTTATTTAAGATCAAAAATTTGTACACCAGAAATGGTAGAATATAAGAAACTTAATATTATAACGTTAACATCTATTGTACTATATTCTGACAAATAAACCTTTCTTTCTTTCACGAATTGATAAAATAAATAATTTGAAAACTGACAAAGATTTACACTCCTCGACTGTATCTGACCAAAACTTACAACCCATCTATATGTATCCATATCAACTATTTGTATAAAGTTATTCAACTCCGACATCCGTGTGAAACTTATCGAATGGTTTCGAGACTAGTATATCGATATCAATGGCTGCAACTACTAACTGACTATCGATAAGGACGGCTTGTACGGAGAAGTCGATTCAAAGGGTATTGACTATTGATACTGTTGTTGGTAGTTCAGTACCGGCTGTAAAGTGTTCTTGGAATATTTGTTGTTTGTAGGCCAGTGCTGTAATCAATAGAAATTACTTTAGCGTTAGTGGTTAATAAGAAAAAAGCCACAGATTTACTAGAAGCTTAAGAGAAAATGTTTTAACAAAATTCTTATTGGTTCTGGACAAACTTAAGTCTTTTATCTTTACGTAACAAATTTAAGAAGTACGTTTTATTTAAACTTGAATAAAAAGCAACGTAATGTTATTGGTTAATAAGGATACTTATTTAACACACAATATAACATCACGCCTTTATGTCCCAAAGGGTTGGGCAGAAGTGCACCTATAGGTTATATTACCTACATGTCGCCAGTTATGTTTAAGTCCCATGTAGGGGGCGAGCCTATTGCCATCAACTATGCATGAATACAGATCACGGGCTACTAATGACAGAAATTTATTGGAAAAACTTAATACCGCTTTGCCCGACCTGGGAATCGAACTCAGGACCTCACGCACAGCAGTCGCACTTGGGATCACGAGACAAATAAGGCAGTATACTTATTTATATTTAAGATTTAAACAATTATTTTTTCTTTGTTTTTAATATCAAAACCGTCGCCGCAAACTTAGATAATATGTATCATGGAATAAAGCCCCAATCAGCAAAGACACTATGTGAAAAGCGGCCCGTAGCGACCCTTAGGGTCACGATGGCTCGCTTTTCACTTAGTATCTTGTGTTATGCGGTAATCAAACTATCACCCAGTACAAAACAACGTAGCAATACACCTACCATTACCCAAGTTTTTAATACACTTACTTTCAAAAGTACTTGTAAGTTCTCAAGAAAAATAACAAGATTAACATTTTATAATCCAATCACGAAACTTTACTAGTATTTTATTACTCTATCCTCCCATTTTTAGGGGTCCCTCTGACCTTATATTATGCAAAATCGAAATTTTACAACCCACTCATGAATTATCCAATAAAATCGAAGCCATACTGTTTACGCTTGCATAATATTGCCAAGTCACGTATATAAGAAAGTTCAGTATTCAAGACCCATTTATTGTTCAAAGCAAATAAAAAGAAACAGAGCAAAACGTACTAGAACAAGTGAAAACTGACTCGACATCTCCAAGCACTTACACAAAAATAAACCTTAAACGGAAAACAGTAAAGTTCGTTTTCAATTGAGCGCATGAGCGGTAGTTGTTACGTTACAAATGGCGAGAGTTATTAGGGTTTAATTCAAGAGCTGGTAGTAAATTCTGAATGTGCTTGAATGTATAACATTCTATACAATTAAATATGTTGTTACTGCGAACATCCAGGATTCAGGGAAACTTGTACAACTAACTATGTGTAGTATTATATAATCTGGTCTATATATAGTTGTGTGAGTATGAGGCTTGTGGGATTATATGTTATGTATGTTTGTATTGTACTGTTTATTTATATGGCAGCCGTGACAGTATATTCCTTTGTCTCTATTTTTAGAGTGCTTGAAGAGCCCGGGGTGGCTGCATTTTATATTTTCGTTGATGCGTAAAAAGTTTAAAAATAAAGGGTGTTTAATGCGTTGTCAAATTAGGTTACAGGCGAATATTGGAGCTGTAAACCAATTAATATTATAATCAATGTTAATAAAGTTAACATATTGTGTAGGTTTGTAAGTGTAGGTAACATGCAAAGGAACACAGACAATGTATTTCCATGAAAGAAAATTAAACGAGAAAATATGCTTTTAAAATGAATCCTTTGTTACTTTGATACGCAATAGTCAACACAAAGGCATACATTAACAGAAACACAAATCCTAAACAAATACAATAAGCAAACGATATGAATGTACATAAAACGTAGGTAATATAGAATAATTATCCGAGCGTTACAAGTTAATAACGAGATCGGATGTCGTCAGCAGATCCAATCGAACAACTGTCAAAACTGTGATTGTTACCCATCACTGCTAACATCCGACAATCGATCCACACACCTATAAGCACAGCTGCAGACTACGCCATTTTGAAGTGCTTATTTCCATTATAACATTGTACTAACTACACTGAAATGTTCTACAAAAGTTCGCGTTTTGCTTCGTGAAGTCCAGAACTTTCAACTCAACAGAACACACCAACTCCCCAATTGGCATTACGCGAAAACAACATTTATTACAAGCGGGTACAGATTGAATTAGCCCGCGGTAGAATTCCGCTTACAACTTTGCGCAAATACGCCAAGTTCAAGTTATCTGAAAAGTTATTTAACAAAGTTTCATAGCTTTCTTGGGTTGCTTGCGAGATTGGGCTCTAAGCGAAGGAGATTAGGTTAATTATCCTTTGGATGTTGGATAGAACGTGAGTCCTTTCGGAACCGAAAGCCATCTGCGTTATCCCATCGAGAGCCGTGACTGTAGAAAGATTTTCCTTCTACAATAGACTGAGACTGGGACCGGTCGCTGAAATGACTTTGTAATAGCGTTCTCAATAAAACGACCCAATATCGTGGGCTTTTTACTTTATTTATGAGATAGTTGGACAAGACTTTCCTTACTAAATAAATGTTTACGTAAAGGATAAAAGGAATGTGCGTATACGAAAAATGGATCAATTGGAAATAGGCAAAATAAGTCCCCAATGTTGTTTACAAGCTGTAATACTGGTATTGGCTGTACAGTCAATAAACCAAGTTGGTTGAGAATAACATCGTCGAGTTTCACTTGTGACTATTGTAGAACGTTGAGAATTGTACGTCTATGATTTTATAATCTCTCGAAGTTTTAATGAGCTCTATTTAGTTTTCAAAGACTGATACAAACGTTAGTGATTATGTTTAGACTGTATTCAGTGATAGTAGGGTTTATTGCGAGGAAATCGACTGGAAATATAAACACTGATAACTAAATCTTAGAAACATACGATATTAGTACGCTTATCGATTAAAATTAAAATTATGTAACCTTATTTAAATAATTGTTAATTTAAATAAATTTTGATATCTTATTGACCCTATTTAACCTCTTAACAAGGCTATATCCTCCTTAAATATGATTTTAACATTCCTTTTCCGAGAATCTTCATTGGTTGAAGAACGCGATACGATTCAAAGAAACATTAATTCGTTTGATGTAATAAGAATATTATTTGTTTGTTGTTTTATTAAAGCGTCATTAAGGAAATTGTGTTCGTCTCACTTTTTCTTTATTATCGCGCTCTGTTTTCTTTCCTACCATTAAATATCGTCTTAAATCACACGACCTTATAAATAATAATATATTATAGCCGAATAATAACTCACATAGCCGTTTGAATCACAAAACTGACTTTAAACATGTCATTTCTATTTTATCTCACACAAAATCACAACATTGACTCAGTTCCGTATGATTTACCACTTCATATAAGTAGTTATAGTAACTCGTAAACACTTTTAGCAAAACTTTTCACTGTCACAACTTTTCTACCGGCCATATAAACTATTGAAACAAAGTTTACTACTTATCACCTGTCACTTATTGGGGTGCCTGGTCCATAGGCAAGGTCACAACAGAGCTGCGAGCGTCCTCCTTCTTTTTTTCCAGAAGTAAACACAAATTACAAGAGCATCCAAGATACGTCAGTCGAGTTTCACTTCAAAACAATATCTCAAATTAACACAAACACACGATTCCAGCCTCCCCACAGTCACAATAACACTAGAACTACACCTCCGAGTCAGAATACAGTCTATCGTCTTTCAACATAACCTCAAAACATCTTACTGACACTCCGCGGCCCACAGGAATTAATAAAAAGTTTCTTTATAAAACAAGTGGGTTGTGAGCATGTTCCAAAATGGCGGAACTTTGCGTTAACTTCGGAACGTAGAGCGACGTGAAGTTGTAGGGTGCGCGACTTGTGCCACCCGCGGTACAGTTGCGCAGCAAACACTAACTTTTCTCATTGTAAGTCACACACAAAACTTGTAAACACTTCTTTTGGCACTTATAAACACTTTCGAGGGTTACATAAAGTAATTTGGAATACTTGGTTATCGACAAAAGTAGCTTTAATCGCGTTTTTAAACAGTTAAAAAGTGGTATAACCTCGTAGCGCTCCCGTACTGCACCGCGAGCCTCGTAGTCGACAGGGGTTCGGTCGGGGAAAATCAATAACTTACGGCCGACTCTCTCCGCCGCTCTCCGCGTTTAATCATACACTTTGTGAGCAAAACATTAAAACTTGTCCGTTTGTTTGTCGGAGGCGGATCGTTGTTGGAAGTGAAGCGGGGGGTGGAGCGGAGCGAGCGGAGCGATCAGCGGGAGCGTTCGGCGGCGACGGCTCCCGGCTCCCGACTTAGCCACTTCGCGGAGTTTACTTGCGACAAAGTTTTGCGAGGTGTTCTTACAAAGAAGTACGGTTATGTACTGCAATGTGAGGAAGATTGGCGTTTCCCCGCTCCCTGCGCGGACTGCCACAAGTTTGCTGCATTGTTATCGGTGGCCAAGTTCAAATTAAAACTTTCTTTCTAAGTTTGCAGTTGCCATATTAGAGTTGCGCGCTCTGGTCACAAATTACTTTTTTTGCTATGTTGATAAGCATTTCATGTAGATAAAGAGTTTTCCTTATACAGTAGGTCAGTGTAACCTTACTTTTCAAGCGTTTGGTGTTCAACAAAACAAATGTTGTTTAGTGAGTCACGTATATTAATGCTTTCACATTTACATAACTTTTGTGTGCTGGTAGGGTGATTGCAGCATAATGTATGTAAATGAGAATAATCACTTTTTAACTGTGGTGGGTGTGGTGGGACACAGTACATTTGTATAAAATATTCTATTCGATGTTTTTAGGAGGTGATTAAACATTAACAGTTTAATAAAAACTTTTTGACAAAAATAATAAGCGTACAGTAAGTTACATAATACAATTTTGCGGCACACAAACTGCCTTAAATTATCAATACAGGGCGAACCCTTTCGTACAAGAGGAAAAACAAATAAGTCGTTGCTTAAGTCAAAAGTCACCGGACCACTTTAACAAACACGGACTAGAGTGATTTAATTCCGTAAGTAGTGTAAACAAGTTTTGTCCTTAGATGACTCCCACACCCCCCAACACTCCTTCTATACAAATTATCCATACAATTGTGAACAAATAAATCCGTTGGCTACTTTAACTTGACCTGCCGCGACCCCTTCAATGTTGTGACAATAAACTCAGCTGACGTGGAGAAATACAAATTCAAAGGTCTTAATAAATTGGATTGTTGAGTTGGCCGACTTGTTGAGCTACTGATCCGGCTTCGGTGGGAGCTCTTCGTAGCACAATTCCCGGGGTGGAGTATTAACAAGTATTTTACGAGATAAATAAGTTAGCTCGAGATACTGTTGATGTTTGTTGCGAATAAGTCGAGCTATATAATTTAGGTTAATAATTTTACTTAAGATGTACGCTCGTGATGGTTGGTTATTGAGAAATTGTTTTATTGGTATTAACTTAACTTTTTTATAAAAGGTAACATGTTTTTCTGCTAGTCTACATTAATTTTGCTTAAAGTGTAAGGTGAGTTAATTTTATCTCTCTCTTTACTCTATCCTTCTCGTTTCAACACGTGCTATACGAAAATAGCTCGACATATCGAATGTAACGGTTATCCTGTCAGCATACTTGGGTGTTGGTGGGCATTGTGGGTTAGCATTTTGCAGTTTTCACAAAAACACTCAATAAATTGAAACTTCACTTAGGTTGAAGTTATATTGGAACATAATGAAAATATTGCTCTGTATTGTTAGGCTATTGTTTGATGTTCTGCGCGCTTGTTATAATGACGCAGAGTAGTTATAGAGGTATGTATGAACAAAGCGAACTCTAAATAAATATTGTTTCGTTATTTTTAATATGAAATGTTATGGAATGGGTGCTTTGACCCTGCGCTGAATTATTTTTGTACAGATCAGCTGTTGTAGCAGATTGACCTTGAACTGGCCTAGGTTAGAACATGGTTTCAATACAATACCATACCACTGGAATGCAGGCTACCATACGACAACATCACAAGTTATTTTTTACTAGTAACCTACTTTGTGAAAGCAAAACCGTCTAACAAACAAATGAATAAAATCATAGAACAAAACATTTCAAAACTCAACTGAGGTAAATATAACGAACTCACAAACGCCTAATTCATAACATAAGTACTAGTCAGTTACATATTAACAAAAGTGAAACGTCACAAGTACAAAGTATGTTGCTAACCTGTTCTCACCGCTGTTGTCAAGTAACCTGTGCTACCCTCGACCGCCCACTCCCTCGAGTAACTCACTCTGCGCGCTATGATACCTGAAGCCTTGAAAATTTTCCGTTAACTCGCAGAGAGCTCTATTAATAGTTAAATATAAAATCTTTAGTAATGGCTGACGCCGACAGAAATAAATTTGTGATAAAGTTTTTCAGGTTTAATACGAGCAAGGTGTTTGCCCTTTAGTAGAATCATAAAGAGTATTCAAAAAGTAACTCGGTAGAGCTACCATCTTTATCTGCCTCTTCCCAAACACGTAAGACCAGCCCAAATTAGATTATAATCCTTGCTATCCTGGAACTAAATGACTAATAAAATCACTGAATTGTAATTAAATCAGATGTTAAAATATTAAATTTTTAACGCACATAATGTAAATACTGAAACGAGAAGAAGAAACCAGTACCCTATTTGTAAAGATTTTGAAAGAAATTCCTAATCCATTGCTTCATATGTATGAACAATACGTTTACTCCACAACGTAAAAACCGCAATGAATGTCGTTGGATTGAAAAATGAACTCTCATATCCGCGCCACTGATTCAGTAACAAAGAAGCCAAAAATAAAAGTAGGCAGAACTTTATTAAAAACAAAACTTGTACTACTAATGCGCATTTTCACTAACACTAAACGCCAACTAAATGTAGGTATATGTTCGCACGTAGGATATTCTACTCTCGGACCTGTGCCTAGAGTTGAAAATCGAACATTGCGGTTTTGTGTAGATAGTTAACTTAGGTATCGATTACTGTTAACGGAAAAAGGCATTAAAACAATACTTCCAGATTGCCAGCCCTGCTTCCACTGTCTAGTAACCGTAGTAACACACTGCCTTCAGATAATCAATTTTATCTCACATCCGTTTACTCTTTGAAAATGTTTTGAAGTAAATATCTGAAAAGTATTTCAGGAGAACGAGTGGACATTTAATGTATTGTTTTTTTGAGGTTTCTTCTCAAAGTAGCCAGCTAGAAAATATCGACCTTATCACATTCTCATTGTTATTTTGTTATTATAGCGATTTTTTAAAACCCCAATAACCCCAAAAACCAGATATTATACCAGTGTGAGAAAGATATAAAGCTATACAGGAAGGATAGCACCATCCTTGTTTTTTAACACTTCCTTAAGCGGGACTTATATTTCAATGACTCCTTGTATAGTACTCCTTGTATAGGACTGTGGACTGCTTCGTTGGTCTAGTGCTCTCAAGCGCGACCGCAGGGCGTGAGTCCTTGGGTTCATTCCCAGGCCAGGCAACTTATTAAAATGTATAATTTAAATTGTCTTATAAAATATAAATTATCTTATTAACGGCCCAGGATTTGTGCCCGGTTGTTTTCGCCCCCTATTACTTCAACTTATCTGGCGAAATGTGCGTGTAACTATAGGTGCAACTCTGCCCAACCCTTCGAGAAACACAGGCGTGATGTTATGTCCTTGTATGGTACTTAAAACAATGCAGACATAACACCTTTTCTTAAATTTCCGTTTTGCTACTTCGAACAAACTCTAGGTTGATAACCCTGCTCCCGTCGGCGCCATCGAGTTACCATAGTAACCTACTGCCTTCAGGTGATTCACTGCGCGCGGGATCATAAGTACTGAAGCCTTGTCAAATTCGTTCAGCTTCCAGAATTATTTTGATTCACATGTCGTAATTGATTTCCTGAACTAAATTATAAATATTCATATTCATATTTATGTACATACAATGGTAGTTGTCATCAAAGGCAATAATCTGAGGAACATTGTAGACTCTATTAAAGTAGAGCCACATAATGTTAAAGAAATTGTAAAAAAAAAAAACATAATTATGATAAATTACTTTTAATGTTTAATATTTGTAATGTTCTAAAATTGATTTTTAGAACATTACAAATAAACAAATCATTTATCATAAAAATTGAACATAAAAAACGGAAATTAAAAATTAAATCAAAACAAAAACAAAGTCACAAAATAAAATCAATATATTAAAGTAAAGTCAAAAATCATAAAAACATAATTTAAAAGCCGGATCCGCCTTCTTATTAAGCCGGAGATTTTTCCGGCTAAATATACTAAACATAATTAATTTATCAACCATAAACAAGACATAGACAAGAATGGCACAACGTTTCCCGAGTACTATCAAATTCACAATTCCGTAAATAAAACAGTTTTATTAATAGACCACAAAATATACCAAACATAAAATTTATTTCATCAACCATAGACAAGAATAGAAAAATATTTTCCGACTACTTACAAATTCACAATTCTGAGTCTGTAAAACCTTTATAAATAATTTATTACCAACCAAAGACCAAAATAACTTAAACCTAAACATTTACTTAAATAGCACTACAAACTCGTGCTACAAACACAAGTTAGACTTAAAAGGCCAAATGTTGTATTAATGATCGACTCACAAATGGACCTCGCCAGTAGGGGCTACAAATAGAATTCAGAGAGGTCCGGTCAGCAGCTAATTGTAGCCACTTGTAGCTGTGTAGCGATAAAACGAATTAGAACAAAACATTACGCCTGTATTTTTCGCAGGGTGGGGCAGAAGTGCCTGGTATATGGCAACACCCAAATTTCGCCAGTTATGTTTAAGTCCATTGAAATAAGTAGGGGGCGAGCCTATTGAAGAAATTCCTGTTAGAAAAACTGAATAGCACTTGCACGACCGAGCAGTGCAGAGCAGTCGCGCTTGGAACCCCTGGACTAGACTTAAAAGGAAAAAACATCCGAAAAAAAAGTAAAAATTAAGAAAAAAGCCAACTAAAATTTTCAACACTGAAAGGTACAGAATCAACTGCTGAACTCACGGTATCTTATGCGTCGATCTCCTTTCCTCCCTGTACCCATATATGTATGTATATATTTTAATGTTAAACATGGAGTTCATGCTCACATATGAGCATAGTAACAAAATGTAATATAGTTATTGTACACTATCGCATTAGGTAACCCTGTAAAGATAGTCTTAAGTTGGATAAAAATAAATATACGTATGAATAAGGTATTAAATAAAAAAACTCCACAAAACGATAAAAACATGCATTTTATACATTGATTTGGCGATAGTTTTCCATCTTCACTTATCAAATCCAATACAGATCGTGTTAATAGCTATAAGGTTCAAAGTTCCATCAAATAAACTGTTCATATGTAACCCTCGCCTTTCCATTAATAAAACGAAATCATTGAGTACGGTCGCTACCTAATGAACGCCATTTGTAGTTATCTTGTAGCGGTAAATAAATTAGGTACATTATCTTTGTACACACTATTTAGGAGTCTTATTTTCTATAAACATAAGGAAACATCACGCATGTATTCCCAGAAGGATAAGGCAGAGGTGCACCTATAGTATACTCACATTTCGAGAGATAAGTTTAAGTCCTATGTAATAGGGGGCGAGCCTATTGCCAACATCCGGGCAACCAGTGTTGCCTTCTCTTCTATATAAATTAAATTCGGCAGTCATGGGGGCAGCCTACAGATGTTTAAACTTATATCAGTCTTTCGCGACACGTCGCAGTACCATGTCGGTGACGCGAACCCATTTAGCCCCTACCAAAAATCTCCTATCGCGGCTAAAGAGGTTTTCAGTTCACAAATCAATTCCTGAATTTGCCTTTTCTTTACTTACTTACATACTATGAAATAATTATTTAGTAACAAGGCGTAATTGAAATAACTGAAAACCTATTCAAGGGTCATTGTACTCATGATCATGAACAACTTTTATTAAAGGACCAACACAGAACTCACGAAACGAAATCAGCTGTTCCGTATATTTGTGTTTTGATATAAATCAACAAAATGTAGGAAACAATTGATTTCTTCTAGTAAAAGTTATTGACCCCATAAGAGATTTTCGTCTATATCAATAAATAACACCGTATACAGAAGCCAGCACATCCAGGTACCCCAATCTGTCAAATTTAATTTATACGTTTTCAACTTTATTTCAAAAGAATAAGGTTCATGTTCAATTGAGAAAATTGGACAGCTTTATATGCTGGTGTCTGTACAATACATTACTCTCTATATTATTAACCGTTTTTATATTCAACTGTTTACTTTTTCCGAATATGTGAGAAAAGCCGTCTCTGAAAACTGCCTGAACCAATACCTACCTAATCGTTAAAGGATTAAGAATCACTTTCCAATAATACTATTTTGTTTATATGGCTTTACAAAGGAAACATTTAAGATGTCTTTGTTAAGGATTTTTTAACCTTGGGGTGTCGTGAATTTTTTAAACACTTAATGAGATTATATCTAGCCCAGTTTATACATCTTCTTCAATCAGTCCCTGGTTACTGGACCCCTTTACGCGGATAATCTGCTTCCATCGACTCCAGGCTAAAGTTGCCATCACCGCCTGCTGAAGTTTATTTGAGGACATAGCTTCTTTCACTTGGTCAGACCATCCTGTTCATACACTTTTTAATGAACAACCTTGCCAACCCCACTCCAAGATTCTCTCCTGTATCGTGGGTGCGTTTACATACATGTAAACTCACCTATACAAATAGCCAAGGTTATTAAACGTTATTCATATTATAGTTAGATTCAAAAAACGTGGGCACCCGCGGGGACCTGTTTTCCTTTTCTAGTATCCTTAATTTATTTATTTATATATACATAACCTATTGAATGATTATAGTATTAAGGTCGTATTTTATACATACGGGAAATCGACACAAATGGGTATGATAGGCCGCACGTCTGTGGTAACATAACTAATGGAAGGAGGCCTCCTTTTCTTCTGTCTGTTGCTTCAGCATAAGTTTTTGGGTTCGATTCCTGGGTCGTGCAAAGTGTTATTGGGTTTTCTGTTTTGATTTTTCTTAGTACTGGAATCTAATATTTATTTTTCTTACCACAAACATTCTCACATGATTTCCTTTTAATATTCACTGCGAGGAACTATCCATTCCTACTTATTACTTTCCACGAAGAGCTCTCACAATAGATGTTTTGTTCCGTTCTCGGGAAACGTGCATAGAGTGGTTGGGAAATATTTAGTATATTTCCGTACCGCAGTTCAAGATGGATGCCACTGGAAAATAAATTAGAAAATATACCGGTGCATTACGCGTCGAGCATAAAACAGGCATTTGATCATTATTAGAAAAGTAGAAATATACAGAGTAAAAGGGACATCGATGTACATCCTCATACCATGAGTTAAGTACATGATTCATGAAGTTTCAGAGTTAAACTTGGCCTTAAGCTTAGTCTTAGTCATGGGTTATAGACCTAGCCCTGGTCATGGCCCAGGACATGAATCCGGACTGGGCCCTGGTATTGGCAGCCCTGGGTTTCGCCCTGGAGTTGAACCTGGGCTTCACCCTGGACTTGGCCCTGGACTTCACCCTGGACTTAGCCTTGACCCTGGCCGAGTAAAGGCGGTTCAACGTCGCCGGCCGACTAAGGCCGAGTTAACCCGATTCAGTGTCACCGACCCGAGCGAGATAGTTCAGTTTCGTTCACTGTCTAAAAAGAGCCCGATTCGAATTCAAAATCATTTATTGTGAATCATAGGTTTACATCATGATGGCCCAGTGGTTTAGTCCTCGTCTCTTGTGCACGAAGTTATGGCTTCGAACCTGGACAAGTACCGATGTGAATTGTTAAATTCATATGTACTTTATAAGTTTTGGACATCACTGACGAAACCTGGAATTATAATTAATATAATTCTGAAATCGCCAACCGTCTTGAGCAACCGCGGTGATTAATGCTTGTGCCTTCTCTGTATGAGAAGAGGCCTTTGCTCTGCAGTGGGACAGTAACAGCCTGGTATTATTATTATTTTAATAGGTTTATAAGATATTGTGTTAATCAAAGGTAGGTCTAATATGTCTATGAATTTTTAAGGATACATAAACACTTAAACTTAAATTGTCATGCAATAAGATAAATATTAAAATAGCTATAATTCAATATATTGAATGTTACAGGTTAAATATAATGTATATATTGTTCAAGTACTCATTAATGGTAAAATAACCCTTATCAACTAAAATTTCACTAAGCATTTTTCGATGCACCTAAAGAATTTTTCACTTTTCACTAAGCAACTACCTTTGCGTTTTTCCCTCATACTAAGCCAACCTGTTGCCGCGCTCTAGGTCAAGGTCAGTTAGTAGTCACGCCAGTATTGTAACCTATGTCCATAGTTAATTAATATATATATAAACTCCACCACCAAAACCACACCATCTCGATATAACATCTTTACATATGTACTGTTTCGTTTACGTTCAAACAGCTGGTCGTACACGCTCACCGGTGGCGAGTACTGCTCACCTAGCCTTTCTAGAGAATATCAGTAATAAGGTCAGTGTATGTCTTTCCCTTATTGTATGTCTTTTGTAAAACGGCTTTTATTCATCATATCAATCAGTTTTAATTTTTTGTCGCTACATCATAATGTATAAATATGTATTTTATGTGCCACATGTACATAGTTATTGATTTAAATTTGACGGCACGGTTGACGTAGTGGCTGAGCTATCGGCCGCTGAGCTGCGTGCCGTGGGTTCGATTCCCGCACGGATCAAATATTTGTATGGCCTACAGGTAGTTGTTCCAGATCTGGCTATTTGTGTATGTGAGTTTAAATGTTTGTAGACGCACCCACGATACAGGAGAAATTCCTGGAGTGGGGTAATGTTTAAAAAAAAGTTATACACTTTTGCTTTATGACAATCTCGTATCTGTGTAGCGTCACTTTGCTGGTATTCTTATTAATATCATCTCTTCATATATTCAAAGTCATGTATAATTTAAATTTATTCCGTCCATCTTTTTTATTCGCCTTATTTATATAAAATTGTTCATTCCAGTGTCCACGACTAACTACGTCCACCGCAATCTGAGGAGTCAGTCATTCGATTATAACATTACATTACTCTTCTATACCCTGAAAATTAAGAGACCTGTAGTACACCAGTCAGCCAGTAATGTTATGTGTGTAATCATCATCATCATCTGCTTGGCGTTTTCCCAACTATGTTGGGGTCGGCTTCCAGTCTTAACGGATGCAGCTGAATACCAGTATTTTACATGGAGCAACTGCCTATCTGACCTCCACAACCCAGTTACTGGGCAACACGATACCCCTTGGTAATATTGATCTTAATAAAGTGTTTTTCTTTTCTATGTTTAAGTCCCATGTAATAGGAGACGAGCTTATTTCTACCAACCGGACACAACTCCAGGATCCGGACTGGTACTCAGAAATGCCAGATGAAAACACCCATTAACACTTTGCTTGACCCAAGATTCGAACTTACGACCTGATATTTATCAGCAACGAATGCTATCACTAGACTCTTTTCATTTCTCAAGCTTACGTAGGTTTGGTCGACAAAGCAAATTAAAAACTTACCTAAAAGAAAAAATACACACCTATTTATTATTTACTAGCAAATCCGGATAATCCGGGTACTCAAACACACACAGAAAGTCTCATTCAATTTATTGTAGGTACACTCGGCTACATATCAAACTAAATATTTCTAGTATAAGCTGACCTCTCCTTGTATGGAAATTCTATACAATGAGATTTCAGATTATACTGAAAATGTTAAGTTTAAAATGTAGCCGTGTGTAATACTTTTTTCCAGTTCCCAGAACAGTACTAAAGACTTCAAAATCACAAGAAGATATGAATAATTTAGAAGCACGTTTCTCAGTATACTATTAGTACTTATTTGCTGTTTCTATTGAAAAGGAATCAATATCGACGTATAGTAAGCTCCTTTGGCGTCCAATAACAAATATAATAGAAATAATATTTATCCCTCTTTTCCATTTTCCCGTGACATAATTTCAAACGAAGTGCGCTGTTTTCATCCGAATAACATCGATGCGGTATTTTTATATTATAGAAGTCCGAAGAGTCAGCCCCTGTGTCTGGCCTTTGTGGACTATGAGAAGGCCTTTGACTCTGTCGAAACCTGGGCTGTTCTGGAATCCTTACAGCGATGCCAAGTAGACTATCGTTATATCGAGGTGTTGAGATGTCTGTACGAAGCCGCGACCAAGTACAGGGCCAGCAGTCTAAACCCATCCAATTGCGCAGGGGAGTGAGACAGGGGGATGTTATATCCCCGAAACTGTTCACAAGCGCGTTGGAAGATTTGTTTAAGACACTGGACTGGAAAGGAAAGGGCATTAACATAAACGGCGACTACATCTCACACCTACGATTCGCAGATGACATAGTCTTAATGGCGGAGTCGCTAGAGGAGCTGAACCAGATGTTGGACGGCCTAGCTTCAGCCTCGCGGCGTATCGGTCTTGGCATGAATTTGGATAAAACCAAAGTCATGATCAATGGCCACATTGATCCAATACCGGTCGTCGTACATGGCCACCTTCTCGAAATCGTTTCCGAATACACTTACCTCGGGCAGATTCTGTAGTTAGGTAAAAATAATTTCGAGAAGGAGGCCAAGAGGAGGATCCAACTGGGCTGGGCAGCGTTTGGGAAACTGCGCCGAGTCTTCTCGTCATCCATACCGCAATGCTTAAAAACGAAAGTTTTTAATCAGTGCGTCCTACCCGTCATGACCTACGGAGCCGAAACATGGACACTCACGGTAAGGTTGGTCCACCAATTCAAAGTCTCTCACTCAGCGAGCTATGGAGAGAGCTATGCTCGGAGTTTCTCTGAAGGATAGGATTCGAAACGAATACATCCGACAGAGAACCAAAGTCACCGACATAGCTTAAAGAATTAGCAAGTTGAAGTGGCAGTGGGCTGGCCATATCTCGCGAAGAACCGACAACCGCTGGGGTAAACGTGTTCTTGAGTGGAGACCGCGACTTGGCAAACGTAGTGTAGGACGCCCTCTGACCAGGTGGGATGACGATTTGCGAAAGACTGCAGGCAGATGCTGGATGCGGCAAGCTGAAGACAGGGCGCTATGGCACTCATTAGGAGAGGGCTATGTCCAGCAGTGGACTAGTATAGCCTGATGATGATGATGATGATGATGCTATTTTTATATTTTTAAATATAGCAGCATTACAGTTGCGCGCGAGTCGCCGACGCGAGCGCACGTAGTTCGTTTACTCCGTATCACTTAAGTTAAGTTTTTTTGGAATACCCACATAAGTTGAGAATGGAAGAAAAAAGTGACGGCGACTCGACGATTACCTCGATTTCCTTTGCAGGTGAAGCGAGTAATAGTAGTAACCAAAAGGATTGCGAGATGGATGGTGAAAGAATGGCGGAGAAAAGGATCAGGGAAAAGGGCGATGAAAGCTGCAGCGAAGAGGGTTTTATAACGGTGATCAGAAGGCGACCTAAGCGCCTCTTAAGGAGTGAGTCTGGAATTGAAGGCGAATCGGGGAAAGAGATAAGAGAAGGAAATATGGATGACACATATAAGATTAGTTTAACGTCCTTAGAAGTCTTGCCCAAACAAATGGCATTAGCAAAATTATTGAAAAATGAGAATATTCAAAACATATTGAGAATCAGCTATAAGAGTCTCTACAAGGTCTTCATACATATTGCTAAGAAGGAAGATGGAGAAAATTTAATTAAATGTCAGAAGTTCGTTGATTTAGGAGTGAGAATTCAATTTGTTAACCGACTTGACTCTTACGGAATAATTAAAGGTGTAGACTTGGAACTGAGTGAGTCAGAGATATTAGAGGCATTTGAGACTTCATGCAAAATATTATCAGTGAGAAGACTAAGGCGTATCAATCAGGACAGGGAGTGGGTAGACAGTGAGACGGTGTGTGTGTTTTGAGAGTCCTACAACTCCAGAATTTATTCTTGCCTATGGATGCCGTTTTAGAGTAGAACGATATGTATTTCCTGACTCTCAATGCTCCAACTGTTGGAAATTCGGGCATATAAAGAAATTCTGCCCAACTAAAAAGATTCTGTGTCCTAAATGCAGCAAAGAGCATGAAAATTGTGAAACAGACAGAATTATATGTCCTAATTGCAAAGGACCTCACATGGCACTTGACAAAACGTGCCCTGCCTTCCTAAAAGAAAAAGAGATTCGAACTCTAATGAGCTTAGAAAACATATCCTATAGAAAAGCCTTAGAAATATATCTAAGGAACCACAATAAAGGCAATATGGTTGTAGCAATTGAGGATTCTAGTGAACGAACGGAAGAGAGTCAGATTAATTTAAAGAAAACTTACAGTAGTGCTGTGCAATCGACAATTACTACACAAGAAGTCTTAAGCAATGAAAGTACAGGCAATCAAACAGACAGACAAACACAAAAACTAAGAGTGGACAGGTCTAAGAAGCAAAATAAATATAAAAATGGGCGACAAAATCAAACTACATTTATGGAAACAGAGGGGGAAACCTTTTCTATGGAAGACGAGATAGTTGGAAGTAGTCAGGAAAATAGACAATCGGAAAAAGAAGAAGCTGAAAAGAAAAACAAAAGAAAATTTAAATTTGCAGAAAGGTTTTTAAAAATTAAACAAGTAATTAGTTCAGAGAAAAGTTTTGAAGAAATAATAATGTCGGTGCTGAAAGTAATATATGAGGAATGCAAGGTATTTGTTAAGGAATTTTTAATTGGGGAAAATTTATGTCAATTGCTGTTAAAATCTTTTAATGGATAATTATCGCAAAGACGCTTTGATTAACATACTACAATGGAATAGTCAAAGTCTAAAGCCAAAAACACCTAGTTTAGATGCACTACTTGGACAAGAAAAAATACATATTGTTATTGTAAGTGAAACTTGGCTGAATCCAGACGTTCGTTTGAATATAAGAGGATATAATATATATAGAAAAGACAGAGACGATTCTTACGGTGGGGTAGCGATAATTATTCATAAATCTATACAGGCGCAAGTATGCCCAATTAGCTTAAATAATGTAGGTATAGAAGTTATATGTTTGAAAATACTTAATTGTAAGAGTTTGGAACATGTTGTATCTATTTACTGTCCATCTTCAGTGCGTACAACATCATCAGATTGGGACAATATTTTCTCGTTAGTGTCTAAAAAATCATTGGTTGCAGGTGACTTTAACGGTCACCATACAAACTGGTCTTATAAAACAGATCAGCGCGGAACTCAAATATTGGACTCTTCTTTGGAACACGGATTTGTAACATTAAACAATGGAGAGGCAACCCGGGTCAAGCTAGTCAACGGAAATATACAGAGATTATCACCGGACATCACATTAGCATCATCTGACATCGCGATTCAATTTTGTTGGGCTGTAATGAACGAAAATTTAGGTAGCGATCACCTTGTAATGAAGATTTCGATGAATTTTCAAGAACACATCGAGTATAATAAAATACGTAACTACAAGAAAGCAAAGTGGGAGGCCTATCGTCATGAGCTTACTGAGTCTTTTTCTGGGGTAGGTGACGTCAACAATAATATACAAGCATTATACGACTATTTCTTAGAACAAATTAAAATCGCAGCAAATAAGCATATACCTTTTATTAAAATTTGTCCATTAAGGAATTTTAAGGCAAAACATTATTGGGATCCATCATTATCTAGAGCAGTGGCTGAACGTAGGTTGGCTTTAGCCATATTCAGAAGAAATCCTACTCCTGGCAATCTTGCAAGATTAGAAGAAAAAGGGACTCAAGCACACAAGTTGATAATGAAAGCTAAAGATTGCGGCTGGAAAACTTTTTGCAGTAGCATAGATGAAACTTCTTCAGTTTCTGAGATTTGGCGAAAGATGAGATGGCTTAAAGGTTATCGTCAAGCTAAATTTAATGTGTCGGAGGAAAAACTAAAAGGTTTGTTAAATACGACGTACGTTTGACGACCGATGTGGCGCGGCGGGCGAAGGTCCGCCTGCGACGCAAGAGGTTGCGGGTTCCATTCCCGCCTTGGGACAAATGTTTGTACGATCTACAAATATTTGTTCCGGGTGTTCTGGGTATTTTCTATATATATAAAATAAAAATATCTATCTATGTAATGTACTGTATTAAGTATATCAGTCATCTAGTACCCATAACACAAGCTCTGCTTAGCTTGGGGCTAGATGATGCTGTGTGGATTGTCCAGCAATATTTATTATTTATTATTATTATTATTATTATACACTCACACCGGATTCCGTAATAAATTTACCTCCAGTATTCAAATAACAGAACGTTTTAATTGAATCAGAGTTTACAATAGAAGAATTAGAGAATAGTTTAAAAAAGAAGGACACTGCTCCGGGTAATGATGGAATAACGTACTCTATGATTTATAATCTTTCGTATGAGGCCAAGGTATTTCTTCTGCGGGTATATAATGACATTTACAGAACTGGAAATATCCCAAAACAATGGCGTGCGATATCAGTTATTGCTATTCCTAAAGCTGGGCACGACACGAATACGGAGACTAAACTTAGACCAATATCTCTTATATCCTGCGTCTGTAAGATATTCCATAATATGATCGGAAAAAGAGTAGAATGGTATATTGAGAAACATTCAATGTTGTCACCTTACACGGTTGGTTTTAGGAGAGCTCAATCCTGTTTAGATTGCATTTCAAGATTATCTACGTATGTTCAATTGGGTTTCACTAGAAATGACCCAACGTTGGCTTGCTTTCTGGACATTAATAATGCATATAACAATGTCTTAGTGGAAAAGGTTGTTCAGACATTAGATGATTTAGGGATTGGCTCACAAGTTTGTAGTTATTTAAATTCATTTCTATTAGAGCGATATTTGATGATAAAAAATTGTATTGACTGACGAACTGTTGACGTTAGACGAACAAGCAGGGGGTTGGCACAAGGCGATCCTTTATCTCCAATGCTTTTTAATATTATTACATCAACCATTGTCCAACAGATTGAGACTGTAATTGTTTCGCAGTACGCGGATGACTTCGTATTTTACCTCAGCCATAAAGATTTAAACCACGTGGAATCGGAAATGCAAGTTGCTCTTAATTCTATGGTGGTAATGCTGGATGATATGGGTTTAGATTTGTCACCAGACAAATCAAAGATGTGTCTTTTTAGTAGAGGTAGAAGAAGACGACAACTGCAACTCACAATTTACAACCTACCAATTTCCTCTGTAGATTGTGTGAAACACTTAGGTATCTGGCTAGATAGGTCACTTTTATGGAAAAGGCATATTAATGAAATAATGGAAAAGACGGCAATTTTTTTAAATTTATTTAAAGTTTTGGCGGGGCCGACTTGGGGAATCCATCCAAAACATTTGAGATCTTTGTATATTTCATTGGTACGCAGTAGAATTGACTTCGGTTGTTTTCTCTATGATAATAGTGCAAAGACTCATTTAAGTAAACTAGACAAAATTCAGAACCAGTATTTGAGAACTATAGGTGGTTTTATAAAAAGCACTCCAATACACGTAATGGAAGCTGAAGTGTGCATTCCTCCATTGTACGTTAGGAGATTATACTTAGCTTACAAGTTCTGTATTAAAAGTATGTCATGTATGAACAATGTAACTATTAAATTAATAGATGACTTGAATGATCTTTCAGTCACAAGATGCTGGAACAATAAAAAAAAACCATTGCTTATGACCGTATACAATGAGTGTAAACTCCGTAACATACATTGTTCTAGTATTTTAGACATGTACTCACTGGACAAATGGGTGACAGGTATAAACGTTCGGGATAAAATTAGTTGTAAGTTAGACTGTGTCAAAGTAGCAAAACGCAGTCATGAGGTTACATCACTTAGATTCGATGTTATCAAAGAACTCAGTGAAAAGTACCAGGGGTGGAAAATGTACTTCACTGATGGGTCTAAGAGTAAAAGTGGATGCGGTGCCGCTCATTATAGTTTGAGTGATGGAACTTCGGCTTTATTTAAATCCACTGATACAAACTTATCGGTAATGACGATGGAACTCGTTGCAATCTCAAAAACTCTAGAGAAAACAATTAATGATGCGACCCTTTCTGTGAATCAAAACATTGTTATATGCACGGATAGCAAAAGTGGTTTAATGCATTTAGCTCGATGTGCCTCTGGTTGCAGAGGTATACCGACAGCTTATGAAATTCTTAGAATATTTTATGAACTTAGTGACATTAATTTGAGGTTGCAATGGATTCCATCCCATATTGGTATACAAGGAAACGAGAAGGCTGACATGTTTGCAAAGAAAGCGATTACGGAAGGATTGGAAATTGACATCACTCCGTTCTACACAGAAATACTTAGCTATTACAAAAGCTTATGTTACAATCGGTTCAAAGAGTATTTCGACAGGAAGTGTACAGAAAAAGGCATATGGTACAAGACTATGCAAAGTAAGCCTCCTCGCATCCCGTGGTTCGCTGAAAATCATACAAAGAGGTCGTATGTCGTTATGGCACATAGATTACGTTCTGGTCATTTTCCATCCACGAAATTTGGATACCTAATGAAGAAAGTCGATTCCCCTAATTGCCAAGTATGTAACAAAGTTGAGGATGTCCAACATTTGCTTGTGGAATGTGAAAAGAACAGGAAAGAGAGGGAGATAGTGATGCGGGAATTGAAAGTTAATTTGTATAATGTTGGGGCTTTCATTAGAATATTATCTACACCTTATTCGGGAGAAGCGAAACTGATTTATGAAATGGTTGCTGCATCGCTATCGCCTTCCCTTACGCAATAATATATTTAGTTTTTATTTAATATAAGTATGTGTAATAATAAGCTAGATTAGGGTACGATGAGGCTGACGTACCTTTGTAAGGTAAAATCCTCTAAATAAATAAAGATTAAAAAAAAAAAATATATATATAGCAGCATTATGCTATGATAGAAGCCATTCTGGCTTTGCACGGGTTCTTTTTATTTCTTTGCTTTATTGATAGTTTTATTTTTGCCGATTATATTTACTGTCACAAATAAATGTTTTTCATTCTTTCTTTCTTCTATCTTTCTTTCTTCCTTCTTTCTTTCTTCTTTTTTTCTTCTTTAATTTTTTTCAGCTGCCTTTGTAAAGTGTAGTGGATGATTTAAATATAATTTACTAGGTAAATGGTATCTCGACCTAGAATCTTCTCAAGATAAAATATTGTTATTTATTTATTATTTGTTAAACTGAATGTCAAATATGTTAGAATATTTGTTTTTTTTTCGTATTTATAAATATTTACACCTAGTTATAGTAAGTCGTCATTAACTTTAAGTAGGTAGTTGATTCATTTTTGCACCATTTTAGATGTTATTTTCTTCATTTAATAAAATATCCGTAATGGCCCAGTGATTATGGTTGTGGGTTCAAAGTCGGGTAAGTACCAATGTGACTTTTTCAATTCATACATTGGCACTAAGTTTATCTTAGACATTACTGATATCGGTGAAGAAAACACCGTTAGGAAACATATACACGTCTTATAAATAATGTAAGTCAGTCAAAATCAAAATAAAATATCTGTTAACCTCTACCTGAACAGGTTTTCCCTGCTTCAACCAGCATCGTATTATTCTATTCAAAATCTAGCTGCGTGCCGCGGTATTTACTCGCAGCGCGCGCACTGTCAGATGCGCGAGGTTAAATAGTCGTTAAGTTTTTTTTTAAATTTTTTAATGTTCCGAGCAATTTTATTAGTTTTTTTTTAAAGACCTTCCCCTTTCGATAAAAAACACAACAAGAAAAGAATTAGCCAAATTGGTCCAGCCGTTCTCGAGTTTTTCGCTTAGCAACACATTTAGACATTATTTTTTATGTATTCAATATAGATATACGAGTAAATACATAGAAGATATATAATCTTATTACATATTTTGCACAAAAAAAAACAGTTCACTGTAACATTTTTCATTTATTGAATTAATTATTCATTAACACGTTCTCTCTCCCCCATACCTAATTTATTTGTGACAACTGACAATCTTAACCCTTTCACTGACCGTGTTAAATTATTTCGCGTAATTTAAATTATATTCTTAAAATGTTAATTCGTTATGCATCGCAGGGGTCGGGACTTGGCCCCAGCGGAAATAGAATCCATTTGGTTATTTTTTATTTTTGGAGAATTAACCTCATTAATACGTCTAGGAAGTGGCATAAAAAAGCGTCTGTCTTTTTTGTATTGACCTTTTATTTTTTGTATTATCGGATTTTTATTTCAATCCCGTTTGGTGAAGGTAAAATATATAAATACAATCATTATTTATGGGAAAAGTGTGGAAAGCGGTGTAGCGAGAACCTCGCTTGGGGTTATTTTAAGCGGGTTTGGATATTCCATCGAGTTCTTATAATACTTAAGTAGGTACTGTAAATATGTATTTTGCGTAACAAATAAAATTTTCGTAGATATCTGCATGTTTTTCACATTGCCTAAATTAAATATGTTTTAGGAGCTCGTGGATAAATAAAAAGAGCCGCATGGGTAGATCGAAGGTTAAGCTACGCTTGCCGAGGTCAGTCTGTGGATGGGTGACCGTTTGTAACATATCGAGACTCCTCAGTGCTTCGAAAAGCACGTTAGGTCTGTAGCTGCAGGTCCCGGCTGTCATATTATGTAGATCTTTGACAGTCGTTACGGGTAGTCAGAAGCCCGAAAGTCTGACAACCAGTCTTACTAAGGGGTATCGTGTTGCCCAGTAAATGGGTTGTGGAGGTCAGATGTGGGCTCAGCTGCTTCCAGTTATACTGGAAGCCGACCCCAACATAGTTGGGAAAAGGCTAGGCAGAAGATTGCATCTACTATATATGTAAAAAATAATCCCTATTTCTTTGGTCACTGCATCAAGAGTAAACGGCTGGACCAATTTCGTTAATTCTTTATTTGTTGTGTTTGATATTGTAAGAAGAAGATTCATATGAAAGAAAAAACTAAGAAAGTTGCGCTGAAAATGAGAAAATTTCAGAAAATTTAAGGACTTTTTTAACTTCGCTCGTTTGATGAATGTGAATTTTAACCCCGGTTAACACCGCGGGGCGCAGCTACTATACAAATTTAATAGTTTGTCGTTACTAAGATCGCAGTAGGTACAATATCCATCCTCGTACATATTAAAACACCAGACACTTAGTGAATTCGCTGACCGGAATATTTCAGACACATTACATGTACAGTCAGCAAAAGAGTTTAGACCTCCTCACCCAATATTATTTTTACTTTTTGAGGAATGAATTGAAAGATGGACTTGAAACTCTCAGAATGTTATGCAAAACTTAATTTAAGGATCACCAACGAGAGAAACACTACAAATATCTTTCACATACTATGAGCGTTATATGCTATATAGTATATGACATGTAGTTAACATTATCAGATAATGCACACTCAGTTAACCACAGTTTTACACATTAACCATAGTTTAATATCCATAAAGTAAACATACAGACCTACTGTCAATTCATAAATAAAGAAACATACAAATAAACAATTGACATAAGTGATCAAAATCACGTGAGTGTAGCTCGGTATTTATTATAGGTGCCAGTATATTTATTATTATTATGTCTTTATTTGATTGTACAGAGCCCAGTATATAGAGCTACCCCAAACTGTCAAAATTATTTGTGAGTTCTTCAGCTCTATTACAACAAAAGAATAAGGTTCACGTTCAAATGGGTAAATTTGTCCGTTTGGGATAGCTTGATGTGCTGGCGTCTGTACAATGCGGGACGAGACAGTACATCTCTACGAAGATGAAATTTCGTTTTGCATTCTCCAGCTCTTGTCCCGTATATATCAATTTGATCCAACAAGTTTTCTATGGAACGTAGGAAAAGCTGAGGTTGCTGTGTTGAGATCGATAGAATACGTACCTACTTACTAAGGTTGAGGTTTTTACAAGGGTTTGTTTTTTAGCTTATCGATATAAATGAAATATGTTAGCGTATTGAAACTTTTTGGAATAAAACGCATGCGTGACCAGTGTGCCTAGCACGAATAATTGACGTAAGCGTCGTCACATTTCATGTCAATTCGAAATTATTTGAATCGAAATTACAACTATGTTGGATGGCTGTAAGTATATAGGTTTAAATGAATGTAGCAACCTCGACTAGTATCGCCCATAGATATGCTAATATCTTCAAATAAATTACCATTAATCAAATTCAAGACAAGTATTTTCAGTATAAGAATTTTTCTATTAGGATTAGGTCCGCAGTTTATGTATAAATATGTATAAACGTAAACGAAGCAAAAGGAGTACGTAACGAGTTTGCGCACTGAAGTTTTTGACTACTTCTGTACGAAAATAAAATAACCAAAATTTGATCTGCGCTCCGGCTGAGCACAAGGTCCTGGGTTCGATTCCCAGGACGGGCAAAGTGTTTTTGGGTTTTTCCATCTGGAACTACTTTGTAGCAGCCCGGAGTCTGGATTTGTTCCCGGTTGATGGCCATAGGCTCGCCCCCATGTGACTTAAACATAACTGGCAAAATATGGGTTTACTATCGGTCTGCATTTGCCTAACCCTTCGGGGATTACATAGTCATGTTATGTTGATCTGACATGATATATTTTTTCACGTTCATTTATTTCAGTTTCTTTCAGCCAATGTTATTCTATACTTGCTACCCAAACGCAATGTCACATCGAGTGAACTCGATACGCCAAACAAGCGACAGGGTGAATGGTTTTTAATAATAGTCATTTTATGTTGTTTACAACAGCGCGTCGAGCGAGCTTCCTTTTATTGAAGAAGTGAACGATTTAATAAGAAAACACTTAGGGCTTCGGTGTTTATTGTTCTTTTTTACTCAGTGTCAGACGTTTGGAGACTTTTTTAATCGTTATTATTGAACTTTAGCTATTCTTACGAGTATAATAAAAAGGTCACGATTGCTTTACAAGTCTTCTTACGATTTTGTTACGAAAAATATTTGTCAAATGAATGTTTTGTGGGATTTCCTACTTGTGTTTTCGTCGTATAGATTTATTTTTATGAAGCCTTCGTTTTATTTATTATTGATAGTTCTCTTTTAAATATTCACTATGGCCACGTGTTAAGAGAAAGTCCATTTTCAGGAGTGTACTTTTATGTGGTGTAAAGCATATCGCTGGTAGCTGGACGTAGAACGATACTGCAACTGGTTTTACAATAAACATATTGTAAAACCAGTTGCCAGTATCGTTCTACGTTACATTTACGTTACGTTATTTACTAATAATACAACATATATGCTATGTGTTATATTCTAAATGCCTCGTTGGTCTAGTAGTCACAAGCACTATTATTGAACATGAGGTCCTGGATTTTATTTTAGGGTCGGGGAAAGTGTTGATGGGTTTTTCCTTCCGGATTCGTGCCGGATTGGTGACAATAGGCTCGCCGGACATTATTACATGACTGTCGAAATGTGGGTGTACATACTATAGGGTAGATAAGTACACCTCTGCCTAACCTTTCAGGGAATACCGACGTAATGTTGTGTGATGCTAAGTAACAAAGCTTATAAAGAACTTTGAAACAAAATGACATTAGGTAATCCATCTAACCAACAAAGCCTTTTGGCAATTTCCTCTGCCAACATAATTTAGGCCTAGGCACCATCAAAATAAAGTTCAGGTCTCAACAAATACCAATACTGTCGTGTTTCCATCACTGTCACAATAAATAGGGTTTGTACGTGACTACATGACGTAAATAAATTGAGGACGATTGGTCCTTCTGTCCGGCTTGTCTTGTCTGAGTACCTAGTAAGTAGTTTACTCCCACATAAAACCTTTTTGTACTATTACTTTGTCTATTTATTTAAGTTTTCCAATCGATAAGAGTTGTTGTCAATGACAATTATTTTTGATGTTTTAAAAAATACCTACAACGAACATTTCTGTTGGATTCTCTTTTAGATTTAAAGAGCTTATTTCCAGCTCTGCGTCACATAGAATTAGTAAGTACTTAAATCAGATTAAACAACACGACGATCTGTTAAAAAGTTAACGTGCTAAGAAATTGTTGGGTAAAATATAACATAATATCGCGCTTATACTTATTCTCCAAAGAGTAAGGCAGAGGTGTACCTTTAGTACACCCACGTTTCACCAGTTATGTTATAAGGAGAGGTCAGCTTATTACTGTCAATCTGGAACAATTTAAGAGTCCAGGCTGCTACTTTGTATTCCACATGGAAGCGCACAATAACCCTTTGCCTGTCCCGGGTATATAACAAACAACTTCATGCTCAGTAGAAACGCTTGCGACTCGAGGCAATCGATACATTATAACACAACATCATGAAGCACAATAACGGAGCAATTTCACTAAATTTCGGTCAAAAGATGTCCACTGCTGGGTATAGGCCTCCCCCAAAGATTTCCACAACGAACGGTCCTGCGCTGCCCCCATCCATCGGCTTCCTGCGATCTTTACCAGATCGTTGGTCCACCTTTTGGAGGGCCTACCCACGCTGCGTCTTCGAGTAAGCTGTCGCCAAACTAGAACCTCTCCAACCCATCGGCCATCGGCCATTCAAGCCAAGATCAGATCCAATTCTAAGAAGGTCATCATCATCATCTGCCTAGCCTTATCCCAACTATGTTAGGGTCGGCTACCAGTCTAACCGGATGCAGCTGAATACCAGTATTTTACATGGAGCGACTGCCTATCTGACCTCCACAACCCAGTTACTGCCGTTACTGGGCAACACGGTACTCCTTGTTATCAGACTATCGGGTTTATGACTACCCGTAACGACTGTCAAAGATCTACAAATGACAGCCGGGACCAACGGCTTAACGTTCTTTCCGAGGCACGGAGGAGTCTCGATATCTTACGAACGGTCACCCATCCACAGACTGACCTCGACAAGCCTAGCATAACCTTCGATCAACCCGTGCGGCTGTTTTTATTTAGCCACGAGCTCCTCATTTAATTCTAAGAAGGGACTTAGTATAATTTTTATAGAACTACTCAGCAAAATAAAGGCATAACAAGACGCTCATCATAGTGTAGTGCCAACTAGCTACACCACCCTATCAAAATCACGAAGAATATCCGACTTAACTTCCAACTTCATCCATGTGCAAATATATTCGGAGCTGGTGTATTAAGGTGTTTATCATAGGTACGTCGTACGTACTCGTCGCAGTCCGTCGGAATCTATTAAGAGGATTACGAGATGCAGCCAGGAAGACGAGGGTCGTATCCACGTCTCGTATGAATTATGACCGCCTGTTACACCGTGGTGCAACGTCTGCTTGAATTTGTACCTACGTGATTTAAGTGGTTCGATTAGGATATATTTTGTGGGATAGATTTTATGTGTTTGAACAGATTTTAAAATCAAAACATGCTTAAATTTTGTTTTCATTTAATATTAAAGTTATTTTTTTTTGATATGGTCAAGTTTCTAGGTAGTCACAGAAATTATTAAGTTTCATGATTAGAAATCTAAAACAACTATTATGTACATGTAAAAAAGCAAAAGGAAATAATGAAAGGGCATAAAAAAATTCTCATCCGGATCGCTGTAATATTGCCACGTTGAATGGTAATCCTTTGGCGGTGTTTTGTGAAACGAGATGGGCACAGGGATCAGTCACACAAATTGTATTTATGAGTTTGTTAGTCAACAAGTAAGGGAATCACAAATTATTTTAAAATATCTATTTACTCTAAAATATCAGGCAGTTTAATCATAGATACTAGATTCTTACTTTTTTTTTTTTATCGGTGCCCTGTACTAGGAATTTCTCCTGTATCGTGGGTGCGTTTACAAACATTTAAACTAACATACACAAACAACAAGACCCGGAACAACAACCCGTAGGCCATACAAATATTTGTTCCGTGCTGGAATCGAACCCACGTCACGCAGCGCACCAGTCAATCGCTCAACCGCTGCGCCTACCGTGTCGTTAACTTTAGCCATACAAAATTTCTGTCTCACGTTACGCTTCGTTGTAAACGCAGACTTACTTAATCCGCCGTCAGCTAAATTATTTATGCATTTAAAAGGATTTACTCTTAATATGAGGTGTAGCCGCGCGGTCACGACTCTCCGACGCACACTGAAAAGCTAATTAGACGTGTTATAATTAATATTTACTTGGATTTTAGGTTCTGGCAAGGTGATTGAGACGTTGAAAAGCCAAGGAGTTAAAAGCCTGGGCAGTATCTGGCTTATATTTATTTTATTTTATTTATTAGGGATAAAAACAGTTACATAATACTCAGAAATGCAGTTATACTTTTTATTCCATATTTATGTTACTATGTAACATGTAACCCACACCATTGTCCACGAATACACAACATTTTAAACAGTATAGGTAGGCTACTTCCTTAAAGTTTCATACGACAAGAACAGAAAAACACATTCCATACTATATTTTATTGACTCAACAAATGGTGCATCATTTTTTTTTGCCGACTTCTGTATACGTCCCATAATAAAAGTTCTTCATAATGTTGATATAGGGCCGATGCACAACCTACACCATAAGTTCAGTACAAGATTATGTACCTCCAGCGTTGAAAATTATCGTTGGTTTTCTCCTATATTTTTTATATTTTCTGTAAAAAAACATCATTTCTAACCTTACCTAACTCAAATGATGCTATTAAATTGAAAAATTCACTTCTTTATTTAAAAACCTCATTAGGTTACACACATAGAAATCATGATTTTTTACAGTTTAGAGTATAAAAACTAGGAAAAACACACGAACAATTTCACCAAAATCATGGACTGAACTTATGTTATCAGCTATCATGTTTAGAGCACCGATTTGAATACTTACCTACAAAGGCCAATGAAACAAAACCCAAATCAAACAACAGATTAATTTCTATCTAATTATCCACTAACACCGTTAGCTCATCCTACCAACATAATCTAATAACAAAATAATATTATGAAAACAAAAGGAAGCACTCAATCAAGGAATAATGAGCCACTAGATTAGATAAAACGTTAGTCGAAGTAAACTCGGCGAGACAAGAAATAATAAATCTTTCGGTACCAATTATACGTATGATTGTACCGACGGCACCCGCGGTTTCCGCCGGCCAGTGGAGAATGGCCCTACTGGGAAATATAGACAATGGGGGTGAATCTGAACGGGTTATGGAGAATCAGAATGCATTGGATTTGTCGAAGGCCCAATCGATTTAGTTCAGTTTTGTTGAATGTTGTAAGAGTTTTGTGTTCATTTTTTACGGTAGAAGTTTGAATTTCTATGTTGTTTAATTATAATATGGTAAGTGTGCTAAAAACATGCTTCGAAAGTCTAGTGGTTCTATCTGGAATTTCTTAGTAACAGCCCGAATATACGCTTGGTTACTGGCAAAAGGCTCGCCTCGGTTACATGGGATTTAAACTGGGGGTACTATAGGTACACCTCTGCTTAACCCTTCTTGGTACAGGTGATATGCTATGTTGCCCCTTATAATGCCTACAGGTATCCAGTAAATGATTTCAAACAAAAGGCTCCTTTCAAAAGGTTCTCTGACTGAATGATAGCCATAACCACTAGATTACCTACAACCTTCCGTTCTACGAAAGATGTGGTTACAAAATAAATACTTATCCGTGTACAAAAATAAGCTGGCCACGTACCTGCCACGATCCGGGGACACGATAACTAAGACGTACCTTATAACTTTTAAGTTATTCGTCAGTGCCAAGCCCCCAAGGCTTTGAAACTCGGCTAAGTCGCGGTCGCGCACCGCATCAAAAATACGCCGGTTGCAAAGTACGCCGGTCACAAAATACGACGGTTGCAAAATACTCCCTTTGCAAAATACGGAATGTCTTAATCTAATAAGAAGTGATTCCGCTTTCGCTTGAGGTTGGACCGCGGTCGGCTAATTGAGTTAAAATCTTGCTAAGAGTCTGTGATGTTTGTTGTGGTTTAATTATTTATTTATATTTTATAAGGTATTTTGGAGATTCTCATTAAATTTAACGTTTTATGTTTATTTAAGTCTTAGGTATTTCCTCATCCTGGTTAATTAGATAACCATATTAGTCGTAAGAACCTATTAGTCGTCTGTCGAAATAACCGAAAAAAATCACACTCCTCTTCCAAAGAAATAATTTAACAGGCATTTCCTTAAACATACATTGAAATTAAATTAAATAGACTTCTCCAACGTAAGAATACACCAACCCCTAATAATCACATTTACACAAAATACATTGTCAGATCAGCGTTTAGAAAAGCGTCAATCAATGACAAGTCGGTAGAAGACAAGGCAATTTGTTAACGGCGTACTGAAGGTGTGTGCCAACTTTATAATTGGTGTCGGCGGCAATATGAGCCATTGTAAAACAACAATGAATCGTCGAAGGTGTGAGGGACAAAAGTATTTGGAGCGATATTTAATTGGGTTGGTTTTATAGAAGGTAGGGGTGTTCGAATATGTATTGTGTATAAATTTTTGGTTTGTTGTCATATTTTAAAAGGGTCTCTCATAAATAGCTCGTTCAGGTTAAAAATTACAATGGAATTTATTTCAAACAAAACAAAATTAATTTTATGTAGTACAAAAAACTCAGTTCAAAATACAAAAACTATAATAAGTTAACATAACACAACGCCTGCTACCCCCGAAGGAATAGACAGAAGTGGAACTACCTACCTGCAGTGCCTACATCAAATTTCGACACTTTAATGAAGTCCCATTTAATAGGGAGAGCAAGCCTACTGCAATCAAACGGCCACAAATCCGAACTCCAGGTTGCTACTGAGAAATGTCTGATGGAAAAACCCAATAACACATTGCTCGGCCTGGGAATCGAAACCAAGACCTCAGTAACAACAAGTATAATAATTTAATGAATATAATAAGGAAATCGTAAAGTTCTGTCTTAGCAATATCCTACTTTCTGCTGCATCAATAAATTAACAAATCTCACTAAAAGGCTAGCTTTACCTAACATCGCAACAACGGAAGCTTAAAGGTAAATTAATTATGCCTTAAATACTTGGGAGTGAAAACTTAATAATTCTGAGTAATCTTTGCAATATTTATAATCTATCTTCACTGAGAAATATAACGACGAAAATATTGGCTTGCATTGAGTGAATAATCAACAACAACCAAGGGGTATCCTGTTGCCCAGTAACTGGTTTGTGGAATGTGATACTGATATTCAGCTGCATCCGGTTAGATGGGAAGCCAACCCCAAAATAGTTAGGAAAAGGCTGGGCAGATGAGGATTATGGAGTGAATAATATCACAATAAATTTGCAAAAGTAGTTTTGGATTTCCAATTCATTATCTTCATCCATCATCATCATTTAGTCATAGGCCTCTCCCAAAGAGAATCGTAGGGCATCGAAAAATCATACGCATCGCTGTCAACGGGAAAAGTGCCCAAAAGGCTGGCAGCATTGCCACGTTAAATTGCAAGCAAGATTTTTGTTAAGGAAAGCGGTACAACATGCAAAGCCAGGGCTCACGAACATTTTATAAAGTTCAGTTTTCAATGAAATAGTCTATTAAAAAGTTTTAGTAAGATTTCGTGACCTAGTTCTGTAATTCAATACTTTTCAATAGCTCCTACCACTTCTACATATATAGGTAAGTTGGCAACTTGAAGACTTAGTAACGACGCTTTCAAAAGAAATGTCTAGATTTACTTTGCCAAGTGGATGCTCTCGGTAAAGTTTCATTATTTTTGCACACGTACATTTTGTTTCTGTACAAGTGATCCACTAAAACGTGTTTACGGAATTGAAGAATATCAATGTAATTAAAGGGAAACATGAAATTTAATTTTAAGAGCGTTTTTTTTAGTTTTTATACCGAGGGTAGATACCTACATAATTCCTGAGTGGTATAGGCTATTATTATTTTCAAAACTACGCTTTAAAGGGGGTGTAGGGGATGTTACAGTTTGAAGGGAAAAGTACGAAATCCATGCCGGCACAGGCCCGCCACATTATTCCCAAACCGCTGCAACTCCTGAAAACCAGAATCAACAGTGGCGACAACCAGAAAAGCGTCGAGACAATTAAGCCCGACAAGTTCCGGAGAAAAGATTCAACTGTCTTGGATCCCGCTATTAAATTTCACAGAAAATAACAGCGAAGGTGTTTGAAAAATTCGTAATTTCCACAACCCTAAATATCAAGCAGGAGACAAAACAGAGCTAGGCCAATAGGCACAATGGGACGTTAACAACTGGGTTAGGCCCAGTTGCCTAGTACCATGGTTTAAAATTAACACTGATATTAATTAGGTCGTAAATGATGAGCTGTTACTTTTGATTCCAATGGTGGGTATGGCAAAAACAAGAAATTTGATCGAGTTTCTACATGGTCCGTATAATAAAAAACTCCGGATGCACACTATTTAACATTATATTACGATCACTCTGCCAAAGAGTACACTCCCATAAGACATGATGAGCAAATTGTTCGTATTCACAGTCTGATGTAGAACATTGACACAGAGGTGATGGAACAAGTTTGAAAGAAAATAATGGCAAAGTGCTAGAGTTTTAATAAAATCACTGAAGCCCCATTATTAGTAGCAGTAAGCTCCCGACCCAGTCCTGAAAAAACATAAATTCTACAATACCCATGAATCTAACCGATTTCAAAAAACAAACAACTTAAAAAATAAAAATAAAAATAACTTATCTGAATACGTCCAATCATTTTTTGCGATGTAAAATACTAAAGAGCCGTGTCCCGACTGTTTTGTTTTGCTTTCCCGTAGCCTTGGGGTTTACGGTGGCCATGCAAATTGGTATGGAAGAGGGGAGGGGACACTTGCTTACGCTACGATTGTTCCTTGATAAGCCAATTTCTTTTTTTCAGGTGAGTAGCTTTGTAAAATGCTCTTTTTGGTATGGTTGTGTCGGTTAGGCTATATTATTTTTGGGTTTACTTTTTCAATTTAAAAAAATAGGCAAAAATGAACTTTAAATGAAAGCATATTATGATAATAAATTCAAAATTTAAAATATTTGTTTCGATAATAATCTTTTTTGTTGGTTAAGATCTTATTCATTTCTTTGAGTGATACTTATAGCACTAGCCTCATAAACTTAGGAAAATACAGCATAACAGACGATTTTTTTGTTTAGTTTCACTAGTTCAGATACCAGCACATCAAATTACCCCAAACTGTCAAATTTATTTTTTAGTTTATCGACTTTACTACAAAAGAATAAGGATTATGTTCAATTGCGAAAAAATTGGCAGTTTGGGACAGCTTGATGTGCTGGCCTCTGTACATTAAATGACCTGTATTTCTTTCTGAAGCTGCAGCTATGCGAACTCTTGACCAAACCAAAATCAACAACAATCCGTTTAGCTTTTAAACATTACTATACCACAACACACGACTGAAAAAACATAATAAGCCTAAAAGAAATCATAATAAATTCGGCTCAAATAAATGAACTAATCAGGGTGGAGAGGGCAACGCCGCTCACCTAATAAAAACAACACTTGAATGTCAGTAAAAAAAACTCATTTTCCTTTATTGCATTGAGCCTAATTTGAATTGAGTGCTATTATGCAGTTATGATTCAAGAGAGCGGATAATTTAAAGTAACTGTGGACTTGAGATGTAAACAAGATTTTGTAGGTACTATATGTATAGGTAGATTAATCTTTTGTCGTTGCTCATTAAGTTGAAGATCTTCTAATGTATTGTATGATATAGTATAGCATAGTAGATATAGTATGACCATTGTAATGGTCAATAAATATACTTAGGCTGAGAGAAGCCATTGCTTTGTTTTGTGAGTAACGTTAATAGGTATTTTTTGAGGTGCCCTATTGTTTACAATATTGTTTAGTAATACCTATGCTTATAAAAAAGGAAAGTCAAAACTTAGTTCACTTCGGTGTCAACGGGAAAAGTGCCTAAAAGGCTGGCAGTATTTCCACATTGAATAGCAATGCTAATTCTTTGGCCAAAAAGGCCAGGATAGGCACATGGACCCCATGGTCCAAGTGTTTCAACCCCGCTTTCGTTTGCATTTAATTATTTACATATTGGGGTGTTTTTACTTTTCTCCATTGAAACATACAATGTATTTTGTGTAAACTTAGTTCTTTTTTTATCTGTAAGTCGTACCTCTTATTTTCTAAGTTTGATTCTATGTCTCTCAATTTTATGTTGGTATTTGTTAGGTGTAAAGGTGGCGGCTTGCGAAAAGAGGCTTATATAGGCGTCAATAAGCCTCCTACAAATTGAACAGCTTATACAGTAGACTAGAAATACATTTGTCAACAATGTACCTAAAACAAAATACTTTAAATTCGAAACGTTACTAACTACTTAAGAACTTAAGTGCTAAATTATGAGTTAACTCGGGTTTACAATAGTTTTTTGTATTATGTTCATAGCGTAGCAGTCACTGTTATAATAAATGTTTAAGATAAACAGTGTTACGTCACCTAGAAATCAAGTAATTCAGGTATAAAAATATATATTCTGGATCAGTTTAATTACAGACAAATAACTACGAATAAACAGACTTTAATCCGGACCAAGTCTCCGAAAATTGAGTTCACAAAGATACCTAGTACACCTCCAGGCGAGAGCCGAGTCTTGTCGTGAACTAAATTAATGTAGACTAAGATAAGACGTTATAAATAGGCACAAGGAATAACGATTTAAAATAATCGCTCTTAATTGTTCTGTGAACCGAACGAGAATTGTGGAGGAGAGCAGTGAATCGTCAGGTTTCTTTTAAGCAAGGTTTATTATAAAAGATCAAACACTTAAATTATATCTATAAAGAGATAACTAATTAACTATGGAAAAAAGTACACGTATAGTAACACATTTTCGTCCCTAATTTAACAGGTTGAAGTTTATTTTAGCTTGCTGATTTTTTATGTTTTAGGTATATTACATATATTCTTACACACTCAGGCTTTTTCCCACGGGTCAGAAACTACAGAACGTCCCCTACCACGATCCTTACATACTCCTTTTGCTTCGTTTACGATCATACATCTGGTCATACACGTTCGCCGGTTGTGAGTACTGCGCACCTGACCACTACCTAATCTTTCAAAAAACATCACCAAACAGGTCAGTGAATGCTATGATATACGTCCTCCTAGGGCGTCCCCTCCCGGCGTTTCCACTTGATAGATTTTGTTTTTTATAAGCCGTCTTAAGTTAATACCAGATAAAGCAAAGACCTCTTCTCATAAAGAGAAGGAAGCATTAATCACCACCTTTTCTTAAGGTGGGTAGGTGATTAAGGACTTATGTTAATTTTAAAACTAGGTAACCTTACGATTCCATCACCGATTTCAGTGATGTCTAAAAAAATACTGAAGAAATGATAAAGTTACATTTGAACTTGAACGGTTTTAAACCTATAACCTTGTGCTTGAAAGGCAAGACTATAACTGCTCTAAGGTACTAAGCTGTACAAGGTAAGTACCTAGTTAAATGTACTATAGTACTAAATTCTATAGGTACAAGACGGAGATTAAATTAATTGCATTGGTTTTGGCCCAAGGACTTTTATTCGAAAATACTCCTAATATTATGTCATCTGCCTGGCCTTTTCCTAACTATGTTGGGGTCGGCTTCCAGTCTAACCGGATGCAGCTGAATACCAGTATTTTACATGGAGCGACTGCCCATCTGACCTCCACAACCCAGTTACTGGGCAGCACGATACCCCTTGGTAAGACTGGTTGTCAGACTTTCGGGCTTCTGACTACCCGTAACGACTGTCAAAGACCTACAAATAACAGCCGGGACCAACGGCTTAACGTGCTTTCCGAGGCACGGAGGAGTCTCGATATGTTACTAACGGTCACCCATCCACAGACTGACCTCGGCAAGCGTAGCTTCACCTTTGATCAACCCGTGCGGCTGTTTTTATTTAGCCACGAGCTCCTCTACTCCTAATATTATGTATTCAACGGAAATTAAAACAATATCCGATTGCCTCGTTGGTCTAGTGGTCGGGAGAATGAGGTCCTGGTTCGATTCTCGGGTCGAATAATGTGTTATTGGAATTTTTCGTTAGGGATTTCTCAATACAAGCCCGGAGTTTGGATGTATGCCCGGTTGATAGCCAATTGGCTCACCTCCCATTACATGGGACTCAAACATAACTTGTGAAATGTGGGTGTACTGTTATGTTAAAAACAAAAACTTAATCATTATGGTGATAAGATACACGTTCACAAAAGACTCAATTTCTAGATGGTGAAACAAGATAGCATTAAAATCTAGGTATATTTTTCCTTAACTTTAACTTGATGGAGTTTCTGAAGCGCTTAACAGGCTTCGCCAACTTTTTTATCCGGACGCGGTGAAACTTAACACAAGCAATTTTTAATTGGAACATATAAATAAAGATTTAATTGAGAGAAGTTATATAGACGAATGTTACGGTAGCCTTTTGTTTAAAGAGAAGGTTGGTAAGAAATTGGTGACTTTAGACTTTAATATGGCTGTAGTAAGAATGATTTTTGGGTGACATTTTTTAGGGTGTTCGACTGGCGTGGGTGTGACTTCGGGCTTCACATCGAGGTAAAGACGTAAGCGAAACTTTTTCCTTGAAAATTTTTCAATTCAATAAAATTTTATTTAGTCCCTTGTAGCTAAGCGTTAAATACACCACCATTATAAGATTAATGCCCGTTGTCACTAACACTAGGCGACACCTTGATGTGCCGATATAAAAAAACAGGGAGTTAACTCCTTAAGAATCGATTTTCTTATAAGGTAAGGAAATTGTACGCAGAGTGAAATTAATACAAGTGTTACCTAACTCAAAAGCGGAATGTTTTGCACCAATATTGGCGAAGCGAATGATGGTCGCCAATGTTGGCGCCAACACAACAAACGCACTTTACACAAAGGTTTGAGAAAGTGAAATCTTGGCTGGATAACAAACGTGGTACTTAATTCAAATATACAAAGCTGTTGTAAAATGGAGTTACTAAACTAAGGCCTGAGTGGAAATAACTATATGAATAATGATGGTAAGATAGTATTGATTGTGCCTAGATAATAATAGCTCACGGGGCGATGAAAATTTACGCCGCGTTGGCCGAGGTTGGACCGTGGATGGGTGACCATCCATTACATACCGAGATGGGCTGTGATAATCATATTGGTAACCTTTTCATGTAAAATACTGGTATTCAACAGCCTCCGGTTTTACTTACCAGCCACTGTCAGCTGACCCTGTCTCTGCTGCGATTCCGATTTCGAAAAAATAAAGAAAAATATGACCATCGCTCGAAATCATTGTCATGATAATTTCGGTTAAATACAATTTCCGCAATGCACTACGAACCTTATCACGGTCCAAATACCAACACCACTTCGCAAGACATTAAACAGCCTTAACTCCAATAATTAAAACGATGTTTAACAAACTTTAAAAACTCAAAAGTAATCAAAGAAAAAGGGACAGCGATAGAAACGCGAAATAACTAAAGTTTGTTAAATCTTCCGGCGAGGAATTTAATTAACATTCCGGGGTGAGAGTGGCGATGCTGGACATTGGGCGGGTCCTAATTTCGGCCTGTCACTACCAGCACCGGTCACCCTACTCTAGCGTTACCACTGTCAAAACATTGCGATAGGATTTAAAGTGAAACTTTTTGTTGTTTCGTCAAATGCAAGCTCTGTTACACCTATTCTGATTTTAGAGAGATTTGTGTCGTCGGTTTGTTTAACTTACAATAAAATTTCTAAAGATATACTGTGACGTCAACATACTGACTGGTAGAATATTATATATGTATATAGTTTCATATATAGAACGTGCCATTTGTTTGAAGCGTAGGAGATATATTTAAAGTGAAGACGTACGCTAAATAAATATGATAGTCTAGTCACTTAAGTCAGAATAAGAGGTCAGCCTCGGAGTAAGCGATAATCCAATCACTTCTAAGAACATCGACAAGTTTTGTTCAAAACATGTTTCATGAGCTTAACCGTTTTAGAGATAGATCGCGGAGAACGCCCAGTAAATAGCTGTTATTTTGACGGCTGTTATCTGGTCGTAGGATAAGATGTACGAACGTAATCAAATCACAAGGAGTGTGTGAGGAATCGTTGCTGGTGTTGTTCTGTTATCTCTATCTACCCACATGGGGAAAAAGCACGAGTTTATTCATGTATGTAACTAAAAATAATGGTATACCATAATAATGATTCAAAATATTAGCCTCTTAAACATAATCATGTACACACAGCGCGCATAAAACGCAGATAATTCCCGCTGGAACATAAAAACGCGGATACAGGGCTTTTAAAAAGTAGTAAAAACTCTCAGACATAATCCGGTAACAGTTGGCAGGTGAAGTCCGATCGATACCCGCTTGCTGCTTTATTCAAATAATTAAGAAACTTTTGCGCGATCTCAATATTTAAATATCTAAGGACTTTGAAATATCTTTTGTAGACTGACTGTTATTGTGTACTTCTTAAGGGAAAAGTATTTCTGAGAAATCTATTGCTCGCTAAAGCAATTTACTCTTCTAGGAATTTTCAACAAATAGGATTTCTTTAGTTTCCTGCAAGAGGCATGTTTATCGTCTTTTGAACGAAACCAAGAAAAAATAGTTTTATGAAAACTTAAAGTTTTCATAAAACTATTTTTTTATCTTTAAATAAATACATTTCTAGCTATGAACGAGTGCTAGCTTGGATCTGCGATTAAAAATCTGACATCTTTATACCGACCACCTGCCTGCAACATCATCAGATCCTTTTCCTCCTTACTCATTAAGACTAACCTACCGAGACCACTCTCGGCTAAGATATGTAAGGCGTACAAAATAGAATAAATGGTGTTTGATAGCTACCCACAGCAAAAAAACAATTTCGCGACAAACCAAGAAGACCATTATTATCAACAGAAGGTCTCTGATCATCTCAGAGGCAATGGCATAAGTGAGTTTGAGCTGGTAAGAGTCTGGAACTGTCGCGATTGCCTCATATTCTGAGGCAGTCACGGCATCCATGAGGATTTCCTCTCCCGCAAAAACAAAAAGGAAACACTTGGTCACCCATCACACTATGTTAATGCCAATATAATGAGCGTAAACACGATACCTATGTCTGCTGTAAGTTGCTGAAGAGCTGGTCAGTCCGCAGACTTTTCCGGCTTCACCATCAGCGATCCCATCTTCGTCACCAGTAGTGTTTGATGAATGTTTTTGAAAGCGCAAGCAGTGAATCACCAAGGCAACCTACAAACCGTTTATTAGCGGTCTACCTGCAACTTATAATTATTACCCAAACACCACAGTTACATAATTATTAAACTGTCAAAAAATAAAATTTTAATAGTGTACCAAGTTCCAAGTATAATAAAATCAAAAAATTGTAAAAGTATGACAAATTTTAAAAAAAAAAACATCGCATTGATATCGGGCCATTTCTTTGGGAGTTACGATGCCGCAAACAGACACACGCGCAGATACACAGACAAAACAGCGAAACTGTCTAAGTTATAACATCCCTCTTTATTCTTGGGTTTAAAAACCATCCACATACAATTTACATTAATAAAATGAACGTTATATTTTAGGAAGCCAGATATATTTGAATGTTGAACAAAATTATGCTTCGCACTAACACGTACAAAACTGTTTACTTAACTTATCATAATTTTATTAAAGAAGTTTAGAGTTGTTGATTTATATTAAACTACAGACGCCAGCACATCTAGCGATCCCAAACTGTCGAATTTTCCCAATTGAACATGAACCTTATTACTTTGTAATACAGTTTAAAAAGTATCAAAGAAATTTGTCAGAATGTGGTAGCTTTATGTGCTGGCCTCTGTACCTTTTTGCTAACGTTGCTACCTTTAAAAAAAAAAAAGAAGTAAAGTGACTTTTCTTCAGCCCGCCTGCAGAAAATTCAAACAAGGAATCCAACAGCATCTGTGATTTATGACCAAATTCATCGTCTCAAAACGCCGCCATCTCTTCCATAGGAATACAAAAGTACAGTAATATTCTACGATTTTATATCCCTTTTTGTCCCTAAGTGTCGGACAGATGCACATTCTATGTTCACCGTAAAAAACATATTATCTCCTCCCGCCCTTGGCCGGGGTTTATTAAGCAGTCGTAAACGAAGACAGGGGACGGTAGATTACCTATTATTAGCGAGAGATACTGTTAGTCTGTTTATTTAAGGCGATTGGCACACTGCACCGCATCACGAAGCGTAGCGCGGAAGTGCGTGTTATTACGTTGTTTGCAAGTATCTGTGTTTGTATAGAAAAAACGCGTAGTACCACACACAGAAAACGCATTCACGCGCAGTGTTCGGTGTGCGGTTCAGTGTGCCAATCGCCAAAGAAGAAACTGTAGAACCCTTTATATCGTATGCATCAATTATGGTAGTATTTTTAAGATATTAGGTAAAGGTTCAAAATCTAAAACCTACCTAAGTAAACCTACGTTCATTATGTTTAGTACCTATAGTGCTGTGAATACCTACAAGAACTCTGACAAATTTGCACTCGCATGTAAACTTTTCATTCCACATTATATTGGACATTGGTGTGGATTATACGTTTACTTAGTCATAGAGTTAATCCTGCCTTATTTTCATTGGAACGTGTAACAGTTTTATGTTGTCCCAATAAACAAAAATTAAATAAAATCTGAAACAGGACCCAAATAAAATGCAAGTGCTAAACTGTGCCCGGCTGCTCGTGGTCAAGTAACTTGGCCTATTAATTTCTTAATGTGTATTGAAGTATAAACTTAGACGTAAACGTAAACGTAGAATAAATGGTCCCCATACGTCACGTACAATTCTCCAACTGCAAATGTAAGATAAAACTACAAATTAGCAATTTTCGGACTTGTGCTGTGAGACCTTGCTTCTTGCCAAATTTAATGATTCTAGGTCACCGGGAACTACCCTATAGATTTTGATTTATCCGCGAATATAACTGTCCGTATTTTTTATTGCGTTGACTTCCAAGCTTTATTATTTTTAGAGCTCCAAGAGACCGTGGACCTACGTATACATGAGAAAATGGTCTTGGCAGACAGTAACAAATAGACGGACAAAGAATAAGTGATCCTGTAAGGGCTCCGTATTTTCCTATTGATGTGACTCTCTATCTAAACCGTTTAATTTAACTTCTAATTCGTGTCCCCGGCATGGAGGCACGAATCGTTGCATGGAATATAATTGTTTGATTTGCGGACGTTTGGCCTTAATACAGAAATTCCACTATATTTACTTAAGCCTGAAAGTAATTCAAGGCTTTAGTACAGACTGAATCATAAAACTAAGAAAAAATATTTATTCATTTCCATAACAGTGTCTTGTTATGTTCCAAAGAAGATGGTACGTATATGAAATAAATGTCTAGTGGTCGCAAGCGCTTCTCTTGGGCATCAGGTGTTGAGTTCGATTCCCCAGCCGGGTTTTTTCCATATGCATATGGAAAAAAATCAACGGAAAAACCCCACAAGACTATATGGATTTATAGCATTAAGATTGCCTCTTATTACATGGGACTTAAATAACACTTTAACAGTCCCGGGGATTGAAACCAGGACCTCACGCTCAGCAGTCGCGCTTGGGACCACTAGACCAACGAAGCAGTCAACTAATATCATTACGTACATAATAACTTAGTTTCAATACTCTCTCCAATGCGATACACATTTTACTTAATAGATATTCTTTTTTATTGAGTATCAATAATTGAAGGTTTTGTATAGGTAAATTACAAACATTTGAAGCAGATAGGTATTAGCAAAATGATCAGAAATTAACAAAAAAGCAATGACGATTTCTGCCTCTTGTAGTCTGCAAAGCCTTAACTAAGGGCCATGTCAAAAGGGTACCTTATTAGACTTGGGCAAAAAACTGCGTCGTATATTAAAAAAAAAAAATAAGTGCCTATAAAAATAATGCCTAATAAGCACATTAACTTTGTTTGTTTGTATAAAACTCCACTCCTTCTAATTTTATGATGGGTCAGTGCTAAAATTTCCCAAACAAGTATTCGGTAGTGACCGACTAAAGCTTTAATTTCGTTTTCGTCCATTTTCGGCCAAAATATCATGGCTTAGTCATATTTTCGGTTTTGCCCATAAACCAACCGGAGCTTCGGCCAAGCCGAAAATCAAAAGTTCGTGAATACGTCATTCAGCCTACTTCGTAAATCTCGGTACAAGAGATACTCGAAATGTTGTATCCTCCAATGTAGTTATCGAGTTTTATTTATTTGAAAGCCTCTTTCTCTACCTATACATAAAAAAACAAACAGGCTTTCAATTTTCCTACAGCGGAAATGTTAATATTTATAATGTCTGAATCAACCACTTTTCCAGCCTAAGCTGGAAACGAAAACGAAAACGAAAAAGAAGCTTCGACTTTGGTCTTAACCAAAGTCGAAGCTTCTTTTTCGTTTTCGTTTTCGGCTGAAAATCCATTTTCAGTCAGACACTAGTATTTGGCTGTGTGCCCGCTATGATGAGCAATATCCGTTTAACGGTGTTCCAGATTTTTCACTTAGTTCCCGTTCCAGTATCTGACGCTATCTTCGGATGTTTACGTAACTTACGAGTAGAAAGTAATATTTCTGAATAGTATTGGTACACATTTCTCTAAGTTACAACGAAATTCTAAATTTTAGGAGCAAAAAGGTGTTTTTTTTTCAGGGTTTTGATAAACATGGAGTGGTATAGTTATCCAGAAAGCCCTATGTGACGTTACGCCTGTTTTCCCCGATGGGTTAGGCAGAGTTGTACTTAGGATACATCCACATCTTGCCAGTTATGATCAAGTCCCATGCAATAAGGGTGGGGACCCTTACCCCCACTCCATCATACTACAGATTAGTAGATAAGAGTACTTACCTACTAACATGATGAAAACTTACTAAACAGAAACACTATATTTTCTGTAATCTTATCTTACAAACTCTTTCGTACTTTTTGAACCACTGACTCTTGAAACACTTGAAACTTTTTAAATTGATTATTTTGTTATAATTACCTACACGAACAAGTATTTGGTGTTGATAAATGCCTTCTCTGCATGAGACAGTGCAGTTAGACAGTTACGGGCTGTTATCATTTATTTAATTTTGGTTGTTTTCAAACCAAAATCTAGAAAGTTTCCAAACTATACAGGACGGAGTGAGAGCTGAGCTGTCAATTTTAGTTAAACTAATACTTCCAAACAAACATACTTGACATAAGGCATTGACCAAAAACATGGTCAAGTTCAGGGCATTAACTAATTTGACATCTCTAACTTAATATGTAAAGTGCCATAACTGTCGCCGTCCTTTTCGCGACCTATTTTTTTTTGTTTTCGGGAATAGGAAAGGGAGTGTGGGATTCTTACCTCACTAAAACCACCGGTGATTACCATCAGCACATGTAAGGGGCCCCGTTACCTCTTAAGAGACCTTTCCGGGACCCCCTCTGTGCAACGCCTGTTAGGGCACATCCCTGACGAGACGGTAAAAAGGTCTTTCCTGAACCTCGATGTGCACGGCGACACGTGATCACTATGCCACCGTCTTCCCTAAGGTCATTCGGTGGGCGAGGTTGCTCAGAGTCCCCACTCTGAGCAACCGCCTTTTTTTCGACCTATCTATCAGAAAGAGATATCAATTCTAAAATTTAAGTTTAGTTTGTGAACAAGGGAATCGGTGGCACTGTCAAATGTATGGCAAACTAAACTGAGCATGTGAACAGCAGAACATTTGGTTGCAATGCAACTAATGAAAAAACTTTTGGTGACTGTCACCAAAGTGGTCGTGGACTCGTGGCTTCACCGTATTTGTTGCAATCGCGACATCGTTGCAGCTTCGCACTTCAATATGAGCAAACTTGTATATGTGATAGAAAATTCTTATATAACATTGTACCTGTGATCTCCGAAAGGTTAGGAAGAGGCGTACCTGTAGTTCGCCAGTTATGTTTTTAAGTCCCATGTAATAGGGGGCGAGCCTAATACCATCAACAAAAAAAATGATAGGTTTCTACGTAAAATTTTTGTTTAAGTTTAATAGCTGGTGAGATATGGGATAATTTCGGTTACAACAGGAAAAATATTTTTTTCCAGTTTCGTTCCCAAAAAATTTTTTTTTTACAATTTATCGACTGCAAAAAAAAATTGCAGTTGTATTTCATTACCATGAAATACACATTTATTTTTACAGTCGATAAAGTCAACACTGGCTATGTAGCCAGTGTTGACTTTATCGACTACTTAAGGCTATCTACTTAAGGCTATCTAACCCTTCGTTACAAAAACCGGCCATCGGTTGAATCACGAGCTAAAACCAGGCAATTTCAATGAAAAACAAAAGACTACCTACCTAACATTATTTCCCCAAATACCAAGAAAGGAGTTAAGCCTCCCACATTTACAAATCAGAACTAATGATAGAGGGCAAACGATGAACTCAGTTAACCCTACAATTTGCGTTATTAATACACTCGACAACTTTCCTATTCTGAAGCATACACGTAGTGTCTACATTTAAGTTCACGAACAATAATTATCGACAACAGTTCACTCCTTAATAATTACAACTTCGAACTAATATTGCCACACGAAAATCTACCCAATCCAACGGTGATAGAGTCGATATAATCCAGGTTTAATTACTGCTGATCGTCGCATGGGAAAAGACCGAAAACCATTTAGCTTGTATTAAATATACATGAGCAAATTTCTCGATGATTGCTGGGTACGAACCGTGATTTGGAAAGTCCCGTGAGAATTCTACATACGGTTTAATTTCGTATGACTATTTCTAGTATGTATAACTTTTAATTAGGGACGGCTGTAATTATTGGGATTGATAGTTGGTTATTTTGGATTGTAATTATCGTTTAGGTTTACAAAGCTGGGGAAACCCAGTTATGCGTTACCCTTTGACTGCCACGGACGTACATATATGGACGTCAAATTAATACGTGCTTACGACGCCACTGACGGCATGGCACGTAAAAAGAAAACTATTTTTTACAGTTCATTATAAACACCAAAAATATGTTTGTGGTGTTTCTCTTTTCCTTTTATTATTCCTAAGACATATCTATTATATTATTACACAAACATATATAACAATTAGCCACTCTGTAATGGGAAAAGATCGTATGTAGTCCGTACCGTACAGTACCGTATGTAGTGACAAACTAGTGAGAAAATTATTAAAGGCAATTAACACATTAAAACCCTATGAAAATGAAATCTGCTCTTATACGCTCTGTTACGCTGTAACTTGACGACCGATGTGGCGCAACGGGCAAAGGTATGCCTGCGACTCAGGAGGTTGCGGGTTTGATTCCCACCTTGGGACAAATGTTTGTACGATCTACAAAAAAATATTCCGGGTGTTCTAGGTATTTGCGATGTATAATAAAAAAATATCTATCTATGTAATATATTGTATTAAGAATATCAGTCGTCTAGTACCCATAACACAACATTTGCTTAGCTTGAGGCTTGATGATGCTGTGCTCCAGCATTATTTATTTATTATTATTTATTTAACTTCTAGGTAATAATATTACTAAGTTGGGAAAAGGTGAAACATGGGTGAAATAATACAATGCAATGGTACTTGTGTAAGAAATGAATTCATAGTAGTGCAACGCGTTAGTAGCATTCACAGCAATTATAGTTTTTATGTCATAGAGGCAAGGCACATAATAAGTTGCATACTATGTACCTAGTTGGAAGTGTTTTTTGTATAGCAAACAAGAGTACTCAAAAGATAATGAGACAATGAGCGCGCGAGTGCGTATAGCTATGTGGAGGAAAGCGTAGATGAATGGCTCGATGACAAAGATAGGGCAGTGACTTGGTCGACTAGTTCTTCTCCTAATTCTATAATAGTGCCTACAAACACGACCTGCTTACCGACAGGCACGTAAAAAACTGGCATTGTTTTTAAAAAAGTAATTATAATCACAGATAGTTGTAGAAGAAAGATAATAATTAGTATCTATTGTAAAAGGGAGATGTTGTCTGTAAGGATCAGAGTTATGTACTTTTATATTTTCATAATATTGTGGCACGGATTTTACTTGGTTTATAAAGGGGGCAATGTAATATGTTATTATTGTATGTTGTGGGTAACCGATTATTATCTGTTGTTGATATACCGTACACGGGAAAATAAAGCAGTGATTTTCCAGCTAGATCATGTTTCACTTCAATTAGCACTCTATTATGTAAGGATGTCTGTCTGCGAAACCGTGACAAGCTTAGCAAAGTGCTACGCTTTCGTAGGCGTGCTACAGGGTCGTAGAGGCACAAGGTATGGTGTGAGAAAAATGTTATTTACACAAGTCTTATGTAAGAGCAAGTACTCCTAGACTTTTAACAAACGTAATAAATTGCACCATAATATTTTGGTTGCATGAGCTGAGTTTGTCTGAGAAACGATGACAGGCGTAGCGAAGTGCTACGCTTTCGTAGGCTTGCTACGCGGCTGTAGCTTTCGGACATTAATTTACTACAATGCAGTTGAAATTATTATTACGGTCACCTACCACAGTGGCAAGTCGTAGATAATATATTTAATGTAGGCACTAAAATTTAACTTAAAAATATCCGTACTACATTAAAGTACGCTCAATACCTTTACACCAATACAATAATGCGATCAAGATGTTCATGGGGCAGCCCCGCAGTTTTAGCGCTTCGGGGATTTTTGCTGAGGCAAGGGTTGATCGTTTCCATGACATCATCCGCATGCAGTGTGCCTCACTTCTCGGCAGAATGCCCACAGCATCCTGAGTGCATTTTGTGATCGGTGGGATTTATCCAATGCTGGGACACTAGATACGTTTACATACGTATTCTGTGTCACAGCCTGGCACCTGTAAGTTTCTTACTAAAATTAGGTTAAGTTATGGTTTTTATACTAAGTTAAGTTATAGGTATCAGTTGCAAGTCTGAATTAAGGAATTATTTATTTATAATTTAAGAATAAACGGAGTAAATACCGAATTGGTTAATTACTCTATTCATTCAATTTAAGTTAACATACGAGTAATCATTTTAACAGCCAGACACCCTCACAAAATTCATCTATGAACCCATCATTCCCCAACATAATTGCACAATTACAAGGCTCGCAACTATTTCACGTATAGTCAAGTCGAAGTTAGTGCAAGATTAGAGCCGCGTGCTTCGGTCTAAGTCCTAATTGTGCATAATAACAGCCGGGACAAAGGTGAACGGAGAAGTTGCGTGGAGCGGCAGTGCGGTCGCCTGCACGTACCTAGGCAGCTAGACAGGTACGGTAACAATTTGCGGCCAGGATGAGTTATGTCGCTTTTGCTGATACGTGTTGCTCTTGCGTTAGTTTGAACTTTGGATAGATGGGCAGGTATAGGGGTATGTAATTTGAATTGAGCTAAGATTGATGTGGTTTTGTGTGTGGTACTCGTAGGTTCTCTACTGAAGTTATTGGGCATCATATAGGTTTATTATGTCGTTGTTTTTGTGACGGGTTTTTAAGGTTTGTAGCTATTTTAACGCCGTACGCTAAATCAACAGAAAGAACTTTACTTATTTAGGGATAAAAGACAGTAGAATAATGTAATTTTTCTACTGTCAAAAAAAAACCAATACTGATTATGTATACTATACTACCTAGGTACTACTAAAAACATTAATCATCTGATTTGTTGCTAGAAGCTACGTGAAATAAAAATAAAAGAAACACGAATTCTGAAGTTACGTTTACAGAAGAAAACTAAAATAAAAAGTAACATGCAAATTTAAGAAACTTGTTTAAATCTTCTTGATGAGAGGTCAAAAATACATATAAGGTATTATTAAAATCCCCAAGCTGTGGCGAGAGAGCTCGAAGACGGAAGGCCAGCATTAGAGATACCGACGTGGCTGGTATGATAGACAATAAACAGAGTTGTCTGCGCACTACCTGACGGCGCACAGAAGTAATAACTTGGTCTGTTACTTAGTTTTTTATGCGTGCTTACCCTTTTCACCGCCAACGTACATAAACCGCGATGCCTCTCCAGCACCAAGCTATAAATGTACCTATAACGAAATATATAGTAAAAAGTAGTGATGAGGGTACCGTCCTATCGATGAATGAGATTTGTACGCGTTAAGGTAACCTTTTCACCGCCACAGACTACAATTGAAGTTCCAGATTTTCGTGCCACCAGCGCCACGTCTTCATTAGATCTTCATGTATCTTATAAAAAATAAATTTACTGTATTTAAAAGCTTTGTTTCATTTTATTATTTTAAAAAACTACAGCCTATTAACGTAGTTGTCAGTCCCAATTAACGGTACATGTACGCGTAAGATGACCAATTCTATATTCTACCAAGAATAGACGTTTTTAATTTCCAACTAGACATCTCTTCTACCCGAGCACGGAGCGCCCCGAAGACTAGACAAAAGAAAACTTTCTTCTCTTCAGTTACAACATGGCCTTGCTTAAGACAGTTAAGTTCTTTCAACAATCTGTCATCTATTCTTCCGTCGACAAAACCAGTTTCTATGGTGGTCATGCTACGCGCTGTAGTAAGTAGGTATATACTTTCCATTTCGATTCTCTTGACGAAACTATTGGAACTTAAGCTTTTATGTAAATGTACTGTTAGATAATTCTTACCAATTCGCTTATTTAGAATTTTTATATTTATTTCGACGACCGATGTGGCGCGGCGGGCGAAGGTCCGCCTGCGACGCAAGAGGTTGCGGGTTCGATTCCCGCCTTGGGACAAATGTTTGTACGATCTACAAATATTTGTTCCGGGTTTTCTGGGTATTTCCTATGTATAATAAAAAATATCTATATATGTAATGTATTAAGTATATCAGTCATCTAGTACCCATAACACAAGCTCTGCTTAGCTTGGGGCTAGATGATGCTGTGTGGAAATTCCAGCAATATTTATATTTATTTATTTATTTAGACTCTTTGCTGACCGATTGGACGGAGAATGCAAAGCTCGGGAATGCAATTTTGGTCATTTTAATTTTATTAGATACATGTTTGATAAGAAAACCTCGGGTCCGCACGCCTTAGTTTCACACAAAACGTTTAATATCCTGAAACGCCCTTTAAGACTGTTAATGAGAACCTCTTAAAAACTCGCGAGTGTGAATAAACTAAGGTAATAAAATTATACTGGGTTTAGTTTTTCCTTCCTCCTGGAACGATATACAGAATTGGAAAATATACGCAAGACCTATGCCCAGCATTGGGACACTATAACCAAAAGAAATTGTAAATATAACGCTCCGCAATAAAAACTCCAAATCTAACTCTTCCAACTTGCACTTTTTAACTTGAAAGTGAGGAGTATTCCTCACTTTCAAGTTTTTCACTTTCAATTTTAATAATGATATGAATTAGTGATTCAATTATTTATTCAAGTAACATAACTCATTGTATTAGCAACAATTTTACTAAACCTATGTTAGTTAACTAAAATATAATATAAATTAATTAATTTTAATCACGCTGTAAGACCATGCAGCACCGGTTAACGATCTCGCAATCGTCGGCCGGAGCTCATTTTTAGGCTGCTGTTAGTGCTGTTCCGCACCCTGCGTACGAGGGAAGCACATCACTTACGCATTACTGTATAAAAACAATTTGCGCGGGCTTTAGCGAACATCCCTAAAGCACTACAAAAACGTGGCAACCCCATCAGCACCCTAAACGCGTTATTATATTGGACTCGAAGGGCGCTGTATGCCTTTAGTATAAAATGAGCCCACAGACTACACGCGAATAATGAATTGCAATAATATGCACAGAATAAAACTTTGACATCACACAAATTTTGTTTCGAATAAGTAGCAGGAAATCTACAGCTGTGTGCGTTCATATGCGGCCACGTACTGATAAGCTCGATGATCTCCAACTTCAACATATCATGAGTTTCGTGCAGGTATTGGGTTTTGGTTCAGGAAATAAAAAACTAAATTATTTTAATTAAATTTAGTTTATTATCCATAGAGAAATGGACACGAATTGTGACACTTTACGAATGTCTCCATAGTCGAGTTGATATAAAAACATCGGTTAAGTCGATTAAAATATCAAATAGAAAAAAATATATAAGAGGTTCCTAAGTGGACAATCAAGTAAATTAGTATAAATCTTATATTAAATGATTACATTATTCTAAGATACATTCTTCTAACGGTTTAGTGCTCTTCTAGTTTTCCGTATATCATAGGATGTGCAAATAGTCAATATTATTTGTAAAAAACTATAGTAAAACGTACTTCATCTTAAGTACCAATCATAAAATAATTGAAATTATGAAAAAAAAACATGCATTCATTCATATCAGAAAAGTTTCGTTATAAGTCCACGTGAATTGAATACATAAAATTTTGTTATGCTTAATCTCACTACTTAATCTACTTCAGAGAAAGTCACGACAATCTCGTCGACAAATACTAAACTTAGCCTACAGTAAAAAAATCGTTCTAAACTCCTAAAATTTGGCCTTGTTTAGAAGGGCAGGATAAAAAAAATGGCAGTCAAACGTTAAAATTAAACTTCGAATACCTGACTCACTCAATCAAACAGTCTTATTCATCATTTAAATAATGATTCATACAAAATTGTAACAAAATAATAATAAAAAAAAAAAAAAAAAAAACTCGATCATTCTTAAATAAATTCAATACTTTAAATGCGCATTACTAATTCAATTACAAGTACTAAGAAATACGATTTTAAAGCCTATAAAAAAATCTTAATCTTATAGTTAGAAGTACCCTATCTCCCGATTAAACGCATCTTATACGTGAGCGTATAAAACAGCGATATAACCAATGCTGGGTTTCTTTTCCGTATAATTTGACATTTCACGCTGGTGTTAAACATAAAACAATTAATAAAATAAAACATTTTGCCGTGTATAATTTTGCAATCAACATTGAATTGTTGTTTCATAGCACCAATGTAAATAAACTCGAGTTTAGGTTTTTATGAATTCTGCTTGGTAACATATTTTCAAGCTTGGTATTGCATTTCTTAGCTGCTTTACATCACAGATTTTAATAACATTGTAGTTGCGTCAATGAATGATTGATTTTGAACATTATTGCATTGGTACAAATTGATATAACGTCGTCAGTTGTCTCCAAACTAGACTAAGACTAACTTAGCGTAACTTGGAAACTTTAAATACGACTAAAACACTGGTAAATTATACACAAGTATAATTCATGAACTCATATTACATGTTCTTTAAAGGGAAATGTATTGTTGTATATTGAATACATCACTTAACAAAGTTGATATTACTGCGATTGGGATGTATATTGAATCTTCTATTTACGTATAAATCATCATTACTAGAAAATAGCTTGAACTGACACAACACTAACAAAAACACGCTACACATACCTTAAAAGTAAATTGAACTGCATTTCTCATAATATATGTTAATGTTTAGCTACAAAAGGGTGTATAAACTACAAGTCGGTGTCGTACCAAGCGGCGACATTGTTGTTGTCATGTGGAGGCTCAGGGAACGCCAAATCAGCTGATGCGGCGCCCGCGCCTTCGTTCTCACCTATATCCATATCCATGCCGAAACCGCTGCCGATTTCTAATCCCTGCATTGAGTCTATCGGTATCTGATCGTAGCCTGCGAAATAGAAGCGTGACTTTAAGAGTGTATTTTTTTGTTAAGCGATGAGCAAAAGGGTATTTAGTTAGAGCATCGGGGACACACGGTATGGATGTTAATGCATGGAAAGCAGATATTGTTTTATTTTCACATCCTGCCAACAAGACATTAGCTTGTCCGAGGGTTGAAGGTACTATAAGGATTAGTCAAAAATCATCTATAAAACTAAGTGCTTATGTCTTGTTACATTCACAAAGCTTTGATCTTGGTGTGTGAACTGAATTATGACAATCAGGCCGCTGCTAAGCTAATATCAGAATATTAGTATTTTATGGACATTCTGATATCAGTGTAACAGCGGCGACGCAAGATATATGTATATATATATTGCCACCTGGCAATACCTGCATATCTTTTGTCACCTGATCGCTGACTCTGACTGTTTGTTTGAATGAATAATAAATTGTGACATTAAATAATTTGAACACATAATATTTTCTCTATCTACTCATGCCCGTATTACACTAGGTTAGTATTTGACACTTACAAGCAAGCATCATATATCCTGGCTTGGCACATACAAAAATGAGGAAAACTCTGTTTATATGCGGCCATTGACTAGCTTGCTAGCTAACTAGCACAATCTTGCTATACTAGCTTGAAAAACTAGCCTCGTGTAACACTGGCATCAAGTGTAGGGCTGAGATAAAATAATGTTATTAATGAATAAATTTAAACCTTTTTCACCATGATAAATAACAATTTTGACATAGTTTCTTAGAGGGAATATCCTTACCTGCCAGTATGAATGAAAAACATAGATTAAATATTAATAATGTGACATGCTGGTAGCAATTAATGGAAACCACAAACCCTGTTACATCACAAATAGAGACCAATATATAAAAATATAAATATTGTTAACACTAAAACAATAGAAATAATATTCCCATCACCTGTGTTTAGTGATAAATAGGTCCCGGGTTAAGCTGCGTGTAAAGAAGAGAGAAAATCGTTTTTATACAGACACCTTTAATATTCTTATGATAGGAACATAATACAGTGCTATCAAAATATACAATCGTGAAGAGTCAAGAAGCATTTTTGAAATATAACACAAGTAGATGTCATGACAAAAATACTTCTAAAGTAGTTATTAGATATTACATAACCTAACTTCTTTATTACATGAAATATTGTGCCAAAACTTTACTAATAATTGGTAAAACGTTTTTAATCTAAATACTGTTTTCATGACTAGGACAGACACTACATTTAAAATCACTAGTCTCTATTATAGGAGTCTAGGGCCTAGGATACTAGAAAATATGGGTAGAGTTAGTCGAATGTTGAGATGAAACAAGAAAAAGACATGACTTAATATGAGATACAAGACCTTTTACTATGAGAGTTATGTTGTTGCTAAAATGCAGTCAATATCATCGAAGAAGATGTCAAATTAGTCAGAAATGGACGCAAAAATCTTTTAATATTGTTTACAAAGACTTGACTATCATACAGAAGAATTTCCGCGGGTGCAAAAGGTGTACTAGCCACTAAAACAAACGTAAGTGAGGTTTTGTAACATCATTTCTACACAGTTCTAGGTGTTAGTCGACCAAACTTCTACGGATGCGTTCCCAAACTTACCTTGTTGGTGAAACGACGGTCGAGTGCCATACAGCCCCTCATAGCCTTGCTCAGGCCCGAGCATATCCTAGTGAAGGGATTTTGGATCAAAATTAAAGAAAGTAAGGAGTCAAATTAAAAGGGGGAAGCCTCATTCACAAGTACAGACAGATACGACATAGGCGTAAAATTGGTACACTCAGATAAAACTTATAAAACTGCTTTCTATCTATCAAAAATACCTATAAAAACATTAATAAGTTACATCATTACTGTCAACATTTACTGCTTTGCAAATCAAATAATAAGTCAATTGGTACACATAGACAAAAAAATTAAAACTGCTTTCTATGTATTAAAAATAACCTAAGCAACATTAATTTTACATTATTACGGTAAAATTTTACCGCTTTGCAAATTAAATAATAAGTAATTTCACAGTTATTACTGGCAAATGACATGAAATAAAACCTTCAAAGCATATTTTATTTTTCTACTTTTAAAAACAAATTTAAATCTAAATCTTTTTTATACAGCATTTCTACCTCCTTTCATGAGAAACATTTTACCTGAAGATCAGGCTGCATGGCCAGATCGTTGGGCCACATCTGATGATCATCGCGGAACAAAGAGTTGGTCAGCTCCATGGAGAGTCTCTTCTTGTAGTCATGAGGCTTGTCTTCGGACATGCGGAATAGCACCGCTGCTGCATAAGTTGCTACGCCTGCAGTAAGGGAAAGACAGTGATTTAAATTGTGGACAAGTTATTTAGGTAAACCATAATTATTTTTTACAGTACACAAAAAGTATAACTATCAGGCATGAAGCGGATAATTCACTATTTTGTTAACTGTACATAAATACATACATACAAACAGCATGATTCAGAGATACGAGCAGTCGTGCATGTTAGTAAGACGAGTCAATACCATGAAAAACGGGTAACGGAAAAAATTGTATTCCCAATGCAGGAATATTGTAATTTGCCAAAGAAACCATAAACACTTGAGTTTCTGAAGTTGTATTATTACAAGCACATATCACACCAAGAAGTGACTTGAAATTAAAGCCACTTGGAAACATTTTAATCTTTAAATTATGGAACTCCACACACAAGCCCTTTTTTTGTCCTTATTATGTTCATTGTAATTGTACGTCACCATTTTTAGCAGTATATAGAAACCACGTTTCTCAAAATTATCGGTTTAGTGTCCAAAGTTACCGAATAAAATGGCTGTGTAAAATCCGCACAGAGGTAATTATAAGGGTTGCATTCATTTGTGCCATCTGGCTATAGAACCTTCAATGAAAGTGAAAGCCTAACCCTCATAGTTAATCGGTTACTGGTTTATAGATTGTATAAAGAGGATGGGTTAATTTTAAGTTACATAGCATAGTTGTCAGTCATCATGTTCATGCAATGCTGAAGTTAGATGATAAATATTGATGATCGTTTATAGGAAGGTTATTGTTTTTTCATATGTTAAACAAATCATCAAAACTAACACTACACGAAAACACGAGTGGAGCGATAGACATTTTTAAACATTGACCAGATTAGGCTGTCCAACGCCCTATACATTGACTGACCGAATCAGGACAACATGTAAACTATTGCCTATCTTGCCCTAAGAAATATAATTACTTGAGTAGCAACCTTCGTTTCGTGAATGAAGTAGTTCGGTGAGCGGAGCCGTGGCGCCTTCAGCCTCTATCATCTCGGCTCCTTCCTTCTCGACAGCCAGTTCGCAAAGCACTCCTGCAGCCACGCGCTGGAAGAATTAATGCAATTTATGATTAATACATTTCTTGATGGTTATTTTGGGTATGATAATGAGCATGGAAGCATCACACACCCTCTAATAAGTAATGTACTATTTAACTAATCGTAATAGATGAAATGGCTGATTTGTTTGTTATAAAACCTGATGCAAATAAAAAGAAAAAGTTCTTCAAATAACATAGATACATCTTTTGATATCACTTTAAAAGCTTACCTGTATATTCTCAATCTCATTGAACAGCAGCTGCACGAAGATCGGTATGACGTTCTGTTGACGTATGAGCTGCCTGTTCACGCTCTCCCTGGCCAAGATATGCAGAGCTCCCACTGCACCTTCCACGATCTCTTCCATACGCACTCCGTCGGCGTAAGCTCCGCCGGCCGCGCCTCCACCCGATGAGCTGCGTTGCTGGAAAATTTGGGTGACAGGTAAGGTTAGTAATAGTTCTACATTACGAACTGATTATTATCATGAGAACTCATCATCAAAGGAGCTTGATAATTTTACATAAAATAATACTTCTAGGTTTAAACAAAAGTTGCCAGCCAGGAAGAAGACAAGACAGCAGCACTTCTACTGTCCAAAAGTCATCACAACGTAAAATACGCGGTTGGACGTGGAGATGCGAACACCAGCCCAATATACTAGGCAGATTAGGTCCTGTAGCAAATGCAAGTGTGAATTTTGCCCAAATTTATGGATTGACAATAATTTATTGTTGCCTACACTACTATATTATACTGTATACCATTAAATTTTTGTTTCTTTGGTGTTTTTTTAATTAGAATCTGTACATAATGACAGTGAAATACTTACTCTCTGCGTATCGTTGAAGGCTCTCATGAGTAGGCGCACGAGATGATGCACAGCGCCATGCTCCCGTAGCGGAGCGTAGTTGGCGGGACACAGCGCCAGGTTGCGCACCAGCCCTACCACCGCCTTCACCAGAGGCCAGCGAGACGGAGGCTGCAGCAGCTTCACTATCACCTGCAAACAGACCTCACATTAGAACAAAACTTCCATTAGGAACACCCAATCATAGTAGTAGCTGGTTACTCAGTGGTCCAAATTCACCGTTTTAGCTGTCTGCAGTCTTACTTGCTTAAAATAGATCAAAAGTTATCGATTCACGTATTATACTACGATATATATGATACATATACTATGTAAATGAATCAAAATTGTCTTTTTACAATACGAGTTCTAACGTCCCTGCCCATACCATGCAGGCAATTATTGTATTTTGTATTTTAAACTTATTCATTCAGCACAAAATTGACAATTGAGACGCGCGATAGATTTCAGTTTAGAAAAACTGAAATCAATCGCGCGTCTCAATTGTTTAAATAAGAACTTTAAACATGGTCAAAATCACTAAAAAATATAAAACGAAATAGCCGCGTCTGTTATATACAAGTTCAAAAACTATTGGACGAATTTTCATGCAGTTTTCACTAATAGAAAGAATGAGAAACGAGAAAGGTTTTTGTTAGCTATTATAAATATCAATTTTAAAAAAGGCGATGTTTTTAACCTTTTGAATTGATAAACCTTGTTTTATTGTGAAGCTGAATAAGATATGTATATAAATAATTAGTGAACCTAACAGGCTGTTTTTACAGGTCAGATAACATTTCGCAATGTTTTTGCTGAGAGATATTAGTAGCTGCTTGTGCAGTGTTATTATAATAAAATAACTTCTACATACCGGCAATCCATAATGCAGACGCACAGCATTCTGCGCCATCTCGCTCTCCACATGTCGCGAGGTGAGATGTCGCAGCGCGCACACGGCGGGCTCGGTGATCTCCTCGCGGTCGCCGGCCGACACCACGGTGCGCACCAGCGCGTCCACGCCGCCGGCCTGGCACACGGTCACCTAGGGACGGTAAAGGTATGTTGCAATAGTGTGACAAACATCATCCTGATCCTACCCTAATTCCAATTCTTTTGGAAATATCAATATTCATTTTATTTCCTTTATTCTCGTGTTATATTGATGAAAATCATCAAAATACGACTTAGTATTAGTCTCAATGCAATAGAAGTATAAAGTAAGGATACAACAAAGAAACAGGTTGGTCTTGTTGTAAGTCAAAGAATTCTGCATTTCCATGATTACTCAGCCATGCAATCTAAAAGAGAATTGCATCATCGGCTATTGACCTCATAAATTATGTTTTAAGCTCTTGGAGTATAATGGCCTTATGTCAAGTGAGTATCGCAAAGATATGTAATTAACTCTCTAAGGTAAAAATGACAGCTTTTATGTAAAGGCACTTTTTGATAAAGACATAAGAGTAAATAATGGCAGGATTACCTTATTACGTTGGTTGTTGCATGTCAAGTTAGACAGGATACCAGCAGCGCAAGTGACGATATTAACGTCAGTAGAGGCGAGAACTTGCACGAGGCTTTGCAGCAATGCCTCCAGGCCCTCCACCTCATGAGAAATTAAAATAAAATCATTATAAAGTTCACACAAAATACACAAGTCTATCGCTTAGAAAAATATTATGAACAAAAGCTCAGTACTTTAGTTTGAATCAGTATTTAAATGAAACTGAGAGTTCAAATATAATAAATATAAGTTATAACAAAGACACTGTAATTTTGTAATACCTTAGTAGCTGCATCGGACAAATTCCTCAAAGTCCAGAGGCAGTTCTGCACAAGGCGACCGCTAGGGTTGCCGAGATGCATAGCCAGGGCTTGCATGCCGCCGGCTTCGACGATGGCCGGCTTGTTGCTAGAGCAAACTGACAGCACCTGGGGAGTAATTACATGTTATAGTAACTGTGCTGTTAGTTAAAAGCAATCACAAACCAAGTGGTTTAGAGTTATAATTAGCACAGAACTTGAGCACTATTTTTTTTGCAACTTCTGTGTGGTATACTAATTTCAATTAGAACATAGTTCTGTTGTTACCTTCAACACCCGAGAGGTGGTCCACAGCAACTTTTCGTAGTCGTACGAGCGCATGATACGGACCAATTCGATAGGTCCCTGCGAAGCAAGAATGATCAACTTCGACTCTTGGTTTCCATAGGCCAAGATCTGCAGGCAATCCGTCACAATCGCCAGGAACTTCACATTGTTCCTCTGGAGTAGAGCCACCATTTTCTGGAGTCCTCCAGCAAGACGTACAGCCATCTTGGAACCATCCTGATGTAGGAGTAGGTTATGCAGAGTCGTGATGGCGTAGAATAGTACAGATTCCACAGGTGAGCTCAACAGTTTCACCAGCGCAGGAATTCCACCACTCTTGAAGATGGCAAGTAGACCTTGACGGTGGTGAGACAAGTTGTGCAGGGTTCCCACAGCCCCCTTAGTAGTCTCGAGGTCATTGCTGTTAGAAATGGCGCGCACTAAAGCAGCAACCATTTGAGGCGAGTTCATGATGGCATGACGAGAAGCCTCCTTCTTCGACAGCTGGTGAACCATCATGGCAGCTTGAGAGACGACCACTTGATCCTCGTCATTGAGTAGCTTGATCAACTCTGGTATAGCCCTGGAAAAGAAGGTGTATGGTGAAATAAAGTTTCCTTAGTCATGAGTAACAACTTGAACTACAATATCCTATCAGATGCACATGCACATGACTGACTGTGTGTGTGTCCATGTTCACTTTGTATGACAATGGTATTGATCAATTATTATTAAGATGTTTATTTTCTGAGAAACCCAGTTACTTGGATGCTTTCACAATTGAGTTCTAACTGTAATCCAATTTTGTTGCCTGACATTTTTTATCAGTTTAGGGCTTGTAATGTGTGGCTGCTGAGTATGTGGCTCTGGTTTTAATCTTTAGATTCAGGAAGATATATTGGGATTTTTCAACAGAAAATATTCAGCAGCAGCTTGTATTCGGGATTTGTGCCAGATTGATAAACAGCTTACTCCTTTCACCCCCCATTGCCAACATGTGGGTGTACTATCAGCTCTATCTACCCATTACGAAAATACTAGCTAACATGTGTGTAATGCAATATTTTCATTAAAATTTGAGTGCAGCTTACCTGGTGGCTAGATCAGCATCATCTTGATAGTTGATGAGGTTGACGACAGCATGCTTGAGCATCTGTGACGGCTCAGCAAGACGTTGCACAGCAGTCGGTTGGGCAGGGTCCAGTTGAGTGGATGGGATCTCAATGCCTTCCTCCAGGGTTTCAGGGAACATGGCAGCCCGGACACGCTGGGAGCGCGTCTGGGACAGCTGCTGATTCATATCTAGGAAAAGGAAGGGGTACATTTAAGCTAATATTTTTCAACAAAATTATAAGTCTAAAAAATAAGGATGAAGTCCAAAAAAAAGTAGATACTTTTTATAATGAATCTACTACTATTTTATTATATTATTTCATCTTTGATTTAAAAGTTTTTATAACTATAGACAATGTACTTTGACTTGTATGTTATTCTGTAGGAAAGTTTGATCAGTGCAAGTGGTAAAACTGAAGTTATGCAAATTTTGAAATATTTCGTCTAAATAAAATTCTTGTTTCAAAGTAGGGTGGGTGGTAAATAAAAACATATGTATAATTTTGTTATCACATATTCATAATTGTCTTGAGTCATTAATAACCTGTCTCATACTACTGATTAATCACTCAATTAATATGATGAGAACTTGAATGATGAGGTAAATGCTTATTTAATAAAAATCTTAACAATATTCAACTTACCATCAACTTGCTCCTGGGTAAACCCTTGGGCGAATCCCTGATCCAAGTCAAACATGAGCTGGTCTCCTTCCATCTCGTCATCTTCCTTGCCCGTAAGCGATGGGACCTATAGAAGAAAGTGAAGTTATTATCATATTCCTTTATTCAGGGAGGCAAAAGAGATTTTATATACTTCTTCTAAGTTTATATAGATGAATTCAGTCTCACAACCCATTAGAATAAAAACACCCATCTTTGACTGACTGAAAATTAATTATTAAGCCAAGGAACTTCATTCTCCTTTTAGTAATTTTGTGAAGGGATTTGTGGACTAAATGATAAGATGTGATCAATTATTTGAAATGTATAATTAATTTAGGCTATCCTGAAGAGTTCAGTATACAGCAATATTATCTTGATTTTCTTCACACATTTACCATTTTGCATTTACCTTGGAGCTGAAATGACTAGTTTAGCAAAAAAGAAAATTTAAGTCAAGAAAACTTTTTACTATCAAACCTAATTACTTGTAAGCATCTCAAATAACTCATCAGTCAGAACACTCAATTAAACAATGACATAGGTTTGAATACATATACAGCTCTATTACAAAATGAGTTGAATTTTCAAACCCAATGTCACTGTTTACTGGAACTGTAGGTACTTACCCATCATGGCCAAACTTTTGAGTACAAGTATAGAGCATACCTGAGTAGCAGCCCCTGAGTTGATGCCAGAGTCAACCAGGTAGGAGTTCTGCTGCCACATGAGGGTTTGCTGCTCCTTGCTGGGCGCCATCGGCACGTCAGAGCCTGCATAGTTGCTGTGAGACACTGGAAATGAGAGTGACAATGGTTATAGGTAAATAAGTATTAACTTATCAACACAAAATATAGACTTTATAGACATCATCTTGCAGGTACCAATCTTTTATGATAATAATTGATTTATTATTTGTGACCTAATTTATTACTATGGTTATTATTACTGTATAAATAGATCACAGAAGAAATTAACAATAAATGTTATTTTTGGAATTCAACTAAGGATGCATAGAATGTGTAAGAGGTAGATAGATAATAGAACAATAGATTAAGTCCTTACAAGCACTTGTGAAAAACTGAAGGACAAGTGATACAACTTATGAATGAAATGTATTTGATAATACTGTCGAAACTCCAGTCAATACTTTTGATATGAGTCACTTCACACTTCACAGTCACAACGATCTGAAAGTACCTACCTAACTATAATCAGTATCTAGAACACTTCTTTATTTTATCTACTCCTACATACTTATTGATTGAAAAATGAATACTAAACTAGGTTTCACTTACTCGTGCGGCTCTGAGACGATGGTATCTGGTAGCTCATGGTTTAGAGGATGCAACAATGCACCCTGCGCCTGTACAAAAAAACACCATTATTTTTACCGATCACTTTAACGCGGCCATGACTATCGATCCTAAAGTTTCGAGTAAACAAATAGACTGGGTTCTTTTATTCACATAAACACTTCAATCTACACCGCGTTTCATGCATTCAACGGCTCTAGGAAACGTATAAAACAAAACAAACAAGTACTCCATGAACTAAATACCAATACCACACCCGACCCCATAAAATGTTTGGTATTTGATTGATCGCTAAACTTCAATTGTTTCTATTTTATCACTAACTAATATGACGCGGATAATACTTGCCTGGACTACCGTAAGCTGCAAGAGATAATACAATTAATTTACACTAATATTCTGATAAAAAGACGCACAATGAGCCCACCACCGTCACAAAATTGACATGACAATATGGCGGCCATGCAGTCGTAGCTTTTCGTTCATTGTCGGGTGATCTCGTAGAGGTCGGTATATCTGAGTTAGCTGTATTGCCATCTCGCTTGTACTTGTAGAGCTTACGTCAGTTTATCTTTTTCTATCATCAAAGCAACAATTGTACCAACTGAATCATAATCTGGCCTACGTTTCGTTGTTCGCAAAAACCTTGTTGTAAATTTAAAATTGTATTGCACTTTTTATTGAAAGAAAAAATATTTTAGAATACTTCGAAAATCATGTACCCGAGATCCTGCATGCATGTATTTCTTCTGAGATTACAGAAAGCTGTGAAATCACGGGAACACTACAGAAACAATCGGTCAAGAGCGAGACGGACACGTGCACAGGGTTTTATACCAGGGTATGTCCACTGCCTCCAGAGTCCACAGTCCTTAGTTCCTCACTCATCATTGCTCATCATACAGGAAACTCGATGGTGATATTATTTTTATTTCTTGCTTTGTGTAGGTATTTGCACCTATTTGAACACACTAGGATAGGACATTTTTTGGTGCTCGTGGTATTATCTTGTTTTACAGTTTTCTGTAAAACAAGATAATACCACGGAATACTGGTTGATTTTCGTGGTTCCAAAATTTGTTATGATAGTGCCCGTATTAACACAATCATAACTTATCCATTAAAACTTTAACTGTTTAGTTATTAGATACATACAGCCCACAAGAAGCCAGGCGGACAGACGGAATAGGTTTGGTTACAGATCCCGTTGACGCAAGCATTGGATACAGAGAACCCAAAATATTTTTGACACTCGGCTGTTGTGTGGCTGTTGTCTTTTAAATTGTTTTGTCTTCTTTTCGTTGTGCATAGGTAATTGAAAATATTATAAGAAAACGTTTTTGAGGAGGATACCTTTCATAAACTACAGTCCAATAGCAGAAGATTGCACAGTCTGAATTTAATCGCTAAGACTTAGAAAAGCAGATAAAATGTCGAGCTTACATGGCTTATCCTCCTATGATGTATCAACTTACACCCGCTTTAATATCTCTGAAAGTTCGTCAGACATTCAGGTCTTCGTCAATGAATTTAAAGAACGAATCATTAATTGCCTGAAACGCGAAGATGAAGGCGGTAAAACTAGATTTAAGTCATTTGCTGAAAAGAGGCTCAGTGCTGCTGAACTAAGTTGGTTACAGGATAATACTGAAAGATTTATTAAAGATACTGCTAATCAAAGTTTAGTGGAAGAACATTATTTGGCAGAATGTGGCTTTATATGTTCTATGATTTATACACCTGGCGGAGAAACTATCATCGTGGGACATTCTTCAGGCTTGATTCAGGTATGTGGGTAAAACCAACCCGCGCCACTTAATTTAATTACTGAATCAGAGATGTATTCCTATTATGTCCTCCACAATGGGGCAGGCGATGTACCTCTCAGTCTCCTACTGACTAAAACGACACAATGTTCCTATAGGCCGAGGCGCTGAAAGACTTGCGCAGTTCGTCATGCTCCCCTACTAGGTATTGTCTCGCATATGTCCATGCAGACCGCAACTCCTCGGCGGCTGTCACTGTGTGGCCACAATTCCTTATGACAGCAGCCCTACACTGCACGCCGCCACCTCCGAACAGACACACGCCCGATAGGGCGTGTGTCTGTTCGGACGACAGTCTCCATGTCGGGCACCCACACGCCCCACACCTTATGGCGGCCGGAGATCATTGTGTTTTAGTGCGTCTGCGGATAAGTAGGAAGTTCTATCCTCCCGTTTCATTACTGCTGCCTCTTCTAGACACTCACTAGTTCCTCATTAAAGGACCATGGACGGAACAACATCTGGATTCGAGAGGTTATTTGCAATACCGACCGTCATGGCACTGGAATGCCCAGGTTGGACAGGCCCTTCAAAGTGTGCAGTGCTGTCGTCGAGGCAGTTGCCACAGCGGTAGCAATTGGGCATTTTCAGAGAGCATCTGTGTCAGCTGGAAAGTAAAAGCGCCAAGCCGTCTGTCCTGCAACTCTTTCGTAACAGGTCTTAAAACCGCCACTTTTGAGACGTGCACTTTCCAGTTGGCAACTTGAGCATTTGAGGTTGTTTGAAACTTAAAACACTAGACTTGCAAATTGTCGATACCTAAACAGGTAGGTTACGCCAAAAATGGTCGACCCTGAACTAAAAACGGTTCTTCAGGAGTACTCAAAGAACGTAAAAGAATATTTTCGCAATGAATTACACCCGAAAATATGGTATCCAATGTTCTATCCCGAGAAACCAAAGGATAAGGTATTTCCATGGGTAAATGAGAACTATATCAAGTACTTGGAAAACACTCCTAACAAAGTTTTGCAACACAGATGGTACGGTTCCGGAAAGGGTGCTATAACTTCAATGCAATTTTCACCAAATGGATATCACATTGTTGTCGGCCATGCCTCAGGCAGCATTGAGGTGAGCTTAGGTGCCTAATTGTTTCAGCTCCACAAATATTACTGAAGGTCCTAAGATTGAAGGAAAGCGAACGAATGATATTGTAAGCTAACCTAAAATAACAACCTATCTCCAATCCAAAATACCTGGCTTTTGAAGTGCGGTCAACGAACTGTAACGCCCATGACCATGAAATGCTAAAACATTTTGTGAATTTATGGTACTACGGTACTTAGTAGAAGTCCAATTTGATTCCCTTTGAATTTGTAGATAGGTCTTGTAGGCAGGTGTTTCAAATAAATTAAATTTCTGAAATAGTGTAATTAAGAAAATTATTGTAACTCTAACATTAAGCTACTTCAAACTATAATACCTTAATATTTTTTCACTGTTGCGCAGTCCAAAAAGAGTGCGCTTTTATCTAAGCACAGTTTGTGACAACCGTGTACCTAGATATAAGACAATACTTTGGAGTGGCTTCTTATACATTTATTAAAATAGGAAGGTGTTGAAAGTGAGTGGGTTGGGTAGGGTTCGAGTAAACTTAAAGGCAAATCAGACCTCGAACCATTATTTTGTAAAACAAAAGTAGTATAGGGCGAGGTGAACTTGGCTACCGAGGGTTTTGTATCCAAGTTTGTTTTAGATATTTGCTGGTACTACTATAAGTCTCTTATTTTTATTTTTCTATTATATTTAAGTAAATTTTTAGGGGAAAATAACAGTCAATTTTTCATTTCCTATGTCAGTGGACGAGCATTTATTTTAAATTCTAGTTTACTATGCCAGGGCACCTCCATTTGACATAGCAGCCTACTGCTAAGTTTTACAAATCTATATGCCGTGCCGTCGTCGTCCCGTGTCATTATGTGACAAGCGAAGATTATGTACAAATGAAGTTTGGAGTCCAAACTTAATCTCCTCTATTATTTCAGATGCGGCACGGGAGTACAGGCACGGTCCTGTGCACATTGCGAAACATTCAGTTCCCAGCGAAACCAGTGCATGCTCTAGAATACAGCCAATCTGAACCGAATGTCTGCTACGCGGCTTGCATGGACGGAGCCGTATATCGGATCGAGATCCCATACGTATGTGAAATCCGAATCTATTAATTGCAGCAACTATGGGTATTGAACCTATACCAACGTTCCTACCTTCCAATTAGAGATGGCAGGAACGCTACACTCCAATTCAGATAGAGGTCAATTTGAACTAAAGTTTTTAGAGTAGTATGGACAGTTCTTTTTGTTTTCTTTTAAAATACGTTGCCCCACACTAGGAATTTATCCTGTGTCGTGGGTGCGTTTACAAACATTTAAAGTCACATACACGAACAGCCAGACCCGGAACAACTACCTGTAGGCCATACAAATATTTGTTCCGTGCGGGAATAAAACCCACGACACGCGGCGCAGCAGTCGATCGCTTAGCCTCTGCACCAACCGCGCCGTATTTGTAATGAGAGTAGGTATCTATGATACAGATTTTGAGTGGTTATACTATCTACTTTAGGATAGGCGTGCAAATCAGCTAGAGGTCATTTAAAACCATGTCGAGATAGAGTCTAGTAAATATGGGATATGAGTGTATTTAGACACATTATTTGAACTAGCTGTGCCTCGCGGTTTCACCTGCTTCTAAGGGTAGTAGCGTGATAGCCTACAACCTTCCTCAAAGGTTATCAAATAATTCTGAAAATATGTTCAAATCCGGCTGATTGCATTGAAAAACAAACAAATTATTCAGGTTTATTCCGAATATTATTAGTTTGTATGGATATATAAGGGATGTTTTCCTTCTCTGAAATTGGTAAGAAAATCATCGTGAAGAAACCTGGACAGCCTGGACTTGTAATTAACTAGCTTTTACTCGCGAATTCGTCGCTGTAAATGTTGGTGGATTATGGTGAATCGCGAATGCAGACGAAGTCACGGAAACAAACACAGTTACTTTCGTAATTATAATAATAGTATGGGTAAAAGTCTGAAATCGCCAACCCGAGCAAGTGCGGCGATTCATTTCTCGTGCCTTTTCTGTATCGGATAAGGCCTTTGCTCGCAGTAGGACAGTTTTTGGACTGGTATTAAGTAGTTCTTCTTTAATTACAACATTTACACATCTATAACCTCAATAAAGGTACACTCCATGTAAAATACTGGTATGCAACTGGTATGACTGGAAGCCGGCCCTAAATTAGTTAGGAAAAGGCTAGACAGATGATGAATTTAAATAAAAGTTTAGCCTATCTTCCTATAGGACCTCAAAATTTAGAACGATCCAAAAGCTTCTCTTTTATATTATTATCATATTCACATTACCTGTGAAACCTCGTCGGGTGCCCTCAGGTTTTGATTGTTGTTGTTTTTATTTATTTTTTATATTGTACTAACATAGTTTATAAGTCTGATTGTTACTAACCTAATATGGACCTACTAAATTCTGAAATAATTGATTTTTATTTATTTATTATATGCATCGCATCAGCCTTTGTTTAAATATGTATATTTGAACAATCAAACCTATGAATAACTCGACAAAACAACGAACACCATCCAGGTACTTGCGCAATACAATACCGGTACCTAGGTATATTGTTCTCTTTCTGACGCAAAATTCCTGAGTGGATTCAATATTCATCAAATAGAATTATCGGAGCACAAAAGCGCGTGTATTCATTTCCGTTGTTGCGATGCTGGCAAATAACAACTGGGAATAACGAAGATTAAAATGTTATCCTCGATTCCCATTGGTATTACCGGCCTAGCGGTTTGTGTGTAGATAGCCTTTCACCAGAAATTGTTCCTATGAGGCTTTGAAACAAGCGATGCGTTGGATTGCAACCTCACGTCACGTAGAACATACATACGTACATTTATTGAACCATCCGTAGATATACGGATGGTTAAATAAATGTGTGTGTTACGTACAGACACCAGCACAGCACGCTACCCCAATATCTCGAAATTCTTTGATAGTTTTTCAAGTTTACTACAAATTTAAAAGAATAAGGTTTATTTTCAATTGGGTAGCTTGACGTGATGGCCTCTGTACTTACCCTACGTTTCTAAATTCTAAAGTAGTTTGTAGAGTGAGATTATCTACCCAATCAACACATGGATGAAATAAAATAAGAATGTTAAGAATTTTTCGTTTGTCAGAGCTGGTCGTGTGCTGTCGTAATAATTTATGTCAGAAAGGGGCCATCCATGAATTACTTCACAAGAATTTTACAATTTTATGAATCTTTATGCGGCCTACCCTTCTCTAGCTTGATCCTAGCAAAGGTATGGGGATCCCTAGTATAGTCTTTCGTATAGATTCAAGATTCATTATTATTTGTTTAAACATGAGTGTGCTTGCAGGTTGTTCACGAACAATTTTAGATCAGCCATGTTTGTGTTTAGAGGCACACAAGAATTTTAATGCCAATATATATTTTCACATTTCAACACTGTAAAAAAGTCTTAATATTTCATTGTTCCACTTTCAAAGAGAGATAGAGATAAAGTTATACTTAATACTTTAGATTTATACTCGTGACGTCACGAAGATTATGATCCCCTCCCCTTTCCATTTGATTTCACTTTGTTAACCCCCTCTCTTCCTGTTAACCTGTGGTTTCATTTATGGATAGCCCAAAAGATCAAAAGCTTCATCATCCGTGTACCTTCAGCACATGTGTACCTAATGATGTAGTAGGAGTCCTGTAGTTCTATAAAAATACAGGCGACGGTTTCGTATAAAACCCAGATCAATGTGATTTGTAGAGTTGAAATAAAACATTTTTTATTTTATGTTTTATTTTTTACGCAGTTCATTCTGCCAACAGAGTTATTTTGTTGTGCAATAAAATACGCATTTATGTCATTTTGTAGTACTGCCGTAATAGTTTGACAGTTTCAACAGCGTGAAGTGGTAACAGTTCGGGTAACGATCTCTGTAATGTAACTACAACTAGTATTAATTTCTTGCTAAACTCTAATCTCTAATCCAACCTCTGTCGCTAGCTCCAAAGCCCCACCTTAAGGGCAGACCTACATAAATCAACTCAAATTGGCTGTCGGCCCTATCGATTAACATTGTCCATTTATTTGTGAAGATAGATACGTCCGTGACAGACCCGCCGGGGTTCTGCATCAGAGCTGACCCGATGCTGGATAGTTTGAACATGCAATTTTTTGGAAGCCCTGGGATCTCGTCGTATTCTACGCCTTTTATTACACGTAAGTTTTTCATCAAGTTATCTGAACTAATCTAAACTTATATCATAAAGAGAAAAAAATTCATTGTATGTTTGTAGTGGATAAACTCAAATAATACTGCGTTGACTTAAAGAAATATTTCACCTATAAAAAGCTACATCATCAGCGAGTTACAGGCTTTATTTCGTTTTAAATAATATAAGAGCTCCCTGCGAAATTGCAAAGTATCAACGCTGGTCATTGAAATTCAAAGGGTATAATACTCGCGGATAAAGTCGCTGGCGAAATGCTAGAATATTATATCTTATGAAGTAATAGGTTACAAGTGATGAAGGTGGAGGTACAAACTGGATTTTTAGCAAAGAGTCCGGATAGATGTGTGTATAAAAGGGAGAGGGAAGACTTTTCCCAGCTGTGGGACACAAAATTCAATTAGATACGTTAGACTGGATTAGAAAACTGTGAGGGGATGATAGTGTTACGTGTGCGAGAGCGAGAGTGGGAGAGAGAAAGAGGAAGTAGGAAGATGGCGGTGCGCACGTCGGAGATTGTGAAACGTCAAAAATTAAATACAAAAAGTTGTTACCCATTCTGGCGTTACATTTCCCGTACCTGTGATACATAGTTATTTTAAGTTGACTTCAGAATTAAACCAAAACCCCTAAATTACTTCACGTCCCACACGAAATCCCAAACAGGTTTTGTAGGTGTGCTTCAGTAAAAGCCCGAATGACTGTAACGTGTCCGGCTAACAGACAGTCTGACAGTATTAGTTAATCCATGGTTACCATGGGGGTCTTCAGTCGACTCCAATTAGTAATACAGCTGGGCGTCGGAGAATCAACGATTTTTTTGCTTCATGCATAAATGGATAGATTAACGTAGTATTCCATATTGACTGTCTTGACTGCCTAGAATGCCTCGTTGGTCTAGTGATCCTAAGCACGACAGCAGGTTTCTGCGTTCAATTCACTGGGCTGGCAAAATGTTATTGAGTTATTCCAATAGAAATTTTCTTATCGGCAGTCCACACTCCGGATTTGTGCCCGTTTGATGGCAATAGGCTCGCCCCTATTACATGAGACTTAAACATAACTGGCCAAATGTGGGTGTTACTATGAGTGCACTTCTGCCCAACCCTTCGGGGTCCATAGGCGCGAAGTTGTTGAACTCTACAATGCGTTCTCGCCAAAAATAAGAAAGAAATGTCAGTGCAGACGTCGAATTTAACTTTTTAAACCCCGTCGTGACTTTTGCGCCAGTCAACGACGTAACACAGGATAACTACGTTGACTTATTTCCAGTTGTGGCCCATAATCTTAAGCCAACCCCAATACAATTTGGACAAAAACTAGGCTGATGAATTCATTCTTGACCTGTCATCATCATCATCATCTGCCTAGCCTTTTTCCCAACTATGTTGGGGTCGGCTTCCAGTCTAACCGAATGCAGCTGAATACCAGTATTTTACATTGAGCGAATGCCTATATGACCTCCACAACCCAGATACTGGGCAACCCGACAATCCCTTGGTAAGACTGGTAATCAGACTTTCGGGCTTCTGAATACCCGAGATCTACAAATTCTTGACCTGTACCCATAAACACATAAATATCATGATTTATGTATAAAACACGGGTTTTGTAACAATATTTAAGAACCTGTTTAATGAAAATTTCATTTGTTTTGCCAGAACGTTTCGCGGCACTTGCATTGGGTGTAATGGCGGACGCGTCGAAAATGGCCGTCGGCTATGGAGACACATCCATCAAAGTCTACGACATGGAAACACAAGAGGTGCATAGATCAATTTTATCATTTACAGGCATTTGGTCACTCAATTTTTAGGTTCCACAGTGATATGAGAAACTCACTACGTAAAATATTGTTGTAAGGAAACGTTTGTGTATGAATATGGGGGGGTTACAAGAGTAGAGAAAGATCAAAGAAACGGTGGATGGGTTGTGTGAAAAATGATATGTATGGAAGAAAAAGATATACAGATAGATAATGGGAATAAGGGCAGGAGGATGAAGATGATGAAGTGATTGTGTGTGAGTGAGAAACTTGCTAAGCTCACCCATTTGGAGAGTTGGTTTACAAATGACGATGAATTGTTTTTGTATTTACCCAATTTTGTCAAGGATATACAGGTATAATGAGTGTGTCCTTTTCTTGAAATGTAATTTTGAATGTTCGATAATGTTTGAGCTCCTTTCTAACTAAGGTTTCCCTTTGGTAATATAACTCCGTTGTCGTTTTTAACCAAGGGCCAAGACTAAAGCCTTCTTTATATCCATTATGCATGATACATTACGTCTGCAAATTACATTCTATAAACTCTCATCTCTCACACACTTGCAAAATATTTCAAACAAAAAAAACTATAAATTTGCTTTCAAGCAATTTTTTTTAGCTTTTCTTTGTAAAACATACGTGCCATTAACTAAAAGGAGGCATTAGGTGTATGCTGAAATGTACTGAATATGCATAGTCCAATACATTAACAGCACCTACATATATAAGTCTTCTGAAGTGATTTAAACATTTTCTTTTGTATGTTTTAGTAAATTTATGTTCATTGGATATTTTATTACGTTTTGAGGCGTTTATTTACTTTCTCAGCAAAGAAAAATGCTACGATGACGGTGAAAAGCGGCCCGTTGGTATTTTTATTGTTATTTGGGTAGAGTAAAATATCTTCTTTTATTTATTTTTACAACTGAGCCGTTTGATAATCTTTTTGTTTAAGAGAAGCTTTCATTTTCATGTTGTTTTAGAAAGTGGAATTAGATATTGTAAAAATAATGGTAACTATTTTTCCTTGACCATGACGGCACGGTTGGCGCAGTGGCTGAGCGATTGACTGCTGCGCTGCGTGTCGTGGGTTCGATTCACGCACGGAACAAATATTTGTATGGCCTACAGGTAATTGTTCCGGGTTTGGCTGTTTGTGTATGTGAGTTTGAATGTTTGTAAACGCACCCACAATACAGGAGAAATTCCTACGGGTCAACGTTTAAAAAAAAAGAGCAGACGTTGAATCGACACGAAGGGTCCCGTACCATATCTAAAAAAATAAATAACCTCACAATACGCCACCGTCAATTCACTGCAATATTATTTTCATCATTCATCCTCCTGCCCTTATCCCAATTTATTTTGGGTCGGCACAGCATGTAGTCTTCTTCCTTATATCTGTACTATTTGTCGTCATCTCATAAGTTACATGATCTTTCACACAATCCATCCATCATTTTTTTGGTCTCTCACTCTTGCAATCAATCATTCATACTCAAAACTTTCCTCATAACTTTTCCACAAATGTATGTTTGTAATCCTAAAAAAAAATTATTTTTCTTTGATAAAACGAGAAAGTTTCAAGTTTCGGTCTTTTTACATTACTTGTGCTATGATACCTCGCTTCTTGCTAAATTTTCGTAAAATATGTCGCTTAGCTACCCTTATGACCGTATTTTTTAATTACGTTGACTTAGAAACATGGTTTTTTAGAGTTCCACGGGATCTTAGATCTTAAACGTTTTTGGTATTGCTTTCAACTTGATACCTCCCCGCGTTCCTATGAAAAATGGTCTTGATAGACAGACAGACTTACAGATAGACGGACAACTAAAATCCAAATGAAAAGACCTCTTAACACTTTTTCGGCCCAGGAAACGAATTCAGAACCTCATGCACAGCTGTAGTACTTGCGACCGCTAAAACAACGAAGCATTTTTTACACACAAAAGTTAAATAGCGAAATGCCTATCGCTTTTAAAGTTCACTTATTGTAGGTATAGATAAATTATTTATTCGTGTAAACACTATTTTACAGGTGCCTACAGCCTAAAAGAATCTCAAAGGCAATTATTAAAGTTTTCAGAATGTTAGGATTAAACTTTGGATATTTGGTACTATAATAACGACGACCTATGTGGCGCGGCGGGCGAAGGTCCGCTTGCGACGTAGGAGGTTGCGGGTTCGATTCCCGCCTTGGGACAAATATTTGTACGATCTACAGAGATTTGTTCCGGGTGTTCTGGGTATTTTCTATGTATATTAAAAAAAAAAATCTATCTATGTAATGTATTGTATTAAGTATATCAGTCATATAGCACCCATAACACAAGCTCTGCTTAACTTGGGACTAGAAGATGCTGTGTGGATTGTCCAGCATTATTTATTTATTTATTTAATAACTTTACTTAATCGATAACCAATTCAACAAATTGAAGTATCTTTCAAACAATAGATACCGTCTACATATCTTGCGGGCATCAAGTGGGCGGACAGACATATATTGTGTTACAGTAAGCAGTCATAACATACAATTTCTAAGCCAAACAATAAGGTTTATCTTACAAATTGTTAGACCCCTTGAGCTTGTAATTAAACGACTTTGCTGTCGTGGTTGGAGAAGATTGTAAATAAAAGTGTCCAGAATAATGTCTATTGATATTAACTTTCTATACATCTATACAAATAAATAACGTTGAAGTGTCTGTTTGTATGTATGCACGGTACATACATACTTACATACATACATACATACATTAACTCATGTCTTTATACCATGAGGGTATGCAGAAAACTCTGAACAACACCTGCTATGATCCTTACGTACTCCTTTTGATTCGCTTACGTTCATACATCTGGTCATACACGCACGCCAGTTGCGACCTGACCTACTTTCTACGGTACTAATACCGAAACACTCTCCCGTGGCTCGGAAAGCATGTTAAACAGTTAGTCCCGGCTGTCGTTTGTGGATCTTTGACAGTAGTTGCTGGTAGTCAGACGCCCAGAAGTCTGACAACCACTCTTACCAAGGGCTACCATCTTGCCCATTAACTGGTTTGAGGAGGTCACATAGGAAGTCGCTCCATGTAATGTATTGGTATTCAGCTGCATCCGGTTAGACTGGAAGCCAATCCCAACTTAGTTGAGAATAAGCTAGGCAGATGGTCACTATGTGAAAGTCACTATGGGCACGCTTAGATTTTCATTGCGCATCAAACAGGGTTACAAGTCTGTTCCTTTCCTTACGCCTAATACATAAAATGTAACCAATAAAAGGTAACGGCTTAATCTCGCTTGAGTGCGGTAATAAAACTGACATTTCTGCATTGGATTTATTATAACTTTGATGTCCTTGATATTAAAATTTGGGTCGGAGATTTTAAATGTTATTGGAAAGACGAATCGTTAAGCTGTACCGAAATGTAAAAACAGGGTAAGTGCGTGTCGGATCACGTGTATCGCAGGGGTCCGTAGTCGGGATGAATATTTACGCATGCACTTTCATAGTAATGATTAATTGACTGCTAAATCAAGTTTCTAATACATAGCATTTCTCACAGAAGCTTAGAAAAACAAAGATAAAGTTACCGTGCATTTTAGAATGTCACCCAAATACTTATTTTTTCAAATAACATACTTCACTTAAACGTTATACCTATATTTTTGTAAGTCATCATCATTATCAGCCTAGCCTTTTCACAACTATGTTAGGATCGCCTTCCAGTCCAACCGGATCCAGCTGAATACCAGTATTTTACATGGAGCGACTGCCTACCTGACCTCCACAACCCAGTTAATATACACCATAACCCTTTTTTTACCCCTATTTTATGTAATTATGGGATTCAATAAAACCATACTTGCACAGAAAGTAATGTTACAGGCATGAGGACTAGGGAGTGCCACCCTCCACCCTTTATTATTTGTTTCGTTATCTTCTTACGTACCTGGTTCCTGACTCTGACTATGCCTTCCCACAGAATTTTGTCTATTTAGTACCAACAGTCTCCGAGTAAGAAGTCTATGAAACAATCACCTATTATTATATGTATCGAATACTAGCTGCGCTCTGCGGTTAAAAAGTCAATGTTACATGATTCCAAATTCCCAAGGGAATATTGCAATTGTTCGTTCACCTTCATAACATTTTCATCCAAAGCCCTTCAGCCGTTCACCGTGCAGGAGTTACAAACATACACACACATACCGACAAACTTTCGCATTTTTAATATAAGTGTGATGTCTTCAATTCCTCTGTTTCTGAATTGCAGTCTGTGCTAACGTACAAAGTGCACAAGCTGCGGCTGCCGTTCATTCCGAAGAAGCTGCAGAGGATGCACTTTGGTCAGGTGGTCGCCTTGAGGACCCATTCGCAAAATCCGTTCATGTTCGCCAGTGGAGCTTGGGACAAGACCCTTAGGGTGAGTAATTAGATCTCCTAACTGTCAATTTCAATTTCGTATCGCAATCCGAATCTGAATCTTCAACCACTGCTTCTGATTTGCCCTCTCAAGGTTACAGATTTTAAACTCGGCCATTGATTGGTTATAAACAAAGATTGATCTATAGATTGGGATTGAGATTTACGTTATTGAAATTGGCAGTAAGGGCTTGCAGTGCTGATTGTCTTGCAATTGCTCTGGGTATACACTGCATGCGAGTCAAAATGTCTATGTAGGTGTACTATGCTAAATAATAATGTGCCACGATTTAACTCCAAAGATATTGTTAGATAGGTAATGTTGATATTGTATGTTGTCTTTAAATATGACATGCAACTAAGTATACTTAAGTAGTTTTAAGCTTAAAAATTGCCCCTAAGCTTTCTTTTTGAGCTTTGAAAACTGTGTCTTTTTTTGTTGTTTGGTAATAATTAACCATACCTAGTTCGAAATGTTAAATACCAGAATAAAATTTGAATCGCTTTGACAAAACCGCCTGTACACAAAATTGGAACGCAGTATTAAATAGTTACAAGCTGCCAAAACTGACTTACAATCTGTCACAAATCTCAAAAATAATTATAACTTTTGAGATTTGTGATATACTTATTTCTGCGTTCAAATTTTATTAGTATAGTATAGTTTTGTCAAAGCGATTCAAATTTTATTCTGGTATTTATCATTTCGAACTATCAATTAAAGTTTCGCGTAAACATAAGCTCAAATTAAACAGATTCCACTCTCAACTTTTTTTAAACAAGATTACCTAAACAGTTATTCAAAAAACAAAACTGGTCGCATAGTTGCAACGAAGCTAACTTTGTTATGAGGTTGGGCAAACAAAACATAACTTTGAAAATATAGGTGCAATTTGACCGCAGAACGTTTAACCCTGACGTCCCTGTTTGGACCTCAGGCAAAGGTGAAAAGGGAACTCTGAACGTGAAAAACACAAAGTTATTTGGTCTTCACACCTATTAACTATGAACAAGGTATTTTTGTGCTCCGTTTAAGCTCAACCAATTACAATTTTTTATTACTTTATAAACACGGATTGTTTATTTGTTGTCCTTTAAAACGCAAATGTATTTTTTGCATTGTCATTTAAAAAAAAAACTGAATTTGACTACATCTAGATCAAATCAAATCAAAATGACTTACTGTGGATCATAGGTCCATAACATTTAGTGTTAGTTTCAGGTAAATCATATTCATAAATATTCAATAGTCATGCTACAGGTAAATAAGATAAATATTACAAAATTAAAATTGCGTTAATTCACACAGCAGCATTATCACGGTAATCTAGATTCTATTACACTACTAAATATTAAACTAAAATGAGGCAACAGATAAAAACTGAGCTAAAAATGTCAAATTAGTTTGAGTTTTGTCAAATTCGTTTGAAATGTCATCTATAAGGATGCTTTATTGTATCTAAATATGACAGTTACTATCAATGTCCATCCCTTTTTTGTTTCATAAGAGAGACAAAGATGGTAATAGCTTAAATAGAGTTAAGGGAATCGGCATCAAAGAGCTCGTTTACAAAGGGTCGATCAGGCCGCAGACTGACACACTACATACAACTTTTACTGGAAACTGTATACTATTCAGAAGACATGTTTTGTAAGTAAATATAGCTACACAGATGTGCAAGTATATATCATCCAGACAGGTAACACCACCACCCCAATAAACGGTTTAGGTGATAGTTTTTTAAAAACCCCCACGCGCACTGTCGTCGTCCTATAAATGTACGAATCCGCTGTCGGCGAGTACGTGTGGCGAGTAACTTACTGGAAGCTAGTAAACACAACGTGCTGAATTAAACATGGCGGACAACGACCGCGGACAGACTCAAAGCATCTCTGTCGAGATTAAAATATTTCTCTTGGTGGTTAACTGCTCAAATTATTTATAAAGCTAGCTTTAACTAGACGGTACCTCTACCTACCCTATTGTTCGGAGGTTATTATTCAATATTCCTTTCTTAGTTTACTAGTATTGCTTTAGGGCTTTCATGTTGGTAGTTGTTCATTCAGAATTTTCAACCATAGTTGCATAAGGAAAAAGAAATACGGGGTAGCCAACTTGGGTTCGGATTAAATAAGAGCTAAAGGTCAACAGTATCTTTGATATATACTCTTATTCATTACACAATTTACTTATATCTATACATACATACATTTTAAATATAAAGACCTAGTTACATCAGACCGATTTTATGATCCTTGATTTGTTGGATTGGTCTCCGGCCCCAATAACAGAATAACACTATTAAAATTAATAATTTAATTTAATTAATAATTATTATTAGCAAGTCAACTGTTTATTTCTAAGTATTTTTATTTATTTAAATATTCAGTGCATGTATACTTGACAATGTGTAAGCTGTGGTTACCTGTAATTGAGTGTGCATTATAGGATAGGGTATACTGTATAAGTTATAATTTTGTAATATTTAATTGTAATGTATTTCTCGTTGGTGATCCTTAAAATAAATAAATACCTAAATACACAAAAAAAAAACAAATAATTGGCAAAGATCACGAAAAAAAACTTCCGGCGCAGGACGGAGGGTCAGCTAGTTTAACATAAATAACGCCTGTATGGGGAAAATAGGCGTTATTTTTTCAAGGGTTAGGCAGAAGTGCACCTATAGTAACACCCACATTTCACCAGTTATGTTCAAGACCCATGTAATAGACAGTTGACGGCACGGTTGGCGCAGTGGCTAAGCGATTGACTACTGCGGCGCATGTCGTGGGTTCGATTCCCGCATGGAACAAATATTTTGTTGGCCTACTCGTTGTTGTTCCGGGTCTGGCTGTTTGTACATGTGACTGTGATGTGTTGGGCAATGTTTTTTTTTTGAACTGTTTTGAAATGAATGAATGAGCCTATTGTCATAAACCGAAAATTCCTATTGGAAAATCTCAATAAAACTATGCCCGACCTGGGGATCGAACCCAAGACTCTCAGCAGTCGAGCTTGACCAACGAGGCAGCCAAACAAAATTACACAACAATAAAAATTTATTCATTTAGGAAATATTTTGTTGATTTTTATAATAAGTTTGTACAGCAAGTACATTTTATTCTGGTTCAAAGACCATAACGGTACAAAGAGAATAATAACGTTTTCAATCAAAATGTATGATTAATACCCAATTTGATTCCATTTGCTAGATATTCATTTTAATCCTAAATGGGTTTGGACATTACCTACTACTAGATAATGGATTATATTCATTGGATACGTATGACCTATTTGGTAACTGTGTAATAAAATTTATTATAGACCTCTATAGATCGGATCACATTAAATTCAGGATCGCGTAAAAGCCCTCTAGCCGTGAGATAGATTCTCATTTTAGTTAGCTAATTTAGTTACGGTTTTATGTTTGTATTTAATGCACAAGATCACTTATTCTGATTATTATAATACAAGGTAAAATGAATCAAACTGAAATAAAAAAGGGTAAAAAAGTTCAAGAAAGAACACTCATGCGTCATAGACTTCCTCCGCATTGCTGTCATCTGGAAACGTGCCCAGATGACTGGCAGCATTGTCATCCAACGTGGCAATGCTGATAGTCTTCTTATTTGCCAGCCAAATGCCAATTTGGCAAAATGGCCAGCCCTCTGGTCACGCGAACAACGTTTTTATTTAGTTTAGTTTACAATTCAACAATTAGAATTTCCAATTTACTTATATTGTCAAAGATGACTATGTACAGAGGCCAGTACATCAAGACACTCCAATCTGTCAAATTTCCTTGATAAAAGAACGAAAGAACGAGAAACATGTTGTGCAGTTGAGAAAATTTGACCGTTTTGGATAGCTTTATGTGCTGGCGTGTGTACTAAGCAAAAATAAGCAACTTTGATTTTGTTAACTAGCCAGTCTGTCGTGCGGATTCTTCTAACTGAATAATTTTTGGTAACGTCACTATGAGGTCTTTGCCCTGCAATGGGAAAATACAGACAAGTAATAATAATAATTAATAATTACGAAGCGCGCTTGCAAATTAGCCGCAAACAATCGTGCCAAATTACTAATTTGATACAAATTAGATAGTTAATTAATTTTCCCACGCAGCTTCATTTACCTTGATTATCCACAAAAAAATGTAAAGTACCCACAAAATGATTTTGTTAGATAGGGTGGATTTTTGAAATGGGGATGTAAAGGTGGTACCTTAACCGTTGTAGCTACAGACTACGTTCTTCGGCGACTATTCTTAACTTTTGGAGTTTACTTCTCATCGCTTATGTCAGTTTGACGTTGACAGTGTCATACCGGGATGACAAGCGGTACGAAACCGGGTATGAATCGATTTCCATGTAAGGCCCCCGGGATGGAAATTTTATGAGGAGTGAAATTAATAAAAGCGTTCACTCTAAAATGTTTGTCAATATTGGCAAAGCCAATGTTAGTCGCCAATGTTAGCCCCAACAGACGATAGCACTTAAAAAGTCCAGTTGCGCATTGGAGCTGACGCGCACAATTTTTTTTTAATAATTGCTAACAGTATTCATAGATATTTGGAATAATGGAATAGGCTGGTAGAAAAACATCCATTCTATCGTTATATAGCTACGTATAATGCCAATTGATGCTGTTGCTGAACAATTAACACTTCTACCTGTATTTTACTGCGCCGTCTTAAAAATCCACTGTTTAAATTATTTTTCTTTTAAATCGAACTCAATTTACAAATTATTTTGCAATAATAGTCTTCCAAGAGCAATTCCTTCTTTCTTTAATAAAACATCACTTTACAATATTATGTTTCAGTAACTATTTAAAACTATTTTCTTACAAACAGATATAAACTACGTTTCAGCTTATTGTATATCCGTTCAGGTTCCGCTTACGTCAGTTTGACACTCACGGTGTCATAACAGGCGAGAAAGCGACTATTAGTAAGTAAATACAATGAAAATTCATACTCATCACTAAAGAATTTCCTAATAAATTTTTTTACTGACTGACTGTTGGTCTAGTGACCGCAAGCTCGATTGCTGAACATGAGGTTCTGGGTTCGATTTCAAGGTCAGGCAAAGTATCTTCTTCTTCCCAGCAAAAACACTAGGAAGTGGTGAAGGGTGTGCGTTTTGGGGGACTGCCTTTTGTAAACGTTTTGACGTTCAAAAAGTGCTGATTCTCAGCCTAATTTGAATAAATGAATTTTGACATATTTTTTCATACGAGTATCATTGAGTTGATCCGTTAGAAATTTTCACGATAGCAGCCCGAAGTCTGGATTTGCGCCCGGTTGGTGGATTATAACACGGGACTTTAAAAACACAATGACACAATGTGGGTACACCTCTTCACAACCCTTTGGGGTATACAGGCGTAATGTTTTGCTATGTCACTTCAATAAAAATCCACTAATTATCACATCTCTCTCCGTGTAACTCTCTCGGTGTAATCCTCTGTCGTTCAGCCACGTATCAGCCAATATCAACATTTTGCAATACTTTCAGATCTGGGACGTCAGATGCCACGTGGGCTGCGTTATGACGTTTGAAGGCGTTAACATTTGCAGCAATGCTATCGACCTGAACGTACGTATCTTATATTATTATTTTTTCTTTTAAAACGTTGCCCCAAACTAGGAATTTCTCCTGAATCGAGGGTGCGTTTACAAACATTCATATTCACATACACAAACAGCCTGACCCGGAAAAACTACGTGTAGGCCATACAAATATTTGTTCCGTGCGGGAAAAGAACCCACGACACGTGGCGCGGCAGTCAATCTCTCAGCCACTGCGCTAATTGTGAAGTCATAGCTATCAGCTGGTCTGTTCTGTAAAAATCTCCACGCGAAAAGTTAGGTGAAGTGACCGTAAAAGAACTGCCAATCCCCTAGCATTAGTACGAGATGACAACTCACTACGCCTTTACCTCACCTACGAATAGTAAAGATGGTATATTTTTGGGGTTCCGGACCTCAAAAGGAAAAATAGACACCCTTATAGTATAGGATCACTTCGTTGCCCATCAGTCTGTCTGCCAATAACCTCTTTCGCATCTCGCGATCAAGTTTAAATTAAGTCAAGTAAATAAAAACCTACAGGGTATTCCCCGTTGACCCTACTGGGTAGTTCTTGTTACCCTACATGGTACTTCCCGTTGACCTTGAATCATGTTTGGTAAGAATTAAGTCCAACGTTAGACTCGCACTTATCCGGTTTTTTATATCTGTAATCCCTACGTTACCAATACACCCACTCTTTTAACTGTTCCTTGAAATAGACAATGTAGCAGGGTTGCACACCCACTGTTTTCCAGAAATAAGATCAGTTTTTCATGTGGGATGTCGAACCTTGAGGCTCTAAGCCCGATTCCCTAACACCAGGCACGCGCTTTTAGCCCCTGCTCCAATTTGTCGCATGCACTTTAGTTTATCTTGGATATAACGTAGGTATCTATCTGATTTTTTTTCGTGAGGTGCATGAATCAATGTCAACTACGCCTATAAAAAAAATCGGTTTATGTGTGAGAAAAACTGTTTATTTTCCTTCTGTGATCATAATGTATATTTTTTTCCTGATAGTTGGCAACCCTTGTTACGATGAAAAGTTTTAAATTCACGTTAGTTACCCGAAAAGTCCCGTCCATGTATTAACATATTCTAGGGTAACCGCAATTGTAAAATAGGACCATATTAGTATATCACAATATTAGACTGTTCGTTTTTACAGTGTGCGACCATATTTTTATGCACTCGGTTTGATTATCATTGTAATTCATGTTGTCGACTTTTTGTCATATAAATAGCTAAGTCTAGTTACTAACATGAAGCGGAATCTTTAGTATAATAATAATAATAACATCTTTATTATCAGGCAACCAAGGCCCATAGAAAAAATACTAATGATATTAAAAAAAAATACAATTCGTATTAGTATATAATAATTTAAGCGTAATATTAGTAACACTTAACTCAAGCACTAAGTCTCAGTGCTTGTCGTGTGCGTCGTGTGGCGCGAATGTACTATGAAGTGTCTCTACACCTAGATTCCTACTGACTTCCTTTTGGAGGTTCGGAAAAGCAATACTATCGCCCTTGAAAACAGTAGTCAATAGGGTCTACTTTTGCCAAATAAAACTACACGTAGTTACACTTCAGGTATATCATACACCATGTCTTTACTAATATTATCCAGAGGTAAAATTCGTTAATCATTTTGTATGTAGGGGGCAATCTCCCGAACTTTTGATCCAATTCCAAAAATCTTTTCACTTTTAAAAAGCTACATTATTCATGAGTGCTATATGATATTATTATTTTAAAAACAACGCTTTAAAGGGGGTAGAGATAATGTTAAAGTTTGAAAGGGAATGTACGATATTCACGCGGAAGAAGTCGATAAACAAGTAATAAAAAAACTGATAAGATTACTAATAAGTACGTAATAACCCTTTTTTGTTTTTCGGCTTCCCTCTTACGATAATTATTGATGTCTCGCGACTACCAACACAAATTATAATATAAATAAATAAATAAATATTGCTGGACAATCCACACAGCATCATCTAGCCCCAAGCTAAGCAGAGCTTGTGTTATGGGTACTAGATGACTGATATACTTAATACAATATATATTACATAGATAGATATTTTTATTATATATAGCAAATACCCAGAACACCCGGAACAAATATTTGTAGATCGTACAAACATTTGTCCCAAGGCGGGAATCGAACCCGCAACCTCTTGCGTCGCAGGCGGACCTTCGCCCGCCGCGCCACATCGGTCGTCAAATTGAAATGTTCTTCAAGATTTTACTGCTAAGGAAATCTTTGTTATAAAAATCGAATACCTATTTATAGTAGACTAGCTTCCACCCGCGGCTTCGCCCGCGTAATTTGGTTATAAAAAGTATAGCCTATGTCCTTCCCCGGGGTGTAATCTATCGCTGCCAAATTTTATCAAAATCTGTTCAGTGGTTTAGGCGTGAAAAGGTTACAAACAATCTTACTTTCGCATTTATAATATTACTTAGGATAATTTATATTTTTAGTATAAAAAGGTTCACCAAGTTAATATATTTTTTTTTATCAAAACATATTTTGTTTTTCTAAATCAGTTTTTATGTGAACATTTTAAACAGAATTATCCTTGTGCACTTGTGCAGAATAAAATTATGCAAATCACGTTCACTTTGATACATACGCATTTGTGTAATCGTCAAACTAAGTGCTAAACATCGTATAATGTCTTTCAACGCCAACTACATGAAATAATTTAATACTCGAAATGTATACAAACACTCTAATTTTACTTGAAAAATAAAAACCGTTTTTGGGCGTCATAATTTTATTAGGACCACTCAAGACCGCTTAAGTGGTTGTAAATAAGTAATGCAAGCCAAAATATGCATGCACAATGAGCTTCAGTACCCGCCGCTGTAAAACATTAAATATTCCATGTTGTTATTGCTAAGAAATCTGCCTAACTAGTGTACCCATTTTGTAATACCGCTCCGTGATTTGGAATTAAATTGCCTTGTCTGATAGACGTAAGTCTTATCTGTTATGAGCTGTGCTTTTAGGCAATATTTCAAGCAATTACTTACTTTTAATTCGTTAACTGTTAATAGTAGGATTTTTGGCTGAAAATAAATAGTTTCTACTTCACTCACGTACTATGTACCTATGTGATCATTTTAGGGGTACGAAGAACAGGGTGTTAAGTTCCTCAACCATCATTGAAAGGGAAAGATCCTCAGACCGGACGGGTGTTGTGTCTGGTGGGCTACAACCCAACTTTTGTTGACAGGTTCAAGCATATTGTTTTATATTTGTTCAATCGCACGGATAGTTCTAAAATCGTGCCCTAGGATCGTCAGTTTAGTTCGTATGTAACAGTATAGATGTCGCTACAGATCGGTAATTCCTGTTTCGTCTTCAATACATGTCAGTTTTAAATCTTATTAATATTATTAATAAGCCACTTTGTTTTTCATCTTCCCATTACAATAATTAAATTTCCATACGAAAATGGGACGAAATTATTTTTAAAATATTGTTATATTGTTGGGCCTTGTTTCCGAAAAGTAGAGATTCTTCGGGTCTTTTGAAGAAAAATATACTACCTTAACTGTAATACAAGCATCAAAATAATATGGTCCTAAGTAATCTCACACAAAACTCTCCAGGTCTTAGGCAGCAATACCTACAAGTCGCTTTAATTAAAAACTCTCGCTTTGTCGTAGTGCAAGTTCGCGGTGTTTCATCTACAGCTTAGCCGTTGTTTGGTACAACCAACCGCACGTCTATGCCAAGAACTTGACTTTAACAGCGCCCTTATTTCTCAGTAGCTATGACGTGCGGTGAATGGTACCTCGTTATGAAGTTTGATGCTCCTGTGTAGTTGTTCTTTGCCTTTGAAGAATATTATTATTGCACGAGCTCTCGATATTTTTATTTTAGTTTGTAAAGCGGTATAACTTAGTCTATGGACTGGGTATCTACCTGATATGGGTTTGTTATAAGGATTTTTAGGTGCTTTTTTGAGTTTTTTCAAGCAGTGCTTACTGAGGTTGGACCCTAGATTGGCTATCCGTTAACTACCGAGACTCCTCCATTCCTCAAAATTAAATCGTTGATCTATGTCCACTGTCCACGCCGGGTATCTTGAGTATTATTGTCGCTTGCCAAAAATCTTTAAAAGGAAATAGCAAAGACGATGAATGAAAGGCTACTAAGAAAAGGTTATTTATAAAGCAGATGTGGGACGCCCAAGGACGCTGACTTTGTTGGGGATGTCCTTCAGTAAGGTCAGGCGTAGTACTCGCAACCGGCGTGCGTGTATGTCTAGATAGATGTATAAACGTAATCGAAGCAAGAGGAGAATGTAAGCTGGATCGTATCAGGTAGCGTTCTGTAGTTTCTATCTACCCTCATGGGAAAAAGGCATGAGTTTATGTATTCATGTAACTAACAGATATTAAAGTTTAACGAAGTAAGTGTTAATTACATCAGCCAGACAACACGTGTTCGTAATAGACAGGAAACTTTCAACGGAAAAATAATTGTATATTTTAGTAACTTAATAAATTAGTTAATTTGTTAATGTCAACCTATTTAGAATATACGTGTGCCCTTTTATTTAGTTGTGAATAAGTACCCTTTTGGGCAAAAGTTTAATCATTACCGGGAAAATTTTAGAATACACACACACACACACACAGTACAGTTCATTTCATACATAATAGGACTTTAACTTTACATTATGTAGGATTTTAAGTCGCGGAAAGTTGCTTTTTTGAATACATGTTAAAATCAACTTTCTTTTATCATCATCAGGAGATGTGATATTCTCTGCTTAAATAATTTATCTATTCTGTGAAATTCGATTCCTTTTATTGAAATACCTAACAACAGTGTGTTATGTTTAGATCTCTCTAGTCTAAAGAAACATCAGACCCGATCGTTTTAGACAGGCGCGGATTGAAACCATTCAATTCATTTAATGGTGGACTGGGATCCGATTGAATGGGATGTCTGCGTTTTGACACTTCAGGGAAAGAAGCTATTCAATACAAAACCAGGACACTTTGTTGCTATTGTTAATAGTATTTTAGAAGCCGTGTTGTTATTACGCGTTGTGATTTATTTTATTTGTAATGAATATTTTTTCCTAATTATGCCTATTGTCTTTGCGTTTGGACCGTAGCAGGACCGAAATAAATCTTTTAGGAAAGAAATAATATTACGCAACATCAAGCAGAGTCGTGGAGTTGCGGATATCAGCCCGTCAATCAAAACAATAAAAACAAAGTCATAACATTGTCATTGGATACTAACAATAAAGAAAAGAAGTCAAGGCAAGACAAGAAACACATTCATAAGTATTTCTTGTTTGAATTTGATTCTATATTTAAATTGTAACAGTAATAGTATTACCGTACACCGTATACAATAAATTCTTACTCAAGTTTAACTTAAGATAGTGAACTTTTATCATATCTCCGCTAAGCTATCCTAACCCAGAAATCGTTTTCCGTAGCTTCAAGTTATCCCATATATGATGTTATGTAAGTTATGTTATCTACTTCCAAGTCTCACTCCTTGTAAAAGCAGGAAAGTGTGCAATACAAATGTAATATGCCAGCAATATGCCGCGTTTTTATTTCCATCCCGGAGGGGAGAGATTTACACGCGTTTGGGGTTTGCATTTCGGTTTTACGTTTGTGGTGGCACCTCGTACCGTTACGTACCTACCTACTCACACATCGGTGGCTAACACGTGTCTTGTTTAAATAAGGGTCAAGGGTGAATCATGTATTGTCTAACAGAATTCAATTCGGCGGAAACGAGCAGACGTTTCATTAAAATTTAAATGAATTCCCCAGTGGATTGAAAACATTTTAGATCTAATTGACATCGCTTGAGACATTGTATAAAACATGTGTGACTGAACAAAATTTGTGATTTCTGAACAATCCTGATGCTGCTGACCTGCTATTCGTAGGTACTATAGGAAGCTAACGTTCCCGAGGCAATAATCTATCGTGTTTGCAATAAAAGGTATTTGAATAATAATGGGTTCTATTCCAATGATAAATTACTTGTATATAAAAGTAAACAGCCTCACAGCTAGCGACTGCCTATCTTATCTCTTTAAATTATTCTAAATATGAATAAGTGTTTATCACATTACATGCCATACATTTTTAATAATCCGTGGGGGTTCAACAGTTCTACAGTACCTACCATTTATTCCTTTCACAGAACCCACTGAAATAGATAACTTTTTCCAGTCTTGTTCTAAAATAGCTTTTTCTTTCACACAGAGGGAGCACTGCATAGCTGGGAGCTGGTTGCCGACTGAAGGTCTGGGTGTATGGGATCTTACAGCGAGAAAGCTCCTGAGCTTCATCAGGGTGCAGAATCGAAGACACGATGTGGATGGCGAGTATATCTACGCTTGTAGGTACTGGCGTTCTACACAAGTGCGTATACTTTTATTTACCATATTGTAAGGTGGCCGGAGACGGTCACTTATATATTTCGTGCAATATCACACCTTGTGCTATGTTATTGATAGTTATGGAATGCATTGTGCATGCAATGTGCATTAAAGATCGTTTTGATTAATAAATTGCACAATATTACAGTAGGTGCCTGCTTTCTTTTAATATGAGCCTCGTAAACGTAGGCGCTTTTTCGAAGGGTAGTCGTGTAGGTTATGTTACTCCTTTATCAATTATTACCAAGCTGTGGTTCTATGAGCGATATTGGTTCAAAGTTACAAACCTTAAGAAAAGGAACAGCATTTTTAATTAACACGTTTAAACCCTAGCAGCGACCCTTGGGGAGACGTATAGACGGATATTACATATCGAGACACCCGGCTTTCATTTGTAGATAATTGGCAGTCATTATGGATAGTCAGAAGCCCGAAAGTCTGAAAACCAGTCTTACCAAGGAGTATCGTGTTACCCAGTACCTGGGTTGTGGAGGTCAATCGCTCCATGTAAAATACTGGTGATAAGCTGCAACTGGGTAAACTGGAAGCCGACCCCAACATTGTTGGGAAAAGGCTAGGCAGATGATGAATTAGGTAGGTATGACGTTGAAGTAGAAAGGCCTGGTAGATTATCCATTTATTTCCTGAGCATAGAAAATGTTTTACCGTTGGATAGAATCAACATTTTTAGTTTGTAACAAGTTTGAAAAGAAATAAGCGTCCAAACGCTACACCCGGTGAAATGTTGTCAAAATCGATTCAATGCACAGCGCATATTCGGATACACAGAATTCCTTTTACTGTACCTCCATATTCGTCGATTGAACAAAATATCCGATCGTAGATACGAGTATGTCCGGTAAAACGAACAAAAGTTCTGTGAAAATAATTGCTTTGGATCTATATTTAACACGACTAGAGTTTACGTAAACTTCGTACTATTTTTGGTACAGACATTGTTATCAATGAAATTATTAATAGTCTTCACGGGTCGAACTTTAAGATTAAATAACTCTTACTGAGGTCGGTATGCGGATGGCTGATCATCCTTTACATACTGAGACCCCCCCGTGCCTTGGAAAACACGTTAAACCGTTGTTGGTTAAGGGTTACAGTCGGAAATCTTAAAATCTGTCAACCAAGGGTTATCGAGTATCCCAGTACTTGGGTTGTGGAGGTCAGATAGGTTGTCGCTCTATATGAAATACTGGTATTCGGCTTTACCCGGTTATTCGGGCAGATGCTGATTATTCTGCTACTTAAAGCAGCACCAAATGCGTTACATTAAAATTTTACAATCCTATTTGTTTTTTTTACAAATGTTTGTCGATACCGCATTTTCGCTCGTAAATTATTAAAAACATTTTCCGTAGATAAATGAATGACGAGCAATTTTATACAACCAGCTGCTTTTGGAATATCCAAGTTATCTCAACCGAAAAAGCGGTGTGCATAAAAATTTCCAACGAAAAAAACAGCTCCATCCGTTTTAGCGATATTTTGCCGGGATTCATGAAATCATGGATTCCCAAACTGTGGGGCATGACCCACGTGGGACATATATAGTATAGTGACCCATGGGGCGGTTGTAACAAGAATTTACCTTAGGTATATTCTGATTTTGGTAATATCTTGATGCCAACAACCTTGATGAGTGATCTGTATGTAACCAAATCAAGATTTTTGTCTGCAAATTTGGCACACGGTAGCATCAGCACATTGTAGTATTACCCTAACAGGTAAGGGAGTTGTCAGTAATTTTAGTTGGCAGTTGTGGGGGGGGCGCATGATAAAAGGTTGGGAGCCACTGACCTAGATAGTTTTTTTGTTCGTGTAAAATTTTCCGGACAGTTTCTCCAGAGAGATCCCCCCAGTTATGAACTACTCGTTCAAATCTAGTTTCAACTTTCGCTGAGATAACCCGAATATCACGACGTTGGCTTTGTCATTTCAGTTTGCTATCATTTCAGATACAGGGTAAACTTCTAACATGGTAGCTGGAAACGTGTCGTGTAACTACGACTAAAATTAGAACAGAACGTGTCTCATCAAAACAAAGGCAATGGCAGTGAGACATTTTGTGAGAAAAACATCAGCCGTGTTAGGGATGTCAAAAGTGTTAGTAAGTATCGATATTAATACTCTATCGTTACGCTTACAATTATATTGCATAAAAAATATCGATATTTTTTACTAGCTGCGTTTTTTGTGTATCTAAACTCGAGCCTTTTGAGCTAGGACATTTTTCTTTGTCATTGGTGTTAAAATATACGGAGAATATATACAGGAGAAATTCCTAGTGTGGGGCAATGTTTAAAAAAAAACCGAAAGAGAGCGAGAGGGAATATCATTTATATGTTTTCGAAACTCGTTATATCGATATCGAGATATCAATATTTTTTTCGACAAACCTAAGCCTAGTTGGAAGTTACTGAAGAGTTTTAATCTATAACATAGCTTTGTCTAACAGACCTGGATGAAAAGGCTAAGAATGTTTTTTTGATCAGCCATTTTGTATTTACGAGTATGTATATTGGGATAATCCCCAACTGGATTCATATACGTTATATTTAGATCTTGGATTTGAGGACATTCCTTCTTAAACATTTCGGAAAATTTTGAAGTAGTTTTCACGTACCTTTGTTAGTTCTAGGGAAGGTTGTACCTACTTATGGGCTATTCTCAAACAATTTTTAGGTACTTGTCTATCTTTCTCAGCTTTTTTTTCTTACAAGTAACGTTTTCCTACTTTGAAGACTCTTGTTAACTTCTCAATAATCAGTGTGGAACAAAGGCAATATTTACCCGGTTATATACAAAATTCAAGGGTAAGAATAAAACTGGCACGTGAAGTCTACCCTTATCCTTCAAGTAAATTTCCTTATGAAACATTTGTTTGATAAGAATATACAATTACCAGAGAATAAACCTCAGATTTTGGGGGTTGCTTGCCTGTCAGACACACTTGACATTTGCCGGTACTGTTGTTAACTCGATCTTCTAAAAGGTTATACGTAGAAGATATTTTTATGTTACTGGGTAAGTTTTATTTCCTGGTAGTTGGGTTTTGTCGCAGATTGTGTCTAGAATAGAGCTCGTGCCTACATAGAACCAGCCGCACGGGTTGATCAAAGGTTAAACTACGCTTGCCGAGGTCATTCTGTGGATGGGTGACCGTTCGTAACATATCGAGACTCCTCCGTGCCTCGGAAAGCACGTTAAGCCGTTGGTCCCGGCCGTCATTTGTGGATCTTTGACAGTCGTTACGGGTAGTCAGAAGCCCGAAAAACTGACAACCAGTCTTACCAAGGGGTCTCGTGTTGCCCAGTAACTGGGTTGTGGAGGTCAGATAGGAAGTCACTCCATGTAAAATACTGGTATTCAGGTGCATCCATCGGTCCATCTAGTATAGTCAAAACCTTTTTAATAGAAATCGTCATCATTATCTTAGCCTTATCCCAATTTATTTATGGGGCACACACCATGTCTTTTTTTTCTATCTGTCTGTCTCGCTGGTCTCATGGTTGAAAATGCTACTGTTGAGCGTGGTGTCCTGGGTTTGATTCTGGAATCGGGCAAAGTTGTTGGGTTTTTCGACCAAGATTTTTTTTTGTAGCACCTCGAAGTTTGGATTTGCCTGCCCAGTTGATGGTGGACCAATATGCTCGTTGGCGAAATATGAGTGTACTATAAGCACACCTGTGCTTAACCTTTCGGAGAAGATGAAAAAATGCTTTATATTATATATCATGTCATCTTTCTATAAGCCGTCATCTCATTTACCCCCTTTCTAGCCATATCACCTTCCCCATAATCCATCCAATGCCTCCTTGATCTTCCCCTATTTTAACTCTTAAAAAGTATATAATACGGTTACATATTTACGTATCTATGCTCTCTCACAGCTTGAAATATCAGTAGGAACCTCTCCATTAATTAACGTAAAGGGTTATACATACCCTTACTTTAGTAAATTGTTTAAGCAGTAAATTATTTCAGTCTATCTACATGTGTTTCATTGTACATGTGAGCGAAGGTAATGTTTTTCTTGGATATCACGTACATACCTACAGGGTAGGGTTTCAGGTAGCGTTGCCCTCGTATGAAGTACTCATGCCGAGGATTTCATGTAATTTGCTGTCGTATTTAACATTACCAGGTTCAATGCACTGCCTTGTTTTACTAGGGATACAGGTTTTAGTGCATTTTAGGGGGAAAAAAATGGAACATAATATTACCGTGTAACAAATCTATTGCTGCGTTCAATTCCTGTAGAAAGAAAACTACGTAAGCACTCAAAGATCTTCAATATGTCATCCTCCTGCACTTATCCCAAGTTATTCAGGGTCGACGCAGCATTTCTTCTTCTTCCATACATCTTCATCTCAATAGTAACCTCCTTTTTAACCATGTCGTCTTTTACACAAACCATCCATTGTTTCTTTGGTCTCCCTCTACTCTTGTAATCCTCCACATTCCTACTCAAAACTTTCCTTACAAAATGATCTTCATTTCTTCGCAACACAATAATTGCAAAGAGGTATTTTGACGTGGCTTGTTACACTATACAAATAAAAAGAACTGGCAGATTAAATCCTTGGGCTTAATAAATATTTCTTTATCCGTCAGAAATATTCGAATTTAATTTTAAGAGACTCATTTGCGTAGTCCATATTACACCCAATGGGTTAAGTCAAAGTTTGGTACCTATAGTAACTGGCCAGTTACTGCACCGAAGTATTTCAAAAACGGAATGCCTGGCCATTTTCGTAAAAAATAGGATTTTCATTGTCATTTCTGTCACTAAAAGGGACTTGTGTGACCATCGTCTCTAGAGCTCCATGTATCATATTTGCGGCTGTGTATACCTGTAAAACTTCCATGGATATATCGAATGAAACCTTAATCATAACATTAGTCTACATTGAAATAATTACCTCAAATAAGTATTTTTAAGCGTTTTTCTAATATGTTGTCCTCATTTTGGTCTGAAAGTCAAACGAAATTTTTGAAGAAATAACTTTGAATCTAAATTCTTTCTGGGTCGTTGAAACTGATTTGCTAGAAATCAAATAACTTTAGTTTATGAACACCTGCGAGTTACGGATTGGCTCGAGAATTTCTTTGCTAATGAAATTATATGGCTGTGCGTTTAAATTTACTGATTTTCCACTCGGTCAATTTACTTTTTAACCATCCAGTCTGTAGACATTTTTAGATATTTGAGAATTAAGGTTAAATGAATTATGATGTGAAAGTAATTTAGGTAGGTCATTAGAGGTCTTAATAGGCCAATAGAAGGTGTGAATGTGAAAAAACTGTTAGGGAATCGAATACTTGGAACTTGTTATTGATTCTCATCTGCCTAGCCTTTTCCCAACTATGTTGGGGTCGGCTTCCAGTGTAAGCGACTGCCTGGTTGTCATACTTTCGGGCTTCTGACTACCTGAATCTACTGTCGAAGAAATACAAATGACAGCTGGGACCAACGGCTCAGCGTGCTTTCCGAGGCAGGGAGGAGTCTCAATTTGTTACGAATAGTCAGCCATCCACAGACTGACCTCGGCAAGCGTAGCTTAACTTTGGATCGACCTGTGCAGCTGTTTTTATTTAGCCAGTTTTGGTAGTAACTAAAGATACTCAAATTAAGTCAAGAACACATAATATTTACACATAACTGAGAACATGACTATACTATATCTATCTTTATTTTTAGAAGTACTCAAATCATATTGAAATCAAATGGGTAATTGAATAATCTAATACCTATCCATTAATAGAGCCAGTAATAGAGCTAGTAAAACCCACTTCCAATAAATAATAATATCCATAATTTATAACTATATAGTTATTTCGGTAGGTAAAGTCAGGGAAATTAATTGGCTTTTGACTACAATTCCCAGTAAATTTAAATTTCACCAAGGTTGAAACTATCTAACCGACACATAGACAAATAAAGCTTGTCGTTTTATTACGTGCAAGTGATATTCAACCTTAAGGTGATGATACACAATGAATTTTCTTAACTTAACATATACAATTTCAATTTTATTAATAAACGCAGATTTGACGACCTGTGTGGCGCAGCGGGCGAAGGTCCGCCTGCAACGCAAGAGGTTGCGGGTTCGATTCCCGCCTCGGGACAAATGTTTGTACGATCTACAAATATTTGTTCCGGGTGTTCTGGGTATTTGCTATGTATAATAAAAAATATCTATCTATGTAATGTATTGTATTAAGTATATCAGTCATCTAGTACCCATAACACAAGCTCTGCTTAGCTTGGGGCTAGATGATGCTGTGTGGATTGTCCAGCATTATTTATTATTTATTTATTTATTATTTAAAGATGTAACCTTCCGATTTACCATATATTTCTGTAGGTTAAGTTCGGCATAACTTTACTTAGCATTTAATAATATAGTTCTGGTGAAATTAGCTAAACATATTATGTTAAGCTAATTTATATCTTCTTCTTATGTATAAAATTCTCGTGTCACAATGTTAGTTACCATACTCATCCGAAACCACTGGACCGATTTGTATGAAATTTTGCGTGCATATCGGGTAGATCTGAGATTCGGACAACATCTATTTTTCATCCCCCTAAATATTAAGGGTGGTCCACCCCAAACATTTTTTTATTTTTGTTTTTTGTTTGCTTAAAATGGCAAAACTACGTTTGTGGGGTCGGCTAGTATATATATATATTTAATCCCTATTTCCCTGGGTCACGACATCACGAGTGAACGGTAAGACTAACTGAGATAGTTCTTTTTTTTGCTGTGTTTCTTATTGTAAAAAGAAGGTTCTTATGGAAAGAAAAACTAAGAAAATTGCGCGTTGAACATTAGTAAATTTAAGAAAACTTAACGACTATTTTAACTTTGGGCGTTTGACAGTTCGCGCCATTGACAGGACAACGTCTGTCAGGTCAGTTGGTTTCAAATAAAAAAATACTAATCAGTTAATATTGTTACAGTACAACCGCAAAGGTAAGTATGCCATTATTGGTGGAAGTGGCACCAACTGCCTGGAAGTAATCAACCTGCATAACAGGTACATTACCTGTTCGTACCCAACCACGGGCTCCATCTTGGCAATCACCAGCCATCAGGAGCGCATCGCCTTTGGAGGCACCTCCAGCTCTTTCAACATAGTATCCTTCTATGACCCCAAGTATCAGCAGGATAAGTACGACCTGGGCGATGCTGGCTATGATTACTCAATGCCTGCGACCGGAGTCATCACTCTGTTCCATGACGAAGAGTGCGTGTCTTCGTCTACAGAACCGGGTGATACAGATACAGCACGTTCAACATCATCAGCAGAACACGAAGGGAAAAGACACAAGGCAGAACATGTTACTATAAAAGAATCCGCGACAGAACAGCCTACCGCAAAAGAATCCAAGGAAAGCCAAGCTCCCGCTAAAGAATCAAAAGATGGCCTGGCTCCCGCTAAAGAATCAAAGGAAGGCCAAGCTCCCGCTAAAGAATCAAAGGAAGGCCAAGCTCCCGCTAAAGAATCAAAAGAAGGCCAGGCTCCCGCTAAAGAATCAAAGGAAGGCCAAGCTCCCGCTAAAGAATCAAAAGAAGGCCAGGCTCCCGCTAAAGAATCCAAGGATGGCCAGGCTCCCGCTAAAGAATCCAAGGATGGCCAGGATCCCGCTAAAGTATCCAAGGATGGCTAGGCTATCGCAAAAGAAACCAAGATGGACCAGGCTACCGTCAAAGGATCTAAGGTAGACCAGGTCACCGTAAAACAGCCCAGGTGATTTTATGTCCATTATTAGGGTCCAATGTATTTATAATTTCTCTTTAATAATAGATTTAGATATACCCTTTAATTTTTATTAATAAACAACGTTAATTAAATAAACAAAAGCTTTCAACCCATCATACATTTATGATGTACAGTAAGTATATGACAGATGTATGTAAATGATGATGATAGCTCATGTTACATCGGCACGCGAACGGCCCATCACCAAAACAGTAATCCGTTTCAATTTCGTCAAAGAGATACTCGTGTCCATTTCGCTTCGCCGCCGCTGCCAGCCCAACGTATCATTGCCGTTGCAATGATAATTTGCAAAGCTTGTTTAAACCGAATTGGACCGCAACTGCAATAACCATTAAACCCATCCAAAATACGTGTCGAAATTCAACGGCGCCAAATTGAAAATCCTGAAAACAATTGCATAGTTTTCCACAACAAAAAAAAGGGGCCCGGCCAGTACTGAAAAATTAGAGTCGGCATTGCGAATTCAGCCGAGACTACAATGGCGAACAAGTTGCAATAGAATTTAAATAAAGAAGCGTTCCCTAACAGCGCGAACTCGTGTGCGGGGTGTTGGTGAACTTTCAACTTTTACCCGCTTATGTAGCGGGAACGTACCTACGTCTCCCTGCCCCTCCCGCGTCGAGGGTGGCGGGAGCTTTTCCGTAGTTGGACCGAATATTTACAGCGCAACCTAAATATAGCGTGCCGCTGCTCAGCTGGCACGGGCGGGGGGAGTGGGAGGGTAAACATTTCCCCTCCCCCCTTCGGTAACTCGACGATGTAGAAGGCCATTCGAGCGCCGGCTCCGGAGGTGAGCGGACATCTCCTGTATAATGCAGAGGTCGTCGCGACCATGACCGTTTGGAATCAGGAGGGGTTGTCGCTCGCTATGGCTATAAAGAAACTCTCAAGGCCATGGTGTACGAATTGACGTGACAGGGTCGTATGAACGGATGCATTTACAGTTAAAGGCTAATAAGAATTGATGAATATTGAGCACGCTTACCTAGTTAGTTAATCACATTTGCGTGACGTGTTTCATGGGGAACTTTAAGAGCCTTTATCCATGTTTATAACTATGACTATCAATACATAGTAGTAGCCATTGAAAGTTCTGTTGAATAGGTCCACAAATAGCGTACTTACCCTACATTGGTAAGGAATTTCAGCGTTTTCTTTTTCTGGTACCATGTTTTCCTTCAATTTAATCTATTTGTCTGGCAGTTTGAGTGCTTTATGCGGCTTGCCCAATATTCTTTCTTGAGTATTATTCATCGAATCGTTGAGCTCCTTTAATTCTTAGTACAGTTACGCGATTTCTGACAATGCGTTCTTTCCTCAAAATACGAGTTGATCCAAGGTTAAGCTATATTTGCCGAGGTCAGTCTGTGGATGGGTGACCGTTCGTAACATATCAGGACTCCTCCGTCCGTCTTTCTAATCAGATTTCAGGTATGTTTGGAAGCGCCACATTATCTTAAATGCATTAAATAATATGTGGATGGGTGACCTTACGGCACATATCGAGATACCTACGTGCCTCAGAAAAGTCAGAAAGCAAGCTAAGCTTTTGGTCCCGGCTGCCACTTGTAGATCTTTGACAGTCGTTACGGGTAGTCAGAATACTGGAAATCTGACAGCCAGCCTTACCAAGAGGTCTCGTGTTGTCCAGTCTCGTGTTGTCCAGTATCTGCGTTGAGGAGGTCACATAAATATGTAGGTGGTCGCTCCATGTAAAAGACTGGCATTCAGCTGCATCCGGTTAGTCTGGAAATCGACCCCAACATAGCTGGGAAAAGGGTAGGCAGATGATGATCTTGGACAAATATGGCTTTGGTGATATAGGCTATGGTTCTATAAACAGATTAGACCACCCATGTGTTTGACTTGACTTACTTTTGATCACCAATCTCTAATATCATGTCACATCAGTACTTTTACAACGACTGCACCGTTGGTCTAGTGGTACCAAGTGCTACTGCTGAGCGTGAGAACCTGGGTTCGATTCCGAGGTCATGCAAAGTGTTATTGAGTACTTCCAATAGGATTTTTCTCATTAGTAGCTTGGAATCTGAATTTGTACCCCGTTGATGGCAATAGGCTCGCCCTCTATCATATGGGATTTAAACAAGACTGGTGAAATGTGGGTGTTACTATAGGATCACCTCTGGCTAACGCTACGGGTAAAACAGGCGTGATGTTATGTACTGTTACCATGTCATTTTATAAGATACTTACATTGTATCCACCAGCAGTAGATTCATATTGTACTCGTAAGTACATACGCCTGTTAGTAATGCTATGTACAGATATATGTAGTAAGTTATCTATATAGATAGTTCGTTCAACATAAAACACCAAAAGTCTTCAGCCAAGCCTTGCAAGATGTTTACTTACCTACCGGCTTTAAATTCCACTTCAATTTATCAAATTAACGTTAACTAAACTCACGATAAGTCCCTTGAAGACGTAAATCCTTCCTTAAAACTAATTTAGCTTACAAATTGGCCAAGTAACGGGAGATTTACTAATCAGCTTGCATTTTTCACGTAGGTTAGCTCAACAAATGTTTTATTCAGTATAATCTCGCGCCGATAGAAGGTTAGAGCCTGACAAAACATCTGACAGCTCTTTGTTAACAGTAAGCGTTCGCTTATTATTTAACCAGATTTATTTTTAATTGTCGATTGTATTTGTTGTTTTAAAATGTCATGATGGCCCAGTGGTTTAGGCCTCGCCTCTTGTTCACGAGGTAGTAACCTGGTTCAAAACTGGGCAAACACCAATGTGACTTTTTCAATTCATATGTACTTTCTAAGTTTATCTTGGACATCACTGACATCGGTGAAGGAAAACATCGTGAGTCTATATAAGTCTGATATCGCCAACCCGTCTTGAGCAAGCGTGGTGATTAATGCTCGTGCCTTCTCTAAATGAGAAGAGACCTTTGCCCTGCAGTGGGACAGTAATAGGCTGGTATTTTTAATTTGGGAGCCTATAAAGTTGTTTTGGTTATTTTACGAGGCCCGTTTGGACTGTAGGAGAGTTCTATATATCATTTGTGTGGCGTTTTTTGTTTTCGCGAGTTTGGAACAACGCCATTAGTTATCTCTCGCCCGCGGCCGCTTTTTTTGTTGAAGTCGATTCTATTTTATGTCCATACATTTTTATTGGTCAGAACTTCATCGTACCTACCACCAAAGAAAAAAGTGTGTGTGTGTAAAAAAAAGTACGTATGAAGTAAAACTCTTTCAAAACAACAAAAAAATCTCTCACTTTACTATTTGTTCCAATGAATTTTAATAAATGCGTTTATTATATCAATTGTTATCATTAAAATATTTCTTTATAAGTCACGCCTCAATTTAATTAAACACGCATGGCGCCGTGATGGTCCAAAGTGACAGAAAATGTGACGATTTTTTCAAGATGGCGTCGGAAAGTGTGTCGATTTTTTTTTAACATTGCTATAAGATTTCCCCCATACGTCGATAAAGAAGTTTCACTTCAATGATTGCCCCATATTTTGACGATCATTATGGGAGCCGAGATATGAAATTAATGATCGTCGTTAAAGTGTACTGTTAATGAATTTTACTCAATTTCTTTTTATAGCCGTCGTGTCTTTAAAAGTTTTACAAAAAGCAATCCGTAGACAAAAGGAGATAGCTGTGAGGCACGACGCGCGAGAACAATAGGCTCTATGAATAAAGAGCTTTAGGATGAAATTAAAATATTATAAAAGGTTATTTCTGAACTACATTTTGCCCACCATTGCAACATACACAAACAGGAAATTAAAATACCTAGAGCCACACAAATCCTCAAATTACAGTGTTTCTAACAATGACGAACGACCTCTCATTGTTCGACATAATAAAAAGATTCATTACCTCGTTCGCTCAATTTAATTCAGGAGGCCGATATTTATTGCTTACCGTTATTCACCAATTTCATAAAAGAAAATAAATTCTAAACGTGCGGTTGGAACTCAACACGTTATGACGTCAATAAGAGCGAGCGAATCCAGGTTTGCGGAATTAAAAAGCGCTGAGAACGCAAACTTGGCGGATTTGGAGATTCGGGCGTAGTGGTGTAGCGCGGCGGGGGCGGCGTAGTGGGAGGCAGCACGGGCGTCGTAGCTGCATCGATCCGCGGGCCGTGACCTTGACCCGACCGCGCTCCCGGATGTACCAGCACTCGCCTAGTTGCGCCATTGTCGCTTTATTCAGCTTCTGCTAGCTTTTATTAGCCTGGGGTTTATTTCCCTGGGTTTTATTTCCCTTACCTCGTAGGTATTAGCTCTGAGAAATGTTTGTGCGTCTAGACAAGTTTTGTTTTTCTTGTAAACATAATGGATTACAATTCAGTCTCAAGGCTTTTTTTTGCTCCAGCTTAGTATTTGATTCACAGGGTGAATATTTGATATTTGGAGTTCTTAAATCTTACCCACATTTTATATTACGTCTCCCTGTTTTTCCTTTTTTTTTTGCTTTTCATATTGTTTCGCTTTTGTTTATGTTTCATGAATATCTGAGTTCTATATTTGAGTAAACGTGTTTTTTAATAATATCCTATTTTATGACGACTATTTAACGTAAAAAATGTCCTTATTTTTAGAAGGACGATCTATTTGATGAATTATTTATTTGCTGAATGGAAATTTATGAATAGCTACTTAAGTAATTCTTTGGAAGTGTTCATTTTTAAGACTTCTTATGAAAAAATGTTCTTGAAAAAGTGACGACGGCAGAACGAAATGGGTTTTCTTATGCCTAATATCTTATTAGCATTTATATTGAAGTGTATTAATAGAAGTTAATTACAACATTTTTCACTAGGCAACTGTTATTAAAGTCTTGTAATACATTCAAAGAGACCAGAGTTGGCTTTTTATTTTAGTTTTGTTGGTTTTATATTTATCTACCTGAGTGGCGTTGGCAGCCGGGTATTACTTGTTTACACTGAAAATCCTACTAAAAGCAAAAATGGAACAAAATATGATTTCAGAAAATGTTTCCTGAGTACCTACCGACGGAAGACAGCTTAGAAACTAAGTTTTATAAGAAGATGAAGTTGTAACTCACATTTAGAATTCTATACCAATATTAGTATCAAATTCTATTTTTATTTTAAATTACTTCAACACAACTTTAAACTTCAGAGGTGTTTCACACCCCCTAAGCAGCCTTGCCTTCTTAATGGCTGCACCGCTTTGGATGAAAGTTTGTGCGTATATTTCAATGGGTTTCTGGACTGTTTGAAAACACAATTGGACCCGGCAGGTGGCGCTGCAATTGTACAGTCGGGATAATCTGTACCGGGTCCGCTAGTTTCCTTATAGATACCCAAACTTCTTAAGGCTTTTGTCTTATCATTCAGAGAAAACACGCAGTAAAAGTAACACACGTTATTTTTAGTGCTATTTATTTTTTTCCAACATTTACAGTCGTTTCAGTCCACTGGGGCGTTTGCCATACACACGGAGTTCTAAAATTATGCAGATACATGCAATCTGGCCGCTAGGACGGTGGCCAGCGCATAACAATGTATGCTAATCAAAAGATAGCTCGCATGATTTAAGTGCACCACACTGTTTTCGCTTTAGTTAAGGCCTTGAATTTCGACTGAAAATTTTTGGCTAGCGAACCGAATATTGGAGCACTGTGCCATTGGTTTTATTGCGTCAACGTGGTTGCCAATATTAGATTTGGAGATTATTTTATGAGTGCAATATTGCAATTTTCATGTGTGAGTCAGTTTTAAGATACACATTTCATATTTTTTTGTAAATCTTTGACAGTCGTTACGGGTAGTCATGACAAGTCCGAAAGTCTGACAACCATTCTTACCTAAGGATATCGTGTTGCCCAATAACTGGATTGTTAAGGTCATAAACTTAATCAGTCCATATGAAACACTGTATTCATCCTGTTAGACTGGAAAGCGATCCCAATCTAGTTGGGAAAAGGTACTTGATGATATTGACGTAGTTTTTAGTGTGTGGTTATAACTGTTACTTTTCAAACATGGCCAGAATATAAAGCACATCTGCCAGTCTTTTAGAAATAAATGGCGTGATAATATGTATTGTGAGATAGGTAAACATAGTGGCTGCTCTTATCCAAAGCTTAATAATTATAATACTTGACTTTGCTCGCGATTTTGTCGACATCCCACATGGATGTGGGTCAGCACTCGTTGTGCCTATAGTTGTGTCAGGCCATGGCTTAATAGCTGAGAGCCTCGATCAACACCTGAGGAAGCTCTCATAAGCCAGCTGGATCAAGGGCTTGATTCATAAGGCAGTACTTATGGACACGGCTTGTATTGTTGTGATTGTGTTCTTGTGTTCCGATACCGATGAATTACAGTTTATTTTTTATGTTTTCATATTGTAATATTTATAAATTTAATTAGTAAGTAAGTAAAGTTAATAAAGAACAATCATACTTGATGGTAATTCTCTTGTAAATACAAAGAGAAAGCGTATACATAAGCACGACACAGCACACACTATAAATTCAGAGATAAAGGGAAATAAACAGTTATTTCAACGAATTAATACCTATCTCTGTAAATAATTTATTTGTTCGGGTTTTACAGTCGTTTTGAGACTAACTTCATAAAATATTCGCTGTATAATCCTTATAGAGTGAATTGCGCGAACGAATCCGTGATCAAAAGGAATTAAATTTAATTGTACTTGACAGGAAATGGTAGCTTTGTAGTTTATTTTATTTCTATTCTCATGCTTTGTTATATTCTTCTGTATTCTGTGAATTTAAGTAGTTCTTAGTACAGTCAGGGAAATTAATTGATCATCAAATTTACACACTATAGTTCACGTCATGTAAGTTTGCCGCTCTGAAGTAAGCACAAATGTCTGCGTAGTCTTCAATATCCATACTAAGGGTCGTGTCGCACCAGGACACTGGTGGGTCAACCACGATTGAGATGCTAAAAATTGTGTGGTTGACTGCGCAACCAATCGGATACCAGTATTATATAAAGTTGCGTGAAGTTCTACGGAGGGTTCTTTGGTTCCTCTGTCTGATAGCGGCCTGTTTCTTGTGAACCGTAATAGGAAGATAGTTTAAATTTTCACAAAGTGTATGTGCGTGTGCTATGTTGTGTGTGTGTGTGTGTATGTGGGAGTGTGTTTGTGTGGGAAAAATAAACTAAATTAAAAATTAAAGAGTCGGAACCCTTTGTGTGACTTACAATTGGTAGGTTTTTGATTTTTATTTCTTTTTTAAATAAATAAATAAAACTGGACAATCCACACAGCATCATCCAGCCCCAAGCTAAGCAGAGCTTGTGTTATGGGTACTAGATGACTGATATACTTAATACATAACATAGATAGATATTTTTTATTATACATAGCAAACACCCAGTTAAATAATGAGCTAATACTTATCCTATCTACTACCAATTATAACGCACACAACGCAAGTACTAAGTAGGCCCAAAAACAAGTGCGCGTAAAATATCAAATCAAAAGAGAACTAACGACTTTAACGAGGTAATATTTATCTGGTTTTTAGGTACCTATAGAAACAAAGCAGGAGACCTTAAAAGTAAACAACCTTTTTTATATTTTATAACAGAAATGTAAATGAAGAAACTAATTCCAACTTAATCTTTACTTAAAAAACCCTTGTGAATTTTTTTGGTATCTTTTCGTAGAAAACGGCAGATTTAAGAAAAACACAGCCGTATAATATTCATAGATAATGTAAATAACTTTTGTACACAACTTGAATGGACTGCCTCGTTGGTCTAGTGGTTGCAAGCGCTACAGCTGAACATGAGGTCATGGATCGATTCCCGGGTCGAGATAGTTTTTGCGGCCATCTGGATTATCTAATTAGCAGCCCGGAGTCAGGATTAGTGCCCGGTTGATAAGGTCTTGCTGGGTAGTTTGTAAAGCCACTGCTTCTCAGCAAAAACACTAGGAAGTGCTGAAGGGTGGGCGTTTTGGGGGACTGTCTTATGTTATTATGATTGTTTATTCTCAACCTAATTTGAATAAATGGATTTTGATTTTGCTGGCCATAACTTGTGACATGTATGTGAAGAAATAGGTTCACCTCTGCCTAACCCTTAGGCGATTCTATTGTACTATTAAAAAGTGATCTTCTTTATTTAATCACCAACAAAAACTTCAATATCAAAGCTGTTCGAGATCCCTCTAAAAATATCGAAGGAAGTCGACGGCCCAAAAATTATTCGTAATTTTATTATCATCGAAATACCATCGCCTATGTAGGACGGGTTTCGGGTTTATTTCGTATATAAATAGACGACATTTTGGGTTCAAATGGCCTTCATAAATTATGTTAGGTTGTAGTCACAGAAATTACGCGTTGAATTTTAATGCGGGTATTATGTATGGTGCTAGTCAGGATGGGGTTAATTGCCTAATGGGTGGCAAAAGTGGGAAGGGTTTTTTTTGGCAGTGTTATCTAAAGTAATCGTACACATCATCATCATCCTCCTGCCCTTATCCCAATTTATTTGGGGTCGGCGCCTCATATCTTCTTCTTCCATACATCTCTATTGACCGTCATCTCAAAAGTCACCTCCTTTCTAGCCATATCTAAATAAATACGTATGTATCTACAAATAAATAAAATTGAAGTGTCTGTCTGTAATGTCTAAAAAATAGCTTTTTACTAAGTGCATATGAAAGTTTATATGGTAGTCATCATCATCATCATCATCAGGCTATACTAGTCCACTGCTGGACATTGCCCTCTCCTAATGAGCGCCATAGCGCCCTGTCTTCAGCTTGCCGCATCCAACATCTGCCTGCAGTCTTTCGCAGATCGTCATCCCACCAATTCAAAGTCGCTCAGCGAGCTATGGAGAGAGCTATGCTCGGAGTTTCTCTGAAGGATAGGATTCGAAACGAATACATCTGACAGAGAACCAAAGTCACCGACATAGCTCAAAGAATTAGCAAGTTGAAGTGGCAGTGGGCTGGCCATATCTCGCGAAGAACCGACAACCGCTGGGGTAAACGTGTTCTTGAGTGGAGACCGCGACTTGGCAAACGTAGTGTAGGACGCCCTCTTGTATCGGTCTTGGCATGAATTTGGATAAAACCAAAGTCATGATCAATGGCCACATTGATCCAATTCCGGTCGTCGTACATGGCCACCTTCTCGAAATCGTTTCCGAATACACTTACCTCGGGCAGATTCTGCAGTTAGGTAAAAACAATTTCGAGAAGGAGGCCAAGAGGAGGATCCAGCTGGGCTGGGCAGCGTTTGGGAAACTGCGTCGAGTCTTCTCGTCATCCATACCGCAATGCTTAAAAACGAAAGTTTTTAATCAGTGCGTCCTACCCGTCATGACCTACGGAGCCGAGACATGGACACTCACGGTATATGGTAGTAGTTATTCCGAAAAAACAAATTTTCAATCTGTCTGTTTGTGTGAGGTAATCTCCGAAACGGGTGGACCAATTTCGACGGGATTTAAGAAAACGAATTAGGGTTAAAAATGAAAACCTAAGATTTTTTAAATTTCCACGTGGACAAAGTCGCGGGCACAGCGAGTATTATAATTAAGATGAAATTTTAGACTCTTCGTATGTTTGTTTGTAATGAATAAACTCAAAAACTCCGTAACAGATTAAAAATAAATCTTTCACTAATACACGCAATAAGGCAGATGTGTGTGGAGACGCCGGAAGGGAACGCCCTAGAAGGACATACACTGACCTCACTGCTGATGTTCTTCAGAAAGGTCAGGAGCGTCGTTCTCGCAACGGCATGCGTGAACGACCTGATAAATAAACGTAAACGAAGCAAACGGGATATGTATGGATAGCGTGGCAGGTAGCGTTCTGCAGTTGCTGCCTACCCCCGTGAGAAAAGGGCGTGAGTTAATGTTAAGAGTATTCTGTATGAAGGAGCACAGCTTTAGAACAGATTGCCCCGAAATCTCAAAGATTAAAAGTCAATGTATTCTTCAAAAAAATACAAAAAAAACACATTTTGGCCAACTATAAAAAAAGAGAAAAAAAAAATGTGTTTTTGTTGTGTTACTGTCGCGTCGCCTAAGGTTATCAAATAGAAAATATGTTGTTTCTCAAATAAGTGAATGTAATTATTTTTGAGAAATAAAGTTCCGAATATTAAAACTTAAGAGTCTTTAAGGTATTGTAATGCGCAAGTAAATCATGCACGGAAAAAAAACAGCACATTTATAACAGTTCAGTGACAGGTACACTATCGGACATTATCTTACATAGACCATTAGTTGTTCTCGGTTTTTTCAATCCTTACATTTCTTTACAAATATCCTTGACACACACAAAGTATGACAGGGTGACCGTTCGTAATATATCGAGACTCCTCCGGGCCTCGGAAAGCACGTTAAGCCATTGGTTCTGGCTGTCATTTGTAGATCTTCAACAAAAGCCCGAAAGTCTGACAACCACTCTTATCAGGGGTATCGTGTTGCCCTGTGGAAGTCAGATAGGCAGTCGCTCCATGTAAAATACTGGTATTCAGCTGCATCCAGTTGGACTAGAAAGTCCAAGTAATAGGAAGCAAGTCTATAGCCACCGACCGGAAACAAATCCAGGCTCCGGGTTACTACTGAAAAATCCCAACGGACACTTTGCCTGACCTGGGTATCGAACCCAGAACCTCAATAGTACCGCTATCAACAGTTTTTTTTTGGTACAAGCCCGCCACACTATTCCCAAACCAAACTCTTGAAAACCAGAATCAACAGTGGTGACCACCAGAAAAGCGTCGAGACAATGAAACCCGACGAGTCCCGCAGAACTCAACTGTCTTGGATCCCGCAACGAAATTAATCAGAAAAGAACAGCGGAGGAGTTAGAAAAATACACTATTTCCACTTTCGACAGCTAGTTATTATTTCATTCATAAGTCTTTGTATCTTGCTAAATACATAGATATTATATATGCAGCATCATCTGTGACCTGTTATGCCCCAAATTAATTATTCGTGACTGTCACCAATTTGTTTTTAAATAGGTTGGCTCCTAACACTGAACTTGTCACGCCCGGTGGCTAACCTTTTTCGACACTTCATTCATTCCACACTTTGATAGACAATTATAATAGAGGAGCTCGTGGGTAAATAAAAACAGCTTCACGGGTTGATTGACGGGTAAGCTACGCTTGCTGAGGTCTGTCTGTGAATTCTTGATCATTCGTAACATAACGAGACTCCTCCATGCTTCGAAAAGCACATGAAGCCATTGGTGTCGCCTGTCATTTGTATATCTTTGACAGTAGTTACAGGTAGTCAGAAGCCAGAAAGTCTGACAACCAGTCTTAAGTACCAAGGGGTATCGTGTTGCCCAATAACTGGGTTGTGGAGGTCAGATAGGCAGTCGCTCCATGTAAAATACTGGGATTCATCTGCATCCAGTTAGACTGGAAGCCGACCCCAACGTTGGGAAAAGGCTAGACAGATGACTTTGATAACCAATTAGTTCTCATCATGCTCAGCAGATAGTGCTCGCTATCACTAAACAAACGAGGCAGGAACTCAAATTGTGTTCATATTGTTGATTTTCATCCCCAAGCTTCTGCCAATCTTCCATCATGGGTACTAATGTACCCACGACCACGCAAAGCAATAATATAAGGGATTTACAGATCTTCATGGTACATACGTAATGAGGGGTGCATGCGGGTCTGAAACGGTTTTACGCTATCCCTTAGCGAATTGGTTTTACACGTGTTTAAATTATTAACCGACCAACAAATATACTTATATGGCTACTGTAATGATTTATTTATATAAAACTAGCGGGGCGTCCCGTGGTGTTACCCTCGGTTACTAACTGTTAAACACGCAAAGTTTTAAATAGTAAAATAGTCGTTAAGTTTTTTGAAAATTTCCAATTTTCTACGCAATTGTTTTACAAAGTATTAGAAAACTTTTAAAAAAGAGTGAAATCGGTAATGTTATTCTCTAGTTATGGTGTGACCATGGGAAACAGGGATTCATTTGTATATATAAAATATATAGATATAAAGAAACATCAAGATGTGTTCTAAACATAGACCTGTTATAACTTAACTTATGACACAAAAAGTAAATTAAAAATTAACGTCATTCAACTACCATTACTTTATTTAATTAGAGTGAAGGAGATCAAGGAAACGATGGATGGAGTGTGTGAAAGATGATTTATGGGTAGAAAAGAGGTGATTTTTAAGAAGCCGGCAAATAGAGATGTATGGAACATATGGAGCACTCTGTTTGACGTCAGCTTAAAATTGAAGAAGAAAACATGCTGCACCGAATCCAAATAAATAAGGACAGAATGATGATGATAATTATACTTTATTTAATTAGGATTAAGTTATATTAAAATGTTTTTTTTTTGTTATTAGAGTTTTAATTATTATTGGCACAAATGCCAACATAAAAAATATTTATAATAGAGATGTACAAAAGAATGTATGCGCTATTGCTTATCGTTCTACAACCAGTGGTCGATCAGTGTTACCAGCATCTATGCGATGGCCAGTAAAAATTAATTGTTGCGACGCCGATGACAAAACTCTCCAATAATAATTTAATTAAAGTCTGTTCTAGACGTTAGCATAGAAATCGCAAAAACAACTTTTCAAGTGCACCACAAAGTTCGTTTGCTTTGTTATTTCAGTTATTATCTTAATGTGACTGTGGAATAAGCTTTTACTGGCTACTGACTGTTCGTGGCAGTATAATAAACGTTTGTGCTCAAAATGGCGGTGTTGTTGTTTTAGTTTTGCTTTTTCGCTGTCACTGTTTTTTGTTTGGAGACATGAGCCAGGTGTTTTTGTAATTGTGTGGTAGTTTTTTATCGTTAATTTGATGAGAGCATGTTTTTTTTGGTCACACCGACGAGTTTGAAGATTGTGTTGTGTCTAGTACCTATATACAAACTCACATTTTGCATGTAATATTTCACTCTCGTGAAATAAGGGGTGAATACAATTACTATTACTTCGAGCTTTATCTGAAAATCTACTGGAAAAACCCAATAATAATTAGCTCAAAACTAGCGACCACACCGACAAAACACTGAATGAGCTACGTAGGTGTTTGCTACGCCAAGCTACGTGAATCTAGAAACGGGCTACAGGGCGCTACGGAATAGCCACGTAGACTTGGTTGGTAAAATAAGTGGATTTTGATAAGTCAATTGTTCACTTAGTACATAAAGTTATACCAAAAACTGATTGTACTGTCAGTGACTTAAGATAAATATCCACCTTACCAAGTTAATTGTCAGGTAGAGTAGATAAATATCTCGGGTCACTGACCGTACTTTCTAAAACATAATATGATAGATGTATAATAAAATGACTGGCACGTGGTGATAGCTCAGTAGTCAAGGCGTCTCCTCTCATGCACGTGATTATGAGTTCATATCTGGGCAAGTACCATGTGACTGTTTCAGTTTATTTGATTATTTAAGTTAATGTTGGACATCGCTGACATTGGTGAAGGAAATCATCGTAAGGAAACCCTATAAGTCTTAAAGCGCCAACCCACGAAAGTGGTGATTATTGCTCATGCATTCTATGAATGAGAAGAGCCTTTTGCAACTGTGGGACAATTAAATAGGCTGATTATATGATACTCATACAAACAAGTAATTTGATTTATGTTTTTTTTTTTTTTTGTGTACAGTTCGCTTTATCTACACAGCCGCCTTAGCTTCTAACATAGTTTGTACAAAACTTAGTTGCTGGCTAAAGTTAGAGGCCTGGACACTTTTAACATATGCTTTACTTAGTACAGGCTGTCTCCACAACATAATATTATGTACCTATAAACTAATATAGTATTATTTTTGTGGGATGGTTATATATGACCTTAGATAAAACTACACACATGCATGAAACCACTTGTTTTCCTCATGTAGTAAGCAGAAACTACAGCTACGATTCTTACATATTCCTTTTACTTCGTTTACGTTCATACATCTGGTCATACATGCACGCCGGTTGCGAGTAATACGCACCTAACCTTTTTGAAGAACATTATCAATAAGTTCAGTGTCTCTCCTTCTAGGGGGTCCCGCACCCGACCTTTTTGAAGAACATCATCGATAAGGTCAGTATATCTCCTTCTAATATACCTTCTTTTTCCCTTACAGCATCCCGGCATTTCCGCTTACATCTGTCATATAAACACCTTTTGTTAGTCGTCTTTCTCTGAGACCAAACCATCTAAGTATACTCTTTTCAATTTTTGTCAATACATCTTCTTTTAAACCACGACGTTGATTTATGACATAATTCAACGATCTATCATTCATAATTACACATATAATTTTGCCAAAATAAACGATTATTACAGCCAGTGAGATACATGACGGTAGCTCTTCCTTGGGGGTAAGTCAAAGGGAGGAAACCTTTTAAAGATTTACGTTCAAAAGCAGTGAAGGGGCTTCTCTCTTGGCTACGTTTAAATATATATACATTACAGCGTATTCAAGTTCAGCGATTGACGGATGAACTTGAACTATCAATTTGAGGGCCAAATTCAAGGCGATAACTTAACCTCGATTTTTCATGGCCCTTTCATTCTATTGATAGACCTTGATTATATGTTGGTAGGTATTTAGACGTTACTTGTACGTACTACGTTATAATTACTGAAGTTTCAGTAGATAATTAATTTACTGTCAATATATTATCATAACAAAACATGACTCTATTCCCCAAAAAACAACCACATTCCGCCAGTCTAATGTAATAGGGTCGCCCCTATGGTTGATGGCCATAGGCTCGCGCCTATGGCCATCAACCAGGTACGCATCCGGATTCTGGACTGGTACTTAGAAAACCCAGATGGAAAAACCAAATAACACTTTGCCTGATCTGGAAATCGAACCCAGGGCCTCATACTCAGCAGTAGCGCTTGCAACCACTGGACCAACGAGGTAGTCCGAGTCAATTAACAAATTAAAGCATAAGATATCAAAGTCAAGAGCTTCCATTTTATCTTTGTTTTCTGACACTTGAATTAATATTCGTGAAATTGTTTATAACGGTAGTTATGCCATGAAACCATCTTTTACATTTTTTGTCTGTCTGATTGTTTGAGGTTATCTCCGAAACAACTGGACCAATCTTGACGATACTTTTATTGGTAGATAGCTGATCTTTTAAGGAATAACTATGGCTACTTTTATTTTACAATAATAATAAATTAGTGTTCCACGGGAAAAAAACAAAACCCATGAAATTTTGTTAATTTCCACCTGGGAAAAGTCCCGGCCACAGCCAGTTAACAATATAGATACAGCAAAACACATTTAGGCGGGCTCATCACCTTAATTAAAAACACGTCAGAGCAAAATCAAGTATTCAAATATGAACGGAGACAGACTGTTCACGAAATTAATTATAGCCGTGTCCCACGTCATTTTACTCTACGGCGAAGCAGTGCTACCAACTCCACAAAAATATTTACCCCTAAAGCTTTTATCAAAAATCCTTAAAATCACCAAAATTACATGTACGAGTAAATACTCCTAAAAGAATTGAAAACAAAACTTAACGTAACTTTCAGGCAAAAAAAAAACTCTCTTCCAAATTGCCTTCCAAAAAAGTTACTACCTTTTTTGGAAGGCAATTTGGAAGAGAGTTTTTTTATTTTTTATTTAACGCTTAGTTTCCGTTCAAGTTGATAACTTATCAGAAAAAAAACTCTTGCTTCACGAACCTATGCTCAGCAAACCAGGTTAACAAATAAATACAATAAGTCCCTTAAAATATTTAATTCGTAAAAAATCCCATTCCACGTATTTACCCCCTAAACTAGGGGAAAAATGCCTTAAGTTGGGAACCCTGCAGCGAAGGTATACAGAACCGCCACATTTTCACTCTACGCTTAGCCGGATGGCCGCGGAAATTACCTTCGAACCCACCCAAGCACTGATAGAACCCTGCTTAATGTATTTTAAATGAACGAATCAATTATGTATAAACAGGAAACCGTGCCATGTGAAAATGAAAGGGGGAAAGTCAATGAAAATTTGATGACGCAATGAAATAGTTATGACGCAGTCTGTTTGCGAATAGCAGGTGTAACTGAAAACCAGCGCTATGCTGTAGGCCCCCGTGGCACAGCGTAATGCTGAGAAGTATTTTTCTTGCTATAGTCACGACGTGCATCTGCCGAGAAGTTTCTGTCTTCACTAACCCAATTTAGCCATAGCATTTACTAATACTATCTTTAGACATTCCTTGTATTAAGGTTCTTTTTCCCTTGAAGTAAGCACGTGTGTTCTCTGCGACGAATAAACATTTAAAAATAAATATAAAAAAGAAAGTTTGACGTTTATCTCTTCTCTTTGTTGAGGCTCCTATTTATTACGTGATTCTAAGCCTTTGTTCTAGACGTCGGTTCAGGTAGTGAGCAACCCTTTTTTTCCAATTTACAAAATAACAAGTAACATTTGCCAAACTATCTGGAACACCTACATAAATCCGTTCGCATTCGGCGCACGCACGCATTGGTAGCGTAAGCTATCTTTTTCAGCGAATGTAGGCCAATATGGCTGTTCGTATCTCGATAGGAGAAAATATGAGGTTGGTTTTTATGAATGAATTTGGTCAAGAACTTTATTGATTTCTCCTCCGCGTCTTTTATACGTAGTGGCACATTATGTGGATTTAAAAACTGGTACTAAAATTTACTTTCAACATCATCTTAACATCTCGCTTGTATTCCACGCAGGGAAAGGCATAAGTGTACTTATAGTGCAACGACATTTCACTATTTATGTTTAGGTCTTATGTAATAGAGGACGAGCCTATGCCACCAATCGGATTTATCACTATTAGTGTATCATGGAAGTATTTGACTTTAGTTTCGGCGAGAAGCCCCCAACAAAATATTAGCATCTTCGTCAAAAAATTATGAATTGTAACTTTATTTTTAATAGCATACATGCGACATAACATATTTCGATGACCTATGTGGCGTAGCGGGCGAAGGTCTGCCTGCGACGCAGGAGGTTGCGGGTTCGATTCCCGCCCTGGAACAAATGTTTGTACGATCTACAAAGATTTGTTCCCGGTGTTCTGGGTATTTGCTATGTATAATAAAAAAATATCTATCTATGTAATGTATAGTATTAAGTATATCAGTCATCTAGTATCCATAACACAAGCTCTGCTTAGCCTGGGGCTAGATGATGCTGTGTTGGATTGTCCATCATTATTTATTTATTATAAATAAAGTTACTATTCATGATTTTTGTGACACATTTGTGATATATCACATGACAAAGGAAGCCATATTTACTTTTAACACGACAGACAACAAGGTTGTTAACAACAGTCATAGCGTGTTTAACGTGTCGTGTCACCTGTGTCTCACTTTACAGTTCCTGATTAGAAACATTTGAAACACCTCACACCTCCGTGTCAATGTTTCTCAATCACGCAACCTCTTCCTATCAAGTAGGTACTTGGATTGAACTATCATCGGACCTACATAGTTTCAATATTGTCAGGATTATGTAACATTGAGTTATCATCACTATCTCCCTAGTCTTTTCCGAATTATTTTGGGGTTGACTTCCAGTCTAACCGGATGCAGCTGAATATCAGTGTTTTACATGGAGCTACTGCCTATCTGACCTACACAACTCAGATACTGGGCAACACGATACCTCTTAAGACTGGTTGTCAGACTTTCGGGCTTCTGACTACCCGTAACGACTGCCAAAGATCTACAAACGACAGCCAGGACCAACGGCTTAACGTGCTTTTCGAGGCACAGAGAGTCTCGGTATGTTACGGATCACCCATCCACAGACTGACCTCGGCAAGCGTAGCTTATCATTCGAAGAACCAGTGCGGATGTTTTTCGAGCTTCTAAATTATATAGCATTGAGTCTCTACGTTTAAGTCAGTGTGAGTAAAAATCTAAGAAACTTCTACCAGATAACACTACATACTTAACACCCGGTGACAAACAATACGTTTTCTATTGTGTGTCGTTTTCTGGCAGTTAAGTTGTTAAGAACAAGCCTACAAGTAAATAAAATGCACCGTATTTGCCTGAAAAAAACAAGCGCGTCCCTCGATTTGTTTACGCAATTAAATGACATGCATTTTACTCGACAGCAAAATCAGGACTCCACACGCAAATATCCTGTACTACTTAACTTTCCCCGTAGTCCCCGATGAGAGCGTAAATTTTACTTGTTTACGTAACTTAAAAAAATGTGTCGCTCCAAACGAGTTTTACCACGAAGTTGTGCTTCGAAAGTACACGTCATGTTGACAAATTTAGTGTACATCACTAAGGCTGCTGTCCATGGATAGTTTGGGACTGCGCCAACTGTGTTTATACCATGGAACAGTTCGTGCGTGTAATAAACATCGCCTTGGATGTATTTACATGATAATTTACCCTATTCCGACCTAAATAGGAAGACAAACATGAGTAACCTTATTTTAGTTAAAGGATATCGGGTAAACTGGCTTCTTCCGTCCTCGTCTCTTCCTCTTGGTTCATTTTTATCTATTTCTCCGGTGCGTTTTCAATCACGTTATTTTGTTGTGAGAGCAGCGCTGGAAAATATAAAGCTAGTGAAAATAAGATGCTGTTTACTTGAGGAAGACTGGAAGAAAAAAAACGTAAACTACTGGGCCAAACGATGTTAAATTTTTATGGGACCAAATGGTAAATATTCCGCATAAAACTAAAGAAGAATCACATTAATCGTATAATAAATCTCTGCGTAATCGGTGTACATACATAAAAATAAAAACCAATCGAATTGAGAACTTCCTCCTTTTTGAAGTCGGTTAAATAAGTAGAGTCAACTGTGGCTATACTGGCTACCTACACTAAAGTTATGTTTTGTTAAAGTTAGATGTTTCAAACATGGACAGACTGACTACTAAAAAGTCCTAAGTAGAGAAGAACGTAGTAAAAAAGAACAAGAAAGTGTACTTTTGCGTAACTTATCGGACTGATGTGTTGCTAGAGATCTTCTTCACAGCAAAAATACAAGAAAGCTGTGAAGAACGAGCGTTTTTGAGGGCAGTATTATGTCATTTTTGACGTTCAGAAAGTGTTTAGGTATTCAGAAAAATGAATTTTGATTTTGATTTTCCAAGATTAAGCCGTTTTTCTTTATTGGTATAGTTTTAGTGAATAAGAGCTACGAGTAATGTAGAATGGTTCCTAACTGAACATATAATCTGGAACGGCTACTATTTATCTAAAGTTTTCAACGACGCGAATGTTGAAGGTTATCGATTTTGTCCCCTTCGGGAGACGAATTTTGTCTCGTATAGAGATTCGGGGTAATAAATGAACGATTCCAAAAGGGTCCTTTTATATCTTTTCGATTTAGGCCGGCTTTTTCTACATCAAATTGAAATAACAACTATTCTAAGAAAATCTTCGAAAGTTTTTAGCTAGTTTAAAGTTAGAAATGGTCCAGTGAGGGACTCCATTCATGGACAACGTTTTCAATATCTGTACGGTTTTTCTTTGATAAAAGGCACAATATTAAAAGATCATGCTTCTTATAGTGTTGGATAATTGTAAGATAACCATCACAGTAGATGTTGGTTCCATCAGTTCCATTTATAAGCACTTTACAGGAGCTGATGGACGTTACTGAAAGCAACAAATTCTTCGCCAAATTTTGGGCTGACTTCATTTAAATTGATGCGCTAGAAAGAAGAAGAATACAGTTGGAAAATGTATTCAAGTAGTCATTATCAAGAACATGGTGAGGATCACAACGTGGAAGAATACTTTTCTGCAAGATCCTGTAGTGTGAAATTGTCGCAACTAGTTTTTACAACGATTGAAATTCCAGTGTTCAATAATTATAACATCGCGGTGGCCCAATGGTTATGGCTTCGCGTTTCATGCAAGAGGTTATGGGTTTAAATCCAGGCAAGTATGTTATTTGTTAAAAATTAACATACCTACTATCTAAGTTTAACATTACTGACATGGAAGAGGAAACCAATGATACTTATTTAATATAAGTCGGAAATCACCAACACATCTTGAGCAAGCGTGGCGATTAATACTCGTGCCTTCTCTGTATAAGAACAGGCCGTGCCCTGCAGTGGGACAGTAACTGGCTGGTATTATAGCAATTATAAAAACTGCTATACTTTAAAAACATCTATACCTCCGCTGCCATCATCGTAATATTCTTCCATTACCTCTTATTTGGAAGCCAAACAGTCTAAACACTCTGTTGCCTAAAGGATATTAAGTCGGTAAATCGGAGAGGCCAAACGACGTCCTTTTCATAAAACACCACCGATCAATTCAGAAAAACAAATTGCTTACAAAGCCGGCCATATTTGTTCAATATTTCAACCGTAGGAAGTTTCCGCCTTCACAATTATATTTTGTTCAGCACGGAGTACTCCCGATCGATTTGCCTACACGGACACATTTGGAACTTCGCCAAGTGTTATTGCATCGGATTCGGGCTGGAATCGTACGCCACGATTGCAGATATGTTATGAAACTGTTGGAGACCTTCGTGTTTTACGTTTTCGGTCTAATTTGCAACTGTGTTAGGGAGTCAAATTGTCTCTTTAGCGAGTCTGTTAGAGCGCCAGGTGGCTGTTTTATCTTAATTTCGTACTTAAAATGCCTGGAGCTTGAACCAGAGGCAGCTTTGGTGATTCTAGAGACAATATTGAAAGATATATTGTTCTCAGCCAGACGCATAACTAATCCAGTTTGTTTTTTGCGAATAATTTGGAGAAAGGTTATCAGTCAGACTTGCATAGGATGACCATCTTCTAGAATCAACGCTATAGCTACTTATTTTAGGGTTCCGTAAAAACCCGAAAAAGGAATCTTTTACCCACTAAAAAGGGTAAGCGGTCAATAATAATATTTAAATTTGAAAAAGTAAAATCTTTTTACTTCCAAGTGCTTAATTCTTGGCATGTGAGTTCGTGCCACCGTTTACCGATTTTGTAGGAAATATTACTAGATGTAGGTACATTTCGGTAATCGTCAGACTGAATAAACACTTTCTACGTTTAATCTCCAAAAAAGATTTTACCGATTACTCTAAGTCTAGACCAAATCCGAAAGTGGGACAGAAATCTGGCCTTTACGACACTTAGCTATACACACAATAAGATTAATGGTTGCTTATCCTACTTACAACTTATTTTATCTTTATCTTAACAACAAAAGAACAAAGAAAACTAATCCCGGATTGAGTAAAAGTAATATTTTGCATGAATAACTTGTATTGAAAAGGTTGGGGAAATAAAATTGCCTTACTTAATTCTGTATCGATTGGGTTATTACTTTGTTGATACAAGTCATGCTTACTTGATCCCTGGTTTCTTTTTTCGTAAATGTCTGTTTTGATGGCAACATGTCCTTGTTAAGACGGGGTACAGGGGTCCAACGAAGATGCGACAAAATACGATTTAGAGGAATATGGCCGGTTTTCTTTCGATTGAATTAAGTTGCTTTGTGGTTCAGTATGAAACTTTATAAAATGTATTAGAAAATTCAAGACATACTTACCGAGGGTAATTCATAATTCCTTCTCAGTCACGAGAAATATGTCTTTTAAGGAGTGGTGCTAGTGGACGGTTATATGCCGGCTTAAGGAATCACTTTTGTGATGTTATGAGGCGGGATCTTTTCTACTTTCAAAAGCAATGCCAAAGCTGAGCATAAAAAAAACTTTTATTGGACTAAAGCCTACATATACCAGAAGCTTTAGATAGGCACAACACCTTGAAACCCTGATCTGTAAACTAGGTATCCCTGTATCTTAAAGATCAATGCCCCTCCGCAAAACAATTTCGTTTACCACTTTTTTTAAACTAAAACTGTAAATAAGTTCTTTACATCATACTATATGCTATATTTATATTATTCTAATTTACGTTTCCATAAGTGTGTATGTGTGTGTTGTGTGTGTGTGAGTATGAGTGAGTGAGTGAGCGTTTGTGTGTATATGTGTTAGGGGTGCGTGTGCGTGTGTGTTAGTGAATGAGTGCAAGCATTACTTAAATTTAAAGGTGCCCTAAAAAAAGATTTTCAAAACCACTTCCAGGTTTCGCCACTACTCCAGTCTTAGACATGATGCATTCAATTAGTCGCTCCACTCAACTCATCGCTATTTCGTGCATGCAGCATTTCACGTGGTAAATTATTACATCGGAACTCCTTTCTTTGATATTGTTCATGCAGGCGTTGAGCTCCTTTAGTTCTGTTCTACACGATTACTGACAAAGCCGTGCGCTGCCTGGACAGGTCCACTCAAATCTGGTTATTTCCTCAAGGAACCATTTTAGACACAACTATGCATAGTCCTTGTATGATTGATCACATCATCACGCCTGTATTCTCTGAAGTTTTGGGCAGAGGTGTACCTGCAGTACATCCACATTTCACCACTTATGTGTATGTCCCATGTAATAGGGGGTGAGCTTATTGCCATCAACCGGGCACACATACAGACTCCGGGCTGTTACTGAAAAGTTCCAATAACACACCGCTCTTGTGTAACTAATAAAAAATAACGCTCGACCCGGGAATCGAACCCAGGGCCTCATGCTTGGCACTATACCAACGAGACGATCTGTCAAAGATAATGTATGGATTTTAAATGAGACTGTGACCTCTGAGTTGGTTTTAGTGTTTCTTCTCAGAGTAGTCAGTTGGCGAACATTGACCTCATCTGGATCTAATTTATTTATTTCTATGGCGTGTAAAAATGTTTTTTTTGAGAACTGAATATCATTATACTAAGTATTTAGTTCCTGGATGACCTAGCTTTGCTCCGATAAAACGACGTTTTCTAAAAACGAAACCTAGCTTATTCCTTTATTATTTGTATGTACCAAACATTTGTACGCCACACCGGTAAAATGTGATGATACCACTGAATAATCCTAAGACCTTTATTATGTACCATTTACGGACAAATAAATGATTATTATTTTAGCTAGATCGATTTGCGCGCCCGAAACACCCTGCATAATAAAATCGATTAAATCATGAAAATCGTTGGAGCCGTTTCCGAGATTCAGATTATGTTAATATGATTTATGTACATATATACAAGAATTGCTCGTTTGAAGGTATTAGATAGCATTAATCATAAGAAAAAAAAAGATTAAATAAATAAATAATGCTGGACAATCCACACAGCATCATCTAGCCCCAAGCTAAGCAGAGCATGTGTTATGGGTACAAGATGACTGATGTTATTAATACTATGCATTACATAGATAGATATTGTTTGTTATACATAGCAAATACCCAGAACACCTGGAACAAATCTTTGTAGATCGTACAAACATTTGTCCCAAGGCGGGAATCGAACCCGCAGTCTCCTGCGTCGCAGGTGGACCTTCGCCCGCTGCGCCATATAGGTCGTCCAATTAGAGATAGATCCAGTAGTTTTATACAAAGTTGCGTAATTCTTCGTGCAAAGGGACTTTTTTCGTGGTCCCAATACTCTGCCCCACTGCTGGGCCTCGGGAAAACTAGTTTTATGTGGTCCCACTCAGTGCGCCCACGCGGAAAGCACTTTACCGTGGCTCGTGGAACCAAAACAGGCTAAATAAAGATTACTGTTTACCCATTGTTTGTTGATTTTGCTCATCTGCTGTTGTTTCTTCAGTAAACAAGAGTTGGTTGATTGTTGGGATTGCGTTTACTTATTAATTAACAAGGAGTTACTATAACATATCATCACGCCTGTATTGTACAAGAGTTAGGTAGAGGTGTAGGTACATATAGCATCTACACCCACATCTCAGTCTCATATAAAAGAAGGAGAACCTATACGTCGTCTTATCCTAAAATGAGCTCAAGAGTTCGAAATACTAATGACTCACTCAGACGCTAATCTCGGTCTTTTCAAAATTCGTAATACCTAAGCCTATTTGACATGGTCTTATTTCTGTATTAAACTTCAAGTACTTATGAATTTTCTTCGTGAACACTTTAAAATGCTTTGAAAGCATAAGGGTGCTCGAATCTAAGCAGAATTCATAAGGGCACTTATATTTTAAGCACCTATCCCGCAGTGGTATTCAGTGAATATCATTTTACCTACCCGATACTTTTGTCTAAACTAGCTTTTCATTTAAAAACCGCTTTGTTGGCAAGAACTCAACATCTTTTGTGTGTATTTAAATTTGATATTAATAAGTACCCTTTTAGTTCGTGGTGAATTACTCGTATGTTGAAAATTCATTAATTTTAGTATGTAATATAGCAACATAATATAGCAACATTGTTAGGACTCGATTTTCAAAATGTCTTAAATCTGACGTACAATTCCTAGTGACAGAGAAAGCATTTGTAGGACTGTAATAATCCTGCTACTGCTCGATACCGTTACTGCGTGTTATGTAAAAATAGAATAATAGGTATTATTGTATACTATCTGATCTGACAAACATTGCCCTGTCAATGGCGCGAATACAAAATAGTCGAGTATTCTAAAAATAACAATTTACTGTGCAATTATCTTGAAATTTTCTGCCGTAAGAACCTTCTACAAACTATAAGAAGACTTAAAAAATAAAGATGAATGAAATCGCTAAAGTCGTTCTCAAGTTACGGCGTGACCGAGGGAAACGGGGATTCATTTTATATATAGATTAATGAGTTGGCAACTCTGCACTTTCGTTTAAAAGTCTGTAGAGATGTGTTGTCACATTAAAATAATGCTAAATAAATAAAAACAATGAATATATTGACTAAGGAAGAGTTTTACTTGAAACAGTATTCATTCACTATTATATAACAAAAGATATTTATTATAGCCTAAATAGGGTATGAGATGATTCTTAAATAGGATACATTGAAATAGTTTTTTCTTTGACCTTTTTTCGGGATAAGTTATTTTATACCGTTTTCGAAGTACCTTAATTCTTTATGAATAATACTGTTCAATAAGAACGGTTAAGCAAGCCTTTTTTAGATATAAAGCTTCTATAGCCCAACCACTTCTAAGTCCTTATAAATAGGTAGTTGATAGCTACAAAAACGTTCAACATGGCTTCCATCTTAAACTGGGCACAGCTCTACCTCGTATGACAAATGAAACAAAAGTTTCTAAACAAAACATTTTGTAATGGTTTCTATGCCTGCTGGCATAGAAACCATTACAAAATGTTTTGTTCATAAATTGAAGTTTCTCCAAATTTAGAACAAAATTATACAAGCCATTGAACCTAAAAAAACAACCTCGTATAGGCCTATTGACAAATCATGTCAGTCGTGAACGGGTTGAATGACATTCAATTTCTATATGTACTTGAATGCGAAAATAAATAAGGTACTTTTGTCCTCTTTTTGAGGCAGCTTCTTCTATAACAACTTCCCTCGCCACTAATAAATGGTTCCTCTTGACAAAGACCCAACAGCATTAACAATCAGCCTTCCGGCAAGAAAGTCGCGAGTGACACAGAGTATGGAATCGCAGCGCACCGACTAGACACGCCATTATTAATTTTCGTGAATAAATGAAAGACAATTGAATAAGTGAATGAATGATTGAATGAATGAGTGTGTGGATATATGGATGAGATAATGGATGAGTGATTGAATGAATGAATTTGATTTTTTTAATGAATTATCGATTTCATTGCTAGAATATAGTATGGAGGTAATAATAATAGATGGTTCCACGATATTCAACTATGCAGTCGTGTAAATATTAAAGTTACACGTCACGCATCCTCGCAAGTTACGGTGAGCGCAATTTTCAGCTGTCATAGCCATGGTTAAAATTTCCGCAAGCCGTTTGTTTCTATGGGTTATCGGTGACGCTCACTAACACGCTTGATTTGTAGGGAAAGTGTTGCCAATGCCGTCTCTAGTAGCGCCCGCTGAGGCATCTCTGTTTTCTGCGAGTGTGAACAACGATTAATGCAGGGGGCGCCACCGTAGTGCAATCAGCGCACTACTTGGCGTCTAGCCAGCAACTGACAAACCTAGAAGGAGTCAACTAACGTAAGAGAAATACTTAGGACGTGAGGTCGCAAACTGACGCTACAAATCCTTCTTTTTTGTAACTTGAAGTTTAAACTGTACATACCTAGTTTGACTCTATAGTTTGGTTGTAGACTCTTTTTTTACGTAGGGCCACTCGCAGTTCAGCACTAGAAGGCTGTTTACTGCTTAACCGGCCGATCCTGTGGTGACCTTACAAGTAGGCCCCCAGCCAGGACTAACTACAGTTACATTTAAACGACTGCTCGCTAAGGGCGCCTCCTATGGGGCTAGAACCTCGGCTTAGGGCGTCGTTGAGGGGACAACAAAAACAAAAGGCTGGGTCTCGTTATTATTAGGATTTTTATACTACTGTGACTCAGCAACACCGGCTGCCCTTGTAGAACCAAGGGATTGAGTTTACATTTACCTGGGATGTTGCGGGCCTGGTCGACGAGGCCGGTAAGTGGGTCGGTTTTTGTATGTGTGTTTTCTTAGAGTGCTAGTTTCCCTACTGCTCTCTTGGATGACGGTTATAGCGTCGTCTGGCTCGACTAGAGTGTGCCTTGGGCGGCGAATCTTACCTATGTTGTTTGGGAGGTTCTAGACTCTATAGCAACCGTATGTTTTATAATACTGCTAGGTCAAAACATATTGAAGCTCTCTTGTGAGATACATTTTCAGGTAACTTTCTTTGAACCGGAAGGGTACTACGTAACGTATATGTTTACTGATGTTAGCTCACACATCCAAAACAAATATTTAATCAATGTTAGTTCCGTACGGGTCCCGAATTGGCGACTCTCAGTTACCAAGCTGACGTAAACAGAAGAACTTTCGCCTTGTTAGTTCAGTGGTTTCAAGCGCTCCTCCCGAGCAAGAGGTCTTAGGTGCAATTCCTGGCTCGGGCAAAGTGTAATTAGCTTTTTCCATCTGGATTTTCTTAGTAGTTGTTGACTTAAACATTACTGCCAAATCCAAAAAGTGCTAAAGCTTCACCTCTGCCTAACCCTTCGAGGAATACAGACGTGATTATGTTATGTTAATACTGAGTCAGTTGAATTGGATTTCCATTATGTTTTCTGATGACTTTAATTTTTTCATTTCTTCCTGTCTCTAAGAAATGTCTACTTAGTAACATTCTTTGGTCACACAATGGTCCCCTAACAAATTAATTGACCACATTAAAAAGGGTTTGGTAATACCAACATCACGAACGAAGAACAAACTAAAATAAAAAATCTCTTTGTAGTACATATTTGTCCTTCAATGTTTATATACCTGGGAGAACAGCGTGTATCAAAAGTGGAATACCCTTAAAACATACAGAGGGGGAGTAAATTTCCGGGGTTACTTCGGCCGTATTTACCGTGTAATGGTCACATCTATCACATCACTTTTCTGTGTAAGGAACCCGGTATTTTTCCAGCCCTTTTACTCTAAATGTGCCCTCCCATCGGTCCATTCTTGTTTGAATTTTTCATGGTTTTGGAGTGTTAAGTTTTCTGTGTGTTCGGGGACTTTTTTTTAGTCGGTTGGGTAAGTTCATCATTGTCGTTGTGAAAAAACCTGAATCTTTTATTTTTGTTTCTTCTACTTTGAATCAATAAACAACCGATGTGGCGCGACGGGCGAAGGTACGCCTGCGACGCAGGAGGTTGTGGGTTGGATTCCAAAAATTTCATACGATCTACAAAGATTTGTTCCGGGTGTCCTGGGTATTTGCTATGTACTCGTATGTTAAAAAATATATATGCATGTAATGTATTGTATTAAGTATATCAGTCATCTAGTACCTATAACACAAGCTCTGCTAAGCTTGGAGCTGGATGATGCTGTGTGGATTGTCCAGAATTATTTATTTATTTTGATTTATTAATGTATAGGAGAAGTTTTGGAGATATTACGCCGTAGTTAATCGCGAATGACGTACAAGCTGCATTGTGCACATGCAGTCCAAGATCTTGTGCTAGCCAGAGTATGGAGTTCCATTAGAAACATAGGCCAACTTATACTGGTTTTGTCACGTGCAGTCTACCGTACCTCGTTACTTTATTTTATACTCGAATTTTAATTACATCAAGACATTCTCCTGTATTGTTAGTGCATTTGTAGAAATTAGAATAGTTCTCTTTTTCTTTTGTTGTTGTTTTGTATCTATGACATCATAACATCACGCCTGTATTCCGCGATAGGTTAGGCATTGGTGTACGTACCTACCTATAATTCTTCCACTCTTGGCCAGTTATATTTTCACATGTGACACAAAAAAAAACATATCTCTATTATTATTTTATTTTAATAAGTCCATACAAATCGTCCAACCTTGACAAAACAAACAATTTGATTGGAAGTCCATGTTACTAGTTACCAGTCAGTCTTTCTTATAGTGTTACAAAGTGGATGCTTGGCCCCGTTCCAAATGTTACGGTTCTATCGCACCAAGTCTTCACTTGCTCCTATGTGTACAATTAAGTTTAAGTTTTAATTAACTTAGTTTCATGCTATAAAAACTTTTAGCAAATTTTTAGACGACGTTGATAAGATCAGAAGATTTTTTGCATTTAAACTAGTTAATTCTAAATTGTTTAAAGCCATTTTGTGAGTGTAAATCATTCATTCGACCAACGAGTGTGCGTAATGCCATTTGTTCAACTGAGCTCTGTTTAATATAACTGACTGTCAATGACAATGCTACATACTTGTCTATTTTTTTTTATTAGTAATGTCACATTATCGCTACATGAGCTGCTGAACAAAACAAAAAATGTATGTAAGAAAAATATAAAATTGACAGATGATCACCTGTCGGTTTTATTTAATAGACCCCAGGTCCTCGTCCGAGCGACAGCCAATGTATTATGATTAAGAAATGACTTCTCCAATTCGTAGCACTTTTTCCATAACAATACAAAGGAATTTGAAGGAAATTCATAATACAACACAGTAAGGCTGCTCTTCTCGATACAAAAAGGGTTACTACTATTCCTAGATAAAATATCATAGATTTATTATGATGTTGTAAATTAAATCCACCTTTGTACATTTGTGTGCAAAAAATAAAGCATTAAATAAATAAATAAATAAATAAATATTGCTGGACAATCCACACAGCATCATCGAGCCCCAAGCTAAGCAGAGCTTGTGTTGGGTACTAGATGACTGATATACTTAATACTATACATTACATAGATAGATATTTTTATTATACATAGGAAATACCCAGAACACTCGGAACAAATATTTGCAGATCGTACAAACATTTGTCCCAAGGCGGGAATCGAACCCGCAACCTCTTGCGTCGCAGGCGGACCTTCGCCCGCCGCGCCACATCGGTCGTCATAAATCCATACTGTCTTTGTTTGTTTCCTTTTAACGACCAAACAGCTGATCGGATCGTGATGAAATTTGGCATGAAGATTATATCCTGGGAAAGGACACAGCATCTGCGATAACCGATATTCACTTGAAAGAAGTCGCGGGCAAAAGCGAGTAATAAATAAATGCGAATGGAATCATGAGACTACAACAAAGAATGGTACAAGTACGAGGAGAGTAGAATCAAGCGGAAGATAAATCAGAATTCAGAATTATATACTTCAGCCAACCTCACGTGAGCAATAAACATTTGAATAATAAAACAGCCGCACGTGTAACATAAAATAACATACCGAGATTCCTCCGTGCTTGGATACGTTTAGTCAGAAGCCCGTAAGTCTAACAGCCAGTCGCGCCAAGGAGTATCGTGTTACCCAGTTGCTGGGTTGCGGAGGTCAGATGGGCAGTCGATCCATGTTAAAGATAGCTGTATCGGGTTAGTCTGCAAGCTGACCTCAACTTAGTTGGGAAAAGGCAAGGCTGTGATGAAGAATTGTTAGTTGCATTAATGATTTACCGTAAAATAAATGTTTTAGTTGAAGGTAAAATATGAAACGGTTATTGTTGATTTTAAATATGATCAAAAATGCAATTAAGAATAGCAGGTATTCTCATTACTATAAAAATACAATAACAGAAAACGGGTTAAATAAAATTCAAATTATGGTAGTAAAAACAGGTGTTTAGGGGTTCTAAAGGGTCGAGGTCACTGGCCTTTATCTGTGTTTCTGACGATCTAATCCTCTTTGGTCAGCACGCCTCCTTAACTGTTTATTTAGGACTCCGTTTATTAATTAACCAAATGACGAGCAACTTCACAAGAATACTAACAGGTAAAAGGATATTTTAATAAATGGAATAAGTTTATAAACTCAAATGGTAGAGATGTCGAATGTGTCAAAAAGTATCGATGTAATTATTATGTTGCGGTATTTTTAAATTAATGTTGTTGTTGTTATGTATGTTAATGTTGTGTTGTGTTTTTTTTATTGACTGGTGAAATATGGGTGTACACCTCTGCCTACCCCTTCGGGGAAATACAGGCGTGATGTTTTGTTATGTTAAAGTTTTGAAATCGGTTAGGATATATACCAAATAAAAGTCCACGTTCCAAGTCTAGTGGATGCTGTATTTCAACGGACATAATCTTTAACCTTTTTATAGACACGCTTCGATATACGTCATTTTGCTATCGATTAATCGATATGTCGAATTATGAATTATCACCAAAACACATCAACAAAATATGAAATGAATAAAATCGATATATCGAACCATCAATATTGTCTCGACAGACCTATGAAATAGCTACCACCCACGTATATTTTACGATAATGTTAATAAGCTAAACGGTACGAATAATCACAATTGTTAACTTTGTAAAGGACTAGAAACGAAGGAACCTTCACGTAATGTTGGATTACCTTTTTATTTCCTCGGCAAAATACTTGATTATGTTCGCTTGTACACAATCAACCGTGTACAGTAGCTAACTTCAATCTAAACATCCGCAAGAGAAGGTCGCATAGTAAAAGCTCGAATGCGGGGATTGACAAAAAATATGATTCTGGGCCAGAAATCCACTTATTACCACTTTATTGAATTTCCCGACGTTTCACCTCGCGGATAAAATGCCAACGGAAAAATCTTTTCCTCCCCTGTACCTAACGATATTATTCACATAAAGGTAGGTATCTTGGAGAGAATTGACTTAACACGAAAGTTATATACCTACGAAACCTCCAGGTTGGGGCGTATTATCAACCACTGTACCCAATTTCACAAATCCTTAAAATAAACCGGTTTTAAGGTATTTCTTCCCTTTAAGTTCGTGCTTAACTTCATCAATAACATTTTATCAGTTCGGTTATAATTATTTAGATATGCGTTCACCGAAGAACTATATACTAGGAGACTGTCATTGGTAGATCTTTGACAGTCGTTACGGGTGTGAGAAGCCCGAATGTCTGACAACCAGTCTTACTAATGGGTATCACGTAGTCCAGTAACCGGGTATTCAGCTGCATCCGATTCGACTGGAAGCCGACCCCAACATAGTTGGGAAAAGGAGATGATGATGAAGATGAAGATTCGCACGAATATAACAACCACACTAATACAGTCCTACCATTAGAATAAGGTTCGCGATTCGAAGGACCAAAAACTCTACCAACGAACTCGTTTTGATTACAAATTGAATGATGAATTGAGCAAATACGAAGCCTAACCTACTAAATGTACGGTCTACTTTACAAAATTAATAACACTGAGTGGGAACAAGATCTTTAATAAATTAAGAAAGTCGGACCGTTAGCGCCTTTGAAAAGTTTAATTGACCTTACAATAATATCTTTTGTTTAAAGTGAAAAAACTTTGGCTTTCTCTTAGGATCCGCTTTCAATGGCCCACAAAAAGCGCTTCCTTGGGTCCTTTTTTTCATTGTTTCAAAAGGATTATTTCCTCTATTATTTATATATAACTCCGTTGAAAGTGGATAGTCTAATATGAGATGTGTTGATGCGTGCATGCTTATTTTCATGCTTGCTTTTATTTAAATAAATAAATAAATAATGCTGGACAATCCACAAAGCATCATCTAGCCTCAAGCTAAGCAGAGCTTGTGTTATGGGTACTAGATGACTAATATACTTAATACAATACATTACATAGATAAATATTTTTTATTATAACATAGCAAAAACCCAGAACACCCGGAATAAATATTTGTAGATCGCACAAACATTTGTTCCAGGGCGGGAATCGAACCCGCAAGCTCCTGCATCGCAGGCGCACCTTCGCCCGCCGCGCTACATCAGTCATCAAATTACTTGCTTGTAGGTTGACTTTTTAACATAATAGCTTCCATGATTCTATGTCTGCTTGCTTTCATATTAGGTCTTTACCTATGAAATTGCCGTTCTGCAGTACTGGCCATTTCAAATCAAAATATTTTTTGTTTGGCTAAGAATTCTAATTTCCAATTAATTTTACTTTAAAAACATGGATTTTTTATTCCAAAAGTAGTCATTTGTTTATTGATTAGTGTTACATTTTCATCGCATTTAAATCTTTTTCGGCATCATGGATACGTTAAAAATTCGAGTAATTATGGAATATGAGTACCGTCGTGGCAGCAACGCGGCACAAGCGGCACGCAACATCAACGACGTTTACGGAGCTAACACTACAAACCAACGCACTACCTGTTATTGGTTTGCTCGCTTCCGTTCTGGAAATTTCGACCTGAAAAATGAACCTCGCGGTCGTCCGAAGACTTTGGTCGACAATGACGAATTAAAGGCGATTGTGGAAGCTGATGATACACAATCTACGGCTGAATTAGCAGCAGCTTTCGACGTTAGCGTCAAAACAATATTGGTCCATTTGCGTCAAATTGGCAAGGTAAAAAAGCTTGACAAATGGGTGCCCCACGAACTCAATGATCGCCAGCGCGAAGTACGCGTCGAGACGTGCCTTGCACTGCTCAACAGACACACAAATGAAGGAATTTTGAACCGCATTGTTACCTGCGATGAAAAATGGATTCTGTTTGATAACCGCAAGCGCTCAGCAAGTTGGTTGGATCCTGGTTCAGCACCTAAACAATGCCCTAAACGAAAACTTACCCCCAGAAAAGTGATGGTCACTGCTTGGTGGTCTAGCGCCGGTGTGATTCAACACAGCTTCTTACCAAACGGGGTGAGCATTACTGCAGATGTGTACTGTGAAGAATTGAACACAATGATGGAGAAGCTGGCACATCTCCAACCAGCATTGGTCAATCGCTCGTCTCCGCTGCTCCTGCACGACAACGCGCGACCTCATACTGCACAGCAGACGGTCTCCAAGTTGCAAGAACTGGGGTTGGAAGCTCTCCGTCATCCGCCCTACTCACCAGACCTTGCGCCTACAGACTACTACTTTTTCCAGAATTTGGATAACTTCTTGGCGGGAAAAAAATTCAATACCCGAGAGGCAGTACAAAATGCCTTTGAAGAATTTGTTGCCTCCCGTCCAGCTGATTTCTTTAAGAAGGGCATCAATAAACTGCCACTGCGTTGGCAAAGATGCATTGATTGCATGGGTGATTACTTCGATTAATACAAATAAACAATACATGAAAAAAATTCATTTAAATTTTTTCATACAAAACGGCAATTTCATAGTTAAAGACCTATTATTTACATGCATGATAGACGCCATGCAATTTTCTTAGGTCGGATTCAACTCGTATAGGTAAGATTGGTAGGTATTTAACTTTAAACCGCTATATGCCTGCTTACTGCAACTGAAAATCTTTTATTAAATGCAATTTTATAAAATGTTCATTAAATCATAGAATATTAACATTATACCCATTTTATTGTTATTAAATTTTTGCGTTATATGAATTGAAAAAATATATAAAACGAAATTAGATCGTATGAAAGTACTTACATTGTTACGATGTTATAACAAGAAATACAAATAATAATAATTATGAAAAAGAAAACGATTGTTGGAGTCAATTTTCATATATATACCATATATATATTGGTTCCAGTTTGACCGCGTATCGATGCGGACGTGTTGCTGACGCTTAAATTAGTGTAAACCGAGCAGCGCGGCGCAAGCCGTCGCTCGTAGTTATTTTGTCGCCATGAGTAGTCAACTTGTGGCGAATGAATTGCTGTCGTTCCTGCAACAGAAACTGGACGTGATGGACGAGGTGTCCGCAATCCAGATCTGCTCAACCAACTTCAGCGAGGAAGATATAGCTGCTTCCAAGCTGCTTCTGTACAGGTCGGTAAACAAAGCTGACCAGATGGTGTCCCGCCGGCGTGACGGGACTAAGAAAAGCCTGCAAGATATTATCACGCTGTTGAAAGAGACCGACCCTGACGACGTGCCGACGTTTGTGGCGAAGGACTTGAACAAGCTTCCTCCCGTCACTTTCGACCATGTCGACGTTACGAGCCTATTGAAAGACATTGTTTTTCTTAAGGCCAGCCTAGCGGATGTGCAGAAGAGATTGGATGCATCCCAAAACACCATTGCTGATTTGCGTAATGAATTAATAGAGTTTCGTAAAACTGTAGCGGTATCTGGGTCACCATCGAGTGCATCTAATATCAACATGCGTCGCGGAGCGTGCCTCAATTTATCGGGGGCAAGTTTCGCGTCAGCAGTTATGTCTTCGTCGTCGCCGAACAATGCTGAGCGTGCAGAGCGTGCGTCATGCGCGCCCCGCAACCCTGCACTCGCCCCTGCGGCTGCTCCTCGTGTCGCCGCTCGAGTTACCGGACCCGCTGACACAATTTCTGTGTCTAAAGCGCCTGTGAGAGTTAACGACTTCGCCAACGCTCCCGCAAAGAAGCCCGTGCCTGAAAAGGCATCGAACCGGGCTGATGATGATGGTTTTGTGACGGTGCAGAGGAAGAAGCGCCGACAAAGAACCAACAAGAACCGCTGCGGCACAGCTCCTATCAAGCCCGACATCCCTGTTCGAGCCGCCCAGCCGAACACTCCCGTGTATATTTCCCGCCTACACTATACCACTAAGGCCGAGGACATTGTGGAGTATTAATTTCAAACAGCATTACGTACCTATATGTATATTACATAGTAGGCACACAATATAAAGACTAAAAATAAAAGTAACGAATATACTACTCTAAACATATATATGTATATATATATTATAGTCATTGTAATTTGTTTTTATAGTATTGTAATCATTCACAAAGAAAAGACCGACTGCCAAAAGCATGCACCAAACAAATTTTTATTAATCCCCCGAAAATTCATCACTGAGAACATTTTGTTCCAAACAAAAGAGGAAATAGGTACGCAAGTGAAATAACTGGGACGAGATTACGAAGTACAAAAGCATTTTCCTCAGACGCACCCAATTCCGGAACAATGGCTAAGATAAATGGGGAGGCTCCTAACACTCCCGATCTCCCAAGCTCCCAAGTTTCCTTGTTTTTCCTCAATGTCTCCCACCTGGGCAGCTGTACCCAAACTTGTTATTTATGACGTCACGGATAAAGGTATCAATGAGCAATCGATTGCTGATGACGACAATAGATTCTTATTTACGATGGATAATGGAATTTGGGAACGCTCTGCAGTGGAAGTTTGAGTTATTTCATGTTTATTCTGTTGTATGTTTTTTGTTAGTTATTTATTCATATTCATATTATTTATTTGCATACCATAATGTGTATAAAGGTGTTATAAAAGGCTTAAAGCTAAAAGAACAGTTTATGGACCCTGTTAGGGCACAGCAACATTTAAGGTAAAAATTAAACTTAGAAAAATACAAATTAAAAGTAAAATTTAAAAACAAAAAAATAACACTTCTTAAAAAAAAAAAAAATCTTTACATTTATAGTTTTTAAAGTCACTAATTTAGAAATTACTTTTAATATTTATATTTAAGAAATAATTTAAAGTTTTTATGAGATCATCCTTATATCTTTATCAAAAATGGTAAGGAATATTTTCCTTACCATTTTTAAAATAATTATAAAATTAATTTTACAAAATTGTAAATTATTTTTTTGTGATTACAGAGAACAGAGTAGCCGATGCTAGAGACGGCATTATCAACTCTCTACATACAAACCAAGCGTGTCACTGAATGTCACCGATTACGCGTAGAAACTGTCAGCCCGTGATAATTTGACTAATTCCTGGGACAGCTGGAGGAGCTCGTGGCTAAATAAAAACAGCCAGACAGGTTGATCGAAGGTTAAGTTACGCTTGCCGAGGTCAGTCTGTGGATGGGTGACCATTTGTAACATATTAATACTCCTCCGTGCCTCAGAAAGCACGTTAAGCCGTTGGTCCCGGCTGTCATTTGTAGATCTTTGACAGTCGTTACGGGTAGTCAGAAGCCCGGAAGTTTGACAACCAGTCTCACCAAGGGGTACCGTGTTGCCCAGTAACTGGGTTGTGGAGGTCAGATAGGCAGTCGCTCCATGTAAAATACTGGTATTCAGCTGCATCCGGTAATACTGGAAGCCAACTCCAATGAAGTTGGGAAAAGGCTAGGCAGATGATGATGATGATGCCTGGGTCAACTGAAACTCGCAAATAATTGACTTGACTACAGTGAAGTCAATTATTTGATATATACCTTACTGTCAAATGATTGATTTGACTACAGTCAAGTCAATTATTTGACAGTAAGGTATTATGTGTGTGTTAACCCAAATACTTATCACAATAATAATAAATACTGGCAGTGTAGTGGAAAGATGACTTAAATTCTCCTCAACCTTACCTAACCCACGAGAATAAATATACTTTTAAAGTACATATGTTGTAACTGTACTGAATAGTACACTCACAACATAATATGTACTTTAAAAGTAGTTAACTTGCAAGCCTGCTGCCTGTATACTAAACTTATTTGAATGTACAGTCATGAGCATATATTACCTGACACTCACATACGCTTGATACTAAAGCAACTTTCTTCTTAAGTCGATTGCGATTGCTCAATTTCATATTTTCATAAAAAGGCGAAATTGTAATCGTTATTTACTATAAAATTGATTTTGTATTTTACGTAAATGTAAGTTATATTACGGTCGTAATTTTAAATAAATAATAGCATAGCATCGTTAGTTTAGTGTATTATGCAATGGAGATGTCGATCAAAAGCTTAACTACGCTTGCCAAGCTCGGTCCGTGGATGGGTTACCATTATTTACATACCGAAAACTGTCAGTGCATCAGAACGCACCTTAACCCTATGAGCAATACGGGCGTGATTTTACGTTATTTTAAATACCTTAAAATTAAAATAACACCAGCATCTTGAAAAAATGAAAATTTTGATATTACTGACATATTTCCAGTGTAAGTAATTTCTGAATCAACTTCTCCTATACATTTATTTTTGTACTTGGAGTTATATCTGTCGAGTAACACTTTTGCTTCAACCCAGTAAGCTAGAGCTAGGCCAATAGGCACAAAGGGACATCTTCTACTAAGTTAAGCATCGATTGGATATTTTAAGATGTGACAATATACTTTTGTATACTTCATCATATCCTTTTCCCTTCCCAACTCTTTCCCAACTGTGTTGGGGACGGCTTCCAATCTGACCGAATACATAAATAAATAAATAAATAATGCTGGACAATCCACACAGCATCATCTAGCCCCAAGCTAAGCAGACCTTGTGTTATGGGTACTAGATGACTGATATACTTAATACAATACATTACATAGATAGATATTTTTATTATACATAGCAAATACCCAGAACACCCGGAACAAATATTTGTAGGTCGTACAAACATTTGTCCCAAGGCGGGAATCGAACCCGCAACCTCATGCGTCGCAGGCGGACCTTCGCCCGCCGCGCCACATCGGTCGTCATGTATGAATGCAGCTAAGTACCTAGGTACTAGTATTTTACATGGATCGACTGCCTATGTGACCTTCACATTCCAGTCACTGGTTAACATAATACTCTTTAGTAAGACGCCTGTCCAAGATCTACGAATGGCAGCCGCTACCAACGGGTATTTTGAGGTACACACATTTTGCAATTAATAATCAGTAATTAAAAAGTAGTCAAAGAACTAGCAGAGCAATAACTTAAAAACTCGCAACAAACAGGCAAACTTGTCTCCAAACTCGAGCAAACTCAGGCAAAGTTGAACGCAATGATTTTCTCTGTAACACGATTTATTTGTTTGCTTGTAACGCTGCGTAATACGGAAAGTGGGACGCGTTTGTTGGGCAAAAGAGAGTAAACTCCTTAAAGGCATGTAATTAAAAGTAAGAGACGCAAAATTAATGAGTCGCCCGTATTTTCTGTTGGTCTTTTACGTGAATGTAGCAAGAGTTCTCTTGTTTGCTATGGTCCCTAGATAAAGTACTTAGATTGAAACGATTTAATTAATTACGGTAAATGATTGACCTTGGTATTTTCTTTCTAATCAGATTTCAAGTATGTTTGGAAGCGCTTCATTATCTTAAATGCATTAAATAATATGTGCCTCAGAAATCACGATAAGCCGTTGGTCCCAACTGTCATTTGTAGATTTTTGACATTCGTTACGGGTAGTCAGAAGCCCGAAAATCTGACAACTAGTCTCACCAAGTGGTATCGTGTTAACCAGTAACTGGGTTGTGTTATAGGCTGTAACTTCATGTAAAATAAATACTAAATACATGTACGATACACTATACATAGTTGGGAAAAGGCTAGGCAGATGGCAATGATGATGATAGATCCATACATGTTAGATAAAAAAAATATTAATGAAAATAAAGGTTAAAAGTCTAAACACAGAAAATCTTTTCGCAAAATTTCAGTATATTGTTTTTATTTTACCACATGCCAATATGTGCTATACGAAAACAAAAACAAAACATGGGCAAACAAACACCTTTCACCAAAAACATATTAAACCATAGAATTCATGTTGTATTGGCAGCAACCAAAAGCGCGTGCTCCAAATTTATGTTAACAATAACAGAGCCCACATCATAATAATATTACTATATATTAATAATGTCATGTGAAACAGTACATAAAAGCTCTTTATCGTAACAAAATTTATAGCGAAATATCAAACGGTATCAATGGTATCGTCATGGACGAACAATTTCACAAATTCTCGATCGCAAGTATTCTGGTAATTTGGTCCTATCGCCTCCTCGAAACTAATCGGAAGACGCAACGTGGCATCCCGATAATTTGTAAGTTAAATTCCTGGTTTGGTGTCAGATATTTGTATTGTGTTTATCACAATATAACAACACATAGTACCAAGTATCCTATGTATTAGTAACTCTATAATACATATATATTGATATATGTACTTTACTGCTGGGTGAGGTTATGAAAGGTGCAAAGCTTAGGAAGTTTAGGTTTACCTAAAACATCATCATTTGCCTAGCCATCATCTGTTTCCAGTCTAACTGGATGCAGCTGTTTTTATATTTTACATGGCGAGTGACTGCCTATTCGACTCTACGACGCCTTTACTGGGTAACATATACCCCTTTTCCTATTCCGGAACAACTGTCAAAAATCTAGCCTGGAGCAACAGCTTAACGAGCTTTCGGAAACACGCTGCGATCTCTATTTGTAATGGATGTCACCCATTCACGGACCAATATTGGCAAACGTAGCTTTACTTTAGACTGGCCTGTGCGCCTATTATATAATAACTTAATCATGTTCTATTTTAATAAACTAAGTCAAAGACGTGTTAAACTATATCACACACATATTAATGAAACCTTTGAAACGTGTGGAGATGAAGAGAATTTAATCCAACGTACCAGGAGAGTAGACTTACAAGAAACTGGAGAAACCTCGGCTGTTCCTAATTAGTGCAAACCGGGGCTCGCTTGTTAACCTAGTTAGAAACGCCGCCGGCGGCCGCTCAACACTCACAGTTTCTTTCAAATACTTTTTGATTTAATGAATAGGTAACCCCGGCTATGTTCCCAGTAACTTTCCGAAAATATTCGCTTTAAAAGTCTCTACAATCTACAGGAATATTTGCTCGATAACGTGTTTTAATAACGCCTTCTTTAAGTTTGGTCCTTTTATACGCGTGCGTGAAAACGTTATTTTTATCGTTGTAATTGGCTTCGATCTACGCCTGGCCTAAACTTCAATTCCCATTTGGACATATTCAACTTTTTCAATATATCAATGTCTTTGTTTATTCCCTAAGTGTTTTTGCTCTCGATGAAGATTTTTTTTTTTTTTTTTAGATTTTTTAGATTAGTTACCTAAGACTTAGACATGGTAATTTAATTCCAAATAATCGTGTCGTATTTGTGTCCCATATTATTTTCAAAGTACTACGGGAGACTAATGAAATCAGTGAAACCTTTTCGGTGTTGTATAAACTCATGTACAAAATAACACATACGCGGCATCTGCGATGTGAAATGGGTTAAAACTGTCGCACGAATTTTGTTGATACATTTTACTTGGTTGAAATAAATTACGTTAGTCGTTACTTTATTCTCGGGGGTTAAATATTGAGATACATTCATCTCCTTTCCACGTTACGTTCGTTTTTATATCCATATTTTTTTCGCACATCAAATGAATTCCTGGAATATCTTTCGTCTTTGGATCGCCGCTGCAAAAAGGGGTAACTTTTATATAAAAAATGAAAGTTGACACGGAATTGAATAATGTTGTTCCGCATCGGAGGCATGGCGTAAAGGAAAATTCTTTAATGAAATGAAAGAGCGTTGATAGAGTTAAAAATATCCCGGTTTTACCCGTAGTGAAAATTTATAAGGTTGGGGCGTTGAAAACACGTAATTTTTTATCATCGGTGCTTCAGTATCAGATTGTTACTACGCGTATTTGTTAAAAAAAACTGACCCAAATCTAAACTAGATGCCCATAAAGCACAATGAAATTCCGAAAAAACTATACTCTGTTAGTTTTCTTATTCATTACGAAAATCTGACCATCAACTTTATGAGCCGGTACTTATTTATTTTATTTTAAATAGAACGGCGGAAGCCAATTACAATGTTTTAACATACAATTTATTTAACACAGTAATGCATTATTCTCACAAAAATTCAAACATTCCGACAATATCACCTTCTATTCATTCGCAAACATATCAAAATCTGTGTTTGAGTTCAGGAGAGCGTTAATAGCAGCTAATGTCCAATGAATAGGTGACTTGGAGTGAGCAACAGTACGGCAAGTTGGAACAGCCAGTAAGCGGTATTTCGGTAATGTAATGTTGTTGGGGTAAAGGTTATTTATATTAATGTATATCTAATTTTGTATGTACATTCGTGTATGTATGTTTATATATTCTATGTAGGTATTGTATTTATAGTTAGTGATATATATTCACGTCTGCAGAGTCGTCACGCAGTGGGTGCCAGAAGACGGGCGTCGTCGCCGAGGGAGGCCTAGAAAACGCTGGCGTGTCTTAGACGCGTTTTTAAAAGATTGGCGGGAGAAAACCGCACAGAGAGAGGATTGGAAGGCTATGGGGGAAGCCTTTGCCCAGCAGTGGGACAATATAGGCTAAGGAAAAATAATAATTTTACATACATCATTTATCTGAAATATAAGTATATATGTAAATATTTTGTCTGTTCCCTTTTCTAATAAATTGCTCCTACCACTGTTGGTCTCTCCATCACCCAAAAGTTCTAAAGGCCTAAAGTAAAGTACTGAAAGTATTAAAGAAATAAATAATCTGGGTCTTCACAATCGAGATGGAGGAGGCTTATGTTAGCCACAGGTCAAATGCAAGAGACCAATGTTTTATGGCCTTAATACCTAGATATTACTGAAGTACTTAAAAACACATTTAGGTAACAGGCAGGTGACTAACTTTTAGTACGCTTTAAAAGTGTTGAAATCGTAAAATCCACCGGCGACATCGACTGTAATATCTGAAGGTACCTTTAATATGGCGAGAGCTACTTTTATATGACTTTTAAATTCCTACTCATAAGGTTATCTTTTTGAATGGATATTTTAAAACACATGTCTGCCTCAGAAAGATGTCTGCCTCAGAAAGATGAATAGTACCAGCCTATTACTGTCCCACTGCAGGGCAAAGGCCTCTTCTCATACAGAAAATGCACGAGCATTAATCACCACGCTTGCTCAAGACGGGTTGGTGATTTCAGACTTATATTAATTATATAAGTCCAGGTTTCCTCACGATGTTTTCCTTCACCGATGTCATTGATGTCCAAGATAGACTTAGAAAGTACATATGAATTGAAAAACTCACATTGGTACTTACCCAGGTTTGAACCCACAACCTCGTGCACAAGAGACGAGGCCTAAACCACTGGGCCATCGTGACTACTGCCTCAGAAATATGAATACAGATGAATAATAAACATAACTTGCATAGTATGTTTGTTGGTATTGTGATTTGGTTGAGTAATCATTAGTGCCGATATTAAGTCAAGTATTACTATACTGTGATGAAAGAAAAGACTGCCTCATTAGTCTAGTGGTCCCAAGCATGACTGCTGAGCATGAGGTACTCTGAGGTAATGAGCTCGGTTCCCAGGTCGTACAAAGTGTTATTGAGTTTTTCCCATATTAATATATATATATAATTTGCTCATTAGTAGCCTGGAGTCTGGTATTCTGTCCGGTTGATGATTTAAACATAACTAGGGAAATATGGTTGTTACGATAGGTGCACATCTGTACATCCCTCTGGGGAATACAGGCGTGATATTATGAAAGAAAACTAGTTACTTAATTAGGCCGTATGCACACTGGAACACTTACCACTGTGCAATACCTTTCCGTCATATTTACCACAAATAGATATTTTGACGACACGGTTGGCGCAGTGGTTGAGCCATCGGCTGCGCCGCGTGTTGTGGGTTCGATCCCCGCACGGAACAAATATTTGTATGACTTACAGGTAGTTGTTCCGGGTCTGGCTGTTTGTGTATGTGAGTTTAAATGTTTGTAAACGCACCCACGACACAGGAGAAATTCCTAGAGTGGGGCAACGTTTTTTTTTTAAAAGAAAGAAAGATTATGTCGAATAGATAATGCAAGTCAGACAGTAAAATCACTTCCACAGTTTCAATTAAACTGTCTTAACTAACCGGAGTCACCGACATGGTTTACAGTTTCAGCAAACTGAAGTGGCAGCGGGTAGGCAATGTTTATAGGCAGACCGACAGATTTAAAATGACCGACATCATTTAAAAGGTGGCTAGATTATACTAGATGCAGAAGGCTAAGGACTGGGTGTTGTAGTGCAGCTTTGGAAGGGCTTATGTCCAGCAGTGGCCTAGCTGATTGATTGATAGAAATTCCTGAAACCCTTACTCGGTTACCCTTATATGTCCTCCCAAAAAAATTACAGTCACGGCGGCCAACCTCAAAGAAGATTAGCCAAGTAAGCAGGAGATATTATAACGCACTATGTTGTGCGCAAACACAGATGCACTCTTATTTATTTAATACTTTAAGCACACAAATGTACAGAGGCGGACTTAATGCCATAGGCATTTTCTACCAGTCAACCTTTGGGTGATGCAGAGACAAACAGTGGCAGGTGCAATTTCTTTAAAGAACTCTTCGTTCCTTTACTCTTATAGATCAGATGCAGGACCAACGGCTTTATGTACTTTTAAGGTTTTACACCACCAATCTTCCAAACTACGGGCTGCTACTGAGAAATGACTAAAGGAACCCTCAAAAACACTTTACTGACATAGGAATCGAACTAAGGACCCTATACTCAGATGTCGCCTTTGTAAACGGGGAAGTTAAATCCACCCTACTGAAAATACAACGACCGTCTGTCGCCTTAATTTGAAAATATCAATTTCTCCAAAAGCTTTTAGGGAAAATCCTTTAAAACAACTTTTACAAGACCCCATTATTACCTTTCGTTTTAATTTATTTTCTTTACGGTAACCTACTTTTTCAGTGGCAATACCGCCTTCTTTTCAAAACTAGGTTGATACGGAAAATGGATGTGGGTATACAAACCTTTTATACTAAGGTGAATGGGACGTATAGAATAAATCCTATAGGGAATCCTCGTTTGAGAGTATAAGTAGAAAAAGCTTTGGAGTATCTATTAATACTGTCATTGATATTAACGCAGATTCTTGTTAAAAATATAGTAATAAATTGTGGAGATTTTATTTGTTTCGGGTCGCTAACCTGCACGGATATTTATAAGTTACTGGCACGTTAAGAAACCAATAGTATTCCATAATTAAAATGAGAAAAAAATTAGATGGTCTTGACAAAGGACAATAATTAATTTATCTATGTATCTGTTTGTTTTGTTTCTGCTTTGTTTGATTAGATTCACTATTTACATTTGTGTGAGTTTGATATAAATCTATGTTACATTTTATTTCTCAACATTCAAAACAGTTTATGATAGTCTGACTAACCTACAATGCAGTTTATAACACAGAAGGGAATATAGGATGCTAGTTGCTCCAAAATCAGCCACTAAAGTAGTCTAAGGAAGGGGCTAAGTTTGTATACGAGCAAAGTCCTGAGTCTTGTATAAAATAAGTGTGGTGTTTGGCTTCTTAAACTACCACAATATAAGGTGTTTTACTAATTAAGTTATCTTATATGGAGGCATAGAAGTCAGGAACATCTATTAGCATGCGTGTACGCTGGCAGAATGCAAGCCCAATGAACCATTTGATGTGTACAGCTGTTCTGTTATGTTTGTGTTCGTTAGTAGCGTGGGTGTATGGTGCGAACTTAGTGTTTGTATTTGAATTTGCAAGTTGTTGAGAGTTTGTATGTGTGTTGTGAATACTCTGTCGTCTTGTTCCTGGTATAATTCTGGTGATTGTAATAATTTGGTACTTTCATTTATCAAGTCTTGCTTTGATGCGTTAATTACCTACAATGATATCTCTGTGAAATCAGATAGTAGGTAAAAATATTTCAATTCAAATATTTCCACAGAACCGCCTTTAACCAATTCCATTGTTGTGTAAGCATACAACAATCAGCTTCTATTTATTTTTTTGCGGATAGGAGGGAGGACCAATATTATGCGCACAAAATTGTCCCATTACCCATTGTGTACAAAAGCAATAAAAACAATTTTCACTCACAATTTCCGCTGTCGCCTACAATTCGTGCCGCATCTAGGGATGCGGATGCGGGCGTAGGCGGCCGCTACATCGATCGCGACCCCTGACATTAAATGAAAGACAGGCCGCTCGTTGAGGGACGACCGTAAGCCCCGATCATACCGTGTGCCGATACAAAGTACTAGAGAGACCACACAAAACATAAACAAAGAAAACGTACCCTTTTAAAAGCTACGTCAGTTTTATATTACAGATAAAGAACGCAATAAGAAAGGAATTTTAACATTGAAACAGAAAACATTGTCCCTGAAATATACGAAACGACATAACAGAAGTGTTTATTGTAACCCATAAAACGGTTACATACAAAACGAAGTAGGTACTACATTCCACCCCTTCGGTACGCAAACGTTCAAATGTAACCATCAGTCAAGCTGCGTCTGAACCTTTAACGTCGGCAGTATTATCTGCTGTAGTGCGGGAGCTGACAGCCCTGCGAATGTAGGGCACTCACACAGCTGCGATGACGCACACGCGCGTAGCCTACGTCATCCAGACCACGCAGTCCGGGCTACCTGGCTCGATCGCGGAGCACACGACATCTCGTCTACGTCACAGTACCCTACTTATATTAAACTCGGCAGCTTAATGTTCTACGCTCCTGAATCAGGGGTGTGCGTTAAGGAATTTATAGCTTTTCGCGCTTTTGAGTAGGGCTTTAATAAACCTTTTATGGGACTGTTACATTGGCGTTCAGGCAGGTCAAGTTTATTGATTTCGTTGGACGATTTGCTTTATGGTGTAAGGAAAATGTGACGCGATTCTATCGGTTGGTTTTGGTGGGTAGATAGTGCTTAGATACTAACTGCAGACATTTTAAATCGATGGTTTGGACTTGTGACTTTAGGATTCTTTCCAGTACTCAAGATTTTAAGAACGGACGTTTGGCACGTTTTCTCCTGGATTAACTGCTGCAAGAGATGTTTCCGAGTCAACAACAATCTAATACTTACTTTTAGTAAATAACCCAACTTAGTATATTTCTCGTTAAAAATAAATTGTAGTTTTCTATAAAACGGAGAAAGACAACAAAGAAAATATCAATGTGAAGGTCAGGGAGTGAAGCATCACGATTAAACTATGTATAGGTATATATTATAAATGTAAATACTATTACAACATTTATTTAGATATACTTTCTGATGGTATTTTACTTCTGATTATGGCTATCATAGTGACTGATTAAGGTATTCGATTACTAACCTTATTTTCAGTCACACTAAGGTCAATATAATTTATTTTGGGTTATCTGGAAGGATACACTTGGGATACATCTGATTACGTACTACGTAAGACTTTTGGACGATGTTGTAAAAATGAAGTCTTATGTCATAAAACAAAGGAGAATTTCTTCAAAATTCTCCTTTGTTTTATGATTAGGACTGTCAAATGGGTCTAGCGGTCGGCAGAACCGAGAGCTTTTAGTTTCTATCCAGAAATCGGGTCAATGTTATTTGTATTGTCTACTTCTTAGATTGAAATGTAATACTCGGCGTAGCAGACAGGACTTTTAAATTAAGTACCGAGGTTTGACGACGATAAGCTGTGAACACAATTCCGGATAAACATCACGCCTCTATTCCACGAAGGATTAAGCAGTTATATTCGACGACACGGTTGGCGCGGTGGTTGAGCCATCGGCTGCTGCGCCGCGTGTTGTGGGTTCGATCCCCACACGGAACAAATATTTGTATGGCCTACAGGTAGTTGTTTCGGGTCTGGCTGTTTGTGTATGTGAGTTTAAATGTTTGTAAATGCACCCACGATACAGGAGAAATTCCTAGTGTGGGGCAACGTTTTAAAAAAAAAAAAAAAAATATATATATATTCGTAGTCCCTAGTATTGAGGTATATATAGCCTACTGCCAACGACTGAGCACAAATTCAGATTCCAGACACCTAATGACAAATCCCAACAATACTTTGTACGACCTAGGAATCGAAACCAGGACCTCATAATCAGCAGAAGCGCTTGCAACCACTACACCATTGAGACTCTCCAACAGCTGTTGTAAATCATATTTAATCGCTCCCTATATGGGTAATACTAACATATTATAACGTCGAGAATATCATCACAATATGTATGGGTAAGGAGGTCCCATACCACAGTCAACCTTCATTAATATTAAATAGGCTTTACGAGCGACCCCCGCAATCAATTCCCTCACCGAATCCGTTGACATACTGACCAGAATATTTATATGCTTTCTAATTTGTACCCTAATAAAGTCTTATATTATCTTTGTTGTTTCATAAAGAAGATAATGGTACGTGGTGGATTAGGTCAGAAATATTTCGGCAATGACTCGAGACGTGGAAACAATATTAGTAGGTAACATCACGGCTTTATTCACCGGAGGGTCAGACAGAGATGCACCTATAGTAACACCCACATTTTGTAAGTTATATTTGAGTCCCGCCTATGTGTAGGGGGCAAGCCTTTTGCCATCAACCGGGTATAAATCGAAACTCCGGGCAGCTGATCAAAATCAAAATTGATTTCTTGAAATTAGGCTGAGAATCAGCACTTTTTGAAGACTGTCCCCAAAACGCCCACCCTTCACCGTTGGCAAAATGACAAAATTCCCATTGGAATAACTCGATAACAGCTGGCCCGACCTGGGAATCGAATCCAGGACCTCACGATCAGCAGTTGCGCTGACACCACTAGACCAACAAGGTAGTAGAAATTAGTAGATCTCACAATCTCAGGTCCAGTTGAAAACCAGCGTCAGGCACTAGTTGACTGGCATTTTTTGCTGAACTGGACCCTTTTAGCGCAGCTGAAGGCACATACTTAATAGTATATATGTTTTTAATGTACTTCTTGTTACTCGTTTTTTTATGTTTAGTATTGTTGTGTGCCAGAATCCGTGCTGAATAAATGTTTTTTCTTTCTTTCTTTCTTTTAGATATGTGTATAATCATGGCTGGATAAATACTTAGAATCTTTCAGATATTTTCTAGCTAAAGCCATAGAAAAAAAAGAACTTAGTTAATCTACGGCATTGCTGACATCGGTGAAGGAAAACATTGTGAAGAAACCTGGACTGACAATTAATATAAGTCTGAAATTGTTAACTGCCTTGAGCAAGCGTAATGATTAATGCTCGTGCCTTCTCTTTAAGAGAAGAGTCGTTTGTCCTGCAGTAGGACAGTAACTGGCTGGTATTTTCAAAGTCTTGAAACAAATGTTTACATTGAGCTAACTTCTTTAAACCTCCAGGTATTGTCCATAAAATAATTTCCAAAAAAAAATCGAAATCACTACAAAGTGTAACATAACTTTTGTTTCAGCATTCAGTGATTAATTAAAACAAACTTACTTACTTATTAAAAAAAAAACTTCAGTTCACAAATCGGTGTTTTTTTTTTAATAAGTAATTATTAAAAAAAAAACACCGATTTGTGAACTGAAGTTTTTTTTTAAAAAAAAAAAAAAACGTTACCCCACACTCGGAATTTCTCCTGTGTCGTGGGTGCGTTTACAAATATTTAATGTCACATACACGTACAGCCAGACCCGGAACAATTACCTGTAGGCCATATAAATATTTGTTCCGTGCGGGAATCGAACCCACGACACGCGGCGCAGCAGTCGATCGCTCAGCCACTGCACCAACGTGTCGTGCCGTGCCGTGTCGCCGTTATTCTTCACTTCATTGTGTTTTTTGTTTAAGTCAGTATATTGATAATTATTTTTCACTTTTGAGTTATAATAGCAAAACTACGTCCACTGTACAACACACACTTTAATGTTTTAATAATAATGAAGAAAACCTTGAAAAATCTCAAGTGAAAATCCATGATACAATCCTCTATCAAATATAAAAAGAATCACGTAAATCGGGTCAAATATCCCGGAGAATATGGTATACATACAAGAAAAAACAAAGAAACTCGTGGAATGCATAACCTCTTTTATTTTCTGAAGCCGGTTGAAAAGAGACCACCATACAAGGTATACATAAAGCATAAAAAACATACATGCAGTCGAACATAGAACCTTCTCCGATTTTGATATCGGTTAAAAATAAAAAAGCCAAGATAAGCTACTTACCCCCGGCGTAAGTTTTCAGATATAAGTACATAGAAATTGAAATAATTAATAGGCAAAACTTTAGCACTGTCTTTCAGTTTCATTGGGTAAAAATAATTATTTATTCTATATATAAGTCCTTGTTGCCAATTGTTGTTATATAAATATCAGCTTTATGACTTTGTCAACATTAAGTTAATTTCCGTATGACTCATTCTATTTGATTAAGAAAATGCAACGCATTTTGAACTTTATACCAACTAAAATGTAACTAAATACCAAAAACAATTAGGTATTTGGCATTGTTTCATGATGTGCCTTTAATTAACTCACAGTAGTATTCTAGGAACCAATTAATTTAATGATAAGACATTTACAATTAAATCTCACAAAGCATCGCACACAGAGATATGAATTCACCTGAGCTCTCACTGTGATCTAAAATAACGAAAACACGCGGTAATATAAATTCAGTGAGTCACTACTTTTCAATGGTGTTGTTTGCGGTTACAAATTAAATTCACTGGCAATTTAAATAATGTTTTCTATCCGATAATAAAAGTACTCTTCAACGACTGACGATCACTTATATTTTCATTAATGTATTATATTTTAAGCGGCGTGCGTGTATGACGAGCAATCCTATTCTGTAAATATTTATCTGTGAAAATTTAGGTGAAATGGAGACGACATGGTTGGCGCAGTGACTGAGCCCTCGGCTGCTGCGCTGCGTGTCGTGAGTTCGATTCCCGCACGGAACAAATATTTGTATGGCCTACAGGTAGTTGTTCCGGGTCTGGCTGTTTGTGTATGTGAGTTTAAATGTTTGTAAACGCATCCACTATACTTGAGCAATAGCCCTAGTGTAGGGCAAAGTTTACAAAAAAAAAGAAGAGCTATCGTCCCCTACTATTGCTAGGGATTGACGGTTTACTAATACTCACTTCACCTTACTTATTTACAGAATAAACGAAACAAAAAGAGTATGTAAGTATCGTAGTATTTGACATTCTGTAGTTTCTGCCTGCCTCAATGGGAAAAGGCGTGAGCTCATATATGTAAGTATGTAAATTATTGTAAGTATGACGACCGATGTGGCGCGGCGGACGATGGTCCGCCTGCGACGCAGGAAGTTGCGGGTTCGATTCCCGCCCTGGGACAAATGTTTGTACGATCTACAAAGATTTGTTCTGGGTGTTCTGGGTATTTGCTATGTATAATAAAAAATATATATCTATGTAATGTATTGTATTAAGTATATCAGTCATCTAGTACCCATAACACAAGCTCTGCTTAGCTTGGGGCTAGATGATGCTGTGTGGATTGTCCAGCATTATTTATTTTTATTTATTTATTTATAAATTGTTACTCGTATAACATTATGGAGCATAATTGGGGAAATAGGGGTGTATCTACTATAGAGGCACCTACGTTACCTCACTGCCTAACCCTTCTGGGAATACAGGCGCGATGTTATGTTTTTTGATTGCATTATGATTTGATTTGGTAGAACTTTACAGAGACAATAATAACGTAAACGTGACTAAGTGTGATACTTCTGATTGTTATAGTATTTTTAAGTTTAATATTGTTAATATAGTATTGTAAATGTTTATATGGGCCTTTATGCCTGAAATAAATGGATAAATAAAATTGTTTCTTAAGCAATACTGAAGAACACGTAATAGCCTACTAAACGCATAACAGACTTTTAATTAATCAACTATTTCCTACCTCCTCAATCCTCAACATAAACAAAGCTAGTTGGCAGAGAAATTCCGACTTTTCTTAATCTCCAGATACCACACTTCATGCAACGCTTATAATAACGAATAGGGTAGATTTTTGAAGCGAATACTTCTTTAGACATGTTGGGGGATGTTCGAAAGAGTTACCGCGACCCGGAACGTAAAGGGCAATGATGGAACAAGTATGGGTTTTAGTTAGTAAGACTCTGACACGGCGCCTTCCCGTTCCACCAAGAACGGGAGAAGTCATTGGGTGATTTCCCAAGTATAAAATAAAAAAGCCATGTTGGCGATTTTAAGTAGGGGCAAAACTTACACGCTCGCATCACTGACATGCTAATGACGTCACATTAAGTATAGTACTGACAGTTATTCCACTTCTTTCAGCAGTCTCCAAGACAGCATATTTGTTTTATTAAGTTAGTTTAAAACATCTACCTACACCTACTCTAAAGGATTTATTAACACCTAGCTTCCGCCCGCGGCTTCGCCCACGTGTTTTGTTGATCAAAAGTAGCATATGTCCCTCCCCGGGGTAAAATCTATCTCTCTGCGAAATTTTATCGTAATACGTTCAGTGGCTTAGGCATGAAAAGGTAACAAGCAAACTTACTTTTGCATTTATAATATTAACTTGCTGCCCCAGCAAACGTTGTTTTGCCATATGAAATGTTTGGGGTGGACCACCCTTAACATTTAGGGAGATGAAAAACAGATGTTGTCCGATTCGCAGACCTAACCGATGGACACAAAGTTTCACGAAAATCGGTAGAGCCATTTCGGAGGAGTTTAATAACCAACACCGTGACACGAGAATTTTATATATTAGATTAAATTAACACGTTGAACGCCAAATGTCCGACAAACAATACATTTTGTATTGTGTCTCGTTGTTTGGCAGTTAAGGTGTTACGGATTTCTTTTCACAGATATCAAAATGCAGTAAACGTATAAGAGATTAACAATTGCCTATATTGTTAACTGAAACAGAATGCTCTGACACGTATCGTGGTATGTTCCCAATCAGATTGAATGTATCGCTGAAGGATTCCTTTGTTCCCGAATCAGCGAATGTTCCAATACATTCAATTATTATTAATTCTCAATGACATAAAAAAATATAAGTCAACCGTACAATTTTGATCAAAGGACAGATATTCCGTGGAGCTGAATATGTCACAGTCGATTTTGGGATTTCGTTCGAGTTTTAAATTATTTTATTGGACGTTAAATATGCTGTCCGAAAACAAAGATTCAATTTTCAGAAACGTCGTGCACAATGCTTTGCACGGATAAATTCAATTTGTATTCCTCCATCGTGGCTAAAACGCGGCCTCCATCGGCACTATTCTGGTTCTTCAGGCTTGCTCACAGCTCCCAACACTGAGCAAGCGTGTGGGTTCATGTTCTTGCGTTGTCTGTATGAGAAGAGGCCTTTGCCCTGCAGCGAGACAGTAACTGGTTAGTATTATAGTTATAAGCCATTATCAACAAATCTTCCTAAAGATTACCAGGCACAACGCCATACGGCATCAGCAATCAATGTAGAATTAGTACAACAGTACGTAAAATCGATACAGCTCGTAGTACGGGTCAGGGCTGCTCTATAAAGTGCAGAGGTAAATGCAGCGCTGGTTCTATAAATAGCTCGCCCGGGCAAGCCCCTACTACCGGTTTTCGATTCATATTCGAATCACTTGTGAGTTTTATGAAAGGATCCGAACCTTGACTACGTTGATCTAGTGATCTCTAGCGCGACTGCTGAGCGTAAGGTGCAGGGCTTTATTCCCTGGTCCGGTTAAATGTTATTGAGATTTTCCAATATGAATTTTCTCATTAGTAGCCCGGATGTGTGCCTGTTTGATGGCAATAGGCTTGCCCCTATTACATAGGTACACCTCTGCCCAATTCTTTAGGAAATACAGCGTGATAGTATGGTTTTTGAACAAATAAATTGTAATTAGTAGTAATTAGATCAGACCTAAGTGATTTATTATTTTGTAGAAAGTTTTATGTTTTTGACTATGTTAACTTACAAATCAGACTATGGTTCACCTAATGGACGAGGATAGGAGTTAAAATCAGCTTTTCATTAAACCTTTCAATGCTTTGAAAATTGCGTTTATTGGCGAACTAAAAACAGTTTTCAAAAAATGTAAAACCGCATCAAATTTATTTGTTTGGGAGCTACGATGCCATCGAGATACACACGTTTAACTCATAACAAGCCTCTTTTTCGTACGAGGTTAAACATAACGAAAATAACCTGTTTGTTACAAAGAGGTTGAGTATAATGTACCTGCTACCTTACTTTCGAATGTGCAGTATCAAATACAGGATACAGAGAAGTGTATAACTAAATAAGTTGCCATAATAAACATCTTAATAAACTTATACTGTGATATTTAAAAAGTGGGTCATTCCATAAGACAAAGGAGACACGACACCATGTTCTTCAATTAAGTTCTGAAAACATAATGAATGGCGGTGCTATTAATTATATTCATTAGCATAAAATCCTGTTCATAGGTACAAAACGCAAAAATATTGCAGCTTTTATCTAACAAAGAACTCTGAATAACACAAAAGAGTTTTACACAAAATGAACCAGTTAAAACTATTCTTTGTTTGGCAACACAAAAACAAAGAGCCAGTACCAACATAAAAATAAATATTAAAATTGTAAAACGCTGGATCCAATTTTGAATTTCTGCGAAAGGTCAGATGCGTCCCAGGGCGCTCCAATTTGCAAAGCGGGGTAGCTTGCTTTTCAGTCCGAGCTATCTATCTCACTCGTCAGGTCCCGGGCAAACCGGGATACCTAGTGCTCAATGCACAGCAGTTACCGGAACTTGTGCATACGATATTCAACTTTATTGCTTTAACAATAACTGCGACTTGGGGGGAATTCTGTATGCATGCCTGACCTGTTGCGTCCCCCGTCATCGGAACGGAATCAAATCGATATTACGTAGAATGCGTCGGGGTAAATTGGAAACGTCATGTGAGAACCTATATACCTATCGGCGTCTAGATTACTCTGATATATGAATATTGCCGCGCAGGGTAGGTCTAGTATGACCTAAAAACAAAAACCTAGCTGGCTAAGCATTCAGTCTGATTTATCGTAAGGGGCTAATATATTTTCATGAACTTGTGAGTGGGTGATATATCTTTTAGATGAGTTAGCCCCTTTCCGATAAAGGAATCCTAATGGATCGTCAGCAAGCGTGCCAGCTACGCATAAAATACTCACAGAACAATTATAATTGTTTAGAAGCTTAAATTAGCATTAAGGTTATTCATTAGTATAAGTAGCTTTATTTAGTTAATTTAAATAGTCGTTTATTTAAGCATTTTGTTTGTGCTTAATGCGAGACGTCACATTATTCGGCTTTTGTTTTAAATTTATTTTTATATTTGTTTGGAACTGGGAGTCAGGTCATTAATGTACCTGAAATTATGACTTTTAGGTCTTTTTTATTTGTTTAAATATGATAAGGTTGAGGCTAAAAATCGTATTGTGACAGAAGATAATTTTTAGAACCGAATATTGGGTTGACCTCGCTTATAAATATAATATTTAGTTCTTGAATTGTTGAATAAAGAATATGTAAAGATATACTAGATAGAAACATATATCTGTGCGGTAAACCAATAGAAGTTGATGATTATATATGTATATAAAAAATAGTTTGTAAATTAATAAAGCATCTGCAACAAACCTACCTAACTACATATTTTTGAATCTACTTAAGCGTGACTGAAGTAAATAAAATTCAATACAAAGAAGAAAAATATAACCTCTGTAAGAGAATATACTATATCCCAATGAAAAATGTTGCTTCACTATAATTTGAACAACACTCAGAAGCTCTCGTCCAAAGACAAATAAAATATGCGCTCACGACTAATTTACAATAAACGATGCACGCCATTGTCATCTTTATTAAACAAGCATAACGTTGATAATACCGTGTGATTGTATAATAAACTCTTCGTTATGCTGTTGCGTTGAGCTCCGTGAATGGTTCCAGTTTCTCACGGTAAGAGGATTTGTTATTTTCCAATCTAGATTCGATATTTTATAATGGGACCATGGAAATAAAGTTACCAATAGCTTGTATGACGGAGGCAGACAATTTTTATAATGCTTTTGTTTCCTACTCTGTTGCATGATTCAATTATAAGAACAAAGGAGTTGTAAACCAAAGAGATTAATAAAGTAAATAAAAATGAAGGGTATGTTTCAGCGTATCCGTAAAAGATCCGGTTTTCTTAACTATCTGGCAGATAATTTTACTAACATCTTAACTGCAAAACAACGAGACACAATAGATAATGTATTGTTTGTCGGTCATCAGGCGATTAACACCTTAATCGCCTGATGACCGACGATTAATCTTTTTTTTTGTTTTGTTTTCTGGGTGATATTTATTTATACAGTCGCTCCATGTAAAATACTGGTATTCAGCATGTAACATATATCATTCAGCTGCATCCGATTAGAATGGAAGCCGACGCCAATATAGTTGGGAAAAGGGTAGGCAGATGATGAGCTGATGGATGGTATTTATTTCTGTAAATTGATTTGAAAAACATTTTTACATGTACAAAAAGAAAACATATTTTAAATCTACCTAGGTGGGGTCAGTGTGTCCTATCCAACTACTCTGCAAAGAAACTCTGAAACAAACACCAGGCCGCAAGCTCTTGTAAAGTTCAGATATAATCTTAGTCAGATCGATCATCGCATGCCTAGCTTTTTCGCAGCTTTATTATGTTAGGCTTCTTGTGTAACCGGATGCAGCTGAATACCAGTATTTTACCCCCTACTCTATTTTTCATCCACAACTCATTAATTGGACAACACGATACGCCTCAGTTAGGCTGGTGTATTAATTTCGAGCTTCTGATTTCCCGTAATGACTGGGAAAGTTTAAAGAATGATAGCGGGAACAAGGGCTAGTCGTATATTACGACACATGGACGGTTTTCAGTATGTAATTGTCAAATCAATCATTGATAAAGTATGCCTTATTCTGAAACAGGCCCGCCCTACTTTAGTTGTATTTAATTCTAATTAAACTTTTTTGTTAGACTACCTCATTGGTCTTTTAGTCTCATTGGTCAGTCGTCACTATTGAAAGGACCAGTTCGATTCCCAGGCCGGACAAAGTGTTATTGCGTACTCCCGTCTGGATATTTTTTTTTGTAGTATCCTGGAATCTGGATGTGTGCTCGGTAAATGGCAATAGGCTCGTCCTCTATTAAAAGGTTCTTAAACATAACTGGCAAAAAATTGGATGCGCTATAGGTACGAGTCCCGGTACCCTGCCCAACTCGTTGGGGAATACAGGCGTGATGTTATATTGTTTTTTATTTATGTTAGCTTTCTTTTAAATCAATGCTGATGACGACACGGTTGGCGCGGTGTTTGAGCCATCGGCTGCTGCGCCGCGTGTTGTGGGTTCGATCCCCACACGGAACAAATATTTGTATGACCTACAGGTAGTTGTTTCGGGTCTGGCTGTTTGTGTATGTGAGTTTAAATGTTTGTAAACGCACCCACGATACAGGAGAAATTCCTAGTGTGGGGCAATGTTTTTATTAAAAAAAAAAAAAAAAAAAATGCTATTTGCTCTTTATTACTCTTTTATATTTTATGGTTTATGCCCGTGTATACATACGTGTGTACATACCACTGACGATATTGTGCTAAATAATAATTTAGTACTAATATCGTCAGTACATAACATATTTCCTTTGTTTCAGGTTTACCTAATATCGCTTCGTTAATTATGGGCATGATTGCTGGCGTTCTATTTGAGTGTTTCAATATAATGTAGTTTAAATTTAGGTTTTGAGCTTCAAAGGGGTAATTATCGTATCTATATAAGGTACCTAGCTAACATACCTTGTTGAAAAAGGGTTGTTTAATTATATATTTCACTATAACAAGCCGGAGCATGTACCAGCAGTGCTATTCTGAAAAAATCTTTATGTATTTTATAATTATTATTTCATAAATTTGTGTAAATCTATTGACTGCTATCATACTTGTGAGACTATCGTGACTAACAATACCTAAAGACAAAATATTATGGACCCTCATATTTTACTTTAGTCCTAAAATTCTCATCACGCAAAAACTTTCCATTATAAGAACTGACGCTCTTGTGTGAAATTTCATGATGCCCATAAACTATTTGTACATACAGTTTTCTCAAACAATGTAAATTATTCTAGGGCGCGTACACTCAGCGTAGCACGCTGCTACGATCGTAGCAGGCAGTGCTACGATCGTAGCGTGAGTTTATGCTACGCGTTTATTGCTCTGTCGACTCACAAAACAATAATCTATTCGAATTACGTCAATTCCCTTTTTACTTGCATTGTTTTGACTTTACCTCTTGTGTTCCTATAAATCTTAATGTATTGACTACCTTATGCATTTCTAGCTTATATTTTGTTTAAAGTAGCTGTAAGTTATTAGTAGTAGTTTAGTTATTGTAGTTGTAGGTATTGCTGTGAAAATAAAATGTTTCGCCTCGGAATATACTAACTTTAATCATAACATCGCGTCTATAATGCTCATACGGTTAGTATTATTATCAATATATGCCATCGTAACACATTGTAAAGCGATGATCGATATCTTTATGAGTTTAAATTAAATGGGAAACGTTGTCTCCTGTTTATGTTGTATATAATTATCAATTACATGAATATAATATTTTATAAGCATTAACCCGAAATCTAAAGCTCTCCTGCTTGATTAAATAACGTTCGTTAATTACCAGAACACGTGTAGGTAAGGTACACAATGGTGTCGATTTTTAAAGCTTTTCGATTTTCTTATTCCACGTAATAAAATTGACTGCATTTGTTCTTGGGTTCCATTACCGGGTCGGGCGAAGTGTCACTACACAGAAACACACAAAGTATTGTACTAGTCGAATATAGAACTTTCTCCTTTTTCGTAAACGCCATAGTGACATCGCACCATTCAGTACAAAGACCGTCTTCGTGACAAGGATGGAAGACATACTTCAAAAGCGTGTTACTTTTCAATTAATCCACAGATTAAAAAATAATTGACGCATTCTATTTTTTATAGAAACCTTTTTCAAATAAGTATTCGTACTTATTTGAAAAAAGGTTTTTTTGTAATGTCATTTGTAGGTCTTTGGCAGTCATGACGGGGAGAAGCCCGAAAGTATGACCACCAGTCTTACCAAGGGGTATCGTGTTGCCCAGTAAAATAGGATGTGGAGTTCAGATCCTAGGCAGCCATCCATGTAAATACTGGTATTCAGCTGCATCTGGTTAAACTGGAAGCCAACCCTAACATAGTTGGGAAACGGGTAGGCAGATGATGATGATATGTACATATCTGTTTGATAGTAGTAGTGTTTGATTATAGAAATTTATAAGACACAATTTTCCTATATAAACTTTTAGCCAATATATATTCATTATGACCTCCAGTTCAATTTTAATTCCGCATTCGACTTCCACACAATGACAGGCCGTCATAAAGCTAATCTTTTACAAACTCCAGTATTTTACGTTCAGTAATTTGGCAGTTTAATTACAGTAATAAATACTGACTGAAAATTTGAAAAGTTAAGCTATAAAGTGAATCCATGATTAAGAGATTTAACTGTCCTGAAATTTTCATGGAAAGAGTGTAATAAGAGATATTGGACTTTATTTAACATATTCTATTTATATGTTATCTCGTGTTCCACGTGTAGACCGATATAACAGGAAAACTAGATAATCTTACTTAAATGTTAATTGAACAAACAAAGGATTTTCTTTAGGCCTCATGTTTTTTTATACGAATATTTAAAATCTTGAGATACTTAATTGTTTTTTTCTTAGAACTAAGGACCATTTGTTACGAGGCAATTCAAGAGGGCATTGATAAAATGTTTAGCTTAAAAACTATATATTATATTATTATACCAACTTGTTCTTTAGCTTCTGCCCGTGACTTTGTTTGCGTTGAAGTCTACTATAACATCATCTGCCTAGCCTTTACCTAACTATGTTAAAGTCCGACTTCCAGTCTAACCGGATGCAACTGGATAGCAGTATTTTACATGGGGCGATTGCCTATCTGGCCTCTGTAACTCAGTTACTGGGCAGCACGATACCGATATATACGGGCTTCAGACTACCCGTACCTAACTACTGTCAAAGATCTACAAATGACCGCCGCGCTGGGACCAACGGCTTAAAGTGCTTTCCGAGGCACAGAGGAGTCTCGATATATTACGAATAGTCACCCATCCACAGACTGACCTAGGCAAGTGTAGCTTAACCTTCGATCAAGTCAAGTCTACTACAGCAAACACCCTGCAATTTTAAAATCAAATAGGTAGTTTTGGAGACTCTTCAAACTTACGAACTTAGAAACTTTACCTCTTTACAATATTACACACACACGTATAGTTATTATATACACACTGAAATTTGTATGGTTTATTACCCGCAGCAAAACGATTTTGTCTTGGTAGTCGATTGTACCACCGAGACAAAATCGTGTCGCTGCAGGGCAATTTACATAATTATAGTATTTATTTTACTAGACCCAAAAATGACAGATTAACAAACAAAATTGACCTCGAAGTTTATCTTTACGTTTCGATAGTATTACCGAGGGTAAATTGTCTGCTCCGATGAGAAAAACCATTAAAATTTGTCGCTGTATATATGTATATTTATTATATACTAGCTTCCGCCCGCGGTTTCGCCCACGTGGTTTGCTGATAAAAAGTAACCTATTTCCTTCCCCGGGGTGCAATCTATCTGTCTGCCAAATTTGATTGAAATCCGTTCAGTGGTTTAGTTGTCAAAAGGTAACAAACAGACTTACTTTCGCATTTATAATATTAGTTTATAAATAAATATACATAATGCTGGACAATTCACACAGCATCATCTAGCCCCAAGCTAAGCAGAGCGAGCTTGGGTTATGGGTACTAGATGACTGATATACTTAATACAATACGTTACATAGATAGATATTTTTTTATTACACATAGAAAATACACAGAACAACCGGAACCAATCTTTGTAGATCGTACAAACATCGCAGGCGGACCTTCGCCCACCGCGCCACATAGGTCGTCAACATTAGCATTATAGTGTAGATATAAAAGATCCAAGCGAATCTTTACAGCACTAGACCATTGGCATTTTCCTTCCTTGTTGTTATACGACCCAAGGTTCATTTTTAACAATAGAATATCATAGCTTTATATTTCATAAGGATAAAAGTCAAATGCAAGAATGTCCAACAAAAAAATCAACAATCAACCGTTTCCTATTGTGTTGTGAACAATATATGTATATTGCTTTGCAAAATACTGTTATTATTGATTTCACAAACATATTTGCTGACCGCAAGGATAAATCTTTGACTTCACCACAGTCGGCCATGAAGGATGTTTGCAATTCTTCGTATATACATTATAAAGACAAAAACAACAAAGCCTATAAAACCGTAGGCTAATGTATGACTGAATAATATAAAAAGCAACACTGTGAAGAAAAACATAGAAGATCCATTCGTATTGTGGACCCTTAACGGACTGGCTCATAAAATCTGCAATGAGTCGAAAACCTTCACTTGTTTTTACTAAGTAAGTTAAAGAATTTTAATAAATGGTCAAATTCAAAACAGCTCTACAGTATTTTTTAATAGAAAAATGTTATTACAGAGTAGACGAATATTTAAACGAGAAATATTTATACAACTAAAAACCTAACTGTAATAGTTCCTAATTATATTTTAAATTTATTTTATTGTTATAGTTTATTATTTGTTCTTATTATCTAAGCATGTGAATCTAGTTATTAAGTTCTCAACAGAAAACATTTGTATGCCAATGAAGCAAAACATAGAGCTACTATTATTTTTTGTTTAATACCATCTATGTAAAACCTATGTTTACAAATAAATAAATGATTATGATTAATAAACGCTAACAACAATATTCATTCAAATAATGAAAATATCGTGATGGTCCAGTGGTGAAGGCCTCACCTATAATGCATGAGGTTGTGGGTTTATATCCATTCAAGTTTCAATGTGACTTTTTAAATTCATAAGATGTACTTTCTAAGATCTTTCGGACATCGATGTCAAAAATGTACTGGACTAATAATACTTAAATAATGTATACAAGTCTGAAATCTTTAACACGCCTTAAGCAAGCGTGGTGATTGATGCTTGTACCTTATAAGAATAAGAAGAGACTTTTGCCCTGCGGTAGAACATTAATAGGCTGGTATTATTATTATCCACTAGCTGACCTGTCAGACGTTGTACTGTCAATTACGGGAACTGTCAAACGTGTGAAGTTAAAGTTTGTCGTTAAGTTTTCTGATTTTTTTAAAGTATCTGCGCAATTTTCTTAATTTTTGTTTCTGCAAGAACCTTCTCCTTAGAGTAACAAACACAACAAAAAAAGAATTAGTGAAATTGGTCCATCCGTTTACGCGTGATGACCAAGGCAAAATAGGGATCAATTTTTATTTATATACATACAAAGATCACCAAGTTTTTGGTGAAGAGAAGAGTGAGTAAGAAGAATGAAGACGATTGCTTATTCGGTTTGCTGCGATATAAAAATGACATCAAAAAACATGAAACATTAAAATCATGCTTTCGATCTGTTCAAAAGAATTATAAGATTTCCATTATGCGGAAACTTTTAAGAACGTTCAACTTGCCGGTGTTGTATAGTAGATGTTTTATTTATAGGTTGGAACTTCTGAGCCCATTTCTTTATATATTTTTCATTATATCCTCAGCCGTCAAGTCTAGACTCAAAGGACGATACTAATGTTGATCAGAAGTTTATCTGATACTTACTATCGACTAAGACAGAAAAGTTTTAGAAAGACTAATGCTGATACGTCTTGTAATTTGAGTTGACGGAGTCAGATAGCAGAAATTAATGTTCATAAGTTAATTTGAGATATGAAGGATAGCTCAGTATATCTGTAACTAATATTAAAAATGGTAATTGCTTATGTTCAAGCAATCAAAGTTAGTCAAAATTGAAATTGTTTATTTGCAATTAAATATATATGTGTTAAAAATGTACAAGGAAAGAATTTATATCCTAAAAGTCATTGTTTTTGCCTGCAAGCAAGCGTGCAAATTATTTATTTACATCAATTCATGCCATGATTATCACGCAATGACGTAATACATCAATATATACAGGCCGTATACGTAAGGCCTTAATATATACACATAAAGTTTTACAAAGTTCGTCGTTGGTGTAGTAGTTGCAAGCTACTGTATAGTATAACAAAGTCCTGGTTTCAACTCCCGAGTCGGGTAAGGTGCAATTATGTCTTTTCATTTGGGAATACTCAGTATTTTTTTTATTTATTACGTTTTTAGGAAAACTTACAGCGAAACAGACAGTGAGTAAAAGTTTAGACAAAATATGGCCAATTACAAGTTTCCACATGTAGTATAACAATAGAAAGATAACTAAATACGGTCGAAGAAGTTATTGGATAATGTCTTCTTCAAATTAGCGATACTAGTATTGAAAATGTCGATATCAGCTTCCTGGCAAGTTGCGTTGTACGTACGTTGTGGCTACCACTAGGGTGTGCAATAAATTGTGTCTACGCAAATCACAGACGGAACTCGCAGCTAGGGTTCTGAATTTCTGCCCGGTTATTGGCAATAGGCTCGCCTTCTCGGCGGTACTGTAGGTACATCGCAGCCTAACCCTTCTGAAGAATACAAGCGTGATGTTTAAAGCTAACTAAAACCATGTCCTTTGTTTACTTAATACGAATTTCGTCGACCCAGATAATGTTTTATAAAAATCATATTCTTTGGTCGTTCGCACATACATTGTCACTGACCATACAGGATATTTAAACCATTAATATTGTTTTCAGTCGACAACTTAATGGTGCTGATATCAAAGACAGAAAAATATTACAATGGAAACGTACCCATTTGTAAGTGTGTCAACGAGTAGTCGGATTATATAGGTTTAATAATAGTGTCTACGACCCCAATAATATGAGAAGGCATGTAAACAAGACTAGTAATAACACTTACCTTTATGTTTCAGTTATTGCAGGTACCTACACTAATATATAAAGAGGTAAAGTGTTCTTTTAAAAAAAAAAAAAAAAGTTTGTAAGTTTGGACGAGGAAGGTTACCAACAAAACGACTCATAAAATTACAAACATTAGGTATTTAACTGATAAAAAGCTACATTATCGTCGAATTTTATTTTAAAAGATACATATGCAGAAGAAGTCGCGACCGGCTATTTGTATCTTCTTACTTAGAACTAAAATAATTAGATTGTTTTAATAACCTTAATACTCTTCTATAGTTTGACGACACGGTTGGCGCAGTGTCTGAGCGGTTGGCTGCTGCGCTGCGTGTCGCGGGTCCGAACCCCGCACGGAACAAATATTTGTACAGCCTACAGGTAGTTGTTCCGGGTCTGGCTGTTTGTAAGCGCACCCACGATACAGGAGAAATTCCTAATGTGAGGCAAAGTTTAAAAAAAAAATTGTTTGGACGTATTTTTAACGTCGTTTCCGCGCGATCTCACGAGATTCGCCTAAAAATTTGAGACAAAGTTTCTTGTTTAAGCCAAAAAGTACTTACATAAAAGCTGAAGCCACCAAAAATAGTAAACACATATCGTGCGAACATGCTTCAATACATGTATATGCGAAATGTAATCAAACGTAAACGTTTACCTCATACGTGCGAGTTTAAACGACCTTATACGTGCCAAAAACAAACCGCTCAATCTATAACGTCCCTCATACAGATGATACGTATCTGGATAATCATAAAAATGTGTGTCAAACAAGAGCATATTACTCATCGTTTGCTTTTAGTCCAAAGTGCGTTGACACTATATAAAATTCGACATGAAAATAGGAACCACGACTAGAATATTAAAGTAGACAAGACCAGTTTTATTTCTGAAAATACAGATACAATTTAGAACAAAGGGCGATATACTCGTTAAGTTAAAATAAACCTCCAGATCGCAGCGTGGCGAAATAACTACGCAAAATAATCATATTTTAAGACCACCTATTTTCATCAAGAAGACAACCTTTTAAGGCTTCATTTAAACAAATAATCGACTACAAAAACAAATTAACCGACCCAGCAACCAATAAATAAAATCTACAATGAAAAATTCTTCAGGATTATTTTGGTCCACTTTACATAAAACCTAACGCTTACATTATAAGCTTCTTTAATGCTGCTTAATATTTATGAACCAATTTCTTCTGACTAATGGTGCGTTGTTTTGTTGATAATATTTAATATATTGCTTAAATTAACAGTCAGGAATACGAAATTAAATGTTTCAGGGAACACGTGCCTGAATTATTGCTCGGCTGAAATTATCCCGGCTTCTTAAATTATTTGCACGCAGGAGAAGAACTCTCGCGATTCTCGGTGAGACTTGAATATGAAAGTATGACGGGATAAAGGAAAAATGTTACCCGAAACGTCGTGTTATTTCGACATAAGTGGCTCTTGATCTTATGAATTTTTCGGCGCAATGAAGCTTAACTGCCCCCTAACTCCCACCCGGGGGAGAACTTAAAAACATTGTATGTTACGTAGCCGGCTTTGGGAACTAACAATTTAACTCTTGAGATTACACGAAACCTACACAAGTTATAAAGACCCACATAAAGTAGAACAAGGCGGTCTGGAAACGGTCCCTAGTTTTTGGCTACAAAAACATTACGAGGAGAAATGGACCACGTGTTAGCACTTGCTTAGATGTTCTGGCATACGTCCACCTGAAATTACCTTTCCTAACACCACTAAAAATGTCACGTAACTTTATTACACCCATTTCTACCTTTTAGTGTCGTCTAAGTAGGCAATTTCTCAATTTATTCTCACGACCAAACCTTCACTCACTTTTCCTCCTTCAAAAGGTTTGAATAAAAGGTCTGTAGATACGTAAAACTTCATGAACCCCCGGGATACCGTCATCAGGTACATACCCCGGCTTTCGATCCTAATCAGCAGTCGAACTTAGTTTAATCCTTCATTCAAGTTTTCTGACAAGGGACATCTGAAGCAATTTCCAATAAGGATAGTCCGGCTCGAGGATAAGACTCGTGTCAAATCTTTTTTGTTTCCGTTCAGTCATGTGTAAGCTGTGAGGATTCTTTTTTTACATTTAACGTTATCTCAAATGTAACAGCGGATTTTATCCGTCGGGATTGATAGAAAAACGTAGGATATATCTGTTTGTTATCTCTTGTAAACTGTAAGGATCCGGGAAGAATCTGAGAGGTAACTTTAGGGATTGAAACTGTCATTGATTACAGCTTTTGCAATTGAGATTACTGAAATTATGAGGAGCTTTTGGGACCACCATTACTTTCATTCCCCACGACGTGACTCTTAAGGAAAATCCAAGGATTTATAGACATTTATACTTAAGTATAAATCTTGATATTATACCAAATTATAATCAAACGTTGCCATTTACAATACGACCTCTTAACCCTTCATAACGAAATGAAGAGACGCCAGCCGAAAACGTGACAGTACATAACCCACATTCCCTCAAGTTATGTTTAACATAACCAACACAAATGTGGGTTATGAATCCTGCTTTTACGACAGTTTCGGTACACTCGTCCTCGTGGTTTGTGCCAATAAATAACATCTGGTGTGCGCGAAACTTTGCAAATGCCGAACCGAAAACAATTTTATGTCAGAGCGGGATGGATATTGATTATCACTCTGCGTATACGTTTTTTACTGACCTACTTATTTGTTGAATAAGGTCTTGTTTTATATCGATTTTTTGGCACTGTAGAGATGATAAAAAGTCTCTTGAGCGGTTGTTTCATGGAACAAAATATGGAGTACAAAATTTAGTAATAATCTTCATTACATAAAGAAGTACTTTGAGAATAATATGGGACATTGCTTAAATGAGTAAGTACTTTTTAACTATGTTCCTAGTAACATAATATCTCAGAATATACCATAGTGTTCGTACATCTTCTAATATATAAAATTCTCGTGTCGCAATGTTTGTTACCAAAATCTTCCGAAACGGCTGGGCCGTTTTGTATAAAATTTTGTGTGCATAACGAGTAGGTCTGACAATCGGCCACCTTTTATTAATCATATCCCTAAGTGATAAGGGTGGTCCACCCCAAACATTTCTTTTTTTTGGCATAAAATGGCAAAACTACGTTTGCCGGGTCAGCCAGTAAGTATGTAAATGTTGTAACTAATATTGTTAAATGTGAGAGACGAGAAACTTTGTTTTAGGTACAATAATAATTAATAAATGTCCGTTTAAAGTGCAGAGTTCCTTAGGGAAATTCAGCCTCTGTGATAAAATAATAGGTTACTTACCGAGCTTCTTACCTATTCTTCAACTTTTTTTGCTTGTAATAAAATACGGTACATTTATTAAAGTACTAGACGTAGTTTGCTATCTGCTAATTTTTTTGGTAAAATCTTGTGAATGCTTAATGAAAAATGTTGATCCTATGGTCTAGACGAAAATTGGTACAGGTTAAAAAAAGATAATTTACTATGCTACAGAGAGTTTTTCATCTTTTCTTCGGTACATTTTTGTTAAGAAACTTTTTCGAGAAAATATTATTATAAAGTATGCTTTTATTACAATAAGTAGATCATACAAGACTCAAAAAAAGAGGTGTAAGTTAATAATATAGTCAGGCCCAAAATATAGTCTGATTGTGTTTAGTAAAAACTCTCCTTCAATGTTTCTTCATAATAGGACGTTGGCGCTTTGGACCTCCACGGATATTAATACGTTAATGCCTGTTATGAGACAAAAACTAATTCCCGTTTGAAAAAGGAAGAGATAAGATGACAAGCGTATTGCATGTATATAATACGAGCCTGCGGCTTCGTTCTCGTTCTTGTGGATTTTTATTTCCCTCGGGAGAAGCATATTTTTTTAAATAAAAGGTACCCTATGTCCTTTTCTGTATGCCTGACAACGAGTCTGCAAAATTTCATGATGATCCGTTGATAATTTTAGGCGTGAAAGCGTAACCAACAAACAGACATGGGCGTTTATAATGTTACTAGCTTTTGCCTGCGATTATATCCGCGGTAAATCACGGTTAACGCGGATGCAGTCAAAGTCTCGGATTAAAAACTATTATATGTGCTTCTCCAGGATATAATCTACCTCCGTGCCAAATTTCATTACGATCCAATCAGCCAAAAGAACGAAGAGAGTTATTTTCGAATTATGATATTAGTATGGATTAGGATAAAAGTAAGGCATCATATCAAAAACCTATTCGAACCCGGGATCTCAGGAACGTTAGGATCCTATAATACCTACATCAAAAACCACAGCGAAGTAAAGAGCCCATACGTTATCGTTTTGCTCTTTTGAAACCTTAAAGAATAATCATTTGATTTGAAAATACAAAGCAATATTTTATCATTTCAACCACAAAACGACCACTGCTAGACATAGGGCTCCCCAAAGATCGGTCCTGCGCTGCCATCATACATCATCTTCCTGCGATCTTCAACCTGCATAATTTTAAGTATCAAATTAATTCTAAATATTTCCACGTAATTAACACAGTACTCCAAAAATTACTTTCTTCAATCATAACATCACTAGGAGTAAAAAATGATCATTAACACCTTAACTGCCAAACAATTTAAATTTGTCGGTAATTTGGCGTTCAACGTGTTAAACAACACAAGAATTCAAGAAATCAACATTTCTGTCTACCCTTTAATAAGAACAAAGCCCTGTGTAAAACACAAGCTCAACAAAACTGCCTGATAATGTAAGAAATTCTTAACAACAAAATTGTTTTTACTATAATAATAGATTATAATACCCACAAAGCGTTATTTCGGGTTTAATATAACTTTATTAAACCCTAAACGCCTCGAGGTTTTTGCTACGTAGGCACCTGTCTGTGGGCATGTTTCATATTCTTAATGAATGTGGATAATGGTTTAGATTTTTTTTTTGAGAATTTATTTCGTGTGTTGAGACTTTCTTCTGAGAAGTTATGATGCGCTGAGTGTCATTAGAGGCTTTTCAGCTTAATATTTTTCTATAACAACTCATCCTATTCCCGAAAATGACTTCACACACTTCTCTTCTTCACTTGAAATAAATATGTATTGTAGTTATTTTTCATGAGATTTCGGCGGAGTGGTGTTATGGGTTTATGTGCGAGGTGTATTGTCTCAGGAGTTAGGTCTGAAATTGCTTAAAATAATGAAGAATCTCAAGGTAAATACCGGAAACTCAACAATTTGCATGTTTTTTTTTTTTTTTTTTTTTTTTTTTTGGTGGGAAAATCATCTTATGACATCCCCCGCTCTTGGGCGGGGCGGGAGATAGTGTCAGACTTTTACTGACTAAAAACCCACTCCTGTTCCTTCGTTGCCTTTCGTACCAGGGCCGAGTCTTCCTTTCAGAATCAGACCCTTGGCCCTGGTAGGCTTCGACCCTGCTGGGTCCCTACAGTTGCTGACATCTCCTTGAGGCGCGCGTGGAACAATACGCGCCGTCGACGACTTGGGCTCGGTCCGGATGGTTACCGGACGGGCGGACGACGAGCCACCCATTGCTCGCCGTCCGCAAGCCCGCGCCTACGGTGGCCGGTAATCGGGATCGGGATTTCGGCGGCGGTTGGGGCGTGAGGACCGTTGCCTGACGCGATCGGCCGCCTCCTTTGCTAGCATTACTGCTTCGCAGAAGGAGGCGACCGCCTGCCACTCCTCCTCGCTCCGGACCATGGCCTGTACCTAGGCCCGGCGCGAGAGATTGCCGCCGCCGATTGCCCCCACGAGGACACGGCGATGCTCTTCCCAAGCGGGGCACACTTCTACTGTATGCTCCACCGTGTCCTCCGGGCGGTCTACGCAATGGTGACACCCGGGCGTTTCTTCCGCACGAATCCGGTGCAGGAACTTCCCGAACTTACCATGTCCGGTGAGGACCTGCGTCATGCGGAAGGTAAGGACGCCGTGTTGCCTTTCCAGCCACTCCTCAAAGAGGGGACTTACCGAACAATTTGCATGTGGAATGCCCAGGCTGTATTGTAAAATTTAGAATATCCAAAATTAAATGTAAGTTACATGTCTAAGTAGCAGCATATCTAAGTAACGTTGTTTTTTCAAAATCCTAGTATTTTCAAAAAATAAATTATTCGAATCTTCAAATAAATTCAAAAGTCTTTAAGAGTCAAATAATATTTTTGTAATAATATATTTTTTTTCAAACCCTAAAACCAAAGGATTTCAGCAAAAAGACTATTTTTCCAAGTATCCTACGACTCACATACAAAGTTTAAGATGTTTCAAGTTTCACCACAAGTCAGTACATGTCTACTACAGACCATTCGAGTCAAAGGTCTAAGTTTGTAATAACTATGATTGGCCAACGAATTACTTACGCTCACGTTCATTCTTGGATTATGTTTTTGAACAACAGCTGTGTGCCTAATACGAATGACGTAAACTAAACGATAATTCGAACGTTGTTAAAAAGTAAAATATTCGTTTCGGTCAGAAACAGTCTCTCCAGCATGACCAGCATGACAGCATGGTAGAATTACCAATCTATTATATATCTATTCTACCAAGAATAGACAGCGTTCTATCTTGCCGACTTCTACCCGAGCATGGGGCGCCCCGTAGACTGTGGAGAATAGAAAATTTTCTTCTCTTCAGTTTTAACATTGACATACTTAGGACGGTTGAAATATTTCAACAATCTGTCATGTTGTCTATTCTACCGTCGACTAAACCCGTTTCTATGGTGGTCATGCTACGCTTGCTACGGTGCCAAATTGACTATCGATACAACGAAGTCCTGAAGAGTTTGTCCACATACGCCACGATTTTGAAAAACCAGAGCTTGAAATCTATCCTATATATAATAATCTAACCTTCAGCAAGGTGTGAGACAGGAAGATGTGATAGACATATCGAAAACCGTTCACCGCGGCATTGGAGCACCTTTTCAAGATTTCGGAATGAAAAGACACACTATTATTTATTTATTTATTGGATTTTTTTTCCTAATTTGGTGATAATAATGGTACTGGCTTGAAAAAGGTAAACCTATATAGGTACTATGGGATAGTTGATTTTTATTTTTTTTATACGTTGCCTCACACTAGGAATTTCTCCTGTATCGTGGGTGCATTCACAAACATTTATACTCACATACACAAACAGCCAGACCGGAACAACTACCTGTAGGTAATACAAATATTTGTTCCGTGCTGGTATCGAACCCACAACACGCGGCGCAGTAGCCGGTGGCTCCACCACTGGGCCAACCATGTCGTCATTGGTGGTCCGTGGGCCGTGGTCTTGGTAGGTCGTGGGATTCTGAGTTATGGGACCTACGAGCAGAGACCAGTTAGCATGAATTTCTTGCGAGAAGTGTACCAATCGAAAATGTCAAATTACCTAGTTATTGGTCAGCGAAATTGGTCCCACGTACGTAATGTAGAGGCGCTGTTTCAAACTTGGTAAAAAATTTGACGATTGTGTTTGTTTAATTTCCAGCAAGAAATTCGTGCTAGCTACTGGTCTCTGTTCGTACGTCCCAACCATAACCTAGAATCCCACGACCGCCCACGCTCACGGGTTCAGGCTTTATAAAACTCTCACGGAAGATGTGAATTCATTTTATAAAACCACTTTCCACCCACGAATACTTAGCATTTCCCATTCTTGACGTATACGTAAAGTAAATTTGAACGAATTTATATACAACTATCCAATAGTATTTTGGTTTACTTTTTGGAAGCAAGTACAAGTATTTTTACTACATACTACACTCGAAATATTAAGAACCTTTTCTTACTACCCGAATCATAGTTTCTTGAAAATGTTAGCGTACTTGACGGGCTGTTATATCACACGAAAATCACCGTTCAAAGTTAAACCATACATCACTTGTTTTATGATTCAAAATTGATTGTTTCAAGGGGAGCCGTCTTCGCCTAGAAATATTTACGTGGACGAAACATCAGTGAGGGGTTAAATTAGGGTGAATATAGGTCAAGGCAGGGTTTAGGCTCGGGAAAGTTGAATAACGTCGGAGTATAAAGGTTAAAGTGGTTACCGCCCTCCCATTATTGGAAATCTAATTGTGTGGAATTCCGTGAAAGGTGAAATCGATGGATTTTTTTCGTGAAGAGTTTTACGAGTACATGATTCTGCTTGAAGTATTCGTGTTAAGATTAATGTATCAAAGCAAGTTCGTTTTACTTTTGAGTTTTGAAGAGGTTAAAAATACCTAACAGTTGTGGTTAAGTGGTCCTTTCTAAATGATCAAAATAATTGCAGATTATTCGAAAATATAATAGGTCTTTACCTATGAAGTTGCCGTTTTGTATGAAAAAATTTAAATGAATTTTTTTCATGTATTTTTTATTTGTATTAATCGAAGTAATCACCCATGCAATCAATGCATCTTTGCCAACGCAGTGGCAGTTTATTGATGCCCTTCTTAAAGAAATCAGCTGGACGGGAGGCAACAAATTCTTCAAAGGCATTTTGTACTGCCTCTCGGGTATTGAATTTTTTTCCCGCCAAGAAGTTATCCAAATTCTGGAAAAAGTAGTAGTCTGTAGGCGCAAGGTCTGGTGAGTAGGGCGGATGACGGAGAGCTTCCAACCCCAGTTCTTGCAACTTGGAGACCGTCTGCTGTGCAGTATGAGGTCGCGCGTTGTCGTGCAGGAGCAGCGGAGACGAGCGATTGACCAATGCTGGTTGGAGATGTGCCAGCTTCTCCATCATTGTGTTCAATTCTTCACAGTACACATCTGCAGTAATGCTCACCCCGTTTGGTAAGAAGCTGTGTTGAATCACACCGGCGCTAGACCACCAAACAGTGACCATCACTTTTCTTGGGGTAAGTTTTCGTTTAGGGCATTGTTTAGGTGCTGAACCAGGATCCAACCAACTTGCTGAGCGCTTGCGGTTATCAAACAGAATCCATTTTTCATCGCAGGTAACAATGCGGTTCAAAATTCCTTCATTTGTGTGTCTGTTGAGCAGTGCAAGGCACGTCTCGACGCGTACTTCGCGCTGGCGATCATTGAGTTCGTGGGGCACCCATTTGTCAAGCTTTTTTACCTTGCCAATTTGACGCAAATGGACCAATATTGTTTTGACGCTAACGTCGAAAGCTGCTGCTAATTCAGCCGTAGATTGTGTATCATCAGCTTCCACAATCGCCTTTAATTCGTCATTGTCGACCAAAGTCTTCGGACGACCGCGAGGTTCATTTTTCAGGTCGAAATTTCCAGAACGGAAGCGAGCAAACCAATAACAGGTAGTGCGTTGGTTTGTAGTGTTAGCTCCGTAAACGTCGTTGATGTTGCGTGCCGCTTGTGCCGCGTTGCTGCCACGACGGTACTCATATTCCATAATTACTCGAATTTTTAACGTATCCATGATGACGAAAAAGATTTAAATGCGATGAAAATGTAACACTAATCAATAAACAAATGACTACTTTTGGAAAAAAAAATCCATGTTTTTAAAATAAAATTAATTTGAAATTAGAATTCTTAGCCAAACAAAAAAATATTTTGATTTGAAATGGCCAGTACTGCAGAACGGCAATTTCATAGGTAAAGACCTAATAAAATCGAGTATTCTATAAAGGGGCAAGCTTAGAATAGATAATAATACTCTTCTATTTTACTAGGTAAATTATTAAGTTTGTTGAGGCCATCATCAGTGGTAAAATAATCTAAAGTTTAGTATTACCAGTATCAGTTGGTCTCCCATTCTAATGAAACTCCGTACCAGGCTAGGCCTCATCAAGGTGTTAAAACTGACATTCAGACTCACGACCCCAAGTGAAGGATTAAGAAAAGGTAGAATTAATAAAAAAGACTACCAAAATTTCTAAAACAAATAAATTTATAATACCAGCCTTTTACTGTATTTTTATTCCCCATGCGGAGAAGGCTCGAGCGTTTATCACCACTCTATCTATCACTTGCTCAAGGCGGGTTGGTGATTTCAGACTTGTTTTAATTACTAGCTGTCGTCCGTGTGGTAAATCATTGGTTTCATTATCTTTGCGTGGAACCCTAAAAATCTTTATAGTAGTAGCATGAGTTACTCTTTAAACTGTCATTTTGACATTAAAAACAGACACTTATTTTTATTTATTTTAGATAGGTTCAAGGTTGCTCAAGATGTTCACTGATGTGTAAGATAAACATAGGAACTACATAATATGGATTGAAACCACCTGACCATTACGAGCATCCTCAATCTTTGAATACATAATCACTTAAATAAGTTTTAACCGTACTAACGTGTAGATTTTATATGAGTACTTAATTAAGTAAGTACCTACCTTTCCCAGCTAATATTTTATAACTTACGAGAGGAAATAAGTTTATGGCTCAGAGCTAGCAACTCGACCTTTTTTATTATTCTCTAAGTTTTTCAAAACTCTCATTAAGCTTAAGTAAAAGTAGGTTACGAGTAGAATTTAAGTTTTACTCAAGATAATTAGTTATAAGGCGGTTTTTTATTATTTTTTACTCCCTAACTAAATTAAATTTATTCAAAGAAAATTTTCTTCAGAATCCATGATGTATCACGGTAACTTATGTAAAGAGTGAGATAGGTAAAGGTTTGTAGTTATATCCCTCTCATTAGTTGCGATGGCAACATATCCAGACTAATACTAAATAATATCTAATATAAAACTCAAAGCACTTTGTCCTGACCGGAGGAACGAACACAGGAAGAAAAAAATAAGTAAAAAAAAGTAAAAACCGGTTTCAAAAACACAAAAGGAATATAAAAATAATACCAGCCTGTTACTGTCCCACTGCAGAGCAAAGGCCTCTTCTCATACAGAGAAGGTTCTTGCATTAATTACCGCGCCCGCTCAGAACGGATTGGCGATTTCAGACAGAAACATTGTAAGGAAACCTCGATATATAATTAATATATAATTATAAGTCCAGGTTTCCTTACGATTTTTTCATTCAACGATATCAGTGATGTTCAAGATAAACTTAGAAAGAACATATGAGTTAAAAATTCACTTTGGTACTTGCCCAGATTTGAACCCACAACCTCGTGCACAAGAGGTGAGGCCGTCACGACATCACATCACAACATCAAAAAAAAAAAAAACTTAACAGCTTCTTATTCGTTGTCAAGCTAAAGTGCATTGTTGAATTGGCTTAATGTGTTACTTGTATATACTAAACCCTTCCAGTAAGTATTTAGATCACGTTAATCATAAAATCATCAAAATCGGATCAGTAGATTTTGAGAAAATCGCGGACATACAAACATACATGTACGTATACCGAACCTCCTTGTTTTGAAGTCGGTTAAAAAAGGGAAAAAAATCTCAAAGAAGGAAAAATGTACACAAAGACCGATATTATTACTGTAGAAAAACCTATTATTTTGTTGAAATGGGACATCAAAAGATGCTGACAAAGATTGTCTGAAGATCTTATGGGAACTTTGCCCTGAGGAATTGCTTCTCGAGTTTGCCGACCCATATTCTAAAGTTAGTCTTTACACTGCGTTGTATAAAGATGGCTTACTAAATAAAGCATCATACATTGAGATGTAGGGCTGCTTGAAATATTTGTAATTATATAAAGAGAGCTTGTACAATACAAGCGAAAAATCTACAACTTTTTACACGCTTTATATTAGCTTCACTTGTTTGTTTGTTTGTAACCGACCCCTTTGGACGCTATTTTGACCCACTTTAAGCGGTCAGATTTCATTAAAATTTTGCACACCTGTCAAATGAGGGAAGGATTAAGAAAAGTGTAAACAAGATACAAATGTAGTGTTCATATTGAAGAATTCACGCCGATACATGTAGCCCACTGTGAATGACAGTAACCATGGAAAAATATAAAATGTTTATAATTATTGACACTATGCACCCCACGACATTTTATTTTCTATTTTTTAGTTGGATTTTCTATAATACCGTGTTTTTTTAGTTTTTTTTCAACTATTATTCTTTATCTAATAATACGAAGGTATGTACATACATAAACTCACACCTTTTTCCAGTGGGGGTAGGCAGAAACCAAAGAACGCCACCCGCTACGATCCTTACATACTCCTTTCGCTTCGTTCACGTTCATACATCTGGTCATACACGCACGCCTTTTGCGTGTATCTACTACGCACCTGATACAATATATAATATACGAGTACAAGGTATAGTTTTTGCTTCGTTCATGTATTCAAATAAAGGATCTATTCCTTATCCCTTTAATTAAATGATGATTATTATAATATAGGTATATGGATTTATTTCTTACAAGTATTCGGTTCAACCATCAAATGACTAATGCATTTATTTTACCTCTACCTTTTAACTTAAATAATAATTCAAATAATTAATCGAGTAATTAAAATCACTCAAATAAGTATATTAACGTCGGTTCTTGTTTTTTCCTAATGTAATTTCTATTGCCAAATATCCTAATATCTATTACTTACTTAAATATTTGTGAAAAATAATACCTGTACGCTGAAACAATATCCTTAAACAACCTTTGACATTATTAGGGAAAATAATGCCTTTTGAAGTAGGTTAGAAGCCGAATCTACCTTCAAAAGAAATAGGAAATAATCCACCTTAATATTTTAAATGTCAATGTAACTATATCTGTCTGTCTTTTACACTTTCACGGCTAAACTACTGAGCCAACTTGGATGCAATTTGGTACAGAGTAAGGTTGAATCACAAGTGAGGATATAGGCTGCTTTTCTTACAATAACACGTGGACGAAATCGCGGGCAAAAGCTAGTTTAACATACATTTTTGTTTATACTTTACTGATGTTTATAATGTCATTTAAGTTCACCAAGCTTATTACAAGATAAAGTCTGCAGTTTTAGAGCACACAATTTCTCCAGTCGTCGCGTCTAACCTTACAACACTGCCACTTAACTAACTTATGACATAATCTTTAACCCAGCACTTACCGGGTTACGACCAAAGGGAATATGTTTATTTTGATTCAATTTCCACAATTCCCCGTTGTGGGACGAGTGTCACAGCAATTTTCAGACTGCAGTCCGTGGCAGACCTCTTTAATATATACTGCACGGTGCAGCAACGTACCAAATCATGAGGGTTCCCAGATATTTATAAGAATGTTAGCCCAGGGGCCTGTTGTATTAGCATTTTTATTGCTTCGTCGAGCACCAGTACCAGCCCTAAAGCGAAGTTTCGTAATAACAGTTAACAGTGAACAAAAGTAGAGCAGATGAAAGTTTTCTTGATGTGAAGGTTTGCTACAATTGTCTCATTCAAATCTTGAAGATATTTCCTTTATTGTTTTCTGTATGGAGTTTTATGATTACGTTCTGGATGAAGATTCTGATTGTAATTATTACGGGAACATGTACGTACTGTTTGTCGGTAGCTTTGTTGTTTTAGAAGAGATAGGGAGATATTGTTGTTTCGCTTATCTTTTCGGCCATTGACTTGGGTCGGCTTTGTTTCAGGATTTTGGCAGCGAGTTGTAATGATTTGAAGTTGGCTTGTTGGTCACAGTTTTCCTTGTTCTTATTTCGCTGTTTTGTAAGGGTCTTTGACGAGCTCTGGTTGTATGACGTCACTTCTTACTAATCAAATATGAAAAATTTAAAATTAGAATTTATCAGGTTTACATTTCACTAATTATTATTCTCCAATGAACGATTATTTACTAAAAAGGAACGTGTGAAAAGTGAACAGTATTACATATCTGAGACACCATCTTTCAAAACGTTGTAGATTCAGAATACGTGGTAAAACGAAAACTAATCTTTGTAGACACATTTTATTTCTTCGTAAACCAAATGAGTGTGAAAACAAATGACTTCACACATCAATACAAGACGTTTATTGACGACAGTACCATATATAAAAGGAGTGTTTTTATATTAATTGAACTACTTACCATGTCCACTACTACTTAGCGGCTGCCTGACTTATCTCTTTTTGTTCTTATTTAGCGACCTGCCCCGGCTGCATGAGTGCATTTTACTTATGAAGAAATTGAGACGTGCTCTGAGCATTAATTTATTAAGATTTTTATACAAAAATACCCTCCAGAGTTTTGTCTCTTCCGGCAGATTATCAAATAAAAATCCTGATAATTACGAATACTAACAGAAAACACTGCAAAAGCGCTCCAGCTGGTTTCAGATGATGATATTTCATACATGCGGCATTTGTTTTTGTTTATTTTTCAGATTAATTATACCACTAACACATTAAATATCATGGAGGTTGGATGACTTTACAGTACCCCTTCATTATCCTCGACACGCAGCGCAGCAGCCAATCGCTCAGCCTCTGCGCCAACCGTGTCGTCAATATCTATTTGCCCTTATCTCAAAAATCACCACTTTCCTAGACATATCATTTACTCCTCTTGGTCAGTTTAGTCTTCCTCTTCTCTTCTCTTCTCTCTTGTAACCCTACACATTGATACTCAGAACTTTCTTCACAACATGATCCTTATTCCTCCGCATCACATGCACATACCATGATAACCGATTTCTACACAACTTCTCGGTCACAGGCGCCACTTTCAAATTTCCTCTTACATACTCATTTTTTATTCTATCCATTCACGTAACACACCACATCCCCCTCAACATTCTCTACACTACCTACCTGACATAAATAAATCTAGGTAGTAAGAATCAGTTCAGTGAACATCGCTACTAATTATCATTATCTATCCCCTCGGATTGACCTACATTGCAGTTTCCAATCAGACAACTTTTGCCATTTGCAGTAAAGGAACTTGTAAATTGGAGTCGCATGGGAATAATTGGATTATAATGAGCACTTCGAGAAATACTTTTGTTTGTAAGTATTAAATTTTCTGTGTAGGATAATCTTTGTTATGTTTGTTTTTCTCAATCTTCTGGTTATATCAATACTAGCTGACCCGGCAAACGATGTTTTGCCATTTTAAGCCAAAAAAATCAAACAATGTTTAGGGGTGGTCACCCTTATCATTTAGGGGGATGAAAAATAGATTTTGGCCGATTCTCAGACCTACCCGATATGCACACAAAATTTCATACAAATCGGTTAAGCCTTTTCGGAGGAGTATGGTAACTAACATTGAGACACGAGAAGCACCCCGTGACACAAGAATTTTATAGATTAGAGATAAAGCAAACAAAGCTGTAGTTTCCAATCCAGTTATAATACCAGCCTGTAACTGTCCACTGCAGGACAAAAGCCTATTCTCTTACATAGAAGGCACGAGCATTAATCAACACGCTTGCTCACGGGTTTACGATTTTGGACTCCACGACATAGGCGAAATTCCTAGTGGGAATTAAAAAAAGGAAAGAAAGAAAGACATTTATTAATTATAAGTCCAGGTTACCTCACGATGTTTTCCTTTACAAATTACAGTTATGTTGTCTGATATAAAATGAGACAGTAAATACTATGAACTGAAAAAGGTCTCATTGATACTAATAGATAGGCTTGATTTGAACAACCTTATGCATGAGAGGCGAAGCTTCAACCACCTCGATGGGCTTTCTATCAGGTTTTTTGAACAAATATGCAATCTGCATCCTTGATTTCAAATAAATTGCACAATTAACCCAGCAATTTACAGCTCCATGTCATTGCCATTGAATTAATAAATCATGAATTGGACTGCATTTTCTTTTGTCCGAAATGGTTTTGCGTATAAAATAAACTTATCAAGTGCAAAATAAATATTCCAAATATATCAAAACGTGGGCGATCTTTTATCTGACCTTTAAAAACAATTTCCCTTCAGGCATATCGGCTTAGCTAGGTATTTCTAGTTTGGGTATTGCCAACCTATATTAGTGCCTACCTATTTCACGCAGAGTCTATTTTTACATATTTTTTCGTGGCGAAAGCTGTACCTAACCTTCAATAATGTAACCATAAACTAAATTCCATCTAGCAGTTTTTATTTAGCCTTTTGACGCTGAATGTAGCGATAGCTACATAAAACATTTTTGATAAAAAAAAACTTAATCATAAAGAATCACAATACCATTTGCAAGATTTAAATAATCTCCATTGCTCCATTTCTGCAACACCGCCACACAAAAGATTGATGGTAGCGCGCAATGGAATGTAAAGCAAAATTAAAGACATCGTTTTTCATTGTCTTCCTAGTCATTCTTTTGCGTCACAGGAGTTTCTCGAGCATGCCTTCTACGTATACAAATAAATCAAATTAAATAGTCTGTTTGTAAAATTGTCAAAATAAAAGGTTTTTAATAATTGAATATGAAAGTTTATTAGGTAGATACCTAAAATCCATTTTCTTAATATTTGTACGTCTGTATGTTTGTTTCAAATAATCTACGAAACGGCTGGGCCGATTGTAACAGAACTTCATTGGCTTCATCTGAAATTGTAAGGAGTAGCTGTAACTTAGGCTCTATTTTGGAAAAATAATTAGGGTGAAATTAAAACCGTGGATGAAGTCGCTAGTAACAGTTAGTTTAAGCATTAAACATGGAGGACTCCGAGAAAACAGATAGATATTCAGAGCAATCCAGGCTAAAGATGAAAAGCCTTGTGATATCCAATACCTACGTAATCCTAACCTCAGGTCTAGATTCAATTGGTGCCGTTGAGATTTTAAGCCATGATTACAGATAATCCTGGAAAAATAAATGTTGATTCTTTGTGATTTCAGAAGCTTTTGCAATTTGTTTTAGGTTACTATTCATCAGTTTATGTAGGACAAAGTTTAGCATTTATGCCCTTGGTTTGATTCCCGGGACAGACAAAGCTCTTAAGGAATTTAACAGTAGTAGCCCGGAAGCAGGAGTGGTTCCAGGTTGATGGCAATAGGCTCTCCTCCTTTTATTTGTGATTTAAAAATATAACTATCGAAATGTGGGTGTACTCTAAATACATCTCTGCTAAACTCTTCGGGGAATACAGGCATGATGTTATGGTTTTTTTTTTAATAATATATTTTTAATACCATTTTATGATGATTATTTTATGCTATAATGGAAACATTTTAGATGTTATGTGTGTCATTATGTGTCACAATTGTATAGAAATGTTTTATGTAAATGTAAACGTAGGAACTTAGGCAATGTATTAAATTAATTAAATAATTTTGCATGCCGCAAGGCAAAATGTATTGGGACTGTCCATAAATTAACACCTTATCTGTTACCTATATTATTGGCAAATAAATTATGTCTATTTCTATATCTTTTTCTGTATATAATGTTGTTTATCATACAATAAAACCTAAGCAATCTTTTATGACGGACTCAACACATAAAAAAGAAACAAGTATACAACTTTTGCGCTACCTTTAACTACACAATCAGTGACATGTTGATAGTCCACTTTCCTAAGTAAACACTGCCCAAAATAAACAATACGCAACACACATTCAAAGTTCAGTCACTCCCACACTGGCACGAAAACAAACATCTCCCAATAACTTACTCCAAATACATTTGCTATTCTGTAGTTCCGTACAAAAACATCGGCCCGCGTTCACTCTACGATATCTTTTACTTAGGCCACACATGTGCCAAGACCCAGGTCCCCGTGTGCCAAATTCGGGTCAAGGATCAAAGGACCGAGTTATTCCCAATGTACGGAATCGTCTGTACTCAAAGACTTGGTAGAGGAATTGGGGCGAATTCGTCACAATTGTGGCTGGAATACTACCCATTTCAGGCGTCTGAGAGAATTTTTAAGAATAAGAATTTCTAGCCGTTCTCCGTCTGCAGACGCTAAATTTATTTGCAGGATAAAAAATAATGGCTGCTCTTACTTTTGGTAAAAGGAGCGAATTGTTGAGTTACTTTGTTGAATGTTGCGTAAAAAGAAGGCGTTATTTTGTACAAAATTATATTGAAATGGGCTATAAATAGGTTCAATGTCAAGTTATATAATTAGGAATATATATCGTAAGTGAAAATTATACCGTTCTGCCCACGCAATGTTCTTTGCTTATCATTTTCTCGGTGAATGTCATAATTTTGGTCTTTGATAACTTTGTTGAATAGACATATTTAAATTTGGTCCTAAATTAAACTCTGTAGGTTTCCGTACCTCAAAAGAAAAATTTTCGATTTCCCTTATATGATCACTTCGTTGTCCGTCTGTCTGTCCATCTGTCAAGACCCTTTTTCTCAGGAACGCGTGAAGATATCAAGTTGAAATGAATACCAAAAACGAAAACCTACGATTTTGGTATTAATTGACGTGATGTGAGTTGATTTACCGGCGTTTATTACACGATAAGGAGCAGGACTTGGTCGGTTTTTTATGTATATATATAATTTTATTAGTCAGACAAGCTCTCACAGCTTTACAGTTAGCGGTTATAGAGTTATTATGACAGGCGATAGTATATACCGATTGCGAATAAACTAAAAGAAACTTCTTTTATTGACAGAACTTCACACCATGTAATTCTATAATTCTGAAATAACACTTATATCAGGGAACCAAGTAGGTATCTATAAAGTAAGTATAAAAAAGAGTTTAAATAGTCTAAATACTGTGAGTAGGTTCGTATATTTTGGTCATTGTACTGTAGTTATACCTTATCTATGTCGTTTCAGACATTTTGGTGGACGCGCCGCTCCCCGGGGGGTGTTCGACATAACTTTTAATAGACATTCTGCGAAAATGTTACGAAAGACTTGAAATATTTTATATTTTTTCTCTTTATTGTTTTTATCAAAGTCATAATTATTTGTAACAATTGCCCAGAGCTTCGCCTCTCCTGTAAAGAGGGCTATGTTCGAAGTTTTTTCTTGGAGCTATGGGGAAACAAGATCCTGAGCTGGATTCTTTGAAAGCTTTTGTTTTTTGAAAAAAGTTGTTAAGACTGCAGTTCCGTGCTGTTCATTGAAATAAATAACAGTGATTTACTAAGTGGGGGAAAATAAGATGTAAGGTGAATTTTTATGAAGTTTGTAGTCAAGAACGCTAAAGAAGTTTGAGTTTTTATAGGACCGAAAGAGTGGATTTAGTACAGGCTTCAATATGACACATTATATAATTTTCTTTATGAACACTTTAATCACAGAACAAACTATAAGCATTTCTCGACAAACACAAAAATATTTGAGATAAAAAATTCGAATAATCTTTTTATTTTTATTAGATTTTCCACGTAACACATTTGACTTTAACATAACTAGCTAAATGTGTGTTTAATATAGGTACACCTCTGCCTTACCCTTTAGGGAATACAGGCGTGAAGTTAAAACAATTGAATTGTGTTTATTTCGATAAATATTTGCTAATAACGTTAATGTCATAACAAGCATTTCTCATTCCCTCAAGAAAATATTACAACTGTTACATTTAAACACAAATTGTTTTCAAAAGAAAAATTAATCCATTAATTTTGTCTAACAATAACACGTAAGTACTAACAAGCAAACATATGAATGTATAGAAGGTGAATGAATAATAATCTTAATACATGTTGGTTATAAAATAAAATAAATTAAGTTACTTTTTTTGTTCAAGAGCCGACTATAAATCAGCAAATGTCGTAAGTAATGTAATAAAATCCACATTTATGTGTTATTTTTTTGTACCAGGATTTTATGACGCAGTTTATTAAAACCTTGCGAATTATGTGAATATATGTATAGTTAATTGACGACCGATGTGACGCAGTGGGCGAAGGTCCGCCTGTGACGCAGGAGGTTGCGGGTTCGAAACCGGCCTGGTGTTCTGGGTCTTTGCTTTTTATAATAAAAAATGTCTATATATGTAATGTATCAAGTATATCAGTCATCTAGTACCCATAACAAAAGCTCTGCTTAGCTTGGGGCTAGATGATGCTGATTGGATTTTCTAGCATTATGTGTCGTGTTAGTTCAGCAATGAAGAAAATAATCGAAAGTATCACTTGACTGTATGGAAGTAACTACTGGGTGTGGCAAAAGAGAATAAATGCAATAGAAATGCGTACCTCATGACAAAATTTGAAAAGTATGCTCAGATGCTTTGGTCACGTTGAGAGGATGAATGAAAGACGACTAATAAGATATATTTATAACGCAAAAGGCTCAGCGCCTTTTACATTGGACTTCGTAGTATTTTTTTATACTCATCATAAAATCACGCCTATATTAACCGAAGGAACAGGCAGAAATGTCCCTATAGAACACTCGGCTTGGCCAATAATGCAAATACAAGTTTTTACGGAGAGGGGCGGTGGCTGTTTTACAGGACTTCGTTAAAGGGTGATTAAAATGAGCATCATCTCGTTTATAGATATGTTAAGCCTGTCCCTCTTTTCTCAGCTAGATTAATTAATATTATGATACTCGGATTCCATGACCAAAAACGGATCGTTTTTCCAATCGTACCCTTTTGCTATAGCTGGTCGTTTGGTACGATTTTTAAGATTAATACCGAGATTAATACTCCGCCGCAAAGCCCCGTATATCACCACCGTTTAAATGAAATGAAACCGTAAATAAACACCAATAGAGTATAAAACACAGTTTGGGAAGCGTGGTAAACATATGTACCCACGATATTTTTGAGGTGGTTCTTATAATTAATACTAATAAATAACAACGACATGATAATCCATACTATATACTACACTCGAGAGCAATGAATCCGGGTCACTTAAAGAATGTTAAAAATCTCGGAAACTAAAAATGATAGGTTAATGCAATAAATTGTATTTAATAGACAATGTAATACTCCTTAAATGAAAGTAAAAAAAATATGAGTCACCATACATTTTATTAACACAAAATTACATAAAGAAAAAAACTGCTGATCTCTCCTTAAAACAAAAATAGGAAACATGAAATTTTTGAACTTTATTACGATTTTCTTGAATTTTAATACTTCGTATTGCCTCCTCGTGCTTCCATTACTGCGTTTACGCGGTTTGGCATGCTGTACACCAAGTTCCTTATACGATTTTGGGGAATATTCTCCCATTGCTCTGTGAGAGCAATTTTGAGCTCACGAAGCGTGATTGGGGGAGGGTTTCGTTGTTTTACGCATCTGCCTAGCTCGTCCCAAGCATGCTCGATCGGGTTGATATCCGGGCTGCGCGCTGGCCACTCCATACGAGTAATGTTCATCTCTTGAAGGTAGTCATTCACAATCCTACCTGTATGAGGTCGGGCATTGTCATGCATAAATATAGCATCCTCACCTAAATTGACCATAAATGGACCAACGTGATCATTGAGGATTTCTTCCACATATCTTACGCTAGTTAAAGAGCCGTTTTCTATGATCACCAGCTCTGAGCGACTTTCAGAAGAAATTCCGGCCCACACAAGTACAAACCCACCACCGTAGGCTACTTTTTCTTCGATGCATGCTTGCTTGAATCTTTCCCCTGGTCTTCGATACACTCTGTGTCTTCCATCGTGCTTGTAGAGCATAAATTTTGATTCGTCGGAGAACATAACTTTTGACCAATCTTCAATACTCCAATTTACGTGGCTCTGGGCATATCTTAGTCTTGAAATACGATGCCCACGCTCCAGTTTAGGGCCGTTTGCAGGTCTAAGGGGTTTTAAGTTAGATTCAGCAAGCCGACGTCTTACTGTCCATGCACTTGGGTTACTTCCTCCGAGGCGTCGAAACTGATTTGTGAGTTCAGTTCCTGTGAGAAAGCGATTTCGAAGCATGGTGTTCACCAAGTATCGGTCTTCTCGTGCTGTGGTACACCTGGTTCTGCCCGTTCCTGGTCTGCGTAGGTTAGAACCAGTTTCTTCGTAACGTCGGAGAACTCTTTGTACTGTTGACAGCGACACACCGACAGTCCTGGCTGTATCGCGCTGACTCCGGCCGGTTTCCAGCATTGTAAGTATTCTGGTGCATTCTTCAGGCGTAAGCGACATAATTTCAGCTTGAATAATGAATATAGAGCACTATCAACATGGTTTATGTACCCACATAAATGACAGATTATAAACAAAAGCAAAACCAAATGCTGTAATTTCGTAGTTCCATCTTCGAAAGTGGCCCTTTTTCAAATTTGATTTTTTTATGATACAACTTTACAATAACTAGAAGTTTTTATACCTTCATTTAAGGAGTATTACATTGTCTATTAAATACAATTTATTGCATTAACCTAGCATTTTTAGTTTCCGAGATTTTTAGGATTCTTTAAGTGACCCGGATTCATTGCTCTCGAGTGTATATACAGTAATATTATAAATGGGAAAGTGTGTGTGTCTGTTCGTCCACCTTTCACGGCAAAACGGACCGACGTATTGACGAGATTTTTTAAGTGGAGATAGTTGAAGGGATGGAGAGTGACATAGGCTACTTTTTGGCTCTTTCTAACCCCCACTTCCTAACGCAAGCGAAGCCACGGGCAAAAGCTAGTTTTAACTATAAAAGTATTCTGACCTTTCAGTCATTTAGACTTAAATTTACTAATCTGGTATCAACACGACTTTGCTATTCTAGGTAGGTGGGTACACTGTCTTGTTTAAAATGTCTGTCGGTTTCAAAACAACTCGTATCAAAACTAAAATGTTAAAGTCTGAATACTTCGTGCTTTCCCTACAAATTGTGGACTTAAATAGTGACTTAGGAGCAAGTTTAAGACGACAGGGATGCTTCAGGTAGACACCGCAAGCAAACTTAACCCTCCTACCGCTGGTGCGGGGTAATAGACGATCTTTAGAGAGCTTGCGATCCCGCAAATTGCCTTTTGTTAATGTAACAGGGTTAAACTGGCGCAAGAAACGCTACGGCGGACTTTTCTTTGCTAAAGCGATTGTGGATTATAGTGGACAAGTAGTTTACGGACTTAATGTTTTTTAGTTGGTATATTATGCAAGAAACTTAAGTATTCAAGCCTAATTTAATATTATTATAAATATCAAAGTTTGTGAGATAGTACGGATGTATATTGACAGACTGCTTAGCAAGCTTGAAGGTATGGGAGTTCGGGGATTACAGCTCAACCTCTTCACTGACTACCTTTCTAATAGATTCCAGTGTGTAAAAGTTGGCGATTGGATAAGTGGTGATCTTCCCATTACCTATGGAGTTCCTCAAGGAAGTGTCCTTGGACCTACTTTATTCCTCATTTATATTAATGACCTCTGTGATCTTGAACTTCCAAATGGAAAGATTGTTGCTTTTGCAGATGACACGGCACTCGTATTTAAAGGCACCTCATGGAACGAAACATTCCAATACGCTCAATCTGGCTTTGATACAGTTAACCGGTGGCTAAGATTTAACCTCCTATCGCTAAATGTAGACAAAACCAAATTTATAAAGTTCTCTATCCGCAATGTCCCACAAACGCTGAATAATAATCCTGATACGAGTACTATTATCGCACACTTCCAGAATTGTTGTCGCATTTCACTCTGTGACTGCCCTCTGCTTGAGCAAACGAGCACTATCAAGTAACTATCTTGGCGTCCTAATTGATAGTAGACTTAACTTTGCTCCACACATTGATCTCGTTTCTTCTAGGATTCGCAAGCTAATATATACATTTAAAAAGCTCAGACATATAGCTAATTCAAAGTTGTTAAAAACAATTTATTCTGCCCTATGCCAATCGCTATTGATCTATTGTATAACATGCTGGGGCGGAGCATGCAAAACAATAATTTTGAAACTTGAGCGTGCACAAAGAGCGCTGCTTAAAGTAAGCGCTTGTCTCCCATTCTTCTAATTACATTTAAGAAACATCCACTAAAGGGTCGGGCCCAGCATCTTTAACACAAGTTGTCTTGACAACTTAGCAAGGGTGTTGGTGTCGCCACACTATTGTTTAATTTTTCTTAAATTGTATGTATTAACATGTATTTAATGTAAAATGTTAAACTTGATGCAAATAAATTATTATTATTATTTCCTTTATTTTTTCTTTATACATACAAATTATATTTTTAAATATTTCAGTATAAAAAAAATAAAAAAACATTTAAAAATATAAAAAATAGTACCCCACCGGCATCGGGAACAGGGTCCAAGCTACCGGTGGTCAGGGCTCTTGAGAGAGGAACCTCCTTACAATGCGCGCCGTGTCCAAGAGTACTGCTTTCTGGATCAAACCCTTGATCCAACTGCCCAACGAGAGCCTCTTTAGGTGTTGATCGAGGCTCTTGGCTATTATGCCATTGGCCGTCACGACTATCGGCACAATGACTGCTGTATTCACATCCCACATGTCGACAACCTCGCGGGCCAGATCAAGATACTTCATCTGTTTTTCTTTCTCAGCCTTCACGAGGTTCTCGTCATGTGGAACCGTAATATCAATAATCATTGTGCGACGTTCTGATCTATCTATCACCACTATGTCAGGCTTATTGGCAACAATAGTCCTGTCAGTGATGATAGATCGATCCCAATATAATGTGATGCTGCCATTTTCAAGAACTGGGTCGGGCACATACTTATAGTACGGTACTTCTAAGTCCACAAGGTTATACTTCAGAGCAAGTTGCTGATGGATTATCCTGGCAACAAGGTTGTGTCTATGCAAATAGTCTCCATTAGCTAGACGAGAACAACCAGAAATAATGTGACGGATTGATTCTCCGGGTCGGTGGCATGCCCGACAGATGTCAACCGTTCCGTCCTTCACAATGCATTTCCGGTAGTTATTCGTCATGATAACTTCATCCATAATCGCACAGACAAAACCTTCGGTTTCTCCGAAGAGGTCACCGAAGCGCAGCCAGGATATGGACGCTACCAAGTCTACATCAGGTCCATGTAGGACCCTATAAAAGCGCCCATGAAGCTCTTTACTCTTCCATATTTCCATGCGGTCAGCAGTATCTAATACTATAGGTTTGCGCCAGTTCTTGTTAGCTAAGGAGAGCGGAGTGAAGGTCTTATCCACTGCAACTACATCTCGATGCATCCCCACGTCGGCTTTCAGGAAGTATTCCCTGAGACTGCAAATCTCGCGGTTGTGCAGAGTCTTAGCGTTTAAGAAGCCTCGACCTCCGCACTTCCGCGGGATGTACAGTCTCATCACCGATGACCGTGGGTGATGCTACGATTTGCAGTTAACAATGTGCGGACCCTCCTATCCAGGGCATCAAGTTCCGTCTGAGTCCATTTGAGTATGCCGAAAGAGTACATCAATACTGGCATGACCCAACCGTTAAAGGCGCGCACCTTGTTACCGCCTGATAAAAGACTATTTAATACTTTATTCAGGCGGCCGAAGAAGCGCTCCTTCAAATATTGTTTCATGTCTGTCGCATTGATGCCCAACGCTTCCGACATACCCAAATACTTGTAGGTTTCGGTTGAGGAGAGGGACCTAAGGTATATGGAATCCGAGAGTTGTGTTCCCACGGATTCCACAATCTCCCCCCGCTTTACATGCATGACTGCACATTTGTCCACACCAAAATCCATCCTGATGGCGCTACTAAAAGTTTCTGTTACATTCAGTAGCTCCATCAGTTGTAAATTGTTGGGGGCAAAGAGTTTCAAATCATCCATGTAAAGAAGGTGAGATATGACCTGACCACCTGTTCTCAACCTGTAGCCTAGACCAGAACCCTCCAGCAGTGTGCTTAGAGGGTTCAGGGCTAAACAGAACCACAATGGACTGAGGCTATCACCCTGAAATATACCTCGCTCGATCCTTATCGGTTCACTGTTCTCTTGGGTCTGCTGACATCCTGGATAACGAAGGACCGTCCTCCATTACCCCATACATGACATCAGGAAGGTGCGCAGAGTTGCATCTACTTTATACAACTCCAGCACCCTCATGAGCCACGTATGTGGCACGGAGTCATAGGCCTTCTTGTAGTCTACCCAGCACGTCGACAGATCCTTTCGGGAACGACGAACCTGTTGGCTAATGGCAGTATCAATGAGGAGTAGCTCCTTAGTACCGCGGGACCCATTCCTACATCCATTTTGAGAGAACGACATGATCAAATTACTGTCGATATGGTTATTTATTTTAGATCTCAAAATGGATGTAAGAACTTTATAGACCGTCGGCAAACAAGTGATTGGTCTATAATTTCTCGGTTCCGCAGTACTACCTGATTTATGGAGCAGGTGAGTTATCCCTGTTGTTAGAAACTGGGGCAGCGATCCCGACTCTAAGGCAGATTGGAATTGACATGCCAAACGAGCATGTGAGCTTTGTAACCATTTAATCCAGAAGTTGTGCAGCCCGTCCGGTCCTGGAGATTTCCAGTTAGGTAACGGACGAACTGCACTAGCTACATCCTGGGGGCTGATGTTGATTGCCCCCATTTCTGGTAATGGTTCACATGCTCGCTCAATCTCCCGAGTCCAATTGCCCTCAGTGTGACTGACAGGTACCGACCAGATGTTGCGCCAAAACGAACACATGGCCTCATCATCTGGCAGGCACGTATCAGTCACACCTTGGTCTGTTCGCTCCCAAGCCCTGTACACCCACCTTTCATCGCTCCGGAATGTGCGATTCTGAGTGTATCGCTCCACTCGCCGTTTGTACCGACGAATACGGTTTGCCCATGCACAGATCTTCTGTTTCAGGAAATCGATGCGCTCCGTGACGCGGGTTAAATAGTCTCGGGAACTAATATCAGTCCCCGAGAACGCCCGCCTCACAAAGCGCATTACTCTAGGCCGAGTGTTACCCTCCCTGAAACAGATAAGCTTGCCAATGAGTGCTCTAGCCTCATCGATACGTCGCTGAATCCTGCACTGCCAAGCTGGTACGGTTGGTCGTGTAGCTCTCTCAGTATTCGGATATTTTACGTTAGCTACACGACATGCCGCTGCAGCCGCACAGTACAAGATCGAGTGAGTATCGGTGAGGTCTTTGCTGTTGTCAAAACTCTTTGTCAGCAATGAATCTAGAGCACTCATCAGCGCCTTGTTTTTCTTATGCATGGGCAGACGAGGTAAACGTGATCTAAGCTCAGGCGGTGTGGAGCGGTACTCTCGGAATGCATCCTCCAAAGCGCTCCTCAAGCGTACATTACATTGGGAACTCACGGATATAGCTGCGTCATCATCCTCTTCACCAACGTAGTCAGGTCGCGGTGAAACACTAGGTAAACTTTGTAGTTGTACCGCGACCGGTGGCAAAGCAGGTGTAACGTGGTAAATCCGTGAGTTCAGTCGTAGTCTATCAAGCACGACATCATCCAACATATGGTTACGTTGAATGACTCGTACCTGATCCGATAATCGTTGTGCCGATACGTTGACAGCTGGCTCAAGCATCTGAAACAGAGAGAGCATCCGACCACGGTACGCAGTCAGGTTAGTTCCCCCCTCTGTAGCCCCATAGTATGAGCGCATGACGTTCTCATTGATGGATTGAGTCCATCGCATGCGCTGCACAGTTCCACCGGAAGCGGGGACCCTATCAGAGGCCGGTGGGCCTCGAGGTCCTATGCTATCCGGCGGCCGGCGTCCTCTCCGTCGACGTGCAGGTGGTGGTGACGTGGGCGGGGAGAAATACTCGTCGCTCGAACTCGACGCGATTGCCACGGCCGGTGTCACAGTACTCACGATGGGGCTGGATTCCGGTGGCGGCGAGGCGGAGCTGAGCGACGAGGCCAGAGGTGGTGGGCGTGCTCGGCGTGCTGCAGATCTCGTCAACATTGGTTCATTTCATTTTTCTTTTTTCCTTTTTACAAATATTAGAAATTCATATGACAGCCGTCAATCTCAGGTGGTTTGTAGATTTCGTGTTTCTTCATTTTATTGCTTATTTTACAGTTGTTTGATTAAAAAGGTTTATGTGGATAATTTTGATGATGTAAGTAGTTTTTATTTTATACGAAATGAGTTATATAAAATTTTATAAAGGAAAATATTATATCGAGAAAAATTTGAGGATGTTGACGTCTCTCAGTTTATTATTATTATTATTATTATTCTTTCATCCTACTACTCATCTTTACCAAACCTGCGGAGTATTAACAGTGAGACAGCTTTACGTACTTCACACTGTTGTCAGAATGCATGGTCTCCTGAAGTATAACCCGACAGCTTTTCTCCAGAAACGCAGAAAGCATACAGTTTGCATATATAAAGCTTGCCACACTCATTTTGCACAGAGATTCTTCAATTTCATAGGCGGCCTTATGTATAATAAAATCAATGAAATCTTAAAAATATATCCCCTAACCAAACAACAATGTAAAAAAGCAGTCACTAAATGGCTCATGACACTTGATTATACCAAAACGGAACTAATCCTAAATATTCAAAAGTAGAATCACGTCACCGGATTATACCTAATTTGCATTAACTTACACTATTACCTCATAATCTTGAATTCACAATCCAATATAACGCTCAATCACTCACTTACTCACTCACGCTCGAACACAAGCACACCGTCACACACACTCCCTCACACCCTCACACATACATACACACGCATACATACATACATACATATTAACACTAATCTGTCAAGTACAATATACAACATAAAATCTTACTTACCCTAATTTTGTTTTCTTAATTTTTCTATCAAAATTAAATTTAAAGAAAAGGGAAAACACACCCTTAGTTTGGCCTAATCTAATAGTTTCTTAAGTGTTGTATATGTCTTTTTGTAATGTTAAGCTTTTATATTATAATTCCCCCATGGAAGAGCCCTGATTTCTGAGATACAGGATTAACCTAGTTCGGAAGTCAGGAGTTCATTTAGTTTAGCTGCCTTATTCTTTGTTATATAAATGTTTCTACTAGTTCTTAGCAACATTTCTGTATAAGGCTACATTATTTGGTCCAAATAAACGTTATTATTATATTACCTACTCTTTCGCGGAAAACTACTGAACGAATTTTGATGAAACTTTACATTATTATAATGCTTTATATTTCAAAATTACACAAGGGCTATAATTTATAACAACACGTACGCAAACAAAGTCGCAGATAGATTCTAGTTTTAAATAATACAAATAATGTAACGTTAAATAATTAATTAGAAGGTGATGGTTTTATTATTTCCACTCTTAGAAAAGAATTGTTTTCCTCTCTCAAATCTAATCTCGCATAATGATATCCGATTTCTGGACTTAGTGTAAAATAAATTCAAATGTTTGATACCGTATTTTTTCCTCTTAACAAACCAAAATCCTCTTAACAAAGATGAATCATTTTCGCTTTCGGTTTTATGTTCTTTTTTTCATTTTTCAGCGAATAATGCAAATCAATCAGCCGAATTTAGATTTCATTTTCGATCTTAAATAAAACACCTTTACGGTTAGATTCCAGCGTTATAACATTAAACACATGAAATTTAACACTTCGTAATAAAGTAATATGTATACTCTGATTCACATTGCAACAGAAAAATGAACTTTAAGTTATAACTACCTTGCTTGAACCGTCAATTGATTACAACGGGAAACGAACTCTTTCATGTTACTCCAGTTCTATTCATAACGGAGGTAGGTAGTAGTTGGTTGCAAAATTACGAAGGAAAGAGCGCTTTAATAGAGTATTTAAAATAACCGAGCTACAAACCCTCGTCTTTCTTGAAGTATAACTTTACCCCTTTTCAAAGTATAACGTAATATTTTGTATGATGTTACAGGAATTCTGAATGGAATAACCAATTACGTACCCAAATTGGTGTTGAGGTAAAAATGTTCTTATGTAAACACGTTTTGTAACCGTTTGCCAGAAGTTTGAGATGTTGTCTTCTAAAATATTACTAATACATTAATATTATATTTGAGGATTCTAATAACCTACCTCTTTTAAGAGACACGTAACGTTGATCAAAAGTTGATCTATGATTCCTAGACCACCAACTCTATTCTGTAAAGTGAAAATATCGGCTGTCAATCTTTACCTATAAGATGACAGCTTAATTCGCCTTCACTTCACCTAGACTTTCACGGGAAGTTTTTTACAGAGTTGCACTGCTGATGATCCTTTAGCAACAAGTATTCCACAAACATTATAGACTCAACTCCTTTATAAATAAGAAACTAACAATATATACCATATTATATACAAATCATTCTTACAAAGTAACTTATACTAATGCAAACTCGTTCACTCGCTCACTCACTCACACACATACACAGACACACACACATATTTTACTACACTCTAAATTTAAGGCTTAAGTTTAATTTATTTTGTCAATTTACCTACTATACTCCTACATTGCTATTGATTATTTTTAGTTTTAAAAGAGCGGGGTCTCCTAGCACAGGTGTTTTTTATACTTAAAAAGAGACCTCTATGTAAGATTAAACATTGTAGAATTTGGAAAGTAACTGAAATAAAAAATTATTATTATTATTATTATACCAGGATACTAGGCAAGGCCGATTACAGAATCTCCATGGAAAATGGACATCAAACAGCAAATCCTATTACATGTCCATTAACAGAGGACTAAGCGACATCCTCACGCCACATAAGTGGGTTAACGATAATCTACCAGCTAGAACTATGTATGTATCCTCAACTATAGTATATTCAAATCCTTGTTTACAATTGATGGAATGATCTTTTTGCAATAAAGTTGATTTTTGATTGACTTGTATTATTAAAAATGTCGTCGGAAGTTTTGACGTTGTCGAACAAACTGGACTGTTGGATAACTGTTTTGTATGGTCAGCCTTAAGTAGGTTGTATAAGAATCATCAGCTGGTAAAAAATATTTTTCAAAAACACATGTTTATTTACATGTAACATAATATCATGTCTGTATCCTCCGAAGGTTTAGTCAGAGGTGTGCTTTTACTATACCCATATTTCATCAGTACTGTTGACATGTTTGGAAACTAAGACGCGAACACAGTACACGTATCTACCCTCACCTAAATTGCTTAAGTCACCGTCCGAGGAGACTGGACATAATGACGCTTTTAAGTACTTAGTGACGTTAGGCGTACTAAAATCAGTAGGTAGTCTGAGAAAGAAGTCATTAGGCTTACCTAATGTTTGGTAGCTTCGGACTGTGGTAAACCAAGGAAGTCGAATAGAATACGTAAATTCAAGTAATAAGCAAAGTGTCTTAATGCATATAAATCATGCTTACTACAACAAACTCTACAGGGTGTTAGGTAGAACGAGGGACATACTTTAAAGGCGTGTAGTACTCATGAAAATGAACAACTTTGACAATGAAACAATCCCTAAAATCGCGAAAAAATAATCAGCTACTTCATACATTTATGTTCGCATAACTTAACAAAATGTGAGAAACAGCAATTTTTTTTTTCACTATTTCAGTGTCGATCCTTTAGTGAAATTGGTTCGTTTTGATGACTACTAGCTTCCCTTAAAGTATATCCCTCGTTCTGCCTAACACCTTTTATATTCAGTCACCTAAAACATAACTTATCATCGTAAGCTAAGATCATACGTCCAAAACAAAACAGCAAATAACATTTGCATGTAAACATCGTATTTTTCAATATTTCGCTACACAGCATCTCAAAGCACACCTAAGCAATAACCAAGCAATACATCTAAATCCCAAAGGCGACGCAAGCGAACCCGATTGGAAGCGCAAGCGAAGTAATAACATATGATTTATGGTTTGTATGTAAATGCATCGCCCTATAGCTAGACGTTGCTCAATGGCTGACACTAACTGACACTGTTTGACGGTGCTTAATGTGCGTGAAATATGCTGACATCATCTATTGGGATCCAATTATATAGGTGTGAATAGATATAATAAGGTGTACCGAACTGGAACGGTGATAGCTTTAGAAAATGTTTATATATATATATCAAAATAATAATTAATTAATTTCTCCCAAACGAGTTTCAGTCAAAACTTGCAACACGCGATTACGTCACAGTCCATCAGTGTTTGCGGTCGAACCATTTGTCTCAATAATAGTTAGTAATCGGTTTTACACCGCCTGGAAAATAAACTACTCGATTGTGTAGCTACCTATATATACAGCTCGTCCCGCCATTACCTCCGAGGTCTGCTGCAGCCTCATGTCGCTGCTTTTGGGCACCAATTCTGCGTTTTACAGGTCAATTGATAATATTATGTAAGTAATATAATCCTCCCGACTGAGTTTCGGTCACGGTGATTAGCCAGTTTAAGTTCGCAGAAGATATCATAGTGCAGGGTATGCGACGAAGTAAGTGCACTCTCTGTTCCTGACTCTCGTAGTCCAATGGGCTGGTCACCCAACCGGGAAGGGATCAGGTGCAATATCAACGTCTTTACATGCTTTCCAAGGCACGGAGGTGTCAAACCACTGAGGTTCCAAAATGATAGAAACCCATTCAAAAATTGTCTGACCTGGGTATCAAACCTGACGATCAGCAATCGCACTTGATCGACGATCGAAGGAGCAATTAATTGAACTGAAAGTTTCGATACTATTACTACCTAAATATACTTCAAAGACCTTCCATATCAAAATGGCCACACGGGTCGATCTAAGGTTAAGCTACGCTTGCCTATTTCGGTTTATGGATGACTGTTCATTACATATCGAGACTCCTCCGTGTCTCGGAAAGCAACTTAAGCCGTTGATCCCGGCTGTCATTTGCTTTGACAGTCGTTACAAGTAGCCCGAAAGTCTGACAACCAGTGCACCAAGTGGTATCGTGTTACAAAATGTCAGATAGGCAGTCGCTCCATGTAAAATACTGGTATTCAGCTGCATCTGTTTAGACTGGAAGCAAACCCCACCATAGTTGGGAATAGGCTAGGCAAATGATGACTTCAATGACCTTAATTAAAATATTTAGAAGCTGCTATGATAACATTTGTAATAACATTCATCGAAAAAGGATGTAAAGTATATTTACTTTAAGTGAAAAGTTATTTTATCAAATACTTCATATAAATTTAGAGATGGAGTTCAGTAATCCTAGGATCTGGCCAGAAGTATTTGGTCCTTAGATCCGCAAACCTTTCATACATTTTTTCAAAACTTGATCATAATTATATTTTATGTTATACTGTAAGCGAGGTTCCTGGCGATATAAAGTTGACCATATTTATTAACTTAATATCGGAATAGTCATAAAATAACTCAACCTAGTATTTTGGGCGAAACTGCCCCGAAATAAATTGGCCTAGTCGTAACTTATAAAAAAAATCAAGGCTGAAAAGTTATAAAGTCTGGGATTTAATGTTACAGTTCTAATATTTACCGTGGACCCGGGTAAATACACAGTTTTATTTTTATATGACCGTTACATTTAGTTACGAATCATTTATTATTTTGTGGAAAACGAACAAAGAGGTACAGCAAATAAAATTGTGAAAGCCGAATGGGCTTTTCGATAAAATCGTAATGATTACATAATATATTCTATTTAAAAAAAAAAAGTATTATTTTGCTATATTTTACTTTGAAGAAAATGCCACCCACATACACATCATTATTATTATTGGGCTTCATAAAGTTTTCTTTTGATTAATATTAAATAAGAACTTCAAAGACATTAAGTAAAATGCACAGCACATAATATGTAACTTTAACGTGCGTCCGATACTACGAAGTGAAGTTTTCGTAGTATAAGGGGTGGAACTGCCCGAAGTTCGCCCAATATTCGGCAAAACCTAGCTGGGCGCTTTGTATTTTATTTATTTATTTATCCATTTATTTCAGGCATCAAGGCCCATATAAATATATATAATACTATATTAACAATATAAAACTTAAAAATACTATAAATATATATTACATAATAACTAAAACTAGTGCACACGAAGTGTCGGCGTCGTGTTTCGCTGACTAGTGTCATGTAGGCGGCCACGAAACCGGCGATACATAACACCTTTCGGCCAGAACTCTTCCTTGAGGAACTTCTCGAGATGGTGTGTCGGAACTCGCACCACGAACGACTTGAAGTTCGTATTATGACGTGGCTCCAACCTCTCAACCCTCAAAGTCCAGTTGGTCTTGACGCGCACGTACTCCACGATCTCCTCAACCTTCGTAGAGTGGTGCAGTCTAGACACGTAGAGCAGCGTTGTCGGTACAGCGTTGTATATACTTGTCTTGCAACATATGTACATTAATTGAAATGATCAATAAAAATATAAACACACAATGATGATGACGATCTGCCATCTATCTGCCTAGCCTTTTTCCAACTATACGCATATGTATATTTTGGAGTTGATTTGCAGTAAGTCTGCAAATCAACTCCAAAATATACATATGCGGTATACTGTTGTAGCCGAATACTATTATTTTGCATGGAACGACTGCCTATTAAACATCTACAACATCTACTACCGAATTACTGGGTAACACGATACACTTTAGTAGTTGAAGTACCATGAAGTTTCGGGTTTCTGATAATCCGCAACGACTCAAAGATCTAAGAATGACAGCCTGGACCAACGGCTTATCCTGCTTTCCGAAGCATGACACACATCGCTGATGATGCATGCAAAACCTTTAGGTGGTTTAAACAATATAGATTAGTACAGGTAAAACACCAATCTATCTTCCAAGCCTGGTGATTGAAGTTTTTGGGGTAATTCCTTATGACTAGCTAGATATTTAGCCACCAACACTTTGTGAGTTTACTCACTAAAAATGAAAAGAGGTTGAATGATTATTGTTCATCTTCGATGGTTTTGAAAAAGAAAAAAGTGTAATAGAAAACGCATGTCGGCACACTATCTTTTATGTGCGAAAATATATTTTCAATCACTCTTGCTCAGGTGTTTGAAGTTAATTACTTCGCTTTGAACCTACCGACATACCTCAGTAATTACTTGAGCAAATCCTGCACTGGATTATTAACTCACTTAACTGTTATGCCTGTTTCACTAACATTAAATGCCTTAATAAATGGAGCTGTTAGATTTTCAGCACTTGACTAAGAGTTTTAAATGTAGTGCAATAGGCATTTATTTGAATGTCGCCTAGTGTAGGTAAATACGGGTAATAACTGTTGTTAACAGAGCTAAGCTCAACTTATTTGCTTCGCAATAAGCAAAGTTACTCATCCGTTAAATTCCAGAGTCGTTTGTTTTGTTAATTCAAATTTAATTAAAAGGGATTTTAGCTTAGGTTTTTTGGTACTTTATCTATCGCGTTGTTTGGTCCTTTGAGCATATTCAATCTTGATTGCTACAGTTACTTTTGTATTTGAAATAGTTTAATTGATTGTTTATAAATTACAGTTACTAATATATGTAGATACTTTCCTATCTGACTTTTAAGATACTCCAAATGAATTTCGAAATTATGAATTATTTGTATTTTTGAAAATTCTCTGGTGTTCTTTTCAATTAATTTCGTTGCGGGATCCAAGATCCATCATTTTTCCGAAAGTCATCTAGCTGCATTACTCGACGCTTTCTGGTGGTTCCCACTGTTGATTCTGGCATTCAAATAAATTAACTGAGAAAATTATACCAATAGTAAACGATAATATTGTCATATCTATCATAGCACTTTAAACTTGACCAAACTGTACCAGTTCCAGAGTATACAAAGGAATTGACCTATCTGAAGACAAAGTCCTTTGGTAACTTATTGTGACATTGTCGGACCTTTGTGAACAACTAGATAAGGGAACACTAACGTTTATTGGGAAACTGGGTCCTTGATTACAATGTTGCTCGGCGGTACACTGGCTGGAGTAAATTATGTACGTTAAATTTGTACAGAAAATAATAGTAATATGAAACTTAACATCATATCATCATCAGGCTATACTAGTCCACTGCTGGACATAGCCAGAGGGTTATGTCCAGCAGTGGCAGACAGGGCGCTATGGCACTCATTAGGAGAGCCTAATGAGTGCCATAGGGCCCTGTCTTCAGCTTGCCGCATCCAGCATCTGCCTGCAGTCTTTCGCAGATCGTCATCCCACCTGGTCAGAGGCGTCCTACACTACGTTTGCCGAGTCGCGGTCTCCACTCAAGAACACGTTTACCCCAGCGGTTGTCGGTTCTTCGCGAGATATGGCCAGCCCACTGCCACTTCAGCTTGCTAATACACGAAACATGAAACATAACAATACGCCTGTAATGTTTAAGTCCCACGTAATAAGGGCAGAGCCTATTTCCATAAAACCGTCACAAATAGCATTATTTTTATACATCTCCTGCGTATTTATCCTGTTACTTTTGACAGATGATTGTGCGTATTTTCCAGGTAGATAGGTACTTTTAACTGTCAGTTAGTTGACATGGTTGTGTATAGAAATGAAAAAAAAAAAAAAAGACAAAATAAAAAAAATGCGTAAAATATGTTTTAATTTAATAATCAATCTGTAAGAAGGTGACGTCATACAAAAAACTTATTCAGAGTAGACTTTACTGCAATCACGCCATTAGCCAACCTATTTTCCACCTTAAATACAATATCCACATTGAAACCGAGCACTAGGGTCAGCTATCTGAACTAGGTCACGCCGGGATTCCCAGGTCGTACGAATCACGCCCATATAGCCTATAGCAGCCTATGCATATTCATATGTACGTGTTTAATCAGAGCAGTAATAGTATCTACATAGTAATACATTGCAGTCTATTGACGGAGTAACTAGTTACTATCTATTGTGTATGCGGCAGTGGAAGCTGTATTGTTGCTTTCTTCGGCCTTTGTCTGTCAGCTTCTATCAAACAAAGGAAATCAAGCAAGGTATTGTAATTTGGTGCTATTGAACGCTATGAGCTTGTGGCTAAATAGTAATAGCTGCGTGGGCTGATCGAAGGTTGAGCTATGCAAGCTGAGGTCGGTCCGTGGATGGGTTACCATCCAGTACATACCAAGAACCCTCCGTTCCTTGGAAAACAAGAAAAGCGGCTTGTCATGCCTTGTACTTTGACAGTTGTTACGGGTAGTCAGAAGCCCGAAAGTCTGGCAATCAACCTTATGGAAGGGTATGTTGCGCAGTAACGTGTGGAAGTCAGATAGGCTTTCGCTCCATGTAAAATACTGGTATTCATCTGTATCTGATTAGAATGCAAGAAGACCCCAATATAGTTGCAAATAACTCAACTTTAGCTTTTATAAGCTAAAGTTTATACAAGAGGTGATGATTGACCCTCATAGGAAATTAGGAACTATGAAGTGTCCTCGACATGTGGCGTTATGAAGGACTGTATGGTTTTTTTTAAGAAAACCCGATTAAAGGGTCATTTCATTGTTTGGAAAAAAAACAGGACAGCTGAGATGGGTCCATAATGAAATATATTTTTTCCTGTTTGAGAAAATCTCGAAATACTGCTTGACGCTTCCCGTGACTCAAGACCAAATTATGTATTTTTCTAACTCCTAGGCTGTTCTTTTCTGGATAATTTCGTTACGGGATCCAATACAGTTGAATCGTTTCTTCGGGACTCGTCGGGCTTCATTGTCTCGACGCTTTTCTGGTGGTCGCCATTGTTGATACTGGTTTTCAGGAGTTGCAGTGGTTTGGGAATAGAGTGGCGGGCGTGTCCCAAAAAAAGGGCTCTTACCGTTGGATTATAATTTGGTATTTTATTAAATGCCTGCTTTTCTGGTCGTCGCCACTGTGAATTTTTTTTTTCAAAGAAATCTAGTAGATTCAGAAATATAATCACTTCAAGCAAATCTTAATAACGGTCACCAAGATTTAGACATTTTTCGCTGCATTTGCAGTCGCTACCATATCTGCTGACCGACTTACAATCAAACCACGATACGAGCTGCTGTCGTTATATTGGGCTCTTATAATGGGAATTTCTTTGTTCGTAATAGCCTAAGTTAGTAGGTAGGTGCGTGACATGAGGGGCAATTCCGGTATTTTTAAGAACATTCGCATTCTGATTGTCTGTCAAAAATACGTCTAATTTTGGCAATAATTGTCGCTGAGATGAGATTGCGACTACATTTTTATCGTTTTTAATCACGAGAATTGGCTTTCTGGTTGAAAACCGAAGCCATTAAATGCTTACTAGGTTTTTAATGTTCCGACAATCCTCAACCCAATATTTTGGGCTAACACAAAGTTCCTTTATTCCTTACATTATCCTTGGCCATTCATTTACTTAGAAAATAAACGGCTCTTTTGCTCTTAAGACTCCGCGATATATCTTCTGCCTCCTTCATAAGTAGAACTAGCTAGGAAATTAGATGTAATAATATTAGATAAGGACACAAAATTACTTAGTTCTTTGTACCTTTACTTACTTAACGTTATTACGTTTTGTTTAGTCTTTTTGTGGTGACTAAAATCTACAACTTCCATCTGGTCTTGATCAACCGGGAAGCCTATTGGTAGACTCTGGACATATATAGATCGATGCAGAGAAAATCTAAGTAGGTGGGTATAAACAGACGATTCTAAATGTGGTGCTGTTCCATGAACAACGAAACACATGATAACATGCTGAACTAGACCCATTAGGCGCTGCCGTAAGGCACATCATTCATATTATTTTTGTAACTACTTCTGTCATTATTATTATTATTTATTATTTAATTTTCTATATTCAGTATTGTCATTGTGTGGCTGAGTCTGTGATCATGAAATGTTTTTTCTTTCTTTCTTTCTTCCACACTGCAGAACTTTACGGATGCTACTGATTTCGGTAACCTACTAGCTAAATTCTGGGTCGACTTTAGATAGTTTGCAATCGACACGTTAGGATGTATAAAATAAGGCTAAATAATGGAAGCGGGAACGAAATCAATGAGTTGTCACATAATGATAGGTCGCTTCAAAATGGCGGCGTGCCTCCGCTTAATATTGCACTAAGTGCTGTATTAGGTGAAAGCACGCCGCCATTTTCATCTTTTCCAAAGACATTATTGGTCTTTAAGCTCTTGTGCAATGGAGCGCCACAAATGTTCCTTTCTCAGTACTGCTAACTACAAGGAAAGATACCACATACATAATTGTATATATCTCAATCCCATTTCTTCTGTTGTCGGAAATGGGGAAAAAAATATTAGGTCTGATTATTGGGGTATGGGATGCGGCCCGGATTAAAGTGGTCTTACCTTAACTTATACCAACCAAAAGGTAAACTTAATATAAAAAAGCAATTACGTGCCCACCTACCCACTTTTTGTGTACGTATATATCAATTACATTAAAGTATTGTGGTACCCACATGTTATTTGATACGGAAAACCGCTTACCCAAATTGGAAATATCATATTCAGGAAAAATTACCTTTCTGAATTCAATTTGGAAAACGTATTAATATCAAAACGGTAACATATCTATTCCGTTTCAGATTCAGTAAAATATTATTTACAAATACGTTGAACGGAAAAGCCTTTGTTCGAAGAAGGGCCGTGAAATAAAACATCCTTATAGCCTAAGTTTATGTTCAGCCGCCATTACGGTGATGTATTTGGGCATTTAAGATAGAACAGGGGTATTGGGTACATCTTTCAAGGTTTAACACGGCCAGTGTGGAGAGGTGGTTGAATAGAGGTGCGTATTTTTAGCTGGGTGACCTATTTCCAGCTGGCGGGTGCTTCCCGGGCCGAGCTGGCGTTCTATTGACCCACATGTACGCAAGCTCTGACGTCAGAGGCTGTTATTACGTCACAAGCCAGCTCTTTGTGCCCGGCCGATGTTGGCCGATGATGGTGTCACGGGTTATGTTTAATGTGCAATTGTTATACTTTATCATGAGATATAGGATGTTGTTTTTGACGTGTTGTGGTATAGGAAGATTTGAATTATTCTCTTTTTTATTGGCATGATTTGAAGTGGCATCGTGGAAATGCAACAACAAGGAAAATAGCCTATTAACAAATGAATTTAATAATATAATTTTGTAATAGTTATTGCTAACAAATAGTATTGCTAACTTTGCTTGTAAAACAAATCGCTATCAAAATACAAAGGCCAGACAAAGGAAACTAATTTAAGTAGCTATGGGAAAAAATATGATACGAATATGAAAAGACTTCATAAAGATTATAATCAATCATCGCCTAGCCAGCTTCCAGTATAACTAGATGCAGATAAATACCAGTATTCTAACTCCACAACCCAGTTACTGGGCAACTTGATTAAGAGTGGTTCCAAGCTCCTGATTAGCCGTAACAGCAGCTAAAGATCGACGAATATCAGCCGGTACTGATGGTCACCCATCCATCGGCAATCGTAGCTTTACCTTCGATCGACCGCTGAGGCTATTAATATTTAGTTACCCCAAAAATAAAATAAATACACAAAGAAAATTAAAGTTCGAAATTATAAAAGGCCGTATCGTTTTCAGTTCACAATGCTGCCCTACTAACCCTAAATTGTAAATTACCTAAACAAGGCACTCGCAAAATGTCACAACTGAATATAAATAAACTTGAAGAAGATTTACGCGTCATCGATTTTGATCCAGTCTATAATTCCGCTGACCCGCAGTTTGGCATGTTGTATGTAATTGAAAACTTACGAAATGCAATTCAGAAAAACACAGTCCTATCCCACTTGAGTAACAAAAACTACAATATAAAACCATGGATTACACCTGGTCTCATCCGCTGTATGAAACATAGGGATAAACTGCATATGAAGGCTAAATCTTATCCAGATAATATAGTATTGCAACTTTCGTACAAAAGATATAGAAATTACTGTAACGACCTCCTTAAAAAAATTAAAAGCAACTACGACAAAGTGGCATTGGAAAAGGCTGGAACAAATAGCAAAAAGATCTGGAAATATATTAGAAACGTGACGTATACTACGAAACAGTATGAGTCATCTTCAGGTTTATTACAAGCACACTCGTCCCCGCTGGAATCCGCTAACATAGCATATAATTTCTTTGTTAATATTGGAAAGAGTCTAGCAGAAAAAAATACGAATCAATCTCACAACATAACAAGTACAACATCAACATGTAACACTGCTTTAACATCCTTCGCACTGTTAGATACTGATGAGACTGTGGTAGAAAGTATAATAATGACCTTGAAAGAAGATTGCGCTGTTGGCTGGGATAACATCTCTAATAAAATTATTAAAAAATTCAAGGACATTTTGGTACCACCTCTAACTTATATTTTCCGCATTTGTTTGTCTTTGGGTCATTTTCCAGAGTGTCTCAAAAAAGCTGTAATTATACCTGTCTATAAATCGGGAAGCAAAGATCAACTGACAAACTATAGGCCTATTTCTTTACTGCCTTCTATGTCAAAAATATTAGAGAAAATTATAAATAAAAAATTGTTAAAATATTTGGAAGATAAATCAATTCTGTCTAATCGGCAGTTTGGATTTAGGCCTAGAGTTTCAACTGCTGATGCGGTACATCATCTAACTGACTATCTTGCGCAAGAACTTGACAGGGGTAAACATACAGTAGGGATTTTCCTGGACCTAGCTAAAGCTTTTGACACAATTTCCATTCCGATGCTGCTGCGCAAGCTTGAGATCATGGGTGTAAGAGGCACCCAGTTAAAAATTTTCCAAAGTTATTTGGAAAATCGATCCCAGTGCGTAAAGATTGGCAATGTTGTCAGCGCTTTTCAAAATAATACATTTCATGGTGTTCCCCAAGGAAGTATCTTGGGGCCCACTCTATTTTTGATCTACATAAATGACCTTTGCGATTTAAAACTAGAGCGCGGCACTATCATAACTTACGCTGATGACACTGCTTTGCTTTTTTCGGCTGACTCAGAAAACGAAGTCTACAATCTTGCGCAACACGGATTTAATATTGTAAATAAATGGCTTCTAAATAACTCACTAACTTTAAATGCAGACAAGACAAACTTCATTAAGTTTTCGATGCGCAAACAAATACCCAATATCCCCTCAACATTGCATGCTCACTGTTGCCAAGTGCCTACAGAAAGTCAATGTAAGTGTCCCAATATTAAAAAGACTGACAAAATAAAATACCTAGGTATTATAATAGATGAAACCCTTTCCTTCAAATACCACATGGAAGCATTAAATAATAGAATTCGTAAGTTGATATTCGTATTCAAAAAACTACGGATTATTGCAGATGCAAAAATAATTAAGCAAGTATATTTTGCTCTTTGTCAGTCAATTTTGACTTATTGTATTACTGCATGGGGTGGAGTGAGTAAAACACTGTTATTGCCCATTGAACGAGCTCAAAGAGCTATTCTCAAGGTGGCTACTTGTCGGCCTTTTCTGTTCCCTACTAACCTTCTGTATAAATCCTGTGAGGTACTAACAGTTCGACAGTTATTTATAATCAGCACTGTACTAAAACAACACACAGCTCTTCCTTATAGCACTGAATTTACTAATAAGAGACGGAAAGATATAGTTTGTCCTCAAAAAAGTACAAAGCATGCTTTCACAGCCAAATTTTATATGTACCTTGGACCGCTACTTTATAATAGGTTAAATGAAAAAGGAAACATCTACTCCTTAAATTTCAGTAACTGCAAAAAAATCCTTAAGGAAGCTTTACAATCAATGTCCTATGAAGATACAGAGAAGTTACTACTTGTTCTTAAGTAACGATTGGTCAAATTATTGTAATTTTCTATTTATAATTAGTTAACTAAGTTAAACACCATAATTTTTAAACATCTTATATTGTATAGTCTATAGATTATTATGCTTATTATGTGATTATTTAATAAATTAATGTTACCTCCCTTTCGCCTGAAACACAGGAATTCCTAGTTCAGGCATAGATTATTTCTGAACTTGACATAGAATTAAGAAAATTGTATTTAACATATACCTTATGTTTTTTGAATAAATTTATTATTATTATTATTATTAGTTCTCTCTAAATAAAAAGCTGTCTAGTCAAATACAATTCTCACCGAAAATAATATCTTGTAATGGATACAAAGCCATTACTATCAATGAATGAGACATTTTGCGATATTTTCTTTTTTTACGTACCGCAGCATCTCGTCTGTTCTACTCAAAGAAGTAGGCAGAGGTACCTACACTTTTAGTTTAAACACAATTTGATGACTTAGTTTGTAATAGGGGGCGAGCCTATCGCTATTAATCGGACCCATATCTAAGCTACTATTAAAAAACCAAATAATACTTTGTTTGACCTGGGAGTTTGAGGTAGAGTTTCTTATCCATTCTTCTCCACGCGACCTTTCAGAAGGGGCAACTAAAATCATTTTAGTATATTATTTTTAATTTATATTTGACGTTCAAAAGTGCATTGTTAATGGTCTTATTGAAATAAATTACTTGACTTCGAATCGATCCCAGGATAGATATTGTTTTTGATTAAGATGGCATACAAATGAGTGACAAGGAAAGTAGATATTCGTATTTATATGCAAGGAGGTAAGGATACAAGCATGAATGTTTACATTATAGCATCATCATCCTCCTGCTGTTATCTCATTATTAATTCGGGGTCGCAGCTTCTTCTTCCATATTAGCCGTCTACTCAAAAGTCACATCCTTTCTAGCCATATTATCGTTCACACAATCCATCTATCTCTTCGTTGGGGAGAACAAAGACCTCCACTCCACAATGTTTACACAATAGCCTGTATTCTAAAATCGATAGCAATACATACATTTTGTATGAAACACCAACAGTTCGGCTTGGTAGCCGAAGTGCAGTGAACTATCAATTATTTATAATAGAGCTATAGTCGACCCACCCGCCCCCCTTCCTGAGGGGTGCTAGCGTCCGAAGCTTTACGCCCACAGAAGTGGTAGCAGCTCAGGCGACAAGGAACCTTTGTTTATATTAATTACGTAATAATATTCTCAATACTCGTTGGTCTAGTGAGCGTACGCGACTGGTAAGCATGGGGTTCTGTGTTCGATTCCCGGGTCGAGCAATGTGTTGTTGAGATTTTTTGCTAGGAATTTCTCAGTAGCAGACCGGAGTCTGTGTGCCTAGTTGATGGCAAGAGGGTCACCCGCTGTTATATGGGAATTAAAAAGATGGTAAAATGTGGGTGTACTGTACGTTCACCTCTGCCTAACCCTTCGTATTATATTTCATATTCACTATATTCAGGCGTTGTTAATGCTGTCATGCCATGTTAAGTGATGTTATTTAAATACTCTCAATTTAATATTAATATATAATGTAATTGTATTTATTATTATGTAATACCAGCATATTACTGTCCCACTGCTGGGCTAAGGCCTCTTCTCATACAGAGAAGGCACGAGCATTAATCACCACGCTCGCTCAAGACGGGTTGGCAATTTCAGACTTATGTTAATTATATAAGTCCAGGTTTCCTCACGATGTTTTCCTTCACCGATGTCAGTGATGTCCCAGATAAACGTAGAAAGTATATATGAATTCAAAAAGTCACATTGGTATTTGCCCAGGTTTGAAACCACAACCTCGTGCACAAGTGGCGAGGCCTAAACCACTGGGCCATCATGACATCTGACATCATAATAATGTAATAGTTGAAATGAATTAGTATAATTCCAATTTGTCTTTTGCGCCAGTAAACTTATTATTATTATTATTTTTTTTAATGCATATTAAAAATAGATGATGATATTGCAATACTGCCAACAGTCTGATAAGTTATAAATAAGTACCAACACAAGATATTAAAACAAATATTTGGACATTCAGTTCGCAATAAACGCTTTGGCTTGTATAATGTATGGATTACCTAGATTATTGTTTTTTCGAAAATGCTAACCCATTGACCGTCGCGGACGTATATGGGTAAAGAATTAAAGTTCAAAATAAACATATTTTTGCATGTTACGTTGCGTTGCGCGTCGGTGGCGTCGTAAGCACGTTTTCATTTGACGTCCATACCTAAACGTCTGTGGTGGTCAAAGGGTTAAGTAACTTCTTCTTGCTTGTGTTCAAACTAAAAGTATCTTTTATCCATAAAACATGTACCTATAACCAGTGTGGGCGTAATTTATCAGTTTTGTAACAAGATTATTAAATTTGATTACATGTAATCCAATTACTTGTAATTTATTGATTTATTTGATCTACTCAACATACAAACATGTAAAAACAAATTAAAGAAATCAATTACAAATTGGGATTACAAAAAGTAGTAATTTATGAAATAACAAGATATTAATCTAAGTGTTGCGATTGCGTATCTAGTAATATTTAATTTTGCAATCGTAATTAATCATGTATAATCCAATGACTTCTTGCCCAACACCTCCTATAACATCCCATGAGTTTGTCGTGTGGTATTTGGATAGTTTCCCCCAAAGACAGAACCCTTTCAACCCAACGCCATTGTTTGACAAACCCCTCTAAAATGCCATCAATAGTTCAAAATGCAATAACATCAAGCAAATAAGATTTCACAAAGGCGAAGCGGGAATCCTCCAATCAGAACACAGCATTCACAAGGGAGATTCAGATCTTGTCCATTTGGTTCCAATGTTTGTTGATTTTAGAGCCAATAAATTGGGTATACATATTTAGGTGATCAAATTCGTTTGTGTTTGATTTAGCAAACTCTGGATGGGGTGTTGGAATATCAAGAAAATATGTGGCTATTGGCAGGATGATAAGTGACCATAATTTACTTTTTTGTTGTTAATATTCGTAGGTTTATTTAACATAACGTTACGGTGGAGGTGCACATATAGTAATACCCATATTTTGCCTGTTATGTTTAAATCCCGTATAGTTAGGCGCTAACCTTTTGCCATCAACAGTCATATTATCAGTTCGTATACGTCCACAGATACAACAAAATACAGAAAAAAATACCCTCCGTATTTTATATATAAACTATTTATAATTCAACTTATTCACTCTTCATTACATCACATTTTTCCTCAACAGAATATTCCGCAAAGAAAAAAACATATTATATTCCAATCAGGGGCTTCCTTTGAATACACAAGTATTCAAGGGATGTGATCTATTAGTTCTCTGTGTACTTTTATACACAGCGAACATAATAGAGGAAATTAAAAATTCCCGGCGAATGCCAGCTTTCTATTCCAATGTCCAATACAAATCATTTGAGACATCGTTTCTGCACTCTATTTTATATTTTCTTGTTTTCTCTATTCGCTCGGAAATCCATTAGTTGGTCGGGGAAAAAACGAGTGATTCCAGTTCGAATGTAGTTTACAGCTCAACGGAGATTTTTCTGCCAAGTCGCCCTTTACGGGGACACAGACTAATGAATTTTGTATGCGGTCCTTATTTGTTTAGGTTTTATCTTCTAGAATTGGCTCATTCGTCTTGTAGCGGTATACCTACTCATCGCGCCACTTGAGTTTAGATTATTGAATGCCGAAGTTTCATGTTATTGATGGATTATACAAAATTAATGTGACGACACGGTTGGCGCGGTGGTTGAGCCATCGGCTGCTGCGCCGCGTGTTGTGGGTTCGATCCCCACACGGAACAAATATTTGTATGGCCTACAGGTAGTTGTTCCGGGTCTGGCTGTTTGTGTATGTGAGTTTAAATGTTTGTAAACGCACCCACGATACAGGAGAAATTCCTAGTGTGGGGCAACGTTTTAAAAAAAAAAAAAAAAAAAAAAAAAAAAAAAAAAAAAAAAAAACAAAAAATGTCTAAACCCAACAATTTCTACTACTGACTACTTGCATACCTATCTTTTAGCGCTAACTTTCATACAATGAAGAGTGTTCTATTCTATTTGATTCTTATTTATTAGAGTTTTAATACCTACCTACTGTTTGTTATTAAACTACATATCAAGAAAAGAGTATGTCAGAATTTATCAGTATTTTAAGTATTTGAATGAATTGACAGTCTCAACATCTTAGTAAATTACGTCACAATATACTTACATAAGTATTTGAACAGTACATGTGTCGAGTTTAAACGAATTGGAATTTTCTTGCAAAACAATTGTTGCGTGTATCGAATAATGAAATCTAATATCGAAAAATAATGGATTGCCACAGTGACAAAGGTCCAGACGAAAATCACGTGTGATATATAATTATTTCTAAGTACTTTATACTTAAATGAAATGAAACATCTTTAGCAGACCTCTTTTAATCAAAAGAAAATGAGTATCCTTTACAGCGCAACACAATTTTGATCCTCCTTCATCAATGAAAATAAATTGTCCACTTGAAAGCTTTGAAGATACAAACAACCACTCTAAATCTTACCGAATGGATATAAAAAAGGAAATTGCATATAGTCTACGTATTTTGTGATTGGAGTATAAAATGAGACGCTAACGCAAACTTCTTAAATGGGTCACATTATATTAGCACTTTATGCAGATATCGGCAAAATTTGACGTCATAAAATCCAGTCATACATTTATTTGAGGATCAATAAATATGTAGGTAAATTACTTTTACTTGAAGAAGATAGTAAAAAAAAAATTATTTGTTACAAAAAATGTCTTATCTATCTCCATAAACTACTCTTTGTAATGATCGTCCAGCAGATATGCCTTTACTTGTATTAAAGATAAGTGCTGCGAAGACATGTCGACCCGTCGCATAAAACTTCTACAGATTACTTCCAAGCTTATATAGTTCTTTATTTTCTTTCATACTTTTATGTTCTTAGCACCTAAGATATTGTAGAGCGCCTTATCATGATGTACAGTCGTAAGTAGTGCTAGTGATGTTGTTAAGGGATGTGAGAATGATGTGAGTTTTTTAATTCGTCATATGGAGTCTATGAATTACCGGTTATTTGTTCTGTGTACTCATCAGAACCTTATTACGATTTACGGTCTAAAATAACTTCATGCTGCCGAGGTCGCGGGTATGTGTTCGATTTCCGGGTCGTGTAGAGTATTACTGAGTATTTCCATCTAAAAAAAATCTCAGTAGCAACCCGTAGTCTGGATTTGTGCCCGGTGGACAGCAATATGCTCACCTCCTATTATACATATAACTGGCAAAATGTGGGTTTACTATAGTTACAACGCTGCCTAACCTTTCGGGCAATACAGGCGTGTTAATATTTTTCTATTAAGGCTTATTATACTAACAATAATGCTCACACCTTAATCAGAACCTATTTCAGAGTGAGCAAGTCCTCTGCAAGTCCTCTTTGACTTGACGTTGTAACATAATCTTTGACATTCAATGGAACTAAGCCAATATAGTCCCTAGAGTTCCTAGTTGTACAAGTTTCCTTACAATTTCTGACTTCAATAGAATACTGAAGCTGGCAATACCAACAGGTGCATCAGTGTTGCAAGCGTTATAGAAAATAGTAAAGTTATATTAGTTTCTGAATGGTATTGCTTTCTAAGGAGTGTGTTACAGAATAATATAGCTATTCAACACGTTCTCCCTTTATTAAGTTTTACAGTATCTTGTACACGACTGTAATGTGTAAATTCTATTTTGCTTACAGTTCGTAGAAATTCTGCTAATAAAGACTGCTATGTAATAATATGTTTGTGGAAATAGAATGTTTTAATTTTTGAAAAACAATATGTGCTTGGGAAATTGATAGAAACTCGATTAATCTGGCATTATCACTAAAATGAATCTATTTGATTTAAAAACATGTTTTTGTTTTATTTGTGTAGACGTGTGTGTTTCAAAACCTGTTGCAAAACAAATGTTTTTGACTTTTTGTACACTCGGTTTACAAATAAATGTTTGAGTAAGAGTTTGATGCTAATCTAAGTTTTCTGCGTTTTTACTAATTCTAAGAAACAGCTTTGGAAATGAACGCCAAAATTTTGAAATACCAACAGTGCGCTTTTATTCGGGCATTAATTTAGATGTCACCTAATATTAGTAAACACGGCATTAGCAGGCAGTGGTTCTGTAAAATTGAGGAGTGTGACGCAAACTAAAAACTACGTCACGTATTTCCTTTCTTTACCAGTACATGAACAATTATTAAAAATAATTTAATATCGTAAAGATCAAAATATTTGGGTTACCCGGGTTGACCTGAATTGAATCCATATTTTTACTTTAATTAAGACGAAAAGATTAGAAACAGGCGCCATCATAATTACCGGTTACGTTATAATAAAGTCCTTCATTTAGCCGATTCTTAAGCTTTAGTTTAAAATTCCATAAACGCTTTCTTTTGTTCGTTTACCAAAGGAAAATCGCTTAAGCCTGTTAGCTAAATGAGACTCTATTTATAAAAAGTTAAAGTACACTTTCGATTCCTTATTTTTAAAGTGTACTATAAACATTCCTTCAGTGATTATTTTTAAACGGCGTCTCTTTAAAAGGCCCCTTTTTGACTCAACTCCCAATAAATTCTTTTCGATTGGTAGCCTTTAAACCCAAAAAGCTATTGTTGTACATAACTCCACGTATTTCTTTTTTTTTTTTTTTTTTTTTTTTTTTTTGTGGTGGGAAAATCATCTTATGACATTCCCCGCTCTTGGGCGGGGCGGGAGATAGTGTCAGACTTTTACTGACTAAAAACCCACTCCTGTTCCTTCGTTGCCTTTTGTACCAGGGCCGAGTCTTCCTTTCAGAATCAGACCCTTGGCCCCGGTAGGCTTCGACCCTGCTGGGTCCCTACAGTTGCTGACATCTCCTTGAGGCGCGCGTGGAACAACAATACGCGCCGTCGACGACTTGGGCTCGGTCCGGATGGTTACCGGACGGGCGGACGACGAGCCACCCATTGCTCGCCGTCCGCAAGCCCGCGCCTACGGTGGCCGGTAATCGGGATCGGGATTTCGGCGGCGGTTGGGGCGTGAGGACCGTTGCCTCACGCGATCGGCCGCCTCCTTTGCTAGCATTACTGCTTCGCAGAAGGAGGCGACCGCCTGCCACTCCTCCTCGCTCCGGACCATGGCCTGTACCAAGGCCCGGCGCGAGAGATTGCCGCCGCCGATTGCCCCCACGAGGACACGGCGAAGCTCTTCCCAAGCGGGGCACACTTCTACTGTATGCTCCACCGTGTCCTCCGGGCGGTCTACGCAATGGTGACACCCGGGCGTTTCTTCCGCACGAATCCGGTGCAGGAACCTCCCGAACTTACCATGTCCGGTGAGGACCTGCGTCATGCGGAAGGTAAGGACGCCGTGTTGCCTTTCCAGCCACTCCTCAAAGAGGGGACTTACCGCCATGATTATGGCGTGCCCAGCACTGGGTTGCGACAGTCGCTGTCGCCATTCCACCATGAGACCCCGCCGGAACTCCGCCCGCCATGCCGCGACTTGTCGCGGCAGCGGAGTTTCGCCCCGCCGTTGCATCTCCACGCGCAGATCGTGCATGTGTGCAAGGCAAGTTGCTTCCAGATCCCATGGTGGCTGGCCAGCAAGGAGGCTCGCCGCTTCGCGGGAAACCGTGCGGTATCCCCGCACCATCCGTATGGCCATGACCCTCTGGCACGCGTTCAGCTGGGCCGCCGGTCGCTTTCGCAGTGACGGCGCCCACACTGGCGCCCCATAAAGGGCCATGGACCGGACGATGCCTGCGTAGAGCCTCCGGCAGGAGGCGCCTGGACCCCCGAGGTTGGGCAAGAGCCGCTTGAGGGCAGCCCCAGTTCGATTTAGTTTGGGAGCCAGGCGTCGGAAGTGCTCCTCGAAATTCCACCGGCTATCGAGGGCGAGTCCCAGGTACTTCATCGTCGACCCGACACCGATGTGAACTCCTCCTACCGTTAATTGGGAACGCCGAGGCGCTGCGCTCTGAGGGCCGTGAAAACACATGGCCTCAGATTTGTGCAGCGCCACCTCGAGTCCCAACTGCTGGACCCTATCAACGACTATCGCAACCCCACGTGTCGCTAATTCGACCGCCACCTGGTACGACTCCCCCTGTGCTAGGACCAGCGTGTCGTCTGCGTAGCAGACCACGCTAACTCCGTCAGGGAGGTCGCCGCGCAGCACGTAGTCGTAGCCGATGTTCCACAAGGGCGGCCCTAGTACCGATCCCTGCGGAACACCGCACGACATCTCTCGCCGTTTCCACTCTCCCTGGTGACCAGGGTAGATGATGGACCTGTCCGACAGGTAGGCCTCAATCACGCGACAGAGGTAGTCAGGCACCCGGTGATACCGGAGTGCCCTCCCAATGCTACTCCAGGGCAGGGAGTTGAAGGCGTTGGCGATGTCCAACGACACCGCCACGACGCACCTGCCCTGGGACACCGCATCCCCCGTCGTGAGAGCTTGCACGCGCATGATGGCATCCACTGTGGAGCGCCTCCTGCGAAAGCCGAACTGGCCGTCCGCCAGGTCCGGCCCCAACCGTGTTAGGTGCGCGACAAGGCGGTCTGCAATTACTCTTTCAAAGAGCTTGCCCACCTCGTCGAGCAGCACAATGGGCCGGTACGCGGATGGAGAGTCAGCTGGGCGCCCCGGCTTCGCGATAAGGACCAGTTTCCCTGTCTTCCAGCGAAGTGGGAACTGGCCCCTCTCCATGCATGCGCTGAAGAGCTCTCTCAATCGAGACCCGAGAGCCCCCATGGCCAGGACCCAGGCTTTACCAGGCAAGCCATCGGGTCCTGGGGCGGCATTCTTGGCACTCAGCCTTCGTACCGCAACACTCATCTCCACCTCTGTAACCTCTGGAGCATTGTCATCGTCGTCGTCATCGTGATCCGTGTTAGACACCGCTGGTGGCGGAGCCATGAGCGGGGGAGAGTGTTCCCATCGTGCAGGGAACAAAGTGCTCACCACACCCTCCACAATCTGGGGCCGGAGACTCTGCGTGAGTGGGGGAGCCCAGGGTCGGAGTTTGTCCCGCACCACCTTGTAGGGGCGTCCCCACGGGTCTCCGTTCAGAGTCCCCAGCCACACGTTGCGGGCCTCCAACTTGGCCCGCTTTATTTCCGCTCGGAGGGTGCGCTTCGCCACTCTGTATCCCTCGTACAGCTCCGCCTCCCTGGCTTCCGCATCTGGCGGGCGGATGCGGCGACTGCAGTGTCTGGCGTACCGGCGCCGCGCGGCATTGCACGCATTGCGCAGTGCCGCGATCTCCGGCGACCACCAGTACACCTGGCGCCGGGCACGTCCTGGCCGGACTCGGGGCATTGCCGCGTCGCAGATTTGCGACATGGCCTCCCGGAACCACTCTGCCTCGACGTCTATGTCGACAGGCCTGTCCGGTGCTTGCACCCAGGCCTGTACCATCGCGGCTTCCAGGAGGAGCTCCCGGTCCAGCTGCTTCAGCGCCCAACGCGGACCACACGGGGTCTGTTGGACCGGCGCTATCGAGGTCTGGGGGGAGATATCAAACCGAATGTACTGGTGGTCTGAGTACGTCTCCACCCCCTCCATGACGCGCCAGTCGACGACACGCCGTGACAGAGCAGGGCTGGCGAACGATATGTCCACCACTGACTCGCCCTGCATCCGAACACACGTGGGGACAGAACCCCGGTTTAGGACGACCAGGCCTGACTCCAGAGCCCAGTCCTCCACCATCCGACCCCGCTGGTCTGTGTACCGGGAACCCCAAGCCAGGTTCTTGGCATTGAAGTCCCCACAAACGACCACGGGGAGGGAACCAAACCCAGCGACGACGGCATTCAGCTCCATAAGGGAGATGTGGAGATCGGCGAGAGTTCTGTTCGGGGACAGGTAGACGCCTACCACAGCAATATCCCCGAACCGTGCTGCCACGCAACCCCGTCCCCTCGTGAGAGCCTCGAGGGACGGGGTACCAGCGGCGACCGACGAGATTAAGGTCACCGAGCCGTTCAGGTCCTGGACCCAGTCTCCCCTGGGCAGGACATAGTACGGCTCGGAGACCACGGCGATGTTGATAGACCACTGCGCCATGCTCTGGAGCAACAAATCCTGAGCGGAGGCGCAGTGGTTGATGTTCGCCTGGAGGAGTCGCAATGGAGCCGTTATTGACAGTCCATTACAGTCTCCTCCCGAGCCCGCAGACCCCCTGCGGGGGTCGCAGCGGCGACAGCGGCGGCAGCCAAAGACGAGGCTGCGGCGGTGAGGGCATTGGGGTGAATGGGCCTCTGGACTTTGCCCTTGGCTTTGGCGGGAGGGTCACAGGACCTGCTCCCAGCCCGGTGGTGGGCCGGCTTGCCTGAAGCCGCACATGCGTAGCAATACGGCGATGCACGGCATTCAACCGCCTTGTGACCGGCCTGACCGCACTGGAAGCAGCGGTCGCTGCGGTCCACCTCCGCGGCGCAACAGGCCCCTACGTGGTGCCCCACCTGGCAACGGTAGCACCGCAGAGGTCTGGGCTCCAGCAGTTTCACCTGCGCGGAGACCCAGCCTACCAGAAGCCGTCGGCCTTCCGCGGTGATGGTCTTGGCCGCAGACACTGGGCAGCTAACCGTCACGGCTCGCATGCCCGTGCTGTCAGCGCGGATGGTGCCCGCCCGAACCTGCTCAGCAGTGCAACATCCCGCTCCGACGATGGCAGCCACCACCTCATCCACCTTGACGGAGTCGTCCAAGCCCATGATGCGCATATCAATGCACTTGGTGGGCCTGGACACTCGGGCCTCTTCCGCGTCCAAGGACGCCTTGATCCTTGCCGCCAGGGCATCCGCGGCAGGGCCACTGGCCGCACCAGGGACCTCCAGTATTCGGGCCCCAGTTACGGTGCGCCTCATGCGGAAGCCCCTAGAGGCTCCGAGCTCGCCAAGGTGGGGCAACACCGCCTGCTTTGCCTTTTCCATGACGGCGTCATACGTCACGCCCTTTTTTACCGCATCTGGCTGTAGTGTGATAACTACAGCCTCGGAATTCGGGGCACGAAGTCTAGCCGCCATGGCCCGCTTTTTGCGCTGCAGTTGCCTCTCGCGCTTTTTGGCCGCCCTTGACGTCCTGCCTGCCATCTTCTTGTCGCCGACGACCGTCCATCCGGCCTCAGGTGAAGGCTCTACAGACGGGGGAGGTGGCAGGAGGGGCCTAGCCGATGCCACGGCAGGAGCCTTCGTCGCTTTAGCGGCAGATGTTGCCTTGACCCTCGTGGAAGGAGCAGGCTTCCCCAGCCGCTGCTGCTGCTTGGCCGCCGGGGCTGGCTTCGCAGGCTCCGACGTCACGACGTCGCGCCTGACTTGTCCGGATGGGCCCGCCTTGGGCGCAGCAGCCGAGGCCGCGGCGGCTGTGGCATACGTCTTTCGCTGACCGGAGGCAGCGAGCGGGGGACGCAGCACAATCCCTTCCAGCACGGATAGCTGCTGCTGCATCCGTAGCTGGAACTGCTCACTCTGCTGCTGCTGCTGCTGCCTAAAGGCAGCCAGCTCCTGGCGCACCAGCATCAGCAGCTGGCTTTCCGACTCCGGCTGGGGCTGGGGCTGTTTTTGCTCCTGCCCCTGCATGCGTCCCCCTTTTGGTGCCTCTTCCTGGGGGCTGACTATCTGGGCTCCGATGGGCTCGGCCCGGAGCATCGTGATCCTCCTTTCGAGCCGCTTCTCGAAGGAGGCGTCTACAGCCTCCAAGATTGAGGCAGCGAACTGTGCGATGCCCCGCTTCTTTGAGCCCTTCACTCGCTTCCTTGAAATGGCCGTTAAGGCTTCTACGACCAGCTCTCCGAGCGCTCTACGCGACTCCTCGGCGGAGTCTTCCCCGGCGTCTGGCACACTGCTTGACGGCCCCGGGTCAGCCCTGATGCTGGTCGCTGCGGGGTGGCGGCCCTCCGCGGCGAGCCTACCGGCTCGCTCAACAGCCTCCTGGGAGGTAAGCCCCCTCCCTCTTCCTCCCGCTCGGCTCGCACCCCGACTGCTGGTGGGGATCTTGCGGGCCGACACAAAATCTCCTTCGGAGGACGATCCATCCCCCGATTTGCCACGTTTCCGGTAAAAACGTGAGCTTTCACCGAAAACCACCTCTCCCTCGCAGTCAGAGCTCTCTAGGCTCTCCATCGATGCGGCGTCGGACTCCGACCGCCTATCTTTCTTCCTCCGTTCGTAGTTTTTAATATTGTTTTTAATTGTTTCCATTTTTGTTCCCACGAGTAAAAACTTTGTGTACCTGCTCAAAATAGTGGTCCGCACTAGAGACTAATTTAGCTACCCATTAGTCAAGCTAGCAACCTCCCTCACGGTGCGCCGCCGCTTGGAGGTTTGGGGTGATTTTTTATAGAGGTTGTCTTCCTCGCGGCCCGGGCGGTTAAGCCAAGACCCTCGACCCCCATCGAAAGTCAGAAACATGACCTTGGACAATCTCTGGGGCTACGAGACTAACGGTGGCAGAAGGAGGAGCAAGTCTTCCTCTTGCCTGCCCGGTGGCAGGGTAAGTGCACGCCGAGCCCGCTCTTACTTCGCCGCTGTGCCCTCTGCAATTGCAGAGGGACACGCGTTGAAGTGTACCTTCGGACAGAATATTAGCAGGCGGACATCGAAACCCCTTAGGCAAGAGTGCCCAAAGGGAGTCGTTAGCCGCCTCCCAGGGTGCACCGTCCCACAGACTGGCCTTCACTCCGGACTTGTCCGCAAGGGAACTACAGCCTGCGGGCACTCGAGGAGGTTTTCTGTCGTAGCACCCCACGTATTTCTAATTTAGCGAGTCTTACTACTTGTTTTGCCTACATTTTAGTACTTAAGCAAAAAGTAAACAGAAACTTAAGTGTACTCAGCGTTATGTACCTTTATTTAAAAAAACTTCAGCCAATTTTAAACTTCAATCCCATTCAGCAGGACTCCTGTTTTATTCAATAACACAGACTCCATTAAAATATTTATTTAGGTCGAACGCAGCGGTAGTTTGTAATTTGAATCGAGTACCAACTTTAATTGGAGTGCTTGAGTTAGAGGAACACTCTGTATATCAAAGTTTGGAATCATCGGCATCTTTAGACTCCGACCCTTAACCTTCTTCATCCATCTGTGCTCATCAAGTTGCTCCAAATTGTTTCAGGAATCCAATAGTCATTAATAAATTTTAACCGTGAAACCACTTTGTGAATTGATTTATTTGAAATTGTTCGTGCTTCGAGATTTATTGAGTGTCTGGAATTATTAATTGTGATTTTCTGGGTATTATTTGATTTAGAACAAAGGTATTATTAGTGGGTAAAGGTGTTATAAATTGGATTCGGACGAGTGAGGTTTAGAAACTATTGGTGAAGCCTTGAAGTTTCAGTAAGACAACATTGACGACCGATGTGGCACGGCGGGCGAAGGTCCGTCCGCCATCCTTCGATTCCCGCCTTGGGCCAAATGTTTGTACGATCTACAAAGCTTTGTTCCGGGTTTTCTGGGTATTTGCTATGTATATTAAAAAAAAATCAATCTATGTAATGTATTGTGTTAAGTATATCAGTCATCTAGTACCCAAAACACAGGCTCTGCTTAGCTTGGGGCTAGGTGATGCTGTGTGGCTTGTCTAGCATTATTATTTGTTCCGTATTCATACATACATAAACTTACGCTTTTATCCCATGGAGGGCAGAAACCATGGTTCCTCCTGCTTCTTCCTTGGTCCTTTTTGCTTCGTGTACGTTAAACATCACGCGCCGGTTGCGAGTACTACGCACTTGACCTTTCTCTAGAACATCGCCAATAAAGCCAATGTGTGTCTTTCTAGGGCGTCCTTACCGGCGGCAGCGTTTCCGCTCACATCTGACGTACGTATAAACACCTTTTTGTTAGTCGCCCTCATTAATCGTGGCAACATGAAGAATTTTGAGACGGTTAATGAGAAGACGAAAAAGACAAAATTTTAAAACAGTATGCTTAGACGGGATATAGGGAATCCCATCTAAGCATACGGTTTTAAAATTTTGTCTTATTAAAAATCACAACTTTGTTTTATCGCCTCATTGCTCAATCTATCATTCATAGTAAGATACAACACACGTACTCGTACTTCGAAAGGAACGCATTTATTCTACTTTCAAGTCTCTTTTGCCACACACAACATTCACTTCCACACATAAGTGTACCCCATTGTAAACAGCCAGCAGTTAGTAGACCTTTTAAAACAGTATTCCAATCTAATTGCCGAATAAAAGAATAAAAAGAAACGATTTGCATTCCAGACAATAATTAATAATGACGTCAGGCATTTGGAAGAAGAACTTTAAATAATTAAAACAAAAGTGATCTATTTTATGGTCAAATTTATGATTCTATTTTATGTTATTTTCACTTAATCAAATATCAACTTTATAACAGTTAAAATTAAGTCGATTAACACTGTGAGTACCGTAGAAAAAAATATAGAAAAAGTTGTCGCAAAAATTGAACTTTATGTAAAAATATATTTTTTCCAAAAACAGATATTTGTGTAGGTTATTGGAAGGTAAATGTAAATGCAGGATTGATAAACGAGTAATGTCCATCAATAGAAAAATTGAATTAGGTAGTTAATTTTGCTATGGGTGTCAAATCACACACATAAATATTAAATTCGCAGCCAATCAAATTCGAAGCCAAAAACGGCAATATTCTATCTCCTATCACTAAAGCAAAATTCTTATTTATTTTTATCGTGTGTTGGGAACAATCTTATCAGCTACAGACTTGTAACACGTATCTTCATATTCACTATCAGCTCCGTCTCGTATTCCAATTTTGAGAACAAATAAAACTGGCTGAGCCATACTATGGTAGATGTGAAATGTGTCTGGGTACACCCCACTCCACATCAAGTTAGATATGTACGTTTCCAATATATGTTGAGCTCTCTTTGTAAAAGCTTTCAGTCCAGTGGGAGGTCAGGTTATAAGAAACGTATGGCTTACTGTGTCGTTGATTGTACCGTTGATGTTTCCAGACTGGGCTGTCTAATCTTTACACATCTGTTATATGGTGTGATTGAGCTTTCCCTAGGAATAGTTGGGGAGAAAATAAAAGTGGTATAAAGTGTTGGCTGTAATTGAGATCGTCCCTAGGATAGAATTAATCAAAACTGGTATTATTTTCAGCTTTGCGAGTCGAAAGGCAACTCCCATTAACTTCCTAATTATTTTATCTAAATGTCATGTTTTATAAGGCGTTACAACGGACACCACAGCACCACATACTACCTGGATTTCCTTTCTCCTTCTCTATTAAGTCCATCTAAAAGTTACTGGTAAGAGATCATTTTTAGTGATACCTTATTTGAAAGTTTTACGGTGTACAATAAACCTTCCACAATCCAGTGTATGTATGTTACACACATAAACTCACGCCTTTTTCCCAAGTGGGTAGGCAGAAACAACAGAACGCCGCCTGCTACGATCCTTACATACTCCTTTTGCTTCGTTTACGTTCATAAATCAGATCATACACGCACGTCGGTAGCGAGTACTACACTCAATCTAGACATAGAGAGTAATCTATTCTATTATAATAAGTAAAAAAATGGAAATTTTCCATTTTACCATCTTATTTTGAGTGTACCTAAACTGCGTTACGTAGAAATTGTGGAACCCAACCACTTGTGCTTCTTATATTCTACTTGTCCGTATCAATTAACGGTTGGTGCCATTCTTTGAGTGTTAACTCGTACAGCTATCCGTGCCAATAAATTCATAGAGGGGTTAAATTCACATTAGTGCAAGTTTTTAACTGTGAGAATGTACACCTACGTTGTGAAAACAGTCATTAGAAAATTAATAATTACAACCGATTTAATAAAGGTTGCCCTCGACTTCGTCCGCGTAGAAATTCAGGAGTTTTATTTAGTTTGCGTGAAACAAAACAACAATGTTTTCTAAAATAAAAGAACCTAAGTTATTCCTTATAAAAGTTGGTCCAGCCATCCCAGAGATTAACCCAAAAAAACAGACTGAGAGACAGACAAAAAACGTGCATTTAGTAAAAAGCTGTTATTTTGACATTGATCATTGCAAACAGACACGTCAATTTGATTTATTTGTAAATAGAAAAACACTTGAATTGTATCTCAAACTCCAAACAACTCACTATCTTTAACAATACCTAAACCCTTTCGTAATAAGGATTGGAGTGGCCACAAGAAGCGATCGCAACTCGTTACAATAGACGCAGAAACTGCCAGGGGATAATACCTTTTCCAATTTACCTGCGGTCACCCCAAATAATGACGTGGCCTATCAATAAATTAAATCTTGCGACCTGTATTAAGGCTTACAATAGACACCATTGTAGTTTAAAGTGGAATAAACACAATCATATAACTGGTACTTATAATAGGGTTGTCTAATAATAACATTGTACAGAGGCCAGCACATCAAGCTACCCCAATGTGTCAGATTTCTTTGATAGTTTTTCAACTTTATGACTAAGGAATAAGGTTCATATTCAATTGAGAAAATTGGACAGTTTGGGAAAGCTTGGCTTGCTGGCGTCTGTACTATAAAGAGTATTCTATTCTACTTAACACACACATAATCTCAAACCTATTTCCCATGGGGCTAGGCAGACTACAGAATACCACCTGTTAGGATCCCTACATACCAATTCCTTCAGTTTTCTTTAATATTAATATGCACAATTGAATATACACAATCTCATTAAGTTGAAGTACCATAGTGTTTTTTTTTTCACGAATTTTCGTCGCGACAACACGTGCCGTGTAATAAAAGTGCATCTTCTTCTCGATAGATGGCGTCAGTAAAAAAAACTATGGATATCCAAACCAAACAAAAAATATTAACAGACGTTTATTTTTATTTTTTGGAATCTGTCTAGCAGAAAATGCTACATATTCCTACAAATGTTTCACATTCGGATGAAGTTGAAGAAACAGACCGGAGATTGGAGAAAACATCATTTATTTTTTTAACAATTGATCCAGAATACTTGTCTACTTCTCAAGACTCTAAATAATATTTGATTGTCAATTACCAAAAGAGTACCTACTCCAGACAGGCTGGCGAAAAGATTATTATTTTTAATGATTTCGACAAATTACTGAGACTTTTTTCCAGAATAACCAGTAAAAATCTTGTTATTTAGTTGATCAGATTGTCTATTCAGTTTTAATGTGGACTGAGATAAGTGATATTCAAGTGATACGGTTAGAAAAAGAAACATTGTATACTAGAAATAGCAGGATAATTATAATAGTTTATGAAATTGTTACATAATAGGGGTTTTAAAACACGTGACTGATTTACTAAACAGAGTTGTAGATGAAGTTGATTTATGAATTATGCACATTCAAGGAGAAATAAATACTAAAATATTGCCAGAAAAAATGGCAAAAAGGAAACAAAGGATTAATAAAGTTAAAAAACAAGGAACAACAAAATACTAAGTAAAATATACTAATAAAGCTAACAAATAAAAATATAATACTGGTATAAAAATACTCATCATTCGTCCATCACCTCACAGGATCTCACGACCGTGACGTCTATTCATCATACCGCGGCGAACAAATCACTTCGGTGTCGATATCAGTAACACATTCAGCAGAGCAAGCTCACAGACCAATGGCCAGTTGGAATGAGATACTGTGAGTGCATGAGATAATAACGGGAACAATCTGTGAGTCTAAGTTGGTATTTCGGCACATCATCACCTGCCTAGCCTTTTCCCAACTATGTTGGGGTCGGCTTCCAGTCTAACCAGATGTAGCTGAATACCAGTGTTTCACATGGAGCGACTGCCTATCCGACCTCCACAACCCAGTTACTGGGCAACACGATACCCCTTGGTAAGACTGGTTGTCAGACTTTCGGGTTTCTGACTACCCGTAACGACCGTCAAAGATATACAAATGACAACCGGGACCAACGGTTTAACGTGCTTTCCAAGGCACGGAGGAGTCTCGATATGTTACGACCGGTCACCCATCCACAGATTGACCTCGGCAAGCGTAGCTTAACCTTCGATCAACCCATGCGGCTGTTTTTATTTAGCCACGAGCTCCTCGTCGCTTATTAGCCTTACTAGGCTAGATTGTAACAAAATAAACAAATTAAAAAAAAAAAAAAAAAAAACGAGCTCCTCGTATTTCAGCACAACAAACGCAAAAAGTCTCACAAGCTGAGCTACTATGTCCAGGCAATCAGACTCACCACGGTGGACGTGAAAAACGAACATGAGTAAAAAGTATTAAAGCCTAACGTTTAGATAATTAAATTTCAGCAGTCCAACCAGAAATTTGGTTGAATACAGGAATATAGATACTACTAGATAATACTACTAGCCTACGGATAGTATCTGAACAGTTTCTTAAATAGAAATCTAAGAAACGTTTTTTCGACCTTGCCAAGAAGCAATGCGTGAGTAGATACATCTCATAGGGGTGATGCTGATTCCAATTTACTCGTGGCTAACGAGAAATACCAATATCCGAGTTTTATACTCGGCTATAAGCAGTATACACTACTTTATCTAAATACATGTTGTTTCATCAAAAACACAATATAACATCGTAAATTTGGCGCCAAATCCAACATTCTTCCGCGAGGGTACGCTCTACAGAGCATTATTATGTTAGGGAAAGTAGATTTAAGATCTAAATATTTATTTTTTAAATTTTAATTATTTACATATCGCACACCTAGATCAAAACTGACACAACTCCAAAAACTATTTATTTCAGTACTCAGATGAAAAATACACATTTATCTAGATTTTTTCAGAGAAGTTTTGAAACGTAATTTTATAGTAGGTCATAAACATGTTGTAGAATGTCACTGCATATTAAATGGCTAGGAATCAATAATTTCTATTGATAAATTTGTATTTTGGAGTTTCTAACTAAACAATCTCGTATTTTGAGTTGTCTCCGTTTTAATCTAGCAGTGCGAATTATATACAATTACGCCATAAAACTAACTATATACATATTTACAAAAACAAAATGAAATATAAAGCCGACCCTCAGGCGTCAAAGTACTCCTCCGGATCGCTGACATCTGGAAAACGTGCCCAAAAGACGTGCAGCATTGCCACGTTGGATGGCAATACTAATTCTTTAATTCATTCCTACTATAATTAATTTTAAAATAACAGTGATAAATAATACCTACTAAATTGCAAAAACCAATGTTATTTTTCAACTAAATTCATTCAACTCCAACTGTAAACAATAAAGTTTTTAATCAAACCTTATTTGTTATTAAGGTTTGATTATTTATTCAGTTTATTCAGTCTAGTCAGTGTTGTTTCAGTTTCAATATTTCGTATGCAAACGATCCGTCGGTAGTGATATCCGACATACTGCAGCTAGCCGTTTTATTAGTTTTCCTTTAGTTATTGACGCGAGTTTGCAAAGGAAAATATTAGAGAGCTTTTGATCAAAATGAACTGTTTGTCGATTTTTGGATCGCGTGATACGGTTCAAGTTGAACAAATTTGTGTAGTGCAATTGTTTTATCATCAATTCAAAGTGGAATGGCAGACGGTGTTTTAATAGAATGTACATATATTAAGTGCAGGAGGGAAATGGATGAAAATAATAAATTTAGTTTAAGTTATGTTTTTTTAAAGCTCGCCCGGGTAAGTGCAACTGTATATACATACGTACATAAACTCACACCCTTTTTCTTATGGGGGTAGGTAGAAACTACAGAACGCCGCCTGCTACGATCCTTACATACTCCTTTTGCTTCGTTTACGTTCATAAATCTGGTCATACACGCACACCGGTTGCGAATACTACGCACCTGACTTTTTTGAAGAACATTTATTTTAACAAAGGTAAGTGCCACTATTCCAATGGTAAAATACATAGGTTTGTATTTATTTCTGTGTTTTTGTTTACAGATTGCTACGGATGCCATAAGAAAAATAAATCTTTTTAAGTGGATATTCTGAAAGAATTAAGGAAATTAAAGTCGTCATCGACGTCGATTATTACACGATTCAAATAAGATTCGATTACTTTAACATTCCGTATTTCCGAGTACTGTTAAATATTCCATTAAATGGTACGAATAAGTATTTACTACAGGTTGTATTTTAATACCTACATCAATGGGTATTATAGAAATTAAATTAAATTTAAATTCGTACGTGAAACGACCAACACGGACTTACTGTTGGAAAAAAATATAAGCTAATAAATCAAGAACTTTTGCAGATCACCATCTGCGTAGCCTATTCCCAACTCTACTGTTTTGAGGTCTTCTTCCAGTCTTCCCGTATGCAGCTGAATACCAGTGTTTTTCAAGGTACGACTGCTTATCTGACCTCCGCAACGCCGTTCTAAGGCAACACGATACCCTTGGTAAGACTAGTTGTCAGACTTTCGGACTTCTGACTAACCCGTAAAGACTGTCAAAGATCTACGAATGGAAGACGGAACCAACGGCATATTATTTATATTATAAAATAGAATCAACAGTGGCGACCACCAGAAAAGCGTCGAGACAATGAAGCCGAACTAGTCCCGGAGAAACGATTCACCTGTCTTGGATCCCTCAACGAAATTAATCAGAAAAGAACAGCAGAGGAGTTAGAAAAATACATAATTTCCTCTTCATGTATCTATACATTAGGCATACATTCATGTGGTGTCTCAGTTGAATTTTTTGTCTTTTCGGAGACCATATTGAAACTCTTGCGGAGCACTGTTTGGGAACCAATGCTCTATAGCAAGATTGGCCGTCAATTGATTTATCGGAGAAGTGGACGACAGCGAACGTTGGCTGAATGATTGAATTGGACAGTCAGTCTCCCACCGGTCGATTGGTTAATTGTTGATTGATCTAGTTTACAAAAATGTCATCGCAATCGATTCATCGACTTTTGATCGACTATCCGACGGAGATGCTCGAAGATGACTATGATGATTGATCGATTTGGTGGTAAATCTGTTAACATTCTATGATGTTCATTACGCTGATGTCGCAATACCCTAAGGATTATGTGATAAATATTGTAAGAAGGAATAACAAACATATGTACATACATAAAACAAACATAGCCGGACAGACCAGCCAGTTTGGCCGGACATTTGGGTAGAAAGGCCGGACACCCTACATTATTGAGGATTTTGTCTCAGTATTAATAGTTACGACAAAAAAATTGTATATAAATAGTGTTCGTATGGTTTGTTGTACTAATAAAAACGAAATATCTGTCTTATCGTGTTGGGCAGTTTAGAAACATCGGTCTAAGTATGCTAAGCTTAGTGTTACAAAAGCCGGACACCGTTTATTTTGGCAGGACACCTAATGAAAAAGCCTACCTTCCGGCTTTATCCGGACACCTGGCAACGCTTCCCATGAGGATAGGCAGAAACTACAGAACGCCACCCGCTATAAAGAAGGAATTATCTAGAGCATAATCGATTTTCTATAAGTACGTAGTACTCTTTTACTAAGAATTTACCTACTAACGTTCCCGCAAATGAAGGTTCTTGGAACCATGTCCAATTTACCGACGGGTATTGGAACTCGAGATTGTAATAAAATATTTACTTCCATAAGAGTTTCTAGGTAGTTGGTAGTTATGTTCTTCCTATGTTTATCTTTCACTAAAGAAATAAATTATGTAGGTAGGTTACTACGGGTAAGTGCGCACTTTTGTAATGGAAATAGGCAGGAACTACGTCACGTACTCGTTTCTTTGCTTATTTCTCTGGACTGGCTTATGCTTTGATTATTTGTTCAACCATCATTTAATATATAAACATCACCTAACTGATATCTTCACATCGACTGTTCAACAGGCTTCAGTTTGCCAAAGGGTTGGGCAGTGTTTTGGTAACAATAGCGTACCCACATTCTGACGGTTATTTTGAAGTCCCAAGTAATAAGGGGCGAGCCTATTGTCATCTACTGTTCGCAAATGCAGACTCAGACCTGTTACTGAGAAATTTCATTTCAACAAGCCAACAACTCTTTGGCCGACCCGGGAATCGGACCCTGGACGTCATGTTCAGCAATAGTGCTTGCGAGCACTAGACCAACGAGGCGGTCAGATTGCGAGATCAGTTTGGTTTCAGGACAAATTCAATCATTCATCCTTCTCATTACTTTGTTTTTTGGTTTTCAATTTAAAATTCCACTGATGCAATCGTAGGCAAGCTCAGTCAGCAAACGATAGAAATTGAAAAACCCGAACGTGCCATTGCATATCCAAAAGTCTCAACGATATTTTCATACGACCAATCACCTGAGAGGTAATATAATTTTATAACAACCAAAATGACACTCGTTGGTATAAAATATTGCTAATATAAAAATGTGGCATAAAGTGAAAACGTATTACTAAGCAGTAATAAATAAGATGTATATGCATGTACCTATCTATATTTGTTTTAAACTCGTAAAACTACGTTGGAATTGAAAATGGGGCGATAAAATTGTGGTACTTGGTAACATTCTGGAAGACATACGAGTATGTATAGTGTATTCACATAAAATAAAAAAAAGGAGCGCAAGAAAAATCATTCATTTAAGACTGGCACACGACTCTAAATGAAAAGAAAAAGGAGATAAAATCGTGATTTGCTAAAAAATTCAAACAAAAGATTGTGTGTTGTTTTTCCGTCTGTAAGTTCTCAGTAGCAGCTTGGTGACTGGATTCTGCCCACTATTAAATGGGACTTAAACGTAACTGGCGACATTTAGGTGTACACCTCTGCCTGACCCTTCGGGGAATACAGGCGTGGTGTAATTTACCAGCCAACTACTGACTGACACTAATTTCAACTGGACCTTCACGAACGTATATTCCATTCATACTTTGTGTAGGTACGTCACCATCGTCATTCCAACAGTTTCACGTTCACTGCTTGTCAAAGGCATTCCCATAGATGTCCGTAACGATCTGTTCTGGGCCGCTCGCATTCATCCTTCTTGTGTGGAACTGATAGAAACACACACACGCACACACACAGAAATACATTCCATTCTAAAATATCTAGACAGATGGAACAGATGTTGCTATATATCTTCGAACGAGAGGCAATTAATGACATCCAGTTCTCATTGTTACAGTCGGTAACACTTTGATCCTGTGCTGACCTAGTATAGTACGATGTTCCAATAGAATAGAAGGCCAGCTTCTACCTGGTTTTTTTTTGTTACCCGAAATTGCGGCCTACCCTACCTGGTTCTGAGAAAACGTCATAGAAACTGATATAGCTTTGGAAAGTACGTAGAAATCGATTCGCTTGAGCGCACACTGTCCGTGTGAGCTCCAATACTGTGTCCATATTTAAGTTACGAACTGAACATTTAGAGTCTAGGCTACTTTTTCTGAAAAGTAAGTTAATGATACCTACCTACTGAAATTATAATTATAGACCACACAATCATATTTTAAACCATCTACAAATAAAGGTCCTCAATTCGACTCCTTAGTTAATATTTTGGTGTGTGTGGTATGTTATTATACTGGCCACAACTTCCAATCTAATATGTAAAATAAATACACAGCAAATATAGCCCTGGATGGGGGCCTTCTTGTAAGGTCACCACAGGATCGACCGGTTAAGCAGTAAACAGCCTTCTAGTGCTGAACTGCGAGTGGACCTACCTAAAAAAAATACATATTTGTACCACAACAAAAAATATATATTTCTCTAAACATAGTGAGATATAAACATAGATGCAATTTACTGGACACAGCTAATATAACCGCCAATGCAAATTGACTGCCAAAAATTAATGGAACGCCTCAAAATCAAATCAAACGCTTCCTGACATTCATCACCCTCCCCAGTAACTTAATATGTAATACATTACCGAAAATGAAACTCCACTAAAATCCTATAAAAGCTATTGTTAAAGAAAGCTTTTTACTAAGTCCAGCAAAAAGTTCTGTAACATTTAAAAAGAAATAGCGAATTCTCGAGAACGGAGAAGGTATGAATTTTAAAAGGAACCAAATTGAAATAGAGTTTCTGCCATGTTGAATTGAATCGGTCTTACACTTAAGTCTTTCATTTGCAGTGTGCCGTTGAGTTACAATCTGTAGCGATGTTTATTCCAATCGAAATGGGCTTTTCCAAATAGGTACCTACATGTGTTGGGTGGGAGAATATCGACATTAGATTCTTTGGTTACTTTGGTAGGAAGCGTCAATCTGCTCTGTTTTATTTTACTTATGGATTATAAATGATAAATACTTCAACATCAATGACAATGCTTACCCTCCATTTCATCATTTGCGTAGCCTTTTCCCATACATGTAGGGGTCAGCTACCAGTTTAACCGATATTCAGCCCTAAATACCAGTAATTCTTCTCCCTTTACAATTCATCTTGTGTCAAGTATTTTAAAGGGCTTGTCAAAACATGTGAGTTTCATAAAATTGTATCCAAATATATATCAATTACCACATGTGTGAAAGATCATCACAAATGAGGACGGCATGACTGATTTAGATTATTCTGTTTCGATTGTTTGTATGAAAGAAAGTGTTTGAAAACCCACGGAAAAAGTCGGAAATTTGGACGGAATTTTTGTACTAAATCTAAAATAAATGTTTACACCCCTGGCAAGGGCTTGTAAAAATGTGTCTAGATGCACACTCAATCAAAATTTGCAATATCTTTTTTATTCTCCTGAAATTTACGAATGGAGCGTTTTTCCGGACATAAATATAAATACTGCAGAACTCAGAACAACTGAGCCTGATTTTGCTCCTCCCGTTTATCTAGTTTTAATCGAAACGACACATGCACATGACTCTCAGCCCTTAGGGGCTAGATTTCCATTGCAATCACTGTCCGTACAAATGAATACCCATTCACCAACATCCAACTTTCTCTGTGGATTAAATGGCTTCAGCTGGGATTCAAGCCCTCTTGTGGTGTTAGGGAGTAGGCTGTTACTTCTACTCGCACCCAATTCGGGTTGATGGCGAGCCCCACATGTCATGTATTCCTGGTTTTGGTTCTTGTTAATTCTTGATTTCTTCAACGTGCACCACGATAATGCGTGGATTGTAATTGAACATGATGAAATCTGGAACCCACGAAGTACGAATCGCATGTCGAGATGGTTACCTATGGGCCATCGTTACTTCGACTCAGAATAAATGGAGACATACTTATATATCGTCTTATAGTGAAAAGCTCGGGAATTCAATTTTGGTCATTTTTATTTTACAACATGTTTGGAAAGAAAACTTCGGGACGCACGCTTTAGTTTCACATAAAATAGTTTATTAACCTGTAACGCCCTTCATTACGTTTCATGAGAACCTCTTAAAATCTCACGAGTGCGAATAAGCTGTAGTAATAAAATTATACTAGTTTTCGTTTTTTCTACGTCCTGATAAGTTACCTCTTTCACATATACGAGGTTTTCATTCTAAGAAGACGATATTAAGAAGACAATTTATATAGAAATATCCTGATAAAAACGTACAATGCCATCTAATTTAATATTAAAGGCGTGTACCCAACACCCGTTGAATCGTGTCCTCGATACCACGAGTACAAAAGATCCGAGATAACTTCGCCGCTGACAGACGCCCACTAACTTTCAACCTACTTCTGTTAACATGAATACTATACCACTGTGTAAGAGATGAGATCATAGCGGGAAGAGAAATGCGATAAAAAGTTGCTGAAAAAACCATCGACAAAATAAACATTAAATAAATAAATAATAAATAAATAATTAATGCTGGACAATCCACACAGCATCATCTAGCCCCAAGTTAAGCAGAGCTTGTGTTATGGGTACTAGATGACTGATATACTTAATACAATACATTACATAGATAGATATTTTTATTATATATAGCAAATACCCAGAACACCCGGAACAAATATTTGTAGATCGTACAAACATTTGTCCCAAGGCGGGAATCGAACCCGCAACCTCTTGCGTCGCAGGCGGACCTTCGCCCGCCGCGCCACATCGGTCGTCTAAAAGAAACATCACGCCTTTTTTCCAAGAAGTATTTTTTTGGAATGGGCATCTCGCAGTTTATCCTTCAGGTATATCTACTGGTTAACCGAACTTTCCTGTGGGGACTTAATAAGAAATTAAGGCCTCCAGCCACGCCGTAAAAAGCTTAAAAGCTAAGCGACCAATCGCTAAGGGCACCCCATGCGGGGTACGAGCCTCGGCTTAGGACGTGGCTGGGTGAGGACAGTAAGGGACGGGCTGGATCTAATAGATATATTATTAAGGCACTAATTTAAAAAACTACTGGCTCATCTGCGCGGGCTGGCTCGAGCAAATGGTCGGGAGGAGGGCATTGACGGGGTCGTCGCGACGGGCCCCGGCCTCGGCCTCGCCAAGGACGGAATGATGTTCCCCGAAGGTTTGGACAGAGGTTTATGTATATATGGTAGGTGCACATTTCGCACGAAAAGTTGAAGTTCCATGTAATAGAGTGCGAGCCTCTCGAGTCTGAATTGAGAAATTCCAGATAACACAATAATGACGGCACTTGATAAAAATATTCAAAGAATGAGATTATATCGTTGAATTTAGAATTTGTAAGATTAAAGATATGTTTCATCACCTATGAGTTGTGGTTATGATAATTTGCCAAATAATTCTAAGATAAACAAATCATCATAACTGGTTACTTTATGAAGCAGTTCCTGAAATCAAACTAAATAAAATGATTTTATACTGAGGCTTGGACCAAGAGCTTTTTTTAAAAAAAACGTTGTACCACACTAGGAATTTCTCCTGTGTCGTGGGTGCGTTTACAAACATTTAATGTCACATACACGTAAAGCCAGACCCGGAACGATTACCTTACAAATATTTGTTCCGTGCGGGAATCGAACCCACGAATCGCGGTGCAGCAGTCGATCGCTCAGCCACTGCGCCTACCGTGTCGTCGAAGCTGATTTTACGAGCATCACCTTTGCTTCGAGATGACGCGTTTTTACACGGCGGTGTATGTACGGTTATATTTATTTTATTTGGACTGATTATGTCAAAGCAATCTCGGTACTGAACATTTGTTTGAAGACTTGATACCCTCGCAATAAAATCTATGCGCTATTTTCTTTTCTTTTCTTTTAGAAACTGCTTAAGAAATGAAATTCATTATTCTAAAATTCTATCTATTTATTTTGCTAATAATAATAATAAGTAATTCAACGAAAAAGAATGCAATGGATATTTCTAAAAATATACCAGGAGTTAAAAAAAACTCGAGGAGATGCTAAAAAATACTAATTATATAATACTAGGCAAAGCATAAGCCTGTTCTCACACGAAGCAGGCATAAGCATTGATCCCCATGATCAGACTTAGGCATTTTAATCATTAGTCCAGGCTTCTTCACGAAACAAACATCCACTAGTAAGAATTAAAAATATCACGTTATTGCTTGCCCAGATTTGAACCAACAACTTCCTGCATAAGTGGCATTGGGCCATTAAGCCATTGTTTTCCTCTAGCAATGAAAAAACAAACAACGAAGTCTCTAAAATGTACTAGGAGTCAAGGAACTCGAGGTGGTGTTATATCTGCAGCAAGAAAGGCGGTTACTCAATCTAAGTAGATTCCAAAAACAGTGACTTGAATGAATGACGTATTGTCTTCTCTGTTGATATGCACAATGCTATCAAACTCATGATCCCAGAGGAATGCAACAGCGTTATTATAGGATTGAGCTCTCTTCTGTACAAGAGTAACAACAGAAATGATACGGTAGCGATTAAAGTTCATATCCTTGACCGACCGCATTACTTCCTCAGCTATAAGCATTGTTTTTCCCGGAGCATCCTGGGAAATAAGAAATTAAATAGTAACAATTAGTGTGAATGGATAGGGAGCTCGTGGCTAAATAAAAACATCCGCACGGGTTGATCGAAGGTTAAGCTACGCTTGCCGAGGTCAGTCTGTGGGTGACCGTTCGTAATTTATCGAGACTCCTCCGTATCTCGGAAAGCACGTTAAACCGTTGGTACCGGTTGCCATTTGTAGATCTTTTGCTGTCGTTACAGGTGGTCCCGAAAGTCTGACAACCAGAATTACCAAGGGGTATCGTGTTGCTCAGTAACTGGGTTGTGGAGGTCAGATAGGCAGTTGCTCCATGTAAAACACTGATATTCAGCTGTATCCGGTTAAGCTGGAAGCCGATGCCAACATAGTTGGGAAAAGGCTAGGCAGATGATGATAGTGTGAATGCATAGAATAAGAAATGAGTGAGTAAGAGGAAGTGGCTTCGGTGGCTTGGGGATTATTTTGTGCGGTTTTGATAAAGAGCAAGTTGTTTGGAAAGTTTTGAGTGTGAATTTGGAGGGTTACAAGAGTAGAGTAAGGACAAATCTATCCATTCCATCCATTTCCAGGCATATCATCACAATAGATGATATACCTAGAAAGAAACCGGTTGAAATGACGGCGAAAAGCGACGTATGGATAAAGTTGACATGGTGTGGCCAACCCAAATAAATTGGGATAAGGGCAGCTCTGTAGGCTTTTTTATGCTTTATAATGCATTCAATATTTCTTGTTGTGTCTGAGATACTACCTAATTCAAAGGATGCCCACATGAAATCAATAATAAAAAAAACTTTAAAACAATTATAAAAATATATTCTAATACATAATTCATGGTGCACTATGTAGATAGTCAGTATAAAAGTGTATCTGAGAACATCTGGTCAGACATGGGTATCGTTTTTAACATATCGAGACTCCTCAGTGACTCGGAAAGTACGCTAAGCCATTGGTCACGGTTGTCATTTCTAGATCAGTGAGATGTGTCAGATTTTGACAGTCGTTTCGGGTAGTCAGAAGCCCGAAAGTCTGACGACCAGTCTTGCCCAGAGATCAGATAAAATACTAGTATTCAGCTGCGTTCTTTTGGACTGGAAGCCGACCCCAACATAGTAAGGAAAAGAATAGGCAGATGAGTGCGGCTTACTGTACCCACCGTAGGACTATACTTGGTATCCAAGTAGAACTGATCCAGTATCCCATTGACAGCTTTCGTAACCTTGGGTACGTTAAACCTGACACGTGGTTCCATTTGGTATGTGTTTAGGAAGAGCAGTGCGGGCCGTTTGTATTCCAAGCCGAGCTGGAAAAATAAATCAAGAATGTTGGTTGGTGGATCAAGACAGTAGGTTGAAGTTTCCAACCTTAAGTGGCAGTGGGCGCAGAACCAAAGGCCGTTGGAGTGAAAGGGCTCTCAAGTGGCGACCGTATACTGGAAGACGCTGGGTAGGCCCCACAAGATGGACAGACGATTTGGTGAAGATCGCTGGGAGTCGATTAATGAGGGCAGTTATACGGGACCGATCGTTGAAGAAACCTTTGGAGGAGGCCAATGCCCAGCAGCGGAAGACTTTTGGCTGGAATGATGATGATGAGCATACACTTCACGAATACGAACAAGAAACCCATTTGTCATTCATTCATATCAAGCTACCGAAAACTGTCAGAACTTCCCAATTGAACATGAACCTTATCACTTTGTAATAAAGTTGAAACCTATCAAAGAAATTTGACAGCTTGGGGTAGCTTGATGTGTTGGGCTCTGTACAGTCAGCCAACACGTCGTTGGTAGCACTTTGGCATTTTGTACAATTGACCTCATAATTTGTTTCTCACCTTAATTAATGTCTCTTGCATGTTATAAAACAATACCATTTATCTGTCTATGTGATCGTTTGATTATTTCAACATTAGCCGAAAGTGGGAAACCAATTATGGGGTTGACTATACCATTTTAAATGTAAATAACACTAGCTTTTAACCGCGGCTTCGTCCGCGTGAATGTCGGTTGTCTCGGATGCAGACAAAGTCGCAAATTCAAAACTATCCCATTTCTTTCAAACTACATCTATACAAAATTTCATATAATGGGTTCACTCGTTTAGTCGTGAAAAGGTAACAAGCAAACAAACAAAAACTTTCACAATTATAATAATAGTATGGATGTCTTGCTAAGAACGAGATTGTGCACCTAGCCTCACTACTGGGATGAACAGAGAAGTAACCACAATTTATGAAGCATGGTATTAAACGCCTTTGCTTCCACGGCAGTGAACAGGCTATTGCTTAGATTTTAAGGAGAAGATAACCTGTGAACTCCTTCGTCGTGCTTGCCCTCCTACACTGGGAATACCAGTGAAGCCGTAAGATTGTTTCCGGACTTTCAGACGACTGAAAGACCTGGATCTTTGTCCCACGCCCATTAAAGACGGCTTTCCCTGGGACGTAGACTCTGACGCGGCGATGGCCACCCTGCTTTTACTCCTCATTTTTGGCTCGGACATTTTTGTTGATAATATAATATAATATGATAAATAATTATTATTTTAATGAGCTTGTGTCGAGTTGAAATTGACAGAAGGAAAAGTGTTTTGCTGTCGTAGACGTCATAAAGGAAGTCAATTTTATTTTTATGAACTTGTATGCTTCGCATTAACTTGGTATACCACCTTATTGGTCGTATCAGATCAAGAGTTTCGATCAGGATTCAGACTGAAATAAGGTTTATTTCCAATTATCTATTGCAAAGAGATTAAATCGCTGAAATTCATTAATCCTTCGAGCACGGCAAAACATGAGCGAATATAGTAGGATATTTTGTTGTAATAACATCACGCATGAATTCCCCGAAGGGTTGGGCAGAACTGCACCTACAGTGACACCCACATTTCGCCAGTTATGTTTTCAAGTCCCTTATAATAAATTCTTATTTCAATAACATTTTGCCCTACCGCCCTTTAGTCGCCCTTTTGCCAATGTTTGCCATTTTGTAAATGATTATGATAAATTATATTTATTTCTTGAAATAGGTTTATACAAACACGTCAAAATAAAAAATATTTTATATACTAGGTTGGTGTTAAGATATCTGACTACTCTGAGAAGAAACAGCAAAAGAAACTCAGACATCACAATGTCTTATAAAGTCTAGCCATTATCTTGGTTACATCAAGTGAGTACCATGCATATTAGTGTCCGAGATGGTTTTTTGAGGAAAGAACCACATCGATATCTTATTGTTTATGTATGTGTTTGTGTATATTTTCTATGTAGGTTTTATATTTATAGTTTATAATATATATATAGATAAATATATATATATATATAAATATATATTTCTTTTCCCTTTTCCTTTAAGAAATTGCACCTGCCACGCCACTGTTTGTCTCTGCATCACCCAAAGGTTGACTGGTAGAAAATGCCTATGGCATTAAGTCCGCCTCTGTACATTTTTGTGCTTAAAGTTTTAAATAAATAAATAAATATGAGTGGACCTGTTTAGTCAGTGCAAGTTATAGAGCAAAATACCTTAGTTATCTTTCGACCTTGAGGTCGCGAGCCATTGGAATGCGTGGTAGCCGGAACTAACTTGCAAAAGCCCGTAAGACGCTTCTAATGAAAAGAGGCAACAACCGTATATTCAGTATACAAAAAACACTAAGGACAACCCTTGGTTGCTGCAGGACCATAGCAGGAAATGATAATAAATATATTGGACTTTTGGCTAAATTGGACTAGTTATCTAGAACTATGGATGGACTATGACCCCGTCACGATCTATGTTATTTGCAATTTTACAGGCAGGGAGTGACTTCTACACTAACGGCAATCAGGACAATCCTAGAAATACATTCAAGTTCCCTACCAGCATCTTAGTGAAACAATTCCTTTCCGCGAGCAAGTTTGCATTCAAGTGACGACCTATGTGACGCAGCGAGCGAAGGTCCGCTTGCGACGCAGGAAGTTGCGGGTTCGATCCCCGCGCCTTGGGACAAATGTTTGTACGATCTACAAAGATTTGTTCCGGGTGTTCTGGATATTTGCTATGTATAATGAAAAAATATCTATCTATGTACTGTATTGTATTAAGTATATCAGTCATCTAGTAGATATACATAACTCAAGCTCTGCTTAGCTTGGGTCTAGATGATGGCGTGTGGATTGTCCAGCATTATTTCTTTATAAGTCAGTCAGTGGGGCCGTTACTGCCCAACAGCTCGCAAGCTGCTTTGGTGACTTCTATTAAATCTTCTACTGGCTGGCTTCTCAACCTAGACCCAGGGTTCATAGGAGCATGCAAGCCAGGTCAACTTAGGGATACGGTGGCGTGGCTATTATTATGACTGCAAAAAGTATTATACGTACAGACGCCAGCACATCAAGCTACCCCAAACTGTCAGATTTTCCCAATTGAACGTGAACCTTATTTCTTTTGGCGATAAAGTTGAAAAACTATTAAAGAAATTTGACACATTGGGGTAGCTTGATGTACTGGCATCTATCTGTACCTAAAATTTAAACATGGGTTTATTTCCTTTACCAAAAATCGTAACAGTGAGAAATTGTATATAATTATGCCATAAAACTAACTATATATATATATATGTTTATAATTTTTTTCCAAAGTTTTAATCGGTATCTATTTAATTATTATTGCACTTATTAAGGTTTGGTGTCTAAGTTATGATTGCAAGATAAAGCTGAGTTTTAATAACAAAAGTTTGACAAGTTATTTTGTTTCGATATAAATAATAATACCCATTCTAATTAAGCGTTGGTATTTTTACAACTTTAATTAGCTTTTATGACTATTTCTTTATTTTTGTTCAAATATGATGCTGGAAGATTGAGGATCGTGTACTGAACTCTTGGTATCGGGTGTTGCGATATTCCTTCCTCCCTGTTTACATGTATTTCTTCAAATTCTGTACAGTCGCGCTAAAAGTATAAAATAAAAACAGTATTTAATACTTTTAGGTCAGTTGAGTACAGAATAAAAATCTTATTTATAAATCATAGCTGAAAGGAATGTTCCTGTAAAACAAATTGTTTCTAAAAATAAAACTGACAAATTCATAGGTTCCTATTGCGTAGGAGACAAAATACGCTGTGAAAAAAATCCTGTTCACACGTTGACAAAGGAGTTTTTCGGGTAAAAGCCGTTGGTACCTACGCTACATAGAGAGTGCGACCTCTTTTTTTTTGGAATGTGTGCCTCTTTGTATTCAACCCTCGCTTTTTGTTGGGCCACATACAAACACTGCTTGTTACCTGAAATGGTCGTGTCGAAAGATGCTTCAGTTATATTTTTTTTAGACATTTTCCGTTTTAACAAGGTCCGTAAGTGGATAGTGGTAATGATTCTCTTGTTCACAAACGAAACTTAAATTACAGAATTGACAACTCTCTCTGACAGATAGCTTGAGAAAAGAATGGCGATATTTAAGTACTAAGTTAGAGATGTCAAATTAGTTTACGCGTCGAACTTTATCATGTTTTTGAACGATGGTATTTTAAATTTTTATAATTTCCATTTTTATTTTATTTTAAATCGTGATAACTGCTACTAACTTAATCTTAAGATAGTTAATTTGTAACTGACAAAATATGGACGCACCTCACCAAATCAACATTTTTTTTTTGTAATTTCGTCTACATTTATTTGGAAGTTTCAGTTAAACTAAAATTGACAGCTCATATAAATGTCCGTCCCTTTCGTTTTATAAGAGAGAAAGAGATAAAAGATCTATATGTAGTTTAGCTTGTCAACAAGGGAATCGGCACCAGTGTGTATTTTTCAAACCTTTTGCTGCTCTTCTCTGGTTAGGTAATTCCGAAATCGCCGAGCTTAATGAAGCTGAGCGGAATGAGGCGACCACCATAAAAGTGCCTAGTCAATGGACGGAGACACTTTTACAGTGGTCGCCACTGTTAATTCTGGCATTCAGGAGTTGCCGTGGTTTGAGAAAAGTGTGGCGGGCTCTTTCCTTAAAAAAAGGGTCCGTAACTATTAACTACGTTCGCGAAGTACCTAACTAGATACTCCGTAAATGTGACTTTCGCATAACTTCTTTTTTTAAGCTGAAAAACATGAATGTGCTAATCAGGAACCTATGAATACATTGCGACCGTTAAAGCAGGGGTAGTTACTCAAGTTTAGGTGGATTAGAATAAAAATGCTCCCGCTTTAAAACGAATAATATCCCGAACGTCGACCTTCCATCAGAAAAATACAACATAAAGCATTGAAATGCGAGTTGCATTCAGTGTACAGTAGATGCAGCGATAGCAGAGTCCTACGTCAACGGCATAGCTCCCTTATAGGTCAGTTAAACGTTTGTTCACCCCGAACCAAGTGGTACGGGGTGGGACCGAGATGTGACCGATACTGGGGATTCAGGGACTTAACTTAAATGCGCCCTTTTTTGTTCTTAAATTAGACGAGACGAGGACAAGACGGATTGATACTTAGATACGTCGTGAATAAAAAATGGCTGTTAGCTTCAATACAATTTTCGAATTAAGTTTTTTTTTTTAAATTATTATGTTTTATGAGTGTGTTTGTTTTGAATTTTACTTTATCACGGTTGATTGACCATCTTCGAGAACATCGAGAGCAATACGTAAGGTCATTCACCTTCATTAAGGGGTAGGACCCATGTTTATCGAGCGTAATTTTGGGTTTTCGTAAATGATGCTAAAAAGAAGAAAATATTTAAAAGGATTTGAATTTTCTAAATAATAAGGACAACTAGATTATTCTACACAACCATACAAATTTAAATAAATAAAAAGAAACAATAATCTGTAAAATGTAAAAAAAATATTTTATTCCTTCTGTGACAACTATACCACAGAGTACACTCTAAACTACCAAATATTTTAAAGAGAAAAAAAAATCAGAGAATCCAGCGTCTTGTTATGGGATTGGAAGTCTGAAGGTTTTTGGAAAATGTGCCAATTTATGATCATCATCATCATCATTTCATCTGAAAGATGTCCACTGCTGGACACGGTCCTCCCACAAGTGTCGCCACAACGAATATACAACAAGATGTAGTGGTTGTTGGAAATTAAAACCAGATAAGTTGTATCACAATGAGCGTTTCTCGCAGAATATTACTGTACTTATAGGAGATATTATTTGTAAAAAAAACATTTTGAGCACTACTTTTAGGTACATAATACTTCATCACCTGGACACCCGTCAAGCGTTAAACGACGACACGGTTGGCGCGGTGGTTGAGCCATCGGCTGCTGCGCCGCGTGTTGTGGGTTCGATCCCCACACGGAACAAATATTTGTATGGCCTACAGGTAGTTGTTCCGGGTCTGGCTGTTTGTGTATGTGAGTTTAAATGTTTGTGAACGCACCCACGATACAGGAGATATTCCTAGTGTGGGGCAACGTTTAAAAAAAAAAAAAAAAAAAAAAAAAAAAAAAAAAAAAAAAAAAAAAAAAATACCTTAAATAAGGGAGAATAAGAGGTCATCCCCTTATTCCCCCTTATTGAAGGTCACCCTGAGTTGATGATACTGATAACAGTATAATCAACTCAGGGTGACTAGTTGATTATCCCATATGGGGACAGCCCTATAAACCAAAAATACCATGAACTGAACTTTATTATTTATTAATATACCTTTACACTATAAATTCATATTCATTTGTATCCCTTCATTCACCCATTTTCACCTGCCACTGTTTGTCTTTGCATCACCCAAAAGTTGACTGATAGAAAAGGTCTATGCCATTAAGTCCACCTCTATATGTATGTGCTTGAAGTATTAAAAAATATGGAACACATTGAAGATTGGTACTGGCATAATAATATACTTTTAGAATAGTTGAATTAGATGAAGAGGAAGAATAAAGATTTCCTTGTGATTTCATATTTTTGAAGTGAAACTTCTTTAGGCACGCTCGGCTTGGGGAGTAAGCTGGTGAATGCGTGACGGGAGCGTTACGAAAAGTGTGATCGTGCGAGGCGAACGGCAGCGGAACGGCTTCATGACTCTAATAATAATTTACTAAACTTACCAAACTAATATTTATACGTACATACATGTATTTATTATACATATGTACATATATAAACATATACATATACGAGTACATATATAACATATATATATATAAAAAAAAAACATACAGATGGAGCTAAAGAAATTTCACTTCAGTTGTGTGGTCTAAAGCACACTCATTTTTTTTTATTCAATTATTCTTATTTAGTTACTTATTAATTATAATTACTGTATGTACTTGAACTGGTTAACGCTACAGTCTAAACCCGTAAAGCTAATCCCATCACGATAACAATATAAAAAAGTTTGTAAAAGAATTAATTGAATTTTTTCTCCTCACACAAACTAAACTATATTGCACATACTTTCTACTTCTAAGCTACTCGTATATCTCACATTAAGATACAAAGGTGCATTTTTATAACAAAGCAAATCTCTGTGCACTGACGTAAGAGTACTTTGCCCGAGGGCCAGCGACCTAGGAATAAAGACCTGTTTACACTGGTAGACTCATATATAAACACAGAGTAGAAATCTTCTAAACATCTCCTCGAGTAATGAAAACAATATAGCATAGGTTGAGGGTAGTTATGAGGAAATATAATGCTTGTCATCAATTGAGGAACATAGATTAAGTCTTCTACAATCCAGTCGCTGAAAGAAAAAGCATTCCAAGATGAGAACAGTACAGTTTTCTATTTCTTACCTACTCATAAGGATTTTCTGAATGAATATTGGAATCGAGATGATTTAAATATAGCACCTACATCCTGGAGGGAAGACTGGGTCTTATTAATCAATCGTGTGTCAGCTATAAATTAAAAAAATATCAGAAAAAGCGAACAGCTCACGGTAAAAAGCAGTTGACACTTTGGTATGACCAACTCTGCCTAGCCTTAACCCAACGATGTTAAGTTCGGCTTCCAGTTTTACAATGCAGCTAGAATTTCACATAGAAAGACTGCTCATCTGACCTCGCCAACCCAGTAACAAGGTAATACGATACCATTAGTTACGATTGGTTGATATTCTTTCAGTCTTCTGACTATCTATAGCGACTGTCAAAGATTTTCTAATGAAAACCGGGACTATAGACATGGAGCAATGGACTGAGCAATAAATACCCTTAAATATTTTACAACTCTGTAGAAAGAGAGAAAACAACATGCGGCCAATACCTCGCCCACTGCTGGTCGCACGTTTGCTTTGTCTCTCTCACACTTTCTTGTCCTTAATTATTTCACAGCTGTATAGGGAACACTAAGGTAATTTCTCTATGTCTGTTGCCGGGACCAATGGCTAAACGTGCTTTCAGAGACACGGAACGGTATGGATGGTTTGATAGGTGATGGATCGTTAACAAATAACTTTAGTTTACATCGAAAGTGCAAGTAAGACTTAAGTTATAATAAGTTCTCTTTAGCGAAAGAGAGCGGGGTGAGGCCCTTGCCCACCGCGACTACATCTCGATGCATTCCCTGAGACTACATATCTCGCGATTGTGGTGGGTCTTAGCATTTAAAAGGGCCCACATAAACAACTAATAAACTGATGAACTTGGGTGATGCATTCGAGATGCCGTCAGGAATGTACGGACTAGGAGAGTCCGTACATCCAGGGCTTCAAGTTCCGTTTGAGTCAATTTGAGAATGCCAAAAGATTACGAGTACGTTAAGACTGGCATAACCTAACCGTTGAAGACACAACCCTACAAAAATCTTATTTACTCAACGTAAATGTGAACGGGTTCTAAGTGCATTGAGCCCGCATCGGACATTGTTATACAGGGTTATGTAAACTACGCTTGGATACATACTAAGTTAGTTTTGCGACCATCCTTTACAGTTGATTTGATTTGTAAGTGAATGTTATCCGTTTCGATTGCGACGATACATTTCTTAGACTTTCAGCGGGTATAGATTGTTTGTTTGGTTTTTAAAGGAGAATTTCAAGTGAAATTTAGATGGAATGTTGCCAACAGAGCATACAAATATTGTCTCCTCATTGTTGTTGTTGTAGTTTGCAGTACTAAAGACCTTCAAGTGTTGGGTTCAGTAACAGATTGAGCCAAGTGTTTTTACCTATGTAAATTTATACTGTGACGTTTGTACAAGTATGCCAAAAGTGATTCTATGGTATACTGGCTTGAAGAATATCAGTGCGCGCTGAATTCAATTATTCAAGCTATTTTAGAACGGTTTAAAAAATAGAACGGCCATTTGTCTTAGGACGTAGCAAATTGGTTTTTGACGAGCGAATATGTGTAAGCGTATGCTCCGTAAATATGATTAAATCAACAGAGCCCTATCATTTATAATCGTAAGCTCACAACCCAGCTCTGTAAGGTCAAAAATATTGTACCTGTTTTTGCTTAGAAATGTTAAATAATCTATTTAGACGTGTACTCCAAGCTATCCCAAACTGTCATATTTTCTCAATTGAACATGACATTCATTTGTAGTAAAGTCAAAAAACTATCAAATAAATTTGACAGATTGGGGTTGCTTGATGTGCTGGCCTTTGTACTACTATAGAAAAGATAAACATTTCCTAACAAAATAACATTTAATCACCCTGAAAAATTACGAATGCAACCGACCTATCATGACGTCAAAGGGGAAGTGATGCCAACATAACACACCGACCGAAAGTGGTCGTTGCGGCATATGAACACCCAAATCCCGAGTAATAACTGCTTATGTTTCCGCCCTTTATGAAAATATCTCCCCTCTCTCCCTTCGTCGCCGCCATAAAAATAATCATACACATTTATACACACCCCATTTATGTGATTAAAGAGTTCTGGTGGAACTATTACAACGGTTTTACAGAGTAACCAATAATTAAAAGTACAATGAGAATGGTTTCAAATTTTGTTTATAATAATGTGAGTTAATTAATTAAGTACATAGTCACTACAATGCCGTCTGACTCCTGAAATACAGGTATTAGAATTTCACATATATATCTCTGGATGAGACTATTACCTACCGAAATATAATATAAAATTTCGCCTGTATTCCCCGTAAGCTTAGAGCAGTATATATAGTGTATATACTGATATAGTACACCCATATTTCGCTAGCTAGTCTATTGACACTTTTTTTCTACTAAAACATCGACACAGGAGAAATTCCTACTGTGGGGCACCACGCTAGGAATTTCTCCAGTGCCGTGGGTGCGTTTACAAACATTTAAAGTCACATACACGCCATAACAATGCCGGGCCAGGCCGTACCAATATTTGTTCCGTTCGGGAATCCAACCCACGACGCGCGACGCAGCAGTCGATCGCTCAGCCACTGCGCCAACCGTGTCGACTGACACTGACCGGTCACAAATCCATACTCTTTTAAATAATAAATGTAATGTTCTTCTATCTACGAGTATCTACTATATAAAATTCATGTGTCACAATATTTTAGTTGCCATACTCATCCGAAAAGGCACGATCGATTTTTAAAAAAAATTATATGTATATATGTTCGGTAGGTCTGAGAATCTGTCGTATTCTCGTTCGTCGTTCTATTTTTCTTACCCCTAAGTGATAACGGTGGTCCCCCAAACAAAAAACATTTTTCTACCTTACAAATCAAAGTTTGCCGGGTCAGCCAGGATAATATATTATGTTATCTACAATCTCAACAAATCAATTACCACATGAATAAGTATGAATCAGATCACCATTTCAGAACGGCCAAAGCGATTTGGCTTGTCACCAACTGTCAGAAGAAGGTTAGTACGATAGTTTTTTTTTGCTAAAAATCCACTTTTAGATGTCTGAAATTTGATGATTTATTTGAGTGAAAATCATATTAGAAAAATGTAACCCACATTGTAGGTAATTATTTTATTACAATGCATTTTTTAACTTACAGGGGATGTCATTTTCTTAATGTCAGTGGTTTTAAGACTTTCACACAGACTCAGACACAGACTGTTGGTTTTGCGTATGAAATGCTTTAGACTAACACCAATCTACACCTTTATCTCAACAGATAAATCTCATGCCAGGTATTGCTATTAGTCTTTGCTAAGTCTCTCCACTAACCACAATAGCTAATATTATTCAAAATCAGATTAGGCTTGGCCAGGCTTTTGATTACTACTTTCGTGCGAATACCTGAGAATGTTCCTTTAAAATTAACAAAAAGGTTAAGGTAACCAGTATATGCTGGCCTTGAATTATATTGAAACTCCATACTACGCTAGGTCAGCTCAAGGCCAAAGAGGCACCACAGACGTGCGGCTTATTGTACTTACCTACCTACCATTCCCTCCTATATGTCAAATTGAAAAAAAACTTTCCCAATTAATCATTCTGTTAAATTCTATATTTATGAGTTATATTTGATCGATAACTAAAATGCTACTTTTCAAACTTATATTAATATTTCACAAAAACTTATATTCATTTGTCTTTACAATTTCCATTCGTCAAAGTTGGAATATTTTCACAAAGCAAAAGCGTATTCTTGTAAATTACGCTTGTAAATACAATTTCCATATAAAATATAACAAAAGACGAGTCTAATATGTGCTCCCTGATGGCCAATGTTTGAGCCAATGTTGGTGTATTGTACAACTGAACCGTTGCACAATCGCCACTTTTAAGAATTTTATTTGATTGAATTTAATTCTAACCCAAAGGTACAATTTTCTTCAATACACAAAAACCTTACGTTTTCAATCGAAACATGCAATTAATTTGTGTAGGTACTATTAACACCCAAGCGTTTTAAATCCTATCAAGATGAAAAAATAATGGTGGCTTAGGCCTTTCGCAGAAGCTGATCATTAAATAAATCTGCTGATGCATTTTTCTATAAGACACCCCGTTAATAATCAGTTCAATATTCATTACGTTTCAGTATCTAGTAGTTTCGACATAACTTACAAAAGACTTCTTTGAGTTCAAGTTTTACTCTCCTCTAAAGTAGGAAGACAGAAAGACAAAATGTTTATCAAACTATACATTTTTTCATGTATAATACGAGACCATGCGGTGAGCACTGTCAAAAAGTTATCAGATCTCCTGTAAAGCCAAGCTTCTAATTCGACACGCCCTAACTCTACAAGCTCTAACTTCACAAGCTCTACACCTTAGTCAAAATATGTGACTTGGCCATTTTGTTACTACAAGAACTATTGTATAATAACAAATTAAACGAAAATCAAGTGATGTAAGTGGCGGTTAATAATACATTCAACCAATCACAGCTAATGACGTGCGCCTACAATTCCAGAAACTGGGGGTTTGACTATGACATTGATCAATTTTAATGTTCTTTTTTATGTGTAGATCATGTTAATAATGCCATATCTGTATTTTGACGTCAGTAGGTACAGTCAATAGTGATTCTGCAATATTGGCTTATGCCAACTAATTTGAACCAAGGCTGGTACAGCATTACCTATCGAACTAATGCTAAACCAACGTTAGCCTATTACTCATTACTATTTAATTCGATAATTTATATACAGAAGCTGTTGGTGTACCTTTATTAATAAATAAATAAATAAATAAACGTTGGTTCAACCGGAGTCAACTTTAAGCGCTCGCTTCAACAGCACCGAGCTCCTTGCAATTTGGTTAAAATTACTGTACAAGTTAAAACAACTGCTCTGTGATCCATCCAAATAAGTACTCATGACTTAACTTATTGTCTACCTACCTGTGACTGAACTGAAATGAGCGGAGTTGCTTTGAAAATTACGAACTATACTCGTAGTTTGTTATTCTCGGTAAATTGGAAGAGTCAAAGAACTTGCAGGTGAAGGTGTCTACATTTTTAGTGAAACGAAATTATAAGTTTTGTGAGACGTAAATCTATGTTTATAATTCCAAGTACCTCATCATCATCAGGATTCAGGCTATACTAGTCCACTGCTGGACATAGCCCTCTCTTAATGAGCGCCATAGCGCCCTGTCTTCAGCTTGCCGCATCCAGCATCAGCCTGCAGTCTTTCGCAGATCGTCATCCCACCTGGTCAGAAAGTACTTCTAAGTACCTACGGGTTAAAATATTAGACAACACTGACATCGGTGACGGAAAACATTGTAAGAGCCCACTGGCGGCACGGTATGTTAAGGGATTTTTGTAATACAGATGACTTTGAATCTTACTTAACACTGTTAACGCTCACATTTAATTGATACGTCACAGTCTGCTTTTGACATCCTTCGGCACATTCTAGCATGCCGTGGCTTACCGAAATGTGAACGCTAAGCATCATAAAATAAGATCTCAAATTATTTACGCCTACAAAAAACCCTTAATACCCCCCGCGGTGATTATTTGCAAGGGGCAGTGGGATATTAAAAGACCGGTATTCATATTTTTACAATTCACATTAAATGTACTTTTAAATCACAAGCCCCTGTAAAAAATCTACGATTTTTCAAACAACTGTTTCACGCACAAAGACCACAATCTACTGCATACGTGCTTAAAACGGCAATTGTGCCTGAAATTACATAAAGTTTTACTTCTATGTAATTAAGTTAGGGTCAAACTAAGTTACGGGACACATCCAATTAAGCCTATTATGAGACAAAACAATTTATTTAAAGAACGTGGTTCTCTTTGTCTGTCTTTCAGTTTATAATGAAGAAATTGTTTTATTTTAATTACAAAGGAGGTTAACGTTTTAAGAAGTTATTGGGTTATGGACCAACCCTTTTTTGACCTTTGACGCAAAAGAGTGTTTCAAGCCAGAAACTTTAGTTTGACAGTCTCTCTGTGGCGTCAAAGCTCTCCAACTGATCAACTTATTTTAATTACCATTATTTTTGTTTGAAAGAACGTTTCGTTTTTAGGGTCCCGTACTCAAAGGGTGCCTATGGGACTCAATTACTTAGCCTCCGCTATCTGTCTTTGCGGGCTGTATTTCGTGAACCGTGATAAATATACAGTAGAAGTTTTCACACAGGATGTATTTCTATTGCCGCTATGACAACAAATAATAAAATTAAATAAAGGGGACCATACATTTTCTCCGCGTTTTTTGTTCGACGTGATATGGAATCCTTCGTATGCGTTTTACAGTAACACGTCCTTTCGCATCCATATTATTTGGAATATATCCCTCATACCAAAGTAATCTAAGTTCAAATCTGTTTGCTCATACAGCCGTGATCTCAAAGCATAAAAAGGTGGACACGTAACTTTATAATCTAGCATGAACGATCCACCTTTGCATATTCATATTGGAACAGAAAGAAAATCACGAAAGAGATGTACATAACCACTAAAGATTAAGTTAGTGCATTCGTCTAGCGTTCCATGACAAGGCAACTCACAGAAAATGAAAGAAGGTGAGTGATTCTGACTTTCACGCGGAACGCTCCTTACCTTGGTAAAGAAAGAAAGAAAAACATTTGTTATAAGAACACCACAAAACTAAAATTTTACTAACAAATAAAAATGACCTGAGCGAGGCCAAAAAGGCTCCTATCAATTCAAGGCTCAAAAGCTAAACAAAAAAGGCTAGACATAAAAGGTAATTCTAATAATGATAGTGTTAGTAAATTCATTTTGCAAATGTATGTATGTTAGTGGAAACAAAACTGTGGGCAATTGTGCGTCCTCCATCATTCTTTGATTCAGATTTCCGTTTTTTAAATTTCGGATATAAGGGGGACTGAATGTTACTTTGTCGGATATTTTTCTGTACCAATACAAAAACTGTGCGGTAGCTGTAGTTGTTCCTGGTACATGAAGCTGTGACAGACAAACAGCCAAAGTCATACCATAAGGGTTTATATTATTTTACTATGGACCCACAAAACCATAACACAACAACACTACACTTTGCTTGACCCGGGACTTTAACCGAAGACCTGATACTCTGCAGTCGCGCTTGTGACCACTTATAAGATACACACTTTCACTTAGTTGTAATAAAGTGGGACTTCTGAATACTTTTTGTATCATGGTTCCATGAAAAGTAAAGCCGTAACGTAGCCAAGTTCAGTGGCAACGTCGATGCACTCCACAACTGCAGTACTGAGTGCATTCAACTGCACAACTTACGTCTTACTTGATGCTCCGTCAATGTTCGCTTTTATTAATTTGTTTCTTTATTTATTGCATTTGTTACTTTGTGGCGGATAAGAATGAAAGAATTTACAGAACGAAGAAAAATAAATAATACTACGTTAGAATAGTACCGTAGTTTTTACCTACCTCCATGGGAGTTTACAATAATCTGAACGGTATGTTCACCTTACATAATATCACGCTAGTAGGTATTCCCCGAAAGGTTAGGCAGAGGTGTAACTATAGAAAAGCCACATTTATTCAGTTATGTTTAAGTCACATTTAATCGGGGGCGAACCTATTTCTACGTTACGTCCTATTGATACCGGATACGTTCACGGTGCACAAAACTGCAATTTAATTATTTCTTAATATTTCTCATACTAATTTATGTATCATATATACCGCAAAAAATACCTATTTCTAATAAAAAAAATCTATCCATGTAATGTATTGTATTAAGTATATCAGTCATCTAGTACCCATAACACAAGCTCTGCTTAGCTTGGGGCTAGATGATACTGTGTGGATTGTCCAGCATTATTTATTTATTATTTATATATATCAACATCATAATATATTTTAATAAATACATACGTACATATATACCAACTTCGACGAAATGTCAGAGAAAACAGATTGTCGTAAAAGTATGCTATCAGCGTATCCAGTAGATGTACATTCCCCTGACACGATCCCTTAATCCTCTCTTACTTCAACCCAAGAAGGTTAGGGATGTTACTATATGAAGTCTAGACGTCGAATATTGCGATATGGTTTCTACTTATATTTTTAACCGATTACATATTCTTCGTATCTTAGATACTACCCACTAAGAAGCGAGAAATATAACTGTAATAAATAAAGTTTAATAAGTACAAAAAAAACTGACGCAAAAAAAACACTTAAAGTGTTTAAAATAACTGTAGTTTCGGATGTCGAAACAGTCGCACGGGTTGATCCAAGATCAAGCTACGCTTGCCGAGGTCAGTCTGTGGATGGGTGACCATTCGTAACTAATCGAGACTCCTACGTGCCTCGGAAAGCACGTAAGACACGAAAAGCCGTTGGTCCCGGTTGTCATTTCGAGATCTTTGACAGTCGTGTGTATACATACAAATGACATGTAAGATGTTAAATAAATTTATGTCACAGTCATTTTTTGCCTGAACGGCGTACAAATATAAAAAGGTCGGATGTTACACAAGCATAAATTCATTTTAAATTAATCCGTTTCATATAGCAATTAACAAGTTTGAATATAATTTAAATTTTAAAATGTTCAAAAAAAATTAAAATATTGACATAAGCTTATCATAATAGTTTAAACATACAAACATACATGGTAGCTAGAAACAACATAACGCCACCATGTACAAAAGTATAATCAACAAAATAAGTATCATACATCAGGTTATATCAACACAGTTTAATATTACCAGTACTTAACAACGGATAAAGTAGAATTCAGCTGATCCGAGCAAATACAACATTAATTTGTAGTAGCGAGCTCAGTAATTATAGTGGGATTTATATGCAACAGCTACTGTTTGCAGCGTCAGTCACTACACTTCGTGTAGCTATTCATCTGTAGTGTTATGTTAATCTAACTGCATGAATACATACAAGGCATAATATACCAAGACCTCTCCGTGCCTCGCAAAACACGCATTTAGTCCCGGCTGTCATTTGTATGAGGAGATTCTGGCTAAATAAAAACGGCCGCACGGTTCAATCGAAGGTCCACCCTTTCGCTGCCCAGTTCAAAAATACTATTTAACTTGAATGTCATAATTTTTGGCAAATTACATAATGGTGATGGACATGTTCTCATCTCATCTATAGCTTTTACATGTACGACTCGGGAAGCGAGTTCTAAATTCAAACTATTTTTAAAACAAACTATTTTTCGATAGTGGTGCTGGGCACTAAAAGTGTTAGTGCTACTCTTGTCGAGGTCACTCTGTGGATGGATGACCTTTCGTAACATATTGAGACTTCTCCGTGCCGTGGAAGGCACGCTACGCCGTTGATCCCGGCTGACATTTGTAGATCTTTGACAGTCATTACGGTTTGTCAGAATCCCGAAAGTTTGACAGCCAGTCATACCATGTTTCCCAGTAAATGGGTTGTGGAGATGAGATAGGCAGTCGCTCCTTGTAAAATACTGGTATTCAGCTTCATCCAATCAGACTGGAAGCCGATTCCAACATAGTTGGGAAAAGACTAGGCATATGATGATCATGATCGAGACCACTTGGAAAGTGAAAAATATCATAATTTTCCAATAGTAACACGCGGGCGATGTTCCTGATAAAGTTGCATCCCTGGATAGAAGTGTAACTACGAGCAGCAGCTACCTTAACTTATGTTATGAGGTAAACTTATTTTAATATATGTTTGGAAAAGTCATACGTTTCTGGAAATACTAATGACAGAAACTGCACTATTCCTTTGTGACATAGAATTATTTTAATGGCAGAAAGACATACGGGAACTACTTTGAAAATCTCCACGCTATTGAAACTGCGGGGACCGCTAGTCCTCTCTAAATTGTAAAGCCAACGTCACTAGACTGATCTTAAGTAATTCAAACGGACTTCCACTATTAGAATCTCTAAAGCTGTTGCTATATCTAGCTCTTAGCTAAAGTCTGACGTCTCCTAGGCGAGCGCAACCGCAGGTATACCAGGGACTATACAATATAATTATGTTGTCCGTAGTGTACGGATGAGGATTATAAACTTAGTGTTTGTAACATGACAAGGATGTATATTGAGTTTAGAAAATATTAATTACAAGTGTTGAAATATACTGCTGGAGTAAATCTTAAATATTATATTACTAGCACTTTCGAAGTTTAAAATCCTCTCCACCACCACAAAATGTAGTCTTTGTTACTCGGTGATAGCTTTCTATACGATACTATAATTGTTTAGATCGGTTATGTAGTTTTAGAGTTAATCCTTATATACAAACATAACAAAAAAAACAAATCTTTCATGCATATATCGCTCTCTCTCTCTTCCTCTAACTCTTTCACTATATTAGATTTAAACTTCAATGGACGTGAACTTTCTAAGTCATCTTTAAGCAATGTGCTTGTTAGAAATTATTTTAGTAAATATCGATTTATTTGGAATACTTTGATCAATTGGTACCTTCTATTTTAAAGGCCCCCATTTATTGAAAATGTATATTCGTCTTTTATAACTGTCATATTACGGGTCAGATTTTGATTAAAACTTTGACGAGGAAGTCTCTTTTACAAATAAGTTTTAGTTAAAAGATTGGTGATTACGGGTCATTTTTTTAACAAAGGTTTGACGAGTCTCTTTTACAAATAAGTATTTATAAAATGACAATCGAAAAATTCCTAATCAATCTCTGTGACAATGAAAAAGGTCCTCTCGCCAAAGCCTCTGAGCCATCTTTTATCATAAACAATAATCTCTCAAACAAGCATGCTTAGATAGAAAGGTCGCTGAACATTTAAAGATCCCAGCGAATTTATTTTAGCACTAATGAACATTCATACCTGAGGAAAGGTTGAATAATATATAAGTTACGGAGTAGATTTCATTCCCCCTGGGGGTTGTAACTCAGTGCTCAACGTCAGTATTCGGACGAAAGCTCACGAATAATATATCGGTATTAGATTCGTAGCTAGTTCTGTGGACGTTTGTCATTATTATTTATCTTTTATTTTCACAGTTCATCGTAAGCTCGCGTTGGATTTAGTGCAGATAGATGTTGTTTGTACTGCCGTGTTGCTGTTTTAGTGTTTGTTTAGCAGTGGGTAAGTACTGTTGGGGTTTTTATTTACGACTTAGGTTTACTTTACATTTTACTTGGAAATGGCTTATTAGGTAATATGAGAATTTCATATCTTCAGGATTTTTTGGTATAGTGATAAGCGCTACTGCTGCTTGAGGTCTTTGGGTTTGATTTCGGTTGTGTTGCTCGGATTTTCTTTCTAGAAATGCTCAGTAGCAGCCCAGAATCTGGATGAGTGACCGGTTGGTGGTCCTGGTCTTGCCCCTATTACATAACTGGCGGCATGTGGGTTTACTATAGGTATACCTCTACCTAGCCCTTCAAATAATAAGGGCGTGATGTTATGTTATCGTTAGGTATGTAATAATTTTATAACTGGTCACGTCAATTATCTATTTGCAATTGTTGATACTATAGCTTTAAAAACTTACCAATTTGCATATTCATATGCAAGGACCCCAATATAAACTTTCTTTCATCTCCACATAGCTTGGCCCTGTTTGGATTTAAATTATTTAATTGGCGAAGCCGACTATCCTGTATTTCTTTTGTGTAACTTGACCCCATTTTCACATATATATCTTTTTGGTAGTATTTATTTTGCGATTGATTTTCGTTGAAAAGAAAAACATATCACTGGCATCTTTCCTCTTGCAGTTCATTGTATTTCATCATGAAACATGAATCTCAACACACACACGCAAACACACACACACAACACTAGATACACAGACGACTCCTGAAGTGCAAGTGTAGTGCTGTTCCACAAACGATGGGACACCTGGTACCGTGTCCTGCATGCCCTGATACCTGTACGCTACAGGATTTGATGGTACAGTCTCGTACCTAAGTAATGGGCGGACTTGATATAGATACCAAGACACGCTATAAGGAAGAAGGAGAACACTAGATAGAGAAAGATGACGTCACACTATACCCATAAGGCAATACATCTCAGGTAGAAGCTAGTGTCTAATGCTATAAACTATTATCACATCTCATTGCTGCTGAGCGCTTTATAGACAAGTTAAGCAGTGCACCAACCCTGCGACGCTAACTATAGCAAGCTTTTATGAGATACCGGTTGGTAGTATGTTCCTCTTAGGTCTGACAATAAGGACCAATAATTCGTTAATAATTCATCAATTATTTATTATTGGTTAGTTCATTTATTCTGTTTATTTAATGTTGCGATTAGTACCATAATATATTAATTTGCACACCTCACTAGGTTATAATACACCTTTTATACATGTAACACCTTATTAACGTGTATAATGAAATTAAATTATTTGATGTTTATTTTGATATTTGAATTTCCCTATGGAAACTTGGGTGAATTTTGATAATCGGTCAGGGTGACACAGCCAGTTGTCTTCATGCAAGTGTTCACGGGGAGACTTTTACAGAATAACACTGTAAGGCAATGCATGTCGAAAAAGGTGGGTAACTGGCTATCATGCCAAGAAATTCTAGCAACATCCTCAGAAAGAGACTTTTTTTATTATGACAATTTTACAAAACATATCAGTGAAATAATTAACATAAGGAAACGAAACCACTCACGTCATCGACACACGTTAAAACATAAGGTTTCTTCAAAACAAATATGTATTTGTAACTCAACATATTGTTTCGAATCCGTGCATTGCGCGAAACAGGATGAATTGTAACAAACATCAACTGTTTGCTTATGCCGTAATTATTTTACCTGCGCAGTCGCACGACAGACGCCATAGACTTAATAACACAGGAGTTTCAATAGTGTGTAAATTAGATAAATCGTGCATTTGTACATCATTGTAGTGCATTATGTGATTAGCCGTATGAATAACATTTGTGTCGTAATGGAGTTAGCTACATACGTCACTCAAGGAAGTCGGCAAGACCTGATAAGTATGTTAGTGGATGTGGACCTATTTAACAAGAGACACAACTTGATTGTACTCATTGGATTAAAGGGCTCCGTACCTCCAAAGGAAAAAGGGAACCGTTATTACTTATTTGTCGGTAAGACCATCTGACAGGACGGAACCGTTAAGGGCCGAGTCCTAACGCATGTCCATGTTTTTTTATCAGGGCTCTTATGAGATGTCAGTGGTTATAAAACATTAAAAAACGTAGCCTTACACTAGGAATTTCTCCTGTGTTGTATAGTAAAAAATATGTACATGTGACTTTAAATGTTTGTAAAGGAACCCCTTTACAAACATTTAAAGTCACATACATATGCACATGAGTGTGCATTATCATATAACAATGGAAGAATTACAGCTAAACAAATTAGAATATAAAATAGTGAGTAAAACTGACAACCAATTACAAGTCTTCACTTATAAAAAACTGACTGGCAAAGATGGTGTGAACAAAACAGCACCGCCGCCCGCACAAATAAAAAACAGGACAACATCAAATGCTTAAAATAGAATCTTACATTATCTAATATAGTATAGGCACTAATACTTACACCACAAATACCTACAAAATATTTATCATTATACAATATTATACTCTCAATAGTGCAAAGTGGAACAAACCAGCGTGAGTAGAAGACGCGAGAGCTAGCGCAGACAGCTCAAGATCCGTTAGTTTTTAGATTGGATGGCAGCCCAGTGACCATTCGCTACGTAATTAGTTGCACTACTTCGTGTCTTTATGAGCATTTAGATCTTGTTACAGTTATAAACAGGTGGACGCTGAAATTGAGAGATAAGGTTGTGAAAAAAGGGTACAAAACAGGTTCTTGTTCATTCAATGTACAGGATTAACATTTGTAAACCCTAGGATTCGGAAAGACTGGTGAAGTCTTTGTTGGGAAAATGGCATTTAAATTGTATCTAAGCTGATTACAAATTAATCTAAAGCAAAAAAAAACTATTATTTAATAACTAATAACTTGAGTTGGATGGAAATGAAAACTTTTTTAAAAGGTATACAAATTTTCAAATCCAGAGTAGGAACGGAAAGAAATTAAGAAGTGTCTATTTTTTTTTAATGCAACGTACGAGTAATTACTACATTGAAATTGGTTTAAGCGTCGAGAATTTAGAAGCTATGCTAGAGTGAAGCAACTCACACCCTTTTTTGGGTAGTCGCGTAAAAACATGTACAAACCTATTAAATTTTAACTCTACTTCCTCTTTCTCTGCATATATCCAACGCATGCGTACAATACAAATTGTATACATAACTACGATAAAATTGCCTATACACACTCAACAATAACCCTGTAATCACCAAAAAGAACGCTCCCCATATATCATTAAGGTCTCCTATATTCGGGTCACAGTTTATCACGCCGCTTGCGCACCAAATTCACCCAAATCACCCATATTGGTAACATATGACCACTATTAACGTGCTGAGGTAGCTAACAGGGTATTATGAGATCGGGGAAATACGATAATTGGAGCTTATTCGGGCGGTGAGTCGGGTAGTTGCGGTATTCTTTTGTCTCGTGTGGAGTGTTCCTAATCTTATACTGTGTGCGATGGTCATTTGCTTTTATGTTGTTATTATTTTTTGTGTGAAATTAAGGAACTACGCTGCTGGTTCCCTTGTAGTCAAGCTAAACTTAATTAAGGACGTTTCTTCTTTATTCTTTCTTTGATAATAACAGATGGGACTTTTTTTATCATCCTCTTCCTGCGTTTATTCCAATTTGTTTGAAGTTGGAACAGCATGACTTCTTCTTCCATACATTCTCCAGCTGTCATCTCCATAGTCATTTTCTTTCTAGCTAATTTATCTGCCACACAATCCATCCATTGTAGTGTTGTGGTCTACTCTTGAGTCTACTACTCTTGAATAAAGGGAGACCAAAGCTGGGCAAGAAATGTGGGATTGAGGATCATTAGTTGTAATAATTCCAATGACTCTTGGCTTGGACACTGATACAAGATCTGAAAATTATTATTATTATCTTTATTTTTTGTATATACATATAAATTACATTTTTAAATATTTCAATATAAAAAATACAAAAACATTTAAAAATATAAAAAATAGTAGTCCACCGATGGCAGGAGCAGGGTCCAAGCTACCGGCGGTTAGGGTTGCAGAGACAGGAACCTCCTCACAATGCGAGCCGTATCGAGGAGTACTGCCTTCTGTATCAGGCCTTTGATCCAACCGTGTAACGAAAGCCTCGACAGATGGTCGTCGAGGCTTTTAGCCAGTAGGCCATTGGCCGTAACGACGATCGGCACAATGACAGCCGAGTCCACATTCCACATGTCGACAACCTCGTGTGCTAAGTCAAGATATTTAATCTGTTTTTCTTTCTCGGCTTTCACGAGGTTCTCGTCATGTGGGATGGTGACATCCACTATCATTGCGCGGCGCGCTAATCGGTCTATCACTACTATGTCAGGCTTATTGGCAACAATAGTCCTGTCAGTAATGATAGACCGATCCCAGTACAATGTGACATGGTCATCTTGGAGAACTGGGTCGGGCACATACTTGTAGTACGGTACCTCAGATTCCACAAGCTTGTACCTCAAAGCAAGTTGCTGATGGATAATCCTGGCCACTTGGTTATGTCTATGCAAGTATTCGCCGTTAGCCAGACGAGAACAACCAGAAATAATATGTCTGATGGACTCACCCGGACGGTGGCATGCCCGACACATGTCAACCGTCCCGTCCTTCATTATATGTTTCCGGTAGTTGTTCGTCAGAATAACTTCGTCCATAATCGCACAGACAAAACCTTCAGTTTCCCCAAAGAGGTCACCGAATCGTAGCCAGGATACGGACGCTAAGAAATCCACATCGGGCCCATGAAGAGCCCGATAGAAGCGCCCGTGAAGCTCCTTGCTTTGCCATACCTGCTTGCGGTTATCGGTAGTAAGCACTACAGGTTTGCGCCAGTTCTCTTTAGCCATGGACAGCGGGGTGAGTCCCTTGTCCACTGCGACCACATCCCGATGCATACCCACTTCGGTTTTTAAAAAATAATCCCTGAGGTTGCACACCTCGCGGTTGTGGAGTGTCTTAGCATTTAAGAGGCCTCGACCTCCGCATTTCCGCGGGATGTACAACCTCATTACCGATGATCGTGGGTGATGCATCCGGTTTGCGGTTAGCAGTGTACGGACCCTTCTATCCAGGGCGTCGAGTTCGGTCTGAGTCCATTTGAGTATGCCGAAAGAGTACATTAAAACCGGCATGACCCAACCGTTGAAGGCGCGCACCTTATTTCCACCCGATGAAAGGCAATTTAATACCTTTTTCAGGCGGCCAAAGAAGCGCTCCTTCAGCGATTGCTTCATGTCAGTAGCATTAATGCCTAACGCTTCCGACATACCCAAATACTTATAGTTTTCGGATGACGAGAGGGATCTAAGGTGTATGGAATCCGAGAGTTGAATCCCTTCGGATTCCACAATCTCCCCTCGCTTTACATGCATGACCGCACATTTGTCCACACCAAATTCCATCCTGATGGCACTACTGAAACTTTCAGTTATTTTCAGTAGCTCCATCAGTCGCAAATTGTTGGGGGCAAAGAGTTTTAGGTCATCCATGTAAAGGAGGTGGGATATGACCTGACCACCTCTTTTCAACCGATAGCCTAGACCTGAATCCTCCAGCAATGTGCTTAGCGGATTCAGGGCTAAGCAAAACCAAAGAGGACTCAAACTATCGCCCTGAAATATTCCCCGTTTAATCCATATAGGTTCATCGTTCCCTTGAATTTGCCGACATCCTGGATATCGAAGGACCGTCTTCCATTGCCCCATACATGACGCAAGAAAGGTGCGTAGAGTTGCATCTATTTTGTACAACTCCAACACCCTCGTGAGCCATGCATGCGGCACAGAGTCGTACGCCTTCTTGTAATCTATCCAACATGTCGACAAATCCTTGCGGGATCGACGAACCTGTTGGCTTATGGCCATGTCGATGAGGAGTAGCTCCTTAGTACCACGGGACCCGTTCCTACATCCATTTTGAGAGGCAGACATGATAGAATTGCCAACAATATGTTCTGTTATTTTAGCTCTCAAAATGGATGTAAGAAGTTTATAAACCGTCGACAAACATGTGATCGGTCTATAATTCTTGGGTTCCGTGGTACTACCTGACTTATAGAGCAGGTGAGTAATACCAGTTGTGAGAAACTGGGGTAGCGACCCAGACTCTAGACATGACTGGAATTGCGATGCCAAGCGCGTGTGTGAACTACTTAGCCATTTTAGCCAGAAGTTGTGCAGTCCGTCCGGTCCCGGTGATTTCCAGTTCGGTACCGGACGAACTGCTGTGGCCACGTCTTCTGGTGTTATTATTATTTTTTCCATTTCTGGAATAGTTTCACACACGCTCTCGTAGTCGCTCATCCAGTGAGCCCCAACGTGGTGGGCGGGCACCGACCAAATGCTACGCCAGAATGCATTCGTGGCGACATCATCCGGGCGGTGCTCGCCCGCCACATCCTGTTCAGGTCGCTCCCAAGCTCTGTATACCCACCTCTCATCGCTCTGGAACATACGATTCTGTGAGTATCGGTCAACCCGCCTTTTATACCGCCGAATACGGTTTGCCCATGCACAAACTTTCTGCTTCAGGAAGTCGATGCGCTCTACGATGCGGGACATGTATTCGCGAGGACTGATTCCAGTCCCCGAGAATGCTCGCTTATTATTATTATTCTCTTTATTCTTGGTATAAACATATAAATTACATTTTTAAATATTTAAATATAAAAAATACAAAAACATTTAAAAATATAAAAAATAGTAGTCCACCGATGGCAGGAGCAGGGTCCAAGCTACCGGTGGTTAGGGTTGCAGAGACAGGAACCTCCTCACAATGCGAGCCGTATCGAGGAGTACTGCCTTCTGTATCAGGCCTTTGATCCAACCGTGTAACGAAAGCCTCGACAGATGGTCGTCAAGGCTTTTAGCCAGTAGGCCATTGGCCGTAACTACGATCGGCACAATGACAGCCGAGTCCACATTCCACATGTCGACAACCTCGTGTGCTAAGTCAAGATATTTAATCTGTTTTTCTTTCTCGGCTTTCACGAGGTTCTCGTCATGTGGGATGGTGACATCCACTATCATTGCGCGGCGCGCTAATCGGTCTATCACTACTATGTCAGGCTTATTGGCAACAATAGTCCTGTCAGTAATGATAGACCGATCCCAGTACAATGTGACATGGTCATCTTCGAGAACTGGGTCGGGCACATACTTGTAGTACGGTACCTCAGATTCCACAAGCTTGTACCTCAAAGCAAGTTGCTGATGGATAATCCTGGCCACTTGGTTATGTCTGTGCAAGTATTCGCCGTTAGCCAGACGAGAACAACCAGAAATAATATGTCTGATGGACTCACCCGGACGGTGGCATGCCCGACACATGTCAACCGTCCCGTCCTTCATAATATGTTTCCGGTAGTTGTTCGTCAGAATAACTTCGTCCATAATCGCACAGACAAAACCTTCAGTTTCCCCAAAGAGGTCACCGAATCGTAGCCAGGATACGGACGCTATGAAATCCACATCGGGCCCATGAAGAGCCCGATAGAAGCGCCCGTGAAGCTCCTTGCTTTGCCATACCTGCTTGCGGTCATCGGTAGTAAGCACTACAGGTTTGCGCCAGTTCTCTTTAGCCATGGACAGCGGGGTGAGTCCCTTGTCAACTGCGACCACATCCCGATGCATACCCACTTCGGTTTTTAAAAAATAATCCCTGAGGTTGCACACCTCGCGGTTGTAGAGTGTCTTAGCATTTAAGAAGCCTCGACCTCCACATTTCCGCGGGATGTACAACCTCATTACCGATGATCGTGGGTGATGCATCCGGTTTGCGGTCAGCAGTGTACGGACCCTTCTATCCAGGGCGTCGAGTTCGGTCTGAGTCCATTTGAGTATGCCGAAAGAGTACATTAAAACCGGCATGACCCAACCGTTGAAGGCGCGCACCTTATTTCCGCCCGATAAAAGGCTATTTAAAACCTTTTTCAGGCGGCCAAAGAAGCGCTCCTTCAGCGATTGCTTCATGTCAGTAACATTAATGCCTAATGCTTCCGACATACCCAAATACTTATAGTTATCGGATGAGGAGAGGGATCTAAGCTGTATGGAATCCGGAAGTTGAATACCCTCGGATTCCACAATCTCCCCTCGCTTTACATGCATGACCGCACATTTGTCCACACCAAATTCCATCCTGATGGTACTACTGAAACTTTCAGTTATTTTCAGTAGTTCCATCAGTTGTAAATTGTTGGAGGCAAAGAGTTTTAGGTCATCCATGTAAAGGAGGTGGGATATGACCTGACCACCTCTTCTCAACCTATAGCCTAGACCTGAATCCTCCAGCAATGTGCTTAGCGGATTCAGGGCTAAGCAAAACCAAAGGGGACTCAAACTATCGCCCTGGAATATTCCCCGTTTAATCCATATAGGTTCATCATTCCCTTGAATTTGCCGACATCCTGGATATCGAAGGACCGTCCTCCATTGCCCCATACATGACTCAAGAAAGGTGCGTAGAGTTGCATCTATTTTGTACAACTCCAACACCCTCATAAGCCATGCATGCGGCACAGAGTCGTACGCCTTCTTGTAATCTATCCAACATGTCGACAAATCCTTGTGGGATCGACGAACCTGTTGGCTAATGGCCATGTCTATGAGGAGTAGCTCCTTAGTACCACGGGACCCGTTCCTACATCCATTTTGAGAGGCAGACATGATAGAATTACCAACTATATGTTCGGCAATTTTAGCTCTCAAAATGGATGTAAGAAGTTTATAAACCGTCGACAAACATGTGATCGGTCTATAATTCTTGGGTTCCGTGGTACTACCTGATTTATAGAGCAGGTGAGTAATACCAGTTGTGAGAAACTGGGGTAGCGAACCAGACTCTAAACATGACTGGAATTGTGATGCCAAGCGCGTGTGTGAACTACCAAGCCATTTTAGCCAGAAATTATGCAGTCCGTCCGGTCCCGGTGCTTTCCAGTTCGGTAACGGACGAACTGCTGTGGCCACGTCTAATGGTGTTATAATAATTTTTTCCATTTCTGTTATGGTTTCACACACGCGTTCGACGTCACGAATCCAGTGAGCTTCAGTGTGACAGACGGGCACCGACCAGATGTTACGCCAGAATGTATTCGTGGTTGTATCATCCGGGCGGTGCACGTCCGCCACATCCTGTTCAGGTCGCTCCCAAGCTCTGTATACCCACCTCTCATCGCTCTGGAACATGCGATTCTGTGAGTACCGGTCAACCCGCCGTTTATACCGCCGAATACGGTTCGCCCATGCATAAACTTTCTGCTTCAGGAAGTCGATGCGCTCTACAATGCGGGACATGTATTCGCGAGGACTGATTCCAGTCCCCGCAAAAGCCCGCCTCACAAAGCGCATCACTCGAGGTCTTGTATTGCCCTCCCTGAAGCAGTATAGTTTGCCGATGAGCACCCTGGCCCCATCGATACGGCGCTCAATCCTGCTTTGCCAGGCTGGTACAGCTGGTTTTGGTCGAATAGCTACGTCATTATTTGGAAACTTGACGTTAGCTAAACGACATGCCGCAACAGCCGCGCAATACAAGATTGAATGTGTATCGACGAGGTCTCCGCTGCTCTCGAATAAATCCTTAAGCAGCGAATCCAAGTAATATTATTATTATTATTATTATTTTTTTTAAAACGTTGCCCCACACTAGGAATTTCTCCTGTTTCGTGGGTGCGTTTACAAACATTTAAACTCACATACACAAACAACCAGACCCGGAACAACTATCTGTAGGCCATACAAATATTTGTTCCGTGCGGGGATCGAACCCGCGACACGCAGCGCAACAGCCAATCGCTTAACTACTACGCCAACCGTGTCGTCAAAACTATATTATAATTATACTAAACTAAAGCTCGTGCCTATCGTTTAAAAACTCGGCAACTTTCAACGCATTGAAAAATTGAACAGCACTAAGTTAGTTCTGATCTCCCTTCGTCCTTTTCTCGAACCATATATCAGTAAGAGATGTCAATAGTGTAATAGGGTAGTCCTTAAAATTCTGTTTGGTCTGAAAGTTGGATTAGGTTCTCAAAAATACTGGACACGTATTTTTTTCTTTGTCACGTAAACCAAAAATAACGACAATATAGTGCGTTGAAATTTCGCGTGACGTCACGCCGTGCCAAACTTTTCACGTAAAAGTGACGTCACTAGTCCCTTCTCCTAAAGTTTGATGCAAATTTTTTGTCACTTTTTATTGATTTGAGTAAGCAAAAAATACGTGTCGAATATTTTTTGGTAATCTTACTGACGGACCAAATAGACTTATTATATTTTTAATTACGACACATCCCTATATTAGTTTGGCTCGTGAAGAAAGGAATCGAATTTCCTCGAAAGTTCCCAAATCTAACAACGAGTTTCGCACTCAAACTTCGAATATATACACAGGTTTATTAATAACGGTATTGTGGCACTAACGCTAGCACATCAAACTATCCTAACTGTCAAATTTTCCCAACTAAACTTGGACCTTATTCTTTTGTAATAAGGTGGAAAAACTGTCAAAGAAATTTGTTTGATTAGGGTAGCTTGGTGTGCTGCTCTCTGTACCTACCTTTGGGTGTAAGGAAAAGGTAAATATTACACTACGCAAACAGCCAGGAACTCACAAGTTTTAGGATGACGGGCGGTAGTGTAACTTTGCTATGAATCTGTAAACAGTTAACGAAATCAAACCCCGTGGTGCGATCTTAACTCTGTTTAGGATGAATTTTTAAAGGCAGCGATATTGAAATTTTTATAGGTTCAGTATTAAGTTGAATGTTATTAAACAAAACATTCGCGACTGTTATAAATGTGCATTGCCTCGACGCGTTCGCCTTTACATTACAGCTCTAAAAGACCGACATCTCATGATGAGTTGCGGAGAAGCTGTCAATATCACTCAACTCAAGTAGGTAGTAATGTATACACATAAAAAATATATTTAGGTAATCTCGATTCTCGACTATTATTGTAAGAATGAAATTCTTTGTCAATCTCTTCCATCACGTGCGTCTCACTGGTGTCGATTCCGTAGTTGTCAAGCTAAATTAAATTTAGACTATTTTTATCTCTTTCTCTTTCATAAAACAAAAAAGGGACGAACTTTAAGAGCTGTCAATTTTGGTTGAACTGAATCTTCCAAACAAACATAGTTGATAATTAAAATGTACGACATAAAACATGGTTCTAACTAATTTGATATCTCTAATACTGTCGCCGTCCTTTTCTCGACCTATCTGTCAGAAAGAGATTGATAGATGTCAATTCTCTAATTATATCAAAGTGTCACTCGCTCCACCCAACTTTTGACGGGGAGATTTTTTACAGAATACCACTACAGGTCACATAGCATGTTCTCAATATGAAGAGGCAAAATATATGAATATAATTCACCAAAGCTATGTACATGTGCATGTACATATGTATAATATGTTATATACCTTTTTTTGTTTTTTTTTTTATCCTAGGTGGAACTCTTGCTGACTAAAAATCTCCCCGGTGTTCCATCTCACACCTATGCCGGGGATCGCGGGAACGTACGATTCCTTCGCAACAACCTGTTATGTACCTAAACCCACCAAAATGCAATCAACTGTTCTACCTATTTTCACTTCTAATAACGCCCCAGTTGATACATAGAACGTCGTAAACACACAAGAGCTGTAATTATAATTACAGCGTCCAGTATTTCGTATAATGCTCGGCTATTTGCTTGCAATTTAATTAGTGGCTAAGCTCTGCAGTTCATTAATTACAACTTCCAGCTTCCTCTGATAACAGTGACGGAGTTAGGTATTGGACACATCGGCTTAAGTATACACGTATTTATGAGTGGTTTATTGGCGCGCGGGTATATTGTTGAATCTAATGAATCTAATAATATATATGTTTTAGGGAACTTCCTTAATTTGTGTGCTACTCTGCATTTGTTTATCAAAGCAAGAAATGGTTTTTTTCATAGGGGGCTATTTATATAAAAGGACGAACTCGAAAGCAATCTTAAGCAAAGAGCTATTTGGCTGGTTGTTATTTTGTTTCATTAATCAAATTATGGAAAATATAGCCCTCATTACTGATCAAGAATAAGAAATACTAGACAAGGAAACAGTGGTCTTCCTGAACTTGCCTGCGTAGGTACCTACTTCACCACCACACATGACTCAAATTTGACGTCTTAATAGATAAAATGTTCTGTTGAGCGTGAGATCAAATATTCTCAAGTCGTGTGAATTGTTATTGAGTTTTACCCTTAAAATAATCTCAATAGCTGCGTGGATTCTGGATTTGTGTGCGGTCGATGGCGATAAAGCGCCCCTTATAACATATCGGGGCTTAAACATGACTGTCGAAATTAGGGTGTTTCTTTTCTCTGTCCAAAAAGCCTTCGGATAATACAGGCGCAGGCGTGATGTTATGTTGAAAAAGAAACAAGCGTCCACTGCAGACACGACTTGTTTCTAAAAAACTTAAAAAAGCAATCAAAATGCTACGTCGTTATTGGCGTCCTACCTTTATTTTGATGAAAGAATATGACTCTATCACTTCACGTACGCGCGTGGGCGGTTAATATCGACCTCTCCTTAATTACAACCGAGTTATGGCTTTGCTATATTGGTATCGATTTCTGGGACCGTAATTACAAGGATCGAATACATTTTCTTCAGCCTCCGTATCGAGTACCTTCCTCTGCCAGTAATTGTGTTTTTGCGCTTGTTGTACTGGAGCATCAGTCAGTTTTTTTTTTTTTTAAACTTTGCCCCACACTAGGAATTTCTCCTGTATCATGGGTGCGTTTAGAAACATTTAAAGTCACATACACAAACAGCTAGACCCGGAACAACTACCTGTAGGCCATACAAATATTTGTTCCGTGCGGGAATCGAACCCACGACACGTGACGCGACAGTCGATCGCTCAGGCATTGTGTGTCGTCACAACATCTTTTATTGTTTTATTTCTGCTTACCTTCAAGTTAAGTAGGTAACTTTTGGTAGAACAACAATGTATATGTGTGTTACAAGAAAGCTCTCTTTGGTACATAGATTTCATGTTACTCGTATCATCTTTATGAATAACTAGCAGCCCGCACCCGTGACTTCGTCTGCGTATGTCATCATCTGCCTAGCCTTTTCCCAACTATTCCGTGGTCAGAATCCAGTCTAACCGGTTACAGCTGCACACCAGTATTTTACATGGAGCGACTGCCTATCTGACCTCTATAACCCAGTTACTGGGCAGTACGATTCACCTTTGGAAAGACTGGTGGTCAGACTTTCGGGCTTCCGACTAACCGTAATGTAAATGTAATGAATAGCAGATTTTTTCCTATGGGGAATGTTGATCAAAATTATGAGTAGAATGTTTTTCTTTCTCGTATTTCTTTCTCTTACTGACATCATTTGGATGGAATTGATAGAGAAGGAGAAAGGATATGCGTTAGTCTGTGGTGTGCTATTTATTTTTGTGTCTTTTACCTGGCTTGTAAGGTCCAAGTATTATTCTGAATTCTAGATTAAATATATGTCGCATCCGGGTTAATAGTATGGAATATCAACGATACACAAACGACAAAGTGACGTGTACAGAGCATAGATTGGAAAGCGTGCACCCGGTATTTTTATGGTACTATCGGTTGGATAAGCAACTAGCCTAGGAACTGTGCTGTTTATATTGAAAAGGGTTTGGAGTAAGTCTGTACTGTGATTTATCTACTCCGAGTAATAAACATTACTTACATACAAAGAATTTTATTTCTCGCCCGGATCCCTGCTGATGCCCACAATGAGCGATCGTGAAGAGAACGAGTCTCCGACATATATTTATGTATATCTTGTTAACACTTTCGGTCTATTTTAAATGCTTAATTCTTACTACAAAAGCCAATACTTAAGTCTTACGTCTCAAGATAGCGAGATTATTAGTTAACGTGCTTTATGTGGCTCTCATCGAAAACTAAAAGCTTAAAAGGATTACTTTAAAAGCCTAGCTGTGTACATTTATTTTTACGATGCAGACACGAATTTACTTTGAACAGATTGTCATCAAAATGTTACTTATGTGCGCATAAGGGTTTTAAGATATGTATAAATGTAGGTATTACATAGGACTAAGAACGTGCCGTACTTATACGCCTTCAACTTCGTAGCTCATTGCTAAGATTTTTCTTATGTGTAACTGAGTACTGTGAGGTTTTGATACTTTTTGAATATTCATAAGTTTATACATATATGGCATATCAATGATTCAGAAGAATAGGGATGTGCCCTAGGTAAAAATATAATAAGTCTATTTGGTCCGTCAGTAAGATTACCAAAAAATATTGGACACGTATTTTTTGCTTATTCAAATCAATAAAAGGCGACAATGATATAGCACATCTAAGTTCAGGAGAAGGGGCTTGTGACGTCACTGTTACGTTAAAAGTGTAGCACGGCGTGACGTCACGCGCAATTTCAACGCACTATATCGTCGTCTTTTTTGGTTTACGTGACAAAAGAAAAATGACGTGTCCAGTATTTTTGAGTAATCCAACTTTCGGACCAATCAGAATTTTTAAGGACACTTCACTTTTACAGACACTCATTCAGTCAATGTGAGATACGTCACGGTCAGTTTACTCCAAATTTTAGTTTGTTATCGCAAAATAAAATCAAGGCCCTAAAGGACTCCTTCCGTCGAGTAAGAATTTCTATCCAAAAATTCATTGGTATAACAAAACATAACATCACGCCCGTATACCCCGAAGGGTTAAGCAGAAGTGCACTTATAGTAACACCCACATTTCGCCAGTTATGTTTAAGTCTTATGTAATATGGGGTATTCAATTGTATAAACACCTTAAACGCCAAGTGACCGATAAACAATACATTTTCTATTGTGTCTCGTTTTCTAGCAGTTTATGTTGAAATTTATGGTATCGAGGAATTTTAGCTTTTCAGGTGTTTGCCTCGAAAATATCATTTAGCTACTTATACAATTCAAATGCCTAACATTGCTCTTACCTATTTGATAAAAAATCAAATTTAAAATGTCTAATTTTGATTAATAATAATATTATAATGATAATATTTTTTTTATATTTTATGTACTATTTTTTATATTTAAATATTTAAAAATGTATTCAGTAAGTATAAAGAAAAGAATAAAGGGAATAATAATGTATTAAGTAACCTTAAACTAAGATATATTTATAAAATGTACAACAAATAACAAATTAAGAATACAATTTAAGGAACCGACCTGCCCGAACTAGGTTTTATTAATGAGCAGTATAAGAATAGATTCGCGGCTCTTGCTTTTGTTTTGATCTAGAACTGATATTAATTAAATCTACCTCGCTATCGCAGGCTTTGTTAATTGTGATGACTTATTACAATTAGCAAACAAAGACAGTTATATTATTTGTCACGCCATGATTTCAATTACTGTGTCTGGCACTACTTCATTTCATAATCTCACGATTCGGTACACATTAATAGCCAAATATGCACATACCAATTTATTTCATGATGGGTAAACAGAGATATAATTAACGCGTAATTTCGTTCATATATTTATTTATCTATCTATACAAATGAAATCCGGGACCAACGGCTTAACGTACTTCCCGAGGCGCGGAGAAGTCTCGATATGTTACAAACAGGCACCCATCAGACTGACCTCGGCAAGAGTAAATTAACCTTTGATCAAAACGCGCGGCTGTTTTTATTTAGCCAACAGCTCCTCTGTCACAGAAAACCGTCGAAATTTAGTTAAAACATTAAGTCCAAAAACATAATTAGGTACCTATATATTGCGTGAATGATCCGCAGTAGACATAAATAATTAAAATAACATGAATCCAAATTATAATTTACTACAAACAATGTCGTTTAAAACTTTATTGCCTATATTAATATCCGAAACTATAAGGTTGTCATCAAAAGTTTCGTGCCTTCAATGTTAGACACAAATTGTTGAAGCTCATGCAAAAAGGTTCAACAACCCTGATACCGCTTGCCAAATTGAAAATGGCATATGTCATAACAACGTGTTAAGTATGTACCAATTACTGTTTTGAATTGGAAATCAATAAGTTGTCGATAGCCTTTTTAAAATTGGAAGTTATACCAGTTCCTAGTTCCTGTAAAACTCTTTCACATCCCACAACGGGGCCTTGATGTCTAAAAATCTGAACTCCACTCAGTTACCCATTATTGTCAGACCTGCACTCAGGTATTTATTATTGTCAGAACTCCAGTCAGTTACTCATTATTGTCAGAACTCCAGTCAGTTACTCATTATTGTCAGAACTCCAGTCAGTTACTCATTATTGTCAGAACTCCAGTCAGTTACTCATTATTGTCAGATCTACACTCAGCTACCTAGTCATTATTGTCACAACTCTACTCAGTTACTGATTTTTGTCATCACCAATATAAAAGTCCCACTGCAGACCATGGCTGTGATGGCGCAGCATGTGTATATCCGTCACAAGATCGCAGGAAGCCGTTGGGTAAGAGCAACGCAGGACCAATCTTTGTGGAAATCTGTCGGGGAGACCCATGTGCCCAGAAGCGGACGTATCTTGGCTGAAATTGTGACTGCAGGCAGTAGACCTGCAATTTTAACAAGAGCTGTCGCAGGCCTTGGTCTGCTCTTAGTGCAGATAGGCAAACATTCAACTTTCATTTTTCACAAAAAGTTCCACTCCGTTACTATCAAACTCATTTTTACCTCGCAGAAAAATAAATCGGATTTTCCGAAGATATGCCACTTTAGTACACGCTGCCGCTGGGCGTTATCCGAAGCTAAAGATATCTTTTATTTTCCTTCGCCTCTGACCCTATTTCGCTTAAATAATATAACATAGGCAATGAATACAGAATTTTCCTCGTCGGGGCGAAATATTCAATAATCTTTTACATGTACAAACGATAGGGAAGATTGTGTTATTGTTTCATTTTCTCTGTTATTTTCGCGATGAGTTTGGGTATAATTTGTAAAGGTTACAGAGTAGAGATAACACAATTAAATTAGTTTTGTAGCTCCGACCTTATTACGTAACAGGGTAAACTTCTGATGGAATCGTTTTAAACTTGACAGTTCAACAACATTCATTGCGTTGAGTTGGTTACCGGGAACAACGATTTTGTAACAAGGTCATTTTGTGACATTACGGGTATAAATAAATAAATAAAGCTGGACAATCCACACAGCATCATCTAGCCCCAAGCTAAGCAGAGCTTGTGTTATGGATACTAGATGACTTAATGCAATACATTACATAGATAGATATGTTTTAGTATACATAGCAAATACCCAGAACACACGGAACAATTTTTTGTAGATTTTACAAACATTTGTCCCAAGGCGGGAATCGAACCCGCAACCTTCTGCGTCGCAGGCGGACTTTCGCCCGCCGCGCCACATCGGTCGTCAAAATCGTCAAAGTCGGGTATGTAACGCATATCAACGTAATTAAACAGCTTGTCATAATTGAACCGTTAAATGGCTATGTTCATATTGATCTAGATTTGCTAAATGTCACAAGAAAACAGTTTCCTAAAATCACGTGGCCATTTCAACGGAGCAAGCAATCTAAGCAATGTTAATGGGGCCAAGAAAACACGTTTGCCATAAATATTGTGGCAGGATGCTAACACAATGTCTATCTAGCAGACTATGGTTTCCTATCGTTTGTATTTACGACATACGCAGTGTGATGAACGATGCAGGAGGCTTTGGTAGGATTTTGATTTAAGCGTTATCAAAATGATGAAAGCACTGACAAGAAGACTTTTAATCTTTAATCTGATTGAACGGTAAAAGCATTGGATGGAGAAATGTGGAATGTAAGTAGAACGTCGCCCATCATGGACTGGGAAGTATCTACCAGTTGATTGGTAGGAGCTTAGCATATTATGTGAACAGACGAGAAAGCGACTGAACTTTTTCACTGAAACTGACTTTTCTTATCTTTCGATTTTATTTCCTTTACCATTATTTATAAAATCCCTTCAATCCAACACTATCAGTCCATCTGTGTACTATCAGTACTTTCCAAAATCGATCGAATAGTGAGACAAAGTGGACATCAAAATTTGAAATATTTTCTTTTCACTTTTGGGACCAAGAGGACTGTGCACTGTGGATACAGTGGGTTACCTTGGTGGGGAAGAGTGGAACAATTTTAAAATTCCCTACACAAAACATCCAATATCGGAAGGAAGTATTTCCCAGTGACACAACGCTAACAAAAACTGACCACAACTAAAACCCAGCACACACGATCGCAGATATGGGTCAAACCGTAGTCAATACACAGAATTTATGGTACCACCATAACTTTCGTTACATCCGCGCGATCCGGCTGATTTACTGCGCGTATTAGGGTTGTATCCGGAACTGTGGGTTCAGATTACCGCACATTCAATGTGGACGCCCCCTAATAGTGCGGTATCGATATCACTTTACTTTATTCGCAGATCGCTTAAGCTGATAAAGGTTTGTTTTACTTAAAATTGACGCTAGGTGGCATTAAAGACGATTGTAGAAGTCAATGACCTTTTCATCGTTCATAGTCAGAATTCAGAAGGTTTAATAAGATTACGCGTGACCTCATTGAGAAGGATCCGTACATAACTCGTCTGGCCTAACTATATAGGTAGATATGTTGGCGTTATAGCCAATCTAATTTTAGTATTCGCTTGTAGGACAAGTGATATGTTTTGATATCAAAGGAAAGCCTTTTTCACTTCCCTAACATTTCATGTGGTTACTTTGAAAGGCAATGAACAAAAAGGAGCGGGGGACGTAAAACACAATTTATCACTGCTTTCAATGATGAAGGAAATGTCGTAAAGAAACGCTCACATTCACGTCATAAAATCTAACGAATTTAATGTTCTGGAAGCGTTGATAGATAGGGCCACTTGTCATTGGAAGAAATTTCGGTATAGGGATGTGTTGAGTCAAACACAGTAACTGAAATTCGGATGGGGTGTGTTCATTTGAATTTAGAAATGTATCATCATAATTTACAAGCGTAATATAGGCATGCTCATCATTTGAGCTAAAACACGTCTACTGATGGGTAGCCTCTTCTAAGAAACGCATCATATTCAAATAAATGTCTTTTTATTTTTATTAAAGCGATCTAAAACTTAACAGTGTTCAGTCTTAGTATTTAATGACCAGGGTCCGGGTATTACATTGCGATCTTAGATATCCCTTGAGATTTTGCATGACTTGATATACAACAAACTAAAGCCTTTCAAATCTTATTCTGAAGCAAACTTTTTGTACACTTGACCAGTATACAAGTAAAATCGGGTAACTAAGATAGTATTTAAGTCTTTTCTGAAGTTAGCAATAACATATAAACATGTTGTGTTGAAGTCTTAAATAAGGAGCACTAACCTCATACCAGCCCAGTGATAAACCCTGTAACATTAGGAAGTGGTGAAAGGTGGGTGTTTTAGAGAACTGTCCTATGTAATTTTTGTGTGACAAAAAGTACTGATTCTCACCCATTGATGAATGAGTTTTGATTTGAAACACAGGACATATTCAATGTAATATCATTTACACACAGTATAAGGTAGAAAGAAAGGGAATTTCATTTTCTGTGTCACCTGAAGACAAATGTACTCGCGGATGTAACGGCAATAACGTTGGGGACTGTTTGTATGTGTGTACGTGTGTCGTGTACGATTGTAGATATGTACATATTTCACGCGTTGACATACATATCACACGGCTTTTATTCTCAGCTCCCATAGGGAACTATGCGCCACGTGGTTTGATTCATAGATACTATTTTGGAACCACTATTGTCAGATCCCAAATCCGATGCAAAAACTATGTCTTACATTACGCCTGTAAGCTCAAAAACGATAGGCATGTATGCCAGTCAATCCATTTTTCACAATTTAATAGTTTCATCATCGACTGCCTCGTTGGTGTAGTGGTTACCAGCAACTGCTGAACTTGAGGTCCTGCATTCCATTCCCAGGTCGGGCCAATTTTTATTGAGTTTTATAATATTAATTTTCTTATAGCAGCCCGTAGTCTGGATTTGTGCCCGGTTAATGGCAATAGACTCGCCCCCTTTACATGGGACTTAAATATAACGTGCGAAATGTGGGCGTTACTATAGGTACACCTCTGCACGACCTGTCTGGGAATGCAGGCGTGATTTGTTGATGTTATGTTTATAGTTTATTTATTTATTTATTTTATTTATTTATTTTATTTTATTTATTTATTTTATTTATTTATTTATTTAGGTTAGCCAACAGTTATGTACACTATAACATTTTTGAGATACAAAAATTACAAAAAAATACATTTGTAAGTGTAATAACTACTTACTGGCTAACACAACATGCACAGAAAAATAGTTAACATTCAATATTAAGTTAATTTAAAATTAAAAAATATAAGAACAACGTTTAAAAGACACCAAGATAAGTATACATGAACTTATATACCTACCTACATAGGTCTTAACAAAATAATAAAAAAAGGATTATATAATAGTTCCACCACATTGTGACAAAGTCCATTATTTTGCGCTTAGGACTAGCCAGTTCTAAGCACAACCTACTATATGTTATTATTTGTAAGTTTTATAGTTCAATAAAGAGTATTCTATTTCGTTCTATGTTAGTAACGTTCTGTCAGTGCTCTTTATTACAAGAAGGGAAGAAAACTGAAAGCAAAAGTGTTTATTTTACTTAGAGAACGTGCTTAATATAAAAAAAAACATCATCATCTGCATAGCCTTTTCTCATGATGATGCATAATACCATTAGATTACATGGAAAGACTCATGATGTTTTATAAAACAAAATCTTTAAAAAGAGGAAATTCTGATGTTAGTAATGATTTTGCTTAAATTACGGCAGTGCAGACAAAACACAAACCAGAAATTGAACACAGAAAATTAAAAGCAGTTGCACGTCGTAAATGTTGCAAGTATGATACACCACTCCGCATTATACTGTGCCATGGGGGGCCCACAGCACAGCACTGGTTTTCAGTGGTCACTTAACTAGGAAAAAAAAAATCTCCTGATTACTTTCAATGATTGAAAAAGTACGTAAAAGTAAATTAATTTCTCTCTGGCCTGGCAAATACCTCGGACTTTCAATCAGTCGGCTCTCATAAACGAATAAATTAAATTCTGATGATTAATAACTGTTCCGTGTGTGCGAGCCATATCATTAATTACGTACGTATAGACGCCAGCACATCAAGCTACCCTAAAATGTCAAACTTTTCCATTTTAATATGAACCGTGTGCAATTGCAATAAAGTTGAAAAACTATCAAATAAATTTGACGGGTAGCTTGATGTGCTGGCGTCTGTACATGTGACGTCAGTGTAGCGAATATTCAATTTCATATTTACTCAGTCAGTAGGTACATCAATATATATGTGTTTATTTGAATAAACATTCCCCGTATTTATCATCTGTATCACAGATTCACTTATAGTAAACCAACATTTTGTCAACAATGTTTAAGTTCCATATAATATGGGGTGAGCCTATTAGGGAGCTATCGGGTTGAAATCCAGACTCCAGGTTGCTTCTCAGACATTTAAGATGGAAAACCCAATAACATTTCCACGACCTTGGAATCTCATGCTGAGCAGTAGCATTTGCAACCACTAGACCAACTAGGTTGTTTTGTAGCTGTGTAAATAATATTGGGGTCAGATATAAGGAAAAAGAGGAAAGAAATAAAAAATCAAAACACATTCAATTCTCAGTTGTAATTTCATGACCATACATAGAGTATGTTCATCAATAGGGTAGTGTCCCTAAAAAATCTGATTGGTCCGAAAGTTGGATTACTCAAAAATACTGGACACGTATTTTTTCTTTTGTCACGTAAACCAAAAATGACGACGGTAGTGCGTTGAAATTGCGCGTGACGTCACGCCGTGCTACACTTTACGTTAAATGTGTAGCACGGCGTGACGTCACAAGCCCCTTCTCCTGAACTTTGATGTGCTATATCATTGTCACTTTTTATTGAATTAAGTAAGCAAAAATTACGTGTCCAATATTTTTTGGTAATCTTACTGACGGACTAAATAGACTTAATATATTTTTACCTAGGACACATCCCTATTGTTCTAAAGAACACACACACATGATAAATCATGTTTGCTAAAACTTTCTTGATTGTGATTTCGGTTTATTAATTAGCAAGACTTTTCCATAAAAAAAATTGAGCCTAAATTCTTATTTTTATCGAACCCTCTTCGGTTAAGTTTTTCTCACTTGCTTGTCTTCAAGGACCAATAGCATTCATGGCATAACTTACCTAAACCACTAACCCGAATGCCAGGAACTTGTCGGTACGAAACCTTACCCCTCGTTCCGATTTCAACAGCTCCAATTTCCGCAACACGACAAAATACATCGCGCAGAATCTTTAAAATATAATCCGATACCTTTGAAGACCGACGTTAAACCATGTTACCTCGTAACTGTGCAAAATCTTTAGGATTTAAATAAAAAAATAAAAAAATAATGCTGTACAATTCACACAGCATCATCTAGCCCCAGGCCAAGCATAGCTTGTGTTATGGGTACTAGACGACTGATATACTTAATACAATACATTACATCATCATCATCATCTGCCTAGCCTTTTCCCAACTATATTGGGGTTGGCTACCAGTCTAACCGGATGCAGCTGAATACCAGTATTTTACATGGAGCGACTGCCTATCTGACCTCCACAACCCAATTACTGGGCAACATGATACCCTTTGGTACTGACTGGACTGGTAGCCAGACTTTCGGACTTCTGACTACCTGTAACGACTGTCAAAGATCAATAAAAATGACAGCCGGGACCAACGGCTTAACATGCTTTCCGAGGCACGGAGGAGTCTCGATAAGTTACGAACGGTCACCCATCCACAGACTGTCCTCGGAAAGCGTAGCTTAACCTTCGATCAACCCGGCTGTTTTTATTTAGCCACGAGCTCCTCAATACAATACATTACATAGATAGTTTTTTTTTAGTATACATTGCAAATGCCCAGAACTCTCGGAACAAATCAAAACGTAAACTCATGCCTTTTTCCCATGGGGTAGGCAGAAACTCCAGAAAGCCATCTGCTATCATCGTTACAGACTCCTTTTGCTTCGTTTACGTTCATCTGCACATACATCATACACACGCCGGTTGTAAATACTACGAACCTGATCTTTCCGAAAATCTTCACGAATAAGGTATCTCGGTGGCTTCTAGGAAGTCTCCTTTAAGCGTAACCACTTACATCTGTCTTTAACATATTTTCTTGCCTTGTGTTGGTCGCCTTTCATTCATCCTAATTTAATATGACCGAAACAAATAAACGTACTTACTAAAAACATAACATCACTCCTGTATTCCTCGATAGGTTGGGCAAAGGCGCACGTATAAGTAACACCCACATTTCGCCAATTATGTTTAAGTCAAACGTCATACTAACTCTTTTCAATTATTGTCACAAATTCTTCTTTAAAACCACAACGTTGTTTTATAACATTATTACTCAATCTAACATTCGTAGTAACCCCCACATACTTCCCAAGAAAATTATACTTTTAGATTTATACATGCCTGAATCTCCCCTCGACCCTTTGCTCGAGCCAGCCCGCGTAGCTGAGCCAGTACTTGATTAAACTAGTCTCTAAATAATATATCTATTAAATCCAGCCCGTCCCTTGCTGTCCTCTCCCAGCGACATCCTAAGCCGAGGCTCGTACCCCGCAGGGGGTGCCCTTAGCGATTGGTGGCTTAGCTTTTAAGTTTTTACGCCCTGGCTGGAGGCATTAATTTCTAACTAAGTCCCCACAGGAAAGTTCGGTTAAGCAGTAGGTATCCCTGAAGGAAAAACTGCGAGATGTCCATGCCATAGAACACGCCCGAATATTTCTGAGCCTCTCTTCCTTAGCGTGATGCCAAGATGCAGTGTGTCGCACAAGCGTGCATTCGATAACCATATGGTGATTCGCAGTATAGTTTTGTCGCACAAGCGTTAAAAGCACATCCATTTGTCCAGCTCACGTAGTACAGTAGTCTTTTGCAGGCGCTATTTCATGACAAAGTAGGTTTAAATTATAAATTTTCATCCCGGATCGTAGAAACAAAAGGTAGGCTCAATATTATTATTAAAAGTTGGACCTACAAACCTACTGGACATGTGGGAGCCTTATTTCATGGAAGGTAATGTTTTTGTATAATTTACAGTTCGAGCCGGCAGGTGATTTGATAAAACGACGGGCAACGGCGGATATTTAAAATTTTAAAAGCTTTTGGTTCGCGTGTAAAGTTTCGAAGTGAGTTTTTAAAGCAAAACCAAAACTTAATTAAAAACCATCCCTGAATAACCGTCATATTCAGCGGATCCAATTTCAGGGATGTTTTTTTATCTACCTACATTTACCTCTCCTAATTGAAGAGGAGTGCAGTGAAATATTCTCCTTTCCGTTTTCACTAACACTATACGACTCCTTAATCATCGGCCTTGCCTTTTCTTAACTACGTTGGGATCAGCTTCCAGTCTTACCGTGAGTAGCTGAATGCCAGCATTTTACATGGAGTGACTGCATATCTTACTTCCACAACCCAGTTACTGGGCAACACGATACCCTTTGGTAAGACTGGTTGTCAGACTTTCGGGCTTCTATCTACCCGTTACGACTGTCAAATGACAGCCGGGACCAACAGCTTAACGTGCTTTCCGAGGCATAGAGAAGTCTCCCGTAACAACTGTCAAAGATCTAGAAATGACAGCCGTCCACCGGCTTACTTGCTTTCCAAAGCACGGAGGAGTCTTGATAACTTACGATCCACAGACTGACATCGGCAAGAGTCGCTTAACCTTCGATCAAACCGTGCGGCTGTTTTATTTAGCCACGAGCCACGAGCGACACCTAAATAAAAAGCCTAAATAAAATAGTTATTAAGTAAGCGTAAAAGAAATACCTACCATAAGCCAATCCGATTATCTGAGGCGTAATGCTTAGATAACTCTAACATGTTGCCTAGCAATAGAGTTCTAGCAGAATTGACATACAAGTGACAGTAGTGGTACTGGTTGGTTAAGAAACTGCTTACTTATTTTACATTTAGCTAGACGAATGATTTATATGATTTGTCTGGAAACAGGCACACAGCAGTAAGTTCGTCTTCCCAGCAAAAATACTAGGAAGTGGTGAAGGGTGCGCGTTTTGGGGGACTGTCTTTTGTAAACGTTTTGACGTTCAAAAAGTGCTGATTCTCAGTCTAATTTGAATAAATGATTTTTTATTTTTATTGATTTTGATTTTAAGAAAAGAACGATTGAAAGAAAAACACTAATTTGGGACACGCACAAAGAGTGAGTAAGTGAGTGAGTGAGTGCTAATCTGTCAAATATCTACCTATGAAAACTTGGGTGAAATTAACAGTGAAGTGCGCTGTCTGTGTCTTACTTAAGATGGGTGACACTGCTCACTTCACCAAGTTTTCGTGGATATATTGCTTACAGACTTGCACTGCTGTAATTTATGACGTAGTTTCCCTATTTATGGGTACTCATAGAACTAAAGTATATAAATAACCTCTTTTTTACTAAAAACAGTTTGCGTACATCTGTCTCGACCCGGCCAGACAGTTAGCTTCCTACAGACAGATACGAGAGTGATGATTAGTGTCCAGTTCGACCGCGCGGCCATAGCGTTTTTTTTTAAAAAAAACCATGTCAATTTTTTGTAAAAATTTGTCAAAGTTGATTCCCAAAACCATAAATTTGTCAAAGATACGATTAAAAAGTTATAAGGGTTTGAACATGGCCGCGCCATTGAAACGCGGCGAACCGCGCGGCCACTGAGATCTTTAAAACTAAGCCTTGTAGAGACCTGAAATTTACGCAAATGCAAGATTTAATTTGTAAAAAATTTGTAAAAATATAAAAAAAATACTCAGGTTTATAGTTTAAGAGCTATAACACTAAAACCGAATGGCCGCGCCATTGAAACGGTGGAGAAAACGCTATCGCCTGTATCTCGCTGAAAAAAAATCGCAGAGGTGTGTAGTTTATTGTAATTACCCAGATTTGAATTTGTCGAAACTAGGAAAAATACAACAAAAATTCCTAGGTTTATATTTCAGGAGCTATAAGACTAAAACGATATGGCCACGCCATCGAAACGGTGAATAAAACGTTATTTCGCCTGTATCTCGCTGAAAAAGCATCGCAGAGGTCTGGAGTTTTTTGTAATTCCTAGATTTTAATTTGTCAAAACTAGTAAAAATACAATAAAAATTCTTAAGGTTATATTTCAGAAGCTGTAGAACATTAACAGTATGTGGTGCGATAGGGTGACCATGTCTTATTGTTTACAGAATACTTTCTACTTATTGTTACAGAAATTATAATTCAAGGATTCTAAATAAAATTAAAATGAAACCATAAATATAAAAACAATTATGTTTATTGGTTTAAAAGTCACATAAATCACAGAATGTTACAAATTAAAAAAAAAAACTCAAAAATCACAAATTGTTTACTTACACTAAGATATAATCAAAAATCACAAATTGTTTACTTACAAATCTGTGATTTTTGATTATATCTTAGTGTAAGTAAACAATCTGTGATTTTTGATTATATTTTAGTGTAAGTAAATAATCTGTGATTTTTGATTATATCTTAGTGTAAGTAAAATATCTGTGATTTTTTATTATATTTTAGTGTAAGTAAACAAGTTTTTTTTTTTAATTTGTAACATTCTGTGATTTATGTGACTTTTAAACCAATAAACATAATTGTTTTTATATTTATGGTTTCATTTTAATTTTATTTAGAATCCTTGAATTATAATTTCTGTAACAATAAGTAGAAAGTATTCTGTAAACAATAAGACATGGTCACCCTATCGCACCACATACTGATAATGTTCTACAGCTTCTGAAATATAACCTTAAGAATTTTTATTGTATTTTTACTAGTTTTGACAAATTAAAATCTAGGTATTACAAAAAACTCCAGACCTCTGCGATGCTTTTTCAGCGAGATACAGGCGAAATAACGTTTTATTCACCGTTTCGATGGCGTGGCCATATCGTTTTAGTCTTATAGCTCCTGAAATATAAACCTAGGAATTTTTGTTGTATTTTTCCTAGTTTCGACAAATTCAAATCTGGGTAATTACAATAAACTACACACCTCTGCGATTTTTTTTCAGCGAGATACAGGCGATAGCGTTTTCTCCACCGTTTCAATGGCGCGGCCATTCGGTTTTAGTGTTATAGCTCTTAAACTATAAACCTGAGTATTTTTTTTATATTTTTACAAATTTTTTACAAATTAAATCTTGCATTTGCGTAAATTTCAGGTCTCTACAAGGCTTAGTTTTAAAGATCTCAGTGGCCGCGCGGTTCGCCGCGTTTCAATGGCGCGGCCATGTTCAAACCCTTATAACTTTTTAACCGTATCTTTGACAAATTTATGGTTTTGGGAATCAACTTTGACAAATTTTTACAAAAAATTGACATGGTTTTTTTAAAAAAAAAACGCTATGGCCGCGCGGTCGAACTGGACACGATGATTATTTAATTCAGGCATCTTTATGTTACAAACCAGGGTAGCTACCTTGAACTTGTCTATGTTCAGACGCCAGCACAACAAGCTCCCCAAACTGTCAAATTTTCCCAATTGATCATGAACCTTATTTCCTTTGTGAAAAAGTTGAAAAACTATCAAATAAATTTGACACATTGGGGTAGCTTGATGTGTGGCCTCTGTACCAACTTGTTTGTTTCACCAAGAGGAGTACGTCATGGATAACCATAAATCTCTCGTAAATACTTTCAGAGTGGAGTCATAATTCATGTTTTTGAGAGAAAAACATAAAATTGCGGTAGGGTTGGAGTCAAAACAAGTTTAATGAGGTAAGTATAATAGAGAATATATTTTTTTAATATATAATTTTTTTTTTTCTTTTTATTAACTCTTTGTGACAACTTTTACAAGAAAATCAAAGGAATATGCCATGTGTAAACACGTAAGATATGCTGTTCGAAACTGCATGGACCTTAACTGCATACACAGGAATATTTGGTCCGTTGCAGATAACAGACGTCAACGTTATTAGGAATAGCCAAATCTTTCTAGCAAATAGGTTAGTGTCCTTAAAAATTCTGATTGGTCCGAAAGTTGGATTACTCAAAAATACTGGACACGTAATTTTTCTTTTGTCACGTAAACCAAAAAAGACGACGATATAGTGCGTTGAAATTGCGCGTGACGTCACACCGTGCTACACTTTTAACGTAACAGTGACGTCACAAGCCCCTTCTCCTGAACTTTGATGTGCTGTATCACTGTCACTTTTTATTGATTTGAGTAAGCAAAAAATACGTGTCTAATATTTTTTGGTAATCTTACTAGCGGACTAAATAGACTTAATATAAATAAATAAAATAAATAATGCTGGACAATCCACACAGCATCATCTAGCCCCAAGCTAAGCAGAGCTTGTGTTATGGGTACTAGATGACTGATATACTTAATACAATACATTACATAGATAGAAATTTTTATTATACATAGGAAATACCCAGAACACCCGAAACAAATATTTGTAGATCGTAAAAACATTTGTTCCAGGGCGGGAATCGAACCCGCAACCTCTTGCGTCGCAGGCGGACCTTCACCCGCCGCGCCACAACGGTCGTCAATATATTTTTACCTTGGACACATCCCTATTGCTCTATTATAAAAAAAGCGATTTTACCAAAAACAAAATCGTTTTGGTAAGCTAAACATGTACTCGTACATTGTTACATCTTAATTCCACCATATTAACTCCAGGTCGCTGATAAAGAAAATGTAGTTCAGGGAAAAGTTTCGTGTCTACTCCGTGGTCTCATGATTATGATTAGGTATATTAAAATGTAATGTATCGAAACAAAGACCACCAAAAAATAATGCGATCCATGGGTGGCTACGTAACAATATCGATAAAAACTGAAACTATGTTAGTAGAATAAACATCATCATTATAATAGGTAATAAGTAGGTGCGTACTATATTGTGTAAGTCATTCATTTATATATACCTACATAGTATAAAAAGTCGCTTTTCATATCTGTCTGTGTGACCGCTTGGATCTACGAAAAACTCAATGGATTTTGATGCAATTTTATCATCATTAAGAGTATTTATTTCAGAAGATTTAATTCATAATTTAGTTTCACAGTGGTTATTATACATAAATGCATCCGATGCTTGAACAAGTGGGAGTCGAACTCTCCGCCAAGGGTTCCGTACCTACTCATTATTTCCAGTTTTTTTCACATTTTGGAATTTTTCCTTTATTTGTGCTGTAAGACCTAGCTTTTTGCCAAACTTCGTGATTGTAGGTCAACGGGATCTACCCTACAGGTTTTCGACCCAAAACCTATAGATATATTAAACCTATCGGGTACTTTCGTTTGACCTAGAATTGTCAATTTTGGTTAAATTCAAGGCGCAGCAAAAGTAAATGGAAAATTCCGAAAAAAAAAGTTGAAATTTAGGGTAAATTTTGATACTTACAAGTTTTCGCGAAAATCTAAAGTTGCCTATATCTTTTCCCCCGGAGTTGGCAGAAACTACAGAACGCCACCTGCTACGATCCTTACAAACTCCATTTGCTTCGGTAACGTTCAAACATCTGGTCATACACGCACTACAGTTGCAAGTATTACGCACCTGACAGAGTATAAAAATTGAAAAAAAAAAATACTGAAGTAAAAAGTTTCACACAGTTTCGATCATTGGTCCCAAACTAGGCAAGCCTGTTTCGTGGGTGCCAATATGGATGGTTTGCCCTTGAACAATTTTACATCAAACTGGCCTTTGAACATTCAAAAATGGCTAGCAAATATATGTATTTCACATTCCCTACAATAATGTCGAACCACATCCAGTTACCGTTTATCTGTGTTACACGGATACTTGTTTACATGTATCGAACGGACAGTTTGTCCACAATGTTTTTGTAATCTACCTGCAAAACATATAATCGATGCCTAATTATTGTACCCCCAACTTTATTGATTTTTTTAAGTATTTAGTTTTAATATTCTCGTTTAAGTGAATAGTGTAATTCTTATGAGAATAAATGATCTTACATCTCATGTTGACGTGTCGCTATTGTGGTCACGGTGTAGGGTGGAGTCTGTAAATGTATTATAATTCACCTCGAAAGAGCGCAAAGATCACTGCTCAAAGTCATGACATTGAAACCGTATCGGTACCAAACCACAACATTGACTACAGTGAGACAGCTATTACTTTCTCAGTCTCGCGTTGAAGAAACACCTATTAACACCTGTAAACCACAGACACAAAAGTAAACGTACTGTCAGTAAGGTCTGTAGATATGTATAATGTAAGACTTCCTCAGGTAGGTAACATCATTGTTTTTCGACGCCACGTTTATTTATAATAAGATTAACTGAGAACTTTCCAAAAAGGAAGCTAAAAATAAAATGAATTCAAGGCTACAAACATTAGATTACACACAAACAGGAAATTTATTGATATACAACCCTAAACACTTTTATTGACACTAAAGCACTTACACACCTACATACACAGACACCCACATACCACAACCCACACACACGACACGGTTGGCGCAGTGGCTGAGCGATCGACTGCTGCGCCGCGTGTCGTGGGTTCGGTTCCCGCACGGAACAAATATTTGTATGGCTTAATAATTGTTCCGGGTCTGGCTGATCGTGTATGTGACTTTAAATGTTTGTTAATGCACTCACGACACAGGAGAAATTCCTTGTGTTGGGCAACGTTTTTTTTTTAAAAAAGACAAAGAAACCTCACACAAACCCACACATACGCATACACCCCCACACACACACATGTGCGAGTGTGTGTGCATATGTTTTAAGGATTGCATGATGTGAAAACTAAAACGAATCGGTCGAATTTCGAAAGATAGGCGACCATTAGTGATAATTAAATTTAATTATTCATAAAGCATGAAGTTTTTAAGTCTTTCATTTACCCTAAAATCCTCCCCCATCTTTCCACACTAAATGCTATAAAAATAAATTACCACAAACGTACCCATATACCCACACCAGTATTACAGATCTTCAAGCACTCATTTCCAAATCCCCTCGCTTCGCTTCCCTCTTCAGAATCCGTTAATACCAAAGAGTTCTAATTCAGGATCACTGGCTTACTTTGATGGATTCGGCGTTGAATGATTGCTTCAACTTAATGCAACTGTAGAGGGTTGAACATGGCATTCGAGATCCGATGGTGGGTTTTCCTTTGCTCTTAAATCTTTATATTTTCACTTGGAGATCAATGAGGACGTATAACTTAATTTAAAAAAAAATGTTACGTACCTAGTCAGCTTAAGTCGATCTATAAGCTTGTCCTCCTGTCCTGTGACTACTGACGACTAATTGACGACGATGTGGCTTGGCGGACGAAGGCCCGCCTGCGACGCAGGAGGTTGCGGGTTCGATTCCCGCCTTGAGACAAATGTTTGTACGATCTACAGATATTTGTTCCGGGTGTTCTGGGTATTTACTATGTATAATAAAAAATGTCTATCTATGTAATGTATTAAATTAAGTGTATCAGTCATCTAGTACCCAAAACACAAGCTCTGCTTAGCTTGGGGCTAGATGACGTTGTGTATATTTATATTTATTTACTTACTACTGAACCCGGTTATTTTATAATAAATAATGGTACCGATGGTAAGCATATGGATTTTTTTTATATAAACTTATCCCCAACCCCTCATCCGCTTATTAATAAATCCGTTAAATAACGTCGAACTTAATCCTCGAAAAATGTATCGTAAATCCGGAGATTATACTGGTAGTCACTTTACTCCGTATTTATTAAGGTACTGAGCTGTAAGTTAAGGATAAGTTAATATAAAAAATGCTTTAATTCCATACTTTAAAATGAATAGCGCAAAGTTCTATAAAACTAAATAGAAACTCGAAATAACCTGCTATAGATCCTTTTTTATAGATTGTTTTTCAAACCTCTTGGCAATAATATACCTTAACACACTCAATGGCTTTATCTAATGTTACACAGGGATATACATATGTCAATTTTTTTTTTTTTTTTTTTTTTTTTTTTTTTTTTAAAAAACGTTGCCCCACACTAGGAATTTCTCCTGTATCGTGGGTGCGTTTACAAACATTTAAACTCACATACACAAACAGCCAGACCCGGAACAACTACCTGTAGGCCATACAAATATTTGTTCCGTGTGGGGATCGAACCCACAACACGCGGCGCAGCAGCCGATGGCTCAACTACCGCGCCAACCGTGTCGTCAAATTGACTGGGGTAAGAATATAAAACGTAGAAAATTAAGAGCTATAATTTTGAATTTGTTTTTTTTTTGTTTTTTTTCTGCGAAAAACGGACTCACCATGGTAACAAAAGATAAAATAAATCTACCAAGACTCGGCATTAAAAACGGTTTCAATTATTTATGGTTTCATCAGTGTCTGTGTTTTACTACCCATATTGTGTTCTTTAACGAGACAAACGTCCTGCTATAGATCCTTTTTTCCCCCACTACGGCGAGGTTATGATTTTGACCGGTATGTACGCATATTCATCTGTTCCCTCATAACTTCTAAAATTCATATCATAATTTGACAAATGAGGTATCGTTGGAAGCGTCTTGTTTAACCAATTGGAGAACCGATGTTCTTCGTACAACTAGCATTTATCTATTTTTCTCAGCTGGTGGAATATCGTACCCAATGTGGCACCAATCCGATCACACGAAGCCACACGCCATCGCCTTGAATGAAACATATTTATCAAATATTTTTGGATATTATAACGCAATGCCATTAAAATAAACATAACCATATAAATATTTACAAGCATTGAGAGCGTTTTATGACATCTCATGTAATAGGAACTGTCAATCTCAAGATATTGACTGATATTGAAATATACACACCCGCTCATATCAGTATATTCACCATTATCTTGACACCAACCGAAAATATACTATATTACCGAGAAATATGTTACAAAATTGCGCACTAGAAGAATAAGTGCGAGAATTAAATATGTATGAATTTCATGCGTTGCTATGTATAGATAGAGCATATCATCAGCCTAACCTTTTCCCAACTAAGTACCAGGCTAACCGAATACAGTTGAATACTAGTATTTTACATGGAGTGACTCCATACTTGGCCTCCATATGCCAGTAATTGGGTAACACGATCCCGGAGTGGTTATCAGACTTTCGGACTTCTAATTAGAAGTCCGAAAGTCACGTTAAGTTACGGGTAATTACCCGTAACGACTGCCTAAGATCTACGTGTGACAAACTGGACCAACGTCTTAACGTGCTAACCGATTGAATGGTCGATGAAGCCTCAGGTCTCATTCAAGGGGATATGTAATGAATGAACTTTTTGAACGTTATGACGTTCAAAATGTGCAAATTCTCAGCCTAATTTGAATAAATGAATTTTGGTTTGATTTAATTGAATGGTCGGCCATCTATGGCCACGACCAACCTTGACATACGTTGAATTTCATATATCGATCCGTAAGACTGTTAGTATTTGGCCACGAGAGTTAATGTTGGCCTTTCAGAAACCGATTTTCAGACTAAATCGGTAGATCTGCCTAACTTTTCTCAGCTACGTTGGGATCTGCTTCCAGTCTAACCGAAAATAGCCCGAGCACCAATATTTTACATAGAAACTGCCTAGCTATCCTCCATAATCCAGTAACTAGGTAACACGATTCGTCTTGGCAGGAATTGCTGTCAGACTTTCGGGCTTTGTAATGACTGTCAAAGATCTGCGAAAAGAAGGCTAGACCAACGGCTTGAAGCTTTCAGAGTCACAGAGGGGTCCCAATGTGACATTAGTCATTCAGCCATGGACCGACCTCGGCATGGCGTTGCCTCTTATTTAGCCACGAACCTCTAAGTTTAGTAAAACCGGTACAGTAATAAAGTCCCCCATGCAAGATAATGACACTATTCATTTATTGCATATATGTCGGCTCTTAAATTCGCACTTAAGTTCGCTAGCGACAATGTATACGTTAAGAGGATTTAACTAAATATTGTATATCAAAATTAAATTATCTTTCGCTCGTTCCCCCGTCGACACTCACGAACACCACTAAATAACCAAAAATCAACGCAGTATTTCTTAGAAAATTTAATAAATTTAACTTCTGACGCTATCTGAATTTCAGTTTAGAAGGTGAAGAGTTTCCTAATTTATGTAGATTGTTAGCACTTTCCACGGTATAAGGTGAGCTGAAATAGAAAATAATTTTCTTTAATATCCTTAAAGGAAATGGAGCGAATATTTCTTAGAAAACATACCAATCAGTGGTAGATTTTTCTCTGTGAGTTCTGCGCCGTCTGTCCGTTATCTATCTTATGTTGATGATTATAGATTGTCGAAAGATTTAAAACAACCATAGTTCTTTCACTATGCTAAGGGAAAATCTATGGTTGTTACAGACAACCCATCTATTACATATTCAAATCGATATTACCAATTGATGCTATTGCCACACGAATGTCAACTTCAGTTCATTTAAAAATTAAGTCGATTTTAAAACGCAGCGCCATAATATCTACATAGGCGTGATAAATTGGTTAGTCGATAAATTGGGTTAAAGTGTGGCATGACGCGAGATTTTAACCCAATTTATTGTAAAAAAAGAAAAAATACATGTCTAATATTTTTCAAAGGTATTTAAAGGTGTTCTTCGGTAAAGCATCTAGTAAAAACATTGTGGGTATAAGCACACAGGGAAGAAAAAACTCAGGGCTGAAAGACACATTGCCTACTTTTCCACTCAACATAAAAGCAAGCGAAGCCCCGGGCTTAACTAGTGCAGTACCGTACGTAGGATGAAATGATGAGATGGGGATTCAAAGGAGTGGAAGTGATTGGCAAAATAAAAAACGACTGCCTCACACAGAAGTGCGTGATTTGTGTTTACGTGTAAATAACTCATATTATCTTCCTTCGACATGCATGTAAAGTTTCATTTAACTGACATTCATTTAGCTATTTTTAGGTAAAGAAGATTTTTTTTCTTGGAAAACTTTTCCCTACACTAGGAACTTCTCCTGTATCGTGGATGCGTATACAAACATTTAAACTCATATACACAAACAGCAACAATTGTACTTATTTTACATTTCCCAGTTATGTTTAGGAGAGTCTATTATCATCTACGGGGCACTAATCCAGACTCCAGGCTGCGACAGCCGAATTTCCTATGGAATGTCCCAAAAGCACTTTGGCTGACCCGGGAATAGAACCCAAGACCTCATGTTTAGCAGTTACAGTAGCGTTTGGGGCTACGGGACCAACGAGGTAGCCATTTAATACAGCCGTGTAACACATTTAAATAGCTATAATATACCTTTGAACGCATGGTTCGATTTATGAGTTTGTTTTTAGGGTTCCGTATAGTTCGAATATGTCTTTCGATCTGTATATGTCACAATAGCTTATTCACAGTAGTTTATTTCAAGAACTACTTATGCTGTTTACTCGAAATTTGAAATAGTATCACTGCGTGGCTACTTACATAGCAAGTGTAAGGATTTAAAAATGGTTGCTATTACCCTTGCAATAGGAGCCGAAATCGAATGATAAAAATATTCTTAAGAATGGGTACTGGCCCCCCAACATAACAGGAAAAACCAAATTAGCAAAAACTCTTTACAAACCAACTTAATTCTGCTGTTGCAAAAGAAAACTTTAAATGTGGAAATATATTTTGTTTACCAAGGCACGGAACCCACCGATGGCCTTGGCGCACTCACTCTTTGTCGGTTTTTTTCTTTAGGCCTATAACAAAGGATACCAAAATAAATTCCTACTACGAGAATTAAAGCACCATTGCTTGAATACCCTAATTTCTAGTTCAAATTGAGATACAGAGTCTTCAAAGTGTCCAAAGTTGTAATATTTACAGCCTCCTTCAAGATATCTCTAGAATATTATTAATGTATGAATTCACAAATTATTTGCTTCAAAACTACAGAGAATTAGAATATCTGTAGGTTCATTAGGTACAAGTAAAATATTACCGTTTAGGTTAGATACAAAATTGTTATTTAGAATTTTGCTTATCAAACTAGTAAAAATGAGCAGCCCCGAAATATTGATCGTATCTACTTACTCAGTGTTGAGATATTTCTACTGTTACAAAATCATTATAAATAAACATAATTATCATGTTTATTGTATATCTCGGGTCATGGGGTCCGACACTTCGCGTGACCAGAGGGCTGGCTCATTCTTTGCCCAAAGAATCAGTATTGCCATCCAACGTGGCAATGCTGCCAGTCTTTTGGGCACGTTTCCAGATGACAGCGATGCGGAGGAATACTTTGACGCCTGAGTGTCCTTGTCGGCTTTTTTTTGTTATTTTTTGTTTTTGTAAATATGTATATACCTAGTTAGTTTTATAGCATAATTGTATATATGTGAATATCTAATTTATGGAATAATAAAAATCTTCGGTACTGTAAATAAACATAATAAATAAATATTTATTTTCTCACCACAATATTGCATATCAGAGTCAGACAACTTAAATATTGTGGGAGACTGGTGCCTAAACTAAGCTCTAGGCTTGTATTTCTGGACACCAGGTCTCCGCCCTGTTACAAAATTATACATTTTACTTTATTATGAACTTGTACACTGACAACTTAAAAGATGAAAAAAAAACAAAAACATTATAAGGATATTGGCAACTCTAGCCATAAACTTTTGTTAGTAAGGTTATTTGTGTGTTTGATATTGTGTGCGTGTGTGCGTGTGTGTGTTTATGTGTGTTAGGTGCTTTTATTTTTTTTCTTTTTTGGGCGAGCTTGATGATAGTGTTTTAATATATTATGTGACTGTGTTGTGGTAGAAGAACGGGACTTTGGTAAGTAGGTAATACACTATATAAAGGTTTTTTTTTATGAATTGAACTTAGAGACCAGACTAATAATGTATTATGATCAGCTTTTTAAATACAAGGATGTTTGGTTGCTTTTATAAAAGACGAAAACCTTCTTTCTCCAAAACATGTGTGACTTTTCCATATAAATTCAATATGTGCTACAGTTTTCTTCTTTATTAATAAGTTCATAAAAAATAATACCAGCTTGTTACTGTTCCACTGCAGGGCAAAGGCCCAAGTACAGAGAAGGCACAAGCATTAATCACCACGCTTGCTCAAGGCTAGTTGGCGAGCAGGCTCATATTCATTATAATTTAAATGTTATTTATTTATTATTCACTCTGTACTACCATTACAGGTTACTTAACCTATTGCGGTAGCTAGGACAAAAGGAAATAATAACAAATTATACAAAATATTTACAAATTACAAATAAAACTTAAAAATACTATTTTATAAACAAACACAGTAATAATTAAAAAAATGTGCAGAATCCCTCACGATATTGTCCTTCACCGGTGTCTGAGACTCAAGATAAGATAAGTAGTTATTACAATTTAATTACATGCATCTCGCACAAGTAAAAAAGTAAAACATCCAGACAAGGCCATTCCAAAATAACTATAAATCAAATGATCACTTAAAATCTATTAAAAGAGTGAATGGTAGAATGAACGCATCAATCTCGAGACAATCTCGACACACTTTTCAAGATAAACGATAAAAAGTCGAAGCTCATCTCCGATCAATTTGTTTTTTGTTGGACAGTCTCCGACAGTGGCCCTATTCTGGGAAACGATCATTCAACGGGTATCGTGTAATAAGTAGCTTGAAATTGACGGTATTGAAGAGTACCAAGTAAAAAGCGTTGTAGATAGCATGAAAAAAACAAATTGGTACAATTCTAGGAATCTGTCTTGAGTAACTAAATAGTAGACAGCAGTTATCTATTTATTTCTGGTCCACCAGTGTTCCAAATACGACCATTTTAGCTTTTTGTACTCCTTCTCCGTATCACATTGCGAAATCTAAAAATCCTCCGTGCGCTCAAATATACTTAAAACAGGTACTAAGTTAACTCTTCACGTATTCATAAAATATGTGCGTATGTAGAAAATCAACAAAGTATGGGCATGGCCCCTTAATCAAACTATTTTTAGATATAACGCTACAGCGCTGCGGTATTTTTCTTTTACTGTCTCAGCATTATGCTGAGTCTTTTTGGCTATTCACAGGTTTTTTTTTAATTAATTTTATTTGTGTCTACGCGCAACCTACGGAACCAAGGCGCTTCCCTTCTTTCTTCTTTTATTGTAATACTATTGTAATATACCAGTTTTTTATACAGTCCATTTTATGTTATTCCGCAAGGATCAAAAACCTAACAATTTGTATTATTTTAGGTACTTAGATATTTGTTAGTTTCAGTTTTAGTTGTTTATATTATCTGTCTCTTAAAAAAATAAAATTATTTCTTTCTTTTTCTTTATAGGTACTGTTGTGAATACGAAATTAAAATATACACGTATTTGTTCGCACGTTCAATCCTAACAGCGCAATCATATTCCACCCGTACAAACTCCTCTATCGCTTCTACATCGCATTTATCTCGTTCCCCGAATACGTCGTCTGCAATTCATCAAGTGTGGACCATCTATCATTGTCGTGGCGGTCTGCAATGGCCTTGTGAACCTCCCTGATAACAAACCGAATCGGTTCCGAGATTAATCGATCGAAAGTGTATGTTATGTCACATGAGTTCTTCAGGAAGGAACATTCTTCGTCTTTGCGTATTTTTACAAACCATTGGGATTTATGATGTATGTTTTTTATTGTAGTGTAGTAGCAAATTGCATTTTTTGCCAACATTTGGAGACCTTACCAACTTCTCATTCTAGCGGTTACTCAAGTCGATTCATCACCATGATGATGAAAATGCATGGTCAGCATATTATCCCTGTAAGGCCAAAACCACTGCTGCAATGCAACAGTTCGGTGATAGCCGTGCCTCCGTTACCGATTATTTTACAAATGTAATATACGTATTTGTAACTGAATGTCCCCAATCTGAAACTACACAAAACACTGTCTTGTGGTGTGCACAAAGAACACTTCACTCACCCACTATTAGATTTTCAACGCTCAGTTTTGGGCCGAGAGTTGAAAATTCAACTAAGCAAAAATATTACTTAAGGCATTCGTTTAAGTGTCGCTTAGTGTTAATGAACACGGGCTTTACAGCCCAACAACACCACAATACCTTAAGTACAAACTGTAAGTAACAGCAGAATAATTTCCAAAGATTTCCCAAACTATACAACACTTGGACAACTTGGGATTTAATCCACTTAAATTCACGAACATGGTTGGGAGTTCTCCTGCTCAAGTTCAAACCACAAGTTAATACAATGAGCTTTGTGCTCTAGGTATGGAGAACAGTACCGATTCATAATTTCTATTAAGAAGAGACTCAAAGGGTTCGAAGCACGGACAAGTTGTAAAGTGCTGCTTTAATTCGGGAAATATTAATAGAAATGAGATGGGGTTGTCAGTGCTATAGAGGAGTATTCTGAGTATAAAACTTGAATATCGTTTTGTTAATACAACGATACGTTCCATCACAATAATTACTTATATCAGACGGAAAACTGCCATGGTAAAGTGGAAATGAGATTGTCAGACTATCTACCAAACGCACTACCCAATGGGATCCTTTAGATGGCAAATGGCATCGCAGCATGCCAATGCGTTGATGGCGGGATGAGCTGGAGTCCTTCGATAAAGACTGCTCCCAGGCCCTAGTGACACAGAAGTGGAAAGAAGTAGGGAGGTCATTGCCCTGTAGTTAAAATGTAGGCAGAGGGAGGTGTAGGCACGGATCTTTTGTCGATCAATATAAAAAAAATCATAGCATGATTGTCACTTGTTTATGTCGAATTTTAACGAAAGCATATTGTAACTTGAAACTTGGTTGACAATATTCTATGAGGGATCTGACAACAGCAATTCTTTTAACGTGGGGGTCAACGCCCTGATTCTGTTTTTTTAATTTTGATTCAACAACTATGACATCAATTAAATGGCGGTCGATAAAGAAAACTATACCTGCACCGCTGCAATTAAGCACTTTAGGTTTTAAGGTGTTTTATGGAATCGTATTTTTACCAAGATCTTTTATAATCGTGATGAGCCACCTTTCAGCTCAAAGATACAAAGCCAAAGAGTTTATACGTAGGTAAGCCGGAGTCACTGACCGCTAAAGACTTCGGTTGTACCTATGTTTAGATATTGAGCGCTTCACTTCACAATTAACAGGGGAATCCCCGACGACAAAATTTGAAAATAAATACGAGTAGGCATACAGTTCGCACAGGATCATGTTCTGAGGAAAGCTTTGAGGAGAGTTTAAAGAATAGAAGAAGACCAAAGAAACTATGTAAGGATTGTGTGAAAGATGATATGGCTCGGTAGGAAGCGACTATTGAGTAGACGGCAAATAGAGATGTATGGAAGAAGAAGAAATAAAAATAATAATAAATAATTCTAGACAATCCACACAGCATCGTCGAGCCCCAAGTTGAACAGAGCTTGTGTTATGGGTACTAGATGAGTGATACTTAAAACGATACAATACATAGATAGATATTTTTTATTATACATAGCAATTACCCAGAACAGCCGGAACAAATCTTTGTAGATCGTATATTCGTCCCAAGGCGGGAATCGAACCCGCAACCTCCTACGTCGCAGACGGACCTTCGCCCACCGCGCCACATCGGTCTGTGCCGATAAAAAAAATGGGGATAAGAGCAGAAGGATGATGAGGTGACTTAATTACGTGAGTTTGCCGCTCTGAAATCAGGTTATCCGATGTACATGGTATGACGCGCTGCTGTTTTAGTGAGAGATTTACTACTACTTTATCTGCAATTTCTCATTAGTAGCCCGGAGTCTAGTTCCGTACCCGGCTTATGCTTCAATAATGAAACTGACGATAAACGAAATGTGTGTGGACTACAGGTACAGTTCTATCTCACCCTTCGGGGAATACATGTTTGATGTTATGTTTGAAGAGGCAACTTACTTGTCTATTTATTTTAAACTTTCGTTTATATAAAAAAAAGTACCAGCCTATTACTGTCCCACTGCAGGGCAAAGGCCTCTTCTTATACAGAGAAGGCATGAGCATGTCAGTGATGTCCAAGATAAACTTAGACAGTACATATGAATTGAAAAAGTCACATTGGTACTTTGCCCAGGTTTGAACCCACAACCTCATGCACAACAGGCGAGGCCTAAACCACTGGGCCATCATGACTCTTCGTTTATATAACTACGGTAAATCCTCTCAATTAGAAATAGAGGCCCTAGTACGAGCGATTAATGTAAACGTTATCTATATGCGAATGATTTTTTATCCAATGGCTTTTAGATTTACGAGGCAATAACAATTAGTTTCGACCATAGATAAGTCCTAAAAACAAATGAACATAACTTGCGAAACGAGTATTTTCAGTTTTAAAAACGTTTAGTTTACGTTACGTTTGCGTCAAGCATTCGTGAAAGACAGACACACAGCGCTCATTTGCTCTGAGCGTGTTAGCTAAAGTGTATCCAAAATGTTGCCTTTTATCTTTTAGTTACGACATGCTCCAAAAGATAAGAAAGAGATCTCGTCGTAAACGTAGCACAAAGAAAATGGGAATATTAACGACTTAGCAACGTGTTCAGCGAATACTAAGTAATACAGAAATTGACCTTTAATATTTAACTAGGTAGACAGGAAGAATTGGAACAATTCGTTGTTTGAATTTCTTCCTGTACACATTATACAAGGAAAACTGCGTATATTCACGATCGTTTACCTCTTCAAGGAACGAGGATATTTTCAGAGATTCCCTCCCAATCCACTTATTCCCAACAGTTACATGTATTCGCTTCCCACGCAACATTATTCGTAACATGATCGTTAACGAATATAATAAATGTATCGCTATTTACCGATCTTTCGTTTTTGTTGCCGCATTTATTAGCTGTGCGTGATTTTCCTTTTTCATTTACGATACGGCGAATTTATGTTTCTTGTGTGAATTAGAATTCTACCTCGCTTCTTATTTATCCCATTATAGCTTCAGACATAAACGTTTTTCAGCCAGCGATTGATTGAGCGTTTCGAGTTACCGGATTTTATTAGTCGTGTACATATACGCTTCACATGGTACACGTGCTTTATAAGAACCCGCCAAGAGCAAGTCAGACTCGAATCTAAACGATCTTGTAGTTTGAATTACTCGTTTTAAATATAATGTTACCTAAATTGTTTAAAAGACTTTATTTATATCTTTATTTAAACTAATTGTGCTTGTTTTTGTATTTTGAGTTTTAAAATCTTGCAAATTGACGTTGCATTTTCTCTTTAACAGACCGGAGTCTGAATGTGTGCCCGGTTGATGGCAATAGGCTCGCCCTCTATTAAATGGAACTTAACCATAACTGGCGCAATACCATAACTGGTGAAATGTGGGTGTTACTATAAGAGCACCTCTGCCTTACCCTTCTGGGGATACAGGCGTGATGTTATGTTTGTATGGATTTGACGTAAAACGTCACCTCTTCACACTATACTCGTACAGTAGCCCCGGCACTAATAGCTTGCAAGAAATTCTCCAATAAAAAATATCAACAATATGTACTAAGATTGATACAGAGCCTCCAGATTACTTACGTGAAAGTGATTTCGTTTGACTAATAACTAGGTAATTTGACGTTTTCTGTTAGTAAACTTCTCTTAAGAAATTTGTGCTAAGGCATACACGCACGCCGTTAGCGAATAATCCTTTATTTCTGAAGAACATCATCAATAAGGTCAGTGTATATCCTTCTAGGGCGTTATCAAAATAAAACAGTGATAGTTTATTTTATTTTTATTAATAACCGTAACATTTTATATTCTTAACAACAATTATTACAGTTATAAAGATGCCCTGTAACAGACAGACGAAGTAACTACCAAAAAAATTGGTGGCCTCGTTGGCATCCTTTGCGTAGGGAACCCTAAAAATGCCTGGGTATCCGTCAACACGCCTTCGATCGCTCGCTCAACGGTTCGCTTCCTGCCTTTTTAGGTTTCGTTCTAATTGTAAGATTTTCTTAGTCCTTTGACCTTTGCCCTTTCAGAGACCTTCTGAACTTCCGTCGATCTTCCGTACGACTTCACGCGTAATTGCGTATACGTAAACGTGGGATAAATTGGTCATAATAACACTGTGTGCCAATACCAGGGTCTCGGGGACCCACGCACATAATCCTCGAGTAATTTATTACGAGATGCTGGATATAATTGATTAAAGGGCGCGTAATAATGTAGACAAGGATTTTTCGACACGATTTGGACATTAATAATATTTGAACAAATGTATTTTCAATCTTTGCGTACAAATTTGGTTAAATTAAAGTAATTGTTCTCTCTTGTGGCTGGTAATCTGCGTACTTTAAAAATATCGTAACGTCACGACTATATTCGTTGAATGGTTGGCCAGAGGTTTACCCGAACTATTACGGCAGTTATGATTAAGTCCCATGTAATAGGGGACGAGCCAATGACGCAGATACAGACACCGGAATGCTACTGAAAAAGTCCGTGTGGATCCATCAACGCTTGAACCGAGCGGGAATTGAACCCAGGACCGATAGGCCAACAATACTTAAAGCAATCTTATTTTTTAATATTAATTTCTTCCATTACCAGAAACTGCACCTAGGCAGATAATGTACACACATCATCATCCAACTGCACCCACAAATACAATGACCCACAAATTGACTTATACACAGGCCCTGTTCACAACTTTGGGCCAGGAGATTAGCGATACGACTTAATGCCATACCACGACATGCGTAACCGTCATTTATACACGAACGGTAGTTAATAGACAACTTCAGCCTGCTGTGCAAGTAGGCTGCAGCCTGCTGTGCTGCTTCACAAACGATGGGACACCTGATAATGTGTCCTGCGTGCCCAGACACCTGCACGCTGCAGGATTTGATAGACGCTACTGATGGTGCCAAACTCGTAGCTAATTTCTGGACCGATTCTATATAGATTACCAGCGTCATGCAAAGAAGACAACATGTCAGTGGCAATGGTGACTTTTTAGAACGCTCGCTGGCCGCTCTGAAGTCGTGGCCGCTGCATGGTAGGTTATAGGCCCACCACTTAACTGAGACCTTGCCTGATGTAGCTGCGTAGTGTGTGGGGGGTGCAGTCGCGTGATGCAAGAGCTCAAGCGTCAACACTCCTCTCGCACCGCGCAGTTGCCTCAGGCAACGTCTCAGTTAAAAGATCGGACTATAGCACATTTTTATTCAACTGCGCGCCAAATCGCTCGTCACCTGTTTTGTGGTGCAAGTAAAATACACGCCAAACCGTCAATCCGCAATTAGCATCGCGGTGACTCGTAGCAACCTCTAAACAATTTCTTTTATTGGTTTTATCATCAGTCGCTGACACAAGATGCGTGTCGCTTAAGCTTATAGGTTGTAGCCAAAGCGTGACTATTCCACAATGTTCCACCTATGTGGCGCAGCGGGCGAAGGTCCGCCTGCAACGCAAGAGGTTGCGGGTTCGATTCCCGCCTTGGGACAAATGTTTGTACGATCTACAAATATTTGTTCCGGGTGTTCTGGGTATTTGCTATGTATAATAAAAAATATCTATCTATGTAATGTATTGTATTAAGTAAATCAGTCACCTAGTACCCATAACACAAGCTCTGCTTAGCTTGGGGCTAGATGATGCTGTGTGGATTGTCCAGCATTATTTATTTATTTATTTAATGTTCCGAAAATGGGTGCTGCGTGAAAATAAATTGTTACTAATTTCCTAAACCACATTGCCGCGCGGTCAGTACCAAATTAGTGCCTATATATTGCATTCCATTCAGGTTAAAACCAACCGCAGGTACGACCAACCAACCATTCCAAACTGACACTAATTCCCAGTACTTTATACATTTATTAGATAATCCCGTAACTAACTGCCTCGTGATCCTATGTTCACTTCCCAGGTCAGGCAAAATTTATTAGTATTTGGGTTTGAATTTCTCAATTACAGCTTGGATTTTGAAAGTTCGTGGTGTAAAGACGTTGGTCCTGCGTCTGTTTTCTCCCCAGTCATGGCGGATTGCCATCCCATCGTACTCTGAGAGTAAAGGATCAAAGGGAGCACCTGTGTTTGCGCACGCACTTGTACACTGCACCATCGCCTGCGTACTTGGATAATCTCCGTTGAGATTAGCCACTGTGACCGAAATACGGTCGGTGGCATATTATTTTTCATTAATCTAGACATTTTATATAACGTGTTTCGTGGTAATGATTTTCAAACAATACCTATGAATTTATCTGAACCTGCGTCAAGTCAACCTTAACTAAACCTGGGTCCTTGTTCGTTAATTAAACAGATATAATCAACGAAAGTTCCTTAACTAGACACCGCGAATGATCTGACAGAAGTTTATCGTACCAAAGTTAGATGTGCAGAACTTATCTCAGTCTAGTTGACCTCCGCAGCGTCTTCAATTTGGTCGGTTTAATTATCAAGATTCAAATCTCCGGAGTTTGTAGGTAGCACGGTGCTATCTTCGCGGTGTAATGGGACTCCTTGATTATTAATTACTTTTTCCTGTACATTTCCGATGGCGGGAGTTTGTTTCATTAATTTTGGGAAGTAATTTCTGGGTGTGGGAATGGTTTCTTAATCTTGGAATTAATAAGCTCTTTCTGACGCCATCTTAAAGTTGTGTAAGGTGAAATATGTTCCGATTTTGGTACAAATGCCCTTCTCAATAGCTTAGTAGTTCAGCGATTACGTGAATTGGGTATTTAGTTTTAAAAGAAACCAAACAACAAAAATGCTTTAAATAAGGAACGGTTTTGTTATCAATGGAATGCTTACAAAAAAGAACGTCAAAAAATATTGGCTCCTTCACCGAAAGCAGATTTAGTTATCTCACTCGTATTTCAATTAAGAGTTTTGTACGTAATAATAAAATATCTTTGTTAAATACGTTACCTATTAATTACTAGTTACTAAGGGAATAAAATGGATATTACCTACTGCTCCTGCAATTAGCTTCTGCGGGCGTATATTTACCAAAATACCTAATTAAGCGGTACTGAGTAGGTGTATAAATACAGTGTGGTTAGCCATGAATTATCTCCCTACCTTTCCTATTTATAATTAAACTGAGTGCGATATAATAATAAACATTCAAAAACGACCAATAAAATCAATAAAAAATTACAAAAGGCTGAAAATCTTTGTAGAAGAGGTTTTAATTGTTAAGAAAACGTATTTTAATTGGACAGACACATTGAATACAACATATTTTTACCTGTAGTAAGCCCACATTTCGCCAGTTCTGTGAGCCTGTAGCCATCTAAACCGGGCACAAATCCAGACTCCGGGCTGTAACTGAGACGAAAAACACTTTCCCCAACCCGGGATTCGAGCGATCTTGTACTCAGCGGTAGCGCTTCCGGCCACTGGACCAACGAAGCTGCCACCTGATTACTACAAGAAATAACATTTCACAAAATGATAACCTATACCAATATCGAATTGATTAACCTCATCTTTTGGACCTCCTGTGGGCGGAACTTCATCCCGGTAAGGTCAGGATATCAATTTGAAGGAACACGATTACGTTGTCGGTGACCCACAACGATAATAATGATTAAATACAACGTAAGTCGAGAATAGTTTCCAATATGTTTAATAGTGCTAATACATATATGTTATTCCTAAGGGATATATAAGTAAAAAGGTATATTCTAGCTAGGCTAGCATAGTATGCAGTTTCAATAGAAAGTCATCATCCTCTTGTCCTTATCCCAATTTATTTGGGGTCGGCGCAGTATGTCTTCTTCTTCCACACATTTCTATTTGCTGTTTACCGTTATTTGGTTAGTAAGGAGGTGACTTCTGAGAAGAAGTCACCTCCTTACTAACCATATCATCTTACAGACAATCCATCCATCGCTTCCTAGGTCTTCCTCTACTCATGTAACCTACACATTCATACTCAAAACATTCCTCACAACACGATCCTAATTCCTTCGCATCACATGACACATCACAACCGATTTCTACACAACTTATCTTTCACTGGCGCCACTTTCAGACTTCTTCTTATATAAGAAAGAAGAAAAATAAGAAACGAAAATTTAGTAATTTCTTATTCTATCCCATCGCGTACCACCACACAGTTTCAATAGAACTTAAGGCCAGCATTATACTGGATTTTTTACCAGTGACGTGTGGCCTACTGTACCACTACATTTTTTTTTTGTAGCCACTAAAAAGATTTTTGAAACAATGAATCACTACAGTCTTATATAACAAAAACTTGAACATAGGTAGGTACCTAAAGTACCATTAACAAAAGATTTATTACCAGCCATTGTATCTAACCTTACGAAAAACATTGAAATAACATGTTTTGTTCGGCATTTTGATGGATTTATGTCCAAATCAAAAATAGATTAATTTGGTGTAGCCTTGACAGTGATTATAATGGTCATTGTTCAATGGTATATCAAATATGTATGCAGCATACAATCATTCATATGGGCATGTGTACCTACTTGTGCAGGGCGTTAACACGGAGTATGGTTGAATGGAGTGATCACACAACCCAGAACATACTCGTACCAAAACTACTAGACAATGTTGCACATTTTCAATATGCCGCATATTATTATAAAAAATAAATGATTGCATTTAAAAGTAAAATCATTCTTATATATTTTTTCATATGCAATGAGAATAGCAGTTCAATATTGTTTTCCTTTTTTACTTGTTATGTAATTTTGGTACGGGACCTTAAAATGGTAAATATTTGTACCCTAAATATATCCGATCGAAAACTCGAGAAATAGTATGATTTTGATTTAGTGCCTTATTTTAAAATGTTGTCAGTACCGTATAACTGAAAATTGCAAAATAATTACGACGACTGGTTATTACACGAAATTCTCGAAAACAGCCAATATTTTTTCTGTAATTGACTTGATACAGTGATAAGGTGCAACTTTAGATTCAGTGAATCATTAACTGACATAGAACAGTGTAACATAAATAAACACTCCATTTATACCTTATCCATGTTCGTATGAACCCACTAAGGAAATCAATACAGCTCTTTTAGACCCAGAAAATTTATAATTCATGAACCTCACTTTTATATGTTATCGTATTCTATATGGTTATTTAATTCAGGATAAAACCAAATGAATGAAGAAAATATAAAACGTATTTTCGTTACCAATGTGAGATTTATTTCATTTTTGTATATGGAATTTGGCTTTACAAATCAGTTACCAGAATTCATTAAGGGTATGCTTAGATGGTTTGTTCACGTTGAGAGGAGGGATGAAAGACGACTTACAAACGATATAAGGCAAATGTTAGCGGAAACGATGGAAGGGGACGCCCTAGGACATACACTGACCTTATTGGTGATGTTCTTCAAAAAGGTCAGTTGCGTAGTACTCGTGCGTGTATGAAACGAAAAGTATGTAAGGATCGTAGCAGACGGCGTTCTGAAGTTTCTGCTTACTTCCATGGGAAAATTGGCGTGAGTTTATGTATGTATGTATGTAAATAATTAAGGTTTTAATAATTTCAGTGTCCTTAGTGCGACTTTTGAAACATATTCGATCGCGATTACTAGTCAATTTGTACTGAGAATGAATAAGCGCCGTCATTAAATAGTTGGTCTCCAACTATTTAACGTTGTATGGTTTCAGAGAGTACTTGCATTATTTACGTTAAAAAAAAACCCTTCTTTATGAACCCAAACTCACAAACTACCAAAAACATTACTCCATTCATAGAAATATACTTTTAAAAAGATCGATATTTTTGGATACGAACAAGTACATTTTTCAGTAAGTACCTATAACAACATCCAACTTTCCATGCTAAACATACCCAAAATTTAACTCTCGCCTCGTGTAAATATCGATACCTACCTAACTTTTCGTAAAACATACGCGTAGCGTAGCCTGGTTATGTTTCGAAATATTTCATCAAGTATGCCCTTGGCTAGACTAGAATTTATGTACTTTTAGTCTTAAACAAAAGGTAGGGGTTGGATAACTGATGTCTATGTTATACATTTATACATACCTAAGCCTTCGTTGCCAATCTAGGTCTGCAGATTGAGGTAGTGTACAGCCTGTCAAAACTAATACAATAAGATAAAATAGGTAGGGTTTTTGTGGCTGTACAGCTGTTTACCTTATGACGCATTTCTCTTATTCATCCTGGATAAGTAGTGAGGAGTGACTTTCTTTATTTCACGTTTCTCGATAGCAGTGGCTCCTACCTTATTTTGACCAAAAACCTTTTTGTTTTCATTGTTGTAAGCGGTAACCAGAAGTTTCAAGAAAAATAAATTATGTCAGTCTTGAAATTAACTTATTGAATTTGAGTTCTACAATATTATAGAACTCAAAAGTGAAGTGCAACATTCTGTAATAGAAAATACTATATTTGTAATAGTATTTGCACGGTTTGCATCACTGTGATTTTGGAGTTGAAGAGTTTGGGAACTAATAGGACAAGGACTGTAAAAGAACTATGTCTCACCATCCTCCTGCCCTTATCCCAATTTATTTGGGGTCGGCGCAGCATGTTTTCTTCTTCCATACATCTCTACTTGCCGTCATCTCAATGGTCACCACATTTCTTGCCATATCATCTTTCACACAATCCATCCATCTTTTCTTTGGTCTTCCTCTACTCATGTAACCCTGCACATTCATAGTCAAACTTTCCTCACAACATGGTCCTCATTCCTTCCTATGTCTATGTATTTAATATTTAAATCCTTCTCTCCATAACATAAACATAACATCATTTTCCCAAAGGGTTAAGCAGATGTGTACTTATAGAACACCCACATTTCGCCAGATATGTCTAAACTCCCATGTAATAGAGTACGGAGTGTAGGGCCTATTGCCATCTACCAGGCACAGTCCAGACCCCGGGCTGTTACTGATAAGTTCCTGAAGGATAAACCCCTAACACCAACACATTTTGTAATTGGTGTTATTTTCACTTAAACTAACATCAGCTTTTAGTTAGTGTCAGTTAAGTTGATATCCGTATAACTACACTATAGGCTGATCATAGCGCAAATTAACCTAAAACATGTACCTATGTGTCACAAATAAAATATTTCTGATTTCTGACTAGTACTGTTAAAAAATAAGAAAAAAAAAAAAAAAAAACGTAATGTAATGTTATAAGTTGTACCGCAAACTGAACTTTATATGTATTCACGCAAAGAATCATTTTAAAAACCAAACTTTAGTTTCCATTTATGGGAACTAACAAAGTATTTGTTATTACCTAATTAGAAAGAAAAGCTGGTAATGTGTCCTCTAAAACACCAAGATACGGTTACAACCTAGAACGAAAAACAGTTACTTGCAATACCTTTTCCCCCGATTCACAAACTGCAAGTGAAGACCTTCCATCCACCTGAGATTTAAGAAATCTGTGTCAAGCATCTACTTGAAAATAACATTATTGACGCCTTAATTCCACACTACGGCTCCTCAGGGACACTGCCCGGCGAAGATTGATTTTACTGTTGCCAGTAAAACAAGACATCCCTAACTGTGTCGCAGTACAAGTAAAACTTGAGGAAACTAGACGAATATCTTAAGTCCTAAACACACAAACTAGATTTGGAAATCATTGGTCCGAAAACAAACTTGGAACAAACTGGAGCACAACTGATTCAACATGAACCAATTGTTATCAAGGAATACTCGGCCGTATTTCGTAATTGTGAAGTGCTATAATTGGTTTAAAGTGTTTGGAGTTAATGTGTTTTTGGATTTTTGTAGTCCTTTCTTGTTACACTCATTAGGAATATTAATTAAACTAACTCTCACACGTTTGGTCCACTTTCTGTTTCTGAACTGGCTTTGAAGATTTAAGATAAACAATAGATAGAAATGTTCACAGTTAATGTGTGTGTATTGTGTTTTGTCTTTCGCATCCATTAGGCGATTGGTACACTGTACCGCATCACGCAGTGGGGTGCGCGGCGACGAACGACGAACACTGCGCGTGGTTGCGGTTTCCGTGTGTTGTACAAACACAGATACTTGCAAACAACGTAAGAACATGTACTCCCGCGCTACACTGCGTGATGCGGTGCAGTGTGCCAATTGCTTTATAGTAGAATATGAAAAATATCTTCATAAACATTTCTATATGTCTTCAACCCTATAAGATCCACTAGGTCTGACCCTTCTTGACAATCAACTTTGATTCAATAATAGTGAAAAAAGGTATATTATCAGTTGCATAACAGTACATTACTATCTCTTTGGTCTAGTGGTCCCAAGCGCGAATGCTGAACGTGTAGTCCTAAGTTCGATTCCCAGCAGCAGCGGCAAAGTGTTATTCAGTAGGTGTTTTCTCATTAGCAGCCTGGAGTTGCGCATTAACAGTTTTATGAATAGAAGTGGAAAAGCCATAATCCATCCTCCTGCTCTTATACTGGACGGCGTGCATATCTATCATCTTCAACACAATACAACGATGGATGTATTGTGTTGAAGATCATAAACATGCATTCTTTGTTCTTCCTCTACTCTTAGAACTATCCACATTTATACTCATAACTTTTCACACGAGTTAGAAGATGATGATGCAAAAAGTGTAGAAATAAAAATAAACATTTACATTTTCAGCTACAAGGAAGTCTTCATAATTGGTTGCAGGCGAGATTATCTTATTTTTCGTTGCATTTTAAATGTCAGGCAGCTTATGTCGTAGAGGGAAAAATTCACTTTGCACGTCCATTTTGTAACCAAGTTTCAGTTTATATAACTAAATCTTTGAAAAGCCTAAAGATTATTTGACTAGTCTGGATTAAAGTTTTTGATGCGAACTAATCTGTTATCAGACTCGGATTAACTTGACAACATTTCTTTAAGACTTCGAAAAACGAATTCGGACAAAGTCGAAAGTAGTGTCGCTTTGATAAAAAAATATCATTCAAGAGAGTATTGTACTATTTGAATTTCCGCCTGCAGCCGGGATTTTAGACACGCTAATATTGATATACTGAACGTGAATCCGACGTCATGCATGTAATTTATTACCGAATCATTCGCAAATATCAACGTACCAACAAAATTTACACTAGCAAACTAAATTACGGCACCTTAGCTATGTCATCTGCGTAATTCTCATTCATATTCATGAGTTAATTAAAACAAATGACTCGAGGTATTAATTTCTAAACTCATTTCAACTGAGAAATAACGTTCCTTTGAGGGAGACAGATGTAAAATATTCATTGTAACGCTGGCAATGTAGAAAATTTAGTTTTTTAGACTTCGGGACCTATCGGTCCCTGTTTAGTCAAGTTTTGTTGACGGTATTTTAGTGCCTAGAATGTGTCCCGCCGATGACCCTCGTTAGTGTGGACGCAAAGTAGTCAAGTTTAAAGCCCAACGTATTAGTCCCTAGGTTTGGAAGTTTTTGTTAATGATCGTGAATTTTTGCTCTATGAGGGTTATACCAAACTTCTGAGGTATACGTTTTAATACCTGTATGAAGAGTTGATGGTCTCCTAGGTAAACGAAAGCACGATATAGAAGTATTACTTAACTAATGTATCACGCTTAAGAGTACCTACATTGCCCACAGACAGGCACAACTAAATATGTTGTGTCTCAAGTACTCACATATGCAAAATAATATTTTCTTTTTATTTGCATATAGAAAAAACACTTATATTAACTAACCATCACCCGTAAGCCAGAAAATAACCATAGCATATGCATATGTATAGCATACATACATAATTAGCTGTTATAAACTTCGCTTTTCACCACTGTCTCCACATAAACTTTAGTTGTAAAATGTTTCATCTTCACAACTCCGGTTCCCAAGATACAGGCGCTGCCTAGTTTGGGAACCACCGTACAGACTGAATGAATGTCACTTATAGTTACAGATAGATATTAAGTTAAGGTAACAATTGTAACAATCGTTCAATAAAGACTTTTTTTCCCATTATTTCATATATTTAATTATCTTTTTAATTATATTTTTAAATATTTCAATATAAAACCAATAAACAACATTTAAAAATATAAAAAATAGTTGCCCAAGGTCCAAGCTACCGGCGGTCAGGGCTCCAGAGAGAGGAATCGCCTAACAATGCGCGCCGTGTCCAGAAGAACTGCTTTCTGAATCAAGCCCTTGATCCAGCTACCTAACGAGAGCCTCCTTAGGTGTTGGGCGAGGCTCCTAGCTATTAAGCCATTGGCTGACACGACTATCGGTACAACGATTGCTGAGTCCACATCCCACATGTCAACAACCTCGCGAGCCAAGTCAAGATACTATAAAGATTATTATCTCCTTTATTAAATATACATTCTTATAAATTACATTTTTAAATATTAAAATACAAAAAAATATATATATAAATAATTGTCCACTAATGGCGGGAGCAGGGTCCAAGCCACCGGGCGATGCGAGGCATGCGAGCCGTATCGAGGAGTACTGCCTTCTGTATCAGGCCTTTGATCCAACCGTGTAACGAGAGCCTCGACAGATGTCGAGGCTTTTAGCCAGTAGGCCATTGGCCGTTACGACGATCGGCACAGTGACAGCCGAGTCCACATTCCACATGTCAACAACCTCGTATGCCAAGTCAAGATATTTAATCTGTTTTTCTTTCTCGGCTTTTACGAGGTTCTCATCTTTTACGAGGTTCTCGTCATGTGGGATGGTGACATCCACTATCATTGCGCGGTCGGTAATCGGTCTATCACTACTATGTCAGGCTTATTGGCAACAATAGTCCTGTCTGTAATGATAGACTGATCCCAGTACAACGTGACATGGTCATCTTCGAGAACTGGGTCGGGCTCATACTTGTAGTACGGTACCTCAGATTCCACAAGCTTGTACCTCAAAGCAAGTTGCTGGTGGATAATCCTGGCCACTTGGTTATGTCTGTGCAAGTATTCACCGTTAGCCATACGAGAACAACCAGAAACAATATGTCTGATGGACTCACCCGGACGGTGACATGCCCGACACATGTCAACCGTCCCGTCCTTCATAACTATAAAGATTTATTATTATCATACTTAATAATACAAACGAAAAATATCGAGATTATTTTACAGATGTGTTCATTGGCCAACCAGGCCCCCATTATAAAGCTAGCAACAAGAACAGTAAAGTTACATAAAGTAGCGATAACGTCAGCACTGTTGCACAAGAAAAACGCGTTGATAAGGAAATAGCCGAACTCACAGTAAACAGAACCATGTAATGAATAGCAAGCTATGGCACAATTTTGAAACATTAACATGCATAGAAATGTACCAAAATATTTATAGTTTGATGATTTTTTGAGAAACTGCCTTTAAAAATGAATTCTATATTGTAGGTAGCAAAATTAGTAGAATCATTAGAATAGAATAAGGAAGGTACTGTGAAGATATCGAATATTATATATTGCAAACTGCAAACTTGAAGAACTGGCTCTTTTTTTTAAAAAAAAAACGTTGCCCCACACTAGGAATTTCTCCTGTATCGTGGGTGTGTTTACAAAGATTTAAACTCACATACACAAACAGCCAGACCCGGAACAACTACCTGTGGGCCATACAAATATTTGTTCCGTGCGGGGATCGAACCCGCGACACGCAGCGCAGTAGCCAATCGCTCAGCCACTGCGCCAACCGTGTCGTCGTGGGTTAGCAATGCAACGGTCCGTTCCATCACAAAAATGACTGAAGTCACTCGGCTGGAATTGGACTGGACACGTCAGATGCATGTCAGATGATCAGTGGGCAGCACGAGCCAATGGGTTCTCTAAAATGGCAAGGGACATCGCAGCAGGCGTAGTCGGAGATGGCTGGATGAACTGGACTCTTTCGATAGAGACTAATCCCAGATGGCCCTAGATAGAAATAAGTGGAAAGAAAATGGGCCCTTGCCCTGCGATGGGAAAATCCAGGCTAGTAATAATTGCATGTTAGATGCATAGATATGAATGAGTGTTTACTATCCTGAAAATCAGTGTCTTCCTTCTAAATATGAATGATTAACATTCATATTTAGAACATAGACATAGAATTGGCAGGACTGGTACTAACTGAGTACTTAATTCTGGGGATGAAGTTTTAAATGTGAAAATGCAAACACAAACTACTGCAAAAGCTAGGATAACATCTCATGAATTCAATAGTATTCTTGGAAAGCTGTATAGACTACATTAAATAGTTTAGTGTTCTTATTACATTTAACAAAGGACTAAGTGGAAACCTGGTGTCAAAGAAACAAATTGTTGATTTAAGTGGTGTTACAAATTTGTAATACGTTAGAACTGCGTAACATTACACAATAGAAACGAAAAACAATTGAAATAAACTAAATTACAGTAGGTACATCATGCTTTTACCAATTGCGCAATTAAAAAGGGTAAAACAGTCAGTAATAGGGCCGTGTTTGTTGCTTGTAGTGTTTTTTTTTTGTTAGTTTACATAGTTTTTCACAACAGACATCTTTCCTTCTGTCAAACCTCTCGGTCTTGTGCGATCTCGGGCAATTCGACACCAACCCATAGTCGTTATAGAAGACGTATTTACCCATCTTTTCCGATTCATTCCTGTCGTAGCCAGTTCATTCCCGTTAAGATTTCACATTACATCATAGTTGTTACTTCAAGCATCTTAGTTGTCATACAAGCCTTCAGCCGGGCTATTTTCTCTCCTCCGCTACTTTAGTAATGGAGCGCAGGATGGTGTATCTAAGCCTTCTCAACTGCCGAGAAAATCACGGTGATAGTCTTGCCGTGTCAACAAATTCATTAGACACTCTATGAACCAATCAGCACACAGTGATAATTCGATGTCGCGTTACGCCATCTGTTCGCTTAACACCTATTACATTGCGCGCCATTACCCGTTCCATGTCTAGGCTTAGCCGACCTTTTTGTCTGAAACGTGTAATTAGGTATTTTCATTTAGGTACAAAATTTCTGTTGCTTTCATTTGTTAACTACTTTTATCCCTGGAATTAAAAATAAAGGTTAATTACATACGCACAACCTTCATAAGGTTATGTTATTTGTAAGTTGAAAGTTAACTAATAGGTATTTAGCGATCAAATAATATTATCATACACTAGGTGTGTTCCGCGATTTCACCTTTACAGTCGTAGCCAGATGTGTATAGCCAACAACCTTTTTCAAAAATTAGCGGTTAAATGCAAAAATATTTTTTCAAATGTGACTGGTAGGTCCAGAAATAAGGCCCTATTCACACGGCCAATATCAGTTTGGTTTACTATGGTAAAAGATTGGGATCACACGTCAACATCATACAGTTCATACGGCTAAAACAAATGCTGTATGAAACTGCCGTGTGATCCCGAACTAATACTATAAAATCTCGTAATGAACATCGCTGTGGGAACGAGCAGTTACTGCGTTGAAGTAAACAAGCTCTTCAGTTAAGTATAGATGAGACTAAAAAAGTTGTCGGCACTTCGCGTGACCAGAGGTCTGGCCCGTTCTTTTCTCGAAGAATTAGCATTGCCATTCAACGTGGCAATGGTGCCAGTCTTCTGGGCACGTTTCCAGATGACAGTGATGCGGAAGAGTTATTTAACGTTTTTTTTTTTGTTATGTCAAGTAGGTTTGGATTGGAAGGCTTTGTTTTTTTTTCAACTAACAAAGGTAACAAAGGTAACTATCGCAACCAACGACGAAACCACGAACCTCACTCTGATAAAATCATAAAAAGCCTCCGTCCGTATTCTTTATGGTGTAGTTGTCCCGTTCACTTCATTGGTTATATCCTAACCCATATAAAACGCACTGAAAGGAAAGGAACATATACACCCTTCTATATCGTCGGGGGTTAAACAACAGTTGTTTTTAAATAAACCCTACTAATATTATAAATGTGGAAGTCTGTGAGCATGTTTTCTGGCTCCCTCTTACGCAAAAACTACGAAACGGACGTAGATGAATCTGTAGGTACATACATACCTACATACATATATAAACTCACGGCTTTTTCCCAGCGTGGTAGGCAGAAACTACAGAACGCCACCTGCTACCATCCTTTTGCTTCGGTCATACACGAAAGCCGGTTGAGAGTATTACGCAACTGATCTTTCTGAAGACAATCATCAATAAAGTCAATGTATGTCCTTCTAGGGCGTTCCCTCAAGGCGTTACATCAGCTTTATGAATATCTTTTGTTAGCCGCCTTTCATTCATTCCTCTCATCGTGACCCAATCATTTAAGCATATTCTTTTCAATTTTTGTCACTACATCTTCTTTTAAACTACAACGTTTTTTTATAACATCATTCCTCAATCTATCATAAATCTATCATTCAACGTACACACAACGGCCACACATACTTCGTAAATACCGCATTACAACTACATACGCATTACTATTACGACCGATGTGGCGCGGCGGGCGAAGGTCCGCCTGCGACGCAAGAGGTTGCGGGTTCGATTCCCGCCTTGGGACAAATGTTTGTACGATCTACAAATATTTGTTCCGGGTGTTCTGGGTATTTTCTATATATATAATAAAAATATCTATCTATGTAATGTACTGTATTAAGTATATCAGTCATCTAGTACCCATAACACAAGCTCTGCTTAGCTTGGGGCTAGATGATGCTGTGTGGATTGTCCAGCAATATTTATTATTTATTTATTACGTATTGAGACTGTAGGTAAGGTATGTAAACATAATTTAGTTATTGTACCACAATACAAAAAAAAAGTACAAAAAAAAGAAAGATCTCAAAATAAAATCAAGTTTAACGTCAGTGAGAAAAGGTTCAAGCTTTTCTATCGCTGTAATTACAACGAACCGTTGCTCTAAATTAAACAAAATCTGTTAAACAGATTTAACGTGCCCTCAGACCGTTTTGTGGTCATGTTAAATAGGTAGATGAGATTCGGTGGATGCCTATGTACAATAACGGTTTATGAGGTCAAAAGTACCCTTTGTGGTACACATCAAGCTACCCCAAACTGTCACATTTTCTCGATTGAACATGCACCTTATACTTTTATAATAAAGTTGTACAACTTTCAAAGAAATTTGACGGATTGGGGTAGTTTTATGTGCTGGCCTCTGTACATACTAGCAGTAGAAGCCACCCGCGATTGTCACAACGTCACGCCTCTATACGATCTCTACTCTATATAATGCCCGAAGGGTTAAGCATTAGAGTTTTTATAGTTAACCCATTTTTCGCCATCAATCGGGACATCCATCGAGCAGAAAATATATAGACTCCTACTGAGAATCTCCTGATGGGAAAACCCAATAAAACTTAATCCCACTTAGGAAACGAACCCAGAACCTCACGCTCAGCTCTAGCGTTTGCAACCACTACACTAACGAAGCAGTCCAAACAAACGCTAAATAATACAAAACATAAATAAAGGTAAAAAAAATGTTACACAAAATTTTTTTCCAACCCCGATAAAGAAGTTTCACTTCAATAATGTGTGCGTGTACTAGCGTACACTCGTAAGAAGTGACATTCCTTTATGACGTTATTTTTCAAAAAATAATTTACTATATGCAACTTTACAGAAATTGGTTAAGTAAAGTTAAATTAGAGACATTTACCAATCCCTACTCCGCTGGAGAAAGTATACTTCGAATCACGCGTGGTAGGGATAAGAAAAAGATGGCGCGTAACGGAAAAATGTGACGCGTAACGAAAAAATGTTACACAAATTTTTTTTCCGACCCCGATAAAGAAGTTTCACTTCAAAAAAGAAACGAAACAAAAGGTAAGAACCTTCCTGCTTCAAGTGACTCTTAATTACTGATCAGCACAACGTTCTAAGAAATTCACCTAATTAGACATCGATCACTATTATCCCACTTTCATCACTTACACCGAATAGTTACTACGCAACTGAAATCGTTATTTTATTCAACTTAATTAAAGCGAGATAGGGGGCTTTAGCGTAATTCAGCAGAATTATTAATTACAAGGATAATTGCCTGGCCTTGTCTTCAGCTCCCTATGTTATATAGCATTAATAATATATGCCTGAAAGCCTTTACGTTCTCTGATCATTTTGTTCCTTAGTTATTTACTTGTCTGACCTAGGTACTTAGTGAAAGTGATAGCAGTACTGTTTTAAAAGCTTCGATTTACATTAAAACCAAGCGCACACTTGAGCTGCGGCGGTCCACAACGCATAGCATTTTTAAAATGCGGTGAGGCTGGTCTCCAGTGTCCTATGGATCATATAAAATATACGGAAATGTTGTGGGAAGGTTTATGCGTTGCGGTGTGGGCCGTCGACATGTGCGTCAGCCTTTATACGGAAAATGAATAGAGAAAAACAAAAGACTACTTACGTAGATATTCTGATAAATTACTGTCATAAAGTATGGTGCCTACGGGTAGGTGAAGGTATAATACCATCAATTTCAAGGACGATGTATAAAATGTAATGTATCTATATATAAACAAGGTCGTGTCAGCCTTCACCCTTCAAAAGTACCCTCAAAGTTTGATTAGACATCAACACGCCAAGAATGTCCCTATAAAAGTTTATATCTTTTACAAACCGAGATCTTATCGGCCATACTTCAAGGGTAATTACCCTGATACTACAAAATTGCATTAATTGACAGTAATGGGGGAAGCTTCACGTAATGAGATTTTAATTAGATCCACTAAACAAAATAATTAAAATGGAAGGGAGATGTCGAGGGAAACGAGATTTATTTGAATAGAACGTGGTTGAATGAACTAACGGCTCTTCTAGGGAAGGAGCCATCTTGACCATCTATCCACGTTGAAATTATACAGAATTGGAACAACTATTCAAAGTGTCATTAGACAGTTACATTATAATTTAAAAAAAATGAACAGAAAAATTTAAGTTAGAATGACACTAATCATCATTTTCCCAAGTATGTTGAGGTCGGCTTCCAGCCTCACAGGATGCAGATGAATATCAGTATTTAACATGCAACGGCTGCCTATCTAACTCAGTTACTTGGCAACATTACAGTCTTACCTCTTGGTATGACTAGTTGTTAGACTTCGATCCTCATTCTACCCGTAACGGCTGTCAAAGATCTACTAATGACAGCCGGGACCGACGTCTTAACGTGCTTTCTTAGGCACGGAGAGATATCAGCATGTAATGGATGTTCATCCATCCACGGAGTGAGCTCATCAAGCGAAAGTTAACCATCGGAAGACCCGTGCAGCTGTCATCATGAAGCCACGAGTCCCTCTTTAACATTACATTAGTCTTGCATTAGAAAAGATTTGATTTTTCACCAATTAAGATTAAATTAATAAAGCAAATGCTGTTTACAATATGTTCGAGTGATATAAATATACCTATAGGTAATGTCTCTCAATATTAAATTATTACCACTATAATATTTCATCACAAATTATCAATTCTAAAGACTGTTTCCTCATATCCTTATCGGGATCTGGCAGTATCAATATCGGAGATTATTTTATCAGAAGCAAGAATAGGAGCGATAAAAATAACTGAGGTTGCTACATTATCTGAACTATGTGCGACGTAAAATTGTGTTTTGGGTTTATTACTAAGGCAATAAATAATGCTGGACAATCCACACAGCATCAGCTAGCCCCAAGCTAAGCAGAGCTTGTGTTATGGGTACTAGATGACTGATATACTTAATACAATACATTACATAGATAGATATTTTTTTATTATACATAGGAAATACCCAGAACACCCGCAACAAATATTTGTAGATCGTACAAACATTTGTCCCAAGGCGGGAATCGAACCCGCAACCTCTTGCGTCGCAGGCGGACCTTCGCCCGCCGCGCCACAATGGTCGTCAAAAAAATAATAAATAATATTTTATTTAAATATATGCAATTGTGACATAAAACAAAGAATTAGTATTGCTGTCCAACGTGGCATAGTAAAACACAAACACAAGAGCCCACGAGGGTGCACGAGGTTGTGGGTTTAAACCTGGGCAAGTACCAATGTGTGTTTTACAATTCATATGTACTTTCTAAGTTTATCTTGGACATCATTGACATCGGTGAAGGAAAACATCGTGAGGAAACCTGGACTTATATAATTAATATAAATCTGAAATCGCCAACCCGTCTTGAGCAAGCGTGGTGATTAATGCTCTTGCCTTCTCTGTATGAGAAGAGGCCTTTGCCCTGCAGTGGGACAGTAATAGGCTGGTACTGGTACTGGTACTGGTACAAGAGCCCAAAAATATTGAACGCCAACAAAAAGATGGCCGCCTTATTCCGTTTTAATTCGGGAAACGATTGCTAACATTATTATTCGCACCATTGGCTCCGAGGCCCTTAGTTTTTTTAACACAGTTTTTCACACGGAATCCACATTGGGAAGTAGGAAATGCATGTCTATCCTTGGTGCATTGATTTTGTCATGCTCAAGTGGTTTGAAAACATCCTTAAAAACAAGTAAACAACAATAAGACGATTGTTTCTACCGTATTGTACAACATGAAATAGTATCCTAGGAATCTCTCTGTCTACAACGATGAAAAGTGTTAAGTAGACTAGCTGTCCCCGCGGTTTTACCCGCTCCTGAGCATCGTAGTGTGATGTTATAAATACTGCTTATTGCACTTGCGTACGTAAAATAATAACAAAATAATGATATTTTCATTGCAATTATTTTTTTAGCTGTAATGGGGGTTTACAATTTTAGAGTAGAACAACTAGGTCAAGTTCGGTGTGAAATACAAGGGTTTATTTACACATTGTATTTATTTTTTCAATTATTCCGCATAGTTTCTGACTTCAGAACTAAAATCAAACATATCCTATATTATTTCCTTATATATCGAACCCACGGTGAGTCCGACTCGCTCTTCACCAGTTTTCTTTTAGATCATGCCAATCTGGAAAAAAAAATATAATGCAAGAGAACTTTTGAAACGCAGTTATTAAAGATTTTTCCACAAAATGCATCAATATCGATAGGTTCAACAATTCAATAATGGCTGGCAATAAAATACACAGCGCGTATTACAAACACCTTAAGAAACTGAAAACCGTCGTAATCAATCGCCTTTTTTCAGTTGTAACACTGAACCGCCTCTTATGTAATATCATACTATTGTTACCGGTAATAGTTTACGCAAAGAAACCATGTTCAACAGCGATAATGAAACCAGAATACCGTTATTTCCTACACCTCAACATTAATTATTAGTTGTGCCCTGCAGTTTTACCCACTCTAAATATGGGTCACACAGCTGATGTTAAATAAACTATAACATATATATATATATATGTATATACAAACAAAGTCTTCTGCTTTTTTAGTTAGCCCCGTCTGGGGGCCTTCTTGTGAGGTCACCACAGGATCGACCGGTTAAACAGTAAACAGCCTTCTAGTGCTGAACTGAACAAAAAAATCTTGTTTTAATATTTTTTCAAAAAAAAAAACAAAAAAAATCAAAATCAAAATTCATTTATTCAAGTTAGGCTGAGAATCAGCACTTTTTGAACGTCAAAAACGTTTACATAAGACAGTCCCCCAAAACGCCCACCCTTCACCACTTCCTAGTGTTTTTGCTGGGAAGAAGAAGTGGAGGAACAAACCCCAAACAAAATTTTATACATAAGTAAGATAATCATCGTCAAAATCACTCGCAACCGGCGTGAGTGTAAGTATGACTAGATCTATGAACGTAAACAAAGCAAAAGGAGTATGTTAGGATCGTAGCAGGTGGCGTACATTCTGCGTACCCCAATGGGAAAAGGCGTGAGTTTATGTGTGTATGCATCTTCAACCATTAAGTACATCTGTACTTCAACCATCTGGTTGTGGTAATAACAGTCCGCCGAAGGACCTTTTCGAGTTTTACGTTAACCATGTGGTTAACGTAAAACTCGAAAAGGTATGTAGCTACTAGTGTGTGTATAAAACTATCCGCATGGTTCTATGGAAAGTTAAGCTACGCTTGCCGAGCCCAGTCCGTGGTAGGTGGCCGTTCTTGACCCCACCCTGTCACGGAATGCAATTTAATCCACACTCCCGGCTGTCATTTGGCAGATCTTTGATAGTCTTTACGAAGACACAGAATCCTGAAATACTGACTTCCAGTTTTACTAAGGGATGTCGTATTACCTAGTTATTGGTTTGTGGAGATCAGTTAGACTGGAAATCGACCCCAACATGGTTGGAAAAAAGGCAAGGCAGACGCTGATGCGGTAAGTAATAGACCAAATGATTTCCACGAGTGTAATTAAATTAGGTGTGGCTTTCATTGAAAGGAGTCGGGACGCTCAATCAATTATTTCCAGAGTACGGCTCACCCTAACACATTTGGGAAGAGCATAGTAAGTAGAAGTAGTTATAGGATGCTGAATAAAGAACCTAGGAATTAACTGATCACAAACCTTAGTATACTTCATTTGTAATGCAGCTTCTTAAAATACAAACACATACGTGTTAGTGGAAAATTAACACCTACATGAAGTTTAATTTGCGTTACAACTACAACCTCGTTATGACTTTTTCAATAGCTCTAATCAATGCGAAATCGACTTAGTACTCACAGAAATAAAGTTGAAATTTGTGTTAACACACGTGCGTTTCATCAGTTGGAAACAGATTTGAACATGATAACATTATTTCATTTGACAACGTCTTCAAATTATTTAAAAATAATTTAGCTAGCACTGTTGCTGTATCCGTAGGACTCTCGCTATTTACAAAGAGGTACATATAATAAAGCAAGGATAATCCATAACAAACGAAAGGATTTAATTACTAATATTATGGTTGAAACACTATGGCCATGGGTTCCGTGTGCCCATTTAGTTTTTCGAGATTTCGCGAAGCGTTTGGTCGACTCTTCACGTGGCTGGATTTTTTTGGCCAAAGAATCAGCATTGCCATTCAACGTGGCAATGCTGCCAGCCTTCTGGGCACTTTTCCCGTTGATAGCGACGCGGATGAATTTTTCGATGCCCTGTGATTATTTGTTTTATTTTGTTTCTTCATGTAATAATAATTACTATAGGTTTAAACAAATATTTTATGTACCCACATTTAAACAAAAGAATATATGGACGATAGTTCGATTTGAATGACATACCGTTTGTGTTATCAAACTAGGAAATACCGACCTTGTTTCGCGCATCATTTCTTTTTCGTTTCAAGACTTTTTTGATATCTATGCAGTTGTGTTTTCGATTCAAAAATAGTTCGAATATCAGAGACCCTAGCACGAGCGACGTCGCTCGTGCTAGGGTCTCCGATATGATGTTCTTTTTGTACAATACACTGCAAACCGAGCAATAAAAATATTACGTGGAACCGATGCTGTGCATATAAGAGGACAAAGGAATTCTTGTAACGGAATCCAGGTATCAGACTTATTTTATTTTTTTACATTCGAATAGAATAAAATGCTGTTAAAGCTTACAAAACAACTTTAAGAGCTACATAGAGTATTCTATTATCTATTACTATTAGAGTCGTAGTGAATACAAACTATATTTACATTTTGCAGGTTTGAGATTACGTTACCTTAGATCTTGCTGGTGGCTACATTAACAATACCACATTATACATTAATTGCCTACCTACGAGTATGTAACGTAATAAAAAATATTTATGATATGTATGACAATATGTCCAGTATTTTTCAGTCCTTCAAGCGAATAATTAGCACATAAACAACCCTTTTATTCTAATAAAAAAATAAATACTTTCTCCACATCTTTTACATAAAATTTCCAATAAATCCAATTTTGCTACATCACACACACATTGATCATCACTATGAAATTGTTTTCCGAGAAAAATGGTGGAGAAAACAAAGGGTAGTGTATTGAATAAAATATGAAGGGGTAAACAGGGACAGGGGAGGGGGGACGACAGGTTTAATCTCGAGTATCAAAGGTACTAAAAGGTCACGAAGCCTCGTATTGGAAGTTTTTAATATAGAGCGTGTGAGAGTAAAAGGTTATTGGATATTAATAACCCTTTTCAATCAAGGTAATAAACATTTTGTTGTACATTTTCTTTTGATTAAGTGTGTTTTTCAGCAATACGTCTATAATTTTTGATGTTCTAACTCTTTTATAAAGCACACATAAAGAGGGCGTTACATCATCATCTGCCTAGCCTTTTCCCAACAATGTTGGTGTCAGCTTCCAGTCTAACAGGATCACTATTTTATGTAAAGCTACTGTCTATCCGACCTCCGTAACCCAACTCCAACTACTGAGTTACACGACACCCTGTGGTAGGACTGGTTATCAGACTTTCGGGTCTCTGATTATCCGTAACGATTGTCAAAGAATAAAATGAGTGAAAAAAATTAATGAATTAAATGAATGATTGAATATGAATAATCATCTAAAAATGACAAAAAGATCTAAGAATTGAATTGCGAACGCAAATATGTTATTTAAGGAAAACAAGTCCTCATCTGCCGAGCCTTCTCCCAACTATTTTGGGGTCGACTTCTAGTCCAACCAGATGCAGCTGAAATACCAGTATTTTACATGGAGCGACTGCCTATCTGGTCTCCACAACCCAGTTACTGTGCAACACGATACCCCTTGGTAAGACTGGTTGTCAGACTTACGGGTTTCTGACTACCCGTAACGACAGTCAAAGATCTACAAATGACAACCGGGACCAACGGCTTAACGTGCTTTCCGAGGCACGGAGGAGTCTCGATATGTTACGAACGGTCACCCATCCACAGAATGACCTCGGCAAGCGTAGCTTAACCTTCGATAAACCCATGCGGCTGTTTTTATTTAAGGTAAACAAGGTAGGTACTAAAAACCAGAAAAATACCTTAGCTTGCAACAAAATCGATAACACCTTTGGAATCCCATGAATCGGCATTTTGCACACAAAAGATGCGTAAACAATGTTAGAAGGCACATTGTAAAATGTGCCGCTGATACACAAAACAGGCTGTTTCATATTACACTATAAGAGTGGGCAGTTTGTGTATGTTTGTAATCGCACCACTGTGTACAACACAGGAGAAATTTCTAGTGTGTGGCAACGTTTTTTTTTAAGGAAAAGAAAAATAAATACAAAAAAAAATGTAACGTTCTTATAGGTGACATTAAACATTAACTTTGAACAATAAAAGAAGGTCAAGCAACAAATAAACAGTTTGATTTCGTCATACTTGCTTCGTGTAAATATTTCAAATTAAGAAGTTTTGATCCCGGTGATGAGATTGAATTTTAAATTCATTAAAGTCAAAAAGTCAAAAGTTTATTAGAAGCAGTTTTTTAACGAATATATTGTTAATTGTGATATAATAAATTGGATTAAATGCCTAATGTCAAATATCTTCTTTCTCTGTCATTTCTCCATTAGTGACAGCTGTGAGTGCACAATAATACAACTCTTTTTTTTTAGTGTTGTGTCTCTTGATGGCGGCACAACGGAATGTTCTATTTTTAATATTATATTTTTTGCGAAAAATTATTATTACTATATAGCTCTTATTTGCTTTTTTATCTTATACAAGCTGACCCAGCAAACGTTGTTTAGCCATATAAAATGTTTGGGGTGGACCACCCTTATCACTTAGGGGTATGAAAAATAGACGTTGGCCGATTCTCAGACCTACCCAATATGCACACAAAAATTTCATAAACATCAGTCAAGCCGTTTCGGAGGAGTATGGTAACTAACATTGTGACATGAGAATTTCATATAAAATATATATTTAAGTATTCAAATGTGGTTCCGGTCGACGGCATTTTGTCCATCCCTGCTGCTGTTAAAAACCAGTACTGTGGCCTTGTCTCGCTTATGACCTTCCGCATTATGCATATTTACTCTATTTCCTTTTAATACTTTCAGATCATGTTGGGCTGTATATGCTTACTTTCTACCACTTGCTTCTTTCTATGTTATCTTTAAAAATACCCTCCGGTTATCGTGTAACACCCTATATATCACACCGTACGTATAAAATATACTATAATTAGTCACGCCCGCTGGCAACAGTGGCCGACACTGATTTGCATGGTCATGGCGCACCAATTTATCAACTTCTGAAGGCTGATACCCTTACCCCGTGCCCTAACAATGGAAAATCAATATCTTGCAGCCCACAACTCGGTCGGCGGTATTTTTAGATGACATTAGATAAGCCTAATATTAAGTAAAAAATATATTTTCATGGTGTTTCTAGAGTCGTCACGCAGCAAAGTTGCACGGTTTGTTTTGATCAGAAATTTGTTTTTGTGGAACCGAATAACCTTACCTTGGTGGTCTAGTGGACGCAAGTAGTACTGCTGTCCATGAGGTCCTAGGTGCGATTCCCGAGTCGGGATTTCTTAGTAGCAGCCAGAAGCCTGAATTTGTGCCATGCTAGGCACAAATCAAGCAGGCAGGTAGACTCGTCATCTACAGCGATATGTAGGTATACCATAGATGTACACTTCTGCCTAACCTTTCAGGGGTGATGCTGAGTATATAAGTAAGTCCATTAAATTAACATAAGGAATTCTTTGAAGAAAACATTTAAGTAGATGCTGCAAATCTCCAGCACTGAGGTATTTTCATTTGACTGGATACACCGTCTAGACTGATAAATAGTTACAATAGACAGCTAGTCATGCAAAAGATAAACAATGGTTTTTTTAATCTGTGCAATGACAGATCATTTTGATTGATGTTGAATCTAAGCTAGTTTGGTTCGAACATGTATGCATGCATCGTAGCCACTCTTAGACATTGCTTTTGTATGGTACTGTAGCAATAAAAAGATTTAAGCGTACGATTAATACCTACTATTACCAGTTCTGACATAACCCCACAACAGGCAAAAGCCTCTTCTCTTACAGAGAAGGCACAAGCATCAATAACCACCTCTGCTCAAAGCGGGTTCGATTTCTTACTTATACTAGTTATAAGTCCAGGTTTCCTCACGATGATTTCCTTCACCGATGTCAGTGATGTTTAAGATAAACTCATAAAGTGCATTTACGAGTAGATGAATTTAAAAAGTCACATAGGTAGTATTGTTGTCATGCATGGTAGGCGATGTGGTAGCCTCTGCGCCACGTATATAGTATATAGCATTATATATATATATATGTATATATACTATTTAAAAAAAGAACAAGAATCAAATCAACCGCAATGCACACAAGAACCAAAGTAGCCAAATACAAATAGCAATTAATTAAATGGAAATCAATTCAGCCAATTAACGCTTGTAAAACCCCAACAGGATATTACAAAGTAACTACTGCATAATTTTCCTTTCATCCCTGAAGGTAATTATGGCTAATAGAAGCGGTTTCCCACCCCTAAGGAAAGGGAGTGACGCCTATAAAAATAGCCGTGTCAATTATGGTAAAATGCCCAAACGAACTTTGGTGTCGTTTCCTTCCACCATAATATTATACTTTGGTAATATGGTGGCAGTTTTTACATACATACGACCCCGAGTTTAGTTAAAACCTGATCTATATCGATCTTCTATCCATTCTGATATCATAAATGTGAAAGTAGCTCTGTCTTTCTGTACGCTTCATATCCATTGAAGAGATCTATATGAATTAGGGTATTGAGATAGTTTGAGATCCTGGGAAGCATAAAGGATATACTCGTATTTCAATCAACGACTTTGTCTATAACCATTCATGCGGACTAAGTCGCGGGCAAATGCTATATATACATACTATAATATTATAAATGGGAAAGTGTGTGTGTCTGTTTGTCCGTCTTTCACGGCAAAACCACTGAACGGATTTCGATAAAATTTGGCAAAGAGATAGATAGCATCCCGAGGAAGGACATAGGCCGAATGATGTATCTTTGGAACGGGTGCACCAATTTAAATACTTGGGGCATTGGGTAACAGCTGACCTGAGGGACCATGTCGACATCGAAAGGGAGCGAAGGGCACTGTCTAAAAGAGCAAATATGATAGCCCGTAGGTTTGCACGGTGTTCAAATGAGGTCAAGATCACACTTTTTAAAGCTTTTTGCACTTCATTGTACGCGTGCAGCCTATGGGTTTCCTACACACAAGCGGTGTACAGTGCCCTCCGTATCCAATACAACAACGCGTTCAGGGCGGTGTTGGGGCTGCCCCGCTTCTGTAGTGCCTCGGGCATGTTTGCGGAAGCGCGCACCGACTGTTTTCACACCACCATGCGCAAGCGGTGCGCGTCCTTGGTGCGCAGGGTGCGGGGCAGCTCCAATACAGTTCTGGCGATGATTGCTGGCAGAATTGATTGCCCTTATATCGGACATTGCTGTAGCAGACATGTTACTAACTATGTCCGATAGTGTAAATGTATTTGTCTATGTGTGTGTGTTCTGTTTTGTGATTGTTGTATGGGTGCTATTATTTGCCTGAAATAAATGCTTTTTATTTTATTTTATTTTATTTTATAGGCTACTTTTTATCAGCAAACCACGCGGGCAAAGCCGCGGGCGGATCTAGTCTTCTATATGAATAAAATAAATTGCCGCATGTATGAAAGATTTCTTTTAGGAAATATAAATGGTTTTTTGTATAATAAACTCAATAAACAAAATGTTTGCACCCATGCGAAGCTAGAGCGATCCGATAGTTATAAATAGATCACAACGGATCAACCCTTGTGTTTCAAAATAAGTTTATGTAAGAGATTGCAAAGTATTGTGTAATCATTTCGCAACTCAATGAGAAAACATGTTTTAATCTTTCGTGAAAAAGACATATTACAGGATCTCTACTATGAAATGATATTTTTATTATTAACATCACGCTAGTATTGCCCGAAGGATTAGGCAGGATGCACTTATAGCATATCCATATTTCGCCAGTTATGTTTAAGTCCTATGTATTAGGGGCGAGCCTATTGCCATCAACCGGGCACAAATCCAGACTACGAGCAGCTACTGAGAAATTTCAAATGGAAACCCTATAAACGCTCTGCTATAAAGACAGGAATTTATTTAATGTCGACTGTAAATATTTTTTGTGTTTTTTATATAAACCAGGAAGAATAGAAGCAGTACTGTAGCACGAATCCCAGTTTAAATTGAACCAAATAAATCCACATCATGAGAGAAACAAATTCTGTCTCCCAAACAAATTACCGAGCCCAAAAAATCCGATAAAATAAACAAAATACGCAGCTTCACAAATATTTACCAAAAGAAAACCGCCAAAAAAAATCTTATTTGCCGAACTTAAGCGGCTGAGGCTCACGGCTTCCCCTGTATACATTCGCCATGGTGTTTGGCTATTTTACCCTTAAACATCCCCGAGCAATATTTGTGGGTGAATTAATTCGGTGTCTCGGTTTAATTTTAACTGCTTTTCCAAGCTAGCACTCCACCGTTGGGTAAAAGAATTGGGTTAATGGCTGTTTACCTACGTGAGAAATTTTAGGGGGTGTTTTTATATGCGACTTGTTAGAAAAGTGGGCATTTTATGGCTGTGTATTTGAGGATAAGATTGTATTTGCTATATCTGTGTCATCTTATCTAATGACTAATTAAGTGAAGGATGACGAACTGGGCGTTTTAGTGTTACTTGAGAGTTCAATTATACAGCAATGGACGGATATAATTATAATAATTTGAATCAAGTAATCTATTTAGAAACAGTTTACATATATTATGCGTATGATGTTGTACAGTTGGCGCAGTGGTTGAGCGATTATGGCGATACACATATAGCGGGTTTGATTCCTGCATGATACATACATATATTTTGTGGCCGTAGTCTGGTTGTTTGTGTATGTGAGTTTCAATGTTTGTAAACGCACCCACGAGACAGGAAAAATGTGTCGTGTGGAGCAAGGTTTATAACCATTACCAGAGGAGATTAGGATTCTGGGTATTTGATATGTATAATAAAAAATATCTATCTATGTAATGTATTGTATTAAGTATATCAGTCATCTAGTACCGATAACACAAGCTCTGCTTAGCTTGGGGCTAGATGATGCTGTGTGGATTGTCAAGCATTATTTATTATTTTATTCATCCTCTCAACGTGACCAAAACCATCTAAACATTTTTCAATCTTTTAAAACACAACGTTGTTTTATAATATCATTCTTCACACTGTTTCTCACTCCGTTTTAAAACATTAAAATAAGATTTATGTATACTTTGATCAATTTGCCCTGTTTTAAAACATTAAAATTTATTTATTGCACTTACTTTTTTAATATATTGTCTACTTTACTAGCAATTAAAGCATAGCGTTTCTTGCACTGTGAGCTAACTCCCATGCGATCAATTATGCCTCCATACCAAGAATCCAACGGGCTCCAATGAATTCAGGTTAAAAACGAGTGTTCAAACAAGCGTCTATTCACTGTACTGTCCATAATTACTAAACCAGTCTGTTGGCGGTTTTGATTATACGAAAGTTTATTTCTCACTGAAAGTTAAAGGAGGGAAACTTCACTTGTATGTCTTCGGAGCGAGGAATAGTGAATGCAAATTTGAATGAGTTGGGAGCTTAGTTTGTAACGCTTCAAAGAAATAATGGATTTGACTGAATTGCTGTTTTACATTCAAACTCTTGGATGTCTGCTTAGGAATGTGTCAGGTGTCTACATCATAGTAATGTGAAATTAGACTATGTTGGGGTAATTTCGGCGTTGGCATAAGACCGTACGAATAAAATCCCCGGTTAATTCAGGAACATTTTTCTTAGAATAGAATAGAATAAAAAATCATATATTTTACGCCATTTCATTCTACTCAGATCTCCGGTTCCGACCAGTCGCTCCAGCAAGTTCAGGACGGATGTTACGCACTTTTAAAAAAATAATGACATTTTCGCATGTTTGAAGAGAAAACTATATTCAAAGCTGGTCTAGGTTGAAAAATTCCTCCGGTTACCCCCACCCCACGCGTTTATAAAGGCGAGCGACTCGTGGGCGCATCCCACGCCAAGATTTTTATATTCTTCTTCTCTTATGGCTCGGCTCAAGCAATCGGCAAGATGGATCCATCTAATCATGATGTAAATTGCAGTACTACCAGACGATAGTAATGTTTAAGACCGTAGACTTCCGTGTAAGCAAGTGTTAGTATCTTATAAACATTAAGATCAATTAAATTAATAATAAATAATGTTCTCTCTACATGGTTGTACAAAGAACTGATACAGAAAGCAGTACTCCTCGATACGGCTCGCATAGTGATGAGATTCCTGTCTCTGAAACCCTAACCGCCTGAAAACTTATGTCGAAGCTTCTACCATAGATGTAGCACTATATTTGTCTTTTTAAAATTCAATATTTAAAAATGTAATTAAATAAATAAAACGAATAAATGAGAACAATTTAATAAAAAATCACTTAATCTTCGTAATTTAAAACAATTTTCCTTAAAAAATTCCTCTCAGATCATTTAGAAAACAAGATTGATTTGGGACCAGCCATTAATAAAGGTAATCCCTCAGGTTTTCTTTATTTACATTTATATGAAAACATTAATAGGTTTTACGTATATCTTACGATTCTTAGCACAATGAAGGCATTTATGTAAAACGTTGTACTTATTTGAATAGAATACTAATCTGTTCGCGAAATAATCCGTCCATTGTTTGACAATGGCTCGACTTAAACTTAAGCGCACCTGTCTTCAAAGATTTGAAATGATAAGATGCAATGCATGAAGATGGCTTTCGGAGTTCTGTTATGAAGCTAAATAAGTTTGTACAATTAGTATTTCAAGGGTGTTTGTAGCCTATGAAAATAATTTTAACTTTTCATCATAAAAACAATTGTAGAAATGTAGTAGAGTATTATAATAAAATACTTTAATTCATTATTGCGTCATTGGTCGACTGGTCAAAACCAATACTTATTTCATTCTTCTATCCTTTTACGTTGGTACGTAAAAGGTTGGTTTTTACCTTACTAGTGTCTTATGACGTCAGATGGCAGACATGGCAGTAGTAGACTTTGTCAGGAATTCAGTTGTAATCGCTTAGCCCTACGCCAATTTGTTTTGAGATATTCAAGACATTTTTTAACTCAGTGGCTTATCTTTTTTGTAGGTTTCGAGAAATGTAATAAAAAATACAAAGAAAATACCACATTTATACGCAACTGCGAGATTTCCGAATCACGAAAGTTCGGAAAACGGTCAGTCAAATACTACTCTAAAACAAAATATTTCCAGTTTAACTTGCTTAAAATCTTTCCTACAATTAAAAAAAAAAACTATTCGACAATTAATATCGATACTCTTTGTTAATCATTGTGTAATGTTTCGTTCTCTGAGTATTATTTTTTTATGAAAAGGGATTTAAAAAATAAGTTAATTTAAACTTGTTTGTATATCTTTGATTTAAGTATATGAGCGACAGTAATATAATTACAGCGTTGGTAATATAGTTACTTAGTTAAGTAAACCCATTCATTTTGATTTATAATTATTATGACGTTGATGCATGGGCTTATTAATATCGTATCGGTACGCCTATCCAAAATGGCCGTGCAATGCGGTATGAAACAGCGATCTTTCAATTAGTTTCGTATTTGTGTGTAACTCGACGTACAGCGGTGCTCCGATGACCGATGCGAAGAATGGAAACACAAACACGGCTTTGGTAATTTGAAGTATCACATAGTTAGGGATCTGATGCGCTTTGACACAGTACCAGTGATGCTGCAACGTTGGAATTACATCTTTGCTTCCACAGTGTGAGCCATGTTGAGGAATTACGGTGGATATTTGCTAATACGGCATGTTTGGGTTCTACATACAACCTTTTGGGCAAAAGTTTTTAGGGGTTATGAGGACCAGGGTGTAAAGTTCCTCATCCGCTATTGAAAACGGATCCTCCAAGCTACTGCCCGATGGTGGTTGTCGGGTGCTTGTATATATGTTCAATGGCTCGGATAACTTTAATAGCGCGATGTAGGATACGTCAGATTTAGTTCGTATGTGGCGAGATAGATGTCGCTACACTTTTTAAGTTATGTTTTATGTATGTGTCATGTGACATCCAAGGTGGAAGGGATATTGACACACAAACTTATACCATGAGCTCAATGGATGATTTTGGACCTACCAGCGTTGCAGGTTTGCGTCAGTTTTTCCTAATTTCCACATTTAATCTGACGTTTATTTTTTGTTTAAACTGACAATAATCACCATTTATACCTAACCGGGTACAAATCCAGACGAAAAGTCCCAATAACACTTTTATAACTATTTTGATTGTAAAAAATATTTATTACTATCATACTGCACTGCAATTCACAGTACCTCATTTTCCAACACTCTTTTATTCGTTTTCTTTTTTTTTTAATGTCACTTCCAGAACAGTTGTATTAATTGTAGGTTACGAAGATTTTTATCAAAGTACATGTGTGCCTTACATAATGCCTGGAAACTTACAGGAAGTTATAAGTGGTTTGTTCCAACATCATACTAAGTCTCTGCAGAACTACGAGTACATAGAAAGGTACCTCACTGACTTCCAACTTGCACCGCAACTTATAAGTAGAACTTCGTTTACTTAGCAAAACCAACTAATGCAGTGCTCTCAAAGGCATGAATAATAATACCTTTCTAAGCCCTTTCAGGCTCTATAACAAGAAGCTAAGTAAACGTCAAAAAGCCACAATTATCTATGCTCCAAATAACATGAGCAAGCAAACTAAGTACACGTTAAACTAAGCATAAACAATGGTTATTGGATATTGTTTAGATGTTCATAGCTGTGACAGTGAAGACGGCATTATGGTGAGAGCATTTCAAGGATCTTGGCCCAGAATTCTCGAGACGGTCCTCAGACGAAATGTATTGAGAATCGATTTTGGACCGAACTGAAATAATGTATCGAATATCGGAATGGTCGTGTATCGATATGCTGGTGTCTTTTTAGGACTTATATGAAGATGTAGGTGCTGATATGTTTTCTCGCTGAAAATTCAGTATATGTACCTACATAATAATATCTAGATTTTAGTCCCGGGTATCTTATATTTTCCCAGCACACTACCTTTGATGATGTAAAGTAGTATCCCACTGTCTGCACTTGAATGACCTGGGAATCGAACCCAAGCCCTCGTGCTCAGCAGTAGACCTACGAGGCAGTCTTCAGTCTTCAAACAATAATAAAGTACCTACAAAAAAAGTATCGGGACACTAACGTAGCATTTCCTCAATCTCCATTCCATCAACCAACAACCATTCCATCTGGCCAACGGTATTAATTTCAGAATAATTAAACATTTCTTTTTGTGCTTCTCAGCTTCAAAACAAAAGGAGTCGCACCTTGGCATCAAAGGTCTTTGTTCTCGAATTACTTTAGTGTCTTTTGAAAAAAAATATCGCAACATAAAATATTACTTTATTTCCGTATCTTTAGACATTTTTTTAACTAAAATCTCTGTATCTTTAGAGGTAACTCAGCAGTTTTATCGGTTACCTATCTACTATGTGAAGTAAAAAAAATCTTTATCAGAAGAGTTTGGTAAGATATTGGTAGATAAATGTTATTGATGAATGTGGAGAACTCAGTTAGCGGTATCTTATTTTTTATGTTTTTTTTTCATCTCAGAGTGACTGGCAAATATTTGTTAACGTTAGTTATCTGTGGGTTTTGCTGACGAAATCGTTTTTCGTCATGCAAATGATTTTTTTTGTATCATAACTACATCTATCATGATTATCTGAAATAATAAAAAAGTATAGTTCGAAATGACGTTATCAAACAAACGACACACATTTGCTAGCTTCATTGGCACCCTATTATCAAAAGAGATACAGTAAGACAAAATGTAAAGCATAAAACCAGTACAACAAATACTCTGTAAGTTTACATCTGTGAAACATTTTTAGACTGTGGTATGCAAAAGTTACGAACTAAAAAAAACCACAGCCGTCTATGTGACAGCAACATAAATACAGTCTACCGGTCAGTGAACCCGCTTGTGGGATAGGTAGGTACATATAAGAAACTTTTAAATTAAACTCTAGAGTCTAGAGAAGACACTTCATATGACCATAACGCAAGTTCATATAAACGCTAATGCATCGAAGGAAAGTTTTGCAATGTGTGTGACAAATTTTCTAAATGAAAAATGTCTGAAGAGTTGATGTTATACAGAAAATTCATTAGCAAAAGAGTTCTAAGAGGATTGGGTGTAGCTCGCCGTGTTTTGTTTTTGTAAATGTTTTTAGTTCTCCAGTGATGTGGTTAGTTTTTGAATATTTAACTTTTTCCGTAACGTGGTTTGAATAGAATGGAATAAATAGTTATTGTATCCAGTATTACAGCTAGTAGAAGTAACTACACAAAACTATAATACCAAAAGCAAAAGGTTCGAGCGTCAGCATTATGCTGCGGTACAAGAGTCACCAAACGCTGGTTTTCAGAAAAAAAAATTAAAAAAAAAACATTTGACGAGTCAATGAGATCATATATTTTATTTTACAGGAATTACAAACAGCAGTATATTACATAGTAGGCACACAATATAAGGACTTATAATAAAAGTAACAAATGTACCACTCAAGACGTTATCCACAGATTACTATACACATTAGGTAGCTGATAGCAGAACAAACTAAAAAGCTTTTTAAATTATTAATATTCAACCTATATTTTTTATGGACACGTCTGGCTGATTTATCAGTAAAACACGAAAAAGACGAAAATAAGAACAATCCCGTTTAACATTTGAACACCTAGATAGAATGTTCTGTTTTTTCTAAATCTACACGAAAATGCTTATCACACAAAGAAAAATATACCTACACTAGCTTATGCCGGCATTTTCGCCTTGTGAAGGTCAACAATTATCCTACGGGAACGTACTACCGAGATAAAAAGTATCTTATGTCCTAAACCAGGTATCTGTGTGCCAAATTTCATCTAAATCCGTTCTGCCGTTAAGCTGTGAAAAGGTAACAAACATAGATTCACATTTATATTATAATATTAGTTGGGATTTTATCTGTTGGATAAAAATTAGGATAGTGTTCAAATTCTAATCCAGGAGATAAAATAGTAAACTTTAAATACATTTACTTATATTTCAGTTACGAATTGACGAAACCTTGTCCGGTTATTTATTTCGACTTATTATTCTGAAATTCATATTTTTAGATTACGGAAATGTCAGCGTTCTGTTTATTTGAATAACTGAAGACGAGAGAATCCTTGAAATATTATTGACAAAATATTTATTTATAAAATATAAGAGCTCATAATATCTGTTTGTTTCCCTCATAAATAACCTTACCTATATTTTATTTTTTTCCTGATTCCATTGAAGGTTAACGATTTCCGTTTGAAATGAGGCGCTGAATATTGAATTGAGAGGTAAAGGCAAATAGTTTCATAAAAAAAGAAAAATATAAAATGTCGATTCCGGTGGTAACTACCTGATTTATACAGGGACTCTGTGAAAAATCAATTTGAACATCTTAGACACCCTTCCTTGCAGTATAACTACCTTAAATGGATTTTTTCCGTACGTTGCTGTGGCAAAAGGCTTTTATCAAGCCCGTAAAAAGTCATTTTGATTTAAAAAAAAAAACAGGAAATATTTGACAGTATGTAAGGCGATTTTCACTAAACAGCGCATCTAAACCGCGTTAAAGAGCTGTCAGTAAGTGTCTATTCTATTCTATTCTATTTCTTGGTATGCAAAGCCGATGTCGACCATTCTGCCAATATTTAAACTGAATTGAGAAAAATCTGTCAGTGTCATCTTTGCTGTAGAATATTGACACTAATTTGAATAGTTTCAGATCGCGGTTTGGAAGAGCTGCTCGCTGCTCCTTTGTGAAATTCGCTCTTAGTTATCTACTGCTGTTTTGATTAAGGTGCACTTTCTTTACAACATACATAAAAATACGTCTTTTCTCACGGAGGTAGGCAGAATCTGCAGAATACCAATTGCTACGGTCCCTACATACTCCATTTGATTCGTTGGCGTTCATACATCTGGTCTTACATGCACCTGACCTTTTTGAAGAACATCCTTCCGTGTATGTCCTTCTAAGGCATCCCCTTCCGGCTTTACCATTCATACCTCTTGATACTTACCTTTCATTCTTCCCTTCAACATAACCCTATTAGTTAAACTATGCTATATTAGTGAAAACGGGCATAAAAAAGATATTTTATAGTCATCTCAAAACATTCTAGCACCTTAAATTTCTATAAATCACAAACGACACACTATCGACGTGACGACACGGTTGGCGCAGTGGTTGAGTGATTTGCTGCTGCGCTGCGTGTCGCGGGTTCGATTCCCACACGGAACAAATATTTGTATGGCCTACAGGTAGTTGTTCCGGGTCTGGCTGTGTGTGTATGTGAGTTTAAATGTTTGTGAACGCACTCACAATACAGGAGAGATTCCTAGCGTAAGGGCCAACGTTTTATTAAAAAAAAAGGTATTGGTCTTTTCTATTCTACAAACCAGGCCAAGAGCTTGAATTTGAAACAAACATATCGCATAATAAAACTCACGTAGTTCACATAAATATGGCATAATTCCACATAATTTTTGACATGTCACAGGTGACGAAACATATATAATTATACTTATCGTTTATGTCAACTGAAATGTTTAACACAATAGATATAAACTGGATGTCTGCAAGGTAAAATGAATTATCATTGTTTAGGCATTTTGAGGTGGAAATTTCACAATGATACATCAAACATTATATGAAACTAGATGCATTATATGTGGGCATTTAGTTCAAGGTAATTTCAAGGTTCATCTTCTTACATAACATCACACCTGTATTCCGCGAAGAGTGGGGCAGAGGTGCACCTATAGTAACACCCACCTTTCGCCAGTTATATTTAAGTTCCATGTAATAGGGAGCAAGTCTATTGCCATCGACCGAGCTCAAATCCACACTCCGGGCTGCAATGAGAAAGTTCCTATCGGAAAACAATAACACTTTGCTCAACCTGGGAATCGAACACAGGACCTCACGCTCAGCAGTCGCGCTTGTAACCACTAGACCAACGATATAGTCAGAACCTACAGTTAATCTTCTCGTTCATATAATGTTTGAAATTGAAATAATGCTATATATATGCCGTACCCGCGCTGTCCATCCGTCTGTAAGAGGTCTGTATCTCATGACCTGTAATAGGCAGACGGTTTAAATTTTTACGGTTGAATTTCTTTCAGATATAATCATTGGTTATTGCACTTTAAAGTTTTTCCCCCTCATTTCGACTATTATTGATATATTTTTTTAAATTCTATGTAAGTGGTTTTTTGTCTAGAAGTGTAGGTATACAGAACACCTCTGCCTAACCTAATGAGGAATACAGGCGTGATACTATGAAATTTTGTAAAATCGACAACGAATTTTGTTTTAGATCCACAACAAAGAAGGCCGCCTATTGTAGCACCCTAAGTAGCTCTTAAACTTATTAGTTGTATGTTTTTTTGGTGAACAGTAAAGAGTATTCTATTGCAAAGAACTTCTTAAGCTATTTAAACCAACAAAGATAGGTTATATTATGTTATCCCAGATAAAATAAAAATTGAGGTAGGTAAGTAATGGTGATGTTCGTAACTGACCTAACTTTCCTAGTTAGTGTAAGTCTAGATTTTACTGAAAAGGTTGTGATTTCATATCATTTAACTGAAACTCCCACATTTTCTGCGGTAATTTGAGGATATGCTTGTCGATCCTGAAAACTATTGACACATTATTCTGTGGCTGGGAAAGCAAGCGAAACCATACAGTTGGTACATTTGTTGAAAAATGTAACTGTTTCTGTGATTTTCAAACTGCCTGATAAGTCTCGTAGTCGCGAGTGCTACCTGTATACTGCTGACTAGGAGCTCCCGGGTTCGGTCCTGTTATAAGGCTTTCCATCATGAATTTCCCTGTACCAGCCTGGATTTAGTTGTGTGTCTAGTTGATGGCAATAGGCTCGCCTTTACCTATGTAAAGGCGAGCCAACATTTTGACAGTCATGTTAAGGCCCCATGGCCTTAACATGACTGTCAAAATGTTGGTGTACAATATGTACACATCTGCTTAACCCTTTGGAGAAAACCGGCATGATGTCATGACATGTTATCTCTCATCTTAAGCCCGCCGTTGATAACGATACCGCCCAAACCGCTAATACAGTATTCACCGCATTTCATGAACGGAGCGTCTATAACACAACAGACTAGACTTGCAAGCCAGAGGTCGGGAGTTTGAACCCTACGCGTTGCACTATTGACCTGTACCCACTCTTATTACCAGCATTATTGAGCTGAGGGCAAATTGATCAAAGTATACATAAATCTTATTTTAATGTTTTAAAACGGAGTGAGAAACAGTGTGAAGAATGATATTATAAAACAACGTTGTGTTTTAAAAGATTGAAAAAAGTTTAGATGGTTTTGGTCACGCTGAGAGGATGAATAAAATAATAAATAATGCTTGACAATCCACACAGCATCATCTAGCCCCAAGCTAAGCAGAGCTTGTGTTATGCGTACTAGATGACTGATATACTTAATACAATACATTACATAGATAGATATTTTTGATTTGACATAGCAAATACCCAGAACACCCGGAACAAATATTTGTAGATCGTACAAAAATTTGTTCCAAGGCGGGAATCGAACCCGCAACCTACTACGTCGCAGGCGGACCTTCACCCGCCGCGCCACATCGGTCGTCAAATGAGAGATGACTAACAAAAGGTATTTATATGGTAGATATAAGCGGAAATGTCAGGAGGGGACGCCCTAGAAGGACATACACTGACCTTACTGGTCCAAGAGGGTCAGGTGCGTAGTACTCGCAACAAAAATATGAACGTAACGAAGCAAAAGGAGGTTGTAAGGATCGGCGCTCTTTAATTTCTGCCAATCCCCATGAGGAAAAGGCGTGCATTTGTAACAGTGGGCACACTGTACACAACACGAATACTTGACGTAAATGTAAAGTAAATAAAACAGATTTAAAAAAAGAAAATATACGTTCCCCGCAAATTACTAATTTATATTTTAAACTTTATTCACATCTATTGGTTATATACCAAAGGTGCTATGTATCAGTGCAGTTTCAATTCAATTATCTCGTCGAATTTAGGTTACATTGACGTCAAACGGCCATGCTAGGGCTTCAGGTATAAAAGTTGGGTAGAATACGCTCGTAGTTAGAAAAGTTTTTTAGGAAATGCCAGCGTTTTCTATCCACAATGCTGCCAGTTGAAAATATTCACACATTTTGCTAGCGATCGAAAATCGTACTGCCATACAAAATTGCGTGACAATGCAAAATGGCAGATCAACATACTTACCGAAACAGGAACATGAATTTATCATTTACCGAAAACAGGCTCGTTAATCAAAATGTTATCACAAACGAACCGCACTCGTCATGTACAGACACCAGCACATAAAGCTATCCCAAACTGTCAAATTTTCTCAATTAAACATGAACCTTTTGCTACTGTAATAAAGTTGAAAAACTATTAAAAAATTTGACAGATTGAGGCAGGTTGATGTGCTGAACTCTGTTCCAGTATGTAAATGTCTGAATTCCGTAGAGGAGTAATCGCATGAAACTCGTGTTCGCGATTCCCTTGGCCATTAGTTGTTATTCAGTTAACAAACAATCACGATGGCCGCAGATCAGCAGACACCCACACAATTTGATTAACGCTTCGGCGCCACTTTAAGGAAGTTCGTGCTACTTCAGTTACTCAATTATTTACCTACCTATCTACTTAGATACAAAATATACCTACTACAGAGCAAATATCTCATCATCTGTATTTGCTATGTATAGTAAAAAATATCTATCTATGTAATGTATTGTATTAAGTATATCAGTCATCTAGTACCCATAACACAAGCTCTGCTTAGCTCTGGCTAGATGATGCTGTGTGGATTGTCCAGCATTATTTATTTATTATCTGCCAAGCCTTTTTCCTACTATGTTGGGAGCTGAATACCAGTATGAGCGATTACCTATATGACCTACACAACCCAGTTACTGGGCAACAAGATACCCCTTGATAAGACTGGTTGCCAGACTTTCGCCATTTGATTACGCGTAACGACTTTCAAAGATCTACAAATGACAGCCAGGGCCAACAGCTTAACATGCTTTCCAAAGCACGGAGGAGTCTCGATATGTTACGAACGGTCACCCAGCCACAAACTGACCTCAGCAAGCGTAGCTTAACTTTCCTTCGATCAACCCACGCGGCTGTTTTTATTTAGCAACGAGCTCCTACAAAAATCTGAGGTACAGAAATCTATCTCAGTTATTCCGCAGATTCGCAGAACCGGATTGCGACAAGGAAATGTGTTCTAAGAAAATACAGAGTGACTTTTAATTCATGGGCTATCTATTTATATCTCACGGGGTTAATGTGCTCATGAATGTAAACAACTATTACTACGGGATCACTTTTGAAATGTGAAAACAAACTCAGCTGTTCAGTACCTTTATTTATGTAACAAGTCGATCAAATGTAGGGAACAGCTGATTAGTATTTCGCGATTTCGGTGTCGGTGCTGTAGTAAAAGTGGTTCATATGCATGAGTATTTTAATCCCCTGAAAGATTATCAATGAGTTAAAAGTCACTCTTCAATGTGGTAAAGTACGTGGAAAACTTAACGATGTAAGTCAGTAAACGCCACGATGTTATCAAAAGTTAACAAGAAAAAAATCGAACCGAAACTTTTCCAATTTTCGTCTCTCAATGAGGAAATGTGTCCCGTCCCTATCTAGGGAAAAGTACAACAGACATTTTTTCTTTAAGAATTTCGTGTCGGCGAGAGTGCGCCCCCACGGGCCTACGACAACCGTGCTACGAGAAACCGTAGTAAACGTAGCAAGCATTAATAGTAACACATATTGTACCTAAGTATGCAGCGGGCGCCTAATCACGCCTAGTTATGTCCTTAAACTTGTCAAGTGTATCAGCACGGTAGAGTGGGCAAGTGCAGGCCCAGTCCCCGTGACCTACATCCAACGACCCTCGCTCGGGAAGCTGCTAATTTCCACCATCGCGGGCTGTAGCCGACGTCACGGCGGGGGCAGGGAGGCACCTCGACGGCTCGCTGGCTGCCTGCTCCGATCAGTCCAACGCCCCACTCTGAGCTGAAAGCACGCGCCGGCCGCGACCCGACGCCGCGGATGATCGCGAACAAACACAACCTCAAAGACGCCGCTTGATTAAAATATTTTAAGTGTTGCATCCGTATTTTTGTAAAGTGCGAAAACGGTGAAAGTATTTTTTTTTAAATAGTAAACTGTGATAGCGAGTCAGGCGGGCGGAGGCTCGGGTGGGGCGCGTTCCGCTGACACAGTGGCTCAGTCCGCCGCCGGTCGCCGAGTGGCAAGCACCATCGATTTTCTCCATACGACAGTTCGCGAGGTACGTAAGCGTCACGTGCTCGTATTTTCAACGCGCCGAGTATTTTCAGGCGATCTGCTTAACGTTCAAGGCCGCGTCTGTTTGCGTCCGCGTATACGTTCGAAGTACAGTTTACGTTGATGTTATGATCGATTGTTTAGATCGTATGCAATGTTATCTGTTATCACGCGGTGAGTTCGGGAGGAAAACGAATCGTTTTCACGGCTCTACGGTGTTGGGCGCGTGCTTAGAATAAGTAATGCGATAACGTTGTTAATACCAAGGTTGTGGTGCGGTTGGCGAGCAATATGATTTTTCTTGTTGTTGTGTGACAACAGACGTGCCGAAGTAAGTAGAATGCTTATTAGAGCAGTGTAGTGCACTTAAAATAATTGAAGGTGGATTTTTTGTTGTCTGTAAAGTGTTGTTAAATCGGAGTTTGGGTAACAAGTAGGACCAGGTGCTAGTGATGTGGTCTTGAGAGTGATCATGACCTACACAGTGGGCACTAATTCTGACCGCTTGATATGCGATCTGGCAGACGTTCAGACAGGGATTCATTCAAGCGATGTGCGAATGTTTGTGTTCATTACATCATAACAGTTCTGACTATCAAAAGAGCAAAGTCGACGGTGTTAAGAATTAGTATACATAAAAATGATGGGGAGATTAGTAAAATCTATAACTCTATTTTCTTATACAATTTATTTGTAAACGATACTTAGGAGTCAAAGTAACGAAATAAATTAAGAAAACATTAAAAAAATATTTACGGAAACTAAAACGAACTTTTCCATCTTTGTTTTCTTTGCTCGTAAAAGTGATTAATATTTTGGTCAAAATACTTACTTTTACGATTAAAAAAAAACTATGAATTCAGTGAAGCTCTTACTTTCTCATAAATAAATACGAAGTAAAATTATTCCAAACTTAAACTTCGAAAAATAAACGAAATAGTTAATATCAAGGTTAAACTTGTTGTAACTTTAATTCGGGTCTTAAAATAAGGGAGTAGATGAGGTACCGATAGTGAGAGAGATACTTAATTACTTTTTTAAACAGTTACAAAACCATACGCCAACATAATAAAATGCATACTGCATAATGTGCATATGTGCATAAAAACACGATAAAAATACTACCTACTCTCTGACGTCATGGTATTCAAGTAAACGAGTAAAAGGACTATCTGCTTCATAATTGGTTTACAAATTTTATGGACTGTATAGTTTACGTCAAACAAATTGCTTTTACCCAATCTCATAACGTTTGCTATTGAATTCTTATCGCTTTCCTTCAACGCGTGCGCAAAAATAATACCAAAAATATACATATTCATTTTATGTAAATACTTTGCTCGGCCGTCCCCAAGACTTGTGTACGAAAATGACAGTTTATGATAAAGGTTTAGGTACTCGTAAATGATAAAAGACTATTTTGAAGTCTATGAAAGATAAGTTTTCAGTCCCCAATTTGCAAACTTCAGTATTAGAAAGATGGAAAGTTCACCATATTTTATACATTCAGTACCTACCTACATCTTATATCAGAAAATATAGCTCTTCGTTTGTATCTATGAAAGTACGAAAAAGTGTTTTCTAAAAACCCTCATATTGAAAAATTATTTTACGTAAAAGTAACAAAATCCCACGAAAACGTTGTTTATTATGCCTTTAACATTTCTCGATCCGAAGTAATAAGGCCCATTATATTTTGCTACTACTGAAGTCGAAATAAAGAAAGACCAAATCAAGACAAAGACAAAACTTGAAAAAAAAAACAACTAAAACGTCAATAAATCTGTCGTAATGGAACAATACTAAATACGTCGTTATGTAACAAACGACCAATCAAACGTCTCTGTTTAATAACATTCTGAAAACGCAGGCACGGGATTGGTGAAAAATTGTCAACAGTTGGTAACAAGAAAACATAGCAACAAGCCCTTTTAGAATGATTAGCTGTTTTCTGAAGGAATAGTTTGGCAAGTTTCTTTGAGAATAAAATGTTAATTGTTTGACGATTCAAAGGTAACGTAACCAAATAAGTATTTTTCATAGTTTTATCGCGTGACTAATTAGCGGTTTGTTAGATTCTTATTACGTTAAACTTTTCTCTTTGAGGTGAGGTGAGGTAATAACATCTGACTTTGAAATATTAGTTATAGTTCTTCCGCTCTTTCAAAGACATGTTTATATTGCTTAAACGTCTTAATTACAAATGATTTATTGTATCAGAACTATTTTCAAGTTATTTAAGACAAAGCGGATATATAGCAACCAAGCATAGTTCCGAAACATGGCTGAATTAATAATTTTAATGTTAAAAGTAACCTTGAAATAAATAAATACTAGGCTTATAACTTTTGCGTGATTATTTAACATAAACAGCTGTTTATTTATCTGATTTCCTGAAATTACAACACGAAATCAAAAGGCGTACCTACTGAAGAAAATAACTACGATTTTACTACAGCCTTAAACGGCTAAGCCTTATTTCTATAAATAAAAATAGTAATGAACCAAAGAGGGAAAATTTCAAAGTAACGATGTCGTTAGAAGTTGATTTATAAAACCTAATGCTTATGAGTTATTCCTATATTTTTGCCTAGCTGTCAGAACATAAAAAAAATGATATCATAGGCTACTTTAATCGAACCTAAAAGTAAACGTCACAGGTTTGTAAACCCACATATAGTATATTATGTCCCTATTACAAGTTGGTTTATTAATAGAGTCTTTGTTATTTATCGCTTCATACGAAACTAACACAGTTCAGATTCTGTTTCACTACATATCATACACCACTTCAATAAACTAGCAACAAATAATGTCAAGGTGGCGTCACGAATCATCTGGCATCATCGGACCGATGGCAACGCCAAAATGCCAGTAAAAACGCCAGATAGCACCTATTTAGGGACTGCCAGATCTATTGGCCGACCGATGTGGTGCGGCGGGCGAAGGTCCGCCTGCGACGCAAGAGGTTGCGGGTTCGATTCCCGCCTTGGGACAAATGTTTGTACGATCTACAAATATTTGTTCCGGGTGTTCTGGGTATTTGCTATATATATAATAAAAAATATCTATCTATGTAATGTATTGTATTAAGTATATCAGTCATCTAGTACCCATAACACAAGCTCTGCTTAACTTGGGGCTAGATGATGCTGTGTGGATTGTCCAGCAATATTTATTTATTTTATTTATTTATTTATTTATTGGCCACTTGGTAGCAGCCAAATTTGGGAATGTGATTTATTTTATCGGTCGTTAAGAGATCTGCAACATAGCTGCTGATGAGTTATGGGTTGAATCAGACTGTGTTTTGTTTTAGATATAGAAGTGTAGTTGAATATATTTTAAGGGGGAGCCGTCAATGTAGACCTCATCCGAACTTTCTTGCGTTGAGCTGCTTTAGGTTATAAGGAGTGATCGTAAAATCGGGCGCTAATATACCTAAGCTTCACTTTTATTCCTACGAAAGAATATGGACACGCCTTTCAGAATACCGGGTCCAAGAATTGTCTGAAATTCGTGAGATTGCTAAAAATGTAACCTGAATAGTTATAACTAGTTGTGATCGCTATTCTGTTAGATAGATAAATCAATTTCCACTCCTTGACCACATTCGACACATTATCATTTTTTATTGATATTCCATTTGTTTTTGAAAAAAATATAGAAACTAAATCAAAATAACCACTGCTATAATTTTATTAAGTTTGTTAGTGTTTCTTTTAAAAGTTTAGTTCTTATAAAATTGTTCAATCAGAGAAGAAAGGAATGTCCATATCATTCTTTGGTGGGAAGAAGATTAGGCATATAAGTGCCCGATTATTCGATCACTGGTTATAAGATGATTTAAATTAATTTCGCGGCCATTATTATAAAACAAATACTAAATTAAAAACTTTTTAAACATCAATATAGATAGCTCTCAAAATCGACATACTTACACGAAATAGTCCAGTAAATACAGTGTAAACAGTGAAACGTGAAAACAGTGATTTTATTTACAGAAAATACAAACAACATTTAAATTCTTAAAAATCCAGAAATACATAAATATTTAAAAAAAAAATGGTTTATGGATTAATGAAAGTTTTTGTTCAATATGGAATCGCATATTTCAATTCGATTATTAATAGTCACTTTTGAATGTCAAAACAAAAATAAAATACAAGAATCGAATCTTGTACGTATTCGTAATTAAATCAAAGTACTTCCTTCGAGTACCTACGAACAGCTAAACAGTTAATTGCCAAAACACGTGTAAGTAAATTAATTCACTATAAGATTTTACCCAAGGTCTGAAACGTAACCAATTCACCGTGTAAGGCATTCGTTCCAGACATCATTCGTCATAAATTCTGATTTTTTCCATTTTTTTCAGTAGTCTTGAGCGATCTTTTTGTTAATTTACTCAAAAATCGTGTTTAGTGTAGTCCAAATAAGGTTTAATGTAATGTGTTTAGGGCATTGACTGAATCAATAATGCTCATGTTTTTATATTGGCGTTTACTCTCTCATAAAGTTATAATTATTTTGAAGTCTTGTGTGAATATTTACGACAAAGTCTATTGACATCGACATAATAACTTTTCTTTTTATAATCCATACAAAAGTGGTGTGTAGGAGATCGCCCTGAGCGATAAGACTGTCCATTGTACACTTGTTTTATAATTGTCTATCGTTTGTTTTATTATTTGTTGTACCTATATGACAAATAAACAGTATCAGAACTAGAATCTTAAATTCATCGTTATTTTTATTTATCTATTATTTACTTTGCATATTTACAATTATAATATAAAAATAATTATATACATATACAATACAAAAGCAGATCAAGACACTCAGGCGTCTTAAATAGACCATGTATTTTAGTTTCAATATCATTAAATTCTAAGAATAGGTAGAGTAGCTCGTTATTATAACCACTTTAAACATAAATGGAAATAGATCTATCCGTATTCAGTTGAAAATTATCTACCAGAGTTGCCAGTGACAGGGTTCGCGGAATAAAGATCGGCCGCAGGTCCCAGACGGGTTTTCATTTTCAAATTCAATGAATAAGCGACCTTTTGCATTTGATGGGTATGATAACGGTAGATATATAGACCAGAATCTACATAATGATGTCGTTAGAGCGAAAACGATGCGGGAGAAAAAATATATCTAAGAATATTTGGGACATGACCGAGATTCGGGCTTATTTCCACTACAATGACGATCGGAATTCATAGAGGATAAATCTATTGACCTTGACGTACCTAATTTCAATTTCTGATGCTACCCCAACTTACTCATTAATAGGTTTGGTCTAATGTATGTTTGTTAAAAAGAACTAAATAAGTTTTATCAGTCTTCCGAAGATTGAAATTTAGCTTTGTAGAACATACTTTTGCTGTCTATTTTTAATTGAAATTTAAGTTTTACTGTCCATTCGATGACCTTGAAGAGACAAGGTTAAGCTAACCCTCCCGATGACATGTTGCTTCTATGACAGTTCTTTGCGCGCTGGCCTATTTTATACCACCTTCGTTTAGCCTCCGTAGGTCACGCAGTCACGTTGCTCGAGGCCTTTTCCTCACACTGTTTTTGGTTTTCCTTACAACGTTCCTCTTCTTTGGCACACAATTTATTTACCTCTACGTCAGAGCGAAAGTAATACCGTTCTGTAATTGAACATAAACATGTTTCAGCCAGTCTGTTTGAAAAGTAACCTTTTAGGCAGATTATGGAGGTGGGTACTCGTGCCTATATTTTCTCGTGACGGTCATAAGAAAATTGTTTCTAGATCGTTACGAAATATTACGTGACCAAAATATCGTTGTTTGAAGTGCCTTTAATATACACGTTCTAGATTGAGAGATTAACACGCAATACGACTATTTACTCAATGAAGTTACAATTACGTGTTTTTTTATACTTATCGAGAAATCTTTGATACGTTGATGAATCCGTCTGTATAAATGTTTAGATAACCTTAAAATTTTCAAAAATCGCACAATAAAAGTAATTATTAAATTATCCAGTTCTCTTCAGCTACATAAATATTCATCAACTCAGGTAGGTACTTCAAATTAGGCATAAATATCACGAAACCGAGCCATTATTTTGGGACCCTTTTAAAATGAAAAAGTAATTAATACAAAACGACAGCATTATCTGCTGAACTTCATACATAAATTACGCTTTATGAAATTAATTTCGTTTCGAGTAGTTGAAAGCACTTAGAACTAAATAATTAATATTAGTAGAATGAGTATGAGCCAAGTCTGACATAATCCGAGAGATATGAGATTGCCAAAATCAAGACATGAAGCGTCACGGGACCAAACTTTCAATTACGTAAGAGTTCAAAATTTTTACGTTAGTGTATTTTCTTTTTAATTTATGAGAACATTATTTTAAATTTAGAAGTTTGTGATGTACCTTTACCATGATATTTATAAATACGTTTAGTTGGAATTATGCTCCTACATACACGGTAAAAGGGAAGGACACAGAACCTGATAGCATTATTTATTTCAATATATACCTACGTTGTAACTTTTCATCGGTTATTCATTTTTTTTTTTTTTTTACTTAATTTAATTTTACGTTTTTTTCTGACGTTTTTTTATTATTTTAAACTGTAAACAATTAAAACTACAAAATAATCGGTTAGTTTGCAATCTTATCTTTTTTTTTAATGAGAAGTGAATTATTTGCTTTTAAATTAAAAATGTCATTGGGTTAGATAGAAATCATAAACGATTTTAGTTAGGTTTGTTGCGTTGTATACTTTGAAAGAGATTTTATGAATGTCAGTTAGTAATATCTTTTTACACAATATGGTCGATATTTAACTGAAATAGAGAAAGTATTTCCAGCATCTTCTTGTATTTATACTATCAAACGATTTCATTGTAATCTAGAATTGTATTCTGAATATAACATTTCAATGTTAAATATCCAATATAGTTACCTACCTACGTCAAATATTTGTTGTGTTGTGGGTTTTAAATATGTTCGCAAAGAGATATATTTATCATGGAAATATGAATGTTTATTATATTTTACGTAAAAGGAGAAAATATATTTGATATTAAGCCAAGAGAGAATGAGAACTTGTCATCGCTAAACGTAAATAAACATGACAAGACGGCAAGATTATTTTCAAAGAGATTCATATTTTTAAATATCACTATAATAATTACTTGAAACTAACAAGCTGGCATTTTAAACTGTTATCTTACGAGAAATAATAGCCTCGTTGTTTGCTGTCACGGGAACAAATGGCGACTAACTTAAGATTGATGGGATGATAAGCTCGGAATGAGCTGATTTACATAACAATCTGTGTTAAAACGCCAAACCAATATACTGTATAAGCCTAATGATAACCATTGAATAATCACGACAGATTTAGCATGTGGTTGAGGGTTAAGAGAACGAAACACAATAGCAATCTTGACATATTGTTATGTCAAAATTACGACACCTATGGAAAAAAAAAATACTTTCTCGGTGATCTAGTAATCACATGCGCTAAGTGGTGTGGTGGTGTTATTTGGTTTTTCTTTCTGGAATTTCTCAGTAGCAGCCCGGAGTCTGGATTTATGATCAGTTGATGGAAATAGGCTTGCCCCATATTACATGGGACTTAGGCGATTGGCACACTTAAGCAGATCACGCAGCGAGGCGCGGCCACAAACAACGAACACAGCGCGTGAATGCATTTTCTGTGTGTTGTACTACTCGTGTTTTCTATACAAACACAGATACTTGCAAACAACGTAATAAGACGCACTCCCGCGCTATGTGATGCGGTGCAGTGTGCCAATCGCCTTTAACATACCTGACAAAATATGGGTGAACTATTACGTACAACTCTGCATATCCCTTGGCACCTTGATATACAGGCGAAAAAATACAAATAAGAACTTCAAATATTAAATTAAAAAATACTCGTACATTCCAATTTCAACAAAATCACTTTTACTAAACACACATAATGGCTATAATTTACCGCCGCCTGAAGGGTTGATCATTAATCCACATTATGTAGGCACAGCGCGTGATATTAAGTCACAGCCGCTAATAAAAGTTGGTTAATTAAACCATTTACTTAACTACCTATATTACTTATACCTGCTCTGTTTCACCTCTACTGTGTATTTCGAAAAAACCCTACAATGCTTAGGAGTTTTAGGAAGCACTTATAAATGTATTTGTTAGAATATATTCTAATGGTCAAAACTTCAATAGTTCTCTAATCTATATACTATAAGAACAGTCAGAATAAAATATAAATTTGAAGTAGGTAGTTTGAGTATCTAGGCAAAAATTATTGTCGTTCGATGAACGTTCTTTTGGTGAATATCAATATGAAAACTATTTTGCAACCAAGATAAACGAAAATATTTTTTCTGTTCTAGCTTCAAATATCACGTCAAAGTAAAATCAGAAAAAAATATTAATAGCTCAAAAGTATAATTTTTTTTAATAATCAGTTAAAACCTCAATGAAAAGACAAAGTAGGTAATAAAAAAACAACAACATAACAATGAGTTTTCTGCTAATAGCGCAATTTGTCCTTAAAATCTATTAAAAGCCTATTTTCCATACAAACAAGTTGTGTGTGCAAATATTTTATCTACACCTCACGGTTATAACGAAGCTTATTTATAGAATTATGTGTTTACTTTGATATAATTAGTGATATTTAGGTTATCTTGCGACGCCATTGGAGAAGTTAATTAAAGCAAAACTTGTGAGATGATAAAGCCTTTCCTAATTAATGGAATAAGTAATTATATGTTTTATTTCTTTTCAATTTTTGTTTTTGGGGTTTGCCATGTTATAGTTTTCCTTGTGTTCCATATTTACAAGTACCTACCTACGTTTTAAAATAATAGATATTAATAAGTACAAATATGTACAAAACGGCTGTATTTTTTGCTTTCTTTAAATCCAGATCACAGTTACTTCAAACATTATTTTATTCTTGGCAACGTGTATTAGGTCAACAACATAGGTAATATATGAATAAGATAATTTGAGCTTACGTATATATTTTATTATATTTGAATATCATTATAGATGGAAAGTGTTCACCTATTTCTATTTAGGTCACAACGAAGTTTTTATGCCAAAACTAGTCGCTTGTATTCGCATTTGATACTGGCAGACGTTCAAAACTCCATACAAACGTTCAATATTTCGCCAAAGTAAGCACTTCCGATTATATTGTCGTATATTTGTACGTCCTCGTATAATATCTAAGGTTTATAGACTAAAAAAACACTAACGACATATAATTTTTATTGGTTCTATACATATATTTTTAGGTCAAATTAAATCCACGTGAGCACGGAAGGGTTAAATTTAATTTGAACGAGAATCAATGTCACTTTGAACTCATTAAAAGCACATTAGTATTCTTATTTAGTGTTCTATTTTTTGTTGTAGTAATTGTACGAGTACTAATAGACAAATAACAGCATTATAATTACGAAGTATAAAACATAATTGGGTAGAAATAAAACATGTTTTTTTAAGTCTTGATTTTTAGGAATAATTAAGAAGTAGTCATCAAAGTACTTACGAGTAGTAACCAACTAATCGTCGGACGTACTCTCGGTGTCGTGGTCGCGACTGCTAAACGTGGGGTCCTGGGTTCGCTTACCCAGTCGAGCAAAGAGTCGAGGCTTTTATATTAGGATTTTTTCAGTGGCAGCCCGGAGTTTAGAAATTGATTATGAGACACCCGGAAAGCACGTAAAATGTAACCTAGTTTTATATTAACACAATGAATACTGGTAAAATCCAGTTAAAAACCAACTTGCCTATTTCTCATCAACAGATCACTAAAGTGCATTTATAAACACACCAACCACGTGTTGTTTACGCGTAGAAACAATCGTGACGCCGGTAGGCACAATCTAAGAGTCTGTTTTCCAGCTCATTTGGCGTGTAAAGCCGATTGCTAACGATTATTGAGACAGATGGTACGAACGCAAACACTGATGGACTGTGACGTAATCGCGTGTTGCAAATTTCTGAAAAGAGAATCATTGGAGTGTGTTTTGAGGTTTGTGTAGACAGACTAGGTTATATACTAGAATGAAAAGGAAAATAAGGGTATTAGTAAGGTATCGTAAATTCACTTCCGGAAGTTTTTAGCAGAGTTGTAACGAAGGTTTCTTTTCGTCTTGTCATTGCGTACTACGCTACGCCAATCATCCAGTGCCTAGCCCTTTCCCAATTATGTTGAAGTCAGCTTCCAGTGTAACCTGAAACATCTTAATACCAATATCTTACATGAAGCGTCTGCCTATCTGACCGTCACAACCCAGTTACATTACGTTCAGACATTTAGATGTCAGTCTTTCAGGCTTTTGATTAACTGTAACGAAAGTCATTGATCTACCAAAGGTAGCCGGGACTTTTTCCGAGGCTAAGGGCTCTCCTCTGTTCACCTTGATGACTGTAGCTTGAACTTTGATTGACTCAAGCGGCTGTTATTACTTAGGTTCCAATAACCTCTAAGTGACTGCATTTTTGAAATACATGGAAGCAGGTAGATAATTTTTCTGTACCTCCGACTACACTAAGAAAACCGTTAGATCTTCAGATCAGACTTCATTGAATTGGAAATTGATTGTTAAAGAGATACTATAGAATATTCATTCATTACATTAGTTTCTGCATTTGAACGATTCGTGTTCAAGCGTGTGTCAGAGGTATATTTTTATTGTTAGATACCTAAAATAACTTCGAATGCGACAAAACAAACATCTTATTTTATTTCTGCAACAGATCAAATTATTTGCTATCGTCAGTTTGTTAGTAAAGAATCAGTTGAGAGGCTAGTAAGAATTGTTTATCTATCCCCTGAGTAAAAGAAAATTCTTAGACTTCTTTTAAAAGAACTAGTTATGAAAGAAAGTTATTTCATAACTGTATTCTTTTATAAATCGCTTTCCCATGTTTTGTTCGTAAAACATTCCAACTCGTTTATTTGATAGGTTTCTTTTAGTTTCAGAAATTGTTAATTAAATCAGAACAAAAAAAGAGTCTGTGGTTAAAATAACAAAATAATAGAAAATTGTTTCGTAGTTTTTATTAATAGAATAAGAATTTATTAGAAAATAAGTAATTGAATCAAATTTCTTTTTTACTTCTTTTTTGAATACTTTTACTTTAACAGAACACCCGGAACAAATATTTGTAGATCGTACAAATATTTGTCCCAAGGCGGGAATCGAACCCGCAACCTCCTGCGTCGCAGGCGGACACGCCCGCCGCGCCACATCGGTCGTCAAAGTCTTATAATTAACTTAGATATAAAATGACCATGCCTCTTATCCCTTCAACCGGATTCACTATTATCTTACTAGATATATTACTACACTTAATAATAATACCAACTTGATACTGCTCCACTGCGGGGCAAAGGCCTCTTCTTATACAGAGAAAGCACGAGCATAATTCACTACGCTTGCTTAAGGCGAGTTGTCTATTTCAGACTTACATTGTTATAAGTCCAGATTTCCTCAAGATGTTTTCCTTTAACGCTGACCGTGATAACTGAGGTAAACTTGGATCATACTTAGAAGATAAATACTTACTTGGTTTTTTTTTAAATGGGCATCTCGCAGTTCCACCTGTAGGGTTATTAACTGCTCAAGCGAACTTTCCTGTGGGGACTTAATAAAAATAAAGACCTCCAGCAAAGGCAATTTAGACCTCCAGTCAGGGCAATTAAGGCCTTCAGCCAGGGCACTTACATATGAATAGAAAAAGTATATAAACATATGTACTAGGCAAGGCCCTAACCACTGAGCCATAACGAAATGACTGCACTTGATACTTTATATCATAATATCGACATGATAGTGCACATTATGTTATCTTCCTCCATTATCTACATACACCTCTCATTACCCATGCCAATATTATTACAGCAATAACAATCATTGTCAAGGTCTTCTCGTGTCCTTCTATTAAACCACTGTTTGAAATCTATCTCGTTTATCTTCTGTACAAACTCATGTACCTACGTGAGATTTTCGATAAAACGTCATCAGGACCGCCATGTTACATAAAAATTGTATTCAGTACAGCACAATTCAACTGCAACAACTCCTGCTACTGCTTTCAACTGGCGAAATGTTAGTGTTACTATAGGTGCACCTCTACTCACCCCTTCGGGCAATACAGGCGTTGTGTTTTTGCTGTTTCTGGCAAAATCGCACAGATAAAACTATACCGTTCGAATATAAAACCCTCCTCTTTAAACGTCAAGTTAAACAAATGACTGTCAATATCCCGTAAGCGACAATATTAGAGTAGTACCTAAGTGTAGTAAGACTTCAATTACACCGATTACGCCACAGAGCAAAGAACTCGTAAAATTGTAGCATCCAAACGTTGTCAGCTGTAGTCAGATGTAGCCGGCTAACAAGGATATTGGATGATGAGGCACAGCCGCTCTCCATCCGTTACACCAGTCATCTGTCAACACATTGGATGACTTGATTCATATAATTAGTTTACTAGGACTTTGAAAGCACGCGGATAAAGTAACCATAGTTGACCGTATTTTAAAATTAATAACACTTTTACCATTACCTCCCACATGGACAAAAACATAATTTCTAAATATTTCTATCTTGAGTTCGAATATATTCGCACTCTTAGATTAAAACTTAGACAACTCGAAAGAATATTTTATTCAGTTTTTTTTTACATTTTATTTCTCTATTTTTGTTAGTGAAGATACGAGTATCAGGTAAAAAATATGTTATAGAATAGAATATCACTAAATATTAACTGACGCTAGAAATCAATACTTTTTACATACAATATTATCATTATTAGTTCTTAACTAAAAATTCTTAAATTTTGAGTTGACTCAGTTTCAATCTAGCAGTGCAATATGTGTACTTTCTTTTTTTTACCGATTTGTTTCTGATTAAAATTATTCATTTATATGCCTATAACGTCACAAATAAGTTTAATTACAAATGTATGAATTAAACTCATTAACTTGAATATAGCGGATTTTGGAACTTTTAGAATTTAATGTAATTTCAATTCAGCATCAACAAAATATGAAATGTTGTCATTAAAGTTATTTAAAACACGTCTACGGGAATCCCATAGCTGTCTCACAGATAGAACCTTCTTTGAATTAAAATCTTAATGAGTTCTAAGTAATAGGTACGTATCTATCACGGACAAACCATAAATACTATTGGCTATAATCAATAATTTATATCGATTCTTGCTACAACTCCAACAACAACTTATTATTATTATTTGTCAACTTTCAGAATAATTGATTATGCTTGAGTAACATATTAAATTTATTACCTACGTCTGGCAAAATTCAATTTTCATAAATTGTTCTGTACTTTGAAAAGTCATAGTAAGTTACTGATACCTACAGTTGAGTGGTTGTATGAGTACTTATATGATATAACGCAACCCTTTGGAAGATAAATTCTAAATTAAGGGGGTGGATTATGTTGCGGGAAGTTCGAAAGAGTTACCGTGACCCCGGAACGTAAAAAGCAAGGACGGAAGACGGATGGGTTTTAGATTCAGTTCCATTCTTAAAACGGGAGAAGTTATTGGATGAATTCCAATCCTTAAAAAAAAATGTCGAAGCGGAAAATTAATGTGGGTACACTTTCAGTACAATTGCAAAAAATAAAAAAAAATTGCAATAAATTACTTGGCTCTTAAACATAACTGGCGAAATGTGGATGTTTTTATAGGTGCACCATGACTGCCCAACGGAATACAGGCGTGATGATAGCACCACGCCATGTATGTATGGTTGCAAAGTCAATTATCAGTTTTTACAGCATTCCCCTCGATTTGAAAAGTGGTAATAATTAAAATACTGTTAAAATAACGACGGTGCAAAGTGTAGTATTTTTTGTAGTGATTAAAACCATTTGTTTTCTATATTTGCTGTAAATTGCAGGGCGCTGACAGTACAATCAGAATCTGAAATGAACTCAGGGGACCCGTTAGTTATTTTTGCCAATGGTTACCTGTATACATTATGTTTAAAAACATTTAGTGGATAGTACCCTCTGATTGCAGTGAGCACGACGCGTATCGTAACGGTCAAGGTCAACAGCGTGAAGCGGGCCCTTAAATCGTCTTACCATTCAACCACACGCATACACACACACAGGCATATTACACACACACATACACACAGGCATATTATACACATACACAGGTTACAGGTTTACATTAAGCTCATTTCGATATATTCGAGAAATCTTAGTGATTAATATTAAATAAATTTAAATGTAATATTTACTATAAAGCTTTACTTACTCCCTGAGGGAATCCACTTTAAACGTCAAAAACAGATGTTCGTGATAAATATGATTCCATTCAATTTGAACATGATTGATCAATAGACTTCATTTAAATAATTATCACGATTTTATTACAAAGCTATTGCAGAATCCATTTAATAACAAATTATCGTTACGTAAACGAAGATTCTCAAGCAGCAAAAAAATGCTTACTTTTTGTTGGGAATTAAATTTTACAGATTCGGCCATGATTACATGGGCAGTGAATGGTTAAAGTTTTTCTCGACAGTGTACCTTGGCTTTCCGGTGCACTAATCTTGGTCCGCGGTCGCGCTCGTGGGAAAAAATAAATAGGAATAAAATCGTGTCACGCACCGCTGACGATGAGTGCGTGCCAAATGCAGGGCTGTCATTCAAGCAGGTGCATTATTTAAATTCAAATGATTAAAACGTTTAAAACTTTTTGTTTAAAGAGTATCTATAAAAGCATTGAGTGGGTAATTTCAGATTTACATTAGAATTAAAACAATGAACTGAAAATTAACCGTGATATAGTTGCCTATAGCAATTCATACTCACTGTGAAACATAGGTACTAAATGTACTAATGATAACGATATCTCGCATCTGTTTGTTACATTCATTTGGCAGACATCCCAATAAACCAAAATCGATCACTTCAGATATCATACCGATGCTCACTAAACGATTCAACGCCTTTAACGCGTCAAATATCAATCTCACATAACTGACATTGTCATTTAAATTTCGTTTCGATGGCAACCCTGCCGTGACGATGAATGGACACCGTGACATTGTGCGGTTCACGTGCGTGTGACGTCACCCATAATTTTCTTTAACATTTGTACGATTCGAACATAACAATAGCAAATAGTAACTAATATGTTTTGCGAAAAAATTAAAGGCGTGAGTTCGTTTCAGTCGTATTATTGTAAAAACTTTAATGTGTTATAAGAATGTTTTTATCAAACTGTGAGATTAGGAATACTGAATTAAGTAGATCAAAATAATACTCCTGTAAATGCCATCTACACAAGTCTCTTACAAGATACATTCGTAACACATGAACTAAAGCTGTTCTTAACTACAACATCCCACAAACATTGCAGCATATTGCCTCTATAAATAAGCATCAGACCTCAGAACTATCGGAAACAATTCCCAGCCAAGTAGTTAAATTGTTCCCTCAAGGTTGAGAGGGCCTACTCCTCCACAATCCAACTTCCCTCTTAACAATCTACACAGCCATATATCCCTCCCTTGCTAAGACAAGAAAAACTTTTTCATAACGCACTTTGCATACTTAAAGCCTCAGTACTAATCAGAGCCGACCTTACTCCGACCTCTAAGCAATGAAGGTCTTATGTTTCATACATTACATGCTTTATTGTGATCGCATACAGTCCATAATTAATTACTAGGTACTATTGTATAATTTCCATGACCTTGTGACGTAACCACGTGTCGTCGCAGTGTTAGAATTTTTATAGATAGCACGACTGAATTGTCTTCTTCGGCATACAATGCTGCGTTGACCTCGTCAATGTCAGGGCCACTACCCATTGTGTGGTCAAGCGAAGTGGAGCTTGTCGTTATTGTTGTTTCGTCATTGATACTCTTGTTTATAGTTCGCTCATCAGTAATAATGGATACAATAACATTTACATATTGTAATGTAATCATATTTTAGTGGTTTGTGAATAAAGCTTTCGTTTTTTCAGTTACAATTTAAATGGAAACACTATATTTAAACGGGACTTTTATAAATGCGTAGATTTGTTTAATATTAATAAAATGAGCTTCTAAAGTTCTCAGTTTTCAGATTGCAACGTTTTAAATAACATAAATTCAAAGCATTTGAATAGGGCTGCCTCAGAAGGAAAAAAAACTAGTGAATGAGGTCTATTCATCCAAAGGCGTGTTATCTCACTAATCTAGTTAATCACGGCCCTATTTTCGCCGACTCATTAGAAGGGATAATACTTTTGTGAGGCTTCTAACAGTTCTAGTAAGTAAGTAGGACGTTATTAGTCTGCATTTACTTAATTGCTTTTAGGTTACCGAAGGTTTTTGGGTTACTTTGCGAACGGAATAGTGTAATCTATTTTCGTGGCAACCTTGGATAAGTTGTTAGTTTGTTGTACATAGATTTTAATGGCTGTTAATGCGGAAATTCTTATCGTTGGGAAAAATAATGATGCATGCAATATTACAATTAAATTACGCAATATAATTATAAAAACTGACTAGATTTAAAAAGTCTTGCGTTGTTTTTTTAAACTAGCAACCCACCCCGACTTGGCACGGGTGCAAGTTTTTATTTATCGCTATTTTCATACAAAACTACAATCACCATTATCTAATTTTCCGGTAAATTCTTCCACACAAACCTTGTCTACCAAAATATCAGCCTTATCAGTTAAGCGGCTCTTGTGTGATGATCGTTCATACAAACAGCAAATTATTTTTATTTTTATAGAAAAAATAACATTATGGACGCTACCAACATATTAGTAGGTACATAATTATGCAACGATGCATGTTGATGACACGTAGATACAGATCGCGATTGCCATGGTTAAGCTACACTTAGTCCAGCCATCAGTTGGATGGGTGGTTGTTGATGCCTAATCCTTTATGCTTCGAGAAGCATGTTAAGCCATAAGCGTCATTTCCGGCTCATTACAGTAGATTGAACCATGTATCTTTCCTCTACCCTTTTGGGATAAGCAGGGATCGTGCAGTATCTATTTTAATTAATCTGCTGTCCTCTTGAAAGGGGTGAAAGTTTCTATTTTGATTTGAAATCTCATTTCAAAAGAATAGACCATCTCCTGCAGTGGGTGTAATTTATAAACTAGAACAAGAATCTATTATCGCCTATACCTACTTGTAAGAAATTCTGGTGCTTTTGACAATATTTCTTAAATAATATTTAATAGGCGCGCCCCTTTTACATTGGACTAAAACATAACTGGAGAAATGTGGGTGAACTATATATAAGCTTACCTCTGCCTTATGGTGTTATGTAATAATATAATAATAATTCAAAACAGGCTATTCTAACCTACTGATTTAATTTATCCATAATTTACCCTTGAACGATTTTGACCTTAAACGTCAGTTCGTCGTTTCAGACCCATCAAACTGGTACAACCGTATCATATAGTCAAATTATTGATCTTTAAGCCATCAGTAACTTGTCATTCCAACGTAAAAACTTCAAAGTTGTCGTTCATAGAAGGATGTTTCGTAACAACAGATCTTTTGTTGTCAACAACAACAACAAGACAACTATGAGCAACACTATTGTGAACACTAAGATCTTATTTTACTCTCAACGCATCCCTATGACGTCAACTTGTGTATTTATGTGACAAGAAAAACGTATTCGGAAAAAGTTTGACATCTACTTAAGTACTTAGTTGAAATAAAGAAAACTATACCGGCAGAAGGTTTCGATCCTGGAGTATCCTTCTATTAACTGTCATGATGGCCCAGTGGTTTAGGTCTCGCCTCTTGTGCACGAGGTTGTGGGTTCAAACCTGGGCAAGTGCCAATGTGAGTTTTTTGATTCATATGTACTTTCTAAGTGAAAACTTCGTGAGGAAACCTGGACTTATATAATTAATATAACTCTGAAATCGCCAACCCGTCTTGAGCAAGCGTGGTGATTAATGCTCGTGCCTTTGCCCTGCAGTGGGACAGTAATAGGCTGGTACTACTACATATATTTACAAATATTTATTATTATATTAATGAAACTTTTTGTGTGCGTTTGAATACGTCTCTAGATGGTAGATTCACAATTAAACCAGGTAGGTGGCGTTATTCCAACCCGACCTTTTAATGTAAAATCATCGTTACGCTGCTAACATATTCGCATACAACAAACAAACGGACCAACTTTTTAATGTTCTCGGGGCAATCATACCACGTAACTCACATTTAACATTAACGTAAATTCGCTGGAGTAAAACTGAGTTACCTACTCACACAAATAATTGTTCCTGCCATGTTTATAATTTAAATTTCTCCGGCGTTTCGAGGCCTTTCAGCGTGCGGTCACGGGAGGGTGGACCTACACAAGTATGTGGGCACAAACTGGGAAGGCCGAAGTATCGGATAATTTTAAATAACCCTAAAGTTTCGTGTAAATACGTCGGTAGCTTTATTTATCTTGCCGTCCTGTGTTTTGTGAGGTACTGGAGGTTTACGTATTTGTTTTCTAAAATAAAAACCTAAGACATCGGCAATCTGATCGGCATCGGCATTCTGAAAAAGAAACTCCCGTCAAAGTCGGTGCAACCGTTTCGGAGATTACCTCAAACAAACAGACAGACAAAAAAAATGTTTTTTACTACAATTTTGGAAAATCACAAAAAAAATGTCACTTAATTGCGAAAACATTCAAAGTGGTGACTAACATCAATGACTAGCATCAACAGAGTAGATTTTTAACACCCTAACTTCTATCCCCTTACTGGGTCATCCCTGAAATCGCTACATCATACTATTGATCGCGTAAATCGCGTCACCGCTCAACAAATAAATAAGCCCAGTAACCCACATACTGAAATACCCACATTTGGAACGAGGAAGTAGAGGGAAAGTACCCACTAACCCTCGCTTCTTCATCAATCAACTTTTTCTTTCCATCCCTCGAGTCTATAGGGGATGGATGAATAGCATTAATCATTAAAGATGGACGATCTACGGACTTACGATGCTTTTATCCCAGAATATATCTTACACCGTATGTATTCACGTTTTACGACAATATGTCAAAACCGGGGTATTCCATTTTCACGGATTTCGGTTGCCTAATGAATATAACATTAGATACGGGATTTGGGTTGCGATATAGAAGAGATATTTTTTTCTATGTATCCAGGGTTTTGTCGGATTATTTAGATTATTCAGTGTAGTATTTGTCAGTTTTGTATCTCCTTACGTACAGGGTTTAAAGGACATTGACGCACAAGAAGATACAATGTTCAGAATATGATTCTGGACCCTCAGCGTTCAAATTTGCGTCGGCTGTTCCAAATTTTTATTTTAGACTCTAAAAATAATTATTTAAATCTAACCCAATGAGATTTTCAAATATAAAGAAAATGATTTACTCATGTCAATAATATCATCATCATCATCAGGCTATACTAGTTCACTGCTGGACATAGCCCTCTCCTAATGAGCGCCATAGCGCCCTGTCTTCAGCTTGCCGCATCCAGCATCTGCCTGCAGTCTTTCGCAGATCGTCATCCCACCTGGTCAGAGGGCGTCCTACACAACGTTTGCCGAGTCGCGGTCTCCACTCAAGAACACGTTTACCCCAGCGGTTGTCGGTTCTTCGCGAGATATGGCCAGCCCACTGCCACTTCAACTTCCTAATTCTTTGAGCTATGTCGGTGTCTTTGGTTCTCTGTCGGATGTATTCGTTTCGAATCCTATCCTATCCTATCCTGTCAATAATATAATTGAGTTAAATAGATATCATTATTTTTTACAGTTTAAAGTAAACTAAAGATCGGAAATAAACCCAAAACTAAGGAACAGCCGACGAAAAATTTCAACGCTAAAATATACTATAATTCTTCTTTTTCTTCTTCTTCTTTTTCAGACCCATTTCTAATTGGGGTCAGCTTTCTAAATCGTTCTTCTCCAGAGATATCGTTTCTAAGTCGTCAGTGGGTCTATGCTATCTGTCGCGGGGTCTTTCTTAATACCTGACATCCATGTTATATGAAATATACATTTACTAGATTCCGCCCGAGCCTTTGCCTACGCGGTCAACTCATAGAAAGTAGCCCATGTCCTTCCTCGGGATGCTATCTATCTCTCTGCCAAATTTTATCGAAATCCGTTCAGTGGTTTTGCCGTGAAAGACGGACAAACAGACACACACACTTTCCCATTTATAATATTAGTATGGACACGTACCTACATACATACATAAACTCACGCCTTTTTCTCATGGGGGTAGGCAGAAACCACAGAACGCCACCCGCTACGATCCTTATATACTCCTTTCGCTTCGCCCACGTTAATACATATACCTTAGTATATGATGTATTATTTTTTATTATTTTTTTAACGTTGCCCCACACTAGGAATTTCTCCTGTATTGTGGGTGCGTTAACAAACATATAAACTCACATACACAAACAGCCAGACACGGAACAACTACCTGTAGGCCATACAAATATTTGTTCCGTGCGGGGATCGAACCCGCGACACGCAGCGCAGCAGCCAATCGCTAAGCCTCTGCGCCAACCGTGTCGTCAAAATTACGTCATTACTAATATTGCCAGTCGTAACATACGGTCCATATATAGTGTTAAGATACTAGTAGCTATTATAAAATCGAATCCGATCTTAACTATCGTAAATGCAAGATGCTTAGAATTCAACCTACATCCAGTTTTCGCTTCTTGCATATTAAATGCTCATAAAATCTCGGACACCCTGGCACAAGTAGGTTTAATAACTGTGAGATAATCTCGGTACGTAACCTTGTGGAAAGTCAGTATCTTTGTAACCTTACTAGTTTCCAGTATGGAAATAATTTGGCTTGAGCAAGCAGATATTATAATTATTTTTCCGTTGCGATAAACGTTAATGGTATTTTGTCGCCGGAATTATTAAAAAAATATCCGATTTCAATCCGTATTATTTTAAATGAAAGGTTACGAGTATGTTCACAATTTATCGTAAGTTAACAATCTAGCGAAATTTATTACGATTGCGTGGTGTTTACAATTATCCGTTAAAAAGTTAATTTTAGTACCTACAAATATTGTGTTTCAAATATAATTTTCTAGAAATACAACAACTTAAAATCTATTTCGGTGAATATCGAAACACTGCTGTAAATTAATCCTGACTAAGTACTTGAGAGACTCAAGTTTAAATGTCAGAAACAAACATAAATTTCGTCGAAAAGCAATAAATTGATAACCCGCAATCCGTTTGAATCAACGCAGGCTGTTAATTAAACTATTTCAAATTAATATCAAAGTCAATAAATGTTTAAATGTCATCGATGTCTTAATTTATTAGACCCAAGTCCAAATTGACAGAAAAGGACAGCAATATTATTGATAGTTAGCCCAGATAGTTAATATACTAAGTTTATGTTTTAGTCTGCGGCGAATTATCGACAGGTATAAGTGAATTTGTTACATGATATATCCATACTAATTTATATTAATATTATAAATGGGAAAGACAAGTGTGTACACACACACTGACACCTGTTTGTCCATCTTTCACGGCTAAACCATTAAACGGATTTCGATAAAATTTGGCAGAGATAGATAGCATCCCGTGGAAGGACACAGGCTACTTTTTATCTGCAAACCACGCGGGCAAAGCCGCGGGCGGAAGCTAGTTTATTATATTTGTAACATCAAGTTTGAAATAGATATCAAAACACGACACGTCAAGAATTAAATCACTAAGTTTTGACGGTTTATTTCAGGTAGATTAATTAATGATGTCATGGCCTTATTTTGAACAAAAAATCTAGCCTGTTTATAATGAAAAAATCGCGTGTTACTAATAGAGATATTCACCTAGGTATTTTAGTCCAACTTCAAACAGAAAGGTTACTATCGATTCTTAAATACCGCGAAGCACAACTCACACAACTGGGTAGCTGAGAAATTTTCCCAAACATGTTCTGGAGTTTTTGAATAAATTACCTAACGGAACCCGAGGAATATTACGCAAGAATTTGCTCATTTCAAAATGTCACCGATTGTTTCGAACTTCTGGAGAATATTTCGCTTTGTAGGTACCAAGAACCTACTGGTTTGATCTTTCAAAAGCGGGTCCAAATATTGAGATAAGATATAAAAATTTAGGACTACAATCTCGATTATCTTAGAAAGTTTGTTGAACCAGACAGATACCCGATCTTTTTTGCCTGAGACTACAAAGTCCTGTCTATAAAGGCGTATCTTGAACACGTACAACTATTTCTCACGGACTTAAATACCAAAATAATACAGTTCAAGTATGTTTACTGAAGAATTTGCGTCACATCTGATACAATGCACGCGGTGTAGACGGCGTTAATTCCACAATACTACTTACGTCATTCCAATGGTGTTTTCATGGGAAATTGATCCTTTCGGGTGGAAACTTAAGTATCATTTCCGCGTCGACATCGTCTGGCGTCGACCGAGACCTACTGAAGTTCGTAATGCGAAAAGTTTGACGTCAGTGCCCCACATTACTACTTTGACTAAACCATGCTTCGATATACCATATCAGTATAGCACTGCGGTTTGATTTTATTAACTTTTTGTTTTAAATATGGTAGAAACACGCACATCCATTGGTTGTCTGTCAGTAAGGGCTGTTTCTTGGCTTCTTTACTAACTAATAATAATAAAAACTTCAGACAAGAACAGTTAGGCTAAAGTGAAGATCAAGTTTAGGACACTAAATTGTTGAAATGTAATATCATCAAAGATATGTCAGTTAAGATAGCGACTATCCTTAAAAACTTTGGATTTCATAATATTACTATTTCAAGTGTGCTAACAGTCACCAAATGATAGTTCACGATGAGTAAACATTAGGTTGCTGACACACAAAGAACTAGTTAGATACTAATAAGTAACCCTGAACAAGTTTAGTCTTATGAAATGTTAGGCCTGAAACCTGACACTAAAGCTGTCGTTGTTACTTTTTAGTTAGATACTTGAATCTAGTTAAAAGCTTGCAGAATTTCTATTGCCTAGCTAGTAAACTACTTTTACTATCTCTGACAACATAAAACTACCTCTGACAGTAGAATACTATCTCTAACAGTGAAGTACTACTTCTGCCAGAGAGTAGGGTACTAACTTTAACAGTACTACCTCTGACGGTAGAGTGCTACCATCGGTTGTAGAATACTACCATTGACAGTAGAATATTACCTCTTTTAGTAGAGTAGGTACTACCTTTGGCAGTAGAGTACTAACTCTGATAGTAGAGTACTACCATTGACAGAAGAGTACTACTTCCTACAGTGGAATACTAGCTCCGACAGTATGATCACAATCTTGGAATTTGTAGTAAAGCCATTTACTACCAGAATGTACAGGACAGTTTACAAGTATTGTGAATATGCAAATTATCATAACAAGATAGTCGTGAAATACGCAATTATTTATTTATAGTTACAGTACTTGATAAGCTACAGATGTTGCCTGAAACTGAAAATATCAGTCGTGATGTCGTAGATACAGAAGTACGGATAATATTTTAACACTTCGATACGTCACGTTTTTAAAGCTATTCATTTTGCTATGGTTTACCTGGCGCCATCAATGAACATCATGGAGTGGTTTTTCACACCCAAAAATTATGCGTCAGTGATAAATTGATCGATGTTGACAGGTTTATCTGACAGTTGTCTATTTTAGTGAGTTATATTGTTCAAAAACTCGACGGGTTTTTCGCACTGCATGTATGTATTTTACTATTCAGTATCACTGCTATCTGACAATAAAATCTTGAAATCAAATTGATAGTACGAACCAGTTGAAACTTTTTTACACGTTGCTGATGACGATATTTCTTTCTGGTGTTAACGACTTGATATCACAGCCATGATTGTCTCCACACGAGGGAACTCTTCAACAGCTTCTACCTTCTTATCTTCTTAGGTTTGGCACCTGTTAGACATTTAATTAAATAAGCACGTACAAAATGAATACTGAATACATAATGAATACATAATATAAATATTAATACATTATGAATACTCTACATATTAATTTTACACGTGCCAATATCTTGAAGCATTGAAATAAGCTTTTCCTTAAATTATTTTTGTTCTTAATCAGTAAAAGTACTAACAAAACACAAAAAAGTATGTAAATATACTTTATAATCATAACAATCTTCCTAAATGACACAGTTAAATATAACACCCACTTTTATTCAGGTCAATTTATCAGCCATTCACGTGTACTCCGTGTCAAAACTTTAATAGGGAAACGCCTTGACATGGTTGCTTCGGTCCATAGTTTCTGCTGCCATTGTCACTCTGAACCGGCAATGTATTGTGTAGGTATAATTTACGTCGCTATGTCCGCTGTCTGTGAGAAAATGGATTAGTCTGAGTTCATATGTAAAGCAAGTGTACACATTTGTGTGACATGATAATTTAATTGCTTTTTATAGGGCACTTAAAATAGATTATGGTGTGACAGCTAAATATGTACAGACGACAGCACATCAAGCTATCCTTGACTGTGAAATATTCCCAATTGAACATGAACCTTATTCTTTTGTAATAAAGTTGAAAAGCTGACAAAGAAATTTGACAAAATAGGGTACCTTGACTAGCTGGCCTCTGTGCTTAAAATAACCTGTAATGTCCCACTGCTGGGCAAAGGCCCCCATAGACTTCTTCCCTCCCTTGTTTGTTGCCTTTTCCGGCCAACCTACGTCGAACGCCTCTAAATTGCATATTAATAAATACAAATGATTAAACATCCCTCCAGTAATAAAATATGCACCCTCTATTTGTTGTCGACTCCACATATTAATACTCTTTACTAATGAAGCCCCTCAAATTAAATATTTAAATGTAACTGAATTAATAAACATTTCAACCAATGAAGCTTTGTTTTAGCCGTTCTCGTATTAGAATTTGAAGTAAAATTAACTTTTTTTTCTAAACTCGTTTATATTTTGATCAAAATGTTCCATTTTCATTTTTTCTTTTGTCCAATCAAATGGCCTTATTTTATTCTATTGAAGTTATCTTTCGTTCGTTGATGACTAACTGTATCGACTATTTTCAGGAGTTAGATTCACTTGCTCTAGGATTATTGAGAAAATTTAAGGCATTTTCTTTAATTTTATTATTGCTATCACAAGCTTATGTACACAAATTTTAGTGAAGGTGTCACCAGATATAAAATCTATGATGGGGACAGCAGTAATGGATTTACAGAGGATTATTTTAAACCTATAAACAAATAATACCAGCCTGTTACTGTCCCACTGCAAGGTAAAGGCCTCTTCTCATACAGAGAAGGCACGAGCATTTATCACCACGTTTGCTTAGGAAGTACATATAAATTGAAAAAGTCACATTGGTACTTGCCCAGGTTTCAACTCACAACCTTGTGCTCAAAAGGCGAGGCCTAAACCACTGGGCCATCAAGGCATTTTAAACCGATATTTTTAATTTTTTACATTTTCCTGAAAACTTCGTTTTTTAACAAATTATGGACGTTAAAATTCGTAACAGATTCAGCGATTTCATTTCTAGCAGGTATTCCAATCGATTCTTTCATGTGAAACCAACGATAAATCGTTCAGATAGGTAAAATACTGCGCCCTACATCCGATCATTGATTTCACATCAATCAATCAATGTCATTGGTTGTAAATGTTATAGCTCTGTCTGTATCAAATACGTACCTAGTACCTACCTACTATCCATCTACCTACCTACGTAAATATATACTTGATCTTTGTCTAAAAGTTTTTGATAAGATGTAATCAATCTTTTGCGTGGTACATGTGAAATGCTGTAATAAAGTGTGGCTAAATATAATTCGTAGTCTCCACGTGTTTTCCAGAGATATAAGATAATTTATATTTATGACTAGAACGTTGTCAGATTAAATGAGAAAGCGTGAGTCGAACTCGCTCATTGATAGTTCCGTACCTTCGTAAGAGTAATATTTTTCCATTTATCAAGTGATTATTTTTACGCGTAAGACTAACTTCATTTATAAAAGGGATTTCGCTGATTTCTTAGAAACTGTGCTCGTTAGAAATAACGTATCAATTCCCTCCAGTAATTAGGTACGTAAACCTCCATTAACTAGATTTATTGCATGTTTTTCGCATGATTTGCAATGTACAAATGCAGTCTTTTCATAGATAGACCACCTAGTTATCGCAATAAATAATTATAGCCCCCTATTTTGATTCATATCCCAATGATAATGTAATTTACAAGTAAGGAAACGAAAGAGTAGTGTTTATGAATAACTTATCAGAATTTCAATTCGATAACATTACTAGTCCCGGAAAAAAAGGTGACCATTTTGGTACGTAATCCTAAAATATACAAACAAGACAGGTAGTGCCATCTCCGCGTGTCACGTATGACCCACTAATGCCCACTTAAAATGAACCTTGACAAGAACCCCAAGAGCATTGAAGATGCTTCCAGACACCAGGAAGTGACATCGCCCTACTGATGGCAGTAGGGCGATGTCACTTCATAATAGACACATTATCTTATTTGTATGCAGGTTCATTTCAAGGGAATTTATATGGATAAATTCCCTTAATGAATAAAAATAAAATAAGATAATGTGTCTATTATAGTGACCCTGAATGTAATCGTCTCTATGTGGCTTGTTATAAGGTTCTCACGAGAAAGAAAGAGGAATGGTCGAATACTTCTGAACCAATAAGTAATCACTGTAGCGGCTTTTTGGTACTGAATCAAGTTGTAGCGCTTTTTCAACTTCTTATAAGCAAATGAATCGTCTCAAAAGGCACCATAAATATAATCTGCATCTCGGAAACGGCTTCAACGATTTTCATGAAATTTGGTATGCAGGGGGCGATAAATTGATCTAGCTAAGTTTCATTTTTAGAAAACGACGTTTTATGCCTTCCTTCTTATGCTACTCTACAGTTTAAAGATCGAAACGGTCTTTAATAGAAAAATCCCGTGAAATGACCTTGACGGAACATTCCAGAGAATACTAGAGGCCATCAAACGCGTCACTAATAGTGAAATAACTGCATTGTAAACTGCATGTGTACGAGACAATGGGTATATTATAGTGACCTTGAATTGAATCGTCTCTATTGCTAGTACTACGGTCCTCACGTGACCGTTAAGTGCCTGTTTCCGTTAACAGACGACAAACGTGCGTTTTGTTTGGTTGCCTACATTTACTGACAATTTGACTGACATATTATTTTTTATGACGATTGGTGATCATCTGATGAATGTTGGTCGGATATTTCTCTTTGATAAATAAAGGAAATCTTTTGGGATGTTATAATGAAATGAAATAATATTTAGTTTTATATTTTGAACTGCCTCGATGGTCTAGTGGTCTCAAGCGCAACTGCTAAGCGAGAGGTCTTGGGTTTTTTATGACGATTATTATGACGATCATTTGATGAATGTTGCTGGGATGTTTCTCTTTGATACGTAATGGAAAGCTTCTGGGGTATTATAAAGAAATAAATAATATTTAATCTTATATTTGAACTGACTCGATAGTCTAGTGGTCCCAAGTGCGACTGCTAAGCGAGAGGTCTTAGGTCCGATTCAATTTCCAACTTTCGGCGCAAGAGTGAAGGCTGAAAATCCAACAGTGCGTTTTAATTAGTCATTCATTTAGTGTAAGTAAAAACATAGTACTAGTCACTGTAGTAAATATTATAGTATCAGTGCCTAGGCATATTGTAATTTAAGTGAAAGAGTTTTGATATTTTGGAAGTCTGTAAATGCACTTAGGATTATCTTATCACTTTTGCTGTAGGTGATGTTCTGCACTAAAAGTTTTGTCCAATGTTTGTGCCAACACATAATCCTTATATGACGTGTGCAATACAGCGCAACACGATAACATTATTGAAACGCATATATTGTTAAAATCACCGTAACTGAGTACCTACAACTAAAACACTAACAGATTCCTTTGAATACCTAAAGCTATAATTAAGAACAAAGAAAGAAAAAAAATATTATTTTATTAAATATTAGAATTAATCTAAGAAAAATGAAAGAAAATGCTTGTAAGCAAAAACACCTTAAAACCAATAACACAAAAAGGAAACAAAGGGTCTAATTGTACCGAAATATCATTTGAATTCTTTACCAGAAAGATTCCCATACTGGATTTGGTCTCTATCCAACAGAAAGATTACGCGGAGAAACATTAAAACCTTAATTTATTAAACGTCTGGTACCTAACTGTACCAAGGTTGCCTAGGCACATCGCTTTATCTTAGCTTTATAACTGATAAATATTTACCAGAATGGCTAAGTCTATTATCTTAGTCTCTTTGAACGTAAAGCACTAAAATTGTAAATAAACGGTGCCTTCGGGCTGTATTCTCGACATCATAAATTAAGGATCTAGTCTGATTAACTCCCTCCGTAAAGTGTTACGAAAGACTTGTCGAAAAATAACGATGACGATAAATCGATATAAAAAGATCGCTTAAAAAAACGTGTAAAAAAATGTATATTTTATAGCTATCAAAACTGATTCACCCCCCGTTCAAAAGGCTGGAGTTTTAATCCGTAAAAAATACAGCACTCACTACAAGCCTTGGTCCAAAACATTTTTTTTTTAAATATCTGTTTAATATGTTTATAAATATCGGTGTAATACACCAATATCGATTCCTTTTTGACATTTCTGACACCGCATCTTAGCCTAGTGAATCCATAGTTTGATATCGGGGACGGGCATAATGATATTGGGTTTTTTCAGAAGGAAATTCTCTGCAGCAGCCGCGAGTCTAGATATTACGATTTTGGACCCGGTTAGTGACGATCGTCTCGCCCGCAAAAACAACTGTATTCGATTATACAGCTGATGTTATATAGGGCGAGTCTTCCACGACCAACGAAATTCTTATAGGTGTTCTATGAAATACAGGTGTGTACATCTGTATTAACCGGGTTTTAAGCTAGCTCAACTCTTATTGTATGTAAAAATAACCTCGAAAAGCTGTAGTACTCTTAATATTGACATAGATATTTACGTCAGAATAAAACCAGCTGAAACATGTGTGGTGAGACAGCTCTCACGCGATCCATCTGCCGTAATGGTACATGTCATTATCGTATTTACGTAAATATAATAACGTCCATAATGGTATACGTGGTTTTCATAAATTATGCCCTATTTAGGTCCTATTAGGTACGGTACTTAGAGATGGAAAAGAAAATATGAATAATATTTATTAGAGAATAATAAATAATATGATATTTTTTCAGATATTGTTCTCAGGAGGCTCTTGAAAACATTTAAGGATAAAGGTAGAAATTCTTAAAGACCAGAGTTATATAAGGAGTAATTGAATAAGTGAAAATTTCGCGGGGTTGCGACACATCATTGTGAACAAGTTTTACTGTAGGGTCAACCCAGAAATGACGTAAAAAAAACCAGCTGCTCCATACAATAAAGTTCGCATAACTCGACAAATTGTAAGGAACAGCTGGTTTTGTATACAATTAGCCCTTAAGAGGTTTCCAGTTATTTCTGTTTGTATAGCGTATTAATTCATGAAATGTTTTCAACGGTTTATTTACCTGTGCAGAAAACAGGTTTATTTACAGCCTTTCATGACCTTTCAAGGGATGAAAAGCTAACAACGTTGATTGGATTTACCTTATTGGAATCGCAAAATTGATGATAACCCAATTTGATAATCCTCTTTGCCACATTACAATATCGCAAGCAATCAGAATTGCTGATTTAAACCCAAATTTAGGAGCGACCTATCTTTACATATCAAAAATGATTGAACACTAAAAACTTTTAGTAAAATATTCAGTCTAGGTATTCTAATCACAAAACTCTATTAAAATAACAAATTCAAAACACAAAATATCTTAATTTATTTAAGTCTAGCATAACGTGGAATGAAGTTAGGACAGGCTAAAATAATACTAGCCATTATTTAGGTTAAGCCTTGACAGAAGATTCCTTCATGAATGCTTCATGACGTAGGCTTTTGGCGTCACAATTTTTGGGTAACTATGTACGTTTTTTATATGTCACTATGTACATACTGTGTATATTTTGACGTCATAAAATTCCGCCTTCTTACCTAGTGACAATTTTATGGTAGTCATACGCGTGAATTGCGTCATATAACTACGATAAATATTACGTGATGTAAGATTATGTAAGAGGTATTATATTGAAAGAAATAGTGGTGTTCGGCTAAATTGCTATGTTTGGCCATGGTGTATTAAGTAGCACGTCAAGAGGGTGGACACAGTTCTTCTATTGCCTAATAAAACCAAACTGAGATCACCATTCCGTGAGTATTTCTCTGGTGATTTTGGAAATTTGTACTTCGACGATTTCCTTGTTCAAAAATAAAACCAAAAATAGAAAATAAATTGTCATCTTACTGACGCTCTAGAAAAGGACGAAGACTGACAGTGACAGATAAGGATTAAGTTAGAGATGTCAAATTAGCTTTTACTTTGAACTTGGCCATATTTTTGGTCAATGCGTTTGAAATGTAAAACTATGTTTTTATGGAAGCTTTAGTTCAACTAACATATGCAGCTCTTACACATGTCCGTTTCACCGTCCCTTTCTTGTTTCATAAGAAAGAAAAAGATAGAAATAGCTTAAATTGAGTTTAGTTCTAAGCAAGGGAATCGACACCATTTACTTGAACTAGGGAAACCTTATTTCAGTCCAAGGATTTAAACATAAGTAAAGCTATTCTTGTAGTTGCCGAAACAGATTTGTATAAACTTGTTTTAGGTCAGAGATTAGGTATTGTAGCTTGTAGCTCCCTTAGGGAAGGACCTATGTCTGAATTGAACAAGCACTCTAGTGACATAGGTCGACCCAAGAGTCCGGTCTTATTTTAAGAGTTCCGCAAATAATATATTGTACTTATATAAACTCAGAGTTTGTTACAAAACGTACATAGGTATCATGAGCATCGAAGCTTTTTAAAAGTATAAAAAAAAAAAAGTTTTTACTACTATGTGTGATTTAATTTTTAAATCTAATATTTTAATGGAACCGTATTGTACCTGAATTTCAATTCCAGTGAATAAATTAAAACATCTCTAGCAATATTTTTACAGAGGGAAATACGATACCTATTTAACCATTAATTACTTAATAATACCTTAATAATTAATTATGTTTTACTATACACGTGTTTAAGCACGAATGTGAAAATAGGTATATTAACGGCTTATCATAAATTTCCAAGGCCTTCACGTGGTAAATTATTGATTAAATTTACCCATTAATTACTTACTGTCGAACAATGTCTAAGAAATATGGAATATTGTATAAAGAACTAGCTTTTACCCGCGATTTCGTCTGCATGAAAGTCGGCAATCGCGGGTACAGACGATGTCCTTCCTAGGGTCCCAAACTATCTCCATACCAAATTCCATTACGATAACTTACTTTGGTTTATTTATCGAAATCCTGGTTCGCGAAAAATCCGGGAAATATCGAAAAAAACTGTGGTATTTAACTACTTGAAAATTGCGTGGCGGGAACCCGGAATTTAAGAAAAGGTCCGTGGACAGATGAACCCCAATGAGCATATTAACCGACATGTAATTTCCATTATGAAATTAATTTAATTATCTAGTTAATTTATTTCTGATACAAAAGTTTCATGAGACAAAAGAGTTTTACATTTGAATCTCAACAAAAGGTAAAATACAACCACATTTAATTAAGTACTGTTTTTGCTGTCGCTACGGTTGTTTTAATTGCGACCTATACTCTACCTCACTAATTAATAAACGAGAAACATCTAAGTTCATACTTTTCTTTTACTATAATCAAATCTACAACAACACATGCCCTTTTTAGAAATTGTTTGTAACATACAACCCAGTACTGTTGTCCTACATATATTCGATACCACGGAGGGCAGGATAAAGATATCGGGCACCTTAGAAATCCAATTTATAAGGTTGATATTTTCTCACACCAGAACCCTTTCTGACCCAAACCTACGTTAAATTAAAACCAACAGTTTTGCTAAGCCCCTCAGTCTGACGAAATAGTATTTGCTTCATTAGCAAATACGACACAAAGTCGCCCTGACTTGTTTAGCAAGTGATACGGGCTGAATATCAGCACCAAACGCGTTGTATACATGATAACCTACTTGACTGTCGCCATTAATCCCGAAACTTGTGAAAGTCTACACCTAGCCTTATTTGCATTGCATTTTTTTGGGACAAGCCCGCCACACTATTCCCAAAACACTGTAACTCCTGAAAACCAGAATCAACAGTGGTGTGACCACCAGAAAAGCGTAGAGACAGTGAAGCAAGACGAGTCCCGGAGAAACGATTCAACTGTCTTGGATCCCGAAACAAAATTAATCAGAAAAGAACAGCGGAGGAGTAAGAAAAATACATAATTTCCACATCCCTCCATATCAAGCAGGAGACAGAACAGAGTAAGTGCCAATAGGCACAAAGGGACTGTGTAATCAGCTGATAGATGATATGGCTAGAAAGGACGTTACTTGTTGAGACGATGGCAAATAGACATGTATAGAAAAAGACATGACCGCAAATAAATTGGGATAAGGGCAGGAACGATGATAAAGTACCAATATGTTTAAGGGAAATCCAACTAATAAGATTATTTAAGATTAGACTACAAGATTGGCTGTTAGATAAATGTTTTCGTAATAATTTAAATGACTTTTTAAATGATAGGAATGATGTAAAATAATGGTGACGTTAGTACCTAGTCTGTGTACCAGGTTGATGGCGAAATGTGGGTCTACTAAAGATGCACCTCTGCCTATACCTTTGGGGATTACAGGCGTGATGTTATGTTACTTGTCTTCGAATTCCGTCACCGTTTTGAAAGCGGTGGTGATGAAGTAATAGGGATGTGTCCTAGGTAAATATATATTAAGTCTCTTTAGTCCGTCAGTAAGATTACCAAAAAGTATTGGACGTATTTTTTGCTTACTTAATTCAATTTCAATAAAAAGTGACAATGATATATATAGCACATCAAAGTTCGGGAGAAGGGGCTTGTGACGTCACGCCGTGCTACACTTTTCGTTAAAAGTATAGCACGGTGTGACGTCACGCGCAATTTCAACACACTATACCGTCGTGATTTTTGGTCTACGTGACAAAAGAAAAAATACGTGTCCAGTATTTTTGAGTAATCCAACTTCGGACCAATCAGATTTTTTAAGGACACTACCCTATTGTGCCTGACTAGACCGGACAGCTTTACTGGGATAATGACTGTCTGACCCACGAAATAGTAAGTCTAACCCTGGGCCACGGATGCCCCAGCACCAAAGCTAATTTGCATACTGACAGCAAGGTAGCATCATGTTACCGATAACGAATCGTTTCCTGTACCCACGCTGCAGATAATAACGACATTCGGTAATTGCATGCGTTGTAAAGATAAATTGCAAATGTTTTTGATGGTTTTTTGTTTTTATGGGGCGATAACGAAGGGGATTAATCCAGATTACGTGACGAACATAAATATTTTTGATGTCATAGAATATAAAACGCTAAAAATCAACACAATGTAGGTAGTTCATTTGATTACATAACTATACATAACGTAGGCAACAACATCACGTCTATATTCTCCCACAGGTTGGGCAGAAGTGTAGGTGTACAAACATAATTGGTGAAATGTGGGTTTTCAGTACCTTAGTACACCCACACTTGACATTTTTTTTTTTTACCTGTTCCTGAATCTGCACTGGCCAGCAATATAAAAAAGCCTCTAATATTTATACTAACATTTCCGAAACCACGCAATATAGCTCCTTGCAGTGAAAAGCAACATTCAAATATATTTAATAAGGCAAAACTGTAAACAAAAAAACAAAATAATTTAATGTGGAAAACACAAAGTCGGGTCATTGATTTCTTTAGGAATTTTGCAAGTGACTTTTTTGTATTACTCGTCAGTGTACCATGTAGATAGGTAGCTAATCTTCAGAAAAGTAAAAATAAGACAGGACTTGAAAAACAGGCTACAAACTCCAATTCTAAATAAATTCAACCTTATCGGTAATTCATTAATCGAACTACTACTAATATAATATAGGTAGGTAATAGCGTTCACCACCGCACTGCAGTCAACGAACTCGTGTCTATGTACCTATAAATTTATATATAAAGGTAAGTATATAAAGACCAGACCAACGCCGGAAGGTAATCATGAAGTAACATGAAAGATCGCAATATGAACTCCTTTCTAAGCGAGAAAGACCAGAAATGTATTATCCTTTGTTTCGAACTGGCAGGGAAACGGATAAGTACAAGAAAACGGAAAATTATTACTGAAAATACAAAGTTAGTTATTGTTTCATTATTTGTCTGTTCAGTTATAAAATTGACGTATTATACGAGTGAAACAAGCTTGTCTTTTATGTTATTATAAAAACGATTGTTTTTGCAAAATTATAATTTAAAATAAATCGTCTTGCCTAAAAGATCTTTTGTAGAAATGTTTTAATCATAAATCTCGATGTCACATCTAATTCTAAGTAAACAAAACCATGTTTCAACAAAACGTAATCTAAATACGCAAAACGAAAATAGAACTAAAATTCAACAAACAGTTTAGCGGCTCCATTCATTTATTACAACGCTCAGACGAATTGAAGTTGGACGAGACTTTTTCTACCGATTCGAACCTTTTTCTGAAGGCCGAAAAAAACAGACGTCAGTCACACAACAAAGCCTTGAAGGACCAAAAGACCAAATAAAACCAGCAAATCTAGATTACGTTTAGGATTTTATGAATCACTATTACACAGCTGAGCCTTTTCTGCGATAAAATCTAAAGCGGGTCTGACAGAAAGACAGAAGGAAATATGGGTCGTACTTAAGCGTTTTTATGTTCTGAAAACTGTTGTAATAGCCAATATGAGGATGGCTTACGATGACTTAGCGAAAAAATTGGTAAGGATACTTAAAGAGGTCAAACAGATAAGTTATAGGTAGGCTTCATACTCATACACACACATAATCTTTATTTTTTATTCACAAGATAACTTTTGCCCGAAAAAGGACTCTTAACCAGAGATGTCAAGTGTACCTAACTAAAAAAAGTTTGCCTTTGATCTTCAATATCTTCTGAGCCAGTAGGTTCCCAGGTACGGTCTAGAAAAAAAAATCTTTATGGTAGAATACGTATTTATGTAATGTCTTTCATTTCCGTGAAGGTTCTTTTTCCACCTTGTATATTGCATGGATATTTTTAGGACAAACCAAGTTAAAGGGTACCGTACTTTTATATGGGTTTGAAATCGAGCTTTTGGCGCGAGGATTATTTTCACGATAGGTAAAAATATAGTTGTATGTAGTACTCTGTGTAGTTCGTTTTAGATAACTCATAAACCTTTCCCAAATACAATATTTATCAATCCAGAAAGTTCCAGCAAAAATTGGGTCATAGTTAAGGCGCTAAACTGAATCAATCATAGAGTCAAAACTCGCAACGTTTCCTCATAAATAATACATAGGTGTACCCTCAGTCAGCTGTGCCTACAAATCAACGATGATTGTCACAGATAAACATCGGCCATGATTGCGACAAACCATTAGTAACCTTGATTTAATTGCGGTAAAGTCTATTATTGTAATTCAGGATGCGTTGTTGAGATAACATCTTTCGTAATTGAGTTACATCTTATATGTACGCTTATGACTGGAAGTTTTCCTGTAACATTGTCTATTGAACCTTCGTACATAGACGTTTTGTTTAGGGATGTGGGATGTACCCACATCCTTAATCCTAACCTAGGGTTATAGTCTAGGGAATACAAAATACCAATATTAATAAAGTTATATATTTATTCTCACCGTTAATATTTCAGGCATATATGTGAAGGCTTCAAGCCGCCCTTACCTACATATGTATAAACAGCATAAAATAAAGGGGTTTTTGTGTCTGTGTGTGTGGGACCGCTAACTTCTTCCAATCGCTGCATCATTGCAACATTAAATTAACACAAAAAAGAACATCACGCTTGTATTTCGCAAAGGGGTAGGCAGAGGTGTAATGTACGCCCACATTTCGCCAGTTATGTCCCATGAAAAAAGCGGCGAGCCTATTGCGATCAACCAGGCACAAATCCTAACTTAATACCAGACCTGAAAGCTCAATAACAGGGAATCGAACCCAGGTCCTCATGCTCAGTAGTAGCGCTTGCGACCACTAGACCAACGGTATAAATTAACATACAACAAAGAAATCGATGTGTTATCAAGCCACTGAAGCCTTTCTAACACGGTCGCTAGCAAAAAAAAATCGTGCATAATTTTCGTTTTTCCTTGACCAAAACAACATTGGTATACGTGATCACGAATTGAAGGTATCTATTATCATCTGAAACTCATGTCAACCTCGTTTTCAACCAGAATTGTAATCAGTGTGGCATGAATATTCATAAGCCAGGCATTGAGGATTTATGTATACAGAAATTTAGGTATAACATGTAGATTTTATGTGGGCTAGGTTCCTTTATACTTAGGTCTTATGTAGCGAATATAGTAAAATCATCTTATGTACCTACATATATACTTTAATATGTTATATTATATACAATAGACGCTTTTACTTTCCCGGAGGGTTAGGCAGGGACCTCCCTGCAAAATAACTGGCAAAACATGGGTGTTGAAACTATAGGTACCTACCTATAGTTTCAAGACCCGTATTTTGCCAGTTATGTTTTAAATCCGTGTAAAAGAATGCGAATATAGTCTGAAGACACGGTTGGCACAGTGGCTGAGCGATCGACTGCTGCGCCGCGTGTCGTGGGTTTGATTCCCGCACGGAACAAATATTTGTATGGCCTACTAACAGGTGGTTGTTCCGGGTCTGGCTGTTGGTGTATGTGACTTTAAATGTTTGTAAACACACTCACAACACAGGAGAAATTTCTAGTATCGGGGCAACGTTTTTTTTTTATTACAAAAGAAAAAGTATTTAGGGTGTAAAATTGTTATAAAGTACATTATCTCCTTATCCTATAAAACCCATTAGGTATGCCCTTTTCAAAGGCGTATGAGTTATCGTATATTTTATAGGTGATATATTTATTCATGCATCACGTATGCACGATATTATACCGTGCGGACGATGACATGTGAAATAAAGTCGTCATTTAATAAAACACTTGATACGCCATCGTTACTGGCATTATTTTAATGCATTTTTTATCAATTTTACTATACATACACGTGTACATATGTCCCCAAAGGTCATATATTTTAATATAATTAGGTATTATATTAATTAAATGACTCTAATACTGTTTGATATACATATATACTATAGCAATTAAAGCTTTTAAGAAAAAGAAAGAAAGAAAAATATTTATATCGGTCACGCTCACGAATACCAAACGAAATTATAACTAAAACTAAACAAGTATAACAAATGACTTACATTTTACCCCTTTTTGTTATATATTTTACCATTTCAAATCTACCCAGTAACAGGCTTGCGTAAGTGAGATAGGCAGTCGCTTAAGGAAAAAAAAACAGTAATTCAGATGCATCCGTCGATGGGATATCGTTACCCCAACATAGTTTGCAAAGACTAGGCAGATGATGACAGTTATATTTAAGTCTCTTAGGACCAAAAATTCACTACAGTTTATTCTCCTATTAATGGTTATTGCCTTTGATTTTATTTTGACATTGCCTTGAATTGAAGCCTTTTCAAAAGCGGTATATTTATAAGCCTCTGTTAGGCTACGATAAAAAGTAACAATCTAATCCTTTATGGACGACTGATCGACACTTCGCGTGACCAGAGAGCTAGCTCGTTCTTTGCTCAAACAATTAGTATTGCCATCCAACGTGGCAATGCTGCCAGTCTTCTGGGCACGTTTTCAATTTCGTAATTAATTATAATATCAAACTAACTACATATATCGCACAGCTAGATTAAAACTGAGACAACTCAAAATACGAGATTGTTTAGTTATAAACTCCAAAATACAAATTTATCAATAGAAATTATTGATTCCTAGCCCCATTTAATATGCAGTGACATTCTACAACATGTTTATGACCTTCTATAAAATTACGTTTCAAAACTTCTCTGAAAAAATCTAGATAAATGGGTATTTTTCATCTGAGTACTGAAATAAATAGTTTTTGGAGTTGTGTCAGTTTTGATCTAGGTGTGCGATATATACATATGCACAAAGACTTATTTACATTACACTATTTTACATTTATACATACATATGTAAATAAAATTTAATTATCCTTTAATCCAATACAAATCTTGTTTTAGTAAGTGCTATGCTATGCTATGTAGGGCAAAGATATTGCAGTTTTCAGTTTTACTTAAGACCCGAATTCTACTCATCTGCCTAGTCTTTTCCCAATTATGTTGGGGTCTGCTTCCAGTCTAACCGAATACTGCTAAATTCCCGTATTTTATATCCAGAACCTGGTAAGACTGCTTGTCAGAATTTCCAGTTTCTGACTACTCGTAACCTTTGTCGGAAGATCTAAGAATGATAGCCAACTGTTTTACGTGCTTTCCGAGGCACGGAGGACCCAGATTCTACTAACAAACTAAAATCAATTAACTGGCGTCTAGCCAATAAAATGGAGTGTACCCTACTTATGTAACTTCAGACATTAAGTCTATTGTACATACGACACTCTTAGACAATACATATGTAAATAATAACGGCGACTAAGGGACTAACTACACAATAAACAGCGCAAACACTTTACATGAGTTAGGTCCTTTTATATGTAAAACGTAACACGAATTCGTGTCAAGGGACCCTTATAAACATGATTTCCATTTAAAACTTTCATGCTTAGAATGTTGGGTTGAGATCGATTGTGTTTCAAGAGTTTATGTCAAATAATAAATTGACAAATTTGTACCAGTTTAGCGACATCTATCTCGCCCCATATGAACTATCTGACGTATCCTACATCGCGATATTAAAGTTATCCGCGTGATTGAACATATGTGTATACAAGAACCCCACGACAACTTTCGGGCAATAAACATCCCACCAGACACAACACCCGTCTGGTCGGATGATCCTCCCTTTTCAATGGTGGATGAGGAACTTTACACCAGGTTCGCTTAAAAATAAATTTATTAAATCCAACATAAAAAAATACAGTACAACAATAACAGTATATTATACCTAGATCTTTTTATATTATAAAAAATAAACACAAAACCTAAGTATACTGATAAAGCCGCCTATTCCCGGATTAATGTTTGACAGTTTATTCAGAAGCAATCATTTATGTACATTTATTAGCAATAAAAGTATTTACATCGGCTATATAAACATCTAAATTGTCTTTTCTTTCCTTATTTTTCACATTGAGACATCATTTCGTTTTATACTACGGGTATAATGGAAAGATAGACAGTACCCGTATCTTGAAATAAATTCTATTGACGTATTTACAATCTAACAGTATATTATGGGCTATTTTCCTCCGCAAACGATGGATATTGATGGTAGTGGCCGCTTTTATGTGGCTCACTAAATCTTAGAAGCAAAAGATAAGTAGGTACCTACTGTGAGAGTTCAATAACATTTTCAAGTCTTTTTTATTTGCGTTCCTACACTATTCCTGTTGGTTAAATGTAAAAAAAAAACGTTGATACAAATACAAAATACATACTTCGTTTGTTTTATTAATTTTTGTACTAAGTACTTGACCAGTGCCGAAACGCGTCATTCTCGAGTCTTTTTCAGTCGAAAACTACATGGCACTGAAGATCCAAATATGTCTTATAAGTGTCTCTTAAAACCAACACCTTTCCTTTCCCGCGTTCTTTTTATCAATTAGTGCGGAACTCTAAAATAGACCATCCTACTTTCGATATTGTTGAAAAATATTTTGCTCAAATGATGTAAATTACATGTGGGTATCTACAAAAGAAATGTAAGTATGTCCATTGTTTTTCAAACAGTTAAAGTCGCTTAATAACAACAAATTCCCACCAAGGCCCTATAACTACACATACATAGTTTCTTCCCATCTATAAAACACGAACATTCTAAGGAAGACATTCTTCACGGTTCATCAAAGCGGTCATAACTTGGCTCCATTTATCCACAATAAGACCCAACACTTTTACAATCAATTTACTCCTAGCTTTAAAAGCTTTTCAGAGAAAAATCACCGATCGGACGGCCATTAAACTTAATTTGTCTTCTTCTGGAGATATTGTAGAATACTGGGAAATATAGATATATGTCCTTGTAGGAAGGTGGCGAAAGATTATTATTAAGCTGTTACAATACATCAGGCTATTACGAGTGAAGGCAGTATAACGTAGATGAATGCAAGCCATTTGTTTTGGAGTGGTACAAATGATAAGTGGTAGCGGGTATCAGCTGAATAATGGAAGCGATTTATTTTTGTTTAGATTCAAGGTTAAGGTCACTTGTTACGGTTAAAACTTTTTCTGGTAAAATATTAGGGGATCAGGGTTACCATTTGTCGAACCATGTTTGTACTCATGGCTGAAGTGACATGTCCCATTTATTTCAATAACGCAGAGGTTTAGAGAATATTATATTATAGAATAGATTTATTAACAGGTAGAATTATAATAGAAGATTATAATATAATGGAATTGTGCCCGGTTAATGGCAAAAGGCTGGCCCCGTATACATGGGACTTATACATATAATATTTGGCGACATGTAGGTGTACAATAGGTACGCCTCCCTTTGGAGATAACAGGCGTGATTTTATGTGATAATAGAATAAATGCATTTATTTGCTTTGGTATGGATGTAGTAAAAAAACAGTTGTTGTATGGATAACTATTCAAATATCTCATACGTTACCAACTTATACTTTGTTAAAATTCAAGAAGTTGTAATCTCTTTTGTCATCAATTTCATAATCGCCCCCGCTGCCGCTTACACTTTGCCCACAGCATTATTCAGCACGTTCTGTAAATGATCGCAACACTTTCTGCAGATAACAATAATAGGTGCTCCGGCGCAGCGTCTCGTGTAAATAGTGTATTTTGTATCTAGTTGTGGATAACTGAATTTTATGGCCAAGACTGGTAGTAACTGGCTATTGTCTGCCTTTATTTTGGATTCCTAATGATAATGAAGAACCAGATAATTTCAGTCTTTGTTTACTCGTAAGATATATCAGAAATAATAGGTCTTTACCTATGAAATTGCCGTTTTGTATGAAAAAATTTAAATGAATTTTTTTCATGTATTTTTTATTTGTATTAATCGAAGTAATCACCCATGCAATCAATGCATCTTTGCCAACGCAGTGGCAGTTTATTGATGCCCTTCTTAAAGAAATCAGCTGGACGGGAGGCAACAAATTCTTCAAAGGCATTTTGTACTGCCTCTCGGGTATTGATTTTTTTTCCCGCCAAGAAGTTATCCAAATTCTGGAAAAAGTAGTAGTCTGTAGGCGCAAGGTCTGGTGAGTAGGGCGGATGACGGAGAGCTTCCAACCCCAGTTCTTGCAACTTGGAGACCGTCTGCTGTGCAGTATGAGGTCGCGCGTTGTCGTGCAGGAGCAGCGGAGACGAGCGATTGACCAATGCTGGTTGGAGATGTGCCAGCTTCTCCATCATTGTGTTCAATTCTTCACAGTACACATCTGCAGTAATGCTCACCCCGTTTGGTAAGAAGCTGTGTTGAATCACACCGGCGCTAGACCACCAAACAGTGACCATCACTTTTCTTGGGGTAAGTTTTCGTTTAGGGCATTGTTTAGGTGCTGAACCAGGATCCAACCAACTTGCTGAGCGCTTGCGGTTATCAAACAGAATCCATTTTTCATCGCAGGTAACAATGCGGTTCAAAATTCCTTCATTTGTGTGTCTGTTGAGCAGTGCAAGGCACGTCTCGACGCGTACTTCGCGCTGGCGATCATTGAGTTCGTGGGGCACCCATTTGTCAAGCTTTTTTACCTTGCCAATTTGACGCAAATGGACCAATATTGTTTTGACGCTAACGTCGAAAGCTGCTGCTAATTCAGCCGTAGATTGTGTATCATCAGCTTCCACAATCGCCTTTAATTCGTCATTGTCGACCAAAGTCTTCGGACGACCGCGAGGTTCATTTTTCAGGTCGAAATTTCCAGAACGGAAGCGAGCAAACCAATAACAGGTAGTGCGTTGGTTTGTAGTGTTAGCTCCGTAAACGTCGTTGATGTTGCGTGCCGCTTGTGCCGCGTTGCTGCCACGACGGTACTCATATTCCATAATTACTTGAATTTTTAACGTATCCATGATGACGAAAAAGATTTAAATGCGATGAAAATGTAACACTAATCAATAAACAAATGACTACTTTTGGAAAAAAAAACCATGTTTTTAAAATAAAATTAATTTGAAATTAGAATTCTTAGCCAAACAAAAAATATTTTGATTTGAAATGGCCAGTACTGCAGAACGGCAATTTCATAGGTAAAGACCTAATATATCTATTTTTATCCGACAGCGACGTAGCCCAAAAGGAGGGTTTCTTGTTTTTGTGTACATGGTAATGTTGTTTGAGGTTTTTTAGTCAAACTCTAGTAAATTCCCATATCGATGAGATACAGTTTCATTTTAAGTGATTTAGAATCAAAAATTATAAGCACAAATAATATAAAAATAAGCTAGTTTTTGTCATACACACACGGATCTACAATTTAAACGCACACAATCACATTCGTTTTGTATTTTTTTTTAACCCGTATGTCTCTTACAATTTTATTAACTTTGATGTGTATTTTGTCATTGGTTTAGTATTTGGGATCACAATTTTGTTTCACCTCCTGTCTGCTGCGAAGTCAACCCATCAAAATAAATAAATAGATTCAATGCGTCCAAAATAATAGTTTAAGTATCACTACAATAATAGGCAAACGGCAAAATGAATTTGGTTGAAATTTATTATGAAGGTAGCCCATATATATCCCTTTTTTTTTTATTCGTGGTGGAAAATCCTCATGGATGTCCTCCGCCCTGAGGGGGCGAAGGGGTCTGTCAGACTCTTACTGACTAAAACCACCTCAGTGTTCCATCTCACACCTACGCCGGGGGTCGCGGGAACGTACGATCATTCCGCAAAGCTCATACATATCTTGGATTAACTCATAGAATTTACTTACTTTTATTTCGAAATAGTATTTATTTGAATGAGAATTTCGAATCTTCTCATGTTGACTTTTTAACCACGTAAAACACCGCGGGGCACGGTTAGTTTTATCATAATTGAAGATTTATGTGGAACAAAACCGCTGTTACATCTATTATGGTGCATCAGACCGTAAGAAATTACCGATAACCTAACTATACTCGTAAGTAACCCTCTACTTCAATGTTACATCTTTTTGTCCTTTGGTTAATGACCCGAACTGCCGAACACTGGCTAATAAAGCAGAAAATAATCTCTTAAAGTGCGAATTTCTAGAGCTTCGTATCCATACTTAGGCTAACCTAAATCTCTTTCCGATAAAGAGACGAAACGGTTGGATGAATCGAAGAATTCGTTGGGTATAAGGCCCGGCTTCTACGTACATTTTTTTTTGTGAGATAATTCCTCAATTTTCAATAGAATGGAAATTATTAAGCGCCCACGTAATGGCTTCCAGTTCGATGGAGTACGTATTAATATTATTTATATTGGACTTATATAAAAAAATATAAAGAGCTCGTATTGAATATCGATGAGTTATGTGAATTAAGGTAGCCACCTAATTATCTCAAGAGTAAGGAAACGATCTCTCAAATTACCTACGTATTTCTAAAGAAAACCACTGAGTTCGATTATGTTTACAAAAATCACCTACATGGCAATACGATGAAGTAATACAAAACCGTAGTAAATTGCGTGTAGTGAACCACGACAAAATATAAGCGTATTTCTGCTGTGACGTATTCTATTTACGTCACCGCATAATTCTCGCGTCCACAATTTCCCGAGCGAAAGCAAGAAAAACAAAACCTAACCACACCAAGAATAATACTCGAATCAACAGAAGTTCGCTTCGGCTATTTAAAACCCATGTAAGTTAGCTTACATTGGAATTTGGACTTTGTAACTTGGGGGTTAAGTGACAAAATAGCGTGTGTGAGAATAGAGGGTTGTCGGCTAGTGGGGCGACAGATCGATACCGGGTTACCGATATAAATAGACGGGCGAACTTAAGGCCGTATGTCCTCAAACGCTCGGTTTCGTTGGTAGGGATCGATTGTAGTGCCTAATAGTATCGAGAGTAGACTCGTAACTGGCCTACTTAAATATATCCCGCGTAATTGTTGGATTCTAAAGGGGGATGTGAAGTGGAAATTTTGATTCCATTATCGCGGGGATTATGCAAAACAGTCAAGTTTAGAAGTAGGGAAGGGATGGGTTCGTAGCAAACTTTTAGGGCGATAATATTATAATCTTATTGTGGTATTACTTCCTTTACATAAAGATAGGGGTGTACATTTCAAGTTGAATATCCATTTTCACATCTTGATGGACTGATGACACTATGTTTAAACAAGGACCTTGTTTGGAGTTTTTTATTAATTGAAATTGTAATATTTGCAATGAAAATTAAGCTTAGCCTAAAAGTAAGCTTTCTCTATTGAGGAAATATCACACCAACAAAACAAGAACAAAATCCTAACAAAAACTTTGCTTGACCATCGAACCTTGGACGTTATTCTCATCAGTAGCGCTTGCAACCCCTACACCAGCGCAACAGAACCATAAACACAATTTTATTATAATAAACATAAAGTCACACCTCGTAAATTTTCTGAAACAGCTGAGCGTCGTCTGTCATTTGTGTTCAAACTGTCTAATGTCAGATAGCGTGACAGCCCACTATCACGTCAAATACATTACCTTTTAACGGCACTACGTATGCGAAACGTTACGTTTTGCATCCCGCTTTTAACAGTTTATTTACGTAACAGTTTAATTTAACTGCTACTATTCGAGTTATATTTGTGAGCTCCGAAATAGAGATGCCTTTCATTTTTGAGAGTTCTCGTCGAGAATAGTTTCAACTGTTTCTATATTCGGTCTTTATTTGTTGCACTGTTCGGGTAGCTAGTGTTCACGGTTCATTTATAGTTTATGTAGTTTCGATCGATAGTGGCTACTATGTCATTCGTGATGTGGTTATTATTAAGAAGTTTATTAAATAAGCAGCTGTTCCTTTTTGTAACAGTAGTGTTTGAAGATTCTGCTGGTATTGCAGTGCAGGATCATCTTTTTCTCCTTCTACCTTTAACATAGCGCTTGAGTGATTTATAGGAATATTAGTCACTTGAAACAGTTGTTTTTCTATTGTCTTCTAAATTAGCACTTGATACTCGTAAAATAGACATTAAAACACGGAATATGAAATTTCATAGAAGAATCCGGAAGATTTGTGCCAGGTTGGTGTTAATAGGGTCCCCTCTACTACATGGGACTTTACATAACTTATATTATATATATATATTATATAGATATAAAATAGATTTTGAGTGTTATGTAAAGTCAGAAGTGTACCTATAGGTACACCTCTGTCGTACCCTTCGGCGATTAAATCTTATGTTTTATTTATCATAATACTAACATAATTTAAAGAATCTCTGCCAGCCTTTTACAAGTCGGTCGTTCGAAACAATATGTTAATTTTCGAGCAAGAAACTTGCAGTTAAATAATCTACATCCGGAATCTTGACCTACTTATGAGAATTTGATTTTAAGTAGGTACCTACTCCATTCTGATGTGACAGGTTTATTATGGTGCTAAGTACTGTACTTTAAGGCACGATAGCTTCCTTATAATTATTTTCATGAACCGTCATGAAACCTAACTTAACCTACCGAGATTAAGTTAGGTAAAGACGAACAAAAGGTCATTTTAAGGCAGATGTGAGCGCAAACGCCGGGAGGGGACGCCCTAGAATGTCATATACTGGTGATTTTCTTCAAAAAGGTCAGGTGCGTAATACTCGCAATCGGCGTGCATGTATGACCAGATGTATGAACGTAAACCAAGCACTTTTGCTTGGTTTACGTTCATACATCTGGTCCATACATACTCCTTTGAGTATGTATGGATCGAAGCAGGTGGTGTTCTATAGTTTGTGCCTACCCCCATGGGAAAAAGGCAAGTTTATAGATGCATGTATGGTGAGTTATGTTGAAGCTGTGAGTTAAGGGATAGCCCAAGATATTTTTTTCGGCTATAAAGTTACCTCTGTAGTTTCTGAGTTTCATTAAAATCGTTTCAGCAGTTAAGCCGCTTAACGTAATATTATACAGATAGAGACATTATTTTTTATACTTTTTATGGTAAGATCTAGTCAATAATCATACGGAAGTATTCGGTGTTTGCTGATAGCCAAAGAAATACTTAGAGTATAAAGGGTAATCAACGAGTAAAAACTGAAAAACCGGCCATGTAAAGGGTTCCGTACCACGATCAGTGAAGTTCCGTAGTCTGTCAAATATTTGCGCATGCATTGATTTAAAAACACAGCAAAACCAAGTTTGTTTTTCATAGGGTTTCTTAAAAAAACTTCACAATGTGGATATCAATTGTTTTCTAGAAAACAATTCTTATAGAAGGTTTTTTTTTACGTTAGACTTATCAAGCTTTAAATTTTTTCATAATTCTCCACCGTATTGTAAAAAATGTCAAGAGGACATATTTTTCGCTACTTAGAAGAGCATATCTCAGCACTTGTCAACACAAAATAAAAAGTTAACTTATTAACGTCACAATATTTCTAATCAATAATTAGGGGATTCAACATCAACTGTTTAGTTGATGTTGAATCCCCTAATCCGTAATCCGTAATCCGTAATCCGTTTTTTTTCATTCCCCGGTTACTTGTATGGGGAGCATCACCCCTTATTTTTATTATAGAAATTTCCCTACACTATTGTTCAAACAAGTTCCTTCTAAACTTCATCGCAGTAGCCCCTTTAGTATAGTAAGGCTGTGTGACAGGCTGACAGGACAACATTATAAGGGTTCCGTCTTTATCATTCGGCTACGGACCCCTAAATACTGTTAACCTTGTGCGAATACGGGTTAAAGTTTTGGTTTGTGGCATATGTAGGTAAGTAGGTGAGTCGTGATAACCGTACCACGGAAGTGGGGGACTTGGGGAGGGGGTATTTTATTTGTGTGGGATTTAAGTATAGCAGGGAAATATATGGTAAAGCTTTTAGTGATACTTATGGAAACGTGTGAATATTGTTAATACGAGTAGTATTTAGTACCTCAGTATCCATAACATCGACTGCATTTAATTTAGAGGACAGCTTGAAGATAAGGCAGTAGATTCTATAAATATTTACTAATGTAGTATTTAATGCCTTGTGATTAAGTGCATATCATTTTCCTCGTCATCTACGTTGGGTCGGCTTCTAATCTATCCGAATACTGTTAGGCATGAGGTAATTGCCTATGTGACCTCTACAACCCAGTTACTGGTCAGATCGATACCCCTTGGACTAGAATACTAGTTGTCAGATTGAAGGGCGAGTTTCACGTAAAAATAACATCGCGACTGTATTTCCCGTAGGCTTAAGCGGAGATGTAACTATAGATAGTACATCCACATTTTACCAGTTTTATTTGAGTTTCATGTAATAGGAGGCGACCCAATAATCGAACCCAGGGCCTCATACTCAATAGTAGCAATTCCAACCACTAGACCAACGAGGTATTAACATATCTCCGCGAACAGTAAAACACCCGCGCTGTTGCTTTTCCACGACGCACCATTATTTCCTATATGATACAAGTCCCCCTATCCTAACTCACCAGTATCATAACTCTATAAAGGTTGATCCCAACCCCATCAATATGCCCCTTTGATCCAAGGCACTGACGCTTCCAAAAACCTTCGTGGATGCTTTAATCGCAAATCAGCAGCACCTATGTGATTAATCTTAGGTAAATTAATTACCCCGACCTTCATACTTCACGGCTCACATGTTTAGGCAAACTGCCGTGGCTTGGGAACCCGTTAGGTATATGAGTGTTCTAAGGTAGAAGCGACAGCGGGTTTCAAATTGTTTTGCTTTGTTTCTACATTTATTTGGATATAATGTTTACAGAATTATTGACTCTAATTACAATAAAGACCTAACTACATACATATATAAAAAAGGGGAGGAATACTAAATAAAAACCCGACCAAAATGACTCATGCGTCACAGTTTTTTTGGTTAGTTCTGCGGTGTCAACAGTATCAAACATGAAATATTTTAATAACTGTTAATGTTAGTGTTATAAAAATACTAGTGCATCCACAATAAAATTTATTCTTATGTTACCTACATAAGAATGAATTTTGGATGCACTTTGTTATTTTTTGAACTGAAGTTGTTGCTTGTTGATACGTCTGTGCATGGAAGCCATTTGTTTTGCTTAGAAGCTTGTAGATAACTAAAGATATTACAGAAACTAACACAATACTAGAAAGAATACTTATCTACTACTCTCTTAAATTATTACATCAACTTGATCATAAAAAAAAAGTTGATAAAAAAGTACGTTTTCTATCAACTCTTTTTTTATTTGTGTTTGGAGCCATGTAATTAGCTATTTGTAAATATTCTTTTTATGCCATTGGTTTGTTAATCTGTAAACCTTTTGTAAAATAAAAATAAATAAATGATAAAAAAGAATAACGACAAGTCGCATTTAAACAACCATAATAAATCGTTTATCGCTCTCACTTGCACCACAGCCGTAGGCCGCCATTTCTCATCATGACCTTCCTTGTGACAAGGGTGGCTTTGTTTGAGATATAATGGTGGGAACCATTTAGCTGGAAAATGTGCCTGGAAGCCTCATTCCTCTGTATTATGTTGGTAGTACGTAACCTAGATATTTGTGCTGAATTATTGTCTCTGTCGCATCCGTGATGTTGCTGGTTTTGTATTTATGTGACGTCAGAGTTGGGATGTAATTAAAGTTTTTGCAGTTCATGAGTTGGTTTACTTTAGTATGTATGTGACATATCTGGATTATGGCTATTGTGAAGATCGATTACGTAGTAGAAATAAGACTGATGTGAGCGTTCGTAACATATCGAGACTCCTCCGTGCCTCGGAAAGCACGTTAAGCCGTTGGTCCCGGCTGTCATTTGTTGATCTTTGACAGTCGTTACGTGTAGTCAGAAGCCCGAAAGTCTGACAAGCCATCTTACCAAGGGGTATCGCGTTGCCCTGTAACTGGGTTGTGGAGGTCAGATAGGCAGTCGCTCCATGTAAAATACTGGTATTCAGCTGCATGCGGTTAGACTGGAAGCCGACCCCAATATATTTGGAAAAAGGCTAGGCAGATGATGACCATTTAGGCATACTTAGGTATACTTAGCAGATAAGACTACTTCATTATTATAGATTACTTATTCTATATTCAAATCCATATTTGTAATTGATGGTATTTACACTTAAACAAATATAAACTTTAATGCTAGTGTAAATTAAATCGATTTTATAACGACTCATGATTTGAAAAAGTCGTTATAGTGTATACTAGTGTTTATGTGAGGGTGCAAAAGTTATTTTTCCCAAAATTTGTTTACGTTTTCAGAAGAAAATTTTTAAACACAGGATACGTCTCTTGTCCTTGGCATTTTCTTAATGTTCATCATAATTATGAATATTATTCATCAAGTAGTCGTTATTACGAAATTCTTTTATAAATATTGTTTTTTCAACTTAGATGTTGGTCATACGGAGTAAAGTAATATGAATTTCTTACGACGTAGGTCGTATATAATTTCCAATCTCCATAATAAAAATAACATACTCCAATGATTTAATGTTTTCTTATAAATCATATTTAAATAAACCAGCCGAGGATAAAAAGACGATGATCGATTCACGAGATAATATTGATTGGCATACAAAACAGAAATTTGTCTCGGCAACTTTACGTGCCGTAGACATTTTACGATCTTTTTATACCTTTTCAAAAGTCGCTGTAAGGCATTATGTATATTGAGCAGACATTAGACCCTGAGCCTAAGCAAATATAGGACATCTCAACTCCTTTCAGAAGTTAATGGTAAATCGTTTCTTTCCGTACAAAGTTTACTCGACAAATGTCATTCGTTTCAAGCAAACTTATCTCGGTACTTGAAATTTCTGGGGAGTCCTTCAAAGGGTTTTGGGGTCCATTTCGTTTATCCCGCAGAGACCATCTGTTTGCGTCTTATCTAAAGTGTTCCTAGCCACTGATAAGGTCACGAGAGCTGTTCCATAAGATGTGATTTCCGCCTAATAAAAAGGAAAATTGAGGAAGTCCCTGGAAATATACAAAAAACTATCAAGCATTTCGATGTTTTGGAGAAAGCCTCGCGCAAAAAAAAACAACTCGTGTAATGTTACTGAATTACTTGATTAACCAAATGTAAGTCAGTGTTGCTGCCTTCACGATCGGGTCACGACAATCCAGTTCAGTTAAAAATAAAGTAACTTCGCAAAGGAATATTGATTTTAACTTGTAGGCAAACTTTGCGTGATTAGAAAATAACGTTAAGGTGCTCTCTCACCGGGAGCTTTTGCCTATAATGTAACATTTCAGATTCGATTTTGACCATTACATTACAATATTGCCTCCCAGGCTAACAAACATTCGATCAAATTCGATTTAGCTTGTAGCTGAATTAGCAACAAATGTTATATTACAAATTGTATTGAAAATTCATCATTACAGGTTGCGCACTGTAATGCTCTGTTCTGCTCACACACTGATATAATGCTCGACTCTGTAACGCTACATTACATGCAAATGCTCTCAGTGAGGCAGCACCTTTATAGATGACGAAAGCCTTTAAATAAACAGTATAGTAACTTAAATCTATTTTATCGTTTCCAAGAAACTTCGTCAGTTAGATAAATATTTGTGTTATCCTCCGGAGCGTATCGTCGATTGATCTCAAAGGGGAAAATATTTTTTTAGCAGCGACCGTGTTTTTCCAATCTATCTCCACGATATTTTTATTATGTCCCCCGGTTATGTATCTTTATCGAGCGAAATACGTTTCGTTTGGTGTAGGTACACACACGCATATTTACTGCCTTATGTACGCATAAGGCAGTAAATATGCGTGTGTGTACCTAAAAACAAAAATCTGTAATGAATGATATTTACAGCTATTTCTTTTCGACTAATGTATTTTACACAGTTAAGCTTGTATCTTTCAGTAGGTAAGGGTGATTAATCAATTAAGAATATATCTCTCTCTGTATCGAACTCAGTTTAAATTGGAGTGGTTTTAGATATGTAATACCAGTTGCTTACACACCACTGCAGAGCAAAGGCCTCCTCTCATACGCGAGCATTTTACACTGGTTTTAGATACGACAAATGCTTTTGTTGCGAAAATTGTAGGCCCCGTAACACTTTGATAGTGGCCAAATTACGGCTGGCCCAAAAAATAACAAGATAACACCCAAACCTACCACCAACCAAATCTACTGGTCTCACTTATCTATAATATACATGTCGATGGGACACCTAGACTAAAGTTTTTGGTGAATAAATGATTATTTACTTATTGATATAGCTCGAGCTTTTATATTGCAATATAATTCAAAAACAATAAAAATACGAGTTGCATCGTATTCGCAACTACAATGATCGTTCACACCATCTCATGTACCACAATCACGTACGAATGAAAAATCTAGCGACATTTCTAGTCTGAAATATATACTAGAACAGTCTAGAACTTTCCAGCTGTCAGCTAAAGTACGAAATAGTACCTATCCACTAGATAAACGTAGGATGTAATAAACATGGAGGAGATAGTTGCACTCGCATTGTACATTTCGAAGCGGTGTACTGTTATAAATTCGATTCTGAGTTCACAAGACGGGTAAAGACAATTTTGTTAGTGGAAAAATGTATCAGGTGTTTAGGTAAGCCCGTTCGTATTTTGTTTTTGATATGGCCGCAAATGTTGGTGTAGAACCTAGTAGATATTTAGTAGGCACAAACTCGTCAAAAAACCTCGAACTAAGAAGATGTGCAGTATCAAAAATTATGCTAGATAATCCGAAATTATAGTCATGACCATGAGCAAAAATGACCCTACGCCCATTAAAATAGGGTGACTGAGAGACCACACCTCATCTAAAAATAAATACAGTGTCTGTGATGGCATCATACGCGTCTGCCACGCGTCTGCCTTGTGCCATAAAACTGTAACGAGTACAGATAGCACATACACGCCTGTCAAACTTATCTATCAATCTAAAATTGATGTATCAAGGTTAACTATCGGTTCAGTACTAAATTCTTATACCCATTTATTGGCGTGTCAGTTAAAAATTGCGTAGCTCATCATGATGTGTTATCTAATCGTCAGATAACTATGAATATGGGGTTTTTCTGTTTGGGAAATTGTCTTTATAACTGCAAATTTGTGTGTCAATATGTATTATTTTAGTAATGTCCAATTTTTAAATAAGTATTAATAATTTACTAGAAGTCTTAGTCATATGGGACTTATGAGTTACCTATAGATACCCTCGAAATATTCAATATTTTGGTGTCTATTGCAAATATCGAATATTTCCGAATTCCGCATTAAACACCTACAATAATTCAAATCAAATCAAATCAATCAAATCAAACTTTATTTGTGAACATAAGTACAAAAATTATTATTTAAAAATTATTATTCTTACTACGCATTTATTTTCCTTCTTTCCCTATCGTGAAATTAACGAGCACTATACGTAAGCCACAAACAGCCCATTTTACCGTTTCGTACCATACCTACCGAAAATAAATCACAGGAAAAAAGCATAAGCAACCAAAATAGAAAAGATATATTTCTGGTGATAGTTGTCTAAAATATAGTCGGCTGTTGGAAAAAGCCGAGGCGGCAGTCACGGTCGTTCTTGCACGTGACTTGACACGCAATAATGAGCAATCGAGCACGGTATGTCCCATACTACGGTGCCTTCCTATGCCAACTTATTCTCTTTTACACGATTTTTTTTCTCTTTTACGCGTAGTAGAATAGTTTTTCATGGTTACTTACTAATTTCACGATTAGGTATTTTTCTTTCTTTTTTTTTAATTTACGTCGACACTAAGATTTTCTCCTGTATCGTTGGTGCGTTCACAAACATTTAGTCTGACTGACTGTTTGGTTGGTATGTGAAAGACATACCAACCAAACAGTCAGAGCCAGAACAACTATCTATGGGCCATACACATATTTGTTACGTGCGGGAATCAAACCCGCGACACGCGTAGCAGCCAATCGCTCAGCCACTGCGCCAACCTTGCCGTATTATTTTACGAATTATTTTAAGTATCTCATATTTGCGTTGATTTGTTTCTTTTTTCATAAATATAAACAACCTAACGTCGCGCGTCGTGTAAAAAAATACCTACATGAGGCGCGTTAACGAATACTGTCAACAAACAAGGTGTTATTTATAAGGACTTAGATATTTCGCGTCATGACGTCATAACAGGAAGAACGACGCATTCTAACATTTGAAATGATATAATCTTTGTCATTAATTATCGTTTATCTTATATTCGTTCCGATCGCTCTTACTTTCAGGATACCGACTGATATAGAACGAAAATCGTGCGTATCTCACAAGGAAATCGTTGCTGTAGATTAGTATAACGTCGTATGTGTAGTTACAACACTATTCGCTCACGAGTAGAGTCGCGACACATCGGAATTGGAAGGACAGAGTTAATTCAGTGCGGAAACGTTATCCTACACCCAGTACGGGGATCGACGACCGGATATCACAACAAACCACCGTAACTATACTTAGGTACTTCACGACGAAAAATTAGTATTTTTCTCTTATCTACACAACACATAGATCAGCAAATATTATTTTATTTCTGAAATCTAGGCCACATTTACTTACCCCAAATTCAACTGCAAACAAAACGTCCACAATTAAAGTCACAGTCTAAGTAGGATAATGCAATAGAAATCGATTAATACGCAGAATCGTCTTCAAACTAATTTCCATTTAAATAATAGATCTACAAATTACTGAGCAACGATTCCAAGAAGTAAAGTAATCGATTCAATTTTATTGATTTGTTCCAATTAGGTACGTCGCACGTCAAAATCGATTTGTGAGTTTACTTGTAATAAAACTGTTGTAGTCTAAGGAAATGTATTTTTAAGTACGTATTTATTTTATTTGTGTTGCCACGGCCCGTTGGGTCTCATTGTCACGGCCGTAAGCAGAGCCGCAGAGGTCATCTTGAACGTCCAAATTTAAATGTTAGCACAAGTATTTAACCTCCAGCAAATGAAACCGAAAAACAGCGTCACGATCGTAGATTTTAAAACGGTATTTTGGCATTTTTATCGTGGAATGATCATCCCAAACTAAGAATATTTTTATCTTTTGTCCACAGTGACACCAAACATGCATATTGAAGTGCAAGTCGCCCTAAATTTCGTCATATCCTATCTGTACAACAAGCTACCAAGACGGCGCGTCAACATCTTCGGCGAGGAGTTGGAGAAGGCGTTAAAAGACAAGTTCAGGGGTCACTGGTACCCCGATAGGCCATGCAGAGGGTCAGCCTTCCGGTGCCTGAAGACTGGGGGTCCTTTAGACCCCGTGCTAGAACGAGCGGCGAGAGAATCTGGAGTGCCAGTCCGGGATGTTCTTGAACATCTACCGCGGGATCTCGCCGTCTGGGTGGATCCAGGTGAGACACAACTGTTGTTTATTGTATAACAAACGTAACCAAACTTTCCCACTGATGGAATAAATACATGAAAATAGCTAAGGTGCAGTGTAGGTAGCGTAGCGGTAGGTACCTACGCATTCATACAAATTTAGCAGTTTCTATAATTCAAAGAACTTTGTTACTGCCACAACAGAAATCAAACACATCCCGACCCAAATAGAATTCCGCTGTGAAAAGTTATAACTGTTACCCAGTAAATTGTTCCTAGTTTTGTTGTGGGAAAATTTTGACAAACGTCACTACCAGTGAAGTTCTGACGTTATCCCGCGTCGCTTCGCTTGGCTCCGTCGCTTGCCAAATATGTGATGTCACACAATCTATGTAGACCAAGCATTATCATCACTACTTTGTCCGTTGTCGAGATAAAATTACCTCAATTTCCCATTATATGTACCTACTTTTAATTACCTATGTCGCCATGACGAAAACTGATCTGTTTACGCACGTCACTAAAGTAGATAATAATTTCAGAACAAACGGTGTAGTAATAACAGTAATAGCCGATAATTATCGCCGGTCGACCCGGAATTTTAATTGGCTTTCATGTGTTTAATGATCATGTAAAAGCGTGGATTCTTCGTAAACAAACAATCCAATTAGATAAGCGTTGAAATGACGCAGTCGTTGTAGCTGTAGTGCCTAACAATGCTCATAAGTGATGGTGTGTTGCATAATGCGCCAAATGAACGAGGTCGACATACAGACAAATGCTCCGAGAACGATAAATAATGATTGCGGTGCGTCACTTGCAACTACAACGTACCTAATCTTCACAATGAACTAGATAGAAGCCGTCAAGTCTTGTTACCATAGCATTGATCTAGAAACAAATCAAAAAGTCAGAACGAGTCCCGGCTGTAACTAGATAACTTTTCCACTCGAAAACGCTTTGGCATAGCTTTGTAAAAACATGTAGGTAAGTGCTCGTGTGCGCAATGCGAAACCGATATCTCGAAATGAATCTCGAAAAAAGATCGAGACCAAAAGAAATGTAATTCCTGACACAATTTTACGAGGTTGAGTGCCGAGATTGGATGACGAACGAAATAAAGACGAGATTTTCTCTCGTGTTTCAGGCGAAGTATCATACCGCATCGGAGAAAAGGGCGCGGTAAAGGTGCTCTTCAGTAGCGACGAGCGAGCTGCCGATGAGAGGACCGATAGAGAGGTAAGGACCACATTGACACTTGATTAAAGGCTAAAGCAGCAAGTTGATAGGTATAGTATTGTACACAAACCTCACGCCTTTTCCTATGGAGTACGGTACTACACAGTTTTACGTGCTGCCATGCTTACATACTTCAATCACTCGTTGATACATCTGACCTTATTGGTAATTTCCTACATTAAGGTCAAGTACGTAATAGGTACCTCCCTACTCGGAAATGACGTGCGAGTATGACCAGAATAGAATCATCACTTTATCCCATTTTGCTGCTTCTGAAGACTCCTATCCTATCGTGTCAGCGTGACCACGTAGATCTTCTAAACTACATTGAGTTTTGATATAATATTTAACTAAATAACAAAAAAAAATACAACATTTTGACTTGTCGCCATTGTAGCATGAGTTTCTAGCAGTCGAATAAATTAATGTCTGGCTACGTGTTTTGGCAATAAAGAACATCAGGTGGGGCATTGCGCAACCCAGTTATCAATGATAAATAACTCAGTGCACGTCTATCGAGACCGCTTGCGTATTTTGGCCTAACAACTATGTGTAGTGTAAATATCAGGTGGAAATTGTTTCAACAAATTTTAACCTCACTTCTGAACTTTCACATCAGACGTTCAGTGGCAAATGGCTAGAAAACAGTCCAACTGGCCAGAGCCGAAGAAGATTCCACGAACATCAGGTCAGGACGCCTTGGCAGTGTCACCAGTTCAAATAGGCTAGTTTAGAGATTGTAACCTTTTGCCCAGTTTAAAGATTGGACGGCTACCTTCCAGTTCTTGAGAACCAGCATGTAGAGATATGCCAATCCCAGATATCGCTGACTTAATGCGACAGGTTAATGACATGGATTATAATTGTTTAATGGTATTGTTCCAGGTTACCCGCGCATTCAACCCTGAAGCGCAGTGCTTCCGGCCTGTAGAGCCCGCCGCGGCGCCTTCGCCCCCCGCGCCTGCCGCTTTCTCTCCAGCGCCGCCATTCCGGGCGCAGCCTCTCACCTTCACCACAGCGACTTTCGCTCAAACCAAGTTTGGCAGCACGAAGCTGAAAACGAGCAGCAAACGTGCGAACCGCATGTCGCCCACGGAATTCAGCAACTACATCAAGCAGCGCGCGATGCAGCAGCAGCTGGCAGCGCGTGCGCTGTCGCCCGCCTCGGACCCCGCGGCGTACTTCGTGGCGCGGCGCGAGCCCGCCCCGTCCTCCGCACCCCCTTACCCGCCGGCGCCGGCGCACCTGCTGCTCGCCAACTGAGCCGCGCAAGCGCGCAAGCCGCACCGCGCGACCCGCTCATAGAGTCTTTACTTTTTTACGAGAGAGACGCGCGCCGCGATTTATTTTTTTATTTTCCGCGGGGGCGTCCCGCGCCGCCCGCCGCTTGTGATATCCGTACGATTTTCCATAACTTTTTGTATTCTCGTTCGTTACGTCGATGTGTAAATTTATCGATAGGAGCAATAATCTGCCGCGCGACTCGCCGGCGATTTATTTTCGTAATATTTAATGCTGAGTCAAGTTTTTGATGTCTTCGTTCGATATCGATATATTCGTAGGGTGTAAGGGAGCGAGCGCGTGCGCTTACGACGACGTACCTTCTAGAGCGAGCCTGTATACATACGTCCTCCGATCTAAGAGAAATACTGATATTTAAATATGTATACATAATATATATTCGTACGGGATAATCGTCTAATTTTTCACGTGGAAACGAGGCCAATAGAGAAATTACGTATTTTTAATATTGAAATTGATAATTCATACTTACTATTATAGTGTACTAGTACCTATGTATTGTACTCGTATGTTGTAATAAATGTTTGCATATCCGGTGGGACGTGGTCGGACGGCGGCGGGCCGCCCGAAGGCGTCGGAGATCTCACATAGTGTAATCATCACTCGTACGATTGTACCCTTATAATAATAATTATTATAATACTATACATAATATATTATAGGTTTAGCTACGTTTCAATCTAACAGTATTTTTTTAAGAAGATATTAGTCCTTGTGTACATTTGCCGGTCGACCGCGTCGCGGCGTCCGGCCTTAGCGTGTATGGTATACTTATATTGTTATAAAAGACATGAATAAATGATAGAAAAAATATTTCTCAATTTCATTAAGATAACGGGTGCATGCAAATTCATAAAAATAAATACTATGTGTTATTTATCTTTTTTATATTTCACTTGGAGCTCGGCTCAGTTTTTCAATGGAGGTCAGTAGTGGTGTAGGTGCAGCGGTAGGTTTGCTAGTGTTGTGACAGTATGGCACTGCTCGCCCGGGTTCCATGCACAACACTCACAATCTTGTACCTAAACTGATATGTACAACAATTTTTTACTATTTTTATATTTTGATTTAGAATTAAGTCTAGTTGTATGATTTCAACCTTAACATGTAGTTTATTAACACCCTATGGTTAAATTATTACGTAATATGTAATAATATCAGTATGATTGTCGATTGAGAAACTGACCGAAACGCTACAGTATTTTGTAGATAAAATCTATAATGTAAGTTTAATAATAACTTAGCGTAATGAGATTTTTTATTATAAAGATACTTTTTATTTTTCTTTTTTTTGTAAGATATATTCGATGGAAGTGTTAAAGATAATATAATATTTGCATAATATAGTGAATGCGGCTCTCCATGTCCGCTAATATAATTAGTCAATAATAATTTTTCATATTGTTGTACGACTTTTTAAGTTTATATTAAAATGTTTTGTGCAATCTATAATGAGTGTTATTTCAAGTACCTACAACCCCTAACTACTTCTTCAAACCGGATACGTTCTGAAGACCAGTCAACACTATTGAGAAATCAGGGTAGGTATAAAAATAAAGTCTTCAATAATAATCATTAAGTCACTTTATTATCAAACCACAAAGATGACAAAAGTGAACCTCATCTATGGACAATTTTAACACATTCAGACGCCGTCAAGTACAAAAATATTTATGCAGTTCCATGTAAAAATAATTTTCTGGTAAATTTATTATCCTAACTAAAGTACAATAATTCAATAACAATGGATTAAAAATAACTTGATTTGAATGAAATAGAATTTACCGTTTAGTGTGCGTATATTTGTGGACAAGGTGAAAAAAAAGGTAGCCGACTAACAAATCATAGATTAATTTGAATAAAATGTAAGGATGTTAATGTATAAGGTAGTACGTGTAGGGTAGATGATCGTGGCTTTGGTCTATGACTTAATATTTAAAATATTTGGCTAATTAAATTAACCAATGAATTCTTAGCTAACCACTAGTCAACATACATACCATAATTTAATTGGTTTCTAAGTATCGTACTGTTTTAAGATTTGCGCTTGATCAGAATTATAATAAATGTATTTATTCACATACAATAGGCACTCTCTAAAAATACATACTAATGTACATTGCTACTGCAGTAACCATCTTTATATTTCACGGCGTCTCAACCAACGATCGACAATTGACTATTTTAGTAACAAATTTTAACTTTGATATAAAAACGCACACAATCCAGGAAGGACATTTTTACAGTCATATCACTTAATTTGTACATTGCTCAAGAAATGAGAAGTAGCGTGTTCTTATCACCAAAAAACCTTTTATTTAGAAAAGTCCTTTCGCCCGCCTATGGCGTCATATTATCTTTATTTAATTATATTACTCCAATTATATATTTACAATTAATGTGTGGAGAACTTTTAAGGCTTTTGCAATATTATCAAAATAACATTCTCTCAATACGTATATTAGCCTTAGCGGGCGGTTATAAGGGAACTATTTTGATAGGTACTATGATAAGCCTGTGTAGTAGTGTATTAGTAGGTATAACAATATGAAACAGTGAATTCCATAGTATTATTATCAAGAACTTTAATTATTTACAGTGTACAATGTGAAGAATATACACTTTACTTTTAATTTACAGGAACATTTTATGTCTATTTAGAATTCTTGATATATTTTAGTTACGTGTTTCAACGTAAGTTTATTTTTGGCACTGAATGACAGCAATAACAGAACAATTTGTTGAAAAAGTGTAAAGATAATATTAACAGTATCCAAAATCTTACATAAATCTTAACTGTATATTTTACATAAATTATTACTAATATTACCAGAGTTTTAGGCCATTATCACCAACAACTTTTACAACATTATATTTGTTACCATAGATGAGGAGATATTGCCTGAGTGGTTTACATAGAATATATATTAAAAATTACTAAAAATAATCAGTACATTTTAGTGAAACACAAATGACCTTACCATTTTTATACCAAATCAATAACTCATTGAATCCCGAAATTACAATTAAAATAACTACTTAATATTTACAAGATAAGAAACTAAACGTAATTTAAAGAAAAAACGCCTAAGACCATATTATATTTGTCGATTTTAAAAATAATCATACATTATAAGAAACAAATTCTTACACACAAGTAAACACTGGTTGACTGATTTTGACTATGTTTCACAATTTTGGCCCGTGATTCCAATATTCAAAAATAGAATAGTTTGCTATAATTATTTCCTTACTTATTTATCATAATTTATTTAGTAAATCATGATAAGTACTTACATTTCTATAGACATAGTGTCCACGTGAGTCCATATAAACCATTACATCAAATTGAATCCGTAACAGTCTTCATATCACTATGGACAGATTAGTAATAATAAATAACACAATTCGTGAGCAAAGGCTTTACGAGAACAAACAATGGAAAATAAAATCTTGATTCTCATTTAAAATCAAAAGTCAAGGAATGACATTATCATAATGATAAGAATACAATATCATTTCAATACAGCCGAGCTGTAGCAAACGTGAGTCTGTATAGAACAAATGTATTTACAATGTAAAGCCGTAGGCATCAAGTTATTTTGACACCACAAAACAAATAAGTAATTATAATTACGAATAGGTAGTAAAAAGGCGTATCGATTTCCTACATTTTCAATTATTATTATTCTAGTCACGAGTCATCGCTCGGATCAGCCGAAGATCAGTGAGCCATCTCGATGTGCCGCTGTAAACTTTTCTTGTTCATGTAAAACCTGTCGCACATGGCACACGGGAAGAACACCTTTTCGTTGTCAGCGTGTCGCGCGCGAGTGTGCGAGGAGAGGTCGAGCGCCCGAGCGAAGTACACTTTGCATATGTTACAGAAGAATTTGGTGGGAGTAGCGTGCATTGTGCGGTGGGCGATGAGGTCTCTAGGAGTAGCGACGCCATCGCCGCATTGCGCACAAGTGAATTCGCCGGGAGGTGCAATAGGAATATTGCCGTCATCACTCTCTTCTGCAGACTCTTCATCTTCTCCATGGTGCCGCGCTCGGTGCGCCCTCAACGCCTGATCATTGTCGTACTGAGCACCACATAAATCACAGGAGAAATCATCGTCCAATAATAATTGAACTGCGGCAGAGGAACTGCCCTCACCACAGTCACCCTCGTAGTGTTTTTTCATGTGAATAAGCAATGTGGACTTTCTTGTAAAACTCTTATCACAGATAGGACAAAATACAGAGTTCGGTTTATGAACCTCGTCCATGTGGCGTTGATACGCCGCTCGTTTTGTAAATTCCTTATCGCAAATCGTGCAGTACTTATCCTCGATTGCACCAGAATTTTGCATATCCAAGTCGACTGAGTCGTCTGAGCGCAGTTTTTTGTTTGGATTTACAACAGTTACCTCGACTTCTGGTGGTAGTCTTCTTTTCGCTGCAGAAGCTGTGACAGGAGGGGGAGTGGGAGCATGTGTGACCTTAGCAAGTTGTGACGCGTCGACAACCTCGTGCTTGCTTATCTTGCTAGTAACTTTGTGCTGAGGCATCCATAGGCCAGAATTGTTGGCGGCTGCTTTTCCATCGGGCGAACGTAAATGCCACCCACGATGGCTTTTTAGCGCAGATATTGAAGTGTAGCTCTTGTGACAAATCTCACAGTCAAACGTCTGTGGTTGTGATGGTGTGTGATTTATGCACTGGTGGTTCTGCAACGCAAGCAAGCCAACGAATTGTTTGCCACAAGTATCACATGGGTAGCGCGCTTGGTAATCGACGCTGGGGTCGACCGAATCTTGATCATTTTCGTAGTCGGGTTCGATCTCTTGTGATATATCTTGAGATTTACTGGAGCCTTGGTTAGCGTTATAACCCAGTAATTCCCTTGCATGTGCGGCTTTCAAGTGCTCGTATAATTCTATAGTTGAATTTAACGGTTTACCACATATTTTACACATTTGAACGGTAGATTTGTGGACATTCTTTCGATGGCGATAATAAGACTTTTTATCCGAAAATGTGATTTTACATATAGTACAGCTAGATCTACTACTGCCTTCCCCACTGGCGGATGGCGTGGATGTATCGTTGCCACCACTGGTGCTAGGGTTTATAACTCCGTGTTTAGCGCGCTTGTGTTTCCATAAACTGGTCCTAAGCGGGAACCGTTTGCTACATAAATCACACGAATAAGGCATTGTTTCTGGATTTGTTTGTTGAACATTGTTCGTAAAATTCGCAAAGTTAAAACTATTAAATTGTGGCGTTGTGAGTACGGCGCCATTCTCATCAGGGTTGAATTCCTCCTCTTCTGTGGAAGCTTGCATAGTATTCTCTTCACTATCATGTCTATCGACTAAAATATCGGCATGCAACACTTTCTTGTGTTTCCATATATTCTTCTTGTGCATGAATCCTTTACCACAAATATCACAAGAATATGGAGCGTTTGGGATGTTGTAATTAGGTTTAAATGATACAAAACCAGGTTGAACCATAGGATATTGTTTGATGGGTTTCCCGATAATTTGAGGTGAGAATCCCTCTTTAATTGGAGCTGGTTTCCTGTTAGTAGTAGGTACTTTAGCATGAATGCGCATATGATTTGAATAAGCTTGGCGACTTTTGAATGCTCTGATACAGATATCGCAGAAGAATTCCGATTCAGTTGCAGCGACTGCTCCAATGCCTGGATGTGACTGTTGAACATGCTCAGACAGTTTCTGTGGAGTGCTGTAAGAGTTGGGACATACACTGCAAGGATAGAACTTAACCCTCAAGTGCGTGTTTTTGTGCTCCGCCAGCTCAGAAGGACGAAGGAATTTCTTCTCACACTGGTCACAGTGGTGGGCCACTTGGTTATGTTCGGCGACTTGATGATCAGTCCACGCATCAACAGTTTCGAATATGGCATTACATTCCGTACAGGAGTAATGGTACTCCTCCGCTTCTTCCTTCACTATGGACATATCCGGCTCTGCGGCCGGCATGCCTAATGTTCTGTCGGAATGCTCCATGTAAATGTGTTTGTTCAGATCAGTAGCTTGTTCGAATTTAGCTTCGCAATGCTGGCAGTAGTGAGGTTTCTCCTCGGCGTGTATAATCTTCAAGTGTTTCACTAAATTCGGATAGCTGCTGTTTTTCTTTCCGCACAAAGGGCAGTCTGTTGGTCGACCGTCAACACACTTGTTCTGATTATCCGACTGATCGAAACTGCCAGCGTGGATGGCTAATGCGTGGTCGTTGAAGTCCTGCATGTTCCTAAACTTTTCCGAGCACAAATCGCATGCAATATAAACAACACAATCACCTTTGCGGATGTGTTTTTTGAGTAAACTCTTATCTTTGAACCTAGCACGGCAGTGGACACAACAGAGCGGTACCCTAGACTGTCCATCTTCATGAGTATCGAAAACATGCTTCATAATAAATTGTTTCAGTTGGAATTTAGCTGGGCAAAGCTTGCAAGCGTATGACCTGGCATTGAATATATCTTTATATGCAACCTTGACCTCTTTCGGCTCATCTTCGAGGACTAAGTCTTCAGTAATGCCATTTTCATTGTAAATAATCTTCCACAAATTAGTGCAAGAATTCGACCTCATGTGGCTGAGTAGTGCACCAATATGTCCGAATGTGATGACACAGTTGTAACAAGTGTGTTTTGGTACCTTGTGTCCGTTCTTCTGCAAGTGTTGTATAACTGCTTTTCTGCGCGGATGTTCTCTATCACAACATAAACAACGCTTCGTATTGATTTGCTGAATGATATCGCGATATTTCTGGATGAAGTCTCTTTGGGTTTTTGTAACATATGTTTTGTCAGGGTCAAGTTCTTTAACCTGTTCCTCATCATCGATGGTTTCATTGGTATCGGCCGTTTCATCAAGTTCCTCGTCTTCTTCATTGCCTACGCTGTTAAACGAGTTAACTGGCAGTCCCTCATTTATTTCAACGACTGGCGCTAATGGCATTGGAAGGTCATCATCATCTTCATCGTCATTTTCGTTATGATTCAACTCAATTTCTTCGCGTTCTCCGTCGTCGTCCTTTATTTGATCTTCAGGTTTAACATCAACACTATCGTCTTCTTCCATGTTCTCTTGACTTTCAGGGGAATCGTCATTGCCATCTTTCTCGTTATCGCTTTGACCGCCTTCTATATTGTTCTCGTCATCGTGGTCGATATGCTCTTCCCCATCAGGATTTTCCTCACCTTCGTGTTCAATGCCTTGTTGGCGAGCAATCTCTATTTCATTATCAGACTCCATATCAACCGTGTCATAGTTTTGACTTTGATTGTTCTGCATTTCTTCATCAATTTCCTCGTCGCCTTGCTGTGTATCCTCGTAAGCATCGGCGTCGGGTTCCGTAAGAATAGCTTCAACTTGAAAAGACGCAATTTCAGGCTCAGATATCAATGTTTCTGGACTTTCTGGCCCAGAATTTAGAATTTCTGGTTCTGACACCAAAACTTCAGGTTTGGAGGTTAACAAAGTCTTTAAAATCTGAGGCTCCTTTTTCTTTATTTGTAAATCTTTGAGAGCTTTAATACGTAGCGGATAAGGCAAATTATTTTGTGTCTTTGACGTCTTTATTGGAATGGGTTTCTGGGGCGTTATAACCTTGTTTATGGGCATTATTTTAGTTGGCATATTCTTGTTTAAGAACTGCATCTTATGACTAATAGGATTCGGCATCATCCGTGCTTTGGGGTTGAATGGGTTAGGTCTTAGTTTGGGTTGTAGATGATTAAGGGTTTTTTTAGGAGTAATTTTGTTTGTATATCTGTCGAAGCTGTGAGAGGTAAGTTCATGTCTGCGTGCGTTGTGAGAGTACCTGTAGGAGCGGCCGCAGACGAGGCACAGTTTGGAGGCCAGTTGGTGAATACCCTGGCGTGCATGCAGGGTTTCACCAGTAGGCCTCATGACCGTGATAGACACCTCGGGCATGTGGGGCATTTTAGGGTAATTTTGTGAGGGTTCATTCGTTTCTTCCTCTTCTTCTTCATTGTTTTCACTCTCCGCACCCTGTAATTTGATGATAAAATTCGAAATTGTTCTAAATTTTCTTTTTTTAATCAATAATATAATCAGCAAGAACTCTACAGTGTTACATAATATATGAAATCTATTTTAAATACATTTTATAACAATTAATTCAATTAATAACTCTTAAAATTCAATGTGACACTTCAAACCAACACTTTTAAACTATATATATTAAACATTTAATAAAACTTCAAATATATAACAGAATATAAATAGACTTAAAAGACTTGTGTACAGCCTGTGTAACTAAACAATTTTTAAAATAATTCTAAGAGAATATCTATCTAGTTTACAATAGAACAAAAATTTAACAAGGCAAGATAAAATGGAATCATAATAAGTTTTGATTTCTGCTGATAGTAAATTATTTTAAAACAATAACATAAACTATTTGTTGTTATATAGAGAAAAAATAAGCATAAACAATTGAATATAAATTTATACTTAAAAATATTTAAATACAAAAACATTTCAAATATACTCTAGTGTGCACACACAGTACAAATACTGACAGAATGCTCTTTACAAATAAATGTACCACACTTTACGCAGTACTGTCTGGTTCTTCTGTCACGTTTAGTTGTTTTCACACATATCTTGCACCTTCTCCTGTTCTTATAATATGTTTGAGCATTACTGCATACAAGAGGAAATTTGTTTTTACTCTCTTCTAAATTGTTTATCGGAGATATTAACATTCTTTCTTCATCTGGTTCTAGTAAGCTTAAAGCCAAGTCTTTAATAAATAATCGACGCTGGGTCACATTCGAGTTTTGAGAGCACCACAATACTTGAGCATTTACAGAGGCAATATTCAGCAATGTGAAAAATAAGGACAATGTCCAATCATTTGTGTGTTGCATTGTAGTGTAGTAATTCATGAGAACATCCACAACTTCGACGGCAGACTGATTCTTCTTATATACTGATACAACTGTTGTATGATTTATATGACCTTTCCTGTAATATCTAGGGTCATTTGTCAGTACATTTATGGATTTCCCTTCAGTATTCACGTAAGATGTCAGTGATACTTCATGATCTATAAATCCAGACATGAATGTTCGACATTTCCTATATTGAGATAGGAATAGTGGGGGAATCATATCACTGTTTGGGTTCAAGGCTGCAATAGAAAATAACTGGAACTCATTTCTAAGACTATCCATCAGTGTAGAAGATGTAAACCAACTGTCCATAACAATAGATCTGCCAGTTCCAGCTAAATGCTGAACCAATTTTTTTGTTATCTCTTCGGCGCCAAAATAAGGGTCAGTAATCACATCTAAATTGCTCATATAGAATGTGGATGAATCAACTAGCAATACCATTTTTATGCCTCGCTTCAGCGGCTTCTTATCGATATCGTATCGGAATGGGCAAGGTCCGTAAACTGGCACGATGATCTCATCAATAACCGCGACATTCTCGATCTCGTGAGATGTTCTGCAATTCATGGCAAAGATTTCGAATACTTTACGCATACGCTTCATTATATCAAACTGTATTATGCTGTCGTCGTCCTCTTTGTCGAAGCTCATGTTTTGAAGCAGGAATTTGAATCTTTCGTATTTCATGACAGTTCTGACGCAAGGAGCACCACATTCACTGTTCCAAAGGTCACTACATTTCTGATGCGTCGGCCGCATAATGCCGTGCAGATATAGAATACCGATAAGCGTTTTAATTTCGCTGACGCTAGTTGACTCCGAGAAACTTTTCCCATTTGTCACAATATTGTCATTAGTAGAGGCAACAATCAATTCTAGTAGGTCATCGGTGAATAATAACTGCCACGCATTTTTCGGCCGTGAACAATGTTTAGGAACTTCTGATTTACGTTTCCTCAGTTTGAAAGCTTCTTTGACTCTTTCATTATTTACAGATGTTGATAGTTTTGGAACTTTTGATATAATTTTTTTATTTTTGCACATGTAACCGCTTTTGCAATCAACATAATCGTCATCAATTTCTGGTCGGAGTTCGGCTTCTGTATCTGAGTCATGGTCTGAATGCTGCAAAACATCACACTCTTCCTTTGTCTGTAGAGAGTCAATCACCTCATTGTCTTGAACCATGTCCAAAATAGCATGGACCCGATGCCAATCCATTCGCGGATCCACACATTTCTGTGGATGAAATTAATTCAATTGAACTATTCACACACGGGTATTCTTCATACATTAAATGGGCCACAACATTGCATATCAAATCACTAAGAATTAAAAACAAAATAAAAACAATAAAATATCAAAAATTATAACATAAATTAAAGTTTGGAATGTTGAAGTGTCATATTAAATGGGAGTATGTGATACAAAACAAGCGCTTACATTCAATGATAAACTATATTGGTCATGTAATCTCTACCTTATCACTTCTTGGTGTGAGCCCCAATGAAGCCAAGATTGGGGGACCTTCAGGTTGCACTTTGTTTGAAAACCCAGCATTCTGAAATTTGATTACAGTTTATTATTTTATGTAAATGTAGAGATAAACTTTTCAGCTACTCGATGGTTGAATTTACAGTACATAAGTTAAGTAAAAAAACAAATGAGACCAAATTAAGTAGACCTTTTTTGATTACATCAACCATAGTAAGTGAATGTAAGAAAAGTCAGGGACTTGTGTGCAATGGATTTGGACTTTTTACACTGCGATGTAATACAATGTTTTAAGATTACATAAAAAAAGAAACACCAATGTCATAATAATCACTGAAGGTTATGCATTGAATGGAAGAATGGAACAGGAGGACAACCGTTAAAATAAAACTCACTGAACTAATGGGACAAGTAATCAGTCCCATAAACTAGGCCATACAAGGAAAATATACACAATAACGGTTAAATTTCATTCTGGACTAATCATAACCACACAGCATTCATAGCTGGCTCATTATCACTTCACACAAGTTCCCTGTGTGTAATTTACTTGACAACTGCTCACATGTCCTTGACACCAATGGGTAGGAATGTAGCAGTGTATGTTCCCCAGACCAGAAGTGCTCATAAAATTGTACTGCATAACCCTAATAGATATCAGCATAGCATATCAACAACTAAGCTGACTCATACATACCTCAATGACAGGATATGAGCCATCAATGACCACTCCATCATCATAAGCCTCATCAGATAATGGTTCACTTTTAATTTTTATCTGAAAAAACATATTTTCACCATATAAACAACAGAGTCCCATAATGCTAACTGACAGTTCCAAGCTCAAATATCCAGAAAGATAAACCCACCTCTTCTAGTTGGCTGCCATCTTTTAGAGACTGTAGTTTGTTTTGTGTCCTTTCACATACATTTTTAAAAACATGCCAGTTATTGACATTGTCCATGCATTTCCTACAGACATTACAGGGCAGGTCATCATTTTCGTTTATCTGAAAAAACAATCATACGTAATCATCGTACAGTGGGCAAATAGGCGCTCTCCACGGCGCGCTCGTTTAGGTCAGAACGAACAAGGCGAAACCGCGCCTCGTGTATAGATAGCTGGCGAGGAGAAACTAAGTAGGTAGGCGTAGGTATATCCGAGCGCCGGCGAGCGGCTACTCCTCGACCGAATAAGTAGAAGCGAGTCGAGTGGCAGCCAGCGAGCCCCTCGAGGGTTAGCGCTCGATATACGCACACAAGTGTAGCGCACTCACGCCGACAGCGACGCTCGACCCGTCCGAGGGACGAGCTGCAAGCTGGTCTCGTCCGATAAATCAATACACCCGACTGCCAAGCCAATGCGACCCATACCTAGCGATACGCAGCCCCTTCCCGATATGACCCCCGGGAATAATGCCAACCCGACCCTCATGATATGCGCCATTCCTCGCCGGCTGCACGGAATGCGACGCGACGCGGCCACGAGCCGAGCGATAGCCGTGGTACATTACAAAATGGTGGACGATCTTACGACATCTCCACCTAAACGCGCTGCCTGTCATTGCTCGAACCGAGGCGGATGACGAGTTCTCACGTATTCCGAGGGTCTACTTTCACTCAAAACTGCACTGTATTACTTATTTTACACATTACGTACCTGTACGGACACACAATCCTTGATTTTCAAAGCGAGGTCAGGTGGTTCCGAGTCATCCGAACTGGTGGTAGGAAATATCGGCAGTAATTCGCCTCGAGATGACAAGCACAGTCTACAAACACGATCATAGTTCACATTCATTGTAAATAAACGATATTTTGAAGGTATTAACACCTTCCACGAACTTTAAAAAAGGGACGCCATGTCACCACGAGCACTTCAACACAAAGCACTGCACATCGTTCTTGCTAGAGCACGAAAGCGGCTGATGATGAGCATGAGAAGTCGATAGGTTCGGTCGGGGCGGCTGGTTCGAGTCGGCGACCACCTGTCGTTCTGCGCATGTGCGCGTAAAATCGCGTCAGGGTGGCCAACATAACAAACACAAAATGTAGTTTATCTCAGACTTCACCAACCTTTTATCTGAATTTATTTTTACACGTCTATTTTATTCACAACATTTATTAGTGTATTCGAATTAATAGCATCTAGGTAAAATTACAAATTAGTGTAGTTTTTAGCTTAGGTCACCGTTGTCAATGTCGTTTTAATAACAAAACTATTCTCACAAGTTGAGTACTTTTTCAAAGTATGCAAAGTGATGAACTGTTACGCTAAAGACCACTATAGTAAATAAATATATGAAATATCATGTAAAAAGAATAATCCAAGAGGCAGTAAACATACCATAAACATTTTAGATGATTATTGTTGTTATTTTTTTAGAAATTTTTAATGTTTCACAAAAAATAAAACATTTAAGGTTTATACTTTACATCAAACGTTTTATACATCTCACTAAACATTACTTTTATAAGAATATGCAATAATTTAATGTAATAATATTCCAACAGCAGATGTTAGACAACTCGTGCAAAAGTGTTTGTGACCCCTGGATCATGTAACAAACATAGTTCTGTCTCTTTCTAAACCAGTGGAGTCAAAGCGGCAGATTCAAACTTCGGATAACTTCGCTCCAGTTTTGGAGTGGCGGGAGATTACAAAACTCTGACATTAGTTTGATTTTGTTTATTATCTTAAAATCTAAAAAAATGACTTTGTTGTGGAATAATACATTTTGTAATGAGATTAAAATTCCGTATTCAGGCCTTAAACTGACGTTTATTGTGAAAAAAGTGTAATGCCCACTGTTCTCGTAAAAACAAGGTGGTGCCAACTTAATGGGTGTCTGAACAAACAGAATAGAAAGAAATTAGTTTGGTTCATTGATGGAAAGGTGGGGATAACAAAATTATGAATGGAAACGTAAATGTTTGTTTACTATTATAAACAGCAAATAATAAAGGAATAGAGTTTAAAATTCAGTCATTGACCCTAAATATCGTGAGTCACTTTTTGTTATGAACGACTAAATATCACTTTTTATGATCAAGAAAAAAGAGCAAAGTTATAGTTATAGGTAGGTACATAACGTAACGAGCCACTGTTCTGAGAGAGTTTTCCTAGCACACAAAACTAACACCCATTCTATGGGTAATTTTTCTTTCTGCTTTTCTAGGCTGAAGCCTTAAGACTAGGTATTATAGCTAAATAGAAGGTACTTTATTATACCTGCATAAAAATAATTCGTCAGATTTGCCACCCTCGCCTAGTTGTGCGGCATTTACCTACTACCCGCACTGAGAATTGTAAGCATAGATTAGTATTGGTGTGAGCTCACACAATAATAATGGCGTATCCATGACAGTTAAGTCTCTACGAGTAAGACAATGAGTGTCAGAAGAGGTGTCAAACAAAACGGTATTATCTTTTGACACGGTAGAGATTATAATTCACATGGAACTATTAAGTCTAGTAACTATCTGGAATTTGTCAGTAGCAGCCCGGGGTCTGGATTTGTACCCAGTTGGTGGCAATAGGCCAGCAACTGGCGAAATTAAGGAACACTTATACTTACCCCTTCGGGGAATACATGCGTGATATAATGTTTATTAAGTAGATACAATAAAGATGGTTCTTGCTTACGTAGGTACCTATGTCTGTTTTAAAATCTTTGCATGAGTAAGTATTGTGACTGAAACCAAAAGGTGTTTTGGTTTTCCATGTTTTTACTAACGCCGGGGGGGGGGGGGGGTCCTCCTTATTGGTGATGTATTTCAGAAAGATCATGTGCGTAGTAGGAACGTAATTGCGTAAGACCAGATGAACGTAAACGAAGCAAAATTAGAAGGTATGTATGTAAGGATCGTAGCAGGTAGGCGTAGTTTCTGGCTAGTGGCTAGTACCTACCTCAAATAAGTACCTACCTAACTATCTTACTAGGGTTGGTAGGTAAGGTGGTCACTACTATAGTAAACATATTTATTGGAAAGTATTCCAAATTAGAGCTACACACTTTCCGTGATTAAACGAAGTAGGTACGTACTGCAAAGGTCGTATGCAATAGCGGAACTTATTGCATACAGGCTGGTTGCAATCACTCAAGATGTAGGTATTAGAATTGTTTGGGCTATACTCGTAGAACGTGTTTCTGAACTAATAAAGAGACGATTCTTCTGTACGAGGTGCTAGTGTAAAGACCTCATCAGTCATCATCCTCCTACTCTTGTCCCAATTTATTTAGGGTCAGCGCAGCATTTCATCTTCTTCCACACATCTCTATTTGTCGTGATTTCACAATCCTTCAATCAATTATTCGCTACTGTAAAGATCAACTCTTAGTATACGTATATAAGCTCCCGATACAGTGCTGTAGAAATCCAGCTTTTACAGCAGGCCATCATCAGCCTAGCATTTTCCCGACTGTGTTGGTGTCGGCTTCCAATATCAGCTTCAATACCAGTATTTTACATGGAGCGACTGCCTATCTGTTACTGGGCAACAATATACGGCTTGGTAAGACGGCTTCTGACTATCCGTAAAGACTGTCCAAGATCAACAAATGACTAACGGCTTAACGTGCTTTCCTAGGCGCGGGGGATAAGTTACGAACGGTCAACCATCCACAGACTGACCTCGCGCTGCAGTAGGTACTTAGTACAATATGAAGAAAGAGCCGCGAGAGCTGATGATGTCCCACCCTACCTTCCATAGCCCATACTGTAGAGGCATAGAACTTTTCACAATTAGAATAAGAAGAGATAAAACAGACAGCCGTTGGCTGACAGACGTTTTCTTAATAGTAGGTAATTTGACTACCTCTTCTGCTTGCTTCTGCTGAACATGAGGTCTTGGATTGAATTCTCGAGTCAGGCAATGTCACTGGGTTTCTCCATCTGTGATTTCTCAGTAACAGTCCGGAGTCTAAATTTGTGCCTGGCTGTTGGCAATAGGCTCGCCCCCTATAACATGGGACCTAAACATAACAAGCGTAATGTAGGTACCCAATATAGGTAACACATAGTACACCTACACCTCTGCGTAACCATTCGGGGAATATGTTACAGGCGTGATGTTAAGTTATAAAAGTAATTTAACCCTCCACCCCCTCAAAATTCAACCCTCCAACTCCAACCCTTAACCCTACCCCTTTTATTGTAAACACCCCAGGAACGTAAAATTTTTATGGTACCTACTTTCTTACCTAACTAAACCTACTTGCATAATGGTTTGTACTGTAAAGTAGTTCATTTGGGAGCTCTGCCTCACAGGACCGGCTCGAGAGCTAATAATTATAAAATATGATAGGGCTACGCTGATTTCTTAGACGTCTTCATTAGCCTGTCCAAAACAAAATCTTCTAGGTACTCTACTTACGTCGTAAACAAATGTATCTGTATTATAAATGATTCTAAACATGCTTGAATGTTTCCATCCAGCCAGATCTACAAATTATTCCAGCCTGCATTCCACATGGTTCCATTTGGCATACAAACGTGACAGTACCTACTTGCCTACTGACATATATATTTTATATTAGGTAGGATAGATAGGCACCTACCTATGTAGCAAATGTTTCCCAACAAACAGTCATGTCATTACATAATTCAGAACTAAGGACCGTGCAATGGATGGATGGACGTCGTTCCCTTCACTCTTGTCACAAGTCGCTGCGTCTAAATTACTGTGGTCCGGTTTTGATAAATAGGGTGCCGTGCCTGTTCACTGGGGTTCTGTAAGCGCGCGTCTTGGGGTCAATAATTCCCCTTTGAGCGTTCTTTGTTGTGAAACTAATGTAATGATAGGTATTTTGGTGTTAATGGAAGTTTGGCTTCCGCTTGCGCCCCTCGTTTCGCCTCTAGCATTTTACATTCTCGTACCTAATTCTTAAGAGGTTTTCTGGATACGTTAACAAAGTAACTCGTTTTTTTTTGTTTGAATGGTCCAAAGAAGAGTTTTATTTAAAACTACTTATATGCCTACCTGTACTTAGAGTGTACATAAGTACACTCTAAGTACAGGTATCTTTATTCTGAGTCAACGCGCCGCATCGCTGACTCGCTGGTGTTTTGCGGTTGTGCCTTTCACCAACTCAGCTTCCAAGTACTTCCAATACAAATTGTAGGTAGGTAGTGAGTGCCTTTCTTACGTCTTCTTGTATAGAGAGTCTTACGTTAAAATACCTGTACACAGTGTAGGTACAATCCTGTCCATTTACCTTTAAGGCCGGCTGCATACGTAAGATCTCTTGATTGGATTTCCTGATCAGGATTTCTGATTCGAAGACCTGAATACTTGCCTTACATGGCACACTCATTTTTACATTTCCTGAACTGAAAAATAACCTGACCTACGTTTCGGAAACAAACGTTCGGGTCATTTAGAACGGAAAAAAACCGAATGACATCATCCTGAATGCTCTAATTTTGGCTAAAGCGGAACGGAAATTTCCGTTCAGAACCGCGCCTGCACTGTAACGAGTGGACGTTCAGATCAGACAATAGGTAGTTTACTGTTCGGTACCTAGTATTGATCCATGCATTACCCCTACGACCCCACCCACTATCCTACCACTGTGACAAGTAACCTGTACTATGCACCCCAATTCCGTAAAACACTTTCTCTTCAAATCAGGAGATTTAGATAGAAATTCATTATCCATTGCTTCGTTTAACTTTGAAACATCTTCAGCTCGCCAACTCAATAACGCATTGGGAACTTAATAATGTCGAATTGTGGTATGGTGAAAAAGGTGGTGATTGGAGTGTGTGTTAGTCAATTATCCCGCTATCATAGCGGTTGTGCGGAATAGGCCTACGAATGGTTCCAATTTATGTTACAATGATGCGAGTAGTCTTATTAGTCTATTATCGCCATTTTGACAGTGCAGTTACCAGTATTACCAACCGACAGACTAACTTCTTGCAATTTACCTATTTAGCAAAAGACCTCTTTTGCAAAATAGGTAAGTTAGTAATTTAACTTGTAAGTACCTACTTACAAGTTGTTTACCTAAGTATGGAAATTTCTAAATAATATGTAGATTATGGCGCCGAGTTCCTTGTTGACGAGCTGAACTAAATTTACTACTGTCATCTCTTTCTCTCTTATAAAACAAGAATGGGACGTTTTTACGATCCGTCAATTTTAGTTGCACTGAAACTTCCAAACAAACATAGTGGATCTTTAAAAGGCTTCGACCATAAAAATGGTCAAGTTCAAGGCATAAACTTATTTGACATCTTTAACTAAGTAATAATACATAATTGTCGCCATCCTTTTCTCGAGCTATATATCAGAAAGAGATGTCAATTCTCTAATTTACTTTTTTAGTTGTTGAACAAGTGAATTGGTACCAATTAATCTCTATTTATGATAATAGGTACCCATGCATTTCTCTCCCAATTATTGGGTTCCTACCAAGCAAGTATGCAAAGTCCTTAGGATCCTCTAAGAAATCAAAGTCGGGCACGAGGACGAGGGCAGCGCTTCAGATATAGGTATGTAGGTTCATACATTGATGTCATACCGGAAATGAGTAGGAAGGCACGCGGCATTTTAATGGAGCCACACACTTTCTATCACAATCCCAAGGATTTCGATTCATAATCTATTTCTTCATTAGTTTAAAACTTTGTCTGCTGTAAATAACGCAATGAATATTGTTAAATTGACAAAATGACGGGCAATGGTATTGTGAGCGTGTTACGCAATAACCCCGCCGCAGAGGAATAAACAAATAAAGCACGTATAAATAAATTGAATTTATTTTTTATTTTTTACACAAGCAACATTTAACGCCACACAACATTTAAACAAAATTTGCAACGACAATAGAATATTATACATTTCTTTACATTACAAGTAAATACATTAGGTTCTTTATTTAATGTGTTCGTCATTCTTTATCCAAATGGTTATTATTATTATCTATACATTATAGCAATGACACGAAAAACAAATAATTTAACATGAACTTTTAAATCACTATAGTTTCCATTCAGTTAGAAATATGAAGACAAAATAAAAACCATCAAGTAAAGTTATACAAAAATCAAATGTAAGCATTCCAGTCAGCCAAGTTATCCCAAATTCAAATTTTCCCGATTGAACATTATAAACCTTATTCTTTTGTAGTGTTGAGAAACTATCAAAGAAATTTGGCAGGTTGGGGTAGCTTGATTTGGTAAACTAAGCACAGACTTAGTTTACCAAAACTATTTTTAATATTTCAACAGTAAGAGAAAACGTGTACATATGCTTATAGAACGCAGTGCGACGAGAAAACCTACGTCAAACCCCAAAAAGGCTTACGTAGGTACGAAATTATATTGAAGAGTGTTTTGGGTCCAAGTCACTCCAGGATAGGGTTACCGTTTCGAAATTTGAAACTTACTTTATTATTTAAAGTCCGGACAAATGGCAAGGCCGGCCACAGTCCGGACGGGGGGCCTAAATTCGGCTAAAAAGCGGACCTCACTAGTTTAAAAAAATATTTTGTTTTGACGTGTTCGTAAAAACCAATTTATAGAAATAACATGTAAATAATAAGATGGTCACCCTAATCCCAGATATATAGGTAGATAAGTGTAGGTATCGACATCTATAAAAGCTTACGCTTTTTGGCTTTTCGCAAGCCGGGCTTACCGCTTCATCGCACTACGTTCTATATACCTAACTCTCTTTTAGGAGATTATCCTCTTGTGACATAATAATAAGAAAAGATTATTATATTGTCCTTAAGATGTAATATCTGATCTGTTATCAATGTTAACAAATGTAGGTGAGTTCATATCTATCTGATTTTCGTTCGTATTGTATTATACAGACGCCACTACATCAAGCTACCCCAAACTGTCAGATTTTCCCAATTGAACATGAACTTTATTCTTTTGTGATAAAGTTGAAAACCTATCAAAGAAATTGGACACATTGGGGTAGTTTGATGTGCTGGACTCTGCAACTATTGGTACGAAAAAAGCTCTTCGATATGAGATTGATTTTCTTCGAGTAATTTTATTCGATATGTTGTAATGCTATGATATACCTAATTAAAGGTGTGATTGAAATAACTATAAAACTCGATGGGGGAGTTTTAGAGAGGCCAGCACATCAAGCAACCCGAATGTGTAAAATTTATTTGATAGATTTTCAACTTTATTACAAAAGTATAACGTTAATGTTCAATCGGTAAAACTTCACACATTGGGGTAGCTTGATGTGCTGGCGTTTGTATATTATTATGAACAACTTCAACTATGGGAACAACATTGAAATCTAGAAAAAAAACATATTGCTGCCCCAGGTGGTTGTACCCTTAAATATTTCCAGTTATTTCCATAAAACTATGTATATAACACACATTATAAGATAAATATTAGGTCTTTACCTATGAAATTGCCGTTCTGCAGTATAGGCCATTTCAAATCAAAATATTTTTTGTTTGGCTAAGAATTCTAATTTCAAATTAATTTTATTTTAAAAACATGGACTTTTTTTTTCCAAAAGTAGTCATTTGTTTATTGATTAGTGTTACATTTTCATCGCATTTAAATCTTTTTCGTCATCATGGATACGTTAAAAATTCGAGTAATTATGGAATATGAGTACCGTCGTGGCAGCAACGCGGCACAAGCGGCACGCAACATCAACGACGTTTACGGAGCTAACACTACAAACCAACGCACTACCTGTTATTGGTTTGCTCGCTTCCGTTCTGGAAATTTCGACCTGAAAAATGAACCTCGCGGTCGTCCGAAGACTTTGGTCGACAATGACGAATTAAAGGCGATTGTGGAAGCTGATGATACACAATCTACGGCTGAATTAGCAGCAGCTTTCGACGTTAGCGTCAAAACAATATTGGTCCATTTGCGTCAAATTGGCAAGGTAAAAAACCTTGACAAATGGGTGCCCCACGAACTCAATGATCGCCAGCGCGAAGTACGCGTCGAGACGTGCCTTGCACTGCTCAACAGACACACAAATGAAGGAATTTTGAACCGCATTGTTACCTGCGATGAAAAATGGATTCTGTTTGATAACCGCAAGCGCTCAGCAAGTTGGTTGGATCCTGGTTCAGCACCTAAACAATGCCCTAAACGAAAACTTACCCCAAGAAAAGTGATGGTCACTGTTTGGTGGTCTAGCGCCGGTGTGATTCAACACAGCTTCTTACCAAACGGGGTGAGCATTACTGCAGATGTGTACTGTGAAGAATTGAACACAATGATGGAGAAGCTGGCACATCTCCAACCAGCATTGGTCAATCGCTCGTCTCCGCTGCTCCTGCACGACAACGCGCGACCTCATACTGCACAGCAGACGGTCTCCAAGTTGCAAGAACTGGGGTTGGAAGCTCTCCGTCATCCGCCCTACTCACCAGACCTTGCGCCTACAGACTACTACTTTTTCCAGAATTTGGATAACTTCTTGGCGGGAAAAAAATTCAATACCCGAGAGGCAGTACAAAATGAATTTGAAGAATTTGTTGCCTCCCGTCCAGCTGATTTCTTTAAGAAGGGCATCAATAAACTGCCACTGCGTTGGCAAAGATGCATTGATTGCATGGGTGATTACTTCGATTAATACAAATAAAAAATACATGAAAAAAAATCATTTAAATTTTTTCATACAAAACGGCAATTTCATAGGTAAAGACCTATTATATACGTTTTTTATTTTTTTTAATATTAGAGATATTAGTTATCACAGGGATAAGGGTTCGCCACGTCTTAGTTTCTACTATATATTTATAGGGTGTGTAGGGAACCAAGGGAAGTTGTATCACTAGTAGGCGAATTACTTATGTGTTTTCGGTGTTTCGGTACGTGATTCGAAGTAACAGGATGTTCATACAATTTCATGCTTGAGTTAAGGCTGTGGTAAATAATGGGTACCTACCTTAGTAGGTAACCAAGCTAGTTCATCTGTAGTTGATAGTGGAATCTCTTGAGCAATCAATATATTGCTGGTATTTGTAATATCTTCTCTCAATACCAAAACCTACTTACTGGTAATTTTCAGGGTTCTGTAGTCAAATGACATAAACGGGACTCTTATAATTTCGGCCTGTCCGTCTGATCATCTGCCTGTCTGTTTGCCTATCGGTCAGTTCGCTGTCGGATATTACACAGCCCTTTTACTCTGAGACTATTGGAACAATATTAATGAAATTTGAAACAAACGTGTTGGATATTTACAAAAATATAGTGACAGTTGGCTAGCACACTCCACACACGGGCAACTGAGGGATGAAAACTTTCAGTGCACATAAGCGTGTATCGTTGGATCCCATAATTCGAAAAAATATTATGTTTCCAAGTTGCTTTTGTTGTTCGCGACAATAGTTGGTTTTTTTATTTCTTTGAGGCGTACCTATTTATGGTACTATGAAACATAGACTTATATTAACATTCATAGACTACGGAACCCTTGATTGTGCGTGGTCAAACACGTACTTGGCGGGTTATTTTTTTGATAGACTTGCCTACAATAACTTGATATGAACACGCAGTGAGTGACAATTAGTAATGAAACCGCTTGGTAGATTTTCCGTGAGAAAATATGCAGTTGCCACACTGGCTTGTTTTTCTTCTCTCTGGAACAATACCTAAGTGTTTGAACTGTTTCTAGTATAAACAATACTATACTTTATTAATCAATGTATAACTAACATTGTACATATTTTCCAATAAATATAGATATCAAAGTACATTTTATAAGCGTTTATATAACAATTTACAATAAAGTAACCATTTTTCTCTGTTGGATAAAGCAATATTATTGAAAGATTTTTCTTTACTATCAATTGCAGTTTTACGGACAACAGGGTAGATAGCCAAGATAGGAAAGGAACTGTACATTTAGGTGTTTAAGTTACACTCTTTGATACACAGATATTATTATACATTTATCTATAAACAATAAGTACCTTATCAAAAATTACAATAGAAGTCGGTACCTACAATAAACTATAATATGGATCAATTTTGTCACATTCGTAGAACAATGTCACTCCAACGCTTCCGATATTTGCAGCTTCAAAAAGCATTTCATAGCTAGCGCACTTCAACACAGCGTTGATTCATCAACCGATAAATTAAAAGTTCACAAACTTTTGGTCCACATTCTGAATTTGAATTTGCCGCGAATTTACGAACATGGCGGGCACGAAGACCGTTGCTCCTGTGTTGGCTGCGCGCGAATCGCCAGCCTCGAGGGGTCGACGGGGTTCGCTTTCGCTACTAGAGAGCGTGCCACATGGGCAAAGGCAGCTTCGACATTCAGTCCGGTTTTGGCTGATGTCTCCATAAACGACACTTGGTATTCTCTCGCTAAGCGTTGTCCCTCCTCCCGCCTCACCGCCCTCTCTAGCCCGCTGTCGGATTTGTTACCTGCAAGCACAAATTGTTACACAACTTCCTTTCATGTGATCTTGTTAAAAAATTGGGGCTGCCCGGGGTACCATATTTTTGGTAACAGTTTTGACAGTTTGTCTTTTGTTATTCGACTGGCCCAATGAATGTACCTACGTATGGGTATTTCTTTGGCACGCTCTGTAGCCCTAACGCCGCCATTCAAGTAATTACTAGTATCAAGAAACCCGCCTGCAAAAATCTTTTTAAGAACTCTCATGCAGATTAAATCTGAAATTGAACTAAAGATCTGCCACAAACTGCAACAGACTGCTTGAAAAGTTAATAACGAACGTTTGGAGTATTTAAATTGATTTTTACAGTCAGTAACTATGTTTTTATTACTTTGCATTATTCATCTGAATATTTTTAACCCAGGTCTATTAAGCAATTTATGAAAAGTAAAATGTGGGAGAACTGTCTGTTGCCTCTTACTTCTGGTGCGGGATAAGCACAGTTAGCTTAGTACGCGGTGTACCTTTGGTTTTATTCACGAAAAATTATGCAGCCGCAGACATAATCTTAGGTAATGTTGGATAGGACTGTCATATCTTACAATTTGTCTTAAATGCTAGTACGGGTCAACCATGTGACATAATCAAGAGGCGCGACATGCCTTTCTTATTGCTGGCTTCATAAAAAATCCTTTTTTTTATTTTACTGTGTCACACGACACAGTAAAATAAAAAAAAGGATTTTTTGCGACTAAATAAAATAACACGAATAAAAGAGTGTTGTTCGTATGAACAAAATTAAAACTAAAACTTAAAAAGGTTTAAGTTTGTTGAGAGCTAATTCTTTTTTGACACACGCACGTGACGCATGACTTTCATTTTGTTTGGTTTGATATTTTTGGTACTCCAAACTTGTTCAGAAACAAGTTTGGAGTAGTTCTGATATTTTTGCGTTTCTGGCTCAATGGATAAGAAATATACCATTGGGGCTTTAAGCTGTAAAGTATACGATTGTCCTATGCATATACGTGAATACCTGTATAGGTATGCACGTATATGCATAGGTATGGCAGACACTGGTCTGTCAAAATATGACATTTGTGACAAAATGGGTGCACCCATATTTGCATATAAAACTTTGCAAGTGCCAACTAATCGTGAATGAATTATGTCACATGTCAATAAACTATCTCACGCAGCCGAGCTAGCATTTAAGACAAGACAGTATTACAGACCAATTTGTGATAGAAAAGTGTGACTCAAGCCATGTCACAGTAGGCTGTGTTCGCCCCGCTTGCCTGTGAAAAGGCACGGATAATCTGATACAGCCTAAGATGTTGATTCTACTGAGAATGCTTTGCCTCGCATTGCTAGACAAGCGTAATATGAACCATGACCTCCATGTTTGTTTCAGCATTTCTTATCAGGAATTATTCAACTAGGAAATACCGGTGCCATCTAGTTTTAGAAGTATTGACCATACATTAACGTATAAAAGTGTCCAAAAAGGTCTACTTTCAAAAATAAATAATTATCATTTAATTTTAGGGTTTGTCCGTAGAAAACACCAGATCTGTACATTTTTTTATGGGATGTCGTTGCGTAGTGTTTTCAATGAACAAAAGTCTCTAATGTTGATAAGATACCTACCTAATAACATGATGACGACGTCGTCCTGAGCGTATTCGCGAATTTCTCCGAGCCACGCCCGAATGTTGTCGAAGCTGATCTTGTTGGTCACGTCATACAGGAGCAGTAGGGCTGGCAGATAAGAACATTATGATAAAGAGGATAGTACATAGATTAGAACTAGTAGTGGACGGAAGAAATAGGTACCTACCTACTAAAAAGTATGTAAGTAGACATCATTTTTCAATTGATTCTTACAACAGTAAAAATATGTCCACTAACGGTCATACATAGATGCATAGTGCCATTTATTTTTAAATGGCTCTGTGCAAAATACAGCGCATACTTACCTACGCGGTGACGAGCAGGTGTTCCAACTCGGTACATAGCATATTCTTAGGTTGGTAAACCTAGGGCAGATCATTATGGAAGGATACCTTACAGTCGATCACATGTCGATGCGAAATCATTGATTTGGTTTAGCTGGCCTAGCGTAGTACGGAGTTACAATGGAAAACGAGGCCAGCTTATACTGGTTGTGTTACCACTGACGTGCAACTTACTGTACCTGTTTTAAAACCATGTGGCACCAACATCTGTGTTCTACCTTTCCAGAAAAAAAACTCTTAACTTCATGAGTTTGGGTATGATGTTTGTAACTTATTCATTAAACATTTGTTTATTATGTCGTTAAAAACCTATTAGGTAATGATCTCGATATAATTAAATCTGAACTTAGCACCTTTTCTGGATAGTTACATATTTTGATTTATCCCTAGAACGTACAAAGCAGTAGCTAGGTATACCTACTTAGGGCGTGATGTTGTACAAGTCACGTAGGCACAGTAGGCCGCATGTCAGTGGTCTCACTTTGACCTTGAGCAGTGATCTGGCCTAGCTTACTTCGGAGTTTCAATAGAACGCGAGGCCAACTTATACTGGTGTTGTAACCACGGACGTCTGACATAATACCTACTTCGTCCAAATGTTTGTTTTTTCACAAGGCTTGCAGGCCATTATTCATACTTATTAAACTTGATTGTGTCCAGTTGTTTGAAATACGGAAAAAAGGGGTCTACCATAAATCAATTAAGAACATTCCCGATAAGGACACCAGACTAGATATATGACGTGGCTATGACTGGTTGAGTTGAGTGTGGCCCAATCTAGTTGCACACGTGTGCGAATATGTGATCCGGTTTGTCATCTCAGAAACGGGTCGATGCCAAGGCTTGGTTTCTATGCTCCTGTCACATGTTAATTAGGCACAGTAGGTATGTACCAACTTACCTATCAATGAAGCTGCATTAACTTTAGAATGAAAATGTTTCCAACGATAAAGGCGAATATCTATAACATCAGTAAGCTCTAGAATCTGTATTTGACAAATAAACACGTAGATCAAAATCTAACTTAATTCAATCGATGATATTATTTTCGTGACATTTTACATTGTGCGTAGAATTCTCAGAAGTCGCTGTGGCGTCTGCCACGCCATGCGTGTGGAAGATGTGGAATTGTGGATGCTCTATATCAGTCAGAGGTCATGAGACGAATAGGATTCTGATTGCAAAGTTTTGCCGATAGATGGCGTTATGTGTTTCGAATCGAGAGGAATGAAAAATGAAAAAGTTTTAATATACAAAATATTATTTTTATTCTAATGTTTACCATGTTTCTTAACGAATTACTAAAATTATTAGAAATGTATTACCATGTGCGTCCCTGTAGTATGCATGTGTAACGCTACGGAAGCGCTCTTGCCCAGCGGTGTCCCAAATCTGAAGTTTCACCTTGATGCCGTCGACAGTTACTACCTTATTCTGCGAACAGATGGCACTACTTGTACTAAAATGCGAGCAAAGAGTGAATTCAGATGTTTTCTAAAAAAGACAGATGGATTGGATATGTATTAGGTATGTTAACTCCTAGTAATATAACATGAGGAATTAAAGAAAATATGCCACAAATATTTCCCGTCAGATTACATGGGCATGTGGAATCTGACGAGCATCCTGATTAATATCTAATATTTAATAAACCGGTTTAAAAAAATACTGTTTACCTAACTACGCCAACTAAATTATCAGGTACCTACATACTGACTTACATAAACTAAGTAAGTACTATAAATTAATAATATTTCCGTATAAATAAAATAAAACAACTACATAGTCGGCTATAAAATAATTACATAAAATAATTAAGTCACTTTTTTCTCGTCTCATAAAAACTTGGACGTAAACTTGTTATTGGCTATTCAGGCACTTTTTCTAGCCCACAGAGACAGCTGCAATAAATCAAACTGCAAAAACTGAACAGGCAGAAAAAAAAGGCAATAAATCACTCAGGCGAGCAGCGGATTCAATCACAGCTGTCATGGGCAAGGGGCGGGAACGGAAAAAGCGCGCCAAACTTCGAACACCAATAGCGTTGCGGCGAACCGGTCGCGTGCAGCCACTCACTGGCCCATTTGAACTTGGAACCCTTGACGGTCCATTAATTACTTTTTTGCAGGAATTAAAAATAATAATGCCACTATTAACTTTTTGCCTATTGATATCGGAACTTTTTTGCGTTTCGTTGCGGTGAATAAAACTTGTTAAAAACCTCTTTGCTGAACGTTGAAGTTGACTTTTTCTGTCTTTTTGAGTTTATAATGATGATGAGTAAGTAAGTAGGTAGGTGTGTAAGATGATTAGCCAAGAAGTTAACAAATTGATTTTTTTTACCTATTCATATTAAAAGTCTGTCAGTTGTTAAGTATTTTGGATTTGCTTTTGCGAGAAAAAAAAGCTCAATATAAATTTCTGGCATTCAAAACCCGAGACATTTATTTCCTTTAATTTCTTTAAATGGCAAAGGTTAGGTTAGGTATTACGACGAGGTATTCAGATTACAGTAGGCACGTGTTACGTGAGTCATTGTACCCGGAAGTCGATGCCGACGGTGGATATGTAGTTTCCTGCGAGGAATGTGCCGTCCCGGAAGCGGACTAGCATGCAAGTCTTGCCGACGCCGCTGTCGCCTAGTAGCATTACCTGCAAAGATTACAATGTAATTTTATTTTAAATAAATATTCAGACTGGTCTAGAAAAAAAACGAATTTACTTATCTCGTTCTGAGGAAGTTTTTGTAGGTTGTACGTAGGTACCAGTACCAAAACCAGTAAAAACTGACCGTGCTTTCCATTAAAACTCTGTACTACGCTAGGCCAGTTCAAGGTCAAAGTGCTACTACTGACGGGCGGTCTAACTGTACCAAACTTACTTAACTACATGATTCGACTCTATATCTCTCTAAAAACTGCATAAGTAATTCAGTTTATAACCTACATACATAACATGTTGGTCTCGATTGTCTTGTAATGAGACACAATTACCAAATTACTAATCTGTTGTTGCACGAAGGGGGTACAACCAGACCAACACACAAAAGTACCTTAATAGATTGTTAATGCTTGACTACCTAAAAACATATTTATATTTGATCAAGGAATTTGTTTAATAAAGAAAATTAGTAGGTATCTATTTCACTGCAAAACAAGCAAGCAGTACCTAACTTCTTAATGTACCTATGTATGTTCTAAATGTATCTACAGTTATTTATTAATAACTGTAGATAGGTAGGTACATTAAGAACTCCAAGTCAAAGATAACTAATTAAGAGACATGACGTATTTATGGCTAGGTACCAACATCTTGCATATCTAGGAACTTAATTATAGGTAAGTAAATAGGTATGATTGAAATGTCGGGTCCAAAGTTAGGCAGGTTGCGGCAGAGGGGGCCTCTAATTAGTTCCGTCAGTTTCGGGGCTCCTAAAGTAAGGATGTCGGAGTTGTTAAAAGAATCGATATTTTTTTAAATGTACGATATTGCTTTCGATAAAAAAAAACTTTGATAGGTTATTTTTTAGACAGCCTATAGGTAAGTAGGTGCTGTATTTTCTCAAGGATCTGAGCCGAATTTTTGGCAATATGTGTAAAGTTATCGGTTTTGATACGTGTTCGATACTTCTTTACTTCGCCAAAAATATACACATCTACGTTACCTACTAATCAAGTGCCTACAAACTTAAAAATTTCGATATATCGATATTTTTTCGACAAGCCTATAGCTAAAGTAAAGCTCATTGACGGATAGTAGAGACAGGTTTAATTATTCCTTTAAATGTGCCTCGTAATACTAAGGTAGACATGTAATACTACATACCTAGGTACCTAATACCTATATGAATCAGAGATTTGGATCACAAACAAGATTTAATCTTGAAGATTACCTTTCTAAGAAAGCACTTAATCTACCTAATAATGTGAAGATTCTTTGAAGTAGTTACTTTGTAAGTAATTAAGAGATAATAAACACTAATCTAGAGCTAAGTATTTTACTTAGGTATTCTTAGAACTGAAATAGCCTGAAGTTTTACTAAAAAGGAAATTTATTTTTTCATTACCAAGTCTAAGTGTAGTTAAGAGTACAGAAGTCGGGACACATTATAAACCATTAGATATGTAGGTACTTACGCCTAAATATTAATAAGTACCTATGTATCAAGACAAACACAAAACATCCATTGTCCTACCATCCTAATGTATTTCCATTAAGAATCGTAGATGCTTATAAAGTCTCCTAAAAGTGGATACAATATTGGTGGACCCCATTTTGTCCCTTTCCTGACCTTTAATAAGTAAGAAATAAAGTTTCACTTACTTTTCCAAAAACATCGTATTTGTCTTCTTGTTTGGATTGCTGCTCCCAGGTCTCTGTTGGTGAAGGTGGTTCACTATGAGGCATCACTCCAGCTTCTGTCTCACTCTTCTCGTCATCTTCTCTTGCTTCTGGCAAGTTCCTGGCCCATGTTGGCCTCACTCTGCCCACCACAACTCGTTTCTCCATCTGCCTGTTGTCTGTGGTGGTTGGATTCCACATTTTCAGGCTCGATCTTCTTTGTTTAGTCTCTCACTAGCTTCAATCGTTTTATTAGCCCATGTATCTATAATACATTTCTGTTATCACTTTTTGACCACTGTTTGTTTATTTAACTTATTGTAAGTACACTGAATAACGCGTTTTCAGGACAATGATAATTCAATTTTCAGCTCCAGGGGTTTCTATTCCAGTTCAGGACTTTGTAGAACCTATATAGCCATTATGTTATCGATCACAAATTTTAAAGATTTAATTACAATAATTTTAACGTACAAAAGAAACAAACGTAATAAAAAACGTAAATATTTATGAAATTGGCGATTGAGTCAAGTAAGTTAACACCGTATAGAGTATGAATCAAAGTAGGTATTTATTTTTATTTGTATAATAGAGGAGTCAGAGATGATAACAATCCGTAGTTTCATTTAACTACGTTACAATCTTACAATAGAAGTACTAAAACTGGTGTTTTAATTATATTAGTGGAACAAGAGATTGTTGTTAGGAACTTAGAACGTTTTTTTTTTATTCTCTTTTTTTTTAAACATTGCCCCACACTAGGAATTTATCCTATATCGTGGGTGAGTTTAAAACATTCAAACTCACATACACAAACAGCCAGACCCGGAACAACTACCTGTAGGCCATACAAATATTTGTTCCGTGCAGGAATCGAACCCACGACACGCGGCGCAGCAGTCAATCTCTCAGGCACTGCGTCAACCGTGCCGTATTGATGTGGAATTTGTTACAGAGGATATCCTAAGTGCAGTAGGTATCAGAAGTTCTCACGAAGTTGAAAACATTGAGAAGTTTCCATCTTGTGATATTGCTTTACAGTAGTATACATTTGTTCATAATATTCCTATATGACATGTTTAAAGCGCTACGTTTTTTTCGCATTTAAATAGATTCTGTAGACATTTATTTCAAGATTGAATTAAAGTCTATTGTGAGGATAGTTCTGACAGTCGTTTCGTGTAGTCAGAAGCCCGAAATTCTAACATCCAGTCTTACCAAGGGGTGTCGTGTTCCCCAGTAATTGGATAGTGAAGGTCAGAAAGGCAATCGCTCTATATAAAATACTGATATTCAGCTGCATCCGGTTAGAAGGAAGCCGACCCGAAGCGAAAGGGCTCGGCAGATGATGTGAGGACACTTCTGAGTTACATTTTTTAAATCTTAAATTAGCGTCTTTACAGTAATTTCGATTACTACCCTTGTCTTTATCTCCCGTAGTCTCCTACATACCTAACTAATTAATTTAGTTGAGTCATCAATGCCAAAATTTGCTACGAGTACCATTCCTTATTATCTTACTCTACTGACCTATTAACTACTTAAACGTCCTCATTAACTCATTACTCTGTTCCCCCCGACATTAATCCAGTTCTGTTTATTGTTTAATCTGATGTAGATCCCTCTCGGGGATTCGTCAAATGTTTGCTTAGCTCCTATTTGTTTAGCGAACTTCAACGAGATTTGTAATATCTGTGTTACTCGTATTTGTGTTTCTATCTTGAAGCATTAATCTCATAAGGTTTGTAATGTTAGTCTTGAAGTTCTTGTGTCAATGTTATTAGTTTAAAAGGTTGCGTATTAGAAAATAAATATTGGGGTGTACAAGGTCGGGATTTGAAAATTTGGTTGGAAGATATTTTTGCTTTGTTTACACTTTCGTGCTTTTTTTTAAGAAACCTAAAGGTATTTTGACTTTTAGTTATCAACGGTGCCTTCTTTAGGTACTAAATTAATTTAGTTCATTATACCTACCATATAAATTATAATATTTTCCTTTTCATTCCTATATTTTCATTTTCTATGGCTATCATCCGTTGCCCCCTTTATTAAAATATCCTTACGTTAGAATTTAATACCGAGGTATTGTACAGGTTGCATACATTAACAGACCTTATTTTATACAGGATGGTAGTTCTTCATCAATCACTCAAGATATATCACCATAGTTAAGAAGATAGAATGTGTCACTTATATAGAAGATGGATTCTTGATTATAAAATGGATACCTATGTAGGTAAGGTTAATTACCGGAGCCCTATTATTTACAACAGTGATATCACATCAACAACATCTATCGCCTAATCTGATATTATGACTACCCAATCACAATGATTTCTCAGTACCTACTTACATTCTTAGAATAGCCTCTTTAGATTCTACGAATCTATTTCTTACATCAATTGCTTTTCATTTCTTCATCCTGTCAAGAGCTTTCAATTATAAAGGTACTCATAAATATTCCTTTCTCAATTTCCACGAAACACTAATGGATGGTTTTATAAAACCCTATTCATCTATTGTACTTAGAATTTATCCTTTATTCTTCCCTGTCCTCTAAAAGGGTAAGCCATGAATTTATAAAGCGTAGTGATTTCCCGCTAACCCCTAAGCAACTACCCTAAGCTGTTTATATTCATGCAAAGCCTTTTTACTTGACGTCTTAAGGCAAGATCCAATCCCCGATGGGCCATTAAAATTTCGCTTTACAGGGAAACAAGGATTTACACGGAAAATGAAGTCGTGAGCATTTTATTAAGCTGTGGTTGCTATCTATAGGTACGGAAACAGATTTCAGTACTATAATGTACAACAAAGGACTTTATTAGAGCTAAAATATTAGGAATGCCCCAGGGTAGCGTCTTTAGGCCGTTGTGAATTACTTATTTGAATTAACTTTAAAACAAAAAAACGCATTTTTAGTAAAGAATTTGTGGAAAACTTTCGTTGAATTTGTATGTTTATGATTTTTAAGATTTTCATTATGATACCTGGAAATGGTAGAAAATACGTTGGCTAGTTACACAAACTTACAGGGTGGAAGAGGGACATCGACGCTCAATACTTGGAAAAATCCGACGAAAAATTTAAACTTTGGGGATGTCCAGAACCATGTGGCGCAGCGGGCGAAAGTCCGCCTGCGACGCAGGAGGTTGCGGGTTCGATTCCCGCCTTGGGACAAATGTTTGTACGATCTACAAAGATTTGTTCCGGGTGTTCTGGGTATTTGCTATGTATAATAAAACAATATCTATCTATGTAATGTATTGTATTAAGTATATCAGTCATCTAGTACCCATAACACAAGCTCTGTTTAGCTTGGGGATAGATGATGCTGTGTGAATTGTCCAGCATTATTATTATTATATACTGAACTCGTAGAATCAAGAAATAAATGAAAACCGTTTATTTGCCACAAAAGATGTGCACACGTGTGAAAAAGAAATTTTATTTATTTATCCAATTTACAACTACCATCACCTACACTCTACAGGATTCCAACCTAATGCGATAGTGTACTGTGTGTGCTTGTCCTTAATTATACAAAAACTTTGGAACGTATTAGGTTCCTAACAACAACAAACATAGAATTCTTTGTGATAAATAAATTATACTTATTGATAGCGTTCATTAATATTTTTTTAATGGCACGGTTGGCGCAGTGGCTGAGCGATTGGCTGCTGCGCTGCGTTGCGTGATTCCCGCACGTAACAAATATTTGTATGGCCTACAGATATTCCGGGTAGCGGCTACAGATATTACAGTTATTCCGGGTCGGGATGTTTGTGATGCAATGTGAATTGGGATATTTTTAAAAGGACCAACGCTACAGGAGAAATTCCTAGAGAGGGGCAACGATTTTATAAATGAAAAAAACACCATATTTACATAGGTATGTTGCAAAAGTATCAAGTTGTGACTTGTACCTTTCACCCTGTATATATTAAGTACTTCCACCAATATCGTCACAACGAAACACAAACCACAGAGTAATCGATATCGTGCTTATGGGTTATGAAATTACTAAGGAATTAATTGACTATCTTCTTGCATATTCATGTTACAAGCACAGCCTTAATCGAATTGGTGTCGATGGTAAACCGATCAGTGATGTGAACGATTAAACTTTAGTAAAGAGGATCTACTGTGAATCTCGACCCGACTACGTTGGATGAAAGTACTATTCTTCGATCTTCTATCGTAACTAATATTATAAATGCGAAAGTAAGCTTGTTTGTTACCTTTTCACGCCTAAACCACTAAAGCGATCATCCTGAAATTTTGCATATAAGTTTTCAGGTGTACAGAAACGGAAATAGGGTACCTTTCGTCCCAAAAAAAGAACTGTTCTCAAGGAAAACCACTATAATGTTCATATGGTAATAGATGGCGTTACGTGTCTTTCAAGTCGTGATTGAATTATATAATGACAAGCAGAGCACAACCCGAAATGACTGTGAAAAATTGAATGATTGCGATCAAACCAGCGGAGAAAGCTTGTAAAGTAACAAAAGTGAGGTATTATGAAAGTGTCGAAATAATTTTCATAACTACTTATAATAATAACCTACCTACCCTAAGGTGCAAGCATGGTTCTTTTCCTTATACTTACTAAGTGGGTAAGTAACCACCTTTTATGAATTCTAACGTCAAATTTGTCATTAAGGTGTTAGTCCCGGGTATCATTTTTAGATGTAAGTCAGCTGTGCAGAAGTTTTAGTAATTTCTTTCATTTATTTTCCCTCTATGTTTTTTCTTACGAAAATATTCTCTGATGATATCTCCAGCGTCTGATGGTCTATCATAGTATTTACGTAGTATTGGGAAAATTTTATGCCTCGCCTTTTTTATTTTAGGCCTCGCCTCTTGTGCACGAGGTTGTGGTTTCAAACCTGGGCAAGTACCAATGTGAGTTTTTCAATTCATATGTACTTTCTAAGTTTATCTTGGACATCACTGACATCGGTGAAGGAAAACGTCGTGAGGAAACCTGGACTTATATAATTAATATACGTCTGAAATCATCAACCCGTCATGAGCAAGCGTGGTGATTAATGCTCGTGCCTTCTCTGTATGAGAAGAGGCCTTTGCCCTGCAGTGAGACGATAATAGGCTGGTACTTACTTATTGGCAAAGTTGAGGTGTCTCTTCCGCAAAAGCCATGAATGAAGACTTGAAGTTGATGTTAATCTTAGTCAGTTTCTGATAGTCTAGCCGGGAATTCTGACAGCATGGCTTATCAAGGGGTATCGTGTTGCCAAGTAACTAAGTGGTGGAGGACAATTATAGTCTCACCAGGTACTGCTATTTAGCTGCATCCGATTAGACTGGAAGCCGACCCCAACATACTTGGCTGATGTGAAAAGGCGAGGCTAGACTTATCATATATCTATACGATCAGTATGTAGCTTGACATTGTTATTTGCTAGATACAATGAGACAAAAGTGTCATTTTGAGGTACACTCACCAATTTACGAAAATATATCCTCTGATCTACATAAAAGGTAATTAATGTCCATAATATAAACATGTACTGTATACATACAAGGTATGTTTTGTACCCAATTAGGCAACACAAGTTGTAAGCCTGTAGATCTATATGTAAGTACTTAGCCTATATAGTATATGTGTTCTGACCACAAAATGGATGAATGCCATATCTGTATAGATTGGTACATATAGCACGCGCTCCACATTGAGTACTGGCGTTGACGTAAGATAATTTAGCGCTGACTGTGTAGAATTTAATAACGGATGATATTGTTGTGAAGCTAGTAATTAGTATGTACCGATGTGAGCATGAAAGATAATAGATATGGTGAAAGTTCGTTTTATTTACTTAAAACTGTAAAAAGGCAAAACAATTATCAACCCCAGAGAGATTTTCAACCCTTAAGAAGTGAATTATTTAATGTTGTTTAGTTGAAAATCTCATACATGATGATTTTATCATGATTTCTTATAGTTTAAACGAAAAAAAAAACATCAAGCTAGCGAAAAAATGTTCAGTCCAGTTATGTACTGAACTCATGATATCAGGTTGTTCGTAGATGTCCCTTCCACCCTGTTTAAGTAATCATTACCTAAGGCCTGAAATATCAGTCGTAATAGTATTTTTTAGTGAAACAAGTAACCCGGTCCCAAGTACAAGTCCAGTTTTTAGGGTTCCGTAGCCAAATGGCAAAAAGCGGAACCCTTATGGATTCGTCATGTCTGTCTGGCTGTCTGCCCGTCCGTCCGTATGTCACAGCCACGTTTTTCCGAAACTATAAGAGCTATGTATACTGTTGACACGTGGTAAGTAGATGTATTCTCTGAACCGCATCAAGATTTTCACACAAAATAGAAAAAAAAACAATTAATTGCAATTGAGGGTTCCCGAACTGAAACTCAAACATTTTTTTTCATCAAACCCATATACGTGTGGGGTATCTATAGATAGGTCTTCAAAAATGATATTGAGGTTTCTATTGGATTTAATGATAAAAAATTAATCCACCAAAAATTGGTTTGAACGAGATCTAGTAAGTATTTTTTTGAAACGTCATAAATCGTCAACCGCAATTCACCATTCATTTGACGACCGATGTGGCGCGGCGGGCGATGGTCCGCCTGCGACGCAAGAGGTTGCGGGTTCGATTCCCGCCTTGGGACAAATGTTAGTTCGATCTACAAATATTTGTTCCGGGTGTTCTGGGTATTTGCTATGTATAATAAAAATATCTATCTATGTAATGTATTGTATTAAGTATATCAGTCATCTAGTACCCATAACACAAGCTTTGCTTAGCTTGGGGCTAGATGATGCTGTGTGGATTGTCCAGCAATATTTATTTATTATTATTTTATTTATTATTTAATCAATATCACTTGCTGCTACGGAACCCTTCATGGGCGAGTCCGACTCGCACTTGGCCGCTTTTATTTTTTTTGGCATATAGGTGCTAGGTACATGTGGCAAATTATGTAATTTAATGATTTATAAAGACGATTGACATATGTTTTATAGATTCAAGTTCTTCAAACCTATCAGACAGACGTGTTGCTGTGGTTTGTTCCGCCATAAAACACTAGGAAGTGGTGAAGGGCGTTTTGGGGGACTGTCTTTTGTAAACGTTTGACGCTCAAAAATGCTGATTCTCAGCCTAATTTGAATAAATGAATTTTGATTTTCCAGATTCTATAGTACCTACCTATATAACTACTAAATTCGCAGTTGGAATAATGTAGCTGCGTCATAATCTTATTAAGAGGTACTTAACCCACTGCCCGTCCCGATTAGTCCCGATTATAATACCGTGCTGGCTGTTCGCAATATCTTTACGGTTCAATAAATCTGGGACAGCTTCAGATTTCCAGTAGTTAGGTAGGTAGGTAGTCATCATCTATTGATTATAGTATAGCCAATAATGCGAGATGGGATGCTGTATTGAATAGATCTGTTCGGCAATGTGTTAAATCTATGGGATTTGGTTATAAAGAAGCTAGGTACCTCTACTTAGTGTCTAGTAGATGATGAAATACCTACCTACAGAGTAGGGATGTCAGACGTATCAAAAAGTATCGCCAACCATGGTCATTAATGCTCCTGTCTTCTTTGTATGAGAAGAGGCCTTGCAGTGGGACGGTAACAGGCTTGTTTTATTAGGGTACATTAAGTATTACATAGACAAACATAAGTTGTTCTTATACAATATTTCAAACTAGTATCTAGGTACCTTTTATTAATTGTGTCTAGATATCATATTAAATATCGCTACTCGTTTTAGTTATTAGAAATCTGATAACTGTTGAAATACGAATAGCAAAACCTCTCACAAAATAGGTATACTTAGCCATTTGTAATAGGAATCTAATTTAAAGATAACAGAATAAAGTTATATCTCAATAGAAATAGTTTCTATTCCATTTGTCTGACAGAGATTGCCCGGGGCTAGAAATATTACAAAGATAGAAATTAAGTTGCCAACTAAACTCCTGGAAATTTATAATAGTTTTTCTATGTAGTTTTTGAGAATTTGTTATATTATAAATGGGAAAGAAAGTTTGTTTGCTACCTTTTCACGTCTAAACCACTAAACGGATTTCGATAAAATTTGACAGAGCGATAGATTGCACCCCGAGGAAGCACATAGGCTATTTTTTATCAACAAACCATGCGGGCGAAGCCGCGGGCGAAGCCGCGGGCGGAAGCTAGTCTAATATAAAATATAATTCTCGTGGCGCAATCTTTGTTACCAAACTCCTCTGGAACGGCTGGACCGATTTGTATGAAATTTTGTGTGCATATGGGGTAGGTCTGAGAATCTTCCAACATTTATTTTTAATACCCCTAAATGGTCCACCCCAAACTATTTCTTAATTTTTTGTTTCTTTTTTGGCTTAAAATGGCAAAACTACTGCCGGGTCAGCTAGTATTAAATAAAAATGGCATTTATTCACCCAAACAAAATTATTTTAAAAACATTTTACTTCTGTTAAACTGCATAGCAGTTTGTTGGTAGCAGTGATCTCCCATACTAATTATTCTAATTAATTACAGTTTTTCAATTGGAAATTGGCAATGAAAGAACAATATGAACTACACATCTTCTACAGTGACACTGACTGAAAATTCCAAAAAGGCATATAACTATACAATTTATATGCCTAAATCATGAAACTTTGTGAGAGCTGGAGCTTACCTAGGTTCGGGGCCCCAATCTAAAAAAAATCCTCAATCCTCAATGTACTTGATTACTTATGTACCTACATCATCTGGGTATGGATTTGGGTGGTTATAGAATATAGATGAATAGGGATTTGTCCTAGGTAAAAATATATTAAGTCTATTTAGTCCGTCAGTAAGATTACCAAAAAATATTGGACACGTATTTTTTGCTTACTTAATTCAATAAAAAGTGACAATGATATAGCACATCAAAGTTCAGGAGAAGGGGCTTGTGATGTCACGCCGTGCTACACTTTTAACGAAAAGTATAGCACGTATACGTGACGTCACGCGCAATTTCAACGCACTATACCGTCGTCATTTTTGGTTTAGTGTCCAGTATTTTTGAGTAATCCAACTTTCGGACTTATCAGATTTTTTAAGGACACTACCTTATTGTGTGAAAGATGATATGGCTAGAAAGGAGGTGACCATTAAAGATGACGCCAAATATTTTAGAGATGTATGGAAGTAGAAGAGATGTGTAACCGACTATAAATAAATTGCAATAAGGGTGGGAGGATGATGATGTCGACTGAATTACATCATAGTCAATCCATTCAGTCAGTCGCAATCTATTACAAGATCTAGCCGCAAGCTTTCAACATTTCTTCTAATTATTATTCATTTATTTCTAACTCTCTAACTCTGCTGTCCTATTCTGATTAATTTCGTTGCGGGATCCAAAACAGTTGAATCGTTTCTCTGGGACTCGTCGGGCTTCATTGTCTAAACGCTTTTCTGGCGGTCGTCACTGTTGATTCTGGTTTTCAGGAGTTGCAGTGGTTTGGTAATAGTGTGGCGGGCTTGTCACAATTGAAAAAACAAAAGCTTTCAACATGCAATCCATTTAAATCAATGTTTTTTTTTTTAAATCATCGTACGGCGAGATCACTAACTGTATCCATTTCAAGAAATCAGAAAGACTTGCAAATACAATATTACAGACGGTAAAGCCTTCAGCCAATTTGTCCGGATATTGAAAGGGCTCATGTACCTACTTCTGAGCACTAGATTGCAGACTGGCTCTCTATAAAATATATTACTTCGTAAAGGCTCTGAATCAAAAGGAGAAGTATTGCTTTGTATTACTTGTGTATTGGAACTCGTGTAAGCTTGCGATTCTTTTATTTTTCTTTACGAGATACTGAATAGTTAATGGAGATTTCTATTTGTAATGGAGCTTCTTGTAGGTATAAGGAAATTACTTATAGTTATTATCGATATCTGCCCCCTAGCAACACGTTTACGAGAGCTGGTAGAATAACAGATAAGCCTTGTCGATTTTGTCTGTAAGTGTTTACAGAAAGAACGAAAAAGCATTTATTCAGCACAGGCTCAGGCACACATTACTAAAGAAAGACAAAAGAGAAATGTTTTTTTTTAAATAGAATTATGTTATTAAAACCTACCTATTAATAGGGACGACGTAAAATAAAAGATATTACCTACTTATATTTTGTCCGTCAGTCAGATTAAAAGTATTTCTTTGCTTTTTCTTATTAGTAAAAATACTTTTTATAAAAAGGATTAATGGTGTGCAGTGGGGGCTCGATACGTCACAACTCAGTATAAAATCTAAATAGCGTGACGGTACTGAAAAATAACTTCCATCATACCTATTATGTGGATTGCGGACAGGCGGTGATGGTGGGGTTCAGTAAAAAAGCCAGACCACTAGTGTCGGACGTTGGTATTCGGAATCAGGTGGCAATGGCAAACGCATGATCTCACTAGAACCGAGTATACAGATGTATACTCGGTTCTAGTGAGATCATGCGTTTAAGGTACTTACAGCGTTTAATTAATATATAAAATGTAGGTATTTTTACTCAATGAGGGTTCACTCATAGAGGTCATTTTCAAAGTAAGGCCCTTTATTGTTAACTCAGTGCGTGTCACTTATCAAAGCGCCCTCGCTTTTGTCACCCCTGCTTGTGAAACTCCAAACAAACACAAAGTCGGACTAAGTTTTGGACTTGGCTCGTCAAGGTGCTCATATTAATTAATTGAAGTTAAAATCAGATACTCCGCACCGATGACGGACTGTTGTTAGAATAGCTCGTATTTCAATATAATAAATACCCTTGATACCCTATCTTTGTATCGCTTTTACGCATTTACGGGTGAACGGATTTGAATAAAATTTGACACATGACCGGGAACAAAGGATATTTTATCTACATTTTATCTCGTTAGTATGCTCCTGTGAAGTGCCGGCGAAGCCACGGACAAAAGCTAGTTATAAACTGGCCACCATTGCATCGATTGCAAATGGATTACCGTAGATTGAAGACTCACTGTGAAGGGATTGCCAGAGCGACGCTAGAAGATGGAATTGCTTCTTTTCAAAGAAAAATACAGCTGCTGGCCAGCAAAAATATCTAATCGATATAGAGAAGTTCGTAGTTCTGGCTGGTTACATACACTCAAACGATAATTTAATAGTTTCAAATATAGAACGTGCGGTTTTTTGTTTAGGTCGGAGCAACGTAAAGCAGGCTAAAGATATACAGGGTGAAAGGACATCAACACAAACAGAGGGGCAATTCCTGTACTGTAAGAACGATGGCATTCTAGTCTCAGACTCAATCTGTCGAAATAAAGTCTAATTTACCTATATGTTTGATAAGTTTTCGACATTGATCGTCGCTGTGATGAGATTGAGACTAGATTTTATATGTTTTTAATAACGCCTTCTGATACCATGGGTTTAGAACATAAATCAGGATTGTGACACTAATTTAACACGTTGAACGCCAAATGACCGACAAACAATACATTTTCTATTGTGTCTCGTTGTTTGGAAGTGAAGGTGTTAAGAAATAAAACACATTCTAAAAACAACGTAACAATGAGGAAAGTACCGACGAAAAATGGCAACTCTGGCGGGACCAGAATCATGTACCAATCTACTCAATTCATGGTATCAGTTCCAATGCCCCTTCCTATCTGTATAATTGTATAAGTGGAGCCCTATCATTTGTAGGTATGCTCTCAACCCGGTCCAGTGAGGCAGTGCTCACCAATAAACTGCATTACAGTACGTTGGTGGTAGATAGGTAGGTGCAAAATGATTAGAATCAATAACAGTTCGTCTTCTTTTCGTATCAATTTTTTTATTTCTTTTTAAACTTTGCCCCTCACTAGGAATTTCACCTGTGTGTAGGTGCGATTACAAACATTTACAGTCACATACACAAACAGCCAGACCCGGAACAACTACCTGTAGGCCATACAAATATTTGTTCCGTGCGGGAATCGAACTCGCTCAGCCACTGCGCCAACCATGCCGTCCAATTGATGCGTATCTACTAATATTCTTTGAACAAATTTCATACCAGATTGTGTCATACGCATCCAAACGCAAACCCCTTCACCACAATCAAATTCACGTCCCAAAAGGTGTATTATTTAATCAATAACAGTCACATTATTCACGTTTTAAACACGTTCTACTCGTCAAATAAAGGACAAAAGTACCTACGCAATCTGTGCAAATTACAGACTACATTATTGAATTTTCGCGAGAATCTGCATATTTAATTTTACGCTTGTTATCCTGATTTCAGGATCAGCTGATTACAACGTTAGGCCCCTGGGGCACCCTACGGCTGGTTTGAGCAGTTGAGCTTAAATTGAAATATAAGTCAGTATCCCTCTGGTATCTATGTCGTACGTATAATGGCTGTATGTTTCTCATGCGTGAGGTTGCTGGTTCGAATGCGAGCTAGTAACAGTGTGACCTTTTCTATTAATCTACTTTCTAAGTATATCTTAGACTTTACTGGCATGGGGAAGGAAAACATCGTTAGGAAACCTGGATTTGATAATAATATAAGCCAGAAACTGCCGAGCATCGAGCAAGCGTGGTGAATGCTCGTGCCTTCTCTGTATGGAAGGCCTTTGCCCTGCAATGGGACAATAATAGGCGTATATTATAATTACTATATTATTTCATCATCGAAAGAGTTTTTGCCTTCAGTGTAAAAACTCTGTGAAGTAAATTGTTAGTGTGTGTGTTGTTACATAACTTAATTACGCTCAGTTTGTCCCATGTAGGTAGGTAGAACATTCGATGAACTGAGCTTTATTACCCTTCGTTATTGGCAATTGCCCATAGGTACCTACCTAGCTGTCGTATATATCGTGGCTTATTTAGGGTCCCGCAGGCAATGGTTAAAATCGGAACCTTATTAATTGCATCTTGTCTATCTGTCCCCGATGGATTTTAACAAATCATGAAATTTTTCTTGACATCCTGTCCTGAGTGTTAAGAGGCTGTATGGATTTCGGATAAAAAGAGATGCTACCTTATGGTAAATTTTGTAGTATTTTTTGGATCAGGAGCATGTGGGCTATAAAAATAAAGCCGACGTAAAATAAAGACGTATCCAAAAATGTAATTCACTATAATCCATGGAAATAAGACAAACTATGAAATACAGACTTATTTTTGCAGGCGATACGTACTTACCCACAATCAATAGGTACTGAATAATAATAATGAAATTAAAATCAATATAAGTTATGCTTACATACTGAATCATTCCGACTACGGAACCCTTCAATGTGGGTGGTCCAATAAGTAATTTGCCGGTTTTGTAAATGAAATTTCGTGCATCGCTTACATTTGCCGCCGGCAATGCCTGAAAATTGTTTTGTATAAAATTTTACATGGTTCCCAAAAAGCCAAAGCGGAAATGACTTACTTACTCCTGCAGTATCTACTGCTGATCAACTTTTAGCTTTGCTGTACTTATTTTTTTTCGTCCGAGGTGGATAATCCTCATGGATGACCCTCATGATCCTCATGGGTCTGACAGACTTTTTCTGACTAAAAACCACCCCGGTGTTCCATCCCACACCTACGCCGGGGGTTGCACAGCTATGTCAGCAAATGATTTTGTTGATTATCAAAAAAAAAAAGCTTTCCAACAATAATGAGGTATGTACTTATAATACCAGCCTGTAACTGTCCCACTGCTGGGCAAAGGCCTTCATATAGAGAAGGAACGAGCATTAATCACCACGGTGCTCAAGACGGGTTAGCGATTTCAAACTTAAGAATTTAACTATTTCATAGACTGACCATTGGCCGAGTGGTTAAAAGCGCTACTGCTAAGCATGAGGTCCTGTGTTTGATTTGCAGGTTGGACAAAGTGATTGCAAAGCTGTCTAGACCTGCGACCGGTTTATGGGGATAGGCTCGTACCTTATTACATGGGACTTGAACATAGCTGGCGAAATGTGGGTGTACTTTAGGTGTACTTCCAAACTCTTCGATGAATATAGGCCATACTGTTATATCAGACTGAAGTGTCAAAAACCAAAGGCCATGTTAAACAATTCGTCTGTGACCCAGCTGTTTTTAAACACTGCAAAATTAAATTCTCTGACACGTAATTTTATTAATTATCGGTGAGCTGTGGTGTGGGGGCTGTGAAGCGTATTTCGGTTTGGCTGACATATTGTTTTAAAGTATGATAAACCTTTGAGTGGAAACGCAATAACTTTCAACGATATCAAATGAAGCTAGAAACGTTAAACTAAATTAATAATGGTCAACTTAAGATGCATCGACAAGTCCACAGTGTAAAAAACATTAAAAAAAATACCGTACGATGTATAAAATACACACGCTCTCTCCCAGGGTGTAAGCAGAAACTACAGAACGCCATCTACTACGATCCTAACGTCCTTTTGCTTCATTTTACGTTCATACATCTGGTCATACACGCGCATCAGTTGCGAGTATCTACTAAGTAAATACCTGACCTAAAGTTAGTGTATGTCTTTATAGGGCGTCCCTTCCAGCGTTTCCACTTACATCCAAATAAAAATAACAAAAATAATTAACGCTACGTAAACGTTAATATTGCATAACATATGTATACCTGTATACATAGGTACTCTGTGTATTAGTGCATACACACAGGACGCTGAAAGAATACCGCGCGCGATAAGCACGGTTTTTTCAGATGGCTCATTTCAGAAGCCCGGAAAATGGAAATCTATAATGTTGATATAAATAATGTACGTATGTGTGTATGTGTGTGTGTAACTTCTCGTTTGTAAAGCTCATCATTTCACTTCTCACTTTGTAATAAAGTAGGTAAGTACCTAGGTCATGTAAAAAAATTACGTATCGATGAAAAATAACTAAAATAATCCTTAAATTATTCTTGGTTGTTGAAATAGTGTGCTTGTAAGTTTAAGATTTGTAAGACAATAACTTTAACTACACTATTGTATAAGGTAAGCCTGTGATGATGGTGGTATATGTGTTAAATAAATAAATAACAGTGTCCTATTGTCAAATGACCGGGCATAAAATCAGAATCAAAATTCATTTATTCAAATAAGGCTGAGAATCAGCACTTTTTGAACGTCAAAACGTTTACTAAAGACAGTCCCCCAAAACGCCCACCCTTCTCCACTTCCTAGTGTTTTTGCTGGGAAGAAAAAGTGGTGGATCAAACTTTCACAGCAACACGTATGTCTGATAGGTTTGAAGAACTTGAAGCTATAATCGAGACTGAAGGTTCCTGAGAAATTCCAGACGGAAAAACCCAATAACACTTTACCCGACCCGGAAATTGAACTCAGAACCTCATGCTCAGCAGAAGCGCTTCGCTGCGTTTTCTGAAACTCATTAAACTTCCATTCCACGACTCTTGCAAATAAGCAAAAAATCATCTAGCATCCGATTGGTATAACTTTCTCCGGGGAGTTGTAACTTTTTCCTAGTATGAAAAGTCGTATACCGAAGTTATTTCTATAATGAGGATTAGGTACATCATTTAAAAGTTTTCACAGCTGTTAAAAAACGCGTTTATCTGTCTTTCAAAAAGTCATAAGATTCTTTATTCATGCAGTATCATCCTCTATTTCTATTTCGGTTCTAAAATCGTTTAAACGTTCGAATCCAGCCAGAACTAATATTAAGACAGCCTGTATGCAAGGTTCCTTTTAGTATACAATCCTCACAGAAAAAAAATGTGACCACCCTCAATTTATTTAGGGTGGTCACATTTTTTTTCCGTTTAGTACGTACCTAAACATACTAAACGGAAAAAAAATGTGACCACCCTAAATAAATTGAAATAGGAGAATGATGATGCAGTAAAATAAAAAACTGCTAATCCATTATCTTTGAAAGTCACGCGTACTGCCGGTCGATGGCGATGTCCATAGAGTATTTTATTTCCATGCGAATAATCGGAGGGTTACTAGCCAAGTGTAAAATCAATTTCCATGCTAGTGAAGTCGCAGGGAACTACTATATTATGTTTATTGATGAATACATACAAGTTTTGGTAGCAACAGCTCAAATAAATTATTGTATTTATAAAAAAAAGCAATAAAATATCTTATCAAGTTAAACCTAAGGGCCGAGTCTGACTTGCAACGTTTGTTTGTAATGTATCGAGTTTTTGTAATGCATTACACTGAGTAAGTACAGCGAGCCGAGCCGCGCCTCGACACCGCTCCGGATCCCCCACTCTGCTGTCTTCTGTTTCGTGAATTCCTTTGAAATGTTCGTATAACGCAGCGGGGTGCGTGGTGACGAACAGCGAACACTGCGCGTGAATGCGTTTCCTGTGTGTTCCATTACGCGTGTTTTCTAAACAAACACATATACTTGCAAACAACGTAAGAACACGCACTCCTGCACTAAGCTGCGTGATGCGGTGCAGTGTGCCCATCGTCTCAGTAATCAGGTCAGTGAGCCGACTAGCTCAATGCGAGCGGTGGATCCTCCTCACTACTGTCGGTTGCGTGAATGCCTTTAAAATTATTTGTAATGTGAATTCCTTTACTTTCCATGTTCTCGAAGCGAGCATTCGTCGCATTTTCGCAATATCACCGTTAAGTGACCAAGCTTGCCTCGAATGATACATTACAAACAAACTTTGCAAGTCAGTCTCTGCCCTGACTGGTAAAGAGTCAATGAGTCAATGTTTAGCCTCTGACCAAAGTAGTGGTCAGCCCGTGGGTCACTGGAAGCGTCAATAAAATATATAAAAAAAGATTGTAATAAAAATGAGTATGTATTTGTGTTTTGTCTTGCTTCCACACTAACCTTCACCTGTGCACGCGCGTATTGATAAATAAGTATGAGCAATTGGACTCCACGGTTTGAGAGTTTCAATCCCATTCTAAAAGTATAAACAGTTCTTTCAAAAAAAAAAAAAAACTCTTAAAGAATTTATAATGACGTTAACAGAATAGGATTTCATAAAACTGAAATTTTAATACCTGAACGACTAACAACTTTTCCTGTGACGGAAAAATTTAATTATACGAATAAGGGTATACCTAAATAACTTCCCTTTACATTCTCATGAACATGAGCAGAACATGACGTCACACGCGAGTTTCGTTTTGCTTGTTTTCAATATATTGCGCATGTTAGCAAAGTTACGAACTCACGGAAAAAATTGCGATTTACAAATATCATTGTTTAGTGTATTACTTTGACCCATTTCATTGGAAAACGTTAACTTGAAAATACTTAAAAATATTTTTTGGTTTTCTTTTTCTATAAGTTGTTGTTAGTGTTTCTTTTTTAAGTACGAAACCAAAAAATTGTCTTTATTTGTACAGAAGACATCAAGCTACCTTAATCTATCAACTGTTTTTGATAGTTTTTCAAATTTATTACAAAAGAATAAGAAAGAATGAAAATACGTTTATTTAGCATTGAGTCAGGCACACAATGACAATACTGAATATCGGAAACATAGAAATAAGTAAGTTTCATGTTCAATTGGGAAACTTAACAGTTTTTGATAGCTTGATGTGCTGTATCTATCCTTATACAAAGATCTATGTCAAAGAAAAAACACGAACCAATGCGACATCAAAATAATCTCATGAAAACCGACTTCATAACCTAATCTAGAAGTCTTCATAATTAAATGTGTAGAGAAATCCTTCATTATGCAGTTGGTAAAGTCTGTCATAAAGTCGTTAATAGTTTATCAACATTATGGAAGCCAATCGAAAGTTTTCTATTAATTAATTAATGTTTCTAACGATGCAAGTTTATCAGGCAGGTAAATATAATATAATATAATTGTTTTTGACAGCTACAAGTCCTAAGGCAAGATACACACTTCGGGTTTCTTTCAAACACTTGGAGATAAATATTCCCGCGTATAAGTTTTTTTAATTTTCCGGTATGAAACCGCCGAAACCTTTAAAACCGGAAGGGACAAGGGTGCTTCCTTTGCCCTTTGGAGGTTTTCAGATTTCGACAGTCACAAAGAAGAAAAATATGGACAAACTTGGTTTCAAGTTCTAAGTACTTATGAATTCATTGTTGGGCATTTTCAACTGTTTGAAAAAACCTAAGGCGGAAGGCAAACCGATTGATTCTGAAGACTGAGACTGAAGACGATCTGTTAACGTTTCTCACTAAAAATATATTTTTCAGCTTGAATAATTGAGCGGAGAGCGCTCACCCGCCTGCCCCTTACACACCTCCAATTATTGAGATAAAAATAAGCTTTCAGTTTTAACAACATGCAACAAATACGACATTTTCAAGAATCGAAATAAATCGAAAAGCAGAAGGAATTTTTCTCTTCGAACAAATGCCCAAACAAATTCCTCAGTCAGTGACTTAATACAATTAAATTTCTAATTTTATGTGTAAATTATCATAATACGAGTATAAATATAAATGCATTGGAATTAGAAGAAAAGTTGTAAAGATTTCATTTGGACGATATTTTTAATTTAAGTCACTTGATCACCGGGGTGGATTTAGTGAGGTAAGAATCCCACACTCCAGGCGCCTTTTGAAGGTTTCCCCCCGTTAAGAAAAAACAAAAAACACACACACATTGATTTTGTCTATTTCAAGTAAAATCTTATTTACAATTCTCTTAGTACCTACCTAAAATGTAAAATTCTACTTGTCACACGAAACAAACCTGCAATTAAAATCGTATACATCTTCTCTCACGAGCACGGAGATGGAAAACCCAATTGATTAATGGATCTTACAGCTTGTTGCTTTCCAATCCTTTTCCCTCATCACTTTACAAAGACTTTACGAAGAAAAAAGGCGGCAAAGAAAGCAATAATGTAAGAGAATCGAAAGGAACGGAACGAAAACGCCAAGGCGCAGTAATGAAGTCAAATAGACGTCCACGTCAGCCCCCACGTCAAGATGAAGGCTAATCTTGTTACTACAATTGTTAGCACTTAATTCCGCTGTTGTAAACTCGGTTTTATTAGCTTCTGATAGGTTTCGTGTTACAATAATGATTGTTGTTTTACGTTTAGGAATTCATTAACATGGGAACATCATCATCTGCCTAGCCTTTTCCCAACTATGTTGGGGTCGGCTACCAGTCTAACCGGATGCAGCTGAATACCAGTATTTTACATGGAGCGACTGCATATCCCACCTTCACAATCCAGTTACTGGGCAACACTATACTCCTTGGTAAGACTCGCTGTCAGACTTTCGGGCTTCTGACTACCCGTAACGACTGTCAAAGATCTACAAATAACAGCCGGGACCAACGACTTAACGTGCTTTCCGAGGCTTTCATTAACATGGCAAAATTGGTAGAAATAAAATGGAAATGGAGAAAAAATATTTGGAATGCAAAATGCGGAAAGAATAAAACAGTGACTTATTAAAAGTTTAAAACGATTGTTAGACACGCCTCAGTTCTAAAGCTTTATTGCTTTCTCATCATTTGAAAATAATTTGCTACGAGTTTACATTCGAAGTGAAAAAGAAAATGGCTGTGTTTCAATTGAAACATTCTGAAGAAGTTCAATTTGTTTGTTAATTTTCTTGGCTTCATTAGCATGCTCTTGAGCAAGGTTATTTCTGTATTTCTTCACTGTATTATTATGGAGATAGCCTGAGGCCAGAACTCTAGGTATATATTATAGCTAATTGGTAGCCCACAGTGGCCGTTTGAGTTAGCGTTTACGGGCCAATTACAGCGATTAGCATTAATCTAATTCTGATACGCTCATATACGAGTACACTGGTTAGGTATTTATTTAGGTATAACATTTTTTTATGTGTTGGAGGAGCTCGTGTCTAAATAAATACGGCCGTACAGGTAAAATCGAAGGTTAAGCTACGATTGACAGTCTATGGATGAATGACCGTTCATAAAATCATAACATATCGAGACTCTTTCGTGCCTCGGAAAGCATGTTAAGCCGTTGATCCCGGCTGTCATTTGTAGATCTTTGACAGTCGTTATGGGTAGTCAGAAGCCCGAAAGTCTGACAACCCGTCCATTACCAAAGTTAGCAAAGTGTTTAACAATTAGACATGAAAAATATCTAAGAGGTAATTAAATAATGATGATGATTGAAGATGATGGTCAATTTAAACATTTTATTTCTCTAAGTCAATTTAATTTATTTTATACATATATTTATACTTACTCGTATTAAAAAAACTTGAAATCTGCATCCCGTCCGTATCCGCGGATGTTAAACATTCCACATCCGCAAATACCCTGGTAGGTACCTACTCATAAGATATCTTTTGAATATTTAACAAGGTACGACCCGTATGGATAAAAGCCCTTATAATAAATTAATAGATAATAAAAAAAGGTCAAATATTCTTGTATAAATGCAAGGGGAAATCATCGACCTCTCGTGTTCCCTGTAATAAAAAATGTCGTGAGTTCTCCTTCTTAGGGTATATTTCATTGCTCGGCTCAGTTGCTCGACGAAGGTATGCAATCAGAGGACCTAACACGAACGCGCGTACTAAGCGTGACGTGAATTCGAACGATTTTTGAATCTAAAATACATCAGTTGCAAATACAATTACCTAAGAAGTATCAACCATAGATATGAACAACCATAAAGTCTATATTCGCCAGTTATGTTTAAGTCCTATGCAATAGGAGACGAGCCTATTGCTATCAACAGAGCACAAATCCGAACTCAGGACAACAACTAAAAAAATCCGGGCGGATAAACCCAATGACTTTCGAATGATCTGCTTAGCCTTGTCCCAACTATGTTGGGGTCGCCTTCCAGTCATACCGGATCCAACTGAATATCAGTACTTTACGTGGAGCGACTGCCTATCTGACCTCCGACTGGGCAACGCGGTACCTATTGGTAAGACTTTCGGGCTTCTGACTACCCGTAACGACTGTCAAAAATCTACAAATGACACCCGAGACCAACAGCTTAACATGCTTTCCGAGGCACAGAGGAGTCTCGATATGTAATAAACGGTCACCCGTCCACAGACTGATCTCGGCAAGCGTAGCTTAACCGTTGATCGATCCGTGCGGCAATTTTTATTTAGCCACGAGTCATAAAACTAAATATGAAACTTTAAATATACGCTACGTTCACTCCGCACGTTCGTGCATGGCCTGCTGAGTTTTGCTCACAGAACACGCTGCGAAGGAAATATTGGAAACTGCTTTGCTTTGAGAAACTTTTAATAAAGTCGAAATATCAATTTGTAAGGTTGCTTTATTAAAAACTCGGTGTGTTTTCTTTCATGTTCATGAAGCTTTGAAGATGGCGGCACGAGTCTGGGTTATTGCGTGTTTTTCCTGTTATCGGGTACTTCGTATATGAATATTATTCTGGATTTATTTGTTTCCGCTGCCTACGGCTTTGTAAGCGACGAGTATTCCAATATCCCTAGAGCTTTTGTTTTGTTTGATAAGTTATGGTAGCGTTTAGTGGTTAAAGACTCCTCTTCTCAGACACGAGGTTGTGGGTTGAATCTAGATAAGTACCGATGTGTCTTTTTCAATTCATATTTATGTACTTTTTTAGTTTATCTTAGACATTAGTGACATCGGTGAAGGAAAACTTCGTGAGGAAACCTGAGCTTAAATATGGGTAGGTAGGTCTAAAATCGCCAAACCGTGGCGAGCAAGCGAGGTGACTCTGTTTTAGAGAGAGGAGGTTTTGCCCTGCAGTGGGACAGTAATAGACTGGTATAATTATTACTTTAACTTCTAAATTTAAGGGAATAAGTGCCATACTACGTTGTAGTACGGATCACAATAATGACTATTCAATTGTTCCTCTAAAAATGATAAAACTATTAATACATGAAGAGCAAAAAATAAAATAAAGAATCACAGGGCATCGAAAAATTCACCCGCATCACTGTCAACGGGAAAAGTGCCCAGAACGCTGGCAGCATTGCACGTTGAAAGGCCAGCGCTCTGGTCAAGTGAACAGTCGACCAAACGCTTCGCGACGTCTCGGTTTTTTTTTTAATAATCGAAATTGAAGAGCTATAAGTAGTAAATGTTAAAAGAAATATATTCAATCATACAGTTCCGCTGGCATAAATGGCCTAGCCAAGGCTAACAACTATTTTGCGGTAGGCTTCCAGTCTAACCGGATGCGGCTGAATACCAGTATTTAACATGAAGTCACTCAGCCTATCTGATCTCCACAACCTACTGGTTTACATGATACTCTTTAGTAAGACTGATTGTCAGACTTTTGAGCTTCTGAATACTCGTAACCTAACGACTGTCAAAGATCCAAAAACGGCAGACGATGGCTGACCCATGGCTTAACGTACTTTCCCAGGCAGCGAGGCTTCACGGTTTGTAATGTATGTAAATATAAGCAGGAACCTAATAACTTGCCAAGTAAAAAATCATCAAATCAATTCATAAAATCTGCCATTGTTTTAGAAGCAGATTGTTTATCAGGAAAAAATAAAACCCCGTTTTATATTCCGATGTGAGCGTATGAAAACAAAAGCCGTAGAAAAAATTGTAAGAGAACAAAACGTTGTTTTTCACAGTAAATGGATAACCTGAGCATTGAATGACATGATTTTTTTATAATTGGAACAGAAATTCCGTTCATTTAGAAATGGTGAAAATGAAAAGCCCTAGGCATGATGAAGCAACAATAAAACGAAAAGAAGAAAGAAAACAAAAAGACATGCTTTAAATAATTTGTTAAGCTGCGAAGCGTAACAAATCTTTAAGAAAATATTGCAGAAGCAACTTTACATCCTAGATTTCCTTCACCTTCCTCAACTCTGTTTGATGTAAATATTATTATTATAATTATTTAACATTTGCTGTATCGCAATCTACATTATATTATGTCGTTCTTTAACTATGAGTGATATTTTTTACAGAGGCAAAGAAATTTGACAGAATGGGGTAGCTTGGTGTGCTACCAAGCTACCCAATTCTGTCAAATTTCTTTGATAGTTTTTCAACGTTATTCCAAATGAATAAGGTTCATGTTCAATTGGGTAATTTTGACAGTTTGGGATAGTTTGATATGTTTTCGTCTGTACATAGAGAACCCGAAATCTATCCTTTACTTCAGCCCTCCTAAGCTTGTCGATAATACCACCTATTGTTCACCAGTATAAATGTATTTCACGTTATTACACATTTAATTGGTATGCAACAAGGGTAAACTGCGCTTGTTAATTGTATGGTGTCAAGTAACGATAACAACGCTCTGTTTTTTTAGTTCGGATATGTTTTTGCAGAATATTAATTAACCTGATACCCAATGATAAATTACCTACTAAATAAACGTTTGGCCTGTGTCTGTTTTAAACGAAGCAATAGTCTTGCATACAAAGAACATTACTCTAAACTCAATAGCATAAATCAATACGTTAGTATTCAGCCTGTACGATAATTTCAAATTTATTTTATGCTTCAGCTAATAAATATGATAATCTGAGGACATTTTATTGCTGACAAACTTTTTTAAAACGTTGGATAATGATTTTAACATTGATCTTATTTTCCGGCGCCATATATAAATGCATGCAATAATGACCATCTCTATGACAAGTTAATTATGCGTATGCATTCGAAAGCTCTTGGTGGCGTTATAACTGGCTAGTTACGCTACTTTGACAGTTGATGCCGGTGATAATAGTGACGAACAGTGAAGATGACGTATGACATTTCGTTTGACAGCTACTAGCTTACTCCCTTATTTATTTGTTTACTAGCTTCTACCCGCGGCTTTGCCCGCGTGGTTTGCTACTAAAAAGTAGCCTATTTTCTTCCTGGGGATGCTATCTATCTCTGCCAAATTTTATCGAAATCCGTTCCGTGGTTTTGTCGTGAAAGACGGACAAACAGACACACACAGTACACTTTCTCATTAATAATATTAGTACATAATAGCATTTTCATGATTGTATGATGTTACACCCATACATGTTTTTGTGACGATGGTTAGTTTAATTATCTATTAACTCCCTCTGTGAGTCGAGTAGTAGATAATTCGCATACAAAAACTGTTTTTCGATTTTTAACAAATGTAATATCGAATTCAACTTTTGAATTTAATTTTCGTTTGAATGTACCTAGTCATTATTCAGAACACAAAGTGATTTACATGAGTCTTGCTGTCTTGGGTAGACAGTGTATGGCACCAGAAAAATGTTATTTGCTTTGTCAACTAACTTTACGTAGGGAAAAGAGAATTCCGAATATTCAGTTGTTTCAATCTCCTAACTTTTAACTTCAGAACAAAAATAGCGAACTTACACAGATAATAAATAGATATTTATAAGTCTGTTTCGCGTATTATATTGTTTAAATCAAATCAAATCAAAATTCATTTATTCAAATTAGGCTGAGAATCAGCACTTTTTGAACGTCAAAGACGTTTACATAAGACAGTCCCCCAAAACGCCCACCCTTCACCACTTCCTAGTGTTTTTGCTGGGAAGAAGAAGTGGAGGAACAAACTCCCCAGCAACACGTCTGTCTGATAGGTTTGAAGAACCTGAAGCTATACAACACATTATGTCAACAATAATAATTATGTCAATCATCTTTATACGTCATTCAATTAAATAATTTGCTACATGTTAGCTAGCACACACCAATATGCCAAAATAAATAAATAAAAATGTTTGAAGGGCCGATATCCGCAACTCTGCACTCTGCATCTATTTCGCGTAATCCAAATAAATAAAGTAGAAATTTAACAGGGTTTTTGCAAGCCTCGAGCAAACGAAGTTCATGGAACATTATTTTAATGAACGAAAAAGTTTCTGATGGGTAATTACTTTACGTCCTTTTTGTGCATTTGTGTAAAAAGCGATGTTTCAGCTTTAAAACAGACTTATTAAAGAGCTTATACATTAATTTGTTGGTCTAGGTAGAAGCCGTGTTGCCGGGGTTTGCGGAAGGATCGTACGTTCCCGCGACTCAGGGCGTAGATGTGAGATGGAACATGGTTTATAGTCGGTAAGAGTCCGCCAGACTCCTCCAACCACCCCGGGGCGGAGGACATCCATGAGGATTTCCGAACACAGCAACAAAAAAAAAATACAAGCCGTGTGTGTGACAGGATTTCCAAAAAAAAATATACTTAAAGCTAACTTTTACTTATCAAAAGAAAAAAAATCCGCATTAAGACGAAACAGTTCAAATTAAAAATAAACAATTTTTTAGAATAACAAACTTCAAATTAATTTATTAATATAAGAAATTTTGTAAGTAAGTAAACGACACAGGTGCATACGCGCTCACACATAGTTACACAAGTAGTTATAGACTCAACCAACCGCGTGTTAAGGGTTGTGCAGACGCCAGCATATCAAGCTATCCCAAACTGTCAAATTTTCCCAATTGAACATCAACCTTATTCTCTTGTTATAGTAATAAAACCGCTGCACTCCAATAGAAGTCATTCATTCCGTTGCTACAAAATATATGTTGCTGCTATGTAATCTAATATACGACTTAAGTCTCGACGAGAGCCAAAGAAAAAGAACCTAAACACTGCCCGCTTTTTTTTCACAGATAAAAAACAAATTCAACCGTCAGTGTTGCGAGCAAATTTAGCCGATTCCAATAAATAATCGATTAAAAAAAAACTAATTTACAATCGTATCAATAATTATTATTTACATCTAAACCTAACACAGCAAAGTGGAAAATTTATCAAAGAAATTTGACAGATTGGGGTAGCTTGATGTGCTGCCGTCTGCACTACGAAAATCACCATTACTTACAAGCTGACATTAACAACGCCATTTTGTGGTAGCCGTGTAGACGTAGAGGCGCTGTCAATGACAATTTGTAACCACTGATTTGTGGTTGACTGTACCTACCTAATAAAGTATTCGGCTTCGCACTCAAGAGTCCACTAAACTTGCTTTGCAATTGGATACCTGAATCAAGTTGAACGATTTCATTTTGTCCTACAAAGCAATCTTGAAATGTGAACCGGGAATTTTATTCTGTTAAAAGGGGATTGATATCCGTCTATCGCCTCAGAACTAACAGCAAACGAAAATAACTTTGCGAGTTCCACATTACAAGTATATTTTACGACAAAGTTTTAAGTTTTAAAGAATTTATCTAAAATGAAAGCAAAGATTTTGAGGTTATATTTAGTAAGAAACAATCCTTTCAATACTTAAAATACATCATCATCCTCCTCCTGCCCTTATCCCAATTTATTTGGGGTCGGCGCAGCATGTTTTCTTCTTCCATACATCTCTATTTATAATACTAAAAATACAATGTGTAATAAATACCTGTCATTAAGGTTATTTCTATTGCCTATATGTATATATATACAGAATCTTTTAATTCGTTATTATTAAGGATGGCGATCTGAAATCGATTGGGTATTCAAAAAACCTACCTATTTATTTGACCAAAAAAAAAACAACCTACTTTCAAATCAACTGTCTAACTATCTCGGTTCGTGAGATACCTGCCTGGTGACGGGCAGACAGACAGACGGACAGCGGAGTCTTAGTAATAGGGTCCCATTTTACCCTTTGGGTATGGAACCCTAAAATGAATGTCTAAATGTGTTGCTAAGCGCAAAACTCGAGAACAACTAGACAAATTCGGCTATTTTTTTGTTGTGTTTGTAAACTGAGAAATTTGGGCGAAACATTAGAAAATGTATAAAACTTGACGAACTGCGCGCTGTAGTTAACACCCGGGGCGCAGCTAGTAACATCAATAATTATCATTTAGGTATCATTTATCATTTGATCTTTCACTCTAGAAAATCGAACTCCGATTTGTTCTGATTCGATAAACGAAAACATAGAATTATTAACTACGAATTCATATTTTACCTTTCAAATTTTTACATCATCTCCACCCCTTTCAAGCCTAGTTTTAAAAATAATAATTGTTCGGGTCAATCACCTAACAATAAGAAACACGTGTCAGCGTAATTGCGACACCGCGCTATATGCATTGAATATTTTATGTATCACCTAAGTAAAATAGTCAGTACGCTTTCGGAAGGCATATCGGGCGCGACTCAATCTCATCCTATTCACCTCATTAGATTTAATTGTTATCCCATTCATATTACTGAAATATATCTTTACAATCTTCAATCTTAGTATATCTTAATCCAACCCTAACCCCGAACAATAATAGCCTATAGAACTCAGGAATAATGTAGCTTTCTAACAGATAAATCATTTTTGGAATTGGATCATTAGCTCCGGAAATTACTCCCTACATACAAACTTACAAACGAATTTTATCTCTTTATAATATCAGTATAGATTTGTAGAATGACGGTTTCAGTTAATTGAATGATTATGACACCGCAACGAATGGACGCTTGCCACACGAGGGGTGTTTTGTGCGTGTTACCCACCCTAAAATCTCACCAGTTTAACCCGATGAACTGAGTTCGAACCTGAATATTGGGGTGGTTGGAAAACAATTTTAATTGGTTAAAAACTATTATAATGGTGCGCAGAGGTTAAATTGTCGATACCTGAACAATTGTCTGTGAAGTCTTTCTGTACTGTGAGTGATGTGGTTTTCAATAAGTTTTAATAACAAACAGAAATTATTATTGTTACTGATATGATCCTGTTTTGGTCGAATTAAATGATTATTATTATTTCTTTTTTATAACTACTAAAGTAAATTAATAATAAATAATGCTGGACAATCCACACAGCATCATCTGGCCCCAAGCTAAGCAGAGCTTGTGTTATGGGTACTAGATGACTGATATACTTAATACAATACATAACATAGATAGATATTTTTATCATACATGTAAAATACCCAGAACATCCGGAACAAATCTTTGTAGATCGTACAGACATTTGTCCCAAGGTGGGAATCGAACCCGCAACCTCCTGCCTCGCAGACGGACCTTCGCCCACCGCGCCACATCGGTCGTCCAAGGAAAGTACCCATGCGTGTATGCGTATGACAACCGTGAGCAGGTGGACAACGCAAGTAATCTCAGCATGTGTAAAATGAAAGATTGGGCATCACCAATTCTTGTCAAATCTAATAAGGAGTCAAAGATGGTGACATTTTTTTTTTTGAGATTTCCTTGCTTGTTTCAGCTCTTTTAAATCCGTTCCATTAACTACATATTCGTAATTAGTATTCTGAATCAAATATATTTACATATCATTATTATGCACAGCAGCCAGCAAGATACCCCAATGTGTCAAATTTCTTTGATAGATTTTCAACTTTATCGTTAAGGAAATAAGGTTCATGTTCAATTGGCAGAATTTGACATGTTGGGGTAGCTTGATGTGCTGGCGTCTGTACGTCAGATGTTTGTCTGTCCTGGGGCCATTAACGACGATGTTCTTTGTGCTTATAAAATATAAAGCCTTTTTTGTATTATCAGCGATTTTCCTCAATTAGTTGATTGCTTTTAGAAATTGTAATAAGTTATTTTATATAATATGTTACATAATATTTAAAGCAATGGAGAAAGAGAATTTATTACGTCTTTGTTACCTACTTGTAAACTCTTCATCATTTTCTTATGTATAGGTAAACACGTCTTGTTTGAGCACACCCATACGTATCAAGTTAATATATGTAGGTACACAAGACAAGTGGTATGGCAGTGGGTAAATGTGAACTCAATATGGACAAAACGGTAGTCCACTTATCATCTGCCTAGCCTTTACCCGACCGTGTTGGGGTAGGCTTCCAGTCTAACCAGGTGCAGCTGAATACCAATAAAAATACTGGTATTCAGCTGCACCTGGCAGCTGAATTATTAACATGGGGCGACTGGCCATCTGACCTCCACAACCCAGTTACTGGGCAACACAATACCCCTTGGTAAGACTGGTTGTCAAACTTTCGGGCTTCTGACTACCTGTAACGACGGTCAAAGATCTACAAATGACAGCCGGTGCGGTTTTCCAAAGCACGGAGAAGTCTCGATATGTTACGAACGGTCACCAATCCACAGACTGACCTGAGCAAGTGCAGTTTAACCTTCGATCAACCCGTGCGGGGGTTTTTTAAAACCACAAGCTCTTCTTGTAACCGTCGGTAGTCCATTAAAAGAATTAAAATAATGTCAATTCGGTACCTAAAATATCTACATAGCAATTTATGTTGAAACAATCACCCTTAACGACCCTCCAATTATCGAAAACCACAAACATGGCTCATTCACCGCTAAACGAGAAACGCGAAGCCGATTTACACAAAACGCAATAACAAAAATCTATAAGCAGACTACAATGGTTCGATCCCCGCTGTTGTTCGGCTTTAAGCAATAATTAATCCAATTTGGGCATAAAAGCCGTCCACGAGGGAGAAGCGTAGGGACGCTTTCAAACTAGTGACACTATACCTACTCACTGTACAGAATTTTGTTGACAGGTAAAGAGAGAGAAAGAGAGAGAGATAGAAAGAAAGGGCCATCATTGGTAATGGCAGGATTATTTAGGGAATGTGTCACGTTGTCGAGAACGCTTGTTTAGTATACCTTTCTGATGGATAAGGGTGTTTTATTCCAAGAACACGTTGCGCAAAATCTGTAGTTCATAAACCGATTAGGCAGACAAATGATTTTATCACAGTGTTTATTGCCATTGTTTATCATCCTCCTACCCTTATCCCAATTTATTTGGGGTCGGCGCAGCTTGTTTTCTTCTTCCATACATCTCTATTTGCCGTCATCTCAAGAGTCACCTCTTTTCTAGCCATATCATCTTTCACACAATCCATCCATCTTTTCTTTGGTCTCCCTCTACTCTTGTAACCCTGCACATTCATACTCAAAACTTTCCTCACGACATGGTCCTCATTCCTTCGCATCACATACCCATACCATGACAACCGATTTCTCGGTCACTGGCGCCACTTTCAGATTTCCTCTTACATACTCATTTCTTGTTATCTATTTCTTATTCGTCTTTCATTCATCCCTTTTGCTGCCCAACATTCTGATCCATATAATAAAAATAAAATAAGATTAAAAAATCACGTTTCTTGTTTGGGCCCCCCTCCCCCAAACAATGACTTCTTTGGCGTTTTTTGCTTGACTTAATACGGAACCCTACATGTCCTAGCCTGACTCGCACTTGGTCGGTATTTCATTCTTATGAAATTTAAGACCACTTTAAGCGATGATGTAACTAATTTGGTTTGATACAGAGCTATCTGTCTGACCTTTTTGTGTAGGGACCCCAGGGAAATCAAGATATGCTAGGATTTAGTCTCTCTCAATATTTTATTCGGCTGACTTTGCGATCATTTGTATTAGCTTCGTGTAAGCCTTAATAGATTAAACACTGAAATAAAAGGTAGTGATTTTTATACTAAGTTACAATTTTCTTTGACAAGCATGCGTTATTTATGTCAATTTATTCTTTTGCTGTCACTTGGCTTTTGGTACAGCAGGCTGCACGACTGTGGTCACACTTTGACCTTGCTGGCCTAACGTAGTACAGGGTTTCATAAGAATGCGAGGCCAGCTTATAGCGGTTTAGGTCATCACTGAATAAAATAATAATCGTCTTTTATCTGCACATCCCTCGCAATCTCAAACACATTTTCATGTAAGTTACAGCTGAACTTACTTATCATTACTAATATTATGAATGCTAATGTGAGTTGGTTTGTGTTGTACGCTTTCACGCATTAACGGCAGAACGGATTAGGATAAAATTTGGCAAACGGATAGAACATGACCTAGGATACTTTTACCCCGGTAGCACTCTCCCGTGGGATAATTACCGACCTCCACCAAAGAATAATTGACGACATGGTTGGCGCAGTGGCTGAGCGATCGATTGCTGCGCCGCGTGACATGGGTTCGATTCAAGTAGTTGTTCCGGGTCTAGCTGTTTGTGTTTGTGAGTTTAAACGTTTATAAACGCACCCACGACACAGGAGAAATTCCTAGTGTAAATAAAAAATAGCATCCTATCACCGCCTCAGGTACGTGAGGACGGGGGAGATAGAAAACTGTCAAGCTGACACAGTCTGCTGTCTTGCCCATGTCTTATCAATCGCGCTTTCCCCCGTCTAGCACTTGCACGCAGACTGTAATTGCTCCACGCGGGCAAAACCGCATGCAAAAGCTAGTAGATACAAAAGTATTATGGAACCATTATCAATAATCTTGTCAATGTAGAATGAACATCATTAATTATAGCACATGCGTAAGTAGGGTAAGTGGCTAAAAATAAAATGTTTCCATAACACCGAGCTATGATGAAAGCCTCCATGAGCAACGAGAATTAACTCCACATGAATTGGCTCAATGAATACAAGCGGGCTATTTTTAGTCACAGAGGGCTAAGTGTGGTCACCATCGTTTACGGACAAAGTGAGACAATTACTGAATTTTCTCGTCGGACCTGTTTACGTAGGGTTGTGTTTGTACCCACAGATTGGATAGACTTTCCGAATTTTCCGATGTTTGCGTATTAGTGTCATGTCAATAGATGGTTTATCTAATATTGTGGGGCGTGGGAAATGGGTATTTGGAAATAAAGTGAAAAGAAAATATGACGGCGTACAACGATCCACTAGCGCCACTCCTATAATTTTCTAACACGTTTTGTTTGGGGTTGAAACATTAGGGCCATGGGTCCGTGTGCCCATTTAGTTTTTCGAGAAATCGCTAAGCGTTTGGTCAACTCTTCACGTGACTGCTGGCCTTTTTTTTTGGCCAAAGAATCAGCATTGCCATGTGATTGTTTATTTTATTTCTTCATATATTAATAGTTGCATCGTTTTAAAGAAATAAAAAATCCAGTACACACATTAAAAAAAAACACCTATTATAAAGTTTGATATTGAGACATAAAGCAACGAAATTCGGTCTAAAGAAAAGCGGCGACATTCCTCGTTGGACACCCTCTTAAGGAGAGTTATATTTGTTCAATCCATTCATCAGTCCGGACACAAAACGAATTGCAAGCACCTCATCTGGCTACGTTCCGGCGTAACTACAGTTTGACGTGCTTCTGCAGTCTTGATGTTCGATTCGTAGCCATGCTGATAGTCTCGAAATACGGACTATACGTTTTGTGTGATTAACTTTAATTACCTAAGATCTTGCACTAAACCGATTTTATCGCCCAAATGATGTCTGGTATCTGACGTAACACTAAATTTTACGTCAATTTTTCCTAATTTCTCATTTATTTCTGATGTGTTGATGATGTTGTGATGTGTGACACACCCTGAACACCAGGTGACCGACGAACAAGACGTTTTCAATTGTGGCTCGTTAACGTAACTTTTTATTTAAAAAAAATAATTTGTATAACCCCGAATGGTTATCAAAATTAAATTTTTCTCGAAACTTGTAAAAAAAAGCATCAGAAAAAAACCTAAATTTCAACACACATCACCACATCATGTAGGCACTCATGGTATAAACTTGTGCGTAGATGTTTAATATTTTAAAATCTTTCAAATTGACGTTATGTTTTCGTCAAGCAATCGTGGCAGGCGCACCGTCAAAATGAAAAATAAATTAATTTACAAACTCAAAATTGTGTTTGATAATAATTCAACCGGTATGTCCTATCGCAGCGAACAATCTACTAGCCAATAACTGAAACTGTCACCTTTGACATTTTGAACTTTTGACGTTAACAGTTTAATCAGCTGACAAGGGATCGAACGGAATTGCTAAACATTGCGCGATGCTGATAGTCAAAGTTGTTTTACGACAAACACTGAGATCGATTTGTTCCAAACCAGTTTGGCGAGAAGAGTCTAAAGGTGCTTCTACACTGGGAGCGTTCCCTGTTATAACATTTCAGATTCAATTTTGAGCTTTCCTTTACAATACTGGCTCCCTGATTGACGACGATGCGCTTGTATTATTATGTAGCAATACAAATTAGATTTAGCCTGTAGGTGAATTAGTTACAAGCATACATTTAAAAAATTATATCAAAATGTTATAGATTGTATCATAATTATCATAGTGCCTGACCAAAAATAAAATTTGAACCGAAAACGAAAAAGACGCTTAAGCTTTTGTCTTATTTTCAGCCAAAAACGAAAATGAGTTAGATGGTTAGAAATAATAATATTTGCAGTGTAAGCTGAAATCTTGTTTTTTTATAACACCTAAAATATAAACTTTAAAAGAAATAAAACACGATAATAATTCCATTAAAGGATAGAGAATTTCGTGTAATTTTGACTTTGCGAGCTACCAAGCTTTACGAAGTAGGCCGAATGGCTTGCGACAATTCACTAAAGTCTGATCTTCGGCTTCGCCAAAGCTTTGGCTAGTTTATGGGCGAAAACGAAAATATAGCGGCATCGTGATTTCTACGCCGCAAATGAAAACGAAGCTTCTGTTGGTCACTAATCATTACAGCTTGAGCATTGTACCTTTCTAATGCTCGGTTTTCCTTACTCTGATGTAATGCTCGACTCTGTTACGTTACATTACAGGCAAATGCTCCCGGTGAGAGAGCACCTTAAAGACAACAACAAAAAGGTATATTTATTTCAAGTTTTATTGCTTGCTCTGGTTTTATGTATTTTGACAACTCGACATGTACTTAAATCTTAAAAGGTTTTATAAATTGAGTCTATAACTACAAAATCGAAATAAAGGTATTTCCAAAACCTGTTTTGCAGATTCTAGTCAATTATGTTGAGTTCATTAATGTCCTTTGTGAATATATTATTACACTTTATTGCTTCTATAATCAATAACATCTTAACCAAAATCATGAGATATATAGGTATATCTTATGATTTTGGTTGGGTCGTGATTTATTGGAAAATAATAAAGAAATCTGTTAGCAGTTTGTTATTATTTTCCGATACATCAAGCAACAGACGGACAGCAGGTCAATATAAATTGGTGCCCAGTTGATGGCAATAGGCTCGCTCCCTATTACATCTATATTAAACTTAACTGGTAAAATATGGGTGTACTATTATTACACCTCAACTAAACCCTTCTGGGAATAAGGGTTATGTTAAGTCGGGCGAAATGATTTCCATATTATATTGTGAAAATAATTGGTATGTCTCACGCAACACATTATTTGTGTGGATAACGGTAGGGATCTTTTCAGGACCTTCATCACAACGGAAGATCCCTTATCGGTCTAGTTCGATGTTGTCCCCGTGCAAACGAGAATGGAATTAATAACAAGCACCAGCTCATAGCATACATTAGTTCTAAGGGTTCCGTATTCAAAGGGAGCCAACGGGGCCCTTTTTCTAAGCATCTGCTCCCCATCCGTCCATCTGCCTGTTAGCGGGTTGTATCAAATAAAATGTAATAGGTAGACAGTGGTTTTTTTAGTAGTGTGCATTTCTAGTGCCACTATAACTTCAAATTTTCTTTGTTATTTCAATCATGTGAATTACATTGTATTGTTATTGGGATTTTTCATTAGGAATTTCTCAGTAGCAGCCCGGAGTCTAGATATGTGCCCGGTTGACGGCAATAGGCTTACACCCTATTACATGGGACTTAAAAACATAAAAGTTGAAATGTGGGTGTACTGTATGTAAGTAAACCTATACCCGACCCCTCGTTGAAATACAGGCGTGATATTATGTCATGTTTCATTTAATTTAAACATTTTATGTTTGTTTTCATACAAGAAAAGACAGACAAGTTTTTTTAATCTTGTACTATGGTTAAAAACCCTCTATGAGCGAGTCCAACTTGCACTTCTATTATAATAATCGTTTATTTATAAAAAGGGCACATTTACAATAAGTTTCTTAACAATTAAAATAGAACACAATTTCTTATTTGCCTGAACTAGGTTGAACCTGTGCTTCAGGCTAGGAAGTGCATAAATACTTAATGTAATAAATTAACAATGAGTATAAAGTGAAAAACTAAATCTAATTTAGGTTAGTAACAGTAAAATTGCATGTAAGCGTTTCTATTTGCAGACAACAAGTAGCTCTTCTGTCTGTGCATAGGCGATGGTTAGTAAATATTTAAGTATAATTTTTTACAGCTAAAATAATTCAATTTATAGATACTTAGTTTTCTATTTAATCTATTGTACAGAAATGGGCCTAAGAATGTAAAAAATCTTTCCACAAAGACATGTTTTGAAGTAAAATTTGATGCGCATACTATATCATTCCGTCTCTTGTTAGTAATGTCAGCAGTGTAGGTAAGCATGGTGTGTTGTTTTAATACTAAGTGCATAATGAAAAGTTGGCGAACAGTCAGCACGTTACAGGATTTATAAAGCAGATCAGTGGGAAAGAAAAAGGGATGGAAGTTTGCTACCTTTAAAATTGCTCTCTGAGCTCTTTCAAGAGGAAGTAAATTGGTTTTTGCTGCGCCACCCCATGAAGTAATGCAGTATTGAATTATAGATTGACATAGGGCTAAATAAACTTGTGTTATTAGTTTTGAATCTGCAAATGTTCGCAATTTTTTAAAAACATACATTAATTTGCGTACTCTTTTAACTAAACTATCAATATGTTTTCTGAAAGACAGTGTGTCGTCCATTATTACTCCGAGGTATTTTATGTTGCTCGTTTCGAGGATAAAAGGGCAATTACACATGTTGACTGAACGGATACCACATTGATGGGCATATAACTGAGGGTTAGCAATGTTAAGTTGAGGCTTGCGCATGGAGAAGTGAATATATTTTGTCTTGTCAGCATTTAGTGTAAGTAAATTGCTTTGAAGCCAGTTAGTCACATTATTAAAACCTAATTGAGCGACTTGGAACAGTTCGCTACTGGTTTTAGCGGTAAATATTAATGCAGTGTCGTCGGCATATGATATAATTTTGCCGTCTTTAATATTAAGATTGCACAAGTCGTTAATGTAAATCAGGAATAGCGTGGGGCCCAGAATACTTCCCTGAGGAACACCAAAACCAGTACTTTTCTGTTCAGCGCTCGTGATATTATCTATTCTAACACATTGGTATCGGTCATCTAAGTAGTCAGCGAATAGTTTCAGGGGCGTTCCCCTTATTCCAATGGCCTGTAATTTGTTTAGAAGAACAGAAACAGACACCGTGTCGAAGGCCTTGGCTAAATCAAGGAAGACTCCCAGGGTCTGGTTCCCTTTGCCGAGTTCTTCTGAAATGTAATTTGTTAGGCTATGCACCGCATCGGCTGTAGATAATTTTGCTCTAAAACCAAATTGCGCAGAGGACAAAAAGTTATTTTTTTCTAGATAGTTAACCAGTCTATTGTTTACAATTTTCTCTAATATTTTTGATATTGAGGGGAGTAGCGATATTGGCCTATAATTATTAACTAAGTCTTTAGTTCCAGATTTAAAGACAGGGATTACAACTGCCTTTTTTAGACAAGTAGGGAAAATATCTTTGGAGATACAGATTCGAAAAATATGCGTTAAAGGAGGTACCAATATATGCTTAAAAAGTTTAAGGATCTTATTGCTTATGTTATCCAATCCAACTGCACAGTCATCTTTTAGCCCAGAAATGATTCGAGTAATTTCGTCTTCGTCAGTGTCAAGCATAACAAAAGATTTCAGGTTACAGATATTGATTGATTTTTGAAAAGGTTGGTCACAATAATGTTTCGGAATCTGTTCGGCAAGAGTTTTCCCAATATTGACAAAAAAGTTATTAACGTTGTTAGCTGACAAGACTGGTGAAGGATTAGTAAGCAGTAAACTCGAATTTGCTTCACGCTGTTTAGACATATTGGTGACGTTTTTAATATGTTTCCAAAGTTGCTTACTATTGTTACCTGCTGTTTTTAATTCATTTTTATCGTAGTTATTTTTTAAATTCTTTAGAAGATTGTTGCAGAAATTCCTGTATCTTTTATAGGTAGTCTGAATTATTAGATTATCTGGGTATCTCTTAGTTCTCTGATGAAGTTTATCTCTGTGTCTTATACACCGAATTAGTCCAGGAGTAATCCAAGGTTTAATATTATAAAGTTTCTTATTCACTGTAGAAACTATCGTGCTACGTAAAATTGCTTGTTGGACATGTTTTATTAAGTACGATAAAGCCAAATTAGCGTCAGCAGTATTGTAAACTAGGCTAAAATCAAGGTTGCATAATTCATATTCGAGTTTATTTGTGTTTAATTTGCTTTTGGTCTGGGGACGATTTAGCTTAGGCAGCGTTAAATTTACGGTGAGTAGGACAGCGTGATGGTCAGTAATTGTTGCGTTAGTAACAAGCGTAATATATGATAAACTGGTTTTGATCATCATATGATCAAGGCAGGAACCGCTCTGATGAGTAGGCATCGTGTGAGCGGGGAGAAATCCATGGTACGAACAGATATTAAGGTAATCTTGGGTCCCAGCATCGCAGTTTTCAGAGCCAATATTTATATTTAAATCACCTGTTAGTATTACATTCTTGAACGAGCTTAGCCCTTGAAAAATTTGGTTTAAGGAATTGTGAAATGAATCCAAGTTTCTAGCGGAAGGAGACCTATACATAGCGATTATCGCTGTGGTTGTACCAATTTTAATAACTAAACAATTACTCATGCAGTCTTGTAGAGGAGGTTCCTCGACTGTGACCTTAAGTGATTGTTTTGTAAAGACTACCACACCATCATTTTGACTGTGGTTTATTTTGGTATGCATTAAGTTGTACCCAGGTATTACTGGAAGGTAATCGATGCGGTTACCTAGCCAGCACTCGGTTAATACCATTACATCACAATCAAAGTTTAGTATGTGTAGGAAAATTTTAAAGCTATCTATGTTCTTATAAATACTACGAATGTTTTGGGTCAGTATGGTTAGTGACTTTTGGTAATCGGAAAGATATTGTCTGCAATCCTCAACGTCACATGTCTTTGACACAGCTAAAAATGTATTATCTATATCGGTAATTAAGTGATTATCCATACTAAAAATACAAAAATAAAAATACGACTAAAATATAAACTATTATGTGGCGCTCTTAGGCGCCTTCATAGTCTATCGAGTTAATGTACCTGTATTCGGCAGCTTTTTTAGCCGGACAATCTGCGTCCCCCGTCTTGTGGTTGGCTTGTTTTTTAAAACGCAAACATGTAGCACATTTTGGCGCCTCCGCTTTCTTTGTGCAGTCTTGAATAGTGTGTCCTTCTTCACCGCAATGTCCACATGTAGGGGCTGGAATTTTGCATGATTTTGCTGCATGACCGTACTGCTGGCACTTGTAACATCTCGTTACCAGTGTGAAGTCTCGTACCGGGCAGGACGTCCAATTTACGAATAGTCTATCTTGTGTGATGAGGGCCTTTCGAATGACTGCTGGAACTTCTATGATAAAATTGCAATACTCAGCATCTTTCCTGCCAGATTTGTGGCTTAGTTTCATTTGGGTCAAAAATTTATCTAGGGTTATAGTGGGCAGTTTATCGGCCAAGTTTTGCTCATAAATACATTTATAAACCTCATTTTCAGCCATTGATGTGGGAACTCCTATAACTATAATGCGAGGTTTGCGCTTTTTAGGTTCGTCGACGGTAAGACCTGACGAAGCGAGTTGGACTGTTTGCTTGATCCTATCTAGGTCATCTTTAGTCTCAGTGCTGATTATTAGTCCACCTTTTCCAATTTTGCGTACACCTCGTACTTTCAGCTTCATTTCTCCAGGGCATATGATTTTTTGGACCATGTTCTTAGTTTCGTCACTGGTTTTTGAGTTGTCACTGGGATAAATGGCCACGGAGCTAAGAGCATTAGGACGAACAAAAGTGTTGGAGCCCTTCTTCACCATTTCTGCAAAAGATGTAGCTGCTTCCTGCTTCGTACAGGACTCCTGAATCGTCCGGTTCATCTCCATTAGACAATCTGATAGGTCTCGAGCTTCGGTCATGGTTTTAAGGGAGGTATGGTTTTGTATGGCTTTTTGCTTTAGTGACTGGTATTGAACAGCCATTTGCGCAACTCCATGTCCAACATTCCGGCAAAGACTACTTATTTTTAGCTTCTGATCAGCGTTCAGTTTTCCCTCAGAAGAAATAACACAGACCTCATTCAGGCATTGCTCAATGGACGTCATCCAGTTCTGAATCTCCGGAGTGGAAACCGTTTCAAACTTCTCATCTTGGTCCTGTCTTGGTTGTTGGGGCGATGTCGGTGCCGGTGTCGGTACCGGGATCGGTGTTGGCGGAGGGCTGCGTCGTATCATGGCGCTCCGATTAAAGGGGCTGCCTTCCATAAATATCCGGTAATAAAAGTATTCAGTCAGTCCATTATATTAAATTATCACTATAATGTTTTATTTGTATAACACGCTAAAACACTAAAACTAGGTCACTATTTATGCAAGCTTAATTTATTTTTATTGATATTAAACATTGATGAGCACGTCTGTATTCGTTGAATGCTGATCCTGACTGCTATTAGCTTCGCTCCACGATTTTTGTTTTGCTGCCCATCCCTAATTCATTGATAGAATACCTGCAACAAAATTTGGTCAGACCATACAGACTGCAGGCTGTCCAGGGAGGTACTCCCTGCAATGGACGGCCGCTTTACAAAACAGGCCCTACAACTGACTAAGCAGCAGCTGCGCACAGTCACAGCCGCTGTCACAGGTCATGGGTCATTTAACAAGCACCTATTTACTATAGGAGTTACAGATAGCCCACTGTGCAGAGCTTGCATGGAGGTGGACGAGACGGCGGACCACGTGCTTCTCCACTGTCCAGAGGTTACTGCATACAGGGCTAAATACTTCGGTAACCCGGTTACTCTCCGAGAGATCGCCAGTAACGTCAGGGCGCTGCTGGCCTTTCTCGGGGAACTGGGGTGGATCGAATAAGGTATTGTCCCACCCTTTACGCAAAATACGCGCTACGTCGTGGAGTTGCGGAAATCGGCCCGTATAACAATACAATACCTGCTTGATGTGTCGAGATCAAATGTTTGGACGTAGATGAATAAAAACTCTGTCCAGTTATGGATTAAAGACAGTTTGTTTTGCTTTTGAATAAAGTATTTTACCGGAACTTATCATCGACAACTGGGTACACACTGTACAGTCTGTTCCAGTCTAAGAGGATGTTCCGCAATACCAGTATTTTAAATGAAATGAATAGGCTTACCAGCAAAAAAAACTCCGAATTCATAAAAAAAAATTGATAAAGATAAAAAATATAATATTATCTTTTAATTTTTACATTTTTAGAATCTAAGAGAAATAATATTTAAGAGAAAAAATTGTAGAAATCCCCCTGCATAGACATATAATACCGTACATATCCAGAATATTCCGAACGTATGACAACCCTATTCACAACAGCCACTGAGTAATACGATTCAGAGTAACTACATAAAAAGAGGAATCCAATAGATATAATTATCCAATAAAAATAATTTCGACGACATTAAGTTTCCAACGGTCCTTTATTTATACTGCAATATGCAAAACAATGTGGCGGTCCTGAAATGTCAGTGCTAAATATTAGGTCTTTACCTATGAAATTGCCGTTCTGCAGTACTGGCCATTTCAAATCAAAATATTTTTTGTTTGGCTAAGAATTCTAATTTCAAATTAATTTTATTTTAAAAACATGGTTTTTTTTTTCCAAAAGTAGTCATTTGTTTATTGATTAGTGTTACATTTTCATCGCATTTAAATCTTTTTCGTCATCATGGATACGTTAAAAATTCGAGTAATTATGGAATATGAGTACCGTCGTGGCAGCAACGCGGCACAAGCGGCACGCAACATCAACGACGTTTACGGAGCTAACACTACAAACCAACGCACTACCTGTTATTGGTTTGCTCGCTTCCGTTCTGGAAATTTCGACCTGAAAAATGAACCTCGCGGTCGTCCGAAGACTTTGGTCGACAATGACGAATTAAAGGCGATTGTGGAAGCTGATGATACACAATCTACGGCTGAATTAGCAGCAGCTTTCGACGTTAGCGTCAAAACAATATTGGTCCATTTGCGTCAAATTGGCAAGGTAAAAAAGCTTGACAAATGGGTGCCCCACGAACTCAATGATCGCCAGCGCGAAGTACGCGTCGAGACGTGCCTTGCACTGCTCAACAGACACACAAATGAAGGAATTTTGAACCGCATTGTTACCTGCGATGAAAAATGGATTCTGTTTGATAACCGCAAGCGCTCAGCAAGTTGGTTGGATCCTGGTTCAGCACCTAAACGAAAACTTACCCCAAGAAAAGTGATGGTCACTGTTTGGTGGTCTAGCGCCGGTGTGATTCAACACAGCTTCTTACCAAACGGGGTGAGCATTACTCCAGATGTGTACTGTGAAGAATTGAACACAATGATGGAGAAGCTGGCACATCTCCAACCAGCATTGGTCAATCGCTCGTCTCCGCTGCTCCTGCACGACAACGCGCGACCTCATACTGCACAGCAGACGGTCTCCAAGTTGCAAGAACTGGGGTTGGAAGCTCTCCGTCATCCGCCCTACTCACCAGACCTTGCGCCTACAGACTACTACTTTTTCCAGAATTTGGATAACTTCTTGGCGGGAAAAAAATTCAATACCCGAGAGGCAGTACAAAATGCCTTTGAAGAATTTGTTGCCTCCCGTCCAGCTGATTTCTTTAAGAAGGGCATCAATAAACTGCCACTGCGTTGGCAAAGATGCATTGATTGCATGGGTGATTACTTCGATTAATACAAATAAAAAATACATGAAAAAAATTCATTTAAATTTTTTCATACAAAACGGCAATTTCATAGGTAAAGACCTATTATAATCACTCCCACTACATTTCAGCTTTTATGAAACAAAATACGGTTTCGAGATATTTTTTTTATCCTTTTTCTTCGTATGCATAATTACATCACACGTCTAATATACCATTCCTTTTTATAGCAGAAGAAGATTTCATTATTGTGCCAGCTCTTATGGCAAAGGTCAACATGCAATCAAATTGAGGAAAAAGCGTGTATATGATAAGATTGATAAGCAATGGTGTCTTTTCCAAGGTCACGATTTCACTCCGTTTGGGATTGACTGAGTTTTTGTGAATCAAATAAAAGAAGAAACCTTGAGATTTGTCAAGAAATATATAAAAAATAATGCTGGACAATCCAAACAGCATCATCTAGCCCCAAGCTAAGCAGAGCTCGCGTTATGGGTACTAGATGACTGATATGCTTAATTACAATACATTTTATAGATAGATATTTTTTATTATACATAGTAAATACCCAGAACACCCGAAACAAACCTTTGTAGATCTTACAAACATTTGTCCCAAGGCGCGAATCGTATAGTGTAGTGGGTGGTAAGTAGTAATCGTAATACTCACTTCTACGATTGCTCACAAATCCTGCACTGACTGGACTGGTCTACTCTTATCTGTGTGTTTCCTCAAAATACCATCTCAGACACTAATCTGCAACTTCCTTAAAAGGTCTGACTAAGACAATGTCTGGACTTTAAAAGAGACTGTGACCCTGTTTGGTTCCCTTTTTTCTTCTCAGAGTAGTCAAGTAGGGAAACACCAATATACTTAATCTAATCATATATACTTATTTACTCCAATGAAATGTATGCATGTAAGGGTGTTTTTAAAACCAAATTGACCAACCGCGAAATAAAAACAGCTCTTCCGTATATTTTGTTGAGGTAGGCGAATATGGAGTATGGAGTGGATTTTTTTTCGCGATCTCCGGTTTCATCCCATATTGTACTCGGATGGCAGATCAATTTCCTCGTATAAATAGACAACAATACTCAAATTTGCCTACATCAATATAGAACGACACCAGCTATGTTAGTGAAAAGTGTTTTTGACATCCCTCCAAAATTTAATAATAAATAAAGTAAGTGCCCATTTCCCCGTTTAAATTCTAAAACCTATTAAGATCTTTATTTTTTATTAAATTGATTAAATGCTGTTCCAATAGTTTTTGGCACGGTTGGCGCAGTGGATGAGCCATCGACTGTTGCGCCGCGTGTCGGGGGTGCGATTCCCGCACGGAACAAATATTTGTATGGCTTCAGTTAGTTGTTCCGGGTCTGGCTGTTCGTGTATGTGACTCTAAATGTTTTCAAATGCACTCACGAAACAGGAAACAATCCCAGTGTGGGGCACGATAAAAAAAAGTAGCATAATCAAACCTTTGCGGTTTTTACTACATATGATAATAATTAGTAGACATCGGATTATATGCAATATCAAAATGCCAAAATATGCAATTTCCGCAACTCGATGTAATCCGACAGACAGGTGATGTGAAGCAATTTCGGGTAGAACACTTTCAGAGCTTGACCAGCTTTCACCATATATGGTGCAGCGTCACAAACAAACACACATATTTTCTCATCAATAGTGGACGTGTCGACGGAAGTGTCTACTACATAATACAACATGCATAAGCACTATCAATCAAAAAGTACCAAAATATGCAATAACCCTATAAAAATAGAAATATATGCATTTGCATATGCAAACATGCAAATGCATATAATCCGATGTCTAATAATTAGGTTGATAATTAGAAGTGGGCGTCCTCGCTCAAAAACTTCTGATAATTTAAAACATCTCATTTATCAAACTAATAAATATTTAGTAGGTAACAGAATAGCAGTCTATTTTGAAATAATAAGTTGTTTCGGAGTTGGTTTTTGATTAATCTATGGTAATTTGCAGACTTTACATAAATTTATTAAGCTACAGGATCATTATTTGATATAATGTCTTATATCTTAAATCATCTAAGGCCATTTTACCAAATTGAATTTCTTTATTAATATAATGTTACCAATTTAGAACCATCTGATTTAAAAATTAAATAGCATTTAATTGAATGCTGTTTGGCTTTCAATTACTTATATATATTTATATCTAAGTACGATAAATCTATATGCGTGGTGAATTGCGGCACGGTTGGCGAAGTGGCTGAGCGATAAGCTGCTACAATCCGTGTTACGTTTTCGATTCCCGCACGGATCAAATATTTATATGGCCTACGGTAGTTGTTTCGGGTCCGGCTGTTTGTGTAAATGAGTTTTACATGTTTGTAAACGCACCGACGATACAGGAGAAATTCCTAGTGTGGGGCAACGTTTTTATAAAATGAAATAAGAATATAGTCTCTCTGAATCCATAGTTTAGTCTTTGAGTTATATCATATAGTCATATATAGTTATATCTCACGACCATACCATACAGTAGGTCGCGGTTGACTGTAGGTACGGGGGCCACATAACAATAGAAATAAGGTTCATCTTCAATTGGGAAATTTTGACAGTTTGGGGTAGCTTGATGTGCTGGCGTCGCACAATGAGAAGTTTATAGAAATTAATTACGTATTAGGACAGAGCTCTATGAATTTAGAAAACTCTACTAGACAAATAGAAAACCCAAAACGAGTCAAGGATTGACTACGCTTTAATTAGTTTTAAATGAATTTTCCTTGTATTCAATTCACAGCGACAGATATTGATTGAAATATCAACTACCACAAAAAACCCACATGCCCCGTTCATCATCATCATCTGCTTTTGCCAACTCTGTTGGGGTCGGTTTCCAGACAAACCGGATTCAGCTGAATACATAAAGCCACAGCCTATCTGGCTTCCATAACTCAGCTACTAGGTAAGACGATAACCCTTTACTAGATTCGTTGTCAGACTTTCGGGCAAATATTATGAATATAATAATTATTTCTCACACAAAAAAATATCCAATAACGGTACCCCCAAATACTTCTATAGTGTTTCGAGAGTGCCATGTCTGTCGAACGACGTGATAATTCACTTTGATCATATCAGACGCCCCGTTGAGTCCCATTTGTATGGCGGTATGAGACGCTGGCATTTGTAAATACATTTATTTATTATACAGCTTTATTTAATTAATATGGACACGTCAGTGCAGAAGCATTTGTCTGCCTCAACTAAAGAAGATTTTTTTTCTGTTGTAATACGGCTCGTGCATGTCAGTATTTAATATTGACATCCGTACCACAAATATAACCGAAATGAGGTCTTCATCTTTTTTTCAGTCTGATGGTTATTGCTCACCAATGTGTATTTTCAAAAATAATATAATAACAGGTATATGCTGTACTCGAGGCAGGGCTACCGCAGACAGGGGGGGATGCGACTGCGAGACACGTTATGCGATCATTAACGTACTGATCTGATGTAATGAATGGTCACCCATCCCCAGGCTGAACTCTTTAAGAGCAGCTCAATATTCGATGGACTCGTGCGCCGATAATATAATATATGTACTAGCTAACCCAGCAAACGTTGTTTTGCCATATAGGAGTTGCTGATAGAAGGTTAAAAAATTTGATGTTGTATGTATTTTTCAATGCCAAATTATAAAAAGAAAAAATCTTCAAAAAATTAGGGGTGGACAACCCATATCACTTAGGGGTATGAAAAATAGATAGTAGCCGATTCTCAGACCTACTGAATATGCATATAAAATTTCATAAAAATCGGTCAAGCCGTTTTGGAGGAGTATGGTAACTAACATTGTGACACCAGAATTTTATATGTAAGATTACCGCCGGACGGGTCAATCGAAGGTCGGATATAATTGTAACTAAGCATTCGGTTACTTTAGGGCAGCCAGTAGCCAGTATATAACCAATAAAATGACTAATGTTACTTCACAGAAATGACAGGTAGGTACTGCTATCATAATCAAGATAATAGGGATATGTCCTAAGTAAAAAAAAGTCTATTTGGTCCGTCAGTTAAATTACCAAAAAAAATTGGACACGTTTTTTGCTTACTCAAATCAATAAAAAGTGAAAAACATATAGCATATCAAAGTTCAGTAGAAGGGTCTTGTGACGTCACTTCTACGTAAAAAGTGTAACACGGCGTGACGTCAGTCGAAATTTCAACTCACTATATCGTCGTTATTTTTGGCTTACGTGACAAAATAAAAAATACATGTCCAGTATTTTTGAGTAATCCAACTACCGGACCAAACAGAATTTTTAAGAACACTACCCTATTATCTCCATTTAACTAATTTTAATAGAAGTACGTGTAAGTTTAACTTCGTCTTCAATAAACTCAAAAGCTTAAATGATGTAGCCTCATATTTCAAGAGAGAATTCAAAGTTTCATCATTTCGAAAAGGCGCTTGTCTCTGTGATAGCTCCGAGCCATAAAGCAACTAAGGCTTGTTTGAAATCTTCAAGTTGTTCGTACAGCAGTGCGTACGTCAGTGGTAAATAAACCAGTATAAACTGGCCTCACATTCTATTGACACTGCGTACTACGCTAGGTCAGCTCCAGGTCAGAGTGTTACCATTGACGTGAGTGCCACTGTACAGCGTCAATTTATTCGGAATGTTTTTCATAATTATTATGCCGACCTTACTTTATTACTTGTATATTTAAGTAGCAAGCAAGTTGTTAAAATAATTTTGTATGAGAAATTTGTCTTTGATATTTTACGGGCTGCCTAATTGTATCGTTAAATGCTGAAATATAGAACGGTTGGCGTAAGTTAATATAGAATATATAATATTCCATAAAATGATGGGCTTTTTTATCACTAATATGAAACAGGGATTGGATAGTTAAATGATTAAATAAACCATAGACAGATAACCATTTTTCGCTTCATTGGAACTTATTGCCACAGCTTTACAGACATGTGTACATATGTATACTCACGCCTGTTTCTCATAAGGGTTAGGCAGCAACTATAGAAGGCTTCTACTAGGGTACTTAAATACTTTATATGCTTGGTACTACACACTTGACCTTTCTGCAGAACATTACTAGTACGGTTAGTGTTTGTTCTTCTCGTCCCCGCGAATCCACTCACATATACCTCGTATACCTGTTCTCAGTCGTTTTTCATTGTTCATTTATCCTTTCGGCATAACCAAACCATCTAAGTGTAATATTTTATTTTATTGTCACTACATCATCATCATCATGATCTGCCTAGCCCTTTCCCTACTAGGTTGGGGTCGGCTTCCAGTCTAAGAATGCAGCTACCATTTTACATGTAGCGACTGCCTATCTGGCCTCCACAACCCAGTTACTGGGCAACACGATACCCCTTAGTAAGACTGGTCAACTGTCAAAGATTTACAAATGACAGCCGGGACCAACGGTTTAGTGTGAATATTAAATTTCAAAAAATCTTCTTTTATTCCACCACTTTGTTTTATCACATAATTAAGTAATTAGCTTGAAATATCAACAGCAGATTTTTACAAAGATGGTAAGCCTTCTTATTATTGCTGCTTGTCTACCGGAGAGGTTTTAAAGAATAATCCCTGTCCATTGGAGCGAAGCGGAGATTTAATGAAATCCTATTGGTTAAAATTTCTCCGTTTCTCCGCTCCGCAGCCTGAAGAGCATTTTGAAGAGTACCTAAGTGGTGTACATTACGACCCCACTTCTACTTCATACAGACAACCACTCAAACTTATTTCATATTCAAATACTTACGTATTCGCAGGTGATGTAAGTTTCACTCAAACAAATGTTAACTTTAAGATGGTAGCAATGAAGTCGTTTTCACAATGATTGATGCTATTGAAAATCTTGTATAAATTGTTGGACTTTTATAATAACACTAGCTGACCCGGCAAACGTTGTTTTGCCATTTTAAGGCAAAAAAAAATAGTAAAAAAAAACAAAGAAAATCGGCCAATATCTACTTTTGATAAGAAGATGTTGGCCGATTCTCAGACCTACCCGATATGCACACAAAATTTCATAGAAATCGGTAAAGCCGTTTCGGAAGAGACTGGCAACGAACATTGCGACACGAGAATTTTATATATTAGATTATTGTTGAGTTAGTTACTTTCAATATCATAAAGGTACTTAATTGTTTTCATTTCTGGAATCTAAAACTGCCTGGGTCTAGTGTTCACAAGCACTACTAATTAAGTTGAGGACCTGAGTTCGTTTCCCGGTCGGGTAAACTGTTACTTGAGTTTCTTCACCTCTTTGAATTTCTCAGTAGCAGCCCGGAATCAGGATTCGTGTTCAGTTGATGGCAATATGCGACGAGCATATTACCCTCATCCCTTACATGGGACTTAAAAATAACTGGTGAAGTGTAGGTGTACTATAGGTACACCTCTGTCTAATCCTTCGAGGAATATAGGCGTGATGATGTGATGTAAATTACAAACGAAAGATATATCCATTCGTTTAATCACCAACCTAGCATGAATAACTTTATCAAATATCAATTTAGAGGCTCAACTAATACAATTTCTATTAGAAGTTATTTTAATTATAAAACTTCGTTGTTATTTAGGTACACAAACAGAAAATGTCAATGATAGTTGATTAAACTTGAGATATTTTTAATTATTTTGTCCACGGGTTTGGATTTGGATATTTTTTGACATTAGGTACACATTGACATTGACAGATACAAAGGTATTTGACAGGCGTGTTATCAAATTATTGGTACCTACTAGCATTTCGCTCGCGACTTCGTCCGCGTGGATTTCGTGCTTTTCCCTTCGAACTTTGACATCCCCTCCACCAACTTTAAAGCATAGTTTTCAAAATAAAAATGTAGCTTCCTAACAGTGAAAAAAAATTTAGGATTGGAATATTCGTTCCGGTAAGAAACTAATTTTACGTCTTTATAATATGAAGTCAGAGATAGGCAGTAGCACCATATAAAAACCGTTGCATTCAGTTAGACAGGAAGCCGACCCCGACATAATTAGGAAAAGGCTCGGCAGATGATGACATACAAAGGAAAGAAAGAAAGAGAAATAAAGAAATAAAAGGTTAATTAGATTGTCCCAAAATCCAATGAGCAAATCTTTTCTACGGAGCTGGTTTTGGGATTTAATGAAGACATTTTGTGATTAAGATTATTTGATGTAAATAATAGATCTTGTAATGTAAATTAGTAATCATGAGATCAGCAATAAAAAAACAACTTTAGTTTTACATAACAGTACTTACAAACCTCATCATCAGCCTAGCCTTTTCCCAACTATGTTTGGGGCACAAGTAGTTGTAGTCAGCTTTCAGTGTAAACGAATGCAGTTGAATACCAGTATTTTACACAAGCTGCCTGTTTGACTTCAACAACCCAGTTACTGGGTATAACGATACTTTTTGGTAAGACTGGTTGTCAGACTTTCAGGCATGTGGCAACTGTCAATGTTCTACGAATGGCCGCCAAGATCATGTGAGTAACGTGTTTTCCGAGGCACATAAGGATCTCGTTTGTAATGGATCCCATCCACCAATCCACGGACCGACCTCGGCAAGCCTAGCTTATCTATCCTTCGGTCGACCTATGGCATGACGACCACGTCATGATTCACGCACAAGCTCCTTAACCAACCTATATTAACATATAAATACTTTTGCGTATAGGTACTTACTATTGCTTTTTTTCAGAATCTGAATCGCAAATTAATTTTCACAATGAATATATATTTTTTGTTTTAAATTAATTGCGCGAAGCGAATCGTGCGTAGGCGGGAAAACCTATATACGTAGTAGGTACCGGATTGTGCCGAAATTACTTTTTATTTCAGCGAAGTTTTGTTGGTAATAAACAGCGTATGTAAAATGCCTATTGGGTTTTGTATTAAAGGCTTATCTCAAATTATTGTATGCTATACTACAACAGACTAAAAGTGTTAACGATGGAGATAGATGTCGTTTTATTTCAATCGGTTTTGAGAAGCATTCTGTCATTTAAATCTATCGTTACATTACATAACATCACACCTATATTTCTCGATGGTGTACTTGTAGTAAATACACCCTCATTTCGTAAGTAATGATTAAGTCCATTGTAATGTGGGGCCAGTCTATAGCCACCAAAAAATGGTAAAAAATCCAGCCCCGGACTGTTACTGAAACATTCCTGATCGAAAAACTCAATAATATTTTACCCGTCCCGAGCATCAACCCGGGACTTCGTTTTTACAGTAACTTGTGCTTGTAACCTCTAAGCCAACGAGGCGGTAATATTATGGTCTTTTGCTGATAATACACTGAGATTCAATCCGATTAATGTTGAGGTCGTAATCGAATTATTATTATGATACCATTATAATTCCTGCCTGTTACTGTCCTACTGCAGGTCAAAGACCTCTTATCACGCAGAGATTTTATAGAATTAAGATAAAGTCACATTGGTACTGACTATTATACACATGAAAATAAAAAATAATCACAGCGCATCGAAAATTCATCCGCATCACTGCTAAAGGGAAAAGTGCCTTAAAGGCTGGCAGCATTGCCACGTTGAATGGCAAAGATTGATTCTTTGTCCAATAACAAGGCCAGAAGAACGTCGAAATAAATGGTCACACGGACCCCGTGGCCCTAGAGTTTCAACCCCAAACGGCTTAAATATATAACTCCCAATTAAGTTGTTATAATTGCGGCTGTTTGAAGTTTCCTACACCTGCAGCAGCCACAACTACACATTGGTACTTGCCCGGATTTGAACCTACAACTTCATGCTTGAAAGGCGAAGCCCTTATTGGAGCATATTTAATCACGTCATTCCTTCAAAGATCCCCCACAATATCGTGCTAACGACCGTCAGTGCATCGCGTTAATTCTGCAGCTTTGGTACCTACTGGTATTAATTACTCTGAGCACCAGCTTTGAAAATGTCTGACGTTCGGAACTTTGAATGATATCGAATATCAGTTTTAACGAAGCTCTTTGAGCTTTACCAGAACACGGGCTAGACTATCTACCTAAACAATGGATACACTTACTAGTTAAAAGTAAGACTTTTAGCGAATAGATTCAAGACTTTGTTCGGCTGAATAATCTTGTACATTTAAAATGTCGCCTCATACTTTGATGTTTGACTTCAAAACTGGTTTCACAGCCAAAATAACAAGACGAACTAAAAGGTAAAAGATAACTTTTTCAAGTCTTCCAAATGTGTTTGTACAAGAAATATTTGTGTGTTTTTATATATCGTAGGTATTAAACAGAACACACAGAAAATAAAAGTGAGTAAATACTCTTTTGTGTTATAAATTCTCATGTTCTCAACGATACCGTTGAACATGAGAATTTATGCAAAGCAGTAAGATCTAACATGTAAACTTAAGAGTCGGGACGCACTAAGTAAAGAACTTGAAATTAACTAAATACTAACCTAATGCCATCACTTTACCTTTTTTAAGGATAGCTCTAAACAGTAATATCAGCCTTCGTGGCTTCTCGTAACACAAAGAAGGCACGAGCATTAATCACCACCCTCATGCTCAAACAGGGTTGGTGATTTCAGACTGGTGAGTTCCCACACGATGTTTTCCTTCACCTATGTCAATAATGTCTTAGTGATATTAATCATATTATTCTGTATAAACTGTACTGTAATAACTATCGATTGGTTGTGTATAAAAAGAAATGACACATCCTCGTTTTATAAGAATGTATGTCTTATTCTCTTTTTATCTAGTGTATTTATTTCCAAGCATTCTACAGGTCAGGCAGAAAAAAATACACAGCTTGTCTATCAACAGAGTTATATCCTATAACAAAGCTAAGTCCCTAAAACGTTATTACAAGTTGATAACGTTTATTTCGTGGACAAAGCTTCGGTCATATTCGTGGAATAGAACCAAAATAAACAACAAAGGACGCTACATTGAATACGGCAGAAAAGCTATTGTGTCCTACGCTACAACGTCAGAATGTTTTAATCAAATGAAAAAACTGGACAAGTGCGAGTCAGGCTCGTGTACTGTGGGTTTCGTAGCATATCCATAACATATATATGAAAAAACAAAGGACGTAAAAAATGAGTTTGTTTTATGATGTCTTGTAAGCAGATGCCAACTTGAAAAGAAGATATGGTAACCTGAGAATACTTGTGAACTTTGGGGTCCAAGTAATACTTATACACTCTATAATTTTATTGGTTGTTACCCGCGATTATGTCGACCATTTTGTCTAGGTAGCACAGTCAATTTATAATATATTATATTATTTGAATCAATAATGGCAGATTAAAAATAAAATTGCGAACAAAAAACTCTACAGCAACCTCGAACCAGTAGAAATATCGCGCAAATTCCTATTTAAACCTTTACTTTTACTAAGGGGAAAGCGTCCTGCCTCGGGGAAACAAATATTAAAATGCCCTCACAGATTTCCACGAACAGACAGCCGGCGGACGTAATCTCAGTGAGCGGGCTACGGAACCCTGAAAACCGTGTTTTTATCGACATGTACGCTGAAATTTGGAGAAACTTCAATGTTAGCTTGAGCAACACGAGACGTCAGACGATCGTCTGATGTTAAATTGTTGTCAGTCATCTCAAATGCATCTGAGATTTGAAATCTTTTCACCTCTAAAAAGCGCGATGTTGCAGACAAAGAATGTTAACAGTGAATCTAGTGACACTACGTCAAATCTAAACGAATTGGGTGCTGTAGGAACCTAACGTTCCTTAAGTACTGGGTTTATGTCTGGGTCTTTTATATTTATAAAAGACGTATTCATATGCCACATGATCAGCCCAAGATGACGTCTGGACTTTAAAAAAGACTGACCTCTGCGTTTGTTTCTTTGTTTATTTTTTTTTTATTGTATGACGTGTAGAATCTTTTTCAAAATCGTTTAACAGTGATAAATATCATTAAATCATTATTTATTAATGCCGCATGTCAGCCAACAGCTGTCTCGTGTCTGTCTACCCTTTTCCATTCTAAATATAAATAAGTGTTTGTGTAATACCATGCTATTAACTTACTAAATGTCCGCAGAGGTCGGAAGGGTCTACAGTAGGGATGGCGAACCAATAGCAACCGTGCCAGTGGCGGCACGCGACATAATAATTAGGGCACGCCAATAATTATTCATGAATCTATCTAAGTACTTACTTGATCGTAACAAACAGCAAGACAAAAAGTAACACCACAAATACACAACCTTTTTGTTTTATTTAAATAAAAGTAAAACAGTTCATGTTCCAACTGCTGTACCTATTTAGAGTTTCAAATAAAGAGTTGTATGTTAATAGTATCTAGTTTTATTATATCGTATCTGAGTGGTTATTGCCTCAAAAAACCATCTCGGACACTCATTTGTTTGGTCCTCACATAATCTAACCAAGAGGGTGTTTCCGTTTTCATCCCACGTTTTCATCCCAGGAGTTAAAAATAATAATAATTATTCCGCTTTCAACCCGCAACAAAAATGGACTCCGTTTTCAACCCACGGCATAGTACATAACTGTTTAGTAACTTATGTAAGTAACGTTAGCAGACGAACAAACTTTGTTAGAAAAATCTTTATTCATAATTAACACAACTAAGTCTTTAGAATATTGATATCTAGAAAATCACAGATTCGTACTATTATCAATTCTACATTTTTTAAAAATCACAGATTGTAAGTATTATTCATCCTACATCTAAAAAATCACAAATGGTAATTATTATCAATTCTACGTCTAAAAAAATCACAGATCGTAAGTATTATTAACCCTACATCTAAAAAATCACAAACTATTATCAATAAATTCTACTTCTAAAAAAATAACAGATTGTAACTATTACCAATTACATATACATCTAAAAATCACTGATCGTAACTATTACCAATTACTTATGTATTTAAAAATCACAGACCGTAACTATTACAAATTAAGTGGGTAGAAACCGGAATATATTTTAGGTAGAATACGGAAAAAACAACTATTATTATGATTGTGGGTAGAACACGGACTAAGATTTGGGTAGAAAACGGAATAAAATATTCGTGGGATGAAAACTTGGGATGAAAACGGAAACACCCAACCAAGATAATGTCCGGACTTTAAAAGAGACTGTGATCTCTCAGTTTCTTTCAATGTTTCTTCTCAGAGAAGTCAGATAGCGAAACACCAATCTAGTTTAAGAAAAATATTTTACTTGTTGACGTGTATGTGTTTGTAAAAATCTATTTACAGAAATAAACATTATTAATCATTTCTGTTGTTTGCCCCTCATATCACTAAATAAAGATTCTTTTTTAATTAATAATGGCATGCTCACCACTATAGGTTCGCCATCCCTGCAGTCTACAGTACCTACCAAACAGTGTGGCTCCAGAAATTGGGTAAGGTTGTGTCGGACAGCTTACATAATAGGTAGGGAGACGTGGGCTCACGTGGGCTGTTGCCTCATGCATAATCGTTTACCGTGGATATGTATGTTAAATACTTCGTCATTTGAAGGTACCTGGCTGTGTCATAAAGAAATTGGAGGAAATATAGTGGACTGCCGTGAGACGACTTTTTTTTATCAAATTCAAATATTTTATTTGCACATTTGGGTAGAAAAGTGCATTTATAAAAAAAAAAACATAACAACTGTTCGTAATTTGGTATCACCCACTACAAAAAGGAAGAAGAAGAAGATAAAATTTAAACAAATTAATGAAGGATAAAAAAATATAATACATAACATCACGCCACCATGGCTTAAGCATAGATTCTTTGTATAACAATATAATTATTTAAGGTATGTATATCGTTATTAGGGGTTCAATTGTTGTATTTCTTCAAAATTTATATGAATTCGAGTTGTTGTGAATCATAAAATAACACCCTAAATAAAAACTCCCCACAAAACAAATACACAGGATTCAACTCCTCTTTTCTTTCAATATTTTTTCAATAACTTTCAGTACGGAAATAGCTTTGAATCGACGATTTCCCACAAACATGAAAACAAAAAAAACAACGACAGATTGATGGTTGCCAACATAAAAGGAAATATTGAAAGGGACTACGTAAAGCCGTAAAAACGGAGTTTCGGATACGGCTTCCACAACTCACAAGATATAAGAAGAAAGATGGATCAAAACCTTGGAATACACCTACATAACACACCACTTACCTACATAATGACGACCGATGTGGCGCGGTGGGCGAAGGTCCGCCTGCAACGCAAGAGGTTGCGGGTTCGATTCCCGCCTTGGGACAAATGTTTGTACGATCCACAAATATTTGTTCCGGGTGTTCTGGGTATTTGCTATGTATAATAAAAAAAAATATCTATCTATGTAATGTATTGTATTAAGTATATCAGTCATCTAGTACCCATAACACAAGCTCTGCTTAGCTTGGGGCTAGATGATGCTGTGTGGATTGTCCAGCAATATTTTATTTTTTTATTTTTTATAATATTGATAAATGTTAAATGATATTTATTTCTGTAAATAGGTTTTTACAAACACTTTTTTTATACATTAACTAATTTTATTTTTAAATAACCGAAATAAACTCTGAGGTCACAGTATCTCTTAAAGTCCAGACATTACTTTGGTTAGTTCATGTGAGAACCATGCCTATTATTATTTTCCTTTAGGCTTTTTGTTTGGGACAAGGAAGACTCAAACATACAAAGAACGACGTCAAAGAGGTAGGAGCTTTTTAACACGTTGAACGCCAAATGACCGACAATTGACAAACAATACGTTTTCTATTGTGTCTCGTTGTTTGGCAATACAAGATTTAAAAACATCATCCTCTTGCCCTTATCCCAATTTATTTGGGGTCGGCGCAGCATGATTGTCTTCTTCTTCCAGACATTTTTAATTCGACTTCTTTTTGTTTTTTTTTCAATAACATACAACGTAATAATGAGCTGCACTAGAAAGGTTAAATTAATTATTTGGTTAACGCCCCGTTCACACAGCGATGATCAGTACCAAAATTCAATTCATAATTTTGGGATCACGTGGTAGTTTCATACTGCAACTACAAACGACTTTGCCTGTAACCGTATGGAAAATGGGATGATATAATATAACTTTTTAACAAAAATATCGTACTAATCATTGCGCAATTCACGGGACCTTAACTTAAGTCAAATACCGCAAACCTTATGTTTTCACTTCACATCGCTATTCGTGTTCGCGTATTTGTTTTATTCGCCCAAATAAGACGATGTGAAGTAGCTCTATTCGTTTAAATTTACCTATTCTCACGAACAAGACGAATACGCGAATACACGAACACCCGTATCCGCCTGCTTGTCGTTTATTTGCAACATATCAAAGGATTGCGAATTTGCCGAATATGTTCGTTTTACGTCCACACATGTCATAACAAGCCGCTGCTGCAGTCAACACGTCGATCCCTGCGTTCGATACCATAGCAAAAATATTCGTAAATGTTTGGCATATTCGCTGTTCATGGACGATGTGTAGATCGTGTATTCCTGTCAATCGGATTTCAACACGAATATAGCGAACAAAGCCGAAAACAACACGAACACCGAATAGCGATGTGAAGTACCAGCATTACATCTAAATTATTCCTTCAAATCTTAATTTTAATTAATTTTCTTCAAGAATTACTATTAATTAGGTAACCTCATAAGCATTAATCAAAACAGCGTCTAATTAATTCTTAATTATTTTATATTCATAACCTGTGTTAATATTCTAAAACAACTCGAACATAATATTATTGAATCATTGAATGTGAGTTAATTTTAAAAAGGTTGAATTTTAATGAGTTATTAGTCTGAGTCTGAAATTACTTTGGCCTTGAAAATATTTTAATGAGTAGGTCAGTAATACTCTGATCTGTCTCTTAAACCGACTTTAAAAAAGGAGGAGGTTATACGTTCAATTGTCCGCATGTATTTTATTGTATGTGAGTAGGTATGTTCACCGATTTCTCCGTCAATGTGTCAAAACAAACAGTATTACCAACAAAAAAAAAACAAAATAAGATTTTGATTTCTTTTTATTGGAAATAAAGTTGTTAAAATCACACGATGCTGATAGCGTTGGAGCAACTTAGTGTGCATCGCCAGAGACTAATAGACATAGGTTGAGTACCTACTTATATAAAATAACCTTTTTACTAATGCTCGTCTCAACTCGTTTAAGGCCTTAATATTCATTCAGTCCAGAATTGGAATTTGTGCCCGGTTGATGTCAACATAACTTCAGAAATGTTTAAATTTTTATCGGCTTCTCCTTATCTTTACGGCAGCGATATCAACATATTTTAAAAACATCGATACTTTCGACAACCCTAGCTGTACAACACACACACTCACACACTCATGCTTACCGCATGACGTGTGTTCTTGTTCAAGAATTCTGAAACATTGATTTATGTAGCAAAACCTGGATGCGTCATGTACATTTTCGTTAAAGAAAATATAATTCCGTGTATAATTGAAATGTCGTTTCATGAGTATGAAAATAGCGTTGCACGCGGTGGGGTGGCTGGGTAAGTATTTTGATTTACACAACCAAAGATAACAGCAGTGTTCAACGGTTTCGCATATTGTTATTACCTTGCTTACAATATAATTTTGTCCTGTCATATGTTTTTTATTTCATTTATTTTTTAATTAATCTTCAAGAGGAGAGTAGCTCGTAAAATTCAAACCGCCGCACGAAGGTTAAGCTACGCTTGACGAGGTCAGTCTGTGGAGTTGAGTTCTGAACTCCGCGGCATTAAAACTTTTCGTTAATTTAAATAATTAATTCGACTTTTTAGGATTTTTGTATATTTTTTTTACAACAAACTGTAAACATTTAAACGCTGAGGGGTCCATAATCATGTACTGAAAACATGGTATCATTTTGTGCGCCAAACTCCCTTCAACCCTGTATAGTCACGTTGGGAGAATGAATGAAAGGCGACTACAAAAGGTACGTAATTATAGAAGGTAGAAGTAAGTAGAAACGCCGAGATGCGACGCCCACGTACTCAGACCTAATTGGTGATGTTCTTTAGAAAGGTCAGTTGCGTAGTACTCGCAACCGGCGCGCGTGTATGACTAAGTGGATGTATGAACGTAAACGATGCAAAAGGAGGCACGGTTGGCGCAGTGGCTGAGTGATTGCCTGCTGCGCTGCGTGTCGCGGGTTCGATTCCCGCACCAAACGCAGTTGTTACGGGTCTGGCTGTTTGTGTATGTGACTTTAAATGTTTTTAAACGCACCACGATGCAGGAGAAATCCTAGTATGTGGCTAAGATTAAAAAAAGGAGATATATAAGGATCCTGACTGCTGGCGTTTCGTAGTGAATAAAGCGTGAGTTTATGGTGGTACGTATGCTGAAAACAAACAATTAAAGTCTACCTAAACCTAGATAAAGGTACTTATTGGAAATCGATGGTAGCCGGTTTCGTATTAATTAATATGAGGGGAGAATTACTCTGAGCTACTAATTGATCGGGGAGCAGATTACAGGAATGTTAAACGTTAACAGAACGGTTCATTTCAGTAACATTGTTAAGAGTTAAGTGGTTGTGTTAATTGAGAATCGGGGATTTCACTTTGCTACCGACAGTCGTAGATATTGATTTCTGTTAATTTCGCAGAAGGTAAGATATGTTTTTGGATTCATGTACCTATTCATGTAAAACACTGGTATTCAGCTGCACCCGACTAGACTGGAAGCCGACCCCATCATAGTTGCGAAAAGGCTAGGCTGATGATGATGATGATGTAGGTTTATTATTGCCACCTTCATGGTATACTTATTTTTAGGTTTTCAAAAGTTGTCAATGAATAATTTATGTGTCGACACGACAAACAAGGTAGGTCCATTTGGCATACAAACGTCACAGTACGTACACACTGCTACATATCAAGCTATAAATGTCCAGTATATACTGACATCTCATTTTATAAGATATCCATACAATGAGAGGTCAGCTTATACTGTAATTCACTCATAAGTATCCTGTATGTGCAACTTAACTTCCAAAAATTCCATAATATGTGTGTTTGTAAAAATGACTTTGACAAAACGGATAAAATATAGTTCGCGCTGCAAGTTCAATATTTTTTATGACTTTTTCAATAGTGAATTAATTATTCCAGATTAAGTGGATTTATTGTATTGTTATTAAGTACTTCGATTAGGTATACGGTTAGTTACTAACACTATGGATTTCTGTCATCATTGAAAATTGATAAAATAAATATACCTACCTACTAATTAAAAGTAGATATTTGTTTAAGTGGAAATAAAATCATTTGGAAATATGGATACAAATATGGAATAGGTAGGATTTATTAACTAAATATTTTGCAAACAACTCCCTTACCTATATTACAAGCAAAAGCTTACTGAAGCCTGTTTCGAAAACATCAAAGTAAGTAACATCAAATGAGTTTTGTTTTTACTTATAAATACACCGTCTGGGCTATTTCTGTAAAGTTAAATATTGTATAGGACCAAATAATATATCTGATATAAACGATAAATAAATGTAAATCATATTTTTGAACATACATAATACGCCTGCGCAGTGGCATTTCTTTTTTTTTTTTTTTTTTTCTTTTTTGGGCAGCGGTGTATCTACAGTACACGCACATTTCAGCAGTTATGTTTCTTAGACCCATGGAAGAGGGAGTGAGCCTATTGTCATCAACCGGGCACACATCCAGGCTGCTACTGAGAAATTCCTAATGAAGACTCCCAATAACACATTGCTCGTGATAAATAATATTTATTACTCTAAATAGGTTTTTACAAGCACTTTTACACGTCAACAAGCAAAATATTTTTTTTTAAACTAAGTTGGTGTTTCCCTATCTAAATACTCGGGAGTAGAAACAACGAAGGAAACTTAGAGATCAGTCTCTTTTAAATTCAGACTTTATCTTGGTGAAATCATGTAAAGACCATGCAGATTAGTGTCTGAGAGGGTATTTTGAGGAAAGAACCACACAGATATCAGTGGACCTGTTCATTGGAAGATAAAGGTAGGTCATGTATGATAGTGGTAGTTAGAATAAAATACTCTTTTAAATCTGTTTTTATTCTTTTTGCAATTTTAGGTACCTATTTTTTTTCTAGCGACTCTTGCTCGTTGTCTAAGTGTTTGAAAGAATATTTATTTATAGAATTCATGTTAAAATAAATATATTATCAGTACTACTTAGACCTGTCCAAAATAATCTCGGTTACAGAATCAGTGAAAGCGAAACGCGTAGGTGGATCTGAAGATGGATTATCAACAGACGGATGGACAGCAGAAAACATTCGCTTGACTTGGTAGGTATGTACTGCTGAGTGCTGAAATATTAGTAGATTAGGTATTACCTTAAGAAGTACAAGTGGGTAGGTAGGTACTTAGGTTTATAATCTACGCACAAAACCACATAATATATTATATTCATGTACATATATGCAGCCAAAACTGTTTTATAGGCATTTATTTGGGACAAGCCCGCCACACTATTCCCAAAAAACTGCAATTCCTGAAAACCAGAAACAACAGTGGCCGTCAGAAAAGCGTCGTGACAATGAAACCCAACGAGTCCCACAGAAACGATTCAACCGTCTTGGATCGAACGAAAATAAATTAATCAGAAAAGAACAGCGGAGGAGTTAGAAAAAATACATCATTTCCACTTCCCTCCATATCAAGCAGGAGACAGAACAGAGCTAGGCCAATAGGCACAAAGGGGCGTTTACAACTGGGTGAGGTCCAGTTGCCTAGCATCACCTAGCACCACCTAGGTTTAAAATTAACACTGATATTAATGGGTCCTAAATGATGAGCTGTTACATAATTACATGAAGAGCTAGTGGCTAAATAAAAACAGCCATACGGGTGGATCGAAGTGAAAGCTACGCTTCCCGAGACCAGTCTATTGATGGATTACCGCTCATTGCATACTTATCGAGATTCCTACGGGCCTGGGAAAGCACGTTAAGCGATATCTGTAGATCTTTAACAGTCGTTACGGGTGGTGAGAAGCTCGAAAGTCTGACTACCAGTCGTACCTGCTGCATATACCTACACAAACACATATGCACATATGTATATGATGCAAGTATCCACTTATAAAACTTCACTAAATGAGGAAGTTATTTCTCTATTTCTAAGTAAAGTTTCCTCGAGTATAAACGCCTGTGAGTTTCTCATCTCCATTCCTGTTTACAGCGAGCGGAATGAGTGAGTAACTGAAGTTTTGAGTGCACTAGAAGTATTGTTCTTGTACCTCGGTTAGCTTTGAACTTTGAACGAACTTCGCGTTACCACCTCTTTATAATTCATGAAAAATCTGGTGAGTTTCGTATATGGAAGGTAGTTTATCTCTAAACTTGATTACGTCAGATTTTATGCATGAAAGATCTTCCTTTACTGTTCTCTCTGTTTTAATTTTAGATCAACCTTTTCCGTCTTTTTTAACGACGAGAATGTTTTGTAAGTTTTAGCTTTTCAGTACCTACATTGTGTGGCACATTGTCTTACGATGATTTTGAAGGAAATTTAAAATCCATTGCTTTATATGTTTGAACAATTCGTCTACTCGTCATCGTGACTATGTATATAGTGCTATGAATGTAGTTTGATTGTCAAAATGAAAGGCATTGCTATTGTTCGTGGCGTTCATTAAATACCCGCAAACTGCAGGGTAACTGTGTAACATATCTTTGTGGGTTTGAGCATTTTGTGACAGGTTTTTGTCTGGATAACCTTTAACTTTATGTACTACTAGCTTCCACCCGCTGCTTCGCCCGCGTGGTTTGTTGATAAATAAAGTAGCATATGTCCTTCAATCTATCTCTTTGCCAAATTCTATCGAAATCCGTTCAGTGGTTTTGGCGTGAAAGACGTACAAACAGACACACACACTTTCCCATTCATAATATTATTAAGTATGGATAAAGTCCATCATCTGACTAGACTTTTCCCAAAAACCGTGTTACTATGTTGGGCCCGGATTCCACTCTAACCAGATGCAGCACCAGTATTATACTTATATGGAGCAACTACCTATCGAACCTCTACAACCCAGTTACTGGGTAATACTATACCGAGTAATACTGGTTGACTCAGTACCGGGTTTCTGGCTACCCGTAAATACGCTTGATACATTTCTAGCCTAGTATTACTTAGTAATAGAACCTTCCTTTACTTTATGTGCAGCATGTCCATCAATATAAACAGTTCCATTTCAATTTGAGAGCCTATAAACCATACAATAAAACGTGAATAAAACCTTCAGATACCGTTTTAAGAATGAGGAGTGTGAGATTTGGCATTATTAGTTATTTACATGGAGAAGAAATGAAGAAAGCTATAGCTAGCTATGTTTAATTTTGACCACTAAGCAACCACTAGTTATTATATTAATGCGTAAAGCGCAAATTTCGGATGCACGTAGAAGGACTGTGGAAAGCTAAAACAGTCGAATTTCGACCACTACACGACCACTACTTACTGTTAATCTACCAATAAGCTCCGAAAATACACCGTAAATCAATACAAGGCTATGTAAATTACTAAAACTTAATGTTTCCGTGAATATGGCAGATATTATCCAGTTATAGCGGTAGAAATGTTGGCTAGTGCTGATACAGTTTATTGTCAGTTAGTTAGTGACACAAGCACTTAGAATAGCAGTACCCAATTCCCGATAAACACCTGAGTTTGGGGACCTGGAATTAATCCGTCTATTTGACAGCGAGCTATGTGAAATGCGAGCATTTCCGTCACACCCCGGTGAGTTAGTCCTAGCTAGAGATGTCAGAAGTGTCAAAAAGTATCGATATGTTTGTTAAGGATATTTTCGTTTTGATTTTGCTTGAGATATGTTCTTATGTGTGGAAAAATATCGATGCTAGGTTACATCAAAACTTTATGAGCAAGCCTAGTCAGTGGCTGCTTGTATTTTTATTAGTTCTGTAAAACGTCATGATTTCTTTCTAACTCAATGATATTTTTAATTAAAAAGTAAATAGTTCAGTTTTTCCATTAAAAATCTAATTGGGTTTGTTTGAAATCATGAATTTTAAGTTAAAAAAATATCATCGGAAATATACGTAAAAATTTCGGGTGTTGGCGACGAATAATTTCAAAGCTAGGGGTGTCTGAATTATGCACTGAACTATTTAATATCAGGTAATGCGTCGATGTCCCTTCCGCCAACCATTGGGATACGAAAAAGTTTTTTTTTTTAATGTAATTCTTTTAAGTAGTTACAGAGAAAACAAACAAACTCGTCAGCTTTATAATATTAGCATTGATTACCATCAAAACTATAAGAAGGCTAAAGGTCAAAACCCTTATTGGATAACCATGACAGTAAACCGACCTAATTAAAATCTTGTTGACACAGGATATTAGAAGGGTTCGTCAGAGCATCCCTTAACTTCTAAGTAACGGCAAACGAGGCCCGAAGTCGATGAGGGTAGTTTACTTAGCTCGACATCTTGTAAATGTAAACAGTTGGTGTAAGGATGTCAAAGTATATCGATTTTACGAGAGGTATTAAGATAATATTGAGAATATGAGGATTATTACTCCAGTTCAGTTTAGGTGAGATTTATAATGAAACCTTTTTTTTTATTCCGTAACTAAAAGGTGCCAACGGGATACTATTACTAAGTATCCGCTGTCTGTCTGTATGTGTGGCAGTGGGCTGTGTCTCACGAACAGTTGTACTTAGGAAGACAGTTGAAAGTTTTAGAATGTGGAAGTTTTTCTATTGATAACGAGAAATAATTCAAAATTAAATAAAATTTAACATTAAACCCCCTTTAATATTGAGTTATATTAACGTGTGTGGGCGTTTTAAGCTCGACATGATGGCCGATTTAATTTTCTAGTTCCTTAGAATATTTCTCTGGCAGGTTATTTAAGGGGTTATTATTTAATAACTTTTTAATGTCTTTTAATATATTTCTTTTGTATTGTTAGTCCAGTCATTGAGTTTATTAAGATCCGAGTTGATCGACACGATTAACGAGATAGGTCCACTCATATCTGTTTAGTTCTTTTTTAAATGGTCTGTAATTAATCTGCATGGTCGATATATTATCTTGGTCAGGAGCTGACCAAGGTATTGAATGCCATAAAATTAAAAAAAAACTATTGTCTACAGAAGATGTCCCATTTTCCCATTTCTTTGAGAATTAAAGACGTTACCTACAATAACAAAATTACCAAATCGAAATGTAAATCCAAACAAAACAGAATGCTCTGGTTACCTCATCAAAAACTCTCAGTTGTTTTGTTTTGTCGGTAACCCCAGATTAATTAACGGCCTGTCCCTCACTAACACCCTGTTGTTTAATAACAAAAACGAAACAAAATCACTTGTTTGTTTGCTATAACTTGTCCAAACTGACTGTTGCAATATCGAGTCCAATTTGTGTTACAATAACATTGGAATTTCACAGGTAAGTTTTAAGGTCACCGTACCGTACCACACCGCAAAATCATAGTTTCTGATTATCAATATAAACGACTTTAATAAGGGCAACAAACACGAAACATTCTCAGAAAAAAACGCCATTCCGTAGATATTGTCGAGTTATGCGAATAAAATGTACTGAACGACTCGTTTTTTTTGTTATGTTTCGATTCGACGACCGATGTGGCGCGGCGGGCGAAGGTCCGCCTGCGACGCAAGAGGTTGCGGGTTCGATTCCCGCCTTGGGACAAATGTTTGTACGATCTACAAATATTTGTTCCGGGTGTTCTGGGTATTTGCTATATATAATAAAAATATCCATGTATGTAATGTATTGTATTAAGTATATCAGTCATCTAGTACCCATAACACAAGCTCTGCTTAGCTTGGGGCTAGATGATGCTGTGTGGATTGTCCAGCAATATTTATTTATTTATTCTGTGACGATTTTCATAGTAAATGTGTGTACCAGTTGGTATGTAGTTTTACTAAGAATCCCTTGTGAGGAAAGGAAAAACTTCCAATAGTTGGAAAATTGCAACCATCATCATAAATAAATCTAGCCTTTACCAACTTTGTTGGGGGCGGCTTCCAGTCTAACCGGATCCAGCTGGATACCAGTATTTTATGTAGACCGGGTTTCTATCTGACTTACTACAACCCAGATACTGGGTAACACGATACTGTATGGTTAAAGTGGTTGGTCAGACATTCAGGCTTCTAACTAACGGCCTGAATGACTTACGACTGTCAAAGATCTACAAATGACATCAGAGACTAACAGTTCAACGTGCTTTCCGAGGCACAAATTGATCTCATTCCGTCCTCGCCGCCGAAGCCCATCGCGACGACCCCGTCAATGCCAATGCGTTCAATTAGTCCCTCAATACGAGTAATATATCTATTAGATCCAGCCCGTCTCTTGCTGGCCTCTCCCAGCGACGTCCTAAGCCGAGGCTCATACCCCGCAAGAGGTGCCCTAAGCGATTGGTCGCTTAGCTTTTAAGTTTTTGGTTCGCCTTGGTTGGAGGCCTTAATTTCTAATTAAGTCCCCACAGGAAAGTTCGGTAAAACAATAGATATCCCTGAAGGATCAACTGCGAGATGCCCATTCCAATTAATTGCACGAATTGATGGATAAACATAGCCGAACACAAACAAGAGCAGAAAATTAAAATGAATATTAATAAAATAACGCGAGTCCATTTTGCTTTTTGAAATCAACATAAATATTAATATTTTCACGATGTTATGTAGTCAAAAAGCGATGGATATTTCGTTATAATAAATTCAAATATATTTAAAATCTAAATTGAGTTTTCTCTCTGCTCGTTGCGTTTGTATTTTTCCGGGCTTATGACGATACCGGGGTTGGCAGGCCCGGCTTGTTCCGTGCGTTATCTCTTTCAGGTAAATATATGTCAAAGGGTTTATTTTTTGAGATGAAATGGAATGACGAAACGATTTTTTTTAGTAAATTTGTTTTAAAAACACTTTTGTACGTCATAAAATTGAATGCAATTTTTTGAGAGGATGCGTCTGTCACTTTGGTTGATTAAATATAAAAATATCTTTAATTCCATGCAAGCTGTAACATAATTATATACATTACAGTAGTTTTAGTCAAAAAATATGCAACAATTCAGTTTAAATAAATAAATGTAAACAATTCACGTACATTAATAATTAGTTGATCTAGTATTATAACACAAATAAAACGTTTAGTTAACAGAAATATCTTGTTAAAATACTCGTAAAAGAACACTCAGTAATAACTATGATAGTAGTAGTGTAAGTTTCATCAATATTCACCTATATTTAATGTACAGCGCGGCCATGTTTGCTGCATGTACTAAAAAGATAAAACGGCTAAAAAGCCTATACCATTCAATTTCTAAACCTAAAACTATTTTAGTTTTTATGGTACCAAGTTCTAGACATAAATCATAGACTGAACGATTTTCATATACGCAATTTTCTTATTCTAACATAATGGATAAAAGTAAATGGGAATTTATTTTACTTGTAAATGGGGTTGGTAAATCGTTTTCAGGTACATTGTGGCTGCTGTAGGTAAGTTCTTGTTGTGTGAAAAGTATGATTATGCCTATATAGTGTCAAGGTGTATTTAACCTTGAGAAATCCCTCCCAGTGTCTAGAAGGGCATACACTAAATTTATGGGTCATCACCAATAAGGTCGACCTTCCTGAAGACGGCCGAGTGCGTACTGCGTAGGACTGGCAAGCGACATATGTATGAACAGTAGTATGTAAGGATTAGGTGGCGTTCTTTAGTTTCTGCTTACATCCATGTGGGGGGAGTTTGTATATGTCTGTGTATGTTTGTAAGACACACTGTCTACACTGATACACAACGAACATTTTATATGGCAAAACAACGTTTGCTAGGTCAGCTAGTAATATATAAAAAACATCCACCTTATCCAATTCAATCCTCCTTTTTGCATTAATTAAAATCCTCGTTCTAATTATATATTCATATCAACTTACGCACAAATTAAGTTGCTTTCCGAATGAGCAGTGGTAGACGCCATAAAAAGGGTTTGAAGTTGTAATGATGTTGTAACAAACTGTACTTTATGCGAGGGTATTAAAGTTAGTTTTTCAAAATACATGTTCGTTTACATGTTTGGAAAATAAATCGCAAACGCTGGATACACTGGTTCCACTTTAAAGTGTCTCACTGACATACTTACTTACATCAGTTTATAAGTATTTCCAATATTAATTGACAATTTTATGCACTTTTGATGGTTTGGTCACGTTGAGAGTATGAATAAAAGACGACTCACAAAAGGAATTTATACGGCAGTTATGACCTGGAAGGACATACATTGACCTAATTAGTGGTGAGGTTCTTTAACAAGGCTAGGTGCGCATTACTCACAACCGGCGTGCATTTATGACCAGATGTATGAACGTAGATGAAGCAAAAGGAGTATATATGTATAAGGTAGGGATGGCTATGGTGGCTTTTAATTCGACTCGAATTGTAACCTGATGATTTATAAAAAAGCCAACACCGTAATAAAACGCGTACATTCATTTGTAATTGTTAGTCATTTTATAGTTTCTACCAAAACAGAAAATTCGAATGTCGATTTTCTAGGGTGAAATTTTGATTCACTGAATCGATTCAGCACTACATATCGATAAAAAAAACGATTTTTTTTGGCCCACGAAATCTATCCTTAAAGTAATGGATCTCAGATCGCCATCCCGTAAGGGTCGTAGCAGATGGCGTTTCTGCCAACCCCCATGGGATAGAGGCGTGAGTTTATGTATGTGTTGATGAAAAAAACAGATTTCATTTTACGCAAGACCGTCGATACAGGTAAATACTTTGTACTCTAGCAGTACGTTTCCTTGGGCTAATTTAGAGTTTCACGCGGGCGAAGCCGGTGACATAAGCTAGTAACCAATATAAGCAGTCTTCTATGTTAACTATTATATTTAATACTGAAACAGTTATGAACATATTAAGAGCATTATTATAATCTTTTCATTTCAACAACCTAACTGGAAGATAACTTCCAGTTACGGCTCAAACATATAAATGTTTGAGCCGTTTGGGGTTGAAACACTAGGGCCATGGGGTCCGTGTGCCCATTTAGTTTTTCGAGAAATCGCGATACGTTTGGTCGACTCTTCACGTGATCAGAGGGCTGGCCTTTTTTTTGGCCACAGAATCAGCATTGCTATTCAACGTGGCAATGCTGCCAGCCTTCTGGGCACTTTTCCCGTTGACAGCGATGCGGATGAATTTTTTTATGCCCTATGATTATTTATTTTATTTTATTTCTTCATATATTAATAATTGTATAATTTTAATGAAATAAAATCTACTGTTATAAATAGCAAATTTTCATTAACTATGTCCAATTGTTGTGACCCAAATCTGTTGTTGACCTAAATACGATTTATGCCCACACAGGACGCTGCACATGTGGTAACACTTTGATCTTGAGGTAGCCTAGCGTGATTTTGTATTATGTATTATTATGTAGGTATGTCGTGATGGCCCAGTGGTTAGGTCTTCGTCTCTCATGCGCGAGGTTGTGGGTTCCAATCTGGGCAACTACCAATATAACGTTGTTCAATTCATACGCACTTTCTTTCAAGTTTATCTTAGACAACACTGACATCGGTGAAGGAAAACATCGAGATGAAACCTGGACTTAAAATGTATATGAGTCCGTAATCGCCAACCCGGCTTGAGCAAGCTTGGTGATTAATGGTCATGTCTTCGCTGTATGAGGATAGATTTTTGCCCTGCATTGGGACAGTATCAGGCTGTTATTATTATTATTATTCTTAACTACTCGAATCGACTTGGCACTACAGTTGGCTTGCGACCCACGAGAGCATAACAACCACTAGATCATAGTGGCAGTCAGCTTAGCAGTACCTAACAGCTGAACATAAGGTCCTGGGTTCGATTCCCGTGTCAGCAAAACGTTATTGGGTTTTTCCATCTGGAATATCTCAGTCGCACCATGGAGTCTGGAATTGTGGCCAGTTGGTGGCCATAGGCTCGCCCCCAATAGTCTATTAAGTTTTCAGTCCTATGTAATAAACATGTTACTTAAAAACATCACTGGCGAAATATGTGTGTTCAATAGGTACACTTCTGCCTAAACCTTGGGGTAATGCAGCCGCGATGTTAAGTGATAATAAAAGGATGATGTACTGTAGAAGTGGAGCCTTCCGACCTTATGGATATTTACAAGTTAATGGTATGTTATGATATAAACACTAGGTACCCGCGTTGGCTATCAAGCGGCTTGCTGTGATAAATAACAGTGTTTAAGAAACAGTAATTGGATTACAAATTAACGGTTACGATTACAAAATGATATATAATTAGTTTTGCCTACGATTACATATTACAAAGTAAGTAATCGCATAACTTAGATTAATGATGATTATACATACTTCATCATGTAATTTGTAATTTAATTAACAATTGTTATAGTAATTCCAATTGCTAGTTGATTACTTTTTTAATTACGTTTACTTTGTTTTTTTTCGTGTATAGTGTGTTGAGTACGGCTTTAGCAAAATGCTGCAAAAAATACGTTTCTTTTTTTGTGAAAATAATTTAGTAGTTCATAAAGGATTGGATAGTTCGGATAGATCTGTGATGATCTACTGCGATTTTTTATTGTATAATCAAATCCAAAGTAAAAATAAACATTTGTCAAAACAAGCTTTTAGTTAAAAAAGGCTATCATATTTAAATACGAATGTGCATACATACATTCATGTCTGTCTTGTTGGACAGACATTAAATTTTGAACCCGCACAAAATCAAAATAGTACTGTCTTTAGAGCTGAACCAACACGAAAAATTACAGCTCAATTGCAAACCGGGAAGTGGGTCAAATTGAACTCTTAAGATTTTATTACAGACAAATACGGACAGGTGAAAATAAATAAAAGCTTGTAAAAAAAACGCACGCGCATCGCACCTTCTCGCAAATACCAAATCGATTTAATGTCATCCAATTACAATTACTTAAGTGAAGTTTACATATGACCCTAATCTTCTTAACGTTTCGATGATAATCTATATATAATCGGTTCAGAATTTAGCTACGAGTATGTCACCATCAGTAGCGTCCATCAAATCCTGCAGCGTACAGGTGTCAGGGCGCGCCGGACACGTTGTCCCATCGTTTGTGGAGCAGCACCCCACTTGCGCACCAGGCTGGAGTCGTCTATTCACTTCCACCTGAGCAAGTTTTCCCTGCTTCGACCAACCTGTGTCGGGGTCTGATCGCAATTATTAATATAATTTCAAAAGTAATCAATGACGTCCCAACACTGATAAAAAAATAATTGAATATAACAGAAATAAATCCTATTTATCAATATCTTAACACGCCTTTCTTTGCAAACTACCCCAGATACGTTAGGTTTCTATAGTACCTTACCGTACCCACTTAGTATGTTTGAAATTGGACAAAAAATAAACAGTTAAAGCGAAGTAAAAGCAAATACTTTTAACGTCAAAATTTTAATTCGATTGGCACAAACCTCATATATACCGAGCGAACTTTTAACACAGTATTTGTGTGTGTGTGTGTGCGCGTGTGTGTGTGTGTGGGTGTATGTGTACGAACCGCCTATTCACAACGTTCTAATTAGTTTTCGATTTTACTCCCGATAAACCTAACACAGTATTTAGTGGCTTTTATAGAACCGTTTTATCAAAACCGGTGATAATTAACGATAACATAACAGAACATCACGCCTTTATTTGCCGGAGGATTAGGCAGAAGTGTACCTGCAGGGAGAAGGGACATTGATGCACAAACTGAAAACAGAATCATGTACCTACTGAATGAACTAATGGTAGTTCATTCAGTAGGTACATGATTCTGTTTAACAACCCCATGGTTGTGGACCCCCCAGTATTGAAAATTTACATGGGTTTTTCTTAATTTCGAACGAAATATAATGAACGACGTGAACTATTTACTTTAAAAATCTCACTGGGTTAGGTAAAACACATCATAAAAAAAAGATAGAAAAACCCTAATAACACTTAGTTCGACCTGTGAATCGAATCGAACTCAAGACCTCATTCTCAGCAGTGCCGCTTGCAGCCACTTAACCAACGAGGCAATCTTTATTGTAACATCTGTTTCTAATCTTAATACCTAGTAAAGGAGTCAACATATATATAACACGTAGGTATCTATACTGTTTTCCTACTCAGGGACATCGTAGGACGGCCTTTCTCAGATCTTTAATCGTTTTAACGGTAATACACTTAACGATATTGCAGCCTCTTTACGAAGGATAGCAAGCAACAAAGTGACCCCATGAATTAGATAAGCGATCTCTACCAACAAGCCTTCTGCACTTCTCCTGAATAACGATACCCAGGAGTCCCTTTTCATGAGTTATTTTTTTATTTAGTAAATAAACTGCTAAGTTCTAAGTTGGCGATTATACTGAATAAGAATACTTACTACTAATACTGGAAAGTGACATCAACTCAAAACCTGACATATGCATGACTAAATTAGGAAAACCCGGGTCCAGAATCATGTACTTTCTCTGTGTCTCTCTCTCTCCCGCTCTCTCTCTCTCTCTCTCTCTCTCTCTCTCTCTCTCTCTCTCTCTCTCTCTCTCGCTCGCTCTCTCTCTCTCTGTGTGTCCATTCCACCCTGTATTAAGATCTGTTGTACGTATAATATAAGATACTTAAGCAAACGCAAGCTTGTTGATTAACGCTCATGCCTTCTCTGTTGGGTCTTTACCCTGAAGTGGGATAGTAACAGGCTGGTATTATTACTCATAACTACTACATAAGCTGACTAGACTAAAGCATATATCAATCAAAAAGTCGTTTGATTGCATGAAACTCGTTCTAGGTATTGCTTGAGTCTTGAGTGAGTTTCTGTAATACAGACCCAAGTTCACAAGAGCATTTCTAACATGGTTAGACATAGCCTAACCCCAGAATGTCACAGACGCCGTCAGACACTCACAATTAGGTTTGAAGAACTTTATTTCTCATAAGAACTTATAATAATAGTTCGCTCATAATGAGATTCTTAAGCGATTATAACTATGTAGTACTATTGACATTAATTACCTCTAGGGTGTTGGATATCACCTAACAGCCTGATATACTAACCTACATCAAAGGCAGTGGTGGGCAAACTTTTTTCATCAGGGGCCAGAAAAAAGGGGAAGAGTCTTCAGCGGGCCAGAATAAAATAAAGTACATTTTGTTTTTATTTTGCCATTAACTCATGTAAGTTAAGAGGTTAATGATACAGTTATACGACGCAAAATGTTCTGGGGTAGTCGCAAAGATTGTGCTTCTTACTCATTTGGTTTTGCTGTGCCCGACAACGTTCCATGTGATCTTATTATAAGTTTTACCACCTATTCACATTATAATAAAGTATCGAATATTAAGTATTGATTGAAGATTTTGCTGCTCTTCCGAAGGCCAGTCATGACGGCGGGCCGGATTAAAACCCCTCGCGGGCCGGAGTTGGCCCGGGGGCCGTAGTGTGCCCATCCCTGATCAAGGGTGACTGGGCGCATTGAGTGACTGATACCATTTTATGTCCCATTTATCCAACGAGGCAAGCAACTGTTGGGGCCGGATAAGCAAGTATTATAACTTATAAGTACATGCGACACTGCCACTGAATTTTTCGCACTGTTGCCCTCAAAGAATAGGTGTATGCATCGGCGCGCACGCCGCGCCGGAAAACAGGTTCATTAATAAATAAGCGCCAAATATTGTGACGCTAGTTAGTTAAAATTTGGTAGAGGGAGTTTTTCAAGCGTGGTATGTATATATACAATGTATTATGGAAAAAAATGATTTGCTCTTAAGCATTGTTGCTAATAATAGAGAGAATAGTTAGTATTCTGAAATTCAAGTCTATTATTAACTTTAATCCTTGAAATATCGTGCAGTGACTGATAGACAGACAGAAAAAAAGACAGATAGTTCAGTAAAAGACACCCTTATCGGAACTCTAAATATAAAAATATTAGCTGTATAAAATTTAACATTAACGACTAAATTGGTCATTATTGACTTGCACGTCACCTACAGTCGTCGCGTCGGCAGACAATTTAATTGTGATTGGTAGGCATTGTGTTGTAAGTAGTTTAGTTTTGTGTGTAAACATTTCAAATGTTTCATGTATTGTGTGTATTTAATGTTTCATTTGTGTTATTTATTGAATTTTGAGTATATGAGTCCTTGTAACTTTGAATGAATTATTATTATTATCCTTATAAGCAATCAATGGCTACCTTTGGATTCAACTAAGCAAGACTATATAAGCAAACTTCTACCCGAGTGTGAAGTGCAATGAGTTAAGTTATTGTACAGAGAGATTACTCTAATCTGAAAATTTTCTTTGATGGGTTTTGAAGTTTATAACAAAGGAATAAGGATCATATTCAATTGGGAAAATCTGACATTTTAGGATAGCTTGATGTGAAACCGGTCGTATTTTAGACAGTAATTAACTAGCAGAACGGAACGGAACGAAAACTCTAAAACGAACACATAATATGTTACTTCCTACCCCAATTTTGAGCTAGTTAACAATGTTCGAGGTCTGTGGTTGTGGTAGCTTTGAATTGGAAATAGTTGCAACGAATCTGGTTTAATCAAACTGGCCTGAACTTTGTTCCCGTGTTGATTGAGGTCCACGGGCTTTCGTCCAGTTAAAATGCTATGCAACCAGTGAACCAAAGGGAGCAATAAAATTCTCGCACCGATGAAACAAAAAAGGGTTTTACGCTGCTGTAACTATTTCAATATTGAGAGCTTGTTATAACGTTTCAAAACAATTTCAGCTCCAACACACGAAGCGGATTTAGCAGACAAGTAAAAGTAAGTTTCTTAAATTCAATAAAATATAAACTCTGATACAACAATTATTTTCTTAGATTCAATTTCAGAATAAGCTTAGTCCTATTTCTTTATAAAAATATTAGTTTCGTTTGATGTCATTTTCTATTCAAATTATTATTTCCTAAGAATACCAAAATTGTATTTTCTATGATTGGAACCTTGCCATTATTAAATGTAAATCTTATTTCGTGATCGGATAAGTAAATATTTACTTAGTTCTAGAAATTAAACGTTATTTTCTTGAGGATTCAATTGCTAATATTTTTAAACGATGTGCTTAAATAAGTAGTTGTTTTTGTATAAGATAATCATCCATTTTTAATCAACCGATTTATCGAGCGCTGAAAATGATACGCTGGACTTATATAGGCACAGTATACATAGGTACAAGTAAGGCTTGAGCTAAGGGGGATAACACACTGAAACTCATACCGGAGCCTGATGTGGGGCTGCGGTTTTAGCGTCACTTGTAAGTACCAGACTGTGTATGAAAACACGCATTATGACAGGGTTTGTATGAGAGCACTCTGACATCGCGTCTACGTACGGAGATGAGGCGCGCGCGAGTTCGCCGCAACTCTGTACAGGGCTGCGTTGAGAACTGTAGAGTATGACACAGTACGCACCACGCCCCGCGGTACCGTGAGTTTTATTGAAATAATACAAAAACTATATTGATACGAGTAATATACTGGTAGCGTGTTGAAGTCCAGTGACCAGTTGGTTCAAACGAGAGAACACTAGTATCACGGTGTGTTCGATTGTGAACTTGCTCTATTTACATATATTATTTTTTTCTCTGTTTTCGATATTTACAATGAAAATACTTGTCATTGTGTGCCTGAGTCTATGCTAAATCAATGTTTTTTCTTTATTTCTATTTGAAACGGCGGCTTTTCCGGGTCCGCAACTCCGCACGGCAGTGCGTTGCATACCGTCCAAAAGTGCGGGAAACGCATAACCGTTGTTACGCACGTTGGTCCGTCGAACGGAGACAGAAGCGACAGGATGCGTTCTGGTCTCCGACTAAGCTTATAAATTCTAGAATATACACACCAAAGTTCAAAATCATGACTGTATTTTTCAAAATAATCATGTTAAATTAGATTATGATGTGATGGCGCAGTGGTATAGGCATCGCCTCTTGTGCACGAGATTGCGAGCTCAAATCTGGGCAAGTACCAATTAAATTAATTCAATTCATATGTACTTTCTAAGTTCATCTTGGACATCACTGACATCGGTTAATTAAAACATCGTGAAAAAACCGGGACTTATAGTTAATATAAGTCTGAAATCACCAATCTCCGTCTTGAGAAAGCGTGGTGCTTAATGCTCGTGCCTTTTCTGTATGAAAATAGGTCTTTGCCCTGCAGTGGGACAGTAACAGGCTGGTATTATTTTATACATACGACGAGAATGCAGTTAGAATAAATCTGTTTGAAAATGTACATAATAAATGTAAAATTAATACCAGCTTAACAGTTTATAGCGACAGTAAAATTAAGCTCTTTGTAGAAACAAAGCGGCTTAAATGCATTGTTCGCTGTCGTCGCCATTCAAGACACAATGCGTATTGCGTAGTGCGTAGTGTGGGCACTATTTACAGACAATATTATGTAGATCATAGTCAAACTTGAAAGCGTACCTTTGAACTATTGCAGCATTATAAACTCTTTATGTATTTTCTAGTTTTGTCGATGTAACTCGGTTCTCCAGATAAGTGAATGGTGTGCGGGTTTTAGAACATTATACGATTATCGTTTGTTCTTAGTTCAAGCGATTTTTGTGTGATTTTCCTTTTCCCTTATTAAAGTTAGTTATGTTTTCTCAAGCAAACAAAACAGGATTTACTTACTAACAAATCTCACAGTAATAATGAACATAGCATTAATTTATAGTTTTTGAGATTAAATGAATCTTTCTAAGAATCACATCCTGTAGGTAAGTAATTAGTTAACGTAACATGGCTTCTAATAGTGAAAATTGAACGTGATTTAGTTAAAAGCACGCCTCCCCTTGTTCCACTAATTAAAGTAAAGTACCTGGTTTTATATTTGAATTGATGTTGTTTTAGCTGCCTGTAACTGAGAGTACCGCCGCCGCGCCGTTTCGGGAATCGACCTCCTTGCATTTTTATTGACCAATAGATAAAAGTAGCTTTAAATGTCTTTTCCCGTCATTAAACTTGAATTAAATTTACACATTTGATTCATACCCCTATCTATATTTTACTCTAAGAAAAAAAATAGCCATTATAATAATAGTAGGTCAATAAAAAAAACGCACTGTCAAAGAATCACAAATCCTGGCACTCAACAAAAAACGCGCGCGTAAAATTCGAATTTCAAATAGTAACCGCCAGTTTAGGAGCGAAAAGTTGTCGCGATTTTCCCGCTCATAAATAACGGGAGCGCTCACGGCCGTTGTCACGTCTCGACTGGACGAGATCCGTCGAAAGGGATGCTGGGACCCGGGCACATCCCCTCCCGCCTGTGCCACTAAATACGTACAACAGAAGCCCTGCTTCATAATATAAACTTGATTTGAAAATTACCTCCCCTGTTTTTCTTTGACCTATGAATTCTGATGATGCTTACTCTTCATAAAATGCACGGAAAACTTTTGTGGAGGTGATGGCTGCATCATCTTGCTTCATCTTATGACCCATTTTGTTAATAAAATATGATTTATCGTTTTGACATTTACTCGCGTAGTACTAATACTCGTACATATAAGTATATTCTGTGATCTAGTCAAGAAACTGCCTCATTGGTCGAGTGGTCGTAAGCGCTACTGCTGAGCATGAGGTCCTGTGTTCGATTCCCGTATCGGGCAAAGTGATATTGGGTTTTTCAATCTAGAATATTTCAGTCGCAGCCCCGAATCTGGATTTTTGCCCGGCTGATGGGATAAGGCTCGCCCCTCAGTCAATGGTACTTAAACAAGTGACGAAATTTGGCTCTGCTTAGCCCTTCGGAGAATACAGGTGTGATGATGTTATGAAGCTTTTCAAACTGCAATGTAATATAATTTTCCGGCAAATATAGATTTACATTTTCCGAACGCCACGTCATTCAATCAGTTATTGTTTTGCATTGTTTTATGTTGTTCTTCTCAACTTTCCCGTGTTATTCCGTCACTCTGAATACGTTATTGAGCCGAAGGCTAGTCCTTTGTGCTACCACGCAAATTGGATGCGGTTAGTACCCGCTTGACAGTATGAAAATACTTTGATTACGTTACCCCATTAAATTGAATTCCAGGGATGAGCATCAGACAAATTAGGGCTAATTTTGGTATAAATACCTACCTGTTTATAATCATAATTAAGTACCATTACCATTTTCCAATTATGTTGGGGTCGGCTTCCAGTCTAACCGCATACCAGAATTTTACATGGAACGACTGCCTATCTGACCTCCACAACCCAGTTACTGGGCAACACGATACCCTTTAGTATGACTCGTTGTAAGAATCTAGAGCTACTGACTACACGTAACGACCGTCAAAGATCTATGAAAGACAGCCGGAACTTGCGAGTTAATGTGAGTGTGTTCACGAAGAAGTCTGTATGTATTGGATGGTCACCCATCCACTGGCAAGCATAGCTTAACCTTTGATCGATCCGTGCGGTTGTTAGTAAGAGTCTCTATAGTTTCTCCTCTTGGTTTAAATAGAATATGTAATGATCATAATACTATACAGGGTGTTTGGTGCATGGACCGACAGGATTTTTGGGGGGTTGGGGGAGTATGGCGCTAGTTTTCCCCGATAGATCCTATGTCCTAAGTGTCATGGTAGTTTAGATATCTTATAGTTTAGTTTGTTTTTAAATCACCCGGAATTTGCCTTTAAACCGTCATAACTTTTTTGTTTGACACTTAAAAATCCCGTCGGTCCATGCACCAAACACCCTGTATAATAGAATAATCTGTTGAAATTAAATACAACTTACAACTATACGTAAGTTGAAAACGTGGGCGTCTATTAAACGCTCCCAGAATTAAAGGGCTGCGCAAACGTAGACACTTTTTGTTACCGATAAGACACACCATCACAGGACATCGTTGTTGCTGTGTCCTGTTGCGGCGATTGGACACAGTCGCCGGTTGCTACTCCTGGTCACTGGAAACCGTAGTTACTGTGTCCAGTGGCAGCGATCGGATACGATAACTGGTCATTCTTACAATTCCTTCAGTTTCCGTCAGTTCCAGGATGGACGTCGATGAAGAAACATTATCTGTGGTAGTCTGCGTTGCTTGTATCGCACACAGGATACCGACACCGATTGAAAATGGTCCGTTTGCGCTTCTCACTACAATAGGGTTGTGTCCTAGGTTAAAATATATTAAGTCTATTTAGTCCGTTAAACTTTGGTCACGTATTTTTTACTTACTCAAATCAATAAAACGTGACAATGATATAGCTCATCAAAGTTCAGGAGAATGACGTCACTGTTACGTTAAAAGCACGGCGTAACGTCACGCGCAATTTCAGCGCAATATATCGTCAGTTTTGGTTTACGTGTCAAAAAAAAAAATACATGTCCAGTATTTTTGAGTAATCCAACTTTCGGACCAATCAGAATTTTTAAGGACACTACCCTATTGTAAGGAAATTTGTTAATGTTGCTTGTGTCTTCAACTGACGACTTTTAGTATCCAGTTACCGACCACTTTTTTATCGTCAACGAGTACTTGTAAAGGGGAAAAAAAATGTTTACGTCTGCGCAGGGAGTGGCTTCATTATCGTTCTACAGAAATCAAATATGAATTAGTAGCTTGTATCCGACACAAGACACAAAAGTGTCCACCTCTGCGCAGAGCCTAAAGAGAACTGTTACAGGATTAAATTATTTAAAATGAAATGGTGTTAAACAGTGATGAGGGTTTCATGTTCAGCGACACATTCATTTGTTAAAATGTTAATCTCTTTAATTTGTTTATTGTTTACTGATCCAGAGGTAGTGGAAGCTGTAACATATCTCCACGGCCACGAAATACTTCGAGTACCATAAAACGGGGTAAATAGAAACGCAGGGGTGAGTAGAAACAAAACTTTGAAGGGCATGTTCGTGTTAATTTAACATTGTTTACTACTGCAAAGACTCTTATTTATTTAAGCAATTGAAATGATTAATTTCAACACCTTGTCAGTAGTTAATAATGTTGAATCAACGAGTAAATCTTTTTTTTTTGTGGGTGCGTTTACAAACATTCAAACTCACAGACACAAACAGCCAGACCCGTAACAAATACCTGTAGGCCATACAAATATTTGTTACGTGATGGAATCGAACCCACGGCACGCAGCGCAGCAGTCAATCGCTCAGCCACTGCGCCAACCGTGCTGTCGAATCTTATTTAAAGTTTTTCGATTCACCCCGTTTTATTGGACTGCTGAAAACACAATTACGTTTACGATGTACCAAAGAAGATATCAGCTTGTCTCAACTCTTTCATTTTATGTATGTGTGTATATTTTAATATTATTTAGCTTTCCCACAATATTACGTTGAAGAAAATCTCTCATTACTAGTATTTCATGTACAAGTAGATAGAGAGTTTTCGTCGACAGACAAGACAACCCTTTGAGCGCGCTCTTTAAAGCACTCTCCGAGTTCTTCCCGGCACATTATTAGAAAATGTACAATAATAATTCAGTTAAGAATCCCGACCCTTTGCAAAAATGTAGCGACATGCTTGTGGTGTTTCCACAAAGTAAATTTTAGATTTTCAGACATCATTACAACTAATACATATATACATAAACTCACGCCTTTTCCCCATGGGGGTAGGCAGAAATCACAGAACGCCACCTGCTACGATCCTTACATACTTACTCCTTTCGCTTCACTGATGTTCATACATCTGGTCAGTATAAAGTAAGGTGGACAAACAAAGTATAGTGTGTACTTAGATTCCTAGGTTAGTAGTTATATTAACACTTAAACTTCTTGCATAAGTTTACGGTTAATGAGAAAAATACTATGTAATTTAAAATCAAGAAGAGATTGGACAAGCGTTTGTCTATTAATGTAAAATAGTTATTTAAGAATACATTCTAGAAATAATATTGAACGCGCCTATTATTTATGAATAAACAGGTATCTAGAAGCAGTTAGTTTTTATAGTCCCTTATTTAATGTTAATCTGACTTCATGTAGGCTAAGAATAACGCTTCAGTATAAAGTAGGGCTCCTTGACTACACGCGTATTAAGTTAATTTTCCTGTCAATATAAGGGTTTTCCCCTGTGCAGTACAAGTTGTGCCAGACAGACCGCGGCTTCACTCAAGTGAGTCTTACGGTAAATGAAGTTCCAATTAAGGGTTGACGGAGAAATGTTAAAATATTGCACTCTCGGCTCCATAACGCCCTCGCTTTTTCGGCTCGGGATGCTGTCATCAAAATGTACTACCTTATTATTAACTAGCTCAGATTGTGACACTCTGATGCCGGCTACGCACAAGTGTAGACAAGATCGATTTGAATAAAATAAAGATTAAATAATGTCAGATTGAAGTACAAACTTAACTTTGCAATTGAACAATAATGTTTGTCATCATAGTCGATGCTGCGGTTGCATATCTAATTGTCAGATGTTTTCCTTTGCTTGTGGGTACTGTGTACTCTTGCTTCTTGTCAAATTCCATTAAATCTTATAAAAAAAATGAAAAAAATTATAACATAAACTTAATTGACCATATCTCTTGATTATGTCGACTTAAATTTTAGAAGCTTACAATTTTTCACCCGTCTCAGGGACTGCGGACTTAGTGGGTTTTAGTGTTAATTTTCACTTAATAAGTACTTTTCTTGAGAAATAGAACCTTGACAGACGAACGGACAATGACTTTATCTTAAAAGGGATACTCACGTTTCTTTTCTTAAGTTCTGGACCACAGGGTTGAGAAATTCAACAGGAAAAGAAACGTAACTTAACGTTAAGGTTATTAAGTAGGTACTGTAGAGGTTTTATGCAATGAGAGACCTTATTGTATACAGGCTGGCAGTGCATTAGTTCTCTATGGTTTCAAACACTCAAGAAAGATTGGAATAGTTTAGAAGATGATATATCGACGACGAATTACCAATATCTTCTATCTAAAAAATTACAACTTTACAGGCGACAGAAAAACGTCAACTTTTTTCATTTAACAATTTTATTGGAAGTATATGTTTAATGGGATAAAAAGTTAAATATCGTGTGAGAAGATTTTGCCAGTATACGCGAAATAGCATTATACGTCGATTGGCATTCAAAACTAAAAATCGATAAAAAGGTACCTACTTAGGTCCGGAGGTATTGATACTTCATCGTCGATATGTCGTTGGTCTAAGGGACGATTCTTGATCGTAATTTAGTGAAATAAGGTTCGTAACATAACAAATGTCATTAAAATTAGCGAAGCCCTATCATTTACCTACAACAATAAAATAACCCGGTCTACAGTACCTATTTAATAATGAATTACTATAATGTATATGTACTTATGTAATCATGTCCCGGGTAGTTGGGTAATAACGTTAAAATAATCGTTAACTTGTAAGTAATACTTAATTATAGAAGTTTTCCAGGTAAAATTAATAAAGCTTCCAAATATCTCAATTTCGGCAAGTCTTCGGCAAACTGTTCCACAAACCGAATAATTTTCGCGTATAATTTACTTGGGCTCGAGTTGTATAAATGTCTTATTTTCTAAACAAATTGAAAACAGTTTCGATGATACTTAAATTTAGTAAAATAGAATAGTGGATTACTTTCCGATTTGAAGGTTTATTTAGATTTGGATTGATTTATTTCATCGTCACTTATTAATTAATCTATCTTTTTAGCTTGGTTTTACTGAGAACCACTATCGATGTGCCTACCTGTTAGGTGAACTGAGTTTTTCCCGCTAAAATACGGCACGGTTGGCACGGTGTCTGAGCGATTGGCTACTGCGCTAAGTGTCGTGGGTTCGATTCCTGCACGGAACAAACATTAGTATGGCCTACAGATAGTTGTCCGGATCTGGTTGTATGCGAATTGAAATGTTTGTAAACGCACCCACGATACAGGAGAAATTCTTATTGTGGGGCAACGATTTTCATAAAAAAAAATGTTCCCTTCCCTTTTAATTTTCTGAAAACCTTCAGTTTTCAGAAAGTTAAAGTTAAAAGTATAAAAAATCTAATTACTTACTATATCCATCACAGGATTTTTTTCAAACATAATAATCTTCAAGAACTTTGAAAGTTCCTGGAAGCTATGGATAAAGATTTTTTTTTAGACACGTGTAACACGCTACACGTGTACAATCTATACTTACTTTAATATTTTGAAGAGGTAAAATTTGTATGTAAATTTGTGTGTAGGAGGTAATCTCCGGAACTCATGATCCAATTCCAAAAAAAAAGAGTTGTTAGAAAGCTACATTATTCCTGAGTGCTATAGGCTATAAATTATGTTTATATGATGCATATTAGCCAAGCTATCGCAATGTCAGTCTACCAAATCGGAAAGAAAAACCTCTAAAAATTCAGAAACAAGGCCTACATTCATCATCTGCCTAGCGATTTCCTAACTATGTTGGGGTCGGTTTACAGTCTAAAAGGATAGAGCTGAATGCCAGTATTTTACATGGAGCGACTGCCTATGTGACTTCCACAACCCAATTACTGGGCACGATACTCCTTGGTAAGACTGGTTGTCAGATTTTCAGGCTTCTGACTACCCGTAACGACTGCGAAAGATCAACCAATGACAGTCTGAACCATCGGCTTTCGATATGTTACGAACGGTCACTCATCTACACACTGACCTCGGCAAGCGACGCTTTGCTACCTTCGATCCACGAGCTCAAATCTTACATTATTATAATAGGTCTTTACCTATGAAATTGCCGTTTTGTATGAAAAAATTTAAATGAATTTTTTTCATGTATTTTTTATTTGTATTAATCGAAGTAATCACCCATGCAATCAATGCATCTTTGCCAACGCAGTGGCAGTTTATTGATGCCCTTCTTAAAGAAATCAGCTGGACGGGAGGCAACAAATTCTTCAAAGGCATTTTGTACTGCCTCTCGGGTATTGAATTTTTTTCCCGCCAAGAAGTTATCCAAATTCTGGAAAAAGTAGTAGTCTGTAGGCGCAAGGTCTGGTGAGTAGGGCGGATGACGGAGAGCTTCCAACCCCAGTTCTTGCAACTTGGAGACCGTCTGCTGTGCAGTATGAGGTCGCGCGTTGTCGTGCAGGAGCAGCGGAGACGAGCGATTGACCAATGCTGGTTGGAGATGTGCCAGCTTCTCCATCATTGTGTTCAATTCTTCACAGTACACATCTGCAGTAATGCTCACCCCGTTTGGTAAGAAGCTGTGTTGAATCACACCGGCGCTAGACCACCAAACAGTGACCATCACTTTTCTTGGGGTAAGTTTTCGTTTAGGGCATTGTTTAGGTGCTGAACCAGGATCCAACCAACTTGCTGAGCGCTTGCGGTTATCAAACAGAATCCATTTTTCATCGCAGGTAACAATGCGGTTCAAAATTCCTTCATTTGTGTGTCTGTTGAGCAGTGCAAGGCACGTCTCGACGCGTACTTCGCGCTGGCGATCATTGAGTTCGTGGGGCACCCATTTGTCAAGCTTTTTTACCTTGCCAATTTGACGCAAATGGACCAATATTGTTTTGACGCTAACGTCGAAAGCTGCTGCTAATTCAGCCGTAGATTGTGTATCATCAGCTTCCACAATCGCCTTTAATTCGTCATTGTCGACCAAAGTCTTCGGACGACCGCGAGGTTCATTTTTCAGGTCGAAATTTCCAGAACGGAAGCGAGCAAACCAATAACAGGTAGTGCGTTGGTTTGTAGTGTTAGCTCCGTAAACGTCGTTGATGTTGCGTGCCGCTTGTGCCGCGTTGCTGCCACGACGGTACTCATATTCCATAATTACTCGAATTTTTAACGTATCCATGATGACGAAAAAGATTTAAATGCGATGAAAATGTAACACTAATCAATAAACAAATGACTACTTTTGGAAAAAAAAATCCATGGTTTTAAAATAAAATTAATTTGAAATTAGAATTCTTAGCCAAACAAAAAATATTTTGATTTGAAATGGCCAGTACTGCAGAACGGCAATTTCATAGGTAAAGACCTAATATTTAATACAAATCCCGAGGATTTTAAACTAATCCTTTTATTTATAGTACAAAGTCAACAGGAAGAGACTGAAACATTTGTATAGTTAATTAAGATGAGTAATTAACTCGTACATGGGACTTGTACCCGGCTAAAGCCGCCGGTTATCCCGGATATGATATTTGTCACAGGGAACATCTCATAGTCGTTACGAATATAAGGATCCCTTGTAATAGTTGTAAGTATGTAATAAGTGTACATTAAGGGAAAAGAAATGAATTGATTTATATTAATATTATTACATTCCGGAATAACAAAAACGACGAGAAAAACTTTCCTTAAAGATAATATTATATCACGCCTGTATACCCCGACAGGTCAGGCAGATGCGTAACTACATATAATAGGTACACACACATTTCGCCAGCTATGTTTAAGTCTCGTGTAATAAGGGGCGAGTCTATTACCACTGAATAGGCACAAATCTGTTCCCATTCATCGAACTGTCACTGAGAAACTACGACCCAATTACATTTGCTCGATGCGAGAATCGAACCCAGAACCTCATAGTCAGCATGGTCACTTAATATCAACGAAGCAGTTATTTAAAGATTGGATTACCAGATTCTTAAATCACGATAATTCCACTGACTTCCAGTCTAAAATAGACTCATTTAATTTTAGCTAAACTAAAAGCAGTTCTGATTTTCTTTCATACGTTACTGTTCAATTATTGCCAGTAAGTTAAAGATTTTCTTGGAAGAAACATCACCATTTAACTGACTGTAAAGAAGGAGAAGTTTGTGTATCGGCGAGTATTTTTTCATGGATGAACTTGTACACAATCATACTTCTCCGTGAATACGTGATTCTTTTTTCATGTGGTTGGGGCAGAACGCGCGGTGGTCCCATAAGTATGAATTTTATCAACTTCCCTTGAGCATCCAGTTAACTTCAGTGAAAGGTTTTATCCAGTTCGTCTAAGTTGATGGTGTGAGAAACTTCTCGTAAATGGAAGATGAATTTGCGTGTTATAACCAAAAAAATACTTTAGTTACGGAAGTCAAAAGAATATATAACATAAATAAACTTCCGAAATATCAGTCATAGTTATAAAATTACACGGATTGAAAAGAAAAGCGACATCTATCTCGCCACATACGAACTAAACTGATGTACTTCACGATTTCAAAGTTATCCGCGCGATTGAACAAACCTATGTATATACAAGAACCCAACAAAATCCGTCGGGCAGTAGCCCACCAGACACAACACCCGTCTGAGCGCAGGATCTCCACATACACACTAAAAAGTTATTTATAATGTACCTGACGTAACTTTTAAGCCGATTTCATACCTCAATGACTACAGCGAGACTTTCAACTGCTTCAAGTCAACTAAATAAGTATTTAATTTATTATTTAGCGCAGTGAGAAGACAAGTGTTAAACACACCAAAACCCAAACCCTTCCTCAATTTCACAATGTGTCTAAACCAACAACAATCAAATCATAATAATGTACGCACGTCTTTCATTACTCGAAATACATTTACCGTGCCAATTCGTAGCTAGTAACTGGTACAGTCAGTCAAATCGTTAGGTATGGGGTACGACTATGGAGGCTAAGATAATAACAAATCGAACTTGCACTTATTAAAAACTGGTCAAGATTGAGGTTGTTACCAATGTATGTTATCTTCCTACCTCACGATGTGACCTGGACCTGGGTGCGTAGGTCTTTCTATCGTTACCGTCTTCGAGCCTGCTCAACAGCCTCGTTCTGGACCATAACCAAACATCGCTCTGGACCAAAGTGACCACTACACTGTAGCCGACTTTCTCTAGTGCTTTTTCACTGCTTCCATGGTGGCACAAACATGGTCGCTCTGCGAGTATAATGTATGGTTGGTTGCGCGACCAATAATCGGTCACCAGGTGCCGAGCCCAACAAAACGCTGTATACCTACATTTCGCTGGCAGCGCAAACACGGTTGCAACATTTCATCAACTGCGCTGTCGAAAACGCCGCCTACTTACCCATTTCGTTGAGTGTACCGAGCTAAATACCTATGTTGGCTGTAGGCAACATGTCCCGTCAACAGGGGGTGTGTGCGACACGCTTGGTCGCTTACACTGAATGCGCAAGGGAGGTAGCTACCCTTATACCTACTTGGATAGTTTATAGGTGAACGGTCACTTTGTTGGACGGCGATTTATTGTCGGTCTACTGACTTTGTATCGGCGTTTGGTTGATTTTGTTATTGTGTAATATATTACCAATTATCTGTACACTTGACATTTCGAAAAGGGTTTATTGAATATGATCTGTCTTTGTAGTCTCGCTATGTTGAGGGCAATAGAGCGGAATGTAATTTAATCACCTCTGTATTCCCTGAAGGGTTTGCCTAAGTACTTACTAGTTATTGGGGTTTTTTGGCAATTTTTCAGTAGCAACCCGGACAATAGGCTCGTCACCTATAGCATCTGCATTGAACAAATTATGAATGGTGTAAAACACCGCTCTTTACGATAGCGCGCAATGTAGTGCACGCAACACATGGTTCTTATGGATGCAAGCCATTGCTTGCATCCATAAGAACCATGTGTTTATAATAATTAAACTTTAAAGGCTCCCACGCCTCTCGTACCATTGTACGAGAGGCGTGGGAGCCTTTAAAGTTAAATTAAAATATTATTTATATTATTTTTTAATTACAAAAAGTAAAAAAAACTTCGACCTTCACTATCTAGGTAACTAGAATATTCCTTGTTATGGTCTGGTACAAAAATATGCTCACAATGACGGAAAGAACAAGAAGTGACTCAAGGGTTTCTTGAGCGTCTTTTTACAACCCCTTTCATCCCTGTTCCGATTTAAGTAAGTACTTACTTCTTTCCTTTCCAACAGAAAATGATGTCATGATTCGTTTACTCACTTATGTGAAAATAAACACAGGTAATCTTGCGAAATTGGTAGGTGTATGTCTGAAGATTGTTTTTCCGAGTAGCCCGAATCAAAAGCCTCGAAAAATCTAAAACATATTTTGTTACGTTCAAAATATTGACGTCGGGCCGTAAAAGTATTGCATGTAACTTAACATAGATACAACATACAACAGAGGTCAGAGTTGTATTAGGCGTGTCTTAATTACTTACCATATAAGTAGTTGGAACCTCAATGGTTCAAATGGTCTTAACGATATTTTATCTGTGGCATATTTTCTTCATTTTGTGTATTGTAAAATTACAGTTACACCATATATCCGCGTTAGACACGGGAATACATAACAGTACACAAGACTTACACAAGCATCTGTCAGCAGGCTCCATAAGGTATTTAAAAAAGACGTCTGAAAATCTGCCTCTAAAATACACGGCATATGAAGTCAGATCCATACCCATTATTGGATTCACCATGTCAATAAGCACTTAAAACAACCTATGTCCAACGCACATAATTAAAACAAAGACTAGGCACGGTACGCCTCACGTCAAACAAGCAAGCGTCGGTAACATTTGAGCTCGCTTGAGCTAAAGTTGCGATTAAATGAGAGTCCAGCTTATACTGGTTTGGTTTCCAGTGACGTGCGGCTTACCGTACCAGGATATAATAATGTCTGCTTAACAAACAAACATCCATTCCATACATCATCAATAAACGGATAATTTAGCCACAAAACGGCGACCCGCGTTCCATTTAATTTAAATTCCGAATACTCGTTCGCATTTTGAAATCGCCGCGTTCGTTTTATGGTGAATTTCCCAATAATTGATGCATTCACTCACCGTAAATCCGATACCGACGGTTGCAGAGAAATTGCCAGCTTGAAATTTTCCAGTTTCGAACTGCACTAATAACGAGGTTTTGCCCACACCGCTGTCACCGAGCAGGATCGTCTGCGAATAGGGAATCGAGTGATAATTTGTTTAGCAGGCTAGTTAGGCTAATTGGTTGAACGGATAGATATAGCTATAACGCTGTAAATATAAATGGTATCTGTATCAGAGTATAATTTTATTTGAGAGGCATGACAACGACATTCAGATCGATTTCTTAAATAAAGTCACATCTAGAGATCGCCACCTGCTACGATTTTTTTGGGTTTTCCTAAGGGTATTGAGTTGTTTACAAACAAACTCCCATTGGGTATTATAATGATTTATGAATAATTAATAAATAATCGAAAAATATTTTTCGGTTTAAAATACATATACAGTACAGACACCAGCAGATCAAACTAACCCATAGTGTCAAATGTTCCCAATTGAACATGAACCTTATTCTTTTGTTATAAAGTTGGAAAACTAACAAAGCAATTTAACAGATGAGGGTAGCTTGATGTGCTCACGCCTGTTTCCCATTAACAGAAAATTACAGAACGCCACCTGTTTCTTTATTGCTCCCTGACTCTTTAATAGCATCCTTAATCCTTTTGTTTCGTTCGTACATCTGTGGGGCCATTCCCGTATTTTTAAATCGTTCGCCATTCCAATCTGTCAAAAATACGTCTAATTGACCTACATTTTTGACAAGATTTAGACATGGATTGTAGCTGAGATGAGATTACTACTAGATAATGTATCTACGATCTTAATTACTGGAATTGGCCTTCTGGTCATATATATATAGCATGCCGGTTTCGAGGAAGTTTTTTTTCTTATCTTAGACAGTTATGAAATTATTACGTAGTGTTAGTTATTTGGAATACTTATTAGTAAAAGTCTTGCTAATAACTGTGTGAGACAATTTATAAGCAAATATTTTAAGCACACAAATGTGCAGAGGCGGACGTAATGCCATAGGCATTTTCTACCAGTCAACCTTTATACAACATTTAGTAACCTTTAATGTAATGAACATATTTTCTTACTTCGTCTGCCTAGCCTTTTCCCAACTATGTTGGGGTCGGCTAACCGGATGCAGCTGAATACCAGTATTTTACCTCCACAACCCAGTTACTGGGCAACACGATACCCCTTGGTAAGACTGGTTGTCAGACTTTCGGGCTTCTGACTACCCGACACGACTGTCAAAGATCTACAAATGACAGCCGGGACCAACGGCTTAGCGTGCTTTCCGAGGCACGGAGGAGTCTCGATATGTTATGAACGGTCACCCATCCACAGACTGACCTCGGCAAGCGTAGTTTAACCTTTGATCAACTCGTGCGGCTGTTTTTATTTACCCACGAGCTCCTCAATATATTTGCTTACTTATAGATCTTTATTTCAATTCCCAGAAAAGAGATATTTTTTGCTATTTAAATACCACCCCGCAATAGACTCCCTCATAACATCAAAAGCTCTACCAGTCATGTTTTCCTTTCATTTCCATTTCGTTAAAGAAACAAACAGCTGTAAAAGGGGAAAAATTTTTATGTTTTTTTCCCTCGCATATTTTATCAGAGAATTTGTTAAATAAGTAGAACAAGGGTATAAAAACATTTGCCATGTATTTGATAGGTATTTAAACATAAGGGTAAAAGGTAAATTTGTTACCTACCAGTACCAAGAATTTCAAATTTCCCTTTAACATATCAATGGGTTCGCTCAATCGCTGTTTGGATCATTTTATTTTCTGACTCTCTTTGTTACTAGCTTCTCAATAAAATCGCTGGTTTCTACCAGAGGCTATCCTTTTTCTTGTAAGTCTTGATTCGCTACTTTTTGTTTAAGAAAAAAAGTTAATTAATCGCAACATTTTAATTAACCGAACCCTTGTTAAAAACTCGAGTTCGAAAGAAATGTTTCTTTTCGCAAATAAAATTGTTGAGATATTATTTAAAAGTATTTTCTTGTTTTTGCTGAAATTAACTGTGTAGGTACTCCTGTACCTTTCCATGTGCTGATGGTGATCACCGAGGTGACGAAAACAGTGAGGAAATAATCCCACACTCCCTGGTCTTTTCCCCAAAAGTCCAGGCGCCTTTTGAAGGTTTCCCAAAAAAAAAGGTACTCTAGAACCTACTACGTTCACCAGAACGTACCGAAGATTGCTTTAGTCGCTGAAACTATCTACTTGGTCTAGTGGTCGACAACACCACTGCTAAGCACGAGATCCTGGGTAAGATTAGTGGGTCGAGAAAATTGTCATTAGATTCTTCCCTTTATTTATCAGTAGGTGCCACTAGTCAGGATTTGAGACCGGTTGGTGGCAAAAGGCTCGTTCCTTATTACATACAACTTAAACGCAATTGATGAAGCCTCTGCGTAACCCGTCAGACGTGATGCTATGTTTTACTTGGACATAGACCGATAAACTAGAAATCTTAAAATTCTGAGTGTCAATTAAATCCTTGCTTTTCAATCTTAACGGGCATTGCAGGTAGAAATTAAAAAGTAAATTTAGATCTAGGTATTACCTAACAATTAAGATAGGTCATACAGTATTCCAGCAACTAATATATACGATGTTTTGCCGGTCCCTCAAAGGATAAACCAGATTATCAAAGCTCTATGCAGGCTATCCGTCCGGTCTCGTAACTCAATAACGGAATATAGCTGTACTGCACCCAGTATTTGTAAAGGCTTGGTTGGGAGAAACCATTTATTAACCTTTAAAGGATTTAGATATAGTTACAGTGCACTAACACACAGAGCTTTATAAAATAAAATTTAAACTGCATTGTGACTTTCAGAACAGCAAAATATGTAAGTATCGTCATCATCATCCTTCTACCCTTATCCCTATTTGTTTGGGGTCGGCTCAGCATGTTTTCTTCTTTCATACATCTCTATTTGCCGTCATCTTGATATTCACCTCCTTTCTACTAATATCATCTTTCACACAATCTAGCTATCCATCGTTTCGTTGGTCCTTCTAAAAGCATTCATGTTCTTGGTTCAAAAACAAACGGTTCTGCTTAAAAAAAAGGTTTTGTTATGATCACATGAAAAATAGTGGCCACTTGCGAAAAAGAAAGAATAAAAAGCTGGCCATTTGCAGGGTTATGAAAAGAAGAAATGACTTTAATGGCGTCCGTTTGTTTTTCGATCTAAACAGACAGTGAAATAAGTTTCATATTGAAAAAGGTTAAGTATATATCAAGCTATATTTTCCAGTATAATCTGACCTCTCATTGTATGGAAATCGTATACAATGAGAGATCAGCTTATACTGGAAATATTTAACTTGATATGTAGCCGTGTGTAACTTATATGTCCAAAACCTTATGTTCTTTTTTGTCAAGATTTAAAATAAGGTTAAAGTAATTATTTGCTTTTAATACAGGAGGGTAAGGGACTACATACCTATGCTTTTTACACACAGCGGGGGAAACACGCGCTTTGCCGCAACCATTTTATTTAACTCATTTTTAGCAACAGATCTTTCAGAATAACATTATTAATTTACTTTACTGATGAACAAATCCAAACTAAAAAAATCAAAAATACCAGAGGGATGGCTCATTCTTTGCCCAAAGAATAAGTATTGCCATCCAACGTGGCAATGCTGCCTGTCTTTTGGGCACGTTTCCAGATGACAGAGATGCGGAGGAGTACTTTGACGCTTGAGTGTCTTGGTCGGCTTTTTTGAAGTTATACTTCTTTTGGCGCGATGGAGAAAAATGATGAGAGTGAATTTTTACGATGCGCGCGCACACCGACACCTAAATTTAACAGCATGAAGTTAGTTCTAGGTGGTATGAAAATTGATAACTATGTTCAAGTTGTATATTCTAGTATTTTTTGACACTACCGGTAATGTCAAACTATATGTCATGCAAACCTGACCGAAAGAAAGTCATTCCAGCCTTATGGTCTAGCCGGCAATAAAATTACATAATGCCCGCTGGTCGACCATGTTTTTTGAATTTGGAACCTGAACACAAAGTTTGCATAAATCTTTTTTGGTACCGAAGAGAACACATTTGAAAATCGAATTGCTTTTTATTATCTTACTACAGAAGGTGTGTATTGCGTAAAGAGTATTCTTGGGAATAAAGGTGTCTTGGGGTATTTTGAATCCTTTGCTGCATTCAGGATTCTAGTCTTAACTCCATCGATGCGCTCGGTAGTTAACTCTAGAATTCTTCGTTACGCCCGGTATTCATTATGGCGCCCGTGACATAATACACTGATCTGTCCCCTTGGTGCGTAATCTACTATTTATTTGCATACTGTGATTCATTAAACCGTACAACAGATTTCAAAATATAAATAATTTGCACTAACTTATACTTTTACATTATATTTTTTTTTTCAATAATTGATTAACGCGTTGAACGCCAAATGACCGACAAACAATACATTTTCTATTGTGTCTCGTTGTTTGGCAGTTAAGGTGTTAATGTAACCACGAGCAAGAATTGCTTGTTGTATTATTTGTTAAGAAGTATAACTTCTAACGCGTGTACATAAGTACACACACTCTTTATTTTTTTTAAATATGTATGTAGTTAGTTTAATGGCGTGATTGTATATATGTAAAAGTGAGGTTCACATAAAAATAATACCACATAAAAAAAAACCATTTCACTCAGGGATAAAAAATTTATCAAATCAAATTACTTGTAAACTTGTTAAAGAAATGTAAATTGTAAACATCTATTTAACTTTGGCGTCAACAAATTGGTGGTCTTTAAACCTCCCGTGATATTGCCAACCCACGCTGTAAAAGTTCAAATATCTAATTTAAATATTTTTGTATTGGATTTTTTTACTCCCACGACGTTGTAAATAAGAGGAGATGAATCTTGCTTGAACAGCACATAATATCACGACTTTATTCTCTAAAGGGTTAAGCAGAGGTACACCTATAGTATATCCACATTTTGCCAGTTATGTTTAAGTCCCGTGCAATAGGGAGCGAGACTATTACCATCAACCGGGCCTCCAACCTCTTTATTTAGGTGTTATAGTAGGTAGAGTAGGTAAGTTCCAACATGAATCCCGGTTAGGGCACGGCAACATAATAATAATTTTAACATAGCAACTTTAACATAATAGTTTTAACTTACGTGCCAAGCTTGATACCGAATTTGGCACTTCCATCGAACTTAAAAGTACGAAATCTAAATTCAAATGTCGATCGATCGGAATTAAAAACAACAGCGTGCTGAACAGCAGTTTCAGGGTTCGTCATACAGTGAAAGTTGTCCGTATTCATGAGTAGGTATACATAAATCCCTTAATATCTACTAGTAGATGACGAATACCATTACCACACGAAGTAAAAAGGATAATTACTTATGTCACTACATACTTAGCTCTGTATGTAATGGATGAGTTCAAAAGCATCAGTCATCAAATTTCCCCTACGAATGGGGCTTTATTTTAAAAGCTACATATCAGAACCCACCTACTTATACAGATAATGGATTTACGAAAAGACATTAATCATAATTAAGTATCTGCCGACTCAAACATTTTGGAGTTGACTAAGGAGTGAGTATCTTTATTTGGTGACAGCATAAATGTTACCAGAGTAAGTGTTGAAGGTATATCACCTCCATGTACTTATAAGCACTGGCTGTATAGAAATTGTCTATACATAGACAGTTGACATATTGTATTGTGCGTGTTACCCGATTGTACATTGTTTTAATAGATATTCCTTTTACCTTCCTTATAGATATTCTTTATAATATTTCCTGGGTTTTGACATAATCAATTTATGTAGGTACTTGTTTTAAATTGTACCTTATTAAGGCTAATACGTAGTATTACTAAGTTCAAAGTTTCTTACAATTTGCAGCTCAGTTATAAGTTTTTCGCGGCCGTAACAAACATACATTTCTCAAAATATAATCATTAAAATCACCATTACAATTAATTAGAATTGTATACAAATTTCATGATGTTATGAAATAGTCATTCAATCGCACAATTTGAAGTTTTAAAGTTATATAATTACTAGCTGACCCAGCAAACGTTGTTTGCCATATAAAATGTTTGGGGTGGACCACCCTTATCATTTAGGGGTATGAAAAATAGATGTTGGCCGATTCTCAGACTTGCCCGATATGCACACAAAATTTCATAAGAATCGGTGAAGCCGTTTCGGAGGAGTATGGGAACGAACATTGTGACACGAGATTTTTTTATATAAGACTAGTTGTGCCCGCGAACTTTGTACCGCCTAAAGGTTTTTTGTTTTGGTATGAAAAATAGATGTTGGCCGATTCTCAGACCTACCTGATGTGCACACAAAATTACATAAGAATCGGTCAAGCCGTTTCGGAGAAGTATGGGAACGAACATTGTGACACGAGAATTTTATATATAAGATTTATACGTACATTGAGAAATACACTTTTGTTACGGCTGCGAATGACTTATTAAATAATAGACAACCTACCAAAAATATTTTTTTTTTTGGCTGGTCTTTATGATGTCTCGCGATTTACTTAAAAGATGATGGATTTCTTACCCATTATTTCTCCATACTTACTACCTTAAGAGGCGACTAGAATCAATTTCTTGTTCTTGTCAATTCTGACGTTCAAATTATTGCATGCATTCCCAAATTCCGAAATTTCTTGACACCGGAATTTCGGATTGAAATGTCTGTTATTTCAATTCCGGAATTGGGAATCCAAATTCCATATTCCGATATTCATAAAGTGATGAGTATTTCTTGATTTTTGTTTTTGGTAAAAGTTTGAGATGCCTAGCCTTTTCCCAACTGTGTTGGGGTCGGCTACCAGTCTAACCGGATGCAGCTGAATACCAGTATTTTACATGGAGCGACTGCCTATCTGACCTCCACAACCCAGTAACTGGGCAACACGATACCCCTTAGCAGGACTGGTTGTCAGACTTTGGAGTTTCTGAATACCCGTAACGACTGTCAAAGATCTACAAATGACAGCCGGGACCAACGGCTTAACGTGCTTCCGAGGCACGGAGGAGTCTCGATATGTTATGAACGGTCACCCATCCACAGACTGAACTCGGCAAGCGTAGCTTAACCTTCGATCAACCCGTGTGGCTGTTTTTATTTAGCCACGAGCTCCGAGCACGAGATTTAGGTAAGTTAATGTTAATTGAAACTTTCTACTTATACCTGTAATCTAATATGTTTTTTAGGTGGTTGGTAAAATATTGTATTCATTAAAGCAATAAAACTATTAGTACATGAAAATGTAGTGTTAGTGAATTTATAACATGTAATTTATAGTTAAGTCGACGCTTCCCGAGACTAAAGGGCTGGATTCTTCTTGGCCGGAGGCCTTTGGCCTTTCTACATTGCCATTCAACGTGGCAAATCCGTCAGTGTTTTGGATACTTTACCAGTCGACAGCGCTGAGGATGATTTTTTCGACGCCTTGTTATAATTTACGGTTAGGTTTATTAAGTTTTTATAGTTCATTGTTTGGACTTTTAATTTAGTTTATTTAATGTGTAATTTATAACCATTTCGTTTGATTTTTCTTGTCATATCACTACGGCATGATAAGTATTACCTTATTATTTTAGTGATCTATAAATATTGTTGAATTTGTTCTTTTCGAGAGGTCCCATTCTCATTGTAGTTTGTTGACGACCGATGTGAGGCGGCGGGCGAAGATCCGCCTGCGACGCAGGAGGTTGTGGGTTCGATTCCCACCTTCGGATAAATGTTTGTACGATCTACAAAGATTTTTTCCGGGTGTTCTGAGTATTTGCTTTGTATAGTAAAAATCTATCTATGTATTGTATTAAGTATATCAGTCATCTTGTACCCATATCACAAGCTCTGCTTAGCTTGGGGCTAGATGATGCTGTGTGGATTGACCAGCATTATTTTTTTATTTAAAATAGGTAATCTTAAAAAAAAACTATTTTCAAGTGATTAAAAGTTTGATGTATCTTAAGTGGATGAAAAGGCTAATATAACGCAACTTGTTACGTTCTTAAAAACGAAATTTGATTCCAAAACTAAAAAAATAGAAAAAATATCGTTTATTACTGAAATTACATGCTCTAGTTAGAACATACCTGTAGGTAAGTATCTCGCCACATACGAACTAAATCTGACGTGTCCTACACCGTGATATTATTTTTTTCCGCGCGATTGAACATTTTAAACATGAATCCAACAACAACTGTCGGGTGGTAGCCCTCCGAACACAACTATCGTCTGGTTGGAAGCTTCTCACTTCTCAATGGCGGATGAGGAACTTTACACCATGTTCCTAATGCCCATTTGCCATATTATGGTCTTTATTCGACTCTGATATGACATGTGCTAGTCAAAACTGGCGGCAAGGTTCGCGCAGTGGCTGAGCGATTGACTGCCGCGCCGCGTGTCATGGGTTCGATTCCCGCGCGGCACAAATATTTGTATGGCCTACAGGTATTTGTTCCGGGTCTGGCTGTTTGTGTGTGTGACTTTAAGTGTTTGTAAACGCATCCACGACACAGGAGAAATTCCTAGTGTGGGGCAACAAAAAACAAAACTAATCCTGCGTCACTGGTAAGCCATGCCTAATAGCATTTGAAATAGGAATGACTTATTATTCCATGCACCGCTCCTCTATATATCTACATACACATAGGCGCATCCTTATTGTTGTACAAACAAACAAAGAAGAATCAATTGAAAATGCTCCAACTGAGACAATAACCCTGTAACTCCACATAGACCTATATAGAGTACTTCCATTAATTTGTATGCTGAGCCAACTAGATTAGCAGACAATACGCTGCGGTCTGGCGAAGCTCGTGCGAAACAATGGCTGTGGTGTGAGCAGGAGGTACCACTTAATTATACGTTTTGATTGTATGGTGAATATGTTAAAAGAAAAAGTGGTATATTGAGAGAAAGAAAATCACCACAAAATTATCCATTCTTATTAGAATGACTTACTAGTATGATGTGGAGAATTTTTAATTTGGATTTTCTTCGAAGCTGCTTAACTCTCGATTTATGGTCGTTTAGTGGCGAAAGGCTTTATTCGTTGAAAATTACCGTCAGACACAGGTCACAGGTTGTCTGGCGCTGTTCTTGAAGCAGTTAAGTTTATGTTCCATGTAATAGAAAGAGAAATGAAAAATGGCTCCACATGTAGCGCAGCCTTAGGTAATACACATGTTTTAATTTGTATTATATTATGTTCTTTCTTTATTTTTTTCTACTTTTCTTTCTATTACATGGAACTTAAACATAATTGGTTAAAAATAAAAAATAGTTGTACTAAGTATACACCTCTGCCTACCCCTAACCCTATGGAATACAGCCTTGATTTTGTTGTAAAACCCATTGGTAATACAGGTCCAAACTCTCAAATGAATGGTTATTTTTTGAGAATAGTAAATACTCGTAAATAAAATAAAAAATGCTGGACAATCCGCACAGCATCATCTAGCCCCAACCTAAGCAAAGCTTGTTATGGGTACTATATGACTGATATACTTAATACAAAACTTACATAGATAAATATTTTTTATTATACAGAACAAGCAACATTTTGGGTGGTGACAAAAATCCCATGAGTTCCAACTATCCTCTTCATTATATTTTTTTGTTAAGTTCATATATGTAGGTAGTATATTTATACTACCTACATATATGAACTTAACAAAAACCCATTTGGGTACCATGTGTAATACGACAAGGTAAACGACCTAACGAAACAGAATGATCTCATCCTAATGACGCTGATGACCGCAGCCAGGTCGTTCAACTATGCACCTATTAGAATCATGATATAGTCACCGGCACGTAAGTTGGCAAGGTTTTGGCGTAGTGGGGGTAAGTTCGCGCATCGTGCACTTAGTGGAACAAAAAAGTGGTGACTTTTATTGATCGTCATTATTTTATGGTTATTGCCATCATTTATATTTAATAATATCTAATTAGAAGAAAGTTGAAGAAGGGAGTGGAATTCGTAAAGTTTATTGGGAGTTATAAATAATATGCATACGAGGAAAGTATGCTCAAAAAGTATGCGAAAAAAGGCATACCTTTTTTTGCCTTATTTTTTTAATTTAAAACAACAACAATAATATCAACTCGTAACAAAAACTAAATTTAAAAACAATAACAATAACTCTTTAACATAAACACAACAAAAACAAAGGGTACAATTTTCGTGCACGCAAGTGTAATCGGGAGTTCGGGAGGCAACTGCCGACTGTTGCACCAATCGCGCGCTCGGATTGACGTACCTCATACCCCGCGTCCCGCTTGACTACCAAAGAGACCTAAAAAACGACTTGTGCGCATCTAACGACTCTTGCCAAGTTATACTTGCCGATAATTATACTAGAGCGTCCTAACTAATGAGGTACCGAACTATATTACTTGGGTCATCAGCTACGTAGTCCTTATCCAACTGTGTTGGGGTCGGTTTACGGTACGGTAACTTCAGCTGAATATCTTATTTCCTATCTGACCTATATTACCCAATTATTAGGTAACACGACACAGACTTTTGGCCGTCTGATTGGATTTGTAAAGAAACTAGATTATTTGAGCACGCTGGCCCGTTACTACAAGAATACCCAAATAAACAAAATCAGCCCCTGTTCTTATCCCAATTTATTTGGGACCGCAACTGTCTTCTTCTTCTATACATCTTTATTTGCGGTCATATCAATAGTCACCTCCTTTCTAACCATATCATCTTTCACACAGTAGGTACATCCATCGTTTCTTTGGGCTTTCCCTACTCTTGTAACCCTCCACTTTTGTACTCAAAACTTTCCTAATTATATGATTCTCATTCCACCGCATATATGACCATACCATGACAACCCATTTCGCACACAAAGCTTCTTTCAAACTTCCTCTTTGAACTTACTCATTTCTCATTCTATCCATTTGCGTGACACCACACATCCCTCAGCATTCACATCTCAGCTGCAACTGTGTTACATTCGTCCCTTTTGTGATCCATATTTCATTTATTAGTCATCCAATAAATAAACAAAATGGGGGCAAAACAATGACTACTTACAAATGTATGTATGTCAATACAATGTGTATCTGTATGTATGGAATTAAATGGAGTTTTCAACCGATGTATTGCTAGAGGTTTAACTCAGAATAAAGGCTTCCTTTTACCATTCTAAATTCCACGCGTACAAAGTCGCAGGGAATAGCTAGTTTCAATACTAATATTATAAAGAGGTCAAATTTGTTTGTAAGTTTGTATGTAAGGGGTAATCTCCGGAAGTGGTGATCCAATTCGATCGACGGCACGGTTGGCGCAGTGGCTGATCGATCGACTGCTGCGCCGCGTGTCGTGGGTTCGATTCCCGCACGGAATAAATATTTGTATGGCTTACAGTTAGTTGTTCCGGGTCTGGCTGTTTGTGTACGTGACTTTAAATGTTTGTAAACGCACTCACCACACAGGAGAAATTCCTAGTGCGGGGCAACGTTTTTTTCTAATAAATAAAAATTGTTAAAATTGTTAAAAAAAATTCACTGTTCGAAAGCTGCATTATTCTAGAGTGCTATAGGCTATTTTACAAAACTACTCTTTAAATGGTGTGGATGGGATCCACGCGGACAAAATCACGGGCGAAGTGCTACTTTATAAATATACATACGCAGACGAAGTCACTGGTGGCTGTTAGTCTAGAATGGGACCCATGAACTCGTAAATTCAAAGTTAACTGAAGTAAAGGGAACAGTTGTATTTTTGACAGGTCTACTGGAACCCAAAGGCTCGTCAACATGGTTGAGTCCTCGTCATGGATTACAAGGCTTTGTGGTGCGCCTTTGAAGATGATTAAAGCTTAAGGAGAAAGGCAATTTGTCAGTAAAATTGAGTATAATTTGCGATTAGACGTGAAACGTTACTAAAAAGTAACTCGTTTAGTGATGTTGCTTTATTTTTGTGAAAATTTGTGATCTATATACATATATGTAGATAATATCTAGGCTCTGTAATAATGACGTCACAGACTAAGGCTTAGGTATGTAGATGAAACAGAAGTCATTTGGTATCTAGATCGAAATTTACCTCTGCATGACTACATCAGAGAAATGGTGAACTAAGGTGAAATGCGAAGTGATTCAAAATGTACATATTCAACACCGGTATAAGTTGGCATCGCATTCCATTGAAATTCTCTACTACGCTAGGCCAGCCCTATGTTAGTTTTACCACTGGCGTCAATGTACCCACATTTTAGATTTGTACACTCACATAATATCACGCCTGTATTCTCCGATGGGTTTGACAGAGGTGCACCTATATATAGTAACACCCACATTTAGGTTCACACCCATGGTTAAGTCGAATGTAACAGGGGGCGAGCCTATTGCCATCAACCGGGCACAAACCCAGACTCCGGGCTGCTAATGAGAAAACGCCTATTGGAACTACTCAATAACATTTTGCTCGACCTAGGGATTGAATCCAGGATCACAAGGTCGTCAGTCGCGTTTGGGACCACTAGACGTCGACGTCGAGATTTGTATTATGGTATTTTATCTTTGACATGGCTCTCACATGTGATTTTACTTACAACCCACCTTTTTTAACATCTCAGACAAATCAGAAATATTATCTAGTTTATTTACCTTGTGGATAATAACATCATCTTCATCCTGCAGGCGGGTAGACGTGACGACCGGGGGATGGTAATCCCTGTAACCAGTGGGGGATGGGGTGCTTCGTTGTGCGGGTTGAGGGGGCGCACGCAGCGTGTCATCTTCAAACACGTCGTCACTCATGCTGTCGTCTGTCGCCATCTGCTGTAATAAAAGAAAATCAAAATTTCAACTGACTATGGAAAAAGTTATATGTGCCATCAGTTAACTTTCCTGTTGGTCTGTATGGTAGCAAGCTCGACTGCTTAGCGTGTGGTCTTGGGTTCGATTTTCAGGTCGGATATACCAGATACCTAATAGTAGTCAACTGATCATGGGCTTCGATAATACTACTCTACGAAACTTTTAACTTATATACATATAGCAGATTTTTTGGCAATATTTTTGCTTATTTTTTTTGCCTTTTTTGCAATTTTTTGGCAATATTTTTGTCTATTTTTATTTATTTTTTTATTTTTAGCCAAATAAAAATAGACAGAAAAATGGCCTCTACGTCACTTCTATCTAGGCAAGCGTGCTACATCACCGCTTTCTATCAGAGAAGATAGTGGTCGAATGAGAGCCTATCAATAATTGAAAAAAAAAACACAACTTTAGTTTCCGAAGTCGCTGGCCAGAAATAAAATGAAACAAAACCAAAAACAACGACTTCCAAAACGAAAGTTAGTTTATACTCTGCAGTTTTTAAAAAGGTCATACTTCTTTTAAGATGATGATGTAGCATTTGCAAAACTCCACCTGTTTATCTTCACATATTGTTTTATACTATTAAGTATTTCTTTCACACAGTAGGGAGTTTATAATAACTGACAGGCTCCTCATTAGTGAAAATAACAAGCTTGGAGAAAAAGTTTATTGTTTCAAAGTAAACGATTTTTCAACTGTGCGTGTTTTCTTGAATATTTCCTTTTGTATGACACGGTTGTAATAAATACCTAAATGACTCTGATTTCTAAGATACAAGTCTACGTAGGTAGTTGAGGGGCCGGAAACTTGAAAATAATGTTTTATATAACTTATTTTTTACAATTATGATGACTATAAGAGCACCTCTGCCCATGCCTTCAGAAAATACAGGCGTGGTGTTATGTTTTGTTACATTTTTTTTTTTTTTTTGTAACTACGAATTCAAAAAATTTAAGAAAAAGTGAAATTGAAAAACTTAATGCCATTTATGTTGCCTAGTGGCAATGGTCCGTTTTTTTATATAAAAAAAAATCATCGAATAATTGTCAATACCGTAACTCTATAATAAAACTAGTGGTATTATAAACTCTCGGTAAATTATGAACGTATGTTCATAATTTACCATTTAATTTATTTATGTTTCTTAATATGCAAGGCGTAAATAAAGTTCAAAATAAGAGTCGGTACGAACATAAAGGTATGCGTAAATTAATTAAATGATTTATATCGAAATTATAAAATTAACCTGATTTCAATGAGTTAGTTAGCCCATTCATACCGAAGTTATTTTCATTCCTATTTCTCAATGAATGTCTGAACATCAAAGTTGTAGAGTATTAATAGACTGAAAGATCACTTTGATGCTAACCCCTTTAGAAAGACTTTTAGGGACAACAGGCGGTTCTCAAATTGGGGGCCATTTTGGATTCATTCAATGTAACGTTAGTAGCAGAAAACGTCTAGTTTAAAAATATTTTTAGCGTAGGTATCGATAATAAAATATTCTAACATGTATGTTGGGCCCAAAATGCGGCGCAAGATTAAAGGTGAGCCATTGTCTGAAGATATACGTCGTATATAGCAGGGATCAGAGGCGTTCATTAATCCCCCTCTGTGAATATTGTCTTTACTTCTGCTGACTTAGGCACGGAGTCTAGGTGGTGAGTACTACAGTGTACAGACGCCAGCACATCCAGCTACCCCAATGTGTCAAACATCAGAAAGACTCATTGACTCATGACATTCAGAAAGACTCATTGTTACCTTTCATTAAATTAGTGAACAACTCAAAGTAGTTAAGTGTTAGTAAGTTAGTCGGCACGGTTGGCGCATTGACTGCTGCGCTGCGTGTCGCGGGTACGATTCCAGCTCAGAATAGATATTTGTATGACCTACAGTTTTTACGGGTCTGGCTATTTGTGAATACGAGTTTAAATGTCTATGAACACACCCACAATACAAAATAAATTCCGTTATAGGTATATGGGTACCTTAATTTAAATAAGGATTTACATTCCAACACAAATAAGGTATTTACCTCTAACTAACCTAAAATTATTACTAAGTCTTCTAAAACATAACGGGTCTACCTAATGGCTAAAGTTTCCTTTAATACCCAGTATCGGCTTATAACCGGATAGGTATATTGTATCTGTGGCAAAGGCTTGTCTTTGCTTTGTACATGCAACTGTAGACACAATTACAGTGTTGCCACGTTATAGAGCGGCTTATTATGCCATGTTCCCAGAAACGGCTTAGAACATAGGAAGATTCAGATTCAGTTAATGGTATCAAGTGTATGAAACGTTCAACACTCCATGATATGCCACTATGGTACGTAATGGGTAGATTTTAGGCCCAGAATGCCATAACATGCATTTGTTACTATTTTTTCCCAACTACCTACCACGTTGGTGTAGTGGTCGCAAGCGTCGCGCATGCTTAGCATGAAGTTTTGGGTACGCTTCCCGCGTCGAGCAATGTGCTATTGGGATTTTTCATCAGGTATGCATATTTTGATAGGTAGGTATATATGTATAGTCTGTCTAGATGTGTGCCCGATTGATGTTCATAGGCTAACCTTAGGCTTACATGGGATTTAGAAGCATACCTGGTGAAATGTGGGTATAAAAATAAATAAAAATAGTTTATTGGTAAAAGTATTAACAAATTTTTGGTTGGATCCTCTTTTTAGGCAGATAGTGCCTGTATTAGGAAAGTCTGCTCTGTCATAGCAAGACGTGTCACATAGATCGCATAACGTATTATTTTTATACTAAAACTAATTATTTTAACATTAAAATATATACCTACGCTGTTCACCTCTGCCCAACTCTTCGTGGAATACAGGCAATATGTTATGTTTTTCCAAATATGTATGTGTGGTCAGTATTATTGTGTATCTAATTTTTCCTTATGACATCCCGTCACTCTGAGTTCTGTCTATTTTATTATAAGTGACCATTCTGAAACAGGCCAGCCCTCTCACTGTTTTCTTTGCAATTTAGCTTCCGAAATTGTAAACAAATAGTTATATTTCTTTTAAAAATATCTTTAATACTTACGTTTAAAGTAAGCTTACTCTAAACGACAATTTTAATATTTTGTATGTCTTTTTCAATTGTCAGTAATTGTGAAGTCGATTTAATTTACACTAATTTACATTTAGGACGTGTTTGAATGGAAATAAAACAATTTGAATATGGAATACATACCTAGTTTATCAATAATTAAATATATCAGAAGGTCTATTCCCATAAATAAAAGCGTAGAAAAATGTAGTCGCAATCTCATCTCAGCGACAGTCAATAAATAAATAAATATAAATAATGCTGGACAATCCACACAGCATCATCTAGCCCCAAGCTAAGCAGAGCTTGTGTTATGGGTACTAGATGACTGATATACTTAATACAATACATTACGTAGATAGATATTTTTAGTATGTAAGATAGTAAATACCCAGAACACCCGGAACAAATATTTGTAGATGGTACAAACATTTGTCCCAAGGCGGGAATCGAACCCGCAACCTCCTGCGTTGCAGGCGGACCTTCGAAAAATATATCAGAAGGTATAAATAAACAAAAGCGTAGAAAAATCTAGTCGCAATCTCATCTCAGCGACAATCAATGTCAAAAATATGACAAAAATGTAGGTAAATCAGACGTAATTTTGACGGATTTAGACTGAGATTAGACTGCAAATGTTCTTAAAATAATGGGAATTGCCTCTCAGTTCAAAAACAGACAGCAATCTACTCCAATATTAATCAAATATCAAAATCCATGTTTATATAGGTACTAACATCTGCGCAGCAAGCGGAGAAATTGTTTACCGTGCTTACTTATTTCTTTGTTTTATTGAAAAGTAAATTATTAACGAGACGTATGTACAGAGGCCAGCACATCAAGCTACCCCAAAGTATCAAATTACTTTCATAGTTTTTCAACTTTATTGCAAAAGAAATAAGGTTAATTTTCAATTGGGCAAATTGTACAGTATGGGGTAGTTTGATATGCTGGCGTCTGTAATACAAAATATAATTCTGTGGAATAAAAGCTTTTGCAAATACGCAATACGATGCAAATTATTTACGCAATTGGGTTTTGTTTTCTTTATCTGTAAAAGTTAAACAAAATGATTTCATATCATTTCCTTTCCTTTGCTTTTTAAACCGGAAGAAGTTTTTTTCATAAGTATATTGGTATACTCGTAGGTACTACCTAAGTGCATTAATTTACGAGTTTCTTGCTAGTGTTTGTGAAAACGGCTATAGGGTCGTTTTATCTACCTATTCATATTTATATACTCCACAATACAGGTACCTAAGTATAAGATGTTAAGTATATAAAGGCTTCGAGCTAAGGTCAATTGTGGGCTCTGTAAATTCGTTAATTATCGGTAAAGGACTTTTAAGTACTATGACATTTAAATATTGAAATTAATTACATTAAGTATAGTTTAGCATACAAAGAAATAATTTTATTTATTTATTAGTCACGGGTGCCTAAACAATTCTCCCAAACAGAACGCCAAATAGTCCTCCATTGTATCTAAAATCAGCAGTAAATGAACTCTAATAAAGATATAAAATCACCCCGATCATCTCTGGACATGTTATCACTGTTATCAGATCTCCGACCGACCGTTACAATACCACAAGACCGAGGACAATCCGATACGGACCAGTACACTTTAATGGGACACGTGAGGGTTCTGCACGAAGAGGGTCTAATCGGTGTATATTCTATCGGTATACCTATTGTGTGGGATGGGAGAGGCAATTATTGTTTTGTAATTCAGTATACACACAGCGTGAAACCGAAATAATAGTTTTCGGAATCGAACTCAGGACCCCATGTTCAGTACTTAGGGCTTGCGACCACTAGACCAAAGAGGTAGAACATGTTTTGAATATTCATAAGCTTTTTCTTTTTCAGTGTTCGTAACTGTAGGTGGATTGGAAGGTTGATTAAAAACAAAAAAAGATCATCACGTTTTTATTATTTATTTTATTATTTTTATTGTATTCTTCGAAGGCTAAGGCAGACGCGTACACGTAGGACACCCACACTTAGCCAGTTATATGTATTATAAGGCGAGGCACCGCGCTGCACACTCTCAACCTGAATATGACGTTGACACATTTATTTAAAAGAGTAAGTGTAGAGTTTCTTGCCCATTTTTTTTGGAAGGGGCAACTAGAATAGTTTTATTATTTTATTTTCATTTCAAAGTCAACGTTCAAAAGTGCCTTTTTAATGGTCTAATAAGTCGAAATAAATTATTTATTATTTATTTATTTAATACTTTTAGCACACAAATGTACAGAGGCGGACTTAATGCCATAGGCATTTTCTACCTTTACAACCTTTGGGGGCTGCAGAGACAAACAGTGGCAGGTGCAATTTCTTAAAAGAAAAGGGAAAATAAATATATATATATATTATAAACTATATATGTATAACTATTTGACTTTTTCATATTCGGTTGTACTTTGAGTAAATTTACAAGGATAGCAACTTACCTATAGAATTTGCTAAGGTGTAGTTACACAATTAAATTGTGTTACCTACAATATCGCATTGGTATATTAGTATGTAAATCAATAAATACATTTTTATGTGCCATGTAATAGGAGGTGAGCCTAATGCCATCAACCGGGCACGAATCCTTTAATACAAAGTATCTCAATAATCCCATGTACCTACACAGAATAAATACATTACCAAAAATCTCGAAGGTTATCTATTACCTTGCAAATAAAATAATCGTTACACGGAGATCGTTTTATCGCGAGATTTATATATTCTTTGGAAAATGACACTTTGATGGCGGCGCAAACAGCCAGCGGCGGGCCTCCCTAATGGAGTAAAGTGACTGCCCGTTTACATGGGAACGATCCTTTATATTTCAGGATTTGGGATTTTATATTTTGTCAAGATTATAGAAAAAAAAATAAAGAAAGAAAACTTATGGATTCAGCACAGGCTCAGGCAAACAACGACACAATACTTAACATAGAAAACTTGAAAAGAAAACAATACGAGACTGATGGGCGAGATATAGATTTATATATTATAACAGTTGGTCAATAATGTCTTATAATATACGTGTCCAATATTTTCTAATAATCTACCTGACAGACCAAAAAAAAATATTAGTCATCATCCTTATTGTAAATGAAAACGCCGTAAGTTTATAATAAAGCTCGAGAGTTTATAAAGTCACGATAAATTGTGAACAGAAAAATTCATTTACAACACTTAAAACGCATCAAAATTCGATAAGTAGTTCAATATATTCCACAATTACTAGGCACGACCCAGATAGAATATACTTAAACTATCGTACTACTCATCTACATTCTAAGTACAACCCAAGATTAATCTTACGTTAGCGGGGTATATTTCAAAGTACAATCTTAACTGACCTAGAAAAAGATCTGACGATTCTTCAATAGACTTCTTCAATTATTATAAAAAATATTTATCAACCTTGATAAATATATTTAACCTTTCTTGTAATTCAATCATCCGATATAAATAAAGTCTTTTTAGATGATTTGGTCCTAATTCACCGAGCTGTTATTATTGCATTTAACAAAGTAATTAGTGGTTGAAATTATTACCAACCTTTTATAAATTTTAGTAAAAACTTGAATTCATCGTGTATTTTTAAATAATTAACTAGCGAATCCGGCGAAATGTGGGTATGTCGTTGGTAAATCTTCTAACTCTAACTTCTGCCTAACTCTTCAGGGAATACAGGCGCAATGTAGTGTGTTTACATTGTGCAAATGATAAATTAATAATGCATTTATAAAACTTAGTAAACTCACTTGCGTCAATAGATTAGTTGGGCTTTGAAAAATGATACGACTTACTACTTTTGTTTACTTAATAAACAATATATCTGTTTTCTTTGTACGTAAATATTCCATTTATCTCTTTTTTACGTTATTAGAGTCTATTACTTCATTACCTACTATTACTATTAGCCTTCTTAGTACAGCCTTTATTCCTAAATAATCCTAACGGTTTTAGTACAACTCTGAAAGAAGCTACATAACATACCTAAATACTTATGTAACTACCAATCTACAAGCACCGACTAACGCCATCTATCATACAATCTCGGAGACTCGTCACAAAGTTTCAGTGTAAATGTTCGCTGAATTTCAGGATGCCGCCTGTGTTGTGGGTCTCACAAGCTTCGTTTAGTTCAAGATATTTCTCCAAGATGTCAGGGTAACATTGAAAATAACTTATCTACTTGATTTTTTGTTATAACATTCCAACTTTAAATTGTAAGTTAAAATTAAATGTTATAGTAGTGTTTATATTATTTGTTACTAAAATTGTAAAAAAAAATAAAGAAAATATGTCATGAATGTAGACGAAGCGAAAGGAGGTAAGGATCGTAGCAGATGGCGTTCTGTAGTTTTTGCCTGACGCCATGGGAAAAAGGCGTGGGTTTATGTATGTATGTATTAACAAAATTAATTTATTAAAACACATACTTTCGTCACTGACAAGCTTACATAAGTGTAGGTATAACAAGGTAAACCCACATACGGCATACCTATTATGTTATATTAATTTGAATATTCCAATTTAAACTCCTCTCAACTCAGCTATTCTTTCTCAACTCATTTCAGCTGTTACGTAAATCCTTGCGTTCACCAACGGGACGCAATTAACTGCATTGATTGTGTCTAAGAATACATTATTAGAATTATTTGCATATACTTACGTAAACATCATTATGCAGTATTTAAGTGATGATCTTGTTTAAAACTTTTTACTCTACATATTTGGGTTTTTAATATTTTCTTTCCTTTTTATGGGTCAGTTTGGTATTAATATTTTTTATTATCTTAAAAAAAAAAACAATGACAAAAAAATACTGGTAGCATTTGCATTAGATATTCAAATAATAAAATTCAAATTCACAAATTTCGTTCTCATTCCGTATTCAAATAGTTAACGCCCCATCACTAAATTTTGATAGGCCAGATTTCATTATCCACCCAATATGCATGTAAAGTAAAAAGAAATCGACATTTCCATAAAATTTCATTTTTGGCGCGGGACGAGCTCCCCTGTCTCCCCTCGTAGAATTTGGGTCAATGTCGCATTCAACTGGTGTGGGTGAAGAGGGGACCGTTGGCAAAGTAATTGTGTAATGTAGATTGACTGTATTGATTAATTCTCTGTTGGTTCCTGTCGTTTTAAATAATTTAATGATTTGTGATTTTTAGTTTGTTGAATTTTGTGGGTACGTGGAGGATAAAATGTAGTGAGTTGTAGTAAAATCCGACAAATAATTAAATGCCGTAATTTGACAGGATCTAATATCACCTTGGCTAAGACTCAAATAAATGGATAAAAACTAGTGTGTTAAATAAATATATTATAAACACAGTACCGATGCCTTTCATTTTATTAATGCACCACCAAAGCGCATTTTTCAGAGTTTTTTTGTGATATTACTTCTGTCAACTAACTGCTTGTAGGTACGTCAGCAGGTGCACGTAGGTATCTACTAATGTTTCATAACATAAGTATGTCGTCGAAGCGTAGCCAGAGGTCAACGCGTAGTATTTACTCCCACATTTCGTTACTTATGTTTAAGTCCTATGTAGAAAAGAATAGAATACTCTTTTTGTTCACCATGAGAACATGTAACCATGTAATAGGGGACAAGCCTACTGATATCAACCTTAAACCACACTAAAATCTTAACTCCGGGCTCTTACTGAGAAATTCCTGATGGAAAAACTACTTTTGTATTTATGATAAATTCTATTTCAGTTGCCTAGTTTATTATTCTACTCCCAAATAGTTGAAGAAGCCCTGTTACTAATTAACATAATTTCAAACTAAATCTGAACAGTTAGTTGAAAGAAAGTTAATGTCAACTATAACAGTTGAGGTTTACATGTAGGTAGTACCTACTCGTATAATAATCTGTGTACAAATTATTATATTGTGTCTTTTATAGACTAAGGAGCGCGAGAGTTGGCATTGGTAGGTAGTTTTTTTTAACATTTTGAAATTAAAATTATATTCAAAATTATTAATTGATAAATGACTTTATGCTTGTGTAACATCCTACCTTTTTATATTTGTACGCCGTTCAGGCAAAACATGACTGTGACATAATTTTATTTAACATCTTGCATGCTATTTGTATGTATACTCATGTTTTGGACAGATAAAAACTATCTTTATCTTTAAAGTTTATATGAAACAGAAGTGTAGAAAGCTAAGACAGTCGATAAATATCGAGTTTTGGGCTACCAGGAGTTACTATAAGTCGGTTTATCTATTTCGTGCTTAATATATCAATACCTTTTCACAGGAAATGTAAATAGCCTAGGCACATTAGCACATAATGTTATCTAATATTCTAAATGCCATCGGCGTGCATTTAAAATATGCAGGAATGAGGATGAAGCAAAGGAGTTAGACGTATTTCTTGCTAAACGTGGCTTTCTGTAGATTCCATTAATGTTTCGTTGCTAAATACTTAATAACAACTGCACAATTCCATCGAAGGTTAGGCTACGCTTGCCGTAGTCGGTACGTGGATGGGTGACCATCCAGAACATTCTCTTTCGTACCTTTGAAAGCAGGTTAACTTTTGATTCCAGCTTTCATTCGTAGATCTTAGAAATCCGTTACGGGTAGCCCGAAAGTCTTTCAACCAGTTGAAAGAACATAGACAAAAAGTAGAGGCTTGGACGAAAATAATTAACTTTTAAATTTTCCATGACTTGTAAGAGATTGGGCAACACAGTGATCTACCTCCAGCCAAGTTCTATCCAGCCGCTCACGAACGGATAGAAATAACGAATGGAGGTGTCTTCCCTTCATTTATTTATTTATTAACATTTTGTAGACTTAACAGGTCAACCCAAGGCGTCTACAAACAAGTTACATTTAGTAATATACGCATACAGTTATTTGTTACTTTACTAACTTATAGTGAATATACGAGTAGCTTAGCCTAGTTATGTAAAACACAGATTTTAAAAGATGAATAATTGAGTTATATTTTAGAAAGTTAACATAGAATTTTCCCACCTTTTGCCATTCAGATAAAAACCATCTTTCATGTATAAAAGTAGGAACATTTGCATGTGTAACGGACACCCATCTCTTTGACATAGCTAACCCAATCGTAAAAGTTATCTCATGTTTCTCCGGAGCTACATTTTCAGCCGGAATTCTGAGAGAAGGCTCTTTTTACGAGAATGTTTCGTACTGAGATGTGACATAAGCAAATTGTTTAGATAAGTAGGTAGGTACATTAGTACAGGGGTAATAATCACGTAACCCTTTATTGCAGGTTCTTATTACACCACAGGCCACGAGATTATAAGAAACATACAAACATACATAAACTCAAGCCTTTTTTCCAGTACGCAGTAACTATAGAAGGCCACCTGCATTCTAGCTTCACTACTACATACTAGCACATCAAGGTAAACGAAACTGTCAAATTTCCCCAACTGAACATGAACCTTATTCTTTTGTGATAAGGTTGAAAATCTATCAAATTAATTTGACAGATTGGGGTATCTTGATGTGCTGGCCTCTGATCGTAACATTACCGTCCTGCCCTTATTCTAATTCATTTGGGATCGGCGCAGCATGTCTTCTTCTTCCGTACCTTTCTATTAGCGATCATCTCAAAAGTCATATATATACTAGCCAAGTAGCCATATTCTATCCATTCTATCCCATCGCATTTTTTTTTATCATTTTTTTTTATTTCTAAAACACTCAACAACTTTTTTTTCAGTATGGTTTTAGCCACACAACGCAAAACTCTCAGGGTTTATCTGTATGCTGGCGAGCCGTTCGTTTATTATTACAAACATATATGTATGACTACAATCTAATGATTGTAGTCATACATATATGTTTATAATTAAATGATGATACTAATTTATAGACACACACATTATGAAACATTTAGTGTGAGGAAACTATTTATAGCTTTACGAACTCGTTCTGTATAACGCTTGCAAGTCTTCTGGAAGTTTTTTAAGAAAGAAGTTTATTAATATGAATCTTACACACAATTAATTCATCGTTTCTTGTCATCCATTTTTCCGTCTACTCTTGTAACCCTCCACATTCATACTCAAAACTTTCCTCACAACATGATCCTCATTCCTTCGCATCACCATGACAGCCTTGACAACCTACGTGGATAAAATTAAAATTGTTTTTACTTGGTTTATGAACACTTAGTAGGGGTCTCTTTTTTAATTTAGACAAAAAGCATGACCATTTCATCACCGTAATTAAGGGATAGCTAAAAGACAGCTGAGATAGAATGCCAAGAGGTATATGTATGTAGAGGATATGGGTGGTGTTACGCGAATGAATATACTAAGAAATGAGTATGTGTGACGAAGTCTGAAGGTTGTGTGGAAATCAATTGCCATGGTATGAGCATGTGATGGCGAGGATTAGGGAACATGTTGTGAGGAATGTTTTAAGTACCTATGTATCATAAGAGTTTGTGTGAAACATGAAATGCCTTGAAAGCAGATTAATATTGAGATAAAGGCTAGGAAGAGATATTTGGAAGAAGAACTGACTGACTGCCTTCTTGGTTCAGTGGTCGCAAACGAGGCTGCTAAACATGAAGTCCTGAATTGACGACACGGTTGGCGCAGTAGTTAAGCGATTGGCTGTTGCGCTGCGTGTCGCGGGTTCGATCCCCGCACGGAATAAATATTTGTATGGCCTACAGGTAGTTGTTCCGGGTCTGGTTGTTTGTGTATGTGAATTTAAATGTTTGTAAACGCACCCACAATACAGGAGAAATTCCTAGTGTGGGGCTTCGTTTAAAAAAAAAAAAACCCGGGTAGTAGCAATGTGTTATTGGGATTTTTCATTAAAAAAATCTCAGTTTCAGTCCGGAGTCCCCCTATAACTTGGGACTTAAAGATAACTGATGAAACGTGGGTGTACTGTAGCTACACCCAAGCCCAGCCCTTTAGAGAATACAGGCGCGATGTTATGTCTATATGGAAGAAGAACACATGCTGCGTCGACCCCAAATAAATTAGGATAAGGGTAATAATTCAGTAATAGTAATAAGTTTTACTTACTTACCTACCTACCAAATATTTCTGTCTACATCTCCATCATATGTAGACGCCAGCACATCAAGCTACCCCAAACTGTCAAAATTTCCCAATAGGGTAGTGTCTTTAAGAATTCTGTTTAGTCCGATAGTTGGATTACTCAAAAATACTGAAAACGTATTTTTTCATTTAATCACGTAAACCAAAAATGATGACGATATAGAGAGTTAAATATTCGCGTGACGTCACCAGCCCCTTGTACTGAACTTTGATATATCTTTGTCACTTTTTATTGATTTGAGTAGTTGCCTACTCAAATCAATAAAAAGTGACAATATTTTTTGGTAATCTAACTGAAGGACCAAATAGACTTAAATAATAAATAATAATAAATAATGCTGGATAATCCACACAGCATCATCTAGCCCCAAGCTAAGCAGAGCTTGTGTTATGGGTACTAGATGACTGATATACTTAATACAATGAAATGTGTTAACAACTACAGACCCATTTCAGTTTTAACAGGGCTCTCCAAGATCTTAGAGAAAATCATTAATATTAGATTAATGAAATATCTAGAGGATAACAAATTGCTTTCGGATAGACAATTTGGCTTTAGGCCCAAAAAATCAACTAATCAAGCAGTACATCAAATGACGGATTATATAACAACTAATTTGGATCAGGGCATGCACTCCATTGGGATCTTCCTAGACCTCGCCAAGGCCTTTGACACAATTTCCTGTCCTTTATTATTGGGCAAGCTTGAAAGACTCGGAATAAGAGGAACAACGCTTACACTGCTTTCTGATTATTTAAGAGACCGCGAACAATGTGTAAAAATTGGTCAGTACGTCAGTTCTGAGCTTCGAAATAGTAATTACGGAATACCTCAAGGTAGTATATTGGGTCCTACTTTATTCCTAGTATATATTAATGACCTGTGCAGCTTAACACTCCAAAATGGTGTCATAATGTCTTATGCAGATGACACAGCTCTATTGTTTTCAGACAAGTCTCGAGAGGAGGTGTATAAACAAGCCCAGAACGGTTTTAATATAGTGTCTAATTGGCTACATGAAAATCTCCTAACACTAAATGCAGAAAAAACTAAACACATTTTATTCACTATGAGAAATACTAACCTGCCAACTACTAACATAAACATTTATGCGCATAAGTGCGGCAAGTACGCTGACAATGCATGTAATTGTCCTACTTTAGCAAAAGCCGATCATATGAAATATCTTGGTGTGACGATTGACACAAATCTGAACTTCCGTAAACACATTGATTTATTATGCACTCGAATGCGTAAATTAATATACATTTTTAAGAATTTACGATATATAACGGACTACAAATTAATTAAACAGGTCTATTTAGCTTTGTGTCAATCCATTCTTACATATTGCATAACTTCATGGGGAGGGGCTGCAAAAACAATCCTACTACCATTAGAACGTGCGCAGAGAGCTATCCTTAAGGTAGCCACCTTTCGCCCATTTAGATTTCCCACATACGAGCTTTATACGGCATGTAAGGTTTTAACTGTGCGTCAACTATTTATATTAAAGATAGTATTACACCAGCATAGCAATCTCCCTTATACCCCCATACCTATACATAAGAGAAGAAAAGACTTAGTTTGCATAAAGCCTCAAACTAGACATACTTTTATAAATAAATTTTATGGTTTTTTAGGTCCGTTCTTATATAATAAAATCAATAAGTCTCTAAGTATATATAGTGTAAATTGTAAAAAATGTAGTGAAATGTTAAGTGAATACTTAGCGACATTAAATTACTCAGACACTGAAAAATTGCTAGAAATCATGCAATAAGTTTATTAATGTTAAGGCAATTTTTATTTAATAATATAATTATTATGTATCAATGCTAGCTATATGTACATTAATTTAATAGTCCAATAAAACACTCAGCGTTGTTACCTGAAACACAGGTTTGAATAAACCTACATCAGGCAGGTCGCTATTGTTTTTCATTAGGCCTTTATCCAATATATTATATAAGTTATACCTACACTAGATTTATTTTAGGCATAGTTTAATATTTGCTTAATAATTTTAATATGTAACTCTGTACTGATGTCACTTCTATGTAATTTATATGTGAACTTATGAATAAAAAAAAGTAAAAAAAAAAAAAAAAAAAAAAAAATACATTACATAGATAGATATTTTTATTATACATAGGAAATACCCAGAACACCCGGAACAAATATTTGTAGATCGTACAAACATTTGTCCCAAGGCGGGAATCGAACCCGCAACCTCTTGCGTCGCAGGCGGACCTTCGCCCGCCGCGCCACATCGGTCGTCAAAACTTATTATATTTTTACCTAGGACACATCCCTATTGAACATGAACCTTATTCTTTTGTGATAAAGTTGAAAAACTATCAAAGATTTTTTTATTGAGATGGCTCATGTGGCGCGGTGGGCGAAGGTCCGCCTGGGACGCAGGAGGTTGCGGGTTCGATTCCCGCCTTGGGACAAATGTTTGTACGATCTACAAAGATTTGTTCCGGGTGTTCTGGGTATTTGCTATGTATAATAAAAAAAAACATCTATCTATGTAATGTATTGTATTAAGTATTAGTTATTGTAGTATTAGTTGTATTAAGTCATCTAGTACCCATAACACGAGCTCTGTTTAGCTTGGGGCTAGATGATGCTATGTGGATTGACCAGCATTATTTATGTATTGATTTATTTGACAGATTGGGGTAGCTTGATGTGCTGGCGTCTGTACGTATTTCAGTAAATCTGAACTACATCACATACCTATTGATTGGTTAGCAATTGAAGTTTAATAGCACGGAATCGAATCCCTCGCGTCGAACGACCGTCATTTCACCCTCAATTTGTTCGAGAAATAGCTTCGATATTAACGTCGAGCGTTATTGCCAGATATTATGTACCTACGTCTACTTACCTACCCTATTAGTACTGAAGTAAGCTTTGTATTTTATTAAATCTCTAGTGAAAAGTTAATTATTTAACGGTACGCAGACATGAGAAGGTATCTCTTAAGTCTTCTTTGATGAAATTGTTCTTCAGGGAAGTAAGGAAATATTTTAGTAGGTAATTTTTTTTAATCTACAGTAATCAAGCTGTTTTATGGCTTTGCTGTAGTTACCTTAACAAAAGCTTTATTAAGAATCAACTTTTATTGCAATCTAGGAGCTGACGGGGTTTCAAAATTTTGATTGTTGACAATAAAAAAATAAAACTCACTTTATTCAATTTAGGCTGTGAATGATCTATTTTTGGAAGTCAACATTACGTAAGACAATCCCCCAAAAACGGCTACCCTTCACGACTATATACATTTATTAAGAAAATCGGATTCGAGAACCCAACCAAAATTATTGATGATATTATCGTCGGCGGTAGGTAGGTACGATAGATATTCCAATGATATATTGAGTTCATATTATATTGATAAGATAAATTTATATTTTTATGAAAGCTGTCTGAAATTCAGGCTACTAGTGTCACGCAATACCTGAGCATTATGTATAGACTACTAGGTTCCCTACCACGAATGCTTTATGTAAAAGTAAAGTCGTTTGGAACGATTTTTTATTTATTTCCTAGCTTCCGCCCGCGGTCTCGCCTGCGTGGTTCGTCAACAAACCTAGGTAGCCTATGTCCTTCCCCGGGGTGCAATTTTATAGAAATCCGTTTAGGCGTGAAAAGATAGCAAACAACTCATTTATCTATTACTAATTTATAATTGTAATTACTCATTTTTAATTTAATATTTTACTAGGTATTTATATCTAAGACTATTTATATCTAACTGTGCTTGCCTCATAAATTTAACATTTAATGCTACAGAATAGTTACATTTTCAATATCAAAATCGTTCGAATTGACGTTATGTTTATATAAAGCTTTCTTGCTAGGCACATTTATTAAATTTATCCCCGTGAAGTTATAGACCAAAGTTGAAAACCAATTCCATTCAAGGCTTACTTTCTTGGGTGGTACCCTTATAGTTTAGGGGTTTTGTATGAAATTTTGTATGCGACATGCACACAAAATTTCATACAAATCGGTCCAGTCGTTTCGGAGGAGTTTGGTAACAAACATTGCGACACGAGAATTTTATATATTAGAAAGATTTGTTTGTTTTTTTTTAAAAAACGTTGCTCCACACTAGTAATTTACGTTTACAAACATTTAAATTCACACACACAAACAGGAACAAACCCGGAACAACTACCTGCAGGCCATACAAATATATGTTCTGTGCGGGAATCGAACCAGCGACACAAGCAGATTAATAACATTACTTTTTTAACCAAGAAAAGGTGAAATAATTTTTTTGCCAAGAGAAGTAGTAATCACACGGACATACAGACACAAGAACTGAAAGCATTCCAAAGTAAGTACAAGATACATGCGAAAGGACGTATCGTAATCTATACAAGGAAGGAATTGGAAAATACTTCACTTCCGTGACCCGCTTCACATATTTTTTTGTGAATAAATAAAAAGTTACATGTATTAGGGCGACCCTCATTCATAGGGTCATCGCACGACGCGCGTGTCATTCAGTAATTTCTCCTACCCTCAAGGGAAAATGGTGTGAATTTATACGTAATAAGATATCAACTATCGGTTGTTCGTGGTTTTACTCGCTTTCTGAGCAAAGTACTTTAAGCAGGTACACGTAAGTATAGTTGCCGGTAGGGTTGCTAGGTCGCCAAACCGGACAGACCAGCCAGTTTAGCCGGACATTTGGATAGAAAGGCCGGACACCCTACATTATTGAGGATTTTGCCTCAGTATTAATAATATCTCAGTATTAAAAATGTATATAAATAGTAGTATATATATAGGTCTTATCGTATTGGGCAGTTGAAAAACATCTGTTTAAGTATGCTAGGCTTAGTCTTACAAAAGCCGGACAAGCTGGACACCGTTTATTTAGGCCGAACACCTTATCAAAAAGCCTACTTATGTCCGGCTTTATCCGGACGCCTGGCAACGCTAGTTGCCGGCAATCAATTTGAGCTCTAGGCGGATTGGTGGGGATTGGTGTGCGCGTCGTATTGTCTCAGGAGTAAGGTCCAAAATGGCTTATATCAATTAAGGATCAACAATCAAGTTGTATTTAAATGAACAGATTGAGCTCAAAACCTCACACTGCGCAAATTGTCGATATCTAACAAAACATTTGGCAAGATCTAAGTGGGAAAAGGCAGGCCTTGTTTGTCTGTCAAGCTATGATAGGCCATGAACGATTGATCGATTGTAGCCCCGACGTAGCAAGACCCAACACGGACACAGTAGGTGGCTGAAGGTTTTAGACATCATGTGTTTTTCAAGTAGAAGGAATCTCAAGAACCTGAGTATAGGCCAATCAAAACTATCTGGTATGAAAATTTTATCCGTAGACAATGTATTTGTGTGCGCCAATGCCATCAAATTTCTTTCGTCCTAATGAGTGACAAATATCTTCACGAACTAAGAATATTTGCTGTTTCGTTGGTGAGTTGTTTTAAGCCTTACTGCTGAGCAAGAGATCCTGGGTCGATTCCCTGGGTGGACATAGCGTTATTGGATTTTTCCTGCTGGCATTTCTCAGTACCCGGTACCCGGAGTTTATTTTTGCGCCCGGTACGTGGTAAGAGACTCGACCCCTATTACATATGACTTAAACATAACTGGCGAAATGTGTGTGTACAATAGACACACCTCTGCCGAATCCTGCGGAGAATACAAGCGTGATGTATATTAGGAAAGGAAAAAAGATTAGCAGTCGTAATATAAAAATTATCTATTATATTCGTTTACAAAAGCTCCGAAGAAAACCTGTCGCATTTAATACATCTATCATTCTTTGACCACAATTGGGCTTATGTAACACGTTGGGGTCACTGCTGACCTCGTGAATGATTTCTTTTTCTAAGACACGACCCTTGTTTGGACGTGTATTAGGGGCAGTAGCTCCCTAGAATATTTATTGAGGTATCTTGTGTTAGTTAAGACTAGGAGTCAGGCTGTTGTTACGTAAGATTGTGTGTTTAGGAGGGTCTGAGTTTTGTAGTGTTATTCTTAGAGTTACGTACATCGTAATATCAAGATTAGTTACAAACCCACTGTATGTTCAGGACTGATTAAAATCAAACGAAGGAATGTAATTATTTGTATGAGAAAAATCCTGCTCACAAAATGGATTTGGATGCTTTCAGGCCGACATTATTATGTCAGTCATTGCTAATGAAACTGATTGAGACAAGCTTGAGTTCTTTGAAATAAAAGGTGCACGTTATTCTTTTATCTTTAGTACAAAAAAAGACACGATGTGCGGATGTTCAGAGGAGGTAATAAAATCTACACGCCTACGCTGTGGGTCTTATCAGATCTTGAGAAGTTGAGATAGGTATTAATACTTATGACCTTCTGACAGATTTCTCCTGAAAATCCTACTTATCTTCCGAAAATTTGAAAGACGATTTACTTTTAAGCCTAATCCGCCTGCCTAAAGTAAATATCTACTTATAATTTCTTGAGCCTTACTTCGGATAGGACTAAAGGATTCGGATGGCAACTGAAAGCGTCGAAGGGAATGTTCCATTTAGTTAATTATTCCTTCCTATAATTTGATTTTGAATTGTAAATCCAGTTATCCGTATTTGCAAAGGTTCGTGGCTTTACGGAGTCGTTTTGGGTAGACTGTGCAGCATTGGTAGTAAGGTAAAAATACGTAAGCAAATACACACTAGGGTGTGGAGTCTTTCTAATCTGTGGTCGAGTGGCGGACACTAGTCCCATACAATAGAAGGTGAGAATACCTTCGAATTAAGAGCAAATCTTTACTTTGCTAAGTAAAGTTAACCTTTCATACGCCTATGATCCTTTATTGTAAGCTTAACGGCTTAAATAAAATATTAAGGATTTTATATTTTATTTAAGGACGTTTATATTCGTTGAATAAGAAATGCTTGTTAACATTAGCTTATACAAATGTGAACATTATCGTCTTATGTTAAAGATTCATATTCGTATGAAGCGCTAATCTACAAATTTGTACTAAGGACAAGCAAATTTTTATTCAGGAATGAGGACCATGTTGTGAGCAAAGTTTTGACTGTGAATGTGCAGGGTTACAAGAGTAGACCAAAGAAAAGATGGATGGATTCTGTGACAGATGATATGGCTAGAAAAGAGGTAACTCTTGAGATGACGGCAAATAGGGATGTATGGAAGATGAAAACATGCTGCGCCGACCCCAGATAAATTCGGATAAGGGCAGGAGGATGATGATGATGATGGTGTATCTGAAGTGAGCGTAAATTAAACTGTCATTCCTTAGCATTATAGTAGGTATGGGATGACATAACAGCTGTTATCGTCATCACTTCACCTACATTTTTACGGTGAGATTTTTTACAGAATAGCACTGCAGAAAGTATTTCCCCAAAGCAATAACCATTTTTATAAATAACGTTTACATTGCGTGTTCGACAGAACCTTTATAAGTGCTTCATAGCAATAAACACGCTTTGTAATCTAACCTAACCTTTGTAAACGGACGTTTTACGATTGACAGTGTCGTTAACTTAGGTCAAATTGGACGGGCCACAGGAATCTAAATAAGTAAACAGAGGGAGCACTTCGCGTAAAAGCAAGCGAAGCTGTTAGCCTCTCAGATGACACATTGTGTGAATAATATAGGTTACACAATATGACGTTTCTGTTGCTTACATACCTATATGTAGGTATGGGGGTAGGTTTCGAGGGAAAAGAAGATATAGTGACAATAATTTAAAAGAGAATGCTTAGATGGTTTGTTGAGAGGATGATTGCAAGGCAACTAACAAAAGGTATACTTAAGGCAGATGTGAGTGGAAATGCCTGGAGGGTACTTACGCCCTAGAAAGACATACACTAACCTAATTGGTAAAGTTCTTCAGAAAGGTCAGTTGCGTAATTCCTACTCGCAATCAGCGTACGTGTATGACCATATGTATGAACGTAAACGATGCCAAAGGAGTATATAGCTTACTACATCCTCCTTTCTTTCTCCTTTTATCCTTAGACAGTAGTAGTAGTTGTAGTAGTAGTAGTTTCTGCTGACTGCTTATTCACGACGCTGTTTATTTCCCGTTCCGTGAATTTACATAATAAGTTTTTTTTTTGTTTTTACTATAAAAAATGTCAGCTAAAAATTGACATTTTTTTTTTTTAATTGTTGCACCACACTAGGAATGTCTCCTGTATCGTGGGTGCGTTTACAAACATTTAAACTCACATACACAAACAGCCAGACCCGGAACAATTACCTGTAGATCATACAAATATTTGTTCCGTGCGGGGATCGAACCCACAACACGCGGCGCAGCAGCCGATGGCTCAACCACTGCGCCAACCGTGTCGTCGAAGTTATGTAGACATTATTCCTAGATTTATCATATTACTCCAGCCTAAGAGTTCATAGCGTGTGTTATTAGAGAAATCCATTCTAGCACTCTGTTAGAATGGATTTCTCTATTAACTCGGCTGGCAAAGGGGTAAATCGGTTATCGGGGTAAGTATTATAATTTCGTTGGCAGATCCAACACCAATCGACATTATTGATCGTGGTACGGATCGGGCACTGTTGACACTCAATAATTAAAAGGAATATTCAAATCCTTTGTTTTACATGGTCTAGGCTATGGGGTAAAGTTGGATGAGACAGCCCAAGGTCAGAATACTGACCTGCTATGCTATAAAGAAAACCTTCATACAGAGTTATGTGGCAACAGGTTAAGATGGCAAAGAGAAGAAAATGTTCATTTTTATTTTCTTTTTCATAAATGTAGGTTGGTTGGAATCTGACCGCTACATTGCGCGGTGTCTTTAACTTTGTTTAAAAAAATTAAACGCCATTTTAATTTATTTTTGTAGATTTATGTGGAACGTGTTGACATTGACGTGGATGACGAATACTTAGGGGAAACTGGGGCGGTTTGACTATTATAGGGTTACTTGTAGGTTGACTAACTTCCAAAAACTTGCCAGTATTTCATTCTGCTGACAAGTTTTTTAAGTGGAAAAAAATCTTAAAGTGCAAAAACCAAAAAACTATGATAAATTATAATTATGATTATAATAATTGACAGTACATGTAAACTTTTTGTAATGTAATGTAATTTGCTTCTATGAATTTATTGTAATAACAAATCGTAATTAATTATTTAAATCTAAATTATTTTGACATTTACCTAACAAGCTATTGTGACTATTGTTCCTTTAGTAATGAAATAATACAATCATTTATGTAGTTAATTTGTAGTTTAGTACGATAAAGCTCTCATTTGTATGTAAAAATTGTAATGATTTCTTTTTGTATGCCTATAATAGGCTGATCATAGCGCACATTAACCTAAAACATGTCCAACCACTATACCTATGTATCACAAATAAAATGTTTCTATTTCTATTGCTATGATACAAAAACATCACGAACGTATTCCCCGAAAAACTGTGCAGATGCATACCTAAAGTAACACCCACTACAAACACATATTACATACAATTTGATTATAAGGCTAATAGTAACATAACATCACGCCTCTTATTAAACCTTCGGGGAATCCCGAAGGGGTAATCAGAGGTGTATCTATAGTACACCTGCATCTCATCAATTATGTTTAATTCCCATGTAAAAGTGTCACTATTAAATAAAGTCATGAGATTAAAACACGAGAAATATCAAGCAATAACTAAAAAGTTAGTCAATCAGCCCCGATCTCCCCTAATTTTATTATTTTGTCATAATCTGAAATATGTACGTATAAAATTATTATTTCGATATAAATTGCAATTCGTGATATCAATTGGCTAACATCCGTCGTCATGATTGTTTTATTTTTATGATAGTGAACATAAAACGTATGGTACGGCATCGTGTTATTTTAATGGCTAATTTATTTCACAGTGTTCTGCGTTTATTTATGATTTGGTGGAGAATGGTTTTAGTGGACTGCCTCGTTGGGCTAGTGGTCTCAATCACGACTGCAGAGCGTGAGGTCTTGAGTTCGATTACCAGGTTTCGCAAGAATTAATGAGTTTTTCCAATAGAATTTTCTGATTAGCAGTCAGGAGTCTGGATTTGTGCCCGGTTGATGGCAATAGGCTCGCCCCCTATGACATGGGAGTTAAACATAACTGGCGAATTTACTGCCTTATGTAATTTTTGACGTTCAAAAAGTGCTTGAAAATGATTCTTTATAACCACATTTAATTTGACCTTCCAACGACCTTGGTTTAAGGAACTGTGCTGCACCTTGGCTAGACTGGTTGGCGGACTTTCGGGCTTCTGCGTATCCGTTAAAACCGTCATAGATAATAACAGCCGAGAGCAGCGGCTTCACGTGCTTTGTGAGGCTCGGATGAATTTCGATTTGTAATCACCCATCCACGGATAGACTTCGAACCAAAACCATAATTCGACGGGTCGAACGAGTCGGAATTAACCACTAGCACGTCTCCTTCATCTTCGTGGATATCCTATCGAACTTTAACATCCCCACCAAACCCTTAAAAGCTGATATGATGCAGCTATCTAAAGACTTTTGAAATCAGTTTAGAATTTTACGAGTTTATCCATTACAAACTTCAATAAGTTCATGAATACCTACACGTTATATCAAACGACAATCCTACGATAAGAAATCGTACCGAAATCAAATCAAGTATTGGTCCACATCACACACACATACAATTAAAACAATAAGTGACAACCCCGTGATTACGAGATGTCTGCACTATCTCTCTTTGCTGTCCAAATAAATTGACCAAGTTATAGAAGGAACAAGACAAATAGTATGTCCTCAACGTAAAATAACACAGAAATGAAGTAGAAAGCCGGGATTCAAAAAAATAAAAGTCCAAGTAAACTAAGTTAAATCTAGGAAAATGTGCTTTGCGGACTTTAAACCCTGATCTGTGCAAAGCCGGGGTATTCGTTTGCGTTTTAACTTTATACCCGGTTATATTTTTAAGTCCCTCATTACTTCTGCTGTTTTGAATGAATTTTTTTTTTTGTTGCTAGAAAAACATTCAGAAAAAATGGGTATTATCAAGTAGTAGTAGTAACTATTCTTGTTTCTGTGTCTACATAATATATGTACATGTTTCGTATTAAAGTTAGTACATCATTTCTTGCAGTGCTATTGTGTAGAAAATCACCCTGTGCAAATTGTGTGAAGTGAGCGGTGAAATGAGCTGGCAGTGTCACCCAATTTAGGTAAGGCTGACAGCTCACTTCTCCACTTATATTACGAGTTTTCGCGGATAAATTTTCACCGAATCGACCGACCTGTTAGTAAGTACGTCACTGATACAATGATTTTGATAACCACAAAACATAATACTCTATTAACCTACACAATAGTTATAAAACACACTCACCCCAGTACAATTTTCACCCTCTCAGACAACGATAACCCACTGATGACAAAGCCAATAATTACTTAAAAGCACTTTCGAAAACCAATATCTTAATACCTCTATTAAATGCTTATCAACGAAGCTGATTAGCGTATGGATAGGTAAGTATGTGTATTTGTATTGAATCCATATGGTAACCATGGCCACCCATGCATTTGACTTTCACGATCGAATGATAACGCAACCTTGAACTATTGGATAATAGGAAACGGTCTTGCATCACTTTGAATAATATAAAACACGTAATAAATATTTGTTAGGGGAAATGTGACAAGGGGAGGCGTCGATGAAATAAAGCTCGACATATTTTTGAGGAAAAATAAATTGCTCTCATATTTTTGCGGCTAAAATGTGAACGGGTTAAAAATGTATTTATTACGAGAAAAACTTATTCAAAGTTTAGCACTTAATATGCCTAGATATAAATAGTGAAAATATAGGTTAGTACTCACGCTCATTCTCTGCCACAAGAACTGTCGCTGCTCATTTACTTAGCCAAGTCCCAACACTATCATAAGACGAAGACAAATGACGGGCGCACTGCACAACACATCCTACAACTGTCTACATCCAGACACTACCGAATATTGGACGAAAACGTCCCAAATCAGAGCCACAATACACACCCACGCCACAGAAATGACACACACACAATATAAACGAAAAAACTACGTCATCTTCCCAAGCACTAAAGGCTCAAGTCCAAAGGAAACTGTGCATAGTCGATAACATGATCTGTCCGGATCAAAAACTCAAATTTTTGAGGTTATCTAAGGGATCGGTATATGTAGGACACATTGAGACTATTCAGAGCAACCCCGTTGCTATAAGGTCGAAAATTGCAACTGATTTTGTAGGTGTGTGCGAAGTTCAACGTCACGGATTTGCGCTTGTGTGAACAGTTGGTGTGTGACGAAGGTTGTATGTAGGGTGATATTTGTATGTGTGTGTGACTGAAGTCCTGTGCACACGAGGTGAGATTTTTCACGATAAATCTTATCCGTGTCATCATGAGATAGTGTTGCTGTATATTGAATTGTTTTGTTTTTTTACAAGAATTTCGTGGTCAGGAATAAATTAAGAGATTTATGATAAAACTGAGTAGAGGAACCGACGCGAATAGTGGAAACCTCGATGTAATAGTGAAACTTGAGGAGGTTAGCGGGTTGAGACTCTTAGAAACGACATGGCTTCCTGCAAATACACAAAATCAGATAAAGTTTAAGCTGTCCAATCTCAAAATTGATTAACTAAGTAACGTATGGTTGTTTTTATAAGCCGTCAGTTAACTTACTAGGTATATTGTAGAACAAATTTATTAGGCGTTATTTTTGGGATTAAAACAAAACGAAAAATGTACTACATAATACCTTTAGACCATATATTAACTTTCGGTTGATTTCTGTTTTAATTTAATTTTACCTTGTCCCATTAACCTATGATGCGTTGCAAAATATTTTTTTTAACCATTCCTTTATTTTTATTACTTTACTCACCCCTTTTTTTTTGATAATTTAAGCACACAAATATACGGAGGCGGACTTAATGCCATAAGCATTTTCTACCAGTCAGCCTTTGGGTGATGCAGAGACAAACAGGGGTAGTTGCAATTTCTTAAAAGAAAAGGGAATAGAAAAAACAAAGTGTATATATAGAATTTATGTGTGTAAATGTATGTCTTTATTCTCCTCTTACACATAATCTCTTCCAAAGTTATTTTTTTTTTCTTCAGTCCCTCTTTTTTCTGTCATAGAATCTACAACAATTATATTCTTCACATTATTATATTTATGTGCTTATAAACGCACATTATTTTGTATATTTATTTATTTAATATAATTATGTATACTTACATATTTTTAATGTATTTCTTGTTACTCGTTTTTTATGTTTAGTATTGTGTCGTTGTGTGCCTGATCCTGTGCTGAATAAATGTTTTTTTTTTCAAATGTTTAATGTAAGTACAGACTATCGTTAATCCGAATCCGTGGAAAACTCAGACCGTGTGTACCTTGCAGCTGAAAAAGATCGATCCGAGCGCTTAAGGGTAAACCCTACTAAACTAACTCACACAATTCTCCCTCCAATCATCCTGTTTTGTTCCTTATCTAATTCGGTACTAAAGAAAGAGACATGAGATATTCCAAAGTGACAATTCTCATCATCGCCGACAATGTTTCCAGTAGTATGAACTTCCCTCTTTTCATTTGTACGAGTGAATTTATTAAACACCCACACATAGAAATTAGCGCAACAATGTTTTATCTGGCCCTAAAGATTCGCAAATAAAAATGTTACTCTTTTTCCCAGCGCATAGGACTGAAAATTCAGTGACAAGTGACCTAAGTAATTGTTAATTGAGGATAAGTGAAACATGTGGGAGAGAGATGGGGATAGAATTTGAGCGTTAGATGGAGAGGGACAGTGATGCTTTGATAGTAATTTTTGTATGTGTTGTATGGCACTAATGGGTGCGTGACTTATCTTTATTTGTACAATCCACCACGTCCGACGTTAAGTAACCATTAGTTCGTTGAGATGAATCTCATTGTACTTGCGAATGTGTTGGGCCTGATTAGGGTTTGTCTGTCAAATTGGTTTCTCTTTTACGTGCACCACTAAGTTGTTTCCAAAGAGGTTTGTCTACGTACTTATAAAAGTATTTGTATTGTGTTATTATTTATTTTCTTGTATTTTGTTCTGCAATTATTTTTGTCAAATTTTTTACACAAAAAAAAAACTTCTGTGGTACATATTTTTTCTGCTCTAGAGTTTTCTTTATAAGAATTTTCAACTGGGATCTTGTATTCTTAAAAATTAAGTTTATCTCCACCTACACATTTGTACACGTGTAGTACGCACGCACGTATCTATGCTATCTACCAATATGAAACGTCCTAAGAGCCAGTCGCAATTCAATTTATTTTTATCGAAATGCACTTGACATGCGCGGCTGACCTCCGAATCGATGCCTCTTTGTTATTGTTTTGTCTCTATCTAACATTCACCACGTCCTATACATCGGTCTCATCTGTCAAGGTGACGATAACGTAGTGTTCGTCCAATGGAAAGCGACACGCGCTGGCTTGGTAGTTCGCATTTGTTCTAAGAGATGGCGCTACTAGTTATTGTTTAGACGTGTTCGTGTCGGAATGTACGCTTGGCAAGATCAAATGATTTCTGACCTTTTCATTGTTTTGGCTTTTGTAATGGAGCGATTTAATTACGTGCTGATACGCGATGTAGCATGCCTTAGAATATTAATTACCTACTTCTATTGTTATTGTGTCTTTTACCTCCCATTGCCATTTAGTTATTACTTTAACGACAGTTTCTTACGGGGAGTTCAGTATTTAAAGACTCGATTGTAAAATGTTTTGGTAAATTATTAAGTATTCATTTTCCTACAAAACTACATTATACTGTGTCTAGGATATTGCAGCTACTGGACCTAATGATATGCTCTGTGAAATGGGTGATCTAGGTGATTCTGAATTTGTTTGATTTCCAACTTAGAGCTTACTTAAAGTACTAATGCAAGTTTTGCATCGAACGATTACGACGCGAAGTAACCAAAAATTGCTGTACTCATATTTTTTTTTTTTTTATACTTTGCCCCACACTAGGAATTTCTCCTGTATCGTGGGTGCGTTTACAAACATTAAAGTCACATACACAAACAGCCAGACCCGGAACAACTACCTGTAGGTCATACAAATATTTGTTCCGTGCGGGGATCGAACCCACAACACGCGGCGCAGCAGCCGATGGCTCAACCACTGCGCCAACCGTGTCGTCATTCGACAAGGACCTCGACATTTTTATCCTTCTATTATCTTTCTACTATCGTCTATTATACTTAATTCTTAATAAATAAAATTTTCCCAATTGAACATGAACCTTATTTCTTTTGCAATAAAGTTGAAAGACTATCAAAGAATTTTGACACATTGGGGTAGCTTGATGTGCCGACCTCTGTACTACAGGAAAAACTTTAGATGTAAATGAAAGCTGTTAGCTATACGAAAAGTCAGAATCAGTTAGTCTTTAGAAATATACCACAATTCCTATCCTTTTCCACACAATGTCTTTTTCACCCGTCTCCTGCCTGTTGTCATGCAGAATTTTCTACCTACCTTCTACGTTTCTATGTATCTTCATCTTCATACTTATCTGATAAGTCACGTAGTAGGTAAGTACGAAGACGTGAGAACACCTCTTGCGAAACCACGATTATTTCGTATTTTTTTAAAAGAAAGTCTTATCTTTAGGATTTGTAGGAGTGGGTAGTCCTCAAAGGTCGTATCTACCTACGTAATAAGAAGATTAGCACTGAAAAGGATTGCAAAAAGTTAAGTACGTCTAGAAGGCGTGTCGATTCTCTATTAGAGAAGGGTTAGACATTTAATTATGATTGAAACGTTTCTCGTCAATATATAAAAAAATGGGCGCTGTATGAAGTAGACACCCACGTGTATGGTTGCTCAACCATGGAGTAGTGAGGGCCTGATGCTGTTGTATGAGCGAGCGTGATTTACCAGCGCCGCCGTCCGTTCGAAGAAGCAAAAGTATTTTTTTTGTTCTATTGGTGTAATTGCTGGAAGTGTGGAGCTCGTGGCTAAATGAAAATAGCTACACGGATCGAAGGTAAAGATACGCTTGCCGAGGTCAGTCTGTCGATGGGTGACCGTCCATCGAGATTTTCTCCGTGACTCGGAAACCACGCTGACCCGTTGTTCCCGGCGGCATTTGTAGATATTTGACAGTGGTTACGGGTCGTCAGATACCCGAAAGTCTGACAACCAGTCTTACCATGGGGTACCGTATTGCTCAGTTACAGGGTTGTGGAGGTCAGATAGGCAGTCGCTCTATGTAAATATTCAGCTGCAGCCGGTTAGACTGGAAGCTGACCCCCGTATAGTCGGGAAAAGGCTAGGCAGATGATGATGATGATGTTATATATTGCTGTATGTCCTTTCAGTGCGATAATTAGTGAGTCGATGTAAGCAGAATGTCCGCTTAAAGGGTCCAGTGACCACGATCTTCAGTAATGAGGGATCGATTGAAGAAAAGAGATAAACACGTAAGTTAACTGAAATAGGTAGGTACTAATGACAGAACTATCACGTTTTCTTTTTTAGCTCTTACGTATTATAGTAAGTTACTATATTATATTCCTTACGCTGTACGTCATCCTCCACCCCTATCCGTTCGATGATATAAATACTTCACAGGAATTTATCCGGAGCTAAGACATCAGGTTAACTACAAGTCGATTTTGCCTATACCAGGTACTTATCTTCATCCGAGGATATAATATCTCCATTGTATACTACGGGGAAACGATAGATGACGTTGGAAAAATCAGCCCTTATTCTTTTTTTTTCTTTTTTTTTTTTTTATAGGTTTATTTTTATAGGGATATTTCTTTTACTCATAACTCGTGGGGAAATGTAATCATATAGCTAACTTGGCGACGTAATCTTAAAGTAAATTGAACCGCAGAATGTAAAATAAACAAATTCTCTAACGTATTGAAATGGGACGGTAACCAATAAAATAGGAGATGGCATCGCGTATAGTGTATTTTTATAGCCTTCGATAAAATATTATAGCAAGTATAAAAAGTAATACCTCTGAAATAACTTTGTTGCTGGGTTTACAGAGGCTGATGCTGAGTCATCTTAGGCTTCTTTGGTATTTCAGCAAGCGTTAATTCAGGGCCCAGGTCTGGTAAAGTGTTATTGGGATATTCCATAAGAAATTTCTCAGTAACAGTTTAGAGTTTGGAAGTAGGCGGTGTGATACCCCTGGAAAGATGTCGGTCCTTCGCCTGATCTATCTCCGGTCGTGTTGGATTGCCGTCCCATCGGACTATGAAAACGGGGGAAGGCAGAGGAGATACGTATGGCACTTCTGCAGTATAATATCTAGCGTCGATGGATAATCTCCACTAAGGTTGGCCGCCATAATCAAAATTCGGCCATTAGGACATCATACCAAAATATGTTGGAGATGTTTGATATTTCTTAGTAATCTATAGGTACTTACTATCTGTACCTACTAATATTATTAAGAGTTAAAATTTGTTTGTAAGTTTGTATGTACGGGCTGGGGGTAATCTCCGGAACTAATGATCCAATTCTAACAATTTTTTCACTGGTAGAAAGCTACGTTATTCCTGAGTGCTATTATTAATTTCAAAATTACGCTTAGGGAGGTGGAGGGGATGTTAAAGTTCGAAGGAAATATTACGAAATCCAGAGATTCTTAACCGAGAATGTTCTTTACGATGCTGTAGCGAAATTATTTCTCTCATTTTTACGTGTCTAAGATCTGTTGGATGAGCTGACGAACCAATGACACTTGTGGAGCCACTAGCGGCTTTGAGCCAGTCAATAGGAAAATGTATTAGACTTGTTCGAGCAGTTGCAAACGTTTTATAACTTAGATGATAATGATGATGATGGTCCATGCATTAGATACAGGTAGGGTTGCCAGGTCGCCAAACCTAATAGCCGGACAGTCCAGCCAGTGTGGCCGAACTTTTGGGTAGTAAGGTCGGACACCCGACATTATTGAGGATTTTGTCTCAGTATTAATAGGTACTATAAAAAATATGTAAATGTGTTCGTATAACGTCGTTAATTGTACTAATAAAAAAATATCTGTCTTATCGTGTTGAGCAGTTGAGAAATATCGGTCTAAGTATGCTTAGCTTAGTCTTACAATGGCCGAACATCTAATCAAAAAGCTATGTCCGGCTTTATCCGGACGCCTGGTAACGTTAGATACAGGAGTACCTAAATTATATAATAGTCATTGTATAATACATTAAGGAAATGTGGTATTCACTAGGAATCACTAATTAAGACTTGGGGATCGTATTTAAACAAGCAAATAATCAGTAAGTACCCACACAACGACCCAAGGGTGACGTCCAGTCGCCACCGGGGGTGGATCGGGGGGATCCCTCGCCGCGTCACTTTTGCGTTGAGTGGTACATTTATTAGTACACCACATCAATGATACTGTATCATACAATTACTGTTGTATGAACAATTAATGTAACAGCTCATTATTTATGACCCATTAATATCAATGTTAATTTTAAACCGTGGTGTGTAACCCAGTTGTAAACGTCCCTTATTGCCTATTGGCCTAGCTCTGTTCTGTCTCCTGCTTGATATGGAAGTGGAAATTATGTATTTTTCTAACTCCTCCGCCGTTCTTTTCTGATTAATCTAATACCTAATTGATCTAAGACAGTCGAATCTTTTCTTCGGGACTCGTCGGGCTTCATTGTCTCGACGCTTTTCTGGTGGTCGCCACTGTTGATTCTGGTTTTCAGGAATTGCAGTGGTTAGGGAATAGTGTGGCGGGCTTGTCCCAAAATTACGAGTACTATTGTATGATTTATTATAGACTGGTTAGTGCTGTGATTACGGTCCAGTGCTTGAGGTACTAACTTATTAGTTTGACGACACGGTTGGCGCGGTGGTTGAGCCATCGGCTGCTGCGCCGCGTGTTGTGGGTTCGATCCCCACACGGAACAAATATTTGTATGGCCTACAGGTAGTTGTTTCGGGTCTGGCTGTTTGTGTATGTGAGTTTAAATGTTTGTAAACGCACCCACGATACAGGAGAAATTCCTAGTGTGGGGCAACGTTTTTTTTTAAAAAAAAAATAAAAAATAAATAAATAACTAGTCCTGCTAGAATAGAGTGTGGTTTATTATTTAGAACATTCGATCGCGTTGTTTTTTTTTATATTAGTAATAGGTATTCCAACATGATTTTCCTGTTTCCTGTTTTGCGTAATGTTTAACTATTTATTTATTCCACTACTTTTGCGTCCAACACAACTACTACCGTTATAGAACTCTAACCCAAAACTGACACCCATGACGCAGTAACTAATGCAATTGTTAGCCTACGTCATCCCACTGCTGGACAAAGGCCTCTCCCAATGACTTCCAGTTGTCTCGATACAGGGCTATCTGGTGGGCCACTGGTCGTTGGTTTTGTTCAGCTCGTCCTGCTATCTTCTACGAGGTGTCAGGACTCCAAATGACGCAGTAACCATAACCCTAAAATACCAAGGACTTTTAATTGAAAAATTACTCGAGCACAATAGCCGGAAACACGGGCTAAATCCAGACATAGCCCCGGGCCACAAAAAGGCCCTTAAAAAAGATATAAAAAATCAAGATGTATTGGAGCGACCGCCTACCGCAGCCAAAAATAGACTACGAATAAATACTAACCCCTTTACAGTTTAAAGGATACATTCACACAACCTGCAATTGATTTTCAACCTTATTTTTCGAAATGTAGAGTTTCTTTCACGTTATTTTTGGATGGGAAATAGGTCTTGTTGGTGTGGCTAAGCTGGGCATCCGTGTTTACATGTCGGCAGAAGAAATTGTTCCCAGGACGTGTTCAGCAGTGGGTTTTAAATAACACAACGCACGCGAGCTTTTTGGGCAACTGATAATAATATGGTGCCGGATTATTTGAGTTTCACACCATTTCAATTTGAATGAGTTGTAATAAAATTAATGGATTACAAGTTTTGATTGCTTGTAATTTCTTGTCTCGTATACCCATACACTGGGCATTAATTATCTTCTGCAGAGTGTGTATGATTCCATTTTTATAGGGTGGTTTTTTTTTGGTTTATTGCAGATGTCAGGTCTGCTTCTCATAAAATATACTCTTCATTCACTGGTTGGAAGGAATTGGCTACTCTTCTAAGAGTGGGCAATTGATTATCCTCACGACTGAGATTAGCAAGACATAACTTTATTTTTATAAGTTTTCATGGTGTTCAATAAGGAGTATTCTTATAGCTATTCTAATTGCATCCTAAAAGCGTTAGTATTTTGATTTGTATTACTAGTAGGTAGTAAAAATAGTCAAAATACTAATATGTACTACTTTACTAAGATTACATCATAAGATCACGTCTGTTTTAGAAGAAGGGTTAGGCAGAGGTCTTATTGGTTCTGTGCAATAGGGGAGAGCTTTTTGCCATCAACGGGTAACAGATTCAAACTCCGGGCTGATACTGAGAAAATTCCTAATAGATTTTGAACCTAGAATCTCACGCTGACTTAACTAGTGCTCTTCATGTATTATGTAAATTTCAACCAATAGGGAAGAAGTCTGGGTAAAAAAAAACGAATTATATTTAGTCCGTCAGTCAGATTATAAAAAAATATTGGACACTTATTTTTTCTTTATCATATTAATAAAAAATGAACTAAGATAAAACGCTTTAAATATGGGATGTGGGGGCTCGCTACGTTATATGTAGGTATAAAATCTACATTGAGTTAAAATTATGCGTGACGTCACACGTAAGTAGATTTTATAGTATTGACGTGATCCTTTGATTACGTAAAAAAAGAAAAATACGTGTCCAATGTTTTTAAATAAAACTACCGAACGGACATAAAACTATTTTTTGTTTTCATCCATATTAAGTAAACGGTTAAGGCTGTTTTAAGTGAGCTTAGAGCCTTGGCATAGAAGTAAGCATTTTCAAATCTGCAGTCGCACAAAGTTTCTTTTAGTGTGTTCAGGTCCTAGTAGGTCCTGTCACGTAGTTACTCCCTCCCTCCATAACTATCCTCATCTACCTACCTTCCAGTTTGATCGGATGCAGTTGATTACCAGTACTTAACAGACCTCCACAACCCAGTTACTGTAGGTAGGTAGATGAGGATAGTTCCCGATACCACTTGGTGACGCTGGTTGTTCGACTTTCTGGTTTCTGGCTACTCGTAATTAATATCTACGTCAGGATCATACATTTTCTATTACGTGATAAAGTTAGTAGGGATATAATCAAGTAGGGATGTGACGACACGGTTGGCGCGGTGATTGAGCCATCGGCTGCTGCGCCGCGTGTTGTGGGTTCGATCCCCACACGGAACAAATATTTGTATGGCCTACAGGTAGTTGTTCCGGGTCTGGCTGTTTGTGTATGTGAGTTTAAATGTTTGTAAACGCACCCACGATACAGGAGAAATTCCTAGTGTGGGGCAACGTTTTAAAAATAAAATAATAAAAAAAATCAATGTAGACATCTTCGATCACAAATAAACTGATTGATTGATTGATCGGTTAGCGGCATTTGGCATGGAAATGTAATTTTTACACATGTCTTGTATATTGCTGGGCAATAATTAACTAATTTATGAGCCCAATCTTTGGAAATAAAATATTTCATTTTCATTCCAATCTATTTTCCTTTTTAAGTGGCTCGTAATTGATATTTAAGTTTAAATTAGGTATTTAGACTACTTCTAGACCGTTGTTTATACGTTCGGACTAAAAACAGCCGCACGGGTTGATGAAAGGTGAAGTTACGCTTGCCGAGGTCAGTCTGTGGATGGGTGACCGTTTGTAACATATCGAGAAAGCACGTTAAGCTGTTGGTCCCGGCCGTCATTTGTAGATCTTTGACAGTCGTTACAGGTAGTCAGAAGCCCGAAAGTCCGACAGTTTTACCAAGCGGTATCGTGTTGCCCAGTAACTGGGTTGTGGAGGTCAGATAGGCAGTCGCTCCATGTAAAATACTGGTATTCAGCTGCATCCGGTTAGACTGGAAGCCGACCCCAACATAGTTGGGAAAAGGCTAGGCAGATGATGATGACGTGCAGGCGTTTCTACTGCAGTAAAAACTCATAGCAATTAGGTACACACGATAATTAATTCCTATTAATTTTCGTCCATATGTTACACAGTCCCCCCAACCAGATCTATTAATTATTTTGAACTCGTTTCGATACCGGTACACGTAATTCACTTAGCGTTCATTAAAACGTACACACCATGTCACGAATTCACGATTACAACATTATCTAGCTCTACACACACAAGTCAGAAGTCATACAACATCCAAACATGATAAAAATCATAACAAATTACCCAATTGCGTAACACGTAATCAACAGGATTTTATTCTCGAGTAGAAAGAATATGCGATCGTAAATTTAACTATAAATCTTCAGTAATTATACCTAGTGTTTGTATCGTGAACACCGCGACAAGGTCACCGCGTACGGCACGGAGGATTGACAACGTCGCGTGACGGCGGAAAAGAGAGGAAGATAGTTTAAACTAGTATTTTAGAAAGAGATGTCAATATTCTTATTGTGCATTTGGAAGAGAACGGATGTTGTAGATCGTGACCCGCGAGAAAGCGGCCGCTACAAGCTATTTTTTTTAAAGAATAAATTAGAAAGGAATAAAGTGAGTTTGTATTTCACCCTAAGTACTGTAATTTGTAATGAAGGCTAGCAAGTTTAGTGTGTAGTTTCGTGCGTACATAATTTTAGGCCTAAATGATGTAGGTAACGGATTTGACTGACTAAATGATTGATGTTTATTGGTAGTCTAATTCTGAAGACATAATCAGACAATTAAGTAATTGATTTTAAGGTATCGATTGATTTTTAGATTAAATTACTATTAGTAATGTTAGATTAGTACCTTTAAAAGTAGTAGGTGAGTAATTGATAGTTTTACGATGCGTCTCAATTACCTTTAACCAACTTAGTAGTAAGAACAACATAAAATAATACAAAGTCTCTGCTATAAATATTGTTTTAATTAGACAACTCAATCTTAAAATTACTCAATAAAATAGATTTATTACTTTGAAACACGGAATGAACTACCGAGTTTCGTTTTTACAGCACAACAGTGCTGAGTTTCTTGACTGCGATTATTCATAATTTTATCTGGCAATAATAACCTTATTATTATCAGATTTATTACTTCAAGCAACATTATTAATAGCACTTAGTTATAACACTATTACGGGGAATAATGAAGCAATAATTATAACGATAAGTACCAGGGTAACAGCGGACCGGAGAATTCATCAGTCCGTTCGTTTAGGCCTAAATATTGGAGTGAGCGTAGGGCGCGCGCTCCAAAGGGGACCGATTTTACTCTTTAATAGCATTACAATATTAAATTCTCTACGAATTTTAATACAACAGTGAGATTCAACGTATATTTTAATTGGAAATTGTGAATTAAATTGTTGCAATAACGAATTAATTTCCAAATATAGTGAGGATCAGAATGTTTTGCCAGAAGGTAAAGATTTTGTGAATGCATTTGTTCTGTTAAAATAATTTGTGGTGTATGTACCTAATGTCTTTTATTCATCAGAGTATTCTACTCATGAAAAATATAACAACGGGGGTTTATTGTGAAAAGTAATGAGTATGTGATGACGACTGATAAAGATTTCTACGTAAAAAAAGATAAATATAGCTGAGTTGTCCTCAAACAAGTCGGTAAGTATGAGGATGAATGGATAGGTTAATGAAGGTTTGTTGTTAAGCAAGATTTGTGATTATTCAAACCATTGATTACTCAAATTGGAAAAGAGTTACAAACATCGATTTGTTGCTAAAAATAATGACATGTTTTCGCCATTGTTACTAAAATTTGTTATAATACCTTATTACTTAGACCTACTTGAGTTGATTGTACGTCATTCAACCCTTAATATATTTCTCGCAAATTCCTTACATTTCTGAGTTCAATATCGTAAATATATACCTATATAGTTAATACATTTGGCTGGATGGATGCTCTGGATGCTAAAACATACGTATGATTGTATGTTCATAGCACTGAACCGTAATGTAATCTAAGTACCTACTATTTTAAAAATAAAGCTTATTTTTATTCGTAGGTAAAACTGTAGGTAAGACGGTTTAGAAAAATGGTTCACGATATGTTTTGAATATCCCTGATTTGTCTTAAAATTCCTTTTAGATACTTACTGGTTTCTTTTTGTACTTTGAACGTAACAAGAAGAGAGCATTTTAAGTATTTTCATCCGGGAATGGAATACCGAAGCTTAGATCCTTAGAATATTCTTTAGAGATTCGCGCGAAGACCTTACTGAGACAGTTTTGATATTATAATTGTACTGTGTGTGTTGTCATGTTGTGTTGTGTGTGTATTATTGTGTGTGTTGTTGTATTGTAATTGTGTGTTGTGTGTATTGCGTTATTTTATTGTTGTGTGTCTCTACTTACCTATATTATGAGATGATTTCACACGTTACTTATTTATATAATACTTAGGTATTAGAGTTCACATGTTTCAGCTGTCCGCTATTCTAACAGGTGAACAGAATCCTGAAGAAATGATCGAGCGCTCAACAAATAGAAATATGATCATGTGCGGTGTGCCATTTGATTACATATGTGTTGTATACCATGATTGTATACCATGTTCTTTTACCTAGTTATAAAACTGAAACCACTCACATGGTTTAAATTTTACCCCCTTGCCTATTAGTAAAAGAAACTAGGTCCGTGCTTTTAAGAGCGACGATACATGGTGACAGGCTGATCATTTCACTACAGCATGGCAACACGAGAGCAGTAAACGATAATAGGTGTATAATAAGGTGTATAAATAAAGACCTAAGTACGTTAAGAAAAAACTTCGGATCTCTTTTTAAGAATATTGAGGAGAGTGAGGTTTGTCGTACTTAGTTAAATGTTTTGTATGTCAATACTGTGTTTTAATTAGGATAGATGTAGGTATTTGTACCCACCATGTTGTAAATATTTTTTTTTTTTTTTTTTTAAGTTTATATGGAAAAGGAGTGCAGAAAGCTATCCCGAACGATTATATTTTTTCCACCCGGTTACTACTACTTACTACTAAGTACTTTTAGTTGATTGTTTTTTAGGAAAAATAACAGAAAATTAACACTGACACGACTTTTCAAACTAATCAACATCAAAATTATAGAAATAATCTACTTTTCCACAAAAAGTAATCTAAATATCTCAATATTAATTACTAAACCGTCGCTTCAATAACACCGGGCTTCCCTCTACCCTCTGGGAGGGTTACAGAGGGATGAGGGAGATGTGGGACGAGGGACGATCGACACGTAGTTAAACTTTGTTGAACAGGGCCTTATCTTTTGTGCAACTATTATGGGCTGAGTTTTAGGGTTCCGTGTTGAAATGATAAAAGTTGTGCATGGAGTTTTATTTCTGCGGTTTGTTTGTTTGTTTTTGAATGAAGAGGAATGATAAATTATATTTATTTCTGTAAATAGTTACACTTTTAGACGTCAACAATTATAACATTTTTTAAACTAGGTCTGTGTTTCCCTATCTGGCTACTCTGAGAAGACACACCGAAAGAAACTGAGAACTCAATCAATGGCTACATAGCATTAGCATCAGATTAAGATAATATTGACTTGTTTCTCCTTAAAATAGTAGATAAAGTAACCAAACGAAGGTGTGTACCTACAATATCTAACATGAATACTTTGTTAAAGGCTACCTACTTGGTGATTCTTTATCCATATAAACACAATTATTCCTACACAGATTTAACGTACAGTAGTTAATTTAAATTTTAATTTTAAAAGTGAGAAGATACCTAATATCACGAAAAAATACTTAATGAACAAAGAATGCCAATTTTAATATACCTACGCGTCCTTTTTAGTCTCCACGATCGGGATACGATTCTAATATAATTTAAATATAAAAAATATTATATTCTTATTATGTTTTGATATATAAAATCAAAATACTGATAAACGTATTCTGGTCTATTCTGTGTGTTTTTTTTTTCGTGTGGTATTTTAAAATTATCCAAGGCTCAATTATGGTGAAATATTAAAAGCAACATCACACTTTTGTGCTAGGTTGGTAACATTTAATTAACCTAGTTAGGTTACAATCTACTTTGGTCAAAGGCTCAGCATTGACATTCAACGTGGCAATGCCGTCAGTCTTTTGGGTACTTTACGAGTCGACAGTGATGAAGATGAACTTTTCGACACCTTGTTAAGTATAATTTACGGTTAGGTATATTAAGTTAGGATATTTCGTTGTTTTTTTTTTAATTTAATGTGTTTTATGTGACACACGTTAGCATTTACCTAATTGAAATAAATAGTTACCCAGGTAGGTAATTTAAGGTTTAATCCTTACTAATTCTAATTACGAATCGATTAGAGGCCATAGATACGGCGTTGGGGTGATAATTTTACTACCGAAATTCAGATTTTGTCTTTGATATTTAAAACCCTTTCGTACTTAGGTATATGAGCAAAGGTTTAATAATTTTAGGCATACTGTCGGTGATAACACTTTGAACTTGGGATGGCCTCGCGTAGTACTTAGTTTCAATACAAAAAGAGACCATCTCGTACTGGTTTTTTTTGCCACTGGCTTGTGGCTACCTTTCTGCAGCAGTGAATTGATCAATTCGATATTATGTACCTAATAAGAAAAAACATCCTTTTTTTTGTAAGTAAATTCTATTGAACAGCCTGTGTGCATGACCACTCGTTACGGTACATCGCGTACAATAAAATTAAAAAAGATAAGTAGTAGGTAGGTACCTAGGTAGGTTCAGTACATATATTATATACGTATGTGAAGTTATTCAATGCTTTCATCCGTGTATTTCTTTATCTAAAATAAGATTCTCGGTAAGCAAATTGGTTAAACAATAGACATACGCATTTCCTATGATTTCAACGGCTTTGCGTGTCTTGCATTATAGATGGCGCTACTTGTCTATTCGTGAGATGTTATTTTGCGATGCTACCAAGAAGTCCAACAAATAAAGGTACCTGCGAAAGGTGGTAGGTGATATATGACTCCTTGTTAATAACAAGGAGTCAAGTGACAACCAGTATATCTCCAGATGTACGATACATTTTTAGGTACGATAGATTAAGTAAGTTTGACATAACTTTATGACAAGTTGAATATTAGTCGGCTACAGTTCAATATATATATTAAATTGTAGCCGACTAATATTCAATTTTCATTGGAAATATTTCTACCTATAGGTAGAAACATTTCCAATGGAAACTGACAACAATTTTTTTTTCTGTAGTTTTGTGTTTTGACTTAATTATTTATTTACCAACAATAATTTTGTAAATACAAAAATTCCCAGTGTTAACTTGCTTTTTTCTCATTTTGCACGTAATTATGTCGTGGCATTTATTTTCTTTCTTTCTAAACTGAGGTTCTTATAAGTACATCTCAATATATTTAATCCTGCTTAACCTTTCCTCACGATACCGAAACGACTACTACCACGGGTAAATCTGAAAATTATCTATTACTAAAGTCGTGATGTGTAAAATATTTCTGAGTTACTGACTCATCCGGCCGGGTTGGAGCTCGGATGTACACCCTGCGGTCGATACTACGAAGGGTGGCCCCTTTGCAGTCCCTTCTATTTACATAACTGATTGATGGTGGTAGCTGGTGCCTAGTAACCAACCACACAAGATCATCCGCGCATGAAGAAAATGTTATGAATGTATAGGCTACCGGAGTAAACACGTACCAGAATCCTAGCTTCCTTACTTCCTCGAGCTATTCTATATTTACAGTCAAGATTCCAAAAAGGTGAACAATTATGTGTTGTTGCAAAAATAACTTTAACATCCTCACATAAAGTTCAGTTTCCGCTACAAGTTCAAACAGTATTTATGACTGTTTACTAATGTTTGTCATTTTGAGATCTACTTACTTAATTTACACTAGTATGCAGTATTAATAAGTATTTGTTTAAGTAGAATTAAAATCGGACACATAGATTTGAATGTAAAATACGTACATTGTACTTACGTGAATTTAGACGGTGGCATAATAAAAATACTAATCGTAGACGAAATTATTTCGAGATAATACTTAGTAGCTTAGTTTTTACCGTTAAATCTCGCACGACACTTGAGCTGGCCTAGCAGATTACGGAGTTTGAATACATTGCGAGTCCAGTTTATACTTGGCGCAGTGATTGAGGCACCGGCTGCTGCGCCGCGTGTTGTGGGTTCGATCCCCGCACGGAACGAATATTGTGTATGACCTACAGGTAGTTGTTCCGGGTCTGGCTGTTTGTGTATGTGAGTTTAAATGTTCGTAAACGCACCCACGATACAGGAGAAATTCCTAGTGTGGGGCAACGTTTAAAAAAAAAAAAATAACCACTGACATGCGGCCTACTGTACCTACTTATCATAATGAACAACTGTTACTATGGGACTAATAATAAAATCGCGAATAAGTATGAATTCTTCAGTAAATTTGTGTTCACTTAGGTAGGTCTTAGATCGAAATAATGTAGGTAAGTATAGAATGCCTAGCTGTTTTGTTTTTCGCGATTTTTCTGAATTATTATTCATAATGATGAGCCTACAATTGTCCCTTTAATTTATCAAAAACTAAATTTCATTAGTTGAAAAGGTAGTTTTCAATTAAATTCTAACATCAACAAAAATTTCTTTTATTTACCTACCCATATATCATTAAAAAGTCGTCACGACTTTCCAACGAGCGACAAATAAAAAAATCCTCCCAAATCGTTTCGTCTAAAAGTCCTTCCACCCTCACGGTGGGAGGTAATCCGCTGGGTCGATATGCCACCCTCAGCAGACGCCCTTCAGCGAACATTACTAGGCGTACCTGCCTACGTGGCCGATTAACTACCCCCCTCCCTCACCCTGTGGGTGTTTCTTTGAATTACAATCGTTAGAAGCCTTAATGAACCCAATTTTTTGACATCTAATAACATCTCGTTATTTGTAATCATATTATTTAAAAAAAAAAAATTGTCGAAATTAACTTATTTTTGTAGTTAATTGAGGTGGTTTGGTTTCATTCCATTAGGGAACTTTTTACATTACTAATTTTTATAAGTATTACAAGTGCGAATTTAGGTTTGTTTGTTAACTTAGCGGCTGAACGGATTTGGATGAAATTTGGTTTGTGGCTAAATAATAACAGCTGCAAGGTAGCTCCGTAGATAGTTGACCATCAAATACCTACCCCTCCTTGAGTAGGAGAGTACGGTAAGCAACTGGTCCAGGGCCTCGGCTGTCATTCATAGTTTTAAAACGTAGTCAGAAGCTCGAAAGTCTCACAACCAGTATTACAGAGATTGTCGTTTAACCCAGAAACCGGAGATCAGATAGGCAAAATACCTATTAGTATTCAACTTCATCCGGTAAGACTGGAAACCGACCCAAACTAAGCTGGGAAAAGGCTAGACAGATGGTGATACTGCCACCGACATGGAGCCATCAATAAAATTAACCACTATTTTAAGTTTCCCGGTAAAATCATTAATTAACCTGTAGTGTTTTCTCTACTTAACCTTGTGTGAGTCAACCGTACGTCCCCTTCAACTGTTTAAAAAAAAACAAGTTTAATGTATGCAGCTAACAACAATAGGCTCATTTGGTAAGCAACCTACCGTTCAAAGGTTGTTTTTTTTTGTACTCGTCAGGTAAAGAAGCCACAAAAAGGTGTGTGGGGTTAGCTTAGGTTCCGACATCTACCCACCCGTTGCCAAACCTCCGATCGAAACGGCTTCATTATTCCCTTCGAAAATATAATAGAAACTCATCACCATCTGTCTTTTCCCTTCCCAACTATGTTGGAGTCGGTTTCCAGTCTTACCGGATGCAGCTGAATACCAGTGTATGACTACCATTGAGCGACTGCCTATCTGAGCTCCTCAATCCAGTTACTGAGCAACACGATAAGTACCCCTTGGTAAGACTGGTTGTCAGACTTTCTGGCTTCTGACTATAATATTTAAAGTAGATACTAAGAAAACCAATATTGAAACCATCGGAAAAATGTTATACGAATTATTATTCGCTTTAAAAATAATAAAGTATTTTAAATGGAAACTGAACACCAATACTTTAGTATTAAAACAATTCCAAAGAAGCCATACGAATTTGCCGTTAGTCATGAATATCTCATAATATCTACTAGTAGGTACCTCTGAGCGTATGTTCAGTAGGTATGAATCACCGCTATGAAGTACCTATCTAAGGGGTGATAGTGCTGTATGTGATAGTGAAATATTTTAATCACCACGCTTGGTAATAGGACTGGGGATCTTGAGAAATGAATTGGTTCATAGACTCATCATTAAAGCAAAGAAGATTGGAAATTTAGTGCAAACTTACATATAGGTACCTACTCAAAGAAATGTTTTGTTTGCGAGATGATCAGAGCCGGCTTAAAGACAAATAAAAAAGAAAATAAAAGACTTAACATTCTCTCGTGCCCATGCATACTAACACTCTTTACATACTTCAAAAAGCAATAATTAGGTAACTACCCAAAAGTTTTAAATTATCATCCATCTTTTCAATTTGAATTTCCCTTTATCTACACTTAGTTTCGGCCCGTGTATAATGTCGTAAATCGTACCTACTCTCTCAAAAAGAAGAAAAATAAAAGAATTTAGTACACAGGTACTCAACAATAAATTAGCCTATCTTGTCCCACTGTAGGTCCATTGTCCTGCAACGGGGGAAGAAAAGAAAGATATAAAAAGAGAAGAAAGGATTAGTAGAAGAAAGTTCCCCCCTCTTTTTCATTTTCCACTCAACTCCATTCTGGACAAATAAGGTATCAGCCCGGAGTGTAGATTTGTACTCGCAAAATGGCAATTTTGTAGGCTCACTTCTATAACATGGGACTTGAACGTAAACGGCGAAATGTGGATGTAAGTAGGTACTATATGAATACCTCTGCATAACCCTTCGTAAAACACAAGCGTGATGTTATGTTATGCACCCCGCCGCCTGTCACAGACACTAATCCTTTAGTTGCTTTTTATAATTCCCTCACACGTGCCTCGGGTGCATAGGTAAATAATATTCAAGTAGGGACTTGCCACTTAGTAGGTACTTTTTCACGAATGTAGGTATGTAGGTACCTAGGTACTAGGCTATGCGAGTATCAAGAAAAATCAATTGGTGGATCGCTATAAATCGCATGTTTTTGTCACTACTTTCATTTTATCGAATGATTATATTAATAACAGTTATCGAGTGATCAAAATATCGAATGTCTTTGTAATCGACGTTGTGTTCAACGGTTTATATTTTTACATTCGATTAATAGATTTGGCGACTGATATGTGGGTACTATACAGGGTTATTATGGGGTAATGGTATACTATGACCCTTTTCCAATAACCCTGTATTATAATAATTATTCTTAAACATGTAACGTTGAATGACAGATATTATTAAACAACGTTGTGGTTCAAAAGAAGATGTAGTGGACACGTTGAGAAGATGAATGAAAGACGAGTAACAAAAGGTATTTATAAGGCAGATGTAAGCGGAAACGCTGGGAGGGGACTTACTGGTGTATGTACTTTGACATTATCGGTGATGTAATAAAAAAAGCTTCAGAAAGGTCAAGGGCGTAGTACTCGCAACCGGCGTGCGTGTATGACCAGATGTATGAACGTAAGCGAAGCGAAAGGAGTCATATAGGGATCGTATCTGGTGGCGTTCTGTGGTTTCTGCCTACCCTCATTTGAAAAGGGATTGAGTTTATGTACACACACATACATAAACTATGTATCCTTAAACGTTTAGGTAAAACCACACCGCAAGTCGTTGTTACAACAGAATAATTACATGTTTTTTTCCTTGTTACCGGTTAACCTCTTGCCTTCTCTTTTCCTCTTTTTTAACAGATATAACGAATAGGCATTAATTAAGAGCCCAGTCATTACTTATTGTAGTACTGCCTATCTACATATAGTCATTGTTTAGCAATGGTCATTAGCTAAGTAAGGAGCATATCACACCGTGACGCGACACGCACTTGTTAAGATAGGTTTTTTTTTTTTAAACGTTGCCCCGCACTATGAATTTCTCCTGTATCGTGGGTGCGATTACAAACATTCACAGTCACATACACAAACAGCCAGACCCGGAACAATTACCTGTAGGCCATACAATTGTTCCGTGCGGGAATCGAACCCACGTCACGCAGCGCAGCAGTCAATCGCTCAGCCACTGCGCCAACCGTGCCTTCAAAAATATATAACTTTATTTACTACACAAATAGATACATTTATATTGAGATAATTTGAATAGGTATGACCAGCGGCGTCGCGCTACGCAGCGCTGCGCCTCTAGATGCCTCGCGGCGTAGCGTGACGCGTCACGTGGCAGTTGTGCTTCGCTGGTAGGCGCGGCGTGTGGTAGCGGTGCGTTCACGATGCACCTCGCGACGTCGCGAGGCTTCTCGCGATGAACACTAGCCCCTTCGTAGAGCCGCGACTCTATGTGAACTGACCCTAAGTATGCACAATAAACCGAGGGGCTAGAGTTTCAAATCGATTGCTACTCCAATGATTGAGGAAGTTTGTATTCAATACCACTCTCACGTTACCTGTTTTAAGGCGGCCATTTATTAATTGTAGCCAAAACCATAGCCACCAAGTGAAAATACACGTGAATAGGTAGGTACTTACTTATGTTGCTTATGGCCTAGTTTTATTTAGGACGTGATTAAATTAAAACAGCTGCTCGGGTTGATCAAAGGTTAAGCTACGGTTGCCGAGGTCAATCTGTGGATGGGTGACCGTTCGTAACATTTGTATTACCAAGGGGTGTTGTGCTGCCCAGTAACTGGGTGGTGGAGAATAGATAGACAGTCCCTCCATATACCTCAAATACTGGTATCTACCTATTCAGCTGCATCCGGTTAAACTTAAAGCAGACCCCAACATAATTGGGAAAAAGCTAGGCAGATGAACGAAGTCATGGCTTAGACGCCGCTTAAATGTATGAATTTTAGAAGTAGGTAGGTAAGCACCGTCCAGATGCTGTTGTACTTAATTGCTTTGTCAGTTAGCGGAAAAACGCCCACTTTCCCGAGAGTCGAAATAACTTTTAATCGAAAATAAAACTGCTTGAGTGAGTAAGTATCCTATATAATTTTGTGTTTCGTCACAATATATATCACCCTTAAATATGAATAGTCTTAAAACTAAATAAATAATTAGAAATGTAGGTACCTACCTAGGAAACGAGTTGTTGAGAATTTAGAATTAGAAAGATGGAAAAAACATTTAAGTATTTAGCACAGGCTCAAGCACACAATGACACAATACAAAACGGAAAACAAGTAATAAGAAAAAAAAAATCCTCACGGCTATCCCTATGGGTGTAAGTAGGTACAATTCAGCAATAGTGTCTGATTTTCAACTTCACGTTGAATCAGTTGCGTATTAAGATAATGTGAGTAGGTAGGTACCTACCTACGTATGTGTGTAATAAATAATTAATTATATAGTTAGTACCTACATAGGTCACACAATACATAACAAATACTCAGAACACCCGGAACAAACATTTGTAGATCGTACAAAAATTTGTCCCAAGGTGGGAATCGAACCCGCTGCGCCACATAGGTCGTCAACTCAGATACTGTGAGTAGGTACCTACGTATGTGTGAATCCAAAAGTGCACGTCTCAACGCTCATTTTATGACAAAAATGACTTGATTGAATTAGACGGTAATTTTCAATAGGCTATACTCAGAATGATACTGAAGCGGAAGAAAAAAAAAATGACTCAAAAAGTGAAGTTTTTTGGGCGATATCGTGACCACATACATCATCCGAACATACAGACAACCCGACGTCCACTGAAATAGTTTTTCAAAACGGTTTTTTATTTACTATCTAGCAAAAATAGTGTTTTTTAAAAGTATCTACTGTCATAAAAAAGTGTTATTGTTGATATTTGTCAACTCATTTAATACTCAAAGTCCAAAAGGATCGGATAAAAGCAATTTAAGCCGAGATAATTGCTTGACCTTGAGAGAGTGAGAGTAAAGCACAACTCAACGCTTCGCGTTGAGACGTGCAATAATATAATTAGTACATAGGTATAGAGTAGTGCGTGTGTGTGGTTATCAGAGAAAATAAAAGTGAGTTAAAAAAAGTGCAAACCATTGTACGATCAATGCGTATCAGATCAGATGTAAAGTCTATTTACAACGTTGTCACACGTGTATCCTAGTATTTATCCGTGCTCTTTAGATACCCGCAATTTAATACGGTGCAAGCAGCATAGTTAGATATATATGCTCAAAAAGTCAGCCTCACTAATTCGCCGAATTCAAGGAAGTGGCAACGGAATCCTCAGGATGATTGCAGAGAGACCTGAATCTGCAGTTGTAGGAAGGCTGATCAGGCTGCATGTGGTGTGAGCAATTTTTGTGACTAACATAGCTTTAAGATAATGTTACTAACAAATTAGGGACATTTTATTAGTCTGAATTAAACGTATTTTATTTTATTTTTTCTTTATTTTATTTTATAGTTAGATATAAGTAGTGTAGTGCGTGTGTGTGTGATGATTAGAGAAAATAAAAGTGAGTTAAATAAAAATGCAGATTGTTGTGCGTGACCAATGCGTAGGTAAGGTACCTACCTATCAGCAGAAGAAACCCGTTTACAACGTTGCCAGACGTGTATCGGACGTGTATAATCCGTTCTCTTTACCCTCAATTTAATACGGTGCAGCCGAGCGCGACGGAGTACCTACACAACAGAAAGTTTTGCCATTCATAAGAAACAAGAAAAAACACTCATGTTTGGGTTGCATTATCTACCTATGGCATTTTTTTTAAACGTTGCCCCACTCTAGGAATTTCTCCTGTACCGTGAGAGCGCAAAAGTCGTACGGAAACTGCAAGTCCCGGAACAACTACTTGTAGCCCATGCAAATATGGAACAACCATGCGGGAATCTGACGACCTATGTGGCGCAGCGGGCGAAGGTCCACCTGCGACGCAGAAGGTTGCGGATTCGATTCCCGCCATGGGACAAATGTTTGTACGATCTACAAATATTTGTTCCGGGTGTTCTGGGTATTTGCTATGTATAATAAAAAATATCTATGTATGTAATGTATTGTATTAAGTATATCAGTCATCTAGTACCCATAACACAAGCTCTGCTTAGCTTGAGGCTAGATGATGCTGTGTGGATTGTCCAGCATTATTTATTTATTTATTTATTAATCAAACCCGCGACACGCAGCGCAGCAGCTGATCGCCAAGCCACTGCGCCAACCGTGCCGAGTCTAACACTAAGCGATGTAGAAACAGAAATGTAGACTTAGATACTAGATACGTAATTCCACAGCTGGTCCGAGAAGGGGTCGTAGGGGTGTTCACCCCATTGACAAATCTCCTAAAACAGATATTTAAGTTCGATTTTATTGTACCTAATTGAAAATAATAAAATTAAGTACTAAATAATTTGTTCTGTGATTTCTGTTTAACTGTTCAACTTATTTTACTTTTAAAGCTTACCTCCTCCCCCCCTAGAAAAACAATCATTACTTTAAGGGGTCGTCCATTAAACACGTGATGATTTTTTGCAACTTCTTAACCCCCGGATCCCCATTGGTGATACGGTTTTAGACTACCCCCTCCCCAATCTAATATCACATCTTGGTCTAAAATTATCTCATCTAAAATAACAGAATAAGTAGGTATTATCTTTAAATGCATGTTCCCCCCTCGTTTTGGTCATGATAAGAAGGTACTAACTTAATCATGTCTTTGAAAGCAAACGTTCACAAAGAACTGATCGCTGGAATTGTTAGATACTAATTTCATGTCTTTCGTCTAGGTACCCACACTAAAGGATTACTGGGCAATACAGCCACTAGTGCAGCCAAAGGAAGGCTCATTCAATCTTTTTTATCTAATTCGAGTTACCTTTTACGCCATTTTTTAACGACGCCGACGTTTTTAAAAGTGCTTACTAATATCGAATACCAAAGTATAGGTATCGAAAGAAAAGTATTCGATACCTAACAAAAAGTATCGATATTTTTCGAATCACTTAAAACTATCAATGAAACAGTTTTCAGTAGGTATGCTCAATACATAATGAAATTGACTTTCAAATATAAAACGGTGTCCCTAATAAGATGCTCCAACCTTACAAAAGTATCGCAATCGAAGGAAAAGTAGGTACTCGATATCAAAAAGTATCGATACTTTTCCTACATACAACTAACTATCAATGAAACTCTTTTCAGTATCCTCAAGCAATTTCATAACGCGAACGCCTTTCAAAAATAAAAGGGTGTTCCTAATAAGATTCCCCTCCACGGTTCCATATGTCCGGACCAAAAGTGGGTGTATCACAAAGAAAAGATAGTCAAACGCTGGGAATCAAACTCGCGACATCACTGACAGCACTCTCAGGTTTTGGTCCGCAAGACCTTCGTTTAAAGTAAATAACTTATGGAATTTTAAACCATTTTCCTTGTTATTGATATTACATTAACAAAGTTATTTTTTCCTTATAGACTTGTATGGTTGTTTCTTGGTGCCACAGTGTAGCGATGCGGTGGGGTCTGCAGCGAGGCGCGCACGCCCGCGCTCGCGCAGGGCCACTCCCGGGGGCGGGCCGAGCCACTCGCTCCGCCCCGCGCCCCGCCCTCCGGCCCTTCGCAAGGTACTGCAGCTGAGTGAATGGGCTTCATAAGATTGACGTGGTTTTTAAGTTCTAAGTAGAAACAAGATGTTTTTGGTGTTATAAGGTTTTTAGAATGTTAAAGGGTACGGCGATTAGTTTACATGTTAGATTAGGATGTTCAAAAGGGTTTTTTGGACACTTTGCGCTTATTACGCGTCGGTTTGATACCTAACTTGTAAAACTTAGGTTAGCTGTTTGTCGGCCTTCGTAAATTTTTCGTTTTATTCCATCTTGATAGATTTGATAGATTATTTAATTCAATCTTGGGACTTTGTTTTGGTGCCACTAAATCTTATCAGCAGATTTAAGAACTTTACAGCGACTTCGGTTTTCAGATGAGATGTGATGACTGGGTTTTAAAAAAGGAACTTATTTTTAGCCAGTCAGATATTAATAAAAAAAAAACTAGACATGTATTTTGCTTGCTTTTTCATACCTGTTAGGTAGATAATTAAAAATGACTAAGCATTTAAGTTGGGGGGAGTGGAGGTCGCTACGTCACAAGAATGTATAAAATAGACGTACCTACCTAATCTTTTGATGACGTAAGAAAAATACGTGTTATTTTTATTTTTTTTCGGTATGGGCATCTCGCTGTTTATCCTTCAGGGTTATTAACTGCTTAACCGAACTTTCCTGTGGGGACTTATTAAAAATTGAGGGCCTGCAGTCAGGCCGTAAAAACTAAAGACCGTGTGGTCTCTTAGCTTTTAAGTTTTTAGATGCCCTTAGCGAGTGTTAAGGGCACCTGCGGAGTACGAGCCTTAGGCTTAGGGCGTCGTTTGGAGAGAACATAGATATTATTTAAGGAGTAATTTAATACGAGTAGGTACTACTGGCTCATCGACACGGGCTGGCTCTAGCAATGGGTCGGGGCTAAGGGCAAAAGTACCTACGAGTCCAATATATTTTAATAATGCACCCGACAACGGACCAAAACAAGTGCTAAGTCATCATCCCTATTAGGTACTTATTTTCTATAGATATAGGTATTTGCAGTGGCGGATTTAGCTTTTGTTTTTGGCAATATTGAAATAGCGCTGTCAATAAATTGTCGATTTAAGGAGATATAGATACGTCTCTAACCTTTTCCCAACTTGTTGGGGTCGGCGGAGTCTAACCGGATGCAGCTGAATACCAACATTCTACATGGAGCGAATGCCTATCTGATCTCCACAACCCAGTTACTGGGCAACACGATGTTTGACGGCGATGACGAGAATTACATGAATAGGTATGTTCATCTTTTATACACTTAAGGAATAAGAGTCGTCTTGAGATAGACGTAAGTATTTGAAAAGACGGCTGACAACCTATTAAGTATTCTTCGCTAATTTGGGGTCTCCGTGATCCTAGAAGTGGTTAAATGCAGTACCTTTGTTATAAATAATAAATATTGCTGGACAATCCACACATCATCATCTAGCCCCAAGCTAAGCAGAGCTTGTGTTATGGGTAGGTACTAGATAACTGATATACTTAATACAATACATTACATAGATAAATATTAATAGCAAACACCCAGAACACCTGGAACAAATCTTTGTAGATCGTACAAATATTTGTCCCAAGGCGGGAATCGTACCCGCAACCTCCTGCGTCGCAGGCGGACCTTCGCCCGCTGCGCCACATCGGTCGTCAAATCATCAAATCATCATCGGTCGTCGTCGGTGTTGGTACCTATTAATCTTTGCTCATGGGAGGATGCATCTGTCCTTTGTTCACATAAGTCGTCTGACTGCCTCCATAGGAATAGAAGGCGTGGCCTATGCTTTGAAGGAAGCAGCAGAGACTTTTGTCGTATCTAGTTAAGGGCTAATGAGAAAAGATTGCATTTTGTTAGTGACGGTTTTAGTATTTAAGTTATTAGGGTGAGTGTTTGCATTTTATGCTCATATCTTTTACGGCGAAGTTTTTTTGCATTTTCTTTCTTTCTCTTTCTTTTCCTCTTTCTTTTATGAGAACGTTGCCTCGCACTAGGAATTTCTCGTGTGTCGCGGATGCGTTTACAAAAATATACATTTTGGTCTTTGGTCATCATCATCCTAGCCTAGCCTTTTCCCAACTATGTTGGGATCTGCTCCCCAGTCTTACCGGATGCGGCTGAATACCAGTATTTTACATGGAGCGACTGCCTATGCGACCTCCACTACCCAGTTACCTACTGGAAAACACGGTACCCCTTGGTAAGACTGGTTGTTAGATTTTCGGGCTTCTGATTACCCGTAACGACTGTCAAACATCTAGGTAGAAATGATGGTCGATGGTCTCAGCTGACAGCTGAGACCATCGGCTTAACGTGCTTTCCGAGGCACGGAGGAGTCTCGATACGCTACGAATGGTCACCCATCCACAGACTGACCTAGGCAAACGTAGCTTAACCTACGACCACCCTACTTTTGTTTAGCCACGAACTTGTCTTTGACACATAGGTATTGATGTTTAGTATCTTCATCATCATGGCTCAGCATCATGCTACCCTTCCTGTCGGGCTGTCACAGACACGTCATGCATTTTTCTGCTATTTCTACCTGTCTTTACCTGATCTAACAGAATTTAATTTAAGCAAACTATCTAGGTGCTAACAATATCATTAGAGATTTTTTTTTTCCTACTGAGTTCAATTGTTTTTTTCTTCCTTTTATCAGTGATGTTGTGGGGTTCGCATTCATTTGATGAAAGGTCTTAAGTACTTAGTCTTATAAGAGATTGAGGTTCTCTACCTACAGCTAGTTGGACTTTAAGATGTTGACGATTGATGAAGAGGTTTTATGGTGAAGGCGTGTTTTGTCATATCTACGGCGAAAGTTAATCTAGGTACTTATTTTGGTTTTATAGATTGGTACGTACGACGGTAGAGCTCGTGGCTAAATAATAACAACCACACGGTTCGAAGGTTAAGCATCGCTTGCCGAGGTCGGTCCGTGGATGGGTGACCATCCATTACCTACATATCGAGACCTCTCAGTGCTTCGAGAAGCACGTAATCCAGTTGGTCTCCGCTGTCGGTTGAAGCCCGAAAATCGTACAACCAGTCTTACCTACTAAGGCGTGCCGTGTTACCCAGTGGGTAACTGGCTTGAGGAGGTCAGATAGGCAATCCGGTTATACTATACTTAGGTATTTAGTTGGGAAAAGACTAGGCGTATAATGGTGACCTAGTAGACCTGTAGTAGGTACCTACCTACTGTAAGAGGTTGTTCTTATATTTTGTCGATAGAGAACTTTTGTTAAGTACCTACCTACCGTAACTAGGTGGGTTAGATTTCAAGGTTTAAAAAAAGGGTGGGTAGGTAATGTTTGATCCGCAATAGCCGATGATTAATGTACCAAGGTTTGGTTGTGGAGGAAATGAGTTAACTGGGTGTGTATTGTCATGAGGCGGAAATAAGGAATCTACCTAGGCCCCCGATTATATGACGAATAAAAAGTTTACATTCATTTATCATATCATCATATTACCTGAAAGTCTGACAACCAGACTTACCAAGGGGTATCGTGTTGCCCAGTAACTGAGTTGTGGAGGTCAGATAGGCAGTCGCTCCATATAAAACACTGATATTCAGCTGTATCCGGTTAGGCTGGAAGCCGACCCCAACATAGTTGGAAAGGCTAGGCAGATAAATAAATAAATAAATAAATAATGCTGGACAATCCACACAGCATCATCTAGCCCCAAGCTAAGCAGAGCTTGTGTTATGGGTAGGTACTAGATGACTGATATACTTGATACAATACATTACATAGATAGATATTTTTATTATACATAGGAAAATACCCAGAACACCCGAAACAAATATTTGTAGATCGTACAAACATTTGTCCCAAGGCGGGAATCGAACCCGCAACCTTCGCCCGCCGTGCCACAACGGTCGTCGTTGATGATGATGTAGTAGTAATAGTACCAGCCTATTACTGTCCCACTGCAGGGAAAAGGCCTCTTCTCATACAGAGAAGGCACGAGCATTAATCACCACGCTTGCTCAAGACGGGTTGGCGATTTCAGACTTATATTAATTATATAAGTCCAGGTTTCCTCACGATGTTTTCCTTCACCGATGTCGGTGATGTCCAACATAAATTTAGAAAGTACATATGAATTGAAAAACTCACATTGGTATTTGCCCAGGTTTGAACCCACAACCTCGATGATGATGATATCATCATAATCATTATTTAGCCGAAATACATCTTGAAGCTCGACATTAGTATTGCGAGAGGCAGGTACACGATTGGTCTTACCTCTCGCATCCTACTGATTCCTGCAACCTTCACCAACCCGCCAATGCTGCGAGTCATGTGCTCCGCCTACTGCGACTTAAGTTTGACAATTCTTTGGGCTACGTCGGTTACTCATACGCAGATTTTTGTGCCTTTTATTAAGCCCACTAATCACGTTTCAAGTTCCGATTGCTTATAACCTTCCTTAACTCGTTATGTTTCATCTAAATGCGTCTTACTATCCAAGTTTGATTTGAGTTTTTTCGTTTAAAAAATAATCCGAAGTGAAAACTGACTGCAATCCAATTTGAACACAAATAACTTTAAGTGATAAGTAGGTAGGCACTAAGTACCTTCCTAAATATAAATCCGAATGCGGAACTTGTTGAGTTTTAAGACCTTTTGTGGATTGGCTACTTTTGATATGGTAGGTAGGTACCTAATGTACTTATTTAATTTATATTATATTTAACTTGTTTTACTAACATAGGCTTCAAGTAAAATTTTAACTAATACTCAGTATGAGTTATGTTACTTGAAAAAATAATTGAATTATTATTATTCGGAAATGCGTGATTAATTTACATTCTTGCAACGATAGGTGGCGCTGTTCATAACATTCCGCATTTAGAACGTCGTGTGTTCCTTGTTCAATTTATAGCTTTTAGCCGTTATGATTATTTTAGTTTACAGCTTTCCCGTTTTATTCCTTGGATCAGGCGTTAGATTTTTGGGCTAAATATTTTTATATATTTTCGTGAAGTTTGAGTTACGCAGCGAAGCTGATTATCTAAGTAGGTACCTACGTAATCTTGTAACTCTAATGTTATCATGGAGGATTGAGGAACTCGGGACTTTTGACTTTGTTCATTTTTTGGCAGTATCGTAAAATCTGCAGTTTTTATTACATTCCTTGAAACAAACACACTTAAATTTATAACTTCTTATATTCACGGGATCTAGTACCTAATCTGTAGGTAGGACTGAAACAGTTTAAGTACCTACCTAAAGTAAACATTCAAAAATATCTAATGTAGGTAACCCATTAAAATCCTACACGAAATTATATAATCTAACAAAACCACGATCTAACCGCTATCTAGATCTATCTATCATCTAATATCAAAACACACACAACAAAAACATGCACGTATAACAAAAACATTAAAATCATTCCCTGTTCAAAAATAATTCAAACCAACACACACACATACACAATATCCCCGGCCCTATTGCGAGAGCGAGACGGGTAGAAGGGGCGTGGGCGTGTCCATCAACAAGTGGTGAGACAGCAATACATCTCTTTGAGTTTATGCGATCCTGGTACCATGACGTCAGTCTTACCTGCGGGAGAAACGCGTCGGGGCCGACGGGTTGCGTTGCCGTTTTGAATTTGAGATTAGTTTTATGAAATTTTGGGCATAAGAATGAATAAAATGTGTAAAAGTTGGTAAAAAATATCAAACTTACCTTTGAGACATGATTAATACCGACTTTCAATATCAGAATTTTATCCATGAACGTTTAAAATACCAGCCACTACAGAGACACGAGCATGATGAGAATTTCATTACTGTAGGGAGGGAAGCTTAGCGCGTCTTTGTGTAAAATTAGAAATTGAAAATGTAACATTATATCATTCCAGACAAAATCAACAAACACTAGATATCGTAGAACCAAACAAACATATTTATTGAATAGAACAAATCAGATGAAGAGAATAAAAACGAAATTCACTAATAAATGGGCCGACGAGTTGTCAAATCTGTTTACTCACCAATATTTCCTCACAATACAGTTCAGTATACTAATGTGGTGATAATAGACTGAAATAAACTTAAAACCAAGGTGTAATTCGACAAAAAAACCTTTAGTCACATTTCAAAATGGATGTAGACTCCACGTGCAATTCAAAACATCTCTAAGGAATTTCATAGCGATCTGAATATACCTATTCAAATTCCGTCTCAACGTAAATTAATATACAATTTGTTGAAGGTACCTACTATCTCTATTAATAATGCTTAAAGGGTCTCCATAGTAAATAACAGGCTTGATAGAATTGCTGACAGCGAAATTAATAAGTAATAAAATACCCGCTCAACAAAAAAGATTGGCCTATATCTTGTTTGAAGACAAGTAGAAGTAGATAATCAATCGTAATATTAATGAACGTAGAGTTTAAGTTAGTTAACAAAAGTATATATGTAGTTTTACACCTGCAGCAATTTCAAAGCTGAGTGAGTATAATTTGTGACCTAAGTATTTCTTTGGCATGAATCGGAATTGCGATATAATTCTAAAATGTTTTAACTTATTCTGAAGCGTCCGTTGGCTTTGCAATCAATATCGGTAGTTTCCTGATTTCCCAAAATGTATGGTTTTAGTTATAAAGAGAGTTGTGTATAGAGGAGATACAATAAATTAATCTTTGTACTTTTGAATGTTCTGGATGGAATTTATTAGCCTTAGGAACGACAAGTTGGAAGATGTCGTTCATTTATTTGTAATAGACATATTCTAAGCTGCTTAAAAAGATGGAAATTTATCTTAGGAAATATGAAATGCAGCAGATAACAAAATATTTAGTCTAGTACCAAAATGTGCCGAGTAGAATTTGTATGCTGTAGTCTGCGTTAACTTGATTTGTAAATGTATAGGTAGTCCTATACTGATGCGTCCATGGCTGTATAATTAATATCGGTATTTGGCATATCTACCACATACCTAACCCATTATGTAGGGTGTTGTTTAAATAAGACGGCATAGTAAATTATTACTCTTTTGGTTGTTGAATTTGGGATTGCCTTTTGGGACGGCAAGGTAAAAGCTGTCCTTGATTCAACTGGAAATTCATACTGGGAGGAAGTGGCTAGGTTCTTTAATACCTGGGGTACGGATTTGGTACCTAGTGCTATAGAGAAAGTGCTTTAGAAGGTTATTTTAATATTATAAATAGTGGTCGTAGTGGACAAAAATCTACTAGCAGTATAGCCGTCTGTTTCATTTTTTGCCGGTATTTCATTATTAGGCCTTTTAATTGATATAGGTTTTTCTTCCAGATATATCATAGAACTTGTACTCTTAGTATTTGTGAATAATGGAGGCTTATTGCCGTAATCTTCTTTAAATACTAGGTGTATAGGTAATCTATGTAAATAAAAATGAATGTTCAAATGTGTTGCTAAGCGCAAAACTCAATAACAGCTGTACCAATTTGGCTAATTCTTTTTTTGTTGTGTTTGTTATTGCAAGGGGAAGGTTCTTATGAAAAAAACACTAAGAAGTTTGCGCGGGTAGCACCGCGGGGCGCAGATAGTATACAATAGATAGGTATGTTCAGCCGTATCTAAGTATCTTTTAAACTTAAACTTCAGTAAGTAAAGGGTCTCGAGAGAGGTCAGAAATCGTCAGAATAGGTATTAGCAATTCCCTTAAAAGATATAGGCAATGTTTCTGCTGATAATATAGTTATAGAGTCAGTCCATAACAAGCTAGATAGTGACAATGGTGACCGGTTTCAATAACTGGTCCTTACATCCGAAAATCAAGTTGGTTCACTTCTAGGCTCTTGTTAATATTTTACCTTCCTTTAATTTATTTCTGAATTTGGATTCATTTGTCAAGGAAATATTTTTGAAGCATGTTTGGCTATTCTAATTATTATGTTGTAATGTAACTGCAAAACTGGAGGTGGCGCGGGAAAAGAGTACTTGGAAGTACTTGGGGGAGGCCTTTGCCCAGCAGTGGGACAGTATTTGTAACTAAGGTTTCTGATCTAGTGATAACGGTAAAAGCTTTTTCATGAGAAGCTCATCATCACAACGTCATGTCATACGGTCGTGATGTTATGACGATGATCTTTTGGGGATAAATCTCTGAAGGGTTAGGTTAGGTTATTTTTCACCCATTTTTGCCAGTTAAGTTCAAATACCATGAAATTTTGGCGTCATCAACCGGGAACAGATTTTGATAGACAATCTAATGACAATTTGTCCGATCGAGTCCAGGATCACATGTTCAGCGGTATTGGTGGTGACCACTAGACCTATGAGGCTGATAAATATGTTGTATTGTAGCTGGTAAGTATCTGCAGTTCTGCTTGGTCATAATAATAAATTTTCCACCCTAACGGTTTTATCATCCATAGATAATATAGACAACAATAAAGTAATTCGCAATCTGTAAAGCAAGAAGACAATACCTAGATACAATAAGGTCTTCGACTCTTCATCAGCAGCAGCTTCTTCTATGTATTTGAGGGTTCTATAGTAGTAGTTCTGATTAATATAAATTAAGATACTGAGTATCTAAACTGAGGAGCTCGTAGCTAAATAAAAAACTGCCGCACGGGTTGATCGAAAGTTAAGCTGCGCTTGCTGAGGTCAGTCAGTGGATGGGTAACCGTCTGTAACATATCGAAATTCCTCCGTGCCTCGCAAAGCACAGTATCCCGCCTGTCATTTGTAGATTTTCGACAGTCGTTGCGGGTAAGTAAGCCCGATAGTTGTGGAGGTCAGATATGCAGTTGCTCCAGTTGTGCAGGTTAGACTGCCAACCAACCCCAATCGTTAGCTTAGCCTATTCCCAACTATGCTGTGCCCCAACGAACACGCCCACGGAACAGATACTGTTGCGTGGGTTAGGCAGATGATGACTTAGTATCGAATCTGGCAAACGTTAATTGAAGGTATCCTATTGTTCTAAATAAAACTGTTCATTTTTATTTCAGTAACAGGAAAATAGAATCTACGAATAGGAACTTAATAAGAAATTAAGTAAACAGAGCCTGGTTTTCCTCAAACATAATGAAATGAGTATAAAAAGAGCGGTACAGGATATTTATTCCACAAATTAGGTAATTCATGGCGAAGCTGAATAAAACATAACTAGTTATATTGTAAGGAGATGAAAATAATAGACGTTGTGTAGGAGTGTTTATCGCAATGCGGATATCACACCAAGAGAACAAATACAGTGCCTCTTGAATCTTGAAGCAAGGTTGGCCACACGCGGCCAATACGCCAATGCCGCGAACGCCATCGCCAACCGACCAAAACAAACGTCACGTCAGTCATAAACTGCGTTTCTTACTCACAAAACGTGCCTGTGTTATAGTGTACATGAATTTATTAAGCAGTCAAGGTGACGATCGATGAGGTCGCGCCTGCGCTGAACGCGCCACACCACGTGGCTGTCAACAGATGGCAGTAGCTACCATTGCGCATGCCTCATAATATTGAGCGCGCGCACACACAGGCGCCACCCGTCCATACACACTGGAACACTCTGACATAAATCATATGTTGTTCGCTCCTAAACATACGGCTTCAAATTACCTCTGCGGCGCGTAATGACGCAAGTGAAACCTACTCTTCTATTTCCAAGCTTATCTAGGTGGTTCTTAAGTTCAGTTTTGATTGAGGTGGGTGCTTGGAGTAACAGAAGTGGACGAGTGAGCTAAATGTCTCACAGCGAGCAACCGTGGACGTCAATTACCGTCTTTATCTGGTTGTCGTTTACGGGAAGGCCGATACCGCTTGTGGATTCAACGGAGTATTTCCACATTCCTGCTTTCAAGATTTTAGTGGGTTTACATGAGTTTAAATGGAATTTATTGGGACAAAGAGTTTTTTTATGCCCCAGCCCTATATTCCTTTGATATTAAATCCTTCAGTAAGTAATAAATAATCTTGTAGGTAAGTATGTACTTAAATAGTCTATAAAAACTTGCTCGTCGAAAATTTTCATATCAATACGAAATGTTTAATGGTATTCTGAGATTACGGATTGGTAGATTATGTTTTTATATGGTTGTGGATTAAGTTTTTTATTTTAAAAGTTTGTAATTAATATTGGTCTTTGCCGTTAGATTGACCCTGTTAAGATTAACAATGGCAGTAAAACAATAAATTATGTTAGGAACATAACAAGTATAAGCTGGCCCTTCATTCTATTGAAACATTGTACTACGCTAGGTCAAAGGAAGGTCAAAGTTACAATAAGGATATACATATATAGCATTTTTGGTATTTAATTTATCCTCATCGAACGTGGATTTAATAATTACCTATATTTATATCAAAACGCAGACAAGTACCTATAGGCCAAAATGAGACGAATACCTATTTATTATTGATGGCTATGATGGCGGAATAGGTAAGCGATAACAATAACAATCCAGATAGACAGTTAAATAGTAAACAAATAGTAACGCAATTTAGAAGAAGAAATTTATCCAACATAAGATATCATAAGAACATTGTTAGCTACATGAATATACTCAGAAAAGAAACCGATAAAAGAAGTAAATTACAAGCATAGGCCCGTACACAGAGGTAAAGATATGGAAAACATGTCTTAAAATCTTCACACTTCTAAACTCATGGAGAAATACGCACTTATTTCAATAATAATGAGTAAATATACACAGCCAGCAATGAATTTGAAATAGGAACTGCGAAAATGGCAGTCGCCAACAAAACTCCATACTTAATGGCGGCCATGGGAAGTCTGCAAAGTTCTACGAGCGGAGAATTTATGAGTTGGCTATGCCAAGTTTGTCCATGACAAAGTTGAAGCAGTTAAGTTATTTAGAGAGGCTTGAAAGTATTTTGAATTTTCATTGCAGGAGTAAAATTTTCATTAAATTCCCGTCTTTGAATTTTATTGTGAACTAAACAGTTACAAAGTGTTTGATTAAGAGGAGTAAGAGCCTGCGTACGACGGTTTCTATCTGAAACATAAATTTCAACTAAGAATAGAAATTTTTCACGTCGATAATAAACAGAACAAGCAAAAAGAGCCACATAATCCAGTTATAAAAACTCAAAGTACAAAAAGAACGACCAAAACGTAGGTGTGTCCCTTATTGTAAGTCAATAAGTTTTCAGAAGCCAAACACTTCGAAGAAAAATGTCTTTAAAAGAAAGATAAACGATACACAGAAAAAGTTGGCGTCTTCGATCTACGTGACAGCATACCAAAAACACAGTTCAAAACAAAAATAAAATCCACGAGAAATTAAAATGGTGATGACGACGATAAAACAAACTTTAATTAAAATTCTTCAACTTTCTTATTTACCGAAGGAGTTAATGAGACCGACGCGTTAAATGCTCAATCGGAACTGGTGACAAGTACCAGGGCGACATAACGCACAAGGAAGTTCGACGCGGGGCCGACGGAAGCCGGGAAATGTCTCTCCAATATTGCTGCCAAGCGCACACTCGATAAAACTGTAGATAGTCGAGCTCATTCCACAAAGTTATCTGTTGTCGCTACGAAATAAATGACTGTTGAACAAAATGGATTTTATTTTTCGAAACCTTTTTCCGATGTAGAATTTTTATGAGTTTTCAATTATCTTTGGAGATTTGCTCAATGCGTTCGTGTTAAATTCTTCTCATGTTTGCTGCGGATATTCAACTGTCATTACTTACTAGGTATATGAACAATGGTGGTTTAGGTAGATGGCCCACGCAATTTGTATTTTTACCTACCAACTGATTAGTCATATATTTAAAAGTTCTTAGAATCCCGTGAAATTGCAGAGAGGGGGATCGTCAGCGTGTGGGCGGTGTACCATTATTGTGAATGGGAGGCGTTAATTTATTATCGTGGCATTTAGCTTCATTTATAACGAATCATTTTGATTACTGATTCGCACGTGTTATACCTAACGATATACCTAAGGGTTCCTATGTGTTACTTGGCAATTAAACCAGTGGTGGATTGATTGTTGATTTCAAAAAATGTTTGTCTAAGCCTTTTTTACAACTTTTTTATTCCTTTCTTTTCTTATCTAAGACTTGTCTTTGAATTACGAAATCTCTTTCGAGTGATTTTTTTATTTGCCACTTCATTCTCTCAGAGATATTTCACCTAGCCTCCCCTTCCGTTACACTTATAAAAAATGTTGCCGAATTCTCTTTCTATACAGCTCATTATAATACGAACATCCTGCGTAAAAACTTTATTAAGCCTTCAAAACTCTTCTAATCCCAACATTATCAAAAGTTTCTGTCGCCGAAGCAAACAAACTTACAACATCTGCCGTTTTCTCAGGAGCGTGCCAAGTCCCCCTGATCGCCTTTGAAGGTACAAAGGAACCATGCGGTGCGTAGAGAAGGACCAAAATATAGAAATTAGTGGGGGAGTGAAAGAGAGAGGTAGATGACCGGAACATTACACAAGCGCGTCTCGGTTGACGGGCCCCGAACAAAATGAATGGCTGCGGCAGCGGATTAAAATGCACCGTAACATTGGAATGAATGAAAATAATAAAAAAGTTGTAATTGCGTAACATGAGGCCAGTAGGAAGTTGAATGATGATATGGTCAACAGGGATGCAGCTTGTGTTTGGGGACCATGCGAAATGTCGGTCATTGTTCATGTAGTTGTTGTTCTGTCAAGTGCTATTAAGGCACTAATCGCACATCATTAACACAGTCTTTCTTTTCCAGAAACTTTAAGAAGCCGTCAATAATGTCTTTTTATAAAAAAGGTCTTCCAACTGTGTCGTAATTCTCAAATTTTTCATGTATACTTACAGCAAAGTTAAATATCTATAATTACGGAGAACGCCACTTGTATTTTTCCAATAGTACGTAAAGTCCATAATATTATATTCCATCCCTAATAGTAAAGAAAATGTTTTATGATATTTCTTGATTGATGGTTTCATCGTTTTAACAGTAAACCAGCAAAAAATTGCAAATCCAGGAATAAGCATGACAAAGATATTTACTATAACTCACAAACATTCAAGTGACTCGAGACAAGGGTAAGATTTCGATATAACTGTGAAGTTCAACGTATTATTGACTATTCGATCTATAAATTGTATCTAAAGGCAAAGCTATTAGTCATTAATTGTGTTACATTTCAGACCCTCCAGAATTCCCTTTTGCGGAACATACCGTCATCTAATTTGTTTGACGTGCTAATCTCTCGAACTACCAGCCAGACTCGAAAAAATATTTTTGCATTTTATAGCCCATTTCTTAAGCCTTTATACATCGGTAAAGGCTACTTAATATCACGTTACGACTACGCACGCAGACACAAATAGTTATCGATAATACATACTTAAACAATACTCCATACCAATTAGGATATATCCAGCCAGATATTAACACATTAGTGCATTAAGTTGATGATTCAAAACGTTCTTGTGGTGCAATAATTGTTGAAAAATACTTCTTGGACGAAGAAAACTGTGTATCTGTATTTATCTATTGGGATTGCGAGCAGGGTATGCGTACGCAAACACATGCCAGATACTCACTAGATGTTGCTTTCCACGGAGACGTTGTAGACGGCATCATTATCATCATCATCACCACAATGCTTCCTTTCTTGGATGCTTCCTAGATACCTATCTTTCTCTAATAATTGAAAGCAAAGCAAGGAGCCAAATCAGCTGTTTTTGTAAACCCTTCAATATTTATGTTTATGAATCATTAAGACCCAATGTTGTTTTCCGTCTTCCACCCGGATCAAATGCTTCTGTTTTCCTAATAACTCACCAACTCTCTGTGTTTTTATTAAATTCTGTAAATTGTTTAGTGTTGGAGTAAATTGCTTCAGTGGAGATTTACAGTTGTATGATCATGACTTCATGGGCCGTGGAACACTTACCTACATTAGATGAAGCACTGAGATTGTGGTTTACAAAACTACGTACTACGTAAACTACGTACTACGTAACCTACGTATTGTTATACGGCTAGACAGACAGGCTCTATACAAAATGTAATGCCGGAAGCAGATAAGTATCAACTTCCTGCTACAAAGTTATGTAATCCTACGCAATATCATAACAAGGTTTGTTAGACGAGGACACATTTGTATCTAAAAAATGTGTCTCACAAATTTCATAGATAGTAATGTACGAGTAAGTTTATAGCTTCAGATATTATTGGGTTATTGATGTTGGCATAGCAACTGTATTAGGTATCCATGTCAATATTCTCACAATATCATATGAGGAAAATTGGTATGTAATTATCATTAACGTAGAAATTAATCTTTGAATGGAGAAATGTGGAGCCGCTTGTCAATGGCAACAAATAACATAAGCTGGTCTCTCGTTCTATTGAAACTAAGCACCACGAAAGGCCATCTCAAGGTCAAAGTGTTGCTACCGAAGTGCCGCCAACTGTACTAAATAATAGATAATATTAGTATATAATCTGTGAATAAAGTTACGGGGGGTCCATATTATTAGCCCATTAATCTTACAAGAAGATAAGTGGTTTTATTATGTTAGTGATTGACGTATTGTATATCTAGTATATACAATAGATCAATCACACACGTGGAAGGAATTATATGTGATTTGGACTTGATGAGTTTACTTACTGATGAAAGAAATGTTGAAAAATGTAGATATCTAACACTTTTATGATCGCGATGCTAGATGTCTTGATTGTATACAATTTTGTATGAACAGAGAGACGAAATTCCGTTTATTGCTTTCAGCTATTGTACTAGAATGTGTATTGTGGGTTATCTAACAGCTATAAATTGAACAGTTGGGCACACTTCCAATCCAAGAGTACCAGCAGAGATTTCTCCACAATAAGTATCATGCAAACTAGAAGAACAAAGACCGATACAAAACTGAAGCACTTGACAAACTTAATCCAAAATAGCTGAGTCTATTAAGACATAAAAGATTTCGTTTTTATAGATCCTTTCCGTCTTTTATCGCGTGTAATAAATAATATCCGAAACATGTGTTTAGGTACATGCCACACTCACATGTGCTCCTGGTATTCATTAAAAAGATATTACGCTGAAGAATTGAAACGTAAGCCCTTTATAATACCACCGTCTTGGATTTAATAATGAAACTTTTATGCTTCATATTTTGAGTGGTCCTCGGAGACGGGAATTTAATAATGTTCGTTAACGGGGTCTTTCTCAAAACAGCTACTGTTCTTAGTATTTCTTAGGCTCATATCTATCAGCACTTTGTAAGAGCGAACCAAACATGACTTGCGTCACATTTTTAGTGTCTGCTAAATATTTATGGCGCTAGCGACAGCCGGGCGCAATTAGCATGTCTATCTGTCATCGTAGGTCCTCGCAGGAAGAGCTTGTCTCCACCGCCGCGCCACTCATGCGCTCCTGGTGGTTAACTCGAGTGCCTGTTGAAATGAATGACGGATTCGGAACATAATTCACGGCGCATTCTTTGTAAATTAAATTGAATGAGCGCTCGTTTAGTTCTCAGAATGGTGTAGTTAAGGAGAATAATAACTCTTCTTGGTTTATGATTTCCTGATCGTGCGACGCTAATTATGTTTCTACTAGTGAAATTATTCGCGTAAACAATTCTGTTACTAACTGTTCTTCTAATATTCAATTCCGGTAAAAGGTTCATCACCCACGTACGGTAGCAATTTGATTCTGTAAATTTTATTAAAGGTGTAATTTAATAATTGGAAGCGGTTTCTGAAGGATTCAACTTTTGTTAAGAGGATACGTTACAACATACAAACGCAGGACACTAAACCGACCAGAACTGCATGATGCCCAATGAAACGTGTCCAATAATAAAATCCAATCTCTGTATGATTGTATGTACTTTTACCGTGCGGGCTAATGGTGCCGTGTCGGGTCGACGGCCGTGCGATAAGGACCAACATATCAAATTCAATGAGTCAGAGCGAGAGAGTAAGACGAGAAGTGCTGGCAAATACGGTCGTAAAGTAAAACACGGTTTGTGCTTTTTGTTCGATTTAACTTAGAAGTTGCTTCGAGAGTTGAAGTACCAGTGTAGGCTGAAAATTTGTGGAAACAATGTCTGCACAAAATAAGCAATGGCAACAGTTGTATCGATTAACGCAAGTAGGCGAAAGGAAACTTTGGGGGAAAAAATTGGCCTTTATTATTTGTAGCTTGGCGTCCTGCAGGGTTGAAATCTATAAATTGCTTGCTCGTAAACCTGGTATTAATTTTAAACCTATTGAAATCATAAAACACCTGATTCCAAGGAATAACCCCACATTTTCTTCCTCTGCTTCCAAACAATGCAATGAAACACAAGAGAATGAGGAGTGGGGAGCTGGGAGGGGGGGGGGGGGCAAAGTCTTAAAAAAAATAGCCTATGCCCAAAAGAGAAGTTGTTTTGGTCCTTGATCCGGATGGAAGGACCATTCATAAATGATGTTGATTCTATAAATCGGTTACACCTAAATAACCATTTTTTACACAGTACTTTTTAAATCTAGATGAATTTGGTGTTTAGAAGACTACTCTGTAAAGAAACACCGAACCAAACTCTAAGGTCAAAGTTTATTTTAAAGTCCATACAAAGACACAGCAATGGTCTAATCATACTTATGAGAACGATCCAGGTTAAGACAGTGAACGCATGTTACCGTAGTTATAATAATTTATTTGCCCAAACATTACCCCAATACATACAAAACAAATTGTCAGCATGTACAAACATTTAAACATAAACTCACGTCTTTTTCATATGAATGAAGAACATCACCAATGAGGTCAGTGCATGTCCTGCCGGCGTTTCTGCTTACATCTGCCTTATCAATACCTTTTATTATTCGCCTTTCATTCATCATCTCAACGTGACCAAACCATCTGAGCATACTCTTTTCAATTTGTCACTATATCTTCTTTCAAACCACAACGTTGTTTTATAACATCATTCCTCAATCTGTCATTCAACATACGAACTGTAATATATTATCAGCGTGTAAGACATGTTAAAGTGTTCGAAGTGTTTCAAGAAGACGAGATATTAAGAAGCTTAAGCTTAAGGATACGACGAAAAATACAAAAGTAAGGATATTTGGGTAGGCTACATGAAGAAGTTACTCAAACGACAATCATAAAATATATTCGTAATCACACACATATACACATACACAAACATTAGACCATACACACACACATTACATACACACACACACATAACATTACAGATATATTACATTTTACATTATACCTAGATAGTCCTCACATTCCCAAGACTGACTCATCGCTTATATACTAATTTGGTACTTTGAACGAAAACAGCGGTCTGTATAAAAACAAGTTCCTTACTTTATATCGAATCTTTCAACAATAATTACTATCAATTTCTTTCATGTCTCTCTAATTAACTTAAGCCCATCGGCATTGTCAAGAGTATTCTAAGATCTTCCAACAGCGGGATATTGTGGTCCAAGATATACACAGGCCAGCACATCAAGCTACCCCAATGTGTCAAATTTATTTGATGGTATTTCAACTTTATCGCAAAAGAAATAAGATTCATGTTCGATTGGGAAAATTTGACACTTTGGCGTAGCTTGATTTGCTGGCATCTGGGCTTGAAAAAAAACAGTAAAATCGCGTGTACCTCGTGATAATGAGATAATCTATCGCATGGCGTGTGAAGATACCTCATAGCAGGAACAGGAAATATGTTAAATAGATCATTAAGTGTAGGTAGTTATATTATAATTGTCTGAATTAATTCCATTTTAATTACTTATCTGTTTCTGTAACTGGATACAGAAGCAGATTCTCTGGCAAAACTACACGTTATGTGATACACTCTGATCATTATCAAAATCATTCCATAACCGTCCATTACTCAACATAATCATCCCAATTACTGTAGCCATGATAAACTGTTGACGTCATACTATAGTTATCTATTCTCTTAGTCCAAGATTTCCTTCGCTGTTACACGATAGACTATCTAGATTAAACTTTAATCAAAACAGCCCATCGCAGTCTACTACTAAACTTAGGCTCTTCCCAAGTTGATCCACAACATCCAGTTCTTCATCTTCCGCATCCAATCTAGCCTGCTCCGGTCGTTTATAAGACGAAAGTCCAAGGCTATGTTTCCAAATGGTAAGAACTGTGGAGCATTCGAACATTATCTGCCTAGCCCTTTTCCAACTTTGTTGGGGTCGGCTTCCAGTCTAACCGGATGCAGCTGAATACCAGCATTTTACATGGAGCGACTGCCTATCTGACCTCCACAACCCAGTTACTGGGCAACACGATACCCCTTGGTAAGACTGGTTGTCAGTCTTTCGGGCTTCTGACAACCCGTTACGACGGTCAAAGATCTACAAATGACAGCCGGGACCAGCGGCTTAACGTGCTTTCCGAGGCACGGCGGAGTATCGATATATCCTAGCTTTCGAACCATCATAGATATTTTATAACTTACTCACATACTATGGGACAAGCACTAATTCATATTTTTTTAGAATAAAAAGAGAATAGATGGACGGCTGTTGATAGACAGGCGGTTTGGGCTGATAATAAAGTAAAATTTTATAATAAATAATCGTATTCATCATCCGCCTTCCCTTATCGCAATTTATTTGGGGTCGACGCAGCATACCTTCTTCTTCCAAAGGTACATCTCTATTTCTCGTCATCTCAATAGTCACTTCCTTTCTAGCCATATCTTCAAATAAATTCAATTATAAATGGACCCTCAGTACTCGTCTTCTTCTTCATTTAAACTTTAACAATACCAAATCTCACAATCCTCATGGGCGCAGTGTTCTTAAAAAGCGATCTGAAGCTTACGTATTAACGTATGCTTATCTTGATAATGCAATATAAATACGTCTAATTAATACCTAGGTACCTCCTACCTACTAAGCCAACTCCATAGATATCCATTATAATATTATATTATACATACTTAAGTACCTACATCATCAATGCGAAAATAACCTTGGTACCTTTTCACGACTAAACGGCTAAATGGATCGTAATAAAAATTGGCAAGGAGTTAGTCCATATCCTGGGCAAGGACAAAGGGACAAACATCCGCGATAACCAACATTCATGCGGACTAAGTCGCGAGCAAACGATAGGTATATACATACATTATTTATAAGTAAAGTAATAGAATAAATAGGTCTAAAGTGCTCCTACAAAACCGACCGATGTGGCGCGGCGAGCGAAGGTCTGCCAGCAGACGCAGTAGGTTGCGGGTTCGATTCCCGCCTTGGGACAAATGTTTGTACGATCTACAAATATTTGTTCCGGGTGTTTTGCTACGTATAATAATAAAAAATATCTGTCTATGTAATTTACCTATTGTATTAAAAGTATCAGTCATCTAGTACCCAAAACACAAGTTTTCTTTTTTTAGAGACATCTCCAACAAAAACCACATAGCTGAGTAATTTTCCTCTAAAACCTTTTCCAATACTACTCTAACCGTAAAAGGGTAATTAAATGTTCGGCCCGATCTACCCTAATGGCTTTAATAAGTAAACAATGGGTAGGGCGGAATGGCGGAAACCTCCCGAGCACCGCCGACATAGGTGAGTGGTAATGTAGCTCTATGCGGAATAATTGAAGGATTTTCCTGTTACCCAGCGAAGGTCAGATGAGACGGGCTCGATTCTGTAATAAATGTAAGTATACAATGTGAAGTAAATATCGTATAAGAATGAAGGACGAAGTTCAATGGAAGGATCAAGGAAAAATATTGAGAAACGAAAGTTTACTAAAAAAAATCTTTTTATTATTCTCAATGTTTATTGTGTTAAGGAAGAGGAACAAACAGCTACTTACGTGTGATTTTACAACCAGAAAATCATAAAGAAAAGTATAATGGAGCCCAAAGGGCTATTCATAGATTACCATGAATGAGTAAAACTTTAAGCCGCTCGGAGGTAAGATGCATGTGCGAGATAGTTTTATACAAAAAAATAGTAAGTAATAGTAAATAATAGTAAGTAATTCAACGTCTCGTATCGATCTCATATTCGATCCCGGGTCGAGCAATGTGCTATTTGGATTTTTCGTAAGGAATTTTTCGGTAACAGCCCGGAGTCTGGATGTGTGCCCGGTTGATGGCAATAGGCTCGCCCCGTATTACATGGGACTTACACATATTTGGTGAAATGTAGGTGTACTGTATAGGTAAACCTCTACCTAACTCTTTGGGGAACACAGGTGTGATGTTATGCTATGTTTATTAAAACAATTTGAACATGAAAAAAAAAAACAATCTAAAAGTATTAACCAAAAGGTTATAAGAAATCTTTTCATAGAACTCGAAAATATGTTATTTAAATAAACAGTCAAAATTACTTTTCGACAATGTTTTATATTCTCTTGAATACCAAAGAAATAAATGTAAGTTCTCTTCTCTTGCTTCTTAGTCTCCCACTGCAGTGCCAAGGCCGCTTCTCACACAAGGAAGGCACGAGCATTAATCACCATGCTTGCTCAAGGCAGGCTGAGGATGTCAGAAATAACATATAACATTATATTCATAAGTAAGTATAAGTCCAGGTTTCCTCACGATGTTTTCCGTCACCAATGGAAGTGATATCTGAGATAACTTAGAAAGTACCTACATATTTGAATTTTGCTAGAATAAAGAAAATGTTTAAAGTACCTACGCCTGGGCGTTTTATTTTTAATACGAGCCACATAAATACTTGTAGATTTTTACATTCATAAAAATCAGCTAGCAAAAGTTGAGCCTTTACTAAGTTCGGCGTCTGTCAAATTAATAAAGTAAAAACTCAGAGTTCAATTATTTTATATCCCAAACAAAAACATTAGTATTATCTAGGTACATTTCTCTGCAAATGCGAGGGTTGAAACTGCTCTCAGACAGAATTCGCAGTAAGATTATTTATTTATAGCATTTTCCTCTCCGGTAAGCCCATTAGGTAAGTATTATTTTCTATTTCGTACTTTGAAATAAATTTCTAATGAAAATATCTATTCTTAGGAATCTATTTGAAGACTTGTGAGTAGGATGTTAGGAAGTTATTTTATTGCAGGAGAAAAAACCATTACAAACAGAGTAGCCATTTAATTTATTTGACGCAAGATTCTACTCCCACGCATAAACCCACTGCATTCTATATTTTAAAAGGTGCTCTTTTTTCACTCCTTGGCTGCCCCAATTGGGCTTCATTGACTTACCTCCGTCTACCCAGACTGACCCAGCTCCGACCAGAACCACCATTCGGGGACTGTCGCTCCGACTGGCAAGCAAGAGGGCGACCTACCATATGCTTTCCGTTTCACAGTTTCCACTCAAGAACACGTCTGCCCCCAAGCTGGTTTAGCTTGGTTATGTATGATATAAGTATAAGTATCAGCCACTCAAGTTATTTGCGGATGATGTAAATCAAGGAAAAGCCGAGAGGTATGTTGGATTCCGCCAGCAAAGTTAACCACCGTTCTCATCAACGTTGACTGTCGCTGGATGGAACCAGCACTCTGCCTCTGTCTCTGTCTGGCACATCAGCTGCAAGTATGCTGAGCAATGGCCGTTTTTCGCGAGATTGACGATTTTTTCCCTATCATCATCATCCTCCTGCCCTTATCCCAATTTATTTGGGGTCGGCGCAGCATGTTTTCTTCTTCCATACATCTTTATTTGGTCTTTCTCTACTCCTGTAACCCTGCACATTCATACTCAAAACTTAACTTAACTTACCTCACAACATGGTCCTCATTCTTTTGATTTTTTCCCTATATTGAGCGGAAATAATTGTATACTAATTTTCTTTATTCCTTATAGACCACTCGTACATACACACATTATGTGGGATATCAATCATATATGTAAGTGCGACAACAGTAGGTAAATAAATCTCAAACTTCGTGAACGCTATTATTTACACACGCACGTCAAATACAACAAGGCAATTAGGGGTCAACAAGCGTGGGTACAAACCCTTCTCACCTGCCCGTGGCGCGTGACATGTACGGAATGATTAATTTAGGAACTTTAACTTCGATGCCTGACATTTGTTTGGAAGTAATTATATTTTCGCAACAGATTTAAATTCATCGTTTAATGAGTTGTTAGCGTTGGAAAAGTACATATTGAACGTAGAACGTAGGTATAGACAAAGATCTTAATCTACATTAAGATCTTCGTCTATTGTTTGATACCACTGTCTCTACAGACAGTGGTATCAAACACATAAAGTTCACATAATGGTCCAAGTGTTATTAATTAGTGTTTCGGAATAGACAACACCGTTATTGATCCTGATGACCCTATAACCCCTCATCTGTACCCTTCCCAAGCTCCGACCGCCATCCTTCCTCGTCGTCGAAACCTGCCGCGACGTCTCCGTCCATGCCCGTTAAATTGCCCCATTAAATTTCTGCTCGTATCACCATACCTGGCAGCGACTTACCTATTGCTGAACATATAACTGATCCTAATTGAGGTAAGTATGTAATCGGTCCGCAAATAATTCTTTGTCTAATAACTGCGAGCAACTTGGATGTACTTAGCCGCTCGTGGCTTCTTTGGTCACAGTTCTTAACTAACTTAACCCATTTGGTTGGAGTGCTCTAGCTTGGTTCCTGCGACGAACTTTAATAAAACCAGTCCAGTACGAGTAGGACTCGCGGCCTAAGGTTCCATCTCAAAGCTGGACCTGGCTGCTCGTGGCTTAACACAAGTAACAAGGCCTATGAATTTCCAATTCCAAATTGAAGGACAAACTAAAATTAAAGTTAAAAAAAAACTTTTGTTCGAAAAAATCCTTTTGTGTGGACTGTTTAGTTCAGATTTTAAGTACATACTTAAATGAATAATTGTACAAATCACATTCATTCATCCTACCCTTCTACCAATTTATTTGGGGTCGGCGCAGCATGTGTTCTTTCAAACGTATTTGCTGGCGTCTCAATAATCATCTTTCACACAATCCATCCATCGTTTCTTTGCTCTATTCTTGTAATCCATTTATACCTAAAACAAATCCCCGTTATTTATTTATTATTTATTCAAATCCCCACAACATGATCCTCATTTCTGCCGTGTGACTACCGATTTCCACACGTCTTCTCGGTAAAATTGTACAAATCAAATCGTAAAGCTTTATGCATTTAAAATTTTACAACACCCATTACTAGCTTGTATGTCATTAAAAATACACAGTATTGACATTCAACCCCACATTAACGAAATATAGGGGTAGAATCAATAGGAGGGCCACCAAGTTGACACCGATTGAACTACGTACCAAAAAACTGTCATTGACAAACAATTGTAACTACCATTCGTTATTCGTAGTCAAGTGGCGGAAATAATTTGGTACGAGTCGTTTGGGCTCCACTGTTATTATGAACGGTGATAATGTAGCTTTATTGCATGTAAAGGGAATGTTGTATCACCTTTATTTTTATTCGAAACACGAAAACATTATAAGTACCGTAAGCTTGAAACTTATTATCAATTCGATTTAGTTTGTAGTAGTTACCTAGCTGTACTAGGTATAATTCGAATTTTAGCATGCCAAATAGTAGAATATTTACGTAGAACGAAACATTATTTGTAACTCATCTTGTACAGTCGCCAGCACATCAAGCTATCTGAACATGTCCAATTTTCCTAATTAAACATGAACCTTATACTTTAGTTATAAAGTTGAAAAACTATTAAAGATTTTTGTCAGATTGGGGTAGCTAGATGTGCTGGCCCATGCATCTACGTTCAATGGAAATACATGTATTATATTCTGTACTACCTTGGCCTAAGTGCATATAGTCGAATATGATACGACGTGGAGATTATCATATTCCAACACATATGTAATTGATATATCCAATACAAATGACGGCATTGTTGGCGCAGTGGCTGAGCGATCGACTGCTGCGCCGCGTGTCGTAGGTTCGAGTCCCGCACGGAGCAATTATTTTTATGGCCTATAGGTATTTGTTCCGGGTCTGGCTGTTCGTGTGCCTTTAAATGTTTGTAAACGCACCCACGACACAGAAGAATTTCTTAGTGTGGCGCAAAGTTATTAAAAAAAAAATCAATCTAGACTGCCTCGTTGGTCTTGTGGTGGCAAGGTATCGGGTTTGATTCCCGGATTTGAGGCGTTATTGGGTTTTTTCCATCTGGAATTTCTCAGTAACAGCCCGGGCATCTTGAATGTGTGCCCGGCTTGTGACAAGTAAGCCTCACCCTACCCTATTAGGTGGTACTTAACGATAACTGGCGAATCAATCCCGCTCAGCTATATCCATGATTTAAACAATACATAATACCTTATTCTCGTCCTTCAGAAAGCACGTTAAGCCTCTGGTCCCAGCTGTGATTTGTAGTTCTTTGGCAGTCACACTACGAAGTGGTGAAGTGTGGGCGTTTTAGGAGACTGTCTTATGTTTACATTTTGACGTTCAAAAAGTGCTGATTCTCAGCCTTATTTGAATAAATGAATTTTAATTTTGAGTATGCAGTCGTTTTGGACAATCAGAATACCGATAGCCTGACATCGAGTGTTACCAAGGGGTATATATATATAAATAAAAAACAACTACCTGACGACGTCCTGTGACGTGATGCAGTGGGCGAAGGTCCGCCTGCGACGCAGGAGGTTGCGAATTCGATTCCCGCCTTGGCACAAATGTTTGTACGATCTACAAATATTTGTTCCAGGTGTTTCGGGTATTTGCTATATATAATAAAAAATATCTATCTATGTACTGTATTGTATTAAGTATATCAGTCATCTAGTACCCGTAACACAAGCTCTGCTTAGCTTGGGGCTAGATGATGCTGTGTGGATTGTCCAGCATTATTTATTTATTTAATAGGTATAGTGGATTCTGGTTGAATCTGGTTTTCAGCTGCATCTGGTTAGACTGCAACATAGTTGGTAAAAGACAGTAAGATAATTGCTTAAATACAGCTTCCTGAGCATATAGTGGCAGAGCATCTTCTGACTCATTATTTTAGCAACATTCGGCTGAATCAACACAATGAACATTTCACCACAAACCCCTTTTTAGGATAAAAGCACATATTTGTGTGCAATGGCTTGTAAGGGCAAGCGGCGCGTGTTATTTCTAAAGGGTGTGTCGTCCGTGCGATGCGATTTATTTCGAGTGTCCGAGATGGGTCGGTGTCTGCAAAGCTGTTGTTTATTCACACCACGGGGGTAGTATTTCGATGCTTTATCCGTATGATCTGCGTCTGTTTTCGGGGTTTTGATTGCGTTGATTGAGGGGTGTTGACGTTATCTCTATGAATAATTTATAACAGGCAGTCTGCTCTGTAAAACTCTCAATCCCTAAGTATTAGTAGGGGATGACAGCTTACTTCGTCTTCACTTCAGCAACCTTTTCACAGGGTGGTTTATTTACAAAATAGCAGTGCTGAAAGTCTCTGTGCCTCTAAGTAGATGTTTTTGTACTTATATGAAAATGTGATTAGATGGAAATTGGCATCTCACACTTTTATCAATTAAGAATCAATTCAGGCGCGGTCTCAGTCAAAGACTTATTAGGGAGGAGGGAAGGGTTATGGATTTTAAAAGAAAAATAAATTGAAAAAAATAGTAAAATGTATTGTACAAAAATTTATATTATTTTGATATAGGTGGAAGAGCTTTGTGAGATTGACGTATATGATTTTGCTGGGGGCCACGACCCCTACGAAACCCCCCGACCGCCTGTGAGTCAACTAAGGTTTAATGTGTGTATCTATCTTTGAACTAGGCCAAGTTATTTATGCAAATTTTCCTATCACCCAGGGAGGGTACCCAGGGTTTATAAAACGTAGTTAAAAAGAATACGAGTATCAAATTGATAAGGGCCTCTTGTTTGACTATAACGTGCGGAACCCTAATGATCGCGTGCGTGTTTATCCGTGTGTAAACTTAAGATAACATTCCAGCGGTGCTCAACGTGAGGCCCGCCTTACGTGTGCGACCTTCGAACCTTTTTATGGGAGATCGGAAACATGAAAGAGTAATCGTGATCGATAGGTATCTATTTATAACATAACAGGCTTATTTATATCTTTGTGATTTTTCATGATACAGTTTTGAAATTTTGTACATAGATTCTTTACGTAACACAAAACTAATGTTGTTTATGTAATAAAGAAATGAATAAATATTTGGGTTAGTTATACCATTAATAAGTCAAGAACAGCTTGACCGCTTTTTAACGGAACAGCTTTTTAATGTGTTTTTTGGTTGGATTCTTCTTCCGTCGCAAATAGCAGAATAACTTATAAAACATTGGAAAAATTCACGAAAAATAATTCAAGTAGAAGAAGAAGCTTGTCGGACCAGCTATTTTTCATGGAAAGAAGTGAATTGAACAACGCAATTTTAAATCATCTGTCTAACTATTTTTACTGTTCGAGCATTGAATTTTTTATCCATGTACGGACGCCAGCACATCAAGCAACCCCAAACCGTCAAATTTTCCCAATTGAAATTGAACGTTATTTCTATTGGGATAAAGTTGAAAAACTATCAAAGAAATTTGACACATTGTTGAAACTTCATGTGCTGGCCTCTGTACATATAAGTAAGTATACTCGTGTTTTTAGATCTAGAAAATATTATTGTAATAAATATGTACTTTAACTAAAATAACTACCACAACTTGAACATTGGTACTGCTTGAAAAGTCTTCTTTCTAATTACCACGTTTCTTTCTGATGATTTTTAAGATTAAACTGTATAAAGAACATGATTTCTACCTAACCCAATGAGAGTATTATTGAAAAACATAAAGTGTTAACTCTTTCATTAAAAATCTCATTGGATAAGATAGAATTAATTATGATTTTCCCATGACTGTTTGAATTTGACGACCGATGTGGCGCGGCGGGCGAAGGTCCACCTGCGACGCAAGAGGTTGCGGGTACGATTCCCGCCTTGGGACAAATGTTTGTACGATCTACAAGTATTTGTTCCGGGTGTTCTGGGTATTTGCTATATATAATAAAAATATCTATCTATGTAATGTATTGTATTAAGTATATCAGTCATCTAGTACCCATAACACAAGCTCTGCTTAGCTTGGGGCTAGATGATGCTGTGTGGATTGTCCAGCAATATTTATTTATTTTATTTATTTAATTAAAAACTCATTCGACAAAACGTAAAAATCATTAAAAAGCCGACGTAAACTACTACTCATGCTACTGATCATGGCATTGCTTTTAGTTTGTGCATCCACACCTTCCATCCTGTGTTAAATAGTAGCTGCGAATTTAACGAAACATGGGTTTTTGTTAAATTCCACGAGACAAATTCCCTTCAAAATCGGTCCAGCCGTTTCGGAGAATATCTCAATTAGACAGACAGACAAAAAATATAAAAATTGTTGTTGTGTTTTGAGATACACTTTTATATGCATTTAGTAAAAACGCTGTTATTTTGACATTTCAAACAAAGACATCCATTTTATTTATTTGTATAGAAAGAGATAAACATGCAAAGGAAAAAAGGTTGAGAGCCACTGAAATACCCGTCTGGTGTCATGGAGTGCACCGTTTGGATGCGTCACTTTTTTTTTCTTTCTTTCTTTATTTAATTACGTACTATTTGAAAGATACCCCTGCCTGATATGGGCGAGTCTATCTAGTTATATCAAATGGAATCTAATCCGGTTTGCTAATAGCGATCACATTAACGCGATAATTGCAGCTTTATGTAAGTGATGCCATTAAGCAGGTACCTTTAGTTAATTCAATTACTTAATTTAAGAAGACAGTAAACAGGCGTTTATTGTCGTGAATTGTTTTATTAATGGTCAGACGTGTAACTGTTAATTCAGTTAGTTTTAATGTTTGTCTGACAGTTTAAATACTTCATGCGGCCTATACAAATGTGCAGCGGCCAGCACATCAAGCTACCCCAATGTGTCAATTTTCATTGATAGTTTTTGAACTTTAGTGTAGAAAAATTAAGGTTCATGTTCAATAGGGAATATTTGTGAGTTTGGGGTAGCTTGTTGTGCTGGCGTCTGTGGAGGATAATGGAAGTCGAGTACTGAAGTTGGTTATAATTTTCCTTACACATCTCACAGTCACTTAAAGTACAGACTAACCATATTCTTTTGTATCTAATAAAATTAAAAAATGATTAACAAAAATTGATAGATTGGGATCACCTTATATGCTGGCGAGTACAGCTGCATTTGCAAGCCTGTTGGTCTAAGTAATGACGATGAGTTAATTTTTGGTAAAAACAGCTGTAGTATCTAGTCTTTGTTAAGAAGGAATGTTGAAAGTATTTTTCTTGGGCAAAATTGTAAGACCGTACCATACCATTGGCAACATTGCTCAGCACAAAAATGGTGTCAGGGTTCGCACTTTTGGAAACTAGTAAGTATGCATCTAAGATCTAGCTCAATACTTGTGTTATTTTTTTTACGAAGTTCTATTCGATTTGTGCGAAATCGACACTGGAATATGTACTAACTACTTACGTGTAACTATACCTATGTTATGTAACAGACAGACTGTACAGGGTAAGGGATAAGGGAAACCGCGCAAACTGGTACACCCCGTCGCTGTACTGGACATCACGCCTGAAATCCCCTAAGGGTTAGGCAGAGGTGGTGATAGTACACCCACATTTCACCGGTTATGTTTAACTCCCATGTAAAAGGGGGCAAGCCAATTGCCATCAAACGGGTACAAATTCAGACTCCGGGCTATTACTGAGAAATTCCAGATGGAAAAGCCCAATAACGCTTTGCTAGACCGGGGCATCGTACCCAGGACCTCATGCTCAGCAGTAGCGCTTACAACCACAAGACCAACGAGGCAGTTACTTTTTAAATAAACTTAAAATTAAATAAAAATGCGGACACCGTTGTTGTATGCTTCAGGAACTTAGGTTAGGGTATTAGACTTTTGAAGATTTTATAGGTTTTTAGTTACCACTAGTAAAATATTCAAAGATACCTATTTAATTTTAAATAATTAATTAGTCATTAGGTATCTACCTACAAGCGCGGTAAGATCAATAAATATCGCATAAATACCTTGATTTCCAGCCTGTATTTCTTGTATAAGATCTTAATTAGAATAAATTATAAGTTTTAATACCACTGCGTAGGATATAAAATATTCATTTTATGCAAACTAATATATTCATAATTATAATACCGATTGAAGACGAAACATATATGTATGTATGTATATGTAGGTTGGTACAGACGCCAGCACAACAAGCTACCCCAATGTGTCAAATTTCTTTGATAGGTTTTCAACTTTATTACAAAAGACTGAGGTTCATATTCAATTGGGAATACCTGACAGTTTGGGGTAGCTTGATGTTCTGGCGTCTGGACATAGCTACATTTTTAATTCAAACGGAAAATACGAAAGATAAACTTTTTATTCGTATGAAAATGTAAGTACTTAGTTATCTGTATTCTATACATAAAAATACAATTGAAGTATCTGTTTGTAATGTCATAATAACAGCTTTTCTGAATGCTTATCGAAGTTTATACGACAGTTAAGCCACAACACTATTTTTATGATTTGTCTGGCTGTCTGTTTGTTTGTGGTAGGTAATCTCCGTTACTGCTGGACTGATTGTGACGGGACTTTTACCAGCAGATAGCTGATGTACGAAGGAGAGTAACTTACTATTTCTACTTTTATTTTAGAAAAAGAATTGAGTAGAGTTCCGCGCGAAAAAAAACCCATGAAATTTTGTAAAATGTTTTTTTTTGTTTTTTACAAAATACCTTGCCCCACACTAGGAATTGTTAAATTAATGTTACATGGACGAAGTCGCGGTCATACCTAGTTACGAATAAATAAAAAGCAGGGCGTAGAATTTTGTTTTTATTGTAGTAACATACCTACTTATATTAATATACAGAATACACGGTGTTAACATGATTATACCTATGAAAAGTCAGGTAAACGATGGGAATTTAAACACGATTCATAAACAATAATCTGTGAGGAGTAACGGAAAATATATTGCAACTAAGATATTGGGAACTATTTTTCTAGAAATACACATATAGAAGTTCCTAATTATATTTTTTTAAATAATAAAATATCTACTTACCTACGTGATAAGCTGCCTAAGAATAATAGTGGACATACAATGGCCTTTTCTCTTAAATGCGAAAATACTGTACATTTACAACAAGAATAATCAATTACTATGCTATTTACATATTTATGGCACCTTTAAAGACAACAACTCGAACCTAAACGAAAACAGTAAATTTTACAAAATGGCCGGCTTGTTCGCATATAATGTAAGATAATTTGAATTGATAGTTTATATAGAATTTGAGATCTTGAAGAGCTCGTGGCTAAATAAAAACAGCCGGCTTGATCGAAGGTTAAGCTACGCTTGCCGAGGTCAGTCTGTGGATGGGTGACCGTTCATAATATATCGAGACTCGCCTGTGGCTCGGAAAGCACGTTAAACTGTTGGTCCCGGCTATCATTAGTAGATCTTTGACAGTCGTTACGGGTAGCCAGAAGCCTGAAAGTGTGAAAGCCAGTCTTACCAAGGGGTATCGTGTTGCCCAGTAACTGGGTTGTGGAGGTCAGATAGAGTCGCTCCATGTAAAAATACTGGTATTCAGCTGCATCCGGTTAGATTGGAAGTCGACCTCAACATAGTTGGGAAAAGGCTAGGCAGATGATGATGAGGATAGAATTTGAGATCTAAAATCCTACTGCGAACAAGCAGGGCATTTTAAATATAAACTCTTCTGTAAAATGTTTGTCTTTAAATGTGCGTTATGTATTAATTACGTAAACATTTATTACAACACAATAATTTATAATTACGTTGAAGTAGTTCAAGCAACAACACTAAATACTAGATATTAATTAGCAAGCACATTATAATTATCCATACTTATACACTTATAACCTATAACATAGATAGGTATAAATTAAATTCACTTCACCAATCTACTAACGTACAATACGTAAAAAGAAATGCCACAAATTGTTTCCACGTTACAATTTCAGAGCACCACTGTGCAGTTTCGTCCGTTTCCTTTTGCTCTGCTTAACAGAGAGTCAGCGATGTGTTTAATTAGTTAGTTCACGAACTCTCTGCTCCCAGCAACTTTGTATTCCATTGAGAACATTATGTTACCTACCTACTAATTGTGACTGTGAGTAGCGTTGCCAGGCGTCCGGATAAAGCCGGACATAAGTAGGCTTTATGATAAGGTGTTCGGCCAAAATAAATGCATGTCCGGCTTTTGTAAGACTAAGCTTAGCATACTAAGACCGATGTTTCTCAACTGCCCAACACGATAAGACAGATATTTCGTTTTTATTAGTACAAAATACCATACGAACACTCTGTTGTTTATGTACAATTTTTTTGTCGTACCTATTAATACTGAGACAAAATCCTCAATAATGTAGGGTGTTCGGCCTTTCTACTCAAATGTCCGGCCAAACAGGCTGGTCTGTCCGGCTATTAGGTTTGGCGTCCTGGCAACCCTAACTGTGAGTGTATTCCTATTACATTTTCTTTAAAGTTAGTGAACAGGCTTCTTCTGAGTAAACTCACTCTAGCGTCGACTTTGTCTCTGTCAAGAGCAAACCCATCTTAAACAATCATCTAATGCAATTAAGATGATAAAAAACGTATACCTATACACAAACCGTAAATTAGGTAGGTACTCCAATGTTGTGTCAAATTTATTTGATATATTTTCAACTTTATTACAAAAGCATAAGGTTCATGTTCAATTGGTAAAATTTGGGGTATCTTGATGTGCTAACGTCTGTTCTTATTATAGAGATGTCGGAAATATTGAAAAGTATCGATTGTTTTAAAATAAATCGCGATCGCTTTCGTTTCCATGAAAATGTATCGTTTAATGATACTTTTTCGATACTTACCTTCTCATAACTTAATGTCGAGTTATCTATACTCTTTCGACAAGTAACATACAGCACAGAGCCACAGCAAGGTACCTACAGCTGATTATACAACCAAGTAGATTTACATAACAAATCAGCGCTAATAAACTTACATAATAATAACTATTATAAGCATATAATTTTTCCGATGTATTTCTAGGCACGTAAAACAAAAACACCACTGTACAGTATAAATAAAAGAAGAATCACCGTTTAGCATCGAAGAAATGTTTTTCAAGGGGTATCACTAGAGTCCTTGGAGACTGTAGGCAACAGTTTACTCATTGGAATCAAGTGATAGGCGTAGTTGTCATCCACTGATCACATTGACATCCTCCTCCTCTCCGATTTGGAGGATAGCCTTCTGGATCATCCTCTTCAGACGCTTGCGAGATTCATGGGAGCGGAGCGTCCGGAGCTCAGAGGCTACGAAGTCGCCAAATATCTGGGGACAAAGGGAATTGTCATGGTTTGGTCTAGTTTTATATTGTCAACTCTGCGATGTTGTCAAGGTGCAAAATGTAAAGTCATGACATCTTAGCGAATCGATGGCAGTCTAAAGTAGCCTAGAAATTAACTACGAGTTCGGTGCCATCAAAACAGTATTGTCCATCAAATAGTGTACCGTGCAGGTATCAGAGAACACAAGACACGCTATCAGGTGTCTTATCCTTTGTGGAATAGCAGCAGCAGTTTGCTGTTCCCGGCTTAAGCATACTTTCCACTAAGTACTGTAGACGTTTTATGCAATAACAGACCTTATTGTATACAGGCTCGTAGAACCTTGGTTGTCCATGGTTTCAACCACTCAAGAAAGATTAGAATAGTTTAGAAGGTCAAATATGTCGCCCGTCTAAGGGAAGATTCCTGAAGTAAAGTTCGTTACTTAATAAATGCCATGACATCAGCGAAGCCCTATCATTTATACCTAATAGTAACATAACCCAGTCTACAGAAGGTATCTACTCAAATGAGAGGGTGTTGAAAATTATTTAATTTACTGAGTAATAAAAAAAATAAGCACATTCTGATGTCATGTCGTCAATAGCCGTTGGTCCCGGCTGTCATTTGTAGATCTTTGACAGTCGTTACGGGTGGTCAGAAGCCCTAAGTCTGACAACCAGTCTTACCAACGGGTATCGTGTTGCCAGTAACTGGGTTGTGGAGGTCAGATAGGCAGTTGCTCCATGTAAAATACTGGAAGCCGAAAAGGCAGATGATGATGATGTCGTGAATACCATTAAGCGTACCTAACGTATGTTCCGGAAACTATGTAAGATTAAATACTTAGTTCCTAGAACGTGAACACGTTCATTATAAATATAAATAATAAGTATATTCGAACAATAAAATCACGGAATAACAAGCCGTACGGAAATTTATCAAATATTTAATTAAGTAAGTAGGTATCTGAAATATTCTAAATTTCTCACCGTCGCGCGTCGCTCGAAAGCTCAATTAAGACTGAGTGAGTGGGGGTCGTAAAAGCCTGTGGACGTCTGGTATTAGTGCACGAATGATATTGAAATATCACATTCAAATTTGTCTATGGCTACTCTGCCTCCTGCCTTTATACTCATTTATTTGGGGTTGGCGCAGCATGTCTTCTTCTTCCATACATCTCTATTTTCCGACATCTCAATAGTCACCTCATTTCGGGCCGTTCACACAATCCATCGTTTCTTTGGTCTCTATCTACTCTTGTAAAAAAAAAACTTCCTTCACAACTTGCTCCTCATTCCTCCAAATTACATACCCAAATTCAAATTTCACTAGGCCATTATGAATGTTACAGATTTTAGCACTATTCAGGACTGTTGTGCTTTTGGTCATGGTAAGTAGACGCCTATTAAAGAACCAACGTGCCATCAGACCTAAAGGCAGCAGATTTTTTTTTTTTTAATTTTGCTCCACACTATAAATTTCACCTGTGATGCAACATTCAAACACACATGCACAAACAACCAAACCTGGAATGTGAAAAAACCCTGTGTGATTATACGAATATTTGTTGATGAATTTGATTCACAAACACAGGCGGCGCTGCATTCAATCGATCAGCCACTGCGCCAACCGTGCCGTCAAGTTGATGGAAACTACCTCAGGTGCGAAGCTCGTGGCTTACTTCTGGACTAACTGTATAGTGCCATCGACACGCTAAGAAGAAGTAAGATCCATCTAAAATCCTCAGGAATTAGTTGTTTTGCTCTTTTTATGTTTCTGGAAAGATTTAACCTTTAAAATTTGTGTAAACACGCGTGATTAGGTGATGGAAGTGTGTGTTGCAGTTTAAAATAAGGAAAATAGCTAAATAAGTAATTTTCTGTGCCAACATCGATGGCGCAGGCTGTTCTATAGTAGCCCTTACTTATGAACGTTATGTTTCTTCTTCACACATCGTAGACCCATGATAAGGTTTACAATTATTCTGTTTTTATTTATAAAAGTACTTGATTTCGTATAAAATTTCATAAAAGTCATTTATTACGATTAAATGAAAAAATAATAGCTTCAATAATAATGATTTTATTAGTAGACGGCGGCCATTACGGATCCGTGAGTCGATAATAGCCGGCACGTGTAATGTATCATCTTTTTTTCTCTGTTAAGTGACTATATAACTAGTATTTAATAAAAGTAATTACCATTTTAATTTCAATGAATCAACCTTTGCAGAAATGTAAGCGAACTCCTTTTACAGTGGTTTATTTATCGCTTCTAATGAATGTTTTTAGGGTTCCGGGCCTCAAAACGTAAACAAGAAACCCTTATAAGATCACTGTCTTGTCTGTCTGTCTGTCCGTGTGTCACCACCGATTTTCTCAGGAACGGGTGGAACTAGCAACTTTTTTATAATATCAACATTTTATAGTTTGACGACACGTATGGGGCAGTGGCTGAGCGATGGGATGCTGCGTTGCGTGTCGCGGGTTCGATACCCGCACGGAATTAAACTTTGTGTATGTGAGTTTGAATAATTGTAAACGCACCCACGATACGAGAGTAATTCCTAGTGTGGGCCAACGATTATAATAATAAAAAAAACACCTTTAACGCAAAGTGACCGACAGACAATACATTGTCTATTGTGTCTCGTTTTTTGGCAGTAAGGCGATTGGCGCACTGCACCGCATCACGCAGCGTAGCGCGGGAGTGTGTGGTCTTACGTTGTTCGCAAGTATCTGTGTTTGTATAGAAAACACGCGTAATGGAACACACACAGAACGCATTCACGCGCAGTGTTCGTCGTTCGCCGCCAAGCACCCCGCTGCGTGATGCGGTGCAGTGTGCCAACCGCCTTACGGTGTTAAAACACTTTTATTCGTATAACGAGTGTATATAACTACTGATGCATTTTTTTAAATCATCATAAAAGTATTTTTTTAATGAATGCATCGTGTTTAACATTGTCTTGTTACAGGCTTTTATTAAACTTGCTATACCAATTACCATGTAAGTTAGTAGGCATGTTTGGGTCAAATATTGCAAGTATTCCTGTTGAATTTGAAACCACTTATCCCCAAAGGATTGAGTTGAAGTTTTCCATACGCGTTTGGTTTTAATGGCAAATCTTGTTAAAACAAACTTCTCTTATTTAACACCACATCTTACCTGACATTCATCAGCGTTAAGGCTAGCCCTGATCCTGGGGGTAGGATCTTCAACCCACATCAGAGGATTGGCGCTGGGTGGCAGAGGTAGCGGAGCTGAAGCTGCAACCCTGAGTGGCTTGTGCAGGCGCCTGCTGGGGCTGCTGCTGTTGCTGTTCGCGTTGTTCAGGGCCAGGGCTGCGTGCGCCCGTGCAACTGCGCCGAACTCCTCTTCCTCATCAGCTTGGAATTCCGCAAGCTAGGTAAGAAAAGAATTGTAGGTAAGATTTCTGAAAAACACACATACATCATATCATCACACATCATCAGGCTATATTAGTCCACTGCTGGACATAGCCCTCTCCTAATGAGCGCCATAGCGCCCTGTCTTCAGCTTGCCGCATCCAGCATCTGCTTGCAGTCTTTCGCAGATCGTCATCCCATCTGGTCAGAGGGCTAATTAAATATCTAAAACTCTACTAATCGTTGTGACGTTTTTTTATTGGCAATATTGGTTTAAATGCCAACATTAGGTACTGGTCTTGCCGCATCAGTCGTCGTGAGAAGCTAGTGGCAACACCAAGTGCATTGCGTTAAGGGTTGTTAAAAGTGGGTATTTCGCCTTATTTTTATGGGTTCGCAATAAATCTAACATATTAAACGTAGTGTAGGACGCCCTCTGGAAAAGATTTTTTTTTTTTTTTTTTTACTTTTACGTTGCCCCACACTAGGAATTTCTCCTGTGTCGTGGGTGCATTTACAAACATACAAACACACATACACAAACAGCCAGACCCGGAACAACTATCTGTAGGTCATACAAATATTTGTTCCGTGCGGGAATCGAACCCACGACACGCGGCGCAGCAGTCGATCGCTCAGCCACTGCGCCAACCGTGCCGACAAACATAAAATTATACCTGTAATCCCGAAAGTTCCAGCTACACCCACATTTCGGCAGTTAGGGTGGGCTTATTGCCATCAACCGGGCAGCTACAGAGGAATTTCAGTTAGAATAACATAATACATAGCATTTTTTCTGACCTGGGAATCGAACCCAGGACCTCATGCTCAGCAGTAACGCTTGCAACTACTTGACCAACGATGAAGTCAATTTTAGAATTAATTGACTCCAAAATTAGAAATCTTTAAAAGTTTTGAAGTTGACACTGGTTCTGTGTTGTACTCGTATGTTATGTTGTCAAAATATGTGGTGAGCGAAATATATTATAATGCGTTGTTACTGAGTTTTATAATGTAATAAACAGCAATGCCCTACTTCGTTGGTCTAGTGGTCGGAGGCGCTAATACTGAGCACCAGGTCCTAGGTTCGATTGCCGGGTCGGGCAAAGTTTTATTGGGTTTTTACAGCCCGGAGTATGGATTTGTGCCCGGTTGATCGCAATAGGCTCGCTCGCTTTTACATGGAAACTAAACAAAATAATGCTATTCTGTAAGAATCCCCGTGATAATGTAGGTGAAGTGAAGGTGGAGTGAGCAGCTGTCGTACCATACTAATGCTAGGTATTATTGTCAGTTCATTTCACCTATTTTTCGCGGGGAGACGTTTACGGGATAGACTGGCTGGACTGTGTCCTGTTAATAGTAAGAAGGTAATTTGCATGTCTATGATGAGGAGGTCGTGGCTAAATAAAAACAGCACCACGGGTTGTTGGAAGGTTAAGCTACGCTTGTCGAGTTTAGTCTGTGGATGACCGTTTGTAACATATCGAGACTCCGCCGGGCCTCGGAGAGCACGTTAGGCCGATGGTCCCGGCTATCATTTGTAGATCAGAGGCCCGAAAGTCTGACAACCAGTTTACCCAAGGGGTCAGATAGTCAGTCGCTTCATGTAAAATACTAGTATTCAGCTGCATGTGGTTAGACTGGAAGCCGATCCCAACGTAGTTGGAAAAAGTATAGGCAGATGATGATTAATTTCTTTATTAAAACAAAATTCATCCTGATAATTACAATCTCCCCCTGATCGGCTCTCGCTACAGCGGACGTGACGTAACCGCACCGCACCGTTCATTTATTCATTTAATTTCATTCCGATGTAAACATACGGGAATCTTGTTTATATATATTTTATAAGTGAAACTTCTTTATCGAAGTTTCGATAAAGAAGAAAAAAACGTCAGACTTTTCAACGCCATCTTTCAAAAAATCGTCACATTTTCTGTCACTTTGGACCGTCACGGCGCCTTGCGTGTTTACTTAAATTGAGGAGTGGTTTATAAAGAAATATTTTAATAATCACAAGTGATATAATTAATGGTCTTATTGAAATTAATTTCAATAAATAGTGAAACTGAGAGATTATTTTTTTATTGTTTCGATAAATCAACACGTGATTGTGACTTTGGCATTATTTCCGTAAACCTCACTTGACCGGTTGGTCTGTAAACCTCTCAAGAGTTTGGACCTACTCTACCTTGACTATAAATTAATATCTAAAATTCTACTAATCGTTGTGAATTGTAACTGAAAATATGAAATTAAAGACAAATTGAGTTCTCGTACCATTGTATAATTTCTAAATACGGTGAAACCTGGTTATTTGGGATCTCAAGGGATCAAGGATTTTGTACCATTTAAAGAGGTTATGGGGATTATTAGGATTTATGTTTCTTTAATGTAATGCACTGGGTCACACTTTCTTTTGAGTTGAAACTCAAAAGAAAGTGTGACCCAGTGCATTACATAGAGTGAACTCTATTAGTACACTAGCCATACATAGGTAGTAAAAGTTGGTTTTTGAATACTTTGTATATTTCTTCCTTTTCACTTTCTTCTCTTTCGTCCACTTTTGGATCTTAATTGATTCTCCTTCTCAATCTTTTCTAATATAAAGAGTTTCTGTAAATGGACAATCTGGTTCAATTGTCACTATTTCTTCCCAATTTTGTTCACATTAAGACTTATCGTTGGAAGAAGAACTAACACTGTCCTCTTCATTAGCTGTGCACTGCTGCCCTGAGATTTATCTAGTAAATCTTGAGTCCCATCTTCTGGATCTTGATCTAAAAAACTCAGCTAAGTTCCCCACGCCCAGTTCCAAAGTTACAGTAAGTTACAGAACCAAGAAACGCTCAAACCAACAGAAGTTGTCGTGAGGTTATATTTACTTAATTTGTCTAGACTTTGAAGCAAATAAAATTTTATTCCATATTCCAACTACTTACCCGTTTAATTTCAACTAATTTGTTACTTACAACATTTGCAATTTTAAAAGCAAGAGGCTACTAACGTTTTTACCACCTTTTTTCAACTCCTATCTGTTCTTTTCCCGCCAAGTCTTTCGTTGTCTAGAAGAGTCACGAAAGTAACAATTTGTTTTTGAATAAAGAAGAGGCCGCTTTTTTATCGCTTCCATTAGTAATTTAGTCAAATGAATATCCGTTTTGTTGAATTTCGCTAGAGACTTTTAAATGTGAACTTGTGTGACGTCTGACGTGCGCACGAGACACGGGCCCATTACAAAATGGCGGACTTGCGCATCGGTTGACGCGTGGCGGTGCGCGGCGATGCACAGGGTCATCCTACGTCATCGACAAGACCGCGTGGGAAAGGGATAGTGCTATCATCAATACTCTGCGTTAGAGTCGCATAGATACTATTTTGTTTTCTAGACAACAAAAACATTAAAAAAAAATTAAAACCTGGCTTTACCTATTTGACCTACTTCTGTGGTTTTGCTACGGACGTCAGCAAATTTTTAGGCCTAGTTTTTATTCAAGTTATTAGGTCTTGTAATTCATGGTAGAAGGGTCATCTGTAATTGACAACAGCAACATTTTATTTACGCATTACGCTTTGAAGTTTGAGATTTTCTAATAAAGTAAGAACGCAGGTACCGTCAGCTTCACAAGTAAAATGATTTCATCATCATCATCCCAGCCTAGTCTTTTCCCAACTACCTATATTGGGGTCGGATTCCAGTCTAACGGGCCGGATGCTACTGAGTACCAACCAGTGTGTTACATGAAGCATGTCTTTCTGACCTCCACCACAAGCCAGTTACTAGGCAATAAGTAATAAAAAACAAAGCAGAAAACAAGTAAAATGATTACAAAAATGAAAAATAATCGAATTAGGGCTTCCTACTCACTCACCAAACAAAAATAATTATACAAACACGAGAAGACGTACAAACCTTAAAAAGTACCTTAAACAACAGGTATACGGTTTCAATTGGTTTGACTCTGTACGTCTATTCCTCGCAGCAATTTTACGTTACACAGCCATGTGAATTACGTTCGCAGAGGCAAGGTAATTCAGACCTTAAAAACATGTAGCTAAAGGTGAGTTTTAATGAAATAATGCTTCTTCATGAACTTTTATTCCATAAAAGAAAACAATATTAAAGCCAGGTAAGTACGTAGCATTAAGTAATGAAATGATTGTCCTGCTAGTATTGAAAATATGTAGGTATGAAAACACGTGTTTAGTTGTAAAAAAAATACATGATTGTGTGAATTATGATATGAATCATTGACTCAAAGGGGCCGCTTTATTGACTGCCCAGTAGGTAGATAAATGGAGCGAGCCCGAATCAAGGTAGACAGATGACGTCATGTTCAACCAAAAACAAAACCTCTACGCTGATCGAAATGTCATTTTGATGTTTTGACATTTACACTTCAAAATAAAAATCCGAGATGAAAATTGTACACTTAGAACTTTTAATTAGGTGAATTATAATAATATAAACGTTTGGAATATTTCATTAGTTATCTCAAAATTAAATAATACCAAACCGTTACACATAGGTATTATCAGTGCTGATAACAGTCTAGCGATAAAATCCTAACACGTTGACATTCCGCTGTCATCAAAAACACAACAATGAAAAATTGTAAACAGTGATTACATTATATCGAGCGCGCAATAGTTTGCGCGAAGTAGCGGGGACCTACTTACCTCTAAATTAACTGCGTCCACTGTCTCCAGAGGGTCGATAGAGGGCGCTCGCATCAGGAACGAGAGCTGGTCGAAGTACTCCCACCCGCTACGCACCACTTGGCGCCGCTTTATTTTTCGCAACTCATTGTTGAACTGTGTCCGCAAATTGTGTATCTTTCTACTCATCTCCTCTGATGTCGTACCAAACATATCGGCAAGAAAGTCCAGCCTCGCCTGGCGCGCGTTCCGATCCTTATTCAACGAGTTCTTTGTGTCCCACAATTCCTTGCACTCCCTCTCCATAGTATCAATCAGTTTCATCGTGTTCTCAGAGTTCCAGTGGACCTTGAATTTCCCACTGTCGAACTTCATTTCTGGCCTCGAGTACTCCCTGTCACTCTCGGAGTCCATTTCTATTTTAGGAGAATATATATCGAACGAATTTGAATGTGAATCCATCATGAATGTCGGAGTTGACGTTGTAATATTGAAAGCGCTCTAGCGAGACTGAGGGGCACGGCGCGCGAGAGCGGCGAGACCGGTGTCTGACGGAATGGCAACGTCGCTTACGTAATAATAGCCGCGCAACGTTGCGAGCCGGAACGATAGCGCGTGCATTTGCGTTGCACAGGAGGACTGACTTCAAGACGCTAAAGAGGCTAAAGAGCTGAACCATATAACCATATTAGTGACTATTAGCGCCAGATGTATTAACAAAGGAAGTTTTGTTAGGGGTTTAGCCGACACAGTTGAAAGTGGGCTAAGTAGATACAAACTGCGATCAAAAAGTGAAAGCGCAATGCGATAGTACGAAACGGAGATGTGCCTTCGGAAATGTGATATTTATCGAGTAATACACGCATCAATTGAATCCTACTTACACTAAAGTAGGTAACTTTAGACGTGGATGTTTATTAGTTAGTCTTATACGGATCGGTGAACAACCTGGAGGACTCGCAGTGAGTATCGGGCGGGAAATAAAGATTTAACGAGGAGCATGTGCTGTATTAGAGTCATCAAAACCGATCGTTAAATTGTGTCCTGTTTATGGTATACGCAGCGACTCATCTGTACCTACTATTCTGTTACTATTCATCAGTAGACGACACATTGGAGTTCGAAACAAGGTTGACACCTACATATATTATACTTATGACGTCTTTTAAGAAATATACATTGATGCATACATAAACGCTTCACGCCTTGTTAGAAATAGACAGAAACTCTAGAACGCCACCTGCTACAATCCTGACAAACATAGTCGTTATGCATCATAGCCATCAACAACACATTACTGAATTAATTATATCAAACAAAACTGCAAACATGTACCTAGTATCTACTCAATTTCATAACATACCAAACCAATCTACGCAATCATTATGACCCACATCTAAACTCGGTCCGCAACAAAACAAACAACGTTAAAACAGTAGAACACGAAACTCCTTTTCAATAAGAAAACCACACAGTGCTTGCTGTAAAAGCCAGCCATTTTCCCTTTGAGCTTGTTCCCTATTGCCTTTTCATTTCACATTGATATCCGTGTAAAATTCCTGTACAGGACGTAGTCGAGAGCATTCCCGGATATTCCCGGGAAAGCCGGGAGCTCAATGGATAGCAATTTAATAACATATATCGGAACGGAACGGACACGGGACGGGATACGTCTAGTCTAGGGCTGCCAATATTCATTCTGTGAGTAATTTTATGTTGATAGTTTGTTATTAGTGTTTTCTGGGTAACTGTTTGAAACATTAAAATAAGGACCTATCTATATAACTCTTGAGATACCACCTTAACTGACAGAAAACGAGACATAATAGAAAATGTATTGTTTTTCGGTCACTTCTCGTTTAACGTGTTAGAGAAGGTACTTAAAAATATTTTACAGTTAGACATAGATTTCGTACTGTACGTATATTATGGCTGATATCGATGATATAACTATGCTATGATATTACCTTCAATTTTGATTCAAGAAAGAAAAGACACATAACTTTCATAACCCTGTTTCTGATTTTTTTTATAACCACGGCGGCGTTCACCTAAAATTCTTTTACGACATGCAAATGAGAGCATTATTCCGGGACAAAGGAGAAATTAAATGGAACGCGCTTCATACAAGTGACCAGTTAAATGACAAATAAATACCCGGGACAAAGGGTCACCTAGGGTAACACCGTCATTACTCGGGCACAGCCGCAAATGAATGAAACGGGATCGGTGCCAAACACCCGGGGATTAAAAATGTATGGGTTTTGTTCTTTTGTGGAAATGTAACCTATCTATTAATTTAATTATTTTCGTGATTGGATTCATTACGAGAATAAACACGTGCTTTCCTCGAAGATTCAGAGACATTATTTTTTCGAAGATATATGTTTAATGACTTTCTTTGAATAAAACTGGCTCGGTACTCTCACTATAAGTTTTTATATATTTTTGAGTTCCGTATAACGGGGTGAATAGAAACGCAGGGGTGAGTAGAAACAAAACTTTGAAGGGCATTTTCACGTTAGTTTAACATTGTTCGTTACTTCAAGGACTTATTTTTTTAAAGGAATTGAAATGATTAAATTCATCAGCTTGTCAGTAATCATTAATGTTGGATCGATGATTAAATCTCATTTAAAGTTTTGTTTCGATTCACCCCGTTTTACGGTACTCAAAAATAACTACTTTACCATAATAATAATAATAATAAGTTTATTTGTTAGAATACTGTTGTTACATAGGTGTTACACATAATATGATGTCCATAATATTCTGCTGTTTCCAGCGCACAAATATTTCAAAGAGTTCAAATTAATAATAAATCATTCAATGTCATAATATATCGCATAAACGGCTAACTTAGAAGCTTCATTTTTTTAGAGCTCCAAGAGACCAGACTCCAGATCTATTTAGGTATATGATTTTAGTTAAAACTCGAAACCTCCACGCGTTCCTAAGAAAAAGGGTCCACCTAGACGGACAGGCAGACAAATAGACAGACAGGGCAATAAAGTGGTTTTATAAACGATCCGCTTTTTCCCTTCTGTGGTGCGAAACCCTATAAACTTCAAGTACTCCAAGCCATTTCAAAGGAGAAAATTACTTTCACTTATTTTCCTGACCTTGTTTTCACAACGAAGTTCCTGTACAATTTTCATTAAAAAATACGATCGGGGGAGTTATTTAACAATACGAACAAAACAAATGGGACGCGTTAGAATTGACCAATTAAATGACAAATAAAATACACGAGAGGGACTGACGCCCTCGGGCACTGTAGTGTAGCCACGTGTCAAAAATGTTTCGGGATATTGGGGAATGTATTAAATTTGGTGCGTATTTTCTCCCGTTATTCTGTACCGGGTTTATTTCACATTACTTTATTCGTTATTTTACGTGTTATTGCCTCATTTTGTCTAGTGGTCGCAAGCATAAGGTCTTGGGATTCGATTCCCGGGTTGTTCAATGTGTTTTTGGGTTTTATATCTGTAACAGCCCGGAGTCTGGATTTGTGCCCAGTTGATGGCAACCCAGGGTTGCAACCTGTTAAGCTGAGCGTCCCACGTAAACGGTGGGGCCGTTTACGTGGGACGCTCAGCTTAACAGGTAAAATAAATAAATAAATATTGCTTGACAATCCACACAGCATCATCTAGCCCCAAGCTAAGCCGAGCTTGTGTTATGGGTACTAGATGACTGATATACTTAATACAATACATTACATAGATAGATATTTTTATTATATATAGCAAATACCCAGAACACCCGGAACAAATATTTGTAGACCGTACAAACATTTGTCCCAAGGCGGGAATCGAACCCGCAACCTCTTGCGTCGCAGGCGGACCTTCGCCCGTCGCGCCACATCGGTCGTCAAAAGAAATGTGGATTAACTATTATAGTTAATCCACATTTTCACATTTAAACCTATTATAGGTTGCTATAGGATTAACCTCTGCCTTAAGCTTCGGGAAAAACAGGCGTAATGTAATTTTTATTCTCGGCAGTTTGTTGCTCAACTATTTCTTCCCGGCAAAAACGCTAGTGGTAAAGGGTGGGCGTATTGGAGACTGTCTTATGTCATTTTTGACGTTCAAATGCTGCTGATTGTGAGCCTAATTCAAATGAATGAATTTTGATTTTGGAATGCTATTTGAGTTTTGATTTAATGGCTTACAGCGTAGAGAGTGAGTTCATAATGGATATTAATTACTAAGTATCGCATCACTGCCTCGCATTCAGTATTGATACTCTATGGAATTCGTGTTTCAATAAACCGTTGAGCTGCTAAAATTAGGAGGTAATGAGATATAATTGATGCCGCTCGTGTGTCAGTAAGCAAGGTTCAAAGCAATTTCTGTGAAATTGAAATATTGAAACAGGAAATAGATTAAAAGCGGCATTAACAGTGTTTGATGCTGTTCGATATTGTGAATGGTAATTTTTATTCTGGGATTTCAAAAATATTAAAACACTGTCTATTCTGTGAAACTCTCAACGCAAAAACATAGGTAAAGTGAGGGTGAAGTGAATTGTGAATCCCTAGCTGGGTATGGGATGACAGCTCACATTTACACGGGAAGATATTTAGAACACGGGAACAAAATAGTAAGTACTTACTGGTGTAGTAGAATAATTATTAAGAAAGTCAGAATACGGACTAGAAAATAAATTATGCAAAAGAAGGATGAACAATCTTTTGCAGGGATGATGCGTTTAAAAATATCAATGTAATGTAATTATACTTTATCGCTATTTTTAAAATGTCTTGATATCGGTGTCTGACAACCAGTCTTACCAAGGCGTATCATTTTGCCTAGTAACTGGGTTGTCTTGTCGTTTCTTTTTTTGTGCTGATAGCCTTGTTGTGGGTGCTGTTTTTGTTTTATGGATCCGAACCGGTCGATAAGCATAAATATATCGTTCGTGATATGTTATCGATACTCGCTCTCGATTTATTGACAAGTAGGATATAAGGATAGGCAGTCGCTCCACGTAAAACACTAGCATTTCAGCTGCATCCGGTTAGACTGGAAGTCGACCCCAACATAGTTAGGAAAAGCTAGCCTTTTCCTAACTATGATGATATAAGTATAGGTTATATCGACGTACCTACTGATAGGTTGATAAGGACTACCTACTTATATTTTGAAGTGGATTATTTATTTATTAAATACATTAAGCACACAAATTTCCAGAGGCGGACTACGGAGACGGACAAATGCTTATGGCGTCAGCCATAAGCATTTGCTACCAGTCAATCAAACCCTCATGATATTGATGATCCTAAATGCCCTTCAATTCAATCAAAAGGTTAGCAAAAACACGACTACGCACCCTATTATATTTCAATCAGAGAAAGAGTCACGGTAAGTGCAGTCGCAACCACAAACAACGGTCGAATGTTTAATCAATTATTCCATTAACTTTATATCCGGTATAAACTACCCAATGGCGATCCCGTGTACGCGTCAATAACAGCCGCGTTATTGTTTCGTTCGAAATACGTCCGGAATTAATTAATTAAATAACCTGCCTCGGTGGCGTGTGGGTGGATTCCGGGTCTGGCGAAGTGTGGGTACACCGAAGGCCTTCTGTGAGACCGTGATGTTCCAGAAGAAGGCCGCCGAGCGGGATCGTGAGAGGGCCGATCCCGCTCGGTGGAGAAGGCGTCGAGAAGGCAAACGCCTTGATGCCTAACACGCCGAGACCCCACCTGCATCATTTAATGCAAGCGGGAGTCTGGGGTCACGGGTGTTCAGAGTGGGGACTCTGTTCGCCCACCTTCTTGGGGTGACTTCAGGGAAGACGGTGGCATAGTGATCACGTGCCGCCGTGCGCAGCGACGTTCAGGGGAGAATCCTGTACCGTCTCCTCAGGGTTGTGCCCTAACAGGCGTTGCACAGAGGGCCTCGGAGTGGTCTCTCAAGAGGTAACGGGGCCCCTTCCATGTGCTGATGGTGATAACCGGGGTGGTTTTAGTGAGGTAAGAATTCCACACTCCCTAGTCTTTTCGCCAAAAGTCCAGGCGTGAAGGGTTCCTAGGTTCATATTCAATTGGGAATGCATATTGCATCCGGAGTTGTTTACTATACGGACCTTGTAGATACTCGATCAAATTTCCGTGCGTTCAAGCGTTTTTGCCATACCTACTATTGGAATCATGGGTCATCATTTAGGACCCATTAACAGCAGAGTTAATTTTAAACCGTGGACCTAGGCAACTGGGCTTAACCCAGTTGTAATCGTTCCTTAGTGTCTACTGGCCTAGCTCTGTTCTGTCGCCTGCTTGATATAGAGGTAAGTGGAATTTGTGTATTTTTCTAACTCCTCCGCTGTTCAATTCTGATTAATTCGTTGCAGGATCCAAGACAGTTAAATCGTTTCTCCGGGGCTCGTCGGGCTTCATTGTCACGAAGCTTTTCTAGTGGTCGCTACAGTTAATTCTGGTTTTTAGGAGTTGCAGTGGTTTGGGAATAGGGTGGCGGGCTTGTACAAAAAAAAATATATTGGGAAAGTTGACAGTTAGGGATGGCTTGATGTGCTGACATCTGTATATTCAAGATTTTTTCTTATTTGTTTAAGAGTGAAGTTGTACTGAGAAAATTTAGATTTAAAGTTCCAGCAGAAGTTTAAATCTAAATTTTCTCAGTACTGTTACTGGCTAACGGTTTCTGAGTTGGCCCGGTGGATGGCATAAGGCTCGCCCCCTATTACATGGGACTTACCTAAAACATAACTGGTAAATGTGGGTGTACACAGGTAGGTAAACCTCAGCGTGATGTTATGCATCTCGGATTTATAGTCTCACAAAATTGTTTTGATGTGATGAATGGATGCGCATTCCAGTCTCTATCAATTAGGTACAATACACTATTATTTTTGTAAAACAAAATGAAAAGCAAAGCAAAGTGAAATAAGTCATCATCATCATCATCAGACTATACTAGTCCACTGCTGGACATAGCCCTCTCCTAATGAGCGCCATAGCGCCCTGTCTTCAGCTTCCCGCAAGTTAAATAAGTGCCGTTACCTATCTCCATTTTTGGTGGGGAGGGGGGGGGGGGGGGGTTGTGTTACTCCATCTTCTATACATCTCTACTTTGAACCTTTGAACTTTTTTATCTCAGCCGTGAGTGCCCGTGAGTAACACCATTTTTTTTAAGTAAGTTATTTTCTTTGTATCTATTTATCCTGTTGATGTTTCTCTTTTAAATGTATTTCTTTGTATAATGTATTCACCTTCTTTCTAGCCATATCATCTTACACAATGGTAAACGGGCACAATAGGGATTAAAACTGAGTTTATGTCCCGCGCGTATTTTATAAAAAAATATTGGACTTGTATTTTTTTTAACGTAATCTAAAGATTAAGTAGATTTATTGAGTTAAAATATTGCATGTCGTCATTTGTATGTAAATTTTATACATGCTTGTGACGTAACGACCAGCACTCCACAACTTAAATGCCTTTTAGCTAAGTCAGTTTTTGTTCATATGATAAAGAATACAATATGTGTCTAATATTTGTTTTACTATCTTACTGGCTGAGTAAATACAACACCTTAGTTTTTGCCCAGGCATCATCCCTATTAATTTCCCTGCTAATAACGCTTTAATGTTATTATGAGCGGGGTTATACCCGGTACCAGTGGCGTGCACTCCATACATGCAAATAAGCACTGCATACCCTGTGATCCAATACCTATGTACATACGTACATGTCCCTCTAAATGATAAATAACTATAACCATAAAAAAGCATGGTAATTTAGTCCAGGTACTTGCTTGTTGTACCTACCGTAGGTAAAATAAGCTGAAACTGGTAAGGAATTTTTGTGTATACCCTGTCTGAAATCTGTGTGCACGCCACTGCCAGTACAGCTGACTGGGTGGAATTTAATATGGATACTGTTATTTAATTACAACAAGATGTAACTCTGCATGGTTGACATTTTATGTGCAACATTTTGTACCGCGTATTTTTGCCTCGACACTCTGGATTTATGGACGTCGATGTTGATGAGAGTACCCAGTGGGATTTTAATAAGTTTTATGGTTTTGTTGCTTTTGAGCGCATTATGTAAATACGCTGTTATTAACTATTTAGCTTATTAGATAAGAAAGCCTATTGACTTTTCTTTTTCATTCATTTACATTTTCATTTATCTCAATCCAGAGGAGCTGGTGGCTAAATAAAAAATGGTTGATCGAAAGTTAAGCGAGTAGCTTAACTTTCGATCAACCATTTTTTTTGGCAGAGATTAGTCTGTGGATGGGTAACATATCGAGACTCCTCCGTGCCTCGAAAAGCACGTTAAGCCGTTGGTACCGACTGTCATTTGTACATCTTTGACATTCGTTACGGGTAGTCAGAAGCCCGAAATTCTGACTACCAGTCTTACCAAGGGGTATCGTGTTGCCCAGTAACTGGGATGTGGAGGTCAGATAGGCAGTCGCTTCATGTAAAATACTGGTATTTAGCTGCATTCGGTTAGACTAGAAGCCAGCCCCAAAATAGTTGGGAAAAGGCTAGGCAGATGATGATGATAATGAACGTATCTCAATCCACATCTATGGATCGATCGTTGTTTATTACCAATCAATGATCAAGTTTCCAATCTTTCATCTTGAGAGGGCGAATCAGAAGCAGCAGTGGGAGGGCAGCAGAGGATCGCGGATGAAGATTAAGAATGAAATACGTCAATGAAATTGGCACTTAGTCTGTTAGACAGACAGACATCCGAATTTTGAGTTTTTAATCATTAAAAGGTTAAAAAAATTATGTACATATTTCTAAAATTTCTAAGAGCTATTTGTTTTTAATTTGCTATTACTCCAGTTTTTTTTTTAATGTTGACATCACGCCTGTCTTTTCCGGAGGGTTAGGCAAAGGAACACCCAGATTTTGCCAGTTATTATGTTTAAGCCCCATGGGGGCGAGCCTATCGCCATAAACTGGGCACAAACTCTAACTCCCAACTTTAACTGAAAAAATCCAGATAGAATAAACCATATTTCACTTCGCGACCCGGGAATCGAAACCAGAACTTCAGGCGCAACAGTAGAGCTTGTTACCACTAAACCAACGAGGCAAATCTTTGAACTGGGAAGTAATTGTTTCAATTATGCCACATATTACCTACTATAGGATGGTTTCAACGCGCATCTCTTTCTTTTCTATGCAGTACGACAGTGACGACGCTTTAGGTCTTATAAGCTTATTCAGGGACATATCCCACAAACCTTGTTCCAAATCCTGGCCACTTATGTAATGTCACAACTCCCATGTCCCACATCCGTACGGTTGTCCCGCGACTCAACGAGTGATTATGACGTGTACGTAGATGTGTGTGTACCGAGATGTGTGTGCCCCAATTTATAAAAAACTTCAGTTATTTATATCGATGCCGACCACACAATTGGTTAAACATTGCCGATGCCTTCGTTTAATGAATAGGGATGTGTCCTAGGTAAAAATATAATAAGTCTATTTGGTCCGTTAGTTAGATTACCAAAAAGTAATAGATTCGTATTTTTTGCTTTCTCAAATCAATAAAAACTGACAAAGACGCACGTCAAAGGGGAAGGGGCTTGTGACGTCACTTTTACGTAAAAAGTGTAACACAGCGTGACGTCACACGAAATTTCAACGCCCTCGTCGTCGCCCCCCCCAACGTCGTCATTTTTTATTTACGTGAGAAAAGGAAAAATACGTCCAGTGTTGCCATCCAATGTGGCAATGCTGCCAGTCTTTTGGGCACGTTTCCAGATGACAGCGATGCGGAGGAGTACTTTGATACCTGAGTGTCTTGGTTGGTTTTTGATTTTATAACTACAAACTAGACTTTTTAAGGACACAACGGTATTGTTGTTTGAATGAACTTAAACAAAAACACATCATCGGATCTGCGACGAGAATTTTTGCAGGTTGCTGACAAGGACTGCTGCTACGTGAGATAGAGGCTGGAATAAGGACTGAAGGATGATGACGATGAATGTCACCTTGACATCCTATGCTAAATTTTTACAAAGTACCTACCTCCTTTGAGACTGATCTTTAGACTGAGATCGTTATTGGCAAACCAAACTGAATTTACTACAGGCACTTAGATCAATTTATAATTTGGACTAGTCGCTCTGTGGTCAAGTCTCGCCCGTTTTATCTTTCTATACTCCTTCTCCATATAAAATTTAACTGCACGGTTAACGGCCCGTTTGGCGCACTGGCTGAGTGATCGACTGCTGCGCCGCGTGTCATGGGTTCGATTCCCGAAAGGAACAATTCTTTGAATGGTCTACAGGTAGTTGTTCCGGGTCTGGCTGTTTGTATATCGACATAGGAGAAATTCCTAGTGTGGGGCACCGTTTAAAAAATAAATACTATGCCAAATCTCACACTCCTGCATGTGCGGAATATTCTCAAAAAGGGATACAAAGTTTTGCTTCACGTAAATAATACTTATCTGTTTACAAATTCTCTAAAACTCATTGTTTTTATCCTGACCACTTGTTCAATATCCTGCCCGCCTGGGGCGTGTGTGTATTAAATGTTTAACATAAAGTGCGGTATGTCGATCCTCGCCCGCCGTCGGCTCCCGCTTCGATAAAAATTATAGTTGATCGAAGCTTCCGAGTCTACAAATTAAGTTAATTAATTTGTAGACTCGGATCCTTCCTACTACTGCAAGATATCGTAATCGTTACATAATTACTTCCATTTAACTCTTGAACTCTTTATAAAATAATTACCACGTTTTTGAGTTTATATCAGAAGGCAACACTCTGCTTTAATTTTATTGTTATACTTGCACCTACACTCGACTTTGTCTGTGTATGAACACTGCCGGCCAAAAGTTAAACACCGCACTTAAACAACATAGTTATCTATCAATTGTAATAAAATCCTACAAGATACTCATCTGCAGATTCTATTGTTAATATCGAATATTTAAAGAAGTGATTCTTTTTTTTACTTTCAAGTTATTGGACAATTAACATCTATTGTTTCCAAACACCGACAAACGCTGCGCTAGAGCCAGGTGGTAGAGTCGTAATAATATTTTTATAATGTGCTCATTACTCATTACATACTTTTCTTTTGTTTCGTATTGGTCAATATAAAGGATAATTTAGCTTCTGAAAATACGTGTTTCTGACGTATGACCTGTGTTTACATGAGTTTTTCACAAACAATCTCAATTAGTCTAAACTTGTGGTTTCTACAAAAAAGACGACTTAAAATGGGAAAAGCACGAAAAATTACCAGTGAAGTGCGTTCCGCCGTCGTTGTTTTACAAAATGATGGCAAATCCGAATGTGAGATTGTTTCACTACTGAAGTTCATGGCACAATAACTCGATACAGGGAGACAGGCAGTCTTCAAGACCGTCCACGCTCGGGAAAGCCGAGAGCTACCAGTCTAGTGAAGATAATTACATTGTTACCAGCAAGCGAAATAGACCCTTAACAGCATCAGAAATCCGCGTTGAAGTAAACAAAACCAGAGTTAAACCTTTATCATTGACCACTTAAGGTGGTCTAACACTTGGCCTGCAGTATATATGTATCAATGAGCCTGTTTTATTCTGATTTTCTGAAGTATAAGCTATATCTAATACTGTACCTACCTATCTAATGTTTCACAAAAATCCCTTTAGTAGCTTTTGCGTGAAAGAGTAACAAACTTCCATATATCGTTACATACTTTCAAATTAGCAATAATTTCAGGATTTTTATGCATATTTATGAATAGCGACTAGATTAAGAGCATGTTTCAGTGTGTTCATGGTCACAAATAGACTAGAGACGCCACGAAAAAAGGAACCGTAACATCGACATGACAATTATGCTTTTCACCTCATCAGCGAACCACCAGTACCTCATACACAGCACAGTGACTATGATCCAGGAAGCTCACCAAGCCCTCCTAAACGTACAAAGACCACACAACAATTTCGCAGAACCGTCAAAATGAACTTGGAGAGATTTTCATTTCGACTTCGTGTCACGTATGTAAGCCATTTCAACTAATAGACATCAATAACGACATATGTGGCGCAGCGGGCGAAGGTCCGCCTGCGACGTAGGAGGTTGCAGGTTCGATTTCCGCCTTGGGACAAATAATTGTACGATCTACAAATTTATTCCGGGTGTTTTTGGTATTTGCTATGTGTAATAAAAAGTATCTATCTAAGTAATGCATTGTATTAGGTATATCAGTCATCTAGTACCCATAACACTAGCTCTGCTTAGCTTGGGACTAGATGATGCTGTGTGGATTGTCAAGCATTATTTATTTATTTAGTATGCCATTCAACGACAAGGCCGATCCTCTCTGCCACACTCACAATATTTTCAAAAGACTACTGATAGCTCGTCTTACAAACTTTGCAGACCCAAAACATATCGGACAGTCTTGTTGGGGCCAGGTCCTTCAACTTACGCAATAAATTGAGAAGGGGTTCAAACAAGGGTTTTTGATAGACTCTTGGCTGCCTCTGGCACTGTTAAGTCGGTAGTAGCAAGGACAATTGCCACAAGTGGGGCTCCTCTGATGGTTTCGATCTTCAGTGTTTATGTGGCGTGTCTCCACAAACGATGGTCCACCGTACATCTTGCGTCGCATGCCTCCTCACGTGTGAGGACCTAACAAATACGTCAGCAAATGGTGTCATCGTAGCTGAACACTACATTTCTAATACACATCTCAATAACATCACGCCTGTAATCCCCGTAGGGCAGGCAGAGGAGTATATACTATACCCACATTTCGCCATTTATGATTAAGTCCCATGCCATAAGTGGCGAGCCTATTGCCATTAACCGGGCACAAATTCAGACTCGGGACTGACACTCAGAAATTCCAGATGGAAAAACCCAATAACACTTCGTCCGACCTGGGAATCAAACCCAGAACCTTACGTTCATCAGTAGCGCTTGCGAATACTAGACCAACGAGGTAGTCTACTTATAACTTATACTATATTCGCCATCGACAGGCTAAGGAAAAGGGGAACTGAGGAGGTGAGGGTTGGATGGATGAATTGAGATAATTCTTCCCAAGCACCATAAGTTAATAAGTAGGATAGGGCATCCACTTGTTGCTCGTGATCGCGATCCTTTTTCTCTCCTTGCCAAAGGAATAAGAAGGATTTCGTTGAACAAGCAGTAAAACAATTTGTATTAGAATTACTTAGTAAATTTTAATGTCTATTGAATGTGATGTAGTGCATGTTTATGTGTGTGAATTGTTATCTACACATATGTATATTTAATACGTTAAACGAGAAATTCTTGTATATATGTACATACATTTTTATATATAAAATTCTACTGTACGTGTGTATATCACTGAACTCCTTCTAAACAGTTTTGAAAGATTCTTTTTGTATGCGTTAGGGTGGCGCCCTGGATGGTTTTGATTCACAATTGGACCCGGTAGGTGGCGCTGTACGGGCAGGACGACGTCGACTATATTCTGAATCTCGGAAACGGTTCCAACGATTTTCATGAAATTTACGAGTGCAGGGGGTTCGGGGCCGATTAATCGATGTAGCTAGGTTTCATTTTTAGAAAACGTTGTTTTATCCGAGCAAAGATCGTTCATCTAGGTACTGTATATTTATACAATTAAGCAAAAATTTAAGTGTCTGTTTGCAATGTCAAAAGAGCAGCTTTTTACTAAATGCATATGAAAGTGTTATACGGTAGTTATACTAAAAGTTTGAGGTAATCTCCTAAACGGCTGGACCGAATTTAACGGGACTTTCACTGGTATACCATCATCAGACAGCTGTTGTTTTTGTACTTTTATTTTAGAAAAATAATTAGGGATCCGCGCAAAACAATTAAAACCCATGATTTGATTATTTTGCGCGGATGATGCTCAGCTAGTCAATAACAGAATTGTGAATATGTACAGACCTACTTAAAAGACAGTATGAGAAAGTGGTTCATTATACCAGAAAAAAAGCTTTTTGTATACAATCACTTACGAATGATGCAAAACAATACCTCTACTGAAACAGGAAATATCACCCCTGTCTTAATAAAAATGAAAAGAGAAACTTTTACATGCAAAACTTTCACGAAACTCAAATAAATGCAAAGTCAAAAACTTTTACTGTGGGACTATTCAAAGTCCCACAAGTGTCGTATATTAATTAAAACGAGACGACGCGTCGCCTACCCCCTGCCCCCCCTTTCAGGGATACCCTGCACCCTCCCGCTACCCTCGTGTGCACGAAGGATAGCGAGAGAGAGTGCCGGATTAATATCTAAATAATGAGGACGGTGCCACGCCCTCACTATGCAGCGATAGCAAAAAAGACTGTTAATATGGAATAGTTTATAATTTTATTTTTGTCAATTATGTCATACCTTTTTCCAGAACGTTTTCGTGAGGAAACCTGGACTTATAACTGATAGATATGTCTGAAATCATTAATCCACCTTGAGCAAGCGTGGTGAGCAATGCTTTTGCCTTCTCCGCCTCTTCTCTGTCTTCTCTGTACGAGACAGGCCTCTGCACTGCAGTGGGACAATAGTAGGGTGGTTAGTATTTTTCAAATAATTTTTCTAATAACTTAATAGGAAGATTTTTTTAAAAATTAATTTTGTTATGTTTAATGCTAGTGAGGTAAAAATGAAAATCAACTTAATTTTGTACTTTAATATTTTTGAATAGATATTAATATTGTTCCAGAGTTAGAACCAGGGTCCAACTCAGCACTACTTCGAGATATTTGTGTTTCAAATTATAAATACAAAAAGAACTTTATCTGTAAGAGATAAAGTATATTTTGAATTACTAAAAGACGAATGAAAATAAGGTTCTAAAAAGGGCCAGTCCTTACCTATTAGTAGTGTATGTTTTAACTTATGAGTGCAAGAAAATGATTAAAATTACAACATTTAAAATGAGTAGCATATCTTAATATAAGTTGTGACAGTTATTTCCGGTCACCATTAATTTTACAAAGTAGAAGTTATACCCACCCCCTATATGTATATATAGGAGAATATCCAGTGTGTGGGGGATTTAATTATAATAAAAAAAAAAAAAAAATATATTTCCTCCGTACGTGTGTGTGTGTTTTATAAAATTTACCTACTTTTTTTTCTGTATTTCTTACTTTGTTTACTATTAACTCCAATGTTAATTCCAAACTAAAAATAATCCTGTATCTTTTTTTGCAGACCATACCTAACCATATCTCTCGAGACAGCTCTCGACATCGGGGGCGAACACGAAGCGACGCGATGGCGGAAAAAATGTCGTTCCCCGTGATTTACCACCTGTCACCCTGCCTACCCAGCACCCACTATCCGGAGGATAATGTTCACGCTTCGATTGATGAGCTCCGATATTGGATAGGGTTAGCAGGCTGTTAGCTCCTTCTTTATTGATGGTAGCGAATTGGTGTTGATAGAGGACGGGTTTATCAGTTGGTAGATTTATGCGAAGTTCGATGTTTGAATGGAGACGCCATTCAAACATCGAACTTCTTGGTACGGTAAATTTATATTTCTTTGGCGTAGGGTCATTTGGAACAGCTACACGTGGATATTTTTGTTTTGGGCGATCTATGTCCATACAAATTCAAACTAACTGTAAAATAAACATCACAAATAAAACAAGCGAAAGTGTTTTTTTTTGTTTTAGTACTAGCCTGCTATTCTAGACCATTGCAAAAGCCAGAATTAACAGCGGCGGCCACAAGAAAAGCGTCGTGTCAATGAAGATAGATGAGCCCCGGAGAAATGGTTCACCAGTCTTGGATCCCGCAACAAAATTGATCTGAAAATAACAGCGAAGGAGTCTCGATTAGAAAAGTATTTTTTCTAAACAAGCTTTTACTGTTAAAGGGGGCAATCATAATTAAATGCGCATACAAAATGTTGTGTCTATGCTGCTTACCGTTAAAGAGTTCTTTCTCCTGAAGCCAATCCTGGGTATGGAATCAGGTCACGCTTACCATAAAGATCTATTTCCCTTGGAACTGAATCAAATGTGTAATAGTGGGCTAAATTTGACTTGCAAGCTTCAATTACAGACAGACACCGTACCGGACCGGACTTGTACCTATTGGCCTAGCTCTGTTCTGTCTCCTGCTTGATATGGTGGGAAGTGGAAATTATGTATTTTTCTAATTCCTCCGCTGTTATTTTCTGATTAATTTCGTTGCGGGATCCAAGACAGTTGAATGGTTTCTCCGGGAGTCGTCGGGCTTCATTGTCTCGACGCTTTTCTAGTGGTCACCACTGTTGAATCTAGTTTACAGGAGTTGTAGTGGTTTGGGAAAAGTGTGGAGGGATTGTCCCAATAAACAAAGAAGACAGACACCGGGACAGGTGAAATTAAATAAAAGCGTGTAAAATACATAATTTCCTGTGATAAAGTCATGTGACTATGAGAAATAAGCTTGTAGAACAAGAAAAGAAAGAAAGAATTACATTTATTTGGGACACGCAACGGAAATACAAACATGAAAAATTAAAATTGAACAATTTTTTTTTCTTTTAAGTAGGGCCACTCGCAGCTCAGCACTAGAAGGCTGTTTACTGCTCAACCGGTTGATCCTATGGTGACCTTACGAGAAGGCCCTCAGCCAGGGCTAAGTGAACAAACAAAAAATAAAAGAAAAGGACCCGTGTGAGACCAAAAAGGCTCCAATCTATATGTGATTCGTTCTGCTTGAGGAATGAACATGGGTAACTGGTCATTACGACCTTGTTCCTGAAACACTAACGGTAATCATGTTTTCAGTACTTTACTGTATTTCAAGTATTCTCACCAAAACAATCTACTAAGAGCTGCTTTTCCACAAGACAACGGTTCGACCGCCGCAGGTAATTTATCAAGCGCCAGACAACTTTATTTTTACCAGATCCATAACTTTACTAATCTCTCAAGCTGGGTCTAGACGTGTGTATTGTGTTATGTAATCCGGATATACTAGAGATAGATACAATTGCACGGATAGTGTGCACAAACTGTACTCTTAAACCTAACGAATCTTAACTCCTATCACGAGAGGCTGCACACAGGAGACAGCAATACAATCAATCATATTATATAAAATAAAATAAAAATGAATAATGCTGGACAATCCACACAGCATCTAGCCCCAAGTTAAGCAGAGCTTGTGTTATGGGTACTAGAAAACTGATATACTTAAGACAATACATTACATAGATAGATATTTTTTAATTATATATTTTTTTTATTATATTTATATAAAGGATGGAACACAAAATGATACCATGAGTTCAGTAGGTACATTCTGGACCCTCCCCCCCGAAAAAAAAGCCAAAAAAAAAAAACGGTTTTTCCTAATTTCAACATTATTTAAACTGTAAAAAACATGATTTCCATCTTACCTAAAAATATATTTTATGGGAGACGAATCAAATAATTAACCTTTTAATTAAATATCTCATTGGGTTAGGTAGCAATTATAGAAATTATGATGTCCTCATGACTTTTTACTGTTTTAAGTAAAAAAACAGATTAGAAAAAGTAAGATTAGTAAAAATAAAGAAAAAAGCTGAAGAAAAATTTCAACTCGGTCCAAAATCATGTACTGAAGTCATGGTATCAGTTGGTGCGTCGATTTCCCTTGTTGGTGCGTCGAGTTCAGATAAAAAACAGAACTCAAGAGCATGCTGACGAGAGCAGTTAGAGGTAAGATGGAATTTGTGCTCACGATTCGTGCCGGCACCTATACACGGAGCCACTCTCGACTAACATCAGGACAAGGATTGTATTACTCGTAAATAAAAGAAGATACAACTAAATTAACAATCTATTTTATCTTTACACCTCTCCGCTTAAATATAGGCAATAGCGTTAGCTCAGCTTATCAATAAACCTGATATGATACGTTATCGTTAGTACCACGTCATCCAGTAACTGCGCAGATACGCAGCCTGGGAAACGATCTTAATTAATGCTATGCCTGCGGGTTGCTTGCGAATTCCTTAGCTTATAAATAGATTTTCTAATACATGCATATAGGACCAGAGTGTAAAGAAGCCAGCACATCAAGCTACCCCAATATCTCAAATTTCTTTGATAGTTTTTCAACTTTATTACAAAAGAGTATGGTTCATGTTCAATTGGGAAAATTTGACAGTTCGAGATAGCTTGATGTGCTGGTGTCTGTGCCTACATTAGAACAATTCGTCTAGTTTTCTACTCGATTTTATTGAATACTAGCGGCCCGCTCTTGCTTCACTCGGGTATAAAATATATATATTATACATGTAAACGTTCCTCTTCAATCACTCTATCTATAAAAAAAAACCGCATCAAAGTCCGTTTCGTAGTTTTAAAAATTTAAGCATACATAGGGATATAGGGACAGAGAAAGCGACTTTATTTTATACTACTCGTATGTAGTGATACCTTACATCTTAACTGTTTGCTAAGTACGAGTAAGTACCTCTTCATTGTCTAACACTCAGTGTTGATCCGATTTATACACCACCTTCACTACGTCCGCGATTTCATCCTTGTGGATTTTTCCCTTCAGACTTTAACAACCTCTCCACCCCGTAAAGCGCAGCTTTAAAAATAAAACAATATACCAATGTTACTCGTTGGTTAAGTAGCTTTCTAAGGGTGAATTTTTTTTTCAAATCGGTTAACGAGTTTTTGAGTTTATCCATTAGAAGCAAGCAAACAAACAAATATTTCCTCTTTGTAATTCAACAATCGTTTAAGTGAGATTAAACGATTGTTGAAATACAAAGAGGAAATATTTGTCTATGCCCAGTTTCTAGCTCATCGAATTAAATCTCAATGGTATTGTATTGTTAGACGGGCCGATTTCTGCAACTCCACGACTCTGCTCGTATTTTGCGTAAAAATGGTATTGCGAATGTCATCTTCATTAGATTAACTGTTCAGATATCCAATGTGGTGTTCTGTAATGGAGCCAACAGCTTAAACCTCCGTCCTTTATAACGACACAACATCACGCCTATATTCGCCAAAGGGTTATGCAGAGATGTGCTCATGGTACACCCAATTGCGGCGATCCTATTCCCATCAAACAGGCACATATCTAGACTCCGAGCTGTTACTGAGAAATTCCAAATGGAATATCAAAAATGCGACACAGAGGAAAATCAACATGCTAAGTCTTGTCGCAACCGACGACACGGTTGGCGCAGTGGCTGAACGATCGACTGCTGCGCCGCGTGTCGTGGGTTCGATTCCCACACGGAACAAATATTTGTATGGCCTGCAGGTAATTGTTCCGGGTTTGGCTGTTTGTGTATGTGACTTTAAATGTTTGTCAAAGCACCCACGACACAGGAGAAATTCCTAGTGTGGGGCAACGTTTTTTAAAAAAGAAAAGATAGAAAAGAACCATGTTAGGGTCAGTTTCCAATCTAACCGGATGAAATAGCTGATCGATCTTTAACATGGAGCGATTGCCTGTCTTACTTCCACAACCACATCTCGGGCTTCTGACGACCCGTAACGACTGACAAAGATCTATGAATGACAGCCGTGACTTGTCGAGGCTCGGAGGGGTCTCGGTATGAAACCGATGGTCACCCATCCATGGACCGACCACGGTCAGCATAGCTTAAAACCTTGAAAATCGACTCATGCTTTGATTTAGCCACGGGAACTGAGCGATACAGAGAGGAAATTACAAAAATAGACATGAAAGTTGATAAAAAAGAAAGTAGTGTAGTGCTTCCACTGTAGTTCTTAAAGTTACTATTTGTAAAATTGTATGGTGTATAATAAATAGTAATCTATTATATTCTATTCCTGAAGTTTTATAAAAGAAACATCAATAGAAATATTTCGGACGTCTGCATCTGTCACGTGCTGTACTGCGTACATTCTTCATACGAAGTGAAACAAATGTCGATTCCAACATAGATGTCGCTAGTAACACCGTCGCGCGTCGTCGCAACGCTTGAGGAAAATTCTAACAAAGTGATCGAAGATTCTTGTTGTCGCTCATTTTTTTCCTTTTAACAATAACTCTAACTTTTATTAGTATTCTCAGAACATTCGTTTTAATTTATGTAAATATTTTAGTTTGGTGTGGACTTCGTGTTAGTATTTTTTTTACTATTTACCATAATGTTCAAAAACCGTTGCTTACAAAGGTTTTTGAACATGGTAAAAAGTATCATATCGGAGCTATTCCAAACTTTTAACAACCCAATAATCAGATCATTACTTAAACCCCAGATAATTTCATTATTTATGAGCGCCCTCAACAAAATTCTTTCCCTAAAATGCCAAGTCCGAACCGCATACCTGTCGATCCTTAGCCCGTCGCAAAAAACACGAGCAATCTCGAAACACATTTTAATAGCCGTTATTTAGCCGACCGGTGACGGCACAAAGGCGGTTATTTATCGCACGCCCTCTCTCATTGCTTCGCCGAAGCACGCTTCAAAAACAACCTACATGCTCACCAAATTTTGGAAAACTAACCTTATCACCACACATTACAGTTACATTTGAATTAGCATTCGGAACGAATACGACGTTCAAATTCAAACACGCGAGACTAGTAATCATTCGATGTCCGATTCCAGTTTGTCTTATCGGTTTTGTTTCTCCATAGGATTAGCAACCTTAAGTTTTCGCTGGTATGGTACAATATGAGGTTGTGTTTTCCATTGGAATAATATTCATGTTTCGTCTGGAAGTCCGATAATGAATCGGCGTCGGCGACGAACAAGTTCGGTCGATTCGCACCGTTTTCATGTACAGGTGTATTTCAAGACTCGGACGAGAATTATAATTTGTGCCACAATTAGAGATTGAGAAGTTTAATTTGTTTTCTGTCTTGTTAGGATGATTGATCACTTACTGGTCCGGAATTAAACATGCCAACGATGACGTTAGAAGATATCTTGGTAGTAATCTGAAAGGTGTTATTATGGGACTATTTAAATAATAAGAATCCAGTCTCAAATTGAGGAAAAAAAAGCAGCTGCTCGTTACATTGTGATGCACATGACGTACATATACATAATTTAAAACTAGACCAGTTCTAGGTATATTGTTCCCTATTAGCCTGTCTCTTTCCTCGTATTCCTTTTCAAGCATACACCTTAAATTCCTAGATCCAAAAATCAAAAGACCAGTAAGCAATGTACAGGACTTGAAATACTTAGTCTTCTGGATTTTCATACCACGTTGCTAAGCCACATGCGCATATGCACTTGTTCAACCAAGTTTTTACCTATCCGGGATTCTTTTCAGTTTTGTTCTCAGGTTGTATCCTCCATGGACCACATGAGAGATGAAATTTAAAGATTATAGGTCTCTTCCTTGAAGGATCATTAACAAATCCAGACGGAGGTAGGTTTATTCATGACTAACTGCAGTGCTATTTAGCTAAAGTTGAGGCGGCTACATCAGTAGGTAAGTCAACAGTTGAATTAGAATATCGCCAGCGGTCGGCTGGCCTTCTTGTTGGTCAAAGAATCAGCATCGCCATTTAACGTGTCAATTCTGCCAGACTTCTGGGCACTTTTTCCGTTGATGGCGATACGGACGAATTCTGTGCCCTATGATTTCCACCTTCTCTTTATAGATATGTACATATTACTATTATAATTTGATGTCTGTTACCTTTAAAAGTATAACATTATAGTAAATAAACATTACAGCTTAATTGTCAAAAGTACATGGCAGACGGTGGATTTTTCTTCGTTATTCTTTCTAAACGAAAACTTTTCAAATTCAAGAGCAAATCAGTAGTAAGCATATCAAATACTATTCAAAGATAAAGAACGGAGACACTCTTAAAAAAACAAGTCCTTGTTGAAAAAGAAACTACAAAAACCCAATAGCATTATCGGATTATCCGACCTTCTCTGCTCCGAACAAGTCAAACAGCCGTAACCCGTAAATAAACTAAACAGTAAACACATCACACGGATCCATCCCGTCACATTTTTCACGTCTCTAAACGAAATAAATCCCCACAAAGGCTGAAACCGCAAAATAAAGCAAAACACACGAAGTGCCGACATTATTTATTCACTACAAAGAGAAATCGGGGGCGGAAGCCGTGAAATTGAAAGAAAGCCCCGTTTAAAAAAACAAATAAAGTGCTGATATAGGTACTGGGAAATGTTGAGGGAGAAGAAATGAGCGGGGGTGTAGAGAATCTTGGAAAAACAGCGAATTTTAAGGAAAACAAGCAATCGAGTTAAGTTTCACCTCGTGGGCTGCAATTTAAAGTGGATCACAAGTGGGAGTTTAAATTTTTCTTTCATCTGTTACACGTTTTTCTGGCGTGTTGCCAAGTAAGCTATTTTCAACGAACTCTTCGTGTGTTCAATTGACAAGTGCAGTGAGTCGCTTCATTCATGAGACTAGATATTTATTTTACAGTGCATTGTTTCAGTATTAGGATACAGATTTTCGTTATTATTAAATGACTATTCTTAGGAATGTCTGCCTTGAAACAATCCTTCCGAACTCGTGAAATTTAAAGTTGTTATGAAATTGTAAATACACGAGGAACCAAGAACTGTATGAGAAAAGTTTATGCCTTGATAGAAAACTGGACAGTCCCTAATCTTAATTCTTGTGTCGTGAATACAAAAGACGGAACATTCACCTGCGGTCTGCCTTCCCAACCATCACAACATCATGTTATACTCTGAACAAGTATAAAATAAAATAAATATTGCTGGACAATCCACACAGCATCATCTAGCCCCAAGCTAAGCAGAGCTTGTGTAATGGGTACTAGGTGACTGATATACTTAATACAATACATTACATAGATAGATATTTTTTATTATACATAGGAAATACCCAGAACACCCGGAACAAATATTTGTAGATCGTAGAAACATTTGTACCAAGGCGGGAATCGAACCCGCAACCTCTTGCGTCGCAGGCGGACCTTCGCCCACCGCGCCACATCGGTCGTCTAAATAAAAAAATAAAAAAATATAGTATAAAAAGTTCAGAAGTTTGTGGGGAAAAATAAACGATTATCAACTATATTTAATTGTTTACATGATATAATATGACGCTTGTATTCCCTAAAACCTAAGGCAGAGAAATTTTTTCACAGTCCGGACTCCAGACTGCTATTAAAAATTTCAGTTGCCTTATTTACTTTTTCTTTTTTTATTAAAAACGTTGCCCCACACTAGGAATTTCTCCTATGTCGAGGGTGCGTTTACAAATATCACTACACTACCTGTTGGCCGTACAAATATTTGTTCCGTTCGGCAATCGAACCCGAGACACGCGGTGCAGCAGGTAATCACTCAGCCACTGCGCCAACCGTGCCGTCAAGAACCCTGTTGGAAAAACCTAATAACACTTCGCCTGACCCGGGAATCAAACCACTTCATCAGCTCAACAGTAGCGCTTGCAACGACTGGACCAACAAGTTATGTAAAACAAAATAACTTCCGCAGTAATAAAATATGAAAAACTAGATACACAAAATTCTCTTCAGGAAAATGCGATGTCGTTTTATTTAACAACACAATCCCGCTGTTGTCTGCCGCAATCTCCACAGAAAGGTCTTTCCCTGGAGGATTATCTTTTTGTCCAACCCAGACGCCCGCGGTTCTTTATGTAAAGATTTTCAAACAAATTTTACTTGGAAATAAAACTGAATTCAGTGCCGAGTGGAATATAAAGTAGACGATATGTTATAGTGTTTATTTGATCTGTTTTATTGATTCAAATGATAAAGGACGTAGATTTTCTATCAGTCTTTGTCCAAAAATATGTACGTTAAATCACGCCTGTAATCCCCGACGGGTTAAGCAGAATTATACCTACATTACAACCACTTATGGCTAGTAAGAGTATCTTTAAGTCCCATGGAATAGAGGGCGCGCCTGTTGTCATCTACCGAGAAATTCTAGATGGAAAACCTTATAACAGTTTGCTGACCCAAGAATGGACCCCAGGACTTCATGCTCAGTACTACCGCTTGCAACTAGACCAATGAGGCAGACGGTAAAAACAAATACCGCGTAGTGAATTCCTGAATGTCTCTTAACAACAAAGTTCGGACCAATTCAGCAGTTATTCAGACAACGTATTGCATTTTACATCAATGCAAGTGCACGAAATGAATCTATGCGAAGCGTTCAAAGGATCACAAAAAAATGTATAATTATATGTTACTTTTGCAGCAACAATATGTACTGTTGTGTGTTCACTTTAGAATATCCAGTCTATTTCTACACGTGAGGACCTCTAATTGGCTTCCTGTCGACTAGCTTAAACTTTTTATTTTGTTTTTTAGCTGTAAGTCGTCCAGGATCTATTAAATAAATAAATAAATAACAAGACAAGAAAAAAAGTCAAATTTATAGCCGATAAAATGACCTTTCGGACATGAACGAGAATTAAAGCCAATGTAGGAATGGAGGTTTTGATCCGGTTACATTTGCATGAGCGATACGATAACCGCAATCCTGTTGATTGATATTAAACACTGAAATGTTGGACGTGTATTTGTGATATTTGTTGCTTATTGGCTATCCTAAAAGGGTTTTAAACGGATTACTTATGTATGTAAGAACAATGTTATAAAATGTCTTTTAAAACTTTATAAAAACTCTTCCTGTTTTATTATGTACCTGGGGCAGTCGAAACTTTTACGAAACAAAGAGTTCCCTCAGAGTTCTCTCATAGTTCGTCTCAAAGAACTTTCCACCAGAACTTTCCAAAGTTTCAGGCGAATAAACCAATTCACTTTTTTTTTTCCAGTTCGCCTCAGGCGCCGCTCGGCTTCTTCGGACGCTGCCAGCGCATCTTCTGGCGTTTTTCTTAACCCTCGGAATATGCGCTACTAAAGTTCTCCCATTAAGTTGATTTGTTATCAATACTAATACAATGGAGCTGAAGAGTTTGTTTGTTGTATTTTATGAATGCAGTAATCTCTGAAACCACCAGTTTTATTTGAACAACTGTTTTTGCATTTGTAAGCCTCAATTCTTGAGGCTATTTAACTTCAAGATACGACCCTGAAAAGCGGTTGACACCGCGGTACTCAGCTAGTTTTATGAATTAAAATAAGTCACGCTGAACCAAATTAGGACTGTAACATGGTGACCGAAATCTTAACCACTGTTCTGTTTAGGGAGGTGGAACTCAAAACGAGGGCCGTTTTGAGTTCTGAGTGCGCCGTTGTTTCTACTCGTACGCATCGATGACGTATCGTTGCACCCCCCGTGATACCATTTTTCTCAAGCGATAGGGCTCGTGTAGAATCTCGTGAAAGCTTCCGTTGCAATCTGTAAAAATAATACGTATGTGCTCAATCGTTTCATACGTAATTCAACATTCTCTGCAATGAATTTGTTCATTGCTAGCACATTTTTCGATGGCAGTCGTAAATCGGCGAGCACTTCTTTCTTCATCCAGACAGCACTTAAATTCCTTATATCAAAGGCATAAGGTTGCCTTAGTAGGTCCTTTTTTCATTGAAGTCTATTAAACGATTATTTTGGTTTTAGGCAACATTTTTAATCGTACAAAGCCAACGCGTGAATAGTGCCCAAAGCTACACGATGACACGAAATTAGCGCGAAATAAAATGTGGAGGTATGTTTGAAATTGGAACGTACTTATTTTTACTTTAAATAAAATTTAAATTAATAGTATTAACTGGCCAGTGTCTTATACATAAAAACTTACGTTCGCAAAACTTTTTGAGTGCCTTCGTTTTGTGCTGTGTTAGCTGCATGCTGGAATAAGAACATTGGTACGTACTAAACCACTAAACTATTCCGTAAATACATATATTCCGATATTTATTCAGAAGTTATCAATGCCTCGTGGGTGCAGGTTATAGGAAATGGAGAATAAGATGTGGGATGTTCCATAGTGTGGCAATTGGCGGAAAGTCTTCTTGATGCAATTATGCAATATCAAATAAACAGAGGCCAAAGAAATTAATAGTTAGGTATTGCTTTGCCTTGCTTTGTTGGTATTGGTTTAGTTTTTGAGTTAACTTTTGAGGTTATTTTAGATTAGATTAATTTTGAAGAACAAAACTATATTTTCATGATCACGGAATCTAACGGTATTCCGGTTTAAAGAAGTTTATTTCTCAAAAAGAACATACATAGTTCACTTAGATATGAGAAACTTAACAAAAAATAAATATTATTAATATAAACACTGTTGTCGTTCGATCTATCGTAGGTTTATTATCTTTGGTTGGCCAAATACAACTTTAATCTATTCTTAAAAATGTTCATTGATGAGGAGTCTCTTATTTCTTTAGGTAACTTATTATAAAACTGCGCTCCCTCAAACTGTATGGTTCTCCTTCCGCACAAAGTTCTCACTGAAGGCTTTAAATGATCAAATCAGACTCAGTTATTAAGTATTCTGCTTACTTACTGAGCCTGATTTAATAATTTAAATGCTGCTAAACGTTAGCTTGCAGATAAAGAGCCTATATCGACGGACTATGTCTATAGACAAATCCCTGTACAGTTTTAAGTCTTTGCGATGGTTGAGAGTAATTAAATTCAAAAACAAAAAGTACCAAACGGAAACTAATAAATTAATCTTCTATATCTCCCCATAACTATTTAATACGAGTTAAACTATGTTACTCATTAATTCATTGGCTACGGAGATAAGATAGGATACATTAAATCAACTCTACATAAATTACCCACGCGCATAATCTTAATTTACTAATACCATTACAAAATCACGTACCTACATATATTAATAATCTTACATCAAACGCGTAGGTAACATTGAGGTCACCCATCATCCAATAGGGTAAGCAGAAACTAAAACAAGTGTTGCAATCCTTCAACATTCATACATCTCAAACTCGTATCGAAGTTTAAAAATAGAACGTTGAGAGCTCATCAGTAGTCTGCGCGCGCGCCGACGCGAACCTTCGGGGGAACAATAACTAGCTGTTCGGCCGCCGGTGTCGAAACACGAGGTCGCACGAAGGTGAGCCGAGTGCTAACACCACGATCACGACATACGCACACATCGACAGATGCATATATTTATAACGACCAGACTCCTAGACCCCTGAAACTCTCCCACCCTCCTCTTATTAGTTCCTCTTTGCTGACACTAGCGGGGGACTTGATAGGTCCTCTTACACTGGCTGCCTAATTCATGTGTGTGGTATTTACGTATTGCCCCGTCTGTGTATGTACATCATAACGTCACACACACACACAAAGCCACGGCACGCAAAAGCAAAACATGCTGTCGAAAATTTTATGTATGGTCAGCAAACAGAGTTGTTTATTTGATTTTCTTTAAAATACGTTTAATTTACTTAATCGTTTTACCTCCCGTGAGATTAAATTGGTTAGATGAGAGAAATATTGTGAAACTGTTGATGCAGTTCAGCAGTTGGAAATAGAATGCAAAAAAATGTTTTAAAAATACAAACCAGTCTAAATCTGCAAGTAGACCAAATCAAATAGTTTCTGGATTAAAGAATAGATGAACTAGTTCTATATGATTCCGTATCAACTTTGCATTCAAAATTCACTGGCTCCGTTATAACAGGAGCATGGGCACTACACTTGCCAAAGTCGGTCCCTGGAGGGTCTCCATTATATACTGAGACCCCTCCGTGCTTCGGAAAGCACGCTAAGCCGTGGTCCCGTCTGTCATTCGTAGATCTTTGTCAGTCGTTCCACGAAAAATACTGGTAATCAGTTGCATCCGGTTAGATTGGAAGGTAACCCCAACTTAGTAGGGAAAAGGCTAGGCAGCTGGTGATTGTAGAATAAACATCGCAGTAGTTACATTGTTACATATTGTTGATGCATTCATCTTGTCCTATTTAAGAGTCACCTTCCTCTTAACATCGCATTACCCACGAAAAATATTGTTTTCCTTAGCATAACTATAGAAGTTCGCATCACCAATTTAGATCTTCGCCTTTCCATCCATCTGTCACCAATAACAGGAAGAACTAATCACCATCATAAGCCGTCCTGCCATCTGCAGGATATAGGTTCTTTGCATGCTTCAGACCCTGATTTTAATCTACCAGCTACCAAAAGTTATCATTCATATTAACTTGAAGCAGCGATAAAATCAAGCAAAGCCCAATTAGGTATCGTACTCATTTATTTAGTAAAGTAACTGTGCCCCTCGGATTCATCTGCATCTGACTATCAAATGCAAAAATAATTTTACAAATCCGACCGCTTATTCCAGGGATTAGCGTGTCCAAACAAAAAAAACAACTTATCGTTTTATTATATTACAGATTATTACAGTACGTAATAACTATCAAAAGAAATAACTTTCAAGAATAATACTAGTAAGACATGCAACATCATAATAATTATAATATTTCATTCGGAACTTGTATGCTATCGGTCCACCCCAAGCGGGCTCAATAGGGCGTCATTTGCATTGGTAATGTGACCGCTTGCGTATTGGTAAACACAGTGATTTACCGCACCTCGCCGCGACTAGCGACAACCGCGCCGCCGCGCGGCGTCCTCTGTCATAACATTCTCGACGATCAATCACTTTTGTGTGGTCTGTAGCTTTTCATGTAATTCTAGTAGGTAACTAGGTACTTAGTTAGATTGTTGGTATGTTATTAATCGAGTTGAGGAAAGGATCAAATCATGACATGGTTATTGCAACCAATAAAACATACCTATATCTTGACTTCATTGTACCTACGTAGAGAAAAATTTGTGATTTTTAAGCTTCGACAGGAAGCTTAAAAATCACTGTTTTTTCTGTTATTAATTTAGCGTCCTCATTTGCATGCTATCAATACTCCTAACTTAGGTACTCGTATATTTCTTTGGCTATATTTCTGAAACTGTCAGTCAAAGGAAATTAAATTCCGCAGAGAAAACAACTTCTGTCTAGACTATCTGCAGTCATTAACTCATTACACACTCATGGTAGTTAATTAATTACTATCGGCATTTGAATTGGTAATGTGACCACTTGCGTATTGGTAAACGGTGTGATTTATCGCGACCTGCCGCGACTCGCGATCACCGCACCTTGCTGACATAATTTAAGTACGTTATACTGGTTGTTTAATCCTTTTTATACAAACAACTCTTTTATTATTACTTTTTAATTGCACTAGGAAAAAATAAAGCAACGTACAGAGGCCAGCACATCAAACTATCCCGATGTGTCAAATTTCTTTGATAGTTTTTCAACTCTATTGCAAAAGAAAGACGGTTCATGTTCAATTGGGATAATTTGACAGTTTGGGGTAGCTTGATGTGCTGGCGTCTGTACATATTATTAGATGCAATACATTGACACCCTGATTGATTACTCAAGCAGCGGTGCTTGCATGAATCTATTTATCCACCTGTATGAACAGATTTAACGATTTTATTCGATAAGAAGTGGCTAAATATAAACAGCCGCACGGGTTGATCGAAGGTTAAGCTACGCTTGCCGAGGTCAGTCTGTGGATGGATGACCGTTCGTAACATATCGAGACACCTCCGTGCCTCGGAAAACACGTTAAGCCACGATCTTTGACAGTCGTTACGGGTAGCCAGAAACCCGAAAGTCCGACAACCAGTCTTACCAAGGGGTATCGTGTTGCCCAGTAACTGGGTTGTGGAGGTCAGATAGGCAGTCGCTCCATATAAAACACTGGTATTCGGCTGCATACGGTTAGACTAGAAACCGACCCCAACATAGTTGGGAAAAGGCTAGGCAGATGATGACGTGGATTTAAAAACCGACCCCATACATTGTAGTCGTTAGATTCGCTCCACTATGTCAAATGACGGTCACATTTCTGGTTCGCATTTGACACTTCTGACACAATGTCTGACATAGAAACGTATACGGGACGTGTGAGCTCCCTCTTATCAGTATTGACACTTTTCGCACGACATAAATACGGTGAGGGTATTTTAGATTGTTTTCGCCTTATTCGTGCATAGGTTACTTTATTAGGTTTAAATTATATTAGGTTTAACTACTTATTCCTTCAGCTCCACCCTGATAAGCTTTTCACTTTAGCAGGAGATAACTTTACTTATATTTGACGTGTAATTATATGACATGTAATAATTGGACGGTTGGTGCAGTGGCTGAGCGATTAGCTACTGCGAAGCGTGTCGTGGATTCGATTCCCTCACGGAAGAAATATTCGTATGGCTTCCAGGTAGTTGTTCCGGGTCTGGCTGTTTGTGTATGTGAGTTTAAATGTTTAAAAAAAAGAAAAAAGAATGACCATAATATGATGTTTTTAAGTGTTGTTTATTTCTATTTTTGAATTCTGGGACAATTTGTATATATTTTTGTTATGAGACCCATTTAATCTGGTACCTACTTATTCATCAATTCTGAGTACATTGACAGTTACTTCCTTCATGTTCTATGGCGTTATTTGTCCAAACTGCTCACCTACCTAAACGCAAAACATTCAAATCAATTTAATAGAAAAGGAACTCACCAACATCCTGAATATTACAATAAAAATAATACTTCCTATATCACTTACCATTACCAAAGAGAGGCCTACGTTAATTAATAAATTATGTCGTGATTTGCATTGGTAAACACCCTGATTTACCGCGCGTCGCCGCGACTCGCGACAACCGCGCGGCCCGTAGTGTCGTGTCATACTTACTACACGGCCGATCAATCATGTCGCGGTTTGTGTGGTCTGTTTCACATTTAGAGCTTGGGAAAATATCAAATCGTCTCTCTCATAACATGGGTAGTGTGTTTTTGTTACTCGTTGCAGAGTAGATCCCGTATTCTTTATTAATACATGTTTTAACAAAAAATGATGTCAATGATCGCAAAAAAAGAGAGATAAATGTCATGATGGCCCAGTGGTTTAGGCCTCGCCTCTTGTGCACGAGGTTATGGGTTCAAACCTGGACAAGTACCAATGTGACTTTTTCAATTCATATGTACTCGTACTTTCTAGGTTTATCTTGGACATCACTGACATCGGTGAAGGAAAAACATCGTGAGAAAACCTGGACTTACATAATTAATATAAGTCAGAAATCGCCAACCCGTCTTGGGCAAGCGTGGTGATTAATGCTCATGCCTTCTCTGTATGAGAAAGAGGCCTTTGCCCTGTAGTGGGACAGCAACATGCTGGTATTATTATATATTATTTTAATCTAAAAAAAAAATACAAAACGTTAAAAAAAAATATATGTTTTAAAATAGTGCTCCGCCCGCAGCGAGGTGGTAAGACCCAACGATAACGGTGTTAAGGGATCTAGAGAGAGGAATCTCCTCAAATTGCGTGCCGTTCCCAAGACGACCGCCTTCTGCATCTGACTCTTGACCTAAATGTTTATCAAAAGTTTCTCCAGATGTTGATCGAAACTTTTTGTTATCAAACCATTAGCTGATATGACTCCATCATCAGGCTATACTAGTCCACTGCTGGACATAGCCCTCTCCTAATGAGCGCCATAGCGCCCTGTCTTCAGCTTGCCGCATCCAGCATCTGCTCGCAGTCTTTCGCAGATCGTCATCCCACCTGGTCAGAGGGCGTCCTACACTACTGATATGACTATCGGCACTATAATTGTTGAGTCCATATTCCACATGCTGGTAACCTCATGAGCAAGATCGAGATACTTTATTATCTTGTCTTTTTCACCTTTCACGAGGTTCGCAGAGTAGAAAATTATTACTGTTGTCAGAACGAGTATCGTCTCAAAGCTTCGGTTTAAAGAAATTTATTTCTCATAAGAACATACAGTCCGCTTATAATGAGTGACAAAGTAATAAAACATGTTAATTCAGTACAATACAAATTTCCTCCAGAGATAATGCTGAAAGAAGCTTATAGTACTTACCTAATTTCTTACGATAGATTTGAAAAAGATTCGGAATCTTGTGCCTAATAAATTAAAGAAAAAGATCCTTGTTGTCCCAATTTTTTATTATAAATGCAAAGTCACATATTTCGAAAGAGGCAAAGGATCATCCGTTACTAATTTTCCTTTAGTTATATAAAGAATAACTACCGGTAAAACGGGGTGAATAGAAACGCCGGGGTAAATCGAAAAAAAAATGAAATTCGATTTTACCGTTGATTCAATCTTATTTATTACTGACAAGGTTCCGATCTGAGTCACATCTATTTATTAAAAAAAAGGAGGGTCCTTGTAGTAACAAACAATGATAATTTAACGCGAAAATCTCCTTCATAGTTTTGTTTCGATTCACCCCTGCGTTTCTATTAACCCCGTTTTGCGTATATTTTTGTGTCAGGCCTTAGCCTTATTTCAGTTCTAAACCATACTAGCCAGTTTCAGTCTCTCTGCTGGGCAAATTCCTCTTCTCATACCGAGAAAGCACGAGCTTGCTCTAGGCAGGTTGGAGATGTCTAACTTACCCGTATTAATTTTCGTGGAATTTAAAAAAAACTTGATGTTTTTTTGCGTGAAACTCTTATTCTTGTTCTAAAATAATAAGTAGCCTAAGTTACTCCTTAAAGTATTGCCTATCTTTCAGTGACAGATCCATCAAAATCGGTTTTGCGGTTTTTGAGACGACCCAAAACAGACAGATAGACAAGATAAGCGAATAAAAAGTACAAAAAAAAAATAGAAAGACACCCATTATGAATTGTAAAAGTTGCATATTGTACCCACTTGACCTGATTCGAACCGAGAACTTCGTGCATAAAAGGCAGGACTGTAACAACTGGGCCATCACGTTAGACTTACCGAAACATAAAAAAGAAAAGCCACCGTAAAAAATAAATTTTGAATATCTCACAAAATGGCGAAGTTGTAAGTGTTGTAAAATCTATGCTGAAAAGAGACAGAACTGCTAGCATCTGACGTCACTAGACAGAAACGCCATAGTGACTTCACACCATTCAGTACAAGGCCGTTCTAGGTCACAAGGATGGAAGAAAATCTTCGAAACCGTAAAACTGTTCCATTTTTCCGCCAATTTTGTTACTTTTTTGATTACTCCAATTTTCTAGTTTTTTTTTTAAATAAACAACTTGTTCATGTATATTTTTGATAGGCGTCAAATACCCTATTAGATAAGCTCCATTAAAAATAAACAACAGTCCCCATTTCCCATTTCCCTCAGCTCGTTCCGTAAATTCAATGTTTATCGATTACGTATCACGATCATAACTGGCGTTCATCCGCATTCTTCGTCTATTCCATTTATTTATAGCCTATAGCTAGAAGTCAGGCCTCGTATTGTGTAATTCATAAATAAAAAATACATAAACATAATATTATTATTGAAGAAACTATAACTTAAACAATTCCAAATGGTTACTTAATTTGGTTTGGAAGTGATACTCGTATGTTTCGTAATCATCATAAACATCAAGCTGGTTTTCCCCGAAGAGACGGGCAGAGGCACCTATAGTAACACCCACATTTCCCCAGAACGTTATGTTTTAAGTCCTATTTATAGGGGACGAGCCTTTTGTCATCCACTGGGCACAAATCTAGACTCTAGGCTGCACACACGACACTTACCGGGTCCAATTGCGAATCTAAGCGATCCAAGGATCTTTCAACCACACACAAAGAGTACATTAAAATCGGCCCAGCCGTTTAGGTGACATACCTACACACGTACAGAAGAACTATATAATAATACAATAAAGATATATAATAATACAATTGAGTGGAGGGAAACCGTTGCCCAGCAATGCGACAGTATGGTTTGACATAATAATACGACAGCCCTATCGTAGTAGCAGCTAGGGGCGAGATGCTGGTTCTTGTTCCTCATCTATTGCCATTATTGATTGATTCGAGTGAACACTAACGAGCAACAGAGCTTCCAGCTCTTCCTTGCGTTTATTGGTCGGCTTGATTACAGCAAACATGTTTGTAGGAAGGAAGTATTCTAAAAGAGTGCTGGTAGGGATCTTGACTATGCGTCCAGGATTGTTCTGATAGCCGTGGATTACCTCTCCGCTCCTCGAACACCTCATAAAACGTTGCTCCATAGTCCCGAAGTCGCTATATGCTAGCGACCGTTCTCGATGGGCATTATTGAGTGCCTCATCTGTATAAGAACGTCTTTGCCCTGCAGTGGGACCGGATTTTATTAAAATAACATTGATCAGGCAGGGACCACAGTCCTTCAATACTTCTAGTTAGTCCACTATAGACACTCAAAATCATAGTCTCCTATCTTTTGTTTTCATTTCCTGCAATAGTCCAGCACCAACCGGGGATTGTCCTTTGCATAGGTAGGATTTGCATACAGAGATAATCGTCAGTTTTGACCTTATTCAATTTAAGTGATCAACGGGCGTCTGCGAGTTGGCTTTGACCCCTGGTAAGCAATCCAAAGGTTGCGGACCAGAGGGATTTGAGTTAATTTTTATTATTATTATTATTTATTATATTATTATTAAAAATAAGAATAATAACGTGAAATTTATATTTACCGGAATTGGAAATAATGCTCATGAAAACCCTACTTTGTAAGGAAGCCGCGAACAATTGGCATGCTGAAAGATATTATAACTTTCCCATCCTTGTTGTATCGATTTATTGACTGTCAGTCGGTCAAGGCTTACCCTTGTTATAACTTTTCGCAGTACTGTGTACAATGATTCGCGGTGTATTGACTAATACCTATTCGCTCACTTTCTGGCTAACGATTATCTACTTTAGGATATAGTTTTGGTTTTCTGGCCATCTTAAAGAGCACTTCAGACTATTTCGCTATAAAACTTCTTTTATTTGACGACACGGTTGGCGCAGTGGCTGAGCGATTGACTGCTGCGCTGCGTGTCGTGGGTTCGATTCCCGCACGGAACAAATATTTGTATGGCCTCCAGATAATTGTTCCGGGTGTGTGAGTTTAAATGTTTGTAAACGCACCCACGATACAGGAGAAATTCCTAGTGTGGGGCAAAAGTTAAAAAAGAAAAAAAAATCAAGAAATTAAATAATGTTGTATGCAGAACCCACGATTGGTACAGAACCTAAACTTACCTACCTTGATCCAAATACAAAGATTGAGCCTATCAAGTATCAACCTCCCTTTCAATTCTTTCAGTGAAACGTGTGAAGTAATGCCTTTTAAGATTGCTATTGCCACACACACGTGACTTGTGGTGGCGTGCGCGCAGCGTCTGTCGTGACGTTGACGTCATGATTAATAGAAATGCGGCGCGCGAATCGTGCGCACCGCGCTGCGCAGTAGAAAGCGGTTTCACCTCGGATGCCGCTACTACGGAACACTTAGTCTGAGTAGGTGCAAACAAATGTGTTTTTGATGAAAATTGTGCATGGTTGAGATTGGAAAGTATTTTTTAGTTTAACCACGCTTCGCTGTGGCTTAGTCTTCCGTTGTTACAAATTCTTTTATCTAAACCCCGTAAAACTATCGGAATTTCTCGTTTCCGTGGGATCTTCGGAATAAAAAGTGTAAAAAAACACTGTTTTATTAAAATACAACGTTGTGTAAAAATATCTCATACAGAGAAGGCACGAGCATTAATCACCACGCTTGCTCAAGACGGGTTGGAAATTTCAAACTTATATTAATTATAAGTCCAGGTTTCGTCACGATGTAATTCCTTCACCGATATAGGAAGTACATATGAATTGAAAAAGTCACATTGGTACTTGCCCAGGTTTGAACCCATAACCTCGTGCACTAGAGGCGAGGCCTAAACCACTGGGCGATCATGACATTTTTTAGTCTTTTTGTTAGACGTTTTTGTTATTTTAGTTTGTAAATCAAATGTCAAAATCATGTGTTTATCTGTCAGAATATGGTACAAAAGATGTTATATTGATGTTTCCAGCACAACCTGCCATTATTATGGCAGGATGTGCTGGAAACGTGTGGCGTAAAAATATGTATTTGTGTATTCAATCTAATCATGCTTTGGCTGATCTTTGTATCCTTAGGGCCCATTAACATCTGATGATAAACATTCTGCGGTACAGAAAGTAGCATAATCGCCACGTAAAACCAACGAATTGATACACTGAACACCACGGGAAAATAGTGACTAGGGTAGTATCCTTAAAAATTCTGATTGGTCCGAAAGTTGGATTACTGAAAAATACTGGACACGTATTTTTTCTTTTGTAGCGTAAACCAAAAATGACGACGATATAGTGCGTTGAAATTCCGCGTGACGTCACGCCGCGCTACACTTTTAACGTAACAGTGACGTCACAAGCCCCTTCTCCTGAACTTTGATGTGCTATATCACTGTCACTTTTTATTGATTTGAGTAAGCAAAAAATAAGTGTTCAATATTTTTTGGTAATCTTACTGACGGACTAAATAGACTTAATATATTTTTACCTAGGACACATCCCTATTCTCTGCGAAGCTGTAAAGCAGTAAAATCGAAAACAAAAGCCAATCAATTATGAAGCTACGGTTTCCAATTAACATTTTGCTGTCCCACCCTTGCGTCGATTGCGGGGGTGGCAGTGACGTAATCAATAAATTGAAGTCACGGCTTTTGGCCTAATGAATATTGTGGGCGAATTTTGTTGTTGACGCAGTTACGCATGTACGTTTATTAAGTTATGACGTCATTATTCATGATGCTATTTTTAGTATCAGTTTCAGTAATAGATTTATTTTCAGAATATCACCACACTTGTGACGTCTAAAAACCGAAAAATAATGGTAAACGTATAATTTTACATACATACATAAACTCACTAATTTTTCCCATGGTGGAAGGCAGAAACCACAGAACTCCACCCGCTACGATCCTTACATACTCTCACGTTCATACATCTGGTCATAAACGTCCGCCGGTTGCAAGTACTACGCACCTGACCTCTTTGAGGAACATCACCAAAACGGTTAGTGTATGTCCTTCTAGAGCGTCCCCTCCCGACGCTTCCGCTTACATCTGCCTTATAAATATTTATTAATTTATTAAAATATTTAAACCAATTTTTATTATGCTTATATGACTAATGTACTAAATAAACTAATGAGACCTTAAGATAAAACGAAACTTAATAAGACCCCAACCAATTAAAACTCTACGGGGATTTGGGATTTGCTCGTGCAGACACCGCCAACCAGAAAAAGAATGTGACAAATACCTTTTGGAGTTAAAATAAATAGTATATTTATTCTTTATAGAATTCTACTTACATAAAACCGATTGTAATGCTTGGAGATTCTACTAGTTATAGTCTTAATTTCCAAGTCCCGCTCGCAAAACATCTTTCTAATATTAGTTCTCTTTATTCCATTTTGCATACGGGTTTTAGCTAAATTATCGTGTAACTATTGTTTAGTAACTCTGACGCTAGATCAGGGCTAGCCAAACTACGGCCCGCGGGCCAATGTCATCCGCAAAGTGTCTTAATACGGCCCACCAGTATAATTCTTAACCGATGAAAAAAAAGGAGGTGGTTAACAAGTCGACACGTATATTTTTTTTTTATATAAACGCGACGGTGACACGTTCCTTTTCGTGTTTTTTTTATAAAGTAAGAGTGTACGACACTCGGAAAAATATTTTGTAGTTTTCATAGGCACAAACAGTTCAATACCGATATTTAAAAATCGCGCGCCCGCTCGGGCCGCCTGTAACAAGTTACGCGTATCTACTTGTTACCATTTTCGAAGGGCAATGAGAAATCTTTCTAGCCCCTAATATTAGTTAGTTCATGTATGTGGCTTTAGATGTTTGTAAATGCACCCATGAAACAGGACAAAATCTTAGTGTGAAGCAACGTTTTCTTTAAGATTGAGAGAGAGAGAAATAGTTTTTCTGGCCCCAAGTTGGTCACCCCTGGTCGTGTTAGTTTAAAATAAGCGGTCTTAACCAATCCCGCTGTGTACAAGACACTTTAAAGCATATTTATCTTTAATGTGTTGTTTGTTCGTGATGACATCATCAGGCCGCATCAACTCTAGATAAAAAAAAGCGGCGTGGCATCATCGTGTTGTTGTTTCAAGTTGTTGAGGGACGGCATTGTCTCACATGATCGTTTTATTATGTTTACATTGCTTTAATTTTAACTCTAGTTGGTACTTAATCATTAATTTGTTCCAGTAAAGCAGGCAATGTACTTCGAAAACAAAAGCATCAAGTAGGTATATTTACCCTGCGTTGCACCGGTAGATCGAAGGTTAAGTTACGCTTGCCGAGGTCAGTATCTGGATGGGTGACCGTTCGTGACATATCGAGACTCCTCCGTGTCTCGGAAAAGCACGTTATGCAGTTGGTCCCGGCCGTCATTTGTCGTAGATCTTTGACAGTCGTTACGGGTGGTCAGAAGCCTGAAAATCTGACAACTAGTCGTAATTAGGAGTATCGTTTTTCCCAGTTACTGGGTTGTGGAAGTCAGGTAAGCAGTCGCTCCATGTAAAATATAATGGTATTCAGTTGCATCCGGTTAGACAGGAAGCTAACCCCAAGTCACTTGGGAAAATAAATAAATGTAGTTACGACTCTGACTAACCCTTCGGAAACAAGGCGTGATGTTTTGTTATGTTTATTGCCGTAAACGGTAACGGGTAAATTTCAGTCACTGATTGAACGATGGTACTTATAATCACGTAAAGCCTGTTTTGTGTGTTCGAGATTCAGAAGTGATAATAAATCGAGAACCAGTCGTACTGCTCGGAAGTTCAGAATGTTGAGATATCACGACTGACATTAAATTTCAATTTCAAGACGGCCATTAAAATAATTAACCCTTTTAGATGAAGATAAATCGGGTACCTAAATCGAGATACAGTTGATTTGAAGTGAAGTTGCTTTGAGAAATAATAATCCTACTTATATTATAAATGTGAAAGTTTGTGAAGATGTTTTTTACTCTTTTACGCAAACTCTACTGAATGGATTTTAATGAAAATTAACAGTATTATAGCTTATGCTTCAGAATAACACATAGGCTATAATTAAAAAAGATACATATACACAGGAACGTCGCACGTGGCTGCTAGTAAGATAATAATTGCTAAGTCGTGGGTATACAGAAGGTGTTGTAAGTAAGTAAGTACCAGCCTATTACTGTCCCACTGCAGGGCAAAGGCCTCTTCTCATACAGAGAAGGCACGAGCATTAATCACCACGCTTGCTCAATACGGGTTGGCGATTTCAGACTTATATTAATTATATAAGTCCAGGTTTCCTCACGATGTTTTCCTTCACCGATGTCAGTGATGTCCAAGATAAACTTAGAAAGCACATATGAATTGAAAAACTCACATTGGTACTTGCCCAGGTTTGAACCCACAACCTCATGCACAAGAGGCGAGGCCTAAACCACTGGGCCATCATGACTTGATCATGACAGCACGTGTTGTGGCTTGTACTAAAAGTTCTAAAAGTGAAGTGAGCAAGTGTGTTACACTATGGTTGTCGTAATATTATGGTTTTCATTGTTATGTCAATTTGAAGTTATACTCGTAAGACTGCGCGGCACATAGCAGGTTATTGTATTCAGCCTATGTATGTATCTATGTATGCAGCATGTGTTCCTAGAGATCAAACGTCTGGGCCGATTTTGATGACGATCGATCGATTTTAAATAAAGTAAATAGAACTTAATTTGTTGCAAGGAATTAAGATTGGTATACATTCCTATGGAAGCAAGCCGAACGCTCTACGAGTCAAAAGTATTTCCTTAGATAGGCACCTGTGCCAGACGCACGGACGGATAGAGAAAGACGCACAACAGGGGTTCGTTTCCATCAATTTAGTACAGGACCCTTAACTCGTTTATTTTATTTAACTACTAGCTATCAGCCGCTGTTTCACTCGCAACTAAGGGCCTAGGGCTAGTGTGATATTAAAAAGTCTATAAGGGGCCGTCCATGATGTTTTTTAGCATTTTTAACCCCCCCTCCCTTACGTACGTGTTACGTAGTGAGGTTTCCGACTAAACCCCCCCTGCCCAAAATCACATGTATTTTATAGTACCTACCAAAAATCTTATATTTTGACGAAATAATAAATACCTACACGTGATATCTTACTAACACCCCCCTAGTGATATTTCGTGATTTTTGCCAAACTCCCTTCCCCCCTTTCAAGCCTCACGTAATTAATGGACGGGTCCCTAACCTTTTTCAGGAATTGGACTATCAGATGCAAGAAGATTTCTTTTTTAAATCTGACTGGTACATTAATGATTAGATTAGCACGTTCATAAAAACAAACTTTTCAGCTTAGTATAAGACTAGCTGTGTCCGCGACTTGATGAAAAAGAATGAAACAAAACATGGGCTTGCTTTTTTTGTGCGGAACCCTCATTCTCTTTCTAAATAAAAGTAGCCTACGTTGTACTTTGACGAAATTGCTTCATGGCTTATTTGAGGGGAACCCTAATTATTTATCTAAACTTAAAGTAGCCTTACCACATCAGCTATCTGCCAGTGAAAGACCCGTCAAAATCAGTTCAGCCGTTTCGGAGATTGCCTGAAACAAACATACATACATTTGATGGCACGATTGGCGCAGTAGCTGGGCGATCGACTGCTGCGCCGCGTGTCGTGGGTTCGATTCCCACACGGAACAATTATTTGTATGGGCTACAGGTAGTTGTTCCGGGTCTGGCTGTTTGTGTATGTGAGTTTAAATGTTTGTAACCACGATACAGGAGAAATTACAAGTGTGGGTCGATGATTTTTAAAAAAGTTTGATGATGTTGTATGTTTGAGTTGATGTTTTACTACCGTGTATACTTTCATATACATAGCAATAGTAAAAAGCAGTTATTTTAACGCTTCAAACAGACACTTCACATTTCTCTGCATCCCACAGTTTCAACTTTCCCCTTGCACTCTTGAAGTTCATTCTATAAGCTCACCTCGATTGGTATATTGTTTGTACCTACGCATAATTAAAAAGACCAAAGCACCCTTTGAGTCCATTCCAATTTAAAGTGGGGATTTAAAATTGCAAGACCTCAAAGGGATCTTCGTTTTGTTCTCTTACAACGAGATCCGAGGACACGACTCTTACAAAGGCCCCGTATAATTTACCCTGTGGCTCTGCTCACTTTTTTAAATAAAAGAGAATACTTATGACGGTCTTAACCATAGGATCACACTTCAGATTTAATTTAGGTTTTCTTTTTGTAGGAGTTATCAAATGAAACTGACTGCCTCTTTGGTCTAGTGGTAGCAAGCGTTACTGCTTTAGCGTTTCGTAACGAATACATCCGACAGAGAACCAAAATTACCGACATAGCTCAAAGAATTAGCAAGTTGAAGTGGCAGTGGGCTGGCCATATCTCGCGAAGAACCGACAACCGCTGGGGTAAACGTGTTCTTGAGTGGAGACCGCGACTCGGCAAACGTAGTGTAGGACGTCAGTTTTGGGTATCTGATAACCTTAACGACTGTCAAAGACTTCAAATGACAGCAGGGACCAACAGCTTATCATGCATTCCGAGGCATGGAGGGGTCTCGATATATAATGCACGGTCAACCATCTACACATAGACCTCAGCAATCGTATTGTATCAAGGGATTATTACACAGCTACATAAAAAATACAATCATCCCGTAAAATCGCCCCTTATAAGATGGGACTTAAACTTAACTGGTGAAATCTTGGTGTTCTACAGGCATAACTCTGCCTAACAATAAATACTGGCGTGATGTATGCGTATATCATCATTATCATCCTCCTGCCCTTATCCTAATCTGTTTGGGGTCGGCGCAGCATGTCTTCTTCTTCCATACATCTCTGTTTGTCGTCACCCCTAAAGTCTACGTCTTTCTAGCTATATCATCTATTACACAATCCATCCATCTTTTCTTTGGTCTCTCTCTAATTTTGTAACCTTCCACATTCATAATCAAAACTTTCCCCACAACATCGTCTTCAATCCTTCACATCACATGTCTGCGTATGTACTTATTCCGTAAAATCAAACGTGTAAAAAGTACGAGTTTTGTCTCATAAAGAAAGTCGTAAATATAATAACTGTGATGGGAATATTTTGGACACGAGACGTAAAGTGAAAACTAACTGCAGCACGTAAATCAACCGTGAACGGCTTCTATTTTGTTGCTTTTTAATTTGTTTTCGCTATCTTTTTGTCTGTACCTCACATTGGGTACCAGCCTATGCTGTCCCACTGCAGGGCAAAGGCCTCTTCTACAAACTTAAACTTCTATAAACTTAAAAAGTACATATGAATTGAAAAACTCACATTGGTTCTTGCCCAGGTTTGAACCCACAACCACATTGCTTTTGTGAAATTGCTGGCGTGTGTGATGTTTTTGTTGGTAGAAAGTTTCTAGTGATCTTTAGATGTAACGCCCATGTATGGAGCGTTGATTGACAGTCCTCGTGTAACTTAAACGCCTTTTTTTGTTGCTACCAAAGGAGTTGTTCACGATGCGGAACGCGTTCGGACTTAGTGTCATTTGCGGTGTCAATAACGCTTCAATTGACTTACAACATACAAGACTGTTTACTTAACGTTACATACACTTATAGGCAGTAAATATGGTCCGAACCCTCAATGAGAATTTGGGAACAACCTAAACTTATTCTTTGGGAGACACCTTACCTCTAACACAGATATTTACTCCTGGACAAAACCAGCGACCAGAGGCCCACATTAGCCGTGGATCGAAATGACTGGCATTTATGGGGAGAGGCCTTTTCCCAGCAGTGGGATGAAGTACGGTATCAGTATATTACATGCAAACTAGCAACATGCCAACATCCACGTGTTACCTAAGGTTTAACTTTACTCGCGTCTTCAGCAAAATCGTTTTCTGTTTTTTATTATATTAATCAAAGTTTACGATTTGTCGTGAGTAGTGTTGAACAGCATGAAATCAAGAAGTCTTATCGCATCTAGAAACCATTTCATCACTGCGCATGATTGGATTCGGCTACGGTTTCCATTCCTAACACGTGCTTCGTTTATTATTATGACACATTTTTAATTTACTCAACGCCTTTTTCTTTATCTATAACAATGTTATTTTTACACCCATCTTGATGTTTGCTAAAATCTACTACGTACTACTTAATTAAGTTCTTAGTCTTTACAACATTATCATTACGATAAAATCACGCCTGCATTCCCTGATGGGTTAAGCAGAGGTAAATACACCTTTACACCTATCCGCATTGTCAGTAATATTACAGTCATAGGGGCAAACCTAATGTCATGAAACGGTTACAAGCTCCGAACTGCTCCTGAGAAATTCCTGATGGAAAACCCCCGATTTCACTTATGCAATACCCGGGATATCGCTTTCGACGACTAGTCCTTTCTTAGTCTTTACAAATAGTGCCACTATCATCACGCTGTGCTGGATTAATCTTGTTATTATCTACACAGGAAAAACAATGCATCCAGTGATAATTTAATCATCTTAGCATATCAAGGTCCGCCTTTAGGGATACACATTTGCTTCCTAGCTGACGTAGATTTATTGTAGTCCCATTCTTACGATAATTTACTTGAACCACAGTCAAATCGCCATTGACAGAATACAGATTGTTCATCTTAGGCGGATAACAGACGCGTCACTTTTTATTCAGTTTTGTCTTCAATAGGGTGTGTCCTAGGTAAAAATATATTAAGTCTATTTAGTCCGTCAGTAAGATTACCAAAAAATATTAGACACGTATTTTTTGCCTACTCAAATCAATAAAAAGTGAAAATGATACTTATAGCATATCAAAGTTCAGGAGACCCTGCTCTTGAATTTTGATGTGCTATATCATTGTCTAGCGTACTAGCTTGTGACGTCACTGTTACGTTAAAAGTGTAGCACGGCGTGACGTCACGCGCAATTTCAACGCACTATGTCGTCGTCATTTTTGGTTTACGTGACAAAAGAAAAAATACGTATCCAGTATTTTAGAGTAATCCGACTTTAAGTACAAACTAGATTTTTAAGGTCACAACCCTATGGTCGTTTGAATGAATTTAAACAAAAACATATCATCTGATCTGCGACGTGAATATTTGCAAGTTGCTGACATGGACTACTGCTACGTGAGTAATCCAACTTTCGGACCTATCATAATTTTTAAGGACACTACCCTATTCGTCATGTTTCACTCTAAGTGAGACGTCACAAATAAATAATGAATAAAAGGAAGAAAAAAAATCATTCGTGGTCCGATCCGACGATGGATTTTTGCACACACTCGGTATCTCTCACTCGCCTTGATTGAGCAAAAACCAGCCAAGTCAAGTGTGACTCGGGCGTCATCACAAAGGGTAAAATCCCGAGCAATTACCGCCGAAAAAATCGCGTTTCTTGTTTGAGGGCCTTTACTTTAATCTTATTTTAATTATTTTTTGCTGTAGCGACAATCTTGTCAGCGTGTCAATGACAATTTATATTGAGTCGGCCCAACACTTGGCGACGAGTTTGGCGCTTTAGTTGCATCTTACAGCTCCTGTGAAGTGCGGCACTAGAAATACACACTCTGTTATAATTTAAACTGTCTACCTACCTACCTATTAGGCTTCATGAGAAACAGCCCGCTGACACCCCAGACCCTTTGCTCGAGCCGGCTCGCGTAGCTGAGCCAGTAGTTGTTTAAATTAGTCCCTTAAATAAATATATCTATTAGATCCAGTCCGTCCCTTTGCTGTCCTCTCCCAGCGACGTCCTAAGCCGAGGCTCGTACCCCTCAGGGGGTGCCCTTAGTGATTGGTAGTTTGACTTTTAAGTTTTTACGCCGTGGCGGTAGGCCTTAATTTTTAACTAATTCCCCACAGGAAAGTTCGGTATATCCCTGAAGGATAAACTGCGAGAAACCCATTCCAAAAAAAAGCCGGCTTCTGACAGACGTACGGAAGGATGGGTCCCGTTGGCACCCATTGGGTAGGGAACCCTAAAAATTGAATGGAAGTAGCAGATATACCTTAACTTATATGTTTTGTCGGTTTCGTATGAATGTGGAATGAAAGGAAAATGAGCTTTAGCAAAGCCCAAAATTGGTTTTAGCTGGTCTGTTTATTTTTTTTAATTTTTTTTATGGCACTGTTATATATATATATATTTTTTATGGCAATGCGTCACTAATAGAAGTGCACAGCACTTGCAGAATAAATTAAAAAAAAAACAGACACCATCACAGTATTTAAGCTTAACAGTGAAAAGATAAATTAAAATGAGCATGTACGCAGAGTCGGCAGGAAATACTGATCAGGAAATATTTATTATTTAACAAAGAAATAACTAATTCTAAGTATTACTTCTAAGGTTTGTTTAAATTGACTTTCATATGTACTTTTCAACGGATGCACTATTAATATTATATCATTTCCTTTTTTGGTGCATTATAATGAATACTAGGTACTTGGCAAATTTTATTAGTTATTCATAAATGCATGAGATGAGGAGCATTCATACCAAGAAAAATAATGCAATTTATTCGATACTAACAATGTATCAGGAAGAATATTAGTATGCGTTACAAGTGTAGGAAGCTACGCGAATGACCTGTGCGACTAGATAATGACTAGGTTGAACAATAACTGTGTTATTGAATGATTAAGATACCCATATTTTATTTAAATAGAATACTTGATGTCTTTGATGTTAATTGAGCACCCAAGAAGGAATGAACAGGATGTCGAAATAAGACACGATATAAGTATTTCTAAAACACAAAATTTTGACGTTTTTTATAAGTGTACAATAAATATGTCTTAGGTATCATCATCTTGACGACACGGTTGGCGCAGTGGTTGAGTCATCGGCTGCTGCGCCGCGTGTTGTGGGTTCGATCCCCGCACGGAACAAATATTTGTATGACCTATAGGTAGTTGTTCCGGGTCTGGCTGTTTGTGTATGTGAGTTTAAATGTTTGTAAAAGCACCCACGATACAGGAGAAATTCCTAGTGTGGGGCAACGTTTTAAAAAAAGAAAGAAGAAAGATCTGCCTAGATTTTTCCCAACTGTGTTGGGGTCGGCTTCCAGTTTAATCGGATGCAGCCGAATACCAGTGTCTTACATGGAGCGACTGCCTATCTGACCTCCACAACCCAGTTACTGGGCAACATGATACCCCTTGGTAAGACTTTCGGGTTTCTCACTACCCGTAAATACTGGCAAAGATCTACAAATGACAACTGGGACTCACGAAACGACTGGTTAACGGTCACCCATCCACAGACTGACCTCGATCGACCTTCAATCAACCCGTGCGGCTGTTTTTGTTTTGCCACGAGCTCCTAAATATGTCTTAGGTATCTATTTCTAAAAAACGTTAAATAAAATGTTCGTTTCAACCCATACGTTGACCACTTATCTAATTGGATAATCTTTTCGCCAGTAGACTTGACTGTACTTACGTAAGTACATGAATTGATGTATTAATGTTCGCATGAGAATTGATACCTCATGGGTCAGGCAAGGGGTGAGTGGATCAAAATTTTATTATTAACTCTAGCTATAAGTTTTTATACTACTAACAAATTAGATACTTGTTATTTTTTTTTGGACAAGCCCGCCACACTATACCCAAACCACTGCAACTCCTGAAAACCAGAATCAACAGTGGCGACCGCCAGAAAAGCGTCGAGACAATGAAGCCCTACGAGTCTCGGAGAAACAATTCAACTGTCTTGGATCCCGCAACGAAATTAATCAGAAAAGAACGGCGGAGGAGTTAGAAAAATACATCATTTCTACTTCATCACTTGGATCCTTGTTACCTTAAATAAACGTTTATTTCTATGATGTTATTATTATTACACCACAGACCGATCAGCCGGTGGATTCTGTAAAATCTACCCGTGAAAACTTCAATCTTACTTCATTGTCGTGCAGCAAACTTTCAAGACCTACAATTAGTATGGGATCACTTCGTCTTCACTTTCACGGGTAAGTTTTTTACAAAATAACACTGCTGAGGCGTTTACCTTTAGCCGATACTGAAAAAAGAAAAGATCTGTGTCAGTCGGAAAATGTGAGTGCGTTGTGTCCATCCCTATTGGAATTGAAAATCTTTGGAATTCGCATTCTTTCTGGATGGCAAACAATTGGTTCACACTTAAAGTGATGGGGCATTCTAAACAGTTGGCAAGTTCATTTTAGAGTAAACTAGTCTGATTAGTGTTTCTCCATCACCGTACTATTTTTATCTCTTGACTACTTCTTTTGTTTTTAATATCATTTTATTCTGCATGTATGTTTTCTTGTATAAGAAACTTACATTCATTTAATGCATTTAAGACTCAGTTAGCACAATATTTGATTGGAAATAGCACCTTTCGTCAACACTGAATGCATTTGATGGATGTGGGTATTATAATTAAGTTGTAATGGGTGTAGTGGTGAATTAAACTTAGGCTAAGATAATATTGTTCTCAAGTAAGTGACTTTCTTGTGTCTACGGCCTGTCATTAGTTCTTGAATCCTAAACCTATATGTCTATTTATTCTTGTATTTTACTAAGGTACATTAATTTTCAAGTTTATTTACCTTGTTGCACTTACCATGTTCTGTCTCTGCATCACCCTAATGTAGGCTGGTAGAAAATGACTTATGCATTAAGGCCGCCTTTGTACGCTTCTTTTTACTTGTGCGCAAAAAAAAACCTACTTTTTCTCGTATTGCTAATTTTACATTAGTATTTCGAAACCAGAGGAGCTTGTGACTAAATAAAAACAGCCGCACGGGTTGATCGAAGGTCGATCGAGGTCAGTCTGTGGATGGGTGACCGTTAACCAGTCGTTTCGTGAGTCCCAGTTGTCATTTGTAGATCTTTGCCAGTATTTACGGGTAGTGAGAAACCCGAAAGTCTTACCAAGGGGTATCATGTTGCCCAGTAACTGGGTTGTGGAGGTCAGATAGGCAGTCGCTCCATGTAAAACACTGGTATTCAGTTGCATATGGTTAGACTGGAAGTCGACCCCAACAGGAAAAGGCTAGGCAGATGACAGATATTTTCGAAACCATAGTTACTACTTATTTTTATAGTAATTATATTATATTATTGTAAAAGTGGTCTTTTCTCAAAGTTCCAATGGTTATTTAATATGAAAGTTGCTTTTGAATTTCCAAGTCTAAGTTATTTATGCTCGTGGCTGTAATGAAAACAATTCGAGGTTATGTCGGCAACCAAAAGCCTTTTGGCAAGCAAAAAGCAGACGATACAGCTGATGTTTTTTTAGTAGACAAGTGGATAAATAGTCGGAATGGTATCATTGCTTATCAAGGATCTCTTAATGACAACTGTAGTTTAATTTCATTTATTCCGTCTCTAATTACTGAGGAATTTACACGAATATGCAGGTGCCGACGCGGACGTGAGTAATGTGAACTTTTGTAGCTTGTTCTTTTAATTAAATATTAAAGCAATTTGATCAGAAGGTGTGGGTACTTATGTGACGAAAACAGGTTATGAAACAAATAATACAAGACAACTATCAGCCTGTAATTGTGTCGGCTGTGCGCCAAAGGCTGTGGAAAGGTGACCAAGTTTGATGGCACACAGGTCAAATATTTAGGTACTAAGTACCTATAGGAAGGTACGTAGCGTGGCGGCGGCGCCGACGATCTGACGAAGTACGCCGGAAGCTAATGGATGTGGTGAGCGTGGGACTGATCGTTGTGGAAATATTTGTGGGAGGCATATATCCAGCAATGACGTCTTTTGACTGAAATGATGTTGGTTTGTTTATTGTTTGAACGCGCTAATTTCTGGAACTGCACTTTGGATTTGAAATTTATCTTTGCATGTGTTAACTCTATTCTTGAGGAAGGTTAGTAGGCTTTTAACATTACGCTACGACCCCAAAGAGTGGATGGGAGCGCGGGGAAGAACCAGTATGTTTGTACAAATTTAATTTATTTCTATATTTAAGTAACGGCACGGTTGGCGATTATGTCGCGGGTTTGATTCCAGCACGAACAATTTGTATGGCCTGCGGGTAGTTGTTCCGGGTTTCGCTGTTTGTGTATGTGACTTTAAATGTTTGTAAACGCACCCACGATACAAGAGAAATTTCAAAGGTGGGGGGCAACGTTTATTAAAAAAAACCAGTTTACTTTCATACCAGCCCAAACCAACTGTCAGCCAAAAATAAGGATTAGTGTTCATCTCATAACATGCCATTAAGTCTCATGGTGTCCCTATCACTTTAAGAGATATTGTTCAAGCTGGTACTTGAGGGCTAGATTACAATAAGTCCCCTAGGCTAGCCCTTCGCGTTTTGAAACTGCTCAGACAGCAGAGAAGAGCGTAAAAGAGCCAGGTTTTTAAAGAGCCGATGAAAATTAAACTTCCATACAAAATTTCTACCATAACTTCATTTGAATATTCCGTGACAACACAGGATTCGTCGAGGAGCTCGTGGCTAAATAAAAACAACCGCACGGTTCGATAGAAGGTTAAGCTATGCTTGCCGAGGTCAGTCTGTGGATGGGTTCACTGTTCATTACATATCGAGACTCCTCCGTACCTCGGAAAGCACGTTAAGCCGTTGGTCCCGGCTGTCATTTGTAGATCTTTGACAGTCCTTACGGGTAGTCAGAGGCCCGAAAGTCTGACAACCAGTCTTACCAAGGGGTACCGTGTTGCCCAGTAAACTGGGTTGTGGAGGTCAGATAGGCAGTCGCTCCATGTAAAATACTGGTATTCAGCTGTATCCGGTTAGACTGGAAGCCGACTCCAACATAGTTGGGAAAAGGCTAGGCAGATGATGATTGACAAAAGTTATTCTTTAAACGGTGTTTTTGAGGGTAAATAGTAGTATAGTAGTCGGTATAGGTCCGATTTCATAGAAAAAGAGGTATTTTATGATCTGTATAAGTTTAATTTCAGGTGAAAAACTTGAATAAATACATAAATAACAATTCGTTTTCCTAGTTTTTGTGAAAATATTTTAAACATTACATATGGCTTACTTTAATCGAATTTTTGAAACAGATTTAAAAAAAATATAGGTAATTTACCTAAATTGTGTATTTTGGATCGAATTTGTAAACTCTTTCATACACACTTTTATTTATCTTAAATTAACCATTATATACAAAATGCTCTCTAATGATAGAGTAGGGGCATTTACTAGTCATCTCCTAAAACACAATAGAAAGCAAGTAGGTAAGTACGCCATAATCATCATCATCATCACAATCACTCTTTCTTTCAATACCATATTTCACATCTAAAAGTACAATTGACGTCGAAAATTAAAATTTAACAACCCAAATCTCAAAAGTCATAATTACCAAGTCATTATGGGGAACGCCGCACGCCTGTTCAAACTAATTCGAGTTAATGAGCGCGACAAAAAACCGACAAAGGTGTTATGAATAAATAACCACTTAACAATCGTAAAAAATGAAAAATAACTCACATAAAAAATATATAAAAAAGGGGCTTTTATTGAGTGCGCCTAAGACGTCTCTGTCTTCCTGGCGTAACTCTTGATGCTATCTTGTTCTCGGAAGGTTTATCTTTTGTCTCTTTCTAGCGTGCCTATGGGGTGATAATGCAGTCTCGCTCTAACATCAATCGATACCCCTAGACACCCACGACAACCAGTTGTGAACGCCGCGTGGAGTTAATTGATCGGGGAATCGTTGTTGTTCGGATTTTTTTTTATTTACCATGATGTCTTTATTATAGAAAAACCCAGTTTTTATTTTTTGTAATATTTCTAACCCCATACTCAAAATCTGATAATGAACCCTTTTTATATGATGGATGATGGATTAAAGGTGGATGGGATAAACTTATGTGCAAAACATTAACAGACTGAATCTTTCAACCTGTTAACAACTATTTTCTTAAGCTTATAAAATTAATTGATGATTACCTATTTGCATGATGATGATACCATTTGCAAACTGCACAGTACCGCGTTCCACTACTACTCCACCTCATCAAAAAACATCTTTGTAAATATTTCGTACCTCTTCAATCTATCAATCAAATAAAAAAACAACCCATGAGCCACAACGCTTGCCGATCCGCTCAGCATTCCTATCGACGATGGGCTGAATGAAATACAAGCAGGCCCGGCGCTTTGTACTCCTCACAAGAGCGGCAATTTATTGAACTTTTAGAGATCCGCACGCGTGATATACAGACGGAGGAAACTCATTAAAATTATATTCATGTGCACGACAAGTGCGGCTGATTTTTTTATGGTGTTTGTACTCAATGGTTTGGGAAGAGTATCGTGGGAAGCAATTTTTTACATACCCGTTTAACGTTGTTTTAAAATACCGACGTTTGGCAATGTTGAAATGGAATAATAAAATTAATTTCGTGTCTCGAAAATCACAATAAAGCAGTTAGTTGCGGCTGTCATTCTTGGAATTTTTACAAATCCCGAAAGTCTGACTTTTAATCTCACCAAGGGATATCGAGTTATCCAGAAAACATTCACTCCATTTAATTTAAAATACTGATACTCAGCTGCCTCCGGTTAAGACTGGAAGCCGATCCTAACATGGTTGAGAAAAAGCTAGACAGATGATGATTGTGACCATATAACATTAGGTATTCATAAAAAAAATATCTTCCGAATCCACACGGATCTATAAATCTGTGTTAAAAACTCGATTCCTCACAAAATAAAATAAAAATGAATGACCAAATTCACATTTCACTGTAGCCAATATACAATCACACAACAAACAAATCAAACTCAGTAAAATTGTGCAGAACCACGACATGCTTAACTATTTTAAATATTTAACACCGTGGCCAGCGTATTGAACCAATTTCCCACAACAGGAGATCGACCACCGTGCACCGTGTCTAACTTCCCGTTTATTTTGTGGCTTTAATTAATTGTATACTGTTTTTATGTGCCACACAAATAATTAATCAGACCTATGTAATGCCGTTATCTATGGAACGGTAAATATTTCTTGTAGGTGTACTCTTGATCATCATCTGCCTACCTTTTTCCCAACTGTGTTGGGGTCGGCTTCTAGCTGAACACCAGTATTGTACATGGAGCGATTGCGGGTCGGATAGCTGCTATCGGGCAATTTGATACCCCTTGGTAAGACTGGTTGTCAGACTTTCGGGCGTCTGACTACCCGTAACAACTGTGAAACATCAACAAATTACAGCCGGGAGAAACAGCTGAACGTGCTTTCCGAGGCACAGCGGAGTCTCGGTATGTCACGAACGGTCACCCAACCACAGACCGACCTCAGGAAGTGCACCCCGGTGTTCCCATCCTACACTTAAACCGGGGATCATGGGAACTAGAACCTCAGCAAGTGCAGCTTAACCTTCGTTCAACCCAGGATCGGGGTTGAACGAAGGTTATCGTTCAACCCGGGACTAAATTACACGAATAATCTACTTCGGACAACTGTAATGAAATTCATTATCTATTAAATCGTGTTTTCTAAAAAGAGTCCAAAATTACCCACAACCTTTTTTTTTCTGGGGAAATACCCATGACTCAATCAAAATCCTGACCCTAACGCGAAACCTTTTCCCTGTTGTGGTCGTCTTCCAGTCCAACGGATGCTGAATGATAACCAGTATTTTTCTTGGAGCGACTACCTATGAAACCTTCACAACCCAGTTACTATTCAACACGATACCCCTTGGTGAGAGTGGTGGTCAGACTTCTGATCTTCTGACTACCCGTAAAATCCTACAGTGCTAATCACAGTGCAATAACACGGGTTGCCCGGAAAAGACTCGTACCTTCATTCGCGCGCACCTGCCAACGATCACAACATCTAGAAATGCATTGGCGGCGGTAAATTACTGAGAATTTCTGATAAGTGAATTGTTGAGAGCAGCCGCGCTACACTGTCAATAGGCTTATTTATCTCCTTCAACACGACAATAGTTTACAGCTAAAACAGTATCACACACTGGACAGCGTATTTTAAAAGAAGGTAGCGGAAAAAGGTTTCAGCATATTTCTAATCTTAATAAACTATCACCATTCTCCTGCCTTTATCCTAATTTATTTGGTGTTGACGTAGCATTTCATCCCCATTCCATTTCATCACCTCCATCCTAATCTTTCACAAATGGATTCCATAATTTCTTTGGTCTTAATCTACTCTTGTAACCCTTCAGCTTCTTACTCAAACTATCTTAACGACATATTTCGAATTCACTCATAATCTTTATAAGCCCCATTGAATAAATAAAAAATAAATAAATAAATGATGCTGGACAATCCACACAGCATCATCTAGCTCCAAGCTAAGCAGAGTTGTGTTATGGATACTAGATGACTGATATACTTAATACATACATAGATATTTTTATTATACATAACAAATATCCAGAACACCCGGAACAAACATTTGTAGATCGTACACCATCGCCCGCTGCGCCACATAGGTCGTCACAAACATTGGCAAATTGCTAATGAAACAAGCCAGCAGCAGCAGCAGTAGTTGCTAGCATTTTGGCTCGGATAACCATGACGTCTTCCATTCATTTCAAGCCGGGAAAAGGGGATGAATCCAGAGATGGGGTCTCTGGATTCATCCCCTTTTCCCGCCATTTTCTACAATTCATTCATCGTTTCTTTGCTCATTCTCTACTCAGAGTCATTCACATTCAGGATCATAACTTTCCTTTGGAGATGTCCCCACCTTCCTACGCATACCCATAAAACAATAAAATGATTAATTTTAAAACCACACAAATATCGTGATGTACACACATATAAAACCACACAAATAAAATACAAAACATCTAATTTACATAACATTAAGGAAAAAAAAATATACGATTTCTGATACAAACTAATTGGTATATATTCCATGGATGTATAGATATATTTTATGGCTGTTTAATTCATTACTATACGGAGTTCTAGGCTTGTCGAAAATATCGATGTATCGATATATCGATTTAATACTGAGGGTTATCGCAAAAGTGGCACAAACTATATTTTTCATTCATTTATTTATTATTTATATTTATGTATATAAACTAAATCATAGCAATTGAAATGTTACATTAATATTTAATAGAACCACTAACAGCCAGCACAGAAATAATCAAATTAGAAAAATTAATTAATATTAGGTCTTTACCTATGAAATTGCCGTTCTGCAGTACTGGCCATTTCAAATCAAAATATTTTTTGTTTGGCTAAGAATTCTAATTTCAAATTAATTTTATTTTTAAAACATGGATTTTTTTTTCCAAAAGTAGTCATTTGTTTATTGATTAGTGTTACATTTTCATCGCATTTAAATCTTTTTCGTCATCATGGATACGTTAAAAATTCGAGTAATTATGGAATATGAGTACCGTCGTGGCAGCAACGCGGCACAAGCGGCACGCAACATCAACGACGTTTACGGAGCTAACACTACAAACCAACGCACTACCTGGTTTGCTCGCTTCCGTTCTGGAAATTTCGACCTGAAAAATGAACCTCGCGGTCGTCCGAAGACTTTGGTCGACAATGACGAATTAAAGGCGATTGTGGAAGCTGATGATACACAATCTACGGCTGAATTAGCAACAGCTTTCGACGTTAGCGTCAACACAATATTGGTCCATTTGCGTCAAATTGGCAAGGTAAAAAAGCTTGACAAATGGGTGCCCCACGAACTCAATGATCGCCAGCGCGAAGTACGCGTCGAGACGTGCCTTGCACTGCTCAACAGACACACAAATGAAGGAATTTTGAACCGCATTGTCACCTGCGATGAAAAATGGATTCTGTTTGATAACCGCAAGCGCTCAGCAAGTTGGTTGGATCCTGGTTCAGCACCTAAACAATGCCCTAAACGAAGACTTACCCCAAGAAAAGTGATGGTCACTGTTTGGTGGTCTAGCGCCGGTGTGATTCAACAAAGCTTCTTACCAAACGGGGTGAGCATTACTGCAGATGTGTACTGTGAAGAATTGAACACAATGATGGAGAAGCTGGCACATCTCCAACCAGCATTGGTCAATCGCTCGTCTCCGCTGCTCCTGCACGACAACGCGCGACCTCATACTGCACAGCAGACGGTCTCCAAGTTGCAAGAACTGGGGTTGGAAGCTCTCCGTCATCCGCCCTACTCACCAGACCTTGCGCCTACAGACTACTACTTTTTCCAGAATTTGGATAACTTCTTGGCGGGAAAAAAATTCAATACCCGAGAGGCAGTACAAAATGCCTTTGAAGAATTTGTTGCCTCCCGTCCAGCTGATTTCTTTAAGAAGGGCATCAATAAACTGCCACTGCGTTGGCAAAGATGCATTGATGCATGGGTGATTACTTCGATTAATACAAATAAAAAATACATGAAAAAAATTCATTTAAATTTTTTCATACAAAACGGCAATTTCATAGGTAAAGACCTATTATATTGAACGAATTTTGCCCTTACTCAAATGGCTTGTCAGACGTAAGTATTGCATCATAAATTTTAAAATTAAATAAATTAAAAATTAAATAAATAATTTTGTATTTAATTTTAATTGTGTATGTAATTTTAATGTCTATTTTTGTAATATTTTATTTGGCTTGATTTTAATTTTGTGTAGGTACATATTATGGACAATGTCCGAAAAAAAATGAATGAATAATAACAATACCTTTCCAAAAACATCGATACAAAATATTTCGATAGTTTGCAACTCCTCCGACATCCCTAGGGTCCTCGCTGCTTTGAGGTGTAATTGACACTTTAGCGGCACTTTTAATAGTATGGTCAATTGTATAGTTTATGGCCATAAACTGAGGTGTTTTAGGGATCAATGGAATTGATTGGAAAATTATATTACCCTTGGTGTGAATGGTTCCGGGCATAACACAAGTTCTTTACCATCTAGAAGTCATGAAACTTAATAATTAAGGATTGGTGATGGTCAGGAGAAACGTTAAAGTTAATGAACAGACCGGTTCGCGATCCTGTTATTCCTCATTAACTAGCTGCGCCTAGCGGTGTTACCTGCGGTTAAAATTCACATCCATCAAACGCGCGATCTGTAAAACGCTCTATGTTAGAATATTCGTTAAGTTTTCTGATATATTCCATTGCTTTTCCAATTTCCCCTCAAGTTATAGCGTGACCAACGGAAACAGGGATTCATTTTTATATATAGGAAGGTAGTACCAGCCTGTTACTGTCCCACTGCAGGATAATGGCATCTTCTCATACACAGAAGAAAGCATTTATCGCCACGCTTCCTCAAGGCGGGTTGGCGTTTCCAGATTTGTTTGTCTTAGATAATCTTGCAAAGTTTTTTTAGGAATTTCTCCTATATCGTGGGTGCGTTTACAAACATTCATACTCACATACACAAACATCCAGACCCGGAACAACTACCTGTAGGCCATACAAATAGTTGTTGCATGCGGGTATCGAACCCACGACACGCAGAGCAGCAGCCAATCGCTCAGCCACTGCGCCAACAATGCCGTCAATATAAAATCTTTGATTAAGGATCCTCATTTCGCGTCAATGACGGTTCAGTCATCGGGATTTACGTTCAGCAACGAATGATTAACATACTGAAAAGGGGTGAATTAAAAGTGAAATAAGTGTGTCCGATCACTGACATAAATGGTAAAAAGTCATGATGGCCCAGTTTAGGCCTCGCCTCTTGTGCACGAGGTTGTGGGTTCAAACCTGGGCAAGTACAAATGTGAGTTTTTCAATTCATATGTACTTTGTAAGTTTATCTTGGACATCACTGACATCGGTGAAGAAAAACAACGTGAGGAAACCTGGACTTATATAGTTATTATAAGTCTGAAATCGCCAACCCGTCTTGAGCAAGCGTGGTGATTAATGCTCGTGCCTTCTCTGTATGAGAATAGGCGTTTGCCTTACAGTGGGACAGTAACAGGCTTGTACTACTGACATAAAAGCCAATTGTATTGCGAAACTATTTATTTTTGGTCTGTTAGTCAAGTGTATAAACAGATACTTAAAGCGATTGGATACTCCCAATAGGATGCGGACTAAACAATTTTTTTTGTTCGTCCGGTAGATTATTTAAAAACATTGGACACGTATTTTTTCTTTTTTTACGTAATCAAAGGATTACGTCAATACATTGAGTTAAAATGTAGCGTGACGTCACACGTACCTTAGTAGATTTTGTACCCACATGTGACGTAGCGAGCCCCCACCATCTAATCCTTTTTTTTATTAAAACGAGTATGATAAAGCAAAAAATACTTGTCCAATACTTTTCTATTATCTGACTGACGGATTAAATATAATTCCTTTCGTTTTACCCGGGCTTCATCCCTATTGTCGTATCAGTCTCTTTTATACTTTAGTATTCTATACCTCTCCGTTTCCTATCTAGTCTGCTTCTATATCTCACAGAAAATTTAACTTTTAGGTGGATCTGCCAATTCAAAATAAGTACCTTAAGGATTTCTGCACATTTAAATCGTGAGTGTGTTGTTTACGGTATAGGTATCAATATTAAAAACATTGGACACGTATTTTTTCTTTTTTTACGTAATCAAAGGATTACGTCAATACATTGAGTTAAAATGTAGCGTGACGTCACACGTAAGTAGATTTTATACCCACATGTGACGTAGCGAGCCCCCACCATCTAATCCTTTATAAATATAAATTATCAATGAATGATCAAAATTCGTTTCGCAGCCATTATGGTAAAAAGAGCAGTATAATTCTTAAAATTACATTTGCAGCAAACCGACATGTTTGACCAACGAAATAGTCTTATTTCCAGCAAAGAACAATATCAGATGACCATAGTAACGTTGGCTCAATATTAATTTGTCATGGACAGTGAATATTCTTACGTTTCTTTGTGTTGTTTAGTGTCAAAAACATTTCTGTGATTTACACTTTTACATCGAACTTCTACAAAATAAGTTATTCGGACATTTTAAATTGATGGTTATGTATTTTTACAGAGAGTAAATTAAACAACAAATATACAGTAATTGAATATTTTTAATTTTTTTTACGTACCGCAGATATAACACAAGTCTATAACGCAAACGCAGATGAATTCGAGAAGGAAACAAATGTACACCGACAACAAAACAACACCGATAACAATCAATACAAGATGTGTGTCAATGTCAGTTAACAGTTTAGGCGCGATTTTGACAGAACTGCAGAAAACCGAGAACTCTTATCAGGGTTGCTATTACAAAGCGATTAAGTTATCGATCACAGATCAGGAAAATCGATTTCTTGAATTTCGTTTTTTTATATTCTTTAAAAAATACTAACTGTTTTTATAATAAACACGATGAACGTGTTATTTAAGTAAAAAAATAAAATAATAAAAGACAATAATGAGGTAGTAAATAAAAAGTAAAGAGTATTTCTTTTTATTATTTAGAATTATCGATTACAGTGGCCAGACTGGCAACATTTTTATTTAAATCAGGGATTCAATTACTTGATTATGAAAATAATTACTTATTTATAAGATTATCTATTATCTTTTGGAGCAGTTCTCGAAAAGCACTAAATATTGTTTTTTAAGTTGGTATTTTATATTTAAATTGTTGGAGGTAAAAACTTTGTGTCCGCGTGAATTTAGTCATAAAAGTTGTGTAGGCCGAAATCTGTCATTGTTCTTTATATTTGCTGAAAATAAGACATGTCTTATTTGAGGCAAATATATTTTTTAAATAAATTAAATAAATAATTAATAATAAGTAATATTAAATTTGAAACTTTATTTTATTATTTAATTATCAATTTATTAATTAATTAAACTACTAATTTTCATCAAAAGCGGCACTGAACGTAACAGAAATTGATAGTTCACCAATCCCCTTATGGATTAGAGTCGAACGAATTCAATTGGATCATAAAGAATCAGTAATTAAAAAACGCTTCCAGAATCTACCACACACGAGCCGCGCTTGACTTGAACAAATTGACACCTATCCATCGAGCACCATTAGAGGAACCGGTATGACGTCAGAGCTATAAGTACCGACCACCCTGGAGGTGGTTCATTAGATATATATCGATGCTTTACTTAACTAGTTATGTTAACTTGTTCGTGAACGGACATGTATTTTTTAAATTTAATTTATTAAATAGTTGTTGAGTGATTCTATCGTGTAGCCGTTGGCTGTATAGATATCTAATGCTACCTATGTGATCTAAGTCTTACTATCCACCACCAGACATTAATTTCGATGAACGAAAACTAGCTTCATCACCTTAAGGGCTAAATTCTAGATGGAAAATCCCAATAATACTTTGCCCGACCCGGGAGTCTAACCCAGGAAGCTCAAGCGCAATAATAGTAACAAAACCGAACTAATAACAGTCTTCAAAGTCTTTTAAAAACGGTAAACTTCTCGATTCCTTCTTTAGTGCATGAATGCTTGACTTAAACGTACGATTTTCAGATTGAAAATACTCGTTTCGCATATAATATAAATTTATCTTCAAAACTAATTCATATTTATGAGTGCTACTAATTTTCATAGCCTTATAAATTTAAAAAACCTAAATAGTACCTACAGGATATTCAATTTTCAATCCGATCGAGATTTTATACCCACATATGACGTAGCGATCCCGAAAAGAATAGTTTTTTCTCTCCGTCCGGTAGCTTATTAGATCTTCAATTAGACAAAGTAACCCACAAAAGCCAGGAACATAAACAAACAGAACATAAAACTTATAGCTACTTCTCCCTCTTTTCCCCAACAGTCGAAACTTTCTATCAATATCGAACTGTCTGCACTTTCCCCGTTGACTTCGTAACAAAGTTTTGTCATATCGGAGTGCTGAAGCATGTCATGTTTAGAATTCGTTTGTTTCTGTGCTCGTGTTCAATGTTTCGGAATTTAGTGGTCTTTGAAATTGCCCGAAAATGGGGAAAGTTAAACAGTAAGATAAGAATAGGCATTCATTAAACATAAGCCATGTTTGATGAATACCTACTACAATATATTCTTGTAAATTATACTACCTAGGTTTATTCTATTTGGTGGCTTACAATCCAACCAGATGCAGCTGAATACCAGTATTTTACGTGAAGCGACTGCTTCTCACCTCCATAACCCAGTTAAGGGGTAATAAGATACAAGGGGTATCTTATTACCCCTTAACTGGGTTATGGAGGTGAGAATGGTGGTCAAACTTTCGGGTATCTGCCTACCCATAAGAACTATAAAAGATCTATAACCGAAAATAACGTCCATTCCGAGGCACGGAGGGGCCCCGGTGTATAATGGGCTACCCATCCAGGCACTGACCTCGGCTAGTGTTGCTTAACCTTGCAAATAGACCCGTGTGGCTGTTCTAAAACTGCTATAAAACAATCTATATCACATCGAAGAAACACGATAATCCTCTGTAAGCCATTAAAAAGTTTTCCCGCTTAACCTTATCCCCGGGGGCTGTCACACATCAGACGCCGTGTACACTAATTACCACTACAGATTCTATGAGTATTAGACGAACTAAAGGGGAACGATTCTGTTTTTTTTAGACCCTCTTTTACTTTCTTTGTGTCTGTCTTTTAAGTGTGAAATTAAGTATTCGATTGCAGTAAATCCATACATATGACATTAAGTCCGCCTCTGTACATTTGTGTGCTTAAGGTATACAATTCTGTTTTTTAGACCTTCTTTTAACTTCTTTGTGTCTGGCTTTTAAGTGTGAAATTAAGTATTCGATTGCAGTGAAGGGTGGGCGTTTTGGGGGACTGCCTTTTGTAAACGTTTCGACTTTCAAAAAGTGCTGATTCTCAGCCTAATTTGAATAAATGAATTTTGATTTTGATTTTGCAGAAAATTCAATGCCTATGGCTCCTAAAGTCCGCCTCTGTACATTTATGTGATTAAGGTATTAAACAAATAAGTAAATAAAGTCGTGTCCAATTAAGACTAAAGTTTGCAAGAAAACATCAGAACTGATGAAATGTGGGGGTACCTATAGGTTAAACTGGTTGTCATACTTTCGGGTTTCTGACTACCCGTAACGACTGTCAAAGATCTACAAATGACAAACGGGACCAACGGCTTAACGTGCTTTCCGAGGCACGGAGGAGTCTCGATATATAACGAACGGTCACCCATCTACAGACTGACCTCGGCAAGCGTAGATTAACCTTCGATCTACCCGTGCGGCTGTTTTTATTTAGCCACGAGCTACCCTTAAAATAAAAACTGTAATACCAGAGAATTGTAAAGCAGGAGAGGGGGATGAAACAGTCCCCCCGATTGGCGTCATCGTAATCCCCCGGGATGGTCGCACATCAGGCGCGGTGTCCAACAATTACCGCAACTCGCCGGGAGAAGCAATTTATTTTTGGTTTAATCTGATTTAAGAGGAAGCTAGGTTAAAAAAATATAATCATTTTACGAAAATGTTGCTGGTGGAAGGATTTTTTACAGTTTTGTTTGCTTTTTCCTTACACATGGACATGGGGGAACATTAAAAAAAAACTCTTCCAACAGAACATTCATTCTTAAGATATGTTCTTCTTCCTTTTCGGCTCGAAAGATAGTAGTAAATCTCATGCGGTGATAATAAAAATGCCAGTCAGCAAGTAAGGTAAGGACTGTCTGCTAAGGATAAACGGGATGTGTCTAAATTCCGGAACAGTATCGTCAATTGTAAGCTAGTTTAATGCACCCTAGGATAATAAAAATAGGTGGTCAAGGGGACTGCCGAGGAACCGGAAACTTTGGAATGACTTCTTTTTTGGGCGCAACACGTCACATTGGCATGTTGGTGACGCGAATCCAAAAGTTATGCCCCTACCAGAACTTGCTCAATGAGGCTAAAGAAGTTGCCACTTCAAAAAAAGAAGGTTATTTTATGGGGGTTGTTGACAAAAGCAGTCAACTTAAAACTTGGAACTACTGTCAGTCTGGCGCAACACTTGACATTTACATGTCGGTGACGCGACCCCGGTAACGTAAGGTCCCCTACCAAAAATCGCTCAACGAAGAAGAAGAAGTTTTCACTTTTATGACGTTCAAAAAGTGCTGATTCTCAGCTTAATTTGAATAAATGAATTTTGATATTGATTTTGATTTCACTTCAATTTACCTGCGAATTTGAAGTTCTTCACAAGGTCGAAGTCCAGACTACTATAGGTGATTCTGGCTATCACACATAATTTTATTAGCAATATTCAAAGCGCTCGACAGTCACGTTCCTCGTCAAGCAGAATACCAATTAGGTAACCTACCGCATCGCCTCATACTTAGGCACCTCATAATTTTATTCACGACTGTTTAACTTCAACACGTGCAAGCCCGATTACTGTAGTGCCACACGAAATCCCGGGAGGATAATCCCGATCGCGGGATTGTTTTGGTCCGTAAATTTAGCGCCGTGACAGCGAATCGGCTTCACGCCGCGCGCCGGGGCTCGCCGTAACAGGCAGGCCCGCTTCACACCAATTAGTGGGCACCCTAATTAAAACGAAACTTTATTACTTACGAAATATTTTCAGGGCAATTAACAGGTTCAATTTATTGTGACAAGGATTTTGACACGATTTTTGTTTGTGCAAAAGTTATTTGGTAGTTATGTTGTAAAATGTGGTTTTGATAGACGTTTAATGGTTTTTAGATGTTATTTTTTGTTTTCGTGGTTGTCTAGTGTTGTGTATCGTTTTCTGGCGTATTTTTATACATAAGAGGACTTACGTTGTCCGTTCACTTTACTTACTTTTTTGAGCATGAGGTCCTAGGTTTGATTCGGATCGGGCAAAGTGTTAATTGTTGGGTTTTTTTATCTGCTATTTCTAAGTAGCGGCCCGGAGTTTGGCTTAGCTAAGCTTGCCCCTTATTACATGGGACTTAAAGGTGGTTGTACTACAGGAAAATACATCTTTGACTGACTAAGTTCTCGGTGAATAATAACGTGATTTTATGTTATCTTTACTCTGTTTTAATCATCCAACTAAACATTTTCTCATGTTTATGTTAACTAAGTAGACTATAAAGTCTTTATCTATTCTTTTGGTATTGTCAGCGTTAGACTAAACTTGAAATACTTCTGGTTGCATTGCGTTATAAATTTTAAAAAGGTTTCCTAAACAATTAATAAAATATTAATGAACTATAATTAAACATTTGACTGAAAACGTTCAGCAGTTTTTCCGAATAGGGCCGAATAATAAGGCCGCGTGTCACGGCGCTATCCTGTACGACATTTTACGATATAAAGTTGGGATCACAAATCAACCTCCTTTTGTTCAAACAGTTTAAAACAAATATGTATAGTATGAACGACGTATGTGGCGCAGCGGGCGAAGGTCCACCTGCGACGCAAGAGGTTGCGGGTTCGATTCCCGCCTTGGGACAAATGTTTGTACGATCTACAAAGGTTTGTTCCGGGTGTTCTGGGTATTTGCTATGTATAATAAAAAATATCTATCTATGTAATGTATTGTATTAAGTATATCAGTCATCTAGTACCCATAACACAAGCTCTGCTTAGCTTGGGGCTAGATGATGCTGTGTGGATTGTTTAGCATTATTTATTTATTTTATTTATGAAACTGTCATGTAATCCCAAAATTAAAATATGGCTCTGATCATCGCTGTGTGCCTTACTCTGAGTTTTCATTTAAATAACATCCTTTTGTTTAATTATAGTCAAATAATGATATCAATCCCTGAGAGGTTTTCGTTTTATGGCAAAACAACTGTAATATAGATTAAGTTTAGAGGAAAATAAAATAAAAATAATACAAACATAACGATGCATTCGTAGTTGTAAGTTCTTGTAATAGCAAAAATACCCATACTACCTATCCAAAGTGTCAGTGTGAATGAAAATATGGACACTCACCCTGTACGGGGTGCCTGTCTCGCCACTTGTTTACACATGGGGCCACAGGTGGCGCTAGTTGTGATCGTTCTCACGGCGATTTTGTATTTATTTTGTAAGGGATTTGCGACGTCAAAACTGTTGGACCATTTGATATGGAATCTGATTTATTGGTCAGGATTATCTATAAATATCAATAGGAATCAAACGCGTGCAGTATAAAAACTTACTTTTAATGAAAATAGATTAAGTTTTAATACATATAATGTACGGTAATAATTGTTTGATGGTTTTAACAAGTTTGGGAATACAAAATATTTGTTCGTTTTTATTTATTTGAGGAAAAATAGCAATTGTACGATGTGTGTTACAATATAATTTGGTATGACAATGGGTAAATGTACAATCCACAACGTTTCCGCAGATTACTTGTGTACATTAAGGTAGGTAAGTACAATTACACTAAAATACTAACATTAACATTAGCTAGGGTACTAATCAAATTTCATTTACAATATTGCACCTCTACTGGTCAAATTCACCAACGGTTCAACTTAGTTTTAATTTAATTAGCCCTGTTGAGAATAAACTTGTATTAAATTAAAAAAAACTCTCTCTCTCTCTCAAGATCTCAAGACTAAGCAATATTCAGACTACGCTATACTAATTCGCTAAACAGCATCATAGCATATTGTGTCAGTTTTATATATTTGTTCACTTCTTTGTAGCCATATTGTTGTGCTATAAGTAAAATATTTCCTTTTTGCTATAATTTATAGGTATGAGATTTATCCTGGATTTTATTTTTCTGGTTTTTGCCACAGCTTTTGCTGTTTTGCTGTTTCTGATCTTCTGTTTTAGAGCGAGTGGGGCTCAATTGATTTACACAAAATCTATCGCATTGAAGACTGTTAAAAAATGAATAGATATAAACAACATCAAGACACCAATAACCACTTTATTAATCCTCTAAAATCGTTATTCATCTATTTCTAACATCACGCTCACTAACTCGCTTATCGTTAGCAAGGGTGATACTTCCATAATTAGCTTCATTATATGCAGTAGGTAGCGGGGAGGTCGGGGAAAGTCGGGGAAACAAGGGTAGATGGGGGAGCGCTAGAGGGGTAGTTGCGGTAACACGTGCCGGCTGTAAGCGACGACTGAGGGTCAGGCTCTATTCTAATCTGATTTAATATAGAATAGTTGTGGTCAACATTGTTTTAGATAGTGATTTGACATGCATAAAAAGTGGAAATTATGTATTTTGCGAACTCCTTCGTTGTTATTTTCTGATGAATTCCGTTGCGGGATCCAAGACAGTTGAATCATTTATCCGGTATTCGTCAAGCTTTATTGACTCGACGCTTCTTAATTGGTCACCCCTGTTGATTCTGGCTTACAGGAGTTGTAGTATTTTGCAAAATGCTTATTAAGAGTTGTTTAGACATATTCGTGCTCTCGGGATTCCACTCTGAAATAACCTTCAAGAAAAAGAAGCTATTACCTGTTCTTACTTACTAGGCGAAATCCGAGAGAAATCTAAGAATACACATCAATAAAAATCAACGAACTACATAGAAAACCTTAAATTAATTAATACACGAAATACTGTACCGCTGCACCAAAATCCACTCAAGACTCGCAGTGCAAATTCGTTTCGGCATAGCGAGTCGGCACGAAAGTATAACAATAGCATACCCTAGAGGGGGTGGCCGGTAATCTGATTTAGAGCCACTTAGCGACAGGTAAAGTGCTCTGAACGCTGGTTTAACTTGTTTACGAGAATATCCCGCCTTTTATTGGGTTACACTTTTGTTTAACTGGTGGTAAAACGCAGTGGTGAGAGGTGTGAGGGTGGTGAAGGCAAAATTGAGTGTTTGTGGTGTGTTTTGTTGGAAAACGTGCGTCATGTAATACATGATTGCGTCATGAATTGGTGGTTTTGTGAAGACCTAATAATAAAGCAAATATGCCTGAAACACATATGTATATGCTCGTAGATTCTGAGTCAACGTTTCGTAATACAAAATAGCTATTTTCTTTATATATTTTTTAGATTCAGACTATAAAATAAAAACATTCGAGCCTATCAAAACTGAAACCGATTATTTTAGTCTAATGACATTATCATGATATTGCTGCTATCCAGGTTACACTCAAGAAAAGCCAATCATTTAATTCTCCACCGACTACCAATCTTATCCTTCGACTCTACTGTGTTACCGATTACACCAACTGCGATCACCTCGCATTGCTAGGTCTCCTGTCCAATCCTATTCAAGTTCAATCACTCGTAGGTATGCCTACGTCAAAATTTATCTCGCTACATACCACTTAGCAATTATTTATCAAAATAGCCAGAAGCCACACAGCAGCCCACAAAGAATTAAGTAGCGGCACGATTCAATCATTATCCCCAGGATTACATTCAAGTTCTTTTAATACCTCCCAATTTACCGTACCCACTTCATAATAAACCACTATAAAAATAAGCAAATTACCTTAAATATCATGGCGCAACTCGTAGTCAGTCGGTATTCACAGTTCAATCTCGAACCGTATCGAATTCTCAACTTCAGCTCAGCCATTTTCCAAGATAAATTGATACCTCTATCTTTCAAAAATGAACCTTATCCGAACGACTTAAGGTGCAAGACCTTGGTGGAGTTGGGAGTGTAAAATGACTGCGCGTAACGCTAATGGTCCATGAAATTGGCCGTTTGCCGATAAATGTAAGATTTTTAGACATTTCAAATGTACTGTTAGGTTAGACTCGCGATATTTGAGTGGATTCGACGTTTTATTGTTGGTATTTTCATATTTGAGTTTGAGTTCTTTTATGATGCTTGATACTTTGTATTTCTATAAATAGTTGGTGCGCGTGAGGTGGAATTTGGACACCCTGAATATTAAACTATAACTGCCAGGGATACGAGACATAATTGAAATTGTATTGTTTGTCGTTCACCTGGCATTTAAGGTATTAAACCATAGAAACGATGGATGGATTGTGTGAAAGATGATATTGCTATAAACAAGGTGACTAGTAAGATGACGTCAAATAGAGATGTACTCGTAAGTTTGGAATAAGACAAGACTGCAATTAAATTGGGATTTCGGCAGGAGGATTATGTTTATGGCGATGATTCTGAACGTGAGAGGAAATTAAAATCAGGTGAAGGAACGAGATAGAGGTTTAATGGCAATAGCTGAAGGAGCGGAAACAGGCAGCGAGAAATTACTGGATACTGCCAAAGTATTTGCTATGTATCATAAAAAAATATCTATCTATGTAATGTATTGTATTAAGTACATCAGTCATCTAGTACCCATAACACAAGCTCTGCTTATCTTGGGGCTAGATGATGCTGTGTGGATTGTCCAGCACTATTTATTTATTATTTATTGAAGTTCGCAAAACAGTAGACAGCTACTGCTTGTTCTTTTCAAATTTTGTATCCCCTTGATGTGCACCCTGTTTTCCTCCCGTGATCTTTTTCACCCAGAAAGCTCTTATGGTTTTCTTAGAAATGTTTGCCTATTTCCCTGCCTGTGAGTGCAATAGTTATTTATTGGCCCTTCCTTAATTCCTTCTTCCTTCTCTTAAGTTTATGTTGGGATAAAATTTCTTTCAGTTGCTATAAAGAAGAAACACAACACAAACAAACACCTACGCATTCTCAAAGGATAGCATAAGAACTATGGGTACAATGATGATAGGATGATAGTTAGCTCACCAGGGACTTTTTTCTTTTTTTAAATAAACGTCGCCCCACACTAGGAATTTCTCCTGTATCGTGGGTGCGTTTACAAACATTTAAACTCACATACACAAACAGCCAGACCCGGAACAACTACCTGCAGGCCATACAAATATTTGTTCCGTGCGAGGATCGAACCCGCGACACGCAGCGCAGCAGCCAATCGCTCAGCCACCAGTGCCAACCGTGTCGTCAAAACGGACTTGCGATATTAGTTGTTCCATAATTGATACTCAATTGAGAAAGAACTTTTCCTTCGCGTTTTCTCCCTTTACAATTTCCTTTGTTAAAATAATAACTGGTTCAAACTGCACCAGTTGTAAATATATCTGTATAAGCAGCATCTTCAAAAGCATTAGCTCAATACAATTGTAGAACATCTGTAGGTACTTATTCTGTGCTAAATGAACTACAAACAAGTGACGCAATATTGACAGACTCTTGCGCAGTATCACCATACTATTCCTTTTCAGTTTAGCATAAACTATTTTTCATAGCTATGTATATATCTACTTACTGAAAACAAGGACATAGTCATTACACAGACAGGCAACATGAGAGATTATTCATTCGTTATTATAAACTATCTGTCTGTATGTATTTATAAACCAGTACCATTGTTTGTAGGTAGCATGAGCGGTGTTATTAATTTGCGCAAGCGCAATACATTCCACGTTTCAAAACATGCAGGAAACGGCCGTGACTAAATGAAAATATTTCTTCCTCAGTTGTGTAAACATCGGCTAATAATATTATAGCGACCATTATAATTAGACTTTTTTCGCACCTTGTATGTGCACCTTGTTGACACAGTTTTGTATGGGACAGGGAGGGGGAGGGAGGTCAGGATAACTGGTGGTTACTCGCCAGAGTTGAAGTAAACACAGTGATAAGAATACACCACATAGCGTTGATAAGATATGGCCAAACCAATTACAGCCACGAACCATTCGCATGACGCGGTTTAGGTAACCAGTTAGTTTTGTTACTAATCAGTTTGGTATTTTATTGATTTTGTAGGACATTAGGGTAAAAGTTGTATGGTCTTCTTCAGTGCCGCAGCAAGTTCTTAAGGGTATCTGTATCAAAATTAGCTAAGGGACCCGCCAAAAGAAGGGTACTGTTATTTCACAAAATAAATAAAATAGAACCTCGACTCAGAGTATGGTTAAGCTATCATTGCGATCTTACTAAGAAAATGCAAGAGCGAGCGAAGCGTGCTAGAAAATTAGAGTATTCTGATCCAGAATAGGTTAATTTCAATGTGATTTTATTTAGATAATGTATGAGTGAACGAAACAAGCTAAAACATTGGATCATAATAAAATTGGAACGTAATATTTTGTATGTTTATTAAATTAATGCAAGAGCTCGCGAATTGGACCGTGACTGCTTGAAGGATTTGTAAGCCTTATACAAACTAAGTTAATGTTTTAACCTTTCCTAGGTATTCATTTATAACAGGCCTCATATCATAAGAGTTTGAGGTTGTGGAGAGCATTTTACAATTGTTTGAGTACACGATGCGTGTACCCGATGAGGGTATCTTTAATACGGCTGATATGACGGTAGCTACGCCCCAGGTATTCTCTTCTTATTTCTTTAAGTAGTATTTTGTTTCGTGAATTACCGAAAATATTTGACTTTCGTTGATTTTATTTAAGATTATTTTTATGGTTTTTTTTTACAAAAATAATCCACGGATTTAAAAAAAAACTGTGTGTGTGTGTGTATAACTGCAATTGCACTTCAGCTCAGACTCTCGGGTTACAGGGAACCCTTAAAGATCGAACGGATCTGAAGATATAACTTTTTGTCAAAGGCAACCTTGATTTAGCTGATCCCTAATCAGCTATGCAGACGACTAATAAGTAGTTTTCGATCTCTAGTTTTTCCCCTGATTCGTCTGAAGGTATATATAACTAGTTTTTCTTAAAAATCTGACTCTTAATAAATAGAAATATCTCAGAAAGTCTATCTAACCCTTTCATTTATAAGGTCCCTGTGTTTGTTAAGACTCCATTCCCGGAAAGCTACATCAGATAGGTCGTCTTCCAAGATATATTTATACTAGCATCCATCGGTGGTTTTGTCTGCGTGGGCATATGTTTATAAAAAAGGGATGATAAAGATGACTAAAAATTATTTTTGTCCTTCTTGCAGATAATTAAATAGGGATGAAAGCTGGGTAAAAATAGAAGAAAGATTTAGTCGGTCAGTCAGATTATAAAAAAAATTGGACGTATGTTTTCTTTTTTACGTAATCAAAAGATTACGTCGATACATTGAGTTAAAATATTGCATGACATCACGTGTATGTAGATATTATACATACTTGTGACGTAGCGACTGGCGAAAGTTGGAGAGTGGCTCCAACTTTTATTGATATGATAGAGCAAAATGACGGACTAAATTTCATTTTCTTAGCCAGACATCATCCTTATTATGTACTTAGAAATCTGAAGTACCTAAATGCTATAAAGTGACACCGTAAAGTTACATCAAAATTCGTTCGCTACCTTTTGCGTGAACAAGTTACAAACATACATCCTCAAAAACTTCCATCATCATCATTTCAGCCGAAAGACGTCCACTGCTGGACAAAGGCCTCCCCCAAGGATTTCCACAATGACCGGTCCTGCGCCTTCCGCATTCATGCCCTTCCCGCGACCTTCACCAAAAACTTCCATATTTATAAATATTTTTAGTATTCGTCAGAAGACGACAACCGTCTCCACTCCACTCCACCCTTACTATGTTATGTTAAAACCATCATGTTGTTTTCTCGTAGAGCAATGTAATAAAAGTTTCAGAGCAGTATCGGAGTGAACATACGCTTAAAGAATAACTAATTCAGTAAGACACACAATTCACGATTTGAACGTAAGCGGAGACTTACTTGGCATCCCGCCATCGCCTGTTGCTTCTTGCAAATCGTGAATCCATTATCCACAACAGTTTCTGAGTACGTCACGAGTATTTTATATAGAGACTAGTGGTAACATGTCTAACGTTCCAGCTTGCTGCACTCCCTTTTCATAATAACTTTAACTAAGTGAAGTTCTAGGACTAACTTCAAAATGCGAGCACTGACTGGACAGTACTCAGACTCAAATAACTTAATTTAATTTATTTCTAATAATCAGGTAACAGAGATCCGTAGTGGTAAACTACCTTATACCTAGTGTTAGTATATACATAAAATAAAATAACAATAAGGTTTGGTTCTTTCCTTCAAAAGACCATCTCAGATACGTCCTCGCATGATCGATCTAGATAATATCTGGACTGAAGAGATCAAGAGACCACCGCTCCGATTATTTCGGTGTTGTTTTGGGAGTAATCAGCTAGGAAACATCGTCCTCATCTAGCCCTAATTTATTTTTATTTTGTGATTTTTATAAGTGTTTTTCATGTTGTGAGGAAAGTTTTGAGTATGAATGTGCAGGGTTACAAGAGTAGTCGGAGACCAGTGAAAAGATAGATGGATTGTGTGAAAGATGATATGGCTAGAAAAGAGGTGACTATTGAGATGACGGCAAGTAGAGATGTATGGGAGAAGGAAACATGCTGCGCCGACCCCAAATAAATTGGGATAAGGGCAGGAGGATGATGATGATGTGTCGTAGTAATCACATAAAATTTATATTAAATCTCGCAACATGCTTAAAAAGTGATAAATTTGTAATCCAAGTTTTCTCTTTCTTGGTTTAAATATATGTATATTAGCCATTCTTAATATATAGAATAATCATAATCAACAATACAACCAGTCTGAACATATCCTTTCTTAGGAAATTGTCGCGCTTTTAGGCCTAATTTAGTTTCGAGAACAGCTTTTTAAGTCCATCTCGATCATGTTCTTCGTTGAAAGGCTAAATTGACTGTTATATAAAAATAATACCAGCCTGTTACTATCCCACTGCAAGGCAAAGACCTCTTCTTGTGCTGAGAAGGCACGAGCATTAATCACCACGCTTGCTCAAGACGGGTTGGCGATTTCAGACTTATATTAATTATAAGACCATGTTTCCTCACGATGTTTTCCTTCACCTATGTCAGTGATGTCCAAGATAAACTTAGAAAGTAAATATAAATTGAAAAAGTCACACACGTTACAAGAACAGAGATAACACAGATAACCACGTCCACAAGAGGTGAGGCCTAAACCACTGGGTCATCATGACATTTACTGACTAATTGACTGTTACTTAAGTTATAAACAAAATAGCTACAAAGAAAAGTAGTATAAGCTTATACATATACTACCTACTTTATAACTACATATTAGGAAGAGGTACGGATCTTGACTGCTAAAGCAGTAGTGGGGGTAAATTCACGCATAGGCACTTAATAATAAAATCGAATACTGCGCAACTCAAGGTCGGATCTTCGGTCGGCACGGATCTTGAGCGGTCAAGATCCGTGCCGGATCAAAATCGTCAAAATAGTGTGAAATAGACAAAACGCTAAACCACCTAAGTACCTATATTGTTTTAAAACAATATATACAGAAAATCCTGTTGTTTTCAGATATTTTACTATGCAAAAAGGAATTCGAAACACGTGTACACAAGTGCAGTAATGCAATAAGTTCAACTGTGTTCACCCAGGGGGTTGGTACCAAACCCAAAATCCTCTGAAAGAAACGCCTATTGTTATGGAAGATGAAGCATTGCACTGATTGGTCAATTTGGAAATGGTTCAGACCTAATTTGATCGTAGTAGAGATATGTAGAGGCCTTTGTATAGAAATCAGATCAGTGTTATACATACCCTCTTGCCTCAACATCATCTGCCTAGCCTTTTTCCCAACTATGTTGGGGTCGGCTTCCAGTCTAACCGGATGCAGCTGAATAGGTACCAGTGTTTTACATGGAGCGACTGCCTCCACAACCCAGCTACTGGGCTACACGATACCCCTTGGTAAGACTGGTTGTCAGACTTTCGGGTTTCTGGCAACCCGTAACGACTGTCAAAGATCTACAAATGACAACCGGGACCAACGGCTTAACGTGCTTTCCGGGGCACATACCATCTTGCCTCTTTTTAGGAAATAACAAAAGCGAATCCTTAAAACCTAAAATGTCTTTGATAACCTAAATTGTCTTTGGGGGGATCGTAATGAAGCGGTCGTCCATCTATGGCCAATGCACCTAGAATCTATGAAAGATCTGATATATTGTAATCTCTTGATACATGCTAGATATTGCTTCTGGTGATAGTTAATAGTTACACTCATGAATTCGTTGGAGCAAAAGACAGTGTACCAGCTCTTTGTTGAGGAAATATCATACTTGACGGGATAGAAACTGTACTGTTTTATTAAACACATAGATACTGAATGTGAGAATTCCAAAAACACACACGTTTGACGACCGATGTGGCGCGGCGGGCGAAGGTCCGCCTGCGACGCAAGAGGTTGCGGGTTCGATTCCCGCCTTGGGACAAATGTTTGTACGATCTACAAATATTTGTTCCCGGTGTTCTGGGTATTTCCTATGTATAATAAAAAAAATATCTAAATATGTAATGTATTGTATTAAGTATATCAGTCATCTAGTACCCATAACACAAGCTCTGCTTAGCTTGGGGCTAGATGATGCTGTGTGGATTGTCCAGCAATATTTATTTATTTATTTATTTAGATATTTAATGTAGGTGTCATTTGAATTCGAAATAAACCTTAATTTCCTTTACCACGTCTACTGGAACTCGTAAACCTTCCAGTTTAAACAGCCTCACTCAATTAACACTATGTTTTATATTTACTGCTAGTAACTCGTGATTATTACAAACGTCTATTACAAAGTGCTAATAGTTTTTGTCATCATAAATTATAAGAGCACTTCCCTCCATTCATGCCCTAAGGTCCGTCTACAATGGCATTTAACTGTATCAATAAAATAATTATCCAATCATGAAGCAATTTACTCGGTTTGTCCCCGTTTTGTGCATCTCTTTCTTTCTTATTAATTGATGTGATAGCGCCCTCTCGCTCTTTACGAAGCGGCAACGTTTGAGGACGGTGACACGGTTCGCTCTTAGCGTCTGGGATACAGTTCTGCCAACTTTTTTCTACGGCGTCTTTCACCTTTGTCTCTACGGAAATAAGCTCTACAATTCCTTGTCTTTATGATATTGTAAGTTTGTATCAAGTGTACACTTTGGTCAACCAGTTTGCTGTGGCCTCTCGTGCATTTTCTCTAGTTTCAAGGTCTGGTCTGAACGCAAGTAGCTCTCTGTATAGTTTTCCAAATAAAGACTTGTAAATTAGTTTGTTTGCGTCAAGCACCTTATAAGACGGAATGGAGAGGCCGAGAATGTAATATCTACCTACATACAAATTTTAGATTAAATCTCTGGCCGTAAATGCACGTACGATCCAATGGCACATTTAGGCAAAAATATATTTTTATGAATTCCTCAATTATTGATCATAAACAACCATTAGATACTGATTAAAAATCTCCTAAATACACCGGCTTATTAAAAAAGAAGAGGTGATGGAATCCTACGTTCCATAATCAGCACAGCTGGCTAACGGACGAAATAGTTAAACGTAGGATATAATTACCAATTCTTAGTAGGTATTAAAGCATCCCCTTTATAATATTGCTTGCCATAAAGGGCGAGAGCATAAAAGGATTAACAATAATATAAACACTCCCCTCAAGGGCTTCCAGGCATGGCTAATTTGGAGTCAATACGGTGACCTGACATTATTCCACCTGGTATTTCATAAGCCTAACCTATTTCTATTTTAAGAGCCCTTTGTGTCACTAAATATAGCAATAATGTCACCTAGGGTGTCACTCGTTCTGTTAAATGTACACTGTTCTTTTAGCCTCTCCTATCTTTCTCATCGAAATTCCATTTGCTTAAAACACCTACTTCACACCTTAGCAGCCCACTAAAGAAAAGCCATACAAGTAATGATAAAGCAATATTTCTTCCCCGTCGTTGCGTGATCATCAATCATCGAATGCGTGTTTCTCATCACTATATCACCATTCACCACACGCAATGAAGAGATCTTAATCACTGGATAGATAATTATGTCTTTAAGTGAGTTTAAGTGATAACCCTGGGTGGTCTTCTGTAACACAATTGTATTTACTTATAGTTGGTCAGTACACGTAGCTTCTTCTTAATGATACAATAAAGGGTCAGAGTTCAGAACTATTGTCACTAATATGTAGAAGTAGATGAAGAGAATAACTAAACTATTAATGACAATAGTATAAATAGTCTTACACTGGCTAACAACAAAATAGTTGTTGATCCAGCAGATCTACGACATAAAAGAGACAAATACGAAAGCGTTATCAAGGATATTAAAAAACCAACGAACCGCAGTGAATTTTGGTCCAACAAAGAAGCACTTAATTTGTCATCCTTATCTAAAAACTTAAAAAGCCGTCTGATCTTTGTCTTGCCCTCTTATTACAGCAAACTTTTCTTTCTCAAAAGAGAAAAAGGAAAGTCCCAACAAGGATTGCTGAAACAAAAACGAGACCGTCATTGATCACAGATTGTGCGGGATGCTGACAATTGACAAACGGCCCATAAGCGTGTGATAGATGACCGTTGCAAGAACTGAGCTTTCGTTGAACGTGTTCGAGAAAAGAAGCCCAAGTAACAATTCACATACGTCCACACGTGATGAAGTGAATCTGTGTTTTTATAATGCTACAAATACTAAGAGACTAGACTAGATACTAACAAAACCAAAGCATCTTCTTTCTAAAAAAAATACGGAGTTGACTTATCTCTTACGTCAGAAAGTTTAAAGCTTTATAAGTGGGTAGAGCCGTGGGTACACATCATCATCATCATCACTGTCCTGCCCTTATCCCAATTTATTTGGGGTTGGCGTAGCATGTTTTCTTCTTCCATACATCTCTACTTACCGTCATCTCAATAGACACCTCTTTTCTAGCCAAATCATCTTTCACACAATCCATCCATCTTTTCTTTGGTCTCCCTCTAGTCTTGTAACCCTGCACATTCATACTCAAAACTTTCCTCACAAGATAGTCCTCATTCCTTAGCATTAGATGCCCATACCATGACAACCGATTTCCACACAACTTCTCGGTCATAGGCACCACTTTCAGACTTCCTCTAACATGCTCATTTTTTATTCTATCCATTCGCGTAACACCACACATCCCCCTCAGCATTCATTCATTCATCAGCTGCACGTAACTGTCTTTCATTCATCCCTTTGATCAAACGACCGAATTGATTAACGATATAAATAGGTATGATAGCCACGTGAAACTAAGTAACCTACTAGCTCATTGATTAATGATGATAAAAATGATAAAGCTATAAATATGCCAGATAAAATTTTAGCTATAAATTAATAACGAATGATAGCCATTATAGGATATAAACATGACGTATATCTACGAAGACCCGTGACTTTGTATCACGTAATCCATGAGTTAACATTATTAATGAGTCTTGAAATACGGCTTTATTAATTACAAGCGAAGTTTAACTACTAGCTGTCTTCGTACATTATGGTGGTAAATAAATCATAGAATTTTATTACTTACACTGTGTGGTCTTAAGCTAAGTTTAGAACACCTCGTATTTCGCTTGGTATAGGAGCTTAAGCGGCTATTCTTGGGAGATAAATCACAGCTTTCACTAATATACGATTATAATTTAAAATCGCTTTGGCGTTGATGGCGGGGTGAGATGGATTTCTTCGATATCCAATCTATTTCAAAGAATTCCATCTTATCACAAGCAGTCCTAGACAAAGAGAAGTAGAAAGCCTTTGCTCTGCAGAGGAAAAAATCCTTGCAAGTAACAGTAGGCAACAAGGAAAAAGAGCATCAGCCACAAAACCAATTAGAAGAACTAAATAATTTCATACGTGAAAAAATTGCGGATAACCAAGTTCCTTTAAAAGTTTCTAAGTTCTACAGCCTAATAAAACAACAGATAATTGCTACGCTACCCAAACAAAAGTTTTCCTGTATCCCTGTTCTTCATCGTATTCTCGTTCATTCTATCTCTGTCCTTTCACAAATTTATTAGAGATCGGCGCAGCATGTCTTCTTCTATATATTGGCCCTCATTTCAAAACTCACCTCCTTTTATTTATTTAATACTTTAAGCACACAAATGTACAGAGGCGGACTTAATGCCATAGGCATTATCTACCAGTCAACCTTTGGGTGATGCAGACACAAACAGTGGCAGGTGCAATATCTTAAAAGAAAAGTGAAAAGAAATATATATTTATAAAATATATATACATATATATTATTATAAACTATAAATATAATACCTACATAGAATATATACACAAATAAACATATACATAAACACATTACTTTTAAAGCATATCTTCTTTCACATAATGCAAATATTGTTTCTTTTGTCTTCTTTTTTCTCTTATAACATAGTCTTTACTCGTATCTATTGTACTAATAATAGTGAATGCAGGTTTGGGTTTCAATGTCGCCACCTAAAGGATACCTAGATAACCCTTTTGCACATTTGAACATAGATGTTGGATCTATGGATTCCGGATCGGTTACACCCAAAACTATCTTTGTCATTATTGTAATTTGCCCATCCAAAACTATCCTAATCATTATTGCAATAAATTCTTACTCACAATCGTTTGTTTTGTAATTTTTAAACATACTCGTATATGCCTGTGTTCACTACCAAGAGGCGTCACCTAAAAGATTGCGCACAAAATGCACTGTTGGATTTTCAACGCAAGAGTTTAAACTGCCCAGTGCTCAGGCATTAATTTCAGTCTCGCCGTGTTAATGAAAACGGACATCAGTCAGACAAGTCGAAACATTGCTTTATTCCCTGTTGGCAAGCATACACTCATAAACATGTTAAATGTCTTTATTTATTACCAGCTAAGTTCAACGACTAACTGGTCACCGTATATAATGGCTGCAAACGTACATAAATCTTAACATATGGCATGATCTGTGAACTAGCATAGTTTATGTGTTAGTATACCGTTTACGCGATTGCAACAATTTATTGAATGTTCGGTACATATTATAGAGAATGTTGCGGATGTAATATGTATCTAACTATTTGTTAATGGCGATAAAATAGAAGCTGCTGTTGACTGGCCTGGGAAGAAGGTCGTGTGAATGTGTTGTGAATTCTAAAACGTAGACATATTGGTCGGCTTCCAGACTAACATGATGGTGGATGCAGGTGAATACCAGTATTTTACATGGAGCGACTGCCTATCTGACCTCCTCAACCCAGTTACAGGACAACGCGATTTTTTAGAGGGCCAGTTTTACCACGTCGTGGCCCCTAGGCATGTCACGTCTCGGGCCTTTACCCTTTTCAATTTTTATTAAATATTTTATTTCTACCATATCGCAATTTTAATCATAATTACGCAATTTTTTCCCTGATTGCAAATAAATAATGCAGTGTTTTTGAAGCGCGTTGGGTTAAAAAGCTGTTCTTACCGTGCCGTTCTTTGTTTTGTCGGACAAACTATATCATTATTCTATAATAATTAGAAATCCTTTCCTAACCATACTGAAATGTGTAATTTAAAAAAGACAAATTTCAATATTGTCATTGTGGATTTGTTTTATACAATCTTCTAATTCAATTTCAAACGAAGAAAGAAAAAAATAACTCGGCGCTCGGGGCCCATAGCCGATAAAAATCTACAAATGGCAGCCGGGACCAACCCCTTAACGTGCTTTCTGTGGCACGGAAGACTCTCGATATGTTACGATCGGTCACCCATCCACAGACTGACTTCGGCAAGCGTTGATTGATTGTGCAAATATTCTCCGATGGAGAACCTTTTCAATTATTTCAATTCCTGAGATGAAATCCCCAAACGTAATTAATAATCCGCTTGGGGAAGGTACGAAACCCCGGAGGCTGTGGCATTCAAAGCATATTTAAAACATGATCACCTAAATGAAAGTATTTTCTTTATCTCTGTCCTAATCGACACAAAAGGTATTCAACACGTATTCTGTATTACAATGAGTTTCATGCGTGGTACTCATGACAATCAGACCTTCAAAGCGTTTTCTCTTAATTCACATACCTACCTTTGATCTCAATACCGAGTGCCGATACCGACATGAGTTGGTTTCGATAAAAGGCATAAGTATTTATAACATTATCTGGGTTGTGGAGGTCAGATAGAAAGACGCTCCATGTAAAATACTGATATTTAGCTGCATCCAGTTAGACTGGAAGCTGACTGCAACATAGTTGGGAAAAGACGCAGAGCATATTAAAATAAGAGACCCCAATAGCGTTGTTTTGACAAAAGATATCGTGACTAGAACGAGGGATTGAATATCATTATGAATTAGTTTTTATCACCGATTTTAAGACGCATAGTATAAGTGTTTTATTTTAAATGACTCTGCAAACTTCAAAAGCAAATATGTGTGTTTGCAGCTCAGCTCTCTTATACATTTGAATTATAAAATTGGTCACCATCGATTATTGTAAATCAATTTCTATTTATGAATGTTAAGGATTTTGTTTTCACTTTGATCTGGGAACTTAAGTAAATCTAAGGCAGATATCTTGGGCAGATGATGATTGATAAAATTGTCAATAGCGACTATAGCCATTTGTTGGATTATAGTTACTATCTCGGCTCCTCGTGCAAATGATTAAAAGACTTGCCACTTTTACGCTTCTCTTATCTTCAATGCTCATCTCTATCATTCTTATCCTCCGGACTAACGTGTTACACGTCTAAATCTATTTGGTCTGTTTAGGTAAAACCAACACGTTCCGCGTTGCATTCTTTATCCCCCTCTACTTTGTTTTACTCTCTTTCTGTCTCATTCGCTGAACTTTGTTATAAAAAAGGGTAAACAGAATACTAATTTGATTTTTTGTTGTTTACTTTGCCAGTCTTAGGTCCTTTGGGTTCTAGGTGCGAGTCCAGGGTCGAGCAAAGTGTTATTGGGTTTTTCCATCTGGGATTTCTCAGTAGCAGCGCGGAGTCGGGATTTGTGCTCTGTTACATGGGAATTAAACGTAACTGGCGAAATTTGGGTGTACTATAGGGACGCCTCTGCCTAACCCCCTGGGCGTTCCAAGCGTGATGTTATGCTATGTTTACTTTGCCAGTATTACTATTAAATTCTCGATTTTCAAATCATTTCACAATAATTTAACTACTGTTTTATTCTAACTAACAGACAATGTTCGACACGCTTATATGATCTCTCTTACTTGTATGTGGGCTACTAATAAGATATTAAAGTTGACATTTATTTTAGGTCCACTACCTACGTATACATTCTGCCACTTATTCCATACTTTCTTGATTATAATACTTTCATCAAATTCAAAACTCACATTCTTCTTTATATCAAAATGTACCGTTTCATATGTTTTCTCCGTTACTTGTTGCTATCATTCACATTTTGACATCATCACACACCGAGAATATGTATACAAGACTCTCTCACTCAAAATATTTCTCATAACAGTGTTAAATAGGCACTTCTTATAAAGCTTCTACTACAATAGTCGATTGTCCATCCTCACTCACAAACTCACAATGTGTGTCACGCTCTCTCTCATCTCATTACGCTAATGGCAATTGGGCCGTCAAAACACTGCGGACTGCACGCCGCGAACCGTTATCGTGGTTTGCATCCACGGTCGTTGGCCCCGTATTGGCGCACTAACTACAAATCACTTCACAGATTTCGTACAACTAATGGTCAGGGTTACCGCGTGTATCAAATGTTTTTTTTTCAACTTCTTGCCAAATATAACTTCTTTCGAACATAAGAGCATCAGAGATTTCTTGGCATGGTCCTTCAGTACAAATTTTTGGTCCTTCGATACTTTGCACTATTTTCCAATCTACGACAAACCTTTAGTAAAAAAATAACATACATCTTTATCTGAAGTATCTTAGAAAGGTATAAAGAGCAGTGATAGCCCTGTTAATGGAGCAATTGCTTTACAGTGAGCGGTGCGGTCAACGTACTTCGTGTCACGCGACGCCGAGCGCTCTAATGCGCTTAGATTACTGCCTACTACAGCGGCCAGACTATCTAGACCTCCCAACATTACCTATCTTACCCCCTGACAGATCTTAAATTGTGAGATAAAGGGAAGCAGGAAAGGTCAGCGTTGTCTGGTCCTTTGCGTGCTGCATTGGCAAGTATTGCGCGAACACTGCTATTTGCTGAGGTTTCGTTCGTATACATGCCCTTTATTGTTGCATAGTTGTTTTTTTATCCATTTTGGGTGAAATTTATGATTATTGGATTATGCAACATGATACTGAGATATTTCTGCATTTATAGGGTTGGTTTGGTAATATAATCAAAGCTAGATATTAAATGACGCATTTTGTTGGTTGTAGTGTGAAGAAACGGGCAATACCTTGCTTAGTATCTTAAGAGAGCATTCTTTATTTTAGAAATTATGATGCGGAAGAATGATATACATATCCCTGAGTATGAATGTGGTTGGCTCAAAGAGAAAAGAGAGACCAGAGAAACGATGGATGGATGGTAAGAAATGATGGCTTACAAGGGTGTGACACTGATATTAAGGCGATTCGATATCTATGGGAAACGAGGACGTGCTGCACCGTCCCAAATAAATTAGGATAAAGACAGCAGGACGATTAGAGAACTCAAAGTCCATTATTTAATATTCATATTCAAATCTAAATTAATATTATTAAGAGGTAAGATTTCTCAGTCTGGTTTAATGTTTGTTTGTAATGGAGACAAACGTAAAAACTTCTTAAACGATTGCTAAAATTCTTGTACCTACAGATTCAAAATAAGATATGTTTTATTTTTAACACTATGCTCAACTTTTTTCTTAACTCATTATTTGTCAGTTTTCATGGTGTAAAATAAAGAGTATTCTATTCTATTCTACGCCTTAAAAGGGGTTAAACTTAGAAAGGTAAAGTACGAGATCCACGCGGACGAAGTCGCGGGTCGAAGTGCTAGTATTTTCATTAAAAGACAATCCTGCCTTGCAAGCAAAGGCCAAGACAAAACAAAATAATTGCATTAAATACACATTCCTGCAAAACAATGAAGCTGAACAGCATGATTCACAAATTAACAACACTGGTGACTCAAACCCTGAACCGCTTGAAGAAAATTGTAACAAAATATTCAATAAACTTGCTGAACAGTGAGCTGACATTTAAATCCTACTAACACTTTAATCGGCTTACTGCTGTTCTCGACATAGACTGTCCCCAGACTGTATAATAGGATTGCGATCCCTTTGGCATTTGCCGATAATTTGCCAAACAGCTAACGATCTACTGTCTCCCAATTCCATAGCAATGGGATTAAGATTGCTTTAGAAGCGAAGATGTCAGGTTAATTTCTGAGAAATTTGTCCTGTAGAATTTGGCAGAATAACTTCTGTGATAATTCAATATAATTCTAAGTATTTTTATAAGGAATTTTACATGGAGCGACTGCCTCTATCTGACCTCCTCAACCCAGTTATTGGGCAACACAACACCCCTTGGTAATACTGGCTGTCAGACTTTCTGGCTTATGACTACCCGTAACGACTGTCAAAAATCTAGAAATGACAGCGTGCTTTTCGAGGCAGGGATGAGTCTCGATATGTTACGTTAATTTCTATGTTAACATTATTTATTTCTTCAACAATGATAAAACTTTTGAAAAGAAAAAACATAAAATAAAGAATCACAGGGCATCGAAAAAACTTTTCCCGTTGACAGTGATGCGTATGAATTTTTCGATGCTCTGTGATTCTTTATTTTTAATCTTATTCTCTTAATGAATTTCTATATCATCATCATCCGCCTAGCCTATTCCCAACTATGTTGGGGTCGGCTTCCAGTCTAACCGGATGCAGCTGAATACCAGTGTTTTACATGGAGGGACTGCCTATCTGACCTCCTCAACCCAGCTACTGGGCAACACGATACTCCTTGGTAAGACTGGTTGTCAGACTTTCGGGCTACTGACTACCCGTAACGACTGTCAAAGATCTACAAATGACAACCGGGACCAACGGCTTAACGTGCTTTCCGAGCCACGGAGGAGTCTCGATAGTGAATTTCAATATACAAATAAATAAAATTTAAGTATGTTTGTGATGTCAAAATAACAGCTTTAGTACGCTGCAGTATTTATTCTTCGTTTAAATATCGCAGTATGCTGAGATGGGAGCCTTTTTGGCCTCGCACAGGTCCTTATTTTAGTTGAGTTACCGTCTGGTATGAGGTCCTAGGTTTCTGGGTTCAGGCAAAGTGTTATTGGGTTTCCCATTGGGATTTACTTGGTAGCAGCCCGGCATCTGGATTTGTGCTCGGTTGATGGCAACAGGGTCGGCAAATAGGGGATTTCATTGGACTCAACTCTTCGGGGATTTCAGATGGGGGGATGTTATGTTAAACTAATTTATCATTGTACTTGAAGACTTTTATATAATTTTTAACTAGGAACGCAGAGGAAAGGTTACCTAATGCAGCAACAGGTAAAACGTGCGCTTGCACTTTATCTGAAAATATTGGATTGGTGATTTTTTCGCTCCATGTAAAACACTGGTATTTAGCTGCATCCGGTAAGACTGGAAGCCGACCCCAACGTAGTTGGGAAAAGGCTAGGCAGATGATGATGAAGATATAACACAAACTAAGGGCAGTTGGACGGAGAAGGATACCACTCAGCATGACGCTGGTTTTCAGTAGTCACTTAAAAAGGCACTTAAATAAAGCAGGAAGCCATATAAGTAGGTACCAAGCTATTTCTCTGCTCTGCTCTGGTTGCGCTCGACCATCTGAATTTTAGTTTTCATACTTACACTGGTTAAGCCAACAATATATCTCCGTGTCAGTTATCAAGCTACCCAATCTGTCAAATTTCTTTGATAGGTTTTGAACTTTATCACAAAAGCGTAAGGTTCTTAAACAATTGGGAAAATTTGACCGATTGGGATAACTTGGTATGCGGGCTGGCGTCTGTACCTGTATCTCTGCACAGTTTGTTAAAAATATTTCGACCAACTGGGGCATCTCCGGAAGGCTTAATTGGTTGTGGTGGATGACATGATTGGTTCAGACTTCCGATAGGCCGACCAATAGAGCCGCTGCAGAAGAATCTTAAAATAAATCTGCTGTAAAGTTTTCAAGAGGTCTGTGTTTTCCAAGCGTAGTAGGTTGGGAATATAGGTGTCGATTGTTCGATGGATGGATGGCTCTTGTTCAACAAGGAATTGACAGCATAATTATTCTTAATTTACTCATCATGACGTTATTAAATTAGCTATAAGAATCTTTTACCGCTTTGATCAATATTCCGTGCGTTAAAGCGTTTTTGCCATACCTACTATTGGGATCAAATGTTTAGGACCCATTTATTGGCCTAGCTCTGTTCTGTCTCCTGCTTGATATGGAGGGAACTGGAAATTATGTATTTTTCTAACTAATCCGCTGTTCTTTTCCGATTAATTTCGTGGCGGGATCCATGACAGTTGAATCCTTTCTCCGAGACTTGTCGGGCTTCATTGTTTCGACGCTTTTCTAGTGGTCGCTACTGTTGATTCTGGTTTTTAAGAGTTGCAGTGGTTTTGGAACAGTGCAGCATCTTGTCCCAAAAAAAACACTTTGATATTTCATGAAATGTGTCGTTGTCTCTAGGTGCTAGACTTGTGGCTAAATAATAATAGCCGCACGGGTCAGTTGCACATTAAACTATGCTACCCAATGTTTGCGCAAAAAAAAAACTTGGACACCACTGACAGCGGTGAAAGAAAAACATCGTAAGAAAACCTGGATTTATAGAATTAATATAAGTCTGAAATCGCCAACCCGTCTTGAGCAAGCGTGGTGATTAATGCTCATGCCTTCTCTGGATGAGAAGAGGCCTTTGCCCTGCAGTGGGATAGTAATAGGCTGGTACTTTACCCAATGTACTTTAATGGCCACCAATCCACGCACCGACTGTGGACATCAATTAAATACCGAAATAAGCATTTTGTGCTCTCCGAGGCCTACCGGCTGTCATCCTTAAATCTTTGACAGTTGTTACGGCTAGCCGAGAGTTTGAAGGACAACTAGTGAGTAATTACAGATACACAGGTCGGTCTGTAGTTAAATAACGCTTGCCGAGGTTGGCCACCCTCTGTGCCTTGGTGAGCACATTAGGCCGTTAGTCCCGGCTGTCATAAGTATTTGACAGCCGTTATGAGCAATCGAAAGCCCTGTATTGTCAAATGGTATGGTGTTGCTTAGTAACAGAGTTGTGAAAATCAGATAGGCAGTCGTTTTATGTACCGGTCAGACTGGAAGACGTCTCCAACATAGTTAGAACAAAGCTTAACAGCTGAAGATGCTCTTGGTCTCGAGATATGTAAAGAGTGTGTAACTGTAGGTACGTAGGATTTTACCAAACATGGTGTAGAAATCTACCTTACGACGATCAAACTAATCCCATAAAAGAAAACATGAACCCATCTGTTTTACATATGAAATCCATTTCGAACAAACATATTTATACCATCAGAGTTAATATAGCATGTTGCTCATCACATCACAAATCATAAGATGTGTCTGTCAAAACAGAGCGCCATCAACAAAAGGGGCTCTGGCAGGAAGAGCTGCTCCTAATGGATTTATTTAGATGTCATTTTTTATGTGGGCGGGGGCTCGAGCAGACGCCTGGCTTTCGTAGTGTGGATACGACAATGGATTATTTTGGATTTAGTTCTAAAGGTAAAGATTGAAGAATTTTTAACGTTACTATATTGTTGTTTAGAGTGATGGTATTGTAAAGAGAAAATAGTAGAGCAACACTTATTTTTAATTGTAGCTGTAAATTGTAGATCTTTGACAGTCGTTACGTATAGTCAGAAGCCCGAAAGTCTGACAACCAGTCTTACGAAGGGGTATCATGTTGCCTAGGAACTGGGTTGTGGAGGTCAGATAGGCAGTCGCTCCATGTAAAATACTGGTATTTAGCTGCATCCAGTTAGACTGGAAGCCGACCCCAACATAGTCGGGAAAAAGCTAGGCAGATTATGATGCTGAGTTCTAAAGGAAAAGTTTGAAGAATTTAGAACGTTATTATATTGTTGTTTAGAGTGATGGTATTGTAAAGAGAAAATAGTAGAACATCAGTTGTTTTTAATACTTTTGACTGATTTGGTGTAGTAAAAGTTATATTGCGAGATTCGTGATACAGAATTTGTTTATATATAGGTATGTGAAATCAAAACTGCTTAGTTGTAAAGAAATAAGAGAGCTCACGTGATTGTGAAGTCTTGTGTAATGAGTAACGACAAGGTGTTAATTTATTCGTCAAGGTGTCTCTTGTTACAAGTTGTCAACACTCGACACAATATAAAACACCTATTACAATTACTTCACATAAATGTCATTCGAACAAACAACAAAGGTCTTACGACACAAAATTAACATTACAAATAAATCAATTATTATGATTCACAATCAACATTGCATTGTCATAATAAATAACCTAGAATTCTGACCTAGCTCACAAGACTTCCTCAGTATGCTTTGCTGCTTTATATAATACGGTCTACGTAGAATTGAATTGACTCGCTTGTAATTTAATAATTCAATGTATTACGCAAGCAGTTACGACTGCAATCGCAATCACGTTGCGTTACGCAGTTGTAGAAGCGAAATAACTCGATTGTGACTCAGTTAAAATATCGAGATCGTATCGAACAAAGCTTATGATCAACCATACAGATCATGCACAGTTTGAAAAAAACAATCGAAAAAATAGGTCACTACCTACTAAAATTGTTACGAAAATTAAAAATGACAGCGTATCCACATTATTACGTCTTGATAAATGTGAGCCCTCCGTTATCCCTCGAACGCGTGTTCCGTCTCACCGATCACGCTCCGTGTGTGCGTGCGCCCAGCCCGCACACATGCACACTTTAATGCATTTCACACTCACACACACAAACCTACCGTGTCCGAATACACGTTGCTGACGGCGTGTATGTGTGCGTGACCCGACATTGGTATTTTGATTGGTCATGCATTTCACGTGTTACGGCTTGCGGGTATAGACTGCGCCCGGGCAATAAACGCGGTAATTTACAGCGTAGCCTGCCCGTACCTAAGGAAATTGTGTTTTGAGAGAGATAATAGCAATGTATTGATATGATGCAGGTACTACGGCTGTCAGTGGTACATTGTAGGTATTATTTGTTTCGGGATTTAATTGGAATTAAATGGGAAAACCTTGTAAAAGTAAAGCCTAAACCAATGTTTAGGCTTTACTTTTACAAGGTTCAGAAACTATAATAGTTAAATACGTTTGAATGATTTTGCACTGCGAAGAGCCTGGTTTTCTTTTCTGTATTTTTTTTTATTCCTAGATATTGATCTATTTAAACTAAATATGTCAACAAATATTTGTCATATTTGTTGACATATTTAGTTCAAATCCTCAATTCGGCGTGACATTATGAAATAACAACAACAAGACAAGGGGCAGCAAAGACCCAGTCAGAGCAAACAACCGTTTAAAGTAAAACAAATAAGAAATCTAATAAGAACCAAACATTTTCAGATCCGAAGAATACAGCTAGTAGTGTCCACAGTCTAAGTTCTTCATATCCATCATACTCCTGCCATTATCCAATTTTATTCGGGGTCGGCGCAACATGTTCCCTTCTTTCATACATCTCTATAAATTATAAGCATCTGAATAGTTAGTATTTCTCCAATCCATACATAGTTATTTTGTTTTTCCTCTACTCTTGTAACTCTCCACATTCATATACTCGTATACCTTTTCAATAACTAATATCCCATTAATGGTCAGTAGCAACAGAAAGGCCAACATACGACAATAGGAAAATCTGAGTAGCAGTCGGCACAGCGACTGTTTGAGTAGTTATCGATGACCGCTGACGAAGCAGTTAATGGAGATGAAGGGTGGGAAATAAGAAAATATGCTGCGCTGCCCGAAATTAAATTGGGATAGGATGATGGGGGTAGAGCAAGGGGACGATGATGAGGTAAATCTAACAATACTCCCGCCTAAATTTTCAGTGGGTATAGGCATTGCTCCCGTCGCCGAATGATCTTCACCATGTTGTCTAACACTGACTTGCTTATGAACTAGATTTGAAAGTCTTTCAGGAGATCCCTATAACTAGCATTTTTAGGTTTAGGTTTACTGGGCTGTATCCACACTTAGCTTTTTGATTCGGCCATTGTACGTATAAAACCTCTGTTTGTCTCTGCATCACCCAAAGGTTGACTTGTAGAACTTGCTTATGGCATTAAGTGCGCCTCTGTACATTTGTGTGCTTAACGTATTAAATAAATAAACCAAACCTAAACTAGTGTGATCGATAGATGAATAACGCCTCTCTCCTGAAAAGAATAAGAGACTGTCCCAACAGTATCGTGAAAACAAATACGGCAGAGACATCTTCCGCTAAACGCAATAAAGTAAGAAACTTGTGAGATGATTGATCCCGTAGCCGGCTATTTTTCTATTAAGTAATTGGGTCATCTTAGCAAAAACTTACATAATTATTCTTTCATAGCTACTGCCACTTTATTATCTTACTAACATTAGTATTTTAAGTCCAAAAAGTGTTAGGTACTAACAAAATATACGAGTAGATCCTGAAGTTGTCCGAAATAATGTGTTTATTTTTTTAATATTTCATTAATTCTGTAAAATATAGTGTTTTATTTAACCTATACCACAACTTTGATAGATATTGTCTCTATATTTTATAGCTTTTTTTTCATAGGTGTCTATTCTAAATACTACTCTGTCAAGAAAGTACCGGGAAAAGATCAATAATACACAAAATGTCTGTTATTCATCCCAATTTATTTTATCACCTTCAAAGTATGCTCCTTTAGAAACGATACACTTGCGCCAACGAATAATCCATTCATCAAAACATTTTTTAAACGCTGCTTCCGGAATTGAGTTCAGTTCTCGCCGCGAATTCTCCTTTATGTCTTCTATCGATTGAAAACGGGTGCCACGAAGTGGTAATTTGAGTTTAGGAAAAAGAAAAAAGTCAGCAAGAGCCATATCTGGTGAATATGGTGGTTGCTGGATGGTATTTGTTGAGTGTTTGGTCAAAAATTCGTTCACAATGATAGCCTTGTGCGAAGGCGCATTGTCGTGGTGCAAAATCCAAGAATTTTCTTTCCACAAATCTGGCCTTTTTCGTCGAATTTGCTCTCTTAAACGCCGCATAACGCTCAAATAATATTCTTTATTTACCGTTAGACCTTCCGGTAAGAATTCAGAGTGCACAACACCGCGATAGTCAAAGAAAACCGTCAACATGACTTTGACTTTTGATCGACTTTGGCGTGGTTTTTTCGGTTTCGGTTCACTTGGAAGGCGCCACTCCGAAGCTTGTTGACTAGTTTGCATGTCAAACTCGTAAACCCACGTCTCGTCACCAGTAACGTGCGTTGCATGAATGTTGGGTCCGAACTGACTCGTTCTAGCATGTCCTCAGCGACTTTCATGCGATTGAGTTTTTGGAGAAAATTCAGATCTTTTGGGACTAGCCGAGCAGCAACATGTTTCATACCCAAATGATTAGTTAAAATGGTACGGATTGACTCGTGAGATACAGAAAGTTCGGCGGCTATCTCTCTCAGAGTTGAATGGGGATTTTCAGTCACTATTTTCTTCACTTTTGCGATGTTAACTTCAGTTGCAGACGTTGACGGCCTACCAGAGCGAGGTAAATCTTCCATCACATCTCGACCGCTTTTGAACGCTTTGAACCACTCATAAGCACGATTTTTTGATAAAGTTGATTCACCGTAAGCCTTCTGTAACATTTTCAGTGACTCCGAACACGAAATTCCATTGGCGATGCAAAATTTAAGACAAACTCTTTGTTCGATATTTTTGTCCATTATGAAATTCGCAATACACACTATAAATGATATTACTAAAACCAGCACTGTATTTAATATAAATAACAGATGCAACTCAAACTCCGCGCCAAAATGGAAAACAGTTGTGCCAATCTAACAACTACAAAAAAACAAAAATTTGAATTTGGAACCATAAACAAATCATCCATTCCCGATACTTTTTTGACTGAATGTACAAAACATATTTTCGGAGACCTGATTTTCCGACAAGCTATTCTAGTTGTTTTAGTCGATATTACATATAATTTTATATCGTATCTTTGGCCTTAAGATGTTTTATTTCAAAGGATACGAAGAACAGAAGGAGATCGTGGCTTAATAAAAACAGCCGGACGGGTTAATCAAAGGTTAAGCTAAGCTTGCCGAGGTCAGTCTGTGAATTGGTAACCGTTCGTAACACATCGAGACTCCTCCGTGCACGCTCCTCATAAAGCAGGCTAAGCCGTTGGTCCCGGCTGTCATTTGTAGATCTTTATTAGTCGTTACGGGTAGTCAGAAGCCCGAAAGTCTGACAACCAGTTTTACCCCGGTAGATGATGAAGAATTTGAATAGAATGATTTTCCATCTAGCAGTATTTAATTACACTGCTGTGGTCACGAATGGCGTCTTCGAAATGGCGGTCGTTTTGCTTTCTTTCTACGCGATTTATATCTTTAATAGCTAAAACTTAAAACCTTTAATACTTAAAGTCTGACATTAAGTCTTACTAAGAAGTATCGTGTTACCTAGTAGGTTATTGACTTGACTTGGAGATCAGATAGGCATTCGCTCTATATACTCATCTGCATTCGGAATGATTTTCCTTACCTTCGAATAAAAGATTTTCAGGGTCTGCTTATAGTTCGTAACTAAGTAGCGGGTAACGTTTCTATATTCCGAGATTAAATACACAGAAATAGAAATCTATTTCTATTTCAGACATGAAAGCGGTAACCTACGCAATTCTGAGAAAATCCCTTGTAACATCAATAAAAGAATATTTACCCATTTCCAAGTAACTCAGATATTAAAGAGCTAACCTAGGCAGGTCTGGTACTATTCCTTTGGCCTTGACTTTTTACGTAATAAGAAGATTACCTACTCATTTCTATAATGAGTAGCTCAGATATGAAAGAGGCATCCCACACATGTCTGGGAAAGTATTATTACGTGTGAGGCTTCATGCCATGGCCTTCATTCAATATAATTAAGCCCTTCGGAACTAGTGGTTTAAGAAATCTCGTCATAAAAGGCCTTTTCGAAGATGAGAACCGCATCTGGAATGCCTGGATACGCGATAGTTTATGAATGAATCGTAAATTCCTGTTCTTAACAAAACTAACAGTCTTGCTTAGTTATAAATATAATGGAAAGTGAAAAGAATAATAATGATTTATGTCTGAAAGTGGCGCATAAACCAGCAACTGTACATCAATCTCAGGTTACCTATCATGTAGACCCGCGACAAATACAGGGTGGAAAGGAAATCGAAGCACGAACTTAGTTCAGTGCGTGGTTCTGGACTTCCTAGTGCTGAAATTATTGGTTCTTTTTAAAAAAAAACGCGTTGCCCCACAGTAGGAATTTCTTCTGTATCGTGGGTGCGTTCACAAACTTTCAAAGTCACATACACAGACAGCCAGACCCGGAACAATTACCTGTAGGCCATACAAATGTTTGTTCCGTGAGGGAATCGAACCCACGACACGCAGCGCAGCAGTCAATCGCTCAGCCACTGCGCCAACCGTACCTTCAAAAAATTTTCAAAGAAACTCTAAGAAAAAAGAAAGAAAGAGAAATTGGCAAAGAATTTCCTAGTTATTTTACTTTAACCCGCAAAAAGTAATGACAAAGTCATCATTTCAAACTAATAAAAAAGCTATTACGAGATTGTTGACGGCCAAAGATTCGGCCAGAGAGAATACAGCTGGTATCCACAGACCACCAAAAGCGGCTACTTCCCTCGGGGATATTTTCCATGTCTTTCATATCCATCATCGTCCTGCCTTCATTCCATTATATTCGGGATTTGCGCAACATATTTCCTTCTTCCATACCTCTCTGTTTTGCTGTCATCTCAATAGTAATCTTTAACACAATCCATCCATCGTTTATGTCTCCCTGTACTCTTGTTACCCTCCACAATCATACAATATCCAATTAATGGTTCAGTAGCAACAGAAAGGATACGTCAATAGGAAAATCTGAGTAGCAGTCGGTATGGCTTTCTGAGTACTTATCGATGACCGTTGACTACTTAATCAGTTAATAAATATGGGATATGAAATTACTTATTGTTTTGAAATAGTTTATTTGACTTAAAACCGCAAAAAGCCATGAGAAAATCATCATTTCTATCTAACCCACTGAGTGAGATTATTAATTTAAAAGTGAATAATTTACGTCTTGAACCACACATCTTATCTTATTGGGTTCGGTAGAGATGATGCTTTTGTATAGCTTCAAACAAAACCAATATCAGATGAAAACGCCGATATTAGGAAAAGCCTACAAAAACTTCAACGCTGAAGGGTTCAGAAACTTGTACTGACCTTATGATATCTGTTTGTGCGCCGATGTCCTTTACAACCTGTATGTTGGTGCATGAGATTTCTATCTTTGTCTGGTCTCTGATATTTCTTTTTTTTTTTGTTTTTTTTGTTTTTTTTAAAAAACGTTGCCCCACACTAGGAATTTCTCCTGTATCGCGGGTGCGTTTACAAACATTAAACTCACATACACAAACAGCCAGACCTGGAACAACTACCTGTAGGCCATACAAATATTTGTTCCGTGAGGGAATCGATCCCACGACACGCAGCTCAGCAGTCAATCGCTCAGCCACTGCGCCAACCGTGTCGTCGTTATCACTTTTATATTGTTGTCACTTTTAATGATGATATTTCTGTATGTAAGAAGGCTGCCAGGCTCAAATGGGGTTGGGTGGGTCACATCGACGGCGCCGCCGAAGCAGACCCAGTAAGAGGTGGCGAGAAGACCTGGACGCGTACTCCGAGGGCTGGCACGAGGTGGCGCGGGAAAAGAACACTTGGAAGGACTTGGAGGCTTTTGTCCAGCAGAGAGACAGTATAGGCTATTAGAAAAAAAAAAGTCTGTAAGCTTATCATGCATGATACACATCTGCGAAATGAGAACCGATTGGGCCTGTAGCTGATTTTGTGCACCTCTTTCAGACGTAAATCTTCACTTTCTATTATATTTATAGTTTAGCGAGACTGGTAGTTTTGTTACGAATGGGAATTAGAAGTTAATTCATAAATTGTCGCTTCTCCAGGCATACTTTTATGGGGGTATTTCAGTGTAGAGGCATGATTTTGAGGTGTTTTTTCGGGTGCCATAAATAAAAAACAAAAAATATTTTTAGTCTCCATTTTTTTTAACAGGCGTTTATTAATGTTTTAAGAAACCAAAAAAAATACATAAGTCAAAGAATACAAAACTGAAAAAGTTATATGGTGTTGAAGTTGGTGAAATTTAGATAAATGCTGCTGTCGTACTAACTAAGAAAAAATGATTGATGAATGAATGAAAATGAATTATTTTTTTTCGCTTATACTAAGATTTCTCTACCCACCGGTACCGATGACAAATCAGAGCCTACTCAATAAAACGAAGCTTTCCCTAAGTTAGTTTCCGAGACATCCATATTTAGTTTTACAACCTTGTCAAGATTAATGTACTATACTTGTCGCGTAACAATTACTATCCAAATATGGGTAGCTAACAAACCACAGACCTCGTTTCCATATAAAGAAACCACAGTTAACTCTATATGGCGGTTGTGTAGGTATTACATTCCGTCTTAACCATCAGACAATTTCAATCCCTGGGAAATAAACCACCCTCTATAATTTAGGTACGCCATGTGAAACCTGACAAGGGTTGCTAACTTTAAAAAAAAACTTTTTAGTGGAAAAATATGCACAGTATTATAGAAAAATTAAACAGTATTAATACTCTGACCAGGTGGGATGACGATCTGCGAAAGACTGCAGGCAGATGCTGGATGCGGCAAGCTGAAGATAGTGCGCTATAGCGCTCATTAGGAGAGGGCTATGTCCAGCAGTGGACTAGTATAGCCTGATGATGATGTTGATGAAACAGTATTGTTCTTAGCTTTTGTTGAACTATTTAGTTTAACAGTTATGGCTAACTTAAAAATCAAAGAAGACGTTAAATAAAGGTGCTAAAATATTTGCTGAATAGCTATATTTTACGCTGAAAAAGCGTTATTATTTTTGTATTTTATAGTTTTTTTAATGCCGTTCGTTTTTTTATTAATCTGAAACTGAAAACATGATGAAAGAAATTTCAGGTAGTAAAGGTTTAGTAAATAACGTGACAGTGACAGGAATGTCAGTCCGACTTTTTGTTTATACCTACTGATTTTGATACATTAAGATAAGTACTGGTCAGTGAATTTTGAGATCATCGACGTCAGCCTGTTATTTATAGGTTTGACCTTTTTGGATTCATTTAACATGTTCGTAATCATTTATATTTTTGTCTTATTTGCATGGAGATGCAGCTGAAATTATTAAGGAAATCTCAAGTTATTTCATAACACCTTCAGAGACTTTCTAAATATGTAATTACGTTTAATAGATACGAATAGATAGAGGCAATAGGCACTGTTTTTACTGAAATATTTTTCATTCGAAAAACATCACAGTTGATTACTTTTAATCGTGTACCTAAGTAGGTTAATAAATAACTTTCCTAATAAGGATGACAAAACGATAATATAAGTGTTGTTATAATACCACTGTTAACCATCTCCTTTATACTAAAAGCGAAACTCATTTTAGAATTTAGGTTAATGTTTGGCGATCGTAGTAAAATCAGTATTTTGAAGAAGAAGAGGTCCGATAAAAAGGGTAGAGTGCAGTTGGACTATTACTACATTTGCTATCGAAATATACCCACTTTCGTAATTACCAAAATAATAAATAAATAAATAAATATTGCTGGACAATCCACACAGCATCATCTAGCCCCAAGCTAAGCAGAGCTTGTGTTATGGGTACTAGATGACTGATATAAAACTAACTTATTTTTTATTGAACAGTAAACTTAATTAAACGTGGAAAATACTGTTCACACAGTATGGGTGGCAACCCTAACCCCCACTCACACATACATACAATTTATTTAAAGTCATTATTTACCAATTCTGATTCATCGCTTGAATATACCGCGGCGTCTAACATCGGAAAATTCCTGCAGCACTTTACTGCTTGAAATTCAAATGACAAGAGTGTGCGTAAACAGTTTCTAAACACATTCAAAGCTGCTTCAGCGCTGTAACACAAGTGGCGTTTAGTGAAAGAAGAATTCGATGGAGCGCTTGTTGCGCTGGCAGGATTGTATGGAGGATCGATATAGCGGTCGTGCGATGTTGCCGTACTGCCTACCCTGTCCTCTCGTAGCTGGGTCTTTGTACTTTCGTACCGAAGGGCGGCCTTAACTTGGAGTCCTCGATTATTTTTGGAGGAAAGTTAGATTATTTTTACAAAGGTACAAGGTAATTAAATTTTTCACTTCGATTTAGTGAAAAGATTTATTATAGACGAGGTTGTTTGTATTATATTTAAAGGAAAAGGTAGAAGAGACACTTATTTTGGGAAAAGTATTTTCTGTTAAGGGCGCCTTTCACAGAAAATACTTTTTTTTTAAACTTACTTTTCAGTGGGTCAGTTTATAATTTATTTAAGATACAATAGCCTAATGCCAACAGCTCGTCACCTTTTTACAAAATTCAGTAGGTTCAAAATCAATATAAAAAAACACCTAAATCGGACTACTTACACTGTAAAAAGTAAAAAATAAAAACATACCTACGCGTCGAATTCTCAACCTCCTCCTTTTTGTTTTCGTCGGGTAAAAATGCTTAAAATCACCCATTTTAGGCATTTTATTTTAACCCAGTGAAAGCATAAAATATACCCACATAGACGAGGAGAAATCCGAATCTGAAACTGTTAGTTTTTATGTTGTAGATCTGTACCTAGGTAGTCTAAGGCTTTACAGCACCGGGCCAGGAGCCAACAGTTATGTATTATTAATGGGGCATCACTGATTTATATACCTAAGTATATGTATTAAGCCTTCGTGGTAACATTAGCGCAACTTTTAACATTAACGTTCCCAACTCGTGGACCGCGAACCAAGACAAGACACCGCAAGACCTTAAAAATGGTCGGCAAAAGAAATACAAAATATTTAACTTGAAAGTCGCATACTTAGATACACATAAAAACAAATATTCAGTCACAAATTACGTGTTTCCTGTTACTATAATACATTTAATGGATGTTACTGTCAACTAAACAAATACGTATGCGAAACATTCAAAATTCATGTTTATTTTTAGATTGACATATTTTATTTTTCTTGAACCCGAATGTTCAATATCCCGGTCAACAACAAAGAAATCAAAGTGGTCCCGGGCTTAAAATGGTTGAGAACCACTGCCCTAAACAAAAGATATATAATGTTCTATTTTTAAAACAATTCTTAAATAATTTGGTAGCAGTCCAGCCAGTACTAATTCTGCCAAACTGTATGCGAAAAGGTTTCCTTCAGCAAACAAACCTTACTGCACATTTAATCTTCCATCCATCTCTTTAGTCCGCTTTTACGCAGTTTTTCGCTATTTCGAAACCCACATGATCTTAAAAAAACTCTTTCAAGTCATCTCTGCCTAGCCTTTTCCCAACTATGTTGGGGTCGGCTACCAGTCTAACCGGATGCAGCTGAATACCAGTATTTTACATAGAGCGACTGCCTATCTGACCTCCACAACCCAGTAACTGGGCAACACGATACCCCTTGGTAAGACTGGTTGTCAGACTTTCAGGTTTCTGACTACCCGTAACGACTGTCAAAGATCTACAAATGACAACCGGGGCCAACGGCTTAACGTGCTTTCCGAGGCACGGAGGAGTCTCGATATGTTACGAACGGTCACCCATCCACAGACTGACCTCGGCAAGCGTAGCTTAACCTTCGATCAACCCGTGCGGCTGTTTTTATTTAGCCACGAGCTCCTCTTTCAAGTAGACAGGTAAATAAATACCGCAGACCCACCATTACGCGAGGCATGCAAAAATGTAAAACGGCTTTATTAGCACTGAGTGTTGTTACACTTAAAATATACCTTTTTACACAAGAGACTTTATTGTGCAGTCACGATCGGTGGATATCGGCTTTTAAAACTAATTGTTTATTGAATTTATGTGTTCTTCGTCTGTTTAAGAAAATGGAAATTACTGACAGTTTTCGAATGCTAGTCCAAATATAAATATGATAAAGGAACACTTTATTTATGTTTTTTCATAAATAAGTACTTAGTTAAATAGAGAAAATCGCTATTGTAACGTAGAATGTTGCCTTTGATGAAATCTTTTGTCTATGCTTGCCTTGAATCATCCAAAGAGAAATTAAATAGCAATTATTGTATACCCAGTAAGTACTTACCTAGGTACTTAATGGTGTTTGCAACTGCCGTGTGGTCCTCTGGCGGTAATTTGAAAACCCATACTCTTATGATTCACTAATCACGCATCGCAGCGCGTGTACCAGCTCTTCTCACCGAAGAGGATTTCTCGATTATCTTTCCTTGGAAAGCAGTTTTAATAAAATGAGTGTCAGTGTAGAAAATTCACACGAATTTTATTAAAACTACTATTCTCAACCTCCACACTTTATTTCATAAACCAATACGTATTTATGAATCTAAGCGTGGTTTCATTGAAATCGAAATAAATAGGTAGCAATGAACTCGCATTAAAGGTGAGAGAGGTTTCAAGATTTCTCGTCGTTCGTTTAGAGGAAACTTCAGCGTAAAATAACTTCATAATTGTATTTCTTTTTAAGACTTGCGCGCGGAAGGCAAGTGAGATTTGGAATAGGTCAACACGTATAAATAGGAGCATAAAATTGTAAAGAGGTTAAATAAATAACAGCCACACGGGTTGATCGAAGGTTAAGCTACACTTGACGAAGTCGCTCTGTGGATGGGTGATCGTTCGTAACATATCGAAACTCCTCCGGGCCTCGAGAAGCAGGCTAAGCCGTTGGCCCCGGTTGTCATTTGTAAAACATTTGACAGTCGTTACGGGTAGTCAGAAGCCCGAAAGTCTGACAACCAGTCTTACCAATGAGTATTGAATGGCCGAGAAACTGCGTTGTGAAATACAGTTAGGCAGTCGCTCCATGAAAAATACTAGTATATCGCTGCATTCGGTAGACTGGAAGCCGGCCCCAACATTGTTGGGAAAGGGCTAGGCAGATGATGATGATCTAGTCAAAATGTATAGGGAGAAGCAGATAAGGAAGCTAAAACCGTCGAGTTCCGACCACAAAGCAATCATTAGTATCTAAGTTTTAATGGCTAAAAGAATTTAAACGGTAAACGGCTTACTTGCGGTTTTCCGTTTTCCCTTGTAATCGTTTCATAATAAGTAGAATCTGCTATGGACGGTAATATTTTCAGTAGATTGCGTGATAAGCTACTTTAAATAATCATTTTAGTTCAAGGGTATCTAAGCAATTTATTTCTTCAATAGGAACGAAGCACCAAGTTCTATGATCGGTAACTAAGTAAAGGCAATCAAGAGCGACTATTTTTCCAAGGAAATGTCGAGACGTTTTCTTGGAAAATGAGTTATTCTAGAGAAATGCGAATTAAATAGGTACTTTAAGAGCCTTCTGACTTCCACGGATATTTATCAATTAAATGGTACCTATATCATGATATAAACACAGCAGCCCTAGCACGAATTTCTTGTCGGAAATTTATAAACCGAAAGCGTCAAATTACTTACTTGATGAATATTGGAATAAATCCCATTACTAATAGGCACCCAATTCTTATCCGAACTGACGCGTTTTATTTCAAAAACGGTACCGCAGAAACGTTTCGTTCCTACACGCAATAAGTACCTTGTGAAGAAAAGAGTATTAATCAATCAATCAACTTATTTATTCAGATTATACAATCCATATGGTTAGTAAAACTCAACTTTGAGATAGATATACTCAACTTACAAACTAGTATTATTACATATATATTTGTCATCTTATAATTCAATTCATTAACTATGTAAGTAACGATAATAATAATAATTTATAATCACATTCATTAATACAATAAAAACGACACACACTACTTCTGGGCACGGTTTGTAGGCAACACTTGCGTCTTCGTCCAGTGTTTTAATATGAAGCCATCAGTCCTATCCGCCACAGTCATCAAGATACTGTTGGCGCTGTTCCGCACCCGCCACATCAGGGAGGCGACACGCTTTCGTATGATTGCATAGAATACGTGCCTCAGCGAACATCCCTGATGCGCTGCAGTGTCGCGGCAGCCTCAACAGTGCCCTGTATGCGTTATTGTATTGGACTCGTAACTCGTATTAAAGAGATAAATTCAATTACATCCAATTCCTAGCAAAAGGCATTTTTTTTAAGATACTTCGATCGCAGCAATTGTGGATCTGTGGTCAAACTCAATAACGCCAAACGTTTATTCGCGCACGAATTTCGAATTACTTAGATTAACGGCTTTTTCCATTAACTTTGTAGACTTCTTAGAAACGTGGTCCCGGTTTGTAGAATAGAGGGAATGAATGACCTGAATTATAATACGTTATTTTTTTACGATTACAATAATAAATCAACTGCCTCGGTGTTGTGGTCACAAGCCCTAGTGCTGAGCATGAGGTTCAAGATTCGATTCTGGGGTTAGGAAAAATGTTCTTGGGTTTTCCGTCTGGAATTTCTCAGTAGCACCCCGGAGTCTGGATTTGTCCTCTTTCCCTAGTACATAGGACTTCAACATATCTGGCGAAATGTGGGTGTGGGTAAATCTTTGAGGAATAGGTCGTCATATTATGTTTTTCAGTGTTATTAAAATAATGGGTCATCGGAAAAGTTTCATATTACGCAACTGCACTTCTTTAAGACACGGAGTCCCGGTACGTACAAGTGCACATCTATTTTATTATTAACTAGATGACTAGACTATATTCTAACTCCTCATTTGTTCTTTTCTGATTAATTTGCGGGATCCAAGACGGTTGAATCGTTTCTCCGGGACTGGTCGGGCTTCATTGTCTCGACGATTTTCTGGTGGTCGCCACTGTTGATTCTGGTTTTCAGGCATGCAGTGGTTCGGGAATAGTGTGGCGGGCTTCTCCCATATAAAAATAAATAGATTTGACCGCGGCTTCGTTCACGAGGTATTTGATAAAATTTCCTGGGTTTTATTTTTTTTGCGGTGAACCCTTATTATTATTCTGAACACTAGTTCAGAATAATAATTATATTAATATTAGAGCTGATGTTCTAAGGCGTAATTTAAGCTACTAAGCTTAAATTACGCCTTAGAACATCAGCTATCTGCTGAAGATAGAAACCTCAAAATCAGTTCAGCCGTGTCGGAGATGCCTCAAACCGACAGACGGACAGAATGAATGGTATTAAAAAAAATGGGATCGTATTTTGGTACTACTACCGTATATATTTACATTCATAGGCATGTTGCAAAAAGTTGTTATTTTGAAATTACAAAAAGACAAATCAATTTTATTTCCATCTGCCTAGCCTTCTCTCAACTTCGACGAAGTTGGGTTCCGTAGGAAGCCATGGATGAAGGTAGCGCATGACGAATCGTTGTGGAAATCTTTGGAGGCGTTTGTCCAGCAATGAACGTCTTTTACTGATATGATGATGACCATATTGAAACCACATTAAATTACATACCAAAACATTTTTAGCATTAAACAATTTCAAAGATAATTTAGACAGTTCCTTGAACCAAAGGAAGCCGATTAAAAATACTTGTTGGTAGAGCGCTTTTTTCGATGATATGGTAGAGACAGAAGCCTTTAAATGGATTTTCTATGTCTCAATTCTTTTCATATTACTTTAGATTTGGTCTAGCTAATAAACCCATTATCCTAATGAATGTTTTATCCAGAACCCGCAATAGGTTTCAATTGCAAGTTGGAAGACAAACATTAATTACTTATGTAAAAGCAGGCACACAATAGTTATCAATTAGACTGGCATTTAAACCGGGACTTGTGGCCTCATATGAATATTTTTCTCGTTATTCTGTCATTCATTTATTTTCCTTGAATACTTGTTCAAATAAAAATAAAATTCGTCCATCAAAACTGCAAATAAACAGTAATACGCATCGCAGCTGTCGAATTTCACTACCGATCCTTGTCTAACACATGGTTTTAGAAAGAGATGCTGCTGTTCGTTTGTTTCCGGCTGGGAGCCGAAGAAACCCGAAGAGACCGCGGGAAACAAGTTCGTCTGTTTTAGTACTTCTTATTTTAAATTCTGTTTTTAGAGATAAGTTTACGATGTACCCGCATAATAAGTTGGTAATAATACGACAGTAGAAAATAAATAAAACTAACTCAAAATGTTATTGCAGGCAACGAAGAGCAGGAATATTTTTATTTGACACTCTTAATAGTAGATACATAAATGTTGTAATTAAGATTATATAAAAATAAGGTTACGTTTTTAATAGTAAAAAGTGCCTATTTAATAGTAAAAATTGTTTAAATGTAAAACTAGATATTTGTCTTACGAAACATTAGGTTTGGTCTGGATTGCAATCTGAATAATGTCACAGATATTAAGAAGCAAATGAGGAACAAAATAATAAACCCGTATCATAATCAATTTAGCAGAATATCGGACAAGTTTTTCGTCTCTACCTATTAATATAAAATTCTTAACCCATAAACTTGACGATTAAAATGCAAATTCTCGACGGAACAACTCAATTATCAAAGATATTAAAACAAGTTTTGAATATTAGGCACTATTAAACATTATGCTCAACGCAACTTATTATTCCGCAGGTAATGTTGAAAACGAAATATCAGGTACCTAAATAAAAAACCAACTAAGACCGAAGTAAGGATAAATTGATTTGGTATGAGTAGTTAAGTAAAACATCGGAATTATGGTGTTCAGATAGGTATAGGGCTCCGAAATCCTGGCTGGCAACAATTTATGGTGTGATTCTATTTTTTAAATTTCGTTCTACGATTTTTGGCGGCATTCATTTCATTTATTCAAACTTTGTAAGAAACTGGATTGTATAAATACAACATTTTATTTAAGTTACCAGATAAAAGTACACAAAAAGTGCAAAGGAGTATTATCTCGATATATAGGGAATTTTGAGATGACGGGTGGCAGAGATAATACATAATTATATTGAAGAAATACTACGCGGAACTCAAATAAGCTAAAAAAATCTAAGCATGTGATGATAATCATGAAACTAACAATAGGACTTCTTATTTGAATTTAATCGTTTACGTTTTCTATAATTTCCATGGACGTGTAAAATCCATACACTTTACGTTCATCCATACATTTTACGCTTAATCCGCTGAAACGATTTATATGAAATTTGGTATGGAGATAGTTTGAGAGCCTGGGAAGGACATAGGATAGATAGTAATCCGCTACTTCGCCTGCCCTCGCGATTACCGACGTTCACGCGGACATAAGCTAGTGCCTACTTATTCCATAAATAAGATATGTAGAAGACCTTTTTAGATCTTCAGCAGTGTATAATTTATCTGTGTTATATATTTTTTTTAGAGTGAGTTAAACGTAGGTTTATTTATGTTAAGCAGTGTGTATTATTTGTGATCGTCAGTTGTTTAGTTCATTTTTGAAGGCCTTTGTGGAAATCTTATTATTTTCGTAGTTGTTTGAGTAAATATAAATTTAAATACAATTGTAGGATCAAACATTGCCTCCACTTACTTTCATTTGTTCTCTCATTGATTTTGTCATTGGATGATCATCTTAGCTTCATTCATAACATATTTTTACTTCTGGTCATTAAGTAGGTATATATTGCCTGAAATATATTTATGCTATTTTATTATTTAGCTAATTGCTCATTCCCTTAGTATATCTTTAGAAATATCTTTGCAATTCTCGTCTCATTTAAAAACATCAATTAGAATTACATTTTGTTTCAAATCGGATAACGATAGGAACATGAAGCAATTATAATTTACTACGAACAAACATGCTGATGCAAAACTAAACAAAAATGCTTACAACCGTTAATCTTCAAGCTAAACGAATCGATTTGAAATCAAATTGAGAAAAATTGGAAACGCAATCTAGCATGAATCCATTATAATAGAATTGCAATCATTTAGCTGTGACCAAGCATATTTATTTTTTTCATTTCATTGTAGTAAAGACTTGATGGAACTAATTAATGAATTAAATACAACTGAAACTCTAAATCCAAGATCCTATCAAGCAGAGCATCAGCATGTAAAATAAACAAATGAATTCAAAATCCACACAATAGCGGACGCTCTGGCGCGTCTTATCTACCGTGTTTTGTTAGTGGCGTTATTAACAGCAGTAAACATTCAGTGGCCGTGGGCAGTAGGTATGTGTAGGTACTTAGTGATGTTTGCTGAGCGACTAGGGACGACGGCCGAGGGGCCCTGTTGTCAGGGGACCCTCCCACGGCGCGGGCAGGCGCCGCGTGGCCCCGCTTGACGGCCACAGCCGCTGCCGCCACGGTCGCAACCTGCCGCACTGTACGCAGCTTACTAGGAGCGCAGAATGAATGAAGAAATCTCTCGTACCAACGATTCTCCCCCAGTCGCGTTGACCTCCCCTGCCCCCACATTTTACATTATAGTGATCGTACACGTAGAGGTCGACATTAAATGGACGTTAGTACATAAGCGTTAACTGTAACTGTGTGCATAACAGAACTTGTATTGTGGTTAAATAGATACTCCGTCTATTCATTTTCCGAATGTAACCCAACACTCGCGCGAATTGTGTTTATGCTGTTTGTTCGTTTTATGTTTTCTATAGAATTGTTTGCATACCTAATGTATGAAATATACGAATACGATGTACGATTAAGATTCCAGGAATAAGTATTTTGATATTATTATTTCACGTAAAATAGAGAATGAACCACATTTTTTTAGAAGATTTATTTTTATATGACTGTTATTTTCTTGAATTTAAAATGAAGTAGTATTTTCTAATAATGTATTTCTCGATGATCATATAATATATGAGTTTATTCATGTGTTTTGAAGTCCGATGTTATTTAGTTCGCTAAATAAGATAAAATGCCAACTGTTGCTTTTTCAAGAGTAGCATTTATAAACATGGCATAATTGCTTTTTATTCGCGACATATATATATATATAGGTGTATAGGATTTCTATCAGTAGAAATAACGAACTTCCATACGAATGTGAATTCTACATAATATGACCTCATAAGGTGATTTGTATAAATATTTCATAAATGTTTTTTTAATTCACCCCGAAGTAAAAAAACATTCTGTTATTTACGGAACTGTTGTGCAAAATATTGTACGCAGTGTTTTATTCAGGCTGTGCGTTGCATATCAGTGAGTTAATTTACCATTTTTATTATATAGAAAGATGGAGCGACGAGCCAGTCCGATAGCTATTGTTTGCATAATACCTCACACGTCAGTTCAGCCAGCCTGCCTTGTGTGTGCGACAAGCGTGCGTGACGTAGTGTGTCTGGGGAGTTGCGCAGTGCGCGCTGATCACCCGGCGAGCAGAATGCACAAGCGGCTACCAAACACATTCCCCTTGACTTACCCACATGCTCGTAAAATGCATCACGCTAAATTGATCCTTATTCCAAAAGAGCAGAGTCCAACGCTTGTAGAGTCGTAAAGAAAATTGAAATACCCTGCTAGTTGCACGGCGCGAGAATGCGCGGCGTTGTTGCCGCTCGCAGTTTATGCTGCCCTAGTAACATCGCCCGCTATGTCGCGGCACGCGCCATCTTCTCTACCACATCAGTGATCGGACTAGCAGCGTAGTCTTAACTTGACAGTCTAGTTCCAAATGCCGCTGTTATGGGCGCCACTTCAACAACATATTTTTTTAGCTTTAAATCCTTTGCATTTTGCTCTGACTCTTGAATAGCCTCACGCTTTATCTCGTTTTTTTTTGAAGCCTGCTTCTGTCTGCTGTCTTCAAATAAAACAATGACTTACTACGTTCATAGAAAATAGGTAATTAATATACTTAATAAAAATAAATGAAGTTTTATATACACGATAAAAGACATACCTACCTACGTGGACAGCATGATAAGAACCGAAGCAGTTTGAGGTCCATTTGTATCTATGTTACGTCAACGTCATTCATTATTTATTCTGAATGAAGATCCAAAAAGGGTAAATAAAAACCTACAGTTGAATAGCGGCCCACGAACATGATTCCTACCTACGCTACGAGGGCTCCGCTGACGGTAGAGAACGACCGACAACGTGTTGATAAAAACGATCGCAGCGCCCCGCGGCCGCCATCGTCGATCCAAACATTCCGCTTAATAATTTCCTCCACTTTATTTTTTATCAGACAGACACGACACGACCGCGCCGATCTCGGGTTGTTTCAAAGCATTCCCCACTTCGGTACAAAAAAGGAATGTCAACCACGCCAAAATGATCCGTAAGCATCGAAGTTATTAGGGCACCATAAGCTGACGAAATACAACAGAAATTCTTTCAGAAATCGTTTCCATTTTCGTAGCACACACACACAATGGAGGTTTCGATGGGGATCATTAAAGCTGAGCGATGCGCGGAATAACAGTGTAGAACGGGTCTTATCTCAATAGGCGACGATTTCGTTCGGCATACAGCAGGCATTGAGAAGGCCATTTGCCTCGTTCCATCGGGTTGAGGTCGTCGATAGCGCGAGCGAGACAGCAAATAATGGAATAATACGGGTGGCTCTTGTGATATTCTGAGCGCCTGGTAACTGAGATCGTTTGCGTGTCGGTCGAGGTGGCGCGGTGCTCGTCGGCTCACAGTAATTTGAAATATCCGCTAGATGAGACTCAATCGCATGCTTTCCATTGTTCTGTGAAGAAAAAAAAATTCAATGTCTTTTATTTTTTTTATCATACCGCAACGTACCTACTTCAAACAATTCATAACAGTAGAATTATAAATAAATGACGTTCGTTCGTACTTACTTTACTACATTCTGTGCATGAAATTATTTTTTATTCGTAAATAAAATATCTAGATTATAAAACAAAAAAAAAACTAAACTGAACATGTCTAGCGTCAGCACTTGGCAGTTAACGTAGATACACTGGCATTGAAGTCAAAAGCCCATACCTAGTATGCAAATGTATTTCAATTAGCACAGGTGATACTAAATGATAATACTTACAGATAAATACAATACATTAAGCATGGTGTAGGTACTTTTTGCTATTGAAAATTTTTTTGTAGGATGTAGAAATGCAAATAGACCAATTAAATTAAATAGCTGGAGTAAAATATACCCGAGAACTCTGTAAATCGTATATGTGGAAGAATGTCGCGGGAAAAAGAGACATATCGTGTAGAGGTTGTTGTGAATATAATTATGAATGTAGATGATCGAGAATATCAAAAGGCAAGAGAAGAAGTAAATACAGAGATAAAAGGTAATAGGGATTTACCTAAGATAGAACAAGAAATACGACTTCGCTTTGATGATGGTTAAAAATAAAACCGGTTAAGACTGATTCGGACTCGAGTACCAGGGGTTGGTAGAAAAAACATATTTCCACTGTCTAAGTATTTTTTTTTATTCCCGCATGTTTTATATACTTTCTCAGGACTGTAGAACCATGGTGTCATGACATAATGTATGACTTAGTATACATACAATCAAACAAATAAAGCATGTAGGTTGATCATAGAAATCAGCAGAAAAAAAATACTAGTTGCAGAAAATCTAATCGGTATTTGCACGGACACTTTTCACCATAACTAGTTTTTTGCGGCACAAACAAAACCAAAATATACCTACAAACAGGACCACAATAGAAACTATTTAAAATTAAAACATGTGCCTACCTAATTGAGAAATATCTTAAACAGAAGAAATAACTATGATCTCACAAACACAGATCAACTGTTCACATAGGTAACATAAAGTAATATTTGTAATGACGTAGAATAAAGAATTAATCGACCTGGGTTACCTTATATAGGCTAACATATGGTTGCTTAAGACCTTATTGGCCAATGGAATGACGCACCAACATTTCTAATTATATTTGCTCCTTAAAATATCAATATGGGACATCAAAATTGTTTTGTTTATACGCTTTTTACAATTTGATTGGGAACTGAGTTCAGTCTTGTAGTATGATTCCCTTGATCTAAGCTATAAATAGAATATATAGAGAGGCTTGTACCTAAATTATAACAGCTGCATGGGTCCATCGAAGGTTAAGCTGCTCGTTATTAGGTCTTAAACAATTGTTACGGACAGCCAGAAGCCCGAAAGTCTGACAACCAGTCTAAGCCAAGGGTTGTTGAGGTCAAATTGGTTATCCTTCAACATAAAATACTGGTATTCCGATACGTTCGGTTAGACTAAAAGCCGACAGCAACAGATTATAAAGTAGAATATATACCTTCTTTTTTAAAACTGAAATTGCAGCGATACGGACGGGCCATATCTGTCAAAAACTAGCCAGCGGACCTGCAACTGTAAAGCGGAGAAGTCTATTTCATCTATTTTTTGGACTTAATTCTAGACTATTTTGTGATTCAGAAGTCTTGAGAATTAAAGCACAGGTACTGGGACTGTTACGTAATCCTCGCTCTAAAATCATTCTGCCAACATAAGAATCCTAGTTTTAACCCTCTTACTAAAGAAAGATTTTAAATAATGAAGGATTGGAACACTCTAAGTACCTACCTACTATATTGTTAGTTTGGTTTTCAGAGAAAAAGGATGAGCGATGTCTTATTGGCGACAGATATTATAATTACAACTATCAAAACATTGTTAAAATGTTCCGTGATTTTTCTAAGGCTTTTGATTGTGTAGATCACAGTTTGAAAATTTGTGATTTGTGATTTATTGAGGATAATTATCACAAGGCGGCCAATAAAAATGTGTGTGCCACAGGGTTTAATTATGTGTCCATTTCTGTGATAAATTATTTGCACGGCACAAATAATATTTCTGTAAATCAGTTGACTGAAAAGCCATAATAATATAACAATACGTTGCTTTTGTAAATAAATTAATATTTATTTTTTAATTTTTTGTGCTTTCGATAGGTAAATAGTTACTACAGTCAATTGGCAGATTTGTTTCTACTCCGAACAAACTTTAGCTCGTGATAAAACTGAGACAGACCAAGCAAATGGAGTATATTTTTTTGCTTCGTTAATCGTTATCGTTAAAGAGCTATTAAAATATTTTATATAACATAAAATTAGTCGATAGGTACGGCTGTATTCTCCGAAGTTTCAGGCAAAGGAGTACATTTCGCCAGTTATGTTTAATTCCCATGTAAGAAGGGCCGAGCCTAATGCCATCGACCTGTCACAAATCAAGTCATCTGGGGCGCTTAAAAGAAATTATAGATGTAAAAATCCTTCTACACTGCTCGACCTAGGCATCAAACCTAGGACCTCATGCTCAGCAGCAGCGCTTGCTACCAATAGCAATAGAATAAGACCAATCACGTGCCAAAGATAAACGTTAAAATTTTCTGTAAGAACCTATTTAAAGAAATAAATAATTTCTATTAACCTGAAAACCAATTAAATACTCACCCCAGTTTTCCTCATTCATTGAATACCTAAGTAATTCATATTTCTTCGAGAAGTAAACAACAATTCTAACTCGTTTGTGGCATGTTGACAGATTCAAAGCAATAACTTTTTCCCTCCTAATTTCCATTTTCCCGCCCAAAGCGTCAACGCGATTTAATCTGTCTGTCATCATCAATATCGAAGCCTACATCAATCCAGTGAATTCCCAAATTAGTCCTATATTCAAAAAATAATAAATAACAATTTCTAGGCCTTATTTCCATCCGCATAAAGGTACACCCGCGCTTTTTCAACGGTAAAATTGACTTTGTAAACGACCGCAAGAATTCTGATTTCAAAACTCGTGACGATGCCTGAGGCATCACTCGCAGTGTTTCTCAATCTAATCGTGTATTAGAAAGAGAGGGAGAATATATGATAGTATGTGCTAGAGTGGGATAGAAAATGGTTATAGAAGAGGGTTCAATTGATTGCGGGGGGTGTTGCGCCCTTCTATGCAAGTCTATTCATTTTGCACACCCCGGGGCGGGTGGGGAGCCGTGAAGCATGCTATGAGCTGCTTTTTTTTTTGTTTCTGTCTTTATTTAATTTCGCAATGGAGGATAATTTGAATATGGCATTTACATGGCGGACATGTTTGTCCATGCGACGTGTGTGAAACATACATTAGTTATGGCTGTCGCATGTAGGTAATGCGCTTATCAGAAAAACATAGCACGTTATACTACAAATACGTATGAGCGTTTTTAATTTGTTCGTGTTTGAAATGTTTCTATTCATACGTCAATTAAATAATGGTGTACGTAAAATGAGAAACATACTCACATACCAACGTCATTTATACAGGAATAAAGGAATTTGTACCATTTTATCTTTCTGTAAAGGACCATCATTTCGTTAAAGAAAAATTGTGAAACGATTCTCATACACATTAAAATCTTGCTCTCTCTACAAAAAACTCGATGAAGACTTAAACCAAACTTGAACCACATAAAATCATGATAAATCTGAAGATTATAATGGTTCTTGTCACTTTGCTCCGCGATTATTAATGACGGAGTTTGGCTTTAAACATCGCCTAAACATTGTTTTAGATCAATTACCTATACCTTCACGTAATGATAACATATTCCTTTTAAGAATAACCTACCCTAGCAGGTTTAAAGGTCTCCATAACATGACATCGCGCCTATATTCCCGAAAGCTCAGACGCTAGACACTCTTGACTAAGCTATTTTTCAATGACGTTAGAATCGTTTTTCCGAACCTCAGAAGCGAAGCCGGTAGGAATCCAGTCGTATGGACACTTCACCACTGTAAGACGGAGGTGTACCAATAGTACCTACTCCTAGATCGCGCCAGTTATGTTTAAGTCCCACGTAATAGGGAGCGAACCTATTACCTACCATCTTCCGCGCACAAGTCCATACTCCGGGCTGCTTTCCAGAAATTCCTGATAAAAGACACAATAATACTATGCAAGACATGGGGATCGAACACGGGGCCTCATGCTGTCCAGCAGTAACTCTTGCAATCATTAGACGGATCTGGTAGTGGCTAATAAATCAAAAAGATTTAAAATTAAAATAATACCCGATACTTAAATCGATCATATCGTAATCGTATATAAGTAATAATAGTCATAAACATTACATCATCTGCTTTACATCATTTAGCCTTCTCCAAACTATGTTGGGGTCGGCTTCCAGTCTAACCAGATGCATCTGAATATCAGTATTTTACTTAGAGCGACTGCCAATCTGACTTCCACAACCTATTTTTTGGGTAACACGAGATATCCTTTGGCTTTACTTTCGGGCTTCTGATTGGTCGTAACAACTGTCATAGATCTACGAATGACAGCTAATCATGACATGACATAACAGCTAATCATGACAGCTAAGGCTTGGCGTGATTTCGGAGGCATGTAATGTATGGTCACCATCCACAAACCAACTTTGGCTAGAGTTTCTTAACCATAAAGATCGACCCGCGCGGCTGTTATATTGGCAGGAATCCCTCTTAGAGAGAGGTAGGTAAGTAAATAGGTGTTACATCAAATATCGTAGGTAACAATTATGGACCGTGTCGTGCGTCATCGGGCTGATGGATCTAATGGCTTCAGAATTCTAGTCTAAGAACGTTTGAGTTCACGTTGGGGCCTAAAAGTCTAGAATTTTAGATAAATATCATTATGAAGATCGTTATTGAAAATGCTACAACTCCGTCTAAAAACTACCATCTCCGGCAAACAAAACGTTCAACAGTCTTCACAACAATTATAAAGAAGTTGGGAGGAAAGAAATACATCATCATCTGCCTAGCCTTTTCCCAACTATGTTGGGTTTGGCTTCCAGCCTAACCAGATGCAGCTGAATACCAGTGTTATATGGAGCGACTGCCTATCTGACCTCTTACAACCCAGTTACTGGGCAACACGATAGCCCTTGGGAAGACTGGTTGTCAGACTTTCGGGTTTCTCACTACAAGTAACGAATGTCAAAGACCTACAAATGACAACCGGGACCAACGGCTTAACGTGCTTTCCGAGGCACGGAGGAATCTCGATATGTTACGAATGGTCACCCATCCACACACTGTCCTCGGCAAGCGTAGCTTAACCTTGGATCAACCCGTGCGGCTGTTTTTATTTAGCCACGAGCTCCTGGCGAAAATAAATAAGTACACATTTTCATAATTTTGCCATCGCAAAAAAGTCATCAGCAAAAATACTCCGCGTAACCAAGTAGGTATGTCACATTTTTATCGCGTCGCCGCGCGTAATTTATTGATCGCGACTCATTATCTCTGTTAATGACATTCTTATCGCCTCTAGGTAGGTTAATGATAATGACCATGTACCATTGTCACCCGCCTTCTCGGCAAGCACTTTTAAGGCAAAAGAATAAAATAAGTGATCCGGTTCGTTTGGGCTGCATTTGGTAATATTTTTTTTAATTCTCCCGTCGGTTATCCATCAATCTATCCAGCCCGTTATGACATGTGGTTCCTACCGAAACGAGGATTCTGTCAATATGGTTGGTCCATAAATTAAGAAGTCGCTCAGCGTGTTATACGGAGAGTTATGCTCGGAGTTTCATCGAAGGATCTGAGATGATTTTTCACGGAAAAGAACTGAAGTTAGACATAGGTTGAAGATTTAGTATGCTAGCCTTACTAGCCAAAGAACTGATAGCCGGTGGAACAAATGAATACCGTACTGTTGATCGCTTATCAGATAGTGAAGCACGGGATGCTAGATGAAGCAGACAAACTGGATGCGGAAGGCGATGGACCAGTTGTTGTGTCGCAGCTTGGAAGAGGCCCAGATCCAGCGGTGGACCGTCTTATTCTGAGATAAATAATTGACTGATTGACTTTATAACTGGTTTGTTAAAGGGTCCATTATTAATACCTACAGCTGCTTTATTAAGGTTGTCGAAAAGGTTGTTTTGTGTAGTCTCGTTACTATTTGCCTGACAATCTCTCGTGCACTACGGTTATATGATAGCTCTACTATACAATTCGAGTGTAAAAAATTCTAAGATTGAAACCTTCCTTTACGGTTACGTCCGGTACTATAGCGTCATTCCAAGAGAATAAAGTTGAAAAAAGCCACGTCTAATGAGACATCACAAACATAACACACAGCACATGCATGTTGGAGTTTAATTTTTGTTTTCTTTTATGTTAGTAGTTTAATTATAATTATATATAAATTAATTAATGTTAATTAATGAAAAATTAATTAATTTTAATTAATGAAAAATTAATTAATTTTAATTAATGAAAAATTAATTAATTAATTATAAATATATTATTATTGTTTTTTATTTCAACATCTGTACGCCTTCACGGCAAAACATAGCTCACACATATAATAACCTAAGATCTTTATGTAAATACCTATGTTTCACAAATAAACATTCTGATTCTGATTCTGAGCACACATACACATCATATGCTTTCTTTTATTTTTGATTATTACGACTTCTCGACACACCATCTGAAATGATTAACTGAAAACTTGGTATAGTAATTTTGAACATCATCATCATCAGGCTATATTAGTCCACTGCTGGACATAGCCCTTTCCTAATGATCGCCATGGCGCCCTGTCTTCAGCTTGCCGCATCCAGCATCTGTCCAGCATTTTGAACATACTTTAAACAATAAAAAAATTATGTTTTCGCAGGAAACAAATAGAAAAGGTAAGTTTGCCACGATAAATCCAGGTCGTTCCATATTGTTACAATTGGCACTCAAAATATCAGCGTCATTCAGAAATGAACAAATTGATTTAAAACATTGTATTCACATCATCTGCCTATCTTTTTCTCAACTATATCGGGGTCGGCTTCCAGTCTAACCGGATACAGCTGAATACCAGTATTTTACATGGCGCGACTACCTATCTGACCTCCACAACCCAGTATCTGTGCAACACAATACCCCTTTTTAAGGCTGGTTGTCAGACTTTCGGGCTTCGTAAGCCCGTAACGCCAGTCAAAGATCTACAAATGACAGGCGGGACCAACACGGAGGAGCCTCGATATGTTACGCATCGTCATGTCACCCATCCACAGACTGACGTCGGTGAGCGTAGCTTAACCTTCGATCAACCCGTGCGGCTGTTATTATTTAGCCATTGTAGTATTAATACTATAGTTAGGTATCGCATAGTAAGTCATAGGAAATCCGTGTCCGAACCTAGGGCAACATACCATAACATTAATAACACTATCAAAGTCACATTTAACATAAAACATATTAATAACACTATCTATTTTTATTGCTTTACACGAATAGCTCCCGACATCACATGATGACAAGACTGGCGTATACGCATATCTCTGGTCAAAGGCTATCGACGTCTGTCTCGAATGTGCCGCCTTGATAAACTAAAACTACCTACACAGCGCCTTCCGATAACATATTAATATATGAGGATATATAAAATTCACATGATGAATTATAGACACTTGAGTCGTAAACACATATAGTGTTTCTCGTAAACATATTTAAAATCCATTGATGTTATAAAATTCCGCTTCGGACTTTACTGGAATTCGTTGGAAGATTTATTCAACGCTTTTGTATATGTAATTGGAAAAACCTCCTTTACTAATGTTAGGCTGATGATGATGGTCTTCTTAGCGATCACGGCGGAGATGCAGGCACGCTGGCAAAACCTTGTACCCCTTTTTTTAACAAAACGAATACATTTGTTATTCATTTTTAATTTCCTGCTTCGCGTTCCGGTTACCAGACTATCCATAATAGACATATCCTATAGGTTTTTGGATGGCACTGCCTCATCATACTTATCATACACCACATACCTAATCTTGATTTTCATTTGTATTTTATCGGAGACATCAAATTTGTAGTTATGTTGGAGGATTATTTCGAATTTAACGATGAGTATATTTTGCAACGTTCATCCTTCATCATCATCCTCCTGCTCTTATCTCTATTTGCCGTCCTCTCAAAAGTCACCTCCTTTCTAGCCATATCATCTTTCACAAAATCTATCCATCTTTTCTACTCTTGCAACCTTTTCATACTAAAAACTTTTCCCACACTTTCATCCTTCAAAGGATCTGAAACATGAATTAAATTGAGTGTTATCTTAAACTAAACCTTTATTCCTTAACCAATAAACGCAAAGGAAAACCAATCAGGGCCCTGTCAAAGTTAATTAAAATAGTATAAAAAGTATATTTTTACGAGCGGGCCCACATTTCCTATTATTTTAAGTCTTCATTGTTATTGGCAATGTAGTCAAGTCGTCCGGTGGTCATTTTGGCCTTACCACGGGTTTTCGTTGTTCCTATTTTAAAATATTGTTCCATTAATATACTTCTTCTTCTGGTGTGGGTATAGTTCTGGATAGCGAGCTAAAAGAATGTGTGGTAGATGTAAATAGAATGAGTGATAGAGTAATTGCTGTCAAAGTGATTGTGAAGGGTCTGGTACTAAAGATAGTGAGCGTGTATGCACCCCAATCAGGATGTGAGGATAGTATAAAAGATAAATTTTGGGAGGACTTTGATTGTGTGATGAGAGATGTGCAAGAGAGTGAAGAAGTGTATGTAGGGGGTGATTTTAACGGGCATGTTGGAAAGCTGAACGTTGGGTATGAGAGAGTGCATGGTGGTTGGGGGTACGGAAACCGTAACAATGACGGCGAGGCACTACTGCAAGCTGCTACTGCATTCGACCTGGCAATAACAAACACGTGGTTTGAGAAGAAAGACGAGCACCTGATCACATATAAAAGTGGCCACCACGCGACACAAATCGACTACTTCCTGGTAAAAAGGAGTAGTCTGATTTGTGTCAAAAACTGTAAAGTGCTGCCAGGCGAAGCATTAGTCTCACAACACAGGTTGGTAGTTATGCAGGTTAAAGTAAGTGTGTCCGCCAGAAATAACAAAGAACGGCCCCCACCAAAAACTAGATGGTGTATGTTAGAAAATGAGGAGTGTTCGGATTTGTTTAAAAATCAAGTTGTGGATAAAATGATTGATATGAAGGATATGGAGGGAAAATCTGTGAATGATTGTTGGAATGAGATGGCAGATTGTATAAGAAGAGTAGCAAAAGACGTATTCGGAGAATCGAAAGGGAAAGGTGTAATAGATAAGGATACATGGTGGTGGAATGAAGAAGTGCAAAAAGTACTTAATCAGAAAAAAGTTGCGTTTAGAGAATGGCAGGGTGTAGAAAACGGGAACGATAGTTTGAAAGAAGAAAAGAATATGATATACAAAGAATGGAAGAGGAAAGCAAAACAAGTGGTAGCAGTCGCTAGGGCTAAGGCACAGGAGAAGTTGTATAACTGGATAGCCCTAGGGGCCAGAAGGAACTCTATCGGATTACGAAAGCAAGGGAAAAAAGGGCAAAAGATATAACGCATATTAAATGTATTAAAGATGATGCTGGTAAGGTTCTGTGTGAAGATGATGAAATAAAACTGCGATGGAAGGTCTACTTTGATAGGTTAATGAACGAGGAGAATGAATGGAATGGTATGCTTCAAGAGACACAGGTAAATATGGGTTTGGTGAGAGAAATTAGCATGGATGAAGTTAGGAATGCAGTTAGAAGTATGAAAAATGGAAAAGCTATGGGCCCAGATGATATACCAGCAGAAGTATGGAAGGTATTAAAAGAAGATGGATGTATGTGGCTGACTTTATTCTTCAATAAGTTGTTGCATGAGGAAGTGATCCCACAAGAGTGGTGCAATAGTTCACTAGTGCCCATCTTCAAAAATAAAGGGGACGTACAGGACTGCAACAACTATCGAGGGATAAAGCTCCTGTCACATAGTATGAAAGTATGGGAGAAGGTGATAGAGAAAAGATTGCGAGAGGAGAGTGAAATTACCCCAAGTCAATTTGGGTTTATGCCAGGTCGAGGAACAATGGACGCCACCTTTGCACTCCGCCAGCTGTGTGAGAAATACAGACGTGCACATAAAAACTTGCACATGGTGTTCATTGACCTGGAGAAAGCGTATGATAGGGTGCCCCGGGAGGTGTTGTGGTGGGCCGTGAAAGAGAAAGGTGTGCCTGGGAAGTATGTGGAGTTAATTCGTGCAATGTACAGCCGGTCTAGGACGTATGTCCGATCGGCTGCTGGCAACACCGACAAGTTCAGTGTGGCTGTAGGACTGCACCAAGGGTCGGCATTAAGCCCTTACCTCTTCTTGTTGATAATGGACGCTCTGACGTCGGACATACAGGAAGAGGCACCCTGGTGCATGTTATTTGCCGACGACATTGTTTTTGTCGGTGAAGATGGACCTGAGATCCAGAGCAGACTGGAGAAATGGCAACAGAGGCTGGAGAGTGTGGGCTTGAAAATCAGCAGAACCAAAACTGAATATATGTTCTGCGATTTCGGCGGTCTCTCCAGTCCTGAAGCAATGTCGCTTAACAGCGTGCTTCTCCCGGTCTGTTCCGACTTTCGGTATCTCGGTTCACTCGTGCAAAGTGACGGAGAAATAGATCGGGCTGTCAAGCACCGAATTAACATAGGGTGGATGAAATGGCGGCAGGTAACGGGAACAACCTGTGACCCCCATATTCCCCTTAAACTTAAGGGGAAGATTTACAAAACAATGGTCAGACCTGCTGTCTTGTATGGATCAGAATGTTGGGCCGCAAAAGGCATGAATGAAAGGCAGTTACATGCAGCTGAGATGAGAATGCTGAGGGGGATGTGTGGTGTTACGCGAATGGATAGAATAAGAAATGAGTATGTAAGAGGAAGTCTTAAAGTTGCGCCTGTGACCGAGAAGTTGTGTGGAAATCGGTTGTCATGGTATGGGCATGTGATGCGAAGGAATGAGGACCATGTTGTGAGGAAAGTTTTGAGTATGAATGTGCAGGGTTACATGAGTAGAGGAAGACCAAAGAAAAGATGGATGGATTGTGTGAAAGAGGATATGGCAAGAAAAGAGGTGACCCATGAGATGACGGCAAATAGAGATGTATGGAAGAAGAAAACATGCTGCGCCGACCCCAAATAAAATTGGGATAAGGGCAGGAGGATGTGATGTAATATACTTCTTCAATTTCTTGTCGAGTTCAATCTAAATTTTGTCATTTTAGCAGTGCTATTCTGTAAAAATCTCCCCGTGAAATTATAGTGAGCCATTCTAATGCTAGGGATCTATACTTCATGCTCACATTACTTAACATTTCGCAGGGAGATTTTTTCAGAATAGACTGGCTGCTCTAAGGAATTGCAGCTTTCATGCATCCGTGAGTTTCTTTTAAGGAACAGCTTATCTTTCAGGAAAGCGTAGGTACTTACGACTTGATGTAATGCATATCTATATTTCTATCGTCATTTTATTCATTGCTTAATCTGAGTCTATATTATCTACATATATTAGGACCCTTTTTCTCCAATTTTTTACATATCTTATTCAGGTCTTCCTTTCCAGCATTAATTATGTGGCAGGTCGCGGCCTTCTATTTGTGAGTTATCTAGCTTTTTTAAATTGGTTTGATATCATTTTTTTATTGATTGCCTGTATTATTTTTTAAATCCAACAATCTGTAATTTTATTTTTATGCTAGTGATTAACATCTCTGATCGCTTTCATTATTTTATCGGTAGGTAAGTATGTAGGTACTTATTTTTGATTCGCGTGTAGGTACTTACATCTACCTATATTTGATGTTATATTGCGATATTCAACCAATGTACTATGTGTACCGTTTCCTTAGTTTTAGCGTCAACAATTAAGTTAACCTCTTTAGTAAACCATCTATTATATCCATTGCAAGCTTTGGTTTGCAACGGTCATATTTTTTTTAAGTAAAGCCTTCTTTACAAGTTAACCTTCACGGTAAGGCAATATTCTGTTTATAAAAAAAAACAGTCGTTGTTAGTAGCGGAGATTATAACCTTCATTTCTTAACATCCTCATGAGATCACGGCGTCGATGAAAAACTTGACTCGCCTCGTCGGCTTCCGGATTTGAGTCACACCCTATAGTGTTAATGGTGTTTTTATACGAAAGTGGCGAAACCGTAGCGGAGTCGGCAATATAGAACACCCTATTTAAGGGGCGAAGCCAACCGATTTTAGTGCACTTATCGAGGACTAATGACTTTTCGGTTAGTTTGATTTTAACGAATGATCGGGATCTTGAATCTTGTAAAGACGAAAGACTATGCGACTTTGTAGTAAAATTGCATTAGCCAATAATCAAAGGCTCGGTTTCCTAAAACTAAATAGACAGAACTGCGCATCCGACTCCGACTCGGAGACGGGTTGGGCAGAGGTGTTACATAGAACACCCACATTTCGCTGGTTATGTGTAAGTCTCATGTAATAGAGGACGAGCATATTACAATCAACCGGTCATGAATCTAGCTCCCATGAAAAAACTCAATAGCACTACCCGATCCGGGAATTAATTCCCCAACCAAATCTGGAATTAATTACCAAAACAACACGATCCTTTTTGGACGTAAGGAACATAGTATTTCATTACGAGATTAGCAAATAAACTCAGATCACAAGGCTGAACAAAAGACGAAACAAAATATCAATGGATAATAAGAGGGATACTTAGAAAAAAATCAGATGGGTTCAGTAGCGTGCTTAATATAATATCATGAGTTAAAGGCAGGACCTAATGACCTGGAAGAACACGAGAACCTGCAAGATCCAGGTACCGCAGGAAGCTGAGGAAGAGCCAAAGGCATCTCAAGCAGTGGACATCTTTCAGCTAAAAGATCATGATGGTAAATTAACACCAAATTACATGCAATCGATTCTAAGTTTAATTGGTTATGACAATCATTATATGGACATTTAACATGGTAGTCGTTGACATTTGCGGCTCATAACGATTAGGTATGATCATTTTACTACCTACTAAGTTTTACCAGCAAAATAAAACCTTCATTAAACGTGTTTCACTATTATCTTTCTACATTAATGGAGCTTATACATTGAATTATAAGGTACCTACTCGTTAAACTGCGCCATTTAGTTTACGAGCAAAAATAACTTAGTTTATATACCAGTCAAGTAAAATTGGTTTTAAAGATAGTGTACAAGTACCGTTCAGCTAACTTAAGTGTGCATGGTATTACTTTAAATTAATAAATGACTGGATAGCAATACAAGTAGCTAGTCATTTATTTAATTTCAGACCCAAAGAAAGTCTAAGGAACACCGAAGAAACGATGGATGGATTATTTGGAAGATGATGTGGCTAAGAAATGAGGTGATTATTACGATGACGGCAATTAAAAATGGAAAAAGTAGACATGCTGCGCAGAACTCAAATAAATTGGAATAAAAGATGATGAGTTAATAATACATGTTGAGAATATGTTTCCATGGTGCTAAGGCTAAAATACGACTAATCATGTGCCGTCAAGTAAGATCTCTACAACTGGAAGATCGATGATCCATGTGTACTGGGTCCAACATAACCCTTCGCCTTTCAGAGGTGGAGAATAATCATGAGAATATCGATGACATGAAAGGTTTGGCTCCTTTCTATATGAATCTGGTCGATTAGCATGATTGGAAATATACCTACGCATTACTATCAACAAATTAGCTAGCTTTTAACACTATCAATATCATAAGATAGGTAAGAACTCGATGTCGTAGAGAAAAGGAGATTTATATTTAACGTTGAAAAAACTGGCAAAGAGCAAAGTCGCACTTGCCTACCGAGGGATTATAGGTACTTCTTCTTTGCTATCTAAGTTAACAAGCAGTATTTATTACTATTAAAAATTTCAAGGGGATACTGGGGATATCAATAGTTTCTAAATAAGCATTCTGTGACAGATATACAGATAAAATCGCACCACAAGTGTTAACAAACAATTATGATGCCATTTTATCTGTTACGGTACTTACCGTTTCCATACCAAAACGGTACAGGAATAACGTTTTGGCACGGAACCATTAATAGAAAAAAAAGGCTTGCCTATTACGCCTGCTTAATTTCTCCAACTCACTAGCAACTTTTTAAAAACTAAAAATTTCTGGTGCAGCAAAAAAAAAGCAGGAAGTAGTTACTGCCGTCGCTTCTTTTACTGGAAATCTACTGCTCAAACTGCCTCACTATCTATCAAATGCTGTATCACTCCTCGAAAATATATCACATCGCCTAAGCGACACCAAATCTCAAACCTGTAGTACAGAATCCGCAGCAAACACTAGTAATAAAGCATTTTTACGATCCATTGTGAGCAGTTTACGACTGGACCGGGCACGATTGACTTCTGACCATAAACTGTGTTTTCTATGTCGCTCTTCAACATTATTTCTTGGTTTTCATCAATATGTAACTATATGCTAGCCATGTATGCGGGTTCAGCATCGCGGTGGTCGATGGCAGCACGAAAACCACACGCTTGGCAAAAGAGAAGGATTTCTAATTATTTATTTGCGCGATTGTGTTTTGTTTGAAACGGGTAATTCCGTCATGTAATATTGCTGGATTTTCCAATAGTTGCGTTTCCGTTTGGTCCCGTGCCGTACGATAACGAAATACTGTTTACAGTTTATCATGGAATATACTACAAAAAATGAAATATTTCTTCTAGTCTCATTATAAACTGTGTTTGAAAACGTTAGTTCATTATCAAAGGGCTGCGGCTCTTGGGTTAACCTGAAAATTGAAATACCGTCATTACTGGAAACTGCTACTCATAGTGTTAATGATACAGCTATCAACAGTTTACTTGCTTTGCACGACGAGTGTTTAAGTTTGACGTTTCTGTGTGTGTGTGTGTGTGTGTGAGTCTGTGGCATCGCAGCTCCTGAACTGATGAACCGATTTTGATTTTGTTTCTTTTGTTTGAAATGTAAATTAGTCGGGAGTGCTTGTAATTATGTTTGATGAAAATCGGTTTAGCCGTTCAATAAGTATCCGTGATTTACTCTTTGAATCTGGGTTTTTTCGCAAGATAACGTGTTTAGAAAGATTTTCGATTGAAGCGTGTCTACTACTAGGTGTTTAAAAAGCATGAAATAAAATTTAATTAAAAAAAAATAAAAACCCCCGGCACAAAAACCTCTAAAAAGCAAAAAATACGCCTCGTACTCGCGTCGGGGATTCGCTAGGAAAATGATTAAGTGTTCATGTACAGATGAAGATTCATCGAAGCCGTACATAAAAGTTTTGTAAAAAAAAGAGCCTCTTTCCAGGATCTACACCCTGTTCTCTAAGCTTAATAAGCTATTAGCCAATCCAATTACTTAGTTGTGTTCTAAATTATGTGTGACCGCTACAGAATAAGTTACAGGGATAACATTATCAGGCGATAAAAGGTCAAAATATATTCAACCTAGGCACTAATTAACGTGAATATTTTCAGTAGGTACCTACAGAACAGCTTTGGTTAGTAAACTGCTAATTACAATATAAATTAAACCGCAAAACAGCGAAAGAGGAAAAAACACATTAACAACAATACCGACAAACTTGTTGATCACTTTCGATTATTTGCTAATAATTAAGAAGAAAGAAAGAAAGAAAAATCATTTATTTAGCACAGGCTCAGGTACACAATACTAAACATAGAAAACATAAATAAACAAATAAATTGTATGAAACAGAATGGTAGGTACCTAATAAGAAAAATATAAATATATTATTAAGTTACTTACGGCTTACGTCTGCTCCAAAAGGGTCCAGTTCAGCAAAAATGCCCGACAACTAGTGAATGGCGCTGGTTTTCAACTGGACCTGATGATGATAGGAATACAGGTTTCCATAATGTAACATCGCAATGTTATGTGAAACATACTTAACGCTTTTATATAATAATCAACTAGGCTGATTAGGAACGAGGTTTTTCCTGGTGAAGTTAAAGAAACATGAAACGCGGAGTTGCGTGAGTAAGTACCTACTTTTTTTTCAAAATAAAATAATTTCTTGAAATAATAACAAACATCCATATTTCGACGGCCGATGTGGCGCGGAGGGCGAACGTCCGCCTGCGACGCAGGAGGTTGCGGGTTCGATTCCCGCCTTGGGACAAATGTTTGTACGATCTACAAAGATTTGTTCCGGGTGTTCTGGGTATTTGCTATGTACAATAAAAATATGTATCTATGTAATGTATTGTATTAAGTATATCAGTCATCCCATGTGGTAGGTACCCATAACACAAGTTCTGCAAGATTGGGGTTAGGTGATGCTGTGTGGTTTGTCCAGCATCATTTTAAATTTATTTAACTATGTTAGGTTCGGCTTCCAGTCTAACCGGATGCAGATGAATACCAGTATTTTACATGGAGCGACTGCCTATCTGATCTCCACAACCCAGTTACTGGGAAACACGATACCCCCTGGTTGTCAGACTTTCGGGCTTCTGACTAGCCATAACGACTGTTAAAGTTCTACAAATGACATCCGCGCCCAGCGGCTTTACGTGCCTTTCGGCATTTTTCTAATTTTACGTTTTATTCCGATGAGTTTTTTACTTAAAAGTCACGAGGAAAATGAGATGTCTAATTATAAAGTTAATACTTTACGTCTCTCATTAAAAATCTGATTAGCTTAGGCAGAAACCCTGATTGTTTACAGTTTAAACTATAAGAGAATTCATACGAGTAAAATAAACGTAGAAATTGGGAAAAACCGTCGAAATACTTCAAAGCTTGGTAGTCCGAAATCCTGTTCTAAACTATTGGTATCAGTTTGTGTGTTAATCTCCCTTCCACCCTGTATAAAGCGTTGAAAGTAACGTATACCTCAATATGTTCACGAAATTAAATATTTACCTAAAGATCGCCTCCAATTCATCTCAACTACTTCGACTAAGATAATATTAAGATGGATGAAAACGGAGAGTCCGTCGACGCCGACGTCTCAAAGACCTCTGCGTCATCAATTTAAAGTTAATAAAAATTTTAGGGCTCAAGACAATAGGTGGCAGAAAGCCGGGCTGAGAGCGATATCTGCGATTCTCTATGGGATGAACCTTGAAACCCTATTTCCAACAAAAATATATTCTTTAAACTTTATGAAAAATAAAAGAAAATCACGCCAGATTTCATCGTCAGAATTCAAATTTCTAAAAGATTAGGCATAGGTGTACGAAATCCAACAGCCACATTTAGGCAGTTATTTTTAAGTCCTATGTAATAGGAAAGGAAGATCCTGCCACTGACCGGCCACAAATCCAGAGTCCGGGTTGCTACTGAGAAATCTCAGATAGAAAAACCCAATAACACTGTGTTCGACCGGTAATTGAACCCAGGATCGAGCTCAGCTTTACAAAATATATCTTATTCATTATTCATACACACTATGATACAGTCATTCCCATTCTTCGATCAGCGATTTTCAATCGGAGGAATTCAACAAAAAGGATATATTGAATGAATGGCCGACACAATGCAATGAGATTGTATAGCCCATTCATTGCATATTGTCAATACATAGCCGTGTGGTAGTATATCTCATTTGTTTTATAAACTTTATGATCAACTAGCTCTTCGCCCGCGATTTCACCCGAGTGGATTTCGTACTTTTCCCTTCGAACTTAAACATCCAACCTCTTTATAGCATTGTTTAAAAAAATAAAATATTACTAACCAATGTTACTCGTTGATAATGTACCTTTCTAATGGGGAAAGAATTTTTGAAATCAGACCAGTAGTTTTTGACTTTATTGGTTACATACCTACACACAAAAATACAAATCTTTTGTCTTTATAATATTATAGTGTAAATGGGCATATATCGTGGGCTTGGAAATTTTTGGGATATGGGAGATTCGATGTGTTTTTGATTTTCCGACGGTAAGCCCTCGATCCCGGCTGTCATTTTAGATCTTTGACAGTCGTTACGGGTAGTCAGAATCCCGAACATCTGACAATCAGTCTTACCAAGAGGCATCGCTATCGTGTTGCCCAGTAACTGGGTTGTGGAGGTCAGACAGGCGGTCGCTCCATGTATGGATTCAGCTGCATCCGGTTAGATTGGAAGAGAAAAAGGCTAAGCAGATGTGATGATCATATCTCCCGCTTCGCTTGTCTTCGCTTCAAACATGCAAGTATTTTGCTTCACGAAATAAAACAATTCATTCTTTAATCCAATTTACAGCACCTCTAATAGAAAATACAAGAATAAAAGCAATATTCAAAGATATTGTTCACTTTCGGAATATTATTCAGTTTAGTAACGGATAGGTCCGATGACTGATAAAGATTCTGGTAGATCTCATGATGTCTCTGACTCTTGTGATCGACACTGTCTTGATAGCATCGTCCAAAAGTACATAATCTACCTGATTACCTACATTTTAAATAATGTTTTCGCCTACTTATATCAATGTTGCGAGTTGATTTCAAGGTATCTTTCGTTCGTTTCACTATGTTTTCTTCTTTATCTTCTGCTTAGATGATTATTTTGACTCATATAATAATATGTTGTGATGATTGTTTTATTACGTACATATACTAAACTATATATGTACTCTTAATTTCAATATGGCTGAAACTTTTGTGAGGCGTTAGTGAATCTTGATCAAGTTGCGTGACACTTGTTTCGCCTAAAAAGTCATAATTTCTTACATTACTATAATAAAACCTTTTACACTTTGAACCCTAGGATGTAAGTATTTGAAAATGATCACTAAGTTGTACAGTATGTACAAGGAAATACCAAAATCGTGTTTGCAAAAACAATTAGCTGTAAGAAGTTGGGTGATAGAGGAACGATTATTGCCTTTTTATACCTAGTGGAGACGTTAATCCGACAATTAGACTATGATAAGTAGTAGTTAACATATTCCTACGTTTGATTGTTGAATTAAAAGATAATTTTATTTAGACTTTAAAGCTTGCGGATGTGTTTCAAGGAACAGTTCCCATAGTTCGCTGGACAGAATTTGTACTAGTGGTTACGATTGTAGATCATTAAAAGCATAAAGAAGTTTTATACAATAATTTTCCCCATGATGAAAGTTTATTAATATGTCTGTTGATAGAATAAAAGAAAGTTACAATTAAAATATTGTTTGCAGTCTTTGTTACAGGCCAAACTTGGGCCGCAAAGGAAATCATCGCCACGAGATCTTGATAAAGAAACAACGCTATCTCAAAAACCAGATGTGATAGAGCAAATCTGTAAGTGGGTTTAGGTTCATCTAGTGCCGTACTTTTAGGAACACATGGTGTAATTTAAGAACAAGGTTATTTGTTTAAGAAATTAAAGAAAAACGTGTAAAATTAGATCGATGTTACTTGAAAGTCGTCATTGACATCGTTTGGTTATGCTGCCTCCATTTTCCATTAAATGTATATTTCGTAGTAAGTTTTGAACATTCCTCAATTTATATTTGATTGAATAGGATGTTTGATCAATATGTTTTAAGGATAAAACTCTATATTTCCCAATAGCACAATGTCGAAGCGAATCTTGTTTTGCGCTGTGTTCATTGTCTATGTCTATATTCGAGTCAAACAAGGCCAAAAAACGGTAAAATAAAAAATCTGCCAACTGACATCGATTCTATCGCGTCTCGTAAAAAACGAACACAATGCGTCGAGAACGCCACGCGTCCCGCTACCCTCGGACACAGCCGACAAACAAATGAGTGCGACAAAGTTCTTTGAATAAATCGCTTCAATATTCAACCTTGTTGGCTTACACATTAGGTTCATATTTTTCAATGTTGTAGTGGTAGAACGTATTTAGAACTTTGTTGGCCTACCAAGAATATATTGAAACAAGCTTGGAATCCGCCGGCAACCGGTGCGACGTTGCCGTTCTTGGCAAGCTACAGCGCTCGCTTCTCTATGTATATGTGTGTTCTGGCACAACTGGCGCCGAATATTTATTGTATACTAACAGAATACTGACGGACGCTTAGGGCGATAGGGTTCTATTTGCCATGTATATTTTATTCTGTACTTTATGTTGACAGCGTTAGGGTTGGAATTATTATATTGTTTAGATATAGGACCGTGTTTAACTAAGCAGTTTTTCTATGTGACCGTCCAGGTGGCTATGTATAGGTTGATGCTTGTTCAATACGTGGTACGGCGGACTTAAGTTGGATAATGGCATTTCGCAACTATAATAAAATTAATTTAGCAGTGAAGGTTTTACGAAGGTAAATATAGACTTCATGAATATGTTAACTGCCTACCAATTATATCTCGTGGTATTCTCACGAACCTGCGTGGGAGTATGATATAGAGATATTCGATCTTATCTGGTTATAAATACTGTCTCGTACTGATTGTATTCATTACTTCGGCATAAATAAACAACGGGTTTTTAATTTATACTTGAAAGTAAGGCCAGCAATTCAGTATCTACTGAGGAATTCAAGATGTTTTGTTGAAATCAATTATCGTTGAAAACAAAAGCAAAACACATCATGATTTAAATATCGAAGCGAAGATCGATGATGATGATAAAATATCTTCGAAACTTGTCAACACAAAGAATCTGCTTATTAATAACAAGTTTTAAACAAAAGACAAATAAACGAAGAACGAGACATTTTAAAATACGAACGAATTTTAGGATACCTATTAACGAAAAGTACCTACCTTGTCGTCTACTTACATATCAAACCACCACGGATATGTTTTGCAAATTTTGGTAGATAGCCTATAGAAATATGATATATTATGACTTATCAAATATCATATTTCTTTTTCAGTTTAACTCTTAATTAGTATAAGTACAAAAGATACTCTACGAAGTCCTGAAGAAAGAAACGGTATAAGAGCAACACGTCCGGATAAACACCGCAACTTAGGAGAGATCAAAGAATCCACCATCTTGCAAACAACTGCGATATAATGGACTAAATCCATGGAAACTCTATAAGTTTCCGACTTAAACTACAACATACTAAGTACCTACTACAGATAGACGGGATAATCCGTTTATAGGTGCCAAGAATATCTAATCCGCAATACCATTTTATTCACGTAACGCTCATCGTTTTTACCCCCAAGAAACGTTGATATTTTAACGAAAATCTTTACAATCTCTTCGACAAAACAGAACCTGTCTTCACCTGTAAACATTATTGCTTATTGACCGAAAAAACTTATAAAATAACGTAAGAAGTCTATGGTTCCATTGCGTATGACGAAGACTATTCCGAAGTAAGACATAGGAATCAAAAACATAGAAAAAGACAGACCTACCTCAAACATAATCACAATCAAGCTATCGGACAGGATAATCTAGATTCAGAATTTAAACTCGTCACGACAAAATGTTTAATATCTAAGTAGGTAACCATACCATGTAAAACGGCTAAGTGCTAGGTAGAAACTACTTCACATATCACGATAATGCATTGGATAAACATAAATATAATATTGTACAATCTAATCGGACAATGTGCGTAAATGATAGCGATAATCAGATTATAGTCTCCGATACCTATTTCGAGTGTGGATATTGTACCCGACGTGCGAAATGAACGACAGTTCTGATACATTAATGAACGGTCTGAATTTTCTTCTCTATCTAGCCCTATTTTCTCATAAGCATCTTATTGCCTTTACCCCAATTTATTTGCGTTCAGCGCATCGTCTACCAAACATCTCTAAAAGCCAGCATTCAGCCATATTTTGATTTACACTATCCATCAATCTTATGGATTAACTATTTTATAAATAATTTTCTTAGTTTCAGCTGCTTCGTTGGTCTAATAACCACAAGCGCTACTGCTGAGCACAAAGTTCTGAGTTCGATTTTCGCTTCGGAAAAGTGTTATCGGGTTTTTCATCAGGAATTCCTCAGTAGCTGTCGGAAAACTGCATTAAAAAATGTGGGTTTGCTAAAGGTACACCTCTGTCTAATCCTATGGGGATTGCAGGTGTGATCATATAAATATTGTTTATCTCACACAGGCGTCGATTTTCTTCAGCGTTCATCTGTTGATCAGACCCGTCAGATTTCTGAGCATTTTTTTTTCTCTTTTCCATTACGCTTGCTTATTAAAGAGTATCGTGTTGCCTAGCAACTTGGAGGTCAGATATGCTGTTGCTCCATGTGAAATACTGGTATTCAGCTGCATACGGTTAGGTTGGAAACCGACCCCAACATATTTGGGAAAAGGCTAGGCAAATGATGATTACGTCTTGGTTGTTGTTTTCCTCAATAAATATATTATGGGGAATATGAACAGCTCTCTGTACAATACAATCGATAGGCGGCGAAACTATTTATTAATTTCTCAACGTTTCCTGGTAGTTTAAATCTACGTCCAGAGATTCTGTTTAAACTAGACAGATCCACCAAGCTTATTCGTTTCACCTGACTCCGCTCTCGCCGTGGACACGGTCATTACCATCCTTGTCGTTTGGTTTTTGGCTGTTTTTAAATCTCCTTTCAAAAGGAAGATCTTAAATATAATTTTAGTAGGAGAGCTACGATTTAACGAGACTTTAAAAAGTAATATTGCCAGTACCACAAACTAAAACAATTTGATTTAGGAGCTAGTTTATCTTTCGCTACAGCTTTTGTCGGACATTACTTGAAAATCCGAAACAATCTTAAGTCCTCATCCGTATTCCTGTTTCGTGTTAACAACATCTATATCCAAAAATAAATAAAAGTGAAGTGTATGATCGTAAATACGGTAGTTACATCTAAAATGAAGTATTAATTTTTTTTTCTGTCCATCTATCTGTCTGTTGTTTTAGGCTAATCTCTGAAACCGGTGGACCGATCTTGACGGGACTTTCACTGAAAGATAGCTAATGCTATAAGGATTAACGTATGTAACTTTTATTTTAGAAAAAACATTGGAGTTCCGTGCAAAAATGGAAAAATCCATGAAATTTTGCTAATTTCCAAGCGGTTGGAGTCGCGACCAACAGCTAGTAATAATAAAATAATACCAGTATTTTCTCTTCACATACAGAGAAGCAACATACTAAATTTTTTAAAAACCTGTGTAATCGAAACATTACAAACAAAGAAAACTTGACGATGATTACCATCATATTTTCAGATTCTAATTCTGATACTTATCATGCTCTTCCAAAGCCACTATCCATTTTCTGGAATTAATAAAACCTTGTACAAGTACCTTAAAATACATAGCACAGAATGCACTATAATGTATCTAACGATTGCCATACCTCTACCAAGAATAACTAAAAAATATATCAAAACACATCCCATCCTTATGCCAAATATCTGGCCGGGAGCAAAGCGGCAACCTCGCAGTCCAGTTTAGTGCCGCCTCTTGTAGAAAGCGGCACTCGCGGCACGTTTCTAATCTGGACTGCGGCAGTCAATGACTCCGGCACGCGACTTGACGCGACACTCACACTCGCATATCGAAATATACATGCACTCGGTTTTAGGAACTATTTTGAAGATTTTAGAGAACGGTGAAGGAATGATTTAAGGCATTCGGCGTCTTGGCGCAGGGGGGATAGGTAATGATCGAAAGTAATTACTACACATAAAATAAGAAACAACAAAGAAACGGACATCGGACATTATTGATGATCATCACATCTTGATAACACTATTTAGAAAGACAGTATAGATCTCATGCAATGTAAATACTTCAAAGACAAAGTAAAGAACAGGGTAAAGATAGGGAAAACGAAGGATTGTCCAAAACGCCTGGAGATGCTACTGATCGACCTTCCAATAAAAATAAGCCTTAACCTCACCAACTCACACATAGTCCTTGACCAATGCTTGGAAATCCAAACATAAGATTTGCCAAAGCGCGATGGAGCGGAACAATTTAAAAATCAAACGAACAAATCGAATTCCCAACACAGTAACCAATACGTTCGGAGACTGGAATCGCGGATGTCGAGGATAATACAGCGAAGCTCATACTTGCAAGACGCATCAGAACAGATGAACCAGGGTCGTCTGGCAGTGCGTGCGTGAAGACGCGCGTCGTCGCCGAAACAGGCCTAAACACGCGAACAACCTAGACTCGTTCTTAACTCATTACCCGGAAAATGCAGCAGACTGAGATGAATAAACAAGCAGATTCGATAGTCTTTGGCCCAGCAGTGGGACAGTAAAGGTTCAATAAAAATAAGCGTTGAAGAACGGCAATAACCTACGACAATCCATGTAAACTTGAAAAAAAACAAAGACCAAAATCAAATTAGTATACCTAACAGTGTCAGGTTGATAGATTGCGAGCTGTCTGTGTTTTAGACACTCCAGACTCTATTTTAGGGTAAAGGAATATCCATGTCAGTTCATTCATTCACCCGTGTCACTACAGATAACCCTTAGAAAATGCTATGCCAAATAGCTCAAACCCGGAGTTATACCGTTCATTTTGAAGATATTATTCCGGTCTCGAAATAGGGATAAACCTCTTTTTAACACTATCTCAAACAACTGCTGCTCGATAATAAGCTAACCTCAATTACTTTATCCCTAAGCATCATCATCAGCTCGTTCGTAGTTTTCTTCGTAAATGCATTTGCGTACTTTTATATATAAGGGCTGTTATCGGGCTCTCAGGCAGCATGTGAAAATGATGCTTCACCTTCACCATCACCAATTGTTCTCTAATCATGGCCGAAAAGAAATATTTTACAGGAGAAATATACCATCACAAACATCCATAATCGATAGGAATCATCTAGCAAGCAGCTGAAACTACAGTGCTATTCTGAAAAATCTTTCAGCAAAAATGTACGTGAATTGAGGGCGAAGTGAGATTTTATCTCGTACTAATAGTGGGCATTAACAGATCACTTCAAGCTCACTTCAAACAACATTTTACTGGTGATTTGTACAGAATAAACGCTGCCGCGCTGGTGCGTGCTTCTCGGGTTAATAATCCTTAGAATGAATTTACGGAAAGAACGACAGAATATCTTTCGAAATTTACAGGACTAAGAGTGAATCAGACGTACTTATTTCTTCGTCGTATTTCTATATTACCTTACCTAGCTCACATTTTCGTAGTCAGTGGTCGGTAACGTAAAAAATCAGAATTCAAAATCATCGCTAATGAATCATTGTTTGATGTGATCATGACTGTGGATTGTGGTATTTTGTCAACTGCCACAAACATATTTCCTGGTAAAGGAAACCACAGTTGACGCCTCATTGTATCGATTTACGTCATTGATGAAGGGAACCTAACGTTTCTGATGTACCGGGTTTGCAATGACAGGCGCATCTATATGATAATAGGATTTATTCCTATATCAATTGGTTACTTTTTAGTTGATTCCAAACCGCCTGTCAGTCAACGGCTGTCTCTCTCTCTTTCTTTTCTAAATATGAATTATGTAGTATTTATGTCATAACATGCCATAAACTTGTAATAAACGGAGGTCCAAAGGCTACATTGGTAGGTACTAATAGGATGCCTAAATTAATCTTAGGTTGACGTTCGGGTATTGGGTTTTTCAACAAAACAAGTTTGACAAACTTGTTTATACTTATATTCCCCATTTAAGCCATTGATGTACCCGAAGATTGGAAATGATTGGATATAACGAACTGAGGGTCAAGAGAGATCTCGCACTTATCTCGTACATATTGAAAGTATTTAGAGGAAAGGTGCGACACAATGCGCGGCCGGTATGTTTTCTGCGTACCGGATAGGTGCACGTACGTGTGGACACGATGTCAGCCACGGCTGTTGGCGAAGCCGCGCGCTCGGACCACTCTGTTACGTGAGGCGCCACTATCGCAGGCGCTCCGCACTCTCAACCTCATGGACAATGACATGACAATGACAAGGACCTCTTTTGTCGTCTGAATTCACAAACAATGCCATGTTTGTAATAAGGTACACCATTAAAGGATAAGCATTGTACACTAGCGCATTAGGTTGTAATCCTGTAAAGATATTTGTACGTCGGATAAAAAAAAAAAAAAAGGATAACAATATTTTCTAAAACTTCTTCACAATCAAAAAAATCAAAACTCATTTATTCAAATTAGGCTGAGAATCAGCACTTTTTGAACGTCAAAACGTTTACATAATTTCGCTTCTGAAAAGTTTCTATTGCTATTTGTATGGCTTTTATACTTTATTTAATGAGGTAATCATAATCTAAGGAGTAAATTATCGAAGACGAATTGCCATCCTAGAAATAACGCTGAAATCACATGTCAGTTAAGCTATAATTACACCAACACCATTACATAGGTACTCGTACATGCTAAAAAACGATATTACAAAAACTTGTCTTAGAAGAAAATTGAGGCGGGTTTTCGCAATATCGTATGCAATATATCAAACCACTGCTAATTGTTTCTCGTCGTATCGATGATTTAATTTTAATATTTTAATAGTAGGTACTAAGCTTTGACCAAAAGCCTGGGTGTCAGCGTTGGCCGCACAAAAGTCTTTCGTAGCGCGGGTGCACGCCTGATCTCCTGTCCTGCTCTCTTGCGCAAAAACAGATGAGGTATTGTTTGACCGACCAATGATAAAAGCGTCAACACTGTGAGATACTCGGTGAGACCCAAGGATTGTTCAACTGCCTAAAATAAGGAGTCACTATATAAATAAACAAGCTACTTTAATTAATGCCATAAAGGTTACGTTGGATTTTAAACCCCCACCATACATACAAAAACAGCTCACAAGAGTCCCCAATCCTCATTCGCAAACACTAAACTATGCTCCCAGGTGTCGGCAGCGACAAAGCGCCGCTATCGCGCTGATAACGCTATCAGTCCTTATCGGCTTCCGCTGCAGCTGCCGACGCAGATATTTAGCCTTGATGCAAGCCCGCTGGGAGCTATAGAGATGGTTGTAATATTCGTATGACGAATGAATGTGATTCGCTCTTGGGAATCGAGCCTAATAACGTCAAATCAGACGAGAAACTACTTCGGTGTTCTAGTGTTCACAAGGGCTACTGCTGAGCATGAGTTTCTGAGTTCAATTCCCCGGTCGGGCTAAGTGGTTTACCATCTGCAATTTTTCAGTAGCAGCTGGAATCAGGATTTGTGCTCGGCTGGTGGCAATAGGCTCGCCCCTTATCACATAGGACTTAAACTAAACTGACGGAATTTGGTAGTGTCATAAACCTCTGCCTAACCCTTTGGAGAATACAGGCGTGCTGTTCTATTATGTCAAACGAAAATATATGATAACGACTATCCACTACTATATCCACTGTTCACATTCATAAAATTCACAGAAAAAGCCTGATTACCTTGTATTATCGGAACAGCTTCACGATACTACGAACCTCTATCAAAAACTGAATTACTGAAGTGAAGAAAAGTGCTGGTCACTGGTTGGAGAACAGCAATATCCATGTGGTATGAGCGCTTTTCTTGTTTACTCAGTTTTCCTAATTCTGTTTTATTATTATCTGCTTACCCTTTTCCCGGGTAAAAGTGGGTTTTCAGCTTAACGGGTTACAATATTTTACAAGGTTCCACTTCCGATCTGACTCACAACTCAGTTATTGGATAACACGATGGTAAGACTGATAGTCCAACTTCCCAGTTTCTGACTGTCAAAGACTTCTCAGCCGGGACCAACGGCCTAAAGTACTATCCGAGGCACGGAATGGTTTCGGCAAGCATTGCTTAACCTTACCGCTGTTACGTATTAATCAGCCACACGCCCTTTCTTACCTTTACGTGAGCATAAGATAAGTGCCCCATAAAAATTTTAGGCCTGGTTAAGATTTTTATCGACTTAAATACCGTCTCACTAATTGCTCATACCTAAATCTGGTAACAATGGTAGCACCTACACGCTCAAAAAGAAACTCCTCATTAAAAATCACAAAGAACTCTCAACTAAATTCATTAATGGTAGGTGTCTGTGTGTCGGCGCCAGTCTCGATAATTGCTGAGTCAGACGCCGCGGGCACGGTAGCTGTAGTAGTGACGGTGGTGGCTACGGTAGCTACCGCCATTGTTTGTCTATTTGTCTGTACTGTTTCCGTTCAATAACTATCGTTATTGTTCTAGAGCCTTTGGGTTTCGTAAAATATACGAGGCTATTGTCTTGTTCGGGTGTCGTAAAGTGATTAGGGTAATTGTGTAATAGGTGCAATTCTGCCGAGTTTTATGGTTGGGAGAAGAAAAGCTGAGATTTTATGGAACACTGTGTTGTTTACTTCAGATTCTGTGGTAGTAGTATTCAAAGACTGCGCATAGAATGTTTAGTTTGATCCGATCCGAAATTTCCCTTCCTGCCCTCACTCCAGAGACGCCCGAAGCCGGGGTCCGTACCCCACAGGACACCCGCTTAGCGCGTTGTCGCTTAGCATATAAGTTTAAGACCTCAAGTCTTGTGGTCCGGTTTAGCAGGCGACAACCTCATAGGGAGAGAGAGAAACAAATGTAGATCAGATACTTTTCATATCAGAGTCTATAGTTGATAATATTCTAAATATTACGAGGAAAACGAAGAAAAGTAATACGTACATAAGTAACATTTCTATAAAACCAGCTTCATACGATTAAAAGCTGTTACCATTAAATGCCTACTCTTTAGTTATGTTTCATAATACCCTTAAGGGTTAGGCAGAGGTGTGTGCTATATATGTAATAGGGGGTCCGAATATTGCCATAAACCGGTCACAGACTCCAGAGTCAGGGCTGCTGCTAACAAAATCCTGATGAAGAAGCCCCATAAGACTTCGCCGAAGAAGACATAAGTCCCGTATAATATTCAGAATCGCTACTAAATACATACTTTAGCGTCCATTAGGTACTTCTGAGGTTTCTATGCATATGTATGGCCGCCTTAGATGGCCATGCATACATTACTAAGTACTTTTAAATTGCCTCGCTCAGTTGACGCGGTAATGGCACTTAACCCCATTATTAAGTAGGGCCCTTTCACAATTACTTTATAATCTATGCCTAGAAAGTTCTAGATTGAGTTTTTTTTTTGACATGTGCATCATCAATCCGCTCCGTAATTACGGAATAAGCTTTCCAATATAATAGTTACGTCTTGCATTGTTTTAGCTCAATTATTTGAGATGTTTGTGTCTTGCTCTAATATGCCTTCATCTCTTTCTATGTACATTCATTCATCCATTTCCATACAACTTAAGTATTTATTTATTTATTTTATTTATCCGATTTCTGGTCTAGCCATATCTAGGGAGTGTTCATAGTTCAATCAACAATCAAAAATTGCATGACTGTCGCAGATTTAGTGATTAAGATGACACAGAGATCTTAAAAATATACCTGCTGTGTAATATTTCAAAAATAATAATAACTAAGTTACGTTTATACTTAAGTACATGCTTTAAAACAACCTATGAAATATTATTGTCTTCGTCACGTGATTGTTTGAAATTCAGTTGCAGTTGAAGCGTGCATAAAACAGAACAGTAGAACGTGAAACGTGAGTACGTGTATAGAATTTAAGGGCCGACGCGACGTAACACGCTGCAGCTCGAACTTAAACAAACATCGGAGATGCGAAATTTTCCACTGAAAATTATCACGTCGTTTTGGAGCAAATAGACAATCAAAGATCACAGTGATAAAGAGAACATGATGTAGGTAGGTATGCATGAATGATTTTGTTATTAAGGTTTAGTTTATAAATGATTAGCCTGTTTCGGGATTTTTTTGTGTACAAGCCCGCCACACTATTCTCAAACCACTGGATCTCCTGAAAATCATAATCGACAGTGGCGACCACCAGAAAAACGTCAAGACAATGAAGCCCGACGAGTCCCGGAGAAACGATTCAACTGTCTTGGATCCCGCAACGAAATTAATCAGAAAAGAACAGCGGAGGAGTTAGAAAAATACATAATTTCCACTGTTTTGGGATGTGTCTTATTCAGTACGGTGCGCCAAATGTCAGTGTTAACAAAACCAATATAAACTGATCTCGCATTTTATTGAAACTTCGTAGCACGCTAAGCCAGCTTAAGGCTGGTGTGGCGGCGGCCTGTGAAATTCTTACTCCCTAAGTAAGAATTTCACGGGCCGCGGTGTTGCAATTTACAGCTCAGTTTTTTTTTTAATACGTCAAGCACACAAGTGTACAAAGGAGGACTTAATTGGGTGATGCAGTGACAAACAGTGGTGGGTGCAATAGTGGTAGTGGTAGGTTTTATTTAATTTTATTTTATGTTATTATTTTTATTTTTTATTACCTAATATGTTATTGGAAAAGTTATTATTGTTGTTGTTATTTTTAGTTATAGTATTTGTGTATTTTAAAACTTAATCTGTGTTGCGTATGGGTTTAATACTATTTACCCAAAATAAATTATAGCTCATTTAATTTAATTTATTCGCGACCGTAACAAATAGGTATACATTTCTTGAAGTATTATCATTAATCGCTATAACAACCATCTAAACTAGAATTTACCTCAAATGCCATGGTTTAATGAAATAGTCATTCAATTAGGGCTACACATTCACTTTAAGGCCAAAGGCTTATCACTGACATGCAGCATACCTACTGTACTTACTTAAATCATTTAACGGTTACCTAAATACAAAAAAATATTTTAGCGTGATTTTTTTAACTGTTAGTTAAGGTAAGTGATACTGTTCCTATAATTAACAGTAGAAATATTCACACACCCAAACTTAGACTCTACCAGTGTAAAAAGTAACTAGACCTATCACCTAGACAAGCACTCCATCATTATTTCCGCTAGCAAGCATGTCACGCTTGACGGGACATGGCACGCTTTCAAGTTACAATTTGCATACTAAACTTGCCAATTAACTTGTTTTTTTTTTCCATAGTCTAATACTAGTCATAGTCATGTTTAACAAGAAATAATAAGTAGGTAAGTAAGCAATTAACACTTTTAGTGCCCAGCACCCGGCTCCCAGGTCGAAAAAGAGTTTGTTCATGTCCCAGAACTCGCTTCCCGAGTCGTACATGTAAAAAGCTTTGATGAGATGTGAATGTTCACATCTCATCAAAGCTGAAGCTGAAAAAAGTGATGGGCATGTGCCCATCACCCCCTACCTACGCATTATGTAATTTGCCAAACATGACCTACAAGTTAAATCGTATTTTTGAACTGGGTAGCGAAAGCGTTAACTCGCGGCTCAATAAGACAAGCCGCACGGGTCAACCGTAGGTTAAGCTACGCTTGCTGTGGTCAGTCCGTGGATGGGGGACCGTCCATTACATATGAAGACCCCGTCCGTCGGAGAGCACGTGACCCTGCCTGCCATTTGTAGATCTTTGACAGACGTCGTTACGGGTAGTCAGAAGCCGAGAGTCTGATAACCAGTCTTACCAATGGGTATCGTGCTGCCTAGTACTGGGGTTGTGAAGGTCGGATAGACAGTCGCTCCATGTCTAACTCCTGCGCTGTTCTTTTCTGATTAATTTCGTTGTGGGATCCAAGACAGTTGAATCGTATCTCCGGGACTCGTCGGGGTTCATTGTCTCGACGCTTTTCTGGTGTTCGCCACTGTTGATTCTGGTTTTCAGGAGTTGCTGCGGTTTGGTAATAGTGTGGCGGGATTGTCCCAAAAAAAATCGCTCCACATAAAATACTGGTAGGCACTCAGCTGCATCTGGTTAGACTGGATGCCAATCCCAACATAGTTAGGAAAAGGCTAGGGAGATGATGATATCATTGAACATTACACAGAAAGCCATCAAGGCTCTTCGAATACGATATATCCATACATTCAGGATGCTGCTGGGCCTGCCACGCTTCTGCAGTTCGTCGGGAATGTTTGCTGATGCGCACACTGATATCTTCCCAGCGATCTGACGTAAGCGTGCTGCATCGCTGCTGCAGATGGTCCGGGTCAGCGCGAACAGCCTCCTGAATGTCATTGCGGGGAAATTTGATTGCCCTTTTGTGTATTGCCTGACGAACCTACATGTTTTACTAACATAGTTTTGAAGGTTCATGTTTACTAACAATATATGGATGTAAATAAAATTATTATTATTTCTTCACGGCCACGGCACGCTTTCGTGCCTTGTTTTGTTATGAATACGAAACTTGTCAATTATTCATGTTAAATAGACTTTAGTCACAAAAAAAAAGACGACTTGTTACAACATTTCACTTTTTGCCAGGATCAGGTAGACGTATAAAGCAGAACGCCTGTCACGCGTGACAGAACACGGCACGCTTTCAACTAACACGTTGCATACGAACGTGTCAATTACTCGGACTTTTATTTGCGAAAAAAAGGTGATATAAACGAAGCTGATGGTTTCTAGTATTTTATTAGTTAGTAGAACAAGTTGCATATAAATATATCATCGTTTTTTCTATTGCACAATATCACGTCTGACGGGAGCACCACGCTTTGAACCGAAACTTGTGGCCGTGTTTCCTTTTACCGTGCTTCTGACGATTTCGTAATATTTCTTTCGGTTTTCATTTTATTTTAAAGTTTCTTATTTAACTGATGCCACGAAATATTACAATATCTTCATCGACTTCATCAATATCATACCTGTTATAAAACACCAGATAATGTTGTTTGTTATGCTCAATAAGTCCCAATGAATGGCTTATAAATCAAACGAAGGAAACGGAAGAAAAATAAAAAATCCACACGAAATAACGACCACGGTGCAATATGTCACGCGTAGCCTGCATGCTACGGCGATCACGGGATGGCACTATCATTCTTTCTCTTTCTTTTATTTGCAAGACTGAGAAATCCTGCTCTTTCTAGCTAGATGGTGCTAACGTATCATAAACAACCATAAAAAAAACAAATAATTGTTTTCTGTAAAAAAAAAGTTAAATTAATAAAAAAATTAAACTATTCGATAATATTATATATAAAATTATTTTCCCTTTAAACTTTTTATTCCGAAACACGGAACACCACTATTTAAGGGGTATCGTGATACTCAGTTACTGGGTGGTGGTGGTCAGCTAGCCAATGGCTCAAATACTAATATTCAGCTGTATCCGGTTAGACTGAAAGCCAATCCTAACATACTAGTAGTTTGGAAAAGGGTAGGCTGATGATAATGACGATGACTGTTTTTGCGAAAGCATTTTACCTATGCCACATACTTTTTTATAATTATTTATTCTTAGTAATAGATAGATAAGAAACTGACGTGATACACCGCATTAATTGTTTCACCATTAAGTCATTTTTAATCTACCTTAGTCCATTTAATGGCCCGAAGCGATGGAGGGGTTAAGAACAACATTAGTAGCGAAACTCACGCACAGACAGTGTTGAAAAAAAAATGGCGAATAGAGTCATTTGTTTACTCGCGTGCTTGAGGCACTTCAGCTTTCACTGGTCATCAATTTCTTCACTTTATACTGCTTTTTTTGTATTTAATTAGTGGCTAATTATTGTGTGTAACGTTCTATTACCATGTCGGATTGATTTATTGAGACATGCTTTTTTTGCTGATGATTCTTGTACAAAATGTATGAATCTATGATTCATTTTAAATACACTATGCATTATCTTTGCAAGATTTTCTTGAGGCTGTTGTTGCATTTTTTAGAGGAATTTGTGTACAATTGATATATAATACGTACATATTTTTGATCAGACATGGGCTTGAAAGTCACACTGTAGGTACTATAAATTAAAATATGAATTTGCAGCAAAAAGATTCGAATGACAAGCGAGGAAAAGCAGCCATACCTACAAGAGCTGGAAATATTAAGGAACCGTATCGTACTCAAGTCTTCTACTAACAATCTTACTTAGTTTTAAAATACTGGTACTTTTACTAAAATTACCCAGTAGGCACCAATGGGTAGTCAAAAGGAAACAATTACTCTAGTACCTACTGAGCGTCCATTAGTCGGTAGTTAGTCGGGACAGCTAATAATCGGTAGCAGCAATAGGGTTGGCACGTTGTAAATATAAACACTTTTTTAGTATTTTAATATATTTATATTAATATAAAAATAAGTTGCATGCAGCTGAGATGAGAATGCTAAGGGGGATGTATGGTGTTACGCGAATGGATAGAATAAGAAATGGGTATATAAGAGGAAGTCTGAAAGTGGCGCCTGTGACAGAGAAATTGTGTGGAAATCGGCCGTCGTGGTATGGACACGTGATGCGAAGTTATGAGGATCATGTTGTGAGGAAAGTTTTGAGTATGAATGTAGAGGGTTACAAGAGCAGAGGGAGACCCACGAAACGATGGATGGATTATGTGAAAGATGATATGGGTAAGAAGGAGGTGACTTCTGAGATGACGGGAAATAGATACGTATGGAAGAAGAAGACATGCTCCGCCGACCCCGAATAAATTGGGATAAGGGCAAGAGGATGATGAGTATATATCAGGCATTGATTTGAGTTAAGTCTTACAAACCTTCGTCTCTTGTTAGGCCCAGTGGACAAAACCATTAATTTTAACAACGATAGGTCTTTGCATCAATTTTCAAACAATCATTCATTTTCTTGCAGTTTTTTGTAAATAAGAGTTATCATGCCACTTTCCCATATGTATATTTTATGGACCATAGATACAGTGCTTTCTCTTTTAGACCTTAACACCTGAAGCTTGCAGGTAGAAATGGTGTGAGGCGCCAATTGCCATTTCTGTCAGGTCCTTCTGTAGCTTAAACGGACATTTCACTAGGTACGAGAGATAAACTGCTAAAGCTCGCGGGTTTTCCTTCAACTACAAAAAGTTGAGTATCTAGGTACCAACTTCTTATTCTATTGCTGTGACAAGAGACGTTGAGAGCCTGTGTGAATCTTTTTACATTTTTGACATCTTTTTACATAAACCCGGGGTGTTCTTTCCCATGGAGGTAAGCGGAAACTAAAGACGTGCTACTAAGTTTAATACTCCTTTTGCTTCTTTTACGTTCATAGAGCTGGTCATACATGCACGCCGGTTGCGAGTACTACGCACCTGACCTTTTTGAAGAACATCACCAATGAGGTCAGTGTATGTCCTTCTAAGGTGTCCACTCCACTTACATCTGCCTGATAAACATTCATCCTCCACCTTTTATTTGAACATTTTTCCTATCTGGTATTTTTAGGGTAGGTACCAAACAAACATTGTAAAATGAAACCCTTGTGGTAGGAACTATTTACTACTTTTTAAGTCTGTAAGTATGTCCGATACAGCTGATTACTTCAGTATCTACTTCTGTTAAAATAGTTTTTTTTTATTATTTTAGTTTTTTTTTTAAGTTATCAATTTTTTTTAAGTGTTCACTTACCTACACACAAATTGTGTTAAGTTCGTTCTAACTAGCAATTAAATAAACAGTAAACACTCTTAAGAGTCAGTTCAGAGTGTTTGCTGTATATTGCACAGAAACGCGATGATTCTTGAAGAGGCTAGTGTTTTCGCGCTGTGCAGCGCGCCACCGCGAGAGGCCTCGCGACGTCACGTGGCGCACCGTGAACGCGCCGCTCTCGCACGCCGCCCCTACTAGCGAATCACCACTGGGACGCGATGCGTCGCGCTACGCCGCGAGGCTTCGTGAGGCGCAGCGCTGCGTAGCGCGACGCCGCCGCAGGTCATATTCGAATTATTTCCATATAAACTGCATTTTATTTGTATGGCAAATTAAGTTATATTTGTATCTTAAAAAGTGCGCTCTACGTCGCGTCTCGGTGTGAACTGACTCTTACTTACCAACTTAGTTATGCGGTATATTTTCCAAACAAAGTACGGAACCCTCGGTGGCCTAGTCCGACACACTCGATACTGGTTTTTATGTAAGTAGTACTTACCTACTTGCAGGTACCCTCTTCCAGGAGGTATTAAAGTGCCCGTAAGTGTGAAAATGAAATTGTTGTGGAGTGGAGAGTACCTCGTTAATTTTATGAATTGTTTTATGGCTGAGTTGTGCGAAATGGTCGTATCTTTACATATTAAGTACGCAAGTTACTGCGTTGTACCCATACATGCATTAATATTGTAGTAATGGGAAAGATGATAAAGTTTACGGGACTTGAAAAATATTATCAACGCAAAGTGTAGGTTTTTTTGGACTACGAGTATTAGGTATAAAGTAACTTAAAATAAATTTAAAAAGGGATGAAGCCTGGGTTAGAATAAATAAATTAGGTATATTTAGCCAATCAGATAGTAAAATTATATTTAGAAACAGATTTTTTGCTTTATCATATCAATAAAAAAATAATTTAGAGAAAGCACATAAAATTCGGGAGTGGGCTCGATACGTCAAAAGTAAGTATAAAACCTACATACACGTCATGCCATAGTTGCACTCAATGTGTCGACGCAATCTTTTGATGTTGCAAAAAATACGTTTCCAATTTTTTTTATAATTCACTTGACGGACTAAACGAGATTTTTAGTCACCATCCCTTTTGTTTTTACTTAGGTTAAGTTACTTCAATAAGACTAGTTGGCGTCTTCCATTAAATCAAAAGTTAAAATACCTCTACTGCGCAAGCCAAACAAATCACATCTCACCTAACTAAAGAAAACCCCTTTTTCACGACTGGTTAGTCATCATTATTTCAGTCAATAGACGTCCACTGCTGGTCATGGCCTCACCCAAAGATTGGTCCTGTGCTGCCCTCATCCACCGGCTTCCTGCGAATGCACCAGATCGTCGGTCCATCATGTGGGGGGCCTACCCACGCTCAATTTTCCGGTACGCGGTCGCCACACGGGAATCTTTTCTCCCTAACAGTCACCGATATTGCGAGTATCTGGTTAAGGAAAAAAACACATCTGTAAAACTATTCAAGTCGATTTTAGAAACATCCTTTTCGGGCAAGGACGATACAATTATTAATATTAGCAGTTTTTTTTGCAGAAAACAATTTTATAATTGCGACAGCCCTGAGACCGTTTTGCAACGCTTGTCATAGTACCTACAGTCCACCGCATTTCGCGTCTGTGGTAACACTGGGACCTTAAGCTGACCTAGCATAGTAAGAAGTTTCAATAGTAGATGAAGCCAGCTTATACTGGCGTGCGACCACCGATGAGAGAGATTAAAAAAAAACTCCGACAAAGCAACAATTGCTTCGTTGTGATGCGGCTCACGTCAGGAATGGCACTCATTTCATTTCGTTGTAGCTTTTTGGGCATAGCTGGTCACGTGATACCCATGCACATTTCCATATACATATTCTAGATCATTGTCTCCCAACTAATGATACGCGGCCACTCGTGGTCTGTAAGAGTCTCAGTGAAAGGTATGAAATTTTAAAAATTGTAAGCTTAAAATATTTGTAATAGTATTTAGTAATAATATTGCGCGATACTGAGGTTCGATTCCTGGGTCGGGTTGTTGGCCATATGCTGTTGGGATTTCCACCAGCATTTTCAAAATGCTGACCACCAGAAAAGTGTCGAGACAATGAAGCCCGACGAGTGCCGGAGAAACGATTCAATTGTCTTGGATCCCGCAACGAAATTAATCAGAAAAAAACAGCGGAGGAGTTAGAAAAATACATAATTTCCACTGTTTTGGGATGATGAAAAATACATAATTCTCTCAAGGGTCACTAATCCTATGTGATAGGCCACGGTAGCAAACCCGCGGGGAAAACCTTGTTCCTTAATAAACGCACACAGTTTTTACTTTTTTTTTCTTTTTTTGGAATGGGCATCTCGCAATTTATCCTTTAGGGATATCTAATGCTTAACCGAACATTCTTGTGGGGGGCTTAATTAAAATTAAGGCCTCCAGCTAGGCGTAAAGACTTAAAAACTAAGCGACCGATCGCTAAGGGCACCCCCTGCGGGGTACGAACCTCGGCTTAGGACGTCGCTGAAGAGGACAGCAAGGGACAGGCTGGATCAAATAGATACATGATTTAGGGACATTTTAATCATTGACCGGCTCAGCTTCGCGGGCTGGCTCTAGCAAAGGGTCGGGAGGGACAGTGTTTACACACCGCACAAGTGTTAAAAAAATACGCACCACACTTAAGTGGTATCTATGTTTATGTTAGCGAAAACGGGCATTATAGATTTTAATTAAATAGTTATATTTATTTTACAATATTCTAAGCCTTTTTGTTTTTAAGTAAATAAATAACAAATAAATTAATTTCATTGCCATAAAATTGGAGACCTGCCTCCAGACCTAGGTACCTGTACTTCAGGGGCCAGTGACTTCTTCCACTTAGTTTATATATTTATATATCATACTATATGCAGCAAAAAGAGTTCTGTATCATGCCAGCCCTACACACACTAGACAACGCCACAGTAACAAACCGCGCAGTGATTCAACGCGCACTCAACCTCATTAAGAGATACAACAAAAGCGTTGTAGTTTGTAGTCGACGCACTAGTTTACGCGCGACACACATTTTGTTCTAATTGGCTTCCGCGGCACCGTGCTGTAATTAGAGTTGAGTTACTTTGAGCGTGCGACTGTGACGTTGTTTTAATAAGAAGTTGAGAAATGTAAGAATTTAATTAAAATTAATTTCATTGCGTTGTCCAACAGGGATGTGTCCTGGGTAAAAATATATAAGTCTATTTAGTCCGTCAGTAAAATTACCAAAAAATTTCGGATACGTATTTTTTGCTTACTAAAATCAATAAAAAGTGACAATGATATAGCACATCAAAGATCAGGAGAAGGGGCTTGTGACGTCACTGTTACGTTAAAAATGTAGCACGGCGTGACGTCACGCACAATTTCAACGCACTATCGTCGTCATTTTTGTGACGTGTCCAGTATTTGTGAGTAATCCAACTTTCGGACCAATCAGAATTTTAAAGGACACTACCCTATTGTCATAGCAGAAATAATAATAACTAGTAGTCCAATGATTCTAAATTCAAGCGTTTTGACTTTCTGCACTAATTTTTCATATTAACTTTTATGCCAAATTTCCTCCGTGCGCGCAATAAGTAGGTATGCTTTAGAAGGGGTAAAAAGTATTTGTAAATGCCAGCCTATTACTGTCCCACTGCAGAGCAAAGGCTTCTTCTTAAACAGAGAAGTCATGATTACCAAAGGTGGATTGATAAATATAGGCATATACTTATTATATATACCTACAGAGTGTTTAGTAGTTGAACCCGGTCTGGCTGTTTATGATTTTAAATGATTGTTAGCACCCTTGGTACATGAGAAATCCTAGTGTAAGGCAACATTAAAAAAAAAAAGACGGACTGATACGTTAAGGGGGTACCTATATGGGACAATCCCTATAATTGCGAAAATAAACAATCAAGTAGGTATGAACTGTATATACATTTGTGTTCGCATAAATTAACAAAACGAAAGGAAAGCTGTTGTCTGGTATGGCCTTTAGTTTGTTCATTCTCATGTGTAGTCCCTTAAAGTATCCCATCCTTTTACCTAACACCCTGTATATTTATTAAGGATCACAGAACGGATAGCCGATGGGGCTAAAAGGCTTTGAAATGGCAACTGCCTTCTGGATGGCGTAGTTGGGAGGCCTCCGACAAGATGGGCCATGGATGACCTGGTGGGGGCCGCTGGAGTCCGATGTATGCGAGAGGCACAGGAATGTGCGACGGCGACAATTGAGGGAGGCCCATTTCCAGCAGTGGAGGAAATTCTTCGTGTTTTCTTTCTGTTTTCCTTTTTTTTCTGATGTAACTTTTACTTAAAACCGTAAAAATCATGAAAACATCATCATCTCTATCTAAACCAAGGATTGTTTTTAATTAAAATTAAATAATTAATTACTTTAATTATTTGTTAATGTTTTTTTACAACTTCAAATAACAGTAATCATCAGAAAAAAACATAGAAATTAGGAGAACCCGACGCAAAAAGGTCCAGAATCGTGTACTGAACTAATGGTATAAGATTCTGCATCGATATCCCTTCAACCCTTTATTAAGATCTGTTGTACCTACGCATCATACAAGATATTTGTAAGCGCAAGCGTAGTGATTTCCAAGTCTAACTTATAAAGGAAGCTGTTGTTTCACCCAGTCCTAAAGCATCTCCTTTTTTGAAGTCGGTTAAAAAAAACAAACAAACTCTTCATTTTAATTAGGTATATCAGTACCTATAGATGTAACAATCCAAATTCCGTACAGTGACAATTCGGCATTAATAAACGACTAAGTACCTACGTGTAAACGCGAGTACTTCGCGTGAATCGAATATTGAATTCGACATAGATAATACAGCAATTCATAGATTCATGTTATCGTTATCGTGATTTCACGCACTTGTTTCTTGTAATTCACTTTTACTGTAGCAATATTCGATGAAGTAGCACTTAAATTATATCAAAGGCCTCTGGAAGAAACCTTCAGCTTCAATCGATTTCTGTAAACCCTCGTCAGTTCGTGGGTTTCTTAACACGATTATATTTAACCAACTACCTACACCAGATTAACATAAGAACTTGCCCAAACTATATCAAGGCTATTTTTGAACTAAACGGAAAGAGATTACATAATTCTTTATCTTTATTTTTTTCTTTAAAAAAAAACGTTGCCCCACACTAGGAAATTCTCCTGTATCGTGGGTGCGTTTACAAACATTTAAACTCACATACATAAACAGCCAGACCCGGAACACCTACCTGTAGGTCATACAAATATTTGTTCCGTGCGGGGATCGAACCCACAACACGCGGCGCACCAGCCGATGGCTCAACCACTGCGCCAACCGTGTTTTCAAAAAAAAAAAATATATATATAAGTGAATTCAATAGTTTACACATCCGAAAATGGTACCAGTGACAGAAGTTGTGTGGAAATTAGCTGTCATAGTATGTTGCGAGGAAAGTTTTGAGTATGAATGTGGAAGGTTGCAAGAATAGAAGAAGACTAATGAAGCGATGGATGGCTTGTGAGAAAGATGATATGGCTAGAAATGGGGTGACTATTGAGATGACAGCAGCAGATACATATGTTTGGAAGAAGAAGACGTGGTGCGCCAAGAAAAGACAAAAAAGCGGAGATCTGATGAAACTAAACACGTTCACAAAGACATTCAGCTATTATTTTACAGTCTACACCAATCAAATCAGGGAAGGGCAAACTTTTTTCACCAGGGGCCAAGAATACGTAGAAAAATACTCGAGCGCCAGAATTGATTCTTCTTTCATGTCAAAATTGACCATAGGTCAGCGCAGACAGCAGCATAATGATCGCGTAACTTTTCATTGATTTAACTAACTCAATCATAACTAAAATAGGCAGAGCTGAGAATCGCGTACCTACCTATAAAAAGAGAAATCGCTTAATATAGCGTTAAGTGGCGGCCTTAATATATGAATTTATTATCTGTTTGTGTCGATGAGAATGCCTCCTAAACAAATCGAGGGTCATACATTATAACTGTCAAAATGACATTGGTGTGTCGGATTAAAACCCTTCGCGGGCCGTAGTTGGTCGTAGTTTTGTCTACCCCTTGTCACTGCCGCAATCGTTGGAAACACGGAATTTGCAGCATTAAAGACTTAGCCTTAACTTTCATTAATAGTGAAACTAACAAGTCAATAGGCCTCTTACGTAGAAAAGGCAAATAGCACATCATAAAATACATAAATTAGAATTCGTGATATCGCATAATTAGCACTTTCGTCTCTCCGTCAACTTTCACGGCGTTAATACGGTTTACATTTCATATACAACCTTATTATTATATTAACTTGAGCTCATCGAGCCGCCTTACATGGAAATGTTAAAAGCCGAGTTGTTTGCCGAAAGCCGAGACTTATAAATGGTAGTTCTTCTTATAGATATAATCGCTTCGCCTTTGGAAACGCGTGTGATTTCGCCAAAGACCATGGCGCAACGCATAGAAGATAGCGGTGAAAGTAGGAATTATTTGAGTTTGGTATTGGGTCTTTGTGAATCTAATTATGTTGAAGCCCTAATGATGTTGAAAGAACAATCCCGAATTAAGACCAACTCCTTCATGTATTCAAATTAGGCTGAGAATCACTACTTTTTTTAAATTACATAATTCAGTCCTCCAAAACACTCACCCTTCACCATTCCTAGTGAATTTGCTGAGAAGAAGAAGTGGCGCAACAATCCAAAGATTCGGCGTAAAAGGTTATTCAAAAACAATTAACCAATAAAAGAGCAAGAACGTTCAACACCTGATCAATAGCTAGCTGCTCAAGAGTAAAAAACTAGATAAAAACAGAATTTTGCAAACACACGCCGAAATACATAGAAGGTATTTCACAAATACCAAACTACGAAAGATAAAGTATTACGGCCGATAGTACCAGTAAGTTTTCTTCCCCGCTTCTAAGCAACTCCCATCAGACCCAGAAGTAAGTCACCTTCCACATCAGCTTCCACCTAGTCTTCAAGCCAAGGCATAGGTACTTATCTCATTAATATACAAAAGAGACCAGAAGTTTTCTATACCTATAGGTGGAAACCCGCAACACAACAAGACCAAATACGAGGACTCTTTGTCCAATTATTTTTATCTCGCATTTTTACGTCGCATCTAATTTACTCCAAAGTTGAAGTCCAAAACGTAGTGGAACATTTGACATTTCGGTGTCAATTACCACATATTTAAACTAAAATATAAAAGTAGTGAACCTTGACGACAGTCGCTCGGGCCACCGGTCACCGGCAATTTGTTTTTTTTTCTCTCGCTCTCGCGTCAATTCTGCGAACGCGAAACTGGTCGAACTGGCCTGCGCACGAGTTTTTTCGGCGAGCAACTCCGAGCATGCGCTGTGTTGCCAGATTAAAGTTACGGGTGATTGGATTTATTACAACCCTTGAGTTCTTTATGTGGGAATTTTGATTCAGGGTGTCGTGTGACGTGGAAGAATGAGATGAGTGATTAGTTTGTTAAGTTTGACGATTTAAAAATGACATATTGAAGAAAATGGGATCGTGCGGACATTACAGGAATTTTGATACAGGCATAAAAACTATTTGTAAAACTAGTTTTTATAAACGAACTGGAATTATTCTGTAAACTAATTAACTTACCCAACTTTATGTATCTATATCAAATACGTAGAAGACATACTAATCAAACAATTACAACAAAACAAATGATTTTAATTTAACGAACTAAAAATTCCTTAGTTGCATAAAAAAACCGGCAATTTAAACTTTTTAATCCATTATAATACAACAACGTATTATTTAACCATAATTGAAATAAATATTGGGTGAAAAAAGTTTCCCTACATGGCAACTTCGCGGTAAATGTGGCAACATTCGCCGGGTCTCCTAATTGACGAGCGCCGCAAGCATACTAATGGACAGATTAAAATAGTTTTATGGGCCATAAACGTTAGTCAATAGGGGCTATGTCGCAGACTAGAACATAGTTCGCAAAGCACAAATGTCAAACTATTGGCCAACATGTGCTTTTTGTGCCTATCAACCAGTTTCTACCACATTTAAACATAATTAATCACGTCGTCGTAATCCAGCTAATGTATTCGATTTGGAATCGATTGTATCGAAACGTACCTAAATTCTTGATAGGATTAAATGTCAAATTTAAAAATTAAAATCGTGACCTCGTTCGGAAGGTTAGGCACTCGTCGACGATGTCTATGATACATATCGTTCCAAATCGTCGAATAGGTGCCTACTTGCGATTCTCACCAACTTGAAATTCTAGAATTTGCGACTGCTGAAATTCACAAGAGGATATTAACCCATTTCCTATCCAAAAGCGACAGTCGCGTGAAACTCGATCGACGCGCTCGCTTTTGACATTGTTGTGGTAAAAGATTCCACAGACTAAATGAGGTGACCTCAAATCTTTGTTTAATTTAATACCAAAAGATTGCTTACCTTTTTATTGCTCAAAGGTAATACAAATATTATGGATGAAGTTGATGGGTATGGGGATAAGGTTGAATTTTACATTGAACATGAGAATAATGATTAAGTTTAAGTGAAAAATATAGTCTCTACTTATTTTTAGACTTGTCATTTGTTTTATAATGTTTACTTTTTTATGCCTTTCAAAAAAAAGTTATTTCAGTTTTTGATCTTGAATACTATGCTAAGCTAGTAATTATGATAGGGAATGATTGAAAAATAAAGATACACATACTACAGATATGAAGTTTTATTTTCTAGAACATACAATTCTGTCATCATTTTTAATAATAGTTAGTATTTTTGTTCTATTTTTTTTTTAGCATAAAAATCTTTTAAAATAAGTTTTTAACAAAGAGGATCCATCGTCATGTTTTTGCTGTTATCTCGAAAATTACAAGTAAGTAATTATATCGGACAACACATGATTAAAATTAAAATGTATGTGCTTATGATTTAGTTAAAACTAATCCCAGAAATTCAGCGGATAATCAAAGACAAACTACGATCTGAACTGAAAATAAAATATTTCAATACTGTGTGGGCTGGATCCTTTTCATTAAGGCGATTGTCACACTGCTCCGCATCACGCAGCGTAGCGCGGGAGTGAGTGTTATTACGTTGTTTGCAAGTATCTGTATTTGTATAGAAACCACGCGTAGGTAAACACAAAACACATAGAAAAACGCATTCACGCGCAGTGTTCGTAGTTCGCCTTCATGCACCCCGCTGCTTAATACCGTGCAGTGTGCCACTCGCCTTAGCTACCTACATCCAATTATATCATTCTAAAGATTAAACATTATTTTCGTTTTATTGTATCTTTAGAATAATAATTATCCGAGCAGTTTGGATAGTTTAAGTAAAATGTGATTTGGATTATTTTCGTAAATATTATTTTCTGAATAACGATCTAAGTAGCTCCTACGGGACACACATGTGGGTTGGTAATGTATGTACCTACTTGCATTGCTTGTGTTCGTAATATGAAAGTATAAACGAGAAAAAGTGTTTTGGTACACATATCTAATTTGCGGCCATATTGTGGATTGGATCATTTTCATTTAACTACGTCCATATAATATTATTATTGAATGAATTTTGCGTACCTACTATTTTCTATTTTGACTCCCATAAGATAAAACAAAAAAATGGTTTTTTACAACAATCACGATCACAAACGACCGCGTTATACTGGCTAGTGCTGGATTGGAATTATCCTATTTATGTAAATAGGATATTTAAGTACAAACGTTTCTATTCTGAACATTTACATGTTCAGAATAGAAATGTTTGTACTTAAATAACTATTTAATGCAAATCACAGATCAATTAAACATGCTAATTTTAACATAACCATTTAGAGACAGTATCGCTCACTCATTCATATTGACTTAATTATGTTCAATGCTAAATCAACAGGGTATTAGACTAACACACAATCAATGTAATGCTTGTGACTTGTAGCTTAGTAATAAGATCTGCCCGGATCGCTCGGCCGGTTAAGCTACGCGAGACGGCCCGTGGATGCATATAGAGAGTCTAACGTGCCTTGGAAAGCACATTAAAAGGTTGGTCCGGTGGGCCGTCTTGCTTACGTCTTTGACAGTCGTTACGGGTAGTCAGATGCCTTAAAGTTTGAGAACCAGTTTTATGAAGGGGTTTCATGTTACCCAATAACTGGGATGTGGAGGTTAGGTACGTAGTCGCTACATGTAAAATACTCTATTCAGATGCATCTCATTAGACAGGAAACTGACCCCAATAGAATTGGGAAAAGGCAAAGCAGATGATGACAATCAATAGCAATGCCTTTCATTTTGGCAATTCAAAAACACTCGTACGGGTACGTTATTTATGCTGTCGAGCAAACGAATTTACCTACTTCTGAACAGATAGTAGAGATGCAACTTATACCCCCCCCCCCCACCCCCCCATGTCGGATTGAATGAAACTTACACAAGGTTCGGCGACACGCATGGTTTGGAATGGAAAGTGTTGCCAATGCAGTGCCCGCCGCGGTAGCTCCGTGCTCTGTGGAGAAAACCAACATTACAATAAAACAATATTTAAAACACCATGTTTTAATTTGATAGATCCAGTGATGACGCCTGAAGATGTTATCGTATGACAAGAGACAAGGGTCAAAACGTTTTGACAGTCAATATCCGGAGTCCATCTGAAATTCTGTACAAACTTATTTCATTTCTTTATATTTTTCATCAAAATAGTAGATCTTTGACAGTCGTTACGGGTACTTAGAAGCCCGAAAGTCTGACAACCAGTCTTACCAAGGGGTATCGTATTGCCCAGTAACTGGGTTGTGGAGGTCAGATAGGCAGTCGCTCCATGTAAAATACTGGTATTCAGCCGCATCCGGTTCGACTGGAAGCCAACCCCAGCATAGTTGGGAGAGGGCTAGGCAGATGAGATGATGATATTTTTAATCAAAATTTACGGCAAATCCTACTTTATAAATGTGAAAGATGGTAGTGACAATAAACAATATGGATGTTTGTTACTCTTTCACGCAAAATCCTCATCATCATCGTCATCACGCTTGTATTCACCCAAGAGTTGGGCAGAGGTGCACCCTATAGTAACACCCACATTTTGCCATGTAATAGGGGATGAGCCTATTGCCAAAAACTGGGCACAATCCGGGCCGCTTTTGAGAAATTTCCTATTGGAAAACCCAATAACACTGCCCGACCAGGATCGAACCCAGGACGCTCTGCAGCCGCGCTTGAGACCACTACACCAACGTGGCAAGTTTACAGTGTTATAGCTTATACTTCAGAATTACATACTTAGGCTATAACTTATAAACATATCTACATATTATGCAGATAAAGTCGGGTGTGGCTGCTAGTTAAAAATAAAAATGAATATAGTGAAGTTAAAAATAAAGATACTTATAGATTTTATATCATTTACAGTCTTAGCCAATGTCTAGGTACCTGTAAATGTGTATTTGTGAAAATTGAATATTGATAATAGAATTAGCTCACTACTTCATAAATTTTTCACAGACACAAAATTACAATTTGTTCTCTCACTCACTCAGATTACGAATGCCTATGAATTGACAAGACTATAGTACTCAAGTGTACTAGAAAATCCCCCTTTCAAAATTTACTGCCTAGCGTATTTAAATTAAAAAAAACAGACCGCTTTTGTCCATATTTAGTTAGGAATTAATTGACAAGTGGAAAATTCTCCTGAAAACGGAATATTTAAAATCGACGGCGCGCGGGCGGAGTGACCCGGAATTGCGCCCGAACGAATTTTGCGATATTTCTTTTAACGACAAGTCGGAATTGGAATTGTGTCCGAAAATCGAGATATGCGTCCCCTATTCCTCGTCGGGGAAAATAGATCTGAAAATTTGTACGTAAAATGTTTTTATATCCAAATAGACTGCAGTGAGATGAAATCAACTGTTCATGCTGCTAATTCAGTGTGGTGTCGGATTATGATGCGACTTCGATTGTTTTTATTTGACTTCGACTGTGATCATTTATAATCCACTGGTGAGATAAAATCCCTTGTAAAGTAGCACAATTGGTGATACTTTATTACGTTACAATCTAGCTTATTACCTAGTTCTTAAGTAATAAACCTAAATACAACTTCAACTGATAAGTAACTATAAAATTAAGAAGTCGCCCAAGAACGTCGTTCTTATTCAATATAAGTTATGGGGAAGTCACTTCATTCACGTGTTCTTCATAAGATTCAGCACTTGCACTACAGTTTATTTATTGAATACTTTAAGCACACAAATGTACAGAGGTGGACTTAATGTCATAAGCATTTTCTACCAGTCAACCTTTGGGTGATGCAGACACGAATAGTACAAAGTTAAAAGAAAAGGGAACAGAAAAAAAATACTATAAATATAACACCTACGTAAAATATATACACAAATAAACATACATACTATACATAAACAATTAAAACAGTTAATAGGAAAACATTGTGACGATACTACTGCCAACTTCTTACGAATGTGCTCACGGACTTTAACTTTAAAGACCAATCGGTTGGTTGCCATCCTGGGTTCTGCCATCCACAGTTTATGTTCACTTAACACTGCACTAAACTAAACTCAAAAGGTTTTACCCTTATTAGTCTGCGCACTAATTCCGTGTTGTCAAGGAGTGTCGCATCGACATTCACCTGATCTTGAAGTCTGTATTCGTGAGCTTTTGCATATTTTTGTATAATACATTCATCAGATACAATGGTCCATTATGATTGATATGGAATATCAAAATTTAACAAGTAAATTAAGAACTTAGCAGTATCTGACATCGGAGAAGGAAAACAGCGTGCGGATACCTGGATTTATACTTAATTAACATAAGGCTGAAATCGCCAACCCGTCTTGAGCAAACGAGTGATTAATGCTCGTGCCTTCTCTGTATGAGAAGAGGCATTTGCCTTTGACAGTATAACAGGCTGGTATTTTTTATTTATTAATTAACCTTAAACGCCAAGTGACCGAAAACAATACATTTTCTATTATGTCTCGTTTTCTGGTAGTTAAGGTGTTAAGTATATGTTTTCACCCGCGACAGAGGTAATGTCGTCGACGTCATTGGACCGCAGTGTGGTATCACCTTTATACTTGCATGTTCTCAAAGTACAGCAATCATGGCTTATCGAGAGACGACAGATGCAACAACCGTTATTACCGCAAGGGAATGTGCTTGGTAATGACGTGTTCTTGGTAGAAGCACGATTGACGATAAAAAGCCAGTAACGGAGATGGGCCCGTAAATGGATTTAACAGCATCGAGGGGCTTGAGACATTTTTAGTACCTATTGATATTCGTGGGACAAGACATTTTTAAGGTGGACTATCGTAAAAATGTCTAAGCCGAAAAATCAAGTAAAATAACGAATATAACTTATAAAATGATGTGGGAATCTCATTCGGCAAATGCACTTAAGTCATCTGCATATTGAAGATCTTGATCAACGGCTCGTCATACAATTTATATTTATTGGATAATATCCTTGAACAAATGTTTCATATTAAGAATATTTTCAAGTTCTTAGACTACGAGTATAGTGTATATTCTTTTGATAATTTGATGTCCACATTTATCGGCTGTTGACGACTTGTATGTACATACATTTATTCATACATACACTACCTGATATTGATATACAAGCCTGGACAGCTACTCGCTTCACCGGTGCGCTAATGTCACTAAATTACAGCTCGCAGCCACCCGTGCGTGCGTACGCGCAAGTCCGCAAAGTCGCGCTACGATTAATGACAACGAAATGTATGCGACGCCGCGAATTTTTATCCGTTCTCTGTTTTAGCACTTAATTAACTTGCTATCTGCAGGTGGACCCCGAAATTGATAGGTGTATAATTATATAAAAGGTGCAATAGTGATCGATTTCCTTAGACTTGAAAATATTTACCTTACAACGTAGTTTTTTGCCGGCTTCAACATAGCTATTATTAAACTTTCCGACTTCATTATCGTCTTGGTACTTATATTGTAGAATTGGCAAACAAACCGAGTGTATCTCTATGTTCATCAAATTTGTGATAAGATCTACAGTGTCTTCATGCTAGTGACTATTTTCCTGTGTGAAACAGACAAAGCACGCTGTAGATCGTTCACGCGATTCGGGGACGACAATCACTTGCTTAACAGTGTTCTCACTCTGAGCAGTAACTGTGACGACCTCAAGATCTGCCATCCTATCTGTTAACATTATCTTTGTGTAGGGAAAGCAGATTGACGGCTTCTAAGCATGCATCATTTTTATATGTGGCTTGTGTTGGTGAAAAATAACTGCCGCACTGCTCGATTGAAGGTTAAGCTACGCTTGCCGTGGTCGGTCTGTAGAGAGATGACCATCGGTGACATACCGAGACCCCTCCGTGCCTCAGAAAGCACGTTATGCAGATCTTTTAGTCGTAATGGGAAGTCAGAAACACAAAAGCCTGGCAGCCAGTCTTACTAAAAGGATTCGTGTTGCCCTGTGACCGGGTTGTGGATATTAGATATATTGGTTCTAGGTAACATACCGGTAGGTCCTAGCAGCATTCGGTTAGACTGGAAGCCGACCCCAACAAAGTTGGGAAAAGGGCTAGGCATATGATGATGATGAAATGTAATAATACTTGCTCTTGATTGTCTTTCACTGTGCTTTAGATTTCTTACCTGACTTATTGATGTTCATGCTGAAGTCTAGTTGATGTTTTAGTACCTTCATCTGGCATATTGTTAGATTTTAGGTGCCAGGATTAATATGAGAGATATAGAGAATTTATTAGCAACGGTTTCCGAGCTTAGATATAGCGTCTAATCTGAAACTATCAAGTCTTTGTAGCCCTTTTTTCAGGTTTTTATGGATCACATACACGGTCAATTTGATTGATATTCAACTTAAATATGGATTTGTTAATTGATAAGAACACCAATTGAATTTGCATCATCAAAATAGTTTTAGCAGTCTCAATCTATCTTGGTCGTAATAAATCATCCTCGAAACTTTTAGGAGCTAACACAGTTAATGAAGACAAATGACGATAAGTAGTTTCTAACGTAAAAAGCATTGTAGCCCTAGCAAGGTGCCGGATGAACCTCAACTGAGGCAAAGTGCGATGCAATCAACTAAAAGCCAAATCATTTTCCAATCCCATTTCCGTTGTCCGTAGCGTCTGCTGGAAATGGCACGGAACAAAGAGGGATCACAAAGGCTGTCCGATATCCCCCAGCCACCCCACAACCCCCTCGTCAAGCGGCGAGGGGGACTCACCTCCCCTTTCCACCCCCGAGGGATCGCGTACACTAATTGCACGCTTAAATTGGGGTAATGCACGCTCGTACGTATTTTAATAAAATACGAGCAGGATCAAAGCAGCCATTTGTTTTAGTTAGTAGAGATTTTCTTGTCGCTTTTGTTTAGCTTGTTTTAATTCTTCGTGTGAGATGGTCGTGTTAGGTCTTACTTTGGATTCTGATTCATTGGAGTTAGTATTTAGATTAGTTATCTTTTTAGTATATTTGTCCTGTAAGAGATTGTTTGTACTGAAACGTTAATCCATTTCAATCACAAGAAAAAAGTCTAGATTGCATTCAATGGGTTATTAGTTGTTTATTTAAAATATGGTTTAAAGAACCAACTCTTTACATTCTCTAATTTAGGCACAAATAATGGACAACCCCATAAGTGGAACAATATCGTAACCAAACGTCTATAACCGTACATCAGTCTGATCAATATCGGTGATCGTAAAAACGATTGCGTGTCAACAAAGCTAATCTCATAAACAACCTATTTTCCGCAGCAATATGCTGCGCGGACGTCACGCTGTCACGCACACATTGCGACAAACACGCTGACTCATCACGTCACTAGCTCGGAAAACCAACGCAGTTCAATTCAAACGCCGTAAATAAAACATGTTGCGCTGTCTCCCTTCTGAGTATTCGCGTTATTGAGTTACGAAGTCCCCGAAGCGTTTTGCCGCCAAAACAACGTACATTTTGCCCCCCGGCGCGCGTAAAAACATCCACAGAAATTCACAACGCGAGTGACAGAGAACCACCTTGTAGGACAGAAAGGGACGGACGCCTTAATATTTTATCAGGCATCTTCTCATCAGCAAATGGCATCGCACACCAATTTCAGTCTTGAAGTTCAAGACGTAGAGTTCAAAATCGCGCGAGTAATTTTGAGATTGCGTGTGTGCCCTTACGTCGGTGAAAGGAAATTACAACCACACCCACGTATAATGTTGCCGCAATAAAAAACGTGTAAGAGGAAATAATGAGCGGTTACTGGCGCGGCGAGAGTCTCGACCGGGCGATTTCATCATTTTACCTTCATCTAATTGATTAAAGAGAATCGTCGGGACGTTTAAGCCCGTCGTTAACGTCTCGAGGAGGTAATGAATGATGGATGAAGCTGGGTCCCGCAAATCTGATTACAAATTCAAATGGCGGATGCAGATGAAGCGAATGTGACAGTTGATGGCGCTGTGAATGGGGGCATCGTGATCTCGCATAGATACACGATAGTTCACCATTATTGTCATTCAAAATCTTCGTACCGACTCTCTTCAACTTTCCTTTGTGTTGCTGTAAAGACGTATATAAATCAACACGGTAATTTAGCATTTCATTGCCCATTGCTGATTTTGCTTTCTAGTGACATGCATTTAACAGTTATTGTCACTTGATTGCATCAGAACTTATTCCTAGCTTTCGAATATCCCTATGTATAATAAATATCCACAATACCTACATAGTGTGTTTTCAACCTTAACTAATATTCATAAATCACAAAGGCCAATTTCATAACTTGGTGAAAAGTGACAAAACTCTACAGAAAAATGATCCAAACTTGTCACGAAAAGCAATGAATCCAGTTAAAATAACTAACATCTCGACTGAAACAAAAATAACTATAGTTCAGCGAATGTAACCTCTCGGTGACTTCCACAAAATATCAAAATCTTGGCTAACACCTGACACTAGAGCAAGACACGAAAACCCTAAGTAATAAACAGAAGCAGAAGGAATAAAGTCAACGAATCAATTGAACAATCAATAGCATGGCTGAAATGAATTCTTCGTAATACCTCAATCGGATATCGGTAAAAGATCCTGACATCTCGTGACACATAAGATCTTGCAGGATTCCGTAACATTAGCAGCTGTACCAAAGCAAGCATGATCCCCGATTAAGAAGAGAAATCAAATAACTACCCTAAAAGGAGCCCAAGGAATCTACTGCGCAATACGCTAAAGAAGACGGCCATATCTTCATGCAAAACGGACACAGACAACAAGCACAGAAAACGCTAACCTGAATGATAATGAACCATCGATGTATTTCCTATCCACTACAGCTAAGTAATCAGCAAGATCAGCGTCTATAACACCAAGAGCAGGTACTAATTTTACATCTTATCACAAAAAAATCTTTTAATTTCCTCTATGCTGCCAATCTACGCGCGCATACGATCTTCCGATTTTTTTCAGGTTTGAGTGCTTAATCAGATAATGGATACTCGTGACATTATTTTCCATAACATATTGGCATATTCGAGTATTTCACTTTTAACATTAATTTAGTTTTCATCTCCGTAAACTAACACATACCTTTTAGCCCAGAAAAATGCCATAACTCAATCATAACTAAAGATAGAGCAATGGTTGATGCTCTATAACTTACCTTAGAAAATAATCTAGGTGGTGATCAACACTGTATTAAAATCGATTAAATACTTTCAAGATTAGGGAGGAATCTTGGGCATCGAAACGCAAGGAATAAAGATAAAAATCGCTTTTACGCCCGAGAAATCGGTGTAAAATGCAATACGAAACATACTTAAATTTAACCTACGATGTGGAGCCATTCAGCAATTATGTTTCTTCTTTTTCAATCACAAATGTCAATTTATGTTGCAATTATAACATACTAGCTTTTGCCCGCGGCTTTGCTCGTGTTAGCAAGTGGTGGGCCGAAAAGAGACCAAAAGTATCCTATGTCACTCTCCATCCCTTCAACTAACTCCACTTAAAAAATCATGTCAATTCGACGCTCCATTTTGCCGTGAAAGACGGACAAACAGACACACACACTTTCCCATTTATAATATTAGTATAGTATGGGTAGATCAAATAAAGAAAACCTCAACAGCTTGGCGCGTACTGCAGATCATTCACTTTAATTTCCACATGACATTTTCCAGGACAAACTAACAGCTCGTGAACTGAATTAAGATTTTCTCTGTTGTACTAAATAAATACCTACAATAACAGATACACATTTCAATACGGAAGCCTGTCATCCATCGAACCCACGTATCAGCATAACAACGGATGACGATAAAATTATACACGAGGAAGCCGACTTCCCGGGAAACACGTAACTCTTTTATTTGACTCATACTGTATATGGGTTGGCCAATGAATAAGTTTGGTATCTATTTTAACACTCAGATATATCATAAATACGGCTCCCTAATAAGGTAATGCAGTCGGATTGCGAGCGCAGTTTTAATCCGTCCTAAAATACCTAATTAAATCATCATCTGCTTAGCCTTTTCCCAAATATGTTTATGCTTCCAGTGTCACCGTATGGAGCTGAATCCCAGTAATTCACATAAACTGACTGCTTATCTGACCTCCACAACCCAGTTACTAACTTAAGTAATAGTAGCTTAATGTAGTAAGCTACTAAAGTAAGACTAGTTCAAGTCAAAGTCAAATATCTACAAATGTCAGCCACGACCAACTGCTTAACATGCCTTTAACCAATCACGGATCGTCCTTGTCAACCATTGCTTAACCTTCGTACGACTCGTGCGGTTGTTATTATTTACGTAACTAAATAGGCACAACGATTGTGATGATTAGAGCATTTTTCAAGCAAAAGTAAAGGGTTCTACTCAGCCACTAACTTTAAGAGCCCCCTGCTGAAAAGGATCTTCTGAGGAGTTTCGACAGTTGGTTTTATCTGCTAACGCAAATATATTGTTGTGATCTAACCAATAAATTATTTAGTATTATTATCTATTACTCTAATAAACAATTATAATAACCATCGCGGTTCAATCAAATGGGCATATCGTAAGCCACTGAAAAACATCGCGCGTTCTTACCTGCAATCTCTCTAAGTACCTACTTATGATTAATCAACTCAGCCCTAACAGTTTTCAGTATCTAAGTACTTTTATCTGCACTTAAAGATCTTTAATATATCTTACAGAGTTATGTAATAAAGCAAAATGTCGAACTTGGTCGGGCAAAGTGTTATTGAGTTTTTCCCAATTGAAGTTTTCTCGTCAGCAGTCCAGAGTCTGAATTTGTGTGCCTGGTTGGCCCCTCACTACGTGGAACATCAAACATGACTGGTCAAAGGTGGGTGTTACTATAGATGCGTCCCTGCCTAATCTCACGGGTAGTATAGGCGTGAAGTTATGTGATATATCTATTTTTGAGCTGCTCCGGTACGATATTCTTTGTCTTTGACACATAGGTGTACCTACATGTTTACTTGCGTTTTCCTGGCGTACTGCCAGATTTTACAGTTGTTGATTGTATTTACGTTTGTACCAATGACGTGCAATGAAATACTAAAATCATTATTAGAAATGCAAAAACAAGCGCTTATGCTATTGAATCTAAAGCGACTCGTGATCGGTAAAGCAACGAAGGTAGAGAAAACAAAACTCTTATGCGAAGTAAACTGGTGGAAATTTTTGACCTGCATTAAGACTGTCGAGGACTGTCGAAGGTACGTCAGGCGGGCCACCAGTGGTCTCGCAAGAGCTTAAATAAAGTCCGTGATAGGATCTAAACTTGAATATTTTCAATTTCAACTCGAAAAACAGAAATTAAATATCTATTACCTACAAAATATGTGGTTTTTCTATTACGAGTACAAAAGGTACTGTTTTTTCTTGTATCTCGAGAAGGTCTCCTTGCTAACTACAAATAAAGCTAAACGATCCCAGGTCATAAAAGGATGGGAACCAATGCATTAGAGGACTGTGAAAATGTCGGAACAACCTCTTGCGCATGGATTCAGCCATAAGCTGCTTACCGTCGTCTGCTGGTCAATTTCTACGACTGTCTCGATCGAGTGGTCGCCATCTCTATGTATTGCTGAGCATAAAGTGGGTCGGGCAAAATGTTATTGAGTTTTTCCATCTGAAATTTCTCAGTAGGAGCATAAAGTCTGAATTTGTGCCCGGTTGACATAGGCTCTTACTCTATTGCATAGGACTTAAACATAACTAATTAAATGTGGGTGTACATAGGTAATATCTTTGATGAAAATTTTGTTTTCAATCAGTTCAAAATAACACTGAAAATTAACTGCAAAAAGATTTGGTCTTTTTAAAAGGGAGCTCATTTAAAATCACGTCAAAATTGAAATTCAAAGAATAGATATCCATTATAATTTAGAAAGCTCTTACTGGGGACCCAATTTACACAATCTCATGTAGGTATACTGAAAATAATAGGGTAAATCATACAAAAGGGAGGAAATTACCTCAATTTACGAAGGTCCCCTTACCACGTCGAGTCGAGTCTATTGAGTATTGTGGCCTTACTCTTCAAACTAATTTTAATTCCGGACCCAAACCAATACCATTCCAATGTTAATGCTGTCACGTAACTATATTATTTGGCGAAATACACACAGCTGTCAAAATAAACTCTAGGGCAGAGTTTAGCGCGCGCCAAGCCCAATCCCGATTTTGGCGCCAGCGTTTAATTAAAGAGTACGAAAATTCCAATGTCGTAAAATCAAGAGTAAGCGCGCTGATTGGTCTAGATTCACGATGGTCGAGGTCCACCATTAGATCTGATGGTCTTCACCGGCCCGAAGAATCAAACCTTTCTTCCAATTTTGCCGCAAAGCTTTGCACGAAGATGACTTTGAATGAAGACGGCATTACGCTATCTCTAACATAACATACCATCGCGCCTCTATTTCCCGAAGGGTAAGGCAGGAGTGCACCTATAGTAATACCCACATAACGCCAGTTATGATGAAGTCCCGTGTAAAAGGGAGACTCTAGCCATTAACCGGGAATAAATCCAGTCTCCTGGCTGCTATTGAATTCCTAATGAATTCACATAACCCAATACCTCATGCATAGCAGTCACGCTTTTGACCTCTAGACCAACGAGGCAGCCACCTCTAACATATACCAACGAAAACCAAAAAACATGTTGATTCTAAATCTATTTCATTCGATGATGCCATCATCATTCTCATTACATGACGCATCGCATGACGCAGGCGCATGATGCTGCACGTGACTTGAAAACCTAAAACCGCATCGAAGGATACCTACTCCATTTTGTACCTGAAATACCTGTAGGTATCAAACCTCGCCGAATAAGGAAAACAAAACCGATACTATGGACTATGGATAAAATTGTGAGTGCATTTTTCATACCTACAGGATCGCGTTCACGCAAACTTTAATTTGTACTGTTGCTGAATAACCGCGGTCTGGGCGATGACAGCGATGACAGCTGTCATTCCATAGAGTACTAATGCTAGAGACTGTTAGTTCTCTTCATGCTCACTTCAGTTAAGTTTGCGTGTGGAATAGGTTAAATAATTCATCAACTGCCTAGCTCTTTTCCCAACTATGTTGCGTCAGCTTCCAGTCTAACCGGCTGCAGCTGAGTAACAGTATTTAAATGGCACAACTGCCTTTGTGATCTCCACAACCCACTTACTGGGTAACGCGATACCCTATGTCAAGACTGCTTGTCAGACTTTGGGGCTTCTGAATACCTGTAACGACTGTCAAAAGATCTACGAATGACAACCGGAATCAACTGCTTAACGTACTTTCCCCGGTACAGAGGGTTCTCGGTATATAGGTAATAGATTGCCAGCTATTCGCGGACCAACCTCGATAAGCTCGGGTAAACATTTGATCGACCCGTGCGGCATTTATTAATGAGCCAATTTAAAAAATAAAAATAAAAATCGCATAAGTCCCTTTGTCCTTTACGTATACCGATCGGAATATCGTCATCCTCCTACCCTTATCCCAACTTATTTTAACTTATTTGCCGTCATCTCAATCATCATCATCATTTCAGCCGAAAGACGTCCACTGCTGGACAAAGGCCTCCCCCAAGGATTTCCACAATGACCGGTCCTGCGCCTTCCGCATCCATGCCCTTCCCGCGACTTTCACCAGGTCGTCGTCGTATGTCATCTCAATAGTCGCCTCCTTTCTAGCCATATCATCTTTCACGCAATCCATCCATCGTTACTTTGGTCGCATAAATCGAACTGCCATATATCAATCATGCTTTTCTTTTTCTCTGTAATACGTAGATAGATATATTCTTGTTTATTAGCTCTGCCTTGCGGACTTAGGGCCATCCTTATGTCCTTAGCAAAGTTTCTTTGTGGTATGCGAAGCACATCATTATCTTCTGTAGAGACGTCGTTGTTAGCCGCCATCTCGGGATTCACTTCCCTCCAAGTCATCGCACAATAGTATTTATCTTTTCTTTGGTATACTTACCTCTTAAATCTCTTTTCTTCAAAGTAGAAATCCAGATAATTAATCATTGTAATTACGGCTTCTAAATATCACAAAACTACGTGAAACTTTTGAGAATTAGTCACTTCGCCTCCTCTCTCTCTTCAACTCCCATTCTGCTGTAACAAACATAGGTAGGTACTTAAAATCAAAACTCAACTCCACAGGAGAACAAGAGAAATTACCTAAAAAGACTAAATTATACCAGCCTGTTACTGTCCCACTGCAGGGGAAAGGCCGCTTCTCATACAAAGAAGGCACGAGCATTAATCACCACGCTTGCTCCAGACGGGTTGGCGATGTCAAACTTATATTAATTATAAGTCCCGGTTTCGTCACGATGTTTTCCTTCACCGATGTCAGTGATGTCAAAGATAAACACAGAAAGTATCTACATATGAATTGAAAATGTCACATTGGTACATGCCCAGGTTTGAACCCACAACCTCGTGTACAAGAGGCGAGACTTAAACTATTGGGATCCATGACATACATAAAAGATGAGATACATAAAAGACTAAAGAGATTCTCAAACCACCTTCGCCATAGTTTTATTCACGCCTTTCCCAATACGCGTGACAATCTGAAGTTGGTCAAACTTAAGTAGGTAAAATGGGTTTAAGACTTTAATAGGTTGAGGCTCGAATTAAGTTACGCGGGGCACAATGCCCCGCGTAACTTAAGATTCTTCAACTCCTAGAAGCTGAGATACTTATTGCAAAGTTTGCTCCCAACTTATTCTCACCGTAATCGGTTTCCGCGATAGCCCAAATTAGTGCCGCCGCTCGCATCTGCATCTAGTCTCTTTAGCTTGCGCTTAGATTATTTCCAGGAAGTTAACTATTGGAAAAAGTTATGTAAATATTATGGTATATTGTTGCTATTCTTAACTAATAAATTTTACAAATAAGTAAATTGAAGTGTCGTAATAACATATTTTTAGTAAATTCTTATGAAAGTCTCCTATAGACTTTCATAAGCATTTAGTAAACATACGTATGAGTACCTACTGCAGTAATTTTACCAAAAAAACAAATACGATTTTTTTTGTCCGTCTGTATGGTTTTTAAGGTTATCTCCGAAACGAATGGACCAATTTTGACGGGACTTTCACTGGCAGCTGGCTAATTCTATAAGGATTAAAATAGGCTAATATTATTTTATAACAAAAAATAGGGATCCGCGCAAAAAAAAGAAAACCTATGTTTTGTTAAATTTCAGTCGCGGGCACAGTTAGTAGATATAATGAATAGAAAAGATTTTATTGTTTGTTTTTAATGGATAAACTCACTTTCTTCACCCTTCGAAAGCGAGTCACACAGGCTATATTTTTTTGCAAAAATACGCTATGTATAAAGCGGGTGGTGAGGATGTTAAAGTTCAAAGGAAGAAATACGAAATCCCATCCACGTGGATTTCGTATTTCTTCCTTCGAACTTTCGGGTGAAAAATTTTCGCGACTTTCGAACTTCGAAAGTCGCGGGTGTAGTGGTGGTATATAATAATTGCGTGTTTCATTTCATTCATGGCATTATATAGATTTTAAATATCATAGTAGGTATACAGATCCACGATGCTGTCGAAATGCTTCGCCGTTGCATTTTATAGTTCACATTATAACCAACCACAACAATATTGCATTCCATACATGTAGGTAAGTGCTGAATTTAAAATAAAATGAGTTGTCCTCAATTAATATAAATACGGTAAAGGTGGGCTATTCAGTTAAAAACTGACATTACCATACATGGGGCAATTAAATAGGAGTATGTGCGACTCATTAGTCTCACGAATACCAACCTGCGCATTTTTACATCGAAGGAACGGTAATGCGTAACAAACATCCATCGTTCAGCAAAAACACATCAGCGCTAAAAATATACTCGGCAATCGCACTGCGCAACGAGTCCAAGTTAAGGCCGCCGCTGGCACCGAAACGATAGACCGTTTGAAATACGAAGCCCCACGACCCACACATGTGTGCGTGAACGAAATTCGTGTTTTCGGTTCGTAGAGTTACATCTGTGTGCGTCGAACAAGAGTGGTCTGTCCATGTGTGAGTATGTTTTCAAACATTTGATACGTCCGAATGAGGTTATCGGTACGCTTGTGTGCGTTTGTGCCGAGGGTTTTACGTTTTATTCGTTTTGATAATTTGACTCTCGTCGGATGGTATTATGCTGAAAGGGTCAAGTGCGTGAATGGTTTATAAAGACGTCGACGTCGAGATGACGTGGGAACTTGTCCGCTTATTATTTATGCGTTTAGAATTAATCCCTCCTTCGGCGACGTGAATGCGTATTATGTAGGATGAAATGTTGTTTGTCTTTGGATTAGTGACATGAAGCCTCAACAAGAGGCTTCATGTCTGTTATATTGTAAGTAATTGAATGTGGGTAGAGAAATGATTAGTAGAAGACACGAAATAAGTAGGTAGGTAAATATTTTTAATTAAAAATCTTATACTAGAGAACTAGGTGGGTGGTAGGTACCTGTACTAAAAAAAATACTGGAACAAGAACGAGAATATACAGCGGTGAGCTTGTTATTCCAACTTAATTAAGTATTATTAAATTACATGTGATGTACAGACACCAGTCAAGCAATCCCATACTGTCAAATTTTCTCAATTGAACATTCTTTTAGTATAAAGTTGAAAAACTATCAAACTATTTTACAGATTGCCGTAGCTTGATGTTCTGGCCTCTGTACCAAGCTGAATAACTGCGTGGATGGACAAAACCCGGATACCTACACACAAGAACCAAATGCATATAACGTTCTTCCAAAACAAAATGTAAATCAAACCAATACCGTGGCAACACTGTCAAAATGTTCAGCCTAACGTAAGCTAAGGCTAGACTAGACAAGGGTATGTCGGAAACACATCCAATTAGTATTGGTGATGGGCAGATTGTCAATCATTAGTCTTTATTTGCAGCTGATGCCTAAGAAGGGCTTGAAGAAACGACATAGCATACAAATTGCTGTGTCCAATAATAGCATCTTAGTGTAGGTATGATATCTTCTTGAAACTATAAAGTTAATACCAGGCAACGCCCTCTTCTTATACAGAGAAAGCACGAGTATTAATCACTTGTTTTAAGGCGGGTTGGCGATTTCAGATCTTTTGAATACCAGTGTTTTATATGTCGCGACTAAAACTCTGACTTCCGCCACCCAGTTCCTTATGAAAACAATGCTTGTCAGACTTTCGGACTTCTGACTAGCCGTAACGACTGTTAAAGATCTTAGAATGGGAGCCGGAACCGAGGGCTTCATGTGCTTTCCGAGTTAGCATTGGATGTAATGGACGGTCATCCACCCATGTACCGAACTCGGCAAATGTAGCTTAACCTTCAATCGACGTGTGCACCTGTTACCTTCTATTTAGCCAGTAGCCCTCCTGCCCATATCTCAATTTGATTAGAAGTGGCGTAGCATGTTTCTTTCATAAGTACAGTAGGTACAGATACGTAATTTTACAGTGGGATAACTTGATATGCTAGCACATTTTCCCAATTGCACATAAAACTTATTCTTTTGTAATAAAGTTGAAAAACTATCAAAGAAATATCACAGATTGGGATAGCTTGATGTGCTGGCATCGGTACAACTGTAGAGATCCATAGTTATTCTAGCCTGAGAACAGACGATACTTCCAAACGCAGTCTTCCACGAAGCAAACACTATTCCCAAATATGTCAAGTGCAAGTTCTCCGTATTACGCACTCAGGTGGCGTAGCTGATGAGTATACGCATCTCGTTAGCGCCACTCTACGCCTTTATAAACAAGTTTCATGCGTGACCGTATGCCTGAGATTTTAAAGGACGTATCTACTTATTATATGTTAAGCCATTTTGAAAGTAGAAGCAGGTGTTATCAATATATTGTTAGGGTTTCTCGACATCAATGCCAAATGGAAAATATGGGCGACTGGCAATAATTATTATTTTCATTACCGATGTTATAAAACATCGGCCCTATCAGCCACTTCAACCACAGTATAGTATTTTAACGCACTCCTCTCTTTCCGTCATTCTTATCCAACTCTAAAATTAGTCTGATATATTTAAAAAAAGCGTAACTGCACGTCTCAAATAAATGTTGTTCTTTCTTAATTCTTAATAACTTCCAATTAGGTATATATACCAGTGGTTGAAATTCGGCAACGTTACCTTACTGCCCTCCTTCTCCATACAAAGTTTAACTTTACTAAGTCTCACAATCCTCAGTGCGCGCAAATTTCCTAAAAAGGTACCTATTCGAATTTTTCGCTTCATGTATTCTAACCTAACTACATTAATATCATAAATGCGAAAGTAAGTTTGTTTGTTACCTTTTCACGTCTAAACCACTGAACGGATTTCTATAAAATTTGGCAGAGATATAGATTGCACCCCGGGGAAGGACATAGGTTACTTTTTATTAGCAAACCACACGGGCGAAGTCGCGGGCGGAAGCTAGTAGGTACTCAATATTGTAAATACGAGTAGTAAGTAACTCTGTTTATTTGTTACCTTTTCAAGATTAGCCCGCTGGACCGATTTACAGGAAATTTGGTATGAAGATAGATTATATCCTGGAGAAGGACATTGGACACTTTTTGATCCGCAACTTTGTCAGCATCCGCGATAACTGACATTCATGTGTCAGGGCAGAATCTAGTTAATTATAGATTTGTATCTTCCGATAGATTTGTGTCCCGTCATCTTACTTACTCCCTTGTTCCCCTAATATAGCGAGATGCATGTGTCATGTGTGTCCACACGTTAGTGTCGATGTGTGAAGGACCATTAGAAATAGTTGACAGTTAACAGACGAGGCCCCAGACTCGTTTGATAGGAATGTTCATGGTTGGACTTAAATGTAGAGATGTGTCCCTCACTCATGAGGTGCCGTTTGAGGTACTCGTGATCGCAAGTTCAAAGAGTTACTCGAATTTCAACATTGAACCACCTCACTCGTTCACGCGTCCTCACTTAAAAATTGACACTGACATTATTGACGCGAGTACTCGCGAGTGCTCGTAGAGTATTATTCTGTGCGAGGCGAGAGTGAGTATTAAGGTATTGAGTGAATGAGTGAGCTTTGTGAGCGAATGAACCGACGGCTCGGGCTCGGTTCGTGAGGTGAATACCGACGGACGAATCCTCACCTCAAATGAGGGGTACCTCGTGAGTACCTCGCGAGGTTAAATGATGTACTCTCTCAATCTCATTTAAAAATGTTACCCATCACTACTTAAATGATTGTGGCTGGAATTACTGTAGATAATGTGACTCCACGCTTCAATAGTTACATTGAGTTATTAGTCCGTTAGATGTGTTTGAAAGAAATTCTAAATGGAGCTTCTATTTCAACAATGTTGTAGCCATAAAGATTTTTGATTATGTATATATTGCAGGGTGTAGGTAACCTACTTGTAAAGTTAACTTTCTTAAAGGAAACTCAATTATACTTGTACATATATTAAAATACGTGTTCCACGTAACTAGGCTAAGCTGTATTCACTATAAGTTAGTAAATTAACAAATAATTTTATTAGAATATTAATAAATGTAACTTGTTCGTGAACGCCTTGGATTGGCCTGTTAAGTCTACAAAATTTTAATAAGTAAATAAATCAAATAAACGTCCGTCTTCTTATGCGTTAGCTTATTTCTGCAAAATACATATCAAATATGTAAATTTTGAGATTTTGTTGGTACCTGGAGCAGCAATTTTTTGCTGAACTGGACCTAAGTATTTGGCGCAGCCGTGAGCACATATTTTTTCTTTTTATCATTACATTTTAAGGCTAGGCAGATGATGATGATGATGATTGAGTTTTATTTTTAAATAATTTTGTTATTTTTTCTTTGTTTAGTATTGTGAGCCTGTGATATTTTTTCTTTCTTTCTTTTAAGCAGAATTTTAACCGATCTCGACCAAAACCTAGTCAACACAATATCTTTAGTTGATAATACATTACTATGAGGAAATAAAATTGAGACAAAAACCCTTATTTTTAAACCCCGGTTTAAAAAAATTACCGCAAATGGGCTATATATAATACAACACAAATCAACCAAAACGCGATGAAAAGAAGGTGTTCCATCATTTTGTAATAAGCATTTAAATACCTATATTCGAACTAATGCACCTTTAAAAAAGGTATTAATCATGTAATGAAGCTTGAATATCTTTAACCTCAAGTGTGCGGTGGGGCATAGACAATGATAGAGCGTCATTGTGGCAAGCCACATGTCTGGCATATGGCATCGCCTGTGTCACTCTGGCGTAACTGGCAAATTACGGGCTTTTGTGATAACAATGGGGATTGTCTTCGGTTCTAATAGTTTAATTTATAACTAGAGTAGAAACCGTTGTTAAGTTCGAAGATTTTTTTTTACATATGTCTAGGAACGACCGATGTGGCGCGGTGGCCTAAGGTCCGCCTGCGACGCAGGAGGTTGCGGGTTCGATTCCCGCCTTGGGACAAATGTTTTTACGATCTACAAAGATTTGTTCCAGGTGTTCTGGGTATTTGCTATGTATAATAAAAAAGATCTTTCTATGTAACGTTTATTAGGTATATCAGTCATCTAGTACCCATAACACAATTTCTGCTTGATCCTAGCTAGATGATGCTGTGTGGATTGTCCATCATTATTTATTTATTTATTTAAAAGGCGGATTTTTATGGATTTATATTTTGTTCTATGTTTTCAAGACGCAAGATGTTGCCTATGCTATTTTAATTAGACATAGAAATGCTTTTCCTGCGTCGTCTTGTGGTTATAGTTTCGCCTCTCATCCACGAGGTTCTGGGTTCAAATTCGGGCAAGTCCCAATGTGCCGTTTTTAATTCATATGATACTTTCTAAGTTTATCACTGATATCGCTGAAGGAAAATTGTTAGGAAACCTGGACTTATATTAACACTAGCGACCCGTTTCCCGCCACGGTAGCTCTCTGAAGGTACGATTTCTCCCGACATCTTCAACAATCGTTGGCATATTTCAGCCAATTTACACAAAATTTTAACGAATTATACACCTGTACCTTACTCATGAATCACTCTGTCTATTGGTACAAGTCGTATGAAAATCCGTTTATTAGTTTTTGAGGTCATCGCGAACATGCATACAGATTGTAGACGGATACGTGAGGCAGGGGACTTGTTTTATAACATTACTGCGCAAGCGCGAACTGTCAAACGTACGAAGTTAAAATATTCTGCTTTTTTTTTAATTTCTGCGCTATTGTGACTTATGTGTCAGTGGTCGCAAATTATTTATTTATTTTAAATAGAACGGCGGAAGTGAATTACACTATTTAAACATATAATTTATTTAACACAGTCACGCATTCTTCTCACAAAAATTCAAACATTCCGACAACATCACTTTCCATTAATTCGCAAACATAAGTATCAAAATCTGTTTTTGAGTTCAGGAGAGCGTTAATAGCAGCTAATGTCCGAGGAATAGGTGACATGGAGTGTGCAACAGTACGGCAAGTAAGTTGTTGTAAATTATCAAGGGAAACAGGGATTCATTTTTATGTATTTGGAAGCAGTGATAAGTCTGAAATCGCCAAGTTGCCTTGAGCAAGCGTGGTGATCACTGCTTGTGCCTTCGCTGTATGAGAAGAGGCCTTTGACGTGCAGTGGGACAATAATACGCTTGTATTCATAATTTCCTGCTGTTGGTTCCTGAAGTTTTATTAACCTAGTGTACTAACGTAAGTTTATAATGGAATACACTAAGTATATTAAGGCTATGAGACAGCCATAGACCTGTGCAGTAAACAAATGACGTTCAATAATCAAATATTTTGGACAGCAAACATTTTCTCCTCTTCCTGTTCATCAGAAGTTTTACTTATCCTGCTGAAGAAAGTAAAGTGATGCAGGTAATGCTATACTTGCTACGTTAAGTCCATGAGAGACAAGCACAGACCGGCGCAGGCGCAGTGCGTGCGTGACGTTTCAATGGACAACCATGATGGATGTCGACCCCTGTCTCCGACACGCCATTGTTTTGTACATATCGCGAGCGGCGCATTTCATACGCTATAAGCGTCATATCTAAATTATTATTTTTTATTTCAATTTAGTCTAAGTCAAAAACAAATAATAACTCGACTACTAAGAAAGAACTACAGAGAAAAGCTTAAGATAATATAACTAATCCCTCGTCCCTTAAAGCTACCCTAATGTGTCAAATTTCTTTGATAGTTATTCAACTTTATTGCAAAAGAAATAAGGTTCATGTTCAATTGGGAAAATTTGACAGTTTGGGTACTGACTCAATCTTCTTCTATATAGGTAATATACTCGTATATAAATATGTATGTAAGAATAAATCCCTGTTTCCCTTGGTCAAGCCAACTTAAGAACAACTTGATCGATTTCATTCAGTTTTTTTTTTTTAAGTTTTCTCTCACTTTGTACAAGGTTCTTACGGAAAGAAAAATTAAGATAGATGTACAGAAAATTGGAAAATTTCAGAAAACTTAACGACTTTATTTTCCGACATCCAGAACGAAGTTGCGGGTAATATCGAAACAAAGCATTCTTAGATACCATTTTTTTAGATATCATTTTTCTTAGATAACTATTATAAAACAGTTTATATTGTAATGTAGTTTTAAAGGGCTTAGGCTTTTTGGCAATATCTCGTATTCGCCCATAAAAGTTTACGATAGGATCAATCTTATGAGCTGATCGTAAAAAGTGTACAGAGAACATCTCCAAGTAGTCGACCACTAGTCAGGGAAACGAAAAATATCAGAACATTATAATGATTAAGGGTCAATTTATACCGCCGCGGAATGGAAGCGTCAATCATCAAACATCATCATCATCGTCCTCATGACTCAAAAAGGCCCGCGAATTCGCTTGAATGCTCGAGTATTCTCGCGCATTCCAGCGAATTCGCGCGACTGTTTCGTAAACGCTTGGCACCGCACTGCCCGACCCAGCCGACTCCCCGTTTGCGTCACTTCCCGCGGATTCTACAGATGGCGCCGACAGTAGCTAGGGGAATTCTTGAGAATGTGCGAGGATTCTCCGGAAGACGCGCGTCCTACATTTGGGTCCTATTAAGTTTGTATGTTATACAATTGACATAAAGTTCATTATGCTATATACAATTTCGTTATAGAAAAAGAGAAAAAGTCGCATATAATAAAATTGAGCCTAAGTAAAGTAATTTGGTATATATGATTAAGATTTCTGCACATTTGCATATCAAACAACTATCGATAAGTAATTGAACTCCAATCGTCCGTATCTTCATAAACATAAGTCAATTATTCTCGGGTTGACAGCAATTTCATCATCGTAATCCTGATCTAGATACTTATTAATAGGTACATGAAGCAAAAATTTCAGATCCCTTTTTTATTTTATGCCACGCACAGAGTAGTGTGAGATTTGGCATACTTAAATTTGATATGAAGAAGTAGTGTAGAAAGCTAAAATGACCGAATTTCACTATGCGATCATTAGTTTCGATAAATTATTCCATGTAAGTAAGATATGCATTGCATAAGAGTCTCATCGCGTTTTCCACTCTCATCACTAAGTCACTCACTGCCGATAGTAGGTGAGAATCAAGTCCGAACATAATTTCAATTCAACTTCTAATTCCTCATTACAATAAAACTTCTAAACACTATAAACCACAATCGACCGTTCTCTCACCGTAGGACCACACAGCTATTACAGTAATAACTCTTGTACAATGGCGCTAGCCGCGATTGTGTGCGCGCGCGCCGGTGAAAGCGACGCGACGCGCTACATCAATGCGGTACCGTCTGATGATCACTGTTAGTCATTATTTCGTTCTGGTCTCGAGATATCAATGATTTGTCTGACAGATATGGCGAGTTTGAGAAATAATGAGGTTGTTCATGGGATTTGAAATGTTTATTATAGTTTGATGGTATTAAGACGATTTTGTAAAGGTATTTCCTACATACAGGCAAGTCTATCGGCGCACAATTTGGCTATGTATATATTATTATTATCTGTCGCTAAATTAAATGCTTCTACCAGTAAAGGGAGAAACAACAAAGACTCCTTCGTGGATTCTATGGGAAGACTTGGATATTCTTCTCTGGAATTGGCAAGAAGTGCAGAGAAGAATCCACAGTAGCTTATTTTCAAACCTTGTCCCACAATAGGAACTTCTCCTGTATCGTGGGTGTATTTTAACATTTAAAGTCACATACACAATTTTTACCTGTAAGCTATACAATATATATATGATATACAATATATGTATTTGTTCCGTGCGAGACGGATCGAAATCTTGCTTGATCGATGTATGTATGTGTGTATTGTGGAAGTGGTCGTTTACCAACATTCAGACAGTTATACGAACTAGCTGTAACGATCAGTATGCCTAATAAGAGACATCCCGGCCGAATTACGGTCATAGCGGCTATTAAACAAGTTCGCAGAAGACATTATAGTGCGCGAGTGTGTGCGCAAACATAGAAGCACTATCTGTTATCTTACTCTCGTAGTCTGATGGGCAATCAGACAGAACCGGGATGAGATTCGGCGCAGGACCATAGGCTTTACGTCCTTTCCTTTCACTCACTATAAAACTCTGGGCTGGTATGAAAATTCCTGGAGACGAATAAACTAATTAACACTATGCCTGACCTTGCGATGACCTGCGAATCGTACTTAGGAAACCACGTTTGCGACCCTGAAACCAACATTAAAACCATTACAATTTTAACCTTATCGTGATCCCTCTCCGTGATCTTGATCTTCTTTCATGTAATTAAAGAGCAGAATTCAATTAACACCCAAGATTAGATAAACCTTGATTAGATTTCTTCATTCTCTATCTACATTACTTACCTATCGTTGCTTTGATTTCCCAGTAAATCTCTTGCTGAATTTATAAATGTTCTGAGGCTACATCTCAAGGGTTTCTTTTTGAAACCGATTTACGATGAGCAAGGAAATGCTGTATCTATAATCTCTCTGTTGTCTTGTCAAACCAATCCGTCGAGAACGGATCCAAGACAACGCGATAGCACTTCTGGGGCTTGATTCGACAACGACACCCATCTTTAAGCTCCCACTGCGTAACGGCCTGTCCTTCTATCAGAATTTTTTGACGGCACGGTTGGCGCAGAGGCTGAGCAATTGGCTGCTGCACCGGGTGTCGTGGGTTCGATTCTTGCACGGAAAAAAAAAATGTATGGCCTACTGATATTCAAGCTGCAGATATTCAAAATATATTTGTGCTACAAAAACGAGCTGTTCGTGCAATATACCAATTAGGGCCCAGAGTCTCCTTAAGAGATCTATTTAAAGAGATTGGTATTCTCACAGTGGCTTCTCAATTTATTTTTGCCAACATAATATACATTAGGCAAAATATACATATGTACACTAAAAACAGTGACATCCACAATTTTAATACCAGAAATAAGCACAAACTGTACGCTCCTTTCCACCGGCTTCATAAGGTCCAGAGCTCATTTGTGGGGCTCGGTATCCGCTTTTATAACATGCTACCTCATTCTTTCCTGGATTTACCTTTTAACGCGTTTAAAGCTAAAGTTAAATCAAACCTTTGTTCTAAAGCATATTATTCGATCAACGACTATTTAGAAGACAAGAATAGTTGGTCGCTTTGTTGAACGCAGGACAATGTTGCTATGTTCTTTTACTGTTTAATAGTTCTTTATTTTTGTGTATGTTTCTTCTACTATCCATATTTTTATGTTATTGACATGATCCTCTCATTACATTGTGTGAATGAGTTGTATTGATATAATTCAGCATTGCACATGTCAGCGGGCACGCCCTTGGACTGCCTTGGAGGCTTTTTATGTATTCAGTTTAGCAGGCTTTGCTTGAGTTAATTGTCGATTTTGGTATATATAACTTTTTATTTATTTATTTTGGCATATTGGTGTGTGCTAGCTAACATGTAGCAAATTATTTAATTGAATGACGTATAAAGATGATTGACATAATTATTATTTTTGACATAATGTGTTGTATAGCTTCAGGTTCTTCAAACCTATCAGACAGACGTGTTGCTGGGGAGTTTGTTCCTCCACTTCTTCTTCCCAGCAAAAACACTAGGAAGTGGTGAAGGGTGGGCGTTTTGGGGGACTGTCTTATGTAAACGTCTTTGACGTTCAAAAAGTGCTGATTCTCAGCCTAATTTGAATAAATGAATTTTGATTTTGATTTTGATTTTGATAGTTGTTCTGGGTCTGGCTGTTTGTGTATGTGAGTTGAATGTTTGTAAACGCACCCACGAAACAGAAGAAATTCCTAGTGTGGGGCAATATAGTTTCAATAAGAAAATAAACAGATATAATTACTGAATTGCGTGCTTAATATTGATGAAAGCCAATTAAAATATGTAGATGGCAACATGACAGCCTCACAGGACTTACTCTGAACAAACATTGCTCGGCAACAGAGGGTGTGTAATTAAGGTATGCATGGGGCGCGGGAGGGGTGCCTGTCCCTTCTCCCTCACTCTATGTATCTGACAACCGCCTGTATCTTGTCGTGTTGTTAGTTTCTTATGTCAGCCTATCGGTTCTTTGGGTCTAGGGCAATATCTTAATAGTTCAATTAGATCTGGTTGTTGAGGGTGATGATCTTATCGCTCTTAAATTTTATGAGACATTTAATCTGAATTGATGCAAGTGTTGAGGTACCTACGCCTCGTCATGGCCCAGAACAAAAATTCTCTCATCGGACCTCCTGATTATGTCAGAAAACGCGGATGTACCTACATGTAAGCACTGAATGACTGCACAAAGGTCCAGCAACATTCACAAAAAAGTGGGAAAAAAAACCTATTTTGAATCGGATACTAAAACTACCTTGTACAAGGTGTACCTAATAATCAAAAAAAAAAACGTCTGAAGGGGTCATATTTATTAACAACTTTAATTACAGAACTAATCCTGATATCGCGAAAACAATCTGCTAGTGAGTTGTTAAAATTTGTGGAGTTATGAGAAAATAAATGGATGGAGCAGCTGTTTTTTTCCTTATTTCGAATTGAATTTAAATTATTTTATAATAACACTTTTCTTGTATACGGTGATAAAAAGAACCAAGTAAGCGTGACGATCTGTCTTCTTCCTGTCTTTAAAATCTGCTACAAGTAAGTAGTGCTTGTTATAAAATTACAGCCGGGTACTGCACTTTATTCGTCGCACTTACCCACCCAAAGATACCCACTAAAATTATAAGTATCACTTACTCAAATAACTTTGCGAGGCAATCCATCGGAACCCTGCTGAGCGCCGCAGATAACCGGGGGTGGATGCGGCGAGTGCTGTTTTCAATTTCCGCACCCCACACCCCGGCTCGGGGGTAATTTTATTAAAAAATCCGCCGCTTCGGCCTCTGAATATTTATCTCTTCATGCATGCTGATACGTGCGGGGGATGCTAAAAGGGTTGCAGTTTGTTTTATAACTTTTGTAAGAGGTTGAGAATGGAATGTGGTGATTTTGTTTGTGTTACAAATAGGTGATCCCCTAAAGCACTTTGAAACTGACGTAAAGAAATAAGAAATTCTATAATAAAGAAACGTCGTCGTTCGATAACTCAGAAGGAAATAACTGTAACCTTATAAGATCAGTCCGTTGTCTGTCCGTCCATCTGGGATAGACGGACGATTTTGTCTCAGGAATAAAAGTCTCCAGTCCTTGACAAGTGACAAACGGAGGCAGGGTCGGTTTGAGACGGAACCCTAAGAACGCGAGTCCAAAAGTACGAAAGGGCGCAAAAAAAAATGAGAATTTTATACACTTTTTTTATCAAAAAATCTTTCATACAATCCTTTTCCTGAAAATTACGAACACAAATAAAATTACAGATCAGTCAAATCGCACCTGTAGCGTATTTCAGCGGCAGCTTAACTGGAACTTTTTGCGTATGTAAATATTTATCGTCATCAGTATTGTCCCTATCTGAGAAAAGTCTATTTAATTTTTATATCCATAACTCCAATTGATGATTTAAAGAAATATCAACTTTATGTCTGTGACTTTTAAGTCGATTTTACAATGTCAAGCACCTATGAAAAAGTCTTTTTTTTGCAGTTGTAGCTCAAACTGAACTCTATGTGCGGCCTTTATAGTTATTTTTCCCAAAAAAACTAATTTGTCAATTTTATTGGAAGCATTATTAAAAAAACGCAGAATATGTTGATGGTTTATCGAAATCGAACAACTAATGTTAAAAAAATACCTAAAATTATAAGATAAGATAAGGAAAAAAGGAAGGTAATCTCTAACACCATGATCCAAACTGACCAATAACGTCAGGTACAAGAGAATATAACAGTAACATTACCCATAACGCCAAATACAAGGTAAGCTCTCAGGAAAGTTATAGGCAATTACTCATAAAATTAACAAGACGTATAACTTTAATACCATCTGCAATAAATTATAAATCAACCGATAATCTTTCTTCCTCCTTGGTACATTTCCAACTTGTCTAAATAACTGGCTTTTATTGATTTCGGTTCTAATCTATGGAGCTTTAAATGTCAGTTAACAAAATGGCGATCTAAAATTAAATCTTCGCGTTTGTTCGTTAATCTAGTGATTGAGCGCGGAAGGATTATATCGAGACGGGATACAGTACGGTAAGAAGAGAAATTGATACTCTGTATACTGTTACACTAATAGTCATACTAATTCATTTTTCTAGTCTAAAGGCCTAAGTATGTACCTATACAAAGTTTCGTTTCCTCGCTTCCACCAATATTTCCCCCAGTTTTCCAGAAGACAGGCTTGCCTGTTTCAACTCTCACACACAACAATGAGCTAAATTAGATTCCAGAAAAACAGCTTCTGCTGTGATAGCAAATATACATAAAAATACATTAAGATTTCAGTGCCCACTACAGTTTTCATCACGTAAGTTTACTGCATTGAAAGCAATCCTATTCTGTAAAAATCTCTAAGTAGGAGTCTTGGTGAAGTCAAGTAGTAGTGAGCTACAGTCCCAGTTAAAGCTTAAGGATTGACAGTTCACTTCACGATCATTTCACTGAACTTTTCGTGGGGCCAGCAGGTTTTCCGACGTGCACAGTGTGGCGGTATGCTGATTTAGTATAGATATCAACTACGACAACTGTGCAGTAATTTGCGCTTACTTCAAAGCAACCGCTCACTGAACCCATTGTTTAACTGGTGGCTAAAATGTACGTAGAACGTTAAGACGGCGACAAGAGCCAGGTGCATTACAGCGCCGAAGACGTCTATGGATTCTATTCTCTTTTCAAATCAAGATATGATCTGACTCCACAGAAACTCAATTCAGCTTGAACATATTCGGTAATTTAGTATACTGAATTATATAGTATAGTTACTGATACTAAGTATAGTTAATGATAGAGTCCAAATAAACCGCCAATCTGTTTTTATAACATAGACTATATTATCAAAATATGGGCAGGTTTTCTTACTGCCTATCACGGAATATGATTACTTATTATATCACAAGACACGCGACACTAACTCTTATAAATCCGATGTATTTGTCACTTTCAAACAAGGAAATACCCAAGCTTCAGCAAACTTAAATGGAATTGCGAATCTTTCTTTTGCAGGATAAAAGTACTTTTGCGTAAATAAGCTCAAGTTATACAAATTCTTTGTGATCCCTTCCTGTAAGCTTTCCTTCTTCCAAGAAGTTTCGCGTTTTCCCTGTTTTCGTATATTGAACGAGAATATTTACCTCTTCATTATTTTATATGACGGGCTTAAAAATGGAATTCTCGTGATAGGGGGCAGCACTGCTGTTAGTCCAGTAACGATTTCACTGTTATTGATCATACATTTAATGTCACATATAAGACAACTATTCATACGGTCCTTGACAACTGGAGATCACGTGCAGTTTTTCAAAATCCCATTTAAAGCCTTATTCCTTTTCAGGCCTTAAAGTTTTGTTAATATACCTACATTATATTTAAATGGATTACCTAATTACTTTTGTCGATTTGTTCGAATTCACTTAATATATTTTTAATATAGAGCTATTTGGGGGTTTCGAGTCAGTGACGGTCCTTGAAATTGCGAAGGTATGGCAGACGATACAAAAATACGGTCGGCATTTTTTATTATCTAGCTTCTCAATATTGTGTTCATTAAATCGTCGTGATGGCAAAATGCTCACGTGTTTCAACCGTGCGAGCATTTATCATCGACCACTAGATAAATTACTTGCTAACAGCTTAAAATAAATGTCAGATATCGGATTCCTATCAGTGTGTTGCAATCTGCAACTTTGATGATGTCAGAAAAGTATGCTAATCAAACCAAAACCTACTTTCGAAATGGACATGATTCCGTATAAAAAAAGTCAAAGCCATTGTTTTAAAAATTCCACGTTTCTTGCGTTAATTATCAAACAACTCGTTCCTTTGTGAGCCCTGAGCCACATGCGAAGCCAAAACTTCGCAAATTTGCACAGACAAGGCAAAAACATCGTCGGTTCCCAGAACGCCTATTGTCGGGATGTCATTACAACGCGCAATTTTGTCAGATCCCACATCCCCTTTATGTAAGCCAGGGTTATTACAAAACAACGGTATGACAATTAAAATTGTACCCTACCCTGCGAACAAGAGGACTGCATTTCGCTTGCGTAATTTCATGATGCAGGGATCAATGGGATACCCCAGTTATTTCGCTCCGGGTGTCTCAGCTCCGATTTCAACTACGACAGCGCTGTATCGCTTCACTCGTGTGCTGTGTTCTGAACGCGTCTATCTTTGCAGCGCTTTTCGCTTTACGATAGTCTCAATAGAAAGGTGTTCGGGATTTTTCAGTTTCATTGTTACGAGAGCCTTTCCGTTTGTCCCGAAATTGAAATCCCGACTATTAGGTATTTACAAAGGCAGCCTTTGTCTTTTTTTCCGGTTTTTGTTGAAGCACATATTTTTTGTGGAAACCAGTTTGGTGAAGAATCATAAAGAATTTATTTATGACGGTAAAGGCGTGCCATTATGTTATGATTAGTTGGTCCCGGTAGATAATTACAGATGACGAGATAGTGTTTTTTGGCTTTGTTTCTTTGTAGTATTGTTTTTTCGTTTTGTTGTACTTGTTATGCAAATTGTAATGGGCTTTTATTGTAATAGGCTTTGGAGGACTATTGTGGTATTAGGTTGGTGGGATCCATCGTCCATAAATATTATTTAGTTAGACATTGGTGGCTAAGTGATGATGGCCCCAATTTACGTGGTGTGGGTTCGGCACTTAGGCATTCACTTTAATTTGTGTACTTTTTTCATCAATACTGATCTGAAAAAAGATAAATAATCGATCGTAAGGATACCGGTATGTCTTAGAACCAAAAATTCGAATACATGACTGACATCCATCAACCTCCATCCATCTAGACCTTCATGGTGGGTATGGTCCATTCTCTTTCACAAAGAGAAGGCCTGTGTCCCAGCACTGGGAACGCACTGTTGTTCTGAAAACAGTGAAGGAAAACGTCACTTTCTTTCACAAAGAGAAGTCCTGCATGTATTTCAGCAATGGGAACGTTTTATGCTGATTTTTCAATACACAATGTAGGGACTACCTACCTTCCTACCATAAGATTTTTTTGCGCTAGTTATTTAAATAGTCCTTTCTACTTAGCTAGAGACCCATAACAACGATAAGAAACATTGGTCTATTTATTTACATACTTAACTGGTGAAAAACACAGTCTCCGCCATCGACTCCACAAGGCTTCAATTTATCTTCTATCTCCTTCATACCTATAGCACCTCTATTTTCTTTATGGTGTTATCCTGAAAAGGTATTTCAGTAACGATGTGAATATGAAGTTTTTTATGACTAACTAGCTGCACTTCGCGGTGCTACCAGCGGTTAAAACGTCAACAGAAGACGATTCGAAATTCCCACGCGAATACCTACTTCATTTTTAGCTAGCTTCGTTACAAGTTGCATCCAAATCCGATTAGCCGTTTCAGCGTGAAGAAGTAACAAACACACACACACACACACATACCTACTCGCAAACTTTCGCATTTAGGTATAATATTAGAAGTTAGGCTACCAAGAGTCATAAAAAACTCCATACATTCCATACAACACAATCATCGGACATCAATTCCAACATAAGATTGCCTCAATTTTATTTTTATTACTTCGTTCAAAAGCAGTCGTTACAAATTTTCTAAGCGATTAATTCGTCGGCGTTCGGGCAACATCGGGAAGGTCCGATAACGATCTCAACCTGCCCACGCGCACATTTGATACCCTCCTAATAAACTAATGTTGGAAGCATATGTATTGAAATGTGTTCGAGGATTTAAATTAAGAAGGTTTTTGTCGTTTGGATTACAATCAACGAATTTGATTACTTGTCGGAGCGTACCTAAAATCGTTAAAAAATGTGTTTTTTACCCGATTGCGCGACGTAAGGAGGGTCTTGTGTGAAGGCTTTCGGGATCACAACCGCAGGAAAAAGAAACCAGGCACATTTATCAACTTACTTACTCATGTTATGTCATCAGCTTCTTCTTCTTCTGATCACTGTTTGTGTCACTTCTGTATTCTCCTGTTTTGCTAGAGAAACCCATGCAAAATTAACATTACCTCTCTACCTAAATGTAGAGTTTAACCGAATCTCGTTTTCGGTTTTCGGAATTTTTTTGGCCGAAAAATCTATTTTCCGCAAGCGGTCGAAAAGAACAATATGAAAATGAAGTCAATACTTTCAATTCGTTTATTTAGCGAAAATCTATACAGTAATAGTAAGCTAGTAGTAGTAGTATTACATAGTAACAATAACTAAAATCACAATAACTGAAAAAGCAGAAAAAAAATCCTTTCCCCGCAAACAACATCAAATTGTTTAAGTAAGTAGTTATCAATAAATTATGTCATTGAGAAAGTACTTAACAATTTTCAAAAAAATCTAAAAGTCCGATACTTAATTTATTTTACTTAGGTAATTGTTTGTTTTCGAGATTTATTTTCGACCAAAAATGCATTCCTTATCCAATGCGCTAAATACCTACGTTACTCACATTCTGAAGAAAAGCTTTTCATCTCCCATTTTTAATTTTCTGATAGGTAGGTACCAACATCTTTCTTTCTTGACACTTTACAACCTTTCAAGCTTTCAACTAAAGACATTTTTTTATTTAACTTTTCGACCGATCTAAACAAAAAGTAGAGAATAACTACTAAATATTTGCGTGATAGCTTAGGCATTATCATAGGCAATATTGTCTACCCATCATTACTCCTCGATCATCGCCACATCGGCCGGCTTTTCTCGTAGAGGGAACTCCCGCGGCCCTCACCAGGTCATCGGTCCACAAAGTCCTCCTACAAGGAGGTCTTCGCCTTATGATACGAGGTCGTCACTGTAGAACCTTTCAGCCCCATCGGCTATCCTAAATTCTTCGGCCTATATCGGATACTTTGGTTCACCTGTGGATCTGATTCGATCATGCAGAGAAGAAAGAAAGAAAATTTATTAATTACTTTTTTGGTAAGTACACCCACAGGTAGGTAGGTAATTTTAACGACAAAAAAATAACTAAAACTAAAGCTAACAAATATCAAAGTATCTTAGTACAAGAAAAAATAAAAAGCAGTAAAATAGGCTGGAAAACTCCAAGCATAGCCGTTGCCCTTTGGGTGACTTTCCACCTTCTGATGAGGCCCATTGTGAGCAACGCACTGGTCAGGTACAATCTTTTGATGCAATCATATCTACAATCGGCTAACTTTTTTTGTCCCTAGTGTGTGACTGGGCCATCATACACATCATCAACATCCTCATTCACACACGGCAACTGCCCATCTAAACAGCATAATTATTTTATTCCGAATTCGAGTTAGTTCACATTTTGACATCAAAGTTACCATGTCCACAAAAAGCAAGGCACAAAATGCTTTAAAACAAAAGAAAGAGTTGAGCAGATGCAAATGTTGCCGCGATAAATAATCCAAGCTGTTGGATATAGGTAGGTAGGCTGGTTAGCCAATACGAACAAACTACATTTAGGTAGGTATATCCTTCGTCACCGCAGTCTTAAGATTTCTTGTGAAGCTGACTCATTCAACTTTAAACTCAGAATTTGTAACGTGTTTTAAAATTGGAATGATAGAAATCGCCCGTAATACAAAACTTATCATCAAATATGTTGACTGATCTACAAAAAAGTAATTAGGCAAGTGGTTTTTTTTGCATTATTTGTATCAGACAATCTCAGTGGAACTCGCGGTTCGATAAACGGTGATGGAAGGTAGGCTCGTGTGTGGATACTGAGCTGATCAAATGATGCCTATTAAAAGTACAATCTTATAATATTATTGGGGGTGAAGATAAAATATGAGATGGACAAAGTATAAGCTGTAGTCCTAGAACGAACCCGCGACGTAAACGTAACGCTAAATTTGAACGCTTAAAATATTTTAACTCACGATACCTATTTATTTAGTTAAGAATTTAGGAGCTCGAGGCTACATAGAAACAGCCGCATTGGTTGATCGAAGGTTAAGCTACGCTTGCCGAGGTCAGTCTGTGGATGGGTGACCGTTCGTAACATATAGAGACTCCTCCATGCCTCGGAAAGCACGTAACGCCGTTGGTCCTGGCTGTCATTTGTAGATCTTTGACAGTCATTACGGGTAGTCAGAAGCGCGAAAGTCTGACAACCAGTCTTACCAAGGGGTCTCGTGTTGCCCAGTAACTGGGTTGTGGAGGTCAGGTATTCGCTCGTATAGGTAGCTCGCTAGTATAGGTTGTCGCTCCATGTAAAATACTGGTATTCAGCTGCATCCGGTTAGACTGGAAGCCGACCCCAACACATTTGGGAAAAGGCTAGGCATATGATGATGATAAGACTTCATTTCTACCAAGGTATGGGTGATACTAATTATTGTGATTAAACAAAAATACTAGGGCAGACTTAGTTGTATTTTAGATACAAAACTCTTATTAATTTACCTTCGTTTGGTTTAGGTAGGTAAGTAATGCGCACGTTCATTGTAATTGCCACATTTTCAGTTAGGTAACCACCGTAGTATCTACAGAATTGACCAAAGGTCAGTGTTACTACCGACATGCGGTCGACTGTACATGTCATGGACACGATATAGGTAAGTTCTTGAATATAACACGCAACAGATTAATATACTTAAAGGTGAATTAAGACTAACAAAGCGGACATCCATATACCTACAATGACTCATAAGTCCGCGACGCCATAACTGTTTAGTTTTAACCTTATCTCACTCCCGCTAAACGAGGTCAAACGTCAATCAGCCTGTCTGGATCAACAACTAAATAATATACTGGCAGCAGATAAAAGTTTAAAGAAAAAACATAAACACGTGTAACAAAGCCAGTATCAGCTGGCCTTATGATCTATGGCAACTCCGTATTATGCTGGGCCAGGTAAAGGTTAAAGTTTTAGCACTGAAATGCGGCCCACTGAAGGCCAATATAGAAGGCATTAGAAGAAGATAGAAATCTCCATCATGACTACTGTGACATGGATTGAGTCACACATTTTCATCACAGTTTGGGCGATAAAACCGTAGAATACCACCGTAATCATTTCTTGTCACAAAAGTCTTGTATGGTCGTTCTCGCCCCGCTGAATTGACTATACCTACTCAAATGTAGATAGGCCGCATCCTGTCAGCTGCGCCACCAACTTTTTAAACTGCAAAATATGCTTACCACGGTTTAAGCTGAAGTAGAAACGATTCCCGGTACAAGTCACGGTAAGGTTTTTACCATGGCCGCTTGGCCGATTTACTGTGGCCGTATTGTAATAATCAAAAATATGTTTCTACCGAAACTTCGTAACCGCAAACGTTTACGGACATCCACGGCGTGTGAACCATCTAATAATCTCGTATAGAGTTACCAGGTCTTAAAACCGAAAAGACGGACAGACCAGCCAGTTTAACCGGACATTTGGGTAATAAGGCCGGACACCCTAACTTTTAAGTATATCTACCTAAGATGACATTTTGTTTTAAGTAGTTTGCGCTAGCGATACATGGTGAAGCGGGCCGGGCGGGGCCAAAATAGGTGTAAATTAAAAAAAGCCGGACTGTCCGGATACCCTTTAATTGGCTCAACACGTAACCAAGAAGCCGGACTGTGTCCGACCCGGACGCCTGGCAGCCCTAATCTAGAAGATAACTCCGTATGCCTACGTCAGATCATTAGAAGTTAAGTATACCTAAGTACAGCTATGAGATTTATTACCATTAGTTACTTACCTACCTACCAGCTGTGCCCGCGACTTAAAAAAACAACAATGTGTCGCTTAGAGAAGTACCATTATTGAATCGGAAGGATCTTCCGACCAGATTTTTGCGAGTGGGAATCGCTGACTTGATCATGTCACCAAAAAATTCGAGCCCTACCTATAATTATATACACGGGCATCATTCGTAACTACGCTTAATCTAGTTCTTACTAGATCGGTACTAACACTTGCATTTTGTAGCACATCACACGAGGTCAAATGTTAAGGGAGCCGATCTACATACCCAAGTATATCTAATGTCTCGAGGAAATTGGAAGCCGCGCTCGCACTTTAGAGCCACGATCAGACCTTACCAGGGATGCGCCGTGAATGGTTTACCAGGCCAGCTATATCTCAGGCATAAGGCTGGAAATGGTTGCTGAACTCGGTCGCATACCGATTTGTGGTCGCTGACCGTCAGTGCTACACAACACTTACACAATCATTTATCGTCCAGTATCTTAGTAGAAACTTGTCTGCGCGTGACCGACGTGACGCGATAGACGCAACGTCAGCGTTAAATCATATCCAGCTTAATTTACCTACAGGGTGCTGGCGTTGTGAGCTCTCTTCGTAGAAGTGACGATTTATTGAGTAGCATGCGTGTCATTTCATTCCCGTATCGCGTAATTTTATTGTAATAATACGAAACAACCGCCAGACCGGGTTTGTCAGATCCTACCAGGCAAGCTGAGGGTTGAAGCAGGAATACTTAAACGCACGTGATTCTACCCGTAAATGAGCCATCAACTCCTCTGTAGATTGTAGTTACCTACCGCTTGTCCCGCGTGGTATCTCCATCATTTTGGATTGAATCGCATCATTTGAAGCTTAGGTACCTACCTAACAGGTAACCATAGAAATTTCCTTCCTTTAAGCTAAAGATAACTGGGGAGATACAAAGGTAGGTTGATGTAAAGAGGACTAGTAAAGTAGACTAGCCGCTCTAAAAGGGATGTAGCTAATGGAAGAAATAACGTCATGCGTCATGTCTCATTACTTAGGTACAGTAGAAGACAAAGTGGTCCATGACTCAACGATCGGGTCTCCGGAGTAATCGCTCGAAATCACGCAATGTCTCGCGACATTTCTAGGGACAGATTTCGTGGGACATATTTTGTGATTTTTTATAATCCAAAAACGATAGGTACAAATTGTCTTCAAGACTTTGTACCGCCGCCGTCGCCGATACGAAACGATATTTCGGCTCAAGATTTGATTGTTCAGAACGATGGACGTGACGGTGATCTTCTGCCTTTACTCAATAAACTTTGGTCCACATGAGCACCCGCGATAGATCTCGGGGATGCATTAGGTATTTGTCTTGGGTGTCCAGTACAAGCTCGTCTCAATTTCGGGCAGATATCTAAAAGTTGACCTTTTTCACTTGGGAAAAGCCCGTCACACTATTCCCAAACGACTGCAACAACTGAAAACCACAACCAACAGTGGCCGAAACCCACCAGAAAGCGTCGTGACAGTGAAGCCCAACGAATCCCGGAGAAATGATTCAACTGTTTAGGATCCCGCAACGAAATTAATCAGAAAAGAACAGCGGAAGAGTTAGAAAAATAGCTCTACTTCGCTCCATATCAAGCACTCCTTCTGTCTCCTGATCGTTTACAGTCCACCTATGCTGGCTACATGATGAAGCGTTAAAAGCGCCTTTATCCGCTTCTCCCGACAAGTTATATCCAAGCCATTCTTGATAATGCATGATATTTTGCTCAAGATTGGATTGTTCGGAACAATGGACGCGACGAAGATCTCGTGCTCATACTCAATTATCTTGGGTCCCCACGATCGACCGCGATAGATCAGGCACTATTGGTCTTGGGTGTTCACCTACTGGCTAGATAATTAACGCTTCGCGGCCACATGTCTAGTAGAGAGTAGTGAACAATATGGCGCGGTGTTCTGGCTTCGAGCCATTGTCTGCTGATTCATGATGTCAAATAGCATTCAACAAGCGCTTGCGACATGACATCATGCATGCATCATCACCGAGGGAGTTGCAACAAGAATGGCTTGGATATAACTTGTCGGGCGATATTTTATATTTCGAGGTTAGATTGTCTTCTAGCTGTTTTCGGCTGTCGAAATCAGGAAATTCTCCCTCTATGAACCTTGCGGGCTATACAGCCACTGATATGACTGGTTGTGGCTGCAATCTTGGCCGCAAAAGTTCTGACGAAGAAGGTAGGTACTTAGATCACGGCTGGTCATGAGATTTTTGGTCGTTGCTGCCAGTTGCGCGATGTCCATTTAGGTTTTGTCTAGCCTGCTCTGTGCGGTGTAAAACAGCCAAGTTACAATAAAACGATGGTAAACAACCCACAATAGCTTCATCGATAATTACTACTTTCAAAAATTTAATAATAAATGTTGTGGTCTCATTCAGTTCTATGAAAAAGTAGTCTATTCAGACCACGGTCCATACGTCAAACGTGACAGTTTTAAAAATATATCGCGCTATCATGCGGACGTGTGGACGACGCGACGCAAGCTGTATCTATTTATCGCGCCATATCTCTCCCTACAACAATACAGACAAAATAAATAAATGTGCTCGAGCCCGGATCCGGCGACCCTTCTCTACGCACGTAATCCATTCCAAAATGTCCGTTTATTTTTCTATGTGAGCCGCGCTCGCAGTAAAAAACAACGCGCTTGGATCGACCGAGCACCCGTGCGAGAGGGACAGAAATACTCAGCGGCCGAACAACAGCGGGCGGGGCACCGCGCCGCGCTCTCCCATTGGCCCGCTACACGCAGTGCCCGCCGCCCGAGTTTCAAAGCCAATCATTCTCAATCTTGTTTCTCACGTCCCGCGCCCCGCTAGGCCCAAAATACCGACCTTTCACGAATGCCAACCCGATTCGATACGACCGAAAATGCCTTAGTTACTTCACGCGCGTACTGTTGGCTGGTCGCTTTCGCTCGTTTCCAGCGAAAATACGAACTAACTGTTCGCGCTGACTCTTTACTTGCGGCCGGTTTTTACGCGAAATGTGTATCGTTTCAAGTGGTTTACATCCATCAGCTGTTTGAGTAAGGTATTCATTTTTATTTTAAGTACACGTATTCCCTAACATGTATTAATAAGGGTGGTGAAATTAGAATTTCGATATCTGTCGAGAATCGTGAGATAAACGAATATTTTTGAGCCGGATGATCGAACGTAAAAGCGGTGTCCTCGTAATCAACGTAGGCCGTTCGGAGCGGCAACGTCGCGCGTAAATAATAGGGTAGGCGCTCGGTCTTTCTCTCGCAGCTGGCGCACAGCGGCAACGTCGCGCTCGCCGGCTTTATTGTGCCTCCACCGCGGCGGCCGCGTGCCGCGCTCCCGTGCCGCACACCGACACGCCGCGCTGCTGCGGGGAATCGCCCGCCAGCCGCCGCCGACTCGAGCGAGACGCATTCACTACGCTCTGCCAACGCAATATACCTACAATACCGTCACGACAACGTACTCAATCACGATATTACTTCGCATTTACAATTACATACTAACTTAGAGTTAATTCTAGACTTGTCATACTACTTAACTATTGTTTACTGCTTATATACTAAGGTATATACTATGTTATTTACTTTTTTATGTACTTTACAGATATGTATTTATACATACCTAAACAGTAAAAATAATAATAGCACCGATTTCAGTCCATCATATTAACTACATTACCATTTTACTGATGGATAATAAGTATAAGCGTGGAAAATACAAAACTGATGAAAATAAAACTTGTTTACAGAATATCGAGCGGGTGTTGGCGGACTGGTGGCGCACTCTGTCGGCAAGGAACGTAGTGAGGCAGGCGGGGCGCGCGGGGCAGGGGCTTCCTCCCCCTACTTCAGTTTCGACAGTGACGTTGTGTAGAGAGGACGCGCTGCTGCGTGCCGCGAAAAAGGATCGTTCGCGCGGCAACTTTGAACAGTGACAGTGCTAAGGAGTGTGTTGTGGTGACAGAGAATGTGTATCGGATTGCAGTGCGCTACCAAACGGATGCAGTGATTTGGATCACAATACTTGGATTGCAGTGATTTTTGGATTTGGATTTTTCACTTTTTCCAACAATCAAACTGGGGATGCATAAGATGGAGCTGGGTGACAGCGTGTACGCCGCTGAGCGTATCATCAGGAAGAGAATTAGAAAGGTGAGCTTTATTTCTTTACAAAATATCGCCGTAACAGATTCTAACCTTGCGAAACTTGCATGCGAGATCACATATCAACGGCGGGTTCGATTGGTGGCTTTATTTGTAAACTGCTTGTTTCGCAATATGCGAACGCTTGATTGTTTTCGCTTGCACCGAATTTCAAAACATGCTTTTATAACGCTTTATATAAAATGCATCGCTGAGCATGATCGTAGTTTACATTTTGTTTATTAATCCCAGTATTGTGATGTGACGGCAGCTGTTCAGAAATTATAGCAAGGGTTTTGTGCTCCTTTTCACGGGTGTTTTTCGAGTCTTATTATTATCATCAGGGGTCCCCTTACATAAGTCCGTATAAAGACTGGGGTCCGCAGTGAGAAACTGAATACTTCTTTATAAACGGTGCCCTTCTCGAGATTACATTAAGTTTTTGACAGTAAACAAGTTTGGACGAGCCGTGTGAGGGGTAACCTTGCCATATTGTAATATTCTCTTTATCATTATCTTTTTTGGAGTCGTTCCCCGTTACTAACCTGATCCCGGTATTGATAACAATAAATTCAGCTTTTGGGTATCGTTTTACTTTTTTTACTGCATGTTCGGGTCACAGGGAGATTCATTGTCAGTCGTCAATAGTTCTTGTAACGGGTGTTTTGAGCCGGGACATAGGTTCTTTGACTTATCATCTACCATTCATTACTCCTCGCTCAGACTATTGGCTCAATTGAGCAATCACTACTTAAGTAGAATATAAAACATCTATAGAATATTATCGACTGACTGTAATGAATCCCACCATTGTCTAAGTATTAAGTAAAATAAGAACACGGCGCCCAGCGAAGGTAAGTCTACTACCTACCAAGACAGCGAGGTGTTGATAAGGTAAGTGAAGTCAATCATGTGGAAGGATACGCCATTACGAAATCATAGGCAAGTCTGATCGCGGAATAAACATTGGATATTACGAAACAATTGAGATAGGATTCAGGTCCTACATTCCTCACTTCTGTCATAACTGTCAATTGACGATGTTTTCTTCTCTTCTCAATCCTCTCTTTTCTCTTTCTTTCCACTCGATGATGACTTCAATACAATTTATATTTCGTTTGACAGCTTACGAATATTCTCTCCTTTGTGGAGCTTTGTTCGGGATGAAAGTAATATTCTGAGAAATTCTGATTCCATAACTGTATTATGAGATCAATCCGATGTATGTGACATAATATTTTTCGGTAGGTATGTTTAAATATAGCAGTCTTTTACGGATCAAGAAAGATGATCTGGTGCTTAATCTTTTTCTTTCCGCCCAATCTCAACAAATGGTTTGATCTTTTCTATCTATATTTTTAAAAATGAAGATCAATTTATGTTAATATTACTATCTTTGTCAAAACAACATGACTGTCTTAAAACAGATAGATCACAATTATGCGGGTACTGCTTTCGAAAATGGATGCAATTAATACGTTGCTACATTGGCTGACATTGTATCTTAGACAGTTATTGGCTGATTTGGGTCATGTAATATAATGTAATGGCAAATCGTTTCAATGATCAACTACGTTATTATTCTGCTCCCGTAAACAAATACCAATTTTCGTATTTATTTTTGGACTTAAGTGGTTCATTGCCTACTGGGTATAATTTTGGTCTTTGTGTACAGGAATTCAAATCGTATTCTACCGCCCTTTAATTTGGTCCTTATTGTGCGTGCCCGTTTTGTTTGACTTGTTCTCCTCCGACTTATTCATACGTATTTACACGTTTCGAACGCTCTTGAGTATTTTGGTTTTGTGCGGTTGACTTTTCCGTGGTTTGTCCGTATAGCAAACGCCCCAACTTCTATATCTAATTATCTGTGTTACCTATTTACTCATTAACCATTAGGTCAAATTAAGAAGCTAACTACAAATACGTATGTTTATATAAAATTGAAACCAACTCACCAGTTGGACCCAAAACAAGCAGTAAGTATATTACGTACAGAGGCCAGCACATCAAGCTACCTCAATCTGACAAATTTTTTTGATTGTTTTTCAACTTATTACAAAAGAATAAGGTTCATGTTCAATTGGGAAAATTTGGCTGTTTGGGGTACCTCAATGTGCTGGCATCTGTACAATCGAAGTGCTCTATAAAATTTAAAAAAAAAAAACAGTTTTCCGATGACTCGTCATCTTCCGTCTCGCTCCGCAAAGAAACATCAAAGAAATATGTAGTAACTTGCGGCATTCGTGAGGTGTAGTTTGTAAACTCCCACCATAATTTACTATGGGTGGTTATAAAAACTCCAAAATGTAAATAAAAAATGAGCTTTTTCACTATATGAATAATACTGGGTTAATAACCTCAGTTGTTTGTGCAAATAGAACTGTCAATGTTAATATTCCACAACGCTGATGACATTGACAGCTATTAAACGCAGTTAAGATGTGCTGATCGTACAGAGTTTTATTGGTGAACATCGCTCTTAAAATACGCATAGGTACAAAATACTAAGAGTTCCGAAAAATCAGTAAGTAGTTTCATTATTGCTGAAATCGTAAATCACATAAATATTAATTTAAAATCGACCAGAAACATTTTACAAAGTAAGGTGCTTGTAAAACCATTGCGTCATTTGCGTATTATTATTCTGATTGACACCATGTGAGCTCCTAAGAAATACCAAATTTTACTTGTTACTATTATTATTCCTGACCAGTCGACTCCAACATGTTAACAATCTTTATCATAAGCTGTCTTTTCTAGATCTTGTAACAGTCGTTACGGATAGTCAGAAGCCCGAAAGTCCAACCAGTCTTACCAAGGGGTATCGTGTTGCCCAGTAACTGGATTGTGGATGTCAGAAAGGCAGTCGCTGCATATAAAATACTAGTATTCCGCATCCGGTTAGACTGGAAGCCGACACCAACATGTTGAGAAAAGACTTGGCAGTAGCGATTATCACAATCGTCAGGTAAAATGGAGTATTTCTGTCTCCAAGGCATAAGTATTAAAAAATCTACCCTTTCCGTGTACCAAAGGGTCAAAGATTCGTTGCTCGTTTCCCTCGGTCTTGGACTAGTTCAAGAGTTGACGGGCTTCAATTGTAGGGGTCGAGTTGTAGACAGCAAGTTGTTCAAGGGTAAAATATATTTTGAGTAAAGTATTTCAATTTAAGTTAGGTAGTGATCTGATAACCAGTCTTACCAAGGGGTATCGTGTTGCCCAGTAACTGGATTGTGGAGGTCAGATAGGCAGTCGCTCCATCTCAAAAACTGGTATTCAATTGCATCCGGTTAGACTGGAAGCCGACCCCAACATAGTTGGGAAAAGGGTAGACAGATGAGGTATTAACATTAAAATTAAAAGTTACAAATTTTGATGTCTAACCAATAATGTAAATTGAGTGGGTTTCTGATATGCGTTAAAAGTGCATTGTTAACGTAATATACCTACGTGTTAGTAATTAGTTTACTATTTGGGAGTCACATTTTGTTTGTAGGATCTATATTTGCGATTTCAACTAACTCTCGTCGAATTGTCAACTGTTTATTTTTCAATAACTCAATCAAACGTGGCTTAAAATAGTATTAAGTACAGTTAGCCATAGTTTTCTGTAAGCAATTTAGTTTTTCGGAACCAATACTATTTCACATTTAATATAAGATAGGGTCACCTTCGATATTGTTATGAAAAGGTTTCTTAACATCGAAGGTGACCCTATCTTGCCCTTAAATAAACTATCTACAAGCTTTCAATAAAATTGCTTCTTGGAATCTATCGAGCGAAATACTTTCATCAAAGATTCTTGTAATACCGAGAATACTCGTTCATTATAAATTCTGTTCTTAATATCTTCTTGGAGAAAACGAAATACCGATTCCGATGAAAAGCAAACAACACGTTCTAGAACCTTTAATTATGTGATAGAATTTGAAAATAATCCCAGTAAGTAAGTATTTCGTTTTTAATTGTAAATATTACAATATACAATATGTCAGTTTGCAATAGTGAGATTTATGATTGAGCTTCATTTTAATCTCTAAGCCTTACTAATGCCTGTTTTCATTAACACGAGTCGAGATTAAAAATATGTTACGTTATTTAGAGAGCACTACTTTTGCACTGCGCAACAGAGCAAAAGCAATGACGCGTTTAGTCACTTAAAAATATATATATTATTTTTTTTAAAGCAATGAGCCGTTTAGTCACTTAGGTCGGTACTTAAGTGACTAATCGCCTAATTAAACTAAGTACTTACTAACAGTAAGTAAGAAAAATGCCTTTAAGCATTTTTCCTAAAAAAAAAGGCAATGTATTGTCAAGATTATGGGTGTCATGCAGGCCCTTTGGACAAATACTAGATTATTTAAACATATTTCAATGAGATACATCAACATAAAATCATTAGTCGTCGCAACACCATACCTCCACCACACCCCCACCTCAACGTTTTAATTATTCAGTCAATTATATTCATTATCGCCGACGACGTGTTGTACAAATTCTCAAAAACGTCTGAGTAGTTTTTAGGGTGTCTTATGGTTTAACCAAAGAGAACACCGAGCTTGGGACGAGAAGCTTTTTACAATAAACACAAAGGAGGGTCGTGAAACCGCAGAGTATTTTATCACTCCCATTCAACGAAAGGTCAAAATATACAGCGCCATCTATCGAGGCTGAGGTAACTAAAATATACAAAATGTCATTTTGACACTTGACACAGTTGACGTTTAACTCGTGCTAGTGGTCTATTCTTTGGATCCCTTACTAAGAATATTGCGTGCACGAAAGAGTGTGAGTATTGGCGGAGTTAAAGGTTATATGGAGAAGTAGTGGAGAAAGCTAAAACAGTTGAATTTCGACTACTGAGCGACCACTATTTATATAAAATCGATTATAAGTAAGATTCAATCAACAAAAGACGCACAGACCTTCCTCATTATTAAGTAAAATGAATCCGTCGTCTTTGTGTTGTAAAATATTTGGTATTTTCAGTTTATCTCTTAATATCTAAGTAATACTCAGAGCTGGTTCTCTTAAATACATTATGGATTGTCCATCTCTTTACTGACTGTTGAACAGACCCACCCACGATGAACTATAAATCCCAGATGGCTTTTAACGCATCCAAATGTACAGCTCTTGAGGTTCCTAATCTCATAAGCAATTAAACTATTTCTCAGTTCAGACTTCCAAAGTTCCCAGCTAAAGTTATTTTGGCTCCTATTAACGCCTATAACGCATCTCCAAAAATAGCACATTTGGTCCAACATTCTCTACTCCGTTCTATCATGGAAATGCATTATAACCGAACTATATTTCTCCAATAATGTACAGTTCATATTAAAACAAACCGTTATTATAAATCACCATTCATTAGATTACAAGAAACACAATCAATTAGTACGACACGACCACAGTTTCACTCCATTCCATTATTATGATAGGTTTCACTCATGCCGCCAAAAGTTTTAACGCCCGCTTGCTAGCGCCCGTGTCAATTTAGGAAACTACTTAATATCAAAACAAAATTCCGAACCAATCATAAAATTTACCCTAGCGCTCACCAAATAGAGACCAATTTCGTTTACGGCTTACTCGCCTTGTTATCTGCCAACGTGCTCTAATATAAACGAAACATATTGCAACAAGGGATTATGTGTTTTATTGCTCCAACATAAAGCGTAAATTCGGTTAACCACTACGTGTCAACATAGAAACTCCTACAGAGCTCTGTAGCCCTGGTATCTCGGAGCAAACGCGCCAGTATTCGGCTTCGACCGAACAACCATCGAGTTGCGCATGCTCCCCGCCGTTTCGTTCAGCCAATCAGCGTCGAGCAATATTCCGGCCGGCAAAATATCATAGTGTGTTGCAGTGATATAAATTGAACTTAATAAGTTTTGTTTTTAATATCAGTGTTTTCTGGCTTATTCTTAAAATTTTACCGAACACAGTTTTAATATCCATTCTATTCAATTGAAGAAGTTTTTCAGACTATTACCAATACCACATTTACTTCGAGTCTCACCCTACACTCCGTTAGCCAAGTGTCGTACGACATAGTTCCAAGCCAATTGGATAGATGGCGCTATTTGCAATTCTTTAAAATGAAGAATTTATTTAAAAATGTCTTTTTATTGCTTCGTTTTACGTAGATTTAGCAGCCCGTAAAACATGGATGCTTCAGAAACTATTTTAGAATGAATAATATACTGCTATTTCTGTCCAAATAAGAGGCATGGGAAAATAACGTGGGTCTGGTGCACCCATGCCAACGAATAATGTAACGGCCTTTTTTCACAAAACTAACAAAAAAGCTGACAAGACATAAAAAAATAAGCCGTTATAGGGTCATGGCAGTGTGGTGCCGATAATAATTTGAAACTCGTCCGGACTGTGCACTCGGAAGCGACACAAAGCGGCCAAATTTTCTATAAATAATCGCTTCACAATGCTTCACCGTAATTTTATCCATCCCTGTATTGGAATGAAATAAAAAAGTGCCAGGGGAACAGAGCGATCTGTAGAGTTGACACGTTACTAGGTGATTTTTACAAATTGCTGTGGCTTGCACAGAAAAATAAACTTCTGTGCTTAATTATGATAATTTTGTGGTACTTTTGATTGTGGCATTGTTTTACTATTTGTATGGTAACAATGTAACTGGGACCGAACAAGTGGTAGTGCATAGAATAAAGTTAAAAATGCGCAAACACTTGAGTATATTAGAGGAATATTGGAAATTGGCCAGTGATAGTATCTTGATAGAGAATTGTTTGCATCGGAATGAACATGTGATGATAAAACGTATGGGACCAAGAGAAGATAAAAGTTATTGATAACGTGGCGGGTGACAAAGGAATACCTAGAAGAGAAAAACCATACAGAAATAGTTTTAATGAACAGGAAAACCTACCAACGAACCTTTAATAAATTTAGATAGAACGTTTCTTTTTTTATTTTGAATGATTCGTGTAATTTTTCCTGACAGGCAATATGTTCAGAGATTCAAGATTCATCTCTCCGAGGTATAAGAAAATAGATTTAAAACCAAATAATTGAACTCGTGATATGGAAATAAAATGGTTCTATATAATATGTTTCATATTTGAGCATTGTAGAATAAAAAGAAAAGAACTTGTATAAAAGGAGAAGAAAAATCCGGATAGCGGGTTAGAGCCAATGCATGCTCCATCATCATCGGCTGCCCCAAAGCCTACCCTTTGACAACCACTGCATGCAAATTTATGGACTTGTCTTGAAAAACGTGGGTGCGAAACACCCACGTTTTTACATTCTATAATCTCCTGCAGCAATAATTATCTATAGCTCCAAAACTTTTAGTAGCGCGTGTACTCCATAGATATCTTTGTCATGCATCGCTCAACATGCCTTGGGTCTTATATACTTATTAAGTAGGTACAAAACACCCCTCAAAGCATAACAAAAAAAACCTATGTGAAGGGTCCCCTATATTTAGAAAGCATACTTAATCGCATGCACGTACGCTCCGAATATTAAACTAGTGAATGGGGAAACGTCATATGGGGACCCTACACAATTAAAGCTGAGTCTGCATTGTCTCATGCACGCTCGCGTTCCGTTACACCACAGCCGAATGCCTCCGTTGGGAACTAACGATCAGGTGACGATAAAACAAAGCCGCCAAATGAAAATCGCTTCTATCGAGTCGTCTTACAGAGCGACTCGAATCGATTTCATTTCGATTGTCCGTTTGAAACACTACTCTTATCACCGACACCGATCTCGAGTTTTTAATACGTACGTTCCATTTTTGAAAGCAGTAAACGGCGGCTGAATATGGACCCCGTTACAGGAGTTAGGAGGCACATAAAAACGTAGAGACAAGTTGGCGCTTGGCGCTCCGCTGGCGTCATTATAATAATGCGCCTGTTGGCTCGCCGCCGGTCGTTATGCCCCACGCATTATTATGTAAATGTAAAACGAAAAGGAAAGGACGGTGGTTTTTTTTTGTACACCTTTATCTGATTCAGATAAGGATGGTAATTAGTGAAGGATATAGCGGTTCGGCGCCGCAGGTGAGATGTTCCCACGTGATGCCACATTTCTAGCCATTGTTCGGCAGTGGAACCGCGCTCGTTAAAATATCAACGAACGCTGCACGCCACGCGGCCTATGATTATTTCGCACTTTAATTTATGACTAAACCAAATAATTGTACTCGCTGCATGTCACTTGTCGTGCAACTTGGCTCGTCTCGAATAACAACAATATTTGCACATTGTTTAATACGTTCAATAACAATGGAATGTAATCAGTAACGGCGATGTTATGAAGGGTGGACGGGGCTCTGGGTATCACAAAATATTTGTTGTCTCCCCGCAGCACCCCTACGCCAAAACCACCCGCTCGTCATCATTGTGTTTTTTTTTCTTATCTAGCGCGGAACCCTTATCTCTGTCCCGCCGTGGGGTGTGATCTCACTTAATTGAGTTATTACTGACGTATTTATTACGGGATTATAACGAATGTATCTTTCGTTTCACCCTTTTATTTGACGAAGTACTCCAAAAAAACAAAAAGGATAACCCTTTTTGTTTTTTGGAGAACATCGTCTAAAATTTTGATAGCTACATACATCATACATCTTTTACCTGTCAAGTGCAGCAAAAAGAAAATGTTACCTACACTCTTATGAACCAATGCTGTTCCTACGGCATATGAGAGATTAAATGAATTCGCCTAATTCGGCATTCGATGTCGAATTTAACAAACCGTGCGCACACTAGCCAAATCTCGCGTCCCCTCGCCAAAACTAGTCACAAGTGTTTGCTCTCCGACTTGGCCACAAGTGGCGAGGGTCGAAAGCCCCTTTGTGTCAAATGAGGGACCTGCTTACCTTGCCAGAACCGGTAATTTGTACAAAGAGACCCCCAATACGCATAGGTGTATTACGAGAACGCTGTGTAAGCATTTTGTTGCGTGTACCATTCGTAGGTCCCGAGATAGAATTCTACTTTGGTTTAACCATCGGTGAATATTTTTTTCTCGTCGAGTTTTCTCTGTAGCATCAAGCGTGAAGAAGCCGATGACAATCGGTACTTGACAAGTACGTCGATTTAATTGTCCCTGAGTCGATGACCGTGCGACCGCTAAGCGCGGTCCCCGTTCTGAACAACCGTTTTATAATACCGATATAATTGTGCACTACTGTTTATTTCTGGCATACCGTACTGCTCTTTCTAAAGCGGCGAGCAAAAGAAAAAAATCATGCCTCTTTTATTTCAATTTCTGTGTAGTGTAAAGTGTGGGAATACTTGTAAGCCTTCTACGGACCTTACAATGATTGTGCGTAATGTCCTACGTAAAAAGAGCACACACCACACCCTTCAGCATCAATGAAAGTAATGCCCATTCCTGAGAAACATCAACATCACTTTAATGACACTATAAACAGTAGCAAAAAATAGAGCATAAATTGAAACACTCTTGCATATCTATCAGCCGTTCTCATCAAGCGCGACCGTGATCACAACCATAACTAATTCAATTCACACCTCCTTCGTATAAAAAAATGACCAAGTATTATATTTTATCCATTGAGAGCGGTACTAGTAAATAAACATTGAGACAGGAGAATAAATACGTCCGCATGGCAGCTCTGTCGCGAGCCGACTGACGCCCGGCATGCCTCGTGTGTTTGCCGCCGTTTCGCCGGCCGGCTGGCAGACTTGCTTACCTTGTCTGACATATCAATTTTCTCTCACACACACATCTCTGGTTTCAAGCGTATACTGTTCAGTATTTCTGTGCTCCTGGTATTTGAGTTACGAAAGAATACGCGCGATATTGCGCCGTGCTGAATAGAGAGAGAAAAACAACGTCTTCCTTTGAAATTGTACTCTTATGGACATTGATTGTATTTTTAATATTTGCGGTCGCAATGGAAAAACTTATTTTCTTTATTGTTAATGTCGCATTGTGTACACTTTATAGTTTTATGATGTCATTCTGTTCGCAGTTACATAAAATGTAGATTTATTCGCCTATTCAACGCGAGTCTAGTAATTTGTTTAGCGGTTTCGACGCATGCATACAGAAAGGTTGGCATATTGTGGATGCATGGCAAATGGACGCTGATAGGTACGTCACGTCCGGCTCCGTGGAGGTCCGTACGTGGTTTGAATAAACATGCGCGTAACGAGTGTTGTCCGGGGTGTGAACCTCGTCCAATTTAACCCGTTTGTGATGCTCGACGCGAGGCCAACGCGACGGCAAACTATCATAGCTAATCGTTTGCTCAATAAAGCGTCCGCCTGTTGTCTAACTATCCTACGCACTATGTATTCATGAAATTACATAAGTAGTGTCGATAGGTATCGATTTATTTATTGAATTTTCTTGTAAAAAGTAAATGCTATCTATGAAACTCATTACAGGTATACTTGTTCGTCTTATCCACTTAATATTTGCGATTACTTTATTTAGTTATTAGGGTTAATAAAGAAACAGTTCCCACTCGCAGATCCCTCCCACCCTTTCTTCAAACAGTAGATAATTTTGAAGATGATGACAGCACTTCATAAATCTTTATTCCAACACAAACAGCAAGCTCGCACCAAATAGAAATCGACAAATCATTTCTAAACGCCTCTGAAAAATGAATCACGACATCGTTATTGCACCAATCGCCCGCGGCTCGTGACCCGAGATTTATACTGTCATTTTTCCACCTACCCTCACTTCCCTCACCCTCCTGCTCTCCCAGATCCCACCATCCCTTTTAACGCTTCGCGACTCCCCTGGTCTACGAAATTAAACTCAGCAATTGAATTATATTCGAATCTACACCATCGGTAGCTTAAATATTGAGCTTGTTATTCCTTGCTGTGAATTTTTCTATAAAGTGCTCTGATATTAAATTTTAATGCTTTCAGAGGGAACATTGCCTTATCGACAATTAATTGTACGGATTGTGCAATTATCGGGTAATGAGTATAGGCAAATCCTTGAAATATCGCTGATTTTAACGCTCACTATTCTTGGAACAATAACGCAGAACGAATATGTATAATACTACCACTAAAATAACATCCTTTATTAGTTGAAAGACTACTATGAACTAGCAAATTTACTGACGGAATCCTATAAATAGAGAACCCTTTGCAAACACACTCAATATTGATTAGATTCCCATCACACAAACAGCCAAACGCGCTTAAGTTCGCAGCCACTGACTCCACTTACATATCCCTGTCAAAATTAGAAATGTCTTCGAAGTAAACACCTCCGAGAACTTCAGTCCTGTTAGTGTAGTACCGTAACAGGGAGGACGCTAATGAGCGTCAGAGCGTAGGTCGTGCGTAGACGCGTCACGCTCTCCTCGGTAAGGAACGCGTCCCTGGGCAGTCACGCATTCTATCACCCGGTTTCTGATTTGAGAATTTGATGTTGAGAAGTCCTTTGTAGTTAGTTCTAAGTGTTTTTGCAAATTGCAACTCTGTTGTGCGTTGTTTAAATAAGAGGAATTTGAACCTTATCTAGGTGAAATTTAAAAGGAATTTGAACGCTTAAGTAGGGTTTGACCAGTTCTTAACTTTAAAATCTCAATACAGGAAGCCAGCTTGGAACTATCTGTTAACGGAGTTATGAGATTGGTCTTAAAATAGCAAATGAACATAAAGCTTATAAAATTACGACGGCAAAATTGCCAAATTTATTTTATGTTTTTTCAACTTAATCGTAAAGGAATAAGGTTTAAATTCAACTGGGAAGATTTGACAGTCAAGGATAGCTTGATGTGCTGCCGTCTGTACCTAGATGATTTAATACACCCGGGGTTTGAAGATAACAATGAAATGAAAACTGAAACTTGGATTTGATGTGTTCTAAAAAAGACCCATTATCTTCGTATATACTGTCCAACTCATTCGTAAACAATATACAGAATCAATATTGGTCTGAATCCGCAGGCAATATTGGGATCTAAAAATCCCAACGTTACAAATCGCGTATTATTGAATACCTAATATTAGTAATTAATTCTGACTGATTGAAGTCAATTAACTATGTGTCTATACATAGGTACTATTACTACGAGTATGTATACATATATCTACATAGGTATCTGAAATTCTCCGAGTTAATTGAATGATTCCTGGAAATCTTGGGTAAGGTATACTGGTATACCTAAACAGCTATATGTATGTGCTCCACGTGAGGGCACGTTTTCCCATTAATTATCTATTGTCCATTCAATTAATAGTTTGCTGTGTAGCCGGAAAATCAGTGATGAAAATGATCGAATACTTGGAAATGGGAAATTAATTACTTGTATATCCGAATGATTACAAGCCTGATTAATACTCAACATATTTGTGGTTTTCAATTCTAACGACTAACAATGATAGATATACGGATCAATCTGTAGCTAGAAAATTGAATAGCTAATTGGACAGTGGGTTTTGTGTTCGACAAAACAATTTAATGGATGAGTTATTTACGTTCCTGTCAGAGGTTTCAAATACAGGTGCTTACAGGAAAATGTTGAGGTTATGTAAGGTGGTACACAATAATAGACGTTATTGTAAACAGGCTGGTAGAACATTAGTCATCTCTGGTTTGAACCACTCAAGTTATATTAGAAATAGTTTAGAACATGAAATGTCATTTGTGTAGGAGAAGGATTCTTGATAAACGAAATAAAATTAGCGGAGCCCTATTATTTTACGGCAGTGAAATAACCCGGTCTACATATTATTTCGTGGGTCGCTGCTGTCAGACGTCGACAGCGTCCCGCAAAAGCTTTAGAATGTTTGCCAAATTTTCGTCAAACTTCTGACATACGACTTGTGTTTCCTCCCTCTTACAGTCTGTGTACGGTGAGCAATACAGCACTTTTACGGTAAAGATTGAAACACTGCAAAGTCCAACTCCATACCTACCCTGGAACGTATTTTACTGATAAATCTTTAGATGCCCCTTGTTGTCCTTGCTCATCATCCCGGCTCCCAGTTCTCTGTCGCCCCGTTAAACTCACCCCTGCGAACACATACCGTAACTGTGTTTGTTCATATCCATCCTCTATTTTATCTCCTCAATCAGTCACAAAAAACCTAGCAGTGCGTCCAAAAGACTTTTTTTATTCTTATTATAAACAGGATCGAATCAGAAATAAAATAGTCAGCTAGAAAGTGTGCAAAATTGCACAAAATCGCATTGAACAATTAGTGTTCAAAAAAGTATGTGTATTTACACATACTTTTTTGAACACCCTAATTCCCTAATTGTTCAAAAAAGTATGTGTAAATTGCACACTTTCTAGCTGACTATTTTATTTCTTATTATTTGTCGATTGCTCTCAAAGGCGTGGACAGTCTCGTAAGAACGTTTATCTGTAGGTAAAATGTTTACAGTTAATGCCCTGGCTCCAAGGTTTGGTTTTGAAGTTTGCAATTAAATTAGAAACTGGTGAAAAAACATCACATACTTCGAAACGAAAGGTTTTCTTATTGATTGATTTTACGGTAGATATACAAACGTACTCAGAAAAAAAAGGTACGTCTTCCTTAAACACACACACCCATGGGCCCACCTTCCCGAATTTGTTTCTTTATTAGTAAGCTGCATTGCTTGTATAATTATTTCATTAACCTACGTAAACAAATCATAGGAGTAATGTTTTTCAGTTAAATTTTTAATTAAAAACAGTGCAAACACAAATGAAGTAACACTTTAGCATGACAGTCAATTTAGACAAACAAACCCTTTCATGGTTCCGCAGGCGTCATTCGGGCAATTTGAGAGGATTCATGTTTAAACGCCTGATCGGTCCCGGGTGAGGCAACTAACTGGGCTCGAACCATTAATCTAACCCTCCCCGGCCCTCTACTACCCTCCCCAACCTTCCCTAGCGACCTCTCCGGCACGAGAGCTCGGAACAATTTGCAATAGCTTGATGGACGATTGGGATGTATTGTCCAGACTTGTTACTTTGAGTAAGTTTGCAATTTTGCTGTCCTGTGGTGACATTGTTTTAGAGCTTACATCAACATAGATATATTATTTATTTGGGCAACATGGCAAAATTGTAGTTTCAATGTCTTTAAAAACTTACTACCTCAATTCGATGTTCCTTATCAAGCTTCCCAAGCATTAGTAGCTGATACTTGACCCATAGAAAGAGCTTCATTAAATTTATCAGCCATGTTTTAGTGTTCAAGCAGTTTATACATTCTGGTGATCGTCACAGTATCTGTGTCGCAGTTAACTGACGCATTTACCACGAAACGCCCACGCCCGTTGATTGAGTTATATCACAGCTAGTTATCCCGATATTCCACGAACGGTTATAACCAAATTAATCTGCATGGTTTAGTTTAGCGTTGATTATACCGGCTCTGTGTGGTTACGAGTCTACGTTATTATTTGTACCAGCTTCTCTTTCGTAAATAACTTCCTAAGTATATTGTTATTATTATTGAACCAAGCTTCCCTTGTCGAAACTATTATCGTTTATCGAAGATAAAAGAAGTGTAATGTTTTTACTTCTCGTAACAAGTCTTCATTAAAGTTTCAGAATTTATAAGGCTTAACCTCACACATCGATGATGTTATTATTTTTAATGGTTATAACTAAGCGGGCGAAGGTCCGCCTGTGCGCAGGAGGTTGCGGGTTCGATTCCCGCCTTGGGACAAATGTTTGTAAGATCTACAAAGATTTGTTCCGGGTGTTCTGGGTATTTGCTATGTATAAAAAAATATATCTATCTATGTAATGTATTGTATTAAGTATATCGGTCATCTAGTAATCATAACACAAGCTCTGCTTAGCTTGGGGCTAGATGATACTGTGTGGATTGTCCAGAATTATTTATTATTATTTATTTTATTATATTTACGTCCTTACTAACTTTCACATTGATAACAATAGTAGGATTGTGGTTGCTCGTATAACAATGTACCCCTGAATCTTACTTCATAAGTAGTTGTGTGGTCCCTTGAAAATATCAGCTCGTGTGGTCCCTTAAAAATAACAGCTTAGTATATTATTTCTCAACCAGAAAAGTTTTATTAGAATAGTTTAGAAGATAAAACATGTCACTGTCTAGGAGAGGGATTATTGATTGTAAAATAGTGATATAAGGATACTTAATAAACGCAATAAAATCAGAGGAGCCCTGTTATTTACGTATAATAACTCAGTCTACAGTACACCTAATACAAGCTAGGTCCTATTCAAACGCTGGGTAAAGCAAAGCCAAACGCCGGATAACGATGGGTTCCGCGGTTTTAGCCTTTGTGCTTTGAATCTGGTTCGACGTAATCCCGACTCCCCTATTGCATAGTTTTCCATTAGCCACTGGATCTAACCCTGTTCAAAGCATTCATTAATAACCGGACCGGGATGGGTTCACGTCATAGAGAGAAGCTAATGTGGAGAGAGACTTGGTGCCTCATTTAGTAACACATTTTGATGATACAACATTATCCATTGCGTTTATTCTTGTTTTGGAGCAGAAGATTTTTTTCTTCTTAATATTTCTAGAAAGGCACACCTTTTTTTAACTAAGTGTGACAATAACATGATATTCCGAGAATAGTTAAGCGTACCTACTTACTTATTAATAGTGCACTCTCATTTCGCTAGTTAAGTTTAAGTCCTGAATATTAGGGTGCGTGAATATTTTCACTACCCGGGCACAAATGGAGACTCCCAATAACATTCAACTCCCAATAACAACCCGGGGATCGGACCCAGGACCTCATGCTCATTAGTGGCGCTTACAATCACTAGACCAACGAAGCAGTTACGGTACCTACTAAAACCAAATAGATATGGCGCAGTCTGCATTTCGTATTTAGGATCGCATTTCGCAATTACGGTCTGGATGCGGAAGAGGGGCTGTGTGAATTTCAACTCGGCCGAAAATAATAATGACGAGATCTCTTTAATACGAGAGGATAAGCATGCTTGGGAACGAGCGTGCATAGCCTGGGGGTGATAGAACTGACAATGCATAACAAAGCGGGGATATCACGGAACACGATCGAAATGCTTGTTTGAGTAACAAAATAGAAGGGTGGAGATATTGCACTCACTTATCTAATACCTACTGTACCTACAATAATTGAATGTAATCTATAATGTACTATTAAAAGATAATAATTCATAAGTTACTTGATAAGCAACAAAAATAGAAGCACATATCGTTTCCATGATAAGATACTTGTAGTAGGTAGGTAATTTATTAGATGTATGTTTGGGCGCCAATAGCACCGATATTGTATAGGGCGCTAATTAGTCACAAATGTTTATTAGATAGCATTTCGGTTTTACGAGAAGCAATGAAATTCACAATCAGGTTTTTGATGATCCCACACTAGAAATTTCTCCTGTGTCGCGGGTGCGTTTTTAACGTACGTAAAGTAAACATTTAAAACGGCCATACACAAACAGCCAGACTCGGAACAACAACCCTGTAAGCAATACAAATATTTGTTCCGTGTGGGGATCGAACCCGCGACACGCGTCGCAGCGGCCGTTGGTTCAACTACTGCGTCAACCGTGTCGTCGATTTATTTTAGTTAGGATCAGATAACCCGACTACACTGGAACAAATAGAAAAAGACAGACCACGAGACAGTAATGAACACTCTCTTTCCTATCCCTCACGGCACTCCTCCGGTTTCCCTCACCCTCACAATTATTACAGTGCAATAACAAGCAGATGTCACACCGTTTATATTTCTTTCTCTTCAGTACGACATTCAGCGTTCCGTTAATAAAAACGAACTTCTCCCCTTTTAACATTATAACAATAATCTTTTACAAAGATCGCGTCAAAATGTCTTTTAATATTGTGCTTAGTGGAGACATTCGCGATAGAATAGAGGGGGGATGTGAACAACGGAATACAATATTAGTAGTGTTGGCACGCAGCCAAAACCTGTCCGTGTATTCGACGGGGCTGCAACTCTGCACTCAATAATGTGAACAGAGGCGAGAGAGAAAATAGTAGAATAAATTTCAACGGGAATTTGCGTTGGTATCGATTAAAGAACGTGTGTTTGTTTGGTGAAGATGCTAATAAACATTTACTTTGTAGAATGTTGGCATGATGTCTAAGAAAGAAGAAAAAGAAAAGTATGTTTCTGAAACAATCGCCTTTTTAAATATTTCACGGAAGTCTGTCTTACTGGTCGAAACATTCAGCCCAAAAGCAAGTACTTCACGTTTATAACCGTATTCTGTAAAAGCAGATGATGCTTTAAAACTTTTAATTACTCACAACATTTCGTGGAAATATAGGCACAGGCGAAATTCCACTAGCATTGCGAACTCATTTTCCGCTCAATTCTGGGAAAAATGTTGCTGTGAAATTGGGTGTCCTATGTTAACGAACAAAATTCATATCTTTCCAAGAATTATAATTTAACTGCTTTGAACATTTTGGCCAGAGCTGAAAATCGTCGGGAAATTCGACTCACCATCTTTGAGCTACAGCAAAATCTCAGCGGTTTCGACTCTACTAATTAAATGAGATGGCTGTTTGACGTAGGTTCTTGAAATCAATTCGGACGTAAAACCAATTAATTAATTTGGTTCCGTGATTGCCAAACTAATACCACAGAAGATGTGTAACACATGTAATGCGGTAAGGGACAAGTTTGAGATAGATATTCTAAGCACTAAGCAGTTTTAACTGCGGATTGAAGGAGAGGAAAAAGGAGTGCTGCAAACTGAAGTCTTAAGCAAAATATAACACTCTTATTACGTACAGACACCAGCACATCAAGCTATTCCAGACTGTCAAATTTTCCCAATTGAACATGAACCTTACCTATTGTTTTGTAAAAAAGTCCAAAAACGGATCAAAGACTTTTGACAGATTGGGGTGGCTTGATGTGCTGGCCTCTGTATATTCTCGTGTTCATGTCGTGATAGGCCAGTGGTAAATGCGTCTTGTGCACGAGGGTTCAATCCTTAGCAAATCCCAAAGTAGCTTTTCAATCAAATGTAGCCACTTACCTGCTTTATATGTTCATCCTAGACATTCCGACATCGGTGACAGAAAACATCGTGACGAAATCTCGTCTTATTATTAAGTAGCTTTTGCTCGCCTCTTCGTCCCCGAGAATATCGGTTATCGCGGACACAGACAAAGTCTTGGATTTAAAACTCTCCCATGTCCTTCCCCAGGACATAATCCATCTCTATACAAAATTTCATGTAAATCGGTTCAGCAGATTTAGCGTGAAAAGGTAACAAACAAACAAAGAGATCTACTTTGGTATATAGTATGGATATTATAAGTCTGAAATTGCCCACACACCTGAGCAAGCATGGCGATTAATGCTCGCGCCTTCTCTGTATGAGAAGGGGCTTTGTTCTGCAGTGAGACAGCAACAAGCTGGTATTATTTATTCTCGTTTTATACCAAAACAGCTTCGAACCATTCATACGAGTCCCACTTAACTTCCATAAGCCTCGTACAACTTTAAATGATTTATACCCTCTGTACAATCACTGCTTAATTTGAATATGCGGGCATCTAATTTGTGTGCACATGGACGTAATCATATGCACTTAAAAGATATTTATTAGTCAGTAGACGATGGTTATAGTGAAGATTTGAAATCTATCTTTTGTTTCACATTTGTCTACTGTCCTACCTGATGACACGCGAGCACATGAAGCTATACTACTGTCAGATTTTCTCAATTGAACATGAACCTTACTTCTTTTGTAATAAAGTTGAAATACTATAAAAAAAAAATGTCAGATTAGGGTAGCTTGATGTGCTGGCCTCTGTACCTCGCAGGTAAGCGGGATTGTGGTCTATGATATTTATTTATGTAAATTTCTTATTAAACACGCTTTTACTCGTTTCACTAATATTAAAAAAGGTTACTCTTTCATGTAATGAACGGATTTGAATGAAACTTCCCAATAAATATTACCTTATTATAGTAAAGCTTATACCTACTACACAATAACTTTTGACGACACGGTTGGCGCAGTGGTTGAGCCATCGGCGGCTGCGCCGCGTGTTGTGGGTTCGATCCCCGCACGGAACAAATATTTTTATTACGTACAGGTAGTTGTTCCGGGTCTGGCTGTTTGTGTATGTGAGTTTAAATGTTTGTAAACGCACCCACGATACAGGAGAAATTCCTAAAAAAAGAAACTCAACATAGGCTATATGAATATACCTACATATCTACGATGACGAAGTCGCGAATTGCTGCTATCACAAGTATTTCAGATCTAGATTAGGTCGGTGTTTCACTATTCGAGAAATCTCGTGAAGAAACATCCAAACAAACTCAGTAGGCGCCGTCTCTTTTATCTTTCAAGTCCAAGAATTATCTTGGTGAGATCGATATATGCGGACCATGTGGGTCGGAGAACTCTGAGATGATGCTTTGATGAAAAAACCATACTTACAGGTTTGACCAAAGTTCAAAAGACTAGAATTCAGGGTAAACTTTGCAATGTTTTTCTGCACACTCAGAACTAACTGAAATATCCAATGCAGTGGCCAAATTTATCCTCCTAACGACTTGAAACATCAATAAGTAGATTAAATAAATAATACTGGACAATCCACACAGCATCATCTAACCCCAAGCTAAGCAGAGCTTGTGTTATGGGTACTAGATGACTGATATACTTAATACAATACATGGCATAGATAGATATTTTTTATTATAAATAGATAATACCCAGAACACCCGGAACAAATCTATGTAGATCCTACAAACATTTGTCCCAAGGCGGGAATCGAACCCGCAACCTCCTGCGTCGCAGCCGGACCTTCGCCCGCTGCGCCACATACTTAGGTCGTCAAAAGATTAATAAATAATCACCTGCGTTCATTTTACTTACGGGTAAAATGAAAAGTGAAGTATTTCAACATCAAATAGATAATCAAAGTCTCCTCATCTCACCTTGTGACCTACCCGATAAAAACCTTAAAGATTGTTCAAAGCTCTGAAAAAAGAAAAGACTTTCCGAAGCAATGCTTCGTTGCTGCTCTTGCCGTTATCCAAGGAATCGTTGCTATCGTAAAGGAAGGAATGCTGTTGGTCTGCTTTATAAATTTAGTTGATGATTCGGCTGTCATATTCTCTCAACTAGGTACTCTTAATGATACCATTACCACTACTCACTCCACCTGTAATAAATTTATTTGCCATCTTCAACTGTTATACTACTTTTCTAACTCCTCCGCTGTTCTTTTCTGATTACCTCCGTTGCGGGATCCAAGACAGTTGAATCGTTTCTCCGGGACTCGTTGAGCTTCATTGGACCGTCTCTTTTCTGATGGTCGCCACTGTCGAGTGGTTGGGAATGGTGGCTTGTTCCATAAAACCCACAGCCAATAATTTCATATCCATGATCATCATTTTCCTAGCCTTTTAACAGTGCCAATACCAGTATTTGACATGGAGCGACTGCCTATCTGACCTCCACAACCCAGTCACTGGGGAACACGATACCCCTTGGTAAGACTGATTTGTTTACCTTTTCCGTCGTACCCATAACGGTTGTCAAAGGTCTACGATCATCGTCTTAACGTGGTTTTTGAGGCACGGAGAGTCTCGATGTGTCGTGGCCGATCCTCATACTTTCCTCGACAAGCGTAGCTTACCTATACTTCTAGCGACCCGTGCGAGTGTTTTGGCCACGAGCTCTACTTTCTATTAAACCGACTGCAAAAAAAGGAGGAGTTAGCATTATGTGAAGTTCAATAATGGATGTTTTGTTGTCCCACCATAACAAATATCTCTCTTGTAAATACTTAGAACACTTAAGTTTCCATACCTATGCCTAACATAGCCCACAGCCATCCACTCAATCAACACCGCCCATCAACCCGTTTGATCCCATCAACACATCTCACCTGTCTTCATAGGGATTATCGTTAATTATTCGCGTTAATTGCAACGCAGCTTCCGATCAACGCTAATTGGCGTCTGTGCTTCCGAGACACGGTCCGCCCATGGCAAGATTACAACCATCAAACTTCCCATCGACCATCTACTATCAAACATCCCAAAATCAACCTTAAAGCCTACCACTTAAGGGCCATGTTACCGATATAGGTAAAGTTGTAGGCTGGAACAGGCGCGCGGGGGTGGAGTGAGACGAAGCGGGGGTGGGGTTCCTCTCCCTTCGCCCCGCCCGCCCCGCGCTACGGCCAATCACCGCGCGCCAACCGTACGACCTCACCTTGCCCACACGTCCCAGCGGATCCTTTTTATTTATTTTTTTAACGATTATGTCTTTGTTTGGTTTCTGACATTGCTGTTTAAATTGACTGTTGAGATGGGTATTTATTAGTATTGTTGAATACAATAGGAGCTTTTCTTTGTAGATCTTTTTGGTTTCTTTTTGTGCTGTGATTTGAGAAAATAACTTGACGTAAAACGATTTGAAGTTGATAGTTTCGTGTTTTTTTTTAATTATTCGGTTTTGATTAATTTTAGTAAGTACCTAGGTGTCTTTGAAGCTTTGTCATTAGGTACCTAATTATATTCTCGGGGTTTTTTTAATGGATTACGGAGGTAAGATGCTCTACTAAAAACGGTGCCTGTCGTAAAAAGTATCTACAACGAACATGTTTTCTCCTAATTCAATCAAACTTGCAATTTATTTGCACAGTACCTAGCTACTATAATATAAACATCAAAATTTACCAAACTAAGTACTCACCTACTTTCACTTTACTTCAACGATTCACTACTTCTTCGTACAAATCTCGAAACACATCAAATTATTCAAAAACGAGCTACAATACTAAAAAATAAAATTCCCACAGAACGCCGCTGCAAAGTCAGCGCTTGCAATACAGTTTTCACTCACCCTCCGTCTGCAAAACCAATAAGACGCGAGGGTCTGAAATCCCCGCTTCAATTGTGAAACGCCCTAAACACCAGACGCTACAAACGATTTGGGACCATATTTCTATAGGGATTAGGTGTAATTTGATGTGACTTGTTTAATCAAATTAAGTGCATAAGGTATAAGACTGGTAATAAAATATATTATGCTTTTTCATATTGGGGAATGTCCTCAAGCGTGTTGTTATGGCTTAGCCACAGATGTTTTTGTCGGTCGTCAAAAGTTTTGAAGGATTTTTATTTTTAAATTGGGGCCTACTTAGCTATCTTATCGACTTAAATTTTGCTTAACCTGGGCTACTGACCGGCCCCCAACCCGTCGCGGTCTAACTTTGCTTTTGGCCGGAGCTTCTGTGGTCGATCGTGCTACAAGTTATGCAATCTTGACCTAAGAAGCTCCGACTAAGAAGAATTGTCGGACCCTATGAGGTCAGATCCCTAAAGCTGGACTACAATGTTTACTCGAAGTGCAACTTCACAACAGAAAATTAATGAAAAGTAAAAAAGTACCTAATCATTAAGTAACTAGGTATACCTACCTATCTAATTAACTGATCCATCCAACTATGTTTGACAAATCGACATACCTAGGTCTCTCGCGCTACAATACCTAACAAAAGAAAAAGAAATAATAAAATGAACGTACCTATATTTCTTTGATACGTCGAGTCAAGAAAGTCGTGTTAAGCAACACTTTAACAACTTTGGGCTTAGCGTAGTAAGGAGTTAATAGAATGCGAGGCCAGCTTACATCTACTTACTGGTTTCCGGAGGATTGTATTTTGTTGTGTCGGTGTAGAATGAATGTGGAACGAAACTAAATCTTAATTCAGTCGAGTGAAGCCTCTGATACTGATATCAGACCCATCGGTAGTCTGTATCTTCAATATGAGTGTCGGTAAAACTTCTTCTGCGCATCCCTTCGAGGAATACAGGCGTGATGGTATGTTCATTCGAGTTAATAAATTTAAGACGCATAATAAAACGTGTGGCCCATGCAGCACACCGTTGATAGTGCCACTTAACAATAGAGGGCCCCTTTCCAAAGTACAAAAAAATGCGAACAATAAATATACGAATGTGGGCCCGGGCCCCCGAGAGGCCGCGGGCCCTGAGCACGTGCCCCGTGAGCCCTTATATTTACACCCTTTCACTAAAACGCAGTAGGTAAGCAAGCGTGATCAATCAACGCCGGGCCGACTACTGACCTACCTAACTTAGCCGCTAGATGTAGGGCAACGAAGTCCACAAAGCGATTTATTGATAATGCCCTGGATGTACGCAGGTCCGCACATACTGCGTTTCAAAAGCGTTCGGGCATGCGCAGTAAATAGACGTCATGGCTGACTCTCACAATAACAGCAAATATTTAAAAGTAAGTATTCACTAACAAGCAATTTGTTTGGGCACTGTGTTTATTTTCATTCAACGCAGAGTGAAAATGTTCATGAGTGAGAGAGAAAGTGAACATTATCTATGGATCTACATTCATGAATAAATCATTAGAGTGACTTCAACATATTCTGGTGTTGAGGTATACAATATACAAGTAATTACATAATGCGCGCTATTAAATTGAAACCTTTTATTTCGTTTGAACTGTTCGCGTCGCCTTCGCGCTTCCTTCGCCTCGCTGCCTCTTTGTCTGTGTTACAACACTTACAACCACATTAAGTCCTACCAACATAACCTATAAATGTCAATGTCAAAAAAAATACAATTTGGAAAATTGCAATTGTTATAAGAGGGTATATCAGGAGATAGAGGGGGGGGATAGTTAACGACCAGAAACCATATTATTTGAGACGTTAGGTTTATCAATTTGACGTGAGGATCGGATACGCCCGCTGTACCGCCATTGACTGTTATTGAACTTTTTCTACGTAATCGTATTCTTACGTAATCGTAATCGTATTCTACGTAATTTTCTACGTATCTACGCAAATATTTTAAAGATTTCTTTCATAAATATAGTTCGTAATTTTGTAAAAATGTAAACACCTGTGTGTTTTAAGAAAGATAACTTTAGCTCCCACACTAAATTCACTTAATTCATTGCAAAATTAACTTAATTTACACAAGTAAAAATTTGATATTTCTTTATGTAAAAATAACAATTTAAATATGGAATAGACTTGTTGCTTCTGATTTTGATCTTATCTCGTTACGTTCGGCTGGAAATTCTTAAAATTTGAATGTTTGTATTAGTCTAGATACATGTAGGTGCCTACATGTAGGTATCTAGAGTACATCATCATCGCATGATATCTCTTGCCATCTCTTTTCTTGCTCACAATAAACCGCTTGCTGATAAGGTAGTAATTGGTGTAGCCTTTAGTAGCTTGTTGCATGTGAGCGCAGGGCTCGCGCCTCGCGCTAATGGCACCTATGTGCGGGCAGCGGGCAGCAAGGGCGCAACCCGCCAGATAGCGCGACAGCTGGCGAGCAGGTGCGCCCCAAATGAACTGCGATACACTCACACTTCGCACGCTTTCTCGTACACAACTCTTTATTTATTGAATCATCACTAGTGTGTCTGCACTTGCTCTGTCATTTTTTATTAACACGAGCTCGATGACTTAGATATAGTAATATATTCCACATCAATTTCAAACTGCGACAACCAAACTATGGTGCACCAAAATATCCGTTTTCACCGTAATATTATCATCGAATAAAATCTGCAAGGCTATGTGCAACCCTCCCGTCGTTGTGCACGCCACCGGCAGTCGCGCCACGTTTGCGAGCGGGCACACACCGCCGCAATACTTACGTTCTTTTAAATAGTTGAAAGTTTTTAACCGTCTCCCGTTCTCTCTTTTCAGAACAAAGTGGAGTACTACGTGAAATGGAAAGGGTGGAAGCCGAAGCACAACACTTGGGAGCCGGAGGAAAACATCCTGGACCCGCGACTCATCCAAAGCTTCGAGCGCGGCGAGGAGGTGCGGCGGCAGGGCAGGAAGCGCGAGCGCGAGCACTCGTCTGCCGAGCGCGCGCGCAGCCCCTCCGAAGAGCGCCACCCGCCGCCCGGCAAGCGCAAAGCCGAGGTGCTGTCCCGCGAGTCGGGCAAGATCGGCGTCACCATCACCATGAGCCCACCCGCCGCCAAGCGCCACTCGCACGACTCCTCCAAACTCAACGGCCGCACCAGCCACTCGACGCATTCGTCGCACTCGACGCATTCGACGCATTCGACGCACTCGAGCCATTCGACGCACTCGAGCCATTCGACGCACACGGCGCACTCGGCGCACGCGGCGCACTCAGCGCTCGCAGCGCAGCCCCCGCCGCCGGCCGCTCCGCCTGGAGGGGCTCCCGCGCCTGCCTCACCTGCCGCGGAAGCTGCCGCGCCTAGGACGGGCCCCAGACGAGCGCCGCATTCCCCGGAAGAGGCTGACGCTCATACACCTCCGGAACGTGAGCGACGCACTGAGACCCAACCGACTGCAACGGCCCCTGCCGAGCCCAAGGGCGCGCAGCCACCTCCACCTCCCGCACCGCAGCCCGCGGACGAGGAGGACTCATGGGCCGAGACGCCGGTGTCGCTGCCGGCGCCACCGCCGGCGCCCCCGGCCACGCGACGCGGCGCCGCCTACTGGTTGGCGCGCTCGCCCGTCGCCGACCAGATCTTTATCACCGATGTCACCGTGAACCTGCAGACGGTCACGATACGCGAGTGCCGCACAGAAAAGGGCTTCTTCAGGTCGCGCGATCACCGGCCACTCGACGTCACGTAAGATGTAATGTGGACTTTGTGGGACTTGCACAGTTATAGGTAGCTAGTATTTATTTAGTTACTACGAATGTTAAACCCGAATAAGGAAGTGAAATGAGGAGTCGTTGTAAGCGTATTGTAAACGACGCTAGTGTAGTGCTGACCTATCTACTCGCTTTGGGATTGTTGCGATACGAATATTGTATGTACCTCGATGGAAATTGTCTATTGACAAAGCTACAGGGAATGGACGTGGTTAGATGACCTCGTCCTACTGTCGTAAGTACTGCACAGTTTCCTTGTGGCTTTTGAAACAGATTTTACAAATAATTAAAATAATGACTAAGTAACAATTTAATAGACAAATTGCTGTCAATTGTTAAAAATAGAGACTTCTATATTTTATAATGTTGAATTTATTGATGTCTGGGTGTGACTTCCAAGTAGATAATGAATTAATTATGACTTTAAAAAAAATATACCTACCTACTTTAAAAACCAACGATACCTTCTGTATACCTTCCATTATTAATTAAGGTCTGTCTGTGAACCTAAATGTAAGAAACTGTTGTTTTACCCAGTGTGTACCTTTATGAAAAATAGGTTGTTTGTAACTGTGAATTGAATCTCGGATGAAAGCTTCAAGTTAAGTCAAATGTGTTGCTATAGTCTTATCTATACTCAAACATTAATTAATTTTAACCCAATCTTTGTAAATTATTCCCTAGTTTTGTTTTTTCTTTTTATTATTGTTGTTGTTATTTATGTGAACTTAATTTAATGTTAAATAATTTTCCATTCACAATTTTATCCCAGTCTAGAAATATTTCATATTTTTTGTAACAATATCGTTTAAACACTTGTAACACTGTGAGCATTATTATCGGGTATTTTAATAACAGCCATTGTTGCAAGTTTGAAGCATCTGCGTTAAAGTAACAAGAAAACAACTTCAGAATTGTGGTAATTTAATTATGTAGCCACTGTTGGTTTATAAAATGAACAGATTGTTATTTTTCTGTACATACCTACATATTTCTGTAATCCTGTGCTAATAAGTTATTTTTAATACGTATAATTTTAAGATCACACGATTCCGAACGCTGTTTGTGTTCCTCTTATTGTTATTTGGTTCCTTTTATAATTAAATGATAATTATTATTGTCTTGAATGGATGTGGATGGAGTCTCCTATTACTTAAGTTAATAATGTATATTTTACTTAATGCATTTGTATGTGGAAACGGTGATTTATGTAAATATTGTAAATACCATTTTAGAGAACTTGTTTTATAATGTGATAGTCGTTTCACATAATAGTCTGTAAATAAATGAGAATGAATTAGATCCAGTCTTTTATTTTCCTTAGTGTATGACATACACTCACGTGTGATGCAGGTAATCTATACATTTCTGTATAGTAACTGTATACCTATATATTAAGATGTTGTGATTTTTACCCCTATGGATCACAACACAAAATGAGGATCAGTTCAAACTGAGACGTGACGCGACGCGGCGCGCATTTTTAAAACACAATATTAATTTATTTAATACACAAAAATATACACATTATATTGATATTATGTATTTGAAAATGCCACGCGGTGTCGCGCTGCGCCTCCAAATGCCTCGCGGCGTAGCGCGACGCATCACAGCGGTGCTTCGCTGGTAAGCGTGGCGTGCAAGAACGGCGACCCTACGTGACGCAGCACGACGCCGCTAAGGTTACTACGCCGCGCCTTATGCACTCTCGTAGAGCTGTTTGTCTCATTCTCATAGAGCACTGATAACCATAGCTGATGACTGCGTCTACTGTAGAAGTCTAGATTCATTCATAGGTGTGGACCATTTACACGCGGCCCATCGATGCGCCATCCCACTAAGCCAAGTCATTAAACGTCTCTGCATCAGCGGGCGCGGCGGGACGGGACGGCGACGCGATGCTGAGCAGTTGTAACATACAACATATTACGGATACAAAATCACATTCACAGGCGACGCGCGGGACGCGTCTGTGTGGCGTCACAGACGCGTCCCGCGCGTCGCCTGTGAATGTGATTTTGTATTGTTTTACAAAAATGGATGTCGAAAAACTAATTGAATGTGTTCAATCATGTAGCGTCGCCGCCACGTCACGCCAAGCCGGCTGTGTGCAGACACCATTAATATTACATTTAAATCTCGTGTGGTGTTAGTAGGAACGGACACAAGCAGTGTCTGCAGGAAGATAGCAATTCCATACAACTAAACGTATTTGGTCTGTTCTGCTTGAAAAAATATCTACTCTACGATAATATGGCTGGCAACCCTACAGCGTTCCGTTCTTAATATTTCATTTGCTAATTTTTTGCATAATATGTTGTCCACTCCTCATTCGTCACTGTAGTAAAAGAGATAGAAATAGGAGTATGGTGAAAATCTGACATGTTACATTAGGAATGGTCATTTTGACAGTCAGTAAATTGAATGATTGACGTACAGTTCGGCTACAAGCTTCGACTTCACGTCCAACTCGAACAGTGAACACAGTTTAGTGAATAATCTAACGATTGGTCGCTGACTCTACACTGTCGATGTATTAATTCGACTGTAGTTATACAAATCGGGCGATGGAGTGGTCGAAAGATAAAACACTGAAGTTGGTTGAGTTGTTGCAAGTGAATGCTAGCCTGTGGAACCCGTCTTTATGTGAGACAAGGCGAGACAAACAAAAGCGGCGAGAAGAGTTGCGTATAATCTCGGAAATACTAGGTATATCGGTACCGGACGCTACGAAGAAGATACAGCATCTTCGGACACAATACAACCGGGAATCGGCACGAGAAGCACGCGCTTATGCTGAAGACCCAAATGACCGATATATCAGTAACTGGTACGCGTTCGAGTATCTACACTTCATGAAATACTCCAACAAACCATACAGGGTTTTACAATCGGTTAGTGTCACTATCTTATTAATATCCGCTAATTAATTGCAATACAACCAAACTGAATAAGACAACAGTGGAATTTAAATTCGTTCTTGGAGCTTTTCTTGTTTTCAATGCCCATTACCGTCTGCGTTTAACCTAGCCTTTTCCCAACTACATTATGTTGGGATAAGTTCCCAGTCTAACCAGCAGATGCAGCTGAATACGAGTATTTTTTTATTAACTGGGTAAAACAATATACTATTACTTCTTGCATACACCAATTATTGGCATAATTAGATTTGTGAAAAAAATAAAGGAAAGCATAATGTTGATTATGGATTTGTTTTTCTGATTACATAACGATAACAAAGCTTAGACTTAACTAACCTTAGTAAACATTAAAATTTCAGGAGGACAATAATTCAGAAATGGGAGTTCTGCCTTCTCACTCAGACGATGCAGTGAGTGACTGTAAACTCACCAGTCTGTCACCACCTCCCAAAATCTCCAGAACAGAGCCACCTCCACCCGTAATCAAACCTGATGTCAGCTACCCCACAATACCTAGACCTAGGGATGAATTTTCAGTCTTTGGGGAGTACATAGCCAATGAGCTGCGCTCTTTGAAAGGGGAGAAGAACCTTCTTGTAGCAAAGAAGAAAATACAAGACATCATATTTGAAGTGAAGATGGGAATGATTAGTGAACCTAGGGCTGAACAACAGCCATTAGCAACTGCTTTTGTGAGCACTACACAATCACACAACACTACTTTTCACAGTTGCAAGTTATATCCCGGCCCAGTCATGACCACAGCAGCACATATAGAACCATTGTCAGCCTCCCACACTCCTCCTGCCACAGGCATCAGTGAAATTATCATAAATGGTGGCTGTCATTACCCAAACTTTAAAGTTGACACGTAATAGCAGTGTAATCCACTTCCAGGTCAGGAAGTGGATAAAAATGAAGGACACAAACTTTAAAGTTGGCACTCAATAGCAGTGTCATCCACTTCCAAGTCAGGAAGTGGATAAAAATAAAACTACATATAATTAATTGTTTAACAGGCCTAAGAATGCCCAGTTTTATCATCAGAACAATGATAAATAAGTTAAGACAAATGTCTTTCGAGACTGCTTACAGCAGCTGAGAAATATAGTAGGTTTTTTTAAATCAATTGTTTTGATGTTAACTGGCATAAGTTGTTTATATATTAAATAGTAAATTAGATTTTTAGAAATCACTGTCAATTTTACTTAGATTAAGTAAACAAAACTTTTTAATAGACTAATTCAGTAGTCACTGTTTCGTTACTTGTTTTTAAATTGACTTAATAATATTCTTAATTATTAGCAACACAATAATTGTCATAGTGAATAAAGAAAAATATTTTCAAATGTTTTATATTGAATCATTTAAAAATGTATGTGTTTAAACAACAAAAAAGAGATTAATATCAAAATATTATTATGTTTTGCTAATAGTTTAACAATCATGTTAAAATCTAGATCTATTTATACTTAGTAATTTTATTTCAATTGATGCTTATACAGCTACGCCATAATAAAATGTGAGCTGAAAAATATTTTTTAATGGAATACAATTATAGACTGTTTCTAGTCTTACTTCATTTTCATCAGCTAAAACTTCGTATACAAAAGAAAATGTGTTGTTTTCTTAATTAATGTATTGTATTGTTAGACGTTGATGTTGTATTGTGTTGTTGTGTTAGACGGTCTGATTTCCGCAACTCCACGACTCAGGGCGTATTTTGCGTAAAGTTCTTTATTAATGATATTTTAATGAAGTTATCATAGCTAACAGCCACACATATTTCTTATAATTACTTATTATTGTATAATTCAATTTAGTGATGATGAATTATAATTGTATGTCTATTGTTTAATATAACACAGCGTCTTCCTCAAGTGAAAAAGCAAAGTTGAAAAATGTAATACATTTCGCCAAATAAGTCCCATAAAATAGGGGGTCCGCCTATTACTCTATTGTTTATTTATCAGTATTGAAACTCCGATCTCAACGAAATATTAGTATAAAATATGAGTATAAAATACTTTAATTAAAGTGTATTAGAACTTTTTTTATATTTGTTTCATTTCACGAAATACATTCATACATAGTTTAGATTATAATCGACGAGATAACTATAATTTACTATGTATGTTTTTATAATATAAAACTAACTATATACATATAAACAAAAATAAAAAGTTGACCAAGACACTCAGGCATCAAAATTCGCATCACTGTTATCTGGAAACGTGCCCAAAAGACTTGCAGCATTGCCACGTAGGATGGCAATACTAATTGTTTGAGCAAAGAATACATAGTTTTATTTATAAGTGTAAGTAGGTACTGAATGAATGTTCAGAAGATTTAGTAATTACAAAAAAAATCGGTAGTTTCTGCCTACCCCCATGGAAAAAAGGTGTTATTGTATGTATGTATGTGTGTAAATATTAGATATCAGCATTATGTTTGGCGCGTACCGTAAATACATTATTTTATCGTTGAACTTTATTATTTAGCTGTTACAGTGACTGACCACCGCATCCACCAGTCACCACTCAGTGTTCATTTAAACGTCGCCTGGCGCGCTAGTGTGGAGATAAAACTAATTGGCACAATAATAATCAGTAACAACTGTATTTTTAGGAGGAAAATGTATTAATTGTACACCTACTTGCATAAGTTGAATACAAATTCGGGTAGGTAAGTTATCTTGTTTTACTCTATCTATGTATATAAAACAAAGTCGTGTTAGTTACACCAGTTATAACCCAATAACGGATGAACTGATTTGACTGAAAATTGGTGGGAAGGTAGCTTAGAGCCAGGAAACGGACATAGGATTATGACGTTCGACTTGACATAAAAGGTCCAAGGGGATACAAGTCACTATAGAACGTGGTATAACTTAAACGCATCTGACATGGAATACAAAACGCAAATGACAGCTAAACGTATGCAAGATCCTAAATTTCGGTTGCAGTTGCTTTTTCTGGAATAGCAGCCACATTGTTAGAAGGATACCGTACAGGTCTAACAGCATTTAAATTTCTTTTAAATCACCCAGCAACGGCCAAAGTTTTATCGGCATCGAAAATGATCATCTGGGACGAATGCACAATGGCGCATAAACGTGCATTAGTAGCACTAACTTAACCGAACATTGAAAGATCTACGCAATCCTAATCAAAATTTAACTTAATATAATCCAAAATCTGCTTATTTATTGCCTCTAAGGCGGAACAGAGTTAGCCGGGTCAGCTAGTATCAAAATAAAATTAGGAGTAAATAGGTACGTACAAAACTTCACTGTTTACATTACTTATCGTTAAGGCAGGATGCTGGATAACTCCCCGGCAGTGCGTGCGAATACTTTATCTACTCGCGTATTAGGTCTTCCAACGGCAGATTTGTCAAGGGATGGAGAATACTTTTTTTTCATTTTAGCATTAGTAGGTACTACCTATTCATCCTACAATAGAAGACATTCTTTAGCCTATTCGCTTAGGAAAACACCTGGCGGCATTAACTTATGTACCTACGCGTATGAGGCTCATATAACACGAACCTCACCTCGCTTTAATTTATTGAAATAGGTACCTGACTGGACTCCATGCATGCAAGCCCAAACAAAGCAAGGCCTGCCTGGACTCAGTTGTGATTTTAATGTCAAGCTTAAACCTATCGACTAAGCTGCAGTACCTTAGGTACTGACCAACGTGTTTTAAATTTATTTTCCTTACTAAGTTCACTGTTCTAAAAATTACTAAAGCATAAGGGTCGTTGAGCTTCCTTAAACAGACAGGATGGAGTTACAGGATGAGTAATGCATGCAAGTCGTCAGTCGGCACAGGGTAACTCAAAGCTTCAATGGCTCGGCCTTCGTTTCCAGACTTTACCCGGCATCATTAAACTCGCATAATATCTTAACACAGGGTGGAAGGGACATCGTTGCGTAACCTAATACCACGACTTCAGACATGATGCTTAAATTATAAAAAAAAAAACATGATTTTTATTCTACCGCGATCAACCGATTTTTTTTTTGTTTGTGTTTCATTGCGACCCTGGATGGTTTAGATAGGTAGGTAGCTGTTCGGGCAGGACAACGTCTGTCGGATCCGCTGGTATTCAAAGGAAATCATTTTCGTTGTTGTTATGGACTTCAGTGGGCCTCTATGCGCATGTTTCACAGAGTACTTTCAGGTTTTTTTCTTCGCTCAAGTCCTGCTGTGCTGACTGTCCATGACCACTGTCACTGTCAGTGTCAAGAGTCAGGGTCGGCTATTTTATAAAATTGTTTACGAAAATACGAATTGTTTTCATCATCAAACTAAAATCAAATTGCTTCATTTGATTTACAGAACGATGAGATTATTATTAATCTTAGTATTCATCGGCGTCGCCAACGCTAAGTTAGGAGAAATTAGTATTATCGAAGTCCATAATGATATTGAAGAGGATATCAGTTTAAATAAGAAGTTTGCCCCCAACTGGAGTGACCTGGATAGCCGGCCGTTGCCCGAATGGTATGATAAAGCTAAAATAGGCATATTCCTGCACTGGGGCGTATACGCCGTGCCTAGTTTCGGGTCAGAATGGTTCTGGACAAACTGGAAAGGTACTTTTCATTAATTCAAAATAAAATAATAGCAGAATTACAATTACTGCATTCTGTAAATTAATACTTTCATACCTAATCAAATTATTTTCCAGCAAGTGACAACAATCAGAAATACATAGACTTCATGACAAAGAACTATCCACCAGGCTTTACATACCAGGAGTTTGCCCCTATGTTCACAGCTGAGTTTTTTGATCCTGCAGCTTGGGCACAACTATTTGCAAAAGCTGGAGCCAAGTAAATAAGTTATTTTTTATATTCCAAGTGCTGCTGCTGCATAAACTAAAAACCAGTTGTATTAAACTTCATTTGTTGCAGATACATTGTCCTGACAAGTAAACATCATGAGGGCTTCACTCTTTTCCCATCCAAACGTTCATTCAGTTGGAATTCAGTTGATGTGGGGCCAAGAAGGGACCTGGTTGGTGAACTTGCCGCTGCAGTCAGGAACGAGAGCTTAAAGTTTGGTGTATACCATTCCTTGTATGAGTGGTACAATCCCATTTATAATCAAGACAAAAGCAACAAATTTAAAACTCAAACATATACGGATACTAAGTTATGGCCAGACATAAAACAGCTTGTTAACGATTACAAGCCATCAGTGATTTGGTCTGATGGCGACTGGGAAGCTTACGACAAGTATTGGAGGGCTACAGACCTTTTAGCGTGGTTGTACAATGACAGCCCGGTTAAAGATGAAGTGGTTGTCAATGATAGATGGGGTATTGACATCCCTGGTCATCATGGAGACTTCTATAATCATGCTGATAGGTTCAACCCTGGTTAGTGTTATTGTTGACTATTGCAAAATGTAGTACAGAATATTACTTTAAACAAACTAATATTCTGTAACTAAAAAGTCTAAATTGTAACATTACTAAATAACAGGAAAGAGAAAAATATATTTCATTCTAAAACCTGTCTGTTTGAATTATATATTTTTATGTTTCCTACTTCCTTTTCAGGCAAACTACTAGACCATAAATGGGAAAATGCTTTCACTGTTGATAGCAAATCATGGGGATACAGAAGGAATATCCCTATTAATGAAATATTGTCCATAGATGAACTGCTATACCAAGTTGTGTCTACAGTCAGTTGTGGAGGTAACTCAGTGTCATATTCTAATTATTTTACTATGTACATAAGTTAACTTCAGCAATTTTAATTGAGACATGATTTTTCAGGTAATGCCCTTATCAATGTGGGTCCAACAAAAGAGGGTACAATAATACCGATATTTCAAGAGCGCTTGTTGACGCTCGGAAAATGGCTGTCTTTGAATGGCGAGGCCATATACAACAGCTCTCCTTGGCATTCTCAAAATGATACTATAAACGGCAAGGTTTGGTATACTTGCACTAAGGCGACGTACAATGCTGCTCATCCTACCCACCCACCGAGGGCAACCGATGATATAAACGCAATCTATGCTATAGTACTTGTATGGCCGGAGAAGAGTGTACTTAAACTAAGGGACATAACGCCTTATTTGCACAGTGGGACTTATCAAGTAGAAATGTTGGGTAATGAAGGCGAAGCATTAGCTGTAAGTATTTATTTGTGATACAAGTATGTTTCGAGTGTTTACAGATAGTAAACAATTAGCTAATCTATTTGGATCATTAACCTTAGCATAGATGTTGATACTTTCTCTTATCATGCTTTATTTGTTTCAGTGGAAGATAACTAATGGCGAGGTCGCAATACAATTGCCTGATATTACAACGGTTAAATCTCAAAACGCTTGGACATTGAGGTTTACTTTGAAATAAATTAGAATAACATTGTAACATTGTTCTTTATTTACATTACTTTAATCTCATGAAATTCTTACTCTTAAGCTGCATTATGGTATGAAGAATCCATATTAAATTTTGAAAAGCATTTTTTTAGTTGAACCCTAGGTACTCGTTCTTAGCTCTCTAAGGAAGGGCTGAAACATGCTTGAGTGCAAAGAAAAAAGTTGATGCCAAAATGTATGATGCTGTGCTGGAGATTTCTTTTTTTAGAAAATATGTTCCAAATTCACGTCACAAACCAGTGGGTTTAAAATAAAATACCCAGGAAATTAAGAAATCACATATACATAACTTCAAACAAGTGTTTAATTAAACTTGCATAATATTCAGTTATTATCACTACTTACATGGACATGGTTAACCTTAGGAGTTAAAATAAAATATGTTCAACATTTTGTGCTTGAAAGTACTCTGCAAAAATGATGACAATAATAAAAAAAAGTTTACATAGAAGGTATGCCTAAATACATATAGTATACTAAATCGGTTGAATACACAAATTTCGTATGAAAATGTTGACTTTTTAGGCATAAAAAGGTAAAGTAAATCGTTCTTTGAATTTAACTAAATTTGACACTAAATATACTGTAGGTACATAGTTACAGAATTTTGATCAGGTACAGTATACTGGCAAAGCAACATCGAATACGTCTGAAAACTTCAGCAAGTTTGCTAAGATCTTAAGTTCGATGACTTTTTTTTCTCGAAAGCTATCCAACACTGAGTAGGCAGTTAGAAGTTTTCTTAAAATCTTTCCATTATCTGCTGGACAATGAGTTACATGTTACGTGTATTGTCAAAACATCTTTATAAATACATGGAGAGGTGACGAGCATTAATATTAAGGTATTCTAAATAATCCAACAATGCACTTCTCCCTTCTGCAATTCCTAAAAGCTTCTACATCATATCATTGTACCCCAAATCCGTTACATCATTCATTTAATGTGGCTTACAAAAATAAATATGATTAATATACACATGTTTATGATGATATTGAATACGTAACCTATAACTATATATTTCATTATCTGCTAACATTACATATCAAGCAAAATTTCGAGTTTAAATAGCTTTGCCCTGTTTAACTTGGTTTAAAAAAAATCATGAAGCGATCAGGCATAGTCCGAGTTAAATGCAAAACTATTAATATAATTCATAATTCTCTTATGTTTCGATGACAGCATAGCACTTTATAAGCAAGTCTGTAAAACAATGTTCGGATTCACTATAATTTGTTAAAATGTTTTTTTTTTATTTTGTCCTTTTTATAAATATTTTACCCGATTATGGCTATTTTCAAGCATAGTTAACGCCCTATAGCGTTCGAAGCGTCCATTATAGTGAAGCACATTATTCTGCAAAGCACCATTTACTGAAGCCGTAAACTCAAGCCTATGTGTACTTACAATAGGCTGTTAGTACATAATTTATTATAATGGACTATTTTTAAGAGTATATTTTTTGTTTTCTTAATTTTGCTTTATAAGCTTATGAAAATAAAGCATTTATTTTGAAGCCCAGGTAACATCTAAAAAGTAAATGGTATTAATATCAGTGCTATATATTGTACAGAAAATGCTATTTTTTACTAATCCTAGACCTTATATTTAAAGAACACTGTTTAAATACATTTTATAAAGATTAGGTACGAAGGTTAACTATTACTGTTACAGGCTAACTTATAAAATAATATGGCTGTGTACCATGTATACTCAAAATAAACTACTTACTTAGTACTGATAGATGAGATAAGCACTTATGCTTTTGACAATAATTCAACAGCACAGTTAGAAACAACTTTGAATTAAAAGACTTGTGTCATATGGATACCTTGTCGATGGTACAGTGACAAAAGAATATCTTTCAGGGATGATAGCAGAGTGAAAATGGTTCATATTCATAAGTACTAGTACTATCAGCCCCTGAACATTGTCACCGAATTGAAAAACACCCTGTGCACTTGAGTGATTAAAAGGTACATTAGTCACTTGAAACAATTGTTTTTCTATTGTGTTTGCTGATTAGCAGTTGACAATGTTATCTATGATAATATTATGGTAGGTATTCTTATATGAGTAATATTATCTTGGAATGTTTTAAGAAATAAACTGCGCACAGAAAACTTACAAGAAAGTTCTTTAAGTTTTATTATTAATAACAAGCATAGTTTAACTCACAGCGGGGTTTCTACATAACAAGCATAATTTAGGTTCCCATAATTACTTTACAAAGGGGGCTCTAAAATGTATGCTATGGCTACATTGGTCTTTGGAAGATACATTACAATATCTACAAGAATTTTAGGTCTAAACTTTAACAAGAGTTTATTGTACCTCCCCTGTATGTTTGGTGCAACCTAGAGAATTATTTGAGGCCAAGTAAATCAAGGCAGGCGGCCCATCTTATTGGAAATACGTCACCGCAACGTTTGGTTGCTATCTCAATAGATGCTCTTCAAACCGTGAAGAAGAGCAATTCCGTTACAATACACAAGCATTTCCTTCACAGATGTGGTTATACAACAAGCAGGCATAAAATATATTTTACAGACACCAGGAAACACTTACAACCCAAAACCAGAACAGGTTCATGAACATACCTTTAAAGCAGGGTCTACAGGTCTATTCCAAGAAACCCGGCTATCTCCATCAGCTATGAAATTGACTGAAGCCTGTCCCTCTGTCGCAGAAGTTCTAATTCGGGTAAAATAGAAATATTCTCATTGAAGAACTCTTCAAGTGCAGGCTGGGAGAGCATGGTGGCTAGGAACTGTTCCAGCGTGATGGACCAGACGCCTTCCTGTTGAATTTCTTTGGATGGAGATGGTTTCTGGCTCTCTGGTTCCGGTTCAGTTGCATTGCCGTTGGGGTCCAACTGGTGATAAGGTGAAATACAATTTTAAAACCATACTATTTCTGAAGTATTTATATAATTAATATGTCTGACATCGCTAATCTGCGTTAAGTAAGCGTGGTGAACAATGGTCATGCCTTCTGTTTAGGAGGCTTTTGCCCAGCAGTGGGACAATTTTCATAGACTGGTGATTTCTTTTTAACTCATTCTGATGACACTTAATTTATATTATTTTTGGCGGTATATTTTGTTGGCACAGAACAAAATGATCTGATCCATAATAAGATATATAGTTCTTGTCGTTGTCGTTCCGACAAGAACTTTATCTAATCGGTTGTCATGTTTTGTATTAGGTACTACATGGTCCATTGAGCTCAGTTATTCAGATCATTTTGAACGTACCCGTATTTTTGACGTTGACTCTTTGTGAGAAAAGTTAGTTTTCAACATAAACAACATATTTACCTGTGCTTGAGGCTGCTTAGCGGCGGCAGCTAGGAACAGACTATCCTGTGAGATCTCGCGGTCAAGTAGCGGACGATGATTTAGTTCACCAAGTTGAAGGAGAAGAGTACCTGAAGAACAAAAATATTTTGTTTTAAAAAGGTAAAAAAAAAACTTAAATAATAAAAATAAAAACACACGAAAAAACTTAAAGTAATTTATATGGACCGCATACTTGAAGGCGGAGAGTATGCCTCTCCTAAGGTGGCCCGACTTGCTAGACCAAAGCCGAATGATGATGTACAGGGCAGGTCCATACCCAGCTGTCGAATAACATTTGTCAAACTTACCAGCCAGCACGACAGCTTCATAAACAGCGTGTTGTCTCTGCGTGAGGTCATGCAGCACGGCTAGCAGCTGCAGGAAGTGCTCGCGAGGCAGGGGCGGCGCGGCAGGCGCCACGCTCGGCGTGCTGGCCGCGCTCGCGAGCCCGGCTAGGCCGCACGCGCGCACGCTCTCTGCGCTTATGTAGCTGCTACTGCCTAGAATTAAAAGTTAGTTGACGAAAATTATTCGCTCGTGCTGGTTTCTTAAAAATTGGTATTTCATGATGGCCCAGGAGTTAAGACGCTCGCCTCTCGAACACAGAGATTGTGTATTCGAAACCTAGGACAAGTACCAATGTCACTTTTTCAACTCGTATATACTTTCCAAGTTGATCTTTGACGTGACTGACGTCGGTAAAGGAAGTCTAAAATAGCTAACCCGCCTTGAGCAAGCGTGGTGAGTAATGCTCGTGACCACTCTGTATGAGAATAGGCCTTTGCCCTGCAGTGGGACAGTAGCTGTCTGGTATTATTATTGTTACTTCACAGACGCTATGCGTTGCTGAATAAATGTTTTTGTTTTGAGACCATGATGACCCTTCAGAACAGTGCAAATGGGGAGTTGACTTATCTCAACTTAAATGAATTTAAGCTATTTATCTAGCCTACCTATTTGGCTGTTTTCAGAGTCGCTCTTGTCCATAGTTGCGCCGGCTCGGCACACCTCACTTATGGAACGCTGTAGAGGGCCCGGCTCTGGTGTTGCAGGCTCTTCTTCTATACTGTAAGGAAACGTTTTAGGAATAAAGTACGGTGAGTAAGCGACAGGAAAATAAAGGTAATGGATTAATTAGTAATAATACCACTTTTTCAAAATACAAAAACATATTTTTTGATTTGTCTGAAATGGAGCTGCTTACCTATCGAAGAACGATATAGCATCAGTAGCCAGTTCCTCCCCCGTGTCCGTGAAGTGCGTGGGGCGCAGGTCGCGGCGCGGCAGCAGCGGCGGCGCGTGCGCAGCGTACAGCGCGCGCAGGCGCCGCGCCGCGTCCGCGCGGCAGCACAGGCCCAGCGCCACGCTCAGCCCGCGCGCGCTCACCACGCCGTCGTCGTCGTAGTCCATTAGCTGCAGGGTACGGTAGGAAGATATTCATAGATATATCTTTATTCCACACGAAACAAGCCGAGATACAACAGAATACTACTAAATACAGTACTTGGCCGGTAATATGGCACCACTATCGAGTTTTGGAAAAAGTTCTGCAATGTAGCGTTACGTCGTACAGCGGGTACTGTACATTTATGTAGACTGTATGTGTATGTTCAATAATTTTAAGGCAATCCTAATGTCGCCACTAGATATGCGGGTTGGACGGAGCACAACACGCACAAGTGCGATAGATCAAAACAAGAGCTACACGCGACGTCACGGGCTGCGCGGAGAGAGTCGGCACGCACACACAATGATGAAATTTTGATCAGTAATATTCAGAAAGTGTTTCAGAAGTCCAATCTAGAAGAACTCTCTAGATTGGACTTCTGAAACAACGCATTTCAGAGATCAGAGATTTATTCAGGCTTTGATCTTACCGAAATTAGTATTATAGACTGTTACCTTGAACATTCTAGCAGTGATGGCTTCAGCGAAGTCTCCCTTAGCCCAGGGTGAGAGCGCGAAGTACAAAGTCTTAAATTGCATGTAGTCCAGTCTATACGATTCGTAGGGAGCTTCTAACCGCTCGCAGGGCACTCGCTTTGCCCAGAGGAGTTCTTCGCGGATTGCGCTGAGTAATTCCTGGAAATACAGATTTACCATTTAATTATGTATCTATCGTATAATTTAAAATTGCACGCCCCTACACTGCTTTTATGTTTATATGCAATAGCTTATATTCGTCACCGTCATTGGCCGTCACAGCCTTTGTATGTGTGCGTGTAATTTGAAATAAGACTATCTATGACCAAACATGGGTTAACCACAGTATTAGAAAAACTAAACGTTTTAAAAACAAAGTGAGTGGTATTTCATATTTTTCAACACGTTTATTATTATTAACACACAAATAAAGGTTCATTTTGTATACTTGGTAACAGTAGAACACTGACTCCTAGGTCACAGGGTCTCCCTAGTTAAGGAGGCAGGGTTTTTAACTACATATTTATACAGCCTTTTCCTAAAATTTTATTATATTGGTATTTAGTACTGCTATTGTACACTTAGGTTTTTTGTGCCAATAAACTTTTTTTAATTACATTTAGAAGTCTTTTAACAAACTCTGGACACAGGTTGGTAGCACGTAGATTTTGCAATATATGAATCGAGCCTGGAGTGTGGTGTTGTTCCACAAACGATGGTACACCTATCGTGTCCTGCATGTCTGTACGCTACAAGAATTTAAGGACGCTACTAATGTCGCCAAACTCCTAGCTTAGTTCTGGACCGACTTAATATAGATTACTATCTACACTCAAAGAAAGAGAGGGTCACCTAGAGTTTAATCTTTTATTTAAATACAACTCTCGGCCTTACGTCATCTTATATCATAACCTTTGCACTAACCTGCAGCTCATTCAATTCAAGCAGTTTATCCTGCTGCAGCGCTCGAAGCGTGTTCTTCTCAAGACTGTCTTCCAGTTGCCTGACAACCCTCAAGCGGTGCTTCAGTCGTAAGTGCTCGATGTTTTCGCTTGAAACACTGCCTCCATATGATCGGTAGGACTGGTATATTAGCTCTTGGATTTTTATTGTCTGTGAAACAATTTGAAGATGTTGAAAACTATGTGGGAGTGTTGGTCGTGCGGTGGAGAGATAGGATGACGTCATTGGATGAAATCATTCCTGGATGTGACTAGCACAAGCAAATAGAATACTCAGATTTGATGAGTGTCTGGTGGAATTATACGGTGTCCGGCCTGTCCAGTTTTGTTAGGCTTTTTTACCAGTTACACGGACAGTTGGGCGAGCGAACAACATCGTTCCCGTGATTCTCACCCCACCCCTCCTCACCGTAAGGCAAATTTTATGGTAACGGATAAAAAAGTATGTAAATACATATCATTTTAATCATTTTAAAACTAAGACAAAATCATTAACAGTTATGTTAAGGTGTCTGGCCATTTTACCGACTGTTCAAACCGGTTAGTGTTTGGTTTTCCGGTTTTAAGACTCCCTCTTATCAATTTGCTACATGAGTCATAATGTCAAAATGCGGCCCCCTATTACAATGAACTTGTAACATAACTGTACTGAGCACCTCGAGAGAATACAGGCGTGATAATAAAAAAAAAACTATTTATTTCAGGCAATATACCCATAATATTGTTAGTATACAACTTAAAAACTATGTTAATGTATAGTACATTAACATAGTTTTTATAATATTTTTAATAAGGTAACTATTACATTTGACGTCACTAACCTTTTCAGCGGTCCGTGGTTCCGTAGATAGCGCCATTGCTTCCTCGTTGTAGATTCCTTGGAGATAATCGTTCAGGACTTGCATAGCTTGTCCTTCTTCAGTACATTTGAGGAGTATCTCACGATTTATATCTAGGATAGTGAGGGTCACCTAAAGGAAATAAATAATCATAAAATATTTAAAATACAATTGAATTTGAATCGATTGAATCTTTTAGTCAAAATACTATCGACCGGCGTCGGTCTATCAAATTTTTACCATCGATTGACGTTGAACGAGACTATGTACAACAACCTTATAAGTTGGTGGATTAAAAAAAGAAAAAAAATAAGCGGCTTTAACATCAAAAGTCCAAATAATACATTCTCATTAATGTATTTTAAAATCTTAAAATCAATCATCAATCTGTCATAGACAATGCACAGCCTATATTTTTGGGCATTACTAGTAGCATGAAATTTTACACGCCTATGCTTATCTATGCCTATCAGGCACGCGGCTTGTAGGTATATCATGAAAAGTAACAAACCTGAAATATAACTTTCGCGCCATCGTAGAAGAAGCAGTCCATGACGTTGACTGCGCATTCGTAAGGCATAACGCTGATGAAAAGCGTCAAGAACCAGGATAATGAGATCATCTTCATCATACCCAACTCGTCCAGTTTGGCGTGAAGTTCCGGTAGGTGGACTTCTGTTAGCTCTTCTAATACGCCTTGATCCACCTGTAAATATAGATTAAAACTAAGGTAAAAATTAAGGTAAGTGTTGCCATTGGGCGCTTTTGTTAACAACTTTAAGAGCTACATAGGGTGTTACAATGGGCGGCCTTATCGCTAAAAGCGATCTCCTTAACCCAACCTTTGGATCTTTTTTCCGTCTCTATCAACTGAGACGGAGAAAAGATATGTAGGTAGTCCACAACCGCTCGTGAGTATTTTTGAGGGTTTTTCTCAGAGGAAACACCAAAATAGTGTAAAAAAAAAACAATTAACTGACGAGTTAAAGTGTTATTTGATGATACCACTTAAAACATTTCACTCGCGACATTCGCAGGCATAAAAGACGTCAACAAGACGGAGAATATGATTTTTCAGTTCAATACTGCATTTCTGCAAACTATATACTGTACAGAATCTCTTCTCGTCTCTCTCTCTCACGTTTAACGACAGCGCCTGCCACGAGCGATGACATTCAGTATAATACAAGAGGTCCATATGAATAATATAAAAACATAGCTTACCAAAGCACCAACAACTCTAGTATTATAATAATCAGGTAACAGAGTCTCGCATATGGTGGCCAACAACCAGAACGCCTGTTCTTCAGGGCAGTATATGAGCAACACTGAGGCTACGATGTTCATACCTTGGCAGTAACCAATCTGTGGGTTCTTTAATGCGTACGCGCATAACACGCGGCGGAGCGCTGAGATTCCTGTAATAGTTGAGAGAAAAATACGGCTGTAGTGGATTGATATAATCTTTACATTTATTTTAAAATAGCGACGCGTCCGCCGCCTTCGCAAGGGTGCGTACATTCTTTTTTTAGATTTTCATACAAAAATACCAAGCAATTATGCCAAAAAAAAATATTTCATCCAAACCTTGTCCTGACAATTATATTAACATAACAAAAAAAATCTGGCAAATCAGTGGAGCCGTTCTCAAGTACAAATACATGCGGCAATTGTTATTTACATATGTAGACAGAAAATACGCTAAATATTGTCCAACTGTTCAAACAGTCACGTTTCATGAGTTAACAAAGATATTTAACGCGAACAACGGTGGAGTATCGTTTCCTTGTACTTGGTTTATGGTCTTTAAAATAAATGGACTAATTAGGACACTAATTTTATACTACGTTTAGAAATCTGTAAGACTTCATTTGACAACAGGCTCTATAATTTACTAGCTTTTTCCCGCGCCTTCGCTCGCGTTAGGAAGTGGGGGGTTAGAAAGAGACAAAAAGTAGCCTATGTCCATCCCTTCAATTCGTCGCTCCGTTTTGCCGTGAAAGACGGACAGACACACACCTACCCATTTACAATATTAGTATGGATACAGGATAGGAAGGGCCATCGGCGCACAACCTGATACCATAAGTTCAGTACATGATTCTAGTGACCCCAGTGTTGTTTTTCGTAATTCATTTTTACAGATCTTTGTGGTGACGTATTTTTTTACTTTAAACTGTTTAAAAAAATGGTTGACCAGTGTATTTTCCATGAAAAAGTGATTTATGTACTAGTTAATATAAAATCTCATGAATGAGATGGAACCAAAATGGTGTCCAGTACCCAGTTACGTCGTTTTCAAAATGACATAAAATTTATTCTTTGACTCATCATTATATAGATATACCAAGTCTTCATTTCCTAACTACGGAAATACAATGTGGTACGATATAGGAGTTTAGGAGAGCGTGTGTTAGAAATGTCTTACCAACATCATTTTGAAAAGCCATATGTTCAGGCAGCGACCGATGCAAATCCCTTTCAATCTCATCATTCGCCTGATTCTTGGTCGAAAGAGCCTTGTTCACCAGCCGTTCATACAAGCCTTTGTTTTGAGCTTTTTGCAGTATGGATCCTGAGAAGACGCTCCAAAGTTCTCCACGTAAGAGCTCTGGTATGCCGTTGACGACCAGTTCGCTGCCTTCGGTTGTTTGGTACATGCTGACACCTCGTCCCACCTCGGCCATATGGTCTTCCCATTGCTTTTCCTGGAATATGAGAAGATTTTTGGTTAAAGAAATGATGCGGAATGTAAATTGAAGATTCTCTAATTTTCAGGGTGATTGGAACACACGTAACACACCACGCCCGTATTCTTCGAAGGATTAAGCTGCCTTGTATGGTACCTGACATATTAGAAGGAGCGTCTTGCCAATAACCACGGGATATTATCGACACTCCAGGCTGCTGGGCACTGGGAAATTCTCTATAGAAACCATATTGCCCGACCAGAAGATCGAACCCCGGCTCAGCAGCCGTTTATTTTTAATCTTACAGCCCAGTAGTCAAACAATTTGACCATGAAGATGGTATATCACAAATACCCATAAGTGCCAAACGACAAAAAGGTTTCAACCAACCTTTTTCTGTTGAATCTGTTTGATAGGCGACGTCTGATGTGTTCTGAATAGTGTCATAAGAGGCGGCTGCGGCGTCCAACCGTCGACATCAGCCTGTGCCACTGCCTTAGTCGCCTTCTCCCTGTACACATCACTGCATATTCACGCATTTGAATTAGTACACGGAAATTTTAACCTTAACTATAAAGCCCCAAATTTGAAAATTGAAATCCGGTGTTAAAGATGCAGGCTGGATCATGCTGGGTTAGACGAAGCTGCCTGTTAGAGAACAAAGCAAATACAACTGGAAAGGAAAAACATTTAGATTAAATGAGTATAGATTATTTATGGAACATAATATATTTGCTTAAATGAAAATTAAATACCTCATGATGAATATGAAATCCGTAATTCGTGTTTGACAGATTTTAGATTAGCGACTTAATCAAGTATTTTAAAATGTATAATCACTGTAAAAGTTTAAACAAGAACAAATCAAGTCAGATATTTTAAACTTTATACATATATAAATACAAACTGAAGAATATAGGTTGATCATATTATCTTCGATGAAGAATACCATAGATAAATGATCGCGAACAAAACTCATCGCTCAACTGGCCACATTTACATATTGCACATTTATATTCCTAATTAAAAAATGTAGTTTTTTTATGTTGGTTATGTTCTCAGCCTTAACACTCCAACAAACAGTTTAATTACGTTTGCGATATATTAATGCATTTATCCAAACGATGGTTATACTGCACTTCGCACATCCAAAGAAAATGATACAACGAATTGTGATTTGTTTTCGGCTGTTTTTGAAGCGCTCATCCCTGAATCCAGAGTATTCTTGATTGAAGAGATAATAAAGAACCCGAATTCAATATCAACCTGACAAGCATAGTTTAGGCTATTAGTGGCCGTCTTTTGGCTTTATGGGTGAATGATAGTAGAGAAAATGACTTACCAGTGTTAGTTACATCAGCATGCAAAAAACTTAACAGTAACTTACTTCGGCAACTTAGCAAGGAGTTCCGATATCTTGTGGACCAAGAAGTCTCTATCAGATATATTTCCGAAAAGGAAACTTGTGTGGTGTGCTGTTGTTATGAGGATACTGCCGGAATCCCCTGACGAGCTGGCAGTTCCCCCAGAGTCCGCTCGTTCCACTTGGTGGACATTGCGAAGAGCTATTGTAAGTCGGACTAGGTTGCGAACCTGCGAGGAAATGGAGGTTTTAAAGACTTCATTTTATTGTTAAGATACCACTTAAGGGAAAAGAGAGATAGCTCCGACACAAGTACTATTGTAACTTACTGGGACTGCCTCAGTTTATGTATGACATTGTGTCATACATAAACTGAGGTTTGGGAAGAAATAAATATTTTTGTATTATACAAAAATATTTATTTTTAAACATATTTGTCACTCTCTAAGTTTAACCCTGAATACATACCTAGTAGACTATAGTATAAGACTTGCTTATAGTTTTAATTACTAGCGTATGAGTTATTCTCGGTTAGCTCGTGCCAACAGTGAATAGATAATGAGGTTATCGCTAACCAATAAACAAGAAACAATATAAAATGTTTAATTGACAGTTATAGTCCTTTGTAATCGGATAAGTGTATGTATGTCGTATTGTTTGTTTGTGCGGCAACTATTATGCTGGGAGTATTCCCTTGGAGACATATTTCTATTATTCCCCTAATATATAAAAGAAGCTTTACGTGAACAGAAAAACGGCCATTTTTGCCAGTGAAAGCGGAATGTAAAAGGAAGTCTGAAACTGGCGCCAGTGACGTGTGGCAATAGTATGGGCGTGTGATGTGGAGGAATGAGAATCATGTTGTGAGGAATGTTTTGAGTATGAATATAGAGGGTTACAAGAGTAGAAGAAGACCAAATAAACGATGGATGGATTGTGTGAAAGATATGGCTTGGAAGGAGATGAACATTGAGATGACGGCAAATATAGATGATTGGTAGAAGAAGACATCCTGTCTAATGAAATTGTGTTAAGGGCAATATGATGATGAGGATGAACAAGGCAATAGAGGACAAATTTTAGTCTCTTCACAAAAAGCACGTTCAGTGGTCTACGAGATATTACGTAATGGAAAACATTCCTAGCTAACCATTAGAAAAATTCATCTAATGAGCATAAACATTAACCAAATAACAACAGAACTTATGTCCTAACCATTATTAAACATCGATAAATAAGAACAACAGAGGTTACATAAACATAACCTCTGACTCACACAAGAGCATTGTTAAAAAAAACTTGGTACAATATATAGCTCAGAACTATTTGCACACAACATAAAACTAGTGTTGAAGCAACATTACATAATCCTTATAACTCTCACATAAGGTTTATAATTGCATAGAAAGCACGGTGTGTGCACTTCGTAATAATAATAATGCGATTGTATTTAACACTTATGACGCACTATTATTTTTATTATAGAAGCGTTTATTGTCTGGCATTGTATCGGTGATAGATTGAGGAATATTGTGATACAAAAAAGGTTGTGGTTGTAAAGAAGTTGCAGTGACAAAAATGAAAAAAGTATGCGTAGATTGTTTGGTCACGTTGAGAGGATGAATGACAGGCGAATAACAAAAAGTATTTTAGTAAGGCATATGTAAGTGGAAACGCCGGGAGAGTGGCGATAGAAGGACACACAGTGGTTGTTTTAGTGATGTTTTTCAGAAAGTTCAGGAACTCGCAACTGGGTTGCGAGTATGACCAGATGTTTGTACCTAGGTAAACAGAGCAAAAGGAATATGTAGAACGCCACCTGCTACGATCCATGGATTATATGGATGCAGGTGGCGTTCTGTAGTTTCTGCCTACCCCCATGGAAATATTTCCTGATCTGATCCGATTGACTGTTCAAGTTCGTAGTTTATTGTGCAAATGTTAATTCATTTGAGGTGTAAACTTGATTGCAATTTCAATAGTAACTGTTCTCACAGTATAATGACAATGTTTTACGACCATCAATATTGCACAATTGCATAATAATATAGGACAATACACAGACTCGCTCTCCTCCAATATTCACTGCAATGAGCTGGCTGTATGCAATAAAATTACGACCAAATAATAGATCATTAGATTGTGGAAGATTTTCTGAGTTTTAAAGCAAACAAATGATACATTGCATGCAGATCCGCATTAGACACAAAACATGATATACTTTACTAGCCCAGCCGGATAAAAATATAACTCACCCGACTATCAAAGCAAATGAAATTCTGCGAAAGATACAGTCTTCCCCAATTATGTCTCTTATTATAAGGTGTCCATAAGGTGCATTCTTCTGTGCCATCCAACTTTTCACTCTGTGGTAATCTGAACCTTAGTGTGAAGAGGTTGGATTGCTTCCTGGCATCCAAATCTCTCTTTAGGAAGGAAGGTTTCTTTGGCACATTTTTGCTGAGTTTCGTCAAGAGTTCTTTGTCAATGTTGAAGGATCCAGTCTTGTCGTCGATCAGCCTGGAAAGATGAGACCATCATGAAAAAAGGTTTAGTAGAATATAAAAACAATACACATCTACCTAACCGGTCGACTCATATCTGTGTGGAGAGTATCTTCTCAGAGCAGTCAGTTAGGGAAACATCTTTAGTTTAAATAAATATTTTACTTGTTGACGTGTAAAAGTGTTTGTAAAAACCTATTTACAGAAATAACTATAATTTATCATTAATAATGCTGAAATATATATATATTTTACGGCTTCTGAGCAGCAACCCCTCTGGGTTGCTGCTCAACTTTGCTTATATTCAACTGGCTGTGCCCCACGGTTTCATCCGGTCTTAAGGGACTTAGCGTGATGTTAAATAGCCTATAACCTTCTTCAAAAATTGGGCTATCAAATTCACATACATTTTTTTAGTCTTCAATTCAACTGTTTTTTTCCAGAGATTAGCGCGTTCAAAGAAAAACAAACTCTTCTTTTTCTCTATATTAGTACAGATTGAAATTGATACAACTCTGCCAAAAGAATTTTGAAAATCAAAATAAACTGAATATACCTTTCATATAATTAAAACATTCCCTCATTAGGTATTCATATCACGTCATTCTATACGTATTAAGATAATTTAAATTTAACAAGAAAAATAAACAACAAACCCCTACGAATCTATAAAATTAAATCACACTGCTATCATTGTTGATAACAGCTGTTTCATAAACAGCCGGTATTGTTTTCAGCTTATCTTGAAATTAGTGGCCATTTGCGTTCTCGTTTTACTCCAATTGTCCACTATTCACACCTCTTTTGTTATACAGACTGTGTAATGCCAAGGTCACGATGGCCTGAGCCGCATGATTGAAAAAGGTTGTTATAGTAAATAGTGGTTATAGCCTCGCCTCACTTGTGGGTTTAAATACGAGCAAATATCTAAGTGACTTTTCAATTCATATGTACTTTCTAAGTTTATCTTGGACATCACTGACATCGGTTAAGTATAACATCGTGAGGAAATCTAGAGTCGAATTAATTAAGTCTGATATTGCCAACCCGCCTTGAGAAGAGGCCCTTTGCCCCCAGTGGCACGATAATAGATATAGAATAGGCTGGTATTATTATAATAAAACATTAAATACTATTAATACATATAATTGTAGTACACCCATATTTCGCTAGTTAAGTATGTTTTAATCGTCAAGACTCGTGGCAGTCGCGGGCATAAAATGAGGGAGGAGTGAGACAACACGTTACGGTAATGTTCAGAGATTTTATAAATCATGTACTAAATTAATAAATTTAGTACATTTTGATTTATTTTAATGTCTGACTGTCATGTTTCTTCGCGTTTAGTAAGTATATAAGTACAGGGTGTTGGGTAGAACGATAGACACACTTCAAGGCAGTGTAGTACTCATATAAATGAACATATTTGATTGTGGGACAAACTGAAATTGCGGAGTAAACATCAGCTGCGCCGTACTAATATTACGTTCGCCTAACTGAAGAAAATGTAGGGTACGGCCGTTTTGTTTTAGCGATTTCAGGGTTGGTCCGATAGTAAAAGTTGTTTATCTTCATGAATACTACGCTTCCTTACAGTTTGACCATCGTCTACCTAACACCCTATATTTATATAAGTGTTTATGAAACTAAAATAGGTAGTGCAACATAATATAATACGCTCGTCACAAAACTAACTATGTGCAAATGACTTCAGCAAGCATGTTCGTGTCCTCAAACAAGATTTATCTTAATCCAACTCACACAGAACATGACAACATCATTACATTGTATTTATGTGTAACACGCACGAGATTACTTTGGCGTAATCACCCGAACTAATACTACACTTAAGCTTAATTAAGGTTAAAAGTATGTACTTTTTGCCCTTCAAAGCATGTAATGTAATGTATCAGCCTATTAATGTCCCACTGCAGGGCAAAGGCCTCTTCTCATACAGAGAAGGCATGAGCATTGATCACCACGCTTGCTCAAGACGGGTTGGCGATTTCAGACTTATATTAATTATATAAGTCCAGGTTTCCTCACGATGTTTTCCTTCACCGATGTCATTGATGTCCAAGATTCACTTAGAAAGTAGGTGCATATGAATTGAAAAACTCACATTGGTACTTGCCCAGGTTTGAACTCACAACCTCGTGCACAAGAGGTGAGGCCTAAACCACTGGGCCATCATGACAAAGCATGAAAAGGGCCGAATTACCGTAGGGTGTATCACCTCCGAAGGGATGGGTTATAAAGGTGAACTGGCGCACGCGAAAAAGTTCACAACATAAACGCACCCTTGACCCTGTCACATGATATCGCAAATATACCGCGAGCTAAATGTTTTTAGTTAGAATGTTCCAATTCTAACAGACGCTCATTATGTTAATGGAAAACATAGGAGATAAATCGAATTTGTAATGCGGAAAACCAGTCGTTGTGACGTCACTCACATAACCGTGGACCACACTATGCTAATACGCGTTTCATATGAATCTAATTGATCTACAAAACGTCCTTCAGAAAACATGGTTAAGATTTTTTACTTCAGGTTATTATGTACCCTATGTATGAGGACAGTACCTCGACCATTTAGTGAGTGTACCCGTGTTCGTTTGCATAAGAATTATTGTAACTTTTTACAATATTTTTCTACATCACCATTTATGAAAAGACCTACCTAAACTGACATTTTAAGGGGAAAGATTTGTCTGTTTGTTTGCAATGAATAAACTCAAAAACTAATTAATCGATTTTAAAATTCTTTCACCTATAGAAAGCTACACTACCAGCGAGTAACATAGGCTATATTTTCATTTGAAAACTACGCTTTAAAGGGGTGGAGAGGTTATTAAAGTTCCAAGGCAAAAGTACGAAATACACGCGGAAAAAGCACGGGCGGAGCGCCAATTATTAATTTATTGTACTGTGGGTGGGTAGCATGTCGGTGGTATCAATTTAACTTTGAGCTGGACTATCGTAGTACGGAGTTGGAATAGAATACGCGGCCAGCTTATAATGGTCAAGTTACCACTGAGACGTGCGTCCACCCACAATTACGAGTATGTGCAAAGCAACTTACTGTTTCATTGCAATATTAGCCAACTGCTGCATCAGAGCGAAAGTGTCATTCTTCCTCAAAAACAATGTGAAGTAATGTTCTCCGTCCCTCGTGACCACTTTGATGGAATCAGGAAACACAAGACTGTTGGTCTTAGCAAGTTCTGTGACGTCAGCCCAGCGGATCTTGATTGAAGTTTTACGTCCAAATATGTAGGAATAGAAGCACATATAGTGGACTGATAAGTACATCCAGCCTTGGCGGGGCATCTTGCCTTTCCAGTAACTGTAATATTAAGAGACATTAGTATACCAGTTTCTGATTTTCCCAGCAGTGGGCTCGTGTGGTGAAGGAAAATGTAAGATATTTTAGGCGAAATTGCGGTTATCGTAGTGGTCAAGGTGAATGTTACATAGTCATTATGTAAAGACATAATGTCCGTATAGAATACATATATAATGATGGTGTTCTTTTTCTATTGGATCGCGGAATAACCAATAAAATTACGTAATTGCTTTTCAAGTTAAAAATTAGCTTATTTTACAAATAAAATATTCTTCACGTTATACAAAAACCGCTTTTTAAACTGTGTCTAATCCACGTTATTTATTACGACAGCAATAATCTTTTGCTAACTGTGAAGGCATGTAATAGCTTGTCGTAATTTACTTTACTATTATTTTTGTAATGTTAGCTGTAACTGCTGTTGGCAAGTCAAATACGATAAAAAAAAATGACGAATCGGTGGTAAAGAAAAACCCTTGCGTGCAAGTTCACGTAAAATATATTACTATGTGCAACTCTTTACCCAAGCCCCTTTCAATTCGGTCGACTAACATGAATCACCTTAAACACACCAGACAATCAATTCATTGTGTTGTTAATTCCAATTAATATAGAGGACGGTCAAACAAATGATAAAAAAAAATCGTTACTTACCTACAGGAGTAGTAACAGACCAACTTTTCGTCTTTTGGCATGCGGAATCGTTCATGGAATTCGTAGTCCACATTTTTGTACGTGATAGTGTCTTCATCTAGTCAAGGTTATAAAAATAAAAATTTCACAGTTCAAAATTCACTAAGTACATAAAAACCAAAATTTGTTCAAATTAAATCTCATACCTTCTGTAAAAGTCTCTTGCTCTGTCGCAATAAGAGAGTTGATTTTGCAGCACACAAACTCAGTCACTTCTTCCTCTGTGTCAAATGAGTGTAGCGTAGAACATACATTGTCACACAACCACTGCCAATCCAGCCGTATTTCTGGCTCTGTCAATGCGGTGGCTATTACTGTAACATTTTGAGGATATAAACTCGTGGACAGGCTTGCCTATGCGTAAGTATTCGAACATTTTTGAATATGAGAAATAACCCAAATTACAGTTTGTAGTGAAAATTGTAATTTGATCAAAACGAAAATGTCTAAAAGTTGTTATGAAATTTCTATTTTCTGCTTCAAATTATGTAAAAATTGTGCAGCTTAGATTTTAAGATATTTTCGTGATGTTTACCTTATTAACATAATTTAACAGAATATCAATCATGCACAAGGAAAATTAACAAGGGAAAATAAACCATCCCAAAAGGACAATTTATATAGAAATCAGAAAAACTGATTAAATGAAAATTTAAAACAGATGTGTATCAGATTACATTCAAACAGAAAACCATGTGTATTAGAAGTGAATTATGTCTCCTAAAATATATTGATTAAAAAGGAATAGGCAGTTATTTTAAAATTTATTGCAAGTAGTGGGTTCGTATAGTAGAACACTTATTACATTATTATCCCTAGAGACACACTTTATTATAAATTATATTATTTTTCAATAATACTGCCAACCAACTGGTGCAGGACCGAATGTTGTGGAAATCTTTGGGGGAGGCCTATGTGCAGTAGTGGATGTCTTTTGGCTGAAATGATGATGATGAAAATTGCAAACTAGAAGCATTTCAAACAGACTGTATTTCAGTTGATGCCAGATGTTTCTTTCAGGTATTGGGCTTGAACACAAATACAATAAATCCATCTTTATAATAGTATGCAGTTCACCCCCAATCAATGCAAACATATTGATTTATAATATTCAAATTAAATGAAGTGAAAGTGTGCCAACATGCTATAAAATTACGAACAAAGGTACGGAAATAAATATGCATTACCATAGTATACTTCTGAGTTAGGTGTCTGGTGTAATATTCTATAGGGCGCTGGTTTTGTATCTCGGACGCTATCTAGAGTACCCACAAGAAGCGAGGAGAAACCTTTGGATTTTCCATGCCCTTTTCTTCTCTGGAGGACGAAGTACAAACTCGTCTTATCGGTATCCCTAAGGAGTGTACGAAAATATTAATGGAATTTCGCAATCAAGTTCAAATACATAATGATAAGCGGCCATCGTAAACATAATTACCAAAGCGCAGTTTTTAAGAAAAGTTCTTGAGGTTTAACCCACATGTCGATAATTTACGAAACACAGTAAACGATCAGTATTTAATTTTTGCTAATCACCATCATTGCCGAGTCTCTAAAATATTTTTTGAAAACAAAAATTTCAACAAGGGCACACAAACAACAAAATATTTCTTGACATAACGATTTTTTTATTTACGCAATGTCATTTGTCAGTTTTATAGATTTGGTGTTTTGATTATGAGCCTTTTGACCCCTTTTTTATTATTTGTGTCTACCGTTGTTTTTTTTTCAACACACTTGATTTCTGAGTTCAATTTTTACATTGACAGAATGGTCAACAGTTTTTTTTTGCCGTTTGCTATGAAACACAATAGAATAGACTGATTTTCTAAGCACGGGTTACGAACAGATGGCGAGGGCGAGGGCAGCACTGCTGAGTGTCTAAGCTATCATAAGTGATATTATATTTTTTCGAATTTTATTTGTTTTACTTACTTACGAATTTAAAATCAAATGATAGTAAAAAATATGCTACTTAGAAATTAAGTCATAAAAGAATAGTTATAGAAATGCCTGCCAATGATGAAAAAACAAAAGAGCACATTTATGTAATGAAAACTACAAAAAGAAGTGTGCAGTGAAGCAATAATGTTAATAGTAGTTCCAATTTCTTCGTTACAGATCTTTCTCAGTTATCTTCTATTAACATATTTGGGAAATAAATGGGTTCCCGTTTTTTATTAATGAGGTGAAAAACTACCACTTGTTCGCTTCAGGTGTCGTCAATCGTACAAGATTTTCAAATCTTTTCTTTGTAGTAGTGAATAAGCGATTTCTTTTACAAATATTCATTTAATATCGTAGTCAACAGAAGCTAGCTCTCAGAAGAAAAATAAAACCATATTCGTGCTATGCGTTTTAAACTGAATGATTTTTATGGGATTCGTTTACAGGTTTACTTCATAAAAATTCCTGACCACTTCAGGATCTTCCAAGACAATTTTTGTTTATACCTGTCCATTTGATTCAGTTATTCAAAGTTTGTTAATTGCTTTCTTAGACATATCGTATTTTAGGAAGTATATTAATAATCAAAAGAACGATCTCGGTGAATTAATACGCAGATTAATTACAAAAAAAAAATCGCCAAAAATTTGTCAAACAAGCAAAAGATTAAATCACTAAACAAAACCAAAACACAAAGAAATTTATGCTACACGTTCGAGAATATTGTAAAATATTTTAAAAGGTCGAACTATCGCCGAATAAGAGATTGGCAAACTGCAAAAGTAATGTTACGTATGTTTTTGACAATTTACAAAAATACGGACTTTACAGTGCTACAGGGTATTTAAAATGCACAAATTCTAAATGTGAATTGAACACAGACATTTAAAGAGTAGATTTACGATTCAGAATTATCTTGTAAATCTGAAATATGTGATGAAAAAATGCTTACTAATATGAGTTAATAGATTTTTTAATTTTCATAATTAATTCTTCAAGGTCAAGTAATATTAATGACATACTAAAAGACATGACATTGAAAGAATTCATCTTGTAAATTACTCCCAGTTATCGATTGTACAAATGGTGCGGGTAGGTACTATCAACTATGGGACATTATAAAAAAAGCAAATGTTATCGTTCTTCAAAGAAAAGCTGGGAATGCTATGATGATTTACAATCAAAAGTCTTAAATCTTCAAAGTAAGCATTCTGCGTATTGGTTATTCTAGGAAACGAAAACATGAGAAAAAGTTCATGTGATTTCTATAAGCTATTAGCTATAAAAACAACGTACAACCTTCTTCATTCATTACATATTCATTCATTACATATTCATGGCATTACATAGTATTGAAGTTAATAAGTGATTCTTTGAAGTGCCTACTAGCTAGGGAAGAGCTGTGTCTGATATAGGTTTTATTTAGCTTAAGACTTTCGTTTTATAATATGTCATGATTATGTGAAACATTATGTACTTTTAACACATACTTGTAATACCTACCTAAAATAGCTACATCTAACAATAATACTATAAAAGGTAAAACTTGTTTGTTAGTTTGTATGTAGGGGTAATCTCTGGAACTAATGATACAAGTCTAAAATTGGTTTCACTGCTAAAAAGCTACATTATTCCTGAGAGCTATTCATTTTCAAAACTATGTTTAAAAGGAGGCGATGTTGAAGTCCGAAGAGAAAAGTACGAACCATGCGGATGAAGTCGCGGGCGACGTGTTAGTAACTAATAATTAATACTTACCCTTTTAATACAACCAAAAAATAAGGTGACCATTAGAAATACGTACCTACTGAATTATTTAATGCTAGACTCGAAAATGTACGTAGAAGTTTACATGGAAGTTTAACATACTTCAACATAGTAAATCCAGGTCGGAATGATAATGGTTCGAGAAGACTATTTCTTGACTATTGTTTGACATCAAATTCAAATTAAAAAACGTAAGTGTTCCGCAATAAGCAGTTGAGCATTGTGGCGAGAAAGGCTCACCGCGTAATCCTCACCTTTATATCTTTGGAATCCCTATGTAACAAGTAATGACTATTATTGAAATTTAGCAAAGTGTAAAGACTATTTATTGACTCTTTTTTGGAATGGAAACCAAGTCATATACTTCTAGCCGTTTGTTTGCACTTGAGGATTGTGTGGTGAAGGACACCGAAAATGTATGAAAAAATAATTCTAGTGTGACCTAGGTACCTACCTAATTCAGTTGAAAATGAAAAGCAAGTTATTTAAGCAGTAGCAAGTATAATTAATTTTGGGTCTATTATATATTCGTAAACCGTATCATGTGATTCTGAAATCTTAGTGTTAAACATCAACCTTCAAGTTCATAATTCACTATGTTACAGGAACAAATCAGTACAATATTTATAAAGTACATTACCTACTTATAGGAATGAGAAATTAACTTATAGGAATGAGAAAGGCATGAATGAAAGGCAGTTACATGCAGCTGAGATGAGAATGCTGAGGGGGATGTGTGGTGTTACGCGAATGGATAGAATAAGAAATGAGTATGTAAGAGGAAGTCTGAAAGTGGCGCCTGTGACCGAGAAGTTGTGTGGAAATCGGTTGTCATGGTATGGGCATGTGATGCGAAAGAATGAGGACCATGTTGTGAGGAAAGTTTTGAGTATGAACGTGCAGGGTTACATGAGTAGAGGAAGACCAAAGTAAAGATAGATGGATTGTGTGAAAGAGGATATGGCAAGAAAAGAGGTGACCCATGAGATGACGGCAAATAGAGATGTATGGAAGAAGAAAACATGCTGCGCCGACCCCAAATAAATTGGGATAAGGGCAGGAGGATGATGATGAGGAATGAGAAATTAATGTTTATGTTCTTTTTCAGCAATTTTGGCTTGGGATTCTGCCCAACTTCTCTTATTTGAGTCAGAATTAACTACCTTATGTATTTTATTGAAAGCCCAAAGTCCTCCTAATGCACCAAAGGGATAATACATCCATATCCAGTTATTTTTTAGGTAAAAAAATATCGGAAACTGCGCTACTTTCGCCGAAAAAGTATACGGGAATTTCATGTGACGACCCGATTTTCTGAAAAAAAAATGCAATTGTTAGAAAACAGTATGTATTTCCAATAAATAAAACTGCCAAGTCAGATTGCTACATTGTAAGCCTTAGTATCTTTTCGCACAGTGAAACTCATTTACGATTTCCTGGGCGTGCGGCAACTAGCGCAAAGTGTGAGAAAGTGAAGCACTGTAGCCGCGTCTCTTGTGCATATATTTTAGAAATATTATACACATGTGTGTACGCAAAAACGATGTATTTGTTTTCTGAACTGCATGGAAAACATTGCCAATGCGGGTGAAGTGAAAGTATTAATCTAAAAATATTTTAGTACGCATGTGTACGAAAATAAATGTTTTTTTTTTCAAGAGCCTGGTGCTGTGCTGACTGCTCGTTTAAAAAAAAATAGTCTAAAAGCTCTTTGGCTTCAAGTTACCCTGCAATTACTCCTTTATCACGCAAGAAGTCTTCTGCGAAACTATAATATCGTTTCAAGTCCTTTGGGAAGATCATTTTGTAGTTATTATTTTCACTTTTAAGTTAAGCTGTCTCGTCTGACTGACAACGGTAGAAACTGACGTGTATTTTTTTCTTTTTTTCATAAATATTATTACAACAATCTGGCTGCGTCCCGCGGTTTAAATTCACATAGTCATTAAGTGTTCTAAAATTTTCCGATTTTCGGCACAATGATGTTAATTTTTCTTTCCGTAAGAACCTCCTACAGATTATTAGAAAACTTAAAAACAAGATGAATGATGTGGCGCGGCGGGCGAAGGTCCGCCTGCGACGCAAGAGGTTGCGGGTTCGATTCCCGCCTTGGGACAAATGTTTGTACGATCTGCAAATATTTGTTCCGGGTGTTCTGGGTATTTGCTATATATAATAAAAATATCTATCTATGTAATGTATTGTATTAAGTATATCAGTCATCTAGTACCCATAACACAAGCTCTGCTTAACTTGGGGCTAGATGATGCTGTGTGGATTGTCCAGCAATATTTATTTATTTATTTATTTAATGAAATTGGTAAAGTATAGGTATCTCAAGTTGTAGCTTGACCAAGGGAAACAGGGATTCATTTTTACATTTTAAAATTATGATTACCTGATCTACATTCAGATAATGATCATTTGAAATCTCAATATTTTTTAAAATCATGATAACCTGAGTATTCATTATAAAAATAATCTTAGAATACGACATTTTCTTCTAATTTAAGGTCGGATACAACTCCTGTTCACCGTTTCACCGCTCTAACAACTGACATCAAATGTTGTAACTTCTGGACGAAATGAACAAAGTCACGTCATCTGAAACGTCCCCCTCTCAATTTGTGATTTGTAAAATTCTTGTGAATTGAAAAGCTACGCTCCTTGCCTGACACAAACGCGAGAATTTTTAATATTTGACTTCTCAATATACCATTGAAATGTGTGATAACGAAAAGGAAGAAGCAGCTAATCTGGTTTGTCAATCAATTTGTCTTACATCTGTTGTGAAACCAAGATCTGAGCAGTACAATTTGTTTCGATTAATTACTGGAGTTATTAAAACATTAATTTGTTAATTTGTTTTAGAAAGAAGAATTCGAATGGGTTCTTCGGGAGGAGGTACACGCGATATTACACCAACTTCATACCGTTTTAGTCGTAAGTGACACAGATAAAGAAGGAAATCCACTGAAATATTTTTTTGTTGTGTTTTTGATACAAGATTTGCTTTTTAGGAGTGCGCTCACAGATTTCCCGTGCCTTTGTATGGCAACGAGGGCCAGAAACAAGATAAATTCATACTGACATCACAACCTGAACAACTGAAATGTATTGTGACACTTACTGGAGACAGTATAACCCATGCAGTAAGTATCCCTATGAATCATTAATAGTAATCAATACTATAGCAGTAACATCAGTCAAAGTACGACAAAAACTGGGCATGCCCCTGTAGACTGTTATAAAACTAATTTTTCTACTGTTGAATGTAATAGATGCTGTTCTCTTGTCAGGACATAAGTTTCAAGGTGTTACGGCAAATGCACACAATATGCCGTACATCAATCAACCAGGATGGTCCGTGGAAACTCCAGCAGATACAGGATGCTGCCAATCATTTACAACAGGCAATCGGTTACATTGATAACGTGGATAAACATTATGTATTCAGGTATGTGGAATTCTAATAAATATAGATAGAAATACTTTATATTGTACACCATAGGCCAGGCAAGGCAGTGCTTGATTGATGGCAATAGGCTCACCCCCTATTACATGGGACTTAAACATAACTGGCGAAATATGGGTGTTGCTATAGGTGCACCTCTAACCAACCCTTTGATCAATACAGGGGTGATTTTATGAAGTTATGTACACCACAAAAACAATTTGTAAGTAAGTAATGTGTGTTTAAAATTTTGACATAAAAAGGTATCCTTAAATATAATTTTTCTGAGCTTAATTTAGGATATGGAAATCCGTTTCTTTTAGGAATACTCTTTGACCACCTACAAACAATCAAATATTTCAATTAAATAAAATACAGCAGATTGTAATATGTAATTATAATCCAGTGTATTCTTAAATGATATTGCACATCTTTGAACCTATGATCTTTAACATGAAGATATAGAGGAACTGAGATATACAATGGAATATGGACATCTGAATCTCAACATGTTAAGTGCCAATCTATGAGTTAAATTGTGTTAGCAATCATTTTTCTACTGCGTTTGTGGTGTGGCAGTCAATGTGTTAAGTACGCTTTGTAATAGCTTATAAGATATGATCACAGCTATTTGATAGTCTAATTTCCCCATATAACACATAATCGTAAATCTTTGAGTCATAGATTTAAGGTCAAATAAATTTGATAGTGTAGAAGTCCTCATACTGTGAAAATATTAATCTATTATTTATTGATTTAGGATCTCCAACGAAAGATGTACACAATACATGACACATAAAGTATTAAGTATGCGTATTCCTTCATTTATAGGAGACCACAGCATGCACAATATTTATCAACTAAGCTAGCAAATTCAAAATAACAATTACAGGTAAAATTTAGAAAAATTATATACAGTGGACCCCCGGTAATCCGGCCTCTGTCTAATCCGGCGCCCTCTTTTATCTGACACGTCTCTCACTGTTGAATATAGGTACATAATGATTACACACTTTTTTCCAAAAACTATGGGGGTGCGGGTACTATGGGGTCTTAGGCAGTACTTATAGTACTCCAACACTGCCCTGCAAAACGTTTGTTGGATTATGGGGGTCTACTGTACATACACAGGGCATACAAAAACTTTATATTAGGGATACTTGAAACAAATTGAATCTATTAAACATTTATTTTTATACATATAAACCATTTATTTATATTTAGACAGATTATGAAAGGAAATAGCCAGCATCCTGTATAATAAAGTAAAACAATACATGAACAGTACTGAAATGACCTCAACATACATGACAGAGGAGCTCAAGGTTACGCATATTTATTTCACCTGAATAATAATATCAGATGTTTAACATAACAGTAGATGATTTTAAGTTATGTTAATTTGAAGTAGATATCTGCCATTACATAATTTTGTTCCACTATCTTGCTATCTGATATTTTACTGTAAAATTTAACAATAAGTTATCATATCACTCCATTTTTCGGGTTCTGTAGCTAAAACATAACCATTTTAATTAAATCACAGTTTACATGTTATTGAGCTAAAATAAACAGTGCACACAAGAATATGGGGTATAGTTGGATCCCATAATTAAAAAACCGTTCAAGTGCGAGTCGAACTCGTGCGCCGACTTCCGTAGCTACCCATAATTATCAACTTTTTTGTAGGTCAACCAGAAGTACCCTATAGGTCGAAAACCTATGTGGTAGTTCCCGTTGACCTAGAATCTCTAAATTTGGCAAAGAGCACGGTCTTACAGCACAAATAAAAGAAAATTCCAAAAAATAGAAAAAGTTGAAAGTTACGGTAAATTTTGGTAGTTAAAAGATTTGCGAATATCTCAATTTGCCCATATCTTTTTATCGTGTTGACTCAGGACCTATATTTTTATACACCTAAAAGGCACTAAGACTTCAGTATCTGGTATAAATTTCAACTTGCTAGGTCTACCCGTTCCTGAGAAAATCGGTGGTGACACTCGGACAGATGGACAAGATTGTGATCTTATAAGAGTTCCTTTTTTACCTTTTGAGGCACGGAACCCTAAAAAGATGTCATTTTAAGTATCTTTTTTGTTCAAATCAATAGTTTTTGAGATACATACTTACGTGATATTTTCGGATGCAATCTTAAAAATAACTTTGTATTATATTTATTTATTAATGGAAAAGCAAGAGCCATACTTTAAAAGAGATTTATTGTAAGTTACTATATGCCAATTCAATTACAGGTTCTCACGGCTAGGATTTTTTTTATTGAAAGCTTAAGGATCACTAATAGCAAGCACATACATTAGGAAACAAAACAAACAAAAAATACTTAAAAAAAAGAAATGTTTTTTTCGACAAATACTAACTTATTTTTTGCAGTCGATAAAGTTTCCATGCTGAAATATTTATCCTGACTATGGAACCCTTCAATGTATGTGATCCAACAAGCAGTTGGCTGGTTTTTATGGTTTTAATCATTATATACTGTCATATGTAATGATTGTGATACTTATGATTATTATCAATGTAACAGTTTATGAAAACGTGAAATATGCGTGCGAGTGTTAAAAATGTGTCATATCACTGAATATATTTATATTATTATATAAAAAGTTTGTTTTAAAAAGGCACAACAAAAATGCAAAATAATTTTATTTACACGTTTTTATCTAATCTTTGTTTTGCAGATCATCAGAAGAAGTGCTCCACATAATACAGTGTTTGATTGGCTCGCTGCAACGAGCCCGAACCGCTTTAGTGTTGCCCAAGAAAAAAGCAATTGATGAACTCATGAAGAGTAGAAATATGGTATATAACATTGTTTCTTTAATACTATACTTCGCCAGTCCAATCACTATGTACGGCAAGCCGATCCTTTGGGAGAAGCAAGCCAAGTTCTTAGGCATGATCCTCGACCACATCTTACCTTCGCCGAGCACATTAGCATGTAGTCGCTTAGCCTTGAGCCCTGACTGGAGGTCTTAATTAATTAAGTTCCCACAGGAAAGTTCGGATGAGCAGTACACAACAGCAAGGCTGAACTGCGAGACGCATTTTCCATAACAAAAAAAAACTAATCTTCAGTTTTTTTTTCAATTGTAACTCAAATATGTTTTCCGAATACTTTCACACTATCCCTAGAGAGCCTTTTGAGGGTATTGATTAATAAAAGAAAGAAAATAAAACCTTTCTACAATTTATTTTCAGAAGGCCCTATCTCCAAACCTTCCAGAAGACTTAGCAATATCATTCTACATACAGTCCCACAAGCTTATATTTGTTGCGTACCAACTGAGTTCGGTGCACGGAACGATGAGGATCGACTCATGTCAGGCAGACTGTGCCGTGCCGTGGCTGAGTGATGTGTTGTTCATGTTAACAGCAGCACTCCATATGTGTCAACAACTTAAGGATAAGGTAAATTGAAACTTGATTTCTACCAGATTGTGTATACTTGAGAATCTATATAAAGCACTACTGGGCTTTGTTTCATGATATCTATTGATTTCTATTCAGACTTCATGTCTATAACAATCAAATTGCTACTATGTAACTTTATAATATTAATAACACTACAGAATATTTAAGAAATCGCTCAAGTGGATGTGGACTATGAGAAAATAACCAAATTGACTATACATTTCTAAACATCTATTTGATAACAACTATACTATCCAAACATATTTTGCACTGTGTTATTGCTCCATATTCTTATCAGAGATACCTAAAATATTGTTTATTTTATTGTATATTGGGTCGGTATGCTATGTATTTTGCATAAGGCTTAGAAAATTTTCGATTCACACCTACTCCTCAAGATAGACCAGCATTGCCTTGGTTTTATTGAAGATCTTACAGAGAGTACCTGGTGTACTGAAGTACTTTGCCCTGCTTGTGGCGACTTATAAGCTGTCTCATCTTCCTCTATGCAGGATCGACACAGTCGGCTGTCTGTCATTCCTATGCCAAAGGAGTTTATTTACTGACCCATGGCACACACTGTGTTGTGGGCGTTGTGTATGTAAAAATCTTCAGAGAAGTTTCCACCGCCCATGCTAGTTCTGAAACCATTTGTAAAGATTCGCAACTCAGTAGGACACAGAGGAGGAGATCCTGGATTTCAATCGAAAATATAATTGTTTGAGTATCTGGTCCCATATCGCTTTCTTCAACCCTTGTGTTGTGAGTTTTTGTGACATCTTTAGTAGTCACGTCCGTGACATCTCACAATCTCAGGTCCAGTTGAAAACCAGCGTCAGGCACGAGTTGTCTGGCATTTTTTGATGAACTGGACCCTTTTAGCACAGCTGAAGGCACATACTTAATAATATATACTTATACATATATGTTTTTAATGTATTTCTTGTTACTCGTTTATGTTGTTACTCATTTATGTTTTTCTATGTTTAGTATTGTTGTTGTGTGCCTGAACCTGTGTTGAATAAATGTTTTTTCTTTGTTTTTTAATTTATTTAAATATTTGCATACCGCGAACCTTCAGGTTTTTCGAGTCGACACCATAGTACCCGAACTCATTTTATCACTAGGAAGTGAAACTCTACAATCAGTATTTTATCTTTTTGACGTGATATGACAAGGGTACAGCTTTACTGATAACGGTTCGGCGTTTCATTTTTGTTAATCGAATTACCTAAATTGTGGATTATTACTTATTATTAGTGTCGTTAAGATAGATAGTGTGTATCGCACGAGCAAATGATAAGTCGTCGCGTTACGTCACAATTTTTTTTCCCTGTACATTGTCAGTAGGCTAATATTTATCAGTTGGTTTATCAGTCATCAAACTCAATAAATGAACCAAGTAGGTTGATAATTTGTTGTTGTTCAATATTGAACTCATATGTCCCTGATTCCACTTACATAATAATATAGGAAGCTCTTCATCCAAAACATTCCAACCTTATATAGTTTAAATTGACGTAAAAAATATTGTCATAAATAAATGTAATAAATATTGTGTAATAATATTTTTTTTCCAGCTGTGTGTCTTCTCCCAGTATAAAGATTTCACAGTGGGATCAAGATCTGCCTCTATGGTGTTTAACTAAATATTACCTACCGGGATGTTACCTAATTCTCAAGTGTATGTAAGCATTATATACCTAGGTATATACAAAACAATTGTATGTAAGTACATGTATTTATTTAGTTATAGTTATTGAGTCCATTGTTGATATTCTTGTTGAGTATGATGTAATATAATGTATAAAACTAATGTTATAACTAACTATAGGAAAACTAATCTTGGGTCTGCCATGAGTGTATATTTTGAATAATAGCAAAGGGGAATTAAGTATTCGTTAATTTATTTCTACTACTTACCTTATTTATGGACAAGATTACGTTAAATTATAATTTAAGAGTTATGTTGATGGTTATCTTGTAAGTAAATCGTTGCTGGCTTCTGTCCGCGTATTTATGTAGAAGAGTTCTTAGGTATTTAATAGAGAGCACAGTATAAGCCATCCTCTGGCCAATAATCGCTGAACAATATTTAAAGGCAATTGAACAAAGTTTAACAACCTATTGACCCCAATTGGATGTAAATACTTAGCTCGAATTTGCGGCAAATTTAGTTCAATTTTATTCAGTTTATCCGCCGGCCGGATGGCTCTAGTTAGTTAATGTACACGCGTTGTACAATACGACAAAGCAATAATATTTTCTACATGCTAACAAATTAACGTATAAAGTGTTAGTGCAAATATATAGTCGAATAGCCCTTGTGTACGATAAAGGTATTTTATGTCTTGATAATAAAGTCCATTTCAGAATGATGGTCCAAATCTTTGAATTACCGAGTTTTAATTCGTGCGGTGTTATTTAACGTTTCTATTTCTGTAATGAGAGGCTATTTTTAAAAGGTTCACCCTTTGAATGTAGGAGGAGCGACCGCTGATGCGTAATCTACATTATGTTTATCAAACCGTTTTATAATCTTGTACGATCGGATTTTTTTTGAAATGTTACAATCTTTGCCTACTGTATTTAAAGGTGGTGTGATTCCTATTTCACATTGTATTCACTAAAGCAACTAAGATGATGTGAAGTTATATTTGAAAATATATTGTCAATGTTGTTCAAAATGTTTATAGCAAAATGCATATTACAGCAAAATTATTTAATTAGTTATTTATTTCTATGTTAATAAATAGATCTGAATGTATAGTTAAAGGAATTATAAAATGTATAACTTGAAGCAATAAAGCTTCTGTATTTTGTCTGTATTGCCATAGTTAACATATATAATAATATATAATCAAATATCATAATCAAATGGTAAGAAAAGGTCCGTCAAATGATTGCAACTATAAATATCTTCTTATCTAAAAGTCTGCTATTTATTGTTTTATATACAGATATAAGATTGTGGGGAAAGTATCTGATACTGTTTCAAAAGTAAATGAAAGAATAAAAACAATTACAGTTGCCAAAGTCTCATCGTAATTTCCAACTTTCATTTGTTATATTTGTATAAAATATCTGAATGTCATCTTCATAATATATTGCATCAGTATACTTTGTCAAATCGTAAATTGTTCAAGAGGGTATAAATGAAGTTAATACAGTATGGATGCTTTTGCCTTCAATGTTTCCATACAATATTTCATAGTCAATTAAATACAGTGGTGTGAATGCACCGAAATTGACTTATTGATGTTCCACAATGTGTATCTTAAGTAATTTGACTTAAAGGAATTCCAATTTCTTATAAAAATGTGATAATAATTACATCTTTGATTAAGAGGTAGATAAGGGCCATTCTTGCTTCCCAATAAAACCATTAAAGATTTCAGTACAATAAACAAACATTTTTGCTGACTGTACAGGTTGAGTTTTGTAATAGACCTTTAGGCCCTGTTCAATAACTCACCTGTATATCCAAAACTAGTAATCCGGTGCCTAAATTATCCTTCCAAAAATATCTAAACTAAAAGTTATACAATATGCTATAAAAAATACCTTATCAATGGCCTGTGAAAATACCAGGTGTTACGTTTTCACTCACTCGATAAAAAGTAGGATAATTTGAAGTTATTATTAGAAAAAAATACAACCTTTTTTGTTTATACTAGATATTTACAGTCACAATTTGCAATATTTTATATTGATTTTACATAAACTGTGTTAAAATCATATGAACATTAATATTAAAAAGGTTGTGTATTAAATTAGTATTGTAACTAATATGATTGTGTATATAAGTAGGGCATTTAACTATTTTGAAATTACTTCACTTGCAACATTATATACTTAAAAAAAAGGTTTACCTTTTTTTTAAGTATATAATGTTGCAAGTAACCAGTGATTAAATAATTATTTCGTATTACTACTTAAACTTCTGAGGCTTATTAATAACGATTTTTAAATTATTTCTGTTATCTCCATTTCGTCATATGTGTAATCATGTAAGCTTCTAACGTATTTATAGCATATTTTCTATAAAATACGGTTACCTAATTCGAGTGGGTAGATAAATTCAACATTGGGAAGCATTAAAAGTACTAAAACATGTTGTTTACGTATGATTGTAAAGTTATTGGCGAAGGAATTGGCAATGAATGTTGAAATTGTATTTTTATGCACATATTGATAACTTCGATAAGTAATAAAATTGTTAACGCACTTTCTGAATATTCGCTACTATTATAGTGTTACGAAAATCTATTCTATGCATTCATATCTGCACACGTGGTCATTGTCTGCCTAAAGTCTTACTTGAGATGCATTTAATTGAACAAAAAAGAAATCCACAGTTTATTATTTTGAGGGAAATGGCCTCGAATGTGTTAAGAACCATCATGTTCAAATTATTCATTTGACATGTTTGACAATAAAATTATTGTACTAGTATTATTAGATAGTCTCAAGACTATTTTGTCTATACCAACTGTATAAACAGTTCTTGTGATTGTGTTGTATTTCAATAAATCAAAATGCTGTTATGCAAAATTTGTTTTCATTTCATATGACCTGATATCCTGCTAATATTATAAATGTAAAAGTTTTCGAGGATGTATTGATGGATGGATGGATGTCTGTCACTCTTTCACGCAAAAACTGATGAACAGATATTGATGAAGTTTTACAGCATTATAGAATTTATAATGATTATACGCAGACCAATTTGCGAGTGGCTGCTAGTCACTTAAAACTAGAGCTGATGGCTAAACGTAAAAAGAAACAAGTTTTTTTCGGTCAGGAATATCGTCTATGCACTTGTATCGTATGTAAGATGGTCGTCGTCAAGAGTACGCGTCTGTCTAACCTATCAGATATTATAGGCGAGATGCTATGAGAAATTATGAATGACCAATACATATATTGCCGCTGCTGTCATTAACACTCGCCGCCCAGTTCATAAATACGATTTAACTTGTATTTGGTAATTACGTAATGCGAAGATATATGGTAGGGGGTGATGGTCACATCTTTAACTATAGCTTTTTACATGTACGACTCGGGAAGCGAGTTCTGGGTACATGAACTAACTCTTTTCCGACCCGGGAGCCGGGTGCTGGGCACTAAAAGTGTTAAAGCCCTGCCCTAAGCAATTAGATGTCTATAATTTTATTTTTTTCCCTTGTCGAAAGTTCTTGTGGTAACAGAGATCACAGCAACAAAACGATTGAATTACATAATTATTGTTAAAAACTTGTTTATTTATTTTTATGAGACTAACTTAAACTATAAATTGCAATGCTGTCTTCGTAAACTGAGATTTGACGTCACTGAAACGAAGCTAAGGATGCACTCTACTTTTCTTAATGTAATGAAATCCCGGAAACTGCTATTGGTTTTATATTGTAGCGCCAGGTGGAGAAAATCATACCATAAAACATTTTACGAACTCTGTATTGGTTAATTTATTGGTAATCTCGGCAATGGCAAATCGGGAGGTGAAAGTTCTATGGAATGCATAAATATTTACCCATGTCCGCATTGTTAGCAACTTGACAAAATGCTTTTCTTTTTATATCGGATATTTTCAATATTTTCAATGTAACGGAGTTGGTTCTTTAAATAAAATCAAAGGCAACATGGATCAATTTAATAACAAAGAGTTATTAGAACACATTATTTTGCCTTATGAAGAAGGAAATCTGGCATGGTAATGGCATTTAGTCCGTCACTGTACATTTGTACATTCATAAATAAAATCTAGTTACATGGACATGATAACGATCTCAAAAACACAGCGATGTCCATCAAAACGTTCCTTGCAAATGAAATGTTGACGGTAAACGGCCATTCCAATAAGATTGGCCTGCAAAGAGCCCATACTTAAATCCAATCAAACGTTTGTAGTCTGAGGCCAAGGAAAGGTTGCAACACACATTACAAGTAAAATAAACCATCTATACGACATACATATTTCAAGATGTTTGTCACAATATTTCAACAGAAATGTGTTACTTTCGAAATTCCATGCCGCGTCGTTCTCCAATGGTTATCACCAACAAAAATAATCAATACCACGTGTAATGTTATGTCGGTGTAAGTAATCTTAAAGTTTGTTACAACTATGGTGACAACATGCTATGAAATTGGCTACTTGGCTTTTTGTTTTAATACTAACAACAAAATACGGCTGTAAACACTTGGTATACATATCCACTTTCCAGCCGTTCAGTGCGCTACAATTGAGTTTTTAAGTCAATACTGTCAACTTTTTGTACATTTTCTGCTGCAATTATTAAAAATTTGAATAACATTGAAAGGAAAGGTAAAGTTTCAATTTCTGAAGACTTAAAGATTTTTCTGAATGTGTTATTTTGTAACAGTGACAAAATACCCTTAATCATTGTTTTAAAGCAAGTACGGGACTCACTTGCAACGAACATCACTAAAGCATTTTGACAACTGACAAATGTCAGATTAACAAAAATAAATCGTCAAGAGTTGAGGCGTTGAAGTTTGTTTTCACTTTTATTTTGTTATTATATTGTAAATTGTAGTTGTTTCCATAAAGAATACAAATATGGTTATTAGAATTTTCAGTTGGTTCGCTCTTATTACCATCATTGTCACTGGATTGTTTGGTTTTGGGTTCTATTTAACATTTCTTGCATTCATCGTCTCCTTTCTGGCTGGGTAAGTTGATAAGAAGGCGTAATTTGTACTTAAAACAATAATATTATTGTTAGGGACTAGTCCGTTATTATAATATTCTTTACGTGTGTATTTTAGAGTGTTATTACAGTTGAAACTTAAAAGGCTATCTGATAGACTCTCAGTATCTAGGACACCTCTGTGACAAGTTCTAGTCAGCGTGATTCGATCATAGATTGAGTTTTAAAACATGATAAACTAGTCAAACATCTTAATTGGTTATTATGTGTTACTCTACTAATCATTTAATGGTTGTGTTTCAATTTCCAGGGTAATAACAATTCTTTACTTCACATATGACAACAGAAATGTGTTCCCTGTGGATTTAGATTATCTTGATGATCCATTACAACAGTCAAACTTTTCCATACAAGTTCCTAAGGTATGTGTTATTTTTTAATGTTTCTCTGTTTTATTTTTCCCAGTATGTCTTCAATTTAAAGAGGAACTTGTTGCCAAATAAAAACTGCCATACAGGTTGTTCGAAGGTTAAGCTACGCTTGCCGAGTCTGTCTATGGATGGGTTTGACATTTAGCCATCAGCTCTAGTTCATAATGTATAGAGACTCCTCAGTGCCTTGGAAAACATGTTAAGCTGTTGGTCCCGGCTGTCATTAATAGATCTTTGACAGTCCCTATGGAAGCCTGCAAATCTGACAACCAGTCTTACCTAGGGGTATCCTATTCTCAAGTTACTTGGTTGTGGATGTCAGCTGCATACGGGTAGACTCGGAGTCGACCCCAATATAGTTAGGTTATCAAAATAATCAACAATTAAAATTCTCAGCCATAATTCTTTGTTTTGTTAAACATTTCAGGTATTGGAACTATTTCAAAAAGAAACTCCATTGCCAAAATATGACAACCGGATCACTGGTAGCGAGACCGTGGATTCATTCCTTAATGAAATAATTACAATCATCATTAATGATTATGTGACTCCGTGGTACGAGATTCTGACAAGTGACGAGGAACTTACAAACCATTCTATAAAAAAATTGGTGCTGGCTGCTGGTGCTAATGTAGCTAATAGGTAAATATAAGTTTTAATATATGATATATAATCTGCATTATTTTGATGGTTATCAGGAAAACAAAGTATTTAGTTTTGAATATTAAGTTACTTAACTATTGAGATTATGTAAATAAAGATGACTTCTTTACATTAAACTACACAATAAGATATTTTTTTGCCTTTAACTCACACACCAAGTTTGACAACCAGTGTTGCCAACCAGTTTTACACTAGAAAAATTAACAGGCAAACACACATAGCATACAGCCAAGTATTAACATGAAATTAATTTCAATAATGACATCACATTTTGAACACCTTAACTGCCAGACAACGGAACACATTAGAAAATGTTTTGTTGGTTGGTCACCTGGCGTTTAAGGTGTAAATATCCAAAGGGTTAAGCTTAGGTTTACCTGCGGATATTTAACTTCATTTTGCCAGTCTTTCTGACCAATTGGTTGGTTCCTAACCAATGCCAAGACCTCATGCTCAGTAGTAGCGTTTGCAGCGTCTCGACTAATGAATGAGACAGTGAAAAATACCTAGGTGTTTTAAACTATTTTTTGATTTCTCATTCCAGAGTCAAATGTGTGGATTGGATACACCTCCTCTCCACCCGTGTTCCGGAAGAGTTGACAACCCATTTGAAATTGTTTAAACAGTCAAGAGTAAGATTGAAACATGTAGATTTGATGAATGCCAAAGACGTGACCAATGGGACGTCAAGACCAAGTCCCAAGAAACAAGATGAAAAGAAAACACACAGGAGAAATAAAAGTGAAACTGATGTGTCATGGCCACCAGGTAATAAATGATTTATTTGGGTATGCTAGAATTCATTGTTATTTGATGAAATTATTAGTTCAAATCAATGTCAACCACCGAAATGTGGGTGTACTAAGAGTACACCTAAATGAAATCAATGTTGTGTTCTTACTAATTAGAATAATTATTTTGTATTTCCCGATTTTGAATATTTTGTATTTCCCGATTTTGGTTATTTTCGATTTGTCCATTAACGGCCGATTTCAATAACGGATCTCAATCCCAATCTAGAAATTGATCTTTGTGACCAATCAATGGCCGAGTTTGCAATCTGTTATCTTGAGAGAGCGAATCAGAAGCAGCAATTGAAAATTGCGCATTGAGATTTGGATTGAGATACGATATTGAAATTGGCCGTTAATTTGCTGTTATCAAGCTTTTGAAATGATCAGTTTTGTAGTCAAGTTATTGTAGTATATTTTTATGTTAGCAGAAGCGCAAACATTTGGCAAGTCGAAGTTTTACGACAGTTCAGAAAACATAAGTGGGAAGACTCTTAAGGATATATTTTTCGAACTGGAATGCTCTATAGAAAAGAGACAGTTATGTCGAGATATTTATTGTATGGATGCTGATAAAGAATATGGTAAGCTGAATTTCTGATGTCCCATCTATCTTCAAAGAGTAAATATAGATAGAAACAATGAGCTGAAATATTGGAAAGCTTAAACTTTTGACCGCCAGAGCATAGCGATTGCGCGTGCCCTCCACGCCAAGCCTTTAAAAAAAAAAATTCTCTGTCATCATGAATTTATCAATAACCGTGGTACCGTAAAACGGGGTGATTAGAAATGCAGGGTTGAATAGAAACAAAACTTTGAAGGGGATTTTCGCGTTAGTTTATTATCGTTTGTTACTACAAGGACTCTTATTTTTTTAAGGAATTGAAATGAATAATTTCAACACCTTGTCAGTAATTAATAATGTTGAATCAACGTTTAAATCTCATTTAAAGTTAAGATTCGATTCAACCCGCGGCGTTTCGATTCACCCCGTTTTACTGTATTACTAGTATTATTAGTACCGTGGCGTATTTTAATTTGTTTCATGCAATTAAACACGCACGGGAGTTTCACTTTTAAGATAAGTATATAAATAAACACACAAAAGTAATGATTTAATTGTTTGTTTCGTGGTAAAGTATTTAGAGTGCACTGCATTTTTTGTTACGTATTTGTGACGTTGGAGACCAGGGCATGCGTTCGCTTGTCATGTACATATATAATGTGACGATGGCGATCAAAAGGTTGAAGGGCAGTTATAGTTTTTGAAAGTATGTTTTTTTAATTGTGTAGTGTTACTGTTATGTAATGTAAATTTAATTTTCATTTTGTCTATTTAAGCCCAGAGATAGTGTTGCTAGTAAGGATCAAATCCAAAGAGTGAAGTTTTATTTGGACTTCCAAAGTTTTCCATTAGGTAATTTGATGATCTCGTGTAAATGGAAATACTACCTTAATTTTTTTTTTTCTAGAGTTGCTCTGTGAAGTTTCCGAGGCTGTCTTATACCTGATAGCCCCAGAGGAGGCTTGGCGCTGCCACGCCCTAAAAGTGATACTGATCGAGTTGCTATCAGGCGTCGTACTACGACCCATGATCAACTTACTGAGCGACCCTGATAACATCAATAGAACTATTATTAGGAGTGTAAGTTTAATAAATATAGTTCACCAAATGAGGAATATGAAAGTTAAGAATATGGCAATTTGATTAAAAGCTTTGGCGCTCCATTGAAGTATGGATGGTTATTTCTCTCTTTGCTTAAGACTTGCTTTCTTGTAAATCTTGAAAGATATATAAACAGTACTAAGATTGCACTGCTAATAAGGTTACAGTTTAATTATGATAAATGATTTTAGACTACGCTAAATCTTTTGGCATACCCTAAATTTTACTTTCTCCAGTGAATCTTTATGGACCTGGTTTTCCGTTCTTGTAGTGTTGCAGGGATTCTTGTCTGCCATCGGAGCTGTTTCTTGTAGTCATACGATGCTGCACCGACGCCGAAGAGTTGGACGCCACTGTGGAACTGGTCCAAAAGGATATACAGAAATTAGTAAGTGCATAATTCAATAGTATCGAAAACTTGGTGTTCCCTAAAATAGGGTTGAGGTACACAGGTGAGGTTTTTGAAAGAAAGAACCATTCCATATCATTTATATTGTAAAACTCTGACGTCTAGGCTTGTGTCCAAAATACGTCGAAATGTATGGCAATTAGATACGAGCGCCGTGAGCACTTTGACGGCGGCAGCGTTATTTCCGCGGCGCCGGAGTCGGCAGCGCGGCGCTCTTATCTAATGGAAATAACATTACATGTGGAAAGAGGTCACGTGACATCTCTTAAGCTAATATCAACTCAAATCTGAATTTCCCTTGGCGTTAACCCTTACAGAAAAGGGGTTTTGTGTAGGCCCCTTGGGACCTTGTATGGGCATTTCCTTTCAGAAGCAGTCATCAGTTATGCAAGCGCCATCTAGATTAAAAATACAGAACTTTAACTAGATGCGAGATGAGTTTTTAATTTTTTTTATTACACTTTTTAGCATTCCAGAGACAGCGCTGGCGAATGGGAGTTGCAAGACCGTCAAAAGCTTTCTTCCTTACAATACTTGACCCGTATTATCCAAGCAAGAAGAGCTACTTTGGGACCTCAAGAAGGGCTGGCCCATAGTGCTAATGTGGACAAAGCTTCGGAAGAAGTTACGAGGTCATTGAAGTTTTTGAGAGCAACTACAGCTTGGAGATCAAATGCACAGTATCTGTTGGAAATTGAGTTGAATGAAGCTGGTGAGTAGCGAGTCTCTTGGAATTTTGTATTTTTGACTATATGATAGTGGTCGGTCGATGGTGGGTCGGGCTCAATAGCCCGACCCACCAGCAATCTAGTGCTATTGGGTTTTTTCATCTGGAATTTCTAAGTAGTAGTCCGGAGACTGGATTCGTGCCCGGTTGATGGCAATAGCCTCGCCCCCTTTAATATGGGACCATAGTATAAGTTGTTCATAGTGATGAGTACATTCACCCTTTAAGAGACCTTGCGTTAATTCTGTTACAGCATGTATCCAAAATATTAATTAACCTAATATTTCTAGACGCACCGCACACATCAAAAGCTGTGCTAGACAACCTACGCTCATCCGCACTAGAACTCTGCGATCTCTACTTAGCCCCCAACCGACCCGCCGTGATGGGTCTGCCGGAGAACTGCTACGGTGAACTTGTGAGGAAGATCACGACTGAAGGCGAGGAGTTTACCAACAACCCTTTGATGTGCTTCGATGATGTTCAGAAGTGTGTGTGTGATGCGCTAGAGGTGGGTTTCGCGTTTTCTTCGTATGTTAATACTAGCTTTTGCCCGCGGTTTGACCCTCATGGCTGGTACTGATCGAAGACAGTAAGATGATAGGAAAACATCGTGTGGGAACCTGAACACATAATTAATATAAGTCTGAAATCGCCAACCCGTTTTGAGTAAGCGTGTTGATTAATACTTGAGCTTTCTCTGTATGAGAAGAAGCCTTTGCCTTGTAGAAGGCCAGTAAAGGCTTGTATTATTATTATTTTAATATTGTAATAGCTATTTCATATTTATTTCTTGTCAGGACGACCCGTCATGGCAAAATGACTTGATGATGGATAGTGAAGACGGTTCTGATAGAAGCAGGTAATTATTACTACCACTAAACAGTTATTACAAATACTATTAAAGCAAAAGCGTCAGGGTAGTCCTCAAAATTCACCACACAACCTAGTACTAAAACATTGCAAAAAGACATTAGAAAAATTAAATGTCACGGGCTACACTGGCAAAACACTAGGAAGTGGTGAAGGGTGGGCGTTTTGGGGGACTCGTTTTCGACGTACAAAAAGTGCTGATTCTCAGGCTAATTGGAATAAATGAATTTTGATTTTGATTTTGATACGCGTTAAACAATGAAAAACTTAAACTAAAAACAAATTTTCTTTCAGTAGCGACTTAAAAAGGGACGAAAAAACCGACACACGAAAATATAGCGGTAAGTTCACATCCAAACTCCTATAAAAACTTTATCTTTCTAACTGTCCATTACGCCTAACTTATCATACAAACCCATCCAAAATGTGCAGACAAATGCAAGAAAATTATGAAGTCATGTCTCAATCAGTTGCCAAAGTTGTTTCTGAAGTCGAAATACAAGTATGATCTTCCCAGCAAGTCGTCGACGTTTCCCCGCTCCCTCACACGAAGAGTACCAAGTAACAAGTGCCACACACTACCTAAATGCAATGCGTTTGGTATTACATTTCAAAGTGAAGTTCTAGATCCTAATGCTAAGACTTCATTTGGCGTGTTGGCGCAAATATTTGCGTTATATCGATAGTATAAAATAAACTTTATGCCTATAAGAATAGGGTATATTTTGTATTACTCAAGTGACGCGGATATTTTGGCCAATACACCAAGTGGTGTGCTAGCATGACACATAGTTGTTTGCGTATTGTAGACCCTTGCATCGGCAACTTGATTATATTGCTAGTTAGACACCTTTTCCCGTTTCTTCTTTTTACTTCTTTATGTCCACTCTGTTACTTTAGTACTGTTGTAAGCGAAGTGTTCCAATTATGAATTACAGTAACCGCGCGCAAATATGACACATCTAGTTTCGAAAAAAATCAACTTTGTAGAGCGACGTCTCTATCACTCATTTGTCACGGTCTCTTTCTAATGTGTCACACATGTGTTACACACGAGTACTGTAATTCTTTGCATCGATATTTAATCTTCTCATGACGATATATGATATGTGATCGAATTCTTCTAAATCGATCGAATGGAAATAATTTGATGAAATTATTCTTTCCCAAAACATCAAATAGAAAAATTAAATTAAACATGTAGATTTAAACGCATAAATCTAAAACGATTTGACTACTTATAATATGTACTTCCTACCTGTGTCCCGCAGTTTCACCCTCTCATAAGGGTCGTAGGGTGATATTTAAGAATTGGGCTACTAAATACAAAAATATTTTTTTCAAATCCGGCTGGTACTCCAAGGAATTAGCGCGTTTAAACAAAAAAAAACTTCAGTTTTATTATATTAGTATACATCAGGACGTCTATAGTTTAAGTATCGTTGCAACAAGATCCTTCATTCTCCTTAAAAAAAAAACCTTAACCGACCCTACTTCGCTGGCAATAGGATCTATATTTCTTTGTAAACTTCTAGTGAACTGATGTGAAACTGTAGTTCTACAGATTACTTGTTACGCACGTTTATGTGTGCGTAGTATTAGCAGTTTTAATGTCGATATTTTTCTAAAAAATACTGTATATTTTCAGGTGATCTCTTACCAGTACCCGGAACAAGGCATAATAGGTCCAGATCGGACATTGTTGGCAATTTGGCGCAGAAGATGATCAACGAAAGTGCAGGTTACAATTTAATCGTTTATTTTTAAACTGGGTTTTGCCCCGCGACTTTGTACGCATGAATGATGCAGACAAAGTTGCGGATCAAAAACTATCTTATGTCGTTCTCAAAGATATTCTTGAATCCTAGATTATATAAACTATCTCCTTGCCAAATTTCATTACGATCCGATCAGCCGTTTAGTCGTGAAAAGGTAACAAGAAAACAGCTACTTTTGTAGTTGTAATAGTAGTATGGATTGTATGAACAAATTAAATTGTATAAATAGGATCCTCCATTCGGAATTTATCGGCTATATGTATGATTGAAATTACAGGCAACGATATTTTCCTTTATATATAGAATTTTTTTAAATTTAATTTCGAGTAAAAAGTGAAAAGTCAGGTATGTTCAAAAGGCAGACCTGAGAAGCAATAGCTTGACGATTTGAACTTAGTCCTGACCGATCGTTCGGAGAAAGCAAAACACTAAGATGATTGGATAAATATAGAAGTATACAGTTTCTGCCTACCTTCTTGAGACAAAGACTCTGAAGAATGTAGGCATTTATGTACAAAAATATGGTCATTTATTTATACGCAGTAAGTAGTTGCAACCGGCGGCGTGTGTGGATGACTAGATGTATGAACGTAAACGAAGTAAAAAGAGTTTGCAAAGGTCACAGCAGGTGTTCAATTTATAGCTTCTACTTACCCTCATGGGAGGCGTGAGTGTATTATGAAATATTTTTTACCCATTTAAAAATATTTATTTTGATAACTTTATTATTTTTCAGGCCCTTCAAACTTATCATCAGCGAACAGTAGCAACCTATCTCTGTCTCACTCTGAAATTAGTCGAAACGCGAAAAACTTGATGTCGCCCTTAACAGCATGTATTATTGAAACTGGTATGTATATCATATCATCAGATCACGCTATCTGATCGGATTCTAACTATGGACATCATGTGAAACAGAAAAACTCTTATATTGTGTTACTTGTAGTAGTAACCTTCACAATATGTCATATTATTATATAATATAATATGTGATATTGTAGACCCATAGAAATGTGTTTAAATGACTGAAACGACATCTATCTCTCCACCTACGAACAAAGTTTTACGTATCCTACATCGCGAGTTATCGTACAGTTTTTAATAATAAAACTTCGTTTTCACTCTTACATAATATTGATGTTCATCTTTCCAGCTTTAGTACAAGACAAAGGTCGATCCTTTGGCATTTACGCCATAGCTGTTACTAGAATCTCAGACAACGAGGTTTGGCACATATACAGACGATACAGCGATTTTTATGACCTACATGCATCTGTTAAGGATAAGGTTAGTAGAAACCATATCTGCCATAGCAACTTCAAACTCTAAGAGTTAGTAGTAAAGTCTAAATTCCTCCACAGTGGCCTGAACTGAGCAGTCTACCGTTCCCAGGAAAGAAAACATTTCAGAACACATCTAGAACGGTCCTAGAAAGTCGAAAACGGATGTTAAACAGCTACCTTCAAACCTTGGCAAGTTTGGCGAGAGATGCAAAGTATATGACCTTGTTGTCTCCGGCCTATTTAGGGGGATTCCTTAGTCCTGAGAATCATGCTGAAAAACATAGTAATACGGTAAGTGTTTAAAAATATTGTGGTGTAATTTTAAAGCCTTCGTATCTGGCGATGGTTGCCGTCGTGTTCACAATCACTTCGTGGAGACGTTGCGTATGCGCATCGATGTGTGATGTGATGTGTATTGAACGTAACGTTAAGTTGACGCGGAGCAACGTCAGCGGAGCAGATATAGCGTCACAACGTTTCTGTGACTTTTCCAGAAATAAGCTGTTTCAGGTAAATTAAGTGTTATTAGAGTCTTGATTGTTCAAAGGTAGCTGATAATGGCATAGGCTGCAAATATGGTCTTGGCTTTCCCGCCCTTATTTTTCCTATGCGCATGACAGTCGATCCCATATCCCTTTTATAGTGTAGTATACTTGGTATGTTTCGTATAGATGTTAATGAATTCAACTTTTTTTCAGCTTGATGCTCTCCTTGTAAATTCTTTGAAAGCCGGAATGAGAACTTTGAAAAATATGCCTGATCAGTTCGCGAATACCGTGGATGGGGTCATGGATGGTAAGCAAATCATAAAGGATATTTATTTTTGCAATTCACAAAATATTCATGGCCAGAAAGGTGACTATTGAGATAAAAAAAAGGCAAAAAGCATAGAAGAAGAAAACATGCTGCGCTGACCCAAATAAATTACTATAAATAAAGGCAGGAGGATGATGAGTATGATGATGGTGATCTGCGAACCCTACCTAATCACTAAAAAGGAAAACAAAAAAATGAAATCCTAAAATCTCCAATATATAGTTAACGGGCCAATCAATGCTCAGCAATAATGCAAGTCCTGAATCCTACATTTAAAATTACAACTTGTAAGAACATAACATGCTCTTTTTACAGGTATATCAAAGGTATTCCAAGGGAAAAACGACGATAACTATTGCGATGGTATTAAAAGTGGCAATTCGTCCGATGGACAAGAGGTATGAAATGTATAGTTCAGTAATAGAATGATTTTGAAATGAATGAATGATTTTAACGAAAATTAATATGACAAATTGTAAAGTGCGCGTTAACTGCTGTGATTGGTTGAATGTATGTCAAACAGCCAATCTCTTCTCGAAAATATGAATGTTGTTTTTTGATCTAAATGATAGTTGTATTTTCGAATAATACTACGTTCTAATTTACGTTACGTTTACGTCAAGCGGTTCATGCTAGGCCCTCTGGTGTTATTATATTAAAAAAAAAAAATACATTTATTTCAGGTAATCATAACCCATATTGCACGTCTCAACGCGAAGCGTTGAGTTGTGCTTTACTCTCACTGTCTCAAGGTCAAACAATTATCTCGGCTTAAATTGCTTTTATCCGATCCTTTTGGACTTTGAGTATTAACCTTTTGACCGCCAAAGCATAAACGCACGCACGCGCCCTCCACGCCAAGCCTTTTTTAAAAAAACGTTTAATCTCTTCTTTGCTATCATGAATTTATCAATATCCGTGGTTTATTTTAATTTGATTCGTGCAATTAAATACGCACGGTAGCTTAAAATTTTAAGATATATAAATAAACACACGCAAAACTAATGATTTAACTATTTATTTCGTGTTATAGTACTTACGAGTGCACCACATTTTTTGTCACGTATTTGTGACGTTGGCGTACAGGGCATGCGTTCGCTTGTCATGTATTTGTGTCGATGGCGGTCAAAAGGTTAAATGAGTTGACAAATATCAACAATAACACTTTTTTATGACAGTAGATACTTTTAAAAAACACTATTTTTGCTAGATAGTAAATAAAAAACCGTTTTGAAAAACTATTTCAGTGGACGTCGGGTTGTCTGTATGTTCGGATGATGTATGTGGTCACGATATCGCCCAAAAAACTTCACTTTTTGAGTCATTTTTTTTTTCATCCGCTTCAGTATCATTCTGAGTAATAGCCTATTGAAAATTACCGTCTAATTCAATCAAGTCATTTTTGTCATAAAATGAGCGTTGAGACGTGCACTTTTGGATTTTCCAAATTTTATTCCATTGTTGTTGCTTAGCAAAATATTTAAGTTGACTCATTTATACAAATTATTACAATTCATTTATCATAATAAAATTACCAAATAGAATGAAATAAAATAAAAATAAAATGCAGTCATTGAAATAAAATTAGTCAAATAATAATTAAAATCAAATTAAATAAATTCAGTTCATTAAATAAAATTAAAGTAAACTTATAATCACATATCACTAAAAAAATTAAATAAAATAAAATAAAATCAAAAATAAAATCAAATCAAATATCAAATTACATTAATCTCTTCATCCGACGTTGCGGATTGTGTCTTTCACAGCAATGCCGTATGTAGGGACAGTCCAGTCTATTGGCTATCATTGCGAGAGCGGCATTGGAGCTGGCTCGAACCGTGCACACCAAGGCAGCACCTCTTTTGCGCATGTTACTGTTAAAGCAATCGGTGTTCGCTGCTGCAAACATGCCTGATGCGCTACAGAAACGAGACAACCCCAAAACCGCCCTAAACGCTTTGTTAAATTGGACACGAAGGGAACTAAAGGACTTTTGCGAATATTTTGCCCACAAGCTACACGTATACAAAGACGTGCAGTAGGCCCGGCAAAGAATAATCTTCACATCTGTGGAACATCGAGCAAACCTGCGGGCCAACATGTTGGCTCTCCTTGATAGTGCCCTCCGTTCCCGTTCGATATCAGCATGGTCCTTGAGGTCGCCGGTAATATTACTTACACATTATTTACACATTATTTAATTGTGTTCAACAGGAAAACGATGAAAGTGTGGCTCTCAAGTTGTTCGAAGAAGTATTAGGTATAAGAGGTTTATGGCTTAGGAGACGCCTGCTCGCCCCCATCAGGACATTGATTGCAGATAGAGTTAATAAGTACGTACTCTATTTTAGTTTAAACTGCTTTTTGTGTTCTTTTACTTGCACATCCTTTAAGATAGTCATAAAGAGAAATTTGAAACTTCCGATGTTAAATATCATATTACTTAATAAATTATTAACCCTTAATGATTAATAAAGCCTTGAGTCTATTTTTTAATATGTATAAAAATGTATGCACACACATATATAAATTATATATTTATAGTATTTTTTTTTACACTCTAAATATTCTTTAATTCTACTGGCAACGTGCGACCGGACAGTGTTAAATATAGTTATGGCTGCTATAAAGAACTGAACCTGATAATAACAAGGACGGGTTAAGGGATGATGATCATTTAGGTTATTAATATTTGTGTTGTATTTATATTTCCAGAAAGGTGCTAGAGTTCGTATCGTCACTAACCTCCCCTCGTAACGTCGTCCAATATTTGAAGACGTTCAAGTAAGCATTTTAATTCTAAACATAACGAGTTCATTTACTGTTTTTGAGTGTGCCTAATAGAAAAAAATGAATGTTTTAGACAGTGGTTGACCAGTCGAAACGGTTCAAGTTACGGTAACAGAGACGCTGCAACCAAAGCTAGGACGAGGGTTGCCGCTAAAGTTGCCTTGCTTTCTGCTTGTTCAGGTAAATGCTCTTTTGTGAAAATTACTTCATGTTAGCATTTTGCCAGCTTATTCCCAGGTTCCCTTTTTATTGTTTTTTAAAGGCGGATAACGGCTATGATATAAAATAGAGATTTAACACCTTCAACCTCAAGTGACCGACAAACACACATACATTTTTTATTGTGTCTTCTTTTCTGCCATTTAAGGTGTTAATGTTGACTTTCTTGTTATATGATATGGAAGTTCGGTGTTTTACAAACTCTGTAACGAAAAATAATAATATTTGCGACTTGATTTGTAAAAAAATACCGTTTTTATTTTACTCTGTGGTGCTATATGGAAAGGTTGTGCAAATAATTTAAAAAATAATTAATGTTTAATGGGAATTGCACAACCATTTTTAGTATATCTGAATTAGTTTGTCATAGTTCGCCCAGTCAACCAGTCGCATCCAACCCGCGATTTGTAGATAGCCAATATTGAATTTTGGGACTGCATTAATGTTATTTATATATTATACTTTATTGTACACCAAATAATAAATCGCAGGTCAGCCATTTGTAAAACAAGTGCAACCATGGGTCGCACAGGACGATCTCTTACAGACAATCTTTGGATGGAAATAAACTTCCACATCAGTAGATGTAAAACAGTGCCCTCGGTGGCCCTTGGATGGGTGACCATCCATTAGGTATATAGATCCATCCTTGAAGAAGAACGGAAAGCACGTTGAGCCCTTGGTCCCGGCTGTGATTTGTAGATGTTTGATAGTCGTAACACGTCGTGAAAAGCCCGAAAGTCTGGCAATCAGTATTACCGAGGGTTATCCTGTTAACCAGTAATTGGTTTGTGGAGATGCCAGATAGGCAGAATACGCTCCATGTAAAATACTGGTATTCAGCTGCATTCAGTTAGACTGGAAGCTGGCCCCAACTTAGTTCAGAAAAGGCTAAGATATTGATGAAACAAAGGGATTTCTTACTGACTATGTTGATATATAAATTAACATCAAAAATATATTATTTGCAGATGAGTTGCGCCACGTAGTAGGGTCTGACACGGCTCGAAGAGGCTTGCTGACCGTATTCGATCTGTTCCAAAACCAGGAGATCAATCGGCGACTCATATTTGTGCTGCTTGAAAGTAAGTTATTTTTTTTTTTGTATTTTCTCTTCCACAAAGTTGACTAAAATATATAAATAACAAATCGACTATGGGCCGACTTTTTCAATCGCCAGGTAACTTTTATCCGAAGAATGAAAATGGCTTGCTGACATATTTATTTCTCAGATAAAAATTGTAAGATTGAAATATTTGTCCAAGGGTTTGTTACTTTGCAACGGCTAATAAATTTTCTGTGGCATATCATTATATGGTTAAAGATACTCTTCTTTAGTTTCAGCCTATCCCTAAGGATACCAGGCGTTAATATATGTATGCATGTCGACTTTTTTCTGTTCCATTTCCGATTATGATTAATTTCCCTTTTTTTTATTTCAGCGATGCTAACGAATTTGTTCCCCGATAACAATATACCTGAGTTATTCAAGAAGATGTACTCACATTCACCGCGCGTGCCTCCGCCCAAGAAATCTGTTAACGTGTAGTTAATTGTCACAAAGAAATGTTTTGTTACGGCGCTCTCTCACCTGGAGCATTATTTGCCTGTAATGTAACAATCCAAGATTCAATTTTGGAGTACAACGTTACAATACTTCCTCACAGACTTATGAGCAGCAGCTTGGTGCAGACCGGCGTTACGGGGCGTAATGTAACGTGTTACACAACGAGCGTGCGTGCAGTCAGTACAGAGAAATAAGGCGCTCGTAACGAGCAACGAGCGGCTCGTTGCTCACTCTGAGTACTCCATCCTGGTGCCGGTTTTTTGGGGAATCCTTTGAGTGTTAGACTGAACGAAACGAGCATGTTACACAGAGCTTAAAACACGGCGTAACGTAACATGCTCGCCGCGAATGGTACATTGCGGCCCGTAACACCGGTTAGTACCAACCTTTCCAATACTTCCTCATAAACTGTTATTTTAAAGTACTTTTTCAGTTGTTTTTAGAATTTCAAATGAAGCGATCGTGGTGCGTATTAATGTTACAAATTGTATCAAAGAAGCTCCCTCTTATTACAGTAATGTTACAAATTGTATCATTACAGATTGCGCACTGTAATGCTCGGTTCTCCTTACTAATTAATGTATCGAATCTGAACTGTGAAAGAGGGTAAAGCTCTCGGTGTGGGAGCGCCTTTAAATTATTTTATATCAATATCGATAAATTGATTACTTTACGAATTGGACGTCCATATTCTGTCTGTGATTCGTTGGGTTCCAAAGCCGTCGATGCTTTGCCCAAGTTTTATTTATGATTCTATTACATTGTGAATATTACGATGCTGAAATGAGATACAATATTGTATGCGTAATTTATACATGTAAAGTAATTTATGAAATTTTAAGATTTCTTTTGTGTATTTATATTTTCATCATGCTTAAGATTGCTGTCTTTATTTATTACTGTCGTGAATTCTATTATAGTAAGAAAATGTCCATTTAGAAAGCATCGAATGAATTTTATACAGAATAGTATAGTTGGCTTATTTGTTTTAAAATGGCCAAGCTATAGTAGCGACATCTAGTGCGATTATATTTTGAAATTTATTTAGTTAAAAATACGGCTACGCGTTTGTATGGAAGAGTAATAAAATTATAATTAGCACAGTGCCAAAGACATGAGTCATTACTTTATTGGCGATGTTAATACGAAATTGTGATAAATGAAAATGTACCTAAATTGAAATTCTAAATATTAGAAAGACTATTACCTTCTTTATTAGTTAATCAATTATTAATTACTAGAAAAATATACAAATGAATAGTTAATTTTATCGATTTTTTTCGGTGGAGTGAGGTTAAACGTGATGGCGTTTATTTTTCTTTTTTGTTGGCTGCAGTGAAACAAATGAAAGAATTTGCTAAAGCTTCGGATCTCACGCTTAGTAGCGTTGATATTTAAAATAAAGATAAACCCATAATTATGGAGTATATAAAAAAAAATATAATCTACGTAACTAGATGCATACTGTGGCCTTATTTTGCAAGTTTTTATATCTATTCGATTATCGTAAACTTATATTTTTACGGAAACTGAATATGCGCCATCTGGTGACAATAGTGACAAAACAATTGACGTTAGTGAACGTTAACTTTTACGCGATCGAGTAAATATAAAACCTCGCATGGACCTCGTGCGATCCGATTATCTTTACTTAAACCGTCCTGGGCGTTCTATTACGTCATAAAAAAAAAACAAAACACATAATTATTCAAGTTAGATCTGAATGAGATCGTGGAAACATAGCGAAATATTTGTTTAAAACTTAAGTTAATTTATTGACATGCATAGTTTAATTTATTTATATTGTCAAGTAAATTCTATCAAATATTGTTAGGCTATAAGTAATTTAGTTTGGAGTGCCTCGGACGACTTAGATTTTAAAAGAGTTGCGTGCTTGAGCCATATTGTTATATTTGTAAATTAACATACTCGTTGTGTTACGAAAAAAATATTATTGAACAAGGAATTAAAGCAATTTGTAGCAATAAATGATACTAAACAGATACATATCATTGTTTCACAATAATATTTATTATATGATAGTTACATACATTCCATTGATTCAGATTATATTTTTATTGTAATTAAGTACCTAAGTATTTATTTGATTATTAATAAAACCTTTATATTAAGATTTTGTTTTACTTATCTTTCCAATATATCCAAACCTTCGTTACATTACAATGTTCCGAACAGCGATCGTCAGATGTTTTCCGAAAACCGATAACGATCGTGTAATACCGAAAAGTCTACAACGGGTGGAGTCTGAATTTATATCCTCCTTAAAAAGATAAAGGTGACACGAAATTATTCAATACCAATAATGATGTAACATGAATTGAACGCGCATTACTATGCAGTGAAAGACTGCCAAATGCCTGGTAAACGTTGCGACCACTTCTCTCTAAGGGTTGGGAGTTCGCCAGCGGAGCCCCGATGCCAACTCGCTCCCGTAAATGTGGCCATATTCGGACCGGACTAATTACCAACAATAAATTCTTCGATACGTCTCCAATCTGCTTAAAATGTTTGACCTAATTAGGTTTTCGGAGACGTCCAGGAAGGTTTTTATGAAAATGATATAAGAACAAGAGTATGAACGCTAAATGAAAACAGTCGCACGGGGCGATCGAAGGTTAAGCTACGCTTGCCGAGGTCAATCTATGGACTGTTCATTACATATCCTCCGTGCCTTGGGGAGCACGTTAAGCTGTTGGGTCCCGGCTGTCATTTATAGAACTTTGTCAGAAGCCCGAAAGTCTGACAGCCAGTCTCACCAAGGGGTTTTGTGTTGCCCAGTAACAGTGGAGATCAGTTCGACAGTCGCTCCATGTAAAACATTGGTATTCAGCTGTGTTAGGTTAGACTGGAAGCCAACCCCAACATAGTTGAGAAAAGGCTAGGCAGATGATGAACATGAGTCGTTTTATCGCTTCGGACTTCCATTTGATTACCCAAGCTAATATTGAAACTGCCCATAGTACTGGGTATCTGTTGAAGTATCCGATACCACCATAACATTCTCAGATGATCCTTATTTCAATAACATTTCTTCAAATGCTACTTCGAACTATCACAAATAAAGCCTGGAAACCAAAACGACACTAAAAACATTCCACTGTAGCGTCGAATCGTAATTTATAACAGGGAGTGCCACAATTTGAGCAAGTTTGCTGACGATGGGTTCCGTCTGCGGGTCCCGTCACCCATTGTCGTGTGTCCGGGTGTTCGAACAGACCCGGATATGTCCACTGTTTGATGAATTGATGGCAGATAAAAAACGTCAAGGACAAGACATTGATCTAAAAGCGAAGACGATTCGGTAAAATATAATTTGATTTAAGGAAAAGGGCATTGCTGCGTGCCTAGCACAGCACGAATGCTTTATTTAAAAGTAAGGTCACGTCAATATGAACTTTTATAAACTGCCATTACTCGATCTGTATATAACAATGCATTTATTCATATCTATGGGTCATACCTACTAATTTTGTGCTTGCCTCATAAATATAAACTAAAATGCTGTTCGATTAAAAAAATACACGTTACGTCAAGCTTTCGTTACAGTTATACGGAAGGCCAGTTCCCATAGTTATAACGTTAAAAATCTAGTCGCAACCTCATCTCGGCGTCGATCAACGCCAAAAACTTGTCTTAAATGTAGGTTGCTTGTCTAATTTTTTTTTTTTTTTTTTTTTTTTTTTTTAATAAAACGTTGCCCCACATTAGGAATTTCTCCTGTATTGTGGGTGCGTTTACAAACATTTAAACTCACATACACAAACAGCCAGACCCGGAATAATTACCTGTAGGTCATACAAATATTTGTTCCGTGCGGGGATCGAACCCACAACACGCGCCGCAGCAGCCGATGGCTCAACCACTGCGCCAACCGTGTCGTCAACGTATTAAACGTATTTTTGACAGATTGAGACCGATATTAGAATGCGAAGATTATTTAATCTCTAGAAATCTTAGTGTGAACACAAGGAAGCTGTGAGGATTCATGGTAAAGTAAGGAAAATTAATTGTTTACCGGTTTTGACAACTGTTAGCAGTGAGTTGTAATCCCGCGCTCAACCCTTTAACTTCAGGCGAGTTGTGGTCAAGCGCATGCCTATTATTAGATAATAAAGTTTGTAAATTCAAGAAGGTTAAAACTATCTAACTAATCTTAACATGCAAATATGTAAAACTGAAGTGTCTGTTTGTAATGTCAACAACTGTTTTTGTTTGTCTGTTTGGGATAATCTCCTAAATGGCTGCACCAATTTTGACAGCTTACAACTTACTGGCATATAACTGATATTGTAAGGAGCAACGTAGGCGTATAAAGAAAAATAATTAGGGTTCCGCGGAAAAAAAAAACCATAAATTTGCACGCGCACGAAGTCGCCACAGCTTGATGACACTGACTTGTCGTTGTTTGATATGCGAGTGATTTTCAAGCAAAGATTATTAACAATTAATTTACTTGATTGTACCACTTCGATAATGCTGCTTATTCCCGAAAAAGGCGCCTACATCATCACATTCTTGCTCATTATTTTATGACTTTCCAAAAGATATAATTGTCCTCTGTTACCTACATTGAAATACCTCCTCACTGTCCCTACTGCGAAATGTACGTCTGATTCTAAAAATTCTTTACCTCAAAAGGTAAACAATTTCATGGGTAGTGGTTCAATTTAATTGGGGGATTATCTTTTTTCCGCTTTGGTAGGGACGGACCGTTGTCAAGGGCTCCGGTGACAGACGACAAATGATGCATCGCCGATTGTTTAATGTCCGCCAGTTAAGTTCTAGGCAGGTGATAAGTATTAAAATATCTTGGTGATAGTCTCTTGGGATGTGGATAAATAAAAACAGCCGCGCGGGTTGATCGAAGGTTAAGCTACGCTTGCCAAAGGCAGTCTGTGGATGGGTGACCGTTCGTAACATATCGAAACTCCTCCGTGCCTCGGAAAGCACGTTAAGCAGTTGGTCCCGGCTGTCATTTGTAAGTCTTTGACAGTCGTTACGGGTAGTCAGAAGCCTGTAAATCTGACAACCAGTCTTATTAAGGGGTATCGTGTTGCCCAGGTTAAGGAGGTCAGATAGGCAGTCGCTCCATGTAAAATACTGGTATTCAGCTGCATCCGGTTAGACTGGAAGCTGACCCCAACATAGTTGGGAAAAGTCTAGGTAGATGATGAGTCTCTTGGGATGTATCCTGTAGGTATACAGTACGTACACCGATTATGTTGCTCGGGTAATTTTTCACCGATACTTTTTTATTTCCATCATCATGATCTCCCTTCTTCTATTCCTAGGAAGGAAGTGAAACGGAATGTATTTTTTCGTGTGCCAAATACATTGTCTGGTTCTAGTGTGATGTCAAATGGAATGTGTATGTATGTGTGTGCCATCACAAGGTGCAGCCTCTGAATATTAGTAGATTGTTAAAGCACGCCTAAGAATAACCAAAAGAATAAATACATAAGTAAATAAACGGAATTGTAACAAAAATAAACCTTTAAAAGTGTCAAAAAAAATAAAATAATCACATAAGACAAAATAATAGATATGTAAGTGTACCTACGGTGCACGTATGCATAGAGGGGTGATGAGTCATGTAAAATAAAACGACTGTTTCGGTGAGCGCTATTACAAGACTGACGAAATGGATAATCATTTATTTCGATGTAATATTATTTGCTTACGCACATTATTCCCCCCTTCTTTTAAAAAAATCTCTATTACACTTTTATAGTACGCTTACATAACAGATTGAAAACAATAAAAGAAAAAAAAATATAAAAATTAGACAATATAAAAAATCTTGAACATAAAAAAAGAAATATAAATCACTTGCATTACACCTTTACACTTTTTCACTTTAGTACTTGAGTTCTCTGGGAGTCTCTTCACATGCCTTGCGTCCCTTGAACTCCATTCGGATGATGGCTGCAGCTACAGCGCATGGATACCGTTGGGAGTGGAGTCGCTTGAGCTTGTCTGCCCTCCATATGCCGATACACATTTTTGTAGAATTGACTTCTGCACTTTTTGTAAAGGCAGAACGCTAACACCGCGACGGCTATGATGAAAACGCCGCCCATGGTTACTTCAGTGATGGACACGCTGGATCCGCCAGACCCGTTGGAGGCGGCAGTTTGAGCCACCACGATTTCTTCCTTTGATCCCCAACTTCCCATGATTTAAAATTAGTGATATTTTTCTTGCTGTTATTTTATAACGTGAGTTATTCCTTCGGTGATTTGTTGGATTGTGTTTTGACAGTTTCATTTAATTTGGTATTACTCTATTGCTGATGTTACGGAATTGCGAAACGTACCACAGGACGTATGACGCGGCCTGAACGTGTTGTGTTCGGCGCGGTCTTACTATTTTCTGCTGGGTCAGCACTCTTGCGTTCCTTCGCGTCTCTATTGGTACTTTTTATGTGTGCTAAAGGTTCATTTACCTCACCTTCAAATAAAATGTAGGCTGGTTTTAGTCTGTCCACCGATACTACGGATGTTTTCCTTGGCATTTGGATTTTGAAATGCTTCTCTTGCTTCTCTAACACTTTGTATGGTCCTTCGTATGAAGGGGTTAGAGGTTTCTTTACAGCATCCGTTCTGACGTATACGTACTCACAATCTCTCATGTCTGGGTGAATAAATGGTTTGTGGGTTGTGGCGTGGTGGTGGTTTTTAAACGGACTTAGTTTTGCCATTGTCTTTTGGAGATTCTGCGCATAGTCTTCTGGTGATGTAACTTGCGTTTTCGGCTCGATAAACATTCCAGGCAAACGTATGTTCGTTCCGTATAACATTTGCGCGGGGCTGACATTTTCTTTCAATCTTAATGCCGCTCTCAGTCCTAGAAGGACAAAAGGTAATTCGTTCGACCAGTTTACAGTATTACCGCGTGCGACTAGAGCAGTTTTCATTGATCTATGCCAGCGTTCTACCAAACCATTTGACTGCGGATGATAACTTGTGGTCCTGGTTTTCTTGATACCAAGTGACTTAGTCAGAGCTATGAATAAGTCTGACTCGAACTGTCGTCCTTGGTCTGTAGTTATGGTGTTTGGGCATCCGAATCTCGATATCCAAGTGTTCATGAAAACTTCCGCTACGACTTTTGCTGTTATCTCTGCAACCGGTACAGCTTCCATCCATCTCGTTCCCCTGTCGACCATTGTGACAATGTATCTGTTTCCTCTGGATTCTGTTAATGGACCAACAATGTCTATGTGCACGTGATCTAAACGTGCTGTTGGTGGGAAAGTTCCTATTGGAGACGAGTTGTGCCTATGTATCTTGCTTTTCTGGCATGCTTGGCATGTTTTAGCCCACATACCAACGTCAGTATTCATGCGTGGCCAGAAATAATGCTCGGAGATCATTTTCTTTGATGATCTTATACCGGGATGCGTTATGTTGTGCATAGTGTCGAATACTTGTTTTCGAAGTGACTTCGGCACATATGGTCTCGGGTTTGGTTTTGAATTTTCACAAATTAATTGTTTTGTTCCTGTTAAATGCAAACTTTTCCAAGTAAGGTTATTGTTGTTCAATAGCTGAGTGAGTTCAATGTCATTGCCCTGCATATCTTCCATCTCGTTCCAATCCACAGGTGTGGGACAATCTATTTGTTCGACTCGCGATAATGCGTCGGCTACTGGGTTCATGTTACCGGATAGGTGACGGATGTCTGTCGTGAATTGTGCAATGAACTCTAAGTGACGTAACCTCCTTGGTGCGATCGTTTTGCTTGTGGAGTTTTGTTTATTAGTGAAGGCGTGACATAAAGGCTTATGATCGGTATATACAATCAACTCTCGTCCCTCGACATAAGGTTGGAAATGTGTTACTGCCATGTAGATTGCAAGCAATTCTCGATCATATGTGCTATATCTTGATTGCGTTTCACTCAGTCCCTTTGAGAAAAAGGAAAGAGGTTTCCAGTTTCCGTTTTCGTACTGCTGCAAAACGGCGCCTACGCATGTCTGGGATGCATCTGTCATGAGCGATAGCGGGGAATTCGTTGTTGGCGAAGTCAATGTAACAGCGTCGCTTAGACTTGATTTACATTGATCGAATGCTTCTAGTGCTTCTGGAGTCCATTGTATTTCAGTTTTGTCATTTTTCTTTGAGCCAATTAGGTATTTGTTCAACTGTGCTTGATGACGAGCTGCTTGTGGAATGTTGTTTCGGTAAAAATTAATCATGCCTAAAAATCTTCGTAATTCTTGCACTGTTTTCGGAATCGGATATTTGTTGATCGCTTCGACTTTGTCCGGTAATGGCTTGATACCGTCTTTTGTAATCTGATATCCAAGGAATTCTATTTGAGGTTTACCCAGCACGCACTTTTCTTGATTGATTGCAATGCCATGTTCGTCTAACCGTTTAAACACTTCTTGTAAATGACGTCGGTGTTCGCTGACTGATGATGACGTCACTAATATGTCGTCTATGTACACGAAAATAAAGTCGAGTCCAGCTAAGACTGTGTTCAAAAATCTGACAAAGGTTTGACCTGCATTTCGTAGTCCGAACGGCATTCTTGGAAATTCGAATAGACCGAACGGAGTAATCACTGCGGTTTTTTCTACCTCTTGTACTGGGATCTGATTATAGGCCCTTTTTAAATCAATTTTTGAGTATATACTGGTTCCTGGTAATAGGTACGTGAAGTCTAGTACTCTTGGAATCGGGTATCTATCCGGCACAGTAATCGCGTTCAATCTCCTGATAATCTCCACATAGGCGTAATTCACCGTTTTTCTTTGTCGCCACGAGCAATGGGCTAGCCCACGGACTCTTGGAAGGCCTACACAATCCTGTTTCTAACATATGCTCTATCTCTTTTTTTACTTTTAGATATTTGTCTGCCGGCAGAGGTCTTGACTTGGAGTAAACAGGGTGTCCGTTGGTAATGATTTGATGTACCACGTCATGCTTGGGTCGCGACTGTGTGTCAAGCGGTTTTAAAATGTTCGGATATTTTGCCAAAATGTCTGCGTAATCGTCGGTCAAGTTTACGGTCCGAAGTGTTGGTGTGCTTGACTTCATCAACTTTGCGTTCCTCTGAAGTCCAGTCGTACCATCTATTAAACGTTTATTTCGAATATCCACCAAAATATTGTGTTGTTCTAAAAAATCGGCTCCCAGTATTGGTTGCGTAATGTCAGCAACGATGAAAGTCCATCGATACGGCCGTCTCAGGTTTAGATCTAACGTCAGCGTTTTGTCACCGTATGTTTTAATTCGCGTTCCATTTGCGGCATAGATTTTATATGTGTCGTCTATTTTTAAACGGTTTCCTCTTCTAGGTATTGCCGAAATTTTAGCGCCAGTATCAACCAAAAAACGATACCCACTTTTTCGGTCGGTAACGCATAGGCGGTTTGAAGGAATGATAGCGCCGACGACCGCCTCTGTCAACGCTGAACTTAGTTTTCCGACGGCTTTTTCCAGTTGCATGGTTTTTCACAGTTCCGGGCTCGATTCCTGTACCGAAAATGATATTTGCATAACCAGTTTGGGCTGTCAGGCGTAATCCTCGATCTCGAGAGGGATCTTGGGCGCGACCGGCTTCGATTGCGTCTGTAATTATGACGTCCGTTGCCATGTGAGTTGGCTTTTAACGCTGCTATTTCCATGGTTAATTTACTCACTTGGTTAACTAACTCAACGATAAGCTGATTAGGACTGCCTGATACTTCCGACACTTCACCTGATCTTCCTTCCATAATCTTGTCTGCTATAGCGGCGAGGTTGTCGAGTTTTTGGTCCTGACTGACCATTAAAACTGCTCGAACATGATCAGGGAGTCTTGATGTCCAAAGGCTATGTAGTGTTTTTTCAGCCACCTGACTCTTACGTGCCAATTCTCTCATTCGTCTCAACAGTTGTGACGGTTTTTGGTCTCCTAATTCCACTTCACCTACCAGCTTTTGGAACTGCCGCTCTTCAGATTCTTCGTATACAGCAAGAAGTCTCTCTTTGAGGGCGCCGTATTTATTGGTGGCGGGAGGCGAAATTATTATGTCGGCCACCTGACTAATCGCGTCTTTGTTGAGGTTAGCCAACACAACGCCGTATTTTGCTTCGTCACCTTGTTTTTGTGGAGCCATCATTGTCTCGAACTGGGCGAACCACACTCTGGGCATTTCGGTCCAAAATTCGGGTATCTTTGAGGACATTCCTATTGCCGCCACGTCAGTCTGCTTGAAGTCCGTCGCTCCGCATAATGCTGTCCCATTTCCACAATTTCCGCTTGACGTCATGTCTGGATAACCATGTGCCTCTTGAAAACCAAAACCAGGGAGATCCGCTTGTGGAAGGCTGATTAGGTTGTGCAGTGCAGTTATCGAGACACGGGAAAATTAGGAAAATTAAAAATGCTATAAATCGCGACGCGTGTTAGTGATATCGGGGTCACCAAATGTAAGTGTACCTACGGTGCACGTATGCATAGAGGGGTGATGAGTCATGTAAAATAAAACGACTGTTTCGGTGAGCGCTATTACAAGACTGACGAAATGGATAATCATTTATTTCGATGTAATATTATTTGCTTACGCACAGATATAAGCAAAGTGATACTAACCCTACTATCACTTGGTATACTTAAGTTAGAACTTATTTCTATTAAAAACTTGATGATCTCTTAGTAAAACGGCTTCCTCTATCTTACTCTTTTGCTGTGCCTTACCAGGGCCATATTGATCTCAATTATGAAGTTACCACCTAAAAATACATTTAGAAAGCATTTAAGATATTGAGCATATTATAAAGGTTTCTGTCAGAAACGAGTCGAACGTCCCATGTTCCAAGGCAGATCAATAAACATGTAGGTACCTAAACTATTTTGGTTTATTCTTAAGGCAGCATAACACTTGAACATCGTTTGATGAATGACATATATCTGGTTTCTATTTAGGTATACAACATGTCATTCAGGCTTTTACAAAGCCTCTTTGATAATAAGCACCCCAAGCTGAACAACGATCTGCCAACGCATCCACCCTCCCATTACAAAATCGAGTCTCATTATTTTCACTTTGACATCACTTTAAATCACGTGAAACACGCAGTTATGTACGTTGTTCAACGTAAGCGTTTATAAACAAAGGCGCCCACTGTTTTAAATGGCAAAATTGTTTCCGCCATTACATTGGCCTGCCCAAAGTCCCCGCGCCAATAAATGTAGGTGGGTATTTAGCAGACTATTTACTGCGCGACACTCCGCTCGCCGACTCCACTAATACTCTTAATTATTTTTGCTAGTGTAAGCTGTTTTTCTGACGGGGAAATGCAATTGCAACATTTTGCATCCCGCCGCTCGCCCCCCCCCCGCGCGCGCCCCGCCGCCTCGCCCCTCTCATTACGTACTCTGCAAGCGTCCGCTACGCCTGAGATCGCAGAATAATTAGACTCTAAATCAAGAGTAGCAAAGCGGTCAACCGCTTGAATGTGGTATGAATAGTCAATCGTCATTAAATTGTTCAGCTTTGGTAGTCTAATGCGTTCGGGCAATAGTCTACTCTCGTCCACTTTCATCTTGGATGTGGGTGGCGTTATTGCTCTCGAAATCTTTCGGTTGCGGGTAAAATATTGTGTTTTTTTCGTGAGATTCTTGATAAGTGCTGAGGCGACTTTATCTGTGAAGGCCTAAAGCATAAATATCCTTTTCTTTTCAAGAAAATTGTATCTAAATTGCGGAGGGATTTTGTTTTTGGGGTGATTTAGAGGCGGTCACAGAGCGGCACGTATGAACACAATGGCCGTGTTCCAGTAGAGAGGCGAACAAAATTAAATTAATAACACGGCCTCAGTGAAGTTCACTTCAAATTTAAGCAGTGCAAGATTTAAACGACAGCTCACATTTCGTAGGTACGTAATTATGCCGTGCTCGCCCCCGCCTGCTCCCGGGCGCAATGTGCCAAATCGCTTACTCGCGGCTCCGCACCACTAACATTTGTTTTGCACACTTTATGGCTGAATATTGCGAATAAATTAAAAGAGATTGTAACAGGGTGTAGTGACGCGCGCCGCGACACTTTGTACAAAATCTCTTGCAATTTATTCACATGGTAAACAGTTTTTAGCTGTGTCAGACGTCGAACACCCTCTATCACGTGGAATCACGTTGTTCATACTAAAACTCATAGATGTTCAAAATTAATTATTTTCTTTTTTTTAAACCTCTATACACAAGCATTGGTTACCTTGCTGTACGGGCCATATTATTTAAACTCTAGAAACATCTTAAGAGTTTTTTTTCCGCCTTCAATGTTTTATGACCGCAAGGCAAGGGGTCCAAAGTCATCCACGCGTAATCCATTCCATTAGTCCTCCCAATCCATTAGTAAAAGCAAAATAAAGAGAGGGATCTCTATTTTGCCTTTACTAAGCAACATCTCTCATACACGTCTCAGCGATTTCTACCTCAAAGCTTATCGAACAAAAGTGTCGTCATTTCTCATTCGAAATCTAGATTCGAGTTCGTGTGATAGTGGTATCTCTATCCTGAGTCAGCGGTGTTCGCCGCGCTCCGTTGCACCCCGCTTCCTGTCACCTTTGCTACAGACTTTCAGTTGATTTCATCGTTGTACGCTGTACGCAAATGTCATAGGAAATTGTGATAAAGTTGTTATTTGCCAAGATAATTGCGGTTTTAATTTAGATATGAATTTATTGTAGCGTGCAGTGTTATTTTATCAAGGTTGTAAGAGGGGGGGGGCGCCTTAAAGATCTTCATAGATATCTCAATATTTTGTTGTCGTTACTTACCTGAGACCTTTGAACAGCGAAAAATCAACGTAAAACATACTGAATTGGGGATTAAAAGACGTAGAAATGACGATAAGTACAAAGTTATGCAGTAGTTAGCTTGTCTGATTGCTCAGGGTAAATACCTTTTTATCCTAAGCAGTCAGACCCGCTTCAAACATTAAAAATAAATTGTAGAAGAATGAAAAATAGTTTATTTGCCAAAGAAGTTAAACAGGTGCTAGTAAATGATAACTTTGTACTAGAAAGAAATACCTGATGGTAGTATCAGTTTACAAAAGGAGTACCTACTAGAAATAATGTTACTAAAGACAAAATATAAATCTGTGTGGTCAGCCGTTGACATCGTGATAGTGACAAGAAGGTTTTCACTCAGCTTGATGTTGTACCGTGGGGGACTGATAGTCAGAGCTGATTATCAGTGGAGGATCCACTCACCTAACCTTCTAGTGACTAGCTAATCAATTCACTGCGGAAGATAATTCAATTACATAACTCCACGCCTGCATTTCCCGTAGGTTTAAGCAAAGGTGTAGGCACCTATAGTACAACCATATTGCGCCAATCGAGCTTAAGTCCCATGCCAAAGGGGACGAGCTTATTGCCATCAACCGGGAACGTGTCAACAATCCAGGATGCTTCTGAGAAATGCCAAATGGAGAAACCCAATGACACTATGCCCAACTCGCAAATCAGAACCAGGACTTCATGTTCAGCAGAAGTGCTTCCGACTACTAGACCAATCAGGCAGATAAAACGATGAAATACTCCAAGAAAAATTAGTCTTAGAACAAGTTGCAAGCGTGCATTACAACCCCTTTTACTACCCACCCCACCAGATACATAATGTAATGCTACATCACACAGTTCGGTATAGTCGGCAGTAAATAATCAAATCGGTTTGATTTATTAGTTTAAGCCGGGTATGCTTATTAAACTGTGCAATGGAACAGCGATTTGATTGTGTTCGTCCGTGGTGTCTAATCACTACATACTGCATTGTTTAGTGAACGTTTTTGAATTTTAGAAAGCATATGGTGCATGTTTGAAGCTGTATTGTTTATTAGAATTTTGATGTATCGTCGTCTGCCTAGCCTTTTCCCAACTATGTTGGGGTCGGCTTACAGTCTTACCGGATGCAGCTGAATACCAGTGTTTTACATGGAGTGACTGCCTCTGACCTCCACAACCCAGTTACTGGGCAACACGATACCCCTTGGTACGTCTGGTTGTCAGACTTTCGGTTATCTGACTACCCGTAACGACTGTCAAAGATCTACAAATGACAACCGGGACCAACGGACGTTCTTCGGACTTCTCAGACAGATGTGGTGCTGGAGAGTTTCTTATATCACTTCGTCTTCCCAGCGAAAACACCAAGGCGGGCATTTTGGCGACTGTCTCTCGGACTCAAAAAGAGCCGATTTTATATTTTGATGGAGCGCTTATAAGACCGGTGCCCGTTTGATGGCAATAGGTTCGCCCCCTATAACATGTAATGAATGTAATGTTATGTTTCAACACGGAATATGGTTGTACTATATGTGCACCTCTGCCGTATCTATCGGACAATACAGGCGTGATGTTATGTTGGTTACAAAGACTACCTCCTTGGTCTAGTGCGCATGACATCTCATGTAGGTCCGATTGAGGCAGTGTTATTGGGTTTCTCAATGTGGAATTTCTCGGTAGCAGCCCGGAGTCTCGTTCAATGGTCTCGCTTCCTATAACATGGGACTTAAATATATCAAGCGAAATATGGGTGGACTAATAGATACGCCTTACCCAACACATCGGGGAATATAGGCTTGATGTTTTGTTCATGTTCGATATTTCGATTTCGAAAAGAATGTAACACTTCTATTCCATATGTAATCCTTAACAATGTAAAGATTACTAAGGGTGTCATTATTAGGCTTGATATGCCTACTGTCAAATCAATGTTCGATCCTGAAGTCCTTGAGACTCAATAATACTATTTACAGTTTCATTCATTACAAAATTGAATTTTGCGTTGGTGCTTGCCACATACCGATTATCAAAAAACACTGTGCCTACAGTTAAAATTATTCACGATGAAATACTTGCTTGACAAGTCCAAAAATCCATGGTTACCAAGAGCCACTACTTTCAAATCTTGTTGAAAAAAATAACAACTAATAAAAGAGTTCTCTATCTCTTCATACAAACTTTCCACATTATTTTCAGCTCTAATTAAAGTTTGGATTTAATACTTAAGATTTATCTATAGAAGATTTAGTTTTTATTAATGGAGTTTTGGTTCGAAACTATTAAAATGAACGTCGACCAGAGTTGCAAGAGGTTTTTCCTAGACTTTGTAATCCGATTCGGATTTGAATTGTATTGATCGGGCAAACATGATGGTTTAAAAGAAGGCAGAAGGTGTAATTTATAATTATGTATTTATTTTTTGTGTATATTTATGTATTTTGACGACACGGTTGGCGCGGTGGTTGAGCCATCGGCTGCTGCGCCGCGTGTTGTGGGTTCGATCCCCACACGGAACAAATATTTGTATGACCTACAGGTAGTTGTTCCGGGTCTGGCTGTTTGTGTATGTGAGTTTAAATGTTTGTAAACGCACCCACGATACAGGAGAAATTCCTAGTGTGGGGCAATGTTTTTTTAAAGAAAAAAAAAAAAAAATGACAAAAATTTAAACAAGTATGGTTAGACGGTTTTTTTATCTTAGATGATGACTGAAAGGAGACTAAAATAAGGCAGATGTAAGTGTAAATGATAAAGTCATGATGGCCCAGTGGTTTAGGCCTCACCTCTTGTGCACGAGGTTGTGGGTTCAAACCTGGGCAAGTACCTATGTGAGTTTTTCAATTCATATGTACTTATGCAAGCGTGGAGATTAATGCCCATGCCTTATCTGTATGAGAAGACGCCTTTTCCCTGCAGTGGGACAGTAATAGGCTGGTACTTTACTTTTACTTTAAGTGAAAATGCCGGCAGCCCTGGGAGGACATTCTCTGTCCTTACTGGCGATGTTCTTTAGAAAGGTCGAACCAGTTTAGTTAAGTACTCGCAACCGGCGTGAGTGTATGATTGGATGAACTTATACGAAGCAAAAGGAGTGTGTAAGGATCGTAGTAGTTGGTTCTGTAGTTTCTGCCTACCCTCGTGGAAAAAAGGGTGAGTTTATGTATGAATGTGTGATTGGATAGAATCTAGAAATGAACATGAGTATTCTGTAGGATCTGTTAGTAAGAAAAATCTTATGCATTCTGTGTACCGTCAGTGGTAACGTGGCCTACATTTTTGGATATATTTTAAATTACAACGTGAAACGGAGTAAATAAAAACACAGGGGTAAATTGAAGGAAGGAAGGAAAACTTCGAAGGAAATTTTGATATAGTTAGTAGCATAACTTGCATACAATAACTTAATTTTTTTACTGAATTGCAATAAAATTTTAAATAATTTCGATAAATATTACTGAGCTACATTCCTGTGAAAAATCCATTTAAAATTTTGTTTTGATTCACCCCTTTGTTTCTATTCTACCCGGTACTCGGTACTCTCTTTATTTTCTAAAACTTACTTTCATGATATTCTATTTCTGCTTTCCTTACGTATCTAAATGTTCTAAATATGTTTGTCTTTTATACAGCACCACATGTAACATCAAACTAAGTGCTTACATTGTTAGTCCAGCCATTTTTCTAGGACCAATAAAAAATCTCCAAGATTGTCCTGAATCAACTGGCCTGTCTGTCCGCAGTTGGACCATTTATTGAACTTTTGCCAAAACAAATGTGTAGTACGTGTGATTCGACTGCCCTCTCTCACTTGAACCAAGGTTACTGGTTCAGAGCGTTACGGAATAATAAGCCTTTAGTAAAGCTGTCTGCAACGGATGTCGGATGACTAATATCTGTCACGAGAGTGGGTGGTACTAGCTTATGATTTCTTGTTACAATATTTGTATGCAAACGAGCATTCAAAGACATCCCCCTTGCTGTCTTTGAATGCTTGTCTAGTACCTACTTACAGTTTAGTCTGAGCGACGGCCTTTGATAGGAATTTGAAAGCAAGGCGGCTATTCTATTCGTCTGATCTGATCTATTCATGTGTGTGCTTCGTTGTTCAGGTGTTAAATCTATTGCGACATTACTTATCTTTGAATTATTCTACTAATGATTTGACAAGCTCATTTAACAAGCTATACATATTATTAGTAGGGGAAATTAAGTGCTCAATGTGACTTATCTATACATATGTACTTATGAATTTTATCTTAGACATCACCGACATCGGTAAAGGAAAACATCTTGAGGAAACCTGGACTTTCAATGAATATAAGTCTGTAATCGCCAATCCGCATTGAACAAGCGTGGTGATTAATATTGATGCCTTCTCAGTATGAGAAGAGGCTTTTCCCCCGCAGTGAAAGAGTAACAGGCTTTTATTATTATTATTATATCTATGAAAAGAGATCAAATGAGACAAGTGTTGGTATTACTAGCTTTTTTATATTAATTTCTCCCTAACCTATAAATCACAGTGCTTTAAAACAAATTAGAAGGTCGGTACTCGTAATAACTTGCTATGTATTCTTTTTTCTACCAACTGGGGACCCAGCATCCGAAGTTCATTGCGCAACTGGCATATCTCTATGTTTCTCAAATTGTGAATTTACATGTCCAGTGTGGCACGGATTCGTGACCGAAAAGCCAGATGACATTTCCTGGAACGAAACGTGTCCAAAATCATTGTGCAACCGCAACTGACCTCTCACAATGAGCTCTACTCGTTGGCTGGTATCACACCACCTACATTTCAGGGAAGTTACATTCACGGTTGAGAAACATAGTCAATATTCTTCGAATATACTAAATCCCCGGCCGGTTTTCATCGTTGCACACAGCCCAGCCAAGACCAACCGTCTAAGAGGTGAGAGGTAATTTGAGAGCACCAAACACCATCACCCGACTTTGTTATACTGCAGGAACACTTGTCACTCGGACGTGACTTGCATGGGCTTAAAAATCATCAAAATAAGAGGTTATAGATGCCTCCGACCACACGATGATTCGCTTGTTAAACTGCATTTTTGACGACGTGGTTGGCGCATTGGCTGCTGCGCTGAGTGTCGTGGGTATGATTCCCGCAAGGAACAAATATTTGTATGGCCTACAGGAAGTTGTTCCGGGTATGGTTGTTTCTGTATGTGAGTTTGAATGTTTGTATCGCATCAACGATACAGGAGAAATTCCTAGTGTGGGGCAACGTTTTTATTTATTTTTTTAAGAAGGAAAAGGAAATAAAAAGCTGCTTAAGTATTATGTAGACTATTATTAGGGATGTGATATGAGATACAATGGGGTTGACGTACGTTGTGGATAAAAACCCCCCCAAATCAAAAATGAAAATAGAACGGGCTGTGTGACGGCGGTGACTCTGGCTGTTGTGTTCGATTTTATTTTTTCTTACCGATTTCCGAATCTATCGTTTAACACGTTGTAGTGTTTTATTTTTCAGTCAGTTGTATGTTTCCATAAAATAGTTTTTAGTTTTCGTTTTTTTTGGGGTAAGTATCCCACACAAATACATGATTTCTCACATTAAGTAAATAATTTAATTATTTAATAATTTCAGTATATCAAGCAAATAAAATGTCTTTATCATAGGTAAAGCCTCCTCAACCTCAAGAAATCCACCTACACTTTTACCTATAAACCCCATATCAATTAGTTTCATGCACCAGAACACTTGTATACTAAATTCACACGATGATCCTCGTCTGGCAGTTTGTGGCCGCCGGCTACGACTTGCCAGTTAATTGTAATCAAGGAGAGCAGGCCAATTTGAGTGGCGTTCGTACTAATGTCTTGTTACTGCTGCGAGGCACCGACTGGGCCAGGATTGGCTTCTATTAGTTTATTAGCTTCGTAATCGATTATATTGCGTTACTTACTAAACGTGCAGGAGTAGACTATGTAACGGGTTTAATATTCTGACTTACAGAGCTTGAAGTTCACAAAATATGTTAACATAATATAATGTTTGCACTTTGACACAAAAGAAACACATGACCCCTGAGTAACTTTAGGGATTTTTTCTCAGGGATCAGTAAATTTGAAAAAAGTAAAAATATTTTAATTCAGACCTTGATCTTGATATGATGTTAGTAATACACAATACTTATAACCTATGTTAGTAACAAAATGCCGGTGCCATTTTATTTAAAAGTGTCTGTATTATTATTTAAAAGATCTACTCAAAGAAATAAATATCATTTGATTTTGAAGTACTTATAGGTGAATTTATTTGATTATAACGTAGTGTAAAACAGTGAACTGAGGCTCTGGTTTTGGACGTGATGTATTTGCTTGTGAGGGAAATGAATGATTATGATGATAATCATTGCAGAACACATAGATGGCTTCGTTGGTTTAGTGATCGCTAGATAATATCGGGTTTTTTCATGAGGAATTTATTAGTAGCAGAATAAATTAAAATTACTGTTAATGGAAATAGGCTTCCCTCCTATTACATAGGATTTTATTTAGAATACTCCACATTTTGATAGTTATACACCCTACCCAACTTTTTGGGAGAAACAGCCGTGACTGTCATGTAATTGCAAAATATTTATTGTTAAAAGACAATTTAATTGTTAAGATATTTTCCCGATAGAGGACTACCCTATTCAGTTATATTGTGTGCAACAAACTTGGTGTAAAATCTTGAGCTGTCAAAATAAGAGGGTAGGTATTATGGCCCCTTAATTTTGACCGCCCTAGATTACTTACTACAAGACTACATTGCTATTGTGTTGTATTGAACTAAAACCACACAAATCATGATTTGTGTAATCATGATGTCATTACTGTCATCGTCATTCTTTTTTGTCATCAAAAGAAGATTTAATCACTTCTTCTGATAATAGTCTTTTGCAAGTCACAAAATGCATTAAGGAGAGCTAATAAGCGATAGCCCTAGCACATATTAAACGCCATGTTGCACAGTTTCGCCCCTGGCGATGTGTATTACCTACACCTCGAGATTCTATCTCATGTTGTGTTGACAAGGTTCTATATTGACAGGTAGGTACATCTCAAAAATATCAATCAACTATCTTATGGTGGAAGAAGGAATTCTATTTATTTTTCAAGTATTTCTGTATTTTTAAGCAGCATCAAAAAAACGAAGGAGGATATGCATTCAGAGAGCTTTTTTATTTCATGTATTGTGTAAATATAAAAATTATAAATGAACAAAGGATAAAAAAATCCGTAATTATTTATTCACTCGATAGAAGAAGCCTGCCACGTGATTATATATACATTTAAGTATACATTATTATATATTATACACACAAATATACATTTTATTATCGGTGAAATGCTTTTCAGTTATTTTTATTTTATTTCATTAATACACGTCGTATTTATGTTAATCAAGATATTTACATATTAAGTAGTCGACGTAATGTCACATGAATTTGTGAGAGAATTTCAACTAAAAAGTGAAGAATGAAAACATTTTACAATGTAAAACCACCGAAGAAAAATAAAATAAAAAACAAACGACTAAACCCGGACTTATGAAACTTATCTAATTTCTAAGTCCATTTTTTTGTGATTTTTTTGAAGTCACATTTTTTTTATGAATGAAATCTTTTGGTAGAATTGAAATAATTATGCGACATTAATAATTAATAAACGTTGTACACAACACAAATCACAACTACAGCTCAAAATTTAGGACCCTTAAGATAAGTGTTGATTTTAATCCGTGATTCTAGGCAACGGCTTATCCCAGTTGTAAGCGTCCCTTTATGCCTATTGGCCTATCTCTCTGCTGTTCCCTGCTTGATAAGGAGGTAAGGTATTATTATTAGTATTAAATGGAAGATCAATATTTCTCAAATTCGTACGGTGGTCTTTTCTGATTAATTTCGTTGCGGAATCCAATACAGACGAATCGTTTATCTGGGACTCGTCAACCTTAATTGTTGTTCCCACTGTACATTCTGACTTTAAGAAGTTGCAGAAGTCGATCATATTTGTTTTATTGACAATTTTAGCCATTCATTTTCTTCAGAAACCAGAGACGATGGACTCAACATTATTGATTTGATTCGTCAAAACACGTGCCAAGTAACTCAGTTTATTATTTACAAATCTATACCAACCTTTTCACCAACAAAACAAACAGCAAACAACCCAATACCTTCCAACAGACAGAAGCTATCAAATATTTCCACGAAAAGATAGAAAACTTAGAGCAAAATACTTGGAGTTTAATAGAACAAACTTGTCTAAGAGTGTCCGACCTGTCATTGTGTTGCGTGGATGGCACGCAGCCATATCTATCCGGAGTAACTCGCACTAAATAAAACAGGAATTGTACATATATAAACGTTTATATTCATCCTGATATTGGGGCAGGATATCTGAGAAAAGTATCTGTGAATGTTGACGGAATCTACTTTCAACTGTAACTTTCTTAAGAAGTTAGCTGTGATAGTTTGTTCTCTCAGTCGCCAGAAGAGAGGAATTACTCGCGGAATATATAGCAGTTATAATACTATCACCGTAAAACGAGGTTAGATTGATTAATTTAGGAATCGGTGACCTGGTGACCTGACATACGGGTTTTGTAAAAAACTTAGTTTAGGCCAAATCGAATGGCAATGCTGATTCTTTGGCCAAAAAAAGGCCAGCCCTCTGGTCACGTGAAGAGTCGACCAAACGCTTCACGATTTCTCGAGAAACTAAATGGGCACACGGACCCCATGGCCCTAGTGTTTCAACCCCAAAGGCTCAAACATATAACTTCCAGTTAGGTTGTTGTATTTTCGAACTAACTGTAATAGCTAATGCATTGGCAAAGTACAACCACTTCAATTGCCAATAGATGAATAAATAATCGGGTGCGTTTCCTTTTACGGGTAAATTTGAGTAAAATATTTAAATTTTGAGCGATTATCACAGACGCCCCAGTTCACAAAGTATCCTCGTTTTACCGGTACCTACATTTAAGTGACTCCAATCTTGGAGGCAATGTAAATTACAAGTTATGACAAACTGAACTACGAACCTGTTCAGGTACGCAGAAAAAATACTAGATACTGCACGCGTAGCATGACCAATTCTATATCTATTCTACCAAGAATAGACAACGTTTTTTCTTTCTAACTTGACATCTCTTCTACCCGAGCACAGGGCGCCCGTAGACTGTAGAGAATAGAAAAGTTTCTACTCTTTAGTTTTAACATCGCTATGCTTGGAGCGGCAGAAATCTTTCAACAATCTGTCATACTGTCTATACTTTCGTCGACTTAACCCATTTCTGTAGAGTCATGCCACGCGTGCTGATACTGGCTGGTACTCTCGACTATGTCCGTAGGACAGTACCTGGAGAGACACATATCCAGCATTGGCAAAGGTAAGACACGGCTACATACCAAGCTATACATTTCCAGTATAAGCTGACCTCTCATTGTATGGTAATACTTTACAATGAGAGGTCATTGTGGGAGTCGAGCCTTTTTCTTCAGGCTCTACCGTTATCCAACATTAGCACTATGCTGGGTGACACTACCTTCCAGCTCGCTACATGTCTGTGTCCGGGCGCTGGAGCTCCACATCGCTGTCAATGTGGTGAAGTAGTCGATTGTCTCGGACAGCATGGCCTATCCTGCAGTAAGAGTGCAGGTCGTATAGCCCGTCACGCCATTATTAATGATATCATCTGTCGTGCTCTTGCCACTGGGGTATCAGGTATTTTAGAACCCAGTGGGTTGGCACGCCACGATAGGAAGAGACCAGATGGGGTGACCATAATACCTTGGTCTGGCGGCCTTTGGTGTGGGATGCAACATGTATCGACACCCTTGCGCCATCCCATCTTCCCAGTACAGCGGACTGTGCAGGTGCAGCTGCTGCTGATGCAGAAAACCTCAAACGGCGAAAATATAACAACCTAATTGGGTGTTATATGTTTGAGCCGTTTGGGGTTGAAACACTAAGCTTTGGGGTCCGTGTGCCCATTTAGTTTTTCGAGAAATCGCGTAGCGTTTGGTCGACTCTTCACGTGACCAGAGAGCTGGCCTTTTTTTTTCCAAAGAATCAGCATTGCCATTCAACGTGGCACTGCTGCCAGCCCTCTGGGCACTTTTCCCGTTGACAGCGATGTGGATGAATTTTTCGATGCCCTGTGATTATTTATTTTATTTTTTATTTTTCATGTATTAACATACCAGTACTAAGTAATAGTTTTATCATTTATGAAGAAATAAACAGTTCCATGGGTTCCATTTTCTACCATGGGTCCATTACATGGTTATTCCTAATTTCTACACTTATTTTTTTTAACCATTAAATCATTAAATAATAGTAATCGACGAAGGATTACGCAGAGCGTGTGGGTGTACCATACAGCGTACGTATAGTAAGTACACCCATATTTTACCAATTATGTTGTAATCCCATGTAATAGAGACAAACCACGTCTAAATCTAGTCACAGGCTTCGATTGAGAATTTCTGGATAGAAAAACCTAAAAACACTTTGCACGATCCGGAAATCAATCCAAGGCCCTCATGCTACCTCTAAACCAACGTGTCAGTTCACCACAACAATCGAATAAACTTAAAACCACACAATCTTAGGTACGATTACATTCAAATCCTCAAGGTATTAGGTAAACCAAGTCAAGTAATGTGGCGGCACAATTTGATAATAGATTCTTGTGACGCCTATAACTACGATTAAAGCTCTTGGGATTTATCTCAGAATATTCCAAATGATATCTGAGATACTAGGTCTACACTGACATAATTGTATTACAGATGACGTTTATTGCTGACGATTACATTTGAATGGAATATTAGTCTAGCGTTCATTTGAAATCGAAATGTAAATAGAACGCCTGTTATCTTCGAAGAACCTGGTAGTAATGCACCTATAGTACACCCACTCTTCGCCAGTATGTTCAAGTTCCACGTAAAAGGTGGCGAGCCTATTGCCACTAACTGGATACAAATCTAGACTCCGGGCTGCTACTTAGAAATTACAAATTGAAAAAAAAAACATTGCACAAACCCAGGAGCTCATACTCATCAGCGTTTTCGATTAAAAGACATCGGAATAAATAGTTACCGTTTAAACTCAATTTTTTAAATGTCGTTACAAAGATGTAGATTCTACAAAACTATCAGGTGTTACTCATAAACGGAGTAATGGCTATAAAGTAGTCAAGGAAACCTCATTTTGATCTTAAAAACCTATTCAGTGACCCCAACTTAATATGGTACACGTTTTTTTTTCGTTTGTGCCACCGTTTCGTCGCACGAGGCCGCCATTTTGATTTTAGTATCGCACCACTTAGGCGAGTCACACCTCGTGCATTAGAATCTATCCAGCCGTTACGATTCATGAAGATTATATAAAATCCCACAAGCACACAAAGATAAATAGACGTGCGTGAATAAAACACTACCCTGACTTCTTACGACTTATGATATCTTTAATTTTTTTGTTAAATTCATAATAATATGTTTTGCATGCCCATGTGACGGTAGAGTATGAAGGACTTTTATAATAGAACATCTATGTGCTTGCAAACCAATAAATGATTTGATTTGACTTTACCGTTGCGCAGTCGGGTAAAAAGATGGAATATAAATTTTGAGTTTGAGTGTTCAATCATCTAAATCAGCCCATTTTCTTTTCTTGATAGGGCTTTGCTATAAAGTCGAGGTAAGTACAGAAAAATCACAATGTTTAAAGGGCCATCGACCTAATACCATGATATCAGTACATAATTCTGGACCCTCGGACAGTGTCCTATTTTTTTAGTTTTTTTTTCTTCAAACTAAAATAATCTTTACTTCTTTGTGAATAAATCTCTATCTATCCAAGATAGAAATCATGAATTTTCACTGTTTAAATTAAAAAAAAAAACAGAAAAAACGTTCAAATTAGGAAAAAGCCAACGAAATATTTCAATACACAGGAGTGTAGAATTATGTTCTGAACTAATGGTACGAGGCTGTGTATCGCTACCACCTTGTATAGGTTAATAATGTACATAATATTGTATTCTTATCAAAACCGAGGTAAGGAAGAAAAGCCTCACACATAAAACACTAAAATAATCACTTAAACAATTTTCTTTTGATTTATGAACACACGGCATTGTATGTGACCATAGCTCATAATTTTCAGACTAGAAAAATATTACCTACCTTTAATTACAACAGCTAACAGCTGAAAACCTCTAGTTATAAACATGAATTATTATTATATAAATAAAAAAGATTGTGTAAAAGAACCTTCACGCTACCTACGTCAGTTGCCTGCGTCACAAAACCGTGACGTCATTTAGAAGTATTTCATTCACTCCTGTAATATTGTTCGTTTGTTTGCACGAAATTAATGGTTCCATTTATCGTTTAAAGGCCTTACGTCGATCGGTTTTAATTGGTTAAATATTTGTGTTAGTTAGCTCCTTTTTATGTGAGGCTCGGGTGTACAATTTTCATTAACTGATTTTCATTTGCCTTCGCTTTGAATCGATCAGACTTATATCTTCTATCTTAAAAACACCATAAATTGAATGTCCTTAAGACACCATTACACATTGGCCAAAAGCTGTGATTATCGCTCGTATCTAAGAAGCGGACCTTACAAGAAAAATATCCTACATTGAATCGCTTTAAATCGCCATCAAGCATTGAACAGAAGCGGTGATCATCACTCGTCCTTTCTGCATCTGAGAAGCAGCCTTTACCCTGCAGAGGGACAATAACAGATCATACATTGCCGGTCCGATTCCCAGCACACGCCCACTAAGACGGCTAGTTAGTGCGACACGAAGACAAGCTGTGTGTATGTATGTTAATACGGATTATATGGCATGGTCCGACAGTTGAAAGCCGGGACATTGGCTCAGCATTAATTAAATGCAGTGTATGCAACACGTAAATGCACTTTAGTGAGCAATATAGATGCCTACAGTAGAGTTATTGGATTTTTTGTTGAGAACCATTCCTGGATTACAGTTGATTTATTAAATAGCTTCAGGGTATTTGGGAGTGGGTAAGCTTTTTATAAGGCTGTTGGCGTCAGTTTTTTCTTACTAAAAATATTTCGGCGTTGCATTTCTGTCGCGTTTGTGTTAAGAGAAAACGCGCATAGGTTTCAGTTTTAAAAGAACGGACCACTTTTTTATATGGATTCTCAATTCCAGCTAAAGCATTCAGCTGTTATACTATCAAAAGCTTTGATAAAACTCCCAATTCTCAACTAACATAAGAATAAAAACTAAAAACCATCAAAATGTCCGGCACAGATACCAGGCAACCAGAAGTCGCTAGGAACATGAGCACACATGCACACGCTCAACAAAATATTCACAGCAGCGGCGGCGAAAACGAGATTTAAATACGGAACACACAAAAACCGTCCCAATATAGTTTGTAAGTTATCGCATAGATGACATCAAACGAATCGACAATTCAATTCAATGTCAGAAGTTGCTGGCGCGGCGTACTGCCCGGGAAAATTCACAACTAAGTTGAGGCGAATTTTTGAAAAATATGATATAACGGGGCAAGAGGGCGCGGCAGGGTTGGCTACAAGTTTGAAGAGGAATCGGGCCCTCGGGGGCTGTGATGAATCTTTCACGCGTTTTATCGCTTTGCATCGGGAATCGAACCTCGGAATCTTCGCTCCAGCGGACAATGTAGGTATTTACGCTGAATATTTTGGATGAAATGTTAAATTGTGTTATTGAATCACCGAATTTCTACGCGAAGTCTGTTTGGTTTCATTAACATTGTTGTTTGTTTGTTTCGCATGGTATGTCTGAAATCTTCAAAATTTCAACGTATTTTCATCATTTAATAGGTCAACACATGTAACATCGCATTGGGTAAAAAGCCTGTAAGGATATATGAAAATTAATAGTAAATAATAAAATCTTATGAGTACGTAAGGATCGTAGCACGTGGCGTTTTGTAGTTTCTGCCTACCCTCATGGTAAAGAGGTCTCAGTTTATGTATGTATGTCATCATCATCCTCCTGCCCTTATCCCAGTTTATTCGGGGTCGGCGCAGCATGTTTTCTTCTTCCATACATCTCTATTTGCCGTCATCTCAAGGGTCACCTCTTTTCTTGCCATATCATCTTTCACACAATCCATCCATCTTTTCTTTGGTCTTCCTCTACTCATGTAACCCTGCACCTTCATACTCAAAACTTTCCTCACAACATGGTCCTCATTCCTTCGCATCACATGCCCATACCATGACAACCGATTTCCACACAACTTCTCGGTCACAGGCGCCACTTTCAGACTTCCTCTTACATACTCATTTCTTATTCTATCCATTCGCGTAACACCACAGATCCCCAGTTTATGTATGTATGTAAAATTAATAACATTAAAAACAAACAACATTTGTCATGTTTTTTATCTAGACTCGCGAACGTGAGTAAAAAGTTCTATGTATGAGCTGTCAAAACGTCAGTGTACCCATCCATCAAGGCTTATGCACAAATGTGATCTATAATTCTCATAGATTACCGACTGCTATTCGCGGCTGCGAATAGTACATTCCACATATCTCTATGTATGTGTTAAGATAAACATACTTAGCACATTGTTAATAATGCCATAGTATTGCCATGCCTATCTATGCTAAACCCCAACTGTTATCTTCATATAGTCTACATTTATAACACTTATTTACATTTGACAATCTATATCTTATTAATATTATAAATATGAAAGTATTTGAGGATGTAGATGATGGATGTTTTTTAGTCTTTCACCCAAAAACAACTGCAGTTACCTACAAATTAATTATCTAATTAGTTACCTAATTATTATACAGATCGTACTTCAGAAAAACACATAATCTATTACTTATAAAGATACACACGTAGACGAATTCGCGGGTGGCTGTTAGTCTATTAAAATTATTGATTGTATCTACTCGGTTACGCCACTCGAAACCATCCTAGTTCGAATACTTTCTATGTCTGTTTTTATGGATAGATATATTGTAAAAATACAGTTCGTGGTAATGTATATGTATACATAGAACTTAAAGCCCTTGTTAGTATCAGTTCACTTGTCACTCTGTACTGTGTGTGTTCAATAAATTGCAAGACACTGCAATCTTGTCCGTCAAAATGTATGTTGACGGACAAGTACAACACGGAAAACGACGGAAAAGACACTGTAACTCTTAAACTCAAAAAATGTATCCCAGAATCTACATACACCAAACAAAACGCTACATTCATTCCACTGTCGAGCATTTCGGCTTCTTACCGTCGCGGTTTCCGTACAGTGCAGGACATAGTTGGAACAGCGGAGGTCAGCCGCATGCTGCCCGCACTTGAGTTTGCCTTAACTTGCCTGTTTACCCTTGTTACCTCGTCTAATGAACTTCAAGTCTGAGCAGAGGAATTTGTTACAGCATGGAGGTTTTTAATCAAATTAGTTTATTCTGTCGTAAACTATAAGTGTTGATGTTAATGATGGCATGATACCAAAATAGAGTATGTTGTTTTAGAAATGTTTGTATTTAAAATGGTTTGAAAAAAGCGAATATTCAGTGAATGTGTCATATGATAATCGTAAACACATTTCGTTACTATACTACCTTTTTCACAATTTCTCGGCTCTACTTATACTCAGTAAGATTACAAAATGTTGAATGATGATACGTATTATTGTAAATTAAACGTTCTTTTCATATTTTATCCTAGGTTTATACTGTCACGATTCTAATATAATATTATTTAAATAATTTATTTGATACTTTGTAATGTGTTTTAAACACATTTAATGGAAGTTGACAAAACCAAAGTTCACAAAAACAAATAAGTAACAACAAACGTGGCTACCTCGTGCATCACCAATCAAATATCTGTTTGTATCAAATTTTTCGTAAATTAAAAATCAAAACTTTGGATTGCCGATCAAATTATAGGACACGCACGCAATAAACCAATCGGGTTCCCGATATTAATATTCAATATATACTAGTTTGGTTCTAAAGCCGATAAGCCGAATATTCGGCAGATATAAAACGATAAAAGTATTGCGTGTTTAGTTTTTTGCCGTATTCGTTTCTGATGTTAGTTAGGAACATTGATTTTTCACAAAAAGTACAATGTCTTTTGAATTTCGGGCATATCTGTAACCTGCGGACACACATGACCTGTCTGGATCCGAATGAAACATGTGTATGTTTGGTCGAAAGATTTTCACATGACTATCCAAAGGGATTTACTAACAATTTCAATAACGTCTCTCAATCCAACGAAACGATGGATGACATGTGTGAAAGATGATATGGCTAGGAAGGAGGTGACTTCTGAGATGACGGCAAATAGAAATGTATGGAAGAAGAAGACCTGCTGCGCCGACCCCAAATAAGTTGGGATAAGGGCAAGAGGATGATGATTCTCAATCCTAATCTCAATCCGCATTGCAAACTCGGTCATTTATCGGTAACAAATAATGATCGATCCCTAGATTTCAATTGAAATTGGCAGTTAGAGATCATGTGGATTTCATCACACTAAGGTTTGAAAATACAAAATTCTCTAAATGGCGGATTCCTTAGTAATAGGGTAATTGTAACAATACTTAATACATGCAAGCCTACAAGTCTGAAATATATGAGAGTAATTCTTAACACGCCTAAATCTATGTATAAATGCCTAATGTCGCTACGACGTGATTGATTCACAAAGATGTAACATAATTTTATATTAAAATACTTTATTTTCTATGCATTACCGAATGAAAGAAGAAATAGAGAGATATGATAAGGTACATGTTTTTTTTTTAAAACTTGTAATAAGTTGTTATTTTTAATATCTCATGCCACACACCTACCATCTATACAAATACCTATAAATCTATTCAATGCTATTCTAAACGATACTTTTTTCATTCTTCTGAATACTTAAAATGGTTTAGTTGCTTATCACCCTGTGCTAGTCGTAAATGTATATCGAGAAAGGGGTAACTATTTTATTAGTAGATAGGGAGAGGGTAGCTTGTTTGTAACTATAGTTACGTATAACACTTATTTTGTTGCTTTGTGCATTTGATTTAGTATGAATTGGTGTTCTTCCATCTTTTTACTGCTATTATGTGTAACAAGCGTGTATGAATGAATGTCATGATGGCCCAGTGGTTTAGGCCTCGCCTCTTGTGCACGAGGTTGTGGGTTCAAACCTTTGTTTATCTTGGACATCACTGACATCGGTGAAGGAAAACATCGTGAGGAAACCTGGACTTATATAATTAATATAAGTCTGAAATCGCCAACCCGTCTGGAGCAAGCGTGGTGATTAATGCACGTGCCTTCTCTGTATGAAAAGAGGCCTTTGCCCTGCAGTGGGACAGTAATAGGCTGGTACTTTGCTTTTTACTTTAAGCGCGTATAGCCTAAGATTGAAAACCTTGTGAGGTAACTTTCAGGAGGAAGAAAAAACTGCAACCTGTAAAATTTCATTTCCACAGCTTATTCACTCACTCGCGAGTTTTAACGAGAATGTCATTAAACATCATAGATAGCATTACTGGTCACTCAACTTTTTTGTGTGAAACTAGGGCGTGCATCCCGATGTTTTCTTTTTCAAAATTGTAATAACAGCTTACTTAATAACACAATTTGCATTCCCTAGCTTTTCAATCTAAGGTGACGATATACAAACTAGCACTTCGATCACGACTTCTTACACGTGGATTTCGTGCTTTTCCTTTCAAACTTTGACATCCCCTCCACCTCCAACAGAAATAAAATAAAGCCTATATTACTCGTTGATAATGTAGCTTTCTCTTTCAATACTTGAAATAAATTTAAAAATCGGTTAAGTAGTTTTCGAGTTTATCCATTACAGACAAACAAACAAATCTTTCCTCTTTATTTACCTGCTATATAAATATTAGTTTAGAAAACAAAATTAAATTAAAATCAACACCTGGAAACGTGCCTAGAAGATTGGCAGATTGGCGACATTGAATGGCAATAACTAATTCTTTTTGCTCAAGGAAGGAGCCAGTTCTGGTTTGCTGCTTTTGGGCAAAACGGGAAAATGGACGGCGTATACGGCCGGAATAGTACATTTCCAAATATGGAGAGTGTTAGAAGAGTGCCAGTAAGCAATTGCTAGAATATAAGTAAGCCCCTCCCGGGATAAGTGAAAATCTCTCTCTATCTCTCTCAGCTAAAACAACAGTGAATGTCATTACCGTTAAACCCATTTATTTCCTTCTATTTAGTCTTACAATTTGCACCTAAAGATACGCATCTAATCTACTCTCCTGCCGGGTTTGCATATTTCTTTTGTACTTGAGACATTTACAAACGGTACTTTTTCCTTTCTCCAGCAAAGACAATTGTATTTTAATTGAAAAGAAGGAAAGATTTGTATTATAAAAAATAGGTCAGATGACGAAGCCGAATATTCTTAGTCAGTTTATTTTTACCACTATAAAAACAAACAGAACAACGCTTAAGTAAATAACAGAACTAAGTTATTCAGAGCAGACACGACCAAGACAGTCGGTAATTTAATAATTTACAAACAAACTTTTTTCAAAGTAACTTATTCAATTTATAAGCAGGTATTTTAACATTTTTTTTCGGATACAAACAAAAAAGGAATGTGTTATTCAGAGAGTTGGCTGAGGGTCGCAGTGGCCCGCGCCCCGGCTTCGCCTAACTGCAGTAAGTGTCGGAAAACTTTCGAGAAACATCCTTTACGGGCGCTCGATCGACATGTTAGGTTTTTAGATTTTCACTCGAACGAGCAGCACGGGCCCGTCCCTTAGTTATGGGACGATGTCTTACTTGTTCGGCCATTTTGATTTTGTTTTGTTTTGTTTCTGTTGTGTTGCGCGTTTTACTTTGACCTGCGGTTCTGGGAAACGAATATGAGTATAGTTATTATATAGTATATTTACCTAACTTCAACTGCCAGTACCTAATATAACTAAAATCACCAATACTTTCATATGGCATTAAGGCCGCCTCTTTATATTTGTGTGCTTGAAGTAATAACGTGACGTCACGTCTATAATCTCCGGAGGGTTCTGCAACCTATAGTACACCCAGATTTGGCACATTAAGGTTTTTAAGTTCCGTATAGTGGGGTGCAACCCTATTGCCTACAACCAGGCACAAATCCAGACAACATGCTGTTACTGAACAAGTCCTGATAGAAAAACTCAATAACACTTTGCCTGACCCGAAGAACGAACCCAGGACCTCATGCAGAAGGAAGAAATTAATACATAAACGAATCAATTTCAGTTTACTGTAACCCGAGAAAGAAACCCTAACAAATATAAGTTTTTACATAAATAAATATACCCGTCTTGAAGCCAATGATTGAATAACAAAATACTAATTGAATTCCGCCATGCAGTGCACGTGACTATACTCGTACAAACGGGCCACGAGACAAACACAGTTAATTACACATAAATTACAAATTCACTGTAGGTTTCCAAGTCGCAACACCGCACAGTTTTATTAAGTGCTATTCAGAAACCAGACATCATTGTACAAGCATTCTCCAGTTACCAAGGAAACTCGAAACCGTGCTGACAGACAGGAATAACTTAATTCCGATGGAGAGCACTTAAAAAAGAATGGGTCTTAAAAGACAATCGCAATTGTTACCGCTCTTCAGTTGTGCAGACGCCGTGAAAATCTGTAAAATAATACCCCCGCACTAGTTAAGCCCGTCCCTAGCTGACGATACAATAAAATAAGTACTACTCAGGGACTAAACTACGAATTACGAGAGAGCTTGCTCAGCTTAAAATAATTAAGATTCTTTGTTCCACTTGATGGCAACACTGGAGATGTGCTGCAAGGAGGATGGTACAAGTAAGAGAACTGTGCAGTGTCTGGTCAACGCGGCCGATTCTAGAAGTTTCTTATCCTGCCTGTAACTTTGAAAGTTTTCGTTTAATTTCACCGTAACAATCGCAGCATTTTATCAAATGAGCGGACTTGTTATTCTTTTATTGGTGCACGAAGTTTTTTCGACAGATGTTGAAGCACTTTGCTAAGTGAGGGTAGCTGGTACAGTGTTATACTGTTAGTTTTGGTCGTAAGCATATTTTTTGTTCGGGCTTATTTAATTTCGTTTTCTTATCTCAAGGCTTCGAAGTCTAATACAATGTTATTATATTATTACTATGTTATTATTATGTTGGTTGGATCTGTTTCGACCGCCTATTTTTCACGGACTATTTTAAGCTTAGTTTGACCAACTCCTAAGCGTCGCTAACCTATAAGCCTTTATCAAGATTTTTTCCTAATCCTACTGGTGATTCCCAGCTCTTCAGCTTTATTATATTTTCATAGATTTTTCCATAAAGCAGTAAAGGGCTCATTACATAGTAAAGAACGGATATCTAAAAAAAACTTTTTCGCGAGTTTTTGTTTATTTCCCTTATTTCAGTTTACAATAACCAGAACCACAAATTATGCTAACAATATATACCTCCATGGCAAATTCGCAAGTCGTAGTGCCAAAAAGTAGTCAGAATTTCACACAAGGTAAGTTTGAGAGGTGTCAGAGTCAAGTGGCCGCGGCGCCTGGCGTGCGAACTATGTCTTTGTTAAGAGACGCTTTCTGTGGCGGCGATGTGTTCATTTGATGACACCTATAAGAATTTAACAATAACACTAGCATAGGAGTTTTTGGAAGGTACTTTACGTAGAGGGCGCTCCAGGCGCTGGTAGATGATAGATAGATAAGATAGGCTTTTATTTTAGGTTAAGTTAAGTCGCGATAGATTTGATATCTAGATCAGAATGAATAATTGAATGATACTACAGATCCTAAATAGGAACGGTACTTTTTAAGTTCCAGTATAAAATAAATACAAGAAACATTCAGATGACAAATGTCGTCGATTTTGACCGACCCATTCTCCAATTAACAATGAAAACAAAATTTCCACGCCGTTGCACACCAAAAATGAGTCCATTAATGACATTTCGGAACCCCTATCTACCACCAATCGCGACACTTGTTATCAACACAGTCAATTCATAAAGTCGCGTCCTAAAAACGTGATACCACAAAGAGTATCGTTCTAGCGAGGGAGAGCGAGGTCACGCCAGCTTCGGAGGGCCCTTCGCTTTGTTCCACTGGCAACAATGCCTCACTGAGGGTCCACAAGAGCATACTTGTATCGGATGCAAGCGATGTTTCGTTGGCGAGGATTAGGGCTTGCGGCCAGGACTGTACTTAACCACGAGACTTTAATGCGAAAGAAACGGTTCAAAGGGTCCCTTGAACGTTGAGAGGGAAAATTGACGGTTCGAGATGAGGGGATAAGGTACAGATGGATTTTGGGGATTTTATTTTTATTTGGCTTCTTTTTTGTGTGGATAATGTGGCCATATAGGTATGCCAGCGACGCCATTATGTGGACTTAATGGTTAGTTACGATATCCTCTTTTGTGGCATTGATTAAAAGTGCGTAGTACTGGCAACCGGCGTGCTTGTATGATCAAATGTATAAACGTAAACGAAGCAAAAGTAGTATGTAAGTAGTTCTGCAGTTTCTGCCTAACCTCATGGGAAAAAAGCATGAGTTTATGTTTGGATGTATTAAAAGAAAGAAAATAGTTTTGGTGTGCCTGGTTTTTGATGAATCGCTTCGCACTAAATTTACTATTATATTGTAACACATTATATTGTAATAGTTGTTGTGTGCCGTTACAAGTTTGGTGTGTAGTAAAATCAAACCTTTCCGATTTTCAATATTTGATATAAATGTTGATATAAAACTACCTATATTGAGGGCAAATAATTTATCGCCGACGCATGGATGAGATCTAATTCCCTAAAGGAAAATATACTAAAGATTATCCGACTTTTTCTTCTGTAGTGTCTCTGGGGAAAAAACCGCGTTCAACAACAGCCAGTGTCATCATTGTTCTAGAATATTGACACCAACCTCGCAGCTCTTGAACGCGGCTTGAGATGTGCTGATCGCGTACAATTTCATCAGTGAAATTCACCCTAAGTCCGTTCCTGGTCGCGGAGAGTAGTAATTATACGATATTTATGCGAGCGGCCCCTCCCCCACTCTTCTCTTGAGAGCTTGCTAAGAAGAAAAGCGATATGAGTGTCGAAACTTATGAGCCATAATTCTCTTCTAGCGAGCGATTTTTTGTCAACTTTGGAAAATAATCCTCAACCAACTAACTATAAGTATGAGAACTTCAATTCAAATGCGATCAAAGCGATCATAAGGCTTGTGAGCTAGAGCCTGTAATAATGCAATAAAGAATCCTCGTCTTTCGCTTCTCTATTAATAAAAGTACGCGATGCTAAAGCCGTGTTCGCAAAGCCGCTGGGTAACAGCTTCCAGTTGAAATTATAAAAAGTTAAATATTTTAGTAAAAAGTTATTAATCACTGCGTGCAATCGTAAAATTCTTCGCAAAATACGGAGAAACAAAATGTTACATTTCCAAATTCCGAGCTAGAGTAAAAAGTTTTCATAAAATTTAATTAATCTCACACGTATATGTTCCGTGCATTTTTCCATGAAACGTTTAAATATATCGCCAGTTGCACTGGCTGAGAAGTAGGCAGTAGGCACCCCACACGTTAGACACTGCGTAGGAGTACAAAGTCCAGCTAAACACCGGAAGACGTGAGCCCTCACCGCTTTGTTACTGCGACAATGAAAAGGAAATGTCTTTTCCATTTTTCCAAGGTTCAAACCATTGAATACCTGCCCATTTGATAATACAAAGCGGCCTTAGTGAAACACGGTGCGGATTTTCGGGATTATTAACGGCAAACAGTAAGAATTATTTATGACCAGGTTCACTTCCGAAGTGCTCAACAATAAAACCGCGTAATCTACGTAATTAACCGTCGCGCACACACGCGCGCACCACCTTACTTATACGTGACGTGGGAGCGTAATTAAACTAGAACCGTATAGGTTTTTAACAAATGCTGCACTTCATTATTATTTCCTTGGTCACAAGCTGTATGAAAGGAATGAGCCTTTCGGAAAACCACGTGTTCGTGGGTTGGTCGTGTGCAATTGTGCAGCACCGAACACCTTTATTGCAGTGCCCACTATTTTCTGTGCAACGGGTGCACGGTAAGAAATAAAGGAGCTCGAACAAAAAGGACATTCTTTTAAAGTTCTTTATTTCAAGGGATTGTAGCAGTAAAGTGCGGTTTAATTGCATGGTAGAACTTTCACAGTTCCACACTTTTATTTGTATTCGATGAATTTAGATTCGATTTCTTTTAGTTCGCGGATCGCGCCCGCGTTCGAGAAATATAGAAATAGCTGCAATTTTCTCGGCATCTCTACTTTTACTGTTACAATAATAAAACTACGGCACTTAATGGAAACTCGTTTACGTTTATTTTTTTTGTCGAGTAATGAATTTGCAGCGATAGGTAAATAGGTTTACGATTGCGTCATTGTAGTTCAGGTGAAGGGTGATGTTTGAGTAGTTGGCGTGTGTTCGACTTTGTTCTGGAAGAAGGTCGCGCCGTGTCGCAAAAATTATCGAAGTTTCTTGTATCCAGTGAGGAGCGACTTGGAAGTTGGTGGTGGTTGGCGGCGACCGGTCGCTTCCGTCCCCGCTACGCTTGGCCGTGCCGCGCCGTACCGCGTCCGCTCACCTATGCCCATGCCGCGCGGCCGCCGCGAGACAATAGCGAGCCAATAAAACTTTTACTGCGCGCTATGATTTTGGAAACATTTTGCGAGATGAGTTTTATAAAATTCGTAATTTATTCTAGTATGTTTGGACGGTACTTCTAGTTTATTGACGTTTACGAAGTAAGCTTCACCCCAACAGGATTTGTTACTAACGTGTGTTGACAGTTTTGTATTTTATTGAAATATAAATGTTGCAAAAACATAATAGCACACTTTCGGGCTTCTGACTACCCGTATTGACTGACAAAGTTCAACAAATGACAGCCGGGATCAACGGCATTCTGTCCTGTCTGAGGCAAGGAAGGGTCCCGATATGTTATAGAAGGTCACCCATCCTCAGACTAACTTCGGCAAGCGTAACTTAACCTTCGAACTACTCGTGCAGCTCGTTTTACTTAGCCACGACTTTGTTGTGGGCCAAGAACCACTTAAACGTATAAAATATATCATAAAAGTTAGTTTCCAAATCTATCAGTACTCTCATTAAGTGAAGAGATTGTAAAAGTACCTTTTTAGTTAGAGTTTATTTACATTTTTTTGTTGTAAAGTAAGTAAGTATGCGACGAAATTTCCTGAAAAAAGATAGACGATCTTGTCTTTCAAATGGACTTTTTCTTTACAAAGACAACATTTTACCTGTTTATATTTTGGATTTTTGTGGGGTGGGGGGCTGGATGGGGTGTGTAGTGGTGGGAGTGTGTGCGGGGGAAGCGGGAGGATGAGATAAGAATCAAATAGATGTTGTTTCGCTGCACGGCGCTCTGTCGCACGGGCCATATGCACGCGCTGACGTGTGGCCGCCACGTCTTGACACTTGCGCTAAGATATTGTTACACTAGTGGATAATATCTTAGCTGCAACTGTATGGTTACGCTACCAACAATGTTTTGGGATATTTCTAGCTCTTTTCCCCGTACTAGGTCAGGAGAATACTCCAGTTTCTGGAAAGGTTGGTTCCGAATCTCACGACTAGGTACTTGAAAACTATAATATGGCAAACAGTTTGTTACCTATAAAATTTTAAGAATAGATTTATCATGCAATGGAGACAATTTTAAAGCTTCCTTGGTTATAATTTCAATACATTTTTAATATAAAACAATACGGTTATCTAAACTTCAGTAAATATACCGTAATATCATCGACCCACGTGGTTAACCTGAAATAGGCTGGTGAATATACAATGCCTGCGATATATCGATCTGGGTGAGGAGTGGAGGCAATCTTACAAATGTCTGTCCTATTATAGCTCTTTCTCTAACTCGGAGTCCATATTTGCTACATAGAGTAGCAAATATGGACTCCGAGTAGACATACATACCTAACAAATTTCATATAGACACCGTAACGTGAAATAGTCTCGTCTCCAGTGATCTCAAGATATTTATTTGTCTGACAGACAGACAAATGAGTGTTGCGATAAAAGCTACGTTCTAGAAATATGAACCGTAAAAGTATTATACCCAGTTTCTAGAAAGAAAATGTATGTACGCAATATTAATGTGACAGATTGTCAAGCATGCATCAACTGCTGTGATTGGTTGAATGAATCATCAACAGCCAATCACATCGTTCCAGAAACCGGGTACAATATGTACGAAAACGTGTAAAGCAAAGTAACTTATTTAACGCCACAAATAAACTGCAAACTGTTAAAAAACGGAATAATGTGAAATATGAGGGAGTGCGATGGGCGAGTAACAACATAAAACATTTTCTGGTAATATTGCGGTTACCTACGACGAGCACTTGTGCGGTGTTCAAAGAGATTTTTATAAATAATAGCTTTTTGTGCGTAGTACTATGTTTTCACGGAATATTTAACAAAAACAACGCGTTAGCGAATGTGAACATTATTTTTATACCAACTTTCCACAATTGTTCCCGGTTTTATATGTACACGAAGTTGCGGTGAAAATATTTGTCGCTAGCGACGTGCAATAGCTTGCGTGGACATTTTAAAGGTATCCTATGAAATACTTGTATTTTAAATTACAATAGAACAGGAAAAGTTCTTTAATGCATGTAATGTAGGTGTCAGACATGTAAAAAATATAATCTGTCTAATTTCAACTGCTTGCACAGACTGGCACATGATATTTATTATCCATGACTCGAAGGACGTGCTGTCATGGACGCGTGCCGCAGTTTGATAGAACGTGATAATTATTGATACTACACAAAATTGAGTAATTGAAGCACCATGTAAGCGAGACATAATAATAAACAACTCAATAATATAAAATAAACCCCATAAAATTATGATAATTACCCATAATTCAGTGCATAAAAGCATCAAGACTACAACACCGCGCTATATTTTTCACCTGAAGTATGTTTCGGCTGACGTAACAGTCATGAAACGTATTTTGGCAGAGCGATAAGGAAATGACACAAAGAAAACAAACTACAGTCCGCTTCGGCCGAAAATTTGTGAGGGCGGGGGGAGAAGCGGGCGCGGGCGCGGGAGAGGACACGGAGCGATAGCGTCGCGGGTCGCGTCAAACTTATTGGAACGGTGTCAGAGATCGCTCGCACTATCTACCTTTGCACTCGTTTCGTTCTTTATCCCCTCAAACAAAGGGAGCTCTAATTAATTTCGAGTTTTTGGAATATCGGTATTCGTATTCTGTCTTACTGCGACTCAATTAGCGCGATAGGAATTCATAAATAGTTTAAAAGCTTTTTAATTAAATGTTCGTTGGACGACGCGTTAAGTAACGCGCTAACTCGACGATTTGATTCGGTTTAGTTTTCTCGGAAGTATGTTGCGCTTCTTAGCTTTTTAATTTATCTTTACTGGTGAATCTGATAAATAATTAAACTTTAATTAAGGATTTAAAAGTTTTCCCCCGTTTTTCATCTGCAACGGTGCAGAGAAAATCCTAAGGAACGTAAATAGTTTTTATAAAAATCCATCAAGCGTAAATGGCCAGCTACGGAAAACCGCCAGTGCTCCGTTCACTAAGCCTTTGTCCAGTGTAAGGCTGTTAAAGAAAGAGCTATAATAGGACAGACATTTGTAAGATTGCCTCCACTCCTAACCCAGATCGATATATCGCAGGCATTGTATATTCACCAGCCTATTTCAGGTTACAAACGTTGGAACCGAACGGACACGCCACGCGAACACGATTGACGTATTATAGTTTTGTCTTGAAATAGCCTTCGTAGAAGCGATCACAATGGCCGTCGACCCATTTAATTTAACAGACAATGTATACTGAGTGCAGAGCGGCGATTTGTCAAGGGAACGTATTTCAACAAAGGGCGTATTCATTTGAATGGCGACTTGTTGTACGGAACCGTTTTAATTTCATAAGTCGTTTATCATAATCAAGGCGGGTGGAGGTAGCACCAGACCAGCGAGGAACCCATGTCAGTGTCTGAGGGAAACGTCACATACCTGCTCGGACAATGCGGACATTTCATGGACACGGCTTTGCCATACTCGTTGCGCAGCATTCGGATTTGGCATAAATGATTTAGATGGTTATTTTTTGAAGTATAAGGCGAAACTGCTTCCCTTTGAGTTCGGGTTTCGAGAAATACGTGTGACCGAGATATTTGTCAACTCGCTTGGGTGATTATAGGCACCGGCGGAGTCGGGCGGTGAATTTATGTCGAGACATTATAGCCTACGGTGGAAATAGATTATCTGTTTTACCTACTTACGTGCGACAGTGATATAAAGCTAAGCCAGTTTCTTTTTCGCGGGTAAAACTAGGTCTCCATTTATTTGGAGATACCTCAAGCCTATAAGTATCAATTAACATAAATAAACGAAGAAACAAAAGACGAAAAGCTTTCTTAAAGTTTCGGTAAGTTGGGTTCTGAGAATAGTTTACCAAATACTTCTTGCCTTTTGTACTGAAACAAAACTAGTTTGTATCAAATAAAAAGCCTCCTCCACAACATACAATCATCGGAACATAGCCCGGATTCAAGTAGATGACTAAATAGTTGGTGGCAGCCGACATCCGTAATCTAATATGCGCGTTTCGGGGCTCGGCGGGTCGGCGGCTGCAATCTTCGACCCACTGTGGTAGAACTGCGACGTTCGCCTCTCAATTACCGCTGTAACGGCACACTCGGACCTTCGCTGACACAGACTAACTATACATACATGAGTTTAGACCTGTTCACATATCAGCGGGTTTGGTTAAATTTATGTTGAATCCCCCAGTACTTAATAAACGTTGGTCTACTGGTCCCAAGCGCGACTGCTGAGCGTGAGGTCTTGGGTCTTGGGTTTTGGAGGTTTTCCAATTGGAGTTTTTCATTCACAACCCGGAGTCTGGATTTGTGCTCGGTGGTAATAGGCTGGCCCGTTACATGGCACTTAAAACATAAGTGCTAAAGGTGCACCTCTAAACACCCCTTCGGGGAATACAGTCGTGATGATATGTTATGTACTTAACATTTACGTTCAATACTGCCACGTAATCAATACCTATTAATTATGTCGAGCACGGCAGCTGTAATTGAAGAAAATTTTATCATGTAATTTGTTACAATCGATCGGTAGGATTTTATTTCCGCGAATTCTTCATTGTATTATCGTCAACGAGCAGATTAAATTCACTTCCGTCGTTCTAATTGGAGTTGTGCGGGGTTTTATATGTACCTACCCTACGTGCACGTTCTAAGGGTAATTTTAAACATTATAAATGTAATTTGCGTCCTTATATTAGAGTGGGTTATGAAACATTTATGACAGGATCTTTTCATGGAAGTAATGGACTGGATTAAGTGGGGAAAGCATGTTGTATGCATAAAGCATGATACAATGGAGGTATATTCAAATGTGCAGTATATACCTCCAGTATGCAGAGTCAGACTGTTGACATGAGACGGTCTCATCGCTTTTGTGAAGTGCGCCATAGGGGATAACCATAGTACGGAGCGTCGGTAAACGATCGAAATCTAAATAATAAAGATCGCGAACCATCCCCCTAGCTGGATAGGCTTAGTCGTACAAAATTGGAGTAATAAGAGAGGAATGCTCGCAAAAGTTTTGCAATAAAGCCAACGAGTATCGACTGTTAAGGAGTAAAGAGTTCCTCCGCTACAGCGCTACATGAGGGTACGCTGTTGCGTGTTATCAGACCAAGGATTTCACGTGTATTATATGTATACTGGAGAATTATTAACATGCTTTTGTTTTGAGAGAAACGTGCTACGATTTTTTTACTGAACTTAGGTGAAGGTTGGATTGTTGGGTAATAGAATGAAGGGGTCGATTCATCACAGGCTTATAATAATACGAACTAAAACATCATCAACCACCTTTTCAATTTGAATTTCCCCTTACATACTTAGTTCTGTCGCGTGTGTAAGGTCGTAAACTCTCTCAAAAGAGAGGACAAATATAGAATCTCAATATATTATTAATAATAAAACCACGCATTTTTATCCCCCTTTAAGGGCAAAGGCCTCTTCTCAAACAGGGAAGGCACGAGCGTTAACCACCATGCTTGCTCAACGCGATTTCAGAATTATATTAACTATAACTGGAGGTATCCTAACGATGTTTTCCTTCACCGATAAGCATAAGTAAATATAACTGAAATCTCACAATGGTATTTTCCCATAACCCCATCCATAAGAGACGATGTCTTAACTGACGGACGGACATGACAGGCTTACTTCATTAATATTTTGGTACATTCAAATACAGCACTAAGCAAACTTACCTTCACCTCTGTTAAGCCCTAAGTCTTAAGCCGTCCTTCAAATGTAACTAAAAGTTCATTTCTCTACTAACATCTAGAAAGTTCGATCGTGTTTCCAATTTTAGCTTACTCTGGGAATATAGGACACACGAGAAGGAACTAGATAGCGACTGAGACCCGTACTGGTAGATGCATCAACGAAATTACAATGATTGTGTCGAGAATATCATACCGGGTTCTAGTAGATATATCAAAATAGTTGCAGGAATTCATGTTTTAATATTTTGGTAGAGTTAATAAACATGTGTTTTGGTAAATGTACCTACCACTGTTTGTATCACCCAAATGTTGACTGTTAGAAAATGCCTATGGCATTAAGTCCAGCTCTGTACATTTGTGTGCTTAAAGTATTAAATAAATACCTATCGCAAAAATAACTCTTTTTTTTTCTTCAAAATGTACAGCTACGTTATCTTTTGACACTACCATACTGACTGCGTATCCTTACACCTGAAAATTAGTAGCACCGCTACATAATATAAATAAAATAAATTAAATAAATTAAAACGTCATTGCATAAAAGGTGTTGCAGTAAATACAATGAAAACAGTTGCACTTTACAAATGAACACTGGTATACAACATAAATGGTTGGGGTACTGTCCTCTTAGATAGGCTATATAATAGCCTGTAGTAAAGAGAAACAGTGCCGTATCCCTCAAGTATGGAGAAATCAATTGCTTAGTGTTTAAAATTAAATATAATGTATCATGGGTAATCATTTTATTTTTGTGTAGACAAGACTTATAAGGTCGATATGGCACTGCAGGGATCCAGTAGTATTACAGCATTAGGTATATTTGCTTGACACGTGCTGAGCTGGACTCTCATTCAGTGCAACCTCAAGACGCACACAGCACTTTGTATGTTCGTTGTACGAGTATAGTCTATGGTGTCATCACAATTATGTCTTGTTTTCTCCGTTTTTTTATAGGCATCTTGTGGCTATTTCCTGTTTATGAGTGTCTTCTGTGTGCACCAAATAAACTATTTTTCCATCTATCTATAAACAAATCTATCAATCATCAAAAAATAATTCCCCTATAAGGATTCCAATTTAAAATCAGCTTCATCAATAGTTAGATCCCGTCGTCCACCATTCAATTTATAGTACACATCGCCGAATCAGCTAATTCGCAGCATTCAAAATCACCCTCGCCCATATTTGAGCACGCCCTTTGTAAGTATGCCGTAATGAAGGCGCATAGACAAATTAAACAGAATCCATAGAGTAACGAGTCTCGTTCCAAAGATGCTTCTCTAACGTTTTTAGAGTGTTTCACCTGGAAAATAATTACATGGTTTCTGTGACGTATGGATGCTATTTAAGCCGGGCCCTAAGAGTAATGTCGACGATAAACAGGAGCAATTAAAACATTGCCACGCGACGCACGCCTTTCTTTACACCGTCAGTAATAGAGATTTGTTGTGAGCACGTTTAGTTCTACTTTCTACAATTGCGAGATGTAGAATTTGTTAGTACGTAATGATTGCGGAGATAATGCTGGAATTTATTTATGTTGCGCTGTGCATACTGCTCTGAGGAAGAAACACTTCGGATTGAAGTTTAATTAGCTTTACCTACTACACTGTATAGTGAACGCGTTAGAAATCTTCTGGAGCAGGCGGATCGTATCAGCGTAATTTGCGTAGCTCAAAATGAGTTGAACAACTCTTGCTGTAACAAATATTTGGACTCATTTTGAGTTGAGTATTGTCAAATGTTTATGCCCGGGCGCTACGCAATTTCGGCGGCTCACTTTTGGGTGGCTTACAATACGTCCTTGATGCTGAAATTTAGCTATCAGTAGGTACAAGTCATTCTATAAATTGAAGAAGTACACACAGCAAAAGAGTTAAGTGGACAGGCAATTACAAGTATTGCTCTACGCATGCAACTGTCATTGTTGTTGTGTGCGTGTTTTATGCACAAAACACGTTCAGACTACGCGACAAAGACTTTGCCACTTAACTCACGCACACTGTTAAAATGGAGATGGCTGCATTATTAGTTGGGTGGTTGTGTATCGTTTCGTACTGGTATGAGTTCGTTAACAATCTATTTTGCATTCGGTATACGGTAAGTGAATAAGTGACAAGCATAAACCGCTTTCGAAAGAAGCAGGACATTCTGAAGGTATGTGTTTTTAATAGAAGTTTAGCTCGTCTTATATTTTTTTTTTTTTTTTAAACGTTGCCCCACACTAGGTCTATTACTTATCACTATTTCTCCTGTATCGTGGGTGCGTTTACAAACATTTAAACTCACGTACACAAACAGCCAGACCCGGAACAACTACCTGTAGGTCATACAAATATTTGTTCCGTGTGGGGATCGAACCCACAACACGCGGCGCAGCAGCCGATGGCTCAACCACCGCGCCAACCGTGTCGTTAATTAAGAGAGACTTTACACGGTAAGTAAGTAACTCCATTCCAAACAGGGTGTGGGAATTTGTTTGAGATCGACCTTTGTAACAGTATTATTGTGCGTTTTTATCTGGATCCGTAGCAGCAGGTAAAAAAATAAATAAAAGAAAAAGCCTAAACAGAAAAAAAACATAAGTGACGTGTCGAGGGTATACTGGCTGTAAACAGCTCATCTGATATTTATTCTACACATAACTTCTTACGTAATAGAGATTGACATGTGAAATTGGTAGAATTTCTAATCAGTTTTAAACATGAACAATATGCCAATAATTTTCATAAGATCGAAATCGAGAACGGTCGAAATGAAGATCTTTGAAGTCGTTACTATAAATTATTGATTTCTTTTGATTTTACTTAGACATTAAAATAAAATAAATAAATATTGCTGGACAATCCACACAGCATCATCTATCCCCAAGCTAAGCAGAGCTTGTGTTATGGGTACTAGATGACTGATATACTTAATACAATACATTACATAGATAGATATTTGTATTATATATATAGCAAATACCCAGAACACCCGGAACAAATATTCGTAGATCGTACAAACATTTGTCCCAAGGCGGGAATCGAACCCGCAACCTCTTGCGTCGCAGGCGGACCTTCGCCCGCCGCGCCACATCGGTCGTGAAATTCGTCATTAATTATTTATATGAAATGTGCTTCTTTTTAGATCACAATACATTCAGAGAATTACATCTTTTATTTACTTACATCGTAAATGTTTTTCGAGCGATATGCTTTGATACCAATTCTAATTTATGAATATACACACTTCACCAGTTTGACGTGGTAATAAGTTCTATAATAGAATGGGTAATATCCTGTTCGCGTTTTCACACCCTAACTAAGCTGTGGCAATGGCAGTTAATTGCGTGTCAATCATATTCAGTGCTTGACACTCAATACATCGGAGCATCCTATAGTTCATGCCTGTATGTTAGGTGTATGGTATTTATCTTTATTGCTGGTACAAAGCTTTACTATACAGATATAAGTACATGCTATCAAGCAATTATAGGGGATGTGTAAGTACTTTCTATCGGTGTACTTTAAATTTTCCGAGTCATACCTGCCTATGTATTGCAATATCATTATGGTAGTTACAAATGACGACTTTCGCGGTCAGGATTAAGTACAGTCTTATCGATTTTAAGGTATTCGTCGGACGTAGCGAATTCTACTAAAGGGGAGGTATCAATTATGAAAATGATCATGTAGTAAAGAAAGTTCTGAGATTGAATATGTAGGGTTACAAGAGTAGAGGAAAACCAAAGAAACGATGGAAGATATGGCTAGGAAGGAGGTGACTATTGAAATGACGGTAAAAGGAAATGTATGAAAGAAGACATTCTGCGCCAATCCCAAATACTTTGGGATTGATCGGGAATTTTTGATGATGATATCGATTCTCCTGTATTGCATAAGTTTCTAAACAGGATTCCAAGGCAACAACCATCATATTCAGTATCTAAAACAAGAAATTCTATCAATCAAGCATTAATTGAATAGTGTATCGATTGTGCGAACATTATTTAGTCTTTGACGTTAGGGTACGCGCGATGGGGGAGAGTTTGAATCTAAAAGTACGCAGACGCATCGTGTATGTATTGGTATGTGGTGTAACTAGTCTGGAGTGTGTACTTCAAATTAATGGTAATGTAAACATAGTGCAGAGGGGGCTCGTGGCTAGACAAAAACAGCCGTACGTGTTCATTTACAAGGTTAAGTAACGTTTGCGAGATCAGTCCGTGGATGGGTGAATAAAAGTCTGAATTGGAGTGTTTCAGACTTTGTTACTTGTCAGGAGATATTTGATTCTTGCACATATAGCTTTTATGAAGAGTAGAAAAAACCAGACGAAGTAGACTTTTCTTTTCGGTGACAAACTGTGAAACCCTACGCAAAAGCTTTCAAATGAATCAATACTTTAATGAACTATAATAGTTGGTCAAAGTAACATAATTTATTTCTATTAGATAATTAAACAGCACTTTTAATCGATAAACATTTTTTTTAAAACATTCTGGTTGCAGCAAGATTTTACTTTTTACTAGATAACTATTTTTCTTAGTAGCAACCCGGACTCTTGATATGTACTCGTTTGATGGCTATAGGCTCACCCCTTATTACGTAAGACGTAAACATAACTGGTGACATGCGGGTGCTCTATGCACATCTTCCACACCCTTCGGAAAACAGACTAATGTTGTGATTTTATTTTTCTAAAAAATATTAATTCAGCGAAAGATTTAAAAGGAAGATTTAAAGTCTATGTTGTGATTTAAAAGGATAGTTTCCTAAGAATTAGTTTCTGTAGCTACAACGGTCAAGATACATAACGTTACTGCTCTATCTCAAAAATCCACCCTGTATAATTTGGGGAACTCCAGGCAAGCTCAGTTATTGGTAGCTTACAATTTCCCAGCAAACTTTAGTTACCGTAACTGGAATCTGGCAGTTTGCAGTTGTAGGTACACTAAGTTTGCTTCTAATACATATACTTGAAATAGAAAACTTTACACGAGTGTGTGTGTTGAGGGTTTAGTGATTAAATGTTGCGAGTCTGTTATTATGTTGGTTTTTGAAAGTTACGTACCAAAATGGTAAACGATTGCGTGTTGGATCACTCTCAGGGAAGGGTTTCTTAGCCGAAATGAATATTTACGCATGCACAGTATTAACTAAATCGATTGCTAAATAAGTTTCAATTTTAGGAATACCATTTCCCAAAAAAACAAAAAAACATTTCGAAAATGACTCACTTGCTTAACTCTTAAACAAGCAATTGAAAATTGGTATTTAAATAGCTGAAACGGATCAAGGTTACTGAACCGTGCTAGTAAATGTGTTCAATTCATTTATTTATTCTCTTTTCACAATAATGGCTTCCTTAAAAGTAACAATGTCATGGTCTAATGTTATATTCCTCCATTGGAAGAGACTGGTGCCTGAAGTAGGTTTTAGAAAAAGCCTGTGTTACAGGTTGTATGTTCCTAGAACGCAAAACAGTATACAGAGGGATATGGGATCTCCAACTGGTACATAGATTGATGTTCCCTATCATTCATAGCCCGTTAAGTACTGTTATCTGATTACTGTGACAACAATTTATCATCATCATCGTCCCAGCCTGATCCTACCTATGTTAAGGTCGACTTCCAGTCTAACCGAATGCGGCTGAATATCGGTATTTTACATGACCTGCCTATCTGACCTCCACAACCGAGCTACTAGGTAATACGATACTCCTGTCTTGAAAATACGTAAAGTGAAGACTAAAGTATGTATATGAATAGTCTTATTCCCATGAAATATAATTTCAGAAGTAATATTGATATTTTAAATTAATACTTTAGTCATGTATGTATATTATAGAGCTATATAATGTTAAAAAGCTTCATAATAATATACTCCAAACGCCACTCCCATACAAGCATCTAATTTAGAACAAATTGCTATCATCCAGCAATAAGAACCGACATCTTTATGATGAAAAACAACCCTCGCATAATATTTGCTCGCATTCTACGCTTTATTTTACTAACACTCGTATATATAGGCATGCAAACGCGTGCCGTTAGCGAATTTATATTAGTTGAACGCACTTGTGCACGGTGAATGCGTGCAGACGCGTTTAACAATGCAAATTTATTCTAGTTACCGGATTAACGGTTCATCATCGAGGCACTTGCGGTAATTATGTGAACATACCGCGGTATCCTCGCGAATATTCGATGTATCACTCGCTGGGATTATCTGGTCCTGATTCATAAAGCGGCTGGTTTTCAAATTAAGAGCGGTTATAGATCAAAATTGCCAGTCGTACATTTGGTTGAAAATGGAATACGCTAGGAAAATTTGGTACAATTGAAATTGTTTGAGTAACATTTTCGAGGAATAAGTAAAAACATAAAATAAAAAATGAGCAATTGTTTATTTCAATAGATTTTCGACCTTACAGGATAAAGAATAAATAACTAATTGACGGAAAAAATCTCTCTATGTTTGTTCGGGAAGTCATCTTCAGTCGCAAGTTGCTTTAAATACAAGTAAGTTTTGCTTGGAATAAGAACGTAGCAAGCGCTGAAACGGTTTTATCTTTATTAATCTAAAACTAGAGAACTTTAAAATGTGTAGTGAACGCCGACGATAGTGTATTAATAGATACAATTAGTAATCTAATTTTTATTCTAAAACTCATTAGCATACTAAATGCACATCGAAAATGCATTAAAATGGAGGCAGCTTCGTGATGATTTTATATTTTTATGTGCTTACCTAATTAATGACGACCCTCTATACTATCGTGTAGTTACTCATACAATTTAAATTGTATACATTGGTATTGCTCATTTCATGTACATACAATCTAAAATCATATTTACGATTCACAATTTTGTTTTATACCCCCATGTCAAGAGATGTCTGGTAAGTTTCTTGCTTAGGGCCAGTAAAAAGACGACATACAATATACATATGTGTACCGAAGTTAAATCATTTATTGAATTAGACCATTAAAAAGGTTCACTTAAAGAATAAATACTAAAACGAAAACTTCGGATCTCTTTTAAATAAATATTGCTTGCACAGCAGAGTGTAAGATTTTGTATAGTTAAAGTGTATTATGTAGAAGAAGTGCAGAAAGCTGTAACAATCGGTTGAATTTCGATCATTTGGCGTCCAGTAGTATGATATAATTCAGCCAGTGTAATACCACTGCGGATCAAAGGCCCTTTCCTTTTTTTTAACGGCAATACATAATGTGGAGAGATAATTTTAAAATCAGAACACGTTTAAACTTCTTCTTTTTCTACGGCAATACATAATTTAAAATTAGAACACGATTAAACATCAACCAATCTACAGCAATTAAGCCACTTTTAACATATTATATTGTCGTACGGATTGGCGGACTTTGTGGAGTTACGGAGCTACCTAATTAAATTGTGCATGTAAAGTTCTCAACTGTGCTCGCGTTTGTCATCATACGCCAGACTAAAGTACTACGGTTCACTGGGAAGCTGTAGAAATGTGTAGAAAAAAGTATTTTTCATATGTTACGTTATAACGTGGACAATTGCGTCATGTGGTCCTTCAGTTACACTGTGTTTTAGTTGAGAGCATGGTGGCGTTCTGTTTGCTATCTCTTTTATAGAGTGTGAGCTGCAACTAATTTTCGTGAACGTTTTTCTTTTCGCGAGTTTAATGTTCTACATTTAGTAGTATATGAAATATTCAACCGTATAAAGTTGTTACGTACGTGTTACGGCTGACGCAAATTTGGGCGCGCTGCATTGGAAAAAACTCATACTTCAATATAGTACATTTCGTATGAACTATCACATACTATAGGCGGGTCGTACCAGATTTTTTTGTAATGAAACGCTAAGCCTTGCGCCCCGATTCGGCTGTAATGTGATCTGAATTTTAATTTAAAACTGGCAGTGCCTGGTATTCTGGCTGCACGTGTTTGGCTTAGTACTGGAAAAGGCTAGTTATATGACGGCGACATCCTCAGGCGTCAGACCCTCAAGAATTTATAAGTAATCCAAAATTTCGCCAAGGTAAATTTACCAAGACAACATTATTTTTGACACGTGATTAATCCGAACCCCGCTGACGATAGCAATATTAAACTAAATATTTGCATCAATATAAACACACACCAAAGCTTGAATGGACGACGGCTTCATAACGGTCAAACGTCCTAATAAACCGCGTACCATATATTGTAGTGTTGCCACAAAAACATTTTCATTTTAGCATTTTATTGAGCTTGTTGTTACTGATTTACGTGCTGTCCGTTCCGGCCGTTTTTAACCTTTCCGAGAGCCGCATCATAAACGGTTTAGTGCCGGTTATGGAGCTCAAATTACGAAGAATGGAAGTATAGCTCTCCCTCATTGTCTGCCCTTTATGAAGGGTTCGAGTGTATAAAGGAATACAAGCGAAATGGCCCGTAATTCGAATAACATTTCTGTGACCTATAAAAACTTGGTGAGTGGCAAAATTGTTTTAGACTACATATACACTGTGTACATTTACTGGACAGAATAAATGTGTTTCGTGATGTAAGTAACTTTTCTATCTTTTGTTGAGCAAAGGGTAAAGGCTTCCTTTCTGCCGCGCTTGAAGTTTGCACGAGCTAAAGGGAGGTCACAATCACAATAGATTTGTATCTAAAAGTCTCGGCCTTGCGTTCTGTGAATTTTTACGAACCTCTCTTGTAATTAGGTGCTATGAAGAAATTAGAGTTGAGTAGTTGGGTACCTACATGAGTGATTCGCATTACACGTCCAAAAGAAATTAATCAGGAGTATCGTAAGAAAGGCCAGTTAATCGCGTCGGACATCGGCGACAATAAAATGGAGACGTCCTAAATTGCGCGCTACTTGAATGCGTTAATAAAAATCGTGGGGAGTCGAAATTAAGGCTACTATACGAAGCGTAGTCATTAGGGCCGAAATAGGGTTGTATCCTGGTGGTTGTAATAAGTCATGTCTGCCGCAGGTCCCCCGCCGCCCCCGCCCCGCGCTCCCCACCCGCCCCGGACCATCCCGCACCATTTCTCGCCCTACCCTGAAGATTATCGCGCACTAAGTATGATCAATAGTCAATTTAACGGGCAAGTGGCTAAAACTGGTCAGATTAATCAGTGACGAAGCAAGACTTGTAGTCAGTTGTCATTCATTAGTGCTGAGCCTAACGACATGTTGGCAACATTACATGTGATTTTGCTTTGATTCTCTTTTGATTGAGCGTGTTCCCGAAATCGCCAAGTTTTTCTATCATATCTGCGCGAGATTACATTCTAAAGGCGAGGATTATCGGAATTGGTATTATAAGTCGAAACTTTTCGTTGGCTCACTATGCCAAATAAAAACCAGCCCGCGGTGTGGCTGGCAATAATTTCGGCACGCATTTTATCAAAACAAAATTCCATGTAAATTCGTCGCGCACACAAATCCTAAGCGTAAGCTTGGGGCACTTTCCTGGGTCCCCGGTATCAGTTCAGTCCATAAACTACCATCCCCGGCCCCCGCGCCCCCCTGCCGCATCCTCGGTGGCTCTTCCGCCCGCTTCCGCTCTCTCGCCGGGAACATAAGCTGTGTCATTTTTTAAAATGCGTGCCTCGGACCTGGTAGTAGTTCCATGTTACATCGACGTTCTCAACTTACTTTTATATTCTTCATGTTGCTCGTTTTGTTCAGTGATAGCGAACGGTGCAGTTATTCAAAGTCTGTCAGGTGCAAACGATCAGTTTATTCCCCTGATGGAGAATTGTTGTGAGTTATTGGTATGCGGAGGACGGGAATATTTTTGGTTGTAGGTAATTTTGGGTACTTAATACTTATTTTACATTTATAATTTCTAAAGAAATCCAAAATAAGCTGCTTCATTGGTCTAGTGGTGACGACTGTGAGCTTGAGGATTTGGTTGAAGGTAATTTTGGGTACTCAATACTAATTTTACTTTTATAATTTCTAAAGAAATCCAAAATGGCTGCCTCGTTGGACTAATGGTGACGACTGTCGGCGTGTGGTCTTGGGTTCAATTTCCAGGTCGGGTAGTGTTATTGAGCGTTTTCTTTAGGAATTTCGTCAATGGCAGCTCGGAATCTGGATTTATACCCCTATTACGTGGGATTGAAGCACAACTGGCGAAATATTTGTATTACCATAGGTGCACCTCTGCCCAAACCTTCAGGAAATACACCCGTGAGGTTATGTTACGTTCTCAAAAAAAATTGTCATACATTATAGCACAGATTACTAATCTCAAAATTGTGAAACTCTTCTCACAAACTCAGTGGCTAAACGTTCCAATCAGGTGATGTTTCTTCATACATCTTAAAAGCCGAGATAAGCGCTTCCAAACGCTACTAAACCCCTGATAGCACCTGTTATTAATTTGCTCACCGCCGTTAAACCAGGTATCTTCCTTATGCACTATCGTAAATGTTAATCCCTATGGCCCTACCCTACACAATAGTTAGTTTAACAGATAAGGCAATAGGGACGTTTGGCTATGAAAAGTAGAGTTATGTCGCTTAGAACGTTTTTTGTGTTGACATAATTATGTTTTTAAATCTCTATTAATCACGGTTGTAAACTTAAAATGTAGACAGTCCTTCTGTGACTGAGTGCTTGTGTATAGCTCCGATGCAGAAAACTATGTTTGATAAATAAAAATTTGTTATGTTTGGTAGTCCAAGCTGTGTTTAGTGCAAAAATAGCAAAGTCAATACCTCAGCAACTGCATCAGAATCTGATCATAAATAAAGTCCAAGGGCTGGCCTATTGCTTGGCTAAAGAACTAGCATTGCCAGTAAACGTGGTAATGCTGCCAGCCTTCTGTACACTTTTCCCGTTGACAGCGATGGGGACGAATTTTTTTATGCCCTATGATTCTTTTGTCCTTTTTTATTCATGTACATATTGACTAAATACGAACTTCGCCTTATGAGGGGATATTTCCGTATTTGTAAGAACGATCGCATTTTTAATATCAGTTTCAATCTGTCAAAAAATACGTCTAATTTGCCTACATTTGAGACAATTTTTTGACATTGATGCTACTAGATTTTGAACCTTTTCTAACCACGGGAATTGGCCTTCTGTTCAAATTCGATTGAGAATGTTCATGAAGAATCAAACATAAATCTTTGATTCTTTATGTAACCTATTTGGTACACGGGCATAACTAGCATTTAATTTTAAACAATCTTATGAGTGTAGATAGTAATCATTTGTTTTACACCAGTCACTTCTGTTGTAACGAACACAATAAATGTGTGTCTGTATAGTGGAACGATAGATATTTTTGCCTTTATACCAAACATTGTTTGACTGTACTTCGTTACCATGATAGTGAGCACAATGTATTTTATTATACACACCCCTCACGACCTGACGCTAGTGTGCGTCGCACACGGTGCTCATAATGTTAGCGTGGCCCCGGTTATTAGTAAGGTAAACCCTTCTTTGACCTTATAGTGAGACGCACAATTTTGTATAAATAGCGGTATGAGGTCATGTTACCAAATTCGAGATTGAAGAAAAGTGATATGGATTATTGCTGGTCGAAAACATAGTTCGAAATTTAAATTCAAATATATTTAAGTCATATTATAATTATGGCAATAAGATCGCCCGTTATTACATGGGACTTAAACTTAACTGGCGAGATGTGGGTGTGCTAAAAATACACCTTTGCCTAACCCTTTAGGGATTACAGTGTTATGATGTTATATTATAATGTAACAGAACATGAGGTTCTTCAGGGTTTGATTGCCGGGTCGGTGAAAGTGCTGTTGGGTTTTTCCATCTGGATTTGTGCCAGGTTGATGGCGATAGACCCACCCCCTATTAAATAGGACTTAAACATAATTGACGCGAAATGTGGGTGATACAGGTGTGACGTTATGATATATTACAATGTTAAAGTTAAACCTAATAACCGGGTAAAACCAGTTTTAACAGCCTAGCAATAACAAACGGTAACGGTACACGCAAACCATTACGAAACTTATAACTACGCGTTACCCCAACGCAAACCACAATAAGTGATAACCCAAATCTCAGTACATCTAAACCTACACATTTGCGGTGTTCTACAGCGTGTTTACTTGTCTACAACTAAAACGTGTACATGGTGTAGTTTTTGCGAGAGCTTAGCCGTCGTGACGGGCGACCACTCAAACCGCTCTGCTGCCGCCAAGTGTGGCAATTAAAACTTGCGAATGTCAAGTGTGGTGTTGCCAGACCACGGTTTATTATTTTTTTATTTTATGGCAACATATAAAGGTGAGGTATCTAAGTTTTAAATGGAGAATGGAGGTTTATTTGGTAACCCGCCCTGTTATTTTAGGTTTGATTAATGTTAGTGTAATGTGCGATATGCATAGATTGTTGTCTTTTAGAAGAATTGATCTTTTGGATGAGCGGTAAAGGAATATGTATCTAGTCCGGATATAGATAAAAACTTATTGTATATACAGTTTCAAATAACGTAGGTGTCCATGATCATGAAGATGAACATGATCTTACCAAGATAATGTCTGGACTTTAAAAGAGACTGTGATCTCTGAGGTTCTTCTCAGAGTAGTCAGATAGAGAAAAAAATATAAAAAAGATAGGGTTCAAAATAGGTTGTAATTGTTGACTTGTAAAAGTGTTTGTTAAAACCTATTTACAGACATAAATATCATATCTCATTTATCATTATCATTATCATAAACGATTAAAAAATACATAAAACCACGCCAACAACTTCACGCCTGTATTGAACGAAGGGTTTGGTAGAGGTGTGTCTATTGTATACCCAGGTCTCGCCAGTTATGTTTCAGTCACATGTAATAGGGGGCAAGAATATTGCCTAATGCAAAAAAAATATAGGTTAAGAATATTTTAACCGTGATGACGTATATACACAGTAAAATAGATAGATCACTTGCCGAGAGGCGGTACCTCTACCTACAACTGATGCTTTATTTAATTATGTTTATGCTAATAAGCCCCAGTAAACACCGCCTAGCTTCACAAACAATTTAAACATTTCGTCCCCAAAATGGAGTTCGAATTTGTGAACGGCCCACAACAAATCAACTCAACGATCTTGACACAGTCATAATATACGTAAAAAACAACCTTCGAACATGGCACATAACGTTTTTATGTTAACAGTAAAATCCACATTTACGTTAACTTCACGTCCAAAAGATTGGTGCGTACTATAACGCAAACATAACAGTACTCAACGATATACAGTCGATTCATTCCGTAACGAGCCAGCATGAATTCCCAATGTGGCAAGTAACATTTAGAAACGCATACAAAAATCGTGTTACAGTTACGAAAGGCTCATTGTGGGCCATCAAGTACGTCATTAACGATTTCATAAAAGGCTTAGAGGGCTCGCTTCCCTTTCCCCGTGTCATATTTTTCATGGGCTCGACCATTTCCGAAGTGCTTATGGCGCGTACCTCAGGTAAATGCGTCGTGGGCGCCGCGAATCGATTCGCCACGTCCCTACATGCTACTCATGTAACTTCACCTTTATGTTTTTATTCACCCAAAATCTTGTTATTTTTATTCTTATACACGATAAGTTTAACCTCTTAAGTATACTTGTGGACTGTATGCGAAAATGTAGGTGGGTACTCATTATTTTTCTTGTGAAGTCAAGTTTTGTATTTTAAGAAATGTAGATATGAGTTTGTATTATTTGTTCGATGACCTCGTATGAGTAGGAGGACACTTCTTGGAAGGCTGTCGGCCATTCTAACTGTCTTTACGGATATTCTATTTGTTCTCCTTAGTCATTATAGTCGGCCGTCAGGTTACCTATTTAAGGGTAGTTTGATTGACGTACACTTTACTGCTTCTTACATTTTAAAGTGGTTGTGAGGAAAGACTTAAGTAATATTTTAGTTAGCTAGTGTTTCTAGCAATGTTATACAGGGTGTTTGGTGTATGGACCGACAGGATTTTTTGGGGGTTTGGGGGGGTTTAGCGCTAGTTTTCCCCGATAGATCTTATGTCCTAAGTGCCATGGTAGTTTAGATATGTTTCACCAAACAACCTGTATAAAGGTTTAAACATTAGTTACCTAAAATGTATACACGCCATACGAAATTATGATCTCGTATTTAAGTAATAGCCAAAACGTCCGAATTAAGATATTAACTATTCGTTTAATTTTGCACTGAGAAGTCAAAAGTTACATTATAAATTTAAAAGCTTTTAATTATTTTATTCAGAGCAATATAACCTCATTAATTGAGGTAACAATAATGAGATAATTATATAATGTGTTCCTGCAACCAGAATAATGACGTACTTTATGTAAACTTCAATGTTCCTGGAGCTTCATTACGACGTATTTCACTGTAAAATAATAAATGTATTCAGAAATACAGGATTTATAAATCACATAATTTGTTTACTCAACCACTTGACTGAAGTCGAGAGGCTTGAAAATAATCAAATCTATGCGAGCTACGACTCGGAAAAATATATATTTGTTATTTTGTTACTTAATAGAATCTTTGATACGCGAGGTTGAAATATAATTCGTGACGATATTATAGTTTAGAATTAATTTTATCAATTAAACTGAACGGGTTTAGGACGTTTAAATTACGTTCAATAGCTGTCAGTGCCATCATTGTTGTGGATATTGACACAGGCAGCTCTAGGTATTTAAATGTCAGTGGCGTGGATTGTGTGCTTGAAATGTAGATACTGTAGAGGTTCTATGCAATATTAGGCCATATTGTGTATAGGCTGGTAAAACTTTCGTTCTCTATGGTATCAACCACACAAGAAAGATTAGAATAGTTTAGAAGAGAAGTGTCGCTTGTTTAAGAGAAGATTCTTCTTTGTGATGTAAGGTTCGATACTTAAAAGACGCTAAATAATTACCAGTATTATTTACCACAGTAATATAAACCGGTCTACAGAACCACAGGAAAGTACTGACATCTGCAGTCGTGTGAGTGATCAACATGTAAGCAATAAGTTTATTTTACTGAGGGCAAAAACTAGTAAATCATAATATTGTATTAAATAGAACGTGGTTCGAAAAAAAAACAATCAATATTCAGTATTAAGATTTTCTCTAAAAAGTTTTGTTAAGTTAGTTTGACATTTTTATTTTTAGTTTAACAAAAAGTAACCTCTAAGGATTTTCAAGTCAAACTTGGGTCATACAGGTCACCTTTTTAAATAACTTTAATCTGATTACACAATATTCGTGACGACATTTAGAGTTCAATTGTATTTGAACAAAAACTAGGAATGTAGATATCGAGCTGGTCACGGAAACTGATATGTGTTACTTTAACCTCAGGAAAGGTTAATTTTAATAGCCTGTAGAAAACTACGTACAATCTAAGTAAAACCCGTTTTCACTAACACTGTTCGACTCCTAAGTAGATGCCCAAAAAGTGCGCTGTTAGACTTAGAACGCAAGACTCAGCGTAGAAAGTAATATTATTTTTGGTATTAAAATAGGTTTCGAATAGTATTGGTGAAACTGGGCATAAGTGGTTAAACCAAATTTCCAGCGAGGCTTTTCTGAGAAATATAACTAGCCTATTCAATAATTTGAAAGACGCATCAATTTATAAGTAGTGTACAGACCGCAGCACATCTAGCTAACCCAAACTGTCAAATTTTCCCAATTAAATATGAACCTTACATTTTTGTAATAAAGCTTAAAAACTATCAAAGAAATTTTACCTATTGGGGTAGCTTAATGTGCTGGCCTCTGTACTACTAAAAACAGTAAGACGCAAACTGCAAACTTGTAACAAGTACTTTTGCTTCGGGTTTAAAAATGACAAATACTTACTCTCTCAGTAACTCACGCTGCGAGCAACTAATACTTTTTCTTCCACGTCTACCCCAGAGTGTAAACTAAATCTTATTCAAAACAAGAAAACAAGCACTAAGCAATCTCTTTCCTTCATCACAACTAGTTTACGAACAATCAAGAGGAAATTGCAGCAATTTGTATTACCACAAGACGAGTTGCAGCAAATAAAAAATATATAGCACCTGTAATTGACAGTAGAAAATATCTTTACATAAATAAGTGAAGAGAAAACTTTGTACACGTTTGTATACTCCTCTGTCTGCAAAATATGGAGGAGTGTATGTGTATTTGCCATCTATACTTATAAAAATGAATAAAATGTCTCTTTCTAATGTCCAAATAATAGCTAAATGCATATGAAAGTTTACACCAAACAATTTTTTTTTAATATTTTTGTCCGTCTGTCTGTTTATGGTAATCTCCGAAACGGGCTGGATTTTCAATTTCGGCGGGATTTTAACTGGCAGACAGTTAATGTTACCTATAACATTGTAACAGGTACTCCCTAGAGTACCTTAGGTTATTTTTATTTAAATAAAAGAATTGGGTTCCGCGCCAAAAGTGAAATCACATGTTTATTAAATTTCACGAGAACGAAGTCCCAGGCAGCTAGTCTTAAATAATAATAAAAATACCCTCATATTACTGTCCCACTGCAGGAGAAAGGCCTCTTCTCGTACAGAGAAGGTATGAGCATTAATCACCTTCCGTTGCTCAATGCGGCTTAGCGATTAAAGGCTTTTATTAATTACGAGTTCAGGTTTTCCGTCACCAATGAAAGTAATATCTTAAATAAACTTATATTAATAAGTGTAAAGAAATCTTTGTACCCGCTTTAAAGGATATTGCGCACACGAAGGAGTGTGAGATTTGGTTCAAAGTTTATGTGGAGAGGCGTGTGGATAGCCAAAACGGTCGAATTTCAACCACTGGGCAAATCTACTTAAAGTAACATGTATAACGTGTTTCTCAAAAGGGTGGGTGATAGTCACTAGCCATATTACAAGAACAAAAAAAAACATATTTAAAGAATTTGTGTCAAATTTGTATGACTTAGCCAATGAAGATGCACTTCAAGACTTAAGTTGGGAGTAAAGTTCACTTAAACATAACATAACGCCTGTATTCTCCGAAGACTAGCAACATTGCCATGTAGAAAGGCAATTCAGATTCTTTTGACAAAAAAAAACTACAGCCCTCTGGACGCGTGAAAACCCAAACAAACGCTTCGCAATGTCCCAAAAACTAAAATGGCACACGGACCCCACGGCCCTACTGTGTGACCCAAAACGGCTCAAATATTAGGGTTTAGCTTTTAGATTTTTCTATTTTAGCTCCCAATTAGGTTGTTTAACAAAAAAAAAAATCACAGGCTGTAACAAAATATTAATTATGTTCACTCTGCCAGTCACGTCTCTTGACTAAGTTTTACGCAGTACAGAGCAAGCCTATTGCTAACAACCGAGCACAAATCCATTTTCCAAGTCTCACCTGTAATTGACAGAATAAAATATGATAATATTCAAAAGTGTGGCTTTACTTAGATCTCGGCTTGTGGAGCAGTTGAATCAATTGCCGCCGCGTGGCTAACGGGCCACGAAAGGCGATAAGCTTAACTTACGACGTCTTTTGTATTCAACTGTACTTTTATTTTGATCTTTGGATTTTGGGTTTACTTACAATGTATTTCCTTGCAGGTAGGTTTTTATGTTTTATTCAATTCTAATACATTATGTCGTGGATACATAGTAAAGACCGGGTTATTTTACTACTGTAAATGATTGGCTTCGCTGATTTTGTTGCATTTATTAAGTAACAAGTTACCTTACTTCACTATATTTTCAGTACATTTTAATTTTATTAGGGAATAGTGGATTTTTTTCATATTTCATAGTTGGGCACATACTAAAAGTTGTTCGTTTTCAAGGGTACAATGACCTCATAAAATATTTCGTGTATGAATAGATCCACTTTATATAATCCCTCCTTATATTTTTGATAAAGTAAAATGATTTAGGGAAATTTATCTTCCAGTACCTATGTTAAATTCAGTTATACCAGTCTAACCAGATGCTGCTGAATATAAACTGTACAAAATATACACGAAGCAACTTTTTCCATGAATTCCACGAGGTCTTCCGATAGTAATTTGAATAATATGATGTAATATTGTTTGGTATCGATCACGCAACCGCGTACTCTTTTGATGCAAGTAGCTTACGAAGGGACTATATTTATACAAGTCACGGAAACCAATAACATATTCGTTTGAATGTTAGTAGAAATTCACAAATTGTGATCAGTTGTAATAAACACGCTATGAAAGAATTTGTCGACATGTGTTTGATTTCTTTTAGGATTTAGAAATACAATGCTTCAATGATTGCCTGATAGCATGATGACATTTTTGAAGCGAGAAAAAGTGATGTACAGGAAACAAATGTACTGGTTGGAAGGGAAATCGATGCACATCAATGAGTTCAGTACATGATACTGCATCCCCCAGCGTTGAAAGTTTTCGTCAGTTTCTCCTAATTTCTAGGTTTTTTTTAATGTTGTTTCTTTTAATTTAATTTCTTTTTTTTTGCCAAAGAATCAGCATTACCATTCAACGTGGCAATGCTGCCAGCCTTCTGGGCACTTTTCCCGTTGACAGTGATACGGATAAACTTTTCGATGCCCTGAGATTATTTATTTTCTTTAATTTCTTCATGTATTTATAGTATAGTTATATCGTTTTAAAGTTTTTTTTTTAATATTAAACATAAAAAAACTGTTAGAACTCATGATTGCAACCTAACCTTTTTAATTAACAATCTCATTGTTGGTTGCATAGAAATGATGCTTTTCTCGTGTTTTTTTTGTTTTAAGTAAAAACACATGAGAGAAAAATATAAAAATGACAAAAACACCGACTAATATTTTAATTTCAACGCTGGGGGCCCAGAATTATGTACCGAATTTGTGGTATCAGTTTGATCGATCGTCTTTTGAACGAAACTGACTGAATATAGGTAAACAAGTTTTTTTATTCAAAAATAAAATATTACCTACATAATTATGTAGTTTCCTATAACTGGTTCTCCTTCAGAAAAGAAAATTACTGGGAAAGTAACAAACTCTTGACATATAAAAGTCAACCCTATGGGGAATAAAAGTTTAGTTCCTAGCACACATTTGTAAACACAAAACTGTACGTATTTATATACACATAAGTGAGTGTATTTGTGTGAATTAAATGTGTTATATATACCAGCTGTGATTGAAATAAGCAACATCATCGTGTTTTGTTTTTCTGTTCCTTTCGAACACACACACATGCACAAGTATATGCTCGTATGTACATTAACGGCGAGATAAAACACCATCGCAGACTAACTTCAACTCTAACAACGCAAACCCGACATAATGGCTTCTCCAGCAGCCGGTTATCAAGTCCACATTAAACCATAGTATTTTATTCCTCAGCTTTTATAACTATTCACCATAACGCGCGTAAGTGAACCTTTTGGGGGGCACGGGGTATCGGCAGGAAGTCCCGCCGGCCACGGGGTCATTAGCCAAAAAGTAAACGATCACGCTTTGTGTAATGGTAGAGATTTTGGCTTATTTCACGTATTTTGTGTCTGGGTTTAGCATATTTTGGAAAGTTTATTATTATTTATTTAAAACTTTAAGCACACAAATGATTTTTATACCTATTTTTTTCTCTTATACGAGTTACGTATGCTTAGCACAGCATATAGTACTAAGTTATCTAAAAATGATTATAATCTGAAAATTGGAACTAAACTTTTAGCCCTAGTGATCTATTGCCGAAAAATACCTGATTATGGAACGGTAGAACAAGCTGACCTCGATTCTATTGTAAGTCCATTCTGTCAGCTCAAAATTAAAGTGATATCTTGCAGAATTACTGTACACCATTAAAATTTTCTTCTTAACGGTCACCAGATCAAAAATAAACAACTGTAAAATTCTTTCTCATGGCTCTTATTCAAAACAAACTTTAGAAAATTGATATTGCAAACCATGCCCTGTATTTCCTCCAATGGAACGCAAATATAAAAAGCTTACTCATTCATTTTTCTCGGTTCCTATCAGCAAACACACAGACATAATTACAAACATTTTATATTCATAGTACTGCGTTTTGTTTCTGGTTCATACAAAATTGATGTTGTAATTTTTATAGTACGTTCTTATTTTGATTGTAAACAAGATTATTACTGAGTAAATGGTGGCTTTTCAGGTATTAATCTGAATCTATAGTAGTAGTATAAAGAAGCAAAGTTTGTTAGTTTGGATGTAGGAGGTAATATCTGGAACTACTCACTCGTGTTCTTGTTATGAATGCCTGACGTAAACGACACGTCAATTCGAACGATTTTAAAATTGATGGCATAAAACAATTAAAAAAAAAATGTGTTTATACTTATCACTGGCTATCACTAATTGTGATTGCATCATAAATTGCACCTGATGCGTTTCGTTTACGTCAAGCATTCGTTTGAGGCACACTGATTTAAAAAAAATCGTCCTTTAATGGAAAACACTATCGACGAGTGTTATAGGCTATATTTTATCATTTCTAAAGACACATAGGCAGATTAAGTCGTGGGTATGTAGAAAATAAAAACAGAAGAACTTGCGCTTTATACGTAAAATAATTACTTCTAACTCATATTTGGAAACGACAATTTTGTATGAAGAAAAAACATACAGCAGCCGTTAAGTTCCCATTCTATTTCTTACAAACTTGCTTTTACAAATAGTTTTTTTTGACGTCTCGCAGTAAAGAAAACGGTAAGTTTCAAAACGGTAAGTTTCAATTGTTATTGTTTTAGTTTTTGGCATCGTGTAGGTTATTCATGATCAGATATTATATTGTGCAGCTTTTTGTGTCGTGCAATATTCTTATGTTATTTCCCTGTGTGTAGTATGTATTATTCAAATTAATTTTCTTTGGAAGTTAGGACGGCGACGGCTTTGGATTCGTAATAACGTGGAATCTTTTTGACGTTATGTAAATTTCTCGGAATATAATTCACATGGTATAAATATGTTGTTAGGGATTTGGGTTGGAGAGAGAGCGTGAAAATTGTATAGATAAGAGTTTTATATAAATAATACATGTCGGTGTGAAGTATGTTTGGGGCTTTTGGTTTGCGTGAAGCAATCGATCAAGGTTTTTCGGAAGATATATAAAGTTAAAAAACTTTTTCATAGTCAAAAATTGAATAGGTAAGCGTTAATTATAAATTAAATATCATTTGTGGTATAGTACGACTTCAGCTATCATAAATATGTGACATGAACTGAGATGTCTATAAAGTTTAATTTAATATTGATATGCCGAACTGATATCAGTACTTTGTTCTAAGCCTCAGTCACAAGAGAGAGATGCTAGACCTTGTAATTTAATTGAAAACTAGATTTAAGGACAAAATTATAAGTTTTTTCTCTTTTTTGAGACTAAAGCAAAGCTTTGTTGTTTTGTTATTTTTTTTTCATAACATTAATCATTATCGGCATATTATGGTTTTTCAACATTAATTCCTCATTTTGATTGCAAAGCATACAATTCAGTATTCATCGCAAAACCCTCAATCGCACTCGAAAGTATAAATACATTACAGGAATGAACTTAACAGACCATCAGCACCTGAATTAACCTGCATGCATATAATATTTTGGTTACGCAAATTCGGCTTTCTGTCTTTGGCATGAATAAATATTGTTTTTAAAACCGTGCTCTGTTTTTGGTGGAGTTCAAGTAACAAAGTAGCGAGGCTATGCCCACGTTGGTGCATATATCATTTTTATCGGTCGCACTCGGGCCGACCGTTTATTCATTGCTTACCTATTGCATACGAGGCCCAGTGACGACTGCCGGTACTGTTTGTTCTCGAGACTTTTGTAATTTTTTTTAATACATTAAATCGAAATTTGAATTTCTCGAGTCTAATTCTTAATCTGGACAGATCATAAACAAATTTAAGAAGACCACTTTCCTTTAGGCAAGAATGTAGTGCAGGAGACAGAGTTTGGAATAGCTTTAGCTGTTGCTCCAAGACAAGCATTAAAATAAAATTAATTCAATCGCTCTTGGGCAGAAGATACTTACTTCTCGAAGTGACTGTCTACAGTAAAGGGAATATGTATCTTACATATTCCCGTAACCTCTCAAGATACTACCTATATTCAAAATAAATTTACAAAATAACTCAAAATATTAGTATGCTACGCAGAAGTATGCTACGCTTTTCGTAGCAGGTGCTACGAGTCTTAAATGAGAATAATTAAGACTTAAATCTGAAGTCCAATAATTAAAGCACTTCCCGTTATACCCTTTACTAAGTTTCCAGACTATATATACCAAGTTAGTATAATCCAACTTGGAACAAACCCGTATTAGTAACTCCTTACAACTTCGTAGCAAACCGCTACGCGGGCGACGTAGCACACTGTTTCTTTCTCTTTGTAAACTAGCGGTTTTATTGGCTTGGATTTAGGTTTTTATATAAGTTTTAAGTATTGAAAATAAAGTACTTATTCGTATTTTCTTGGTCCTAGTAAAGTTTTGATTTGTATTGAAAGCATTCAGCACACAGAAATTTTCCCATTTTCATAGCCACCAACAATTTTTGGCACGTAATATTTTTTTATTAGTCTTCAAACAGATGTTAGAAAATAATTACTAGGTCTAAATTGTATTGTTTTATGTTAAAGTACCATATCAAATTGTACAGAAATTCTGGAAGTGTACCCCACTTTTTGTAACAATATGTGGTAATACTCATTGTAAACTCACTTTGGTACCACTTTTAGACTCACAGAGTACGGTCAAACTGGGTCCCAATCGCACGTTCAAGTTGGACCGTGTTCCTTTTTTTAGAAAACGCCGTTTAGTCAACTATGTATTGAAGATGAATGTTTATCGGTTTAACATTCGTTCTGAAAAAGGTACCGCAGTGATTTATTGATAACTACTAGCATCAGTTGTTGAGATATTGTGCTTTCACAAATTAGACCGTATTTCTTACTGAGACCGCAGGTTGAAATATAGGTGCTTGTAGTTCGAAAGAGTTGAACGGATGAAATTACGTTCGATGGCTTTGTTTTAGTGTAAGAAATATACTGTTTGAGTTATTGGCGGAATGAAAAATGACTTGCCAATATTGCTTTCATGAATATAGCTTTTGATTAGTTCGGAACATAATTATGCCAAAGTGCGCAGTTTTAAAGATTATGCTTAGATGGTTTGGTCACATGGAGAGGATGAACGGATGGGCAACTAACAAAAGTTACTATATAATTCAAAATCGCCGGGAGGACATACACTGACCTTACTAGTGATGTTTTTCAGAAAGGTTATATGATGGCATAATGTATGTACACGTATGACCAGATGTACAAACGTAAACGATGCAAGAGGAGTATGTTAGGATCGTTAAAAATAATGATTAATGCAGTACGTTTACGAGTATATATTTTGGGTAACATTGTAGCACAGACGGTTGGCATGATAAGCAGATGAAAAGCACCTAAGTTATATCAATTAATCGCCGTGGACTTAATTTTACTCCAATTTAAATTCTAGCATTGATGAAGGAAATCATCGTGAGCAAACCTGGACTTATAATTAATATGAGTCTGAACTCGCCAATCCGGCTTCTGAAAGCATAGCATAGATCGTGCCTTTTTTGTATGAGAAGAGGCCTTTGTCTTCCAGTGTCACATAAGAAATCATTAAGAAAGAAATGGCCCTAAAAACTCCTTCATGTTAAATGCGGATATGTATCACAAATCAGAACATATATCGTGTGAGCATTATCGACTGATTCGTTACCGAGGCTCCTATAAATAGACGTTGTGCCCATAATTAATGATTACTACCAAGGAAGGGATCGATTGCAGGCAGCATGGCGTCGAAAGTTGATTTGAAACTTATATGATGAATAGAAGTTTTTACTGTCTTTAATAGTGTTTCACGTCTTTATAGTTACAGTTTTGCGATTTTTTTCATTTAGTTGGCAGATTTTTCAAGTTGTTAGCTATGGATGTTTAAATAATGTACCTAATAGTACCTGTATAGGTACTATTCGGTACATTATTATTTCCAAAGTCATTATTGTTATTTATTAATAGTAATTATTGTAATTATTATTATGTTATTATTTCTCAAGTCCATGTTTTAAATAGGGCCTTCTTAGGTATCTAAGAAGGCCCTATTTAAAACATGGACTTTTTAAAGAGGAGAAAAATAGACTTATTGATGTTTGAGGTTGAGTTTCCATCGACATATTGGATACTACGAGCAGATTTATAAACCAACTATAAGGTCTCGTGTTCCAGTAAATGCATTACGTTACGTTAGCTTCCTCCTACAATAACGACACTGTCATGCTCTGATCACCATATAAAATGGTTTCATACCGAGACGATAAGAAAAACATCCCGACCCCATTCCTGGTGACATTTTGTCAACTAAAAACACGACGCATGCTAACTACGCCTCAGTCTGCGTCGTACTGCAGTAGACTTTACATATGTATACCTTCTACATATGTATGTGCGGGGAAATTCAAAGCGTGAACTATTTAATCAACTCATGAAATATGCATTCGCCGAAATTCTGCCTGGGCCCGTCCATCAGCAGACGGCCTTATCGACGACGGCTCTTATCATCAACAGGTCTCACTACCAACTCGTGTGCTGTTATCTCTTGCTACAAATAGTCACGACTACATTACTGGCAAGGAGCCTTAACTATCTAAATATATTTTTTAGAAACTAAACTGTATTTTGAAGTGTCTACGGTCTATTTTTGTAGTGTGGCTGGTCACTGGTGTGGTGCATAATCACGGATAAACGCATTGTCACAGTGTATTACGGGGCCGCTCGCCTAATGCGCCTAATTCACGACAATGTAGACAAGTCGTTTGCAACTATACTTGTTATTATTTCAATTTGGGTGTGTTTACTCAATTTCGGTTGCGACTCCCATTGTAATGGCGTCGTACACTTTGTTTTAATGACGTAATTTCAAGTGTTTTTTACATTTTTGGGGCTAAAACAAAGCTTTGTTGTTCTGCATAATGAGGTTTAAGGTACCAAATGATTGGAATAATAGCACACGTGTACATTTGGGTGGAATTTTTCATGTTATGTTAGAAAAAGAGTGATCCTAGTAGCACGTTATTACGTTTATACACTGAAGTTTGAGTATGCATATTTGAGCTATGCCATTTTTATATTTCACATTGTTACTTAATAACAAAGTAAGCCATACAACATCAGAACTGGATTATCATAATTTTACATTCAAATACGTGTCTTGTTATTTCCAATTTCAAAGAGAAATACTCATAATGCATATCAACCACTTACAAAAAATAACTTTTCTGAGCAGTCATTGAGTTGCACATTCAATATTAAAATGTGCTATCTAAATTGTGTCGATAGAAACAACTAGTACAGTACTCAAGATCCTCTCGTCTTCCTACCAAGTGAATAAAAAGAAAAAACTAAACAGACTACGCTTGCACTCTATAATAATATCGTTATTGCGTGTCGTGCCATTGACACCTCATAACAAAGGTTTCATTTTAAAACTGGGTTCCTAGTTGTTTCTTTTGTTTCCGGACAAACATTTATTCATACTTCTTTACACAACGGTGGTACCCAGATAAGCTGACAGGCAATATCTACAGCCACACGGGTTGATTGAAGGTTAAGTTACACTGGTCGAGGTCAGTCTGTGGATGGGTGACCCTTCGTCACATATCGAGACTACTTCGTACCTCGGAAAGCAAGTTAAGCTGTTGGTCCTGGCTGTCATTTAGAGATCTTTGACGGTCGTTACGGGTAGTCAGAAGCCCGAAAGTCTGGCAACCAGTCTTTCGAAGGGGTATCGTGTTGCCCAGTAACTGGGTTGTGGAGATCAGATATGCAGTCGCTCCATGTAAAATATTGGTGGATGGGAAACCCGACCCCAACACAACAAGGCTAGGCAGATGACAAGACGTACTATTTAAACTTGAACTCAAAACATTTACAAGTGGTTTGGGCATTAAAAACCTTTTCGCGAAAAAAAAGTCGGTGGCTTTGGTTATTTCCTTTCATTCGATTTTGCCACCCACTTCCGAAATTATAGTTGTTTCACTTTTTTGTGTTTTTTTTAAGTCAGTTGAATTTCTTTGCGGAATAGTTTTTAAATTTTCTCTTTTCTTGTGGGTCTGTTACTTAGCTTATATCCTAGCTAGCCTTATATCAACTGTTCATCACTTTTTACAAAAATTTAGAAGGTGAAAATCAATCATACCCATTTTCTGCACTTAGGGGTGGGTTTCTTATATCCAGTATAAGAGAATTATCGGCATCGGACTACACTGTAAAAAGTTATGCGTGGTATAAATAAAAAGAAAAAACAATATATCCTCCATCTTATTTTGCATCGGTTAAAAATAGTAGCTTCATCTAGGAATATTTATGATAAATTCAATAGCAAATAAATACGCCTATAAGTGCCTTGCAGGTACCTCTAGAACCAAATTCGTTCTTATAGTATCTTTCCCAGAGTCTGGATTTGTGCTTGATTAGTGGCATTAGATTTGAAAGAGAGACTTAAACATAACTGGCGAAATGTGGGTGTTGGTACTATAGGAATACCTCTACCTAACACTTTGAGAAATACAGCCGTGATGTAATCCTAACTACGAGTAATATTATAAATGCGAAAGTGGGTTTGCACGGCTAAACCACTGAACGGATTTCGATTTAATTTGCCAGAGAGATTGATTGCACCCCGGGAAAGGACATAGTCTACTTTTTTTTATCAAGAAACCACGTGGGCAAAGCCGCGGGGGAAAGCTACTTAGTTCTAAGTTTCCTTACCCGATACACGTCATCTTAAGAAGATAACAACCTACAATGGTTCATTAGGTTGACGATCCCTGATTGCTGTTTTCACTGACAAATCAAACCACCGCACATCACGATACCTTTGTTTCAGAATACCTAGAACATATCTCGTGTTAATTGTAGGTTCGGTCCAGTTAGAATTCTCGGAGTTGGACTATCTATACATTATTAACTATTTCCAAGACTTCGCTGATTGATTGACTGCTCGACAGGGTACGGCCTAAACCACTGAACACAAGCACGTGTTTCGAAGGTTGCGTAGTGGATTTAAAGGTTGTTTAAGTAACTTATAACATTTGCTGTTCTCTTGATGTTCTTCTTGATCTGATTCTCTTGTTTGACAACTCGGTTTAAGTCGCTCAATGCTATCGAATTTAAATTTGGAATAAGTATTATAATTTGAAGGAATTAAAAAACTTTCTAGCCAACTAATATAAATAATACCAGCCTGTTACTGTCCCACTGCAGGGCAAAAGCCTCTTCTGACAGATCATTAATCACCACGCTTGCTCAAGACGGGTTGGCGATTTCAGACTTATATTAATTGTCCAGGTTTCCTCACGATGTTTTCCTTCACCGATGTCAGTGATGTCCAAGATAAATTTAGACTTACTTAAGTTTGAACCCATAACCTCGTGTATAAGAGGCGAGGCCTAAACCACTGGGCCATCATGACGTTAACATGACGACATCAAAATAGTTGGTTAAAATATGAAAGTGGGGTAACTAGGTCAAGTAGCGTATTTGTAAGTTCTAAATAATATTTCTATTTTTATATTAACCATACAGTCTTTTAACGTATGATGAAAAATGTCCGTTAAAATACCATTCCTCCTTATCTCTAGTTTTAGAAGAGAAAAATCTTAAATGAATCTCATTTTTTAGCTTTATGTGCTTTACATACATAACATCACGCCTTTTCTCATGAAGGTGACCAGAAACCACAGACCGCTACCCGTTAGGATCCTTACAAACTCCTGTCGCTTCGCTCACGTTCATACATCTGGTCATACATGATTATTGCAGAATGAATAAAGATAAAATTGTAACTACAGTTTTTAAGGGAATTAGATAAAATCCTTTATATTGTTTGTAAAGTATTTTTTCCAATTACCGTATTTTACTTATGATGATATAGGGAAAAAAATATATTTAAAAATTCTTAATCCGTGGAAATAGTAACCTCGTATAAAATCAATAAATAACTCAGACCTTAAAGCACGTCAAACACGGCCTATTTAGTACCCGTAACAGACCAAAGATTTATTACACCATACATAGCTGGCTAACAGAATCACTGTAACATTGTCAACCGCTTACTCCTAACATAATGCTCAGTGGACTACGTTTAATTACAATACAATGTTCCAGATATATGAGGGTTTGCGACACATGTATTTGACAAATGTTCAAGCAATACCACCGATATGTCACGGGCAGAGTTAATGAATTTCTCTAGTGTCGGTTTATGGCAGGTAGTTGAGGGTGCACAGTCACTACCATATACAAGGTGGAAGAGACATCGACGCTCAACCTGATACCATGACTTCAGTATATGATTCTGGAACCCCCAGCAGCTTATCGCTTTTTTCTGGTGTTTTTTTTTTACTTTGGTCTGTAAATAATCTTGATTTCTATTTAACCCAAAGATATTTTAAATGACAAAAGGGTTGATTGAGAGTTTACTTAAATTAGGGTTAGGTATAAAAGACGATTTTCTCATGATTTTTTACAGTTTAAACTAAAACAAAAAGTAGTATAAATTAGAAAAAAGCCGAGGAAAAATTTCAACGCTGGGTGATGCAGAAATGGGATGTGTCCTAGGTAAAAGTATATTAAGTCTATTTATTCCGTCAGTAAGATTACCAAAAAATAATGGACACGTATTTTTTGCTTACTCAAATCAATAAAAAGTGACAATGATATAGCACATCAAAGTTCAGGAGAAGGGGCTTATGACGTCACTGTTACGTTAAAAGTGTAGCACGGCGTGACGTCAAGCGCAATTTCAAAGCACTATATCGTTATCATTTTTGGTTTACGTGACAAAAGAAAAAATACGTGTCAAGTATTTTTGAGTTATCCAACTTTCAGACCAATCAGAATTTTTAAGGACACTACCCTATTATGTACTGAAGTCATGGTATCAGTTTTGTACGTCGACGCCCCTTCCACCTTGTGTAGCAAACACTTATGTCAAACTCAAAAACTCGTGAAATCTGGACGAGGACCTTTTGAGGAACCTTAAGAAAATACTTATTTCATAAATAGTTTGGTTTTAAGTTATGATTAAGAAAAACATGTTGGTTTTTTTCGATGAATTAGGCCGAATTTACCGGATGACTATTATATCTTCCAGTTCTGATAGATTTAGAAGTTGGTGGTCTATAATATTTATTCTTAGTATACAGATACAAATGTCTATCAACGATGAGATATCTGACCTAAGATAATAATATCATTATTATTTTAATAATATTGAATCTTCACGCGACCACAGAGGGCTTGCCATTTTTTTGGCCAAAGAATCATTGCTATTCAACGTGGCAATCCTGCCAGCCTTTTGAGCACTTTTCCCGTTAACAGCGATGCGGACGTAATTTTTGTTGCAATACGATTCCTTCCTACTCTTTTATACACGAACGATAATACAAGACACACCCATAACCCCATCAACCTTTAACGTCGCAACAAAAGTGCAACAAAAATAATCGCAACACTTAACCGACAAAGTAAGACGCAATTGAAGAGTTGCAACACTTTATGCGACGAACAGTAGCTTTAATTACATTCTCCGTACGTCGCGCGTCGCAGTTACGACAAAACGCTGCGACACGCGACGCGACGGCGGTAAAACGCGCGCTTTATGATTATTTGCTCAACAAGTAGATAGTTTTGATGGCAACGTGTTACAATTACATAAAACGCCGTTATTGCAGCGTGCAGGTAATGTGATCATTAAAATATTTTATTTGTTTGTGTCATATTGTGTTGTGTCAAGAGAATCGGATATTTGAAGTGTTGGTTCAACTCTTGTATTCTAGTAACAATATTCAACTATAGAGGTTAAGAGCAATTTAGCCTCTTTTGTACATGCAACTGACTTTTGACATCTAGACCCATAGAAATGTAGAGTATAACGATCAAATTTTAGTACCTTAAGAACCACTTAATATGAAATGATAAAGTTTATCTTAGACATCACTGACATATGTGAAGCTGATGGGCGAGCCTTATGCCATCAACTGGGACTCCAGACTCTGGGCTGCTACATAGAAATCCCAGATGGAAAAACTCAACAAAACTTCACCCGGCACGGGAATCGAACCCTCATGCTCAGCAGTGGTGCCTGCGACCACTACACCAACGAGGCTGTTAATATTCATAGGCGAAAATGTCCTCAGAAGGCTACAGCGGAATATCTCAGCGATATAGCCATAATCACTAAACTTGGCAGGCGGGTAGTTGACGGCAAGATGTTATCACTTTAATTACTATACCTACCTTCTGAAGTTAGTACCTGGAAGCTGCCTACATAAATGAAGGCACAGGGACTATAATACCTACAAAGGTAGGGTTACATCAATCCTGAATTAATGGATTTAGCTTAGAATAGATTTATGACCCATCTCTTTCTATTGTGAAGGAAGATTACGTCGTAATAAGCTGGTAGGAAAACTACTAGGCACGATTATATCGTCTGTTTAACATATTATGTAACCAGATGGTGGAGTTTCGTAATTAAAAGCGTTTAAATTTAAGTAGCAAACTCATTTCGGCGACAAAATGTCGGTAAATTAGAGGTTTTTTGTTAGATTAACACTAAAATGAAAACATACTTATATAATACTGACTAAAAGACCCAAAACCCAAAGACGTTTGGAAAATATGCTTCTTAGTGAATAAAGAGGTATACGAAGAAAGGATTTCTCTAAACTCAAGGATCAAACAGTTTTATGCTAATTAAGTCAAACGGTAACAGTACAGTCTATAATATTTCCTAGTTAGGTATAGTCTAACGTCAACGAATGGTGAAATAGGTATGGTTACTAAGGGATCCCATAGCAACTTCTCTTATTAAATCAATCGTTTCTCAGTAGGCGACTCGTATGCTACCAAGTTTACATTTTTGACACTTGTCTGTGGTTTTTTTATGACAAATTTGTTAGAAAGTCAAAAGTCAAGGCTGAAAAAAAAGTGATATCTACATTTAGATGTAGTCTATTGTTAACGGGTATAAATTACTCAAAACACCTAAATAATAAGGATCATAGTAATGTTATAAAAATACTGGCTTATGAGACATTAAAACAGATTAAAAATAAAATCTTGGCCGGTAATAAAATGCAAATGTCGATTCGACGTTCAAAAACGCCAGTCGTAAGCTCTTTATCGTCCGGCATTGTGTGGTCCTGCCCTAACATGACCATAATTCAGGATACCTTGCTAAGTTATCGCCAGTCTTTGAACCCATGTCCCGTACGCTAATCGACCCACTGTCAGAAGCACTTGCCCCTTCCGAACGATCACACAGACAGACACATATCCTGAAACTATTGCTGTTAATTCGGAACGAAAATGAACCTAATGCCGACGTAATAAGGGCATGTGTATGTTTACTTTTGATAATGTGGGCTGTCAATAACTTGAGTAAACAATATGTGTATGTACATAGTTAGATGTAGTTTAACGCTTTGATGATTGTATCTGAGTGAAATGTTTAGAGGCTTCTTGATTTTAAGATAAATACGTTTCCAGTCTAGATTTCCAGAAGCACTTTCAAGTCGTGACAAGATTTATTAACTATCTTTGAAACTACGGGTTGATAACAATTGCTATCTATTTTACTTAGTAAACTAACCTAGATTCTCTAAAGGTAAACTTGTGTAATTTCATTAATAAAACCCATGTGTGATTTTCTCATTAACACATTGTACCAACCGAATTACCCAACACAAACATTACAACAATGAAATATCGCCTGTTATAACTATAATAGTTACATTAATATCCTCTTTAATAGTACCGTACCAGTCGGCAACAATCGGCGTGTAAAAATACGACCTATTAACTACACCCTGTACGTTATATTTTATACAGGTGAAGTACCACACTTAGATGAGCTATAAATACAGCAAACAGCGTGCAAGATACAATAAAAATGAATTATTATCACAAAATGTATTCGTACGTAGCATATTTATTTTTATGGTATTTCTTCTGTTATCTTTACTTGATATAAGAAGGCAAAGATGTTTTTTTAGGCGTTCTCAGGACCGCTAAAGCGATTTGCGCTGCTCTCGCCATGTTTAAAGGCTTTCTTTCCTCAAGTGATATGAGAATAATGTTATTATGATGTGGTTAATGCGGAATTATGTGAAATGTGTATTCCAATGTTTTAGGGGGTTGTAAGCATTGTGATACCGTGATTGCTTCAGTTTAATTTATTAGCTGCATGTTCTTGTCGGTTCGTGAACGTTTCCCTTCACAGTACGATGGTTTTATTCCAAATAATGGGATAAGAATGAGCACTGGACACGACGGGCGACCACCCCAAAGTGATAATCGTGCCATCATTCTGCTGTCGTATAGGGGACAATATCAGGATAATACGTATCATCATATTGCGATAATCAATCTGCCTGCCAGACCTGATGATAATGGCGATATTACTCTACGTTCTTCGATATTTCAAACGGGTGGTGGAGGGTTTAGTTCAACTGTGGACATTTACCTACATACAGGGTAAATTGCTGGAGAAATTAATTTCCGTGAGACGGCGAGGCGTTAACTAGGTGTGTCGCAAGAAAATAAATTAGATTCAAATGGACTGTTGAACGTACAGACTTCGGCCAGATGAACTGCTTAGTTAGCTGCTAACGTGGGCAGATCTTGTCTTAATTTACTGGTAGAGATTGCGTCATGGTGTGTAGTTTTGGTTGATATCTCACACGGTACAGTGTGACATGATAGTGGTATAATATGTCTCGAATTTTGTTGTGTGTGTAAGTATTAGACAATATAAATTAATAAATCTCCTACTCGATCCTATGACTAACGCCGCGTTGCGTTGATTATTTAGTTTTATACCATTTTCTTATAACAGAAATAAGATGAAAGTAGGCAGATTTTTGCTTGTTCTAAAGAGATTGATGTTGCCCCAAATTTTTGGCATCTCCACTAGTAGGTATTTCCCAAAAAGCCCTCCCCAGTTTATTCCTACATCAACGAAAACATACTCCAACACAACAATAGAGTGATTAACCCCTCAGCTGGGTCTTGGAACAAAGAGTGCTCGCGTACACTATCTGGCACTAAAGGTACCGCACTTCCAAGCTCCGTACGCGTACCATTAGCATGCAAATGAACGTACCAAGTCTCCCCAGAATATGTTGTACATATACGCTGAATAATCGATGGTGTTGAAAGCATAAATTTTAACGTTAATATTCTTCGGTGTAAGAAGGTTTTGCACTGAGCGTTTTGTGTTAAATAGTTTAACACTGATGTACGTCGCACGGTTAAAAAGTTTTGACAGTTTGTGGAGATGATGTAGATACCTACGTATATAGCGCGCCGTATATGTACTTGTACCTACTTACTGCACGTCGATGTCAAAGAAAGTTGTGTATGTGTTTTGGCTCCTGATTTTAGTTTAGGTGACTGGTATTTGAACATTAAATAATCTCCATAATTGATACTTAATTATACCAGTCTGTTACAGTCCCACAGTTGGGCAAAGCCATCTTCTTAATAACCACGCTTGCTCAATTCGATTTCAGACATATATTTAGTAATAAGTTCAGGTTTCCTCACGATGTTGTCCTTCGTTGAGGTCCGTGATGTCTGAGAAAAATTTAGAAAGTACAATCTGTACTGGTAAAATCACTGTGATAGTTGCCCGGAACTGAATCCACTACTTTGTGTATGAGAGGCGAGGACTTAACCACTGGGCACTATGACACTTGTATATCATTAAGGTAATTATAATATTCGCGGCGGGCGAAGGTCCACCTGCGACGCATGAGGTTGGGGGTTCGATTCCCACTTTGGGACAAATGTTTGTACGATCTACAAAGATTTGTTCCGGGTGTTCTGGGTATTTGCTATGTATAATAAAAATAGCTATCTATGTAATGTATTGTATTAAGTATATCAGTCAAATAGTACCCATAACACAAACTCTGCCTAGCTTGGGGCTAGATGATGCTGTGTGGATTGTCCAGCAAAAAAATAAAATAATATACGGATTAAGATGTTAAAATGTGATAAGTAGTGTGTCATATTCATAATTTTAAGCCTACATCCCCCGAACTTCAGTCCCCCGCATCACATGTCCATACCATGTCCAAATTTATAACGAACACTTTCTGAGGAAAGTGTGGATGGCTTTACTACTGTAGTATAACTAAAATGCCGTTATCCAACATAACAGCTTTGGCAGATTACGGCATTTTAGTTATACCACGGCTGTATAAGAGTATAGAAAGACCAAAGAACGGTTGGATAGACTAAGCAAAAGATGGTATGGCTACTGGGATGACGACTAATAGAGAATTATGGAAAAAGAAGACACGTGGTGCCCACATAAATTGGTATAAGGACAAGAGAATAACGATGAAGCTTACACGAAGTGTCTCGTGCTCTCGATTAAAGCTCTGTATTCAAACACTACAAAAAGTTTTTAAAATTAGTTTATAAGACCCATTGGTATTGGCAAGAAATAAAATAAATAGCCCAAGTTTCTGTGGTAAGAACATTTATTTATGATAATTACTAGGATACAATACCTCATCGGTTTCAGTACTTGAAAATTATACCTAGAACTGATTTTGCCGTCAGATACAAATAATACAAACGAATCTGTCCTTTAGTGTACAGGAATAAGGTCTATACTTGCGTTTGCTGTTGATTCTTCGTGTCATTAGTTCAGTATCTGCGTGTGTCCCTTCAATAGTTATATAAGAACGATATTCTTGATCAGTGCTGGTGTTTAATAGCCTTGCTGGAATGTAAATCAAAATGTAATACACTATCAGACGAGTCAAGTGTATAATACAGATACTATAGTTTCCAGCACAGATAGATTTTTGGGAGTATAAAAACACATCAAATCAAACCATTAATTTCTTTGCAAACATGGGTTAGTAGTGTGTTTATAAAACAAAGTTCTCCGTATTTTAGCATCACGTGGGCATGCAAAGTTTTGTCATTGTGGTCACAGCAATTAAAATATAAAATAAAGTAAGACTACTCGTATATAATGTACAAGAATCACTTTAATTATGTCAAGCAGAGTTACAGTATGTCAATCAGAGTAACAGTATTTCAATCAGTTAGTGAATCATCATTAAGAAAATCGTCAATCGTGTAATACACATACCACTAGGTACCGGTAAATGAGGTTAATAGAAACGCAGGGCTGAATAGAAACAAAACTGAAGGGGTTGTTAAACATGATTGTTATTTTGGTGTTCCGTAGGTACCTCGAAAGAAAAAATGGGATCACTTATAAGATCACTTCGTTATCCGTCTGTCAGTCAAGACACTTTTTATCACGTGGAAGTATCAAGATGTCATTAATATTAAATACGTAGGTCTATCACTTGGAGTTGAAAAAAAAACACGCTTACAAGTGAACGCAGTTAGAAGATTTATTATTGTTATTGTTTTTTTTTTCGGTCGTTTAGGCGATATATTTAGATTCTCTCAAATAAATCAAAATCATTAGGGTACCCCAAAGATTTTGATTGACCTCACGGTATCACTTTGTGCACCGATGTCCCTTCCTGTAAACCGCAATGTATGTACCGACGGAAATAGGTTAATGAATAGAATAGAATGGCCCAATAACAGTTCTACTAGGTACTATTAAGATCCTTGAATGTAGCGATAGCATGTAGAGCTCGGACATGAGTTCGAACTGTGCCAAAACAGTCTGTGTTGATGTCATTCGAGGCTCTGATTGGCTCGTCCAGGAAAAGCGAATAATAATAGAAAAGTATCTAGGGTAATATAAAAAATGACAGTAACAATAATATTACCAGCCTGTTACTGTCTCACTGTGAAACAAAATACTCTTCTCATACTGAGAAGGTATTTATCGACACGCTTGCTCAAAGTGGGTTGGTGATTTCAGGCTTAAATCAATAGGGAGGATGCCAGGATAAATTATATGTAATCCGTCAGTCAGATTACAAATAATATATTTGACGGGTATTTTTTGCTTTATCATTTGAATAAAAAATGACTCGAAAAACACGTTTCCCAACAATTATTTTTGAGCAATGTCACTTAGTTTGATTGTATAATAGCTGTCTTTCAACATCCTTTATAAGATTTGAAAAAATAAATACTGCCCTATAATATCCTACTCCATTCAGTGATCCTTTGAGATACTTTTAACAGCTTTCATTTAAAAAGGTTTATTCATTTAGCGCAAGTCTTAAAAATGTCTTTGGTATTTTTATCTTATCTAGCATTTAATTAAATTACTTAATGTGCAAAAAAGTTTTGTTTTGCAAGTATGAAGTTAGTTTTGTTAATTAAATTAAGATTATTCGCTTTTTGTAACTCTTAGCGAAATGACTTAAAATGTAGCTACTTTAAATGCACCTTTTGCATTTGCCCCCCGGGTAAAACTTAATACGTCAAGTTTCTACCTACTTAGTTCCTGTGAACAATATGTCAAGTATTTCTCGTTACTCTTGTATTAGGGAATGTGCATGTAATTTGAAACTTTTTAGTTCTATAGGAGTCAAGAAGTAACCTGGCATTGTTTTAACCTTTTTTATTGCATTACTTATTTTACAATTAATTATTTTATGCCGCGGTTTTTAAGTGCATATTTTAAGCGAAAATTCACGAAGCCTAACATCTGTTTTATATCAAAATTTAGAGAAGGGACACTTTACAACGACATTTACCTACTGATCTTGTTAGTGATGTTATTTCAGGTGCGTAGTAATCGCAACCGGTAGCGTGCGTGTATGAGCAAATGTATGGGCGTAAACGAACCAAAGTGAGAACATAAGAAACGTTCCTTACATGGCGTTCTGTAGTTTCTGTCAACTCCGTGGGAGAAAGGCGTGAATTTATGTTTTATTTCCGTATCTCATATTTAAAAAACAAATGAGTTAGCCTTCGTATAGTCGCGCATGTTCACATCACGTCACACCGAAAAAAAGAACGTTGAAAAACAATATTTACAGCAAACAACACACACACAAAAACTGCACAATGCTCTATACAAAAAAATCCGGACAATAACGAGGTTACGTATGAATGTACTCCTATACCTGTATGCAATTGTGAAGTACTGACCAATATACCTTTTGCTGTTGACATTTACAGTCATGGTACCGCCATAGTAATCCGATTATCTCCGCTCTGGGATGGACTGAGGCTCAGTTGGACCTCTAAAAGGTGATAGTAGACGGCCGTTCAATATTTTGGTGAGCCTAACGATTGGCGAACGGTTTTTGGTGAAACGAGACGACAAAGCGCTGGTTATAATCGCCACGGTAATTGGATACGTTGTGCCTGCCGGTAGCTGGGTATTTTGAATGGTTCGATACCGGTGGTTTAGTTTTTGACTATGCGCCTTGTAACCGTATTGTCGCTAGGCATAGCAATCTATATTGAGCAGGATATCGCAAGATGCTTGGACAATAATAAATTTGTAGTACCTACGTAATGTATACAAAAATAAATCTTTTCAATTCAGTTTTAAATCTCTTAGCTTAGAGATTTAAAAAACCTGTACATGAAGGAAGAAGAGAGGAAAAAATCATATGGCATCAAAAGCTGATCTGCATTGTTGTCAGCGGGAAAAGAAAGCCTCTAAAAGGCTGGCAACATTGCCATTGCATTGCATTGTCTCATGACTTCGAATTCAAATTTGTATGTATTTTAGTTATGTTAAGCATCAGCAAAAATTTTAGTTTATAGTAACAAAATTTTTTTGACAGAGATATCAAATCGCGAACTTTTCGCAACCTATTAGCTGTCACACAGAGCATGAAATTACCAACAGCATCTACATTTAGGAGTAGGTACTAATAAAATTTGTGTCACCGAAAGTGCGTTGATTCAAGGTCGTCAGTTTCCACACGTCAGTAGTGTCGTAGTGCAAGTAGAAGATGGAGTCATCTTCTCTTATCAAGACTTTTCATACAAACCAAGTGAGTACTTGGTTTGTATAAAAAGTCTTGATAATGCCATGTCTAGCACCAGCCACCAAAGAGTCTCATGTTCTGTGGGTCAAAATGATCTCAAGACCAGCAAAATTAGACGGAATGAAGATATTTTTTTCAATTCCTATCTTGGAGTCCCAAAACCTTCACCTCCACCAGCTCTTTGGTTTTAAAGCATCTTAATTCTCTTAAGGTTTAAGATATTTGCTCTTTGGTTTATTGCTCTTCTTGCTCTCTTAGAGCAAAAGTTCCACCAAGAGCTTTATATAAGATTGATGAGCAGCTTAAACACTTAACCCCTTAAAGTTAAAACTTTATATCAACACGAGTCGAGGGTTATGTCAGGTTAAACTATAATGGCATCCTCGTGTGATGACTGGCTACCTGTTACTGGTCTACAATTAAAAATTTAAAACCTATTTTGAGCTTTAAGGTGTACTAACACACCTCTTACTCGGTTAAGCTATGCTCAGCCAACAGAAGTACAAGATAAACGCACGTCATTAATTCTCATTTAGTTTTCTTCTTTTTATATTTCTAAACAATTTATTTTTGTTTATATGATAAGTAGCATGAATTATTCAATAAAAACTATACATCAAGCGTTATTAGACACGAAAAACGCATGCTTACTGACGCCATTTATTAATAGTACCTGGATGACCGAGCTTTGCTCGGTTAAAACGACGTTTTCTAAAAATGAAACCTGGCTAGTTCGATTTATCGCCCCCGAAATAACCTGCATACTAAATTTCATGAAAATCGTTGGAGACGTTTCCGAGATTCAGATTGTATATATACATATATATGTATGTATGTATGTATACACATAGAGAAACATAAAATGTCATGATGGCCCAGTGGTTTAGGCCTCGCCTCTTGTGCACGAGGTTGTGGGTGCAAACCTGGGCAAGTACCAATGTGAGTTTTTCAATTCATATGTACTTTCTAAGTTTATCTCGGACATCCCTGACATCGGTGAAGGAAAACATCGTAAGGAAACCTGGACTTATATAATTAATTTAAGTCTGAAATCGCCAACCCGTCTTGAGCAAGCGTGGTGATTAATGCTCGTGCCTTCTCTGAATGAGAAGAGGCCTTTGCCCTGCAGTGGAACAGTAATAGGCTGGTACTTATGTATATACACGAATTGCTCGTTTAAAGGTATAAGATCAACAGGGTGGAAAGGACGTCGACACACAAACTGTTACCATGAGTTCAATACATGGTTCTGGACCTCCCAGCGTAGAAATTTTCCGTTGGCATTTTCTTCATTTTTACGTTCTAGCTAACCCGGTGAGATTTTTAATTAAAAAGTAAATAGTTTACGTGTCGTGAAAGACGTAAACTATTTAAAGGTCGCCTTGAACTAGGTAGAAATCATGACTTTTTTACAGTTTATTGTGACAAAAAACATCGAAAAAACGTTGAAAGTAAGAAAAATGTTAACTCCCCCAGCGTTGGTATTTATCGTCGTCTCAGTCCAGAATCATGTATAAGTTTGAGCGTCGATGACCCTTCTATATTTGTTATTAAAGCTTAATACATCATAAAATGGACAGTGGCGGACTTAATGCCTCAGGCATTCTCTACCAGTCAACCAAGGGTGGTGGAGAGATTACGTGGAATTGTTATGTGAGAGAATAACAAATAAAAAAACCTAAAAAGACATCACGATTTTAAATACAAAAAGGTACATACATATAAGATAAAGTGTATATATAAGAGTATATAAGATAAAGTACACATACATATTCGTGGTCACGCAAGTTTTGCTGAGCGCAAGATTCAACTGTCAATCAATCATCATACATCTGTCACGGCCCTTCAGTTTCTATGGGTGATCGGTGACACTCACCGACACGCTTGGTTCGTATTGAAATGAAAGTATTGACTATGCCATCTCATAATCGCCCGGTTAATCAGTAAACAGCCGTCTATTGCTGAAATGCGAGGGACCCTACCTAAAAAAAAAATGCCATCTCTACCAGTGGCCGCCGAGGCTTCCGTCCATTACAACAGAATCATCATAACTTGACTAAAAGTACTAAATGCGAATCTAGCTTACGGCATAACAACAAAACCAAAATAGCATAAATCAAATAAAACAATACGAGTTCAATTAATAACGCCTACAGTGTAACATCGGTGTTATAACTAATATATTGGCGTTATTAAAGTAACTAAACTGTTCACATTTATTCTGGCACATGTGCGACCGGCGACACTTCTAACGTTTATCAGGCACGTTACGAACGCTTTAGATGTAACAATAATTGTAATTATAACAGATTACTCATTAATAAGTAAGTATTTCAAGTTAATAGCCACATAAACAGCAGTCGCGGGGCGGAGGGAACATTTATCAACAAAAAGTGGTAATTTTCGACGAACGTATTTTCCAGTGGCGCGGTTATGACGACCGTTACGGAGTTGTTCGAAGTTTGACTTTGTCCGCTTAGTTGGCTGGTCGGTTGATCAATTTTTTCTGTAATTAATGTGGGAAATTTATTTAAAACTCATGCACTTCAAAACCCCAGAGAAAGTATCGTAATGTACAGTGATGGTAATAATAGATCGAGAAATTTTTAAACACGATTTATTTCTTTATTGCAGCAATATTTTATTGTAAATGCAAGCAAAAATAATGTTTAGGTATATTGAACTAAGATTAATATTATACAACACAAATCACTGGCATTTATTTACCTTGAATCCTTTTCTTTCTTTTTTTATATCTTTTTCATCTGATTTATTAGTTAAACTAGTTATATGTACGTTCGTGCGTTTTAAAAACGTTATTACGTAATTAAAATCATCAATTTAATAACCATTACAAATGGATTCGGCAGTTTGAGAAGAAATGCGTTATTTATGTATATGACAGTAAAGTGGTCGTTTTTTATTTCCATAAATAATGTCCATTTGGTGAATTTAATGCATTTTTTGTGACCGTGATAAAGTGAAAAGTGATATTTTCAGTAATGAATACTTAATTAACCGTCGGACGCACTTTTTTATGTACTTTTATTAGGTTTTGACATGAATTTTGCTAAATCTAATAACTGTTAGTTCAATGCAGAATATTGAGCACTAAAACAGATTTTTTTATGGGGATTATTTGATCAACACAGTTTAACCAGATTAGAATTTCTTTCCGTTGAGCGTTTAACATCAAGATCCTTGATGTGAAATATTTTCCGAGGTATTGTCATTAGGGCCTGTACAGATGAACATTGGCTCTTACCCAAATCCGGACAAGTACAATGTGAGTTTGAGACTCAATTAATAACCATAAACTTTTTAAATTTAAGAAGAAGAATGATGAAGGATAACAGCGTGAGTATAAGTGTGATATTCAAGAAAGGCACGAGTATTAATCACCACGCTTCTCAAGCAATTATACTCGTGCCTTTCTTGTTTCAGAAGAGGCCTTTAGTCTACAATGGAACAACAGTAAAAGACTGGTATTATAATATCATTTGTGATTAAACAAAGATCCATAAATAGGCTTTATTCATATCGAACAACTGCTCCAAGGCAGATTACACAAATATGTAATTATAAGCAAAAGAAATAGTTAGTTCCTATTCGAAGGATCTGCTACTTTTTTCACGATACTTGCTCATTATCCCGGAATCCACCTCATAAGATCACCACCAAATATTACCTACCTATTAATATTACCAACACATATATTATCACATAAGAAATATCCAATCTGCAGAAGATGAGAGGAGCTATTAACGCCATTAAGCGATGCATTGATAGCGATCCGCGTATAGCAATAATTTGTGGGATTAATGACAGATATAATGCATTGCTAGTGACAGCCGGGATCCGCCGACATGGACGTGTGTAGGTATAATACAATGCTGTTGTACGTATCTCTTTATTTTTGTTATCGTATTGGTTGTTTAACATAACATGACACCTGTATTCAGTGACGGATTAAGACTACTTGATGCCCTAAGCAAATGACGCCAGTGGGCCCCCCTGTCGGTATGTCAACTAGTCTTTAAACCTTTACCGCCTAAAACATTAGATGTACAAAACGCGCGAAATTTCAAATTAGTTTTTTGGTGTAGTTTTTGGTAGCGTAAGAGCGAGACGTGATGCCCTAAGGACGGATTTTATTTGTGCTTCTTCTGGAGCTCCCCAGACTTGATGCCCTAGGTAATTGCTTCATTTGATTAAGGGCTAATCCGTCACTGCCTGTATTTACTGTAAAGCGTATGCTTTAAGCAGAAGTGTTCTTGTAGCACTCTCACATTTTGCCAGTTCAATTCCCATGTAATTAGAAGTGAGCCTAGTGCCATCGACTGGGCACAGAACAAAACTTTAGGATAATACTGAGAAATTGCAGATGTGAAACACAATAACATTTTGATCGACTCAGGATATCTCGGTCAGCAGTAGCGCTTGAGACTACCGGACCAACGCGGCAGTTAGTTGTTTAAGTTGAATTTTAACATGCTTTTCCCTTTTTCTAAGCCAACTTTAAATAGTTATAAAAACCAGTTCATAATTGGACGGTAATACTAGAACAGTCCAATCAACAGAGAGCTAATCTTAATATATTTACAATTTTTAAATAATTTCAGAATGCTTATGTTAGTAGTACTGTAAGATGCAAGCATGATACCATGTAATCATGAAATCAACAATGTATAAAAAGAACAGAAAACTGAAACCAATTTACAAATGTCACAATGCTGGTAGACATGCATGTCGCAGCCGCGTTTGAAGACGAAAATAGATAGGAATCGATACCACACAACGACAGACAGTTTCCAGAATAGGTTAGAGCAGTATTTGACAATCTACCTGTAATTACTGACTAGCTCCGATCGACATTTAGGTGTCAGACTAAGAATAGAAGGTTTATGACACTGGGTTTCTGTTATCCAAAAAGGTAAGTTATTCAGTTTGGGAATCCTTAATTATAGTTTATTAAAAACAGTGTAACAGTGCAGTACCAATATTACACCCACATTCCCCCAGTTATGTTTTAGTCCTTATGTAATAGGGGTGAGCATTTTGCCATCAACGGAGCATAAATACGCATTCACAGAAATTTTAGATGCGAAAATTTAAAAATACTTTGCCCGACCCGGGAATCCAACCCAGGACCATATGCTCAGCAGTAGCGACGCATTAGATCAACGAGGCAGTTTATTTTACTTTCTATCTAAAACTGTAGCGATAATGTTTCACGCACTAAGTATGTTAAAGCAAGTTGAGTCATTTTTTGGTGAGAAAGAGTACTTTTATCTGGAAAAAATATTGAAATGAAAAGTTTTTAATTCTATTAATTAAAAAAAAAAAAAAAGAAAAAAATCTTCCATATACTCGTATTAATACCTCATTGTAGAGAAAACTTTTTATACATATATCGCAAAGGTATGTATGGGATTTCGCATATCGATAAAATTAATATGGAAAAGGAGTGCAGAAATCTAAAATGGTCGAATTCCAACCACTGAGCTAGCACTAGTTATTATTACAATTTCGAGGCGAAGAAGAACTACCTCTATAACGTTTTGGTTCTTTTGATAAATAGTCATAAAAGTATGCAGACATATTTTGGAAACCCAATTTTTTTTAAAGGCTGAGCAATTATTGGAAATTTCAGTTACATTGATTTTTTGGTACTGTTCCTTTTTTTCGGTTCTTGTACAAAGTCTACCGTAGATTAACGAGCCACCAACGAAGTCGCATCACTTCGACAAAAAGTCAATCATTTAACGAGAGTACCGGCCATGAAAGGAAACAATGCGCATAATAATCAGACAATCTGAATGGCGACGCTAATTAGGTCTGACAGTGACAGAACGAACAGTGTTTGCGTAGTGCAGGCCGCACTCATTGTCCCGCCGCTATTGTGCCCGCCGCTTTGTCGTACGGAACACACTGTTTGTTACTATTGACTGTTTAGTTGCGGATTTGTTTACGAGGATTACAGCTTTACGCTCGATGGATAACGAATTTTTATTGCAATTGAAAAATACCAATTACTTTTAGCATTCAAATTTCGAGTGCCAACATTTGGTACAGTCATCGCATCAATGATTACGCCGCTTGCTCCGATACTCTCAAATGTAACTAACATTCGAATAAAATAATGAAGATAAACCAATATTATTCGGAGGCGTCACTGACGCTACCGCCAACTTACTCATACAGTTATTCATAGCAAATTATGTTTTACACTTTTCGCTATAGAGATTATAATCGCTCGGCTTTTATTTTAGGGGGAGTTAGTATTATGTTTGCATATGTGTAATGTTCACCGCTTAGTGTAACTCTGTCAGTGTCAGGCCTAATTAGAGCCATTGAAATTGGCTGATTAATATGCGTAATGCCAACGTGGTGTATGTGCGTTGCTCTATTGTGGAGGCGGCCGAGTGAATTATGCACATGAAGTGAAATGACATGATTATATCCGATATTATCGTTACATATTGTCGGCGCATAATTATTAAGTATGTGCTGAGAACGTCAGTCGAAAAGGTTGTGTGTCATATGTCAACTACAGTTACTTGTTTGGATAGGCTTTTATTGAATACTAGCACTTCGCCCGCGACTTTTCCTTTCGAACTTTAACACCCCCCCACCCCCATTAAAGCTTGATTTTGAAATTAGTAATAGCTATTAGTATTCAGCAATAATGTGGCATTATAGCAATAAAAAAACATTAGAATTGGATCATTAGACCACCGACCGATCATTGGACGACCGATATGTCGCGGCGGGCGAAGGTCCGCCTGCGACGCAGGAGGTTGCGGGTTCGATTCCCGCCTTGGGACAAATGTTTGTACGATCTACAAATATTTGTTCCGGGTGTTCTGGGTATTTGCTATGTATAATAAAAAATATCTATGAATGTAATGTATTGTATTAAGTATATCAGTCAACACAAGCTCTGCTTAGCTTGGGGCTAGATGATGCTGTGTGGATTGTCCAGCATTATTTATTTATTTATTTATTATTAGTTTCGGAGATTACTCCCCTACATAAAAACTTCCAACAAAAAACATTGTTTATAACATTAGTAAACATATAGATATTCACAAGATTCCAGTCCTGGATTAATTCACGGAAGTGGATAGTCTATCCACTCTCTAGTAAAAAAGAAAACACTTAGTCTCTATGTGATTTCTTTTGGAAAGACAGCTATTTCTTATCATATTTTCTATAGTTCACCCATGAAAACCAATTACCTACTTGACTTGTACTAAACAGGCTTCTGCTTAGTACAAGGCAAGTAATTGGTTTTGACTTGTACTAAACAGGCTTCTGCTTAGTACAAGGCAAGTAATTGGTTTTGTAGAAAACGTCTTGTCCCACAACTCTAATACAGTAAATACAAAAGAAAAGAAAAAAACTGCAGAAACATAATAATGTGATGTCAATTGGAATTGAGGCAAAAGTTATTACATTAGTGAGTACCGGGAGTGTGAAATGAAATTAGTTCTGATTACAGCATTTATATAATTAGGTCACAGTTTCAATTCACGGAATTTGACAATAATATTTCGTGATGTGTGAGAGAGAGAGAGCGATATTCCGTGAATGATTAGAACAGACATCATAAACCTAAAAGTTAGCGCTCCATGAGATATTATTACCGTAGGTTTCTGAACGATGAATGTTTGATTAAAAACTAAACTGAAACGTGTATAGTTAGTCAGTCAGTCAGTTAGTTAGTCTCCGTTAAGCTCAACACGGATACAGCTTTGCATAAACCACACGTGTTTTATTTAAAAAAATATCGACAATATCGTCGTTGACGAGTTTAGACTTAATATAACGAAATTTTTACTCATAGATTCAAAATCGCATGATTTTGAATTAGGAATAAACCATGTTAGACCATAGAGAACACGAGTTTTCAGGGATTACGTCCCCAAAAAGTGTCTTGTCACACAAGAATATTAAAAAGCAGAAACATAATTACGCCCATGTCCACAACATTTAAGCCAACATAAAAACATAAACAAATCCCTCTAATTTCGAAACCCGCATCAAGCTCGACTTAAAACCCTCCAAAAACAAGGAGTCCACACGTCAAACTAATCCAAATATTACAAACGCTTGAGCGTCGCGCACAATGGGATAACCATCTGTCATCCGGACATAACGAACTTAAACTGTGCCTGTCTGTACACCGCTGCGAACGCCTGTCGCGCCCAGGCCTCGCAGGCGGATTGATTTGTCAGCCCCATTGTTGCTACATTGATAGTTTTAATTGTTTAGCTTATTTGCGTGTTTTGAATTGTTTTGTTTGCGGATAAGGGTTTTGTTAGCGAGTGCACCTACCTATGATGGCGGTTATTTTTCCATGTACCCAAATCAGCATACACATCTGCCAACTTACTTATTGTTTAGAAATATTTATTTGTCGTTATTTTGTGAAAGCGCAGACAGTCACAGTTTTTAATTAGCAAAGAAAAAATAAAACTTGTCAAGAAAACAAACAGGTTTTTATGAAGCGACTACGAATGGCGGACCTTATTGATCAGAGGAAGTGGCACAGACGTCGTTTTTATGTCGACAGAGTGGTTAATAAAAGAACTATTCAAATGTTCGATTCGCTCAATCAAGCGCTGTCGAGTGCTGTCTGCCGATTGTTTAGAGAATATTCGTTAATTTTCTCTACCTATTTAATTTATGAAACCTTTGATGGCAACAAAACTAGCAAGAAATCATGTTCTATTAGTTTGAAGTAACCAAAGATCTCAATCAACCGCGAACTCTTAAACAATAAGGATTTCTCATTAAACTTCAATCAATTTAAGATCACGGCAGCTTTAGCCTGCTGGCTATAAGTTGATTGGTGTTGTTTTTCTATTAAAATTAGAGGTTGCAATCGCGGCAGGCACCTCACCAAGAAACGGCTTGATTACACCTTTAATTAACAACAAAACTTGGAAACACGGTCATTAAAAATTGAAGAGCTCTTTTGAACTAATTAAAAATGGGCGCGTCTCCGACACAATTTAGACTATTTAAGTGCTTACGCGGCCCGCTTCTGTCCAAGTCCAAGTTGTTTCGAATGAAGAATTAATTATGAAGAGAATAAGGCCAAGTTGGCGGGCGGGAACGGGCGACTTGCGAGTTGAAACCGGTTACAATTTGTGGGAAAGTAGCAGGTGTGTCACAGGCCCGGAAAACTTGGGTCGCTCCTACACACGCTTTGTTGCCTTCTCGAATGATAAAGTTGATTTGAATCGCAGATTGTACGGTAGGTGTTTTAAATAAAGCTACGCCATGACACTCTGTTCCTGTACTTTGCGTTTCATAGTACATTATTTGCAGTTAGCACGCCTACATAAAATTACGAGTATTACACTAAAACCGACCTCTATAAATATTCTAAATTGTTGTTACAGCCGCACCAAAATATGCTAAAGAGTTTTAGAGATTAGGTCGAGTGGACAGACAGACACGCACGGAAACTGTTATATAATTCAGAGTAATTCATTGTGACATTATTTTGTTTAAAAGTTTAATGAAGGGCGTGCTGAAGTAATTTTAAAATAGAAGTGGGAGTTATTGTGGGTGGATTATTTAGATGAAGAGTTCACACAACATTTGTACTAAAAATAATACCAAGACATGTAGTATTCATTTGAAATTACCCGTATGTTTAAAAGATGAAATAACATTTTGTATGTAGCTCATTTGAATTTCTGATAAGAAATGTACCTAATACCGGATTGTCACTGTCCAGCTGAGGGAAGGCCCCTTCTCATTTGGAGAAGGCACGAGCATTAATCACCACGGTTGCTCAAGGTGGTTTGGAGTTTTATTTAAGAGCTATTATAAGTAATTATATATGGTGTATATATACGTGGACGACACGGTTGGCGCAGTGGTTGAGCCATCGGCTGCTGCGCCGCGTGTTGTGGGTTCGATCCCCGCACGGAACAAATATTTGTATGACCTACAGGTAATTGTTCCGGGTCTGGCTGTTTGTGTATGTCAGTTTGAATGTTTGTAAACGCACCCACGATACAGGAGAAATTCCTAGTGTGGGGCAACGTTTTTTTAAAGAGAAAAAAAAGAGAAAGAGAAAAATATACAATAATAAGTTTAGGTTTCATCACTGATGTCAGTGATGTCTAAGAAAACTTAGAACACTTGAATTGAATAAGTCACATTGGTACTGGACTTTATTTGAACCAAACTTCGTAAAGAGGCCTTAGCCACAGGGCCAAGGCATATTAATAGAAATATACTGGAGTAATATTATTTGGAAAACAATTGATTTGCAACGAACCTGCACATCGTTCTTGTGACACAAACCTATGCATATCATAAGCATTTTACCTTCGTCCTGGGGTGTTTTAAGAAAAGCAACTATGTAAGTAAGTACCACGAACTATCCAAATTACTGGTTCTTTTTTCTCGTAGCTACACCTATTCAGTTCTAAATCTTTCTTAAAAAGAACAGCGCGACAGAGATTGCGACACAGGTGTCCCACACTGGAGCAGCAATTTGTGTCGCGGTCCAAACATGGCTGTCTCGGGATAATTTCACTACTTATTAAAAAGAAAATTTTCTTAAGTCTTTTGTAATTCAAGATGCTTACAAAGTAACGTGGTATTTATTTGTTTTTTTTTTGGCCAGACATTAATATTGCCGTTGAACGTGGCAATGATGCCAGACTTTTGGGCACTTTTCCCGTATTTTGTCAATTGATATGGTGAAAAAAAAGCGTAGTCAGTTGTGGTTTTTATTTTGCGATTATGTTCTGGTTATTTAGAATTTATAATTACAAGAAAATGTTTATATTGAGACTATTTATCCTTAGTGTTTTTTTATAATGTTTCGGTTATCCGTCTTTCAATCTACTTTTGAGCATCGAAATATGAATAAAGTAAAGAACAGACTATTCGGTGCTTTTTGCCGAGTACTCACCAACTATAAATAGGGTCGGATAGTCGTCTGCCTCGTCGAGTCAGTACATCTCTAGTAGCTGGGTACTTATTTTTCTAACTTGTCTCGCAAAACCCCCTTCTCCCTACGCCAGAACTATTTATCTTCCACATTTAATGAGAAGCGACGCCAGGCGGCACAGTACAGTCATATAATTGTTTACCCGTTAGATACAATAAAGGTAATTGCCGCTGACAAGCCAGTTTATATCAGTATTGTCGAGCGACATTATTTCAATGTGACTATCTAAACAATGCATATCCAATGTCGTTGCGATTAATGGCCTATTAACCGTTCTATTGTTATTGTGTATCATTTTACGTTGATCAATAAGTTAATGAGGTGTTGGTGAGCCTTTGATGATGTTATTGGTATTGAAAATATTGGTCAAATTCAACAATAGGTTCTGGAGTTTCAAATGCATCGTTTTGTAATCAGTGATGTGAACCGGGGATTTTAATTACTCTTTGCAATTATCGGTGCGAATTCTCGATACTTAAAACAATTGAGTTCTTTCGAATAGACTTCGGTTACTTCGAAGTGGTACAGATTGATTTTACCTCAAATAAAGTTATTGCCATAATTATAAATAGCTATAAGCAATAAGTAAAGTGATGGCATGTAATACAGGTTTAAATAAACCTAATTCAGGCAGGTCAAAACTTAACATTATACCCTACACCGGTAACAAATATCAGGCATCCTAACCAATGTTAGGATAAGTATTATTTATGCCGTGGCTAAATGTACCCTTTTTGTATGTCTTTCAATAAATTATTATCTTAGTGTTATAGAACTACGTATTTTACCACTGTTTTTGTATTGAATAGTTCCAGGCCACAAAGCTCCTAAAACCTCGAAAAAAACAGGTTCTTAGCGTATCGATATACAAAAGTTCAAGTACGAGTATGTTTTCTATCTAACATTGGGCTACGCGAACAAAATCTCAAGTCTTTTATTCAAATAAGTCTGTGAATCAGCACATTTTAGACGGCAATAATCACAAAAGAAAGTCTTCCAAATCACTACTTCCTAGTATTTTAGTTGGGAAGAAGTGGCGCAAGAAACTGCCCTGCAATACATCTGTAATACAATACAAGTAATTACTTAGGTAAACTTAGGATTATAAATCATAAAGTTAAAATATTTAGTAAGTGTAACTGGCAGGCTCCAATATAACACCAACTTACTCTGCTCACTGACGCAGAATAGGCTGTGACGTCACTGAATCCTGGAATGAAACCAGATATTCATAAAAACACACAAAGTAGGTAAACCCCCTAATAATATTCCTTAGACGCAAAAATTCCCAAATTCGAAGACAGATTACGTTCGTAGAAAAAACAGAAGCCTGCGCTCGGCCTATATTTTTATGAGAATCTACTTCAGCTTCACTATTATTTCCTATCACTTCGCCTTTAGACAGAGGCTAAACATTTTTTCCACGAAATAAATTCGAAATTTTCGTTTTTTTCCGAACCATCGCTTTGAATACCTTAAAAGATAAAGTGCTTTTAATGGCATGTATAAGTACCTGGCCACATAATTGATTTTGACTGTAATTCCGTAAACGAAGCCCTTAAGCACGGGCGGAGCGGGAGCGGATGTAACGCAGACTTAACTTGTATATTGCGTACTTAGATGTATGTAGTAATATAGACGTAAATTGGGTCGTAAATGTTCAACTTAAGATTTATTGATAATTAACACCTTGGGATGAATTATGTGCCAGCCTGTGTAACGTTCATGGTTTGATAACATTTTTTTTTGTTGCTGGGAAGTGTATGGAATTAAAGCTGTATTAAATCTTACTTGTTAGTTTTTTACTCTCGACGCAAAAAAAGATGTTATAATTTTGACCGCTATGTGTGTGTGTTTGTTTGTGACACCGTAGCTCTTAAACGAGTGGATTAATTTGGATGCGTTTTTTTTTAAATATATTTAAGCATATTAATCCACCGTTGAGGCGCAGTTAGTTTTATTATTTCCTGAACTTTTGAATATTGGATTAATTCGTATCGAAATGCAGTCGTTATTTGCGAAATTAAAAAATAACCCGCCATCTGTTGTATCTTAGTACTCATCGTACCTACTCACCAAGGGAGTATGGGAATACATATCTCCAATACATAATTACCAGTAGGGATCCGATGTCCGCATAAAAACAATAAGCTTACGCTGCCACAATTTCGTAGAGCCTGCTAGGGGCGGCGAATCAGGGGTAATAACAATATGTATATTATATTGCTCAACGATGGAGCCTGTCCATTAAAATATTAAATGAGGGAAGGGGAATCAATTCAAAAATAGGTATTGTACGCTTTTAAGCTTTTGGAACAAAATAATGTAGGTGCGGTGGTTTTGCAGATTTGCGAAAAATACTTTAAAATCATTATAAATTTACTTATGGACATTGAAATGTTAAAAATAATACATTTTTAGTATTGCGTTTCTAATAATGAAGTGAAATAGAACCTTCTTCTTGTAAGATGTTCGCTCTGATCAAAAGATTAAAAAATACGGTCTCTAAAAAAAGGCCGTATTTTTTTATCGAAAATGCAACAATCCGACATAATTTTAGATTAAATCTATAAGACTAGCACAATTAGTATCACTCATTAATTTAAATAAAATTAAGGGGATCGAAGAGAGAAGATTACGAAGAGAGAATTAATCCATCATTATGCAGTACATTACAAAAATAAGTTTTATAAGGGAAGAATAACATATAACATAACATTACGCACCTTTTCAGGTTAGGGCAGAGTTGTAACTATAGTACACCCACATTTCGTCAGCCATTTTTAAGCCACTGACCGGTCCAAAATCCAGACTCCGGGTTATTACTGAAAAATTGAACCGGATTTGAACCCAGGACCTCATGATCAGCGATAGCGCTTGCAACCACTATCCCAACGAGGCAGTCCAAATTGGAGCATAACACTAACAAAACAGTCAAAACCTCTAACATAACATCGCGCCTCTATTCTCCGAAGGGTTGGGCACAGTAGACGTGCACATACTTGTAGTAACACCACTCAAAACCACTTACCCATTTAACTATCAGTACGGATTACGTGGAGAGCCCAATCAATTTATTTTGAGTTCTGTCAACCAGGACACGATAAGGATTCATTGTAGGGTCCGACTGTCCTGTCAGACATTCGACCCAACTGCAATTAATTCACGTAATTGCTTGTCATCTGTTGATCTGCCTTGCACATGTCATTAGTCAAAACGAACGGTATGTACGATATGTTCACCTAAATACAAGTCTAACGGATATAATTAGGTAGTAATAGGTAAGGCTTGATTTCAAGATTAATAGCCTGCGAGTAATGCATGATTGATGGGCCTTCAAGGGTTATAGATATTAAAATAATTTCAGGGTGACTAACTTTGAGTTTTGGTTATGAACGAGTCTTGTTAAAATTTACTGTGTGTGTGTAAAATTTATTCTGGCATTCAATTAACCGGTTTTTTTTAAACCCTTCACTATGTTTATTTGAAACAAAAATGTGTTGTTGCCAAAATATGCAGATGCGAATTACAAGACCAATAAAATGGAAATGATTAAAGTTCCTAATTGGTTTAAAAATATTCATCAACTTATCCCAATTTGTTTAGGGTCGGCGCAGCACGTCTTCTTTTTTCATACAACTCTATTTGCCGTCATCTCAGTTTTGAACTATGAAGATCCACATTTAGACTTAAATAGGAATCTAATACAAAACTTGCTGTCTTGACCAAAACCGTCGTAGCTGTAAAGTATCTTCATCATCCTCCTGACCTTATCCCAATTTATTTGGGGTCAGCGCAGCATGTCTTCTTTCATACATCTCTATTTGCCGACATCACTAAAGTCACCTCCTTTCTAGTCAAATCATCTTTCATACAATCCATCCATCTTTTCTTTACTCTTGTAATCCTGCACCCTGTAGATGCAAAGTATATAAACGCAATAAATTATAGTGCTTTATAATTTTGGCGAAGTCATTTGCCATATCCATTACCCACTACTGAAAATGATATCAACTAAAACAACGTCCCAACTGAATCCTAGTACTCAAACAGCTCAGCATTCAAAGTCCATTCCATGACATGTTTAATCACAGGGTGTCACAAAACATAAAGGCAAATAGCTCTCTACAAAATCTATTTACCGGATTGTAACAGCAATGTCGAAAACAATTTTATCAGGTTGCGTAAGCGTGGATCGAGAAATGGACGGTAAAGCGAGGACACACGATTTCGCCTGACAAGGCAATTAATAAGGGCAGATGGCGATTGAGCACGAGTCACCCGGTCGCTCGGAATTAATCATAGGCACGACGTTATTGCGTGTAGACGGACACTATTGCTATTGAGCGTCTTGCTATCAACATTGCACATAGCTTGTATGTCCAGTTAAGGAATAATAACGTCCAGCAGTTCAATAATAATAATAATCTTTATTTATTTAGAAGCAGATTGCAGTATATGTAACAGTTTTTACAAAATAGATAGTATTGAATCTCTGGCAATCCAGTGCGTCACTTGCTGAGCTCCGTGCTAGACCTATGAAATACCCTGTATTAAGGAGTAACAGTGCCGATCCCCTCTAATTGTGTTACTACATTTTTTTTATTTTTACATTAATAGATTTAAAAAATAAATTGAATACAAATATTAGTGCGCGAGCGCATTTGAAATTTTAAGTTCTATATCTGCTTCACTAACTAAAAACGAAGCGTTGCCTGTATTACGTATTCAAAAACATTTTAAAATTCTTCTGGAGGTGCCTAAGGACCTATAGTTCGTACAGAATGAGAACTTATATCGACACTAATAAATTATATCAGTCATTATTATTCTTAATGTTCTTAGTTGAAAATACCACATCTAAAAAAATAACGACGTTTTCTAAAATTTAAACCTAGCTAGATCGATTTATCGCCCCCGAAACCTGCATGCAAATTTCATGAAAATCATTGGAGCTGTTTCTGAGATTCAGATAGTATATATATAAATATGTACATATAAAAAAAAATTGCTCCTTTAATGGTATAAGATTAAAGTAATTTGTACTCAGGCCAATTTCTAATAAAACATTTCCTTTAAACCTAATTTCAGTAATTAGTCTTCTACCTAAGCAAGGTTTAGGTTAAATTTTGTAAAATTATATGTGGCAGTTTCTCGAAACTCTTTAATACTAATCCTCTGTATACCGTCAAATTGTTTTAGTACTTTCAATTCGTCATATTTTATTTCAAGAGGATTGCGGAATGTTTCGCAGTATTCAGTTTTAATTATTTACGAAATGAATTTAAGGTGATACAAATTCAGGGAATAGTTTCAATACATTACTAGCTACTACGTCACGTGAAATTTTTATTTCATGCTCAGCGCAGGTTCTATTCAGATTCTATTCGATCCAGCCCGTCCATAGCTGTCCTCTCCCAGCGACGTCCTAAGCCGAGGCTCGTACGCCGCAGGGGGTGCCCTTAACGATTGGTCGCTTAGTTTTTATGTTTTTACGCCCTGGCTGGAGGCCTTTATTTCTAATTAAGCCCCCCACAGGAAAGTTCAACTGCGAGATGCCCATTCCAAAAAAAATAAACAAGCAGATCTATATTTATTTTGCACAAATAACAGTAGCTTTAGTTCCCTTATTACATCAGCTATCTGCCAGCGAAATTTCCGTCAATTATGGTTAAGCCGTTTTGGATATGAACCCGAACAAACGACGGATACACTATTGAAAATTGGTTTATTGGTAGACCTACCGCCTCATCATCATCTGCTTAACCTTTTTCCCAACTATTGTGGGGCCAGTCTAACCGAATGCAGCTGAATACCAGTATTTTACATGGACCTTACTGACCTCTGCTACCCAGTTATTGAGCAACCCGATACGTCTTGTTAAGACTGGCTGTCAGACTTTCGGGCTTCTGACTACCCGTAACGACTGCGTTACGGGTAGTGGTTTCGGGTAGAAACCAGAACGTTGATGAAATTTGTAGATCTTTGATCTATCAAAGATGTAAAAATGACAGCCGACAACTTTCAGACCAAAGACTTAACGTGATTTCCGAGACACGGAGGAGTCTCGAAATGTTACGGTCACACATCCACAAACTGACCTAGGCAAGCGTAGTTTTACCTTCGATCAATCCGTGCGGCGGTTTTTATTTAGTTACGAGCTCCTTGGTAGACCTATCGCCTATGCATTTAGTAAAAAGCTTTTATTAAGAAATTACAAACAGACATTTCAATCATACTTATTTGATTGGCTTGTGCTTAAAATTGTATAGAAGATGTTACAAAATATGTAGGTGTATATTGTTCGTTTGCGTATTCCTAAAAACTGCGGTTAGAATCGAATTTTCCCGAAAGTTTATTTTTGTGCACCAGGGAATAAATCCTGTTAACTGCTGTAGCAACATTGTGTGTACATATGTAAGCACGGCAGTGTAACCTTTTAGCAAATCTGTCTGCAATGGAGAAATAGTTACGATCGACTCGTGAATGGACATAACATCACGCCTGTATTCCGAGAACGACTAGACAAGAGTGTACCTATAGTACCTATACTAACATTTTGCATTTTCAGTTATGTTTAAATCCCATGTAAAGGCCATCAACCAGGCAATAATCATGACTTGGGGCTGCTATTAAGAAATTCGAGATGGCAAAACCCAGGACTTCATGCTCTGTAGTAGCGCTTGTGACCACCAAACCAACGAAGCAGAACAGAGTACCAAGATAGATACAGATCCTTTAGTTATGATAGGTGAAGGAGCTCGTGGCTTAATAAAAACAGCCGCACGGGTCGATCGAAGGGTAAGCTACGCTTGTCGAAGTCAATCTGTATATGGGTGACCGTCCATTACGTATCGTAATGGACGGTCACTCATATAGTGCGCCTCGGAAAGCACGTTAAGCTGTTGGATCCCGCTGTCATTTGTAGATCTTTGACATTAATTACTGGTAGTCAGAAGCCCGAGTTTGACAGCCAGACTTACTAAGGGGCTTTGTTTTATCCAGTAACTGGGTTGTGGAGTTCAGGTCCATGTTAAGTACTGGTTTCAGCTGTATCCGGTTATACTGGAAGCTGACTCAAACATTATTGGGAAACGGTTACGTAGATAATGATGTATAGACTACATAGATTCAAGATGTCGAACTATTTAGTTTCCTAATCTGACTTTCATCTTCTAGTTTTGACTAAACACACCCTGCAACAGAGATTTGAGCCAGAAGGGAGTCCTTCCGAATCTCCTTAGCAGTTGTATTATCTTCATATCTATAATTAATCTATCTGTACCCATGAGGTTAGTACATAATCTTGGACCCCCCAGTGTTGAATGTTTTCGTTGGCATTGTCTTCTTTTCTAACGTTTTTACCGGATTAGTTTTTTACTGGAAACAATAAAAGTCATGCGAAAATCATCATTTCTATCTAACCCAATTAGACTTTTCATTGAAAAGTTGATACTTTACGTTTCTCATTAAAAATGTCATTGGGTTATGTAGAAATCATGATTTTTACAGTTTAATTTACAAGAAACGGTATCGTAGGAAAAAAGACGAACAAATCCAACGCCGTCCTAGTATCATATCCTGAACTCATGGTATCAAAAAAAAGGGTGGAAGTCCCTTCCACTCTGTATATCCTTTTGCTCAATTAATTTTCCAAAAGGTTCAATGGTGGGAACCTTTGCAGTAGACAATTTTTCATAGTCTATTTTTAGCTTATCATAGCTACTCCATGGAAAACACGACGTACACGAACTTTCTTGGCCATATTCGTTAGCAATAGCGACTGTATACGTAATACGGGCAACGTATCAGTCTTCGTAATGACGTTTTACTTGCGTGATTGTTGCTGTCAGTGCGTCGATGCGAGGTACCCCTCATTCAAACTTCTTGGTATAAGGGATCTCGTGTGTGTACGAGAATGGACTTCTTGTGAGTACTTGTGATTGCATTACATACGGAGTTTGTTATATGGAGTTCGTACAATTATTTGTGAATGTTGATGCATTAGCTGATTGGATTATTTTTCTTCAGGTTTGATGTATTGTTTGATAAGATGTTTGATACTATTTTTACGTAGAGGATTGCTACTAAAGTGCTTCAAAGCTTTTGGTTATAGTCATGCATGTTAATTTGTTAAAAAGAGAAAATACCTTATTTTTAAGAAATTTCGCTCTCTAATCTCAGTCTTGACCTGTCAAAAATTCGTCTGTGACTAATTCACCTACATTTTTGACAAGTATTTGACATTGATGGTCACTGAGATGACTCAGTGACCATCAATGTCAAATACTTGTCAATCAATGTCAAAAACGTTCAAAAAGTAGTCGCAATCTCATGATTGCGACTACATTTTGAACTTTTTTGATTACGTCAATTGGCTTAAGATCTACTTTTTTTATAAACAGTTATATTACAAAACTGGTATAAAGATCCCACACAGTACACTCCACAGTAATACTCGAAGCAACTCAAATCAAAAATCAACTGCACACAACCAACGAAAAAGAAACAAAAATAAAAACCAAGAAACGAAATAAACACATGCATGTACCTAGATCAAAAGCGAGTACGTCGGATGGTATTATGCACAATGCAAGCAAGACAGCAATTCCATCAAGTACAGAACGGGCGGGTGATCTCGGCTGCGCTTATCGGGCACCTGTGGACTCTTGAATAAACCCGTCCATTTGACGAATGGGAATCTTCTTGGTGCCACGTACGATGGGTGCATACGTCTGATAGTGTTTGCTTTGCGAAAAATGGTATTATTTTTACTATTGAATGGGAATAAGTTTGACTTTGTGAATTGTTTACTTTGGGATACGCTTGTGTCCAGCAGAGGAAGGAAATATTATGTGAGATTTTTTTTTATACGCTACCAATCTTTAGAATTAGGAGTTGATAGAATACATTGGTCTTGATATATACTTTGACGCCTGAGTGTCCTTGTCGGCTTTTTTTTTTTTTTTTTTTTTTTTTTTTGTTTTTTTTTTTTTTTTTTTGTTTTTGTAAATATGTATATACCTAGTTAGTTTTATAGTATAATTGTATATATGTGAATAAAAATTTCTTCATCCATTGGTCTTGATAGTTCAAGAATTCCATGTCTTATCGTCTCTGGACTGTAGTCGGTAAGCTAAGAGAAAATGGCTGTTTGTGTGTGTGAGATTAAATGTTTGTAAACGCACCTACGACACAGGAGAAATTCCTAGTGTGGGACAACGTCTTTTATTTAAAAAAAAGTGATTCACGATTCAGATAAAGACTATACTTAGTATGGTTTCTTTAGAAGTAGATACACATTTATTTTACTGGTTGATGTTCGGCCGTTTTAGGTTTCTGCACTCCTTCTATATATTAGGTCTTTACCTATGAAATTGCCGTTCTGCAGTACTGGCCATTTCAAATCAAAATATTTTTTGTTTGGCTAAGAATTCTAATTTCAAATTAATTTTATTTTAAAAACATGGATTTTTTTTTCCAAAAGTAGTCATTTGTTTATTGATTAGAGTTACATTTTCATCGCATTTAAATCTTTTTCGTCATCATGGATACGTTAAAAATTCGAGTAATTATGGAATATGAGTACCGTCGTGGCAGCAACGCGGCACAAGCGGCACGCAACATCAACGACGTTTACGGAGCTAACACTACAAACCAACGCACTACCTGTTATTGGTTTGCTCGCTTCCGTTCTGGAAATTTCGACCTGAAAAATGAACCTCGCGGTCGTCCGAAGACTTTGGTCGACAATGACGAATTAAAGGCGATTGTGGAAGCTGATGATACACAATCTACGGCTGAATTAGCAGCAGCTTTCGACGTTAGCGTCAAAACAATATTGGTCCATTTGCGTCAAATTGGCAAGGTAAAAAAGCTTGACAAATGGGTGCCCCACGAACTCAATGATCGCCAGCGCGAAGTACGCGTCGAGACGTGCCTTGCACTGTTCAACAGACACACAAATGAAGGAATTTTGAACCGCATTGTTACCTGCGATGAAAAATGGATTCTGTTTGATAACCGCAAGCGCTCAGCAAGTTGGTTGGATCCTGGTTCAGCACCTAAACAATGCCCTAAACGAAAACTTACCCCAAGAAAAGTGATGGTCACTGTTTGGTGGTCTAGCGCCGGTGTGATTCAACACAGCTTCTTACCAAACGGGGTGAGCATTACTGCAGATGTGTACTGTGAAGAATTGAACACAATGATGGAGAAGCTGGCACATCTCCAACCAGCATTGGTCAATCGCTCGTCTCCGCTGCTCCTGCACGACAACGCGCGACCTCATACTGCACAGCAGACGGTCTCCAAGTTGCAAGAACTGGGGTTGGAAGCTCTCCGTCATCCGCCCTACTCACCAGACCTTGCGCCTACAGACTACTACTTTTTCCAGAATTTGGATAACTTCTTGACGGGAAAAAAATTCAATACCCGAGAGGCAGTACAAAATGCCTTTGAAGAATTTGTTGCCTCCCGTCCAACTGATTTCTTTAAGAAGGGCATCAATAAACTGCCACTGCGTTGGCAAAGATGCATTGATTGCATGGGTGATTACTTCGATTAATACAAATAAAAAATACATGAAAAAAATTCATTTAAATTTTTTCATACAAAACGGCAATTTCATAGGTAAAGACCTATTATAAACTTTAAGGATGCCATATTATTAATGCACGCAATGTGTTTCAAAAGGGGGTAAAGATTTCTCTTCACATATTAATATACAAAGATAATAACTGTGTAATAGCCTGGTTAAAACTTCATAATTTTTTATTCCATAATTTCGTTGACCCATTTAAAATTACAGCCAATGTAAAGAGGACAAATGATAAACAATTCAGTTGATACAGCAGCGATAAGCCGACGGTTCACGTACGGTATGTTACATGGCTAACGATTATAACTCTGGTCCAAATGAGCTCTGTGCCAACAACACTCCATCAGCGCATTGGCAAACATTACTGTTGACTAAATAAACCGAACAATTTATTAAGTATTTTTGAAATACATATGCGGGTTAATTTTGTGGTGTTTTCACCCAGTTTTCGTGTATGAGTTATTTTGTGGGATGTGGAGTAGCGGTGTAATATGGGATAGCATAAAGCGGCTAAATGCTGTTTGTAAGTTCGATGCCCGCACGGGTTGGTCCACCAGTGTTGGTCTTTGGTACGTTCCAGTAAATTCTTCAGAGATTTCAACCTTCTTTAGGTTGCATATCTGGGTAAGTAATAATATATGAAAGATACGCCCTCTAGCAACTTATAATGATTGCCAAAGTAGCTGGAAAAAGAGGTGTCAGCCGAAGGAAAAAGTCTTGGTTGAGGAACCTACGAGAGTGGGCGGGGTCTCTAGCGCCGTGGAACTATTCAATATCGCTATGGAGAAGTATACAGAGCTGACTGGCAGTCTTCTGAATTCAGAAAGGCACTAAAAAGACTAAGAAGAATCAAATTACGTCACTCTTACTGACTGGTTTTGCTTCTAAAGCACCATAAGTCAAATATCTTCGCTACCAGAAAAATATGGAAGTGGTATTTTCGATATTATTTTCCAAGATTGTACTCGGTTTTCGACTTTCCCCGAGGAGAATCCAACCATCCATAGACTATATGTTTATAGAGCATAAGAAAGAGCGTCGACCTTGTACCTACAATACTCGTAATGAGAAGGATCAAATAACCTCAGCATTTGCTAATGAGCACATAAGCGTACCGACAATAGATCCCTTAACATAAAGACAGACATATTATATAACTGTGATCTCTCTAGAATCCTATTAAATCTAATTATTTTTACAATCAACACGATTTGAAACAAAAGCTAAATATTTCCGTGATAAAAACGCTATATTTCTAGGAAAAAAATATCTGGTTCAATAAAACTGTTTAGCAAAAAAACAGATTTATAGCATTTCATGGAATAGAAGCTGATTTGATTATACCCTCACATCGTGCGTAGTCGCAAACAAATCTACTTCTATTTACCATAAAATTCAATGAAGCCAAAATAAAACTTATTTTTGCACCATCCTCTCTGCAAACGAAAACGTAGGTATCTGAATTGTTTGCGCAAAATTCCTGATTCATTTACCGTGTAAGCCAAATAACTGGCGGAATTTCGACGATTCACATCGAACAGTCATTGGGGCAGCACATTTTGCGCTAACAATATGGGAAGGCTTGCCAGGTGTAAGGTTTGTCTCAATATCTAGCCTTACAGCACCACAAAATCTGTCGACGTCGGCCGCCGTCCGCTCGAGCTGCACTGCAAATTAATACACGTTGCGACCCTGGTTTTAATTTCGGTAGGCGCCTCTGATTTACGATGTCCATATGAAAGAGCGGTCCGTGCGTGCGGCCTGTCAATTTGGAGCTTCAAACTAATATGACGGTCCCCTTCGGCGCGCTGCCGTAGTCGAACTGCGGGGGGCAGGGTAGTTTACAAGCCGGTGGAACTATAACTACGCCTTTTCATGTTGGTAACGTAGAATTAGTTGGTGGCTATTCATTACGCGTTGGAACGTGGTGTGATGTTGATTGCTTATTGAAGTTGTTAATAGTTCAGAATGGATGCAAGCGTGGAATTTTAGTATATAAAATTACCAACCATTTTGTAGTTTTAAAATGGCTCGTAATTTTTAACAAATGGCTGTTGCGTTTGTTTATGGGAAATTCCTGCAAATAGAACATTTAAAATAAAATATTGTTTTATATTTTTGTGGCTTTACTGACTTATATTAGAGATAAATGAGATCTTCTTCCAATGGGCACTAATTACGCAGTTTCTTTGACGAGATTACTTATATGCCGACTAAAGCGGTATTTGAAAGATAAATCTTATCTAATAACTCACTAACGAAGTATTTTCACTTTATTCTTCGTAAATCTAATGTTAAGACATAAATTTATCCAATCTCTGTATTCAACTTTGATATTTTACGAAATTGAATGCAATTGCATTTACTACCAGTATTATTTCTTTGAAAGAAATCTAGATTTTTCTATATAAAAAGTGCAGGTACACTGTAGAAAGGTGCAGGTTGGCACATACGTTGCGCAGTCGGCATATTTCGATATTGAACGCTCGACTTTAATGCAATCTTATTCTGAGAGGTACTGGCAATCTGTTTGATGTAGATATTCTATGTAGGTATAGCTTGTCTGAACTCTCAGCATTTTGCCTTCGGTTAAATATCATTAGATTATCGGTATATTCTCCCGCTAGACTTTTTTTTATCGATTTATGTAGGTACTAGTTTGCTAGTTTTCAAGAGTAAGGTATATAAGCGGGCTGACAACGATGGAGTAAGTAAAATACGTGAGCATTTCTGTGAAAAAAAAACACAACACTACATTTGGCTGTACAGTCGTATTCGGTTAACTTTAAGGTTAGTAAGACACTATGATAACATCGCCATTCTTGTATGTATTATACTAGTTTCTGCTTACCTTGCATGAAAAAACTGTGATGTATTTATCAGAGCGTGAGGGAGCCGTGTTGGGATAACAAATCAAGCAAACAAACAATAGTACCCCTCATAACTTATAGCATAAAGAATAAGGACTATATTATTATTTCTATCCTTGTTCAGGAAGTAAAATAGAATACATTTTATACAGAGTCAGCAGTATGAAACGGGAGATTTAAACAGCAGGTGTTACAGTATTTTATGTAAAATATTAAAATGGAACCGCGTCTGCTGGAAAGTTACAAATTAGAGACTCGAATGACCTTTGCCGTTTAGAGTTTACGGTCAGGCTTCATTTAATATTTTAGCTGAGCCACAGCAGCATGCAGCTTAGAGTATCTTCATTGTTATTTGACCTTTTAAAACATGAATAGCGATTCTCAGAGTAAAATGTATCATTTTATAAATTACGTTTATATTCTATAATTCTCATATCATTTTTCAGAGAGTTGAGTTTATTTCAGATATCATTATGTGTGCGTGTTTTATCTGACAAACATATAATAATAATACTAGTGTGTTACTGTACTACTGCAGGGAAAAGGTCTCTTCAAGAAAGAGGAAGAAAGAAAAGAAGGCACGAGCTTTTCATACATAGTTAAGTATGAAATCGCCAACCTACCCTGAGCAAGTTGGTGATTAATTATAATTTATTTTAATAATTAGTACGTTAGGATGTTTCCTGGATTATAAAAAAGTACCCACTATTTTCTTTCCCAATAATATTAATATGTATTTCATTAGAATGCAATATACTAGACACAAAGATGTATTATTTGTACAAAAAGTTCAAGTAGCACAAGTAATGCTACCAAGTAAATTCAAATTACACTTAACTGTACTTGTCTAGTACTATCGATCTCAAATAAATCTGTGTAGCAAAGTTCTAAGAGCCCTTAGCTTTACTTAGTTCTTTGAGAACAAATAAATAAAAGTTAGTTGTCTTACTCTTTGAAAGAGCAGTTTTTTACTGTTGATATGCAATATAATAATAGCTTTCTGAAGGTATTTTCAGAAAGGTTAGAAGGGCCTATAATGGATACGTTTAACAAGCTACATACATATCAGACATGGGGCTTGATAAATCTTCATGTAATTAGACGCTTTTTGTTTTTTTTATAATGTTTTGATATTCTACGTGAGTGCCTTATTGTTACTGGTAACATAGTTTTTAAGTTATTTGTAATCCTAACACGCTACGGGCCTTCGATGTCTGCCAATAAAATATATCTATTTTTATTTTTTCAATATTATAGTACAGTTCCCCACATTTAACTTGAGCTCTCGCCAGAGAGGTGGATGTCGGTATAGCGTCCTATTGTCTCTAGAGTAAAATCCAAAATCGCGCTTAGAGTAATTAAGCACCAGCGCTTGAGATAAATGCCAGCAACTGTATACTGTAAGTTAAGTTTGCTATGTATTACAAACTTTAAGTTGTTGAAACTAACACTATCGTAACGTTGTTAATATAAAAGAACGATATTTTGTTTAAAACCTTCAGACTGTTCAAGGACGCGACAGAAATCTACGATTGGCACCTAAGGTGCGCCTTAGGTGTATACAATACAATATTTTATATTGGATTTGTATTTTTCTGACATTCGAACAATACCTCCTATTTATTTGGTATTATGAAGTTGGCTACTTAGTTAAATTGACATTTATTCATCTAAATATTATTGGGGTAAGTGGTTAAAGTTGGGAAAGGTTAGAGGATTGCGGATAGGTATCCATCAATTGTATATCGAGACCCGAGGTCCTAACTGTCATTCGTGGATATTTGACTTCTATTACCGGTTGTCAGAAGCCTGAAAGTCAGACAACCAGTCTTACCAAGGGGCATCGTATTACTCAGTAGGTAGCTGGGAAGCTGAGGTCAGATAGTCTATTGCTCCATGTAAGCTACTTTTATGCAGCTAGGCAATCGCTCCATGTAAAATACTGGTATGCAGCAGCACCAACAAAGCTGGAACATGGCAAGCAGATGACCATAATGATGATTATGAAATTTGTCTGAAACTGCATTAGAAGTTGGCTTATGGCTCGTAAAAATGATAAATAAACCTTCACAAAAACACTCGTTATAAGCGACAATTCAGCAGGCTATCGCAGTTCGTAAATTGCTACAAAAATGAATCTTCCTAACACGCATCTTATAATACATTTTGGCTCAATGTGCGCACGATAAAATATGTGAACAGGTGCTTTATCATATCGCAAAGCCTCGTGTCACGCGGAGCGCCCGCATGATGTACAGGCTCCTTACGGGCTTACCCTCAGCCCCTGTGCAGCATCTCCAGGGGAAATTAGACAACGCCATAATAGATTTTTCGAGGAACCCTCTTACTTAGGTAACAAACTCCCCAACATTTGTCCAAACACTCTTTTACAACTCAACAGACAGAAAAATTACCAGGTTATTTATTATTTATTTAAAGGTGCATTTCCAACCCTTTACGCTTGTTTTGTAAAGGGACGTGATGAAAACTTAACGCAATTTGTTGCTCCACAATAATTAGCAAAATTACACGGGACTATTCCGCGAGCCGTCCCTAATCAAAGGAGATCTACTAAAGAGAATAAGTTATTCGATTTATCCGCTAATAGACCTAGAAATAAACAAACAAGATTAAGTTGGAGTAAGCGGGCTTTATAAATTTATGGAGTGAATCCCTTAATTCCCGAAACTGATGTTAGAATTTTAAGTTGGCCGTCCGGGAAGATTGCACGGAACTTACTTAATCCGCCGGAGTAAGCAATGTTCGCCAACTTGTCTGGCCCAGCTTGCACCTACTTCAATAGTTTTGTGCATTATAAAGCGTATTACTTGGGAACGACTTTTATTAGTAAACCTTGTAGGGCATTACAGGAAGGGTCTTCCAACTTCAAGTATTTACCCAATCCGTAATTGTGGCAAAAGTTGGTACTGTAATATCTCGTTGTAAAGTGAGAGATTGGTTCAGGAAATCCTGATACGGCTGTTTCTGAAATCCATTACCGAAATAGTATTAATTTAAAATTGTATTTATAGGGATTTATTTAATTTACTGATGTGTACTAATTCATACTTTCATTCTAATATATATATAAATGCAAAATTAACTCTATTTGTTACCTTTTGAACACGAAACGGCTTTAGTGAATTTATATTTGTTTGTAATCCAATTATTAGACTTTTTACTGTTTTTAGTTTAGTATGCCATATAAATATTGTTATAATACTTTCATAACTTTGACTGACACGGCTGACATATATTATTTTATATTGTGTTTTGTGATGAATACTATTAAATTACTTTTCATTATTTGCATACCCATGTGACAGTTAAACATCATCTATATATATATGTATATATACATGATGTACATACCCGTATGTTTGCAAATAAATAAATGATTTCTGATTTCCGATGTTACTAAAATTTCGTATGGAGATACTTTGAGACCCAGGAAAGGACATAGGCTATTTTTTAATCTAGGACTTCGTTTGCATCCACGATAACCAACATTACTAAAAAACATTATGAAAAACAAAACTTAATTTAAATTTCAGTAAATTCACAAGGTAACCATTTTATTATATCCGCCAAAGATCTATGGATAACATTAATTACATTGAAAACTAACTCCAAACATTTCCGTATTCAAACTGTACTAAAGAGAGATATATCTAAGCATTACTTATAAGTACATATTTGTTCGAATTAGCTAAGTCTCTCAACTTTAGATAACACACTCTCACGCTTCGTAATGAATAGCTAAACTAATATAACTTATGGAACAAAACTGACGCCGTTAACCGGCAGCTATTGACCTGCCCTACCCCTTAACTTACCTAGAACATATACTATAGACGAGTAAATTCCTTGAAATTATACAGGTCTTATTATACTGGTGGTATTCACAGCTCTTTCATATGGACCTCGTAAATCAACGAGTCCTAGTGAAATTAAAATATTTCTACAGATTTGGGCACTTATTGTGTTAATAATTTGAATGGTCGCTGCCGTCTCGGTGTTTAATATGATTTAGATAATAAATTGTAATTAATTTAGAATAATTACTTGTCTCGGGTCACGGTATTGTGTAATATATTATTCAGTTATAAGAACATTTATAATATTGTTCGAATTTGGAGAGGCAGGTGTTAAACGTAAAGCTTACTTACTTTTCATTTATGTTTTGAATAATATTTCCTCTTTTCACGTCATAGTTAACAAAATCCGAACGGCACATGAGCGCGTGCGCTTTTGCTACGCGCTACGCCTCTGTGCTACGCCAGGCTACGTCGTAGCACACTCTATACTTCGACCACGCGGTACCTACACATTCGGAACGTATCGCAAAAAAATGAAATTTAATGTATTTATACTTTTCTACCTACACGGATTCCAGATTAATATAATAACACTCGTTGCTAATTTTTTTACACAAAGGGTTTTTATTTTTTTGAACAACCTTTGATTTCTACAGCGTTAAATATCGTTTTAACTTATTTATCTCACACTACGTCACGTCAAAACAAAATCACCTCTATAATAATCATAATCAACTGAAACGCAAATAATTCAGCCAAGAAACCTTTATACGGAGGTGACCCATCATCTAAAGTTCCTAAGTCATTAAGGATAGATTACCAGATAAGAACATACCCACTTAGTAAGTCTAAGTAGAAGATAATTCGAGTTACCCACACACTCGTATTACAGCACGTTCGCACACATAAAGTTGTGCTCAAACTCAAACCGGAAGTCGGGCCCACATCAATCTGACGCTAATGTGTTGGCATATGTAACTTGGAGTAAGATACAATGTTGGTATACTCGAAAAATATATTGGGGTGTAGGAAACTGCCTTTAAGATAAAAATAGTCAGAGGTTTAGAAAAACCTTGGTTTGTTTGATCAGAAACTAAAGAGTTATAGTTTTTATACTAAATTCAGTCCGAAGATGGCGGATACAGGTGGCGGACAGATGATGTCTAGCCTTTTCCTGACTATGTTGGGGCGACTTCCATTCTAATCGGATGCAGCTGGACCAGTATTTTATTTGGAGCGACTACCTATCAAAGGGTAAATCCCGTATATTTTAGAACGTACCCATTCTTCGGAAGTAAAATGAGGACTGAGAAGTCTCTATCTGTCAAACATATGTATGATTTACCTACATTTTTGATAAGTTTTTGGCATTGATCGTCGCTGTGATGAGATTGCGACTTCGATTTGGACGTTTTTAAAAACGGAGATTGGCCTTCTGATATGTACAACCCTGTTACTGGGTAATTACTATTAGTAAGACTTGTTGTCAGACTTTCGTGTTCCTGATTACCCGTAAACGATAGTTTACAAATCTACAAATGACAGCCGTGACCAACGGGTTAGCGTGCTTCTCTCGGAAAGCGCTAAGAGGTCTCGATACGATCACCCATCCACAGACCGACTTTTGCATGCGTTGCTTAACTTTCGATCAACCTGTGCGGCTGTTTTATTTAGTCACAAGCCTCTTTTCCTGCTTATGGTATATGGATCTGTTGAAAAATAATCTTCTTTCAAGCTTTTACTTCCATTAGCTAAGCGTTCCTATTACATTTCCTATTTTTGTGAATAAAGCTTTTTTCTCTTGTTTTGTCCTATGCCGAACAGAAACAATATAGTTTAATGAATATTGTAAATGATTACTAATGGCAAACTACTTCATTCGATGTGACATGGATTAGTGACACACAGTAATTCAAAAATCACCTAATTAAACCGTTACTTAAAGAGGTGAGTAAGCGTGTTCACTATATACTAACAATACAATTCTATGTATCTAGGTACCTTTAACAAAAACACTTACAAACAAACAAACCATCATTTTACACCACAGGATTATCCCCCTTCAATATATAGTACGTAATGCAAGCTCAGTTATTATTGCAATAACATTTTGTTTTAACCGTATAACCGGGTAACCGCTACTCGACGATACTCGCTGCAAGAAGATTATCTTGGCTTTACCGGAACAATTCCGCCGACCGATAGATAAGGCTTCAATCGATTAAATTCTCTTGTGCTTGTACATATGTGGAGGTATTAAATGAGAGGTAATGCGGTTAAGCTTTTTGCTGGAGGTTTTGTGTTGATATCTTCAATATCATCCGAAAAAATTGAAATAATTTTGAGTAACAATAAAGCTCAATATCGCAAAACTATTTGTTTATTAGTTTGTGTTTTTTACCAATGAATGATAGCCAGATAGCATAGGTATATTTAAGTATAGCTTACATTTCAACCATGATTGAATTTCGTTTTAGATATTCTACACATTCCAACACCTGCAGCGATTTTTAGCAGCATATTGCTAGCAGTGGTAGTCCAAGGGAGAGGGGATCTTGGGGTGATCCCCCCAATCGTGCCGTTAGTAGAAATCTTTCTGAGAGTAGCCAATTATTTTCCTTTTTTTGTGCCTTTTTAAAACGATGGAGAGGTAACTCAAATATTAAATATGAGCACCCCATTTCTCAATAAGAAAACAATACTTCCTTGATTTTTAATTTAAGCAACTTGGCAAAATAATTATGATGGGATCGTTGCATGTACCGTTCTGTAGTTTCAGCCTACCTTAATGTAAAAACGCTTGTGTTTATAAGTTCAAATTGGCGTCAAAAACAAAATCACTTTTTCTCATCAAGCATCCAACATCATCATCTACCTTGTCTCTTCCTACTATGTTGGGTTTGGCTTCCAGTCTAACCGAACGCAGATACTACTAGTATTTTACATGGAGCGACTGCCTATCTGAACTCTACAACTCATATAATGGGCAACTTGATACCCCTTGGTAAGACTGGTTGTCAGACTTTCGGGCTTCTAACTACCCGTAACGACTGTCAAAGATCTACAAATGACAGCTGAGACCAATCGGTGGTCTCGATATGTTAAGAACGGTTACCCATCCACGGAATAACCTTGGTTCCCGTAGCTTAACCTTCGATCAACCCGTGCGGGCATTTTTTACTAAACCACGAGTCAACATCAATAACCAATTTACCTAATGTTTCCTAATACATAAATTACACAATATAATTATTATCTATAATGGGCCGGAAATACCAGAACACGCGGTATCCTAATAGGTTGATGGGATTATATGAAGCACATTAACGTTATTCGATTTAAATTACCGTTGCAACCAGTTGGTAATGCACGGCATTTGATTAGATTTATATTAATGCTTAGCTAGCTTAATTCAATATACCAGATATGGTTGTACAGTTAAAATATTTTATGTCTCAGTGGTTTTAATCTAACGAATTGTTTGTATTGCTAAAGCGGTTCGTTTTGGAATTTATTGTTGTAATACATTTTGTATATCTCTGTTAGCGTGTTTTGTTTTTAGTTCAGAGATTAATATGGCTTAGTTGATAGTTCTGTGTTGTTATTGAAATTGTATATACATAGTATATATATGAGATGTGGGGAGCAATGAATTTCTTCAAATGACTGCCCTGTTTGTTTAGTGGTGGTAAGTCCTGACATGTTTAGCAGTGGGTTAGATTCCCAGGTCGGGAAAAGTGTTGTTGGGTTTTTCCAACTATAATTCCTCAGTAGCAGCTCAGAGTCTGGATTTGTGTCCGGTTGATGGATGAAATTTAGGTGTATTTAGGTACCGACATCTCTGCTTGACCCCTAGGGGAACACCGGTGTGATGTTATGGGGAACAATAAGAACAGAGTGCAGCGTATAAACAAACTTAGATTTGGCAACGTTTATCAAGATCCATACGATCTTGGCCATCAGGGCCATACGCCCTGGTAAGATATTATTACATAAGCGAATACAATGTTTGATAGAAGTAGAGTTTATCCACAAGATCAAGTCAATTCTATTATTCTGTATATTTGCACACCTTATAAGATTATATACAGTCTACCTCCTACTCAGTCACAAAAAAGACAAAATATGGAGAGCTAAATTTGATTTCATTTGATCTGTTATGCCGACTATTCTTTTTAACTGCAAAACATTATTTAATTTAATTTTCAATTTACTTAGCAGCTTCATTAATGTTTGCATGCCTTTTATAAGGTACATTGTACAAGTTTAACCCATTTTATTTGCCTACAATCTAAGCAAATCAATTGTACTTTGCTTTTTACTCTTCTGTAACAACTCATAAACCGATATCATGCAAATGAACGATTTGATTTAAAAAAACCTCTAGTTGACACAGTTTCCCAGAACACCTGCGTCTTAAATCTCATACCAACATCGTACATCATGAACAACAAACCCAACACTCCGTTAACTAACAGGTAGGCAAGTACAGCACTCACCTTAATCCCCACAAGCGTAGTGCAGGGTAATTGCCAACTTATGTCGCCAAACCAATCGCTTTCATTATCCGCCTGCTCCACCCGAGTGTGAAGATTATTTCGGCTGCCAAATGCAGAATATATTCGTTTTAATACAGCACTGCCGGCCGACAATGCGATACGCGAAATCAGATTACTTTATTGAACAGGAACAGATCATGAATGAAATTGATAAAATCGTCTGCGGTGCGAATCGTGCGATTTATATGAGTTTTCAACGATATTACGTATGGAGGAATGTTAGATTGATATTTTAGATAGCGCTGTTTTGTTGTTGATGTTCGGATGAATGATTTTGTTGTGGTATCCATTATTTATATTAGTTTATTGTGAGTTTAAAGTTGGTGGTTAATGGAGATATCGATTCATATGTGCTGCGGTCATGGTATGCTACGGTTACGGTCAGTGGTCGAAATTAAAAATTCTTCTCGATGGGGCAGGCAGAAACGATAAGGATCGTTTCATATAGCGTTTCTGCCTACCCCAAAACGAAGCGAAAGGAGCATGTCCTTACAGGCTGGACATGCTCCTTTCGCTTCGTTTACGTTCATACATGTGGCCATACACGCAAGCTGGTTGCGGGGATTACGCACCTGACCATGACTCATAGGTATACATGTAATTTTATTTTATTAGCCAAAATGTTTGGTACCGCAATGCTGCAAATATTGATGTCCTTTAAACATGACCTTTGGAAATGCTTTACATATTTATCGTTCGTAGTGATCGCTTAGTAGTCAAAATTCGACTGTTTTAGCTTTCTGCGCTTCTTCTCTATATAAACCTTTACTAGACTCACACACCTCCGTGCGAGCAATATTCTTCAAAAGGCATGCGAAGCTTTCGCTTTACGTGATAATAAATAAATTTTCTTATTCAAATCCATTTTCACTTTTTCAATTACAGCAACGCAACTACAATCCATACATCGACGTCATATTCTATCACAGCTCTGCTTATTCACCTCATAGAAAAGTTGAGCGATATATGTATTTCTATAGCTTCCGACATTTTCAGCGGCGACACGGAACCTATTGAAATTGAATCTAATAGTCGGCTACCTCCATCGCAAGTTTTGTATAGAATTTCTTTTAATAATTGGACGTCTGGACCTCTGTATCCAATTTAATACCCCTCGTTACGTACTCGAATAATACTTAAAGTAATTGCTCGTACTCAATCCGAGATTTTCGACAAACCACTTAAGGTAACATTGCACAAATTGTATATGGCGTCACAACGCCTTAACAGATTGGTCCATTTTCGTTGGGCGGAGGTAAATTGGTAGAAAGAGGTCGGTTGCTTTCTAAATAGAGTCACGTAACGTATAAGAAGGTTGTGTATTACAGGCAAAGGTGACTCTGTTAACAGGCGTGGGCTGGCTCGAATAAAAGGCCAGTAGGCTGAACGAATGAATGAAATTGCCTTTACGAACGGAAACACATGTCTTGAAACTGAATTTCAATTTCAACTTACGAGATTTTTCTTCTTCTTTTGCTTTATGTGTGTTTTGTTTCGGTATTGTTTTTCGTCAATTTTAATTTAGGAGACTTTAACTCGTTAGTTGTGTGTATTTCATTTCGGTTTGCAAGATGCCTATAAGTCTTAACGTGTGCTAAGGAAAGTGTAACTAAGAAAGATTTTCGTAACTATACGAGCTTAAATCAGGATTTCGTTTAAAACCTGTGTATTTTAGTTACATTAGAACGATGACGAGTTTAAAAGCTGATGAGCTGCTATGCACTGATGGCTGCGTAGATTGGTCGACAGCTGTATTCATACCATGTCATGACCAACCATAATAAACTAAGTCTTAGATTAGCCAATTTTGACGACACGGTTGGCGCAGTAGTTAAGCGATTGGCTGTTGCGCTGCGTGTCGCGGGTTCGATCCCCTCACGGAACAAATATTTGTATGGCCTACAGATAATTGTTCCGGGTCTGGTTGTTTGTGTATGTGAGTTTAAATGTTTGTATACGCACCCACGATTCAGGAGAAATTCCTAGTGTGGGGCAACGTTTTTTCAAGAAAAAAAAAATAGTATTCAAGTTAAATAAATCTTGTTATTTATATGTATATCGCAACTGCCTCGTTGGTCTAGTAGTGGCAAGTGCTACTGCTGAGCACAAGGTCCAGGACACACTTCCTGGGTTAGGCAACGTGTTGGTTTTTTCCCATCTGGAACTGTTCACTAGCTCGCTGTCTGAATTCGTGCCGGGTAGATGATAATAGGCTCGCCCTCAACACATAGAACTTACATATCTGGTGATCTTTGGTAGTACTATAGGTACTAACCCATCAGGGAATTTAGATATGATGTAATGTTATGTATCTATAAGGTACGCAGTTGTGTATTACTTACTATTTTTTGATGATATTGCTTAGAGTCAATGATACGTGTCGTCTACATGTCACAACACAGCTCTCCCTAATTGTTTTTAGAAGACCGATATACTGCTTTAGGCTATAATTAGGTAGCGAAATTATTGTTTATCAACTCTTGAAATATGATATTATGAGAATGTGATATCTTTTGCAAGTCGGAGTATAGAGATTAGGGAAAGATTGGCGTATTTTGTTTTATTTTGCTTAATGAATGTTGATATCTACCTAAACAATGTCGCCCACACCATCATATTAATGTAACAGCTTGATATATTGCCAATCAAGAGTGAGAGACAAAGCTAGTGATCTCTTTCTCTCGCTCTCTTTATAAGCAATTATTAATAGGTTCTCGCGTATCAATGATGGATGGCTACACAAACATCTCACAACTTTTAGTGTACATATTGATTACTGCGACCTTTTAAATTAACCTGGTTGTTCATAGTTTATGAAACTCCGACAAGCAGTCGCTCCACTACTGGTACTAAACCGCATCAGGTCAGACTATAAGCCGGCCCCAACATAGTTGGGAAAGGCATCATGCCAAGATGCCTTTGCGTATGTCAAGATGCCTTTCCTAATACGATAGTATTATCATTATCGTCGTAATGAAAAAGAAGGTACTCTTGGCTAGATAATACAAAGCCGCACGGGTCAATCATAGGTTAAGCTACGCTTGCTGTGATTGGTGCACGGGTGGATGACCATCCTTTACCGGGATCGGGATTCCCTCCTTGCCTTGGAAAGCACGTAAAGCCTTTGGTCATGACTGATATTTATAGAACTTTGACAGTCGCGGGAAATCAGAAACTAGAAATCTGTTTTACACAACCACTTTTACTCAGAATGTTTTAGTCAGTATCTGGGTTGTGAAGGTCAGATAGGCAGTCGATCCATGTAAAATACTGGTATTCAGTTGCAGTATTTGGTTAAACTAGAAACCTACCTAACTAGCTACCTAACTAGAAACACTAACATAGTAGGGAAAAGGTTAACTGGATGATTACTTATTATCATATTCTCCAAAGTATCTTCTTTATCTCAAACCACAAGGGACACTTCAAAACAATTTTGTACCAGCTTTAAATATTGAAACCATGTACAAGGTAAACCAACAAACATATAAGTAAGAGGACGCTTATCGTCTGGAACAACAAGCTTACCCTTACATATTTATTTTATATATTTATTCAGTATTACCGCGATTTGTAACACCTGTTTGCTAGTGTTCGTTTGTACAAGGTCGTTCTGAGGCATATTGGCTGGAAGTATTATTTTTTTGGATAAGTAATGTGAATTCAGGTGTTCTTGTTATAAGTTTGTGTGATTATTGAATATGGAGGAGTTGTAGGTAAGAGAGGAATATTTTTAGGGAAGCGAAAAGAAAATTTCGTTACTAGATCTTTCTGCAAGCTGCCTTATCTCTTATGTCACCTAGGATATACCCTTTTTCTTTGCTAGTAGTTTTCACCAAGCGTAGTGGGTAGTTGATGTTCGACAAAGAGATATGCTGGTTATAATGTTACATTGCATTCAAAGTGCAGCTCTCACATTATTTGACAGTGGTTTTCACCTTCATCCATTCCTTTTCATCTCTTTGTTGCCCATAAACTAAGCTTCAGCTTGTGTTCGATAAAGAAATAGGCTGGTCATAATATGACATTGTATTCATTGCCCTTATAGTCAGTCATTATGATTCGTATAGGTTAGTAGCCTGGTTTAACGTGTTACGGGAAGATCATATATTGTAAATATATAAAGAATGTTTGAGTATCTAACGTACACACAAAGGTATACCCGACCTAAGGTTGGTAAATCACAATTTTTTGTATATTGCGTGTCATGTCGACTTGATTAGGCTGTATACTGTATAGTTTACTATATCTTTGTCATATTCCTTTGTTTTTATTTAGCCTACACTATTCTACTGCAGGTCAAAGCCCCCACCCCTCCCAAATTAGTCTTGTCAATTACTTTTCAGTTTGTGACACTCCGCCGGCTATTTTAAGGCTGGCCTAGAGGCCAGTCTGAAAGAATCAAAACCTTGTCTAGAGACAAGGTTTTGATTCTTTCAGCTATGGCGTCCTTTTATAGAGCCCCCTAGCCATATAGTGGATCTAGTGAAGGTCGATATATTGAGTGTTTTCTGAAGAATAGTAATTCATCCGCTGGGAATCGAACCCAACACACTACGCGATCACACTACTTGCCTCATCGGTGAGCAGACGGACTCCACTGCGGCGAACGATATTTTTCTTTTATTTAGTATTAATTGTGTACCCAGGACAGTTTATATTCGTAGTAAGAACCGCAATATACCATAGCCTATTTGACGCAATTTACTCTTTCATTTTACCCAGCGCTAATACATCTTTTGTCTCTTTCAGATGATGTTGTAATACTTACGAGTTGTCCACAATACTTACGAACATTCAGAGCAGAAGTAGAAGAACCGGTGTCTTTCACCTCCACGAAGATCTCTGGTTGATGTTCTCGTCGTTCTGCGACTCCGTAGTTCCAGGATCGAAAGGTGTTCAGCACTTTTACGCACTTACGAATATGATTCCAATACAGTAGTAGTATTGATCTTAAAATGCTTTGCACTTTTTTTTCAGACATGTTCATTTAGAATATGAACTGCTTATGTGTGTAATATATTTCTTGATCTTTGAATAATCAGTGTAGTGTGCTGAGAGCAGCACCGTTGCATCATATTTTTAATAAAAGTGTTTTATTCTATGCACTGTTTGTTCAATAACTGTTTATAAATTTCCATATCAATAAACTACCATTAATTATGAATGTAGTGTGTAATGTACCTCATCATATAAATATTCAGTAAATGCTTACATTTGCTGAATATATCATGATTGCTTGCTAATAATTAATTATGTACCTAATCAAAATATGCATAGTGGGATTGGGGAGGGTTTAGGATATTAATATAATAAATAAAACAACTGGTTATTGTTTGAACAATGTCCATATTATATTTATTACCACATACACACGGCACGATGTGAACCTTGTCTTAAATCATTGTATTATATAAGGTATATGTACATTGCACAATGTGTATACATACATCGCCATACACGCGCGCCCCGAAAGGCTGTATGATTATATATCTCATAGTATTATGTACGTTATATAATGTAATATTCCAATAAGAAAGTGCATTGGTGCACGAAATCGGGGCGGCGGACATACCCACCGCTTTTTACAAAACGTTTTGATATTATCATTATTTTAATAAAGAGATGCCGTAAAAACTAATGTTATTCATCATTACGATTTATCCATATTGTATACAGATTCATGTAACATATTATACACGAAGAAATGACGAAAATAATGCGCCGACGCCGCGACGGGACAGTCGCGGATCGTTCGCCTATCGTTATCCTCCCTTCTCTAATATTTTAAATGTACATGACACCAAATTCGAACGTATATAAATCCAAATTTATTTTAATGTAAAATCTTAGGTAATTGATTTTTATTGCTATAGAAAATCAGTCAGCACGCGAAGCACGCAATCGAGAAGTAACCGCGAGAACGAAACCAAGCGGGCGGCATTGCGCGGGGGTGGGGCCGGGAGCGGGACGGGGTGCGCGGGCGCGGGCCCGGTGCTCTGCTGACGACCATCGGCCGCTCGGCTCGGGTCGGAAGGGTTCGTGCGGAGCCAATGCGCCTCCGGTTCTACGCGAATTAGTATACCTTTGGTCCAAGAAACTCTTAGTTGGCCATCGCCGAATATGCAAAGCTACTTGATCTATGGCCGCCGCGGCGACTCTACGAACTTTACCAGTCTGTCATTATTAGATTAAAATTAATTATTATCTTTAATATAAAATAGATCGAGTGTAAATAAACATAGAATGTTATACAAAATATAATAAATTATCTTTTTAATTTTATTACATACATATTATAAATACGATAAGTCGCAATATTAGGATCACATAACGAATTTTTAAAATAAATTTGAGATCTCGCTTATTATTACGTAGTCTTTATTCTGATATAGAACACGTCTAAATGGTGACTGAAGTAACTCAACTATCGCGTACACGAACAAGCGAGAGGGAACGCGGGCCGCTTGCGGTGACCGCTCGGCGACCGCGAGGCAACCACACGGTCACCGCTAACGGCCGCACTTAGAAGGAGTGGCTTCCGAAGTACGGGCCATATTAGTTACCAAATAATTCCAAAGATAGTTCAAAATATTGAGTACAAAACTATAAGGTTGAAATGAATATTAATGTCACAACGAAAAACAAATAACTGCAAATAATCATTATCAAATGAGAAAGGTCTAAATAAATGTAATTGAAATGTCAACCAAAAAACATATGTTCTTCATACTTAAAGATATAATCATTGATATGACAGAGCCGGTAAGCAACATGGCCCGAACACAGAAGCCCTAAGGGTGATACTAAAGAAACTCACAAAGATTAGAACTTAACAACAATAATGAAACTAATATCCGTCAGCTAATCCTGATTGCTGAATGAATCTAATATCGACCAGATGGTAACGTAGTGCGTCGCCAGACTTATGTTATGACACATTTTTAACACTCGACGGAAGCAGTTGTTCGAAAATTCGAGTTTCATGTGAGATGTGTGTGACATTCCAGATTGTGGTAAATGCAGTTTTCGAATTTAATATTGTTCAGTGTTTTTTGGATTTTTATTGTGTGTTATTCGGAGGCGAATAAAAATGTGACATAACATAAGGGTGGGCGCAACACTTGTCGGCTCGATGGTCAGCGCGGTGGTACACTGCGCTTTTGCATCATCTGTCGCATACAATTACACGCCACACTTCGGCGTCTACCTAAACGTCTTTTTACACATGCGGCTAACTATGTATATACAAGAATTGTCATTATGTATCGTCTCGATGCAATCGCGGCGAACCGATGGCTTCTCACGAACGTGGCGAAACGAACGTCTCTCACTATATGTTTGTCTGTATGTTTGTACTCGCACGGGGACAAGCGGCCGTGTGCGCTTCTCCTACATTAAAAAGGTCGGTAAGAAAATATAATTATAGTGAGGATGTGAGAGTGAATGAGAAGACCGACGGCGGTGAGGTGCGCCGCGCCGCTCCGCCGCCGGCCCGGGCCTAACAATATAACATCTCATCGTAATAATTAAATAGTCTACGAAAAAATGTCTTAAATACCTATAACACCGTAAATATAAAAGAAATAATTACGTTAATTTGTTAGGTATGATATCGATATTCCGACCGTCCTAAAGACTCACACCTTTTGATTTCATTATCAATTTCCTAGCTAACGTTTAAAAAAAAATCGCGGTCGCGTCTCCTGCGGTGTGTGCGGCGTGGCGTGGCTCGGTACGGCCCGGCGCGGCCTCGGAGCGGCCTTTATACTGCCTCGGTACGGCGCCTGCCACACGTGACGTCATTTCGGCGAACGAATTCGGCACAAACGAACATAAAACGCGAAGCGAGCGCGCCGCTCGGCGACGAACGCACTCCATCTAACACTCCATTATTCAATTAACTACGTACTCATAAGTAATAAATTACCTTTAAAAAGAATATTGATTTATTTCGTATCATTTTCAATATTTTTTTTTTGTAACAGGAAACATTTATATTTATAACGTATTTATATAATAATAGCTTTAAAAGATTGTTTATTATTATTATTACCTAAAATTTAATACCTAGATTTATAATATTAATGTTTAATTGATGTAGGTAATGAGTAATAATAATAGTAAGTAACGAATGGATGCAACTGAGTGCATGTAAATAGCGAGCGGCGAACGCTTGCGCGGTTTGGGCGTCTAGCAGACGGTCGTAGCGCGGCGCTACGTCGTAGCTGTGCGCTACAGCAACTGCTACGCGCGCAGCCCGCGTAGCTCCCTAACTGCTGAACCTAGACGAAGTGGTCGATAATAATGTCTCCAGTACCTAACGAATATGATTAATGAATTGACTTCATATTTTAATCTATTACCTCAAACCTGCGCCTTTGGCTGTAATTTTTTAATATCCCTGTCTTTATTTTATTGAAATGTTTGTGTCGTGTTACTACTGTCTGTACGAAATATTACTGTTATTAATTATTATTTTGATTAAAATTTTAAATACAACTAAGTATTGTGTGACTCCTGAAATTAAATGGAGCCGCGAATTTTTCTCAACAGTGGTCTTAAATAACGGTAAATACAATGTAAGAAATAATGAAATATTGATTACGTAATGCACAAAATTGTTATTTATTATAATTACAATACCTACGTTCAAAGGTACAAGATAGAAACGAATTATCTTAACGCGATGAGAGATATTCTGAAATGTACCGACTTAGCTTTCCAATCGTCCTTATGAATCGTAAATATGATCATATTATCCTTAGGATAAAATTTTATATCATAATACATAATATTAGAAAGTATGTATACGCGTAACTAACGTAGTCTTATACGGAAGTAATCGAGAAACTTGATCGCTACTGAAACAGAACAGCCGTTCAAAGAGGTGATTTTATACAATTCGAATTAGGCGAAAATAATTACATTCATAGGTAAAATATGCGTAATATAATTATAGTAGTATAATAATTATGTTAATATTTGACATTAATATTAAAAATAGATAGAATAAAATATGTGTAGGTGGACGAGCGGGGAGGCGCGCGGCGGTCGCGTTATTGTCGGCGGCTTGCGCGCGCGCAGGCCCCGCCGGCCGCGCCGCGGGCGCTGTGCCCACCCACCGATACGATACAATGCACAAAGAAATAACACCTTCCACTACTAAGTCCCGCGCGTCGAGGACCATTTACACCTTACGCTGTAATTCAACTATGAATAATAAAATGTTTAAAGATATACCTCCCTGCAATAAATCGTCTAGATGCACAATATTATAATTATGAAATGTATTTTTTTTTTGGATATTAAATCGTTTATTACTCTGACAACACATCTACGGTACAGTCGAAAGCGAGAAAAATTTGAAAAAATACCTGTTTAATCGATAGACTATCTCTCGTTCACACGACAAAAAGTAGATTATCGTTATTTACAATAGACGGGGTCACAAGACCGGGTCGGTGGGGGGAAAGTGTGAGTGTGTGAAGGGGGGGGGGGGGGGGTTGGGGGTTGGGGAGGGAACAGTGACAGTGAGGATGAGGAGAGATGGGGATGAGGACTGGGATTTGGAGAGGGAAAGGTAAAGACGCCGCGGTTGACGGAGTGATGTTGAAGGGGATCCGGTGGTGTCCGGGCTCCGTCGGTGGCGCGGGGCTGGAGGTGTGCGGGCGGGCAGCGGGGCGGCGGGGGCCGGGGTGCGAGGGCCGGGGCGCGCGGCCGGGGCCTGCGCACGCGGCGCGAGGCGCTCGGGACGCTAGGCGCCGCCACACCGCTCGCCACCTGGGCCAACACGGTACATGTTAACTGACGCACAATTTGGTGACAGTGTGATCCTATGGAAGTCGATCTAGGGAGGGTTGCTGTTACAAAACAGGAAAGCCTGCTGCCATATCAGGATTAGTAGATTTACCACTAAAATTGTTATGCCTGCAATTTTTTTCATAGCGGACGAGTACTTCATAACCAATAAAATGACTGGCCATACGGTGGCCAGACCATAAGTCTTCGAGACCATTAAAAAAAACATTTTGTGTAATTGCTATACAAGTGTTCATTTTCGTGGCGCTATGAACACACGCCGACGTTTTTATTCAGCGTAACGACATTTTAATAGAGTGGAACGCGAAAGCACATTAAAAACAGTGTAATACTCACGTAAAATATTTGTGCTATAACACTTTCAATGATAACCGTTGGTAAACGCCGCAGGAATCAGGGGTCCCTGAAATGAGAAAAAGAAACAAAAGTCAGTATTAGATACCAGGAGCGTTCAGCCCAAAATTATTGGCATGCAGTGTAGGTTATAATTGAATGGAAGTATAAACCGTTCCGGCGAACATTAACCTCTCCGGGGGCGAATTTAAAGGCAGTAAGTTTAGTGTTTGCAGTCGATAGAGTGGTAGCGGCTCGGTGGCCAACAAAATAAAAACAGTGAGTGGATGAGTTAGAGCAACGCGCGCGACCGCTCGGCAACGGTAATTACACCGCTTGTTCTCCTTGATTTACGGTTATTGCCCGTGGGGGCATTCCCGTTACCTAATAAGACCGTTTTACACCCGGGAACCACATGCGCCGCCAGTCCGGCCCGCCCGACGGCCGGACCGTTCATTCTCTCATTAGCGACGTATTTGTTTTGCCCCGGCGATTACGGACGATTGAGTTAATATCCCGTTTGATATATGACGCGCCTGTAACGGAAGGGTAGCTCAGTGTAGCGCCGCGAGCGAATGACTCAAATTAAGCTTCGGGTAACAATTAGTTAGCTCGCTCGTGTCCAATACCTGTTCTACATTTAATTACACAGTGGCCCTTGTAGATTTACGGTATCCCGATTATTTGATCAACGGAGGACGAGCACTCTGAATTAGTCACTGTTCTCAAACAAAAGTGGGGTATCACGCTCGTGTAGAAGTTTATATGGCCGTATAATAAGTTGGCAAAGGCCAGCGTTGTGATAGTGTAAAAATTAAAGCTGCTTTCGAGTGCAGTTTGAAAAATGTCTCAAGATAGCACGACGTGAGGAGTTAAGATCTCGGTGGCGGCGCGCGGCGGTGGGTGCGCCGTGGCTGGCGGGCGTCGACAAGCAATGAAGACTGATGGCGTCTCAGGGAAGCAGTTATGGAGCGCGGTCGCAGTTTTAAAAAGCCATTACCCGCGGCAGTGCACCGCGTAGATTGCGCCGCCTCCGCCCCCCTCCGCGCTCATATTTCGGAACACTTTATAATCGCATCTCTCACGCTTCACTCGCTCGCTAACTTATGGTGATTACGCTTTAAGAGCGACAAGGAAGATCGGTTCCATAATGAGATTGGACCGTCTCGCTAAAATTTTAGAGTGTCGTCGGCTGCTAATTGCGTCTGAGTCTGGAGGCTCGGCGCCCCCTCCCGCGCGGCCGCCGCACCTCTCCGTACCGCACCGCACCGCGCCGACACCGCTCTCACTTAGTGCCTTATCCCGCGATGACTAACTGCTAATGAAATTCTTACACCGGCTAGACACACCAAATTTACTACAGCTCCCGAGAAATAAGATTGTGTAAACACACAGTTATTTTTCTTTCCTGTTACCATGAATAATGCAAAAATGAATTTTAACATAAGAGAACGCGAATCAAACGTCCTGAGAAAAACAAAACAGAACAAACATTAATTTGAATGCTGTGACAGTTGAAAGTTCTCGAACAAGGACAATTTTGGGAATTGCCTTCATTTGGGCGTTACTGAAGGCATTTTGAACATGACGTAATAAATGAAAAAAGTTAGAATCAAAAGTTATTAACTTTATCCCATTCATCATGAAATAATATAAGTATGAGAAACTTTTCTTATATTCTTTCTATAAAATACTTTTTATATCTAGGATTGCTATATAATTTCATTTCTCGGTTCTCGTTTCAGATTATAATTCCGCTCATCATATAATACGGAACCACAACGAAGTTTCTTGTAGTCTGTGTCACGAACATACCATTTCACTTGCCGTGTGCTTCGCAACAGGTGCCTAAGGATTATATCAAGAGGAGCAACACTGCACCCACCTGTGTGTTAATAATATCATAACGCAATCACCAAATTGCCAGACAAGCTCCACGTCAGAAGCTAGGAAAGCTCTCGGATTCGGTTTACTAGATAAAGCGATCAGCAGAGGATGGTCCAGTTGTCCTGAAATTGTACGTTGATGGTTCCACTTACTGGGGTGTAATTGAGAGGCGCACGGCTGACGGCGATGGCCGGGAATCCAGAGGGTTGCGGGCTAGCGGCTTGCACGTAGCCAACGCTGTCGGCAGCAGAGCCGTACACGTCAAGTGCCGGTCCCGGCGAGCTGGCGGCCGGGAATCCGGCCCGTCCTCCGGCACCATGCGGTGAGGCCGGCGGCCCGAATCCAGCAGCTGCAGCTTGGTAATTGTTCATCACTGGGGACATGACATAGCCTAAATTAAGAGTGTGCTGCGTCGTCTTCATCAGCCTAGCTGTCTGCTTGGGTAAAATTGGACATGTCAAAGGCTTGTCCTGGTATCAGGGACATAGTCCCTGACTGGAGATAGCCTTGAATAATTGAATATAGGCTTCTCATACATATGTCAGGGACATAGTTCCTGATGATGCTAGATATCATAAAATAATCTACTCAAAGTTTCTATAAATAAAAATGGTTTCTGATTATTCTATAAATCTTCATCACGTATTCTTCATAAACCTACCACAATAGACTTTGATTCAGTGAAAAATTCCCATCTGAATTCACCGAATATGCGATTTTAAGACTAAAAATCGTTTAAGTCAGGCTTGCTCTGGCTGGGCAAAGCTCACTGGTTCGGTGACGGAAGCGAGATAGACAGTGAGCCACGTGTTTATTCAGCCAGCGACAATGCGAAACATTGTGCCATTCGTACTGGCCTTTTTCGTATCGCTGGGCGAAGCTTTTCCAATTCCAAGGTGTAATTTAAACTCTGTTATACTAGTGCATTGGGTGGAATTACGCTTTTATTGCATTTCACTTTAAAAAAATGAGCAAATCTACTGACACGCTTCTAGGGTTTTATCTTCTCAAACCATATAATTTGAAAACGTAGAACCAATTTCCGACTATACCTACTAGGAGTACGGGAACAAACAACATACACAAAGCATTGATATGAGCGCTTATTTTCGTAAATAATGTTATGATGACTTGTCACCGGCGAGTGATGAATGATGTTGGTTTCAAGTATGAAGTCAGTGCTGTCAGTATGAAATATATACAGTGGAGTGTCCCGAGGTCTGTTGTGTGAGCTCTGTGGAATGATAAAAGTGTGTCCGGTCAGGGATGATGGTAATGAGCCCGGGGGCTTACCATGAACTGGTGAAAGAGACTTAGAGAGACATGAATGAAGTAAAAGTTAATGATAGAGCCCCAGGTTAGTGTACACCGTCAATGTGTAGTGATGTGCAGAGTGAAGGCATGTCGGCGTCCTCACCTGAGAGCGCCTGCGCCAGTAGCGGTGTGTTGTTGTTCGGTGTCAGTTGGCCGTTGGTCAGGTCAACTGCAAACATACACACGGTTCGCATCCGCTCCACGTACACGAGTGGCGCACACACTCGTTAGTGATAGCACACACACACACACATTCATGACTGAACCATCGAAATTTTTGAAATTCAAAAACTCCCTCCGCCATCCCGGCTTCACCTCATCTTTCCTCAATTTAGCATATTGAACGGTAAAGTGACTATCGATGTAATCCCAACTCAATATTAAAGTTTTCTAGCGCGGATAAAGTTGAAACGCGTAAATGCATGAATAATTTAACCGTTGGAGACAGATGCGGAGCTGACGAATGAGGACAGAGAAGACTCCCCGGGCTCAGATTATGTCGGAACAAAAAAATATCACGTATGTCACGTGCATTCAAATGAAAAAGAGAGCTCGAAGTTTCGCGGGCATAAATCACAGAGGGCGAAAAAACTTTTACAAAATATCCAGTAAATTATCCGACGTGAGTTCTCGGTGGCACGCGGCGGTCTGCTTATTGAATAGGGAAGGACATTAGCATACGGCTCACGTCGCCGCGTCTTGCGACTTGCGACGCGCGCCGCCCGCGCCCGGCCGCCGCCCGGCCGCCGCCCGGCGCGGCTCGGCCGCCGCACGCAGCCTCACGCGCCTACTTAACCGGCATGAACCGGAGAATAAGCAACGACGAGAAGCGTTACTGAATTACACAAACTTCTGCCTCCAGTAGCAATCTCCATGCCTACATGTGCTAGGTACACATAACTTAAACATTTCCAGACTCAGAATTTAATTTCAGCAAAATCTGACAAACCTTAGGCTGTAGATTCATTATAAACGTAACCCGACATCTCAACAATAACTAGATTAATATTCGTCCCGCATTTTTTGCCTGCTCATAGTGTCACCATTTACCCCTATTGGCTTGTACGACAAATTTTATTTTTGTCAGATGTGCGAGTTATGATTTAGTGTGAAAAATGGAGGTCCGCGGTCGCACCAGGTGATTACCGGCCTGCGAGTGACTTTGCGAAAAAAGTACAATATAAGTAATGGAGGATGAATGATAGATGGCGCGCGGGTGCCCACTCCCGCGCTCGCGAGCGCGCCTGCGCCCGCTCGCGCCCGCCCTACTAAAATGCTGACACATTTTAATAACATTACTTTGCGATGTGAGAGGCTATTTATTTGAGGGCCCAGTGTAATAAATAAGAATTCGAGTGTTGGCGCAGACACGTCTCGAGATCATTAATATGTCGATCGGTCTTAGTTCATTCTTTTCCCATTACAGCGAGGCGCTCGACGATCGACTCCTTATACTCATTAATTTCAAGAAGAATGATACTTAATAGGTCTTCTTCGAGAAACAAAGACACTACTGTAGTCAATAAACATTCCCGATTCAACAGTAAGTTGTTAAATAAAAGTGTCATCAGTTAACCTGTAAAAGCGCGGTGGTTTCAGTGTTATTAAACGTTGTTTATCGCTTCAATCATACTTCACGGGTCGGTTCACAGCAAACAAAGTCACAAACAGGCCCAACTAAGTTGGGTGCGAAGCGTGTTCCTGACCTCAAATAATTTACGACTTAAACAATCCAGTTTACATGCGAACGGCGCGAGACGAGTTATCTGCAGCGGTCATATCTGTGTCGGACGTAGCTCCTAGCTAATAGATAGTTTGTACACACATATTAACGCATGTTCACCATGTAATTTGTGCGTGTAATAGTTAAAGTTTCTTGACGCTTTGAACGTAACCGAGGAGGTAGAAACGGAGACGCGAACAACAAAGTTTAAAGATCAAAAACTTGATGCACGTGTAATTACGGAGTCTTCTTCGTTGATAAACTTTTGGCTATCAAGCTTGGTATTCCAAATCGCTCGCATACTCTTTGTTCGCTTCCTAATGGTAAGTTACTTTCTCTATTTAATATCTTTCTGGTAAAGTGGTTCATCTAAATTATTATTATGTGGCGTATAAGTTGGTGGCAGAGTGTCTCACCTTGCGGGCTGCGGGGCGCAGGGGGCACACATTCATCTATAAATTCAGAGACCGTCTGGTGAGAGCTATTCGAACTTTCATAATTGCGAAGTTCGGGCAAACTTAATAATTCTTCTTCAGAAGTAGGATGACGGCCGAACGAAATATTCACGGAGCGTACAACCGACGTAACACCCACCCCTGGATCTACTATATTACGCGGGACTTTTTATGTGTTACAATGTCCCCGGCTTCGAAAATCAGCTCCGAATTTTTAAGGTAAGGAGTAGGTATTTTATTAGCTTTACTGATGGAAGTAATAACAAAGAAATGGAAAAGTTAGAATCAATATTCTTTTGTGTGGATATTAAAGCTTTTCCATATTTCGTTTTTGTTCTGTAATGGGTGTAGTATTTATGGAGGGGAGGTATACAGATTTCAGTAGCAATATGTTTGATGTTTGTTTCCGATGGTATAATCGTTTAACGTTTGGTTGCTTTTGTTATTTCTTAAGGTTGCCAAAGTTAAGAACACGTTGTAACAGTAAATAGGTACAATTCCTGCATCGCTGAAAAAATAAGTTTAGCTAAAAATAGTAGAGAGTCTGTGAAAAAAAAACACTGTATCTAAAAATAGAAAGTTCTCATCCGTCACCTACAAGATAGCAATACTTCATTTCCCACTTGGTGCGATTGAAATGTTTTATTTGAGCGTTTACCGAAGAACCTCGCACACGTCTCACCCAAAACGTATATTTAATAGGCGCCATCAATAACTCACCGTGAAGATGATACGCTTTTGCGGGTTTTCGATCGTTTAGCCGCTGGGACTTATCTCAATTGCAAATTAATCGAATTTCTATGCTGGGTGTTGTGGGGCAGCACGCGCGAACACATTTGTAATTCAAAAAAGGAGCCGCGTGTCCTTTATCTAAATCTCAGGAGTCTTTGAGTCTACCTTTTATAGCGGTTCGCTGCATTATCCAATGATGTGTTTACTCGGTGTCGGTAACCATTGTACGCGCTTCCGTGGTTCAGCCATAGAATGGTATTAGTCGGATAACACGTAAAGCGACATTAAAGAAGCGAAAAGAAACTCGAGTAATATGAATATTCATAAAACACACAGATTATGAAATAGAAAATTTTCAAATTATCTCTCTACGAATTACTAAAACTCTTCAATTAAAATTACTACCCATGTAGTCAAATTATATTGTACCTACTGGCGGATTAATTCCACTTACAGCTACAAAATCCACTACTGCTTAAATAATTACAATGTTTTTTTTTCTATTCTATGTTCAAAAATATTTTCTTTCTATTCTAACTGCGCTTTTATCTTTGGGATTTAAACACTTCAATTTGTAACTAAATTATACAAACTCACTGCCTAAGGAGAATAATGACAAAAAATACATTAATACTATTCTATAACAAGTTCTTAAAGCTAAACAACAATAAATACATCTATAGAAAGTTTGCACCACCAATCACATTATTTCGATTTACCACCAATTACTATTCTAGTCGCTTACATTGCTACATTTTTTGTATAAAGAAAAAGCAATCTTATTTTTCAGCTTAAAAATTGTTATTTTTTTTCACAAAAACCTTGTAAGTCGACACTAATTTGAAGCTCGTCTAATGTACAATGAGATACAAAAATCACCCGCAATATTTCAAAGTAACTAAATCTAGACTATCGGGAAATCGGCTATTTGTTGAAACTTTATTTAAACGGCCAGAAACTTCTACGGAGACAGCCTACGCGACATTTCTTATTTTTAATCTAATTCTTATTCTAATCTAGAGTCTATTTAACATTTCGGCTACTGTTGGTACTAAGTTACTTCTTAACTCCGAAACACTATGAAATGTCTACCACACTTCAGTCTTTACTTGTTCAAATCTTCCAAATGTTACACACATGATTACACTATTCTAATGTTCAACGATAGTGATCAAACTGTAATGTTCAAAATCAAAATTACTCGCCCTAGAGATGTAGAGGACGTCACACTCCTTTGGCGAACTGCTGTTCACTTGGTAATCACAAACTGTTTGCTCGCACACAACGTGCGTGGATATAGGTATAGGTAGGTTCTAGGTACTAGGTAGGTATTTACACAATTTGTGTGTATGTAAATCCCTTATCCCCGTCCGGAGCAGTTTAGAGAGTGTATCGGCTCGTTGGTGAATGCGGACACGGGCTATTGCCTATTAGAGCGGTCGGCAGCTAACGCACCGGCCGGCGTCCTCCGTGCAGGGGAGAAGGGGCTTACTGTGCGTACTCCGCACATTGCGCAGGATTTGTGCGCTCAATACGACACTAACTAGAAGAGATTAGTATGCTAATAGTGCCCATTATGGACTCACGGACACACTCCAATTCGGTAGAATTCTACAATAAAAATTTATGGACGATGGAGCTCGCTAGACTAGCGCATTTATAGTCAAAATCTATTGGCATCCATAAAACAAAATCTATCTAAAGTAAATAAAATAGAAAGAAATAAAAATTTCTGACCCATCCAAACACAGCACTCGTAATGCTAAATCAGCGTGGGACCACTGAGCGCTATGGAGGTACTCTATCAACTAGTATTTACATGAGGGTCTAAACAAGTGCTGTAGAGGTTAGTACGGAACGAGGTCGCACTCAACTCCGACCTAAGCAACAAGCACTAAACGTAACAGTTACTAACACAATTAACGGTCAAATATCTTAAATTACAAATGGAGTTGGCACAGTTCGCGACACGCGGCCACTCGCCGCCTCGCCAGCTAATTATTTGGATTCGAACCGACGGCCGTGTTACTCTTCAAGGAATTTCGTTTCAAGGCGCTAATTTGTCGTAACGTTACTTCCTTATATTTGTTTTGGACTTCGTGTCGGACGAGCTGTTAATTCAACTCAACGCCGAAGAATTGCAATGATATGGAGCGCAATTTGTTCGGCTTTAAACGTTCACGGTGCGGGTAAGAGTGCAAGTGAGGATCGAACTATGCAAAATAGTTGTGTGGGTGTGTCTGGTTCGCGGGCTGCATTCTGAGGGCGAGCGTGTTGAATGTGAGGAATGTTGGCGATGCGGCGCGGGCGGCCGCGGTCGCGCGTGCCTCCGGGCTCCACAGTCATGCTCGCTTACCGGCTTGCTGGGCAGGGCCGCGGCGTGGGCACCACGCTGCATGTGCCGCATTGGATGAGTCAGAAAAATGAAACGCCAACGTTAAAATACGTTATAAACCCGACATTGACGACCCGAGTGAGGTATCTTAATCAAAGTTCACCGCACGCTAGCCAACTCCACGGAACACACTATCTCTTCCAGTTTATTTTGGTCGCAATCGATATACGATGGTAAATAACCGAGGTACTGATTGACCTCCATTTATAAACGATCAGTTGGACAATAAACGACTAAATGTTTTGCTTATACAACGGCAATTTCCTTTATTTTAAAATATAGCGGCTTCACAATATCATAAACTTACGAATAGTGATATAAGACGATATGTCGGAACAGCGATAAGAACAATAAGTAGGTACTAATATAACTTATGATTATAAAATAGACTTAATTATTAGATATTATAAAGAATTTGACACATGGGTTACAATTAATACAATCATGAAAGATTTGTGCATTATGAACGACACCTAACTAATTAATTTACGTATTTAATTAAGAAATATTGGAATTACTTCCTGAGGGAGACCGCAACTCAGTGAATAGAAATGTTTCAATATTGAAAACTGTTTACATCTGAGTATATTATATCGTGCTATATGGGCGAACCTAGTCGGGCGATTGTGACACGCATCTGAGAAATCGGGCCTTATGTACAAAAACATTTGTTTTTGCGACATTGCATTCCTTGATTCGAGACGGGAACGTGGGGCGTTAATACCAAAGAGCTATTCGCTTGGGAAAAGATTTATTTATATTCGTAAGAATATCCGGGAGCCGTTTAGCGGGTGTTCGCTGTACAAGAGGTGCGGCCTGGCGGAGCGGCAGCGGCGCGCGCGCCTCAAGAGCTCTGGCCGAGCACGCCCGCGTTTACGTACTCCGCTCCGACCAACAGACGACTTTCCGGCGATATTACTCCCACTACACCTGCGGCAACAAAATAAAAAAAGCTACAAAGCCGGCTACGGAGCTACGAGGGTTCCGCCAACAGAACCGCGCTTAAATAAACAAACACTCCACATGAAAGGAAAAACGTTACGCGGAACCCTGATAAGAACTCATAGTCTAATTCAAAATTAACATGAAGGGGAAAAACAAAAGATATAAAAAAAATATCGTTACAGCGAGGAGTAAAAGAGGAAGAACATCGCCCTGAGCTCCACTCATCGAATCTTTATGGGGAAACTTGGAATTGATAGTTTCCTGTTTACTGTTTTCGGGCTATTTAAAATTGTTTGCACGCACGAAATGATGGACTGGCTTTATTAATGTGGTCGGAGGGCTGTCTGCACGCACGGGCGCCGCCGCCGCGCCACCGCCACGCCACCGCCACGCCACCGCCACGCCGGGCGGTGCAGGCCCCGGCTCATTACGTGTTACGCCTACGTATTGATTCCATCATCAAAACTGTATCAAGAACACGGTGTTATTCACTGAATAATACATTCTGTATTAGTATATTTAAACACGCAATGGATCACGTAAGGGGGAAGTCAATTTCAAATGCCTGAACACTAATAACGATTACAGTCGCCGTACCTGAATTGACGGTCATTTGCTCAATGAAGATATAGAAATGGAACGGGTTAGTTCCAGTAATTGGGTGTAATGGTAACTAAAGTGGTAGTCACACGTTAAGGGTACACTTACACGACGCGATATACATTATATTTCAAGCTTACTTTATATATGACTAGTTTAGAGGATGGCGATAAGGACGGTCGCACACGTAGCGATTTAATGATCGAATGTTAACTTATAGTTACGTAATAATTTCGATAAAATACCTTAATTTTGACAAATTATTATTGCGAGGTGTGGTGATTAATAAAGCAATGATTTATTGCTGTAGAGTTCGATGATTACTTAGACCGACCGTGGGGACACAAGAGCGCCCCATGGGGTTGCACCTTTAAGCATTATTCAAATACAATGAACCGCTTTACAATAATGACAACACGAAGAAGGTAGCGTAAAATAGATGCATCCAAAAATATATAACAACAACAATAAATATTAGTATCAATAACATTATCATTTAAGCAGTGTAAATATTTAAAATATAATTGAGAAATAACTTTAAAAATTAAAAATTAAATACATACATATATTACATTATAATTATAGCGAATATTTAATAAACTATTAAAATAACACTTTTCAAGCTCGATGTATTGTTTATCATTATATAATGATTGAAATCATAGATACGAATCTAAACTAATGCTAAACCGTGACAATCTATGCAAATAAGAATCTAAATGTCGGTTAGTATTCATCCTCTAAACTTAGTAATTTCCAAACCTAATTGCGCTACGATCTTATCTGTCTAATATTTATTTAGTTTACTCTTAGACAATATAAAGTTACTCTGATGTAACGACTGAACACTACACACGCACCCCGACTCGTCACTTGAATACGTTATCAATTATTCATTGTTTTTTGAGAAACAAAAATTGAATAAATACGTCATTATTCACTCTAGCGAGTATGAATAAATAACACTGTTATGTATACGTTGAAATGCGTCACACTCGTTGTCACACGTAAAAGTTTTATTAATTATTTATACGTGTTATTACGGGCTATTGCTACTATTGATATTATAGCCGGACAGTATGTGGATACTAGATTGTTGAGGGACAAGGAGAAATTACTTGTTATTAATTTTATTGTTGTATACGAGCCGAGTTCCTACTCATTTCGTATGCATGCACGGGGATTCGGGCCCTCCCTACTATGGAGTTTTAGTTTTGTATACAATTTAAGATAAATTGTCCGAATAATGTGATAGAGTAACTGTATAATAACTTTTTATTGCTGTTAATGTTATGGTTCTCCGTTTGATTTTTATTTAGTTGTGACGAAGTGTTGGGGGAACGTGTGATGTTCGAACGTGGTGTCCAGTCCATACCTAAAACCTATCTATAGAAATCCAAACGCTACACACTACAGTATACTATGTAGAGGATATCGATATAATGATTACTGATTCTAATAAAGTTCTACATCTATTTGCCGCTATTATTGTTACACCTATGATAAGAGAGAAGAAGAAGTTAAAACATCTACACGAGTCTAATATTACACGTCAATCTATCGCCGAGATTACTATAATTTAGTCCGGACTACGATTTTCAATAAATATGCAAATAAGATTATGATCTTAGTTGTTTCAGCTTGTAAGGCTTAAATGCTTTGATTATCTCGGCCATCACGGTACTTGTAATTGAGTTTTGGAAGATGGCGGTACCTATACAACTTTTTATCGAACGTTTCTCGTCCGATGAACTATAAGAAGCGAATGAAATGTCTGCGAGTTATTTGACCGCATTTTGGAATTGTATGTTTTCTATGCTCTAGCGGCTTCATCTTTCACGGGGACATATTTAACGATGTTGTCTTCCGAAATTTGTAAGTAAATATTAAAGAAAATTGTTCTCGTACGCTGCTGCGCAACTACAGTGCCACAAATTATTTGACATTAATTCTGTCCCATTAGAGACTAACAAAGTTGTTTATACGTTCGAAAACTGTCTTCGTCGGAGCCGTACGTGCAGTCGTTTCCAAGTTGGAGGAAACGACTAGTCCATATTAAAGGCGCGCGACGAAGTTGTGGATCGCAGCGGCGCGGCACTTTGTCATAGCATCTGCTGCATCAAAGGACGTAACCGCGTTTAAATTTATAATCAAATTATAAGGGCGAGCGATGCGATGCGATATCAAGATGTAAACGTACAAAAGCCTATCTAACAGCCTCCTGACCGGATCGCTACAGTTTGATAATTTATGGTCTACTAAATATTAGCGATGTAGATGACGTTACCAATAAGCCGCTGTGGCGTCGGCTGAGGAATGCTAATAGGCGAAATGGCGGACATTAATTGTAAGAGCCGCGTCGGCGCACATTGCACGCACGTTGGGAGACACAGAGACTGATTTTGAATACACCCTATCCCATATAAATCTAACATACTGTGGAAATAAACCTCTCCTACAATCCCTACGACTAGAATCTGGCTAAAGACTTGGCAAGTAAATTGTTTAGCTACGGTTTTAAATTCGAGAATACCATTACATTAAACGGTTCACTTGGACAGAGTAATTATGGGGCTCTTTGGCTATCCAATTATATTTACAATTCAACGACTGCCCGCAATTGTTTTTTTAACGACAAGGAGATGGGACTGTCTCGCGTGTCGTTAAGCGGTTGAAAAGTAATTAACGCGGGACGATTTGTACAGCTAATGCTGGAGAAAAAGTTGACCGGTCGCGGTGCCGGCTCCGCTGCGATAACATCAATCGTTGTTCGCCGACAGAGGCGAGGGTCCGACGGTCCGAGCTCGCTCGCGTCCTGCGCTCAATTAGAATTTCCAATAGTGTTCACGTTTCTAGATTCCGTCTGCGTCCAACCGAAAAATTCTAGCGGCGTGCCCCGGCCCCGGCCGCCGGGAAAAAGTGGAAAGCCAAAGCTTAGTGGCGTAATTATGGCGGAGCGGAGGCAGCTCAAACACGGAGTGTGGACAAATAACGAGAAGAGTGTTTGTGCAGCTGCGGTCCGCGCCCACCTCGCCGCGCCCGCGCCCACCTCGCCGCGCCCGCGCCCGCGCCCGCTCCCCGCTCGCGGCCTACTCCTCTACGGCTACTCCTCCCCGAGCACGCGACCAACTAATCCCGAAAGAACAATAAGAACCGCATAAAAATTAACATTCTAGTCTCATTCGGCAGGATCGACTGGAAGCCGGTGGACTACTTTTAATTAGTGGGAATTCTTTTTCGTCCGTCCCGAGATTTACATAGAAGTCACCACAAAAAGGACGTCACTTTTTCAGTACTTTTGTTTGAATCTGTTTAAATCTCTTTTAAAAGCTTTCGCTGTTAATGAGGAGTGGGCGATGGTGCGATACTAGTAGCGGCGGGCGGGTGCGGGCGGGGGCGAGCGGGGGCGGGTGAGCGTCGCTCGCTCGCCCCGAGCCCGCTGAGCAGGGCGAGCTCGTGTTTGCACTAGTGTTTGCTTGCTCGACGCGTAGCATTTGAGAATCGTTAGGGCGAATCGTCTGTAAACATGGAGCGACGCGCTCGCAATTGGCCGGATTGTCTCGACAAAATTCTGAAGATAAACAATAATAGTATTTCTCAAAACATGGACGTTTTGTAATTGACGGCGTGGCAGATTTATCTAGATGGTTCAGTCATTGTTAGGGGTGTTAACTTGTTAGTAAAGTTGTTAGCGAGAGTTCACACGAACTTTTGCCTCGGCGAGTTAGTTGAAATGGGAAGTTAGGACATAGTCACCACAGCAGATTACGAAAATTAGCGTATGCGTAGTTAAGTTTGTAAATGAGCAGCATGTCAGTAGTAAGCGGGTCGTGTCGACGAGATAGACGTTAGCGGTTAGTGGAATGCATTGTCGCGGCGCGAGTTCACAGATGCATGGCGTGTACATTGTAAACCCCGCTGAGCTCGAGCGGGTGGTATGGCAGGAGAGTCGCCAGGTGGTGGTAGTGATTGCCGGACAGTTGGTGGTGCAAGCTCGCCAGGGGATTACCTGCAGGGTATGGCAGCCCGAAGCTAGGATAGCCCGAATAGCTACGTCCAGCCGCGTAGGCGGCGTAGGCTGCTGGAAACCCTGCACAACAAACAAACACAAGTTATTAGGTTGTCCCGCAGTCGCCGCCACGAAGGGTGGTGAGAAGCGGGGGTTAATCGCCGAATCGCATGCTTTCATTCGGCGTTATGTCGTTTCAAACGTTGCTTTTTAAATGCTGCGTCGCCGATACTGAATCATTGGCCGATATAAACATTCGGTATGTAACACGTGTCCCGGTGGCCCATTTCTAAAATAGAGCCGTCACATAAAAGGTAGGCAAGTATATCGCAAACGCTCGGTACGACATTGCTTTGGACAATGTCCAGCGGATGATATTTTGTAAACACCGTTTAATGTAGCACAGTATAAGTGGACTAACGACGGCTTTATACTGCCCTAACAGATACCTAGTGTGTTTCATTAACAAAACTAACTGAATTATCAAAAAACAAATGCTACTCTATTTCAAAACATGTCAATAAGTCTAATGGGAAACAAATAGTACGGCGGTCGGTCAACGTGGCGCGTACTATGAGTTTCGCTAACAGAATGAAGTTGGAAATAAAATGTGTAATGAATGATGGCCGAACGGTCCACGGATGCTACGAATACTACACTGGATCGTTTATCATATTATTGCCAATCAAAATAGTGTGTCTGTCAGGCGGCGTTCCCTCACGTGCGGACGTGGCGCATCCAGGTAACCACACAGCGCGACGACAACATAGATTGAACTACTCCAACAACCTACTCTTTAAGTGAATCACTGAGTTAATTAATTACTGCCATCAGTTGTTCTGGCATGTACCCCCGATTAGTACTTCAATAGCCCGCTTACGAGTGTCGTGTACACGCTAGTAGGAACGTACTCCATGAACAGAGTGAGGAATGGTCTGACAGATGCAGGGTATAGCAGATATGAAGTGACTGTTGAAAATATAATGTGAATCAACTTACCGTCAGGAAGAGCACCCAATGACCACATGAAATCTAGAAATGTAAAAACATTTACATAAGTCGATCGATTCTTACACCTTACATTTATATATGTGTGTTTAATTATAAATATGAATATTATAAATTGATAGTACAGTGACAAATGTGCCTTGAGACACTATTTTGCTTGGCGATTTTTTTTTTGAGCTTACGATTATTGAGTATATATGGTGAAATATTATGTCTATGTCTAATTTATATTTATATAAAGAGCATACTAAGTTTCTAGATGGCAGACTACTGTCAAACATTTTCTAAAGTGGCTCCGAATGGGGTATGTTAGTATACTTGAGCATCATAGTACATTAAATCCCTTCACTTGACAATGTTAATCTATTCTACACATTGTTAGTCTAGAACTAAACATGTTAAACAAACAGACATTTTTAAATATTTTAGAAATGAATTTATTAATACTAAATTCTACCAAAATTACCTACTTAATAAGTTAATAAGTACAATTAATACTATTAGTTTACGAGAGCTATGTATCATAATACAAATATTGGGAGTATCAAGATAGATCGTACTGATGAACCAGTAACAGCTGATCTTGAAGAGTCGGAGGTATACAACTAAAATATAAACTAATAGTGAACATATGTTTAGTCGTAATTGCTTGCACAATAATATAAATATATATGTAAAGAGTAAGGATTCAAATTAAATAGATTACCTAATTTTATCACAAGTACTATGGACACACAATAATTTAATGGAAATTTTGTTTTACCTAATTTAAATATTTCCTTACAAAACAATATTGTAAATAAATCAACATAAATAAATAAAATATCTAATGATCTCCATAAAACTGATAAGAAACATCCACATAATAGGTACCTCTTTCCTTCCACTGATAACATTTTTGAAAAGCCGACATCAAGCTGAAAAGCTAGTCATGGTAGAGCTAGAGAATTGAATATATAATTTATGAAAATATTTTGTCAAACAACAGTGTCACCCGTCCGCAATCATGACATTCTATGCTCTGGTGCTAAGTTAGTTACTTCATGGATGGATGTGTAGCAAAACTGGCAAGAATCACCGGGACCAAAAGGTCCTCGTAAATAGTTCATATTAAAAAGCTACTCAGAAATCAGGAAATACCAGGCTCAATACTAGAAATCTTCTAACTATGTAAGAATGTATGTATTTCAAATCAAATAGAATTAAGCACCTACTACCTGGTAGAAAAATATTGCTCTCTATCAACCCTACGCAAAATTGTTCCAGTTTTCACTCTACTTTTCATCAAAATGTATGAATATTTATATAAATTATTGTATAAGAACTGATTCTATAGTTCTTCTAAATTATTTTGGTACACATTTCGAAAATCTGCTAACTAACTGATTCTCTAATGGCAATTACTAAAAATAAGACACTTTGGATATTATCAGTTTCCTTAAAGTACATTAAAATTGTCACTTTGGCTTGATAGGAGAAGAGAGTAGGAATGTAAGAAAGAGCTAGGAATGGATAGGAAGCTGTTTCAGCGTAGAGGAATGCAATGAAGAATCATTTGAAGGTTTTGATCAGAGTAGCCCTAGCGGGTGCAAGACTAGAAAGGGTGGTGCGGATGTTGCTGAAAGAGGATCGCGGATCAGAGGGGCAAAGGGGTCGGGATCGTGTGAGTCAGGGGGGAGTACAGGGTCTGGATGTCGAGCGCGTGGGCGTTGAGGAGTTCGGAGACAGAGTAAGTGAGTGGTGGGAGTGCAAGTGGCGCGAGCGCAGGGCGCGGGTGGCGCGGGGTCGGGCGAAGCGCGGCTAGTGCGCGGCGGTAGGCGGCCGCGGCAGCCCCGGGCGCGCCCGCGCCTGCGCCCGCGCCGACCAGAAGATGTGCGGGCGCGTGAACCGGGTACGGCGCGTACCGCACGCCGCCCGCGCCGGCCACGCCGCTACCTAGCAACTCACCGTACGCGCCGCGGCCAGCGGCTCTCGTCTTAGCCAAGTTTGCTGGAAGCATGACTTCTTTCGGTTGTGCTTTTTTGCATTCCACCTGAAACAAAACATATGATTTAAAAATGTTACATACATTAAAACAAAGAACTCTGGACTGCACTAGGTGACACATATACACTATCATATGTTCATATATACCTTAATCGAAATTACATATGTACTTAAGGATACAATTATCCACCAAACAACTAAAATCCTATAAAAGATAATTCCCAAAAAGAAAACAATCAATGGTTTTCTTTTTTCTCAATTCATTATCTTTTTCTTTTCGCTATCGTTTCTGTCATATTTCATTCATTGTTTGTACTCTCAGCTATAACTGGAGTCAGCAGAATGAAGCAAATATCTTCAAGATCGGGTGACTCGCAAAATTATGGAAGAAAAGGGGCGACGAAATCGGTCGACAATCCGTTATGCTTCACGGTTCGAGTAACAAATTGAATTTTAATTTGCTTTACCAAGTCAAGGAGCTTATCATTGAATACTTATTATACAGCACGACAAATTTTACGAGCTCCGATGTAATTATTCGCTATCATTATGTCGAATCTTACAACTTGTTTGCCAACCAACCTGAGACGAGACCTGTTGAAGTCGAATTGAAAAAATGTACACATTTTTCAACGATAAGTAGATTAAGCTGTGAAAAATATCGGCGAATTTAAGCGAGGCCATAAATAAATAAAGCATCAACGTAATCCCGCCGCTCTACCATGGACTACGAAAACCAAAGTAAATTAATGTACCTCATAATTAAACCCTACGTTTAATCGATCCATTAAGTAATTTTAACGAACAGCATGGCTCTCTTCAGTGCTTGTATCATCCCCTCCCCGCCCCGCACGGGGTGCTGGAGGCAAGTATAAATTACCCAATCTACGCTAACCTAAACCTCTAGCAATAGAATTTTCGCTACGGAGCGCCGACATTACAGAAAAGTATATAGGCTTAAATTAAAGCCGACCGAATGAATGACTAGGGCGTTGTTCATTTTTCAGACACGATTTAAAAAATTATGTGGTAATAGCAGTTCGGAACATTCAAAGTCTCGCCAGAGTTACATTTTTCATAGTGGTGCATAATCGCGACGTGTCCTCGTTCGGCGCGGGGAGGGTACATAAACTCGCGTCCACATTTGTCACGCGGCCGTCACAAGCCGACAAATGAAGGCTTTGCCACGTCGTTCGCGCACTTTGTGCACTTTGCACAACTTTCTGCGTCGACATGGAACTACGTGCCTTTGCATTAACGTGGGGAAGTGAGTGAGCGAGGCTTTACTGCGCTGAGTGTCTTTCCACCAAGTTTTATGCCTAGATAAGGCTGAATAATCAACACGTAACATTAAAGTTGGGGACTGAGATTACGCCGCCGGCACAAAATAAAGCACGTTCTTAGCCATACGACGGATGTGAGAAAAGTTTAGACATCACTCTAAAACGAATAGTAACACATTATTAAAAGTGGTGTTGTTGCGCCGAAAACAAGCGGGAATTGTGTCAGAAATATCGGTGCTAAATTGTCCCGCAGCATGGACGGTATTCTTCGATCGTCCGCGACATAAAAATAGTGAGTGTCGCCATTTGTCAGGAGCGATAAAGCTTTACAAATGAACAGGCGCCTACGCCAGCAGCGGCCGCCAGCGCCGTGGCCACCCCCCATTTGTTCGGCAACACGCAACCAAGGGGACATGCCAGATAAATGCCAGCCTAACTTAAAACTCAGATAGGAAACATCGTTTGTATACTGTCACATGCACCTCCGAGTAACACGGTCTATTTAATTGAATGGAGAAGTCGAGACGAAACACGAAAACACAATCTGTTCTGTGTAATCAGCAGCGGAAAATGATTCCGTTTTAAATCTACCTACAATAATACGAACAGCCATGAAGAAAATTCAGCGAGGGGATCCGACGTTAATTGATGTCGCGTCGCTGGCGAGCGGAGTGGGAAACAAAAGCTCACAAACAATTCGCATCGGAGTTCGCAATCCCGATCAAGCGTTCGAGATCGCGACGCAGTTTAATGACACGAAAAATAACAAAGGTAAATTGTATTTAGCTCCCGCTAGGTAGGCGCGCCCCCCGTCGATATATCGACCCGGCTGGATCGAGTAGTATTCTACACCGACGCGAAGATCTCGGTTTAACCGAGCGGACTTAAGATGTGCTTCAGTGCGGCGTGGTTTAATGCGGCCCTCGCGAACCACCTCGCGGAAACCTGCTCCTAATCCCATCGATGTATGAGGAATTTAATTGTTTCGCGAGAAAACACAGCGTTTTATGCTCCACCACCTCGGCTGAACATTCGCATGTAAACGTGAATTAATACGAATCTGAAAGCAGTCATTAAATTTTCGCTCGATTGATTTTGAGTGAAAACCTTTTAAGGTAAAACAGTAATGTCAATAAATTCGACGGAGAAGAATCGTGCCTACCTTTTAAGAACATTGATTTTGTATTTCCTCGGAAGGCAGAGTGTTTGTACATTAATAAATTATTAAGTTTCTGTGCAATTAATATTATTTTTTTATAACTGTCACGAGAACACTGTTGGACTTTTCACTTTACATTTACCTTACTTTAATTGAATATTAAAGTGGAAGATAAATGAGTTAAATAAATGTAAGAACTCTTCAGGTGAAACATTTACATTTTGAGAGATAAAAGGTGGTATTACCATTTTATTCATTTGTATAGGTATTGTGGTGTGTAATATTGCGGGTGCCGATGAGTTATTACCGAGCGGGATCTGGCGGGACCCTTGGAACAAAGACGCTTAGATTAAGCGATACTGTTGTAAAATGATACTGAATAGGTATTCGTGATTGTGTCGCGAACGTGCGGAGAACTCGTGCCCAGTGACCGGTTCCGCAAACAAAATTTCACCGCAGACATTATTCCAAATTCCAGACGCTTCCTTCCTGACTCAAGAAACTACAAAATAAAGACAGTTTTAAACTACACGCTCTTCGGAACAACTCGCATGTGTGTTGACGTTAAATGCATTTTATAAGATTCTGCGTTGGTTTCTTTGCATCTTTATTTGTTTTACTTTGAAATACTTGTGGAGGACTACGGGCAGCCAGCCAAATAATAAAAGAACAAAATATCTCAGCTCTTCCTAAACGAATATAAATTGGCGCTATGAACGAGTGGCATTTTGATTTGAATTCGGAAACGAGCTTGATAAAAGGACCATCTTCTAAAAATGTGAGACGACTTTCATATTAGCGGCCTAACGCAGTAGATATAAAAAGTCAAGAAAGTACTAAGCAAGCATCTTTGCTGGAGAGTAATGCGGTGCGGGCGTAGCGTACGAACAGACGTGAGAGATAAACGGAGACGACAGGGGGAAGGGTTAGATGGTAGGGGGCGGAGGGGGCTCGGCGTGCTCGCTAGATAAGTTTATCAGGGAAACCTCTCGCCTTCGTATTGACAGAGCGTCGCAAGCCTGGCCCTGATTGCCGCTAAGCGGAAGCCGGAGCGTGGGAACCGGAGGCAAGGTAAGAGCTCCAGAATTACATATTTACCGAGATAAAATTCTAAGAGTATATTCATGTGGAGGTGACTCAATAAAACTAAAATTCACTTCTGAATAAAACCTTGATACCTCTTTGAGCTTTTAAAATAGCAAAGCGAAAATTTGGCATAAATATTGTGCATTAGCATTTAAGAGACTTGACTTGGGAAAATACGTAGTACACAAGGATTCGGGATAACTAGATAGCTCTAAAGAAAAATCCTACAGGCAACGTACGACGTTACGTAAAGGAGATGAGTCACAAATCTTGCGCTCAACAGGTCACGGATAATGAAATACTCTGCCGCACCCCGGGAGCTCTTTCCATATTTACGTAACTGTTGTTCGAAGAAATAAGATAAGCGCGAGTCGACGTTTTCCGTTGAATTTCGGCACGGTTACTTAAAGTGTCGGAGTGTTTACTGAGAGGGTGAAGAGGTGAGACGCGCCTTGATGGGCTGTAATGCGCGAAATTCAAATCAGATACAAGCGATCGAGTCCTCGCGTCGCGTCGATAAGCGACCCTGCAGCCTCACCACTCGACACCCGCCGTATTGCACACGCTTATAACGATACGATATTCTCAAATGTAACGCCAAATTTTCACCTCGATGCCCTTTCAAATATTCGATAGAACGTGTCAACGAAACACGCTTCTGTTTATCAATGTTTATGACATGCTACAGACATTCTTTACGACACAAACTCTAATAGGCATAAACACCATAAATAGTAACCGTTTTACGTCTAACCACCTACTAGCATATTCAGTTTCGCGTATCAACTACAAAGTAGACATTAAATGGAGCGAATGAAATTATCGTGCACACATATCGAGTGCACACATACATACAATGCAACCAAAGACATGGAAATAATACTCTAAATGTCACATTCACGTTGAATTCTAAATTATAGCCGCACACAATTTCACCGTCATAGAAATGTTAGTCAGACATTAAATATTAAGGGGTGGCATACACGGGCGGCGCGGCGTGCAACATTCATTGCGGTGCGGAAGCCTGTCAAACGCCCACGGCTATTTCTGGGAAATCGATTGCAGTCGATGGCAACGACGAGTTTGTTACGCGGAACCACCAAGACGTCTCAAATAGCACGCTTTATTGCTATCATATATCATATACCTAACCATTGTAATTTAGAGAACGCTGTAATTCACATTTGCTAAGAAATGTTCATAACAAAGTCTAAAGTAACTCTACTCGATTTTAGTATGTACAGAGCAAAATTAAAAAGTAGAACTATGTAAACTTTTGAACAGTTCCGCTAGCTGCAGCGCAGAACGACAAACAACTTGGATAACTTCTAACATAATCCAATTTAATAGTTGAACAAACAAAATACCAATTGAATTGAAAGCAAAATGAGCAAAGTGTATATTGGCAGATACTCAGCGGTATTAGCGGCGTTCGCGATTGTAAGCAAACACACGATTACCGACCACTCGCTGCTTAACTAATTCGTATCACGCTCAAGAGCCCACTCGAGCATAAGTGGAAAAGAATATAACGATTGTGAACGCCCGACGACCGCAGTTTGCCCAATTGAAACGTACCTATAATGAAATTTGTATATTAGCTCAGGACACGGCCTGCCGAAAACCTTGTAAAAGTGTTTCCATGTACGAATTGAAACGCCCCGGAAAATTTCTCCGCGAAATTCAAACAAAATTGCAAACGATGTATTGGCTCTGGGGGAGTGACATCACAGGCGAATGAGTGCAGCCTGCATTAAAGTAATTGTTGAGTGTCTGCCGTTTGTGGTCGCGCTGTGTTCACGCAGCTTCAATTTGCAAAATTAGATTCTGTTATACACGAAGTGGCCATTTTTATTCATCAAACACCATTGCTTTCTTAATTAAAAATCTATATGGCATTTATACACGCATGTTGAATAAAGATGGGGATGTGTTTTTGATATTTCACCTACTTAGAGTCTCGTTAAAGCTACGATATAGTTTCACAACGAGTTAATGTCGCTTAGATAGAGATTGTGTAATAACAAATGAACATAAATCAGAAACTTGCTCATCAGAGTAAGGAAAGATAAACCAAAACGTACAAGACAAATTCAGGTGATATTCAGAATTAATAACAGCCCGCGAGAAAGTTTATGACGCACGTACATGTATAAGCTGTAGCAATTAGTTGTAATTAAGTAGGTTGGGGGTCGGGGCGCCGCTTGCCATGTCACACTACCGACTAGATTAAGTTCTCGGGCACGCGGTCCCGCCGCTCGTAACTTGTTTTGCATGAATCTGTACGCGACTTTCATATGACTCTCAGGAGGAGACTCTGTTCAGCACCTCTAATGTAAATGAAATTGTGTGCAAGAAATAAAGCAGGGCTTCTCGGCCGCTATTTATCGCCGCTCGCGTCTCCTAACTCCCACGTAATGGGAATGTGGAGACGACGCGGAGCGCAGTAATGAACCGGCCTGCCTTAACGTATGGCCTTTATTGATGACACCCGCGCCCTCTACACACTTACTACTCTATTGTCACCCTACGCAAGCATAGTTTCAATTACGACGCTTCTTACGATACTTTACGCCGCACGGAGCCGAACACATGCTCCGATGAAATCCTAGGCTCTCCCGAGTCCCTTTGTTGGGTTTAATTACTATCCAAAGAGGTCTGGTGAATGGGTAATTAATCACGGAATAAGATGGATTATGAACTGGTTGATATTGAATATGAGTGATTAATGTATTAATGTTGTCACTTCATCTCCATTAAATTAGGTGCATACTTTAATATTTGGATTAGGAATTACGATCATCGAATTGAAGATCTCTGAAGTCTGAACCAAAAGTTATGGATGTTTCATTATTGGAACATTTTGGTTAGATTAGTAATTATAACATGATTGCCGAGATTATTGTGGGTGCGGGGGTGTATTGCGCGAGCCCTCGATATGGGCGGTGTGTACTCGGCTCAAACACAAATTCTGTCGATCGTTAGCCGGTACCACGTGTGATTAATTAAATTTCTTTCACGCTTCGAATTTAAGTTGGAGTAGAAATCGTTAACGGCCGGAAAGGCCTGTTGAGCCGTAATTTACGTCTTTTCGTTCGACTTTAGTTACTTGCGTCATTTGAGAATTGCGTGCTCTGTGCCTTATAACCATTAAATTTATATACGTACATAGGAAATTAAGTAGTTGTTCAAATAGTGATTGCCGTCAGATTATGATCGTAACTTGTAAAGTTTTACCTTAGAAAATATTAAGGTTTATTATTATTTTTTATTTAACTCGTGTTATTAATGTAAAAATAATCTGTTATCCGTGTAGGATCGAAAACAGTGTTTACGTTAATACCTTCCTACATTAATGTTTCAAACACATAAATGATCATTTGTGGTTTTGAACTAAAATTATTGCTTTTGAATGGGATTTTAGTGCAATTTATTATTCATGTTATCAAATAACGATATTAGCTCACCTAGGACATTGAGTAGGGTGTGTATTATAAATGACAGAACATGTGCTCGATGCCTCTTGCAATGCAACTCAATGGTGGTTAAACTTTGTTTGAAATTTTTGGGACGGAATAATTAAATTCTGATTTGTATAAGGAGTTAGTCAAAATTATACCATGAAACGGCCTCCTGAACATAATGAAGGGTGTTCTTATATACCTATGGATATATGGTGAGGTTGATATATGGCTAATGCAGGCAAATGTATTGGGGATGGCGCTTTGGTGTTGTTATCAGCGGGCAAACAATACCTCTTACTCGTTCTCTTTCAATCTTGGAATAAAGACCTTGCCTTGTTTACGATTACTCATGAAAAAGAGAGGCTTTAGCATGAAATGTTAAAAAAGTATAGGTTTACTAATCTTAATGTAATTGCTCATTTAAGCCCCAAAAGCTTTAATAAAATGTGAAAAGACTAGGTAAGACAGGCAACAGAGGCAACCATAATCTTAATTCAAAAGCTTTTCTTTAACAAAAACAATCAAAATTTTATCAAAGAAAAGTCAAGAACCGCAGACAATAGTCACGCAAGTAAAGAACAAAATGGATTCCAATCTTTTCTACTTACCCTAAAAAAGACAAAGTGAAAACGTTCATTTCAAAATATCAATCCGGTACCTTATATTCAAGTTTCGGCATTCAAACGAAGTCCTTTTTATACTTCAATCATTACATTCTTTCTGAATAAAAAAGTTAGTAAAGGACTAGACAAAATCCACCCAAAGCTTGGGCCCACAACTTGCCAATTGCAAGTTTCAATGAAAAAGGACGGTCGCACGGAACGACTGATATATAGAAGGCGCAAAAATGGCCGCGGACGAATCGATAAAGCTTAGAAGAAGCGCGCTGGGTCCTGCTAAAACGGGAAGTTTATGGTAATCACGGCTGTGGAGGAACCCGTGATTGATTGTTGTAGGCGACGTACCGCGGCCCGGGCACACCCACGCCACACTACCACACCACACGTGGTCTCCGTTTTGTTGTACAACTATAATTTTCGTTAGCGAACCTTTTTCGAACGTGCCCGCCGAAACTATTTATTAATGGCACCCGTGACTGTGTGGCATAGAAAGGCTTGCCCTTATCTGTCTATCTATCGGCGCGTCTGTTACGCATGGGTGTGTGCCATTCTTTAATGCGGCAGTAACGACAAGGGTGCGACTTCCAGCCCTACGGCTGTTAAGACGCTAAGAGAAATGGCGATTGAGGATCCCAAGATTTAAGTGGCAGTTTCAAATGTGCCTACTTTTAGTGTTATTTCCTAAACGGAAACCATTTGTTTGCCTCATGCACGATCGAGGAGAAAAATTTACGCAATACTAGAACATTTCTCAGATGTGTTTATGCGATGAGATTGCTCCGAGGGAAGTGCATTTGCGCCATTATATACGTTTGTATCGTTTTGTGAAATGTATCTGAAAATGCGAAAGGATACTTCAAAAATATGAAAACGTATACCGTTGGAGTGCGTGCGCCTAAAAAAGAGAAGTTGTGTATGAATCATCGAGTCCTGCTGTCACGTTGTTTTGGGAAACCATTAGTTAAACGTCCAATAAAAAGTAGTGGAGCTCGTGAAATAAAACCACACCGGGTGTGCGCACTAGTGTGGTTCACTTTACTACGGTCGCGTATACGTGGAACTTGGCCAATCCACACCAACTTGTAACTCGCCCGTAATGGCTACTGAAATTTCCTTCCGCAACTCAAAAATAAATTCTCGCCCAAATATGACATGAGATTCGGGAGCTCTTATTTTATAAATATCGCTGTCCCAAGTTGTAAGTGATATGTCTCACGGAACTTATGGTTTTTATTTTCCTGTTCCACCGGAGGTGTAGGCCCGACTTGTGTAAAACTTTGGGACTAGGAGAAATATAATATTTAACGGTATTCGTGACAGAAGGCAGTGTTATGATGAAACTTGCCATATCGGGACATTTAGTAGAATATTTCTGAGCCCGAACTTGATGCGTACACCCTCATATATAGCGGGCCAATATGACTTGAACAGGTGCGAGCTCGTAAAGAAGCACAGGTGTACGGCCGTACGCGTCCCAGGGACGGTTAAATCCGGCAAATAGAAATTGATGTTAGTAGGTGAAATCTAAACTACACTATATTTTAGCCATTTCGAGGCGCGTCGGTGCTTTGTTGTTAAAATTCATGGTAAGCGGAAGCAATTAAGGGAGTAATATGTAAGGACGTAATGGAGTGACGAGAATTTGTTGCCAGTGTTTTAATGGACGTCCGTATTTATGTTTCAAAATGCTGCACCGCGAGCTTTCCTGTTTCCTCGCATTAATAATTATCACAATCATTTATAAAGCTATTACATGAATACAGTGTCTTATTAAAAACGTCATTAAATATTTAGTTGATGCCGACTTTATTCCACTGTTGTAAATGTTTAAGTTTATAATTACATCTTTCGCTCATTTTTAACTGAAAAATCTGAATATAATATGGTCTCTGAAATATCGGTGTCTATTTTACCAGTCAACAATATGTTTACTGACTGTATTCGTCTCACTAGAAGACCTCTCACATTAATAATCCAAGAGCTACCGTCTAATTTGTAAATTGATATTAAAAAAAAAACCGCTGACAATTTAAAACAAAATTACAATTTCAACGTCGCCGTTTAAATCTGTGTCATTTAGTCCTCGGTCATTAAACACAAAAACCGTGAAAGAAATAAAGATATTTTTTATTATTCAAAGTGAGCCGCGGTATCACCCTATCACTTCGTGCGGGAAGGCGGCGCCGCTATTAGCTTAACGACCATTTTAATATAAGAGATGACATATTAAATTTACGAGGGCGAGCTCCCCGTAACGTAAACGTTGACGCTGACGCCTCTGTCTTCTTTATTGCGTACGTAAATATAACTATCAGATGTGTTTATGATATGCTAAGGCGAATTTTTAATGGCAGGAATCGTTTACGACTCACGTACGTACACAGTACACACTGTGTAACCGATGCTTCTCACTTTAACATACCACCGTAAAGCGCGACAAACAAACGTCGTCTTTACTTTGTGACTCGAACGTCGTACGTTGTTTACGAAGACCGTGTAAAAAATGAGTCCGTAATATTGATCATTTTCTCCTACACGCAACAAGAAAAAGGGACGAAATAATAAGCGATTAGTTTCCCGCTCCTTCGTATATACATTACGCGAATCGCGGGGAGAAAAGCTTGCTTCATGCACACCTCTCGTTTCGCACGGAAGCAAACCGTAATTACTCTAAAACACTACCCATTTGTTTGATGTCTTTGTTCGTTGTTTGCTCCACTTAGGGCGAGCATCACCCTTGCGATTCCACCCGACACATGCCGTGAGTTTCGTACAGCCATTAGGTGCGAGACAATGGGGCAAGACACAAAAAACAAGCATTAATAATCAGGAATATGCATCGACAACGGGAAAGGGTGGTATCTGTTCCCCAGCCCTTTCAGCGGGGACGAGAGATAATGGCGGTGGAAACTTCAAGCGACAAAGAGAATGGTAATGGCTCGAATAGGTATAGGCATCATGGCGCCGATTTTTCGTACTTTTTCTGCGTACTCTGTTCTACGTCGAGTAAGTATGTAGTGTCCTATTGTTTCAGCGAGAAAGCTAAAGTGATTGAATTGTTCAATATCACTCGCTTTTAGACAAAAGAACTGTAAACATGACAGCGTCTCATTATAATAATTAACAAGCGATAAGTTCATTATCACAATTTGTATCAACACTTTCATGATAAGAATCGCTCACTAAAATTTGTGTTAAGTGGATATATATATTTCGTGAAAATAAAACCATTGACATGCAGTGTTGAGTAGCTTATATTTGCTTAATTACTCCTTATAGTGCTATCAAAACTCGCGTGGATGACCACAGTAATTTGATTATGTCCCGAAATTTACATTAAAATAATAAAGTGGTATGAGAGAGACAATAGCTGTATTGTGTGCGTGTTTTAGTCTGCTACAAGTTAATCGGGGGCAAGCTTTATGGGCGCACATGATTGTAATAGTCTTGTAAAGGGTGACTGGTAATGTATTACGACAAATGGATAACAGTAAACAATACGGAGCAAGTCAAATAAATCCACATTTTTCTTTCAATCTTTTTCTTTTTCACTTTTATATACCGTCCAAGAGAAGTGATCACAAGAAGACTTAATGGTATTAGAAATCGAACGAATAAAATGCATAGTTAAAAGTTTGAATGCGCCTAACGCAATTTCAAAGCGAATAGACGGACAATCGGGTCGCAGTAAAGCGCTAACTACTGCAATTAAGCCGTTAATCTATCCAGTGTTAGCAGAGTTCATGGCTACATCTGGAATACACATGTCACAGTGCCGCCCTCTGCCGCGTGGTGGGGAAAAATCTAAACACAGTAAAAGCCGGCTTTACTGGCATTTTATTGGCTCCATTTGGAGCCCCGCCAGCTCTGTTCCTTCGCCTCTAATTGATATCTGACCAAAACGTTCACTTTACGTACGTAGATTTCTTGTAGACAAGTGTAATGTGTATTGTTTCATCTGTCAGCTGCCATTTAGTCGCAACAGGACTGGTTTTATTACAGAATTGGAGGTACGGTTTTTTTTCCGTCTTAGGGAATAAATAATTCTTGGCTAGGTTGCAGTTTTTGATGTATTAGATAACCAGAATGAAATAAGTTTAATATGGAATTTGATGGTTATATCCTGCTGACATTTTCAATTGTGTAGCATTAGGACCTTTTTTATTTAACTTTTTGTCGTCATACTTTAGTCACTTGCCTCGTTGGCCTCGTTGGCAAACACAAGGTCTGGGGTTCGATTCCCGAGTCGGGCCAAGTGTTATTCGGATTTTCCATCTATAACTACCCGGAATATGAATTTGTGCCTAGTTGATGGCAATATGCTGGTCCGTTATTACACGGGACTTAAGCACATAACTGGTGAAATATGGGGTACTATAGGTTCATCTCTGCCTAACCTTTCTGGGAACATAGGCGTGATTTAATGTTTTTCTTTATTTCACTTTTAGTGTTCCTTCAATCGTGATTGTCATACAAAAAGAAACCGATACATTAATCTGTGTAGCTGCTTTTCTTAATCTCCCAAACATTACCAATTTCTTGAATAATCTTATTCTCGTGTAGAACTCGGCTTCACACCTTAACATGAAATGAGTGTAAATAATTAAAATCTCACTTTACAGCCCTTCTCCTTATGCATTATAAGTGCAAATGAATATCTAACTCCTGAAGGAAGCGAACTTGAATAAATAAACAACGATGACTCACTCCGTGTGCACAATGTTACAAGTTACTGATGTTACTAACTTTTGCTCATTTGTCTAACATACAAAGTTTTAGGATAACATCTAATCGGTAAAGTAGGATTGGAAGGTTTTTGTATGAGAATAAAGTGCTATTATTATATAGTTTGCTTTCTAGTGTCTATGGCTTGGAGTTCCATAGGTACTGCGGATGATGACGGTGCGCTTAAGTTAAAGAGGGATCTCCAAATATAGCCTTAATGAACGGTCTTGATGCTTTTGCTTTTGTGATAATTTTAATCTATATTTTCTGACAGATAATGTCAAACAAATTGTATTTCATTATTTCTGGTAGTCAGTAAAATACTAGGACTCTAAGAGTGTTACTTACGGCAGTCAAGAGTTTATTGTAAGTAAAGAATGTCTGTAGTAAGTGAAATTACACGTAGGTAAATTAAAACAGACGACGACACGGTTGGCGCAGTGGTTGAGCCATCGGCTGCTGCGCCGCGTGTTGTGGGTTCGATCCCCGCACGGAACAAATATTTGTATGACCTACAGGTAGTTGTTCCGGGTCTGGCTGTTTGTGTATGTGACTTTAAATGTTTGTAAACGCACCCACGATACAGGAGAAATTCCTAGTGTGGGGCAACGTTTTTATTTAAAGAAAGAAAAAAAAAACAGTTACTACTCACCATTTTGTTGTTGATTTCGTGAAAGTGGATTTCACACACTTTGTCTACAATATCTTCACTTTGAAACGTGACGAAACCAAAACCTGAAACAAAAAAGTTATCATATTAGTATGCGTTACCTACTTATAAAAAAATAGGCAGCAATCAGGACTGCCGACAGAAGTGAAAACTTAAAACTGTCAATGTCATAGCATGCATGTCGGTGACGCAAACGCAAAAATCGCAGCTTAGGAAGTTTTTCAGTTCAAATATACAAAAAGAAATGATTCATGAGTAATAATAAAGTTTGATAAAACAAGATAATCCACCCTCAAGTTTTTATTTTACTTTGAACATTTTTACATTAATAAGGATCAAGATGTATTGGAATTTGGACCACAACTCGAAACCCCAGATTTACGGTCTAAAGAGTTTCGGACTTTACCTTCGTTTCATGTTATCAGAAACATAAAATTAGTTTGATATCGTTTTAATTGAAGGCAATTCGCGTCAAGTTAATTTCAAAAGGCGCGTCAATCAGTTTTCGACAACACCTATCAGAGTATTGTAGTGGGTCTTCTCGGCAGGTGCCCCGGCTTTGTGCGCGCCACAATTTAATAAAACTTGCGCCCCCGCCGCCGCCGCCGCCACCACCGCCGCTTGCGCGCACCGGCGACAAGACCAAACAATACCAACCCTCCTTTAAACGCTCATAAACATTCACGTGGCCGCGCAGACGACCAACTTCGCCTATATGTTCTCCGTCCGACTCAAAAGATCGTTCAAGTTCGCCCCCGCACGATTCATGAATTACAAATTGCAATTTTGAGTTTTGCACTCGAATCGCTTTCCGATATTTACACGATTCCATGCGACAACTTACGACCTGGCTTACAATCTGTCGCACAAATAAATCCCTCCAGTTCGGAGCACGTCGCTCGGCGCGGCGTGTTTCCCGATTCGCAATCACCTGACGTAGACCAAGTTTCCGCTTAAAGTGGCAAACAAAACAAGGCGATGAGCAGGCGTGTTTCTGTCTGCTAACGATTAAGACACACACACGTGACGTATCCACCCACGACGACAAATAGCATTAGCGAGCGGCTCCGCAAACAGTCGGTGGCGCCGCGATTATGCTGACACGTACACGAACACCGGCCGTATCGCCACAACTTTCTCGTCCCGTGTCCACGTGTTGATATGGGCACGTGAGAGCGACATACATCTTCATGAGTCGGGATCAACGTCGTTGTACAAAACTGAAGGAACCTCTTAGGAAATTGGGAATTAAAAATAAACTCAGGACGTAGCACGCACAGAACCCTTTTAATAATGACTGGTCACATTCAAACGAAAACCAAGGACACCAAGGTTAACGCCTGATAAAATACTTATAGCTAAAGTTACTAATTGAAACTGACTAACTTAAATTGCTCAGAGTTGACTTGAACTGAAGCTTTAACATGCCCCCGGCCGTTGGAAGCTCGCCTTTCAACAGTTGTCTTTTAATAATGGGCAAATCTTGGAGAATGCCCGTCTCACAGTTCCAGTTGAAGTCCTGATATCGGCCACTCTGCTTATGCCATCTGTGCCAGGGTGAAGACCAACAACGCGGCCCAACTTCCACTTCAGCGGTGGTTGGTTATCCTCCTTTACGACCACGAGGGAGTCCAATTTCAGGCTGTCGTTGCCGGTATGCCACTTAACTCTCTGCTGAAGCTCGGAGACATATTCCTTGCTCCATCTTGACCAGAAATGCTGACGCAACTGCTCGATACGTTGATGGCGCGTCAAGTGATGAGTGGAGTAGTCCCGGATATCCTTTACAGGAAGAGACGTGAGGGGTCGTCCAATTAAGAAATGACCCGGAGTGAGAGGCAACAGGTCTTCTGGATTTGACGATAATGGTGTGAGTGGTCGAGAATTTAAAATGCCTTCAATTTGAACTAAAACGGAGTTAAGCTCCTCGTAAGTTAGGTTACAATTGCCCAACACTCGATACAAATGAAATTTGGTCGATTTGACACCCGCCTCCCAAAGACCACCAAAATGTGGAGCGTAAGCAGGAATAAAATGGAATTTGATACCATCTCGAGCCACACTATCAGTTATGGAGTCACAATTGCGTTTCAAGAAATCAGCTATCTCATTGTAGGCTCCTACAAACGTAGTTCCGTTATCGGAGTATATGTTCAGAGGTTTTCCTCTTCGAGACATAAACCGACGTAAAGCCTGTAAATAGTTACTGCTCGTCATGTCACCCACCAACTCTAAATGAATGGCTTTAGTAGTGAAGCACACGAAAATAACAATGTAAACCTTAACCAATCTACATCCACGACCTTGACGACTAGCCGAGATTATAGGACCTGCGTAGTCAACTCCTACGCTTTGAAAGGGAAAGTCTGCTGGTGAGAGTCTGCTCAATGGGAGATTACCCATCTGAGGGACAACTGTCTGCGGCTTTAGACGCTGACATCGAACACACTGACGATAACAAGCTCTGGCTAAATTACGACCACCAAGTGGCCAGTAAGTCTCTCTAATTGTACTTAATAATAACTGAGGACCTGCGTGCATTAATTTGATATGCTCAAATCTAAATAAAAGTTTGACAAAGTGATGAGTGGACTGTAATAAAATTGGATGTTTCTTTTCAAATGAATATTCGGAATTATGTAATCTACCACCTATACGAATAATTTTATTATCATCTAGAAACACATTTAGGCTTAATAATTGGTTTTTATGTGGTAATTTTTTATTATTTAACTGTAAAATGTATTCAGAAAATGACTCCTTTTGAGACTGAATAATAATTAAGTTTAATGAATTTTGTAATTCTTCATCATTTAAATAGGACGTGTTTGCTGAACGCCTTTTACATGCATTAATAAAACGGAAAACGTAGCAAATAGAACGCTGTAATCTAATAAAATTGGAAAAACGATTAAACTCGATGAATGATTTAAATAAATCTTCAGTAACATGATCTTGGGCTAAATTAATTAAAATACTAGATTTAATGTCTGGTAAGATTCCTGGGTTCATACCTGGAGATGGCCATGTAGTACTGTCAGACTTTAAGAAAGTCGGACCGAACCACCACAAATCCAGTGATTGCATAGCGGTAGGTTCCGCTCCGCGGGTTATTAAATCAGCTGGATTGTCGTGTGTCGACACATGTCTCCAGGTGCCTGCACCGGACAACTCTAATACTTCGGCAACACGGTTGCGAACAAAAGTATTTAATTTAATAGGTAACATCTTTAACCAACCCAGCACTATCATGGAGTCAGTCCAAAAGACTACACTAAAAGGTTTAATGCGAAGGGAACCAGCAACCTTTTGATATAAACGTGCACCAAGCACAGCAGCACAGAGCTCAAGTCGCGGTATTGTTAATGGTTTAATAGGAGTTACACGACTTTTAGCCATTAACAATCGCACGTCGACGTCACCCTGCTCATTGATACTGCGAATATACAAACAAGCGCCGTAAGCTCGCTCTGAAGCGTCACAAAAAATATGAAATTCTACATGTTTGTACGAGTATGCGTCACAGACCACACGACGTGAAACACGTAAGTTATTAAGGCAAGGCAAGGCTTTAATTATGTTTGTCCATATTGTTTTAACCTCAGGTGATAACAGGTCATCCCACTTCAACCCGTCTAGCCAAAGTCTCTGAAGTAACATCTTCATACTCACGACACAAGGTGCTAACAACCCTAGTGGATCAAATATTCGCGCGATTACTGCTAACATGCCACGCTTAGTAGTTTCAATGCATTCAGGAACACTAATAGGAAAACACAAATCATCTGTGTCAGTTTGCCAACTAAGACCAAGTGTTTTATTGACAACATCACTTTCCTTGTGGAAATCAAAATGACTACCGCCACATGGTTCTGAAATTAAATTGGGTTCGTTAGATTTCCACTTCCTTAAAGGCATGCAAGCAGAAGCAAGAGCATCAGTCACCTGATGACGCAACATTAGAGCCTCCTCAAACACGTCCGCACCGGTCAAAAGGTCATCTACGTAAAAATCATGAAGGATATCTTTTGATCGTGACATTCAAGACCGATCTGTTTGAGGCACCTAGTAGCGAGAAACGGTGCACTAGCCGTACCGTAAGTTACTGTATGCAACTGGTAAGCTTTAAGAGGACTAGAAGCATCATCACGCCAAATAATTTGCTGCAGGTGCCTATCTGATGGATGTACAGACACCTGCCTGTACATTTTCTCTACGTCAGCAGAGAGGACGTATTTATGCATTCTAAATCTAAGAAGCATTGCAGTCAGATCGTCCTGGACGGTAGGCCCGACCATGTGTATTGCATTTAATGAAAGACCAGAGGTTGTGGGTGCACTAGCATTAAAAACTACTCGTAATTTAGTAGTACTACTACTCTCGCGCAGTACTCCGTGATGAGGAATAAAATATGACCGCTGATCTTCATGAATAGTACACTCGAACATATGACCTAAAGAAATGTACTCAGTCATGAAATCTTTGTACATTTTATCGAGTGAAGGTTGGCTGAGATTTCTGCGCTCCAAAGACAGAAAACATCGTTTTGCACGATGATATGAATCGCCTAAACTATTCGAAGATTCCTTCAACGGTATTTTAACGCTAAAGCGGCCATCAGCCAAACGCGTTGTGTGTTTTATAAAGTGTTCTTCACACATCTTCTCCTCAGCTGAATAAGTTGATGACTCATGACAAACTTCCTCAACCTGCCAGAAACGCGATAATTGGTTTCGGATGTCATCTAACTCAGTCGAACTGGAAGAACTTTCATTAACATTAGTAAAGTTACATTTAATTGATGAGAATTGAGATGAATTATTATTACTACAGCCGCTGTTAATTGGGCCGCAAACTAGCCAACCAAGTCTAGTTTGATAAAGTGTTGGTTTCCCATCACCTAGTAAAATCTTATCTGATCCTAATAAACTCCAAAATATGTCTGCTCCTATAATAATATCAATAGAAGCCGGTGTGTGGAAATACGGATCAGCTAAGTGAATATTTGACGGTATATTCACATGTACCTGTCTAGCGGGAACGTTATCGGTGATCGTGGGCAGGACAAAACATATTAAATCATTAGCGTACGATTCATGCAACGATTTAATGTGCACACGACACATTTTCTCCACATGCGATAGAGAATTATTTATACCTTGTATAGATTTGTTTGTGTTTAAATGAGGCAGATTCAGCTTATTAAATAAATTCTCTGTCATTAAACACGACGAACTACCAGAATCGAGAAGAGCTCGAGCGATGTGTTCTTTATTATTGACATCGTAGCACCTAATTAAGGCAGTCGACAACAGGATGTCGCCTGTGCTGCTCGTATGCGAATGCGCAGAGATATTAGCTGAGAGTGCAACGTGACTATTGTTTGTGTCGGCAGTGGAGGATGACTCAACCTTAGCCTTATCGGTCGTACCGTCAGCTGATTTGCTTGAAACAGGTTGTGATTTAAAATCTGTGTTATGAATAAGCGTGTGGTGCTTGCGTTTACATATTTTACAGCCTGGTTTCTTGCAATTATTGGGATAGTGACCGTGACGCAAACAATTATAACATACCTTATAGCTAGGTAGTAAAGACATTCTATCGTTGACACTTAATGATAGAAACTGTGGACATGAATTGAGGTTATGATCGCTTTTACATTTTGGACAATTTGATGAAGAAGAACTACTGGTGTTTTTCGTTGTAACAAAGGCTTTTATTTTAGTGTTCTGTTTAATGTTAGTTATAGAATGACGTGATTTTTCCAGTGTTTCTATTAAATCAGCGCGATTACGCATAAATTCAATGAACTGATCAAAAGTGATTCGTTTAGACTTATCAATACGCCCTTTGTATTCCTCCCATTCTCGGAATGTTGTAGTATCTAGTTTTTGTCGAATTATATGGATAAGTAATGTGTCCCAACTATGAACAGGTTCGCCTAATGTTTTTAACGCTCTGATATTTTTGTTTACATTGTCTACAATACTTTTTAATGCAGTTGAGGACTCCTTTGTGATTGTTTCGACATTGAACAACGCAGTAACGTGATTCTCAATCAATAATCTTTCATTATCGAATCGCTCACATAGAAGCTCCCATGCCACGTTGTAGTTTTTAGCAGAAAACTCGATTGACTGGATCACGACAGCAGCAGATTCGGCTAATGATGACCTTAGGTAATGGAACTTATTAATCTCGTCTATATCGTCACTGCCATGAATGAGACTTGCGAAGGTATCGCGAAATTCAAGCCAGTTATCATATGATCCTGTGAATTTGGGTAATTGGATTGTAGGTAATTTGACGAACTGACGCTTACCACTACTGCAATTCGATTTTACTTCATCTTGCTCAAGTTTCGAAAACTTACCTAACATAATTTTAGCTTGAGCTACCAACCCATAATATTGAGATTCAATTGCAGTTCTTTCGAGTGCCTCAGTATCAATATTATCACACATGCATTCTAATGTCAATTGAACCTCGTTAAATTCATTAAAAAGATCATCCAATTTGGTGACTCGCAATTGCAACTCCATTACCTGAAAGGGGGTTATCTCAGCGTCTTTTAGATTGCTTAAATAGGTTCCAAATACTGTTAACCTTCCTTTATAACTGCTTCGCTTCCTTTTAAGATCTTTAATCTTAGTCATTTTGAAAGGATAGTGTCGTAGACCTGTAAATTATACATTTATAATGTTAAACAATGAAGCTTTAACTATATAACTAATAACGTTTATACGTTACAAACTAACGTATATACCTATCGTATGGTCTAATGAGACTGCAATAAACTTTGCCTAGGTTAATAACGATAATTATACAAGTTTGAATTTAAGTTCTATCACTGAACCGAAGGAAAGTATGTAATGTTTACTACTCCAAAGAAATAACGTAATAAACAAATTAATTATATACCGGTTAAATGGTTTACAAAGCAACAATTAATATTAAAGGTTTTAATAAGTAAATAACATTTGTATATTGAAATATAAATAGCTAACTAATGTAGGTTAACACTAACACTACTGTACTGTATTTTAAGCACACGTTAACTATATTAATTTACAACTGTGATTTAACCTAATGCTCTGTAAATGATTCCTTGTAAATAAACAAGAGAAAACACAAGTAAATAACTTTGTAAATGTGATATAAAAATATTTTACTAACCTTAATTAAGTTCTCATTATCAATACCTACTTACTTTAATTCCTGTATTTTATTTTACCTGATTTAACATTAATGAGTGTTGGGTGACTTTAATTAATATTACAATACTTAAACACTTCCTGTTTTATTTCACTTAATGTCCGATCCACTTTTCTTCCAAAACGTGTTCGTAACCTCGTCACTCCGGTACTCATTTAATCCAATTTCCAGAATATCCAATTCCAGCTCATTCCACTTTGCTAGTATGAAGCTAATAATATCCGGTTCGTATGGACCATGTACAAAACTGAAGGAACCTCTTAGGAAATTGGGAATTAAAAATAAACTCAGGACGTAGCACGCACAGAACCCTTTTAATAATGACTGGTCACATTCAAACGAAAACCAAGGACACCAAGGTTAACGCCTGATAAAATACTTATAGCTAAAGTTACTAATTGAAACTGACTAACTTAAATTGCTCAGAGTTGACTTGAACTGAAGCTTTAACAGTCGTCAATCCCCAAAGTTATACAGAACCGTTTCAAAACTGAACTTGTCCGACAATAGCCGTCGGCGACAAAGCGCTAATCGATACCCTTGTAAATGTTACGGCCGAGCCGATACTTATAATCTGACAGTGTGGCTCTTTGTTCATATTTAGTTCATCACCTTTCACGACTTGGGCTGCCCTAAACAAACAGCACGATCCGGCCCCAAACTAGGGCGTACTTGGTATTTCACGCGCGGCCGGGTGGCTTTGCGTAGGAATCGAGGCAAAGATAGTAACACCCCAAAAAGGCAAATAGGGGTTCAATCGAGTTCCGTTAGATGACCGTATTTTCTTTATGCATTATAAGGTCGGTGCGGTATATCAAGTGAATCGTTTCTGCGTTATTGCTTTCCCAATAAAAACGATTGGAAACAATCCCCACTTACATAAAACATGGTGTCAGCGAAGCTGTAGGGAGCTTGATAACGCATTGTTTTGATGTTTCAACGTTATAAGTGAGCCAGAGAGCCAGATAGCCAGAGAGCCGGTCGCAGGACAGATATTATGTAGCCGCGTGCCGAGTGCTGCCGGCTCCCCCTTATTTATGCGGGTCTGCAAACCGAATAAAGTAGGGGGCGAGCTACATCGACGGCCGCCGAGTAAAGTTATCTGCGGGCGAGATGGCTGAGCAAATATGAAATCGGACCACAAGATCAAACTACATTAACTTCTTAATGGATTAGCAACGTTAAAATCGCCAATGTTTTGCTGCCATACACACAAACTGAGCAAATAAATACAATAAACCCGTAAAGTTTGTAGATGAAACGTTAAGAGAAAAGGGAGAAATAGCATTGTCACTGACCACGTAAAAAGTTTTGGGTTTCATGTTGCCTTTGTGTGTTCGTTCTAGATAAATGGGGTATTTTCGTGAAATTCGTCCGCGTCACTTCTCGTAACAATGGCGAAGATAAATAATCTCTGCGTAAGAAAAGGATTCCGTAAACATAATTATTTGAACTCGCAATTGTAGCTGTGAAACGCTAATGAAAGTTCTCCTGGGTCGCTTCAGGAATTAACTTTATTTTTCTTCGACTTCAATTACACTGGGTACCTTTACTTTTTAAGCGGAATACTTTAATTAAATCTGGCGGCTTATAGGTGATCTGCGTCCCTGTGCTCTGATTGGTCCTTTACTTTGTTTGTTAATTTAAATTTACATCACTTCGTTTAGCTCCACGTGAGAATTGTAAGCAAATACTATTTTCAGCAAATTGTGACTTTTCGCAGAAGTGGGTAAAATCTTGATATTTTTCAACATAAAGGACTGTCTGAATACAATTTCTAAAATGTATATTGCTAAAGTGTTCCATTTTTTGTACCAATATGTCTCCGATATCAATAGGCCTATTTCCCTTCCCCTGCTCTCCTGTCAGGCGCGTGAACCTCGCCACTATAGCTATGTAAACGGCGGACGATTTTTATTAATTCCCATCGAGTTCGCACCTGCGATAGCGGCGCTCGTTATTTTAATATAAGAAGCGAGAGGTTGAGGCAAAGATTATGAATGTGTCTCCCGATATCGGATATCTCGACACATCTGTCGGGCGGCACGTGGAGCTGACAGTGGGCGGCCCTCCCTGCCCCGCGGCCCCCGCCCGCCCGCTGAACGCTCCCCCTCCCCCGAATCGGGGCCATAGGCAGTATAATCTGCCCCGCCACTGTATGAAACACCGGCCGGTGGCGTTTATGGCGCTATAATAACCGTATAAAACGCGACTTATTGTAGGCGTCGATAACGGACGTTATACAACCTTAGGCCTCCACTTTGTGCCACGCCAACGCTCTCGGCTCCACCACATTTTTTCTATGTTACCTTCATGCTCCCGAATGCTATAATAGAATTTATTGCGATATCTCCTGCTAATGTAATTCCCGCAGTATTCATTTGTCTAATTGAATATTACATTAGCACATACATTATGCACAAGGTACCTCGGTACCTATTCCGAGGCGTACACTAAATAACAAGTCGGTAGTTCGCCTGCGATTTGTATTTTTGTTGGCACACTAATGCAGAATTTCCTCTCCAACATGCAGATTTTCTGAAGATGTTTTCCTTTACCGAAAATAAATATTTACCTGCGCTGCGAAAAATTCAATGGTGCAAAACGTGAATAGAACGTGGCTCACGTACGAGATTAATTCTATATCGATCTTATCAAGAGGTACTTGGATTTAGCACGGGTGACAGCATACAGTCGTAGCTCTACTGATACATTTACAACTTGCCATTTCCACAACAACAACTGTATACAAGTTAATAAACAGTGTCTTGTTACAAGGAAAAGTGAGTCAACAGGACTCATTGTAGCGTCAATTTTGTTTGTTTTTGTACAGAATAAAAGTAATGTACCTAGTATGTTGGCAATAACTAGCAAGTTTTCATTAGGAACGCGCTCAACAAGCTCTCAAATGATCAGCGAGTTGGCCGGCGGCGCTCGGCGTCACTACTTTTGTTATTGTTTCGCTTCATTATTGTAATACGAAATACGCGGCACAATAATTAAGAGATCCTCGTCTATCGCCCCTTCTGACGTCATAGTTGGCCAAAACTTTTATCAACGGTCTCTCATCGTGACAGAATGTTTGCTACGTAAATAATTGCCGGATTGCTTCTGAGCTCAGTTAATAATAACAAGTTAATCGCAATAGTTATTATTGAGAAAAAGGCTAGGTTATAAGAAGCGGCATTGGCTCCGTCGAGCTCGAGTGTTATTACGCGATCAATGTTTATTAGAAACCTATTAATTGAACATTTGTTTCCATGTGGGTGGCTTAAATAAGTCCCTACAACCCACAGGTTGCCTTCATTTAAAATTTTTTTTTGACAATAATCATCACTTAATTTTAATTCAGCATTAATAAGTAATTAGTAATCTTGTGCATGCATTTTATATCTTTTATTTTTAGAATTTACGGTATCAGAATCTATGATGTTGAGAAATGTTGTGCATAATTTTCCGTTACCATTAGTGCAAGACCAACTGAAGTGCTATATATGTCATAGGCTACGTTTATGTAGTAGAAGTAGTATAAAAATAAGAAAGCTATTTTATATTGGCGTATGAAGGCATTATAGCAACGGCCTCGACTCACGCCTTTTGGATATCGAACCACTTCCAATCAGCTTTTTCAGCTTTACGTTCAATTAATCACAGGAAAATATCGCGACGCCCGGTGGATGAGGTAAAAATATATAACATACCTATAAAAAGTCTCAAGCACCTAATACGAATTTTATGTCTATAAATCACACTAAAGCTGAAACTGCAGAACGGAACGATTCTTTTCAAGTTATTTTCTTATCAACATTACAGAAGAGTATTACACTCCAGTTTGTACTAATGGATGATTGATCACACTTTCATACAACTTCTCATTACATATTTATTTCTGTTTCAAATACTGCGCAGTATGTAGGTAAGACATATATGTAGGTATACATTACCCTGCTATATGATAAAGTAATTTATCGAGGATTCAAATAGTTGATCGTAATAGCCGCTTTAAAATAATACGCGTACCTCGTGCCAATACAAATACGGTCCCGATCTAATGCATTCGCTGCGAGGTGCAAAGTCTAAATGTAAACTTTCGGCAAGCTAAGAAAATGGGAAATAAAAGCTGGAAAGAATTGGCTCATCCTCATTTTCTCCATTGTTAAGTTGAATAGGACACGAACTATCAACTTGCTAGACGAGCTGATTGTGTGGAGACACCTTTATTGTCTACGTTCAGGTAAGTAAAACAGAAACACTGCTCCTACGACGCTTTTTCCGTCAAGATGTTCAACTTTTAAAATCCCAAAGTTTGTCCAAGTTGTTTTATTGCTTCTGAAACGTTTTAAAGCTTTTGACACAAAAAGAATTTTCGGACTCGCCCGTAGTGTTTGGCAAAGAATTCGCAACATGATTTCTTGTAGAAGCGTGCGCTGTACAGTGTACAGCGTTGTGACGTATTTACTGCGTGGGAAGACTATCTAATATTACGGAAAATGTTCTCTTAACGTATTTACTTGAGAATTTCTTTGAGAACTTATCAAAAGGGCGTGAAAGGAAATTATGCCATAAATCAAACACATCGGAAAATTTTTTTGGAGCGATCAGTAACAGGAGAAATATTTGGGCGAGTGGCCGTTAGGCCGCAAGCGGCAGGACAATTTATCAAGGGCGACGGTACCCTCGTCCAATCGGTTGATAGCAATGCCATAAATATTTACTTTAATAAGATTCCGTCCTTTTTATTCGCGTGTGTTTTACGACACTGTTTGGCCCGTGATGTCAACCTGGTAGCAGCGTAAGCGCATTGTTTTTTATAGTGTCGGAATTTGTAGCGGAGTAAGTGAATATCCTGACCCTGTCGTAATAGATTGTAAAGCTGTGGAATGTGCCAATCGACTGAATTAAGCTTGGGTAGATAGTACGGATACCGAATGTTTCGCAGTACACAATCACTGTTGCGATGTGAGATTACACTTTGTAGACGTACTGTCCACTTCGTACAAACCTTAGTACTAGAAGAGTTCTTGGTAAGAGCTGTTAAAAAAAGAACCTGTTATTTATAATAACTGATAATGTAATTTATCTGTTGAAATGGAAAAAATACAAATTTTTGAGAGAGGTGCTGTTTGATAAAGCAGAAAATGTACAAAAGAAACTTGATAAATTGTAGGATTGTCCGATTGTCGCTTGTTACTTTTCGCCATTTTATATAACAGGCTCCTAGAAGTAGGTGAAATTAAACTTTAATACCATGCTAGGTGAAGTACTTATGATGCGTAGAAGTAATTGCTTGACATCAATTAGGCAATAGGCCAGTTGTACGCTAAAAGAAAACCAAGTCGTGAATTTTACGAGATATTTATTTTCGTTGAGTTAAGAAAACTGGCTTCTGACTGTGGTTTTTTTAATACCTCTGATAGAAATGGTGAAAATAACAATTTATCCACAAGTTAGATCATTGCCCACATGGTATATCATGTTTATCAGTAAAGAAATCGGTGTACAACCTACGCAGGAGTTAGTGCAGATCGTAAATTAAGAAACAGCCAAGGTTGAGGTTTCAGTATGTAAAACTACAAAAACACCACCTATTTGAGGCACAAAAATATTGTACGGAAAATTGTAAACTTGATCGTTCGTCGCACGGAATGAAGCAATAAGAATTTGATGAATTTAATACTAAACTATGACCCGAATTTGCGATTTATAGCACATAATAATGTAAATGGAACTTTGTTGAAGGGAGACCAATTTTTCTATGAACGTCATAAACATTGTTTTACGATGGGTTGGGGAAGTCTAGGTAGAACAATTTACTAAGTAAGCGATTTATTACAACCACAACGCGGAGTTCCTGTCTCGTTCTTAGTATTTTATTGGTTTAAACAAGGCATTAATGAAAATCTACGTTTAGTGCCGAATCTGGTAAAAATATATGTATCCGTGATCAAATATCGTATATACCTAACATAAGAATAACGGACAAAGATTGCTTATAGTTGAATCATGCTGGTGTTGGACAATAATGATCACTGTTGTAGACCCACGTTGGGCGCCACAACTGTCCCATGTTGGGCGCCATGTTTATGGGTTATGAGTGATTTCATTAATTATTTTTCAGTACAGAATTCGTATAGCAATTGGATACTTTTTGCTGACCATATTACTAAGGAGTTCTTGGGAGACCACCAGTAACGCTGGAGAAATGGGTCTTGCTACATACCTAATTACCTAAAGCATAGAAGATTAAAACCCTTAGTTTCATTATTTACAATAAAGTACTGCAGTATAGAAGTGAGAACGTATCGAGAACAGAGAGGTATAACCATTATAGTGCGCTTAATTGCTTTTTAACTCAAACGAGCTACGCGTAATTAGATTACAATGGTGAATTTTATTTGTATGTATTGTCACTTTACGTAAATGTACCGACAGTTTCACTTGATCACATTAACATGAATTTGAAAGCACAACTTTGTTTTCCGAACTGTTTTAAACTTTTTATTGTTCTGATGGATGTGTAGTTAAATTGTATGAATTATTTGCAGGAATGTAAAATGTCGTTACTATTTTATCAAAAAGTGCACGTTTTGAATGATATACTACAGCAATGCAGGTTTTCATGTTATTTTGTGTTACTAATGAAAAGTTTTCTGTACTGCCATAATGGCTTGATGTATTAAGCTTCTCTTGTAATTAATCACTAATCACATGCTTACAACTTTCCTTAAATATTCTAAAATTCAAAACAATCGATTATCCCAGTCGATTATTTATAATTTGCAAAGATTACATGGAAGGTATCCGAGGTATTCTGAGGTAGTCCGGCATGATTGTTGCGGTCATTCGGCATCGCGACAAGATCGTCCCGTGAGCGCGTAATCCCGGAGGGCGACGTGCCCGAGACGCGAGGGACGGGATTTGTGGGATCATCGAACACAAGACGGGAATACCCTTGTTGTGGTTACAACACTACTCGATGTTCTACGGTAGTGTCCAACGAACGATCCAGTTTGTTTGTAGAGACATACTTATGTTACCTAATAAAATAAAAATCCGTCCGTCTCTTTAGTACTGGTGAAACTTAAACTTAAATGTCGTAGTAGATCAAATGATACAATAACAAAGGGAATCTCCACTCGTGCAAAGTTATAATATTCTATATTGGATTGCTCCGAGAAAAAGTCCAATGTAAAAGTTATGACGGCGGCGAGTGCATGACTCTGATAATATCGTTTTAATTGCGAATAGGAGTGAATCGAGCGGGAGGCGAGAGAGGCAACATTGTGATGCGAGCGGCGAGGCTGGGACTTGCGCAGATTGTGAATGAAGAGCCAGCACGTACGCCACGGTTCACTTGTTAAGAAGACCGCAGCGAGAAAACCAAATATTTACAATTGCATCCGAAATACAGAACTTTGCACTCGAAAAAGAGCCATCTTAAAGTTGGTGGGTAAAGTTACGAGGGTTGTATTTCGAGCTGTCCCCGCTTGAGTTCTCGAGTGACCAGTCTCGCACCGGTCCGGGTTATTGCGGGAACGACTTTGTTTGCACAGCACTACATAACTGTTCCGTGGTGATTTTGGCAATATTCCTTGTTCCACGTCACGAGGCCGCTGCAGCCGTGATACGATTGTTTCCCACTTTTTATTGTTATTATGACATGAAATGAAACATTTTCTGTTTGTATTTCTGCAATGTGTAGTTCAGTGCGCAATCCAAATACAAAATATCCTGATGATAAATTTAGTTTCCAACTACTGTGCGCTAGGAAGTAAGTACCTTTGAAAGTATAAAATAATAGAGCCAGAAACAGAATACGAATTGTATTGTCAACGGAGTCTGTAAATCTAGTAATAAAAGTGTCCACTCAACGTCGCAATTCACGACATTTCTTCAAGTAGCGGCGGGCGAGGACGGAGTTGGGAAGCCTTAATTTGTCTCTTTCCAACCAGAGACAAAGTGTATTTCTTAGCCTTGTCTATCGGCGGATCGCGGTGGTCCATGTCATCATGGACTTAGTCTAAACGATGCACTTTCTTGTTATCTCAATGTTGGATTATTGAGGTTTATCCTTTTTGTAATAAATAGATGTAACAGATGCGACGTCAATGATGAGCTTTCTTTGTAGCGAGACCTAATGATGGCGAATATATTCGTCGATAAAGTTCGGTTCGTATCGTTAAGGTTTCTTTTTGTGTTGCTTTTTATGTCAGTCGGTTATTAAATTATGTCTGGATAGCAGTCGTTAGGTATATCGAGTTACCTACAAGGTGACCTGACTATAACGTGCCCTATATTTATCAGCAATTTATGGCTCATATCTATTCAGCTGCCATAAAATGTATTTTCAAGGTAAAACTATGCTTTTCAGTGAGGTTGGTCGAATGTTTTGTGAAAATTTCGGGACGCATGATATAACATGGCATTAGATGAGTTTTTAAGTCGTAGAATAACTCGTTGTTGAGAAACTAAGCCAAACTCTAAAAAGAGTTTGGTTTGGCTTGTTAAATATCAAGGTGAATGTTTTCAACTCGCTTTTATACGTCCATCAGAAAACCTAACAAAAAATCGTTCAACGGTATAAAGGGTTAAGTCGATTCTCAACACATCAACGCTTCATCCGGCGCTTTGTTCACGATAAGGACTTGAACACACACAGAGCACCTGTTTCGAGTGGCCAGCAATAAGTGCTGAACGTATTTGCGTAGCGCGATTACGCGTCGCTCCAGCCGAGCTAAAATTGAGCGTTGAGCCTGAAGCACGTAATGATTTTAACGACTGTACCGACTACACAATAAAAAATGTAACATTCTTTGTTTAAAAAACTATTGTTCGAAAATAAAGGTTTGTTCCTCAAGCTGGCGACCATTTCAGACCAATTGGATCACGGCGTTATTACTATTTAAGTGTTATGCTAATCTGAAAAAAGTTCCAGTCCGATTCACGGTCTACTAAAAGCCCGTAAAGCTCATCTAATCAAAGCCGTTAAGGGGGGCATCAGATTACAAATTTACAGGTAGGTCGGCCAATAAAGATGAACGTAAGAGAGAGTTAACTGCGCGAAGTAATCGCGGGCCGAAACGTTGTTTTACGAGTCCGACTTTGCATATCCCGACAGATGTTAGAACAATAAACCCGAAAGAGACGCCCGGGTATTGTGCCGAGTTGTTACTTGTTATTCTGTCGAAATCTATGTTTTAAAGGTTTAGAGACGTGTTCAACTAGAATTTTATGAAACAACTGCGCACCGGTAGGGTTACACTTTGATTTTTAATGCTCTCGGTGTGGCTCGGTTTGTGAGTGGAAACTTTGTTATGTATATTTTATGGCAATCATCAACAATGTTACGACTGAATTTATGAGTTACATCTCCAAATACGAGCTGTATTAGACATTAATGAAATATTTAATATTAACGTCCATTGCTAGCGCCAGTTTATAATATCTTTTTACAATCCACAAAATAAAATAGGTACCTACTATTAAAAATGACCTATAAAAAGCATTGCGTTCAACAATTTCAATACTACCTATAAATTATTTTCATAGCGCAGAAATAGTAAATATTTTATTCGAATGGTGAAAATCTCATCCACTACACGTCGAGTAAAATCAAACATCTATCACATTTAAAATGGCCGCTGTTTCATTTAAAAATCGAATCCTCTTTCACATTTAAATTTGAAAAGTTGTCGGTGAGCGTCCGACCCGCTCGGTAAAAGGGTATTACTTATGAATCAATAGTTAATGAGTATCAATGGGCGGCTTTTGAAACTCGCCAGCCTCTGTGTGCATTCTCGGCGCATCATTAATATTGAAAGTTACTCGCCCGTCCATTGTCTCCGGAGTGGCCGCCTCTTTGTATATTATGCGTCTACTTTTGTATGGAAGCGAACAACTCATTTCCTTTACACAAAAGTTTTACTTGCAAAAATAATGCATCGTCCCATTTTGTGAGGCGTGTCACCCGATTTTGTTATTTTGCACCACTTCCTATTTACATCGGAAAGTACCCAAATTAAGTATAATAACGGATTTAATGAACGCTAAAGATGTTTGTTAATATTAAGGGGTATCTGCACTTAAACGCCACGGCCCATAACGCGCGTTAGGTTTTGGTTACATTTAGGCTTTATGCGCAATATACATAATAATGAAAACGGCTGCGTAAGCACAGATAATAATCATATGTGCGGGGGCATAACCGAATTGCACAGTCGGCATATGCGATTGTGGTCGTGTGGATCCGTTCCATTCGCGTCGTTCCGCTCCAAACTAGTTCCAATCAAATGCGAGCACCGATCGTATGCGTTCCGCTGTTGTCGTAATGTTTATAAACTTAGGCCGGGGATCTAGGACGCCAGAGCCAATATAGACCGCTGGGGGCGAAAATAGGCATAATAGGCATCGGTAAAAATACTGTCTGGAAAAAATCCGACGGCTGCGAATAAATGAAGTTAGCCCCTTACTATTTTTCCCGTGAAACTATTTTAATTAAAGCCGCTCGAATGGAAGGAGTTTATAGAGGGACAAATCGGTCGGCGGCCGATAGATTGGGAATGTTCAATTTCGGGGGCGGCCTCTCGATGAAGCTTGGAGGCTGCTAGTAATTGTCGTTGTCATTAACATTTACGATAATGACGAGGATAGGATTGACGTGGCTGGTTATCGCAGCATCTGATATGGCGGAGACGTCGTATAATCCTCACTAGAGCACGTTACGCCGCCACCGCGCGATCTAGTTTCGAGACGGATGGTAATTCGCTATTTGGTTACACGCGGTTAATAATTGATTTAAAGTTTTGTTCGTCTAAGTTAACGCCCTGTTTGGTAGTACGCGCTGGAAGTGTGATGAGCATAGTTTCTGAAATATGATTCTATCAAACGCTAAACGTTTCTGAGAAAAATTAAATCTTCTTGGCGACAAATGCACTCAAGACATGTTCCAAATATTTATTCAACCCAGTAAACATGTAGCGACCTACTTAAATGATCTGAAACATGGTTGTAACGTATCAAAATGTGAAAATAATTCGCTTACAATTGTACATTTGTTCACGAGAGTACTTCCAGGACGGGAAACATGTTTAGACGGGGGCATAATGGGATTAAATTTTCAGACAGATGTGTAAGAAAATTGGAGGATACATAATGTCGTGTCTCATTATTTTAGGTCAAGATTTACGTAGAAATTGTCGGATGTTTTTATTTTAGAAATTACGGCAAGACTCGGTTTGGATTTAAGATGGTTTGAAGAGCTATTGAGCTGATTCGATCGTCAATAAATAATCTTTGAAGACGTGATTGAATAAAAATGTTGCTTGAATATTAAAATGATTGAGATATATTGAATAAGCTTGTTGTCCTACTTTCCCTCGAAGCGTAGGTATGATCATATAATAATTGATCATTTCCATACGAAAGCCAATCGAGCGATGTAAGTAATCTCATGGTAGTTCTCCAATATAATAATATTCAGATTAGATATTGCTCTAGGAAAGGAACAAGTTAGACAGATATCTACACGAAAATACCATGTCTGAACCTCGTAAAAATACCAGGTTCTTACATTTGAGGGTACCCCGAAAAATGTAACAAACCCTTCCTTCACTCAACACAATGGCTTACACCATTACTTCAATCCACTTAGTCACACACTGTCACGCTAGCATTGTAATGTGCCTGTTTCGAGTCACGGGCGAGTCATTATGGCTTTGGGGATGCTCTCGTCTCGAAGAAGCCATCTGCATGATTTGCGCATATTAATAACGCCGAGCTTGCATGTAAGAGCATACAGCCATACACGCTATAACGACGAACATATTATAAGTTGGCGATGAGCGTTCGGTTTAATTTAGACAGGGTTCCGCTGTTCTCATTTTGAAGATTTGCATGTAACAGGTTGGTTTTTAGGTTGGAGCTGTCGAAATGTTCATTTAAATTTATTTTAGCATCGTGTTTTGTTTTTGTTTCAATTTTGATAACAATTCTAAGTTTGTAATTAATTTCATGAAACCAAATCTTAGATCTAAGTGACGTCTAAATGTACTTTGTTGTCTAAGACAATATTATGTTTCACACATAGCCAGAATGTTGACGTTTCCAGTAATATTACCAGGATTACCATAATGCTGGCAAAACTATGTTTCACTACGTATTTACGCCATAACAGGTGTAAATAAGGTCGAATAAGTCATTCCAACGTAGCCTTGAAGAGGTGAAAACGTTGGAAAAGTACCGAAACAGTTGCTCACGAGAACAATGAAATACGTCCACCTAGTAAAGAAAAAAATCAGCCTTGTTTTTGTATGTAAGCTTCACATGCACTAATAACACGTGAAATACATGAATCTTTAAGAACTACGCATAGAATTTCGTAAAGAGGTGTCTTTTTTTAAAGAAGGGTAAAATCTTTGTACTCTAAAAACTTTTTTCAAAACCTTTATGCCAAGACGTGGCGTGTATGCACTTCGGCAAAGACGTAGCCTCGCGACGAGTAGGTACACTATGTAAACACACCTTTAAATGAGATATTAGGCTGCAGTTACACCCGCAGCGGATAGCGGAACACTTTCTAGAACTCGCTCCTAGTTGAGAAAACTGTGGGCGATTTTTATAAAAGTGCTAGACGTTAGTAATTTATTTATTTTCACCGCATAATATAATCTTAATTAGATTTCCAAATAACAAACTGCGTTAAGCTGAAATTAATGAGTGCTAATTAAACTAAAAACAAACCAGAGTAAAATAATAACGAACTCGCATAATGTCTACGTTTAATGACTTTAATTTATTTCATGTAATATTGTGTAATAAATAACAACTAGACAATGTTTTGTAATCAAGATAAGACTGAGTTCACCTATATTTTAGTGAAAGTAAAAATAGTTATGAACTATATTGCTGTCGTGTAATAGATTCGTATTTTAAGGGCCTGTATTTCGTTTATTTAGGCATTTCAACATTTTGTTTAAAACACTAAAATGTTTTTTTGTACCAATAGATAGGCGCATAATAAATAAATGTTTCCCGCTATCGCTTCCGCCTGTGTACTAACCTGTCCCTAGCCTAACCACTCAACTCTCGGCGGCACGCCACACCCCCATAATGATGCATCTCGGGAGATACAGCATAAGACTTTACAGATTTTAACTACGCCAGAATATTTATCTTTCTTTTTACGCGTGGTCACGCACACATTTCTTGTTTTTCCTTCAAGCCTTTTTATTTATAAGTCTTAGGGGAGGGCTCGTACAAAAAACGCTTTGTATAAAATAACAGAGAATTCACCTCTCTATTTTATATAGCCAGATATTTCGAGAGGTTTTGTTTCAGTGTTTGACGCAGACTGACGCCTAGATCAAGAAAAATGGAAAGATAATATAGTAGGTACATTTTGGTACTAAAAGATTGGGGTGTTTTTTGTTGAATGTTCGTTGTGTTTGATATTTCCTCGTGTCTATATCACGTGTAGGCAGCGTATTGAAAAGCGGTAATCATAGAGTGATATTAAAAAGGGTATGTTTTTGTAGGGTTTAGATGAAAGGGGCTTAAGTTATTGAAATGTGAACATTACTGTCAGCTACAGGATGTTTTATTCTGTTTCTTTACATACAAAGTTAACACATTCGTGTCGAAAATTTTAGGTTGGTATGATGATGTGTACTTTGTCATACATACACTGAGCATAAAGCAGTGAACGTGAACGAACCACCAGATGAAAAGTAGTACCTCAGTTTGCTTTGACTTTCGTGTCGACATTGCACTTACCTAATTAACAGTACAAAACTTAAACAGAACTATGTTTGACTAATGAAACACAGCATTTTTCTGTCTATACTTCTTGTCAGACGACATGACTTCAATTATTCTTCTGTAGCAAAAATATACATAAGTGTGTCATAAGTCTTAGCGAAAATATAAGTGTGCATTTTAAATGTCTAGGATCCTAAGACTTTTCCTTTTTTGAATGAGTGAAGAGATGCATGAGATAAAATCAACTACAATGGGTAAATGTTTGAAATATTTTTGTGGATGTTTTTACCCGGCTTTGAATGCCCTGTCTAAAACAATTCACATATTTGCATACACCGAAATTTGCATTTTAAATTCCAGCTACGGTACTAAAACAACTACATCTCTGCCAGTTACTTAACGGTACAACGATGTATTCATATTGTTCATATCATTAATTTTTGCGGTCCAGTAGCGGGTCCGGTTCCCTCCTTGCTGGGGAGGAGTGACGTTGCATTCCCTCGGTGCTTGATGGTCGCTTTTAATGAAGTCTCGTGCGGCCACAAAGCCTCCCCCTCTTCCCTCCCCCTATCGCTCTTAAGAATGCACCCTTTAAAAATGTGTGACGTCAATGTGACTGCGTTTTTATGGCATCTATTAAGACTTAGAAAAGTGATGCGCCGTAAAACTTTTCACATAAATCGCCGATTAAAACTAGTTTTCCGAGATTAAGGCCGCCATTTTAATACCTTGTGGCCGCTGCTCCAATTTCATAAGAGATAGATAAAGCAAAGTAATTTTCGCTCCACTGCATAACAATTTAAATTCCTATTTGCGACGAATATGAAAGATTATTTATTATACTTAACAACATTTTCCCTAGCAATATTCTTACATCAAAAACCTTTAAAACGTTTTATCCAGTAAAGTAACGCTCAAAGAAAACGCTGTAGTGTTAAAATAACAATATCAAGCATAACATCCATATTTTCTCTCGAGTTTTCTTTTTGAATTATATCTCTGGTAACAACGGAACATTTTAAAATTTTATTTTAAACACGAATATATATCAAAAGATAGAACATGACCGCTTGTGTGGTACGCAGATGCGACGAGTCCAACTGATCCCGCCCGGGGGAGTGAGAAGCAAACATCGTAAAAACTTGTGAATATTGCCAACAATTCGCAAAACTTGTAGGTAAGTGAGCATTTTTCTCGTTTGTAACATTTCTGCGTAGTTCGTGAAATCGGCCGTCTGCCTGAAGATTCCTGCGTGAATAACTAATGAAAGTAAAGCGACAAAGAGCGAGTTGGACTTGTGCAGGTTCCGCACCTTGGTAGACAAAACATTTTCTTATTGTAAAGTTATTTTTTCAGTGTTTTGACCCTATTACTAAGTATTTTTGGAAAGGTTTTAACAGATTTTTATAGCTGTGGGTGTATTTAAAGACATAGTTTTTGAAGTGAATAATTCCTAAGCAGCGTTGAACGATTTATGGTAGGGCCAAACTTTGCGTTCGACAAACTAATGTGACACGTGTCAAAAACACAGTTATTCTAAAATTTTAAAATTTCACTGCAGCCTGTAGTCCCAATGACTATTGCCTATTTTTTACTTCCTGTAATATTTACATAAAACCTTCATCGACTATTTTCCATCCATCCATCATACGTTGAAATGGAAGTTGAAATATATTTTGACATGGACAAACAAAGCCAGGCAGGTAGATAGGCAAAATCATGTTATCAGGGTCCCCTTTTTACGGAACCCTGAAAATAAAGCTGCGAGCGAATTACACGACATCTCAATAGCTTAAGACGCGATCAAGTATTTTATTTTGCATATTATAGCGTCATAAAGTTTTATTGAGATATTTTGCAAAACCTTCGTTATCTTGTTCTATTTGGTTATTGAAAAACGGAAGATTAAAGGATAGGTTAAATGGCGTCGTTTCCTGAAGATTAGTTAAATGACGGGAGGGGTAGCTAAAACTCTCCTTCCGTATCGCAAAATCTATTAAATCGCCGCTTAGTCTTTTATGTATTCAAAATCACGTAAAACATGGCGTAACAGTTCACTAAATGTTTGTAATAGCCTTGACTTTTATACTGACATTATATATATTTTTTCGCCAGTCGGCGAGAAAATATGTATGAAAAAATCTACTTACTGAAATATACATTATTTTACCATGCCATTTCATTTGTTGTAGTATTCAGGTTCTAATTATTTCAGTCTTAATGTTTCCTCATCTGTTGCCCAGGAGTTTAGCAATAACCTACAAAGAAATGGCCTGCTCATTAGCAACCTGACGACCAGTCTATCTTCGAAATGGCAAGTTTTTGGGTTTACGGCCTCCCTCCAGACCCTTTCAACCCTTTGGGGAAACTAATATAACATCAAATCATTAGGATGGAAATCCTTATAAAGGAGTATTTACCTACATGAAAACTTGAACCTCTTTCCAATGTAAACTTGATGGCATTTTGTCGATGAAGTCTGTTGCCAAGAAGTTTAGTATTTGTTACTGTGTCGAAAACCTTGGAATACGAGTAGATGCAAAAATGTTTATCTATACGGAAAATATTCTGCATCAGAGAGTGTTTACGATTTCCAAGTTAGTACTTATTTGACAATGCATTGCATACAAAGGCGGGATGCAATTTGTAAGTGTTCTGGTTTTAGAAAGATTGGACTAAAAGTTTTGAATCTAAGAGATACTTTGTGCTCAGTTAGTATCTAACGATTGTTGTATTTCGGATCTTCAGTGCTGACATAATATGCTGAAAATAATGACGATTTATTTTAACACTACTTTAAGTTATTGTGCTTTATTCCTCAAATAAGTTAACAGGTAGTAGAACAAATATCATTCATTACACAATCTTTAGCACCCACATACCTTCTAAACCTTCGACACTTAAAAAACCTTTGTGAAAAACAGACATCACTGATCATCTAAAGGTTCTAGTTTTCTTTATAAAGGACGGAACCCTGAATACAAAAAAGTATTGAAAAGTAATAACTACTTTACTTTACTAATATAGCGTTCCAAGTTCCATTATACACAACGACACGCCTACAATATCGTCAATAGCACTTCTATTTACGTACTAGTGTGGAAACTAAACATCTGCTAATAACCGACGTTGCATGTAAGCGAATATAAATTATATCATTATTATAGAGCGCCACATCCCTTTTGTTTATTAAAACTTTGATACTTACATGTGGGAAAGTGCATGTGTTCTTGTATTATATCGAAAAAGTTTGTGAAAAAGGATCTGTTTGGGTCCATTTATATCAAAAGTAGGAACTAGGGGTGACTCGGATAGAAAACAATCGATAAAGATTGGCAAACAGAAAAAGTAGAGAACAGGGAGAAAATGGGTCAAACGTTTTTTTGCAAAAAAATCCAAGGTTTTAAGGAAGACGAAAGAAACGATTAATGGAATGCGTCAAAGATGACAATGACAATTGGAATGACAGCAAATGGAGATGTATGGAAGAAGAAGGCATGCTGCGCTGACCCCAAATAAATTGGGAAAGACCAAGAGGATAATGATGATGATGATGTATTTTAATAAAATATTGGTTGCATCACATGAGAGATTTGTTAGAATTTTAGTGAGGGACAAAGTTGAATAGAAGCCGAGACAAGATATTTCAACATTTCTGAGAAACTCACACATAACCACAATTAATCAATCCTCGACAAACTTCCGAGTTCTTGATAAAACAAGAATATATTTACTGTAGGTCGTCAGCAAATCCTCAGTCGTGTCTTACAAATTGTCACCGTGCCCCGGGCTACGCGATGTTATGAAAACTCCGGGCCAGGTAAAGAGAAGCCAACAATTTGTACACCGCTTACACCCTGTATAAACATCTTCATCTGTGTTATAGATATCGCTGTGTTTTATGTTGCCCTGGTAAGTTTCGAGTTCGTTAGGCTTGGCTGCGGTTTTTTTTGTGGCTTTTTTTCTTTTTTTTTCCTAGGTAGTATGTAAGTAGCTTACGATGTGTTTAGATAAGAATTTAACAGCCTTTATCTTTGTAATACAACTGTACAAGGTTTTCTTATTTTGATACTAACTGACTTGATAGAAGTTGCGATTCATACACATCCCATATAAAAAAACCAGTCAGAGATTTTATGCGTTCCTATCCCTTTTCTTTTTAATCATAAAACAAATTGGTGAAATAGTTTTTGAGTGATGTGTTTACTGACGAACACCGTTTAATTGTTATCTAAATACGTAGACAGGTAGCTAATAATAGTGACTGAAATAATAAAAAAGCACACATTCTCGTCGGTAACTGAGTTAACATTATAATATCATAGCCGAGTACTATTATTAAGGCGGAATTTAAAATGAACTGGCTACGGAAAACACGTGAGCGTACACATAACAAACAAACACGACATTGTATTAAAAATACAATGTTATTCACTCAACTGTAATTTAAACTAAACACTAATTCCTAACTACATGTAAGTACTCTGTAAATATGTGCGAAACACGTTATTCAAACAGCACAATACTAATTTCAATAACACTTAAAACAATGATAATAATATTTGTCACGAGCCACGTGGCTTTAAACGCCATCTTAATGATTACCAATTAAGTTAATGGCTCACAAACTGCGTCTCCACTCAATATTTATGTACGTTCATTGGCGAATCCGTGTATATAAGTAAACAATTATTTTCCCTAATTGCTAGACCGGGATACTGGTTCCCATTACATCGCTAATGAACATAAACGTAATAGATATTTTCTGACCTCCCATAATACACAAATCGTTAACGTTTCAAGCGAAGGTTTAGTAAACATCGTAATTATTAGAAATGAAAATTATATCTTTACGTATATTGTAATATTATTTACTAATAAGTTTGACCTCACGATTGTTATGGGTTCCAGTAATATAATGAGGAAAATGTTTAGTTATTGGAAAATATGATATCCGATTGTTAATAACCCAATAAGTAACAAATTAGTTGTAATTGTGTTTTCCTTCTGTGGGGCCGCTGAGGATACCAACGACTGAGGAAAGATTTGTTGGGTGTAGAGCCTAGCAACAGGCTGGTGTGATGCAAGTTAGGAAACAAACCTTGCCTAATTTTCCGTGACTTAACCATATTGATGTTGAGTCTTGATCTTTTTCCACTTATTTTGAGAGGATTAAATAATCCTCTCAAAAATACTGTGGTGTTTACAGTAAATACTGTGGTGAATTTATTTAAAAGGCTATTACTTTCTATGAATTTGCATGCCGTAAAGTAGAATGTAGCGGAGACCTTCGGCTATTGTATCATCTTAAACTTGTACTTACATTGCTGGCAAATAAATAAATCAGAATCTGAAACGTTCTATCTTGCCATTTTATTTGAACAAGACCTATGAAGTAAGTTCAACTTTGTCTCTACCCATTTATTTAAGTAACTGTACGCATAATCTATGGCATGTAAGCTGTCTTCGTAGGGCCATTCCGGCTGCAGATAAGCCGAACAATAAAAGTAAAATCAGCGTTCGCGTGCCACTGTCTCATACATGACCCTGAGCGACCTATTCGCCCCCATTCCGCTACGCCGCAATGATACCATCTACGATACGCCGTTAGTGATTTGTTGAAACCTTAATTACAGTTCGTTCGTAGATTAATGATGTTACACGGGATTTTTTATCTTTGATCTAGATATTTGTAAGGGTAGGGTCTGTTATGAGCGCATAGCACGCCGATAATTGCCGGTGGTCTGTGGAAAGCGGATGTTAGATAAAATATGTTCACGCACGCCCGATACCGCGAACATCGTTGTTCCGGGCGTTTACGCGCGAACGGCCTTAAATATGTCGGCTATAATGCCGCTATAGCTTATGTGCACCCTATTCTTATGGTGGCCCAGTTTGCTGGCAACCCGAACTTTTCACGTATCTACTTTAAAATTTTATCTTTCTGTTTCTTTTTCATCATTATTATGACTTAAGTGGAGACTTTATTCTCATAGCGTAAGAATCACTTAAGTCAATCGCGTAAGTACGGAATGGCAACCTGAATTTTTGTCTCCAATCTCCAGTAAGCATATCAAAACTTCGTCTCGATATTTCGCCTAACTTCTCGTATGGTCTGTTCGCCTGCTCACTTAAATGTGTAATCTAATTAACTCGCAAGTTGTTAGTTGAACAATTTTCAAGAACACGTACGTAAGCGCTCCTGTCTTTGTTGGTATGTGTACCCTTGTTTACTCATACAAAATCACTGAACCAATGTTGATGTCTTTTCCACATGAAGTAATTATTCTATGCCGGTAAAACGGAGAGCAATCATTGTACAGGTTGCCTTAGAGTTTGGATGTTATTTGATGTTGGGTATGTTCAACACGACGGACTAAATACTGGAAGGTTTATTTAAGTCAAACTCCGAACATGGACTTCCTCATAACCCAATAGCACTAATCATTTAGTCATATTGCCATTATCTTTGAAAAATCACTACTTATGAGGGGCTGGCTTTACAGAAACAAATGCAACGCAGGCTGTTAAAAGTATTGGTTAAACAGTTTTTTTATTACACTTTTGAATCGTATGCCAATCGTATTTTATGCAAGTCCAACATGTAAAATTAAATTTGTAGATGCAACAACCACACTATCGAGGGTCTTCATAAAGCATAACCAAAACATAATAAAATTTCCTATGTATTTTTGAGTTAAATTTGATAATGCCGATTATACTTGAATTCATAATGACATTTTTACAACGGTAGGCTTACATTAGGCATTTTAAAGAAATATTTTTGAATTTATTACGAAAATGCATTCTTCTCCTTACCTAAGTTCTTATACCGCAGAGGAAGCCATCTTAGGTTGCATATTGCGGGAACTTGTAGTGTTAACCCACAAATCACAAGTCTTAATTTGGCTATAAAGTATCTCTTCAAGGAATACATTCTTTTATGAACCTACGAACCTACGAGATTCTGAGTGAAACTTAAGATATCGGAATCATATTATCACCTCTGTAAGTTTAAACTCCTTTTACAGTATAGTAATGATTGCGCGAAGCTCTCATCAAAGATGCCACCATATCTCCCAGATTCCACTCGAACTTTCATGAATGAATAAGAAAGTGGGTAGTGTTTACTTCGCAAGCGATAACTATGTTTTTAAGTGACAGTAGTAGAATTGCTAAAAAGTTTGGTCGGAGTTACGTGAATAGTTCTAATCTTGAAGTCGAGTGGAGTCGAGTCACACCCTAGTCTCGGGCTAACGTAAACTCGACGACTCGGTTGCACTCAACAAAGTTCTACGATTACGTACCGTCTTCAGACTAGACTCAACTTTTCCGCCTAATACTAACATTGTGGATTCAAAAAAGGTATTCCAACCTTTCTTTACGGACAGTTTATGGTAATGCTCCATAGCTTTGTTTAAAACTGCGCAGTACTTGTTGGTTAGTACCTCCGTGGCTTCACGTGCAACACAATACCAAGTTTCTGAATCTTTGTTTGGTTAACTGATAATGTTTTTAAAGTTGCAAATTTTGTAATAGCTTGCTAGTGGCTTCCTTTGTTTCATTTTCTTCGTAACGTTGTAGTTTTCTTTTTATTTAATTACTACAACATTTTTCCCTGTGACTTGGATTACTAAAAGTCCGATGTCAAAATGTATCCTGCAAAATGTTAACTTGCAACATTTTCGAATTTATAGCTAAAATATTCGATCAGAATTACATTAAATTGTACCGAAATCCAAGTGTTAAGGAGAAGTGTGAAAGCAATATGGGGCAGCGGCAGATAGGTACCGGCCGTCGCCTGCGGGTTCCGGCGCTTATCACGGCGATAACGCCGCACAGCGCCGTACGACCGGCGACCGGCGTATGGACGGTTTAACCCACTTATGTGTTTGTTAATACGAGGATGTAGGCAAGGCTGTTCGTGTTACAAGTGCTGGTTTTATTTCAATTTGTTGGTAGGGTAGCTTTGCTGCTTAGTAAAAAATCTATTTATTTATTAAAACAATGCTAGCTCTTGACCTAAAATTAATTCATAATTGTTAAATATACTTTTACATGCTTGGAGGGTACGAAATTTTTATCTCGATTAAAAAGGGTTATCCACAGTCAAAATTTGAAAAGTAAGTTTTTTTCTAAACCATCGCGTATTTCTGATGAGCATGCTATGATGATCCCTGAGTAACGGAGCTACTGAACCGTCCACAAACTCGATTATATTTACACATAAAGAATACAGTCACCCTTTGGCGCCACCACCGCCTTATCTACTAATCTTCTTAAAGAACATTGATCCCCTTTTTATAAGGCGATCGAGTAGAAACCAAGATAACTGCGCTTATTTCCCAAATTAGTTTCCAACTACGGTGTTATCGAAACTTGTATACGGCACGATTGGCCCAATCTGCGTAGTATTACATAAGTTCTTGGTTAAATTTAATAAAACCAAGACGGTTGCCTAATTGCGCGGGCGAAGTTTCATTAACGAGTGTTCGATTCGCACTGTTCCGGCAGATCCGATCGATCTGTCGTATTCCGCGCCCCCTCAGATTGCCCGGACAAAAGATACGCGGAGCTATTACGTATCTTACTTCCGACCAACTGAGATTGCGTTGCTCGGTATTGAAATTTTGAACTAAAAGTTTTTTTGCATATTTTGCGAAGTAGTTTTGACTTTCGTATTACATTGCGGGTTTGAATTAAAGTTGTGGTTCTGTTTTTAGTTTTTATTTTAATGTTTAATGAAAAGGTTTTGTGTTTTGTAATATACTTTAATAGAAACAAAACCTACCGGCCTAACTTGGATAAATAACTGAGTCAGGAAATATTTTTATTAAAACAATTGAGTGATGTTTTTAATATGGTAGACGATATCTTTAATTAAATGTTATACCCCTTTGTGATTGTCAACACATACAACAGTAGGAGTCCTTCAACATATCCTGACATTCATGTCACTAATGATGACTGGGGTCATGATTGACAATCTGAACACAGCCTTACAAGATAACTCACGAACTTTCAACTTTTTAATCAATCAAAAGCACCCATTTCCAACGCGTCATCCGGCCCAAAAAGTCTTTCAACAGTCATCCAACAATCGCAATTTACGTAATAGCCTCTCAGAATTTTAATTCTAGGTACATCACATCTTACGAATCGTACGATTGAATCATTTTGAAACGTGCGAAATGAGATCGAGGACGGCAACTGGCAACTGAGCCAGTAGGTACTCCCCCTTAATGAGATTTATAAACGCGGTTGATTCCACGATTACCCAACGTCGTAAGATTTGATTCTCTTTAGATATCCTTAGATTGGCGCCACGAATCACTACGAGTTACTGTTTTAATTAAAAAAAGGTGATAATGATTTTTTTTAAGGATTCTGCGCCTATTGGTTTTTCGTGAACGTTTTAATTTCCAATCTAGTAAACTAAATTGATTTTATCAAATGAAAATGCCTGTACGAAAATAGACGCTTCTAATAACTTATTCAAAAACTACGGAGTTACATTTTCGCGAGAAATATCTACGAATATTATAATCACCCTTAATACAGGATGTTCTAAACTCCGCCAACTAAACACTCAACGAATAACACCAATATTAATATTAACAATGTTAGTTTAAACGATAACAGTGTTACGGATAACTCTATCGTGTTAACAGCAGTTGAAAACATGCCGTGTTGCACATAGCCTTGTTAACTGAAGTCAGGAACTCAACATGAGCGCGGAATATCGGCGGTTGTTGCTTATTAAACTTCGTTTTACCTTGAAATTATACCGCGTTTGTGCATCTTGCGGTACTGTGTTCCTCTGTATACTGTGGTATTTTGATAGCGAACTGATTGTAACGAGGTATTCATTAAAACTTGTATCGTTTTGAAGATACCGTATGTTGTTAGTCTGTGGAGTGGTATGTTCTGTAGTGTAAGCGGATTAAAGTCTTCTGTCTGTTTTGTATAAGTTTGTGGTTTATTTCTTTTGATTTAAGAGTTATTATTGAAATTGGAAAACTATAAAATGTTGAGGTATGAAACAAATGAATGGTAGTGGTTAGTTCCGAGAACACGTTCGTTCGTTATTCAAAACATAATAACAAAATTGGTGCAAACAATTATTGATGAAAGTATTTATTACCATAATTGTACCAATAACTGCCACCGCAAGGTAACAACCGACATAAATATTCACTGAACTGTCGTATTTCACTGACAAAACGACATAATTATTTAGTAAAAACACATAAAATTTGAATTGCAGTCGTTAGTAGCATTATTTTAAATTCAAAAGCTTTATTATCCATGACTTACGCTTGTATGGTTAGTAAATGATGCAATTTCAGCCACCAATATGTTGTTTGTTTGATTTGTTAATTTGTATGGGAAAAAGTGTTGTATGCGGGCACAATGTATCATTGATTCTGTATTTATAATTATCACGTTTAATTGCGTTTATTGTCTTTTTGTTTGGACACTGATTTAATGTGTGGTTTAGTTACTTTGTTTTATAGAAATAACATTTTATTTATACCGCGCAAAATTATACCTGGATTGTCAAGCATTATTCAAGCTTTAAATATAGTATGTCATGTGTTTCTCCCCTTAGCGTTTCCTTGGCCTTTATCAAAGGAAGTAGTTCCACGCTCATTAGCAAACGGACGACAAATTCCTTCGTTCATAATCTGACACGGGTATTATATTCATGTGAATATTTCCTACCCAGGAACATAAGTTTAACTCCATGTACAAAAGCTACACACAAAATCTTTAAAGCTAAGCAAAAACGTGTAGAACGAACACCTCGCAACAGGTTATATTCGTTCCCACAAGAGACTGGAGTTGCAGAAACAACCTCACCATTCTAAAGACCCAGACAGTTATTCTAGCTACCTGTTAAACCGAATAAAAATCACGTGAAAAATAAACCAAAACGAGCAATATCGATATAAAATCGAGAAGAACAAAATGTGCAATGGAAACACAACAGCAAATCGGAACTAATGAAGCGTATTTTATCAATTATAGTTATGAAACGTTGAACGAACCGCCGACGAAAAAAACACCGCGTCCGTCGGCACCGGCGGGGGTAAAATGGGAAATAAAACGTATTAATTTAATCGAAACCCCTCTTCATTAGTTTCAGTCGTGTGGTTGAATGGGCAAACAAATAAAAATGTTTGATCTCGCCAGTTATGCAGTTGAACGATATTCGAATCATTACAAACGGATCGGCCACCATCTGTTATACTGGTGGTCTGAGTGTTGCTTTCGATTTTTATTGTCTTTTACGAGTTGTGTGTTTGTGATTGAGTTTCTTTGATTGGGTTTGGAATGTAGTGGAGAAAGTTGAGCTGTCTCGTTTTACTTCTTTGTGAATTCTTTGATTGTTTTGTTAGTGTAGTCCGTCTTTTATTAAAAATGATTAATAAACACGCAAGTAGCAAAATATTGTACGTTCCGGTCTACTTATACGTACCTACCTACTTCACTTTTATGTTTCCTTTTTTCCTGCTGAGTTTTCCTGAAACTAAAAAGAATTAATTTCCTAATAATTTCCTCATCCAGAAAAAAAAAAACAAAATATAATGAGATGTTTCAATTTGTACTGATCAGAACGACACAAATCAATATTTATTCAATTCCGAGTTTCATTCAAATTAGTCTTTGGTCCCTGGATTCTATGTCTCTTATTATTTCAAACAAACAATCAACGTACTAAGCTGGTTTAAAAACACCGGCTGTTCCTGAAATGCAAATGTACTGTGATTCCATCTAAAATTGTTTTGGTCAAAATAGGTGAACACTGAGCCTAAAATTTTGCGAGTACAGAGCTCAACATTTTTGCAGTAAAGAGATCAACATTTTTGCTGTAATAGCTCAACAAATTGGTGTATGTCCACGTGGGATAACGTGAACAAGTGAAATTACATGATTGGTCTGATATTAAAGAGGATGTTGCTGATAATTAAAATGTTACAGTTTTTATTTATTTGGTACGAAACCCCTATAATTTCGACCTATCCGTCTATACATCTGGATGTCCTGAATATAGTTAATAATACAGACACTAGGTATTCAGCCTTAATTATGAAAAAGTTCCTTTGTAATTAATTAACATATTATTAAAAGTAAAAAATAGTATCACTATTATTAAAGTCAAGGTAATTTACGTTCCTTTTCAGTTCACAAGAAGCTAAATAATAGGTAGACAAATAAAATACCAAGCTTAGTTCTGTATACTGTAAGTTAACTACAAATTTCAGTTAGTCGTGACCTGGGTTTTAAATAAAATAGTATATTTGTAGTAGTAAAACCTTTTTAAGGTAAACGTTTTGAGATAAACTACGTACCGTAAGTAATGGAGATGAGGAGAATTTATTCTGTCTATCGCATTTTTTAAGTTCTAGCTAGAAAATGTGCCTACGTTTTTATGGAATAGATGGAAATTTGGTATCTACTAAATGAGGTACCGACTACGGTACGTGTTTTTGAGTGGGATAGTAGATGACTGTTGAGGCTCCTCATTTATTCCAGTTTTTATGACATTCCTTTTTCAGTTTTTGTAGAAAAACTGGGAAAAATTCAGAGGATTTTTTTTTTGGGAAAATGTAACCTTTATTTTTTCGATGATAATCAGTTACAATTTTATTTAGATCAAGATAACTCTGTAACTTTATAACCCAGCTTCCCAGTTACATAGCAAGCCAAGCAAACCTTAAAACCTAACACAATTTGCGTCTATTTCGATCTTCCTGGTTCGCACTAATAAGCCGAGCGCTGGCTCACGTCTGCGACCACTCGAGCCGACTCGAGTGGCCCACCGCGTTCGTTAGCGGCCGCATGACGAGCCCCTGTGTCCCACTCCTAGCCTCTTTTCATTAGGAAGTAATTCCAAGTACCTGCCACTCTTCCACCTCATTCCTCCACGTTTGTGAGTAGAGAGTACTTCTGGCCGCTGAATCAGGTGACGCTTTTGTCACTAGATTAAAGAGAACTCGCTTTCTTGGCGCGGCGGTATTCTTCGTGAGCTATTTTTGGTATTAGAGTCTTGGTTAAGCGGGATTGTAGGATGTAGCTACTGTTTTTGTGTGTTGGGTGGATTGTATGTAATTAAAGTTGAATTTAATATTGATACATATAACATACAATCAAAATATGTACAATGTTTTGAGAGTGAATACAACGCCTTATCTAAAAACCATGTAAAAGTTTTCGAAACTTTCATATCAAATCAAAACTAGCAAACAAATGGAATCACAGGAATCTACATATTTATATGAGATCCAATAAAACTGCAAACATTTGGAAACGCATAAAAAGCGTGCGTGTTACACATTGAGTCGAATATTTCATAAAATTCAGGTGTCGCCGTGTTTCATAAAATGACTAGCGAACGAAAACGCGAGCCGTCAGCCTGCGACGCGCGACGTCGGTAACGACGTGAGAAAACAATTTGGTAATGCACTTTTTATCTTAGACATTACTCGCACCGCGTGTTTATGTCGAAAATGAGAATTCTTCAAAAACAGGAGCGCTGTACAAAGTTTTAAGCTCGGCTTTAGCCTTCGTAAACCTCATATAAATTCAGCAGTTCACGAATCACTACTCGTAAATCGTGGATAAAGTAGCGTAGTCTAGTCAATTCTATTTAGGAGACAATGAACAAAACTGTATGTATTTGTTGTAAGGGCATCCGCACGCTCCACTTATTCCACTATTATCCGCTGTCGCAAATTGAACCGAGGACTTAGCCGGCACACTCGACGGACTCCGAGCCTAATCGCAAAAGGCTCTATATGAGAGAAAACTTAATCCCAACAATTACACTAATGATTACATAACACTGGGGACGCAAAGTATAAACAAAAGCATCTAGTGTCGCACCACTGACCCCGCGCCTAGAGGACGACTATTAAGTAGGGTCGGTTCACTTAAAACGACCTCCGGGATTTGAAACCCCGATTTACTGGACATAGAATGAGCAATAAAAATATAATTACATTGTTTTACTCCGAATTAACGAATAATGTAAGGAAAAAAGGCGAGTAAATTACGTATTTAGGATAGAAAATCGGTACTAAATTACACTTTTGGGAGCGTTATAACAAAACAGCGTATTATTTAAAACACTCCGAAGCGACAGTTTTGGGTACTTCGAGGTACTTATTTATTGTGATACTCAACAAACCTACTAGATTTATTTCAAGATATACCTATGTGAAATATGTTCGTGGGGTATTGAGTTTTGAATATAAATCGTTTTCATATTTCTGTCGGTGATATGTGGGTCGTTAAAACAATTAAAGCTATTAGAATTCCACGTGGCGTAATGTATATTGATATTTTAATTAAGGGCCGTATGTGGGCTGTATGTGAGCCGGTATGGTGAACACAAAGCCTTCGGCCTGCATAAAACTTGCTTGAATATTTACGCAAAAAGCGTATCGTGGGGATCAATCGGTGTTTATCGGCGGACGCGATCTGTTGCGCGTGTGTAGGGCACGTAGCGCGCGTATTATCGCGCTCAGCGATCGCGAAGCGAACGATATTAGTACCATTCGTCTTTGTCGTACCGTTACCTAATTTGAATAATCGTTGGTGAGAATGCAGAGTGATTTGCCGCAGCGCGCCACCGCTCTCAGAGAACTTCAAGCACTACTAATGCCTTTAAGATTCATGTACGTTCCATCTGAATTTAAAAACAACGACTAAATTTGCTCCACATTAAAAGATATTATGAGGAAAAATGAAAAAAAGATATCCGGCCATTACAAAAGGAGAAGGGAAAAATTGCCAAGTGAGAATTTTCTCATTACGCCACAAATCAACTGTTAAAACAAATATTTAAAAAGAGAAAGGAATCCGCGGACTACAAAACGCTCCTCACCCTGGCTACTGGCAAATGCGAAATCCGATTTAATTTATTTTTATCGCGGGGCTTTATAATTTCATTTTCGCACTTTCCATTTGGAGAGGAGGCCCGCGCCCGCGGACTACCGCTCTATCCGAATGAGATCTCCACGAAATCAGGTACAAAAGAACGATAATGAACGCTCACTGCTTGCTACGTAATCTAAATTATTATACGAGTCGAAATTCTTACTTGGCAGCGAAAGAAATCTACTTTATCTCGGGCAACGGGAGATGTTTAATAAAATTAAAACGTCAGAGTTGGACCTTTTCGTTGTTAACGGTGCCTCTGCAACAGTATTTCGATTCAAATCGTTCTCGTCTAAGCAAAACGATTTAATCGTGTCCGTCACTCAATAGCTTTCAAATAAAAAACTGAGAGTTTCATTGGATAACAGAAACTTACGAGTAAATAAAGTGAGTCCAGAAGTTGTGAAGACGATTCTTCACGAAGTTGTGACGTGAGATCACTAAAATCACTTTAAGTTTTAACATCGGAGTGAGTTAAACGTTAAAACTCAAACTGTGTTGTAAGAGTGAATTTATTTACGTTGTGTCTCGGAGTTTATTCGATTGTTCGAGTGTCAGTTGGATTGGGACGTAAATATCAGGCGGGCCTGTCTCGGTGAGTTAGAGAAATGCGGAGCACCTCGAGTGCGGCGTGGTAGGAGTCCCGTCACTCCACGTCGAGGAGTGCATCGGGCGGGACGCGCCAAACTTTCCGCTGTTTCCCGAAATACACGGCAACACGAGGCTCCGCCGCCGCCGCGGCGCCGCTCTTCGATTCCACCCTCTGCACTAACTCTATTTTTCGACTTCCTTTTCCCTGCCAGCCGTACGACTGACTTGTATTAACTTCATAACTTGTTAAACACAACTTTTAGAAATATGAGATAAGTCAGTATAAGAGCCTTGGAGAGATTCGAAATAAATGTTTCAGACGGAAGATACCTACGACACATGACGGGACAGGGTTCACTTAGATTTTTTGTTGGCTGCATATTGTATTACTGGCGCGAACGACCCAAAATGTTCGGTATTTTATTTATTGAGAAAGGTCGGGCTATAATGGCGGATGATGGCTGAGTCATTCTGTAAAACGTAATCCGAATAGAGTCGATGTCTTTTCAAATAACCTTTCCAGTAATCACGAATTGTCACACCAGTGAACTGAGCTGTAATTAGGCAAATGCACCATGTGACGCGAAGTCGGCAGCGGGACGCGTCGCGCTCCGCCGCCGTATTGTTCACCGTAATTATTATATAACCGTACTTTTACTACACAGTTAAAATTTAAGCGTTCCTAAAATTGTACGGAAGATTGTACGGTACTCTATTTCATCTCGACGGAGCGTGGCGAGCACCCTAAAAGGTTGTTCCTAAAATCAGATGTAAATGTTACAACCGTGTATAAATATTACGGAAAGAGAAGCAAATGTTTGCGTTAATACCAGATCCGAGTAAACCTAGGTAAAGCATAAAGCCATTAGAGAATGAAACCCGATGCCGGCTACAGAAATAGAGTGAATTAACTTTACTATCGTCAAGGCAACGGAATATGAAAAAGCTGCGTTCTGTTAAGACGAATCCTAGAGAAAGGTTAAAATGTTCTCGTCATCAACTTTACCGGCGCACTCAGAGTTTATAAAGCACCTTATTCGAAATAACAACGCGAACCGCCGCGGATGTCTAACTTAAATAAGATTTAATATTCCTATCCGGCAGGAAACTTCTTGAAGGAGCGTGTGTAATCAAAATCTGCACTGGCAAACTTTCCACGGGAATCTCCGAGCAATTGCAGAACCGGCTCGCCGGTAAAAAAAACCTGAAATGAACTTGTCGCTTTAAACTAATTTCATTCCAAACTTTCGTCTTGGAATAGTTTTTTTATCATGTTTCGCGCTTTTTCCGTCCTAACTTGTGCACAGTTTAAAAATCAATTTCTTAGAACTCGCCAAAAGGGCAAGTTGCGAGGTGTTTACTCCGGCCCGCCGACTACGGGCCGATGTGAACGAAAACTTAAACCTCTTCTCGCTCGCTACCAGAGAATTTTCTTTTCGAAATTAACCAACTTTTGGAAAAATATTTGCAAACAAGTTTCCTCTACACAAAAATGAGTCTACCCTTACGAAATCTTTTCACAGGTTACACGAAGAATATTAAAAACAAAACTTTTTTTAAAATAAAAAGTATAATTTTCGTTCGTCTTATATTTATTTATTGAAGTTGTTGCGCGACGTTTCATCCCTATATTTCTGTTTACCGGCCTCTCCCCTATTTGTTCTTTGTGTTGCGTTTTCCTTATTATCTACTTACATTTTATTTTGCATGTAGTACCACGCCGCGGCGAGAAATCAATGAGATAGAGCGAATCAATTTGTGATTTCAATATTAGTCAATTGGCATTACATTGAGTGCTAGAGAGCGGAGTGAGCGTGCCTCTGGAGAAATCCTTGGAAGACAGAAAAACTATTAAACGTGACTAAGTACATTTGCGACAGAGCGCCCGGAGTGGTCCTTGTCCTTCAAGAGCGCAATTAGTCCGCTTTTTGCTGCACTCGAATGCTTTGAGTAATGATTGGACGCTGAGCGCGACCAGCTTGTGGTTGTTTACGCTCGCTACAAACGCTGATTTATCACCCGACACGGTTCGACCGCTGCCTCCCGTATTTAGCTACATAAAATCATAATAATACCACCGTTTAATATTAATTTGAGTTGATTTGACACCCGTATCGCGATAAGAACTTTGTGATATAAATTATAGAAATGCGCTACTGTTCCGCTTTTGGTAGTTACAGCAAACGAATTGCAGCAGATAGGTACATCTGTAGACATATATGTAGGTTCTATGTACGTACAGTGTATGATGCAAATGTGTAGGCGTGGCACAAGAAACTTGGCAGCGAACGCGCGGTCGCGCGATCCTGCAAATCTGCGCGCCATGCTTATCAGCTGTGATTCATACTTATGTCGTATACAATGTTGGCGCTACGTACCTCTGTGTGTACGTACACTACGTACGAACATTACGAGAGCATGTGGTGACGCTGCTTAGTAACTGCGCGCCACCAGCACCCCAATTGCATAACACACTTGCTTTCACAATCCAAAGGATTTTAAAGGACATTTTTTATTCATTGATGCATATGTTTACAAATTCGTTTACTGGACGACATGAGTAATGCAATGAATATTATCGAATTCTTAAAATGAAAGTTACTGCCCGAGTGTCATACACAATTATTTTGTGGATAAGGCGCTCACATGTCCCTGGGATTCACTGACGCTTTGTCGACGAAGAAAATAATGGATGCGAAATGTTCTGGAATAATTTATCTTAGGGTTTATTTAGGAACTAAGCTTACCTCCAGAACTAGCAGTACAGACAGCTTATGTGGAATTCAGAAACGCGTTCAGAGGTATAGAGATAAAACATTTCAGACAATAACCGAATAAAAATGATGACTGGCAAAGTTGTGTGGAGGCGAGCCAAAATATCGTCGCGCGATACTAAACAATACCTGTTTCGCGGTGAAACAATAGAGGAACAACAACAACAGGGCGACGTTAACAACATTTTTTCTGTTGCAGGTCGTTACAAAAATACAGATAACAGCGCACGTGCCGTTTATGGCTGAAGATGTTGAGCGAGAGACGGCACAAAGCGGCCGAGATTTATTGGCCCGCCGTAAACGCGCGTAAGAGGAAGTTTGTACACTGGCGCTCGACGATTCGCAATATTTAACGTTCAACTATTTCCATCAATTTGTTCTATCAAGAAAGGAAAAACTTAAATTGGAACGATTAAAGCGCGCGCTTGATCGTGATTGATTTCTTGCGCGGGTGAGGAGCGCCCGCGCCGCCCTGCGCCCATTGTGCCCCCAGATTTATTTCTGTTTCACCGTTTTTATTGCGTACTCGGAACTTATAACGAAATAGTTACGGCTGTTAAAAGGTTTTATTGGTTAACCTTCGGCGTGTGCGGTCATAAAATAGATTCGTAACCAAAGAAGCGTACGCATACAGCTAGATTTATAACTGTATCACGTGAAAAAGAAACAAATTTGCCCTGCAGAAGGATATAAAACAGGAGATATAGCACGAATTTATCGGTAAATTGTGGAAATCTCAGTATAATAAAATATCTTCTATTGAATATTGTATGAAAAGAGTTTTACGGGTCTCACTCATTTCACTCCATTTTACTATCTACCTTTTTATGCAGGACCTCTATATCTCGGAATACAAAATAGCGTTTACGGTGGACGTAAATTATGTTATTAGTGGTGTCACTGGAGTTCGTATCTTACCTGAAACAAAAGAATGTGAGTATAAGTAAGGGAAGACGGGAAACAAAATGACAGACTGCAATTAAAATTGTTAATATCGCGGTGATCAGATTGAGAGAGACGGGCGGCTCCCCTCGAGCCTACGAGCAAATTCACTTAATTTACCGCTCGTGTTGAAGCCCCGCTAAAACTTTACGCACTTAATAAACTCCGAGACGAATTAAAATTCCGTCGGTTTAGTAACAATCGTGTCGGAACGCCGTTAACTCTTTCGGCCGGCGCCGAGTTATTAATAAGGGACACGCCTCGGTCGCAGTGATTTATCTACAAAAATAATGACAGCGGGCCGTGGCTAATCAGAATTAACAAGTTTATGGGCGGCCGGCGGATTAGCGCAAGTTGTCGTGTCGCGCTTCTTTATTTAAATATGCAAATTATTTTTGAGTGTGCGCTCTTCGAGTTCGGTTGCAAGTTGTTTAGCATAAACAAATCGGCGTCGGTGTACGCGCCGGCACCGCGCCCGCTGCCGGCGCCGTCGGCTGAGCGTTAGACAAGCGGCGGGAATAAGTAATCTCACTGTTAGATGCTCCTTTCACGAGGGCCGATCGTAAATCAGTACGAGACGAAATTTCCGTCTAATGTGAATGTAAAATTGAGAGAACAATGCCGCTATGTAGTTACAGAACGAGCTCCCTTTGAGATCCTTGCGAGCGTTAGTTTAGACGTGGTTTAAGGCTGATTAACTGAAATTTATGAGCCCAACTCACTTATAACATTAAACTAATATCAAAGACATTCTTGTTAATATTAAATAACACCTTCGGTCTTAATGTTTCAGTCTGAAATTCTATTTTCGGAATAATGGTTTAGCAGAATGTTAATTATGCATGTAGATTGTATATTAACGTATATCGTTGTTATTAAAAGCCTGTAGTGTCCCTTTTATAATTAACCTATTATTTATCCATGCTACCTCCTGAAATTCTGACTTAAACAGAAAATGTTGTTATTGTATTTTTACTTATGTATAATATCGGTGTTTAGAATACAAAGTGACTTGTGTTACGTATCATTGAATCAAGCATACGTTAAAAGAAAGCTTTACGGTATATTTTTATTATACTCAGAATATCACACCTATATTTTCCAAAGAATAAGGCAGAGGACGATGTCCCTAAAGTACAACCACATTTTGCCAGTCATATTTTCAGTTACTATATTTTCCGTGCCTCGGAAAGCACGCTAAGCCGTTGGTTCCGGTTGTCATTTGTAGATCTTTGACAGTCGTTACGAGTAGTCAGAAACTCGAAAGTCTGACAACCAGTTTTACCAAGGGGTATCGTGTTGCCCAGTAACTGGGTTGTGGAGGTCAGAAAGGCAGTCGCTCCATGTAAAACACTGATATTCAGCTGTATCCGGTTAGACTGGAAGCCGACCCCAACATAGTTGGGAAAAGGCTAGGCAGATGATGATGATGATATTTTCAGTTACTATAGTTGCAACTCTGTCCAACCCTTCGTGGAATACAGGTGTGATATTCAATATGTTGGGAGCAATATCTTTGAATATTGTAGTTTAGCCGGTCCTAACGTGTCGGTTTATTGGTGTCTCAATACCGGCTATAACCTCAGAACCCAGGATTAGGAGAAGTTATCCGCTCTGACCCTCCCAAGGACTATAGTGTTATAATCCAAATAGAGGTGCTCTTCACACTCACTGTGCCCCTGGTAATTTCACAGAGGTATTATTAAATATCCCTTTAATATACTATTGTATAAATATAAATAAATAGCGACTTTGTTCGCATTTATTTCGTACATTTGCATCGAACTTTAAAATCCCGTCCAATTTAAAGAGTAGTTTTGAAAATCAAATATAGTCTATTACTCGCTGAAAATGTACTTTTCTATAGGTGAAAGAATTTTAAATCGGTAACGTGAATTTATCCATTACAATAAACAATCAAATCTTTTACTTATATTTATAATATTAATAGATTTATGTATCATATAAGATCATTACTTGAGATCGGCTCAACCTTTTTTTTTTTAATGATTATTTCATTAAATTCAACACTGACACAATATTTATAAATCTACCAACCAAACCTATATTTGTATGATACTTTTTACTATATGTATCCTAAACAGATAAAAATACGAAATACACAACAAAAATGCAGAATAACATAAAGTCTAATAAAAACAGTTCAAGGTTTTACAAGCTAGCTCATTAACTGAGTCCGGTTAAAGATGTATCTGACAGAAGAGTCCATTAACGTGAAGGGACGACGGGTTAAATAATAACTGAGCCTCAAGATTACCGCTAGTAACTGGCCTTTAATATTGCACTCCTTTCCTTGGGATTTCCTTTTTGAGGTTTTCCTTGAGATTGTATAGTCGATTTTATTTAGGGATAGTATCAGTCAATCTTTTACATAGCTAGCAATACGTTACAGTTAAAATTACAAAACAATAACGAAGATTATTTAAAAAAGACTCAAATAAAAGTACTACTTTAATTATAGTCAAAGTCAAACTTTTGAACGTCAAATTTGGAAGAAAAACAGAATCACAAATATCTACTCAGTTCTGTGTATTTCCAATCAGACACATTAAATCAGAAACTCTCAAGTCTTTACAGAACATAAAACTTTAAACAATACCAACTAGAAATAGCGAGACATTCGGCTTCAGCTGTATTTAGAAACTCTTAAGTGGCGATAAACAATTTATCATGCCAAATTCGCCCGTATCGGTACTTTTAGTGTACTTGGCAATATCTTGAGAGGTACCAAGAACTTGTAAGAGATTCCGTGTAATCCTCGAGTGAGATTTATACGAGCCGCGTAGGTAACGCAGTGCGGCTACGGCTTGTAGCTTGTAACTACACGCTACGCCACGTAGCCGCGTAGCTACGTAGCGCTTCGTAGACGTGTAAGCTTTAAGTGATTCTGGCTGGTATATCATTTTGTACGAACACTAGTTTGAGAAGTTTTAATTTTATTTTACTGTTTTAGTACTTTAAAACGAAGTCGGAACGGTTTTAATGATAACATTATGTGGTTTCCTGTTTATTTTGTGAGAGAAAATGTTTGTATATTAATTAGTTTGTTCGCATAAATTTCAGGGATGTTGAATTTTCTCAAATTATAACATACCCCGAATACTTTTCGGAGGTAGTACATATTTTCAGGAGGACAGTCACAAATATTTCGGCAAAAACTTATTAGAGAGGAGAAAAAAAAAACTGAATAAAAAAATTCTGACAAGTCAGTTCATTGCTTTCATTCCGCTGTCATTGTACAGACATTATTACACGAGGCATTCCGGGAACTCAGCCTACGTACTACGTAATCGAAAAAAAGACTTAATATTTCACAATACGCGGATAAAATAAAGGTTTATTCGACAAAAAGCGTATTCGTCTGAATACGTCGTACGTTGTAGTACGGGGATTATGGTATCAAAACGCGAGTAAGCAAATAAAGTAATATGGCGTATCACCTGCACGCGATATGTCCTTCCCACGCATTATAGCGTTCCTCTAAGTAGGCACGACGCTAATTTGCTTTTGTTCTTACATTTACGCGTTTACTTAAGCTATTTCGGTTTCCACGCACTCGAATGAGCACACACGTGGATTAGCAAGTATACCCGTAGTTATGTGAACGAAGTGAGTGTGTGATGTGAAAATTTTGCAAATATTAACGTAATTTCTCGTCTTCAGATGTACACCGGTTTAGGGAAAAGCTTTCAAGTGATACGTACACAGTTTGTTTAGAATTAGATTCTTGGGGTGTATGAATATGTGATGTGTTGGAATTTCAACGGGTTCGGCAGAAATGGCACGTCAAATGAATAAAAAATGTAAGCCTTTCATCTAAATTGTCTTTTATTTGTACAGTAATTTAAGACTGAGTTATTTATGACTGTCTTTTGGTTTATACCTCGCCTCCCATGCATGAGGTTGTAGGTTCAAATCCAGGCGAGGATCTATCTGATGACCATTGATACTCGCCAACATGCACTTTCTAAGTTTTTCGTAGAAATTACCGATATCGGTGAAGAAAAACATCGTGAGAAGGAATACTGGACAAATAATTAATATACATAAGTCTGAAATTGCCCATCCACTTTGAGCAAGCGTGGTGATTAATGCTCGTGCCTTCTTTGTATGAGTAGAGGCGTTTGCCCTGTAGTGGGACACCATCAGTATGGTATTACTTATGAAATTCCTGAAGTCAAGTTTTTTTTAAGACAATCCGCTATGATTTATAGATTACTTCGTCGAACTATATCTACCACCAAACCTAAAAGTTTTAACTTCCGACCAAAAAGACCAAACCGCGTATCATTGCAACGTTACAACTGCAAACAAATTAAAGTCATAACATAACTCCCAAAGAGTTTAATATCGCATCGATTAGAAATAGGAAGTAGAACTCCGTTAATCAACAAGCGGGAAAGATAAAACCGAAAGTTTAATCGTAACTCACGTTATGATTACGGGTTACTCTCGTCATCAAAGTTGTCGAAACGCTGTAGGGAAGCGTGAAATCATTAAGGCTTGAGATAATACGGTTTGGCTAATGAAGCGGCGGGTCCTCTGGTACTAAGGCAACTCAGTGACATTCATGTGTGTTCGAGTTTTGGTCCTAATCTTGGTAGTAACGTTTGAGCTCGGCTCGCTTTTGGAGGTCTAGTTAAGTCTCATTAGCAAATGTACAGTCAGGCTTTCGTTTCTTATTGTTGACTGATTTAACCTAATTAGGGTTTCGTACCAAAATGGTAAAAAAGGGGCCCATAAGGTGCTACTTCATCTGTTTGTCTGTCTGTTTTGTTTGGCACCTAGATGTCTAGTTAGATACCTATGAATTCTTAGTTGGATATTTTGTTTGTACAACTTTTAATTGCTGAGGTTTTTTTCTAAATGTTACACGTGTTTCTATACATCACCTATTTTCCTCATTTCAATAAATAAATTGCAAATGAAATCTCCAAAACGTTCAAGTTACCTGCCTCTCTTTCTCATCAGTTACTATAATTACCCCAACCCACTAAAGCGTTAAAAATAAAACGCTCCATGAACGCCACAAAACTTACATCTTCCCCAATAAACCCTACAATTAATTACCAAACATGAACATAATTTGGACGTCCAACTATTCGAGATCAAATGGTAAGCCGGCCTGACGAATCCCATGATGCCTTCCATCTCTGCTTAGTTGGATTAGCTCGCATCATTAATCGTTGGAATTGCGTTCGACCCTCGCGACCCGGGAATCTTCAATTAGAAACAAACTTTACTATTACAATCGCATCGATTGGTACCTCTACGTTAACGGAGTTTGATTTAAAGTGGGGCTGCGAGGGATAACTTGGAGAGTGTTTTGGTTTGTGTGTGTTTGGAGTTATGGTAGCTTATTGGGTGAAAGGACCAGTTTAACAAATTTGTCTATGATATTTGGTCCTTATGCTGGAGGAATATCATAGTTTAGCAGTGACCGTAAGACGTAGTCAAGTACAAGTTACAAAAATGATAAAGTTGTAAAAAGTATATGAAATACCGTCTGGTTCCACGTTTGACGTATTTTTGATTAAAAAAGAACAAAAACTCTGTGCCTTTTTCATTTGCCTGCCAATATGTGAGCACATATTTTTTGGCATTAATTTTCAGTCTGTATGTATAGTGAAGCTGCGATAGGAACGCCAGACTCGCAGAGACGTCAACGATCAATCAGGCGTATGACTAGCGCCATCTATCAATATGTCATGGCGGACGACGTGCCACGCCAGATGGCAGCACTGCCCGTAGAGAAATTAGAAAACAATTTTCGGCAAGTGATACCTATAGCACTTATTTAGCTGTGTTTATAGGCAGTTTGGGTTAATTTATTAGTTTTGAAAGTGCTGTTTTTTGGTGTGAAAAATATTATCAATTTTATTAACTTGTATCTACATATAACGAGAATCATTAAGGGAGATTATCTGATTAAAACCAGTATAATAATGAAAAGGAAAAGTTTACGGAAATATTAAGGCACCTTGAAAAATTCACACGAAATTACCCAAAAAACAGAAGTAATAAAAAATAATCACGAATAACATTTTCTAAAGAATTTGCCTAATATATTCATTGAAAATAAAGCCTCATTTTATAATGCGGCAGAAGATGATCTTTATTTTTTTATTACGGCGGAAAGCGGGCCGTTCGGTACAATTTAATCACGAATTTAACGTCCGCGGCACGTTCCCGGTTCGGACACTTTTATGACATCAGACACTCGGCGTTAAATGCTGAGGCTTAAAAAGGGTTGATAGCGAGGCGCCTGTCACCTGGAAAAGCTTGGGACATAGCGGTACCTTCATCATAGTGCCACCGGACGTTCATTGATAATTAATGGGTTGTGCCAGTGTAACGAAAACAAACGACTCGTGGCACGCGCACGATAACGATTAATATCTTCGCGGCGCAGCAAAAACAGACCTACGCTCGTAGCCTTGGTGTGATAAATCATATCTCCTTGAGGCACAAAAATAAATGAAGCTAATGATAAATGACGACGAACAAAAAGAATGCCACCCTCGATTGAGTGTAGTGAATTTGAAAATTGAAAGTTTTCTTGTGACACGAGGGACAAAAAATCTTGGGAAAGTATCTTTGTTCACAGTCCGTCCCTGTTACAATTCTTTATAGTATTACTATATTAATTTATCCCCAGGATTCAGCAGTTTGGAGGTTATACTTAACAGGAGAGACAAATATCTGAGCATGAACATCCAATACTTAAATTTTATTACTATTACCATCAAGTATATAATAAACCAATAATCACTGCGTATTCCCAGCTATATGGATCTTAATATATTCTACATAAAATCTACATAAGGTTTTTTTTTGCAAGCAACTCTCGATGTAACATTTCTCGTAGCAGATTGCGTAGCCGCGTAGCCATTTCGCCGGCCGTAACCCAGCTACGTTAGTCAATCAGCTGTGTCTACCAAATGTACATTGGAATCACTACACTACCGTAGTCTGGCTACGACGTAGTATCTATCTTGATGTACCTACTATGTAGGTAGCTATTCCAGATAGTTACAAATAGATACGTATATTCTGGAAGGTTTCGGATAATACAATGTGGAAAAACATTGACGGGTTATGAAAAACTTTTCTTCAATATAAGATGACTACATTTGAGATTTTGGAGGCGTAGCTCGACGATAAAAGCTCTGTATATTGTCAATCATTTTGTAAGAAAAATTCTCTAGTAGCGAACTGTCAAATATTTATCTTTTCCTCTTATTCTAAACAATATTCTATAACTGGGAATTTAGGTATGTAGAATTTTGTATTTTGTGATTTTGGCCTTAATAAGATACATATTTCTTCAAGCATTTTTATTCAAAATTGTATAGAAATAGTTGGACTATGTTAATGAAGAAATTAAGTCAGAATCACGCAGGATTTGAACTCCAGTCCTTCTCAATCACAAGTATGTTAGTAATGTCGCTTGCGGGAATATTTGGTAGCTGAATCCTACTACTATATACAAACAATATAATATATACAAATGTCTATTTGAAAGATATTAACTTATAACTGTGAAACTCTGTACGCTTGAATGTCCGTTAATCAATCACGCCTCAATGGCTGAACGGATTTGAATAGAATTAAGAACGCGGGTGGGTAGACCACGGCCTGGATTAGAACATAGGATACTCACATACATATGTATGTACATACATAAACTCACGCGTTTTTCCCATGGGGGTAGGCTGTACCTACAGAACGCCATCTGCTACTATCCTTTAATACTCCTTTCGCTTCGTCTACGTTCACACATCTAGTCATACACGCGAGTACTACGCATCTGGCCATTTCGAAGAACAACACCATAGGATACTTATATCCCGATAGCACGCGCACGTGGGATAATATTCGACTTTTACGCGAGTGAAACCGCTATCAAAAGCTTGTTTAGTAGGTTGTTACATCTCTCGAGCGCGCGTCAATCGTTGCAATCAAACATTATGGCAATGAAATTAAAACCGCACGACGGCTTTCTTAGTCTGTCATCATCATCATTATCATCATCATCAGGCTATACTAGTCCTCTGCTGGACATAGCCCTGTCCTAAATATCTGTATATAAAATAATATACCTATTTCACATATCAATATCAATATTATTGTAAATATTTAAAGAGCAATACTAACCCATTTAAAGAAAAACCATATCTATTGACAGTTCGTCCCAATCGTATGATTTGAAAAGACTTTTTATTTGATTTTACGATAATGGCCCCAGAAGCGAGTCCCGGCCGTCCCCAGGTACCTTATACATAGTCTCGGAAATTGCGTTAACCACATTCGAGTACCAGGAAATTAGAAACGTTCAAGGGTATAATCGAATGTCTCTCTCTAGCAGAAATAAACTTGCCGTATGTTATCGATGTGGTTCCGTATCCATTTGTGCGTAATGCAACGTGCTTTCATTTTTCGGTTTCCGTTGATAACGGATAAATTGATTTTCCGCTCGCGCTTTTATCTTTAAGGGGAAATCTAATTCATGATATAAGAAAAAACGGAATTTCTTGGAGGATTTTATTTTAATGATAAAATTGGGTGATCATAACATAATCCCTCTATTAATAACGACATAGTCATAAAGACTGCTTTTGCATGTTAGAGATAAGTGCGTGAACGTCGCAGACTTGAATATCCTTATAGAACTTTGTGAAACAATTGACGGGAGATGGGGAGACTACAAAGACAATTGAAATTCGATTTGCTTTCAATTTGAGCGCTCTCACTCCCTTTTCAATAGGAGCGCTGCACTAATAAGTTCTGATTGTTTCAATACATTTTTCTGAAGATGAAGTTAGTTGACGCCGGTACAGACGGCGACAAACTGCGCTAATTACGTTAGTGATCCCCCGTCCCCAGCCCCCAAAGTAAACGACTCCGCTTTCAGTGTAAACAACTGCTAACTTTACCAGGAAAAATTCGCAATTTTATTTACGTCTCAGAGGTATACAGTGACAGTGCGACGACATAACAACGTCGTAAGACGTACTCGACGCACTTCACAGTACCAAAAAATTAGGTTAGTGTACCGTGTTAGTGTATTGTACAAATAATACTTCCTAAGTCAAACATTTAAGAAAGGAAGCGGTACTAAGATTTCAAATAAATTCCATTATAGTTAAAAAGTTCAGAATATTTTTGCATATTTTTCAGCGTTCAAGAGATTCCCAAAACATTAAAACAAGTTTTACCTGATATTTATTATAATAAGTGTTTGTTGTACTTTAATTCTTAACAAAATTGTTGTAGGCGTATTGCGAGCTTGTATTTCAAACATCTCAGCGCCGAGGGTTAGGCCGTGTACTAAACTAATATAGCAGATAAAAATATTGCAAAAAGTCAGAATCTCAAGTCGAGCGCGAACTATCCAGATATAATATTTCGCAACGTATTGATCCCTCAGGATACTATGTTCGGTTTCGTTTCGGTAGAAGTTTTCAATCCCTCTGCGTTTTGGGAGTTGCACTGGACAATCTTATCAGGGAGGGAAGAGGGGAAGATTTTCCACTGTCCGGCGCCCTCTCACCTTGGAGGATTTCCCAGGGCGCCGAGGCGGGCCAGCCGATTGGATTTCAAATTATTATGCGTGTATTTGACCGGCAAAAGATTTACATTTTTTAACGTTGAAACTTTTTTTTAGGGAATTATAGGGGTTATGTCGGGTCCGTAGCCGGGATTCCGAATTGAATATTTTATTTGTGTCGGTCGCGTTACGGTACATGTCTACTTTTGTGATTATGCGCGTTTTAGTATAATTTACATATGTAAGTATGTTTTGAATAACATGAGGCAACTTGGACATAAATAAGTTTATTATTAAAGTAAACGACGGAAAGTCAAATATGTTTTACATTATTGTGATGCCTTTGTAGTCTATATTGTCATTCAACCTGAATACCAACAAACACAAATACAAGATGAACGCAATATCTTTACATTTCAATCTAAAACTAGTTAAACAAGTTCCATTTTAAGTGCGCAAGTTGTGGAAGTAGCCCGCTCTTTTAGTAGATATAACTAATTGTCAATAGGGGGGTAGGTAAGTGGTGGTAGGCGGTACAAGCAAACGAAAGTTCCTAGTAGAGATCGCATTAGAGACCGCGCGGCCCACGACTGTCGGAGATAATGCCATTGCAATACCCGAGATCCGATTGTATTGGCAAATTGGATCAAATGCAGCGCTCACCGTACAAAAGATAAGAGCCGGATACGGGTATAGCGGTAATATTATGTTGCGGTTATCTTCCCGGATCGCCCCCGTGTGCGGCTCGTGACGATCGAAACGATCGCCCGTAATCGTTTCGTGTAGTTTCCAACTTTTTTTTAAATCTTTTCATTCTGTTCGCCGTTTCTTTTGTTGCGGCGCAATCGATTTCCAACCGGATTATCAGCTTATATCATTTTGTGAGCTCATTCTCTGCTTATAAATTTTCATCGACCTTTTTAATACAATGGGTCTAAGAATGGAAGGATCGTATCTTGTTTATATTTTTATTCCCTCGAGTGAGCTGAGATGCTGAATACGAGTTTTCAGTGGTGAACGTGATAAACTCTGAAAATATCCTATATTTTATGACCAGCGTGACAGTTAGTGTTGCCTGCATAACATAGATAAAACACCTCCTATTTTTTAACAGACGTAAATCTGATAATAAAGTAATGTAAACGCGACGGTTGCAACAAACATATCGTGAGCAACACAAAAAATATTTGTAATAACGCGCGATATGAAGCGCCCCGAGCTCTACGTACCGATGTTTTTGCGACCAATGAAAAAATATCATCCATGTAAACGACGATGCAGATTATTATTGCCCGTCGGGGACGCATAAAGAGTAACATAAGAAAAATGGCGGATTTACGCGGCGCACAGATAAGATACGACACCTTTCTGATGTTGTGCAGCTTACTGTATGACGATGATCGTCCAAACAGTGGGCTTCATTTTCCCGTCGTTACGGGGTGAATTTTAAATTCGCTGCGAGGGTGTCCCACTCAACTATGTATGAAGGACCAGCCTCTCCACGCGACTCGCATCCGGTCGCACGCATATGCTATGAACCCTCATTGTCTGCCCGAACTCAAGGTAAACCGATTACGTGCTAAAAATTCATAAAGTCATTGTCATCTTCTCGTAAAGCTTCTACATTTAGTAAGTGAGCTCAGCGATTACTCGAGGCGTTTCAACGTGACGTCAATAAACCAAAATGCCGGTAGCCTAATAAAAATATAAAGCTAAAACGCGGCTTAAGAGACATCAGAGGAGGCATTTCCTGGATTTATAAGAACGTTCGCATTTTAATCCCTGTCTCAATCTGTCAAAACAAAACCTCTTATTTTGACAAGGTTATGACGTTAACCGTCGCTGAGATGAGAAAGCGACTTGAATTTTAACGTTTTTTTAAGTCAACAATGACCTTCTGATAGCAAGGTTTCAGAGACGCAAAATTAACAATATCATCAACCCTCATTGTAAAGCAAAAAATCTCAATTGGGACGTGATAAACAATACGGCACGCTTAGGTTATCTCCCCTTGACTTATGATATCATTATTTCCCTTTTTGCAAAAATTTACCAAGCAAAAACAGGAGCGCGGTGGGCATACTAATTCTCCTCGGTCAATATATTGGTATCGGCGGAACGCCCGCAGGACCCTTCCCAAGGCAAAATCTTTATACAATAAAACAGAAGCAAGCAATTTCAATGTTAAATCTCATAATTCAAAATCTCGTTGTTTACTGGCCACGCTTCGGCGTCTATATAAACTCTCAAAATCTACCCACATCCGTTACGAAAGCCTGCACCGTTATTTATGGATAGCCTCGTTTCATTGTTGTTGTTCGTTTTCATTTTGACGCTTAATTTTTTTTTCTATTTATTGTATTTTTGTGATCGTCGGTGCCTACAAAATGATTTGTTTTTCGGTTTGCTCTTCCGACGCGCTTAATTCCGGTGATGTTTGATTTATGCGAACGGCGGTGTGGGCACTCCACGTCCTCGTACAAACATACGCTCGGCACTGGATAGATCACGTTCGAAGACTAATGCGTTCCCAAGAAATTCGGTTGTTTTGCATTGTGTGAATAAGGGTCCATCCCCGATCTCACATAAACCGACGCGATTTACCGGAAAATATCGCTTATTTGCATCGCCAACACATCTGTCCGTGCGAACGTAAAACATTCGGACGTAAAATCGAATGGACGAAATAAGATATAAATGGCCGCTTGCACACAGAATCTCGGATTTTACAACCATCTCGTATATCTTTAAGTGAAATATGGTCCGATATCATATTCAATCGTACCGGCATTATATTCTCGAAACTTAGATAAGTAAATAGATACTTACCCAAAGGAACGTTTTATTCTTTGCAATTTTGTAAATTTAAGCAAAATTTATGACTTCTAAATAATATTTGTGGTCTGCTACAGTATGCAGCCAATAAATCAGAGCACAACTCCGCAGTATGTACGTACGTACAAGAATAGATTATACCGACGATGTCGTGAAGAAAACTGCAGCAAACAGATTTATCGAAGAATTTGGACGGTGAGTGGCTTGGAACATAAAATCTTCTAAAGGTATATGCTATATCCAGTATGGACCAATATATATTTTAAGGTGAATATTCTTCAATCTGTGTAACATAAAACTATCCAAGTGCTGTTAAACTGCACTTCCAATTTTCATATCAAAAGCTAGGTAGGATCGATCGTATCCGACAGACTAGTGGCTGGATTGTGTTCGTCTCAATGACGCTTTTAAGTCGGGGTTACGGTTTTATGTGTGAACGGAAGAGTCAGCTTGAATGACGGGGGGTCTCGCCTCTAGTACGTACTCCACTACGCGCTCCTATCATAAAAATGTAATTAAAATTCACATCAGCCGCCCCCGACTAAGTTGGAGAGACCGGGATAACTATTCTATTGTTTCGCCATGTACGACGTTGCCCTCACAGTTTCATCCTATTTAAATTACGTACAACGAAATAGGGTTGAAAGAATTTGTTGGAACTAGCTTTGTTCGAATTAAACAACAATAAAGTGATTTAATGGGTGCTCTTAGCTCTCAGAGCGATTTCTTTTTAAACAATCTAGTATCGCGTTCGGAAAACACTTCTCGGAAATAACGAGATACGTAAATTACGTTTTGTTCAACAAAAGGTACTTGAATCGTGCCGGGGTTTCTTGTAAGATGAGAGTTTTATTGATTCGCAAATACGAAGTTATCCATGCGAAATGAAATATACTTAAATTGAAAATCCTTGAAAGTATTACACGTTGTTTTGTGCCCACCCATATTGTTTTATTGCTTCATATGCTCGATACGGGTGGAAATAATTTTAAAGGATAATATGGCTTGTTTATCAAAAACTCGGCCTTACGGCCAGTTTTAGGCAACCAGCGTGTATTAATAAAAGCATTTAATAAAAAAGAACCTTCAATCCTTTCCCCCAACACGTCAAGCGGCCAAATTGTTTGACAAACACATCAAACGGCCGCAAAATTTTAATTCAAACATGTAAAATTTTTTCAAACGTAATTTCATTTAGCTGTTCATAAACATCCTGGGTAAAATTACGGGTAAAAACGTTGTATTACTGGGGTCGTGACGTCACGGACTAATGAAGGCATTACTCACTCATCTATCGCGATACGTACCTGGAATCAAAATGAAAGAAAGTACATTAGTAGAATAAAAGAGAAGTGAAAAGTGGACACGCGATCTGCTAACGTTTATAGATAAAAGCGAACATTGAATTATTGCGAGGAGACAACGCCAAGGTGTGGTGGAATATCATTTTTCAAGAAGCAACGCGCCTGATAGTAGGTAATGGTGTACACTAGGAGGTTCCAACCGCGGACTCGACCGGCATTCTGATAGGTAGGAAATGAAGACTGATTAACCTCGCGTGACTCTACAGGGCTCACGGCAAACCCACGGGGACCTACTTGGATAAATATTGCGTTTGCAAAACTCTAGATTGTTCGACGAAATAATGTGGTGGTTGTGGTTTGAGTGTGTAAATTTTATCTTTATGCGTCGTAATCACAGGTATTATTGTAATTTCGAAGCTTGAAAAGCCAAGTTACGTTAGTTACGAGGGTGAAATGGCAGTTATTCTTAACATTTAATTAGTGTAGTGTTTATTTAGAAGCAGCAATCATCATAATTTGTGATATATGTATATATATATAGATAGTTGGATAGCCAATGTTTGTCATAGGGAATTGATACGTTTTGTTATTTCGTTTAAAGATTTTATTTATTAAGATTTATCAATAGGCAGGAGCACGTTTCCCTCTTATAATGACATTTATAAAACGGGATGCGGAAGTTATTCTTTGCCTAAAAACTGTTCACGGTTTAGGTATTTTAGTATTTTAACTATGAGGCTTTTGCTAAAACAATTTTGGAAGTCATGCAGACTTCGTAAAATTCAAAATATTCACGTGAAAAAGCAAAATTTAATCCATTAATGCTTTGAAACCTTTTATCAAAACTTTACGCAGCATAGAGCTTTTTTAAATTTTTACTGGACGTGGTTGTAAAAGAACCGGACGGTATAGTGCAATTCGGCAGAGACTTATTGCCAGCAGGGAATGTGATGGGCTGGATTTAGGAACAATTGTTTTAATTTAACTTTCCCAAAAGTAGAAAACTAGTCGAATCATGAAAGCCCGAGTTAATTCAAAATAAAGCCAACCAGATTGACTCAGACAGTTTAATTGTATGCAAGCTCACTCTTCCACATATCCATTTATCATTTTCCCTAATTTAAAACTGAGTAGTCATATCTATAAAAGCAATTTTTACGTTCGTTAATGTTTGAGTGAACGCCCTCGCGGCTGAACATTATAATTAATGGTTTTAATATTTTTTTCACCAAGCAGCATTGAAGTTCAGGCGATTAAGTGACTAACATGATAGAATTATGCCGACTCACTAACGTAAATAATAATCGGAGACTCAGGGTAAAGCCTCTGACCCATATTCGACAGAGGGCGTTGGCGTGCGTGCGAACAATCAGGGCTAGAACCCGTTTAATATTTACACATATAAAAGGTAATTCTATAATTTTTTGTGTCTTCTATCTGTCCGCTCTTACAAGACAAGTTATCTATCTGATAAGTGCCACCATGTTTCCTTGTCAGTTTAAACACTTAACCAGGGATAACATTTAGTAAGTTTTATTGTCAAAGGACAAATTAAAAAAGTTTGTTTTACCCCACTTCGGGACAGAGTTTATCAAAAATGTATGGAAACGAATTATTCCACGTGTAACCCCAAAGAGATTAAGTTAGTATGCCAGACGTTTTTTGTATCAAATGTTGATAAGAAACGTAATGGTTTTATTTGTGTCATTGTATTCTCGATCAAGCTACCCTACGACGTAAAACGTGAAAGGCTACGTAACGTCAAAAATTAATACGAAACGCGAAACTCTCGTTTATTTTTATTCTGGGAATCATTTATTTTCGTCAAACAATTAGGCTGCGAGCCCGCGTCGGTCGCAAGGCCGCGGCAGTTTGGCGGAAGAAACTCCACGTCACATCGACTCGCCCCCTCAAAAAAGGGTTGGTTAAGCGCACGTTTTTTGTTGCATAATCCCACGCAACGCGCGATTCCCATTCCGCCTTTGGCTAATGCGCGCAGCTCGTGCGGACCGACCGACGTTGAGACGGGACTTTAAAAATGTCATTTCCAGAGCACCAAGTAAATCCAGATTTGTTGTTGGTGAGTGACTTTCTAATTCCGCTGGCGGGAAGAACTTTGTGAAACGTATACCGTGTTCGTGAGACCTGCTAGTGACCGCGAGCAGCCCCGCAGCCTAATCCGATCCGCGGACCAGAATTGTTGCCCAAACTTGTGCCGGACGAGGCACCACCCCCACCCGCGCCCGCTGTCACCCGCCCGCGTTATAATCACCCACTATACAATACGATGTACCTACTTTGATTAATTTACACCACAAACAGAAATAAAGTTTCGTACGCTAAAACAGAACCGTTGTTTTGGTCCTGCCTAATCCCACGCCACCCGTGAAAGTTGATTGTTAATCTGAAACGGATACTTGTTTGTTATGACTAGTCGCTCAGTAGTCTATATAAACATTATTCACTAAAGTTTTGCTCACTTACTCTAAGTCTAATCCAATAAGTCGATGAACGTGATTGAAGCTTAGTCAAACAATAGTATGTACCTATAAAGGGCGACGAACTAGTGGGACTTATGATCCAGAGGGCGTTCAGAGGGGTACGTATATACCTTTTTTGCCGTACGTTAATTGCTCACCAGACTAGAAACATGTTTTATTTTTATGTAGGAGATTTATTCGACGAAATGATCGCCTGTAAATAATAGTGTGCGATGCTTTAGCTCTGCACTGGTTGCCAATGTCACCCGTCTCAATGTTTTAGCTGTAAATAGATACACAGAGCGCCATTAATTACGACACATCACTCGCAAACTCATTAATTTTCAGCTGCAGAGATTAAACTGATGTTACTTTTCCTAGCTCTTCATAACTCAGTATCTAAGTAGTGAGCAAAGTCACACTGTATAGCACTGCGCACTCCTGCGAATATTCAATTCCGAAACTCGTGTCCAGACTTTAATTCCGTTTCTCCGATGCTCCCAATTTCTCTGTAATATGATGGATTGCATAAAGTAATCGATTCATGGAATTCGGACGGAAAGCAGAATGGGTAGCTTACAAGGCAATCAGCGGGCAGCAGGAGGCTTTATTAACCCGTCAGGGTAGTGCGGGCCCGGCTAATCAATCGCCGTTCGCGTGTCGACCGCGCTATCTGTCTTTGGCCGATTGGACCCCGATAACGCTGCCGACGCAAGATTACCTACCTATACGGGAATGGCCCATTTATAAAATTAACTTCTTTTATCTTCCCAAATAGGCGATATAAGAGGAGTAAATAAGTCTAAAGAGTTTCGTACGAAATAAATAGGCCGATGTTAATGTTGGATCGTAGACGAGCCCTGCCTGGTACGATCGCATGTCACGTGTGAAGATACTCCGCGATAAATAAAAAGCACAATGATTTTCATGAACGTTCGACTATAAAAATCCTAGTACAATTGGTGTTTGCGTGAAGTAATCTAGTTTTAGCACCGATTCATTTTTTATTATTGTAACAAAATTCGGCACGTGTGAAATGCAGCTGGAGTGTGTGCAAAATGAAATGAACTAACCAGCAAAAGGTATTAGTTCCGCACCTCAGTACGCTCGCTTTAAAATAAAATTTAAATTACTTTTAAATTTTGAAACTCTTTTAACCATGACAACAAAGTTAGTTGAAGCAATGAAAAATACTTTATATACTTCAGAATTTTCTAGTTTTCATAAATCACCGAGCGCTGAATGCCAGAGAGGGAGAAGTTTAAAAGTAAAGTCGGGTAAATTCTCAGCGGAACTTTCTATGAGATTAAAGTCATAATTTACTTGATGAGAGGGCATTATGTTGTCGAATATGAAACCGGCTACCCCATTACAGAACTGATTTCCCTAAATGGGAGTTTGCAAAAATTGTAAGCGAAAAAAGGCCCGGGCCGAGATAATTCCTAAGTATCGCGAATTTCAACCGTTATAACCGTACGTCTCCGAGATAGCGAAAGGGACGGCTCATTAACGTCAGCACGGATCCGGGGCCAGTTTATGCCAACCGATACCTTTAAGGTATTTACAAAGCAGCTAAGCGGGCGCAATCTAGACGGGCGCAATGAAAAAAAAGACGGCGCACCCCGCGTAATCCACGCGAAATGCCCTTTAAGAGCCTCACAATTTAATGCTAAGTATAGCAATCTCAAGACGACGTTGAGCCGGTCCTCCGAGAGGGTTGAAAAAATGATACACGGGTGAGCGGGAGGGGGCAATCACGGTTAGTTAGCGGGGCAGCTGCTCCCGACCGACGATAACACTTAAGGTATTTTACTGTACTTCCTCCGGTACACAGAAACACAAGTTTTATTCTTTACATTTTCAACACACCAACGTGTATAAATATACGAGTGTAGTGTTGCCGCAACATAACGGGAAAACGTTTTGCAATTCGCAGGATATTGCGTGCGATAAGGAATGCATTTTGAACATAATGAGTAATAAGCCGGTGAATTTAAAATTTAAAGCGTGCGATAAACATAATCAGTTTTATTAATCAGAATGTACATAGTTTGAAGCAATTTATTGGACAGTGGAGCTCGTTAAGAGGATGAGCGGTAAAGCTCTCAGTTTAAATTATGTGCCAGAGTCCCATTTAATGTAAACAATCATTTCAATCTTTGATATTTTCATCTACACCATAATATTTGTTTATTGCTTTGACTGGCAGTGTTCAACTTTTGATGTCACTTTGTTAATTGAAAAGCTGTCTTGATTTCGTATTTTGATTTAAATTGATGAATATAAAGTGGGTTGATTTATTCGATTTAGATTATTATTTGTAAATCAATCATCATCATCTATTAATTTATATTTCGTTTTGAGTTTGTTAGACACTTGAAGCTAAATATCTTAAGACAATAATTAACAATTTTCGATGTACGACACTGCAATAGAAGGTATCGCATTCGTAGTAATGGCCAGTACAGAATTAATTAGCGGGTATCGCTTTATACGGAGCGCGCCAGGTGTGCACGTGGCTTTACAGCGCCATTAAGTTACGGAATACATAGGGGTTGAACCGCTTGAGCGATTGACCGCACACATTCCCAGCTTTTATGTTACAATACCGACCTTTATGAAACAATAGAAACTTCTCTACAGGAAAATAGAAACTCGACCCCTCTCTGAAAGAGAATAAACGCGAACTCGCGAAGACAATCGATCGGATCCCACGTATTCGTATGCTAAGCGTGTATCCTTAGTCATTACCACTACACACACATATAATCATATTCAAGCCACGCTTAGTTAAGATATAACAGTGTCGCTACGCTTAATCAAATCGCTTTCCAAATAAATGGAGCGTAGACGAATCAATAACGAGAATTCAATTTACAATTCTACGTACATCACTGACGTATCAATTGTTCAATCTAAGCGAAGACAGATAAACGCACAGATCCACCGATTGCTTTCCGATGAAAAAGACTGGAGATTCATCGATAGGATGCGCGAGTCCCAAAGTGAAAAATGTACATTTGGATGGCGTTAATTCGTTTAATTTCCGGTGAGAGGGAGAGCGCGGGCGAGGGGCGGCCCAGTCCGCTCAGATTAATTCAGCGCAGAGCCTGTCACAGATAAGGACACTGAAATAAATTGAAAATGTTCAGAGATTGATTTGAATACTCTCGAGGATATATCGAAGGCAGCCAGCGAAAAATGACAAACCGCATTCTTACTCTGAGAGATTTTCATTTTGTGAGCGAGACTTAGCGAGAAAAATGCGACCTAAGGAATAAATTATGCGGCGCTTGGACCATCAGAAATGAGCGAATGTTCAATTTGAAACAAAAACGTATATAGGCAACCATTTTTATTTCCACGATACGACCAATCGTATCTGCGTTGCATGTGAAACATTGAATATTCTTTGTAAAAATTGAGATAAAACGTTTAACAGTTTTATTGCTACAGACTCGCACATAGCCAAATCTGAAGATTGTCTATTAAATCGTTTATAAAATGGTAAAATTAATGCAATCGGCGCGAGCGAGTCGAGATGGGAGACATCGTTCGTGGCGTTCGTGATCCGAATGTCAATGAAGTCGAGTGGCACCACTGTGAGACCCTCAGGGCCCCGGGTACCGCTGCTAAGAGCCCGACCCATCATTTACATATTGCGATTTTGTATCGATAACAATTAGGAGATGGAAAATCCGCCGTGAGATGTTTAACAATCAGACTATTCCACGTAAAGTTAGAGAGCATGTTACGGCAATCTGAGTAGGTTTATTCGTGTTTACTAGAATTTAAACGCGCCACTTAATCGTAAAGGTAACGTTACATGACTACGCAAACAAAACAACATAAACTTGCAAATGAAGACACGCCGCAACGAGCGTACACTCCCTGCCGTGTTCCAGTGAAATTCAGAGAATCAAAACGTCCGAACATGAAACAAATTGATTGCTGCAGAGGCGCTCGGCTGGCGCCAAGCTCGACGGTAGATTGGTAATAGCGCATGCTAAACTTATTAGGCAAACGGAAAATGGTATTAGCAGACGTACTGTGCAGCCCAGCCTCCCGTGAAACTTCATTCGTACGTCAAAGTTGACAGTGTTGCTCGTAAGTGATTGTTGCAACCAATCAAACACGAGCTAAATTGACTTTGCTCGCTCCGCGCAGGGGTCCAAATTAAGCGCGATAAACAAAGTTGGAAAAGGTCCAGTAGGACTCGAATAAAAATAGATTCAGCGAGTGGAGTTTTAATTCGCAAAGATAACAAACGTCAGCGTCAAGTGAAATGGCCGCTTCCGAAACGTTAAAACAATTTATCCTAGGTAATCCCGAAGTGTCAGACGATAATAAGAGTGACATTTGGAGCGGGCCGAGCGCGGCGGTTAATTCTGCAGCGCAGTGGCGGCCGATTGTGACACCAACTAAACCCTGTTGCCAACGGTAAACCCATCAGGTGAGAACCCCTGCCTACGACCTAATATTGTCGACTCACTGACACAACAAATGACTTTGTTTTCATTTTCATCTAGTGTTTTCGTTATTCATTTTTGTTTGTGTCATATTCGTGCCCGTTATTGTTTGACTAACATTTCACAATAGGTTCACGTGGTCACGTGATCCAAATGACGTTCAAAGGTTTTTTGTAACAACAAAGAGACCGTCAGTCTACAAAGCCATTAACTAAGAACACAGACTGTCCCATTACGTTAAAACTACACCATCCATATTCCAACAGTAACGAAAGCAATTATTCGCATTCAGTCAACAAAGACGCAGACGTACGGGTACAAAGGGACCATTTCATAAGTTAAAGCGTTACGGACGATAGTTATCTGCGAGCAACTAGTGATGCAGTAAATCCTAAGAGTACACTTTGCAACTATCCCTTCTTACATCTCTCAAACCTGAGCTCTTACTACAGGCCAGAACTTAAATTGTTACTCAACTAAGATGTAGAATTCTGCGCTTTAAATAAATGACTTTGGAATTCGAGAATTTCATTTCGTTCCGAAGTCGATTTCGTTTTTATCGTTAGTTGAGGATCTGGGTGGTAAGGTTTCACATGTTAAATCTTTTGTCAGATGCATCGTTTCCATCGCGTGTGATAAAGTGGTAGTGGTTTCAGTAGATCGTGGCCACACAATTCCCTGTGAGGATTACAGCCGAGAGAGAGAAAAGTAAGACGATTAATCCCAGTGGGTGCGGAACTGGAGAATTTATTATAAAACGGTTGCGTTCGAGGCAATGCTCTGTGACCGCGCTGTTCAATGCACTATTGGTGTGGTTAGTCGACTATTACATTTAAAATACTAGTTTTTTTATTGAACATAAACATTTGAGTCTCATGCTCTTTGTTGCAATTTGTTTATTCATTAAATGGTGATTTGTGTGCATATATCTCGGATGCAGACAAAGTTGCAGATTAAAAACTCTCTTATTTCCTTTCCCAGTCTATGTTCTTGCCAAATTTAATTACGATTTACTAGCCGATTAGTCGTGAAATGGTTTCAAATAAAATGACAAACAGAGTCTATCATTTATAATATAAGTAAATATGAAAGTATAGATAGTTAGAATAGAATCCACTAAGGAGTCTATTCAAAATTTCTTTTTTTATATGCTTTCAAATTATATTCTTCCAAAGAAAATTAAATCAGAACGTTGTAATGTTTTCAGTTTTACAAAAAAAATGGCAGCAACTCCCATATTTTTTGCTCTTTCATTTTCACCCCTTAATTTTTAACCCGCCAACCACCACGGAAGTATGAAAGTAAGTACAAATGTAATTATAACTTAGTAAATAGACTGAAGGGGACCGGTGATTAAACCAGACTTCATAACCACATCTTTGTTAAGCTGGTCCGAAAGTCCAATCCAAATGGTCTGAACCAGCCCTTTTCCATTGTTTTGTTTTTAATAAGTAAAGTTATTTTAGGCTGCTCAAATTATATTCCGTTACTAAATTAATTTCACATTCCAGTTAAATGCTACCGTTGACCTTTTGGAGTCCAGTGTTTATTTAAAGAGCGTCAGGATAACTTACGTGGATTTTAAAGGTATGTGCGGATTTTAAAGTTAAATTATTAAGTTTTTCAGCAAGCTAGACCAAAGTTAAGTCCAGCCAGATTTTTATGCCGTTGATAGTATGTTAGTATACTTACAAATTATATGAGGATAAAATAAAAACGTGTAGTTAAATCAAAAAGTGTAAACTCATTTTTATTTCAGACTATCAAAAACCTTATTAAAATTTCAATGTTGGTAGCCTTGTGTGTCGGAAACCGGACGTTGTATTTCGCACAACTTAGGCCCTTATCTCCGGAAATGGACATCATGGAAGGGTTAGTTAACCGAAAAATAAATAATTTTGACCTCATAAATAAATCAGGGCAAAAGGTATTACGTGTAGAAAATATCATGGAATACAATAGAGGGGGATTTGGGTTGCGTGACGAAAAACACGGAATATTGGGTACGTATAGGCAAAAGGTTATTTAGTAGGTACCTATCGATTTTTGGTGTCTCCGTAAAGAGCTTAGGTAAATGTCAAGAGCTCACGTGCGCAAATGTCAGGAGGCCACGGTTTACCCAGCCGTCAAGTTTACGAATAATGCTACATTAAGTCAACATTTAACTGTTCCGTGATTTCGCGTGATTTTGTTTTGTTCTGAGGGATTCAGGCGTTTTTTTTTAGTTTCGGGAATTTTGTATAGGTACTGTATCTATTAATAGAAGTCTTAAATTCATTCACGGACTGATACAATTAGCATAAGAGTTCCTTAATGTAGAACTAAGGTAGGATTTTTGATAAATAGAAGTTAAATAGGGACTGAAAGTCTGTATGCAAGTTCCTAATATTTTGTTATAGTATTGAACTGTTTCAGGACACTTAATTATTGTTTGTTTATTACGCATTTAGTGCATATAGGTACCTAACATTAGAGATTATTGCGCTTTCAAGTAGACGCATCGTAATTCATATATGTACACAGGTGCCTACCTAAATACCTGTACGCTTATTACACCAGTATCTATCACGTTCATTACTCAAACGAACGTGACGCGTATTTAAAGGATCACGTATACCAAAAACAACAATGAAAGCCACTCAATCCGAGCGAATTCATTTTCTCTGCGTAGCATGACATTCTAATTTAATCGCATGTGTCACTGTCAAATTAGAGATACTACAACCTATGCGGATCTGCCTCACTGACATTTCTAAACATGAGGGGAACAAATGGTTTTGACATTTCAAGTGTTTTAGCGACCTTGGATCTAATGTTGAAGCACCTAACGTAACGGTTGGCGAATCAGCTATAGGCACTTACGACATTATGCTAACAGATACGATGTTCTTAGCAGAATTGAGTGACACTGCGGATTGTAATTGCTATTGTTAGGCCGTATATGTGAGTTACGTCGTTAAGTAATTTGAGATAAAAACGGTGACTAAGTGCTTTGGAAATGATATATTATGTGAGATTTGGTTTCAGTTAGAAATGATGTACAAATCGCAAGCCCCTCTCCATTGTTTTTATTCTCCTTCGACTCGAATTTACAATCAATTCGATCGTGTTTTTTTGCGGCTAAATAATAAAAGCCGCACGGGTCGAATGAAGGTTAAGCAACACTTTTGCGGATAAAAGTGGATGGGTGTCAATAAATTATGTATCGATACCTCTCCGTGCCAAGCACGTTAAGGATTTGGTCCCGGCTATCATTTGTAGATCTATAAAAATCGTCACGAGAAGTCAGAAGCTCGAAGGTCTGACAGTCTTATCAAAGGAATCGTGTTACTCAGAAACTGTGCTTGGAGCTCAGATAGGCAGTCACTCCACTAAAACACTGGTGCATTTAGTTAGACTGGAAGCCAACTTAGGAAAAGGATAGGCAGATGATGACAGTAAAAGCGATATAAGGCTTTTCATGGGCCTAGATGATGAACGCGGAATTATCCTAGTTACGATAGGCATTTGTGAAGAAAACAAAATAGTAAAACTTAAAACGGAATAACTTACAGTTCCAAACTATCTAGACAACGGTACGAAGTTTTATTCTCAAGGGAAACACTAGGGGAGGGGTGCGGGGTGCGGGGGAGTGACGTCACGGCTGACGGTGTAAATAATTGCGCTGTCGAACACACCTGCCGGGGAAACAAAATTAAGCGAAACGCAATTTGACTGAGTGATGAAGCACCAAAGGATCAGTTGAGTTACCGACGAAAAATTATACTTAAGTACCTACATGATTTATAAAGTCTTAATTTTATCATCATAAATTAATATCTGTCTACTAAACTAATTACTCGTATAGCCATTTAGATGTAATTGAACGTTGCATTTATTAATAATGTATAGTATTATTAATAATTCATAGTATGTATAGTATTATTAATAATTCATAGTAGCACCATAGTCAATTGACTTTTTTTATTGTCAAAAACAAGGACACAGATAATGGTGAATCACTGGTGCCTGTGGTAGGTAGGTATTACAGGTCACCAGCTTTACTCAAAACAACGCCCCGATAGCAATTCGTAGAGCGACACACGACTCCCAGTCGCGTTTATTTGCTCCTTGCATGATAACCCCCCTTAAAGACAACTAACTACGCCAATCGACTCCCGACAACTCGTAAAGAGAGACTCTTTTATCCAAATTACTATCGGATTAGTTTTTATTTCACTCGAATAACCCACTCCGGATAATTAGCGATAACAGTTACAGTCGGCAGTGGCGCGAATGAAAACTTTTGTCGCGAATTTTTCCAACGCCTAAATTGCGAAGGTAACAGCACGAAGCCGGGCGTGTTTATTAACAAATTCATAAACATTGACTTGCGAATAAAGCGGCCGCGACTCCCTAACGTGGACGAGCAAACACGTTCATATTTTCATGGGATTCAAATAAAAATAAAGTGGATGACCAGCGGCGGTCTAATTTAATATGAGCGGGGACAACTCGTCATATGGATGATGTACCTGCCTTTGTTTTATTGCTTAGACGGGTGACTGAATACAAAAATGTTTGAGCGGGTGGACGCGCGCTTGTCAGCTGTTAAACAGTTTTATTATTGCTGGACGAACATCGCACAGCCTATTTGCATAATTGAACGGCCACTTGGAGCCACTAGCATTGTTATACTCTGCCGTTCCATTTGTCAGATTCGCCGCATCATTTATGCATATGGCTCATAACGAGAGCCGCGCCGTTTTTCTGGACTATTCATTATTTCGCCTTTTGTGTTGTTTGTTATCCGGCGACTACTCTTATCCTAAGAATGGGCGACGTAGAAAATATGTAATACAATGCCGACTTCCCTCCCTATTGACACAAACGGCCGCATTTTTGTTACATGAAGTTAAAAGGGCTTAATCTGGAGTTTGGTCAGGTAAAACAAATATTTGCTTTTTGTTATGTTTCAACAAGTCAAAGAGGGGCCCTGACTTGGCTCGTTACAGCAAAGCAGTGGAATGAAGGTTTAATAAAAATAATACTATTAAATAATACTTCTCTTTTGCCACATATTGGGACAACATCTTTAAAGGTTTTCTCGCTGGATTGAGATCTTCCTTTGTGATGCAAGTTGATGAGTGCAGTAGGAAGACGAATCGTTACATCTGAATGGGTACACTACGACACGTAAATAAGGTTAAGTGTGTATTCAAAGGCGATTGCGTCGTCATGAAGAATTGTTTGTTAAGTGTAGTTGTAGGCAAGTTTAGACATTGGCCCAGATGGTCCTATCTGATAATTGGTCAATGAAACTGCTATAAAATCTTGTAATGACCATACGTTATCTTACACGCATAAATGTTTAATAGCAAGTGCACAAAGCTCCTTGCGATCCGATTTTAAACTGATGACTTTTAACTGCTTTTACGGTAATAGCCTGGGTACTTAACTCAACTGCTGGCCACTTAAGATGTTATTTTTACACTTGCTTGAGTACTTATTGAAAGTGTGTTACTACGGTTTTAGATATTCTTTATTCTTTGTCGATGTCTGTGATTCTTGTGACTTCTTACTCAATTTACCTATTGTTCATTGTAATAAAAATAATTCTTGTAATATACTGAGTGGAAGGGACATCCTAGTACCATGAGTTTAGTACGTGATTCTGGATCCCATGAAGTTAAAATTATTTTTCGGCTTTGTCTAAATGTTGTCATTTTTTATGTTTTATTCACTTTAACCTGTAAAAAATCATAATGATGATGAAACCAATGTGATTTTAAATAAAAGAATTAATACAAATTACTTTTTTACAATCAGTTTGAGCGTCGAAGTCAATTCTACCCCCTATATTTTTTTTTGCATTATTATCCGAGTGTATGACACTCGTAGGGCTGCAGTTGAAAATCAGTATCAGGTGGGTGAATCTAGTGAAGCATTGTTTTTTTTCTTCTTTCCTTTTAAGATCTTTTTGATGAAATAATACAATTTCAACATAAAAGTGGTAAAAACTGTCACAAAACTGACACCAGATCAAAACCAGACAAAATACGACCATAAAATATTGTCTGGAGTTCTGGACTGACATGGATTGAAATATTACCTATAATGAGACCTGTCAACCTGAACCGCTAAAATACGTTGTGAGACATTTATGTGAAAATACGGTCACGTATTGTGGAAAAATATTGCGATGTAATATTTTAATTCTAGTCGTCATGATTGCCAATCCGGGTTCCTGCGTTTGTAAAGTCTGGAAAAGCTTTTTGAGTTTTTCTCGCCTGGAATTGAGAAATAGGCCTTAAGAACAGCTTAAAATAGGTACTATCATTGATTCATTGACGCAGTTTTGCCAATCCACAAAAAAACTAAATTTGGTTTGTTACGCCAAACTGGTTGTTATGTGATCCCGTAAAAGCGAATAAATATTTAATACTTAGAGAAAAAAAACGACAAAAATTACTCCTGCCAAAATGCACTAATCCACATTGTATGGCAGAAAAAATATTGTTAAAAATCAACAAAACAAAAATGATAAAATTATCATACAGTATTCTTGGTAACTTGCGATTAATTTTTTTAACGTTGTCCTTGCCTACTTAAAAAGCATCTATATAAAGTAATTATTTTTTTAAGGCGCAATCGCTTGCCTTAAGCATAAACGCAAAACTATTTTCTTGCTTCAAGATTTCTTTATGTTTTGTGATTTACGTTATTACCTATGTAAGTTATTGCTAATATAAAATAAACAAATTATGTGAAGGTATGTCGTAAAAATTGTTTGAAATTGGTTTAAGCCGCTGTAGCCACTTCACCATCAAACTAGAAAGATTTTAATGATTTTGCATTTTGACAGAACTAACTGTGACTGACCACACAAATTGCAGTTTAACAAATTATAATTATTGTTTTAAGAGGGTAGGATGGAAAGAAGAAAATGTTTAATTGAAATAAATCAACGTGATTCTGTTAATGTTTATAAATAAATCATATATTCGTAACTTAATGTGGATTGACGACACTTGATGTGGATTGGTTCATTTAGGCAGAACTACGTCCAATTAGCCTAATTCTTTACTAAACATCGACCAGACATATTTTGGTTTTATGTATAAAGTAATACAAGACTAAACAGAAATCTAATACTTCATCAGGTACACACATTTATGTTTATCGGAAAGCTTTGTTCTGCAAACAACTGGTGTCAAAGTCAAGGGGACAAAGGTGTAGGCAAGTGGGTCTAACTCTGTTATCACCTAAGATTCCGTTCGATGATCACGATCAAAGACAAGGCAGTCGGCGGAGAGGAAATAATTGTGTCTTCCTATACCAGTGCTTATAGGTCTATTTTTGGAACTAAGAGACAAGTACCAAACATGAAATGACTTTGGAAAGGGTTTTTTTCTAATAAAAGATCTTGAGAGGGTTTTAATTAATACGAGTTTCCCTTGATAAGTATCGTTTACATGGCGTAGCATCGTGAGCATTTCCCACTTAGTTTACGCCAATTTAGTACAGTACATTTTTCTGGTAATAAAATACATACATAAATATACATACATACATACAATCCAACTATTCGATTTTACAATGAATATCTTTAAACGTTACCCAACCCTTTACCCCACTACAACATGAAAGATTTTATTAGACCCGTTTTGTAACGAAAGTTGTAACAATTAAACCCGTGTAAAGTAAGCAAGGTTAGTAATTACCTTATAATCACTGGTCAAAATGTTGATAACTGTTGAAACAAGGGTTCCGTAATACTAGGTGTATTACGGTATGGAACAACTCCCGCGGGGGATTTGGGGAATTCACGTTGTATTATAATTTCTACGTTGATTTCGGTAGCTTTTACTATCTGTTCTTATCGTTATTAAGGTGATAAGTCGATTGGCTTTTACACTTCAGGTTTTTCATTGTATCTTTTATTTCAAAGAAAAAATAATGCGCGCAAAATGAGCTCTAATTTTAAATATTGTCAAGAGGACAAAAGCAGAGGACATCATCCCTATTAAGTTAGTTTTCTCGGAATTAATGTGACGTATTTCTACTAGTTATTTACCATACGACTTTTTCCCACAACTCAAGGAAATTCAATTTTGGTAGTCGGAATTTATCCGCTTTCACATCCATCAACCTGATTTATTTCTTTAGAAGTCTTTTGGAACATATCGGAAGCCTATATTCCTCTTAGTTCTATCCTTTCTTATTATACCAATATTTAAATGTAACTTAGTCATGTTTCTAGGTTTGTCCTTGTGACACGTGGATTCGGCTTTCTGTCTAACCAAAATGTGTGAGAATGGTGATACATTTTATCTACTAGATAGATCTTAATATAAAAAGTAGTGTCTATGTGTCGATGACGTCACTAACTTTTCTGAATTCAAGAGTTCTAAACACCCGTAACAATGAACCTATTTAGATGTTCAAATGACAACCGGGAGAGACAGCCTATGGAGCATTCCGTGGCTGAGACATTCCGTGGCAATATCAGCGTACCCTTGCAAATCAATTATTGTTAAATCAGCAGTACTTAGCCATGAGCCACGCAGATAGTTTTGAAAACAGAGTTGCGTGTACGAAACAGTTTTAATAACATAATATGCGGTTACATTTAAATATCTACTAAATGCAAATTTGATTTGGTCGGATTTGCTGGCGTAGAGTTACGGTTTTTGGTTTAAAATGAAATCAAATCGCCATTTAACATGGTTTACTAATGAGTTATAGTATTTAATGTACCAAATCTGAATGCGTGTGTGTTTTTAATATTGTATGCGGTAGTTATACAATGGTATTTGAAACAAATTGTATGGTTTCGTTAACCTTTGTAGGACTGGAAAAGAATTAAATGTTACTCTCTTATTTACAATCCGATGTATTCATTTATTTCATACTTTAAGCACATAAGTGTGCAGAGGCGGACTTAATGCCATAGGTATTTCCTACTTTTGAGTGGATCAGAAACAAACAGTGGTAGGTGTAATTACGTACGAAAAGGGAAAATAAAAATCATTTTATTCATTTTAAACATATGGATGTGTTCAGTATTTTTTCTTTTAAGAACGAAAGTAACTAGTTGTAGGTTAGTGGTCCGAATCTATAATTATAATATTGTAAAACTGTTAATAAGAGAAATACTATCAACTTTTTTCGTATCAGCTGAGAACATTGGATTTACAAAACTAGATTCTGTGGTAGGTATAATCCAAGAATCTAAAGTGAAAGTAGCAGATCTTCTACTTGAATTAATCCCATAAATGCTGACTACAATATTCCCAGGAACTGTGCTAATCTTCGCAACACAAAAAATTGAAGTGAAGTAATTATATCGCTATTAACATTTTCTTTACGTTTTGCTAATCGCACATTTTTTCAGCATCCCTCTCATTTTCCGCCCAGTTCATGTCAAAAGCCACTAAGCAGATATTTTAATATCCGAGAAATTATAATACGTCCATAAATCTACAACATCTGCCCAGTATTTTAAATAGCTAACCTTTCCTTGAACGGCCTTTCAGTATTTTGTTCCATATTTTTTTTTATTAAAAGGCTAAATTAATCGAGAGCCTTTGCAGACATCAAAACAACCCCGGGCCATTGTTAGGTATGATTACAAGAGGTTTTACAAAGTAAATGTTAATTTTTATTACACGAACAACACACCTTAAAGTACCGACGACGGTAGATTGAAGGGTTTTCAGCTCCGCTACCGTAAAATTCATCGCTTTATTGATATTAATTTGGTTTTCTTTTTGTTGGTACACTATGTTTTCTTGTAAAGAAACTGGCTTATTACAAAATTGGAAAGTTAATTTGTTTCGGAAAAATTTTAGCGTTACTTTTGAGCTAGGTTTGTGAAGGGACCTAAATACCTTTTATCTGAATTTTTATGAAAGTTATTAAGTTCATTGAGAGCTATAAAGAAGCATAATTTAATTTAAGTTATTTCTGAGAGTGAGTGGGTACAGTATGTCATCAAAACCACACTACAAAAGAAATACCATACAATACTTGTTTTGTATTTTTTTCTTTATTTCTTAGCTGTCATTATGTTTGCTGTTGATTCTCATCAGATTATTTTACTTTCATTACTTATAAGTAATTTCAACTAGATTTAACAACTGTAATCAAATTTAAACGACACTGCGTAACGCTATAAACCCATTAAAATCTGATAGACTTGATATGCAAATGCCTACAAAACCAGGTGTTAATTCAAAATTTACGTCTTAACCCGCGAACGCGACCACCCAATCAAAGCGTTTCATTTATTTTCCTACAATGGAACACAAATGAATGAACTCTATTAAGCCGAATGCAATTAATAGGCACGAATAATGGGTCTTGTGATTTATTAGTAATAGTGTAGTGTTGATTGACGTTTTTAATTTGCCAACAGGGGTGTAGAAATGAAGGGTTGGAAGTCTTGGCGGCGCCTGGGCTGTCACGCGTAGACAGGAGATGGCCAGGTCCTCGGGGCACCGTGTTCTGTGTTAAAGTTAATAGTTTCGTGGTCTGCTGGTTAGTAGATCGCGTTAGAGGGTTAGATTTGTGAGTTATTTGCTTTTGATTCACCTTGGGAATTGAATTGGTGTGTATTTCGTTAAGTTTGTTTCTGTATTTTTAAATTGTATTATTTAATATCTACTCTAGAACAATGTATCGGAGAAATCAATTTAGTTTACTTAATCTTCTCATATATATGAGAGAGAGAGTCGCAGTTAGAATTCTCAGTAGCAAATCCAATTCCAAATTACATTTTAGTGTTAATAAAACGTACAGGTATCGCTTTCAAATTCCATTTAATTCGACCCATGAGCTTAATGACGATGTCATTATTTACCATTGAATAATGAAAGTTTAGAATTACCCGCATTACCTATATTACAGCAATAATTGTAGTATTCAAACGTTTAGCGAAACAGCGGGTCTAATTAACGAAATAATTATCGCGGACACACTAGGCGATTCTCGTCGTGGTGACAATTTTATTTAACATGTTACTGCTGATTTCTATTTCAATACATGCCGCCATTTTGATTAGCGTCATAACTTTAATGAGTTGTATTGTGCTGTTTTTGTTTAAAGAAAATTAATCAGTCATGAAAATGAGATACCAAATGAGCCTAAATGTTTCAAGAATAGTTTTTTAGGTTCATAACTAAAACTAGTTTCTCGTTCTGCCGCGTGTAAAATAATCCTGATTTTAAATCAGCATTATTTTAGCAAAACTTCATGCAAAATATTCCATCAGACACCTAAATAACACGTCAAACATTATAATCGTGGACCTAACTATATGTAGGCTCAAATTACCGTCCCAATGTTTTGCATATAAGCCGGTGATACTAATAATAGACGGGATAATGTGAAAACGTTAATTAACTATGTAAATGCGGGAAGATCTAAATGATCGGCCACGAGCCTTGCAAATTACTTTTGTGGAACACCTACTGAGTGAGTGTTGGACTCGCCACGACACCGACTTACTCGTGTCCAAACGAAAATGGAACCCAAACGGGCGAATGCTACATACGATTCTGAATTCTAACTCTCCACTTTTAGGGTCAAAATTGGATTGATTTATAAGGCTCGTGTCAGTTGTTGTTCGTTTAGCGGCAGTCAATTATAACCTTCTATTCGATTTGATGCCCGTTTGGTCCCTTGGGCAGCTCGCTGCTCGCTTTGGCCAGCAAAGTTTAAATTAATTCTCGATTGACACATCAGAATCTATCCAAAATTGTGATTTTAAAATACATTTAGGACCCTTTTCACAGTAAATAAAATCTAAATGTTTGGGATTTCGGAATCACTGTTAATTAGAATTTAGATGTGGAATGTGTAATTATTGGGGTGGTTACATTTTTATTGTTTGGGCGTGGTGTATCTAATGGCTTACGAGCAAAGCCGACTTTATAAAATAAATTAACGAAGGTTTTAAATGAGAAACCCAGCAGCTTAGTAAAAAACAAACCATTAACAGCCAGGATGGTTCCTGAGACATTTCCTAGAAACTGTTCTTCATCGAATAATTAACACCTACCTAATGAATACGGAGAAATTCCGATAGTCCAACAATTTTGCCTCTAGAGATTTCTACGTAAAGTCTTTAACGGTGTAAATTATTTTAGACACAAAAGAATCGAAACATTTATAAATGCACAAACGAATGCCAGAATTTGTTCCCATCAGATTTTTATAAGATAGTAACTCTAACTTCAACATCACAACAGCTGCTGGTCCTTTTTGTTGCATGACAGTGTACATAGGTACAGTTTTGGTAGGCAGTAATATTTTTGTCTGCTTGTGGACGTGCACCGCGGAGCAAGACAAACGTATAAATCTGTTCGCCGCACACATTCGTTGCGTGCTTCACTCTGCCTCAAATTTATGGGCCTCGCCCCTTACGACTCCATCAAAACTTCCAAAATACACCGTCTTGCAATAAAACGTATAAATATTATTGCGAGAATTACGAGGCTCTTCCCTAAAATGCGTTGTGCTAACATCGACTTTTTATTTTTGAAAAAATATTCCCCTTCGGTATTTGGATTGCATTGTTCAAAAATGTTTTGTCATTAACTCGAAAATTGCTGAGACGCATACTGCTTCAAAAGCACAAACAATATATTTGAATGAAACCCCAATTTATTCGCCGGACAGTTTGAATAAATATTTAAATTATCAATACCGGCCGGTAGTTACATTAAAATATTCCTATTCAAATAGTTTATTGGCTATTTTAAAACTTCAACAAGTTTGGAATCAATTTAGATAGCAAAGGACCTCAGTTCCCCAAACTAAATGATACGCACACGATGTAAAGCTGTGGGTACCTATGTGTTTTTTATGCAAATTTCCATTTGGGCGGTTGATATTCGCAAGCCAGTGAGTAAATTCGCACCGAATCGCGTGTGACATTTAATTGACAAGTGAATAAAATGTGATGCGCTGTTGTCGGTACATTGCGCCGTGCCCAACGTGTGCCCCGGACATCTGTCAGCAAAATAAACTTAAAACAAATATAAATTGGTCACCTAAAGGGTGGTTCATCGGCGGTCGCGTGTGACAGAATCTAGTTAATTAAAATTGTTTTAATATACAGTATGTTTAAAAGAGATTAATATTCTGCGGTTATTGAATCAATGTTTTTGCTGCGTATTAACTACAACCTCAAAATATTAAACAAACGTACTCGTTTCTGTTTGTTGTCGTTTATCATTATAATTGGTAGGTATTTTTGGCAGTTAATTTATTACGTCACGAAATAATGGGCTTTTTTTTGTTCGGTTGCTGAGAGCTTTCATATCAAGTCAATCACTTAGTATTGTGTTCTTACGGTCTGTTATTCAGACTAAGAATTAGGACACATTATAAGAGAAAAGCCAGGATTTATTTTATTTATTAAACTAGCTGTGTGCCCGATGGGACCTTCTGTCGGCAAAATGTATGATTGCCATACAAATTTTCATCCCATTTTTAACGGATTTACGGGACAAATTATCCTTAAGAAACCTTTATTAGTGCTCACATTTGTTATGTAAGGAACTCTTGTGCTATATTTAATACTTCTAGACCCAGCTATTTAGACTGTGCATTTTCCCCTTGTAAAATAAATATTTAGATTAAGTAGGATGGATACTCGAATTGCCATAACTATTCATAATTTTTCTATCTAGTTATTGGCTTTTCAAATTGTACCTAAAATTAATTCCGGTACATAAATTGAATTCAGCCGTTATTGCATTCGAATTTTGATTGTCTGCCTATATATGTATATATACAAGACCAGTAAAGTATAGTTAGGTACAGGAAGCGTAAACCAGAGTCATGATAATTACGAGTTGGCGACTGGCTCATCCCGCACACCTGTTGCCTCCAACGACTTTAACTAAAATTTAGTAGCATACGTGTAACACGCCGTACGCGCCGCTTGTATATAATTTTCGAGCGGTTAAGTAATATTACGCTTTGGGTACATGTACTGAAGAGTTAACGTTGTTTTTAGTAGAGTTTAGTTGTAAGATATCACTTTAATGTTTTAGTTACGACTTGTTCCGTTAAGTTGAGTTGTATTTCAGTTCCATTAAAAAAATAAAATGTGGATGTAGTTTGACTACGAGTAGATCAAGTCCTTGAATTAATCATGCGTCTTGGAGAGCGTGAAAGGGATTATATCTATTAGAAGGATTGGTGTTAGCATTCACAAAGGTACTCATCAATCCATTAATTACATCATGCTGCGGTTACAGACGTAGTGATTACGGCATTATCCTACAGGATCTATCATTAAAGCTTTGCATTAGACAGACCTATGTTCAAGCCATTATTAGGGTTACAGTGCATGATTAAATTCACCTGCAAATGCTGATATAAATTGGAAATGTAATCTTTTAAACCATACATCCTGGAAAATTTTAACGAAATGGAATATACATTTCATAGAAATTAAAATGAATGTTACTAGGAAAATACAGATGTATCTACGAATATGAGAATTTCCTGCGCGGTATTTCTCAATTTCTATGAAAATGTAACTTGTGGCTTGAAAATCGTAGAGAAAGGTAACGAGCGAGTCGCATCGATGTATCGAGACCCGTAGGTCTGCAGTCCCTGGCGGTGGTGGATGAATTTGTCTTGCCCGGGGTGCATTGCGTTATACACTCGGTACAGTTTACTATGCCGCGCTTATGAAACGACCAGCGCCCGAACTGCCGGCACTAAAACTTTCAGTGGATTGTTACATTCGAGCCAACTAAATAAAGGCTATAGGTTTTCACCCGGGCCTTTTCATGGGCGTCGCCTTTACGCCGATTTTATGTAGCATGAGCAAAATACAGCTGTAATTCCAACACGGGAAAATGTATATTACTCCGAATCCTTAGTAGAATCTGACAATGCGGGGATTTTTCGAGAGAGCCCCGGGCTAGGTGAGGGTAGGCGCGACTCGAGTTTGTTACATAAAAATCCCGTTATCGCGACGTAGGTCGACAGATTACTTTCTTGTTAAGAGGATGAAAACAAGAGTTAGTTCGTTTTCTACAAGGAAATAAATATGAACTTTTTAGGGTACTTTCTTTTTATAACGGTACGAACATTTTAGCTGCCTTTTATTACACTATTTCAGAATAAACGGCCAAATGGAGGAAAATTTCTTAGCTGGTAAACTTTTACTGTAAATATTTTAGTAAGGATACAGTTACAGTCATTATCTAACTGCGGGTTTATATAAGCCAGCACATTTGTAGTTCGTAACAATCTACCATTTTTTTACTCTGTAGTTTTATGTTTCCCAGAAAAAGAACTGCGGCCCTGCTACATCACTAGCAGGCAGACTAATAGACTTTACGCGACGCTTTGGTATTCCTGAACCAAATAAAGTTCTGTAATGTTCCCGTCCTTCATCGCAACAAAACCGCTTCAACAAAGTGATGATAAAACATTTGACAAACTTTGTTGTGTAATGGCAAACCATTAATAAGCGCAGTTGCATTAGGATGCGATACGATTGGCTGATAACTTTAAACCGAGCTCCACACAAAAGTAAATGCGATGCTATCACTCACAGTACAGAATTAAACAATACAACAGGCCAGTGGCGCGCGAAACAATTCACGTTAATATTTCAAATTGCGCAAAAGTAATCAGTGGATTTATTTCGTTCAGAAGTGGGGATGATCTCTCGGCCAAATGGCAAACACGCAATTTGTCGTCGGCGTTAAATCGACCACAAACAAAACGGCCTCGGGCACTAGCGCCGCGCCATCATTCACCTGTGGTCGCCAATGGTAATGAGATGGACCTACTGTTCAACATATTAGGCTGATTGCAATTGTGCGATCGCCAGGCGAAACACCGCGACCACACCCCACATCCTAGCCGATTGAAATAGCGTACGCGGCCAACTCACGGAATTTCATGAACGACACAATTGTATTATTATTTTATGTAACAATTTAAAGGATTTGGGTCGCATTTTGTGTTCATTATTTCTAAATGGTCCCCGCATTGATTTTTCATAAACGTTACAGAATGCGTGTGTAAGTAGCCCCCAAGTTGAAAATTCTAAAGGATCGTATCAGGTTAATTGCTCACATTGGGGCTCGGAGGGAATGTTATTGTAATTCATCGTGTAAATGTTATTTACTGTCTGAATGCCGCATTATCCTTTGTAGATGAATGATTACTAGCAGAAACATGAAACAATAAATCAGGGATAATTTTTCGCGTTCGAATAAACAATGGGATAATGTATTATGAATTCGCATTTTGTTTATATGGAAGCCACAAAAAGCACGAGCGGTGAGCTCTGGCAGCGTGACTGCGTTCGGCTCATCATTACTCAACTGCGGTCAGGCGGGTAATGAGATGGGCTTCTGTGCTCGGCCGCGTTCTCATTGTCCCACCACCTATACTATCTACATCGTAAACCAGTTGCCTACATAGTTTCACCGCGGAAATGACATCAAATGCATTTCAGTTCAGTGCTAGCAGCCCATTGCGGTGTATATACTCGTAATTTTGTACCGACAGATATTTTCATATACGAATTTAAAATATAACATAAATTGATTTGCCAACCAGAGCGCTGGCAACCAGCGCAGATAAATATCATTTGGCACGTGAATTGGCTTATCAGTTAATGTAAATAACTGAAATACACCACAAACGTTCGAAAAATATTTCCGTTATTGCTTATACAAATTTGCGATAGATCTTGTGTAATATCTTAGAAGGCATCGTTTCTCATCCCCAGCCCAGTAATACGTTACCGAAGACTCGAAAATCCACCAAAGAATAAAGGTGCCTTTGTCCTATATCACAAGCATTGCTTTAATTTAGGTGACAGTAAATTATTAGGGCCATAAATAAAAGTAAATGTTAAAAGCAGCCGAAGAATTTTTCCGTTATTTCATTACACAAAAGTTGAGGACATTTAACGTACTTATTTGATAACATCCGAAGCAGGTTGGGCGATATCGCACAGGGAAATGACATGAAGAGATTTCCGCAAAAGCTACCCCGTACTCTGTAGTAAATTAACGGGATAACGCTCTTTAGGTGCTAAGTTTTACTCGGTGTAATTAACTTGGCCTTAGTAATTAAGATGGTTAATAAATGGGTGCGTAAGTCGCTTTGTGATAATTATTCTAGGAATCCTTTAATATAACCAAACAAGGGCGAATAACTTGCACTTAAGCGTTCGTGTTAATGTGGCAGAAGGACTCTAGTTATGTTTTAGAGTGTAACTTGGAAGCAGTTGGGTGGAATTACTTTATACTGCTCCGGGATATCACTCCTTTAATGAGACGTATCTTGTTTTAGGATTAGTTTAGACGGTTGTCACATGAGAATCTTTAACTATGTTTTAATTGGATTATTTTGTACGTTGTTGGATTTGGTTTGTAAGTATTTATGTGATTATATTTAATTTTCTTGGGAAGTATCTACAACAATATTAAGTCAAAGTCAGAACGTTATGCTAGATTTTTAGGTTCTGAGTTGAGCTAAAAGACTACTGACATTGGTCAGTAGTCTTTTAGCTCAACTCAGAACCTAAAAATCACGATGCAGCGTGCACTAACTGAACAGGACCTCACAAATCTGTGTGGTTATTTTCTCAAAAGATCGTCTCAGTCACTAGACATATGCATGGTTCTCATATGACCAATCTGACAAAGGTAATGTTTGGATTTTAAAAGAGACTGTAACCTCTTAGTTTCTTTAGGTGTTTCTTAAGAGACTAGTCGGCTAGGAAATATCGACCTCATCTAGTTGTTTTTATTGCCTGATATGTAAAAGGTTTTTTTTCAAACCTATTTACAACTCACTCGTATTATGAATGTCATCTTAAATCATGAAAACTAAACCAAACCACCTAAATATTATGACGACACGGTTGGCGAAGTGGTTGAGCCATCGGCTGCTGCGCCGCGTGTTGTGGGTTCGATCCCCGCACGGAACAAATATTTGTATGACCTACAGATAGTTGTTCCGGGTCTGGCTGTTTGTGTATGTGAGTTTAAATGTTTGTAAATGCACCCACGATACAGGAGAAATTCCTAGTGTGGGGCAACGTTTTAAAAAAAAAAAAAAAAAATATCCGTTCAATTTACACACACAGCAAAACGGCATACCTACTCCACCGTCCATATTTCACGTCACAGTCGGGTATAAAATCCAATTTTGAATCGAAGTGCCTCACTAGTGGTATGAGTAAGAGAAAATAATTACCGAAGGGTGTCCCGGGGGTGACTGCATGGCATCCTGTCAGAAACTACGGACACGGATAGGTGGTACGCTGAAATTGCCTATTAACAGGATTACATTTAACCACTTGACGAGGATTAAAATTGGGTAAGAATTTTGCTATGTAACATTTTCAGGGCGTTAGGTGAGAAATTTATTGGATTTGTTGATGTCGGTGTTGATTTAGTTGTGGATAATTGGAAAATTCGTTTAGGAAAATTATGGAAAGTTACCTCATTTTACCAGAAGATTTTCATTAATAAAGATAATTAATTAAGTCTTTATAATTTAAAACCTAGTAGAATCAGGTAAGTTCGTTATTTCGTAAGCCGTGTTTATTTAACGCAGCTTTTATAAAATAAACGATTCATGATAATAAAAAAAAATCCCCCAGAAACGAAATTTTCCCCATAAAAAGTTAATACAAAAACATACAGCAGCGTATCGTGAAATAACAGCTTTTTAAACCTCTGTTAATTGTGCATTTTACTATCAGAATTACTGTGAATCTACTGGCAAGTTATTATCGCGTGCGCGCCCGAAGCATGTAAGTAATAACAATGAAAATCGCCGATAAACTACGCTAACACCCAGTAATAATTACAACACCATTGACTTATTTGTTCAGTGAGTGCTCCGGTTATTGTTCGAAAAGCTGACAATGTAAATACAGCGGACAATTTCTATCGTTCTAAGAATGACTATTCAATTGTGGGCACTTTATTTACCTTACGGCGTAGCAAGGAGGTCGTCAATGGAGTTCTACTTTGTCATTTCCCGCACTCACTATTTTTTTTTACCATCCTTTTTGGGGCTAGGCTCAGGCAGGAAGTGATTTGCTAAAACACACTCTTAATGTACATTGTAAAAGTGTCAGCCCCTTAATGCTCTATTGACGATCAATGCCCGTGGTTTCGATTTATTGCTATCGGTTCTTAAGGAGCCATTGTTGTTGATTCCAATGGAATTATTGGCCGTATTCAGGTTTTACTGAAATGTGATTTAGATTGTTGAATTACGTTGTTGAACACGGGAAATGAGGTCGTGAATTAAAAGTGTGTCTATATTTTGACGTCTTTATCAATTTTATTAAGTTTTTTGTGTTTTTATCTACCGTTTCTTTAGTAACTTGCCTTGCCCCGCAAATTCACCCCCTCCCGCAGTTTTCCACCCTCCTATTGGTCGTACCGTGATGTTAAATAGTCTATAATCTTTCATGAGAATTGGGCTATTAAATGCAAAATATTTCATTAAATCCGACTCCAGAGATTCAATCAAATAAACTCTTCAGCTTTATTTTAGTAAGTATAGATAATGACCGAGTTTAATTCCTTTTCAGTACTTATTAATATTCATAGTTTCTACCGCGTTGAAGATATTTGCAAATGTAGTGTCCAAGATACATGAATTTTCAACACTGTCCATTTTATACTACCTACCTACCAAAATAACTATCAAATTTGTCGATTAATAACCGTTGTTCTAAAACCCTGTGTATCTGTTAAGCAGATCATCATCATCCTCCGACCCTTGTTTTCATTTATTTAGGGGAAGCATGTCTTCTTTTTCCACACATCTCTATTTGCTATATTAGTAGTTACCTCGTCCCTAGACATATCATCTTTCACCCAAACCATTCATCGATTCTTTGGTGTTCCTCTACTCTTGTAACCTTCCCCATTAATACTCACAAAGATAAAATATCTTGTTATTTGAAGTTATAAATAAATAATAAATAAATATTGCTGGACAATCCACACAGCATCATCTAGCCCCAAGCTAAGCAGAGCTTGTGTTATGGGTACTAGATGACTGATATACTAAATACAATACATTACATAGATAGATATTTTACATAGGAAATACCCAGAACACCCGGAACAAAAATTTGTAGATCGTACAAACATTTGTCCCAAGGCGGGAATCGAACCCGCAACCTCTTGCGTCGCAGGCAGACCTTCGCCCACCGCGCCACATCGGTCGTCAGTTATTATCCCTTTGTGGCTTCCTTCACCAAATTATATGTACCTTACCTAAGTTATTGCAAGCAGCCTTTAATTACAATATTTTGGTTGACGAGGTTAACGAAATAATGGTAGTTTTTGGAAGCCATGATAATAACAGAGTTAATTAATGATGAGAAACTGTAGGAGCGGCAGCTTATTACATTTTAAATGAAAGGGTTTAACAGTATTAATGAATTATCGTGCGTGTATTTAAGGCTTTATTTTAAGTATATTGATTGCCGCGGTAATCTGATTTTCATTATCATTTAATACAGCAATAATCATATTAAAATTGTATTAAAACAATGTAATTATTTTTGTATTTGTATCTGGGTTGGCCAATACTTTGATCTTCGACAGTCGTTACGGGTAGTGAATATCTCGAATGTCTGACATCCGGGTTGTGGCGGGCAGACAATCAGTCAGACCTTGTAAAATACTGGTATTCAGCTTAATCCGGTTAGACTGGAAGCCAACCCCAACTTAGATAGGAAAGGTTAGGCAGATGATGCCTATACGTCTTCATCTATTTCAATTCAAAGTAATGTATGGTGTTTTTAATTTTGTTCGGTTGTTATAAATATTTTTTTTTTTAGATGCAAAATACTCCTATTTCCAGCTATCGCTTCGCCAGACACATACTCAAACTAATAAACAAACAAAACACAATCACTAACGCGTAATAAAATCTCAGTAAAATCCGTATCTGTTTACACATACTGCTCAGCATTCAATAAAAGCGAAGTACTGTATTTGTTTACTTGCAAAGTAGAAAGAAGTGCCGTTCCGTAAACAGGTGATTATAGGGATGTCCCAAGTGTTTGCTATCCCACTTTCTCATATCGATGCATCACACGAGATGCATTCGGAACCGCACCTCTAGGGATGTGCAGAACTGGGACTCGATAAAGTTGCAAATATCGGTACCACTATCGTGGCAGAGGGAGGTACCTACTAGGAAGCGTATTTTCACACAGTCAATGTTCGTAAATGACAGAATTAGGTCCCTATATCATAGAGATGTGTTCTGAATACTAAATTTTCAGGTTTCAGTTTGCAGTGTTAAATCGGTGAGCCTATTTCAGACTCGTGCACTAATTTAGTACCTACTGAACATTACCAAAGCTTGGATGGTTATAGGCTGTCGAACGAATATGTTGAAATTTGGATGATGCGATACCATGATTAAAGCAGATTCGAGATTAGTTGTTTTGTTTTTTTTTTATTCTTAAAGAAAAGAAGGACGGAAAGAAAAATACCTGTCTTCGGTACAAGATCAGGCATACTCAATATAGAGAAAACAGAATCGAAATAATTATATGCGAAAATAATAAAATTGTGTGCCTCCTGGTTGCGCGAAATCGGCCCAGTTCAGTAATAATAAATAAATAATAAATAAATAAATATTGCTGGACAATCCACACAGCATCATCTAGCCCCAAGTTAAGCAGAGCTTGTGTTATGGGTACTAGACGACTGATAACCTTAATACAATACATTACATAATGCCATACAACTCGTTAAAGTTTTGCTTTTAATAAAATCTTTTTAAAATTGTTTTTTTTAAACACCGTTACATATTATTTTACAATCGACACCATACATTTATTGTAGATGATATTTGTTGCACTAGTAATACTTATTTGGTCTACAACCTTTTTATTTTGGCTTTGTGTTGTTGTTATTTTTCATTACAAGCTAGTTCTTAACGTAACATAACATACACTTCTGCCTTACCATGAGGGTAGGCAGAAGCAACAAAGCAACACCTGCTAAGATCCTAACATAATCCATTTGCTTTGTTAACGTTCATACATCTGGTCTACCCGCACGACAGTTGCGGCTACTATGCTCCTGACATTCTGAAGAACATCACCAAAAAGGTCAGTGTATGTCTTTCTGAGGCGTTCCAACTGGCGTTTTCACTCACATCTGCTTTATAAATGCCTTTTCTTAGTGACATTTTCTTCATACTCTCAATATGACCGATCCATCTAAGCATACTCTTTTATATTTTAGTCACTACATCTTCTTTTGAACCTTTACGTTATTAAACTCTATAATTGGTTCAAACTAACTGTGATAAACAAGGGTCATAAGTTATGGAATGCATTGAGTCTAAAACTTATGTCGTGCTCTCAAACTAATTTTGTATTTGGTTAAACTATTATACAGTTACATGTTAAGGCCCACAAATGTAAACTTTACCAATAAATCGTTAAAGTTTAATTATAAAGAACAGCACAAAAGTTGTTAGAACGAACAACAACCGCTCAAACTCGAGATTGTTTTAAACTGAATTAATTGTAATACACGTAATATTAACAGGAGCTGTTGGTTGGCCGCAAGATGCATCTAAACCCCGTGTATTTCCGTCTCTCTCCGGGGACAAGGCCACGTGCACCCACTTAGCACACGCCGCACACATTTACACAGACCAACAAACAACCATCATTCCATACATATAAAGATCAAATTCCTTTGTAGCGAGGTGCTAAGTAAGATTGCAGCCTTACACAGTCTGAGAGCTCTACTTCAAAAGCTTTGCCGGTATTAGAATTGCCTCGACATGTACAAAAATAGCGAAATTGAAGTGTTTCGTGAAGTGAATTGAATACAGATAAGATTATATAAAAATCAACCGAAAATCTACGAACATTTTATCCGATAGATTATTTCTTCAACCTGTCAATATTTATTGCGATTGAATTGTAAAATAAGTTAACGATTTTATTACACACGGTGAAAATATACGGCAGTAAAAATTTCAAAGAAAATCGTAAACACAGCGGTGGAAACAAAAGAGAAGGGCGTGGAACCGTTTGTACGTGAAAGGCATAAAGTTTAAAAATACTCTAGTGATGTGCCTTTTTTGACTTCAGAAATTTTACGACACTCGAAGAAAACGATCGCCATTTATGATTCACGCGATAGGCCTCTTTACACATCACGAACTGCGCGGAATGAAATATAGATGGCACTACTCTTATGCAAAGTGAGAGGTGAAATTTTCACAGTAGCTAGCACGCACTCGTAGAAATGCGTCCCTCAGGCGCGTGAGGTGGTTCGCACGGGCAAATGGAATCCGCTCCGCAGAGATTGCTTGCGCTAGTTTTTTTTTTTTGTTTAATATTTATGAACTTTGTCTCTCACACGTCACGTTTACCTTTGTGTAATGGCATTTACTTCAAGCTCCGCTGACACTTTGAATGCCAAACGAACGTGAACATATTCGGTAACGCTCTGTTGATTGCGGTACAAGACATCTTGCCTGCCAGTGTCACGTTACCGATACTACGAGGTAATAAAGGATTTATTCCCATTGGTATTTTATGTCCTAAAAATTAAATTATTAGACAGAGACAATGGAAAATATTTTGCGAAGGGACATCGTTAATTATTTTTTCAACCGGCAAAGGTCGTAAATAAAAGTAAAGGGTGCTATTAAACGCATTATTCGCGCATATTTAATGTACTGAAAAGGCTAAAAGGTTTTTATTTTTCACAGATTCAACAGCTTTACACAAAAATCACCCTTTGAATTAAGTCTCCATTCAACACGTGATTTATTAACTAAATAATGTGAGAAAGAATATTAAACATTATCAAAAATTATGTTACCGACATATTTTTGGCCTTTTGTTTAACAATGGGACAGATATCATTCAACCTTTAGTCCGGACTAAAATATCGAAGAGATTTATAAAGATTTTTTTCTCTAAAATTTGACCTTTTTTATTCTCTCCCTCGGTCAATTTTATAGAATGTCATTTCATTCTGGCCTCAAAGAAACCCTGAACTTTTAAAGTAGCAAAAAGCTTCTAACAGAAACCAGTTACACTTTAGTTGTTAGGAAAAGCGTAACGGTCATAATCGGGCGTCATTGAAGTAAGTAATACGTTTAAATTATTAAAAGGCGAAGGATTTGACGGGAGATATTGGCGAGTGTGGGTCCGCGTCACCGAGGCGTGGTCCTCACAACGAAAATAGATAATAAAATGTATTGAAATGGCTGCGGGCCGGCTTATCCGGTTGAAAGTCAATGAATATTTGATTTCAATTTTTTTTTTCCCGCCGTCGCCGTGAAGTATTCACGCCATACCTAATTTGATTTTCGCCATTCCGCCCGTTCGCCGGGGTAGTTTGCATTCATATTCAGTTTGAATACGCGTTTGGGTTGCCTCTTGCCCGAGTTTGATACAAATAAACAGCGGATATTTTTACATTTCTTGCCAGGATAACCCGACCCAACTGATTACGTTCCGGGGATAATAACCCGACTGTAGTATTAGGGGAGGCCTAAGGAATATTTATATTAGATTATTATATGCGCTATTCATATTTAGGTACGCAGTAACATTACACGAATCGTATAACATAAATGAATCGTCTGAGCGGAGCGGGCAGGTAAACGCCCGACAAATGAAAGTTTTAACGTCCACATTCAAATGTATTCCAGGCACGTTGTCGTGTTTTATTTCAATGTTTATCTAATTACAAGCAGAAGGATCTCAAAATATCATCCAAATGACACGCAAAGGGCACAAAAGTTGGAAGTTTCGAAAGCATGGGTAAATTATTTTATGTCTTACAACGACAAGAAAGGGCCGTTTTTCCCTCGGCGAGGAATGGAACAGGATTCGTTTTTGCGAACTTGCATAAATGACGGCGCAACGATATTTCACCGAGCCTGAATATTTGGGTCAACCTGTTTTTGTGTAATGGGGATTACAAAAGCAAATTTAACATTGTATTTGCTGTAACTGCTACAAGGGAACCTTCGTTGGCAACAAAAGATGGCTCGCCTTGATACGATTTTCGTGGATTTTAATTAAAATCTTACGCGTTGTGGGGATAATGAAAGAAACTGATTACGTAGGCTCCGGACTTTAGTGTTTTGGGACACAATTTATTGGCTTGTTTATGACGATGTGTAATATTTAGGAAAAAAGTGAAAGCGCGACCATCGAAATTGAAATAGGCAGATTTCAACCGTAACTTCGCCTTTCCCCTCACAATAATACAAAATCTCCTGCCGAGGAAACCGTATATTTTATCCGGGCGTCGATTTGTTATTTATTAGCCGGGAATAGTCGTAACATGGGGAGGGAGCACAATACCGAAAACGGTGCGCCTGTTTAGTGACGATGCCACCTCCGTTTCGCTCCGCTTCGTCTCAGCCGCAGCGCCGCCACCATAACGTGAACTCCCTCCCTTTCCTGTTAGCTCAGCTCCTTACCATTAGAAAGGAGACTCTTTAGATTGCGACATGTCTGTTTACGCTGGCCAGCTTTCATTGAGGGTCGAAGCCTATATTTATCCGTTGCTAGTTAACCAGTGACGACTTTGTGGCAAAGACGGCCAGAGAAATGAAGCGAGACAAACAAAAATGATATGTTTCCGTGTGTGTCATGCAAGCCTTTGGAAGTTTTGTTGTTTTTGTCAAGAAAAATAAGGTGACACACCGCTCGTGCGTATCTCGCCCCGCGTAACTTATGGCTGGGGAAGTAATAATATAATATTATTATGGTTTTGAATTCCGTTCGGTTTTTATTGACCATAGTTTCGTTTGAAATTACTTCTATTTTGTTATTTTGTTTGGTTACGTAGATACCCTACTATATCGGCCTAATAGCTAAAAGGGAGTATTATTTCTTAGAGCTACTATTTAAGATAGAGATATTCCGGTTATTATTATTATTATTCCTACGTCCCTAATCACTAAGCTCCTCAGAAGGATACCTATACAAAGCCATTATTGGCATAGTTTTATTAATGTACCAGACATTAATAATTGTATATAGTATTAGGTACTTGGGCAGTATTGGGGATCTGATTTATTAGGGTCCAGGCTCCGTTGTTGTATTATCCGCTTACTAAAAGTAATGACAACTTACCTCTGTGCCTATTGGTTTGTTTGTCAAACATTAGCATGGCATCCTCGATCTGAAACAAAAAGACATAGTATTAAATTCAAATTCTGTAAAAAAAAATCGTGAGGAAAAATAGCGAAAAACAAGGGCGTCGTGCGCGATTTGAGCCCCGCCCCGGCAATAAAACACTCCGCCGTTGTAATAACGAATAAGCACCGGTACAGAGTAAACCACACGCTGCAAATAAACTTTGATAAGCGGGGGCGAGCAGGTAATAACGTATTCATAGAGAAATAAATGGAAAGTCGGCGGTTAGGACACGAACAATACACGCTAGCGGAGATGCGCTGTCACCGCCCGCCTAACGCGACTCGCTCGCACCTAAATTCGGCCACGAAGGAGCATTTTTAAAATTCCCCGTCCGCCAACAAAACAGTGATAAATCTGAAATGGAACGAAATTGCATCGTAAATATTCATGTTGACGTGGACGCGTGACGCCTCCACATACGTAATTGTACGTACGACTTAATTATAAATACCTTCCTTATTAACTTTTCAGATGCGTATCAGATATGTCATGTTTGGCGGTACAGCGTAGGGTACAGAGCGGCCGTATGAAATGACCCACGTTGAAAAATGTGCGTGTATACAAAAGCGGGCAAGTTCGGTTTGACAAGCCGGGGCCCGTGGGTTTTGTCTCGGCGGCGTCGCCGGCGTCGGCCGTCCCCAGGGCGACATTACGCGGGTAGGTCGACACGACGCACTCCCGATGATCGATGTCGAATACCCGTAACAGGTGACCTTTCGCTGAATTATTCCTACCTGTAGAAACGTTTGTTTAGTGGTGATTTGTTTGTGCGGGAATTGCTACGCTTTTGTTGGCCGGCCGGCCTGAGCAACCCTCTTTTGTGGTGAAAAAAAAAATAACACCTAATTTTCGGACATACACGGACGCTGATTTATCTTTGACATTAATACCGTCTGAAGAGAAGGTAAAGAATCTCGTTTATTTTATCTCAAACTTTATCATTTTCGTAAGGAGTGATCCTATTTGTTCACGTGTTAAAAGTAGTTGGGTACGACGTAGATTGGTACTCTGAAGGGCAGGGTTCTGGATGGAATTTACTCAAGGATATAGAACCTTTGAAAACAAAGGTAAGTGTTAATGCAAACTACAGCGCCGATAGCGCTATGACTTCGATACATTTTCGCTTGATAACATATTTTCAGATCTTTTAAACTGTATCAGCATCCAGATAGTATAAAAAATGCAAAACTAGTCCTTAAAGCAAACAATTATCACAAACCTTTATCTCTACATAAAGTTTCACCTAACTTTCAATAAAACTGAGTTCCTAGAACGCTTCACTTCTATTTCAGTCATTACTAGAATTAATATTGTTGATTTTTCCAATAGCACTTAACTAGCACCTATCGCGGTGTGTACCATACAGTTAACACTCATTTTCCACGGTTGACTCCAACAACTTGCATGGGAAAACCACCAACTGCTACATTATGCTTTCTTGGTACTTAACTATATTTAGAATAACCTGCTGTAGCCATTAATTTCCTTTACATTGATTTTGCAGTCAGGCTATGGTTCAGGAAAATACAATTTCTTGCTTCTGTATTCGAACTAAATAATTCTCCGTCTAAAAATAAAAACCACGAATGAAAAAGGAATTAGGTAAAAAAGCCTGACAATATTACGAAATAGCAAAGCAATAAATATCTATTAACTTACATAAATGATGGAATTTATTACTTCAGTCAGGAGACGGAAAAATAGACCAATCGTAACACATTTCGTCATAATACGACCGTCCGTGGTTTGACCGAATCAATAGAGATTTGTTGGGAAAAAAATAGATTATGCTGTATTCCTGCGACATAGATTGTGACCTAAAGCGGTATTGTTACGGTCAATTTGTGAGGGCTACATCGCGTCATTACCTTCTTTCGCATTTGTGATGAAGTGCGTGCGACAAGGACGGGTATTGGCGTTCGGGGTCGTTCCCTTGGGCGACGTTACCGTGGAACCGAACTTTGGCCGTGATCAATGCGAACCTCGGAGGTGTCTTTTTAGTTAATGTTTGTATCTGATTACTGATCGATTTAATTTCTGCTGATTTAAGTTTTAATTGTTTGTTTGTACGGAATCCGTATGTAATGCGTTCAGATTTATTCCAATTCAAGCGTTCCTTTTACAAACCACCATATTTATCATTCCAGTTAGTTGAATAGGTAAGAATATAAAATTATTAAGCACAACTTTATGAAACTACTCTTATGAGTCCCACTAACATTTTCACAAAATATAAGCGAGCCTGTAAATATCCCAATTTTACAGTCTACCCACCGTCACGTTACAAGTGTTCTAACAACTTGAGGCCAAATAAGAACATTTATGAACGCATAGAGGCGTGACCACTCTAATTCGCCTTTTAATATTCGGCCGATGTGTGGCCCACACGGGTGTCCCACCAACTTTGCTAATTCCACTCTTGGTCGAATATTTTTCACAAGCAAGGGTAAGTGAGCGAAATTGGAGACAATGTTCGCCGACGGCCGGAATTTTTATAGTTGACCGTACATGGCGGGAATAAAATACAGGATTTACTGAATGCTCGGATAGAGTATCGGGTTTAGTCAAGTCCTTTTTTGGTCAAGGAAAATGCCACAGTTTAGTGAAGTACACGTCAGTCAGAACCGCGGACTTCTAATGTACTGAGCTGATACAAAAAAAGGTCATGTCAGTGAATGAATGGCGGGAAGTTGTAACCAAAAGTTGATCGATCAAACTAACATAACTTGAACAGAAGCAAACATGACAGTTTTATTTAATGAACATCATCGTTAAGTGACATGTCCAAACAACATAATTTACTTCGATAATATCTTGTAAACTATATGTGAATGTTACTTAAATATGGCATGAATGTAGCAGTTGTAACAAAAGGGACAATTTTCCGTAATGTTTGTACGTTTGTGTTAAGCGTCCTCTATTATTAAGTATTTCATTTAAGGGAGTGACGTGAGTGGTTCCCTGAGGATACCTGTCGCGGTAATTCGCAATGTGTACACCTCTATTTTTTACTTTTGTTGTTAGGATTTAGGGGGACGTTAGGGGAGGAATTATATGAAGTGGCAGTAAAGGAAGATAGAATTACTGGCGGATGAAATAATTGGGAGACTTTTAACGGTACAACATGTCAGTTGTTGTATCGAAAAGTGATTTTGCAATAGAGATTTTGAAAGGTTGAATAGTAATCTTATATAATTTTTTGTGTTGAATTGGAAAGCATCAATAAATAGTAGACCTATATATTTATTGGTACCCAGTCTCTTTTTAATTGCTAAACCTTCATACCATATCAAGTTTCACGATTTAAGTTTGCAAAATAAATTAAAAACAACTCGAAATTAATTGCATCGTTCAAAACTTTCAATTATTCTAAAATATCTCGGTAATTAAATTATAATCCGACTGAGACTAATTAAAGTAAGTTTGAAAATTAATTAGCCTCGACTTTCAGTTTTTCAGAACATAATTTAATTTATATTTTATTTTTTCATTTGGTAATCAAATGTTTTTAAAGAGAAGCCTGGTTTGCCAACACAGACTCTCAGAAAATGATTATTCTCGATTTCTCGTTATGGAGTGCGCGAGAGCATATAAATCGGAACGCATCATTAGAGTCGATATCGACTGATGTCAGTCATTACACACAATGAACACTGAAACAGCACTGGAGTTACATTTAGTATCGCGATCCATCAAACGCACGGTATCGCGATCGCGCAGCCCACATTACGCGATGAACTAATATCTGAACAATCGCGCTGTTTGCCCGCGCGTGCATCGCGACTGATTTGTTTGTTTGTCAGCATGTCTCGTGACGTCACAGTGACGTATTTCTAAACACACGGTGTTTATACGAGCGTTCGTTTACCCCGAGGCTTTCAATATGGCGGAAATTGGAATTTGCAAGTACATATATTTCAATGTTGTTTGTGATTTTCAAAGATTTTTTTTTGTTATTTGCCAATTCTTTGAATCATATTGTATGTCCGTATTTTTTTGTCAAAAAAAATAATAAAAGTCTAAAAATATTTTTTAGTTTTGTTTCTCTTTCTAAAAACATAATTACAATTTCAAAGCTTATTAAATACAGGTTACACGAACAACATTGAAACTGTAACAATGTACAAGTTACCTGTTTTTAGATGCCATGCAAATTAGATCCCGAACAAATACCATTACTCATTCTCTAACTAATATTTGGAATTCAAACTGTCAGTTGTTCTAAGGAATTCCGGAACTATGCATCTTGTTACTTCGGCCGGACTTGCGGATGGTCCACGTTGGTCAGCCTCACGTCAATCAAGGGAGTGTAGCTAACAATGCTCTCGGTTTGGTCGGATCGTTTGTAGGCAGCCTTGCAAGGAGTTCGGTAATATTGGCAAACTTTGACACGTATTTATTGTTGGGCTTTAGTTTCGACTTATTCTTTAGTTTGTAGTTTTGGCTTCGACTTTGAATGTTTGATAACTTTTCGTTTCTCTTTGAGGTTACATTTAGCAAGTTAACAACAAAAGACCAAATTATATTATACATGGTAACACGTATTTACTAAAACTTATTTACGGTCTGATACAACCTTATTTACAGGACACTCCTCATAATTTAGTTGCGAAAAAAACTGGCCGCAAACTCAATAAAAACGAATCACAATAAGAATACTCTTCGGGAAATGGCATAAAGAAAAAGTTTTAATTTGTTTAAATATTTCCGCGGGTACGGAGTTCAGTGGCGCTCAAGTTTCGTGTCTCGGCATTAAGTTGCCCGCGGCTCGTAATGGGACAAGCCACCTGCTCTTAAAGACGACATAACAATTAACTTGAAGAAGAAAATATTAGTAGAGCTAATAGAGCCACTCAGATACACTCCAGCCTCTGCCCTCCATAAATAACACCCCTTCTCGACTACAGACAGTCTACAATTTTGTCGTATTTTCGTAATGATTCTCAGCGGAGGAGACTCCCCGAGTATACCAACGTTTTATCCTTGTGCTTTTATAGGCGAATTGATTGGGAACCACTGGAAATAATCTCGGGATGGGATTAGTTTTCTTAGGAAAGTTTTCCCGGAGAACTTGCCGTTTCCTTATTAACATACCCCTTAAGTATACTTTATCGGACAACACGCAGCAGTGCTGGAAACAAATACGAATTTCGTTGCTGAAGAAACTATATTTAAACTTTGTACGTGCCTAGTTGTACGAATGTTTATTGGTTCGTCAGATTACGAAGGGTTTTACTACCACCGGCATTTGGGATGGAGAACAGGTACTTAAGAGTAGTTTAAGAAGTTAAATCATTACTAGATGCATCAGAAACCTTTACGAAGGTTCGTACTATTGGTTATTTTCCAAAAGAAAATAAACCTCTTATTCGAACAATGTACTTGTAATCAGACATAATGAGTTAGCACTTACATTTTAAATGTGACAAAATAAGGGCGTGAAAAAGCATCGCTACAAAAAAACGAATGTCTCAGTGACAGACCAAATCTTCCCTATTTATTTTTATTACGTGCCAAGAAAGGTTACTCGCAGTACTTACTTACTATATTTTTGTTATGTACAGATAGCCCATTCAATATAAATAATGTCCGCGTGATAGCCGCAGTGTCAACTGAAATTCATCCGTCTGACTTAGGAAATACAATCGTATTTTCAACGACAACCACAACACCGCCGTACTCAACAATTTCCATCTTATGGTTTCTCTCTTACTTTCAATTTGCTAAACTACAATCTAGCTCATAAAAACTCCGAACGTCAGACTTAGAAAAAAAATTACGTATTCCACGATCCATAAAAAAATCGGTGAATAAAATATGAGGGAAGTTTAGGAAAACCCGAAATCGTTTTTCGTATTTGAATAATCACTTTAGCAAACAAAAGTCGGCCGAATCTGCTTCATTACTTATTAACCTGGTTGAGTGTGAGACAAACAGGAAACAACGTACAAAAGTAACCACTATAATACGTTTAGGTAAGTTTATTGAATTTAACTTTTAGGTAAATATTGTTCCCTGGAGCGTTGTTGGTCGGAATATTATCATTTGAATGTAATAAAAACTACGTTTCTAGATTTATTGACAAAGTGCTTATTTCAGATGATTTCTGTCATACATTTTTATTCTAATAAATAAGCTGAAAAGTCCCTTTAGTTAAAAAATTACCCACTAAAAGGAAAGAGCGTTTTCTTAAACAGAGGAGGCACGGATATTAATCAAAACGCTTGCTCAAGGCGGGTTGGCGATTTCAGAGCTATGTTCATTTTAAGTCCAGGTTTCCTCACTATGTTTTCCTTCATCAATATCAGTGATATCTACGAGTAAGATAAACTTAGAAAGAAGTTTGAATTGATAAAAATAACATTGATACTTACTAAGATTTGAAAGCATAATAGAACCGACCCTCACCACTGAGTTGCCCTTGATTAAACTGTTAAAAATCTGATTGGATATGTTTTTAAGATTTTTGAATTATGAGGACCACAGAGGCTGATTGGAAATCCGTATGCTCGAAACCGTTGAGACACTTCAAAAGAGATCTATTGTTGTCTATATTGTTGCCTTGAATGAAAAGATGTATCCAACATCAAAGGCACATTGAGCGCTGAATAAAAAACTTCTCTACTCTATAATAGCATTGGCTTTCTTTATTATTGAAATAAGTACAAGTAAACAGAAAGAAAACATTTCACTCTGTTATTTCCATGTCGAATAATATTGTAATGATGAAACGTCACTTAATACAAGCACTCGCTCCTTTTTTTAATTACGTGACTCGTCCAATCATGCAAAACTGAACAAAAAGTCATGATCCAAGCCCCCAGCTTTTAATTATTGGGGTATTTTCCAAACTTTGTGAACACTTCAGAAGTTGGGACCTGGCCTGGACTGCGGGCCGGTGTTAATTACCAACTTTTTAAAAACTGCAACTCATAATAGACAGCTCGGTTGAAAGATGAATGATGTGTTGGCTTCCAAGTTGCCTTTTTTCAGTTAAACTTCGCTGGAAATTTACGGAAACATGAATTGTTGGACAACAACAACATGAAATTGACGTTAAACATTTTCTAAACGACTGACGAGTAATAAATGGGCCCTCAAAATTTCAAACGGTTTCGACTCATTCATCGCGATAGGCGCCAAAGTGGTTTTATCTAATAGCCTATCATTACTCAGTGCACACAAGCAAAAAGTTATTATTGAACTATCGAACGTAATGCATATAGAGGTCTAATTGGCATAACCACAGGTTTGAATGGAGGCGAGCGTGCCGGCCGACAGACACCGTAAATATTCTTGCTCCGTGATTGAAACTGTGTTGCAAATGGTGTTTTACCTTAATTATTCAAGTGCACATACTATTACCTTTATAAAGTGTAGCTAATACCTAATATAAACAGCTTAATTGCGACCGAAACTTGTGCAGGTCCGCTTAATTGATTTACTGTGTCGGTCGGTATCGGATAGTATAAATACGGTCTAGATTAAATGACCGAATGAAAAATGGCGATCGAGCGAGCGTTCGACGGCGCGCAAGCAATCGCTACCAACATAATGACGCTACTGAAGTTTCACTCGTTAGTCTTATGTAGATTGTTGCCAGTCATTACCTATGGGAAAAGCTGCGCTTTCATACGTTCGCCTCCATTTTCGAAATTACTTATTGTTTACGAGACTCGTCGGAGTGGGGATGAACGCAATCTGTACCCGCGCTTGCCAACCCACGTAATGTGCGCCAACTACAAACTTTCAATACTCGTATAAAAATGTGTATTATGAGCAAAATATCCCCTCATACATTTTTATTCACTGTGATTTTAAGTGACACGCGAGTTGTATTTCTAATATTACATTGTTGGCTTCAGCAGTATAAATATAACAACAGAATTTACCCTATTACCGTCTTTGCGTATTGAATAAAGATATAATAATATTGTTACGAATCCGAAACAGCCCTTCCCAAAGAAAATAATTCTTTCATCGTATCTGATTTGTTGAATTATGCCACTGACGCTCTCCGTCTTGGATACTCATCTTGAATAGAGTTGACATCCATTGTGATATTTTATTATTACTCTGTGAAATGCAACGAGGCGGGTGAAATTGTTAAATCCTCACAATGGAGGCTCTGTCTTCGTCGGGTCGAGTGCGCAAAAGTTGTACAAGGATCTCAGTTCCGACGGGAATGTAAAGGGAAGGGATTAATTGTATAATCTTCAAATAAGACAAAGTTGAAGACGGCGGTCGGCGAGTGGGATTATTTATGTGTAGTGCGGCGGCGCGCGTGTGACGTCACGGCCGCGCCCACGCCACGCCACATCCACTTCACTCCCAATCTGCATATAAATCGGATATCGATAATGACGTCGCTTTCGCAAGCTACCCGAAATTCGTTCAAAATCCGATAAGCCTTGCCCGTGAAAGCTCTAATCCACAGAAGTTTGGATGACCCCGATAGTGGATAGTCCTAGTCTTCTATTATGTAAATTATCAGCCACATGAAACTTTCGGCCGGCCACAGCGGTCGCTAAGTTTGCGGCCGGAACTTACGATATTGACTTAGGGCCGTATCTGTCTGAGGATCGAAACTAGTAAGTAACAATAGATGGTACGGGAAATCCATTGTAAATATTTAATGTTTAATATCTGCTCGGTCGTAGCAATAAACGGTGTAATACCGTATATCGTGAAAAAATGGAGCACAAAATGAGTTTTAACGTTTACTATGAGTGTAAAATTCTGTGTGAAAATGAAGAGATCGTTGTGCGTGCGGGGACGCCTGCTGCTGGTAACGATGGGCGCAAATGACCCGCGCACGAAACACGACCGCGTCCGCTCCTCGACGCCCCCACTCTCCACCGGCTTCACCTACTTGCCTATTACGTACAGCCATATTTACTATCACTGCTTCCTTTTATTAACCAAAATCCGCTACGCCGGCTTGCTACGCCGCGTAGCTACCCAGCGTAGCACTAGTGCTACGGACCAATAGGTAAATCGATTTAAAATATTTCAATTAATTTCCTAACAGATCTCAAGTTTAGCGTCACGAAATGGAAAGCTCTTTAATTATACAAAAAGCATGACCCTTTTCAAACTTCGTAATGAGACTCAAAATAAGAATTTAAATTTCAATAATTATTCATTTGGCCGGGACAAGTGGGCGATATTGCGAAGTTGCGGGCCTGCTTTTTCCATTGACGTTTTCGAAGGAAACTTTTTGAGCGGTCCCCTATTAAGTGCATGTAACTTTCCTTTTAGACTAAAGTACTAGCAGAAAGAAACTTAGTGTGATTGGTCGTTCCATTTGCCCGATACTATTTCACCTGTAAATATACTTTTATCATCTTTGTAACTATCAACTTTTATGTCTCTGATGTACTTACATATTTACGTGAGACTGCTAATCTAGAAGGAAACTTTGTTAGAACTTGTTTCAAGGTGAACGTAGTCTACTAACTAAACGTATTCGGTTACTAAGCGAGTTTAGTTTGCGTATTGTTTGCGCAGCAGGTAGGTAGCGCGGATAGATAACGCGATTGGCACTTCCGACGTTTAGTAGACGGGAGCACCATCCAAAGCGCGTTATTTTTATAAGGCATGGGCCTGCCCTGACCCAGTTCCTTTTAATCCATCGCTTACCTATAAGGTTTTATTGGCAATGGCCCATTACGACCTACATTATCAACATCATCATCCGATTTTACTATTTCCAGTCACGTAAACTGGAACGACGAGTATAAACCATAAGGCAGACAAGTTTTCCTATTGGATATGCGGAATTTTGGGAGAGGATATTATTATCTAGGGGTCAATGTTCGAGGCACACGACACTCACGGTGCCTACCTTTTTTTCTTTTCCAATCAAACGGTTTTATGAGGGGACCCTTTATTCTTTGAATAATTATTCAACTTTTCGAATATTTTCTGGAGCTACATGTGAATAAAATACGTGAATACAGCAGGCGTATTTTCGCGAAATACATTCAATTACCCCGAAAGCAAAACAGTATCAATTTACTCAGTAACCTTTTTTTAGGATTTTTTTAGTACGTGCTCCAGTCAGCTCCTAAGACAAATATGAATGGGGAAATGAATTATATGAAAAGCTCCTTCGTTGTGACGTGTGAGAGATTGCGTCGCTTTGCGTCGACCTCCGAATTTAACCAGTCGTTTGTGCTCCGCGCAAAACTTGCCTCGAGGTTACATTAAGCCGATTACCAGCGTCAATCAAAACCCGCCTTTTTCTCAGATACCGTACGCAGAAACCACCAACCGTACTTTAACTAATGTCTTCATTCTGGGAGTTTTTCTTCTCTTTTACTGATTTGCAATGTGCTAAGCAGGCATCTGAATGCTTATTGATTTTGTAACAAGTAGTAATGGTAACGTCGAAACTAACATTATCCGGCGGACCCGTGGAATAACGATAGGGACCATTTTCCGGGTGGGTGGTCGCCGACCTACGGCCGATCGAGGCGCTCTGGCCTTCACTGATAAATTACAAGTCTTAAAACCAGTGGCAGGTAATTCTGCACAAATTCCAAGCTTCTGGCCCTCCGGCCTGCTACAGGAAAGTTTCAACGATTACTTTTACTTGTAATTTATGTCTCAGGGTACCGATAAAACGATGGCACCGAAGAGGGTCACAGGTGAGTCCCCGCGGAATTTCCTCAATTTTTAAGGCGACTTTGAGGAAAGGTTTCCAGGCTTTTAACTGCTTAACTGCCCTCATATAAATTATGAAGTTCGATGGGCATGTTAAGCACAAGTTTTATCACGAGCGAGGTCGAGAAATGGCCGTAAATAAAATCAGAAGGTTGTTACTTTAGAAGAATTGTTTTCGTCTGGCATAAAGAGGACTGGAAAAATTACACACGTCCTGAGGAAGGGAAATAATAACGTAATAGATGCTTGTGTACTTGAATAAAATGAAGAGGTCCGTTGTGTGCGATATAAAGCTGGGTATAGACTTGATTAATATTCGTTAGATGAGGCGAGGGGTGGTGGAGGAGAATGTAGCGGCTGATATATCGGCGGCCATCTATCAGACACGCCGCAGCACGCTGCATGCGTACGCACGCGCCTGCCAACACCGCAAACACACGCCGCTATGCTCGGAACGTTGGTATTATGCCGAAGTTGAAATCTAACGCTTTTAGTGATACGTTTTATGACGAAGTATCTATATATCATGTTTTGAAGTCTAGCATATATGTATTTATTTCTGCAAAGAGCACAAAACAGTTCTTCTGACTGTAAACAAGAAGAACCTATATTGCAGAATTACTCATACATAGATATGTATAAGTATTAAGCAAAGATGATTAAAAATATGACGTCAATATGTATAAATCCAGCCCGACCCGTTGACATGCATAAACAAAATGAACGTAAGTACGAAACAAGGTTTGCGAACAACCTAATCCATTTATTGGGAATGAAATAAAGATTGTGAGATTTGCTGGATCACAACGCACTTACACAAATTTCGTTCCCGTGTCTTCAACGATGAATAATAGATGTTGGCCACAGTTCGACCTCTCTGCTACTCACGCACACAACCCCCGTCTTAAACACACTAGCTTATTCCCACCAATACAATATTATCTTTATACCCTCGCCGCATTCGTGAAATACCCACCGTCCATTGATTAATTTTTCGGGCTCTCCCCTTTTAAATTGCGCCGTGGAAACTATCTCGAAGGTATTATCGAGGTAAGCCATAAATAAATTTAAATGTTCTTTGCGAAATACCTCAACACATTTATAATATCTGAGAAAGGATAGGTGCGATAAATATCAGCATGTGAAATATTTTGTATTTAACCAAAATGCTTTGTGTGAAGTGAAAGAGCGACAAAGGTTGACAGTAAAACGCGCCCGCGATTATTTGCATTATACGGCAAAATCTTATCAAATTAATATTTCAACTGTCAAAACAATTCAGTATGAAAGGCTCAGCATATGAATTAACTGAGCAAGCTTTTACAAATTGTTGAATTACGCTCTGATCTGGGCGGCCACATAGATTTCACTTTTGGAATCCGCTTCGGTATGCGTGCATAGGAATTATTTGAACATTTACGCTGGTAATGTTGCGGTAGCAACGGATTCACTCCGCTCTATAGCACCGCACGAGATTTATGTACGGTATTCAATATATCTTGTTTGTATCTGCTCAATACGCAACCAACCCTCAGGCTATTTCATTAATTGGAAACATATCACGTACCGAAATGCCATTACGATACTTTTTGTGCTTTCCGGTGCTACACCAGATTTTTTTATACTAATAACTTTGGTTCAGTGATAGGTAAATAGCGATTTCGTAGAGCGTCGATAAATAAAAAAGAGTGCCACATTCCGCGAAGTTACTTTATAAGCGGAGCACATCGGGCCGGCGCGGCAACTGCAAATGGCGCGAAACGACAATTTTAAAGCACAACATTGAATATACATATAATGTATCTGGCAGCGTACGTGCAGGCCGATTACTCGCCGCGCGCGCCAGCCTCTGAGCGACTTGTATGCTAGCGCTTTTAACGCATTACCATGAATAATATATACTCAAATTGAAATGTCGCATTCGTGTCGCTCGAGCTGCCTATCTGCTCTCGCCGCCCGACGCCCGACGCGCGGCGCCCGCACGAACCTTCTTCTGTATTCTGCCCCTCGATTCGTTCTGCCAATAGGCTTTGCCTTTTATCGAAATCACTGAGCTCTTTTTTGAAAGGCTAAGTTGAATAGAGTTCCGATTGATTTTCATATCGCATTGTTCAAGAGGGTAAAATACAATGTACTGGATAGAGGTTCCTATTCTCATATCGAAAATGTACGATAATTTTAAGTCTACTAGATTATGAGTTATTTCAATGAAGGTAGTCAAATATGTGTGTTCCGGGATCGTTATGACAGAATAATAATTTGTCGCGTATCGTTTGACTCCTAATCAAGAACAATTTAACGTGAAGCGAGTCTTAATTTCCTACTCAAATTAAACGCTTGTTAAAGCAGACCAGAGATAATTATTACAAGATCTAAAGGCGAAGTAACAATATAATTTTGAAAATTACTTTCACCAAATAGTCCTCTCTTCTTTGTACAGCGCTGTGTAAAGCGGAAGCGCCACAAATTGCCGACTTAAATATTTAATTTGTGAAGAAAACGGATTAGCGGGTAATTGCTGAGAAATTAATACGAATATACGTACAAAACGCAAAGTCGCCAAGAAACCGCCGATAGCAGACTCCACGATGTGAACTTCGGTACATAATTTATAGAGGTCCCGATTAGTATTAAGGATTACGTGATCATTATGCGAATTAAGTAAGATTTCCTTGGAAACTATTAAAAGGGATCTCACGAACCTCGACCCCGAAGAGCGCACAAAGCGAGGGTCACCTTCAGAAATCAAAGCCGGCCTTTATTTATGACCTGGACTCGGCTGTCCTATTTGGCTAAGATAAGTCCCTGTATTATACATAACAAACTTTATACTGTTAAGGACGGCCACCTTACTCCATCTCGGAGTAAAGATAAGATCTCCATTAGTGGCAGAACTCATTCATCGTGTGCGTGAAGCCGGCTGAAGGAGCGGTCTGGAGCCCACGTAATTACACTTATAGGGGACGCACACAAACATACAGGCCCGGCTGAAATCTGATATTTGCCTCTTACATCTTTACTGACATCCTGCTACGGATAATTACCGCATTTTTGTATTTAATCTTAAGCTTGAAAGGAGCCGGAAGTCTTGTGTACTTTCCTTAGCCAACCTTTCGGAAAATGTGATACCAATTTCCCCATCACTTTCACTAATTACTTATTTACTTGGCTTGACTTGAAAGGATATGTCCAAAATAACTAAATTCAGCTACTATTTTGTCGGTATAACTTATACGTTGTATTTCCATGTAACAATAAAATAGGGAAATCTCTATCAGCAGTAAGTCGTAAAGAGGTAAGCACTGAACCGGAAAATGGCTATGGGCAACACTGTATCCCAACTTTATCCAAAAGGATGTATCTTTTGGGAGAATATTTGGAATGCCTAGGTAAAAACAATTTCAATCTCAAAGAAGGGGCTTTAACCGGATTCCTTTGCTTTAAATTTTATGGTATTATCACGTGTTCGTATCTTTTATGTTTTTGTAAAACCATAATATCAAAGGAAAATATTATTTGTAAGATAGAGTTTTCTAGTGGTAGTGTCACCTCTTACACTAACAGAAAATGAACCGCTACAAAAAGGAGGTTGCTTCATAATTTTTAAATAAGATCGCGTAATTTGAAAGCCGAGTGATGGTGGGTACTATTTGCGTGGGACCTCAGAGCCCGTGCTAATCTACAAGGGAGACAGGCCAAGGCTCGCCTGACTAATCCGCGTGGCACTACATGGGACTAATAAGTTTGTTTAATGCTTAGAAGTAGGCATTAGTGCCGAGTGTTGCGTGGGCGTGCGGGTCCGTACGTAATCAGATTAATTAGATGATTTTGCGGGCGTTATTAAAAGTTGAGCCGGCTAAAGCGCAGCTCAGTTACCTCCGCCAAGATAGCGGGCTTATGCGCCGCATATATTTACTACTTAGCGGATATTATACGTACGCTGGGAATGCTCTTTAATGTTTTAGTATTTTCGACTGAGGTTGCGAACTCAGTGCCGTTTTGTTTGTGCGCCACAGTGGGCGGCTGGAATAATTCACTTAAGCTTAACTGGGAAAGATAATTAGGATTCTACGTCGGTTGATGCAAAATGAACGCGAAAAACAAGGTGGAAGATTTTTTGCGCTCATTCAGAAATTGAATTTTATATTTGCAGACGAAAGTTTTAACGAGACGAACTTATTTTTTTCCACGTTTAGGCACACATTGAAAACAGGGATTTAATTTTCCTAATTAGATGCGAATGGGGTCCTCATATCTCTCATTGTAATGTAGGTTTTTTGCAAGAATGACTTTTGTGTGCAGTTCGATGGTTCGAGTCTGTAGCAAATGAATTCAGAGAGCTTTTGTATGATGCAATGTGTGACGATGTGGGAACTGGTGAGCGGCTCGTGGCGGTATAGTCTCTTAGTAGCGTATCACGGACCGCTGGACACGGATCGCGCGACCGAACACGGCCCGTGTGCTGTCAATCATAAAACAGAAAAAAGTCGGTGAAATTCCAGTGGCTAACTCCCTGTTTAGTATAGAGGACGGGTGGCCGCGCGAACCTTTTAACACAAAGCCCGGCTGCAACTGAAGTTACACAAAGCGGTCACATAGTAAATACCGAAAACATAAAAGGTTCGACCGCACGTTGCATCATACTGATATTTACTTTCGTTGTATTAAACGTGCCTTCGACTTGAATTGTGTAGTGACTTTTTTCTTTGTAGCGCTCGTTTTAAAGGGCGACCAACGGTATCCGCACGTGTGCTGCCAGCCCGATAATTCGCAGTACAGCGATTCGTAGAGTCCATTCTTTTGTTATTTCCTCTTTGTTCCCCGTGAAAGGTTGCATTGTTTACTCGTTGGAATGGCTCGAGATTGCGCTAAGAGTCGAGATTAGTGACAACGTGACGCGTGTGTGTAACCACCCTAATTTAGTTTCGATAATGCTTTAAGCGTACCTTAGTTGGGAACTGCTTTTAGAGAGTTTGTTTTGTATTTTATAGCGACGTGGAACGTTTCATTGTTACCGTGGATTTATTTTTATTTTAAGTCTTTAGTTCTTTTTTTTTAGTGGATAGCCAACAAAGACTTTCTAGCTAGATGGGCGAACGGCCGGAAGAAAGCAGTTGGGTTCGTGTAGAAGAGGAAAACCGGGTGTATCGGAACAAAGATTTCTGTGGCCAGCTGTAAGCAAAAAAAAGACTTTAATCGACCTAACCTATTGTTTAGAGGTGCTATTTTCCTTTGACTATACTAACATCAGCTTTGTTTCCATCCTTTAGAACACGACGTATAATAACATCAAGAGATTATATTCGATGCAAATTATGCAAATCTTCAATTGAATCAAGGTTGCCTGTCACCGGACATCTTATATTCATGATGTGGCGGATGATGGCTTACAAGTATAAATATTTGAATAAGTTACTTATAATAATAGAGCTTTACCTAAAACAATAAACAGACTTAAGTATTCAGATTGTCAATTTATCATAATCAAACTAATAATTCTCTTAGGAAAGTCGGATCAGAAAAAGTATTAAAGTCAATCTCTACTTGAAGAAGCAATCTAACAAAACGATGAATGTATTTATTTGTTTGGAATCTAATTAAATTGTGAGCCAACTTTCGCATGGAAAAATCCGAAAAGGAATAATACGTAATATACCGGTTTATTTAAGTTAGGTAGATCCCGAGTGCCAGGCGGCATTATCGTCCGATGAAATGGACAGTCCGGTCTCTTGAGGAGGCAAAGGGTTCGGATCGGAGGCACTCAATAATTGAAGTCGTTGAAATTCCGGGCGGATTGTTGCGGCGGCACCTGCGGCGGGGGGGGGGGGGGGGGGGCACCCGTTTAACGGGAAACAATAACGTTAATGTTTATTATAATGCCCAATTTATTGGCGATTCCCATTTACGGTCCACGGTCCGAGTTAAATTCGCGCGGGCTTATTAACGCACCGCACGCGCCGCGCGGTCCATTTTACTGCGTGGTCCGGCTTAACGGTCCAACTGTAGCTTAATTAAAACTAAAACGACACTGTAAATACATCGATCACACTAATACTTTTTGTATTCGAGGGTGATGTAGACGGGTTTTTGCGGTGTAATGATCGCGAATAGAGATGGGTATCGCTGCAGCCTCTAGACGAGCTTGGTCGCGCAATGAATAATAATTAAACGGGCATTATAATGATTGAGGTGAGCCGTTTCTGAGGTAATAGCACGCATGCCGCGTTAAGCCTGCAATTATTGGAGTTCGTAAGTATCGCCGCAATATTTCGCTATTATATTGTGTTGAAATAAAGTCGTACTAATTACACATTTATGAGCACAATTAAATCTTGGTAATAAATAAATGGTGCGCCTTTAACTTTACAGCTTTTTTACTGTGAAATAGTGGCTATCTTTTATTTTTATCAATGTGAAAATTAACGTGATGAACGCGGCGATTATAATATGAATACTTTATTTTATCGTAGAACTGTCCAGCTGACATATTTATTTCGAAAACTACAACATTTGAACCACTCTTCTGTGTATCGATATTAATAAATACATTGGATTGGAAATAATTCAACTTTTAGGTTAACTAAACTATATGTACCGGTACCACCGCCTACATGCAAATAATATGTGCAATTTAGAACCTTATCGTACGATTAGTTTTCAAAATGTTTCATTAACATCCCAGACACAGTAAGTCGAATCGAAGTGATATTAATCAGAGGAAGCAGTAACAACCTATTTCACGGTTCAATGCTTTGCTTCCCATCTGACGTATAGTATATTAACCATACGTCGATACGATAATTGTTAATCATTAGGTTCATCAGACAGGTGGGTGGAACTGTAAAATATCATTATATAATGTAATTAACTTCCTGGCAACATCGCGTTTGAATGTTGCCAGCCCTCAAAACATTACGTGCGGTGACCCGCATGTTATGTTCAGGTCTGTGACAATATTTTGTATTCGAATAGAGAAAAAAAACTGTTGCGGTAAAAGTCGATTTTATATTCGAAATATATTTTAATCTGTGTAAGTGTTAAAAGTGATTGTGAAAACATGGTAGTGGTAGCATTTTTTAAATCTAAATATTTTCCATGATATTTGTTCCTTTCTTTTTAGTTTCAGTTACCTACCTACATAAAACAGTACCTATAATTGTAATAAGTACTTTGAAATAACCCTAGAACAACCACAACAAAACACAATCAGGAAAGAAAACAAACAAAGATTTGTATGGCATATTCGCTTGTAAGGATAATCGTTCACACGTAAGGATTCCTTAAGGGTGTGGGTAAGCGAATTTATGTGCTAATACACCTTGGGACTGGCCAATGTGCTAATGAAAGGTAATACATAATTCAACCCGTGAATTATACAGTGGCATGTAAATCGATATTTGCACCGCGTAACCGCAAATACAGAACCTGTGAAATCAGTTGTAGAACCGAAATGTTGTAAGGGAGTGTTCGGAGATATGATTATTTGATAATGTTATGTAAATTGAGAGTAATTTCTAGGGTTTTGGACCGCTGAGTGAGTTGTGGGTTTAGTTTAGAGTTTCTGGGGAGATAGTGGTTGTACATTGGCATTTGAGGGTTGATAATCACAGTACAATCTGTGTAATGTTTCTTAGCAAGAATTTTTTTCTTGACATTGTTTGTAGTTAAATCCGAACAATGTGTGACTTAGAAATAGGTTTTATAGTCCTAACAAAAATCTGTTGTGTGTATGTTGTAGTTGTTTTGATGACTGTGAAAATGGCTTAATTCTTAATAAACACACTTAGTTTTATTTGCTCGTAACTAAAGATCGAAGACTTTTTATTACATTTTTAATGAGTGATTTCCATAACATGGGTACAGGATTTTATTATTATAGGTAGCTACGTTATAAATTTCGAACTAATAACCCTATGTCATTAAAAATTTAAACAGTTGAGCGGTTTCAGGGATAATGCAAATGTTAACTTTTCTCTTTACAACTTTAAATATTCTAACACCGTAAAAAATATTTTCAATTTGATAACGTAAAATGACCGAATAGGGAAAGTTTATTTTAAATTTCATAACTACTCGTATCATGACCGATTCTACTTTAAACTATTCGAATATTTTATTCAGAAACAAAATAGAAAAACCCGTTCGGCCGGCCATGCGGCCGTGTACGGGCGTTGATTAGTCCGGTTGAAACAAAAACTATTCCCAAACCGGGCGCAACAAACGAAGTGGAAAAAGTCGATATGAGAGAGGTGGCACGATCTGATTGTAGAACGTAAACGGCAATAGTCGAGATGCGTTTCACACTGAATGCGCACACTTTTTAAATGATTACTGTCCCCCACCTTCGCGGGTCCCACGAACCCTGCCTACCCCACACTGGTAACCATTGATTGGCTCCGCCAGCTGGACCACAGCCTGCCGCACGCACAGTTACAAAGAAATGTGAACCAATTTCAAAAAGAAATACGACATCCGAGATTTTCATTATCCCCCGCCATTTTGTTGCTCTTATTTTTACTCTGTGATACTTTATAATGAGCTGTAGTCTCAAATTATTCAGATTAAAATACTAGACATTGCTGCCATTAGGTACATTTATTAATAGGGTGCATTTGAATTGTTACAAATCCTTTACATTTGAAATATTTAAAGTGTTTCCAAGCAGCCAAATACCGAACGTTAAAACGGGGAAAAATAAATTAAATTTACAAAATGGCATTTTCGTGAATCAAATGTTTGGCATTGTAGTAAAGTATGGGCCAATGTGCGCATGTAGGCATACACCAGTTTGTAAATAGAACAAATCTGCTATCAGCATAAAAAGTTTTATTAACGCATGACATGGGGATGAATACTATATCTATCTATTATTTTTGTAACAATACCCCAGAGTAAACTCAACAAAGACAACACGCCAGCCGGTATAAATAAAAACGTATCAAATAACTGAATAAAATGAAAAACCGTCTGTTGGGAGAACGAATTCATTCGTCGGATATGTAAAATGTTAAAGCATTCATCTATCCGCAGGTCCGCACACCGGAATTCATGGGCGAATGTGGAGCATGCAAACTGCCACGACAGCGAACCTCGCCGCGTCAAAACAACAAGCGGCACATTTGATTAAAATAAATAAAAGGAACCGTATGACGCGGGGCTCGCGTGCCCGCCGCGTGGCCGCACCGCCGCGCTCTCCCGCGCCCCCACAAATATTCAAACGTATCAATGTAACAGCCCATCAATATTAAAACAAACTCAACTGTATGAATACAATATACGTTCCATAATTCAAACAAAAATCGGCTTTCAAATTACACGCAAAGACTAACACGCAATCGTACCCCACAGCAGGTAATCATGTGTAATCGACTATACTGGAATATATCATGGATGCAAATACTTGAAGTGCATAACGTCGTAAATATCTCAGGAACGCATGTCGAACCCGAGAGAAACGCAACACTCTAAAATGGCACATCTATTCTAAACGGAAGCTAGGGTATCGAGTTACAAATCGTACAGAAAATCTAGACATTGTTGGCGGTGCTCCAATCGAGAAGTGATCATATCTGTCAATAATCTTTGAGCATACGATGCATTTAACCCGTTATATTACGACAGTAAAGTAAAAATCTAAAATCAAATATAGGTAGATACGTATCTATACGACCCCCAAAGAATCGTTTAGAAGTGTCTGTCCAAAATCGTAGTTAAACAGGGCCTTTTTAATCTAATTATGACAATTCAGTGAGTTACCACTTCGCGGGTTCTCGACAATTTCTTTTAATAACTTGGCATTTTGTGGAGGCCTAAGACAACTTTTTAATTAAAGATAATCAGGCTAAAATGTTAGCAATAACGCGGTGTCACGGAGGCAGACGGCAACTTCATAACTCCGATGCGGCCCCAGTTGACGTGCCATCAGCAGGAACACGTTTTATTGGTAATTATGGCAAGTGGTAAAACTTAACTTTGTGGCGGAGCTCGGCACGAGAAAATGCACATTTGTGGAGTTTGTAGTCGTGAAATGGATTCTAGTTTAAAACAGAAGGGGTGCTTCCGCTGAACGTAGTTAGGTGATATTGCTCTCGTTAGAGTGTTGTGGTGCGGGCACTCCGTATTATATTAACTGTGCACCTATACGAATTCCCGGCTTGCGTGGATTGTGGCGCTCGGCACCTTTGCACCGCGTCTAAGTATGTACATAGACGACAATCTAAACAATTTATTCAAACAGTCACAGTCGGTCGTAAACTACGAACTCGCATGTTTCGGTGTACCTAGTTGGTAGCTCGGTGCAACGGTACCCGTATATTTACAGCGCTGTCGAGTTGTCAAGTTGCGCGGTAACATTTGGCCGACATTTACATACAATTTCATATTCATATCAGAATTAGGTGGCGGGAGGAGGCGGCACTCGATGCCGTGCAGGGACGACACTACGGAACTAACCAAGTCTGCTGACTTGACAGCCAGGAACTGAATCAACAATTTTGCTCTAAGAGTTTTTATCGAGGGACATCTGCATGTGAGAGAAGACAGATAAGTCTGCATGGAAGGCGAAAGCTGCTGGAAAAATATTCCCCTATTTCCCAGATATGTGCAGTGTAGATTTTTCTGCGAATATGTTTTGTGGATGAAGTTATTTCTAAAAGAATTAACATGTCAGCACTTTTATTCTGAAATAAAAGTATATATTCTGTATCACATCTATAATAGTCAACATGGTTAGTTGTAAAGCTGATTAAATACTGCGCGGGAGCAAGTCCTGAACGTCCAATTGCTAGTCTTAAATTGCTAAGTGGAAATCAACAATGCCTATTCACAAAAGTCTTGAAAATATATTTCAAAGCTCTCTCTTGTATAATTAACATTTCGATACAGCGAAATTAAAAGACAAACAGAAATCTTGAAGACTTATTTACCTTCAGTAAGTAACAATAACTTGTGCATTGCTGATGCGAGCAAGACAAACGGAAGATAAAACATTGCAAGTTATATTGAATAAAAACTTTAGTCTTGCATACTAATGCTAAAATTTGTATTCGCCTGAGTTTGCTTGACTTTTCATTAAGTTTCTCGTTTCGCCGGCGAGAGATGAAAATCAAAGTAATCATTAAGTCTGATTAAGCGTCTAACAAATCGCACTTGGCACGGCATCTTTGTTTTTCAACTAATTAGTGATAATTAGAGCTCGACCTCATTAAAATATAGATATTTAATTTCATTACTCTTCCTATTATCCACATTCACAGCCAAATCCATATACTAATTAGGCTATATTACTACTAAAGCCATCCTCACAAGTCTAAACAAACGAATGACATTGAAGAAACAAATTCAAAAAGAACTCCAGAAACATTTACAAAAACAACTCGTCCATTTTTGTAGAAAGTGTGCCTTGAGAAAAATGGAATGCATTCAAGACGGAGCTAAAATAAACTGCTCACAATGCAACAGTCGATGTGACAGAACGCTGTGCCGACGCGAGGCGATGTAAGAGTGCACTTTAGTTAGGAAAAGACAGGTACTCCGTGTGCATTAGGCGAATTAAAAACTTCTCCTTGTGCAGCTCTTCATTTGTTTCCGAATGTAAAGGCGGAACGCTGCGTCGCGTCGCTCGGGCGCGAATCACAGCGAAAGAGTTAAAATCAAACGCTTCTAAACGTGGAAGCTTCAAAGGACACGAAATGAGCACGTTCAAAGTGAAACGCATCCGTATAACTTGCAAAACGGCCCGTGAACAGGTAATCGTAGCGATCGGTGCAGAAATAAGTTTGATGTGATGGGCACCGAACTGTGCAATCCCATTGCATGCGGCTTGCACTAAAATATGTGTTTATGTTGTGAGCTCCTGGCTCCCGGGGGGAGAGCGTACGGCTTTGAATAAGCTTAGATTTTAAATGCGACGGGAATTAAAAGCTATTAATTAAATTGATAGGGTATGTTGTATGTAGCATTTTATTTAATTTGTGATATACTACTAGGTACCTAAGGTTTTTCTGCATATTTTATAGCCTTTGAGAATTATCTACATAGATCCAACATAAAGCACCGATTTCATTTACAGTGGGAAATATAGTTTTAGGACCGTTATAATAATATTCGTAATTTCCAGAGAAACCACAAAACTCTGCCAAAATAATATATTAATTCGTGAACATTATTGTTATACATATAAACTATTTTATTGATGGGATCAAACCAAAACTGTAACTTTTACACAACTATTTTGTAACTCATAAAATATTTAGTTGCGTATAAAACCGCAGCGGGCGAACGCTAGCCCCACCTTTGAAAGCCGTAACTGGCTATTACACATGTAGGATAGAAAACCTTTGGCAAGAATTACTAAGGTCAAATGTAATAAATTTAGTTTTAGCCCACAAACTATGTGGTCGGAGATTTTCGGGGTAGGTTCGCCTTTTGTTTCGCCGATGCCTACTTTATTCCCTGTAATCCATTAAGACACATAACGAATAGTCCGAGGAGGGGATTTCATTGACAGCCCTCTTAACTGCGCGGTGCCGCGGCAAAGATTTGTAATGTGTTTACGAAACCCCTTTTTGTAGGACACTTTGGGTTGGGATGCGGTTTTCTAAAAGGCTATTCGTTATGATTTCAAACAAGGTCCTGTCAGATAAAATGGCTTTTGTTATTTATTTTCTGGACCGGATATTTTTAAGGCCTTCACGAGAGGCGAAACAAATGTTTGGTTCTGTTATAAATCGGTGGCAATGAAGATTTTCGGGTGCTTTGCTTTTCATCGATACTTCTTGCCGGATTTACTTTTCTTGATATTGAGAAATATGACGTATAAAATACAGCTTTGGTTTTTACGAAATACGTTGGGCGAAGTTATAGATATTTATTCACAGTCCGAAGGCTTTGTTTTAAAATATACGCTGTGAGGATAAACACGTACCCTTATCCCAATAAGGCAGAGATGTAGCAAAAAATAATTTATGGAGCGAAACTTTTTGAATGTTTTTTATATGAAACCAAAACGCAATAAATAATAAATCAGTAAGATACACAAAGCTCTCCTCAACGTTGTTTTTAAGTCCAGAAAAGATGTTCCACAGAATAAAAATAAATCACTCCCGAAGAACTTGCACAATTGCTTTATGTTTTTCTCGAAAAGAAACAGAAAAGTAATAACTTCTCAACCAATTACAACACTCTAGTTACATTAATCCAGTGAGCCCGGCCATTTCTTCCGAAAAGGAAAGTTTCAAAACAACTTACCCTCGAAAAGAATCCCGAAAAAAGCATAAATATCAATGGTGAGGAGGGCTCGGAGCGATCTGAGCGCGATGGGGACAAACACGCCACCGAATGCGTTTTACGACAAATGATACCGATATTCGGAAATGATCAATATTATACTCCTTCCTAACCGACCAAATTTCACTCCGCCATCGAAGAGCAAATTGAAAATGTACCGCCTCAGTTGTTACTGGGATACCAATTAGAATGTTGAAAAACGACACTACCTAACCGTCAACATTATGAAATCGTTAAAAAAAACTCCCCTGTGTACTGTTACATGATTTCATTATTAACGTTTATTCGCACGCGCACAAAACCCGCTAAATAAAGCCTACACTTTGATATGATAATAAATTAAATAAGCGTCATAAATACCACCACCGAAATTAAATTAACGGATTATTTGCGTACGCAAATGTAAAGTAAGTGATTAAGCGTTTCCAACACGTGTTCGCTCCCAAAAGACTAATACGTTATGTGGCATAATTACTTTAGGTAAAGCGGCGCGCCAGTTTAGGGTAAGATGAAGAAGAATCGCAGGTGTAAACGGCCGTCTATTGCGCTTTCCATCACGGCCCTCCTCGTTTGTGTGTTCACTCGGCATTCCCTCGAAAATCAAGCTAAGATATGAGACTACGCGGTCGATTTTGGCTCGCAATGCTCAGTGCTGTGGACTACGACCGCGTAGCGCGTTTGCGGTACGACCATAGCCCGGACAACAGAACATTTAGAGCCAATTCCCGCCTGGCTTGTTGTATGAACAATTAAGTGTGCCAACCTGCCCCCGAGCGGGAAGAAACATAATGAATGTTTACTGCTGCTAAGTGGTATGTCTAATACCTGTATCGTTACACTCTAGAGGTGACCCGTCACACGACACGACACGACGCGAACGCGATCGCTTTACGTCACAGTTCCTCTCGTATCTTAGATAAAAATATTCCCAATACAATTGAAAATGTAACGTTAATACGTAAACACAAAGAGATACTCTCACCGAACCGCCATTAAAGCGCCGCAAACGCTTCAGGAACTTACCTGTAATGATAAAAATAAACATATAAAAAACATTCGAGCTCCATCGGGTGTAACAATATGTTGTCTAAGTCTGAACAAAGCTCCGTTGGCCATAATGAGCGTTGCGTGCGGCGCGTCAAACATGTAAGCAAACAATTTAGGCACGCCTGAGTAAATACGACTGCGAAATATCTCGGGCCGGGCCCGAGTGCGGCTTTTCTCGAGTTTGCTCGTGGGCGACTATACCTCGAATTTGCGCTGAGCGTCATCTTTTCAACAAAGCTTTTGTTGATAATGAAATACAAACACTATTCTTCAGTCAAATTTTCACGGCGGAGCGGATTGTTTGAGGCGAATGTAAAGGTTCTTTTCATAGCCGTTACAGTTTAACTATTTACATTTCTTTATGGATATTTTATACTTGAGCGCATTTGTTTTGGCTTATTGAGGTTAGGCTTTGTAAAGTTTCTTTACATACAGTTAGCTGTAAATATTGTATTAAACTTGGAACGCGGTTCATGAACTGAGTTTCCGTTGTCCCTGGTGATTAAAAACGCAAGTAAAACAGAATAAACACACATCGAAAACAATAAACATGACAAAGGATTATTTTACAAAATTCTAACATCCACTCGGAGCGTGAAAATAAGTGGTTCGTAGGTGGGTCATATTCACGGTTAAAATACGACAATGAAGTTTACTCCGAGGCAGGATGAGTAGAGAATAAATTAATTTAAATTAACTTAGCGAAAAGGGCCTAAGAAATGGCCCCAGTTGCTAGAATCCGGAAGCTTGCTTGTATTTTAATGGCGTCGAGACAAAGGTGTAGGATACAAAGGGATTAGCTGTGGTATTGTTCGTGTGACAGCACGGACTTGAAGACAATGAATCATAGAACTAGACAAAAATAAGTTGCGTTGTAGGGGGGCGCGTTATTGCATTTAAATTGTAGATGTACACACAGCGAACTCACAAAGGGGAAATACCGGGAAAACTAAAACTTGTTCAATATATTTACGTTTCGACTGTCATAGCCGGCCGTCGTATATCTCCAGCAGTTACACTAAAACACAGTGCCGTACTAATTTAACCAACAATTTATTATAAACTCTCCACACATCGTAAACGCCTTAATGGCTCCTAAATATCCAAAAACAAGCCGCATCTAACACCGAGCGCACATTACGCGAACTTGCGACTTACGACAAAGTCTAAATAGAAACGCTCGACAAACTCGGCATTAGGCTACAATACGCGGAGTGCACGATTGCGCATACATTAGCGTCTTGTCCTTTCGCCGGATATCTTGCGAACTTCGCCGTGGCTCGCGACGATTTACATTGCTTCCGAAATGTAAGTCTCGCTCCACATCTAACTCTCCACCCGACTATGCGTTAAACTATTTTGTGTTTACAAAAGAATGTAAAGAACCAGGAGTAACGCTTTTACGTGTTTTTCCATGTTTTACCTTGATGGCGTATGAAATTTTGCGAGTGTGTTTGAACGTCGCCGTGAAAGTTTTTTAGAAAAGTGTTCCGCTTTTATGTTCAAGTTTCTAACTTTGCTGGAAGTAATTTAAGATTTAGGAATAGAATGAGCTGCGTAGTACTTCTAGATGTTTTGATTTATGTCGCTTCTTGAGCTGCTTTTGTTTTGTAGTTCCCATCTGAAATTTAAAGCTTTCAGGCTAATTCTTTTTTAAGACTTTAGTTGTTCAATTCAACATACTATTCCCTCATAATAATAATACTAGCCCGTGACTGCCCCAATTCAAGGCCCCTTCTCATATAGAGAAGGCACGCATGCTCAAGGCGGAATGGCGATTTAAGGCGTATATTTAATATTAGTCTAGGTTTTCCCAAGATTACGGAAGAAGAAGACATGTTGCGATCCCATATAATGTGATAAGGGCAGGACGATGAACATTGAAAATCTAAAAACAAGCGAGTCACGCAATAAACAAAACACAACAGCATCCCGGTTACACATGATACAATAATCACAATACCTGTTCCGAGATATCTGTTTAATGTATAAAGCAAAGGTTAACAAAGCTGTTCTCATGACGCTAACGAGACTGAAGCACTATCTAATCACAGTTCAGTTGCCAAATTACGCGGTTCACTGTTTAAATGTGGGCTTACTTTAATCTCGCGATGTAGACTGTAATGCTTGTGGATACCTACGTTTTGCCGAATTGTGGTACTTAGTGGGAGGTTTAGGATTGAACGAGCGTTTTAAAAGGGTTTGAGGTTTGTATCTTGGTGTGTTTTAGATTTTTGTTGGCGGATGGTTAAAGGAAGAACGTTTTGGGGATCGTTTTGATTGTATGTGACAAAATGGTCTTCAAGATACCAATTGGTTCCGACCATGCAACTGTATGAAGTATTAATATGTATAAATGTTTGAATCGAATAAAATTAGAGAAGATCTTTCTTCCATGATGGATTATTTATCTGAAATTTACCGACCCCTAAGACGGTATCCTGTACAAATTTCGATTCCTACCAAAATATCATTGTAAAAGGACTTTTAGTATTTCTGAATTTTGCAATTTACCGGCCACTTTTTTAATTTACTTTTCTCTAAAAACCGAAGTAGTAGAAACATTTCAACTAAATTGCCGAATCCGTCCAGCACTTCTCAAGTAATGCGCTTACCAACTAACACTATGTAATTTATTTACTTAAATAGATGGCAGTCAGTACGTCAAAATTTAAAAGACAATATAAAGGAAACAAAACCTAAAAAAAGCCAGTAAGCAGTAAATAATTATGTGTATAAAGGTTTTACACAACTGAAACTCCTTAAATTTGAGAAATAGCTTTAGTAAATCTGTGTAAAAGATATAGTTCAACATTAAACATAGTCTCGTATCTTAAACATGTCTCACAAATGCACGTGTTTATTTGGTGCGCCAAATGCAAAGTCGCCATAAGAGCACTCATTAATTCAGTGCCAGGAACGCCTCTTAAGATAAGGCTAACACTGGTTTCTGGAAAACATACGCGGTACTGCGAGCGCACCCATCGGCTCAGATACGTTTATCGTTCGCAGTAAACCACTAAGATATGTCAGGCTCCATGGGCTTTGAATCACGGGACGCATAAACCAACCAGTTAAACAGAACCACAATTTGTGCTAGTCGAATGCCAAGAAACACTTCTTTATTCCGACGTCTTTGTAACCATTTTCGCTTGCAGGCGCCAAGCATTCACTCAGAGCTGACGCGTGCAATACGCCTTATTGTTTTAATTTACTACACGTCACACTAAACGTACACATGACCGTTATCTTTATCGTCGAATAACTTTTGAAGACTTTTCTTCTGTTATCGTATTCGTGTCGCACTCTCTTACTCTCGACTCTCACCACTCCGCTGACTAATATTAGTGAAAAATATACGGTAATAGTTCGAGCAACTCGTCTATTCTGTGTTCTTGTCGTGTGACATCGTAAGTTGGCATCGGCGGGTGCGCCGCCGGCTAACTTATCACTTAGCCACGAACAAATTAATCCAAGAAGATTACCGTCTTAGTACTATGACCTGTCCCGATAACTCAAGAGCGCTGCCGCTCGTCCTTTATCGTTCTGGGCTCGATATTGCCGTAATTTATTCCGCAGAGAGCCAAATTAAATATAAAACGTCGTTGCGGTGTATCACTGTTAGTGACTGTGATAAATGAAGCCATTAGTAACGCGAGCTGTACTTTTTTCGGTTCATCCGGCGGCGTCGACGGGCCGGGGGTTGCGGCGAGCGGGAGTTTGTGGACAATTTCATTAGAAAACGTTATAAGTGTGTTGTCGGGTGACGGGGTGACGCGGGTGACGTAGCGGGGTGGCGTTCGCGGGCCGGAATTACAAGCGGCGCGATAAATTTCGTCGCCTCGCGACATTAGGCTCGCGGCGAAATAGGGGCGCTAGACACCGTGATAGGGCCGCCGCAGCCGCCGGCGGCCGGCAAGCGTTGATCCTTGCGAAATTAAAACAAGGAACGTCCGCGGCGAACTATAAAAACGTCGTATAAATCTCGGGCGTCGCTCTCGATGTGTGGACTGCGAGGCTTTATCAGGACTTCTTGGTTATTTGTGTTACACGGCGTACAGGTGTGCGACCCGGCCGATATTGATCGCGATACGCCCGGAGGGGATACGACTTTTTTAAACTTTAGCAATAGTTTTATTTTCTTAAACGCTTTTCCTGTGTTTGCAGATTTTATATAGCTACTGGATAGTGTTTTAAAAGAACTTGCTAATTGAAGAAAAAGTTGGTTTGTAATAGTTTCATAATGAACTAGATTTTCTGAGAAACTTTCATCTTTCCTAGCCCTATCACGAAAATGCTAACTAAAAAAGCCTAAAACTAAATTGTGGCCTTTACTCTCTGTTTTTTGTTTCATCCAATACTGCATACATTCTGTTATATGCCATATCAACACGCAAAAAGCCGTGGTGTAATACACTAACGCAAAAGTCTATTTGGCTGAAACTGTACTGGCGCTCTCCATTTGCTAAATCTAAAACAAAACAATCTAAAAGTGTTGTAACGGCTATTCTGGAACCTTTCATATCCCTGTGTCGTTACATTTTTAAAACGTTTTTCGCTCAATATATGACACTGTAGATTTTGTTCATCCCGCTTTTTTTACGAATATTACGTTTATACGATTGTCAGAGTGTAGGAAACAAATAAATAGATTACCTAGACATATAATTTTACCCGCTGAAGATTTTCTTTTCTTTCAAACCACTTTAGTTACAAAAATATTTAATTTTAACCTGGCGTAAGCTTTTGGCAAACGTAACAATAATCTACTGAAGAAATAAACGAAGAATCAACTATCTCATGACTTCCAGTCTTACCAGACGCATCTTAATATCAATATTATACATGAGCAATCTGCCATCTGACCAACTCATACCAGCCCTTCTTAAAAATTCAACCTTATCCTCAATTCAGCTCAAAGACAGTAATACCCGTCATCTTTCAACATGGCCTAGTCACCCGTAATTCAGTATTACTTGAACGAAAAAAACTCACCCTTACAACTACGATATTAAGGTGCTGTCAATATTAAATGGCTCCTACAGACAAGTTGTTGAATGTACAGTCACGGCAAAAGCCATAGCTACTTTAATATTAAATGATTAGTTACTGAGCTGGCTGGTTTCGCCATAAAAACTACGACACTTGCAATCAAAGGCACTAATAAAAGCGAACAGTAAGAACAAAGTACAATTGTACTGACTGCGACATTGTTATAGTTTGTTTACTGAATTATCGCGATAATGCTTCGCGTGGTAAGCAGGGATAGAAAGGGAATTTTGTAGTTGTTGTTGTGGCATTTGAAAGATAATACTGCCTATTATTGAGGTAGAAATACGTCCAAAACTTCACTTAATACTCTTTACTGAACCACCAATATATTCGTTTGTATTTACTAAAGATAACGAAAGAAGTGAAACAGTAAGACCAGTCTTTGGTGAAACAGCTAAATTCGGATATAGTATTGCCAAGTAAAAAGACAAAGAAAATAATAGTCTTAACCGCGGAATAAGCATTTTCTACACGAGAGCCTTTAAAGAGAAAATGCGTATGAACTACCCTCGGCTAAAACCACAACGAGCAATAGTTTTACAGCAGGATTCTCAAGAAATGAACCAGCAATTACCTCTCATGTCTTAATCAATAACTGTATTATAAAAAAAAGTATAATAACACTTAAAGTGTCCAGCTTCATCTGTAATTAGTACTTCCTTGTAATAATCGTTGGCTGTCCGCAGCCCATGCAATGTTGCTCCCTAATGAAAACGTTCTAAGTGCTTGTGTTTAATGTTTATTTACTTCCATTTTGTTTTTTACCTCCCCCAGTCTTATGGTCTCTTTAAAACGAGCGACATTAAAGGGCAAGAAGTCAGGACTTGATTTCTTTTGAATTGTCCTGTCGAGTTTCAAAGGTCGTTCTAAATATGCGGTTTTTAATTTAATTCAATTTTTGATTTTGTTAATAGTTATCAATGTCGTGGAGAAGCTCGTGGCTAAATGAAATCAGCCGCACGGGTTGATCGAAGGTTAACCTACTCTTGCCGAGGTCAGTCTGTGGATGGGTGACCGTACGAAACATATCGAGACACCTCCGTGCCTCGGAAAGCACGCTAAGCCGTTGTTCCTGGTTTTCATTTGTAGATCTTTGACAGTCGTTACGGGTAGTCAGAAACCAGAAAGTCTGACAAACAGTCTTACCAAGGGGTATCGTGTTGCCCAGTAACTGAATTGTGGAGGTCAGATAGGCAGTCGATCCATGTAAAACACTGGTATTCAGCTGCACCCGGTTAGACTGAAAGCCGACCCCAACATAGTTGGGAAAAAGGCTAGGGAGATGATGAGTTATCAATGTTGTACTTTGCAATAATAATGAACTCGAAATTAGTACAGGTATATTAGAGTCCTTTTTTATGCTTTCCAAATCGAGATTCGGCATATGAGCATTGTTGCTCAAATGCTTATGCGTGTACTAAAAGGAAACCGCACAAAATACACTGCTACAAAACACATTTGATATCCAATAGTATAGTAGAAGCCACTGTACACAAGATTTTCCCTAAAAGTGTTGACCCTCGATTCAAAGAACCAAATCAAATACATTTTATACATTGTAACAAATAATGTGCAAACTCCCAAGGACCTCTAGTAGATTTGTTTTCATAGGAACGCTTTGACGAATGCCAGACTCAGCCAACCGGAACAAAAGTTAGATCTGTTTATTATAAGACAAAGAGATTCAAACTCTCTCTCTCTCTTAGTGTAATTGAGACAATAAAATGTACTTCAGTATTCTTGTCCTCTTCATGTATGGAGTTGTTAGTAGCCTTGTTTGTTATTGATAAATGCAGTTGTAACATTTATGTTGTATTTTCAATGAGCTTTATTATCTTCTTTGTCGTTCTGAAGAGCTTTTGTATCGCTTTCTATATTAGCTTTGTTTGATTAATGATGTCATTCCTACCTCTCTTATTACGCGTTTCGATCAAGATTTTGTTTCTTATTTATGATTAAAAAATCTGATTTAATCTATACTATCTTTCTTTTAATGCTACCCAACATTATAATCTAAACCAACTATTTCCCTGTCGCCGCATCAAAAGACTTCAAGTTCTGCTTACCCAGAGAGGGCTACATCAAAACCCATACAAGTGACGTTAAAAGGGTTCCCGCTTCCGCCATACCTACGTCATAGTGTCAATTTGGTGGAGGACGCGAACGCGGTGACATTTTTTCAGATTGACAGCTACACCCGAATCTAAATCTTGGCCACCGATGCCTTGATATATGAGTTGATATGACAAATCAGACAGTTTATGACACAGAGAATAAAGGTAAACGTCGTGGAAATTTCACAGATTATTGTGGTTTTATTTTTATATTTTACCTTGTATTTGGGTTGGGTGTATTATGTGAATTTGTATATCTACTTTGTCCCTTTTGTAAGTTCAAATCTGTTTCGGTACATCAAGCAAGGTTAGGCCTTCTGAGTGGATCAGCGCCAAGAACAATAGCAATAGCACATTCCTCGTTCCTGTCTAGTTTCCTGATACCTTCCTTTATTCACGTATCAACAGCTACGAGAATTGATAGACCCTCGATGCCGAGACCGCACGTCCCGATCACATTATTATTACATCCGGATTATTGTTGGGATTTTCCTTAATAATCAAAGATGTATTGCGTCAACAGTAAATCAAACCCTCAAAATGTATGACGCCAAGAATTTGGTTACACTGGTACCTCTGTAAATTGTAAGGTTCCTTATTGACATGCATTACGGTGCGCCCCTGCCCTATCGACATTCAACGCGACACGCCGCTTCCGCGCCAAATATTTATAGCCTACAGCAATTAGATTTTTACAGCTTTTAACTTAGTAAAACGAACTTTTCACAAAGATACATTATCTAATTCCATCGCCGCGGATAACAGTTAAGCAGGTTTTATTACTTGGACGTTGATGAAAGTACGGCTTTATTGATTTTAAGGACGGCATTTGAAAGTATTTAAAGCTTCGTGTTGGGTCATAAAAAGTTTAGGTTTGGTAGTTAATAGACGTAATTTTTAAAAGGCGAGCCTGAGGAAATTGTGTACGTTGAACGCCAAAGTATTAAATAACCGAACAGATATTTCGCTGTAATGAATATTTTGATACTTTGAGGGCTCTTATTGAAAATTTCAACGAGGATCAAGTAAACGACGATAAGGATTTAGCTGTAGGTAATGGAAGAGATAAAGTACACGAGGGATGTATGGAGGACTCAAATCATCGCATATCCCGAAAGATGAACGTACGTACGTCCCTAAGCCTCTGGATATATAAAGATGGGGTTACATTTGAATAAAATTTTATTCGTAGAACTTACAAAGACCATAAAAACGTACATACGCGCCGCATTCGATTCGAAATCATATTATGACTTTTCAGCATGTATGAATGCAACTCGGCTTCCTATTTCTCGTTCCTTTGCTATATTGAATCCTCCATGTAGTTTCTCCGTTTTCAATCTGGTTTGTTCTGTTACGTAGCTTGATGTAACAAAATACAGCAGAGATGAGATGATATAAAACACATGTTGCGCGCAGTATGAGATCTCCCCACCATCCAATAATTCAAAAATGAGTTAAGCTCCTACACCATCATGGTATGGTTTATTGCTACTTATTTATTGGCAATTCTTTGATTTACGATCTTTTGTATTATGATGAGACGTATGAAATTTAGATAACGCCTTTACGTATTGTGGAACAGCTTTCAGTTGTGTGCTTGCTCTGCAAGGATTGGATTTGAGCCATAATATATTTTTTGTCAGTCTGTTCACAGACTAAGTGAATATTTTCTTTCTATCTTCATTTTAATTGTCTTAGTCCTTATGCTTAATAGTGTTATTAGGTATTATTCTGTGTTAGCTGGTTATTTTTCAACGTTTTTCTTAAATAAATCATACCTATCATCACATCACAAGTCACCAAAACCTTTTGCAAAGTTTCTGATTCTTCAATAACGACATTAATATCATCATAGACCTTATCAAAAATCCTCTAGAAACTTCAAAGCCATTATGACAAGAATTTAGCGAGTCTGCTCTCGTAGTGGTCTCGTCGTGGGTAATTCCATTAATCTCTAACATTAGCATCGAGGGCAGGTCGCCATTTGATCTGACACGAAACCAAGCTTATATACTTAGAATACTTCATATTAATGCCTCTAATGAAATATATTTTCTCTGCGGTTTCACTGAGGATAACGGCGAATATTATAAGGATCTTTTGTGGTTTATATTATTATTACCCTTATAAAGCAAATGTTATTTGATGTCTATAAATGACTATAGAGATGTGACTAAAGGGTTCAAAGAGACAGTACAGTAAGCGGTGACCTTTTTAATACCTCCATGAGATAATATTATGGTTAGGGTTGGGAAGTGGAAGAGCATTAAGGGGAGAAGAAACCAACATTGACAATCGATAATTTGATTTTAGATGAAATTTGCAAGACCAATATTTGAAATTTAAATTATAGCGTATGAGTATAACAAATACATACAATAATTATAATTAATTACCTTTATAGAAAATCATTACGACGTTACTTTTATTTCAATGTATTTTCGATTTACACTTAACATGCTGATGACTTGAAGAATAGAAATGAAATAACTAACCGTATTAATACACGACGGAGGGCTTCATTAGTGATTTTAAGAATTTCCTTCCGATTTATTACGATGAAACGCTTTCAGTACTTATTACGTTCTTATTCCAGGAAAGAAATCGTCTTAAGTCGCATGTTGCGGGAACTTCAAGCATATTTTATCGCACAGAAGGGGGTGTGCAAGGGAGCGCGGGTGAGATTTTTTCGTTTTTAATACACTCTCTTAATACTTTACGTTGCTGTTTTATACAATTTGCCACAATGTTAGAATGCAAGTCGAAATGACTGTGATTTTATGATTTCCGCCAGATTTTTATTGTCATAGCTAACTTTCTCTGCATCTACATCAAGTATTGCACTGAATTTATTTGCAAACCAGGAATACACGTAGGAAGGATTATCATTATTGCTCAAAGAACGGTACTCCCAGTAGAATTTTAGTTCGAATAAACATAGAGAATAGATATCCACAGTTAGACAAAGTTTCCCCACCTCCTTTTCCGCTTCGTCTGCATTTTGTAAGAGCTAAGCTTTCGTATTTAGTATTTACGTTTTGTAGATATTTTGTTTGCTCGCAGAAATCCTCATGTATTCTAATGTTCCACATTCACACGATTGATTCTTGCACTATCCGATACAGTGTGCTTCCTCAGCCGATCGTGAATCTCCCTTATAGTCACGACACCTCCATTTATACCCAAATTTAGGCGAACCCAGCCGAACACCCGAATAATCCACCGAGGGCCGTTCTGCTCTCTCGTTTGTTGAAACGCCAAATCGCAGCACATTATTCTAATTCGCTTTCTGGATAGCTTTCGAAGAAGCTATTCATTTGGGTCGTAAGCACAATCCACGCCCGATTCCTAACCACGCACTTTGAATTACGCGTATTTAAAACAATATTCTTATAAAAGATTCCTTAAAAAGTAACCGAAAGTAAAATTTGTAACAGTAAAACAGTTTTATAGGCCTCCCGTATTGATAAACGACTCAAGTTAGTTGCAAATGAAATCGCGTCTACTTCCCAGGTCTCAACACCGATAGCACTTATAATAAATTACAGGAATGAAAGGAAATAACTTTTCTTATATTTCATGATATAATGTCGGAGCACATGTGGCAATCTTTATTCCACAGAAGTGCCGCAGAAGTGAAAGATATTTCAGATATAAAAACACGTGCCCGATGCTAATAAAGTTGGGCAATATCGGAAAGGTATTTTGTATGAACGGTTTCCCAGGGAGGCCAGAAAAAAGGGACATAAAACGAGAAGAAACGAAAGTGGAAATATGGCCAAGTCATATTTTATTTACTGCATACAATCGAACCTTTATCACGGTTTGTATCGAGTTAGAATGTTGGTTGTGGGCTCCTACAGTTTAAGGGGATGGTCGGCCCGGGCGCTGTTGCGTTATCTGCTTGTTTATATTTTACAGCTGTCAATGGTACACATTCCTGTTATCTGGGGAAAAGTTTGGCGAGACATGTTTGACGTCGGATTGTGATGGCCGTGCTCCGTCACTGCGAGTCACACCATTGTGTTTTCATGGGCGCTACTTTTGCTTCTCTGGAATAAATTATAACTTTGTTGTACGTCGTTAGTCGCTCGGAAGAATTTGTGGACGTACTTATCTACCAGAGTATACCGTCTGATTTACGTATTTGTGATTTTATACCGGGGAATGCAAAGAAGATACACAGAATTTGACTTTAAAATCGTACAGCTCGGTGTTCTCATAACGATTCATCTACTAAAACAATGCAGCGTGGGTACTACATTCGAAACAAAACTATAGAACAGGTTTGCAAATGTAAAATGCACTATCCTGAAAGCAATTCAAAATTCGCTTTTCAAATCAAGCAATAACAAATTCTAACGTATTCGTTGAATTGTTCTGAAAATGGTAAGCTTATTTCAACATCGCTCATATTATATCACTGAGTGCTTACACTCACTCGCTCGCTTTTATTTGATGCTTGCATAACATACCAATTTAGGCAGCCTCAGCTGAACGAAATTGCACATCCTATTGTACCAAACGTGGAACAGAATAAAATTAGAGCACACCGAAAACATGTTTGCATTGGAAATATTACTCCATCAGCCCTAACCGGCCGCTCGCAACGGAGACAATATGCTGTCGGCCTCTCCACGTCTTTTTCATATTTGAAACTCTAAAACAAACGTCGAATGCATAAAAATGTACGTAGCCGAGCGCAGCGGCGACGCAGGGGTTAAAATAAACCTGAGAACACGTCGAGCGGAACAAGTAAATAAACCTCTCGCAGGCCCAACTAAAGACACCCAAGTGTTCTATCGGTGAGGCTCAATAATTGGATTCGAAGGAAAGGAATTTTAGCGAAAAAAATGTTCGACAATTTGTCAGTCAGCTAGGCGGGGGATCTGGGCGACATGATCGTGCTTCATCATCGTTTTTTCGTCAAAGTGCCTGCCCCAGCCCCACGGACCGCCCCACTAGGGAATTCTTATTACTTTGGATACATTCCGCGTGTACTAAAATCAACTTTCCTTGAAAGAACTTTAATTCTCTCAGTTCTGAATAGCGGAAATCGAGTGACTTTATTACTTCGCGCACGCTTGCTTTTGTTTTTTTTACGATATCTAAAACGTGACGTTACGACATTATACCGCAAATGCGGAATGTGTTGTGATGTCTCAACTTGGCGATAAGATTTAAAGGACACCTTCTTTTACCGTGATAAAACAGACATAGGTACTCTATTCTCAAAAAAAACGAACAGTTATTTTTTCCAGTATCAATGCTAATATTCTATAATATTCCTTTGCCAAAGACAATATAAAATGCAAATTATTTAAATTTGTATGTGTATTAATTAATAAAGTAAGAATGCAAATTCAAATTCAATTTTAATTCTATAGCGCTTGACTGAGAAAATATCTGTAGTAATCTCATCTACATTAATGCAGTTTGCAGAATCGTAGGCCAACAAAACTATGTTACGTAAACGCAAGTATATGAAACGTTGAAATAAATATGATGATAACTCATGCATTGATAGTGAAAAGCTTTGCAGTTTAGCCGCTGCGGGGCGCGGTGGCGCGCCGAACACCGCGCGTGAAAAATACCTTTTCATCTTGGGAATTCGTGCAGAGATGCCGAACTCTTATATTTATAAGGTGAAACGAGAAATAAACAAACCGAATGGATAGAAAAAAGGAGCGTACGGTGTCTCGCTAGCTACGGCTGTAGATCTCGCTGATTGTGAGAAACGCCGTGCCGCACCTTGAATTATTTGACACTTTGAATTGTCACCTACAGCCCATTCCTGTTGTTATTTTTCGTTGTTCCCTCCCCACGTCACCGGATAATGCGTAAGTGATAAAACAAACAGAAACTAGTTAACAATACACCAGTTACTTTAGTTTGCGTACGGAATGTTAACATTAACAATATAATTTAAACTTTGTTTCGGATGAACCCGGCGCGAAGATACTTGAGTAAACATTGTTCGTGTCGATCCCCGGCCGTTTTGAATTTAACTATTGAAAATAACCGTAACTCGGTAGTGAAACAGGTGAACCTGGATTTTTTATGACAAAGTTACGATTATTTTGTGTGTTAAACTTATTTCCTCGGGACTGAGCTTTCCGATAAGAAATTAAATTTTGCCGTGTGACCAGGAAAAAATGTGCTGTCTAGTAGAATTTTATCTTATTTTATGTATAAAGCAGAAGTGCCGTGACCAAGATGCGTATCAAAGGATCTCATCCGAGTGAAATATTACCTTTCACGTGCAATTTCTTCCGGGAAGTGTCGGCGCGTCTAGTCCAATCAACATGGCCGTTCGCCTAATTATGTTTACCGTGTCCCGCTGCCTCTGTGCGCGACGTGGATTCATTCCATCCCGCTAAATGTTTATAGCAACTGATTATGTCGCAGTACGCACAGTGTGACAACATTTAGGCCAATTCCACGGCATTTACATAACGCGCGCCTATTTGAGTGGAATATGTATGAACATGAAGACAAATACACAAAATACAGAGATTTATTAACACAGCCAAAATTTGGCATAGGTTTCGAATTAGATTTGATTTAATTTAGATTTTTTTTTTTCGTCTGCGAATACAAATGCCACAATGTGATCTCCATCGCCGTACTGATCTTTCTGTAGCGTTTTTCCTCAAACCCGTCATAAAATAAATGAATTAGCATACCTAATTGTCCCTCGGAATGGGAATGAAAAAACGAAGAGCCCCTCCGCAGAATCCGGACGGATTTCTACGAGGCAATCAAAATTTAGGAATAATTTAACAGCTTGATCCACATGCAAAGCCGGTTTTTTATAGGAAAAGTTGATGTGAGAACAAAGAATTATATACGGCACGAAGACAAGGGGATTGCCAAATTAAAATACTATAATTAACGTCAGTTGGGAAGATATAAGAGGCGTAATTGAGCCGAATCAGCTTTGACTTTGGTCCGCTTAGTGAATTTTCACATACGCGAGAAGCGAGCTTTCTCGATTCTCGAGAAGCTTTGAATAAGACGGCTGTCTGTTGCGAGTTCATTCGAATGTTTTCACTGATTTTCTTATTTTAAACACAGTCTTATTATTATGTCGAGATAAGTGAAACGTATCAAGTTCTCGATGGAATAATCGATGTAACGCTTACATAATGTATTCATCTGTTTGTATTATGTTCGGAGCAATGCTAATTGTACACACAGGATATTAAATATTAATTTCACATTCATGCATGAAACACTATTGTATATTAGATATAGATTTGTATAGAGGGGCTTGAAGCTAAATAATAACAGCTGAATAGGTATAGCGAAGGTTAAGCTGTGTTTGCCGACATCGGTCTGTGATTGATGCCACTCTGTACTTCAGAAAGCACCATGTGTAGTTCTTTGATAGTCTTTAAAGGTAATCAGATGTCCGAAAGTCTGACAAGCAGTCTTGCCTACGGGAATCGTGTTACCCAGTAACTGGCAGTATCGCTCTTTATAAAATTCTGGTATTAACCTGCATTGAAAGACGACCCCGACATAGTCGGGGAAAGGCTAAGTAGATTATGATTATATAGATTTAATTAATAGTTATTGAAGTGTATTGTCAACGAGGAAACGAAACGCAATAAAAATCGTAGCAACAAACCTCGTAGCGACAAATTTCGTAGGCCGTAGCATAATGGCGTAGCATTGAGACCAAAAGGAAATGCTCTGGCCTTTAGGCTAAGTCTACATGCTCTGGAAAACCGAGCTTCCTTATAGTGTTCTAAAGCGAGCCTCGTATAAACACCGAAGGTTCCAAAACGTTCCATAGAACTAACCTAGGTCTAGTGTACAACTACCTGAATTTCCAACTTATCCTATAGGACATTAGAACAAGTTTTGCCACCGATAGTACAAGTTAAATTGCTACATATGGCATACACGGCAATCTCCTACAAGACTTGGTTTGTTATATAACTCAAGTAATTCCCTACGAATGGCGACTGAGTTATACAGATTGCGTATCTCCCATAATAATAATAATTATTGTTAGTACGCTCAGGATATTAATATTAATTTCGCGTGAACGCATGACACTAACTCAAAATTAGATACGACTGTTGCTGAGGGCAAGCGTTATTACTGTGTGGGATTGTGGCATTGATTTAATTTGAAAGTCTGTTACTTGATGAATGGAAAATAAATCATAGAAATATATAAAAGTACGTGAATGGTATACCCACATGGCTTAATACAGCAACCCACACATTGGTATTCTGAATTAAAGAAAGAAGCCTTTTAAATGAAGTTAAAAAGGTTTTTGATAGTAACTTATTGGATGCTGGTAGGTACTTTTATTATTTATAAAATTAAACGATACTGTTTTTTACTTCCACGCGTATCGAACCGTGAGCACACCTATGAACTCATAGTATACTTATAAATATTCATACTATAGTGTCATATTTCACTTCTTCTTCTGTTCTTCAGAAAGGTCAGATGTGTAGTACTCACAACTGTCGTGCTAGCATGACCTTAAACGAAGCAGTATTGAAGTATCGTATGTGGAAAAAGGCTATGTTTTTTGTATACTTATACAAAATCACTTCAATCACATTTTATAATGAATTAAAGGCCTCATTAAGTTGCACAATTTGTATCGTTTCATACTCAACTGTATATTGAAAGTTAAACGGAAAATCTAAAAGTGATTTAAAATCATCGATAATAAAATTCCCAATAAGTAAAGTAAACTCAATATCCACCAAAATTCTTTACACTTAAAACCAGAAAAAAGTAGCACACCTTTCCAATTAAAATGGAATACACTAAAGGAGAATTAATAACATCAGTAGGTAGAATCGTTTCCCGTCGGGCCAGTAACTTCGCGTTTATTTTTATATTGCAAATGATCGGCTTATATCGGCCCATCAACTCGGACATTGTAACAGGATCAAGCAGTTGACGCGTGAATTGTATTTATAGCATTTCAATTGAGTTCATAAATTTATATTCCGTGTAGCAATGTAAAAACATTTTATGCAGTCAAAAAGTATGGTGGCGTTGCGATTTTTGTATAAACGTTGCTAGATTGGGGGTTTTGTATGAATCTGCTTTTTTGTTTCATTTTTTTTTTGTATTTGTATTCGGAATGTCTGTTGTGCTGCTTAACTTTACACTGAACGTGATTTTCAGTGAACATACATTATACATATACATACATTTCTACAGCCGAAATAATTTTATTTTAAAATTTTTCTCACAAGACAAAAAGAAACAAATCTCTACAAAAATAAATACTCAACGATCTAATAAACTAACGAGTCGTAAGTTCTCAACGAGACATCGAAAGGGACTATCGATTGGAGGTTTCTCATTACTTTTTTTTCGGATTTGCCCCTCTTACGAGTAGAGAGTGCGACGTTGCCCGTGGCATCGACAATTACGAGTACAGCACTAGACGGCTAATACAAATCGCTTGCCCGGGGGTGCGTTTATCCGGAATAGGGTTACCATCTTAGGAAAGACGGGTTTTTTGAAGAAAATTGTGGTGTACGTGTTTTTAAATGCTTGGCCCTTTTTCTTTGCAAGGGTGTGTAATTGTGTTTGGATGTTAACGAACAAGAAAAGACAAGGAAAGAAGGAAAGAAAAAAGAAGGTTTGAATTATAAGCCGAAATAAATTGAGTGGAATAAGATTTACCTGGAGCATGGTTTATTTGTATAGGTAAGCTGCCTTAAAGATTTTCGGAGAAATGCTCTTAGATAGGTATTACATGTAGGTATGTGTGTATAAATAAATAAATTGTTTAATGTATCTCAAATGGACGGTCACGCATGGGATTAATTCCAGTACTTTGATTAAACTAGAATTTCCTAACAAATGGTAACCCTAATCCGAACCTCACCCCATGCCTCACGTTGAGCAAAACTATAATATCTTTGTTCCCTCATTTTTCTTGTAGAAAAATAAACCTACGCTCCTTTAAAATAGAACACAATTTCGTTTCCTTCGAGTTACAAATATGTCGTATCATCTGTACAGTGTTGAATGATATTGTTTTTAAATTCATATTATGGATGTATTATTTTACGAAGTAGCTAGTACTCTCCTTTGATCGTCTAGACTGGAATATTAGTTTCTTGATAGCGTATTTCTGAGTTTTGTATAAGTAGTCCGGTATTATTTATTCAGATTTCTGGGAATACATTATAAGATTTTATCGTTTTAAAAAAAAATACATAATTTTTAAGCATCAAGATTTTTGCAGATAAACGACTTATTTTTTGGACCATGTAGAAACTAAAATAAACACAAGGTATTAATAATTGACAAGCAATATTTCTTACTAACAAAACTTTTCAAATCAATTCACCCTAACAAAACACCCCCTTTTATTCTTCATATACCTAAATCTGAAGTCGCGATTCACCCTTACGATACAAATACTGTACAAATAAACATTTAGAAACTCCTCGAGGAATAATTCCGTGGTTCTATAAAAGGAGAGTGGGGGTAATTAGTTCCCTATTAGAATAATATATTGGTACTGAAGGGGCGTTTTGTTCCAATGCAAACAAAAAGAAAAACCTCTCAATACGGAGTCAGAAAGTGAACGTAGTTTTGTACAAACCTCATGTTTTTTTTTAAGTGGTGTTCTTTGCTTGTGTGTTTCAAGTTTCGACGCGTTTTTCTCAGCAGACTGTGCACTTTTATTCACTCTCATATTCACGTTAACATCTTGCGATATCTCCCATAAGAAGTATCTGCACATTTATTTGACAATGAATCACGAGGAAGTCTTTTTTATAACGCTTTTGTGCGTAAACGCTATAGGTACCTATATAAAAACGCCTTCCTTATAAGCGTGACATAACAGACACGTTTTTATAAATGGAAGGGTTCATCTTTTAATTTTTAGAATATCTCAAAGTGTGCCAGTAAATTCTTTAATGTTAGCTGTTGACAGGATTTTATTTCAAGTCAAATCAATATAATTTTATTCTGAAAAACAGAAGGAGCTCGTGGTGAAGTAAGAACTGACGCATGAATCGATCTTTAAGGATAAGCGACTCATTTCAAGGCCGTTCCGTGAATGGGTGACCGTCCGTTACATGCCGAGATTTTTTATTGTCATTTGTAGATCTTTGACTGACAATTATGACCGAAAGACTGACAATTCGTCTAGCCAAGAGTTGTCACAGTAAAAAACTTTTTGCAGTGTGACACCTTAAAAAGAAAAAGTGAGTTGTCATTATGAATGTCTTTGTATTTTTGATTTGAAAGAAGTGAATGTGAAATATATTAATATTTTTATTTCAATTTATTAACAACAAGTTTTAAAGTATATATTATCAGTTTTGTATATTTTACAGTATCTATTATCAGTTTTGTATCTTGTTTCTGAAATATACATACTGATTTCCTGTTGCCACCTGGTGTATAATTTTTAACCCACTAACAAAAGAACATATGGTGGTTTGGCATTGTGCTAACCTAGTAACTGGATTGTGGAGTTCATGTAGGTAGCCGTTCCAAGTACATAAAGTATTCAGCTGGATTCAGTTAGACTGGAAGCTAAACCTGACATAGTTAAAAAAAGGCAAGGTAGATGATAACTGTCATATAGTAGAAAGTTATTACTGTATTAACTATGTTCGCGTTTTCCCTGTAGAATTGAGTCTGGGGAGGAATACCCTCCGGCTATAGATTGGCAATCTGTCAGTGTAACTCTCTATCACTCAGACTCCGATCAATCTTCAGTGTAATTCCAATCGCTGGATAATTTTGTACGGTATAAACTATTGAGATGTCAGAATTGAGGACTTTGGATACATTTTATTATCATTGTATTGTAGAAAAATTGTGTTTGGATACTGTTTTTAACTTTACTTCACTTGGAGGGTAACTTACGGGGTAAGTATCGTTCGTGATTTTATTTGTAATAGGGATGAGCATAAGTATAATGACTCAGAAGCTCATTTTAATAAAGTATCATAACAAATATTCCATAAAACCCCAGAAAAATCCCATTTTGGTCTCCTAAAATCTTAAAAAACATCTAATAAAAATATTAAGCCTCTTTTTGTGAGTCCCTAACACATTTCGGTATCCTAAAAATACTAATTGATACTTTACCTAGCTTAACTTATTTCATGAAATATTTTTGTCCACTTTGTTAGTGTTTCTATAAAAGGCAAACCTTTTAAAAATATTTCTTGAAACGTACATGTTTCTGTAAAATAGCGTGAGCAATAAATTGAAATCGTGTTATTATTGTGACTTTATTGAATCCGTCTAGCGTTTATATTATATATATTTATAACTAACTACTGCCCGTATTACTTGATTTAATGGCAATTGTAGTTGTTAGGCCTCAATTAGGTAGCCATAACAGTAATACACGGCCATTTATACATGTATTAAAAAAGCTTTTCTATTTCTGATCCATCTATTAGATGTGAAAGGAACTATAAAAGTCACATCTATGACTTGCTTTGACAAGTATTTAGTGAGAGTACCTACCCACTTATTATTCATAAGACACTCTTAGTTTATATCAATATTGTTCAAAATTATGTTTAAATCTGCGTCCCAATAATATTACAAGAAATAAAGAGAACGAACGATTGAAACTCAATTCTAAATATATATCAAATTTACATGTAGCAACACTAGTGTCGCCGGTGGTCTGTCTGGCAGCCTTCGATCAACCGTCAGCGCATAACCAAATTAGAGCAATTTAAGTCAGGAAATTGGAAATGCTATCGGGCGCTCGATGCGCCTGCAACAGGAACGCCACTACCGCGCTGGCATTTCAGACATCCACCGTTTCGGCGGCCACGGCTAATGTCGGAACAATGCACGAATCTGGACAGACAGATCCGAGCGGCTCCGAAGATAAACGACAACCGTGGAGCGTTGTAACAACTGATTGATATACGGCCTCCGATGATATCGTAGGTAACTATCGTGTACCGAATTCCTGACCCGCCTCAGTTACAGTTCGAGTACTGTTGACATTAAACGATGTTTAGATAGTGAGCGAGCGTTAAAGTTGACTACCTATCGCTTTTCGACTGTTAGCTTCGGTCAAATACACTCGATACATCGATCGCATGAATTTTGCAATAACTGCGGGGTTTGTGTCCTACGATAACATCATCTGTCAACAAAAATAACTCGTACCTTCTTCCTCACTCTTTTCAAGCATGCAGTGAGTTCACTCCAAATGTTTGTCGTAGCTCACTCAATTGCTTAAGTTTTCCCGTACTAATATTTATTCTCTTAACAGAATTTCTCTGGGATACAATAATACTAAAATAGAATTAACCATCAAAGAAACTAAGTCGAATCAAAACTGTGAGAAGGCAGTTGCACAAAGTCGTTCGCCCGACCATATGCAGAGCAAGTCTGCTCGCAATTCCCGCCACCAGTCGCAGTCAAGACTCAAAGAGAACATGTCGATAGCCGATTCAAAGTTAAGAGCGTATGTTGAGATAATAACAAGTAATCGTGCAAGTTGGATCGCAAGACTTACGTTCTAGTTATCGGCGAAGCGACGGTCAGAGTTTGGTCTCGCTCGACGGCTAAAACAATAGCGAATCAAGCATGCAACGGAACTTCCTCAAAGACACCCTCTTGTGCGTGCGACGCTTAGCGAACGCGCTCACAACTTTATATTGGTTGGGAAACTTGAACGTTGCCTCGAGCAGTCGAGCCCTTCCTTCACCAACGTAAGGCGTTAAATTAGGAGAAAGTACTGCATTTTGATTAAATTTCTAACATAGAAGTCATGCTCACTTCCTCCTTCTAAATTATGATTACAGTACTTTAATAATTTTATATCGTCTGAATATTATAATGTGGGAGTAATTTGACGTAAATTCCCCTAAATATAACGAAACAATTACGTCGACGGGAGAAAACATAATCGGTTATTTTTCTCGCGTTACCAAATCTAAAAATAATATTCACGGAGAAAAAGCATTTTTACTTAAACATTCCGGCCAAAATTGTTGTGAATAAAGTTGTCCGCTTAACATTAAATATAAGATCGCTTTAGCGAGGCAGATAGACAGATAAAGACGGCATACATTTTCATGAGAAGAGACAAAAATAAAATATAAGCAATCCGTGGTGAAATTGTGAGGGGCAAGTGTGCGTTTTCTGTCGACCGGGGGCAGAGATTGGCAGACAGGGGTTGCGGGCGGGGAGGCAGAAAAGCCTAAGCGGCAGCCGGCCGCCGAGGGAAAGGGCACTCTCGCACCGGACGATGGAGTCAACATTGCGGGCGCAGTCCCTTCCAGATAACTCTTAATCGGTGCTGGCTTCAGCGATTACACCGGTCGTTCGGCTAATTAATTTTTAAGTCGGCATCGCGGACGCCAGCTTTGACTTTCAAGTGAATTCGACTACGATTTACATATAAGAGTTCTGTTTTCTTCCTGTTTTGCCTCTCACGCTGGGTTTGAAGTAATAGGAAGACCTTATATGAGTCAGTGGCTTGTCGTTCCGTAAAAGTCGTAAAAAATATTGAGGAGAAGGGTTGTCTTTAGCATCGAAACAATGGCCTGTCAATACGTCTCGGCACGTCAAATTACTACTGGGAAATGGTGGTTTTAGGTAGGTATGTTTTATAATCGTTTTACTTGTTACAAGAATTTCTGCGTTGTCTGTATTCACTTAGTGTACTAGTAACTATTCATCATTTAATTTATCAAAAATGTATGGTCAGCACTGTATGTTAAGTACTATGTCCAAATGGTTTTTCAACAAACATACAATTAATCCCTTGATCTTATTAGATAGTAACAATATCAGCCTAATACCGTAAGCCATAGATTCTCATACATTGTACGTCAATTATGGTCAAGCGATAGCCATGATTCACTATTGGTGACGCCAATAGTAAACTCCGTGACACTAATAATTGACATGTCTTGTAGGTTCTAGTTATCCAACTACACGATTTGCTGGCTAATAAGATTCATCATTATTCTGTACAGGCTTTAAACCTACGGATATCAAAAGTTTTTAGTTACAGTATTTTCTATTTTGAGTCTTACAAATAATTTTTGGTACTTCTGCTATGTAACCAACAAATATTATGCACTAAAGACGATATTAAGCTACCAATTCGTCAGTATTACCGGAAAAAGCTCATAATCTTCAGCAACACACCAACAAATCCCCATAATACTTTAAAATATAATTTATCACTTAATATTCGTACTCAGCAAGATAACTCAAGAACAACGTGAGCGCTTCATACACAACTGGATTTGGCAAATTACCTTCACCTTAAAACTGCTTCAGAGAATGTATGCCCGGAAGTAATTTCCCGTACGTGTTTGTTTTAGCTTAAGCGTTCTCGCGCCATATAATTAACCCGCTGCAATCTGTTCTTTTTTCACCCGCCACATCTGTGCAGATTAAACTACCGAAGGCACGTTATCTCCATAACTCTTTACTTCTGTCCCGGCAGTCCCACTTAAAAAAAGTTCCCCAATGAAAGAATGCTTTCACGGCGAAATCTCGCGAGTAGATCGCCATTATGTATGCGATAGGCAAAGCTGTGTCGTGACGGACAGAATTTGCGAAGACCGTTCGGCCCATAAATCCGGCGGTTCCTAAATCCTTGAAAGGGCACCGTCGAGCAGCTTTCATCAGAAAATTCGCCATTATCTGAAGGAAATCGTTACCGGGGTCGAACCTCGCCCACCCCCGGGCCCGACGGGCTTTCATTTACGGCGTTGCGTGCATGCGTCCCGCGGCCTTTGCTTCAGGTGGGCGTAGTCAGTGTTCGGTATTTAAGTGGCTCATTTGATATTCTGAGACAGTTTGCATTCGAAAAGCTCGCACGTAGAGAACCGGTATCGGGACATCGGAGGCACGGAGTAGCGGCGGTGCGTAGTGCGTACCGTACGCCGGCAGCAGTCACAACACTTCATCGTACATGTGATCGCACGTGATCGGGTGACTTCGTAAGATCCCACTCGGCTCGCACGAGCCACACGCACGCGCCGAGTTTGCGCAATGTTTATCCACAAATACACTAATGAAGGCACCTACAAAAGCGACTAGATTGTTAATTAAACTTGCTCAAAATGTGACACCCTTACGAAATGACGCCGGCCCGGGAGCACAGTGCACGGCTTCAATGTTATTGAATTAATTTGTAATCAGAATTCTCGGTGTGCGTTCTTGAATGTAATAATGGTATTCCGTAATTTACTTCCTTGGATACCTATGTATAAACATTTAGGCCTTTTAAATGGTTAGCATTCGAGACGGAGGAAAGGAGGAGAATTACATATAAGGAAAACCTCTCACGATCAAAAGCAAGGTCAATAACTAATATCAATCGAAACATGTTAGTATTTTATGATTTCGGGAAAGAAACAATTTCTGTAATGCAAGAAAAATCGTTTCATGAAAACCTTGTTCATCAGATGTCGTAACAAAGTTATTTTTGTAACCCACGTGTTCCAATTTGTTCTCATCAAAGTGAGACAGACCATCGCTCGGGAGTCTTTAGATTTATTTGTCTCGTCAGTTTTTCTTCGCATCTTGTATTTAATTAGAATAATTGCGGGTACACAATATTTCGTAGTCACAAAAAGTAATTCAAAAGACCCCATCATTAGGCCGCCGACCAAAAGGAATAACCATTCCCTTAATCATTATTCTTAAAGACTCTTCATTAAATTCCTTTTATCTCTCCCGGGATATTTCCTTCGCTCGGCATCAATCACATTCAGTCCGAAAAACTCGTTGGCTTTATTCTAAACTCTCATAATAGGTAATGAAGGTCTTGATCGTCGCGGCCGCTGCCGGCTGGCTCGCTCCGATTACTTTGAGAGCTGGCACAATGACTCCCCGGCTGTAGCCAATGTTGAATTCTGAAAAGTTCCTTAGTCCGCCACCATGCTAGATACGGGGCTAATTACGACGGAACTTTTGTAGATAGACACCTGCGCTGAGTCGCGGCCGCCAGACAAAGACCAAGTTATCGCAGACTTACAGGCACGCGCGCAACGCCACGCGAATATTAACTTTCAATAGACACACAAAGATCCCTTTTCCTGTGACACCATCCGAGAAACGAGACGATAGATTGGTGCTAAGACGACAGTCTTATTCAATATCGACCTGAGACAATAACGGCACAAAGAAATTGTTCCCCTGATTTAAATCTCTGCTTTGTTATTTAGTATCCATTAAAACAACATTAATTTAGTTGAAAGCTTCAATTTCACATAATAGCGTTCGTTCGGAATAAAAAACAGTGTACATCTACAATTTAATCGCTCGGAACTAAGCCGTTATATTATGAATTTCCATCAAAACAAGTAAAGCGGGCACATAATCACAATAACACGGTTTGCAAGTTTGACCGACCCGCCAAATTAACGTGTTTAATTATTATGTGCACGGAATGATTTAGCTGCGGATAAAATTAACGTTGCCTAATATCAAATGAGACATGACAGTGCAAATTCAGTACACTTTTCCAGAAAGTTTGGTGTTAATTTAATTTGGCGAGCGAAGTTGTCTCAACTTTGCGCGCGCGACGCGGCCACGTTGCGTGGAACATGTCGGCTAAACGCTTCTATTCGTTCTGCTAATGGCCACCGGAGCTCTGCCAGTACACTCCCCAGCCGAAGTTAACAACTAGATACAAGAGAATGCGAGTACTCACCGGTCCGAATTGTTCGAAGTAATTCTTTACGTCTTCAAGCGTTGTGGGTGCCGATAGCCCTCCTACGAAAATCTTCTTTGTCCTGGTGACCATCTGCAACAAATAAACTCAGTCAATACACATGAAATCAAAAATGTAATAACGTTGCATCGTAGGTAAACAAATAGCACTTATTAAAATAAAAGACGAGTTAAAATGTTCAATGTATTCCATTTTTTGGTAGTTATTTACTTGTGTAAAGAACATTCGGCTTATAATCAATACTAAGCATAGATAGGAGTATCGTTATGAGTACGGCTTCTGCATAACTTTTTGGGATAGTTCATAGCGGAAAAACAATTGGAAGCAAAGTGAAGGCAACGAACAGCGGGCGAGAGTAATGCTCAAATAATTACTGTTAATATATTATGCAATCCTCCCGCGAAGGTTAGTCAGGGATATTTCTGAAGAACGCATAATACATAATGGCGCTGTGGGATAATAGCAGACACAGACCGCCAATGTTGGACCGTGTAAAGACTTGTTTACTGAAATGTTTTGTTTAGCTTAGTCTGGAAATAATTCTTATGCTGAATCTCTTAGATTTACTTATGAGCCAGCCAAGAAGACTTATAAATCCAGATCTAGTGCACAAAGCGCGATGAATACGATTGCTGAATATGTAGCTACCAAATTTATTTACTCGATGCATTTCTCAACAATCGACGTTTAACGGGGAGCTTTATGATAATTTCAATATCGGTGCACGGTTCGAACTCAAAGGCGATCTACCTGTTTTCTTCTTGAATATTTATGCTCCATAATAAAGGAGAAAAATTCCCTCCGCGTCAAGTTAACAATAGTAACGAGGCTGGAGGCTTTGCTCGATACTGTAATTATGACGTCACGGTAAAGTTAGCAGATGCCACGTGAACGTGAAAGGGACCGAGTGGCCACCTATTTACGTATCATATGACCGGTACAGTTAACGACAAAAGTCAAACAATTAACCCCCTGTGAGCTGTTGTGCTCGCGTTTTTCAAACTCAGCGGTCGCTCGTGGAAATGTGGACTCAATTTCCACGTATTGTTACAGTTTACTCGTATAACCTGATAGAATTATGTCAGGTGGTAAAGTTGAGCCTTGAGAATTAAAATGTTTATGGCCTTCGCCTACAGGTAATATCATAAGCAAAATTTTGTGCGACAGTAAACGTACTTTACACGGCCGAATAAATTGTCAGCGGTTGAAACACAAGGATACAATCTCATATTTAGCTCAGTGAAGTTTATGTTAAACAAAATAACATTGCCATCATATAACAATACATACAATCCCTTAAACCTTTGAGGTACTAGAAACGAGAAATATTATTACATCTCGGAAAGGAATCCCTATTACTATGAGTGGCGAAAGATAATAGCGCTGTGGAAATTGAATAAAACAAGATTCGGTAACGTCTAATGTAACTAATGTAAGTGAGTAAGAGGGCCGGAGTTCTGGGACGATCCCAAACGAAATCACACTCAAATGTACGTAAATGATGAATAAGTGGCATGGCGGGGGTGAGGAGCGGCGGGGCGGGGGTGGTCTACGTGTCCAAGTGGCACTCCCCGCGCCCCGCGCCCTTCCTTCTGCCTTTTCCCTGTAAATCTCAAGTGTGACAACGCTTCCCTCCTCCCCCCATCATGTTGTCTCACAGAATCAACGCGTTTTTCTACTGTTTAATTTTTTTTTCATACTGCCAGGAGTAACTCTACCAAGGAAGGAATGCTTTCAGCAACAACGAAAATGTTTAAAATGCCCTTATAACCAGCGTAAGAAAATCGGTAACTATTATTTACTTATGGCAAAACAGTGAAATGAGAATTTTCAATCTTATCTATGCAAATCCCTAATTTCTACATTGAAAAACAAATTCTCTATCACAACACAACACTCCAAAAATCGATTCAATTCGTGTAGGTATATAAAAATACTATGAAATCGTAAGGTAAACATTTGGGTGGCAGCCGCCAAAACAAACAGCATCTTCATTGGATGGTTCAATGCCCTCGGAATAAGAGAAATAAACTTTTGAAATTGCAGTAACCAACACCGTTTTATGATTACGAGCATATCCGTACAGAAATAACTTAAATGTTACTACGTACCTACAACTGTGTTACTTGACATACTTGTACTTTATTAAATTCTGTCTTATTAAACAGTCAAAGACACTGTTGTGTTATTATAAAAAAAAGACTTCATTCCATTTTCACTTTTGTGCCGTTAAAATAAAACATATTTTGTAATTACAGCATTTTTGCACTGAAATACAAATCGTATGCATACTCCTACGTATTAATTTCTAAGGGGAATTCTTTGAAAATTGTTTCGTACAAAAATATTTTGATTACACCCTGAGCACCGTAAGTTACCTTTATATCATTATTACGTTGCTATAGTTACTGCCGTAACCCCAATGAAACCAATGAACGTATAAAATTTTAGGGGAATATTTTTCCGTGTTCAATATAAATGATATACTGCGAAGAGGCCATAAAAAGAAGGTGCAAACGGATCATGATCATACTTTTTTTATTTATGTACAAGACGGGCAGTCTCACTGATCGATAACCGCGATGCCCGGGTAATGTTCATACTGATCATCCAACCCTTTTGACCGTAAAATACGAAATTTGATAGATTTATATTCAATACTAAGACACGCGATATGGGGTTTTACCTATTTATACGTATAACAAACGTATTTTAGTACCCAAGTACGGATATGGGTCGGCCAATAACCAAAATGATCGAATTTAACTGATATCAACCGGTAATAAGCAGAATTATCATTATGGAATTTTGATTAAACTGATTAACAATAATTACGTTTTGAAGTTTGAATATTATAATCACGGATTCATACGGCCAAAATACTCGGGGAGCCATAAATAAAAATTTGATTAAGCGGCATTTATAAATGGGATTGTAAAGGGTGGTCCTATGGGAGTGAGTGTCAGGCTTGCCGGCCGGCACGTCAGCCCAAACTGTTGGCAATTACCTTAAATGTGGACAACGCAGTTCACTCCATTGGGAAAATTATTATTCACCGCATATCCAATTTTTAGCTCGGGCCTCTAAATTGGTACGCGCGACCTTTGATTGCTCGTATTAATTGTCACGGCTGACAATTGCGTGCAACCCTTAGTTTATTATGCGTAACATTAGCCGTTGGGTTATTTTTTTATTTTCATCATTCCATATTTTGATTGAAATAAATATTATTCTTTTGTCATAGGAAAAACAGAAATCTGCATAATTGAATGGTTTTTTTTAATGAAACAGACGCAAACCTTTTTCAATAATCTTTATTACAAACTCATGAAAACAAATCGGTCAATTTAATGAATTGAAAATAAACGCGGATAGCAGTAAAAATATGATGAAGGTTTGTAAAAACAGAATTAGTTTATTTTGAATTAAACTATAGCAACAGAGCGCGACTCAAAAATGTTGGTAGCTACGTGCATCGTCCGCCAAACAGCATTAGCGTCGTGCTCGTTAGGACGCGGCAGTAACCGCTACGTCACAGTCATTTTGTTGTGAAAAATACAACAATTTAATTTAGACTAACTTGGCCGCGGGCGGCAAACACCGAACGGCCGCAGCACGACAAAAAGCTACACACACCAATTACGTCCGACGGTAGCACGGCACCGTCCCTGTAGCGACGTGCCGGACTGCCGGCTTACGAGTTGCTCTAACTCAATTCATAATGTGCCACTACCAGCGAACACGCTGCGCACAAATTTTTACGTTCCCGACCAACGACGCTCTCGCACCACACCGAAATTGTCGCCACCGATATTTTCGGTAATAAACGCCATAAACTTTATCGGTCGAAAAATTAAAACGTCCGTACACGTGCATACATGCATTTTTCAACCGTTTACACCGAAAGAAGTAAAGTACAACAGTGTACAATGTTTTTATTCTGAGCGTATTCCGTTTTGTAGCGCAACGTGACAGTGCCATGAAACTAAACGCATAAATGCATCCAACGTCAGCACTCGTACAATTCCTTCGAATAGTTATTTTTTATAGCTCTAAATCCACTCTGCGTCGCACACCTTTTTCGCTGTTTCTAAAAAAAAAGCATTACAGCCAGCGAAATTCAACATTTTCTTTAAAGAGTTCTGTGCAACATGAAAGAGTGAATATACCACTTATTGCGGCAGAGGCGGTTGGGACAATATTAATCAATTTTTACACAGAGAATTTGGGGGGATCGTCGCGCGGGCGAGGGCACAAAGGTCGGCCGACCCACCCGACGCTGACGTTGCATTTCATTTTTGTTTGCCCACAGCCTCTGGCCCGCTTGTCTGTTCTTTGTCTTCCTGAATAAATGCGTATTTTTGAAGCACCTATTTTTCATTATTACTACACCCACAGGATAGAATGTGACCTCCCTATCATTCATTACATTTTTGTCCACTTCACTTTGTGCGTTTTTTCGGAAAAGCTCTGGTGAAAGTATTTTGGTGGAAACGAAAATTGATTTTCGTATAAACTGGCATTTCATCGTGCGAATTCTTGTTACAAAATTCTAACTGCGCATGAACCCCTGGTATATCCGTACGCGAAGTTTATCTTATTCGTTGGCAGACATTATAACTGAGTCTAAATATGTATCGGTGGCGTTCGCCTCGACGCAGTGAGCATTTTGTATAGATAGGGGATGATCCCGTCTTCTCGTGTCGCACACCTTATCTACTTCACAGCTCATTAGGTCCCGCACGGGGCGCCGAACAGATCTATGCCATTTGTAACAATACAGAGACCACACGGATGGCAAATGGTGATTCCAGGGCTTAGGGTGCCAGTCTCGTTAGTTCGGTGGGGAGGCGACACGACGTGAAATAAGTACGTTCTCGGTTGTGGCGTGCGACGTCAAGCGACGCAAGACACTAACCGCGTACGTTCTAAATGGGACACATTAACGAAACGTTATTGCTTCTCGGCTTCACCGACACTTGCACAGTATTAATCTCTATCTCGCACTGATGCTTGCTGTCTGTCGCACTCCAGAATAGTCAGTTCCGACAATAACAAGTCGGCACCGCATCCACCCAGCGTTGAAGTGAAATGGAAATGATTCAATGTTGCTATTCAATTAACACCTGCACGTGCAACGGCTAGCAAATAAAATATAACTTTTTACTGGAAATGGAATAGAATAAACGAAACAACTCATCTAACATTGGAATTTAATCAATCATAATAATGGAATTTTCCACTGTAGACGTACATTCCAATTCAATATCCGATAAAGCAAACACAAACAAGTAAATACGCAAAAAGCGAATACATGAAAATGAACAAACTTCTTAGAATTACATCGTGAGCTGAATAAATAACGCCTCATCGATGCGTTGATAAGCCCATGAAAAATTTAAAGAGGATCCGCACAATGGTGGAAAGAAACGGATGGAGTAGGTATGAAGAGGCCTGGGATATTGCTTCTTTCAGTTTTTTACGTCCTATTACTCGTACGGAGCCCTCGGCGCGCGAACAAAGGACCACTTCATTCTATACAGTTAAATATATCTACGAAGCGGGCGGCCCTAGTCTTTAATGCTGTTTGATTGTTTATGACATTTTCCCGTTTCTATCGATAAAACACTGAACAGCACTATTCAAATAACTGTTACAGCCATCAGAAAATCGACTGCTCCGACGTTTTGCTTCAGAAATGCTCGCACGAGAGTTCTGGAAACAATAGCAGCATTTAGGAGCCTAAAAAGTGAACCGGCTCAGTGCACTTGTCATCGAAAGCCATTCGGAACACATCAGAGCTGCACATATGTAAGGGTGGCTCGTGTAGAGTGTGTACGTACTTTCTTTTATGTAGCGGCACCCGCGAGTGGATGAAAGCGAGACGTCGGGACGCCTATGCCTCGCCGCTAACTCCCCCTTTCTTGCTAAATGCAAAAACTATGCCTATACCAACCCTAGGCTATTGTAAGATTGACTGACGCTGCTTTGTTTCAAGTATACAGACGTGATGAAAGAGCACAAGATGGATGTGTCGTTGAAATTCTACCACCATTTTGAATATTCAAAATCGAATATTTGTATATCGTCGGCAGTTCAATAAAATTTGAATTTTGCGTGACTGAAATACAATTTACCGGAGAGATAAAGATAAAAGTTCAAGCATTATGGATTGTTTCGAGAAAAACACGTAATAAACAGGCCGTTTGGAAATGAGCTGTATCGCTGAAGATAACGCAAATGAACTTTTTTCCAAGTAAATCATAACGTAAAGATTCCTCTCCCTATTAAAAGTGAAGGATACAAGATACTTGGAATTTTCTTTTTTGCTACGCATAATCAAATAAAACTTGATTTTATGTTTCCAGTCAAATTATAAGCCGAGGGGAGGGCGAAATAAAAAGTGAATAATGAATGTCGAGGCCGAATCCCGGACCGCGCGACCGTAGCAATTATTTTGTTTCGAGTACCATCAACATGGTTCTTTCAAATTTTCATACATTAAGCAAATGTCGAGAATGCGTAATAAGGACGTAAATGTTGTAAGCCGTCGCCGGGTTGCCAAGAGCATTCATTAAAACACCGGGGGACTGGACAATCGGACATTCTTTTAACAAAACTTGAACTTTACCTTCGGTTTAATTATTACTTTAACTCAGTGGGTACGCGCACTTTTGTAAATATGTAAACAATAAATGTCGCGGTAAAAAGAAGTTGCATTAGGGGAAACTTTGTTCTTACATGTTTGGAAACATGCAGCATGTGTCCTCGTCTGTTTTATTTGTCTGAGTTTTACTGCGATAGTATTTTGTATCTACCTTTTTTGGTTAAAACCTAACAGTATTTAGAAAACACAGATCACTGTAAAATCTAGTAGGTATATTTTACTTTTCTCTCTAAAGTTATCAGTTTTTTTTTATTTTTCAATGGCTGTCTCCGATTATATCGCATTGAATAAAGTATGTGCACACATTCATAGATAAACAAACACAAACAATAGGGTAAATGTTCGTATTGTTCACCACATTAAGATTAAACACTTAATCTATTTGATGCGTACATAAAATTTAATTGATGTTAGACTAAGTAATGTCTCGGGTAACACAACACTTTTCCACCGTCGACGTCGTGATACGAATTCATTGTAAGTATCACTTAAATTTCCTTACGACGTACTACTTGACGTCACAACCCTCCCTCGAACGAATGTATGGAGCTATTCGTAAGACTAAATAAATACAAACTACAAGAACAACTGTCGTCTATGACGGAGGCTGCCTACAAAACATGCAATCCTTGTGAATGATAGCCGACTGACTGAACTCTATATATGCCGTATATTTTTCTCCATCTCTACAAAAAGAAAACGGCGTCCCCACAACAGCACATTGGAAAACAAACTCTGTTACATGAGTATAACAGTTGTATTTCGAGTGACACTTGTAGCGCGGTTGAGCGCTTTCGTCTACACATCGGTCGATAGTGTTGACGAACAAAATAAGCTCCCCTCCGGGCGGGAGTGCGGTGTCAAGAGGCTATAGGATTAAACTTAAACTGGGTTTGCCCGCAGTTTAATTATACAAAAGGTATGTACTCTGCTACTCACGAAAATGTTCTACTCCTCTCACACACATGTTGGAAATTAGTTAAATTATATCCTTTACATACAGTTGAATGGCAAATAGAATTTAAAATTAGACGTCTGGAAAGTGGTATCAAAGGACGACGGTAAATTATTCATTCCTTAGAAACACATACAAATACTTGACATATTTATAATCGTCCGCCAAAAGGAATTCTCAATTAATATCGGTACAGTGATCGTGCAATATTTTTTAATTCATCCACGAATTCGGCAATGGCGCATTGCAGAATTAAACTTTGCACAAAATAATGACCTCCGTAATATATAGCTTATATGTATGTACAGTTGCTGAATTAAATCTAGTGTGTACTCGCCAGAAACGTAGTAAATTGTGCGTTTCGTGGAAAACTTTTACACTTTTATAGCAAGGGAGGACCAGAGTCGATAAATTTTAAGCGTCCTCTTCAAACGAGCTTGGTGAAATAGAAAACGTTATATTTCACGATTACGAGATCGTAATCTCCTTTGAAATTTAATAATGGATATCATATGAGATGAAAATTTTATTGCCTTAATAGCTGTAGAAGCCACAAATAGGTAGCAAGCAGAACAATCAAGTGTTATAAATCTGCATGTTTGCCAAAAGATATTCTGTGACATAGGGAAAAAGGAAATAAGTAATCCGGCATTAACTTTCGGCGGTGGGTATCTGTTTCTAAGGAAGAAATAAAGAAAATGAATCGGCGTCACTAATTGGCCGGCCTATGAGTCGGTAACGTGATGAATCTCGGACGAATGAATGAATGGTTCGGAAGCGGTGTCCCCGCTCCCCATACGACAGATCCTCGCCCTCGCCCCCACCGATGGGTGTGTTTGACGCATGATTTATTCTTCATGCCGGTGGTTCAGAATTTTGGAGTGCAACACAAAACAATTCTAGGTAGATAAATGATGAAAATATTTTACTTTACCGGGCGGCAAAGGATGAATTCAATTTAGATGCAGTGTTGTGTGAATGGTAAAGTCAAATAGTTTTGATAATGTACTGCACCGTATTTAGTTTAAAGGATATTTTGTACTTTTTTAAAGTATTTTTCATCGTTAGAGCATCTAACGATGAAAAATACTTTGTAATTCTCTATAGCTTAAGTGAACACCGGTGGACAGACTGTACTAGACAAATGTACCAAGTTTTATGAGTGGTAAGACATAAAACTAGCTCAATGTTCGTCTTGTACTCGTGGTGCTGACGACGCTTCCGCTTGCGACCAGCTGACACGCCGCAATATGGCCGACTTCCGTGCCACGCGACCACGAATAACGGCACGTCCCTAAAGGCTTCATGTTTGGGATCTTTGAATATTTTCCTTAGGTCTTGCGTCTACGTTTCATTACTTTTACATAGTAAAACGTCTAATCACAGAATTCGTTTAAAAAAGCACATTTACTCAGTCTCTAACGACAGCAGTAACTTGTGCCAAATTGAGGCTTAACTCAGCGTTGTAGTTAATTGTAATAACCTTCGAAGGATGGGGAGTTTGGCGTCGGGTGAGTGCTAGGAGGGAGAGGGAGCGAGGGGGGCGAGGGGGCGAGAGGGCGACCGTTGCGCAGGCGCATCGAGCGCGGCACTCGAGCACGTGCCACTACTCGAGCGCCCTCGAGCGGCCACTCGGCGCCCGCCGCGTCGGATTGAAAAGATACCTACGCCGACACTGCACTGAATATTCGCTCAACGTATCAAAACCGTAAAATGCAAATCTATGCACTGCGGTCGTCTAGAGTGCTCAGCGAACCCCGGCTTGCGCACCGCGTTTCATCAAATGCAATATGACTCAAATTATCATACACAAGTAGTTTGTCAACGGAATTACATTGTTGATAATGACTACGACTTTTTTGGCATTGTACTCCATAGATATATTCAGTTTACTTTTTATAAATTTCGCTAACTTGGAATACATTTTGCATTCACTGTTTCTAGTAAATTAGAATTGCAAATCCTAATGCTAAAACATGGCAGCGCGCGTCTTTGTGGGTAACAGAAGTTTTCATCTAATTCGACGAATGTACCTATACAAAATCAAATTACAACATCCATCTAGCTGCTCTAATAGTGTCCGGGACACGTTAATAGAAAACGCAAACGAATGTGGTGCGACATGAGATGGAAACGCGAGGTCGCAGGACACGCCGCTCTGTTTAAACGTCACACAAACAAAGTTGCTATACGACTGTACATATGTACGCCCCAATTTATAATGCGGACAAGCCGCACTGAAATGGATTTACAGCTGCAAACCTGCTTGTCTTTGATGAGGGTTTATTTTAAGATGTGCGCCGAGCGCACCGACACATTCCAATATTTCCAGCCGATATATTATTATTACGTTCGAATCCGAATCGATGCCGTGTTATAAAATTTATTACGCACTCGTCTCCTCACCGTTTCTTATTTGTAAACAGGCGCTTTGAGTAACTCCTCGCGGAGCCCTCGATAATGTTTGATGTATCGTAAAAATAAAATCACCCGTCGATCGACACTAACAAATCCGTGACTAATTTGTCGATTGACATGTAGAGGACAAACTAGAAATAATGCACTGACGTCCGAAGTACGGTTATGATTAAAATTTTAATAAGATTAACGAAAAAGAGGTGAGCTTTTCGTAAAGAAGTGTCAAAAGTTAATACACTAACCTAATTTTTTTTCTAAGCCCTTTAAAATAGAGCGACATAAATTGAATTAATCTGTAGCATAAAGTGGAGCGGTGCTGTTTAGAATTGGGCTTTAATTTCACGTAGTTAGAGGCTCGGGCCCGTAAAGCCAGTGAGCTAAATGCTTCGGTTCTAACGGTTTGTCGCAGATTTAGGTGGCATGTTTAAGTTTCGTGTAATCCGCTGTAGGTAAACTAAAGTCCGCAGTGTCTTTTAGGCACGCCTACTCAGTATGCAAGCGTTTTCCTGCACATCCGTTGTACGCGACCGCGGAAGGACTTCCGTACACAAAATACTATGTTTATGTTCAGTTCTTTTAGAATACCTCGTCGCAGTTGACTCTTCGTGCCGACATGTTGCGACACTGAACACAAAATATACTCACATACTTTAATATCTTCGCGCGGAATTACCAAGTTTGGAGCTATTTAAGTTTTTAGTTTATCTTGAACATTAAAATACAGTATGTTGTTTCTGGCCCTGAGCAAAGTCTCGTTTTTCAATCCCGCATATATATTACAAATGTAAGAATATACATGAAGATTTTTCTCAGATAAATCACCCTTACTGCTCCCCAACTGAATATTTATCCCGAAAGCGCTGTAGTGGAGTAGTGGCTTTATGAACGGATAGCGTAGTTCGAGATATTTGCCGCACTAATCTCCATTTTAAGAACGGTCGTACGATGCTCAAGCCTTGGATTATGGAACTTGCGTGACACTAATTAAGTCGGAATTAAGGGCGAGCCTATATCAAGAACCGCAGCGGGAGTTATAAATGAAAGGGTATTACCCGTGTTTACTATAACAAGCAGCAATACGCCGAGAATCGGCAAAAACGATTCAAAACAAATAGATTTTACGCCGCAGCCCGAAATACTATAAATTACGTATCGCTCCAGCGAAACAGATCTCAAATTGCTGCTCAAATATTCATTCAAAACCACAATGTAATCTATCAATGTATCTGAGATAAAATTGACCTTAGAATCTGTTAAATATGTCGTTGCTATTACTTTAATCTTTTCGAGGAAACGGTAAGTTTAGCACAAATCCTACTTAACGTTAACTTTCACCAAAGTAGACAGTCGCTGATGGCTCTCAACATTGACGAGTTAAGATGAGTTTATTCAAACTTTTCTACTTATTAACTTGTGTATTAAGGGCTTATTTGTGGAAGTTGGTCAGTTGTATAACTATAAAGTTAGCGTGGTATATAGATAAAGATTGGGCATCGGTTGAGCGTGGTATTGGGAGCGGTACCCGATGTAAGCTGCGCTCTAGACTTAATCCGCGCAGCGGGCTAACGGCGGCGGTTAGGCCCACTACGTAAATTTGTGTAATTTGGAATGTAGGCCAAGTGCCAAGGGATCGGGCTGGTATACAGCAATGGTGATTGATATGACGCTATACTGAGCACCGTCTTGCCCCGCCGCGTCCTGTCAGCCGGCAGACAACCCGATGCATTTGTAATGGGATCGCCGTCTATGTTACTGTAGTTTTGCCGCCTCAATATTGTCAGGTGACTGGGTTTGCTCTTTGATGTTATTTATAAGTTGCAAATATCTAGTTCAATATTTGCAGCGATTATAATATCAACGAACATGTAGTTTTAGAACTGTGCAAAAATATTGACACAAACACGAGTATGCTCTATCATCGGTATTGAAATAATTCTACTTCTAATCATAATAACTAATCGAGACTTTTCCGATTCCTCGTTTAAAAACCGATCAATCCACCTAAACCACTTATGGCTCAAACAACCAATCTATCTATCCAAAAATAGAGTAATTACACCTCAGAACTGCGCTTCGAATTTCCGACCACACCGTGAAAATTTCGCAAGCACGTTCCGAAGCACACCACTTACAACATTTCACTACTCCTGATACGTCGGGATGCAAATTTCAAATTCTGGTTTCCAGTACCGAGTTTTAAAGCGATCCATCTCCTTCGTTCTATAGAAAATATAACGTGGGGTCTACAACGATCGCTTCGAAGCGTAGCCACGATGTGCACAACGAGTAACTGAATTTCAAATACGCAAAATCCTGTGGTTGCTTCTAGCGCTCGCTCTTCAATTTATGCCATTAGTAGCCTTCCGCCCTCTGTAAAATATATAATGTGTACGTGGAAATAATTTGAGACCAAAGGGTAGGAGCTGATGAATTTGTTTACCGCAGGTTACAAAAGGTTTTCGTATATAATTTATTAGAATTTTGCAAATTTTGTTTTTATTTTTGTTGTTCTTTTGCCGCTGTAATTATACAAGGGGCTTCCATTTAATTGGACTATGAAAAGTGCTGTTCAGGCATAATATTTTTGTGCCAGTCTTTAAGTAGATGTAATAAAATGTAAGTGTGTTCTAGAAACGTAATCCTAAACCTGGCCATGTCTCGGAAAGTTGGGGTAACAAAACAAACGTTCAACGAAATGATAGCAACAAAACTTCCGTCAGTTTTGTAAATTACAATAAACCTTAGAGCAGATCGTGGGTAGAATTCGTGATGGCTTCTCGTGCGCGCGACAATAGGCTTATGCCGACGACCGGAGCTCCGCTGCAGATGCGAGTCCGACCGACTATCACAACAATTTCGCTGATAGGGGATGAATCAACCCAAATGTCCAATAGTAATTTGATTTAGCAACCAAAAGGCAAGGCCAGTATCTACATTTTTTTTTATGAGTACTGACATCTTCAAGGACTTTTATACTAAGTTGAATATAGAATTCTATATTTCCACCAAAGAGGATCATCACGACGTTAACGTTACATCCAATTTCATTTTTGATTTATAATTAATATGTTATTAATGTATAGGTATCAAAAGAGATAATTAATTGTATTAATACACAACAGAGGGCTTACATTGGCCATTTTCAGAAATTCCTTCCAGTTCTGGTTTTATTTCGATAAAATACTTTCAGACTTACTACGTCTTACTTTGAAGAAGAAGTCATCTTCCGTCGCTTGTTGCGGGAAGTGCAATCATATTTCTATCTTACAAATAAGTGTAATTTTTCTACTTCTGAATGCTTTACGTTACCCAATTATTATAAGCTACGACTTTATCGATCAATATATTTATTTCATCGTACAACACGTAACATTCTATGATACATCAGTAAATACAAAAACGATTGACTAAATAACAATGACATGTATTATCATAGAGTACAAAAGATCGTCCACGATTGTTACCGAATAGATCGGCCCACGATATTGGGCGCACCGTTGGAGAAGGGCGACCTCGTTATTATTTGATGGGTCCCATGATGAAAATCCTCGTGGCACGCAACTTTCTTGGCGTTCACTCGTCAGAATAAAAACGACATTGTATGGCATATCGTTGGCCTCGCCTACCCTGAACATGAATATGAATAGAACGCCTGGAACCCGCCAAAATGAGACAATATCCCGACAAGCGTTGAAGGATTGTCCTTCATCACGCACAAATTTGGGCTAAAGAGAAGACGAACGAGCGCAGCCGGCGCGCGGCTCCGTACGAGTACTTGCTCCTCGGGGCGATCGTAATCGAGTACGTCGATAAAAATTGAATTTCTACCTTTTACCCGTAAACGACGCGAGGACACGCCGAAGATTTACCTATAACGCTATCCTATTTACAGACTGGGAAATTCTATTTGCTTAAAGGTCGAATGGAGGCAATATCGTGGACGTCGCGACGCTGCGGGCGGGGGATGCAATAAGCGGAGCGGCCAGCGGCGGAGCCGTCGCCAATTTAAAGAAAGCCCAGTGAACCGAAAGACAAGCGCATTGGCGGCTCACGAACACAGCGAACCCGCACCCGCCCGCTCTCTAAGGCTCCTCATATAATTTTCAATCCAGCGAACTTTAAAATCGATTGCTCTTTGTAAGTGTAAAACGAAACAAGGGGCGGGCAACTAACGTACACCTCTGCTAAATTAACGCTTTAATCCAACAGTTTTCAACGTAAAAGTTAAATTGAAAGCTGCATTAGTTTTTTAAATAAACAGTAAAACTCACTAATTGTTAGGCTATATTTATATACGCTTCACTTAAACTTCTCATCTCGTTAAAATCTGTTCAGTTTAGAATGCACCGTTTAAATGCGATAAAATTTATTTAATTTAGTTCTCATAAGCACTTATTGTAGACCTTGTCATGTCATGCAGAAAATAAAGACAAACTTAGATCCTCATATCTAGTGCATATTAGTTTATGATTCAACCGCTTTATAAATATCTATTTTACTCTGTCTGGTCACTTTATTGGTCGTCTAGCAGGAACAAGAGGCGTAAATGAAAATTCGAACGATTTTAAATTTTAATATACTCATTTCGCACGTACGACTATATTGTTTTAAGACTATATTTTATTATGGATGCTAACTGAGCTTGGCGCATACATTTATCACAAAAAGCTACAGGATATTTGTATTTTCAATTCAAAACTCATACAAAATTACGTTACGTTTACTCAATCGCAAAAAACACTGGGTGGATTTTATTTCAGTTTTCACCACGATTTTAAATATTTTCAGCGTTTTTTATTCGAAGATTTCGCTGCAAACCTTCTACGCTAAGGAATAAAACTAATCTTACCCCAATCAGTAAATCGAACTACACCAATTAGCGATAATGAACATTCAAGTTCAGAGTTACCGAACGATAAAGTTGAATTACATTCCGAACTGTATCCAGAGAGACGAGATAGTTGCAATTTTGATTTTACGAATATACCATTCAGATTTCTATGTACCATTCCGATTCCTCAGTATTGAAACCCCAATAGGTATTCAACTAAAGTTCGTACGTACATAAATTAAACCGCAACGTTTATGTATTAGGGTGGATAGTTGTATTGAGTGAGTCGGGTCGACCAGTTTCATTGGTGCCTATAAACCTTTCATGCAAACTCCCAAATAGTATGAACAAGTGCGTAATGTACAGGCTTATCTGTCGCCTTAATACCTGTTTAATGAAAGGGTTTGATCGTAAATCTACATGGTTAAACTTAATACACCGTCCTATTGGGCTTTACCCCCGCCAACGGTTTGTAATTAATGTGCTACCATCATAGAGAAAGTTTTACAACTACGGGTATTGAAACTACATAAGTATAGAAGTTTGAATCGAGCCAAGAGAGGTGTTTGCGTTTCACTTTAATTTGAGTTATAATAAGTTAAAGCGATTACTGGCAGGTATGTATATTTTAAATAAGTTGTGTTAGCTTCGTAGTTTTAATTATTGCGCAGGATTGTGTGTGTATTTTTTAATTTACTCTCTCACAAAAGAGCTCTGAGAAGTCCCTTGTTGGTTTGGTGTTTAAAGCTTTAATTCAAACCAATAAAAAATGCCTGATTTTCATTTTCGCTTATTTATAATGATAACATTAATAATGCTTGAATATTAAAGTGTTAATTACGCAGTAAATGATTGCGAAAATGAGTTTCCAAAATTCCAAGAATTATGTTGAAATATTAATCAAGCAGAAAATATTAAAACTGGCTCATTTCAATACGGTTACTCAATGGCATTGTCTGTAGAAATAAATATTGCAATTACGTTGAAAAATTCGAAGATTAACGGGGCTTTAACTACGAACATGGGATGTTATGAATTAATAAGTGGGGAGTCCTGGTTTCCCACGGGAAGTAGTGGGCGCGCGTAATAATAAGCTTCAAAACAAACTACTAAGTAATTACAGCAAGAACAACCACTATTATTCACTCAAATAGCTGAAGGCAGTTTTATATCCAACTGTGGTCAATTACAAGGTAAATATGAGCTATTTAGTTGAACGACTTGTTGGTCTTGCATGTTCGCTACTGATCTTTGAACGGAAATATTCAATGTTCAATTTTATTGATTGATCGTATTACGTTACATTATCGAGTTCATGGAATACGTAGCGTGTCTTTTGGTCAACAGTAAGTAAATTGACGTAATTTTATAGAGGGCTTAATGCGGTAACGGTAAGTGAGGTAGAATTTCTGATTTCTGTCCTTAAATATGAATACTGTCGTGCGGAAAATGCATTATTCAATCATGAAGTAATACATGATTGAAAGAAATGGTTAATTTTCTTTCTGTTCTCTCAATCTTTACAGTAAGCACTTTACTTTTAAATGAAAATAGACAAGCGGAACATAATGTGGATAATTCTTAGTATAAACGACTTTGAAAATTTCTTTAAACGTATTAGGAAGATTGAATTCGTAATAAAAAAAAAATTGTATGTTTATAGTTAAAATATAAATGTGATATGTTTTAAGTTTTAAAATAATTATTTTTTTCCCTTTTCAAAAAGGACTCAGTACAGAACAGGAAATTACGTAGCCAGGCTATTTTTACGCAGTTTCACGTCAAACTTTCCCCTGCGTCAATTTGGTCGTAAAGAACTTGTAACAGCGTTGCAAACCATCAAAATAGATGGCATACAACCTTGTTACGGCGTTGTTTTCTACGAAACGACCTAGAAAATTCGAAGGATTTGTATATACATAGGTACAATGGAAGCCAACTACGCTAAAAAGTTAGCAGGTGAAGTTTGAAGTAAAATTTGGTGGTATACGTTTCAAGAATTTTTAATGGCTTCACTCTAAGTTTTTTTTTGAGTTACAGCCTGTTTAGTAGAATCAAGTTTTATTTTTACGATTCTTGAACGAATATTTTTATACTAAATTCACTTTTTTACTCAAAACGATCCTCATGTGAAAATCTTAATCACCGCATCACAATGACTAAACACTTAATACATTCTTTGATGTAGGCATCCAAAAATAAATGAAGAACTAGAGAGTTTCTAATAAGTAACAGAAAGATCAATATCTCAATTTTTCTCTCATCTTTTTGATCTTCAGTTTTCGTAAACAGTATGAAAACTATTAACGTTTCTAATTCATAAATGTGTTATCTGCTTGACTATTAACATCAAATGTGGCTGGCAGTCTATAATAAAGTTATCGATTATTTTTTAAAGTTTACTTCGATATTTTTGGCCGATGTTTCAAGATTGAAAAGTAATTACAGGGAACGTTGAACTTCAGTAGCAGGTAACACAGTATTAGTAGTGTTACTTTGTCTTGTGGGGCTCGTGACTTAGTTATAACAGCGGCACAGGTTGATTGGAGGTTAAGCTACGGTTACGGAAGTCGGTACGTAGATGGGTGACTATAAATTACATGCTCCGTGCTTCGGAAAACACGTTGAGCCTATCCCTGGCTGCTGCTCGTTGATCTTTGACTGGTGGACTTTTACCGGTAGTCAAAAGCGTGAATGTCTGACAACCAGTGTTACCAAGTTGCGGGGTTACGGAAGTCAGATAGGCAGTCGCGCCATGTAAAATACTGGTATTCAGATGCAGCGGGTTACACTGGAAGTCGACTCCAATGTCGCTGAGAAAAGACTAGTCTTACCTTATCTTCTATTTCGTTTAACTTCGGTATAAAAATGCAAAGTCCTTCTAGAAGTTCCGAAGTTTTTCTATCTGTTAATAATTTCTCTACACTCTATTCAGAATAATTCAAAAACATATTAAAATCACAGCAACCGAAACCATCTACCCATGGCAACTAGAACGAAGGAAATCGATACTAACATATATGATATATCATACATAACAAACAAATCTTAGTGGGTTAGCTGTGCGTAGACATCCAAGTTTCATCTATCATCATCCCCCTCTTCGATCATTAGACATGTTTGTTTCTGCCCAAAGACAAGGTACACCATATTGCTGTTAACGTTCATTGAAGTTTCTTGCTGAGTGTCTATAGCTTAATATAGTGAGCCGAGAAAATGGCGCGCAAGAATGTTGATATTTCATGTTGTAGTTTTAAGGAAATGCATGCAATTTGTTGTTATGTGAGCCTACATGCATTTCTGCACGCAATTTTATTATAACTTGGCAGTTACCAATTATTTTGTAACATTTTTATACAGCCATTTGCAGGTTCGGAATTTTATTTCAAAGATTAACAAATGATGCAATAGTTGCGCATATCAGTCATCTATAACCTGAATTTTTGCCTATCAGCACTTCTGATCTGCGTAAAAAATAAATTGGTGCATAGAGTATTTTATTATCTACTCTCAAATCGGCACAGATAGTTATAGAACAAAGAGGCGAATGCATTAAAATAGCGTCCGCCAATGAAAAGCATCTCTCGTTCAACATATTTTATTTATAGTCACAGTATTGGTTATAATATATTTATATTTGAGTTGTGACGTCAGCAGTAATCAGTCATCATCAATTTCTACCGTTATTCTTTGTGAAAGAATAAGGTCAGACTAAAAATTGATCTATTATTGCAATAAAAAGTATTTAGTCGTCTGTTTTGAAACCATTAGACTTGCACGCGAAGTTTGTTTGTTTATTTTACTTGGCACTTTGACTAACTATTGTCGTGGCAGCAGAAATGTTATGAAAAGGGTTTTTTGTCTAGATAAGCATTTTTCCCATCCGTATTTTATTTTAAGTTTTGTGACTTTAAATTCGTAGTTGGAATTTTTATTCTTAACTAAAAGGCATCCGCGACTTTAACTGCTTATAATCATTATAAAAGATAGCCTACATGTTTTTCTGAAGTATAAGCTGTAATACTGTGAAGTTTCACCAAAAACCGTTCCGTAGTTTTTGCGTAAAAGAGTAACAAACATCCATGCGTCCTAACAAAATTTCACATTTATAAGTTTAAGTAGGATTAGATGATAATCGACTTGTTGGAATCAAAAAGTATGAGGAACAATTCTAATTCTTGTTGAGTGACTTTCGGTAACACGGCTGAAAAAAAACAGGTGACGAAGCTGTAACTCCATACATTTCTGTTAATACCATAATCATTTTTCTAGATTGAATATCCAAGACCGAAAAATATTCGGTGCCTCCTTGGTAATATTAAAACCTACGTATACATATTCCTATATTAAAATAATATGTACAAAGTATTTGTATCCGGTTCTTTGATTACAAAGAAACTTTAACATGTGGGCGTGTCTTCTTTGGAAATTAAACCTATCAATGTATGACACCTGTGCGTGATAGACGTTTTCACAGAAAACTTGATTGAACGTTCATATGAAAAACTGATGGCTTCGTGTTTCAAGTTTTGACGTTTCATCAGGAATAATAAGTAGCTAAGTTAGTAAACTTTATTAAATACACCATCTATTTTGATGTGTTGAGTTTTCTCGATTTTCATTTTTACTGAAAACTGCTGTAAGCGGAACCACGTTTCGCTTCAATATTTGATTTTAACCCGCAATCATTCATTTTTAAAATTTTCGAAAGTATGATGATAAAATTACTCTGCTTTCTGCTCCGGCTTCGAACTAAAACCGTAAATTCAAACAATAAATCACTCTGCATAAACTATTAGTTACTAAGTACCCACATTTCACTGTTACAATCTAACATCAGATTTTAATAGTGAAACGCAACAATGAAATATAAGGTTCGTATCACAATACATTTTTTTCATGGGGCATCACGCAAAACGTAAATTAGCTATCATAATAATGCGAGGAAATGTAATTGTATCATCTACATAAACTGTTCATAGTACCACTCGAATGACGGAGTTGAATATACGTATACTACAAGGCCAGTAATGGACATGGAGATATGCAGATGGTCGCATATTACTCATTACAGACGGTTATAGAAATAGATGACGTCATTTGGCCGTATGCATTATCATTGGTTTGTTTTTCTCATAAAATATATATGCTCTATGAAACAGACTATGTAGATGATACTTATTACAAAAAGGACATTCCATATTTTGTAAAAAGTTTATTTTCTGAGGAAACATTGTAAGTAAAGTAACAAGTTGATTCTCCATAACGGTTGCTTAAAAAACATGCAGACCGATCGTTAAAATATTTCGTCGAGACTTTATAACCTTCAAAACAACCCTCGAATAAAATCTAGGGTTGAAATTTGCGCCCGACAGACGACAATGGGCTCGCCCCCCAACACATGGGACGAAATACCGTCTACCGCGCTGTTTGTTCGACTGCACACCCCTCCGGGTGCCATCGGAGGGAGCGTTCTGTACAAAATGTATAGCTACACTTCACTGCAGCTTTTTTTCTCCAAGAAAACATTACGAAGGACAATCTGCTCATCTTCCCAAACATTATAAGAGTTAATTGAGGGTAAAGGGTTAATGTGGTGCTTGCAGACGATGGGCGAGCTACCCGTAATTATGTGTGCACTATTACATCCTTTTAACCCATACGTAACGGTTATAAGTGGCTCCAAACGGCTCCAAAGTAACTTGAATTGTATATATCCATCTTTATGAAGAGATAAAGGTACCTATATTCTATTACATTAATCAGAAACAATTTGTAGTGATGGTAAAGAGTTATTATATCGAATTATAAGGGCGTGTAATAATGTGCGATTACCGGGAAGTCATTAATGACGGAATCGCGGCAAACAATGTAATTTGTATCTTGTTTTGTAATGGAGTGGTGTAATTAGGGAGGTGCTTAAGTTACATCAACGGATTTGTCACGGTTTTATTAAGGTGTGGCCGTTGTGGGAATCATTTACGTGAAACTATAAAGTTAACAGGACGTTATGGAAAATGTCTTTTTTTTAACGCTACTCTTGTAATCGTTGTATTGGCTATCGCAGTAATATAAATACCTTTATTTTATTTTTTTTACTACTTTATTAAAAAAGGAAATAGTAAATTTCCATTCTACTATCTTTCTAATTTTTTCAGTGAATTTTGTAACAATATATTTGGAAATAAAACGTGCTCGAATATCTTTATAAATGTTACTTTCCGCCATTTAGCCGTTTGCTAATAGGCTGTAACTAAATCTTTTTCTTCATTTTAAGCTTTTTACTACCTAATCGAGATCTACGCTTAAATTTCCTACTCGCACCTTAACAGGTATTTTAAAATCTTTATAAGTGAAGCTAGTAAGTGAAGATAAAAATAAAACTGGTACTTATAAGGAAATTGTAACGTTATGGGGTTGAAAAACCACTTTTTGTTAACATTATTGGTTCCACGCCCATGATTACACATTTACCTATAACATCGATACTAACGCGATTAATTAATTAACATAGCTCTTGTATTCCTGACAAATTATGCCTAAATTAATAATCAGAAGGGTAGGAATTTCATTACCAAACTAATCAACTGTCAGCAACCTATTCACTCGATACCAAAAATTTAATAGGATTTTCCGTTATAACAAACGGTACCGTCGTGGGCGTTTTCCTGAAGAAAGTACTTATAAATGAAATTAATTAATTGGTAATCTCCACGAGAAAATTTAGCTTCACAACAATAATTATTAAAAATCTTTTTATCTTCAAATTAATTATTAAGATCGTAAAAATAAAAAATAAAATATCTTTTATGTTAAAAAAAATGTAAAACATATTTTTTTATTACGTTGAAATGTGTAGGTGCAGTTATCAGGTTGAAGTTTACTCCTGGAAGCGTTGCGCGTCTCCACAGTTGATAACGGTTGAATGGGGACATAACCGAGTTAAAAGCGACGAAATTTCGACGCGGCTAACATTTTATAAGCGACAGTCAGTCAAACAAGACTGGCTAGAACCCACGCACTCAGTCTCCTACAGGTGTCACAAATGCAGATGCTGAATTTCAGACACTTGTCGAATTTCATATTTCGAATGAATAAAATTTATTCATGAAAATATGCGTCGCAATTAAATGAAAGAGGTGAATATCAGAAATCTGTGATATTTTTTACGTTAATTTTCGTTTGAGTAATATAACTGGAACAGACCGATTTTCCTGGAAAAAATATTTACTATTGGAAAAATTTAATAAAAATGACCAAACATTGATTTTTGGTTTGGAATTTAATAATTTGAGTTCATTTGTATTTTTTACGTTTAAATAAATTCCATCTGTCCTTTAAAATTTATTACAACTTTAATTAAAAATACTACAACTGAAAAGTTATTTTTTTTACTACGAAACATTAATTTCTATCAGATTATTTTTTACGAGAGATAAAAAATATTCTGACCAAAATATATCCCGCCAGATAAATCTGAGAACTTTGCGAACTCCAAAACTTGAACAGATGAATGCAATACCGCGCTCATTTTGTTTCGTGAGCCAAATGCGTGCCACATTTATTTTTAGGCCATTTCTGTTTTAATTTCCAAGCATAAATAACTTTTAATACTTATTCTGACGACACGCTAATTTCTTACGCGTCATAACAAAATAATACAAATAGATCTATGAATTTTAGTTCTCTACAAAATTGCCCGCCGACTAATTTAAGAAAAAAGTAGGTAAACTTGAACCGTTCACAGCTAATATCACCGTTACATGCGATTCCACAATTTTATTTCTAGCTATTAGTGTAGCGACTCTTATCTTATCGCAATATTTAGGCATAAAAAACAAAATATCGTGGTTGTTGTGAGTCAATTTGGATCCGTTTGCGCCAAACTAAATAGCCAGACGGAGATTTGTATTATGAGTGTCTGGATGAATATAACAGGTCGATTGATCTGTTTGTTGTTTTTAGTTAAGGTCGAGAGGAGGGAGCGACACGACGGCGCCGCCCAGCCGATAGGAACCACTTGCGGCTGGGGCAATGTGCATCCGACGCGGCGCGCACTCTTCAACTTTACCAAACTTTGTTCCCAAAATAAACTTTTTACAATGGAACACTGAAACCGGTCACTTTTCTGCACGGATGTTGGTACTAACCCTGAACGTTGTGCTGAACGGTTCCGTCTCGAAAAAGGGCTGCGGGAGCACTGACGCGGTGTGGATGGGAAGCACTGAGTTGAGCACTTTGGACATGTAACGTGGGAGCGGTGGAACACACGAGTTGTCGCACGGCGCGGGCCGGCGTCGGCGCGAGAGAGCGGCGCACGAGGTGACGGACGGACGCGGGCGACGAGCGACGGAGCCGCTGGGAGTGTGGCCGGCGGCGCGCGTCCGTGCCGGGGGCAGGTTCGCGCACGCGTCGCCCGCCCAGCGCCCGCCCCCCGCATCGACCGACCACCCCCACCCCCGCCCACCTCCCCCGACGCCCGACCGACTGTTTTTCTCTCCGACCGGGGGACGCACCTGATTTTTTCCGTGATATTTTTTCCTCCCTTCTCTCTTCGCGACGCGATCCGTTCGCTTTCATTACGGTTTCGAGTTTGATTTATCACCGCGGCGGCTCTGAAATATTCTTATGGAACTTGGTGTCGAACGCTCACCTACTAATTAGCATCGATTGATCGTAATAAATGAACTCCGATAAAATGCACTCTAACCTTTTTTCACATTGTCATATCGAAGCTTTGCGATTTATTCACATAGATGTGAATTAATTCATATTTTACCTAGAAAATGAAAAAAATTCTACATTTCAGACATTGAAAATAAAATCAATCAGCTGTAGACATTTAGTTTTATGAAAATGTTAACCATTTTTTTATTAACATAAAAAAATACATTTAATTATTTTAATATAAAACCCGAAAAATAAAAATCGTTTCAATAAAACACACCCACTTCAATATTATTCAAGGGCAGTTGAGAAACTAAGTACGCTCGTAGCCAGCAAGCCTGGCGCGTAGCACGTGTCTACGGCGTAGCAAATCGGATGCAGGGTTCTACGGCGCGCCCAGCGATTAGTATTCGCAGACCACTCGTGTCCTGCATAACCTCAAGAACTTAACATATTTGGCCGCGATTCAAATTTAATGTTTTCATATTTGTGTCATAACTTTCGGTAAAGGGGAAAACAAAAATTACCCCTGCGAAGGAAGGGAGTTATTTGTAAACGGTTGACGTCTCGGCATTTTTATACAAAGTACGGCCACCCTTGTTCCATTTTGAAATTGTTTAGGCGGTCGGTATGTGATTTTGTTTTATAGTTTAGATGAGGAATACTATCGTGATTCGTGAGACGAGATTGTGGTAGTCTACATCTATCATATGCGTTGCAATAAAAGTTGTAAGACACTGACGAATGTAATATGGAGTAGAGTCGAGAAACATAAAACTTGGTCTTTGAAACATTGTATTATTTTACAATAACTTGGAGCACTTGAGCTATTCAGAACTCGGTATAAAGCAATATGTGGTACAAATATGTCACGTACAATGTGTTGTATTTGTTTGAAATCATTTATTATGACGACAACTAAGGAATGAAATTTGTGGCCGACTCTGTGTTCTTATAACTTTATAATCCAAGGCTCTTATTTCTAGGAAAACGTATTGCAACAATACTTGTTTTCATTTTGTCGATTATAGATAGTTCATTTCTCAGATCCTTCCTTCATTCAATATACTAACTCCTGTCAATATTGAATGAATAAATGAAAAAAAAAATTGTAGATATTATAGTTTATTTAAGCTTTCGGGTTTAAATAAACATGTATGGTATCTCTGAGTTAGTTTTAGTAATACCGAACATCCTGTTTAACGACTTGAAATCTACTTTTCTGCCTAAAAATGAACCCTTGCAATATTGAAGTTCTCAAAAACATAAAAGTAGGGGTTACTTTTATCTCTACCAATTGTTATTTTGTCTCTACCAATAGAAATTAATACCTACATGTCATTTTAAATTCACCCAAGCGTGTGTCAACAAATTGGTAGCACTTTCCAATTTAACTATCGTGTCAACTCGACCTAAAACACACGTCAAAGCAGTAACTCGATGGCGTTCATTAAAAAATATGTTCCACAAACAGTTTTTACAATGTACAACATGCTTTTCAACGGTTGAAATTAAAAGTAATCGCCGGCGCGCCACGGAAGCAGAGATATGAAAAATAATAGCCATGTCTACCTGAGCAGGGCGGATATGCGGGTCCGATTAAAGGTACATGGCTTAAATCTAAATGCCTCGACTTTTGTATTTTTTGGGAATGAATTTTCTCTTTTTTTTTACTAACAATCATCATCAGCTCCTGTGTTTTTCATGACTCCCACTAAACTGTTGTTTTTGGCGAGATATTAAAATTTTATGGGTTGTTTTTAAAAATATTTCTACCTGCTGTTTTTTATTATTTTCCTTGTGTGAAAAATGTCTGCATTGCCATGCAGACATTTTTTTCTTTATTTTTTGTGATATTTTTCCTTTTTAACCACTCATGGGTAACGGATTAGTGGTCATAATATGTTGTTATCAGCACTTAGAGGATACTGACCAGCGCCCTAACATAATCTATAATGCATATCACTAATATTCGTGTTAACCCCTCTTGTTTATTAAATATGTTTGTTATATTTCTATAAACCCTTCGGTTTGGTCTGAAAAGCCTGAATAGAGGGAAGGGTGAATAGTTAAATATGTTTAATTTCAAACTTTGAATCATTATATGTAGAAAAGTCGCCTTATTCTTTGATCTAAGATATAGATACAGAGAGAATGGAACTTCTGAGCCGATTGAATTCTCAAAAATCACTCTTCGATTTTTTAGCTTTGAAAAGCTCTAAATTCATTGTAATATACTCATTGGTTAAAATTAAAAAAAAAAAGAATCCAACCAGGCAAGACACAAAGGGTGGATTGGAAATGTTCTGCCTTCAGAAACACCAAAATATTCAGATGAAAAGGTATAAATATCGATGCATATCCAATGTTCCATCGCTGAAATAATTCCTTGGTGGTATATTATTTATTTATTTATACACCGATTGCAATGGAGATATGAAAAATAATAGCTTTCTCTACCTGAGATTGGGGTGGGACTGAAGGGTACAATTATGGGTATGACTGTAATCTTTTGCTGTACGGTTGTATGAATATTAAAAAAATCGGAAAAGTGCGAGTCTGACACGCGTTCCGTTGGTTCCGTGTAAACGTTAGGTTATTATTCAGCTTCTTTCACAAAAATAAATAAGATTATAAGAAAAAAAAAATACCATTTTAGAACTTTTCCGATACTTGTGCATTCAGACCTTGATTTTTGCCAAAGTACATGTTTCTAGTCAACGGGAAGTACCCTAAAGGTTTTGATTTATTTGTAACTATCAAAATAGGTAACATAAACGGCCGTATTTTTGTATTGCGTTGACTTCAAAGCCCTACGTTACGCATTTTAAATTATTTTTAACTTGCAGCTTCAACAACAGACGGACGAACAACGAAGTGATCTTAAAAATCTTTCATTTTTTTTTTTAAGTTACGGAACCCTAGAAATCATTTTTAATTTACGGAACCGTTACGCATGTGTCTCAAAAGGGGTAAGTTGGGGTTGATTGTTTTAGTACAGTTGATAGTGGCATTATTTTTGTAGCATATTTTCATAAAAATTTAACAGTTACTGATTCTACATTGAATTCAGATTTTATTATTTTGTGTAACAAGTTTTGCCATTAACATGTAACGTATGAAAATAAACGAATGTTACGTTCTATTATTTCATGTTTAATAAATCAGAAGTGATCCTGTCAAATCCATTCTAAAAAATCATTTTTGTTAAATATTGCAACGGTTTTACTTGCTATCTGAAATAAATACATTCACCCAGGAAAATTCAAACCCTAAAGTCTTGATTACTAAAACCATCAGGCTGCACAGTCTACAAAATCAATACCCTCAGATTGCACCACAAAATATCGATGGAAAATGTATAGGAAACAGCGTCAAGTCGTATTACATCAGTAAAAGGCTCCTTTTGTCTGGTAGCGTGATTAATTGTATGGTGCGCACACTGACAGCGGTACTGTGCATAGCGTGACAGTGACAGTGTGGCACTGTCGCTCACAAACACTGAATGATTAGCCGAGTTATTGCTGAATAGATATAGAAACTGGATTTATAATTGAATTCTCTATGATCGAGGCTTTATTTTGCTTAACAAGTGATGTATGTATGTCGTTCAATACAACGCCTGTATTTCCTCATTTATGTTTAGGTCTTCAAATCTAGCTTTTGAACTATCACTTAGACTGACCCGGGAATCGTAGCCAGAACCTCACGCTCAGCTAGAGCACTTCTTATCACTAAACCAACGAGGCGGTACAATGACAGTAATTAACAGATAATGGGTCATGGAAAGCTCAGGTCCGCGGACACACCTTATTTTATCTTCTACCACATGCCCTGTCACTGTCACATTTGATGATCTTATGGATACATCAGTAGGTGGAGTTCACGTAGTTGTATTTTGTGCCAAAAATATTGAACTTTAAGAAGAAGAGTATGCGTTTTATGGAGAGTCCAAGTTGTATGTTACAATTATTCTCAAATACTACTAGAAAAAAAAAGCGGTGTGTCGTATTAAATCAGTTAAAGGGTACTGTCAACTGTATATTGATATCGGCGCTGTATATTGTGTAACAGGAGAACTGTTCCTTAAAAACACTAAATGATTAGCTATGATAGGCATAGACATAGTAGTTTTAATTGGATTATTTGTGATAGAAAGGTATAGTAACAAATGAAGGATTGAAAGGTAGGTGAATAAATTGTTTATTCTAATGTAGAATTGAATAATTTCTGATTAGATTTTGCTCGCGGCTTCGGGAACGGCAACGTACTCCGGGATTAAAAGTATTTTATGTCCTAATCCAGGTTATGGTCTATACGTGTGCCAAATTTTATCCAAATTCGTTGAGCCACTAATGTGTGACAAGCGAAACCAACGCACTTTCGCATTTATAATATAACTTGGGATTACGATACATTGCCATTTCATTGTTATTATGTCGTATATATTCTGAAACATGACGTTTTATTTGATTTTATATCAGTTGTAGTTATTGATGTACTCTTCTTTTTTAATATCAACCCCAAGCGCTGCATATACTGTACACCTTATGTGATTACATTTGACTCTCTACCAAGCCTACAAAGTTATCCTTGTAAATATCGATGAAACTAATTTTCCTATCAAGAAAATGTAGTTTTCTAAGTCCGTCATGTTTTATTTTTCATCGACATTGCAAAATTTCACCGCCACAAAACGAAGCAAACATCAAAATATTTCATTTTGAAAACTGATCTCGTAATACAGATACGGAAAGTTACACGTTTTTCAATATTATTTGCTTCTTATCTTGGAGCACCTATCTTGAAGTTGTTGCGAACTTAATATATTCCCAAGATACTTTCTCCGTTAAACATCTTCAAACTTTATATCGCTACACTTTGCTACATATTTTTGGTATCTCACAATTTAATAAACATATTTTCTAAAAAACATTGGAGGTGAAGTGTTTTCTGTTCAGTTGTAATTTATGGGGGGTGGTGAAAGTTTGGTAATATATTTTCGATATTATGAGTAATTACTTCAAATATTTTCACAAAGGTCTTTTTTTAGAACAAACTAAGACGAGAATGTTCAGCAAATTATTATACTGTTTTTCGATAATACCAACACTAATAAGGTTTATCATATAAGCTTTTGTTTATCCAACGAAGGATTTTATTAACTGCATTTAGATACCGCCCTGGGAATACTTTAAGATTTAAGAATTAAGTAATTTAACAAGAAATTCAGCTTGATTACTCTTAAGTCGTCTTAAATTTCAGCAGCCAAATAGCTAACCACTAAAACAATTAAACTGCACCCACACACAATGCAAGTTAAACTTGCACGGTAGAATGAGAGCATTCGTTAACAGTTAAATCAAACGCCTGGTTTGGAAGTGATACTAAGTTGAGACGGCGAACGGCGGGACTTTCCTAAACGTCGAGCGCACCAGTTGGCCACAGTTAGTTTAGAAACGTAAAGATGCACAATTTGCCGCAGTCATCGTCAGCTGAAGTTCACTAGAAGTTTGTTTATGCTATGCGGAATTATAGTATCTAATAACATAATATCATAGCTATATTCTCCGAAAGATTGGACAGCGGTGCACCAATAGTCTAGTTTTCTTTTCTTGTTTCACTATGTAATTTTTCTAACTGACACAGACACAGTAGTAACCTAGTTTGCGGGCCCTAAAGTATAAAATTTAACTTTTAGAATGGAAAATATTTCATTTACCTAGATACGAAATCCTCGGTCGGTTAGTTACACTCGTTCTTTGCCAGTTTTTTATCATTACTGTAATTATTTCTGTTTTTCTACCTACTCCGAATAGTATTATTGACATTCATGATAGAACTACTCAAATCTCCAACAAATATTGCCTATTCTTTCAGAAGTGGTTTCAGTGTCAGTCTAGTTCTGAATTTAAAACTTTACAGTTAGCGTACACGTAATTTCCAGACATCACAAATCATACTACCCTTATAAAACAATAAACTCCCATACCGAATCCCTAGGGCTGTCACCGACCTTTGTGAGTCTACCAGCAAAACGATCTGTGTGCCGTCCAGTTAAATACGTAAGAGGATGCGCAACCCCTAATTGGATCACAATCGCACTGACGTAAGGCACGCTTCGCCGCCGGTCTATAGGGACCGGTAAGAATCGACGTCTCCTTCGGGCCTCCATGTCATGCTTGGATAGTTTTGAGTGAGCACCCCTAATCAGTTCTGAAAAGTTTACCGAACGGTAAGCGTGCGTGAATACGACTGATTTGTTGTAGCACCGTATAGGACGTAATTTGTGAGTTCGATTTTTGATGGCGGGTCTGTCAGATGTAAAATATTTTTTACTTCGTGAATTATTTTAAGTTAAAGTCGAGTAACCACTGTTAAAACCATTTTGTATTAGTATTCCGTCTCCTAATTATAATCCGTATAATTGCGTAGTTGCGCAAAAGCACCAGTGAACCATGACATTTCGATTATTGCAAATTTACTGCGACCAAAATAATTAATCGAATAAAACCGTACTAAAAAGCATCTACAAGCAACAATAATTAAGATCGCAAACAAATCTTAAGCCAGTTGATCGACGCGACTTCAAATCCAAAATAACAACAATTAAACAAAGGCGAACAAAGTTAAATCGGAATGATTGCGCGACGATTGCGCCGCCGATCGAACAAAACAGATAAAACTCTCATCAAATACAATCAGTGGTTGCCTGGACAGAGCTTAAAACTAGGCCTCTGGATCCCGCCATTTCCTCGGGGCGAATTTCATTACCACTAGCTTGGCCGGTAATCCCAAGCGGACAAGTGCCTTAATCTACCCGCTTTCGGTTCGATTCCGACTCTTAAACGCGCCACTTGCTTCATTTTTACGTATAATCCATTTTTAATTGCCTTCTCACTGTACCATTATTAAATTTTCAAAGAGAAATTAATTACAGAGATAAGTTTTGAAGGCCGTCAATGTGACAATAGATTGTATCGGTGTTAATTTAGTAAAGAAAGCCGAGTTTAGAGAACACCGTTGTCATTGATTGACGTAATTCCTGGATTAAGATTTTATATTAGCAAGATGATCCGACATTGTTTGACGACGAGATATAAATCTCTGTTTGATGTTTAATTGTTATTAAATGCAGATAGAGCCAATTATTTTGAAGCTTTTGAAATTGATAATTGATGGGTACACTGATGATAATCCCAAACTAATTAATATGTACATTTTCAGTCTCACGGATAAGCTACTGTAATTAAACTAATTTGCATTCATAAAGCTCAAGAAATATAACAATGTTTAAGAAGTTATCGAAGATTTCAAATGGAATTCTCATGAATACTGCTTGATGACAATCCGATAGCTTTTAAATGTTCCAACAGAACATTTTGAAACGCAAACACAGTTATAATAAAACGTGACGCGAGATCGACGCGCGTCTCTGTCTGTCCCTGCAAATGGGCGCGGATAAATCGAAGACTGCAGTTGCGATTAGTCGATGATTAATGCTCGCACTGCGACGCCATCTGCTGAATTAATTGCTTCATTTCCTCTCGACGGCACCAAATGGAATTTTGTATTTCGATTCGTAAAACGTTCGACGTTTTTGTCCGCCCGGTACACTTGTTCAGGTGTGTTATGGACTCAGTGATTTATTATTACTTCTCGCCCAAACGAGAGATTTTTGACACATTTTATTTTCAGTTCTGTGAAGTGCCTGTTGTATACGAGTTTTTGGAAATGCCTATTATTTTTACTCTAACAAATACCTACACAAAAGGTGCCATACACTGGCACAGAATTTAGCGTCTTAAGAACGAGTTGTAGACCTTTGTGCTATTCGAAAGTTTCCACAAAAGGGGGCCCCGCATGATTTGTGAATGCGTGTAATTTTTCAAACGTCATATTTTTTGCAACAGTTCCACCGTCCTACGGAGTAAACTTTGCTATTGTAGAGGAACGACTTTTTGGAATGTTTTCGTCTTTCCCTAGCGCTTTGTTATGAAAAGTTGGATAGTGTTGGCCACGAGAGCACCGGTGGCATCCGTTTTCGCTTAATAAATTTCGATGTTCAATAAGGATTCGGGTTGGGAGTTCTGCTATGACAATGTTCGTTGATGTCAAATGGGTTCTAGAGATTGTACGAGTTTGTGGTCGAGCTGTGAGAGTGCAAATATTGGATTTTTCAGTTCTGAGACGTGATGAACTAAACGGCGATCACATGAGTGAGTAATGGACAGGTGAAATTGCTCGCAGCCATTCTGTTAGGTGATCCTTTGTCGGATTGGTTTGCGCGTAGCTTTAGAGCGGTGGAGGTTGTCATGTGTACCCGCGGCTATCGGTTGATAGCTGTCGGCGCATCTCGCTCAGATTGACGGGCTTTTAGACCGAGCTAAATAGAATTTTACAGCGCTGTATTGTTGTAGTGTCAGATCGCTCTTTGGTAAAAACTGAAGTTCCGTTAGATGCGTCTATTGTATTGTTCTACGAGGAAAAATGTAATACAAAATGGCGGAAGGTTTTGTAGTATTCGCGCATACTGTACATGAATAACTGAACAAAGTCTTGATATCAACTTATAACAATGGAGTTATAAATCATTAAACACGTTTATTATCCGTATATAATCATGACAACACAACGAGTTGCTTTGTATGTGTAAGGTGATCTATTCCAACATAAAGCGCACTTACAAAAGAAACAAGAGAACACAAGACACAAATCCCCTGGTTTTATCAAAGTGCGTCTAGTTCAAACAAATGAAGTAGTTTCCGTGGAAACTCGTCAATTCCCAGACAAAGACGCTCTTCGTTTGACATCATTAATATCCAAGGAACACGAATGGCACCGGGTGAAAGGAGTGCTTTCACGGCTCGCGACGATGCACTCATATTTCCGGATTTCATTCCCTCCCGAGCGCACTATATTACACATAGCAAATCCAAATGTCATCATAACGCAACCCTGCCGGTGTTCCCTGTAGATTGTATTAAACAAAGGGGAATTAAATAGCAGACAGTGCGGTGTACCGAGCCGCGACCAACGCGGGCACGAACCACTTTATTCCACCTTCTGTACCGAATGCGGCCGCTGTACTTACGTCACGCATTCCAATTTTTATTTTTTGAAATAAGCCAACGTGAGTGCGAGTAATTTTGTTTGTGTTTTTAAAAAATTGCTGCGTATTTTTGTGGCACGGTTTTGTTGCACCGCTTGTTGCCATCCAGTGACACAGCAGCGAATATTCCAGCAGTATTATCTTCGTGACAGTCCCGCTCTTTATTATCTTCATACGCCATGACAAATTGTCGCACACCTTTATTACTAGCGAGTCAGAAGTAAAATAACAGAATAACTACCTACCCGAATGTATACTGTGGTTCTTAAAATGTAAATTTCAATTAATTTCATGAATTCGTCATTGTATTACAAAACAAACTGATTAAGTAAATAAACATTAGGCGTTTTCGATTACAATTTCGCCGTCGAAATGGCAGCTACTTAATTAACATAATCCCGTTGCGAAAATAAGCAAAGTTAATTTTAGTTAAAACATCGAACATTTAACGTTTTAAATTCGGCGTATTCGTATTCACGGACGCGCACTGATCATTTTGAATTCGCTATGTAGGTGGTAGTTTTTCAAAAAGCGATTTCACCTCCAACTCCATTCATTTACACATAATAATTGTGTTCGGTCGCGGCTGCCGACTCATTATCATATAAATGAGAGAGAAAAAGCAACGGTGGACCGTTAATCAAGAGAATGGAGCAACAACACTGGCTAATACACTTATCAACTTTAATTCAATAATCCGGCGGCGCGAGCGCCTGCCCTCGACACTCGACTTTTCGTAACGTGAAAAATAAGTGGCAAATGGAACGCACGACCTCACACACTAATCCCAATTAATTGTGCCATACTACAATGCCATTGGAAGCTTCACTGGGCTTTAATTGTAATTAAAAACCTTTTTGTTTACAGTTTAACCTGTAAAACTTTTAGTTTTTACTACAATTTTAATTGTATGAAAAACAACAAAAAATAATCATCATCTGCCTAGCCTTTATCCAATATCGAACTGGTTCAGCTTCCAATATAACAGATTAAAGCTGAATACAAAAAAAAACAGCAAAAATATGAAACTGTTTTTTTTTTATTTTAACGAATGAAATATTCACCTTAGTTAAATTCAAAAATTTAAAAGTTGTAACGGATGCAATAAATATCAAGCACACAAACACCTGTATGTATTTACTTTAAAATAATATATCATGTATGCAATAAAAATCTCCAATAAACTGCCAATACAGGCTAAATTAGGTTTTGTGTTTTATTTGTAAACTGTATTTGTTTTGTGAATTCATGTTTATTTTCATACATTTATTTTCAAAATTCGTTTTTATGAAGTATTCGGTTATGTTACCACGCTACGCGAAAGTAGTATTCCAAATTAAAATATGTTCAAGCATGACACATCAAATGAAATTTCTTGAAAAGACTATAAGAGTGTTAAGGCTATAATATTTCCGCAATAAAATCCCCGTGAAGATAAGGCAGTAACCCATTAAAGTTAACTTTTTGTTTCCCAAACAGGTAAAATTGTTATTGCAATACCAAGTTGCCTAAACTTGCAAAATTATTACAAGGACATAAATAAAACGTGTAGAGGCGTAGCTCCGTTGCCTTCGTAGCAACGTAGCGCCGTAGCACCGTAGCACCGCCGGCCTCCGCGGACGTAGCACTTGCTACGGCGCAAACTGAAAATTCGGAGCATCTAAACTGTTAAACTCCTTAAAACTATTATCATAATTCTGAGCTAACATTCTGTCATGGAACTGGTCTTAGCTCTGTTTTCAGCAATTCCCTGCATCCTTTACACTACACAACTATTAATTTAAACTATGGACTGGACTATGTATTGTTTCGCTATTTGCAGGTACTATTGTTTTACTTTTCATTGTTATTTGATTTTGCCTAGCTTTTAGATATTATAATAACTTTCATTGTGTGAAGTAAGATGTAAACGAGTTTCAATCAAGCAGGTTTATCGATTCAATATTCATTAAAATCGCTTAGCATTGATAAGTATCATAATACCTACATACTGTGGCACTTGCCACTGACATTCAACAATACTTGCTTTACACATTTTTTCATTTGTTGTAAGCTAGCTTTCAAAATTAAATTCACACTTAGTTTTGATAACATAGAATCTTTTACTTATAAAAGAACCTGTTAACAAGTATCGCATGAAATTAAAATGTAAGAAAGAAAGGTCAAAACTATCACAATTGTACGCCCTTAAAGTATTATAACTGAGACAACCGCCTCAGCATTATTTCTCGAACAAAGCTGAGGTAATTAGGCGAAATATTACATTATTATAATAAGTACGCTTTGTCAAAATTTCGAAATCAGCTCCGCTCTAGTTGGGCGGGCGAAGCTAAGGTTTTGCGAGGCAATTTCATGCTTTCGTGAACTCATGCACCAATGGCCTACCGTCTACCCACTGGAGAAATTTCACTAACACAAAGTTATGATTAATTGGGGCAATAACACGTAGACTGGTACATAGCCCTGACCGCCCCAATCCCTAGAGATAGACTACACCGTACTCAGTGCAACGATCGTTTCTTAAAATGCTATCCTTCATCTTGATTAATTAACTTTAGGTGCGTGCTTTAAAACTTCTGAAAGCATTTTTTTTCTATACTGATTTATATTCTAGATTATGTTTCATATAATGCGTGTCTTTTGCTATGTAGACAAAGAAAGTAATAGAAAAAACATTCCGCACTTTATGAAATACATTTTTCGCTGTCTCATCACAAGAGTGAGACAGAAGATGCGTGTGGGTTGTGTTTGGTTTTTTTCAACAAGACACATATGACTACGACCATTCAAATAAAGTCTAAGATTGATTGAATTCATTCTACATTGTTAAACATGTTCTATACTACAGGACTGTCGTAATTTATGCTTACAAACTTTCAAACAAGTATTTTGAATGACACGACTGTCAGGCCCTCCCTAATAACTTTTAACATTCGACCCTACTTCAGCCGAGATTACTACAAAGTTAATACAATGAAGCCTTAACGCAAGGAGGTATAATAGTTGATTGGCTAACGGTTATGTTGTAACGAGTTTTTAATTAAACTGGAGTAGATTTCATTACTTAGAGCCGGGTGCCACGTGTTGCTCGCAGACGCAGCGCTGCAGTGCAAAAGTCTAAGCTTAGATTTTTCTCGAAACAATGCCTATACGGCTCCATGCTGGATATTCCTTACAACAGTTCTGACTTTCATAGCGGAGACAAAGGAACTTCCTACGTCCCAACAAAAACTCATCCACGCCAGATGATGTGTCTATGGCGAGAAATTGCAAAAAAAAAGAAAAAGTAACTTCTACGTGTCTCTATGCATGTATGCGTGGAATTTTAAAACGAGCCGTATTTTTCCTCCTTCTGAAGAAACTGTAGCGGATGCGAGAGGATAGACAAAAGAGGCTCTCTATACTTTGTTAGGTATCTGAGTAGAAGCAAATGTAGATGAGTTGCCCGCCGCCCCGCGCCCCCCGCTTCACTACTCGTACAAACACAAAAGTCCTTGCATAAATCTTGTCCTCGGGAACTCGCGGCGCCGGTTCACCTCTCCTCTACAGAGGTAACTACGCACTCTCACCCTCCGATGAATTCGATAACACAACAAATTAGAATTTCTCCTCGCACCCGCCCGAATAATGATAAAAACTCGAATTTACAGCCCTTAGCGCGTAAGTACGCTTTACAGAGTTACACCTGAGTGGCTTCTTTATTTTGTCGACACGCTTACATACTGTTCATGAGAATATAAAACTGCTTTGAAGAAACATACGCACGTTTTTGTAGTGAAATGAGGTTTAAACGTAGCTACAATAATGATGAAATGGCTCGTTACTGCGTTAAACACACAAAAAGAAACATTTTTTATAGACTACCACTACAGTATTCAGTCTGGTAAGTATTTTTAAAGAGTACCTACCTATACTCAGTTTGCGTTGGAACAGTTTGCAGGTCACTTGTCAAAATTGTTTTGCACGATGTAGTAAATATAAAATATGCTAAATAGCTGTAAGGAGTTTATTGTTGAAAGTATTTATACAAATGTAAAAATAAACTCTTTTATCAAAATTCACAATAAAAATGAAAATCGGTCATGTAAAATTCTACTAACAACGTTATTTAAAATTTTGTAAGTAGTGTAGTTTCCATAAACCCAACGACACTCAGCTATATTGAATAAAATATTGGTATATTATTGATTAAGTATACATAGTGCAAAGTCATCTTGGCGTAGGTTATGCTAACCGTTCTTGACCGAATAGAGTGTAGATACCCTCGAACAATACTATGCACAGTGAAAGCTGGTGTTAATAATACACAATTTCTCCTTTAGATGATTACACAAATGTTCTCAACTCAATAGACAAAGAGCATGTGCATGTCACAACAAGCGAGATAACTAATCCAAGTCAATAATCACAATAGGTTCTGTTGAAATTCTCAAGCACAAACATACACCCCACGGAAATTAGCACCTTACACTCACCATCCAAAGTTTATAATCCATTGTGATTAACAATACTGTCAACGTAATCTTACACATACCAGTGAATACTCATAGGGGAACTTTTATGATGGCAAAACCACCTTTACTTAAGGCTTTTGGATTTAATTAACAATTTCCTGAAAGTCTTTGTCATGTGAACCGCAAGAGAGTGTTATATACTTAGATGTAAGTATATTTTTATGTGCGTAAAGCTAATTAATCTTGCTTGATGTTAGAATGAACGGTGTTCGGATATAGAAGAGAATTAGATAGATATCGCACCATTTTTAAATGCAGCTGTTTATTTAAGCGACAGACTGATAGCCTATTATTATTTATGAGACGTTTTCAGAGTCGAATTAAGATTTTTGGACGCCCCAAGCGACAAAAGGGTTGTGTTGAAAAATTTGTAAATAATTTTCAAGAAAATTTAATGTTCTCAAATTGACAACTGAAGGGTTTACTTTTAAATGCAGAACTTTCGAATCTAATAGTAAAATAAGAAGTTTCAGACAATATTAAATATTATGTTGAAATTCTATTTAAGCGTAACGCAGCGTAATAACCTAATTTCTGGTTAACCATATGTCCATAAAAAGCAATTTTTATGAGTTAGTAGTCGTAAAATTATATTGATTAAAGGTGTTATAAATATTGGGGACGCCCTTCAACGGGCATCTTTGAAAAATGGACGGAACATGAAAAGTTAAAGTTAGTTTTTACAATTTCGTAGCTCAAATTAAACAATGATCGTGCCTACATTGAAAAAGTGTGCCTTAATGAAATAAAGTGGGTTTTTGTATCTAGAATTCATTCCGGCACACATAAAATCGGTTTCCCTAAACCACTAACCTCCGGTAAAAGTAAGCTCTTTCGCTAATAATTCCTCTATGTATCTTATTCGTATATGTACCCTAAACGTATGTAGCCTACACGTAAATGTTACATCATCTTGATATATAACGCACACACGGATCCCGGTTCACAAGACTAAAGGTGTCCGGGCTTACTCGCAAAATGGATGTGTACACATTGCGTTTAATTATCATCAATTAATTATCATTAACCGGCATTGCCGTATAAAACACGGTAGGTAAACAATTGTGAGATGCTCTGGAACAAACTGCTGTAGGTACGTAGAAAGGAATTTGCGTGAATTTCTATAGGTACAAAAATGTTATTTGCATTTTAAGGTATGTTTGTTCGCGTTGGGCTTTTGTTTATTTTTTTTACTTGATGTTAAGAGTTTTTGCCTTTTAAAAGCTAGTATGGTTATTCGAAATAATACTTATTTATTTTTCTTATACCTACTACATAAAATATGCTTGTTAAGTGTACATTGAATAGGGCACCATTCTAAAGATAGCCTAACATGCAGCCTTGTGCTGTCAATTTCGTTCAACAAATTCTTAGAAGTAATTTCAAACTATCGTACATTAATACTATACCACTTTCCTAGAAGAATATGGAACCACTGTTTAAATATTTAAACTCCTAATAAAATATTACTCGTTCTAATTCCGACAGTGTGTAATATTTAAACAATGATGAAAAACTGTTGTCAGGGACGGCTTGATGAGTCGTTCAGGGGACTCCGGAGATTGTTCCCGTTTGCCACGGTCGTGCATCAAATATTCTACAAGTTTATTCGTACTAAACGCTTTCACTGAAAATGAGACTATAAAGTTTCCGGGCGACGCAAAATGATTCTATTACGAATATGAAATGTTATTACCTTGGACGGATTATAAGCAGGAGCAGGTTCTCACAAATGAAATTGCTTCCCTCCTTTGGAATCCATTTTAAGGATGAATGCTATAATTCTTACGAGTAAAGACTTTGTCGAGTTGGATGCGTTTATTAGAATCGTTTTTGACAATGGCGACAGCATTTCAAAATGATGTTGTTAAAATTGACACTCCCAATCCCCAAAAAAATAAAACGACAACGTCGGGTAATTTGATTCAATCAAGAATATCTTAATTAACTGTTTTTGTAACAGATTATCAGATAATAAAATATAAGCGTCGATAAAAGCTCAATTCAAATTGAAAGGGCTCATTGGATTTTTAGAAAATTGGATTTTATGTGGAGGGGTGGCAATAACGCGCTTACTCGTATATTTTAAAATAAATTGCTTATTATAATACCTACGGCTTATCGCATTTCAGCTATCGTAAACTGCTGTGAGGCAATTTAACCAACATTGAATAGTTTTGGGATGTAGAGAAAGGCGGATATGGCGTTACAGGCCTATTGTTACATTTGCTATAACGATATTGTAAACTAGTCATTATGATAACGGTGTTATTATTAAACTTTCCTATTTCGATCCCGAAACAATTTGTTCTGCTTCTTGTGTTGCCAGGTAACGGCTCGATATACGGTTTTGGTTATGTTTTTGATCAAAGAAATTATTTGTAGAATAGAGTAAGTTAGGAAAGATATTTCAGTTTTATTCTAGCGACAAAGTAGTATTAACATATTGGCAATAGTTATGTAAATGCGTGGCCATCAATTTCTTTTTTTCACCTCGTGACATAGTCCTATCAAGATGAAACATTCCACAATTTTTGCGAACAACTACAGTCTGAAAATATTTTATTTGTTACAGCATATTTTTATGTCCCGGCATTGAGCGTTCGATATTTTTATAGGCTGCGAATGCAAACAGCTATATGGAGCGAAAAACTATCCAAAAACACATCACAAATTTTCAGAACAGTGCCAGATTCACTGCTTCCTCATCCTGGTATTTTCCAGCATTTGTCATCCCGTACAGTCAAATCCATTTTTATCCCAGCACATGATCATCACCGAATCTACAATGCATTATTTTCATCATTTTGGAGTACTATCTCGGAGGTACGGTAAGCAACGAAAGTGGATCCAGCTTATTATTTTTAATTACTAACAGCTTATTCTAAAAACGAATAGTGATTAAATAGGAATTGATACTAGGCTTGTTATTAATGAAAAGTAGTCTATCACATCAATTTGTGTTAATTTTAATGATGTATAAACAAGTTGACTGTTGTTTCTCGCCGAATGGTCGATATTAATACATGTGACCAGAGGGCTGGTTGATTATTTGCCCAAAAAATTAGTGTTGCCATCCAACGTGGCAATGCTGCACGTCTTCTGGAGACGTTTTTAGGCGACTGCGACGCGGAGGAGATCTTTGACGCCTGTTAGTATTCTCTCCTTTTTATTTTACTTCGTATTTGGCTTTTGCTTATATGTAGGTAGTTTGTTTCTGACCGTACCTACGTACTTGATTATTATGAGAAAATGTTACCTTCCATTCACCAACTTTCTCGATCAATCTTACCTGAAAAACAAAGAAAAAAAGCAATTAATATCATACGCCAGATACATTTAAATAAACCGTATTTATTGCAACAGTTATCCGTTGCAGGGTGGGCAGACTTCCAAGCGTATTCGAACCTAAGACCGTTGGCATGACTTGAGACCAGTTGTTATAACACGTTGGCTTTAACGACCAAGTATTTATGTCTGTTCTGGCAAAGCATAGATCTAAATTGTGTCTGCCTGTTTGTTTGAACTAAACTCAGAAAATACAGTGTCAAGTTAAAAGCATTTTTACAAAACAGTTTCATTAGTCCAATGTTTTTGAAAGATTTGAACACTACTGTCGCAGTAAAAGTGTATTATTTTTAACGGATATTTTAAATTTCCTATGAAAACTTTAATTTTAAGATTCTGCATGAGAGTAAAAAATTAAAAGCTTGCCTCGTCTGAAAACTTATTTCATATTACTACCGACCATTTATGTATTGAACCTACCTATAATTTAAGTAAAATATCTACTTATCCTATCTTTAGACATTTCTAGTACGGCGGTGGTGATGGTATTTTTAAATGGCTAAGAAGGATGTGACTTTTGAGATGACGAAAAATAGAGATATATATAAGAAAAAGACATGCTGCGCTGACCCCAAATAATTCAGGATGATGAAACATTTCTAGTACAAAGTTTATGTTTTATATGGTGGCCAAAAGCCGATTTTCATTTGTTTCTATATTAAAATACCTTCGACATCATTTACCATAATCCTATAAGAAGAAACATACCCAGATCCTAACCTCGAATCACTTGAGCGGAACTTCTAAATATATTTCAAAGGCGAAACAGTTACGAGTCCCCACCTACTTAACCCATTAACTCTTGCTTAGACTATGTTTTTAGTGGTCTCAGCTTACTAAACACTCGCTATCTGATGTTTATTTTGTTTTGTGAGAGATTTTCTTTAGTAGTGCTACTTGCATAAGTGGTACAGAGAATGGGGTGAGATAAGATTGTAACTCAGAGTATTTTTTCAAAGCTATTGAGTGGGGCAACGACAAAATACTTTTATAAAAAATAACAAGTCATTAAATGTTGTTTGTTCCGATACCATTATAATTACAAAACTTTGTGTCTCTTTTAATGCATTTTGCGCGCACGGAAGAGTGGGTCTGTACATAACTATACAACAATATCAATGTTATTGTGAATTAAAAATTAACTAAACAAACTCAGCTTTTAACGACGTTAGTGGCACATAAGTGTTCTGTAAGAAACTGTTTTTATGTGATTCTTAAAGGTATTATCTGCAATGTACTATGGTGTAAAATAAAGCGTATATTAAAATATTGTTTTAATTACTAATCCAAGCCAAAGTTGCAGTTGGTGTATAAAAAACTAGTACTTCGCGGGCAACTTCATCCGCGTGGATTACGTACTTTTAACTTCAAAGTTTAACATCCCTTCTACCCCCTTTAAAGAATAGTTTTAAAAATAAAATATAGCCTATGTTCCTTAATGATAATGTAGCTTTCTTAAAGTGTATTTAAATTTGTGTTTAATTCTGTAAGAATATTTAAAATTAATTAATTTGTTTTTGAGTTTATCCATACAAACATACAATTAATCAAATCTTGTCTCTTTGTTTATAATATTAGTCAAGGCAATTGCCAACAAAATCGCTTATCGCTCCCGCCCCTAACAAGCTCACAGCCTAAGGTCCAGTGCAGCGGTGCGTAAGGCCCCACAACCCAAGGGCTGCGTGTCTCTGGCAGGCCATGAAAACAAATCGTTCATAATAAAGCATTAGGTGTAGGACCTTGTACTGTCTTCAGTGGCTGTTCTCGATAATTGGACTCAGTGCGGGTATGTTTTCAGTTTTATTGTTACATAGGTAGTGGAGGATTTTTATCGTTATTATTGTTTAGATATTATTGTGATTGAGATAGATTTTATGCGACATAAAACTTCTTTTGTTTCTCATTGGATGGTGAAGAGGCTCGTCATCAAGTTATAACACTGCTGCCTCTGTTCACAGTATTATTGTTCTTACGCCGTTTATCTCTGCATCACCCAAATGCCTATGGCATTAAGTTCACCTCTGTACTTTAGTGTGCTTGAAGAAATAAATAATTAAAAAAACCGCACAAGTTAATCTTCTTTTAAGCAACGTTTGCCAAGGGCGGTCTGTAGATGGGTGACCATTTGAAAAAACGTGAGGTCGTTGGTACTGGCTGTCATTATAGATCTTCGAGAGCCTTAACGGGTCGAAATAAAATAAAATATTGGAAATCCAGAGAGTCTGACGACCAGATCGTGTTAACCCATAAATGTGTTGTGGAGGTCAGATATAGGCAGTTGCTTCATGTGAAATATAAGTATTAAACTGCAGACAAGACGCTGACCCCAGAGGCTAAAAAGGCTAACCAGATAATGGTGGTTAGTTTTCTTGAGGTGGCCATTCTTTATCTGTCAAGTATTCAAATCTCCTAGTGAAAAAATTTGTAAAATTTCTGAAGAATTAACTTATCTGTTATAATAGATACATACATAATATCACGCCTGTAATCACCGGAAGGCTGGGCACAGGTGTACTTATAGTAGGCACATCAACATTTCGCCAGTTATGCTCAAGTCCCATTTTATCGGGGCGCACCTATTGCCATCAATCGGGCACTGCCATTGAGAAATTATTATCTTTACAACTTATTTTACGAACAATGGCAAAATATCTGTGTCATACTTTCTGGGTTACAATAGCACTATCGTTGTCATGATAGATAGGTATAACCACCTGTATATGAAAAGTAACTTATACACGGACAAAAAGTTACACTTACTAAGAACTAGGTAAGAGACAAATGGGATCGAAAAATGACGGCGTAATTCCGCATGTGAAATTCCACTTAGATTTGGCCTTAGCCTTACTTCATAGATCAATTGTGTCACGGGGCCGTAATTTTGACACATACCTCATTTCGGAAACCGTATTATTACATACGTAATAAGCTCACGCCTTTTTCTCATGGGTGTAGGCAGAAGCTACAGAAAGCTACCCGCTACACTACCTTCCTACCAGTATCCTTACACACTCCTTTTGCTTCGTTTATGTGCATGCGCCGGTTGCGAGTACTAAACACCTGACCTTTCTGAAGAACATCACCAATATGGCCCGTGTATGTCTTTCTAAGGCGACCCCTATTTCTAGTCACATTTACCTTATAAATCATCTACCTTACTAGATATCACTTCCTTGATAATGTAAAATTCTTGAAGCACAAAGTTGACAAAACAAATCTTTGGCCATTTATTAAGGTCTATTTTATCTTTGTCTCTGACGTTTTGTAATTAATAATTTCCATCCATTGCCTACGCACTTACACACCACTTTGTTATTGTCACTTATATCGTTAATTATCTGTATCGCTTCATTTCAATTATGTTCTAGAAGATTTACAACAACTGCTGCTCAATGAATTACATAATATTTTGGTTATTTATATGCTTAAAAGCATATTTGAATTTGTCATGAAAACGTAATCGTTATATTAATAACATAAAATGTTTATATCCAACAAATTCAGCAAAGTAACAGCCACGAAACAAAAATTAAATAATTTAGTAAGCAAAAATATATTTTCTGTTATCACATCAGCAGAACTCCACAATCACTCATGAAATACGTCTACCTAACGTCTTTCTAATTACAGAACACATTTCAGAAGTGCTGAAAATTACGTTTTTGCGAATCTGTATCATTAGTGTAACACTGAGTGAAATTGACTTAATATCTCATGAAAATATCTGAGTAATCGCTCCATATAATAATACCAGTGGCCGCAACATCTTGACAAATTAGATTTTTAGCGGGTTTTGCTGGCTAAGACTAAATTACAGCCGACTTTGAGTCGAGTGCAGGCTTTTAAACGTGAATTAGAGGCTACGTCACTCAAACCTTAATGGCGTATTGTGACTGAGTGAATGTCACGAAAATTATGTGGCCGTATCGAGATTTTTAACGGTAGCACGGCTCTGATGGTTAGAAGGATGAAAATTAATTTATGATAGAGTGTTTAAGCAAGGAGCTTTTACTTGAAATTTAATAAAGTACCAGCTATGTTTATTTTAGGCTAAGTTCACATAGTAAGATTGTTTTTGGAATTGCAAAAACACAAAGAAAGCCTTTCCAACATCACTAGTACGACTCACACATGGCCGAAATAAGGGGAGAGCTATAACAAGCACATACAAAATGGATGTTCCATCATACCTTTGCGTCCATATTAAATATTAACCCAAACCAAACCGAGTTAAAGCGATCATAACAATTGCGCTCACAAACTTTTTGTTTGTTTTTCAAAATCCGCTTAACAAAACATACGTTTTAAATTTTACACGTACGCCTACAATTGTTAGGTTGGAGTCGTGATATTATAACATTGTGGGCAGCAACGCGCGGCGTAGCAACATAATCGTGCCAGCCCGCCATCTGCCGGAAGTTTTACAATGTTTATGAGTTCCATCGGGAAGCGTACATAAATTCTGACGATTGGACGTGTACAAACGATAACGATACAATGGTTTGACCATATTAAGCCCCGTAATTGTTTACAAGCAGCTAGGCATAGCCTAAAATAACATTACCATGGACCAAGTGTTGGTTTCAACTACAGTCCATAAAACCTTATTACATGCTTAGGTATCCACAAAGCATTTCGTTCCACACAGTTCAACGATCTCTAATCTTAGTTTCTTACAAAAGACATAAACTTCCGAATATTTTTATAAATAAAAGGATTGTAAATCTTGTTAAACTCGCAAAGTTAAAGTTAGCCAATGATATACAACGTAACAAAGTTAGCGGACATCTACAAAACAGGAAAGAGACCCAGAATCATTTTAAATTCAGTATTAATCCTCGAACCCAGTCCCGAGCATCGTTTCTTCCATACTTTGTGGGATTTCCGAAAGAAAGCTGCTCCTACAAACTTCTATCCAAACTCCCGTGTAATCTTACTTATAAAAATAAACTTTTGCATTAACTGATTTCGAATCAGGGGCGAGGAAGTTTCGCAAGGTAGGCTAGCCTACCGCCGTCGCTTCCCTACAAGTTGCAGAGTCAATCAGCCAGAAAATAGAAACAAATAAATACACGCTTAGGTAGTTTTGACTTGATAAGCGTAAGTAGACTTGGGCTCAAATTTATGGAAGAGTTCGGCAGATAATGTAAAAGTTGGCAGATAAGACAGGCTTTGCTAGGCTTCGGCGCGCGCTCAGAAAAGCTGAATATTACCGACTGAGCCCGGAGTGTTTGGGACAGGTTATGTTATAGCAATATTTACGTTGCACATACACACCAACGCTTAGACAGTTTCGTGGTGCAACAAATTGAGCATTCTGTTGTGGACTTCTTGTAGGACATTAACACTGTATCCATGTGTGTGTGCTTGTTTCCAACTTCACCTCTTACTTTCGGCTGGAAGTATTATATTTTCCGCGTATTCGACTTATGAGTAATACGCGTTTAATTAGCCATTACTTCAAAGGAGATTCTGATTCTATCTGCTACAGTGGCAGCCAATTGGATACATTTTACGATATCATATTTCGTATATTTAGAAATGCTTACAAGTGGTTTAAATCGGTCGAGTTCCTGGTAATTTTATAGAAATATGGAGTGTTTTAATGGTGAAAAATAACATGTTTGTGGAAAAATCGATATTTGAGTTACTCAAGGGGTTTTAAACTCAATATTAATAATAATGTGTAACATGATAATTTAGTAGGTACCAATTACGGAAATGGATGAAGTATATTAAAATCTGTTAACTTTCTTGTGCCAAGCTGTCAGCCACCATAGCCTATCCTAAAGTAAGAGTGCAGGTTGGATATCACGTCACGGCAGTATTAATGACATCATCTGTCGTCGTGCTCTTGCCGCTGCTGCCGTATGCCAGCTGTTTTGGTATCTAATGGTTTGTTACACGATGGTGGAAAGAGACCAGACAGAATGATAATAATGCCTTGGAAGTCAGGCAGGCCTTTGGTGTAGCGTGCAACATGTGTCGTCATCCTTACGGCAACACATTTTTTTTAAGCACGACGGGCTGCGCTGTCAGACTTTTGGGTACCTCTCTCATTGACAGCGATGCAGACAATTGTTTAAGCCCTATTATGTTTTTTTCCCCTTTTTACGCACATGCACAAAAAAGGCATGCAAGTACATACATATTACAATTATTATTTTATATTTATATTTCACGTTAAATAAAAAATATTCACAATTCCCTTCAAAGCTGCTTTGTAATATTACCTGCCTATGAAAACAGTTTTCATTTGTTTTTGATTTATTAAAAATAATTCCATAAATTGTATACCCATATAAGGATGTAAATTATTTGGATCCATACATACCTACCATATGGCATAATGTGCGTATTTAACAATTAATTCGCCATTTCAAACGATAGTGGTCAAACCAACATGAATTTAGAATATTTATAGCGATCATGAATTACATTACGTTGGATTATCATGTTTAATTGATTTCATCAATATTGCTAATCCACCAGTACTGTAAATTCATGAACGACAGTGATTTATTTTGAAATATATTTTTTACTTATTTGGGTTGAGATTTGATTATTTGAAACAAAATTACTTTCAGGTGCAATTTCGATCCCTCTTGAAGGCTGGGGCTGAAGTAAAACAGCTGATCGTAGACTTGATTTTACATGAATAATAGACACGGCTTAGGTAATAGACTGGGCAAGAGCGAGTCGGGCTTACATCATATAATAGGGTTCAGATCAAACTACACTGAGCTAGTCTATGGAATTGTGGCCGTAATTAAGTACTTTACCTACAGCAAGTATGTAAGAAAACCTATGCTAGCTCCTGAACTATTAATCTAAATAACAGAATGTGAAGAAAAATAATATGCATTATTTTTTCAGGTACTTAAAAATATTTACTCTGATGAACTAAATAGGTTAGAAAGCCTTCGTAAGTGGAAACCTTTTATTGGATGTTTTTGCTATTACAACATTGCAGTTGGTCATAACTTTCTCGTGAATAATGGCTCAATATCTAATAACCTTATAAAAAAAATGCTTTAAAAATGAAGGAGGTAAAATCGAGGGGGAAGGTGTTTTTTTTTGCAAATTTAGAGCTCGACGTACAAAACCACTAAATTAAATAATACCAGAAGGATATTTTTTAATTATTAGAAAATGGTGTTGTAGAAGATTCCTTACTTCATACATTAATTAAAACTTTATTTTGTATGATATTTGTAGTGCATCTGTTTGTGCGTTATTAAGACCTAACGTTATGCAAAAAAATAAATTCCTACTTTGCATAGATCTTGCGGAAAATCTCTGTGTCAGACGGATAAAAAGTAATCTTATTAAGGTTAAGTTTTTCCTTTAAATGTCGGAACCCAAAAAATAAAAAGATCATAAGTAAATACATGAATGAAATCTTCAAGTATTTTGGGTAACAGAAACGTAAAAATATAAAACAATTTGAGTTTTAAAAGAATATAACGAAATAAGGTCTAATTTCCACGCATTTTCAATTTAAACAGGATGAAATTTGGATAATTGATTGTGTTAATAATACATGACGATAAAGTTGGTGAAGGATTTATTTGAAATTCCTTTTACCTTCAGCTTATTTTATAAGTAGTAAAACGCTTTCATCATTTACTACCTACGTTTCATTCTGAAGAAGTCATCTCCTGCGCATGTTGCGTGAACTATTAGTATATGTGTATTTCACAAATCCTAGAATCTGTAGAGATCTGTATAAGCTCTCTGAAAGCGTGTAGACACGCTTTCAGAGAGCTTATAGGTTTTAATCGTTAATTTTATTACGATTTTGCAAACCTTTAACATTCATTTAACAGAGTAATATTCGTAAACCCGACTTCTTGAAAAGCCATGGTATGGCAATCACGAAATAAACTTTTTCCTTATCTTTATTTGATATTTTAGACAAAAACCAATCGGATCAACCTAATAAAAATATACCGTTATTATCGTAAGTCGAAAGAAACCGCCCGTCGGTCACAAAACAAAAGTTCTTATCAAAAAGTAACAAATCTTTGTAAACGTTTGGCATTGTGAAGCGTTTGTCTTTGCCTCGTGTCGCCTAAAATAAAATACATCAAAGTTAATCGAAGTCGACTCTCAATTTGAGAGAAACATTCTAATGTCTTAAAATCCTCTGTGAAAGGCTTTCTGCCTTTTCATGCCGAAAGGTCTTGATTTTCGATTTTTTTTTTCATTCCCCTTTCTTTTCGGCGAGCGTCGGAGATACGTGTCGTACTTATACCGAAGCCGGGTGTAATTAAGGTGCAAAGATACCCGAAGTCTACCGCGTAGAGGGGCTCAAGGGCCCTCAATGGTCGGCTGTGTACTCAAAACCGATGAGTGTTACGTAGTCTGACGTTACTCCTCTATCCGTGCGTTCAAAGATTCAAACCGAACTTAATTGGGATAAAGTTGCGGTTTTTGTTGCCATTGCCTCGTTAATATTTCTCTTTGAGTTCTTTCTAGCGAGGATTTCTACGTCCGACTCCCTGCGTATCATATTCATCAACATAAAAGTTAGTTTAACGACGTTAGATCAGTGAGACGGAGCGAAGTCAAGTTATAACAACTTACGCGTACTAACCTATTATATCGCTCACCTAAACGAACTAGGAGATGAAACAGACAGAAACATCGAACCCAATCTTATTACGGTGCCCTAACTTATATTCCACATTACATTAATTTCTCCGGAGACGTCTCGCAAACTAAGCAATAGCAGCTGCCTGCCCGGTCGCATGTTTATTGAGAAATTGCCTAATCTCGAAGAGCTACAAAACAAAACCACATCGGAAATGTTGAACTAAAGTATTTCTTCTCTCTAAGGATGCTAGTGGTGGTACCCTTGTCTGCGCTAACCGATCACACCCTTAAGGCTCCCGAATTACTGTCCGGGCTGATTACCGCGTCGGCCCCCGCGCGCCCCGCGTGCCCCGGCTGCCCCGCGCGGCCCACCGCCCCGGGCCCTACGTCAACTATTATTTGTGTTCCCTACTTATAATTTGTGCGCTGGAAAAGTTCCACAAACACCAGTCATTTTATTAAATATAAGAAAACTTCCTCGGAACTTTTGTAGTGCGCCCCGGGATCGCTTGTTATCCTATTAGTTATCCAGTTAAACCAGATGAGATCGGACAATCGTAACTACCCGATTATGTCTTAATTTAATTTATGAGATACATTTAATATTACACCATTCTGTACTATAAATTCCATTTGAATAACTCGTAAACCCATTTAATGAATTGTTACTGAGTTTAATAAGTAATAAATATTTATGTTAGTATGTGAGCGTTCCGCGGAGAAAATAAATTTCAATTTATTGCCTTATTCTTCCTCTGCTTATTCTCATTAGAGTAAAAGATGAGAAAAAACATTTTATGTGAAGACTAGACAAGTCTTCAGATGAAATGTTTTTTTCTATCGTAAATATCCTCTTCACAAGCCATAAAGGTACACACAAAAAGGCAAGAGATTTTTAATACTCTTATATTCTTGATTTTCCTTCAAAATGAAAAAAATGTGTTCATTGGTGCGAAACGAAATCATCGTCCCAGATACGTCTTTCAACAACAAAGCCACCCGCGTGCGTGTTTAACATACTTTTCTTTAAACAGAACGCAATATTTACTGGCTTTCATGTATCGTCTTAAGGGGATAAATAATGGAGTTGCAAATGTGTGTTTGGCATACGAGGGTAGAAGAACAAGGCTTCTGTGGAAGGAATATGATAATTTGACGTAAAATACGTTGAAAAAAAAAACATTTGGAGACTGCAAGCGGGCTGAGTTATTGTGGCTGGAGAAAATTATAGTATCTAGTGATTGGTTCAAAATTCAAAAGTAAAGTGGAAAAAACATTAAAACAACACAGATGTTGTAAGAATTTGTTGAACCTTCAAAATTTACCCACAACTTTGCAAATTTAAACAATAATTATTTATAACAATCAATAAACATAATTTGGCCAATGAAACGCTTAAATTTTTTGGTCAGATCGTCATGGTACGTGTCATAACATGAGTGTTTTATTAAATAGTATATATTGCTAATAAACCAATACACGTTCAAATGAAACTTACGTTAAAGTTATTATAGCAACACCTATGTTCTTGTAAAATGACTATCGTGATCGTTATCGTCTACATGTGAGGCGCGTTTACATTGTCCAGTCCAGTTGCTTGTTTTACTTGCCGGTATTGATAGCTGAAATTATATTAAACGTAATGGATTTGCAGAAATGTTGTAACTCCTCATTTGGACTTACGAATTAGGAGTAACAAGTCTACAGTCTACACGCTTGACGAAAATTGCACATGCCGAATTTTCGTCGCGTAATTTCAGCTGGTGTATCACTTCACTTCGATGTAAAATATGGTGGACTTAAACAGCTGGCTTAAGTTTTCTAATATTAGATTACAGTCATAGTATTACTGCCTAAGATCAGTTACAATGAGTGCCTCAGTATTTCTCATTGTATTCCATGAAAGTAAGCCCAATATGTTAAATCAAATCCACCATTGAAATTTCAATACCACGAACGATATCATCTACCTTGATATAAATTGAGTACACTGACCCAATGAACTGTTTAGTGCATATTGAACGGAGCTCCCAAGACGTAGGGCGGAGCATGTCCGACGCATCGGAAGATGGATCGCACTGGTAATCAGTTAATGCATTATGCGGTTAACTACAACCAAGATGGAAGCGTACAAATATTAGTACGAATTAACAAGAGACACCTCTTGTGTTGGCGAGTGTACTTAGCTGAAGATGAGCAAATATTTTAAGAAATTAGGTACAACGAACATTTTGCACACTGAGCTTGATAGATTGTGTGCAACATTGCGATATGTTGCAAGATGGATTCTCAAGCGATGATTGATACGATAATGATTGGTATTATGTCATTAGCACTGCTATAATGAGATGATGGATTAAGATCAAATTACGACGATAACGATGGAACAATTAACTGAAATCAATAACCAGACATTAATATAATTTACACAAATTTAAACGAATGAGAGACGTTAAATAACATACTGCCAGTTTTAATAATTGATCAACAAACAATACATGAATTTTTAAAGTCCTCGGCAGTACTTAACTATGTGTGTGACACCAACAACGTACAAGGCTCGAAAGTAAGGTGCACATTTAAAAGACAGATGGCGTCATTCGGATAATTCTGTTATCAGCTGCGAGAGGGCGCCCCTGCGCTCGTATACTTAGACGGCCGTTTCCTGCGACGTTAAGTCCTTATAAAGGTAACTGTTCCACTGAAAAACTCCTATTTCAGTGACAAAGCACACTCTTAACCATCCAAGTGAAAATTCTAAGAGATTTTGTGTTTACTCGACGAGATACTATCCCTATTGTTGCGAGCGAATGAAGTTTACTTGATTTTTACCTGCGCCTACGGTTCCCCCATTATATTGCAAGAAGTAAAATGAGCAGCAAAACAAATAGGCACGATTATATCATGTCTCAGATTCAGCAGATTACGAAGTGTAGCTATCTCTGGAGACAGAAATATCGTATAAGCATAGAAACAGAATTACTTTCTTACAAAGTTTAGATTTATTGGCCATTGCGTAAGTTCGCTCGGCAGCGTTTAGTTGTTCTTAATACTAAATCATATCTGTATGATTACAGACTGCTGACGGCTGAAAATAAGGTGAGCGGCCGATATATAGGAGATAAATATATAATTTGTAATTGATGATCTTTGCGTAAGTATCGGTTCAATATTGTCGAGTTAAAAATATGTCAGGACAATATGATGAATAGGCACAATGCGAATTAAGATTGGGCTCACATTTCGACTGAATATGACACATTCGTTAGCAACAGTGGGGTTCGTTTTAACGGTTCAATTCTCCCATTCAGCGTCGCATGCAAAAAGTAATTTGAAGTAGTGTGACGCATGAGCGCTTACTTATCTATTTTTGAAGGAACGTAGTCCGCGATCCGTTAAATAGACTTAAAGTGAGTAGAGCCGACTTCCGCGCATGTGTGCCGCCGGCACGCACCGCCTCACTCGAGTCACTCGTCTTGTCGCCTTGTGCGAGAACATTACGAGAATTATTCTCAACACTGAAACTTATTGCTGCCTTACAAACGAGACTTCAAAGTTGTGCCCTCAAAATATATTATTTTCAGACTTTGATTCTTGAATTCGAAATGAGTCATCTATATACAAATATGTTTTGTGTTCGTCTAAATCAAACCTCTGTTACTATGATTGTTGCTGAAACATGTCTGTTTTGTCAAAGCAAATTACTATAAACCAACTAATGAGATCACAGCAACAACAAACAGCAACCAGCCCTAACAAATCCACACTATTACGGTTAGTTACAATAATTAAAAGCGCAAATCTGATTTAAACTAATCCCATGCGGCACGGGATTTAACATTAGAGGCTCGAGCGATAAACACACTGTATGTTATGTCTGAACACAACCATTCCATTATTACCATAACAAGGTACAATCGCAGGTAAAAGCGTCGTATGACCAACCCATGGAGTGTCGGAGGGCAAGGCAGAGTTCCGCCAGTGGCTAGTAACAATGACGACGCAGATAAAGAGGGTCGATAACGTGAAATAGCAACGTGAAAACGTGGCGAGAAAATAGCATTATTAACCTCTCGGGCATAATACGCGCGCCACTGCGCCAGATATGGTAATGATTATGTAAATCCTCCACTCACAGGTACATCTCAGGAACGTTATATACTTATTAAAACCAAGATTGCCACACCGAGGATCCCATCTGACAAAAACTTTGGGGCTACCCTCAGCTCGCAAGTGTTTACAGGCGCTCAATTTTTACGACGTTAGTAATTCGAAATCTCGGGTTCCCTGAAATCGGACCATCGGCGTTGCAGTCTTACTTGGCGACTCTCTTTTCAATTTTCTTAGTTTCCCGCTCCAAACAGGCAAGCATTGTATGGTAGATTCTTATCTCTCTCAAAAGCTATTTAGCTAAATGGAATTTACAGAGCCCGCACTGCAGTTCGACGAAGTACATTGTAATATTTAAAATCTTGAAATTTGAGTCTAAATCCAGGCATTGTATTACGTGTCTAAGATTTCTCAGGATTCATTTTACTGTGTTCCGGTTGCGGTTTCTTTAAATTATGCACTTTGCCAGATTGAAATGGTTGGTTCTTTTTTAAATGCTGCAGCCTTACATAAAGGAGAGCTAAGTATTATTTAAACCGTCTTACTTAGACTTTTGTTTCCATAGTCGATGAACATTGCTTAACAATTACACAGCAGCGTTGTTGGAAATGTTTAACTTTAAGTACCTAATTGAGCCCCGTTAATCAAGAGAAGGAAGTTTTCACAAGTGCTTAAATTATTTACCTCAAACATAAAACATCGACATTCAAAGCGTTTCTGGAATATTTTCGCTTACACAGACGTCGAGCAGAACACAAAGTGAATTATACGAATAGAAAATATTGGAAGCGAGCTGAGAGCATCAAAAATACTGACGCTGAATCTTGTTAATGAACTTAATGAGTGGAGGAGCCGGGAGTTGTATAGCGAAGGAACTTTACGAAAGCATCTTGCAAGTTTCAATTCCGAATGCTGTTACAACAGTGGGGATACTTGAACAAGAACGGGGACAAAATGAAATGCATCATAAAATAAACGCGACGTAATTTCTGTCTCATATTTCAACATCTTCGGTTGTGCACGGATTGTTCATACGGTTTATTTTTATTTTACCTACCTTGTGGGTTACCCTGTTATTTTGTTGTGTTTGTTGGTGGAAATAGATTTGTTAGTGTACAATAAAATACCGTATTTGTGCCATTTGGCGTCGTACTGGCATTATTATATCTACGACAGGTAAGAGTGAAGTATCTTCCGACATTATTGTATCTACTTTTCTACAAGCAATTCTATATCACATGTTCCATGTGTGTAGCAGGGTTCAGCGCACGTTGGAACAGGCAGGAAACGCCCTACACTTTCCCCTTTCACGTCGGGCAAGAGATCATCTACTTATTTCTTTACATGAATGCTGTACCTGAATTCAACTGTAATTCTAAAATCTCACAAAATAAATTGCTACATGCAGCACAATCCAACCCTGCTCTAAATAAAATGAATTTCAAAAGAAATATGCTGATGTAATTAATTTAAAAGCCATACAGAAAAGCAAAAATGAAAATGTTTTCATCGTATCAAAACTTCACTATTTCAAGCCGAGGTACTCGTGAATAAAGACTTTTTTTTATTTCAACGTCGAAGTTTAGTTCGAAGTTCACTTATTTAACATCGAACTGGGAGCTCCTAAAATAACAGATTACAGCAGGCATAATAATGAAGTTTTTACTGTACGACGTAACTCGTACGTAGTTATGCAAATGTGTGAGGCTCGTTTTTGCTAGGATTAAGGTTTTGGGTCTATTGTAATGGGAAGATTTGTGTCAAACGCGGCAAATCCAACGACCCGAACAATTACGCGAGTACAAAATGATAATTTGAAAGTTAATACAGAAATAAATTAAAATATTGTATTGTGTTTCCACACAATTTACATTCCGCGGCGATAATAAATTTTGACAAAAACCACTTACGCCGCATAGACTGTCGGAAATATAATCAATCTTGTTTGCAAAAAAGACACGTTGAATAAAAAAGGCATTGATAAAAAGGAGACAGCAAAATTGACACTAGATGTAATAAAAAGATTGGAAAATAATTTCGACAAAAAGCAAGTCTCCAAAATTCACGTCAGACACTCAGTAAAATGAAATACGTAGCCGGCACCGGCCTTCGGCAAATGGTTTAATATCGAAATGTGATCACTTAGCGCAATCTCTTACAAAAGAAAAAAAAAACACAGGAAAAGCCGAATGTACTTAGCTTTTACCAGAAAACGAAATATGTTTCAATTTTTATTAAAACTGGCAAAAAGCAAAATTGGATTGATAGCTTTTCAATCCAATCCTTTATTTGGATGATGTGGAGAAATGCGTTTTTGTCTGTTCGGTTGATTTTTAAAGAATGTTGTTTTCGCATTCCGTACGGTTGAGCAGCGTTTAAATTAGAAAAGGCAAAAGTTGTGGAGCACAAAGTTGTGGCTGGAGCACGACCCCACTTCGCCACTTACTCAAATGAAATGCGTGCTTACCGGGCCTTTTGCTTGAACCCTTGATGTATAGGCTCTTCTACGAAAACAGCCATTGGTTATGAACGAAATTAAATCAATTCTGCCGCCCTGTTTCCTAACGTAATTACAACTTTTAGGATTTGATTTATAACTAAATATAATATGTACCTATAAGCTTCCGAATGGTATTAACTTTTACAATGTTAAGATTTACGAGTTTTTTTACCTTATCGCTACATTTTTTGTTATACTGTCTTGTGAATCGTAAGAAAACAAGTGCACATTTTGTGGCTTTGGTTATTCAAAACCAGAAAATAATTGTGTTACTTCACATTTCGGTAACGCAACTCGAATTTCCCTGCCTCGGAAAAACACAACGAGCGTAAAATTCATTGGAAATTCTCTTTTGAAACCAACACTAAATTGCACTTACGTGCTGTAACTTTCCCGAAAAATACAATAAAGCGATCCATCACGCCATTTCATTGATAACACAATAATCCACCGGGCGTCATAGCCTTTAGTCCTTATAATTGATTCCAATGTTATTTTAGGCTCCAACAAAATTTTTACCGTGAAACCGTATAAAAAACGTATGAATAATAAAAAATACGTTTATTTATACGGGGGAAATGAAATTCGTAATATTACATTTTAATAATTCGAAATGTTGCACGGCCATTGAATTCTTCATAGCTGCAAAAGCACCCAGGAGGAAAATATTTACGCTTTTTCGAAATGCAGAAATCAAGTAACAAGGAATCGGTTTTAGCGGGGAGAAGCGTTAGGGACCGGGCTGTTGAATAAAACGAGGAGCTACTATATTACGCTTACCTTTCTCAAGTATGAGCTGGGAATTGAAGCTGCACCAACCCGAGTTTATTAAAATGGTCAGTAATTAGTGTGTTTATATTTATTCTGAAGATCTGTGAGTTGTTCATCTGATCATCAGATCTGTCAGTGATAAGTTTTTTGGTTTTATTTAAGCTCTCAAGTTGATTGATTTAATAATATAACATTAATAACATCACGCCTGTATTCCATGAAGGGCTAGGCAGCAGTGGTGAAGTGCCCATACAACTCAATTCTCACCGGATTCCCTTCGGAGGTTCGGAAAAGTAATTCTTCCGCAAAAAGAAAAATACCATTGTCGATAGTGTCTACTATGGCCAATTAATATTCCACATTAAGTACCTACTTTTTTTACGGCTTCTTACGAAAATTTACGCCTCACCAGTGTTAGGCAGATGTGTCTGCCCACATTTGGCCAGTTATGGTTAAGTCCCATGTTATAGTAGGCGAACTTAACTCCTAGCGATGTCATTGTATTATAACTAGCAAAAAATTTGACTTAGATCGGCAACAAAAGTCCATTGACACTACCTGTTTTACTTATGATCAAAATGGACACAAAATTATTGAGTTGAATATATTAACAATACTTAAAAGTTTGATTGGCTGAATGTTTTTTTTAACTTGTTTTGGTTTAATATGATAATATGATTATTGACTACTTCATTACTTGCATATGTGGAAAATGATGCGACTTAAGTTGCTGGGACACCAAAAATTTTGTTCATATATTCAACAAAACAACTGACTGCTTCCCAACTTTTGTTTCTACCCAAAAACCCATCCCAATAACAGACTTGAGAACCACAAAGCCATTTTTTTAACTGGGACACCAAAAAATTTGTTCATATTTTCAACAAAACAACTGACTGCTTCCTAACTTCTGTTTCAACCCGAAACCCCATACCAATAACATAACTTGAGCCACAAAGCCATAATCCAACACAATATTTCTCTATCTAAAAGAGGATAGGCGTTGCCCGCTGCAGTCCCCGACCTAATCACGAACGAGTCCCGCGTGCTATTTGCCTGCCCACTCCTTCGATCGCTCACTATAACGATACACTCACTATAATGATTACCTCACGTTTTACTATCATTTATTTTGTATTAGATTTATCTGTCTCGGCAAAATTGCGTTTCGATTACGCAGCCTTTTCAGCGCTTTAAAGCTTAGATTGAAGTCTACATACCTTGATTTATAATTCTCGTGAAGCTATGATTGATTGATTATTATCAACTTAAGTAAAGTGTGATAACTATGCTCATGTTTCTTCTTTCTAATTTCTTAAATTTTAAAGCAGGTTACATTTCGATTTTTATTGTAAAGGCAACAGTGGAAGAGTTGCAAGAAATAGGAAGCAATGAAGATGTTAGAAACGAAGAGGCACATAATTTAAGGAAACAAACGAAACTGTTCAAATTATAAGGCTCATTCAGTGATAAGCCATGACAATGCAGATATTTAGCGTTAGGTTAGATTAGTTACACCCACAAAGTTCTTTAAGTGTTTTTTTTATTAATTTAAATGACTTTTTTTTACAAGTAAACCTCGATATTTTTTCCCAGTCTCTCTAATACTTAAAATAGTTATTTAGGCATATTCGGGTAAAGGTATTCATAGTGCCCAAGTATCACTGTAAGCAATTTCGCTAGGCGCGTACGTCAACACTTTAAGCCATGGATTAGATGAGAGACTCCTTCGAGTTCTTTTCCTCATTGTATTTACTGAGAGACAGTGTAGTCCAGCTTAATCCAGCTTAATCGATAAATAAGCACTTAATAATGTAATTAAAAGAATATAGCAAAGTATTCTTATTGAAAACGCGGTTTTGAGCTTATCTTATGTCTTAGTAATTTAAAATGTGTATTTTACACACACAAGGCCGAATACAAAAATACCCCCGATTTGAAAAAGGAATCAAAACTAATATTATAAAGAGGAAAGATTTGGTTGGACTTGCATGTTTGTTTGTACTGGATAAACTCTAAAACTACTAAACCGATTATTATTATTTTTACCTATAGAAAGCAATATTTTCAGCAAGTACGGAGGCTATATTTTATTTTCTATTATTTATTATATTTATATAATATAAGATTAGAAAAAATAATATAGGCTATATTTTTGACAACACGGTTGTCGCAGTGGTTGAGCCATCGGCTGCTGCGCCGCGTGTTGTGGGTTCGATCCCCGCACGGAACTAATATTTGTATGACCTACAGGTAATTGTTCCGGGTCTGGCTGTTTGTGTATGTGAGTTTAAATGTCTGTAAACGCACCCACGATACAGGAGAAATTCCTAGTGTGGGGCAACGTTTTTTTAAAAAGATAAAGAAAGAAAGAAAGAATGAAAGAAAGAATCTACGCTTTAAAGGGGGTGACGGGGATGTGAAATTTCGAAATTTAAAGTGTGAAATCCATGCAGACGAAGTCGCAGGCAAAGTGCTAGTATAATATACAGGGTGTTAGGCAGAACGAGGGACATACTTTAAGCGAAGCTAGTAGTCATCAAAACGTACCAATTTTACTATGGGATCGACACTGAAATCGCGAAAAAAAAATAGCTGTTACTCACATTTTGTTAAGTTATGGCAACATAAATGTATGAAGTAGCTGATTATTTTTTCGCGATTTTAGGGATTGTTTCATTGTCAAAGTTGTTCATTTTCATGAGTACTACACGCCTTTAAAGTATGGCCCTCGTTCTACTTAACACCCTGTATATTTATTTCACAAATCAATCCGGAAAGTAAGTCGTTACAATTCAATTTCATCCCGATATCTACGATCTTGGTTCAATCTAAATTCTCCTCCCATTCCAGATTAACCGAGAAACATGTACGCGTATAACTGTATAAGTAAACATAATAAAATAATTTTTATCCTCAGTCGGATCTGCGGTGGGGAAGCTAATATCCTTATTTATTTCCGTTGGGTGTTCGTCCGCTAATTGCGACTCGCTACCCAGTGATTTTCCGCGATCTCGCTTCTTATTGTAATTACTTGCGATATTTATGTGCAACTTTCAGTATTATAATAAGACCTGCCTGATAGTGTTCTACTTTAGGCACTTCTACTACAGAAGAGGCATCAGCATTAATCACCATGCTTGCTCAAGTCAGGTTTGCGATTTTAGACTTCAATTATAATATAAGTCTAGATTTTCTTCACAGATGTCAGTGATGTCTAAGGTATACTTAGAAATGATATGATGTACTCGTAAATGTGTAGTAAAATTAGTGCCTGGATTTGAACCCATAACCACGTGCATTAGAGGTGCAGCCTTGACCACTAGGCCATCACGATGGACTGAAAACTCCCAGTAATAATAACAGATTTTCCTGATAGAAATTCATTCATACTCAGATGTAAAACAGAAAAAAAAACCCATTTCAACACTTACTGCTCTTAATTAAAATTGCTGAAATACATTTTCAGCCGTTTATATTAACAATATCATTCTATCCGTGCATTTCAATGTTAAATGCATCATGACTACTAAGTTAAATAACAATTTAGAGTTGATAGCAAAAGCTTCATTATCCAGGACGCTTCTGGCTTGGCACGCAGTTAATAAACGCTTTAAATACATTTCGACAGAATTTCATTCACAAATTCAGTGTTGGGTTGTAGCATTCGACGCGGCGAGAGATTCGCTATAATGGCGACTACTGAAATGCAAATAGAACTGATTGGCTCTCCTCAGTACGTCCGCACTTTCATACCTGTCTTTTGGCGTCCATTTTCGCGAACATATTCACTTTAAACACTTGATTGGCTGGAACGGGCCAGAGTTGGTCAACTGTGTGTCGTAATTTTATTTCATTCGTACTGTGGTTTCATCTTGAATTTCGAAATTAATATTTATATTTGTGACGTTTATTTATTTTCAGGTCAACGTAATGTGTTTGTGAAACATTTCAATTTGTTTATTGAATCCGATTGATTAATTTTACGTCACCTCCACCACCATGCTCGAAACGCAGATAACGTTTCAGACCTGATCAAACTCACGTTACGGCTATAGGATCATAAACTATATAGACACGTCCACTCACAGTGTATCAAATCCAGCAACACAACACCTACTAAAATAGCGTACGCCTCTATGGCACAAAACAATAACATAGCCAGCCGACGTCTGTTGTCTTTCACGCACAAATCTCCCAAGTCTATGCACGTTTACGCATTGCAAACACGTACGAGTGCATAGGGCGAAACACATAGCGCTCCTCTGAATGCGGTATTCAAATTCTAAGCAACGTGGGTAAGCTGCCGTTGTGGATTGATAAGATTAATGTAAGCGAAATCGTCTGGTGGATTGACGAGGCCGCAATGCCGTTGCTCGGATGATAGGTAGTCATTGATTACTGGATAGCTGTCTGATGCGTGCTCTCGATGTATTTGAAACTGCTACCGCTTTACTCAGCGGGTAATATATGAGAGGCGGGGTGTTTTAGCCATTTTTGAGCTGTGATTTTGAGTCTAAGTATGGAATGTAGGGAGTGTTTACGAGGGTGTAGAACTGCTGTCATTACTTATTTGCTTATTGGAGGAGTTAGTGGTTAAATAAAAACAACCGCACGGGTCGATCGAAGGTTGCCGAAGGCAGTCTGTGGATGGGTGTTCGTTCATTACATATCGAGACTCCTCCGTTTCTCGGAAAGTACGTTATGCTGTTAGTGCCGGCTGACATTTGTTGATCTTGACAGTTGTTGCAGGTACTCAGAAGCCCGAAAGTCTTAATAAAAACCAAGGGGTATATATCGTGTTACCGTAGTTACTGAGTTATAGAGGTCAGATTAGCAGTCGCTCAATGTAAAATACCTCTATTCAGCTGCATCCACTTTAGAATGGAAGCTGACCCCAACATAGTTCGGAAAAGGCTAGATAGATGATGACTTTTTGCTGTTACTCCATAAAAAAATGACTATACAATCAGAAAACGAATCTGAAGTACTGACAACTTATTTACCAAAACTGCGCGATTCAAATCGAAAACAAAAGATTTCAATATCGTATGGATGCACCGATAAAGAGAGACAAGGGCACAGTATATCTGGTAGATATCTCAAGTGAGGGCTTACGAGCATAATACACGTTGACAAAGCGGAGTAAGCTGTGTCGCATTTCACCCGTACTTACTCTAACTTATTTGTTGCATAGCGGAAGAATGTATGGGGATTAAAAGATACCTACTTTTAATATATTGTATGAATAAAAATCCAGAAAGATGATCACGTTTTAGCTGACTAAACATGAATTCAAGTTGTATGATAAAACAAAAAAAAATCGAAATACCCATATTTTATTCTGTTTCAAAATGTTTTTTTAAGGCCAAATAATTTTACACCCAGCCTCGGTTATTTGACTAGGTTTTTTGGAAACCGAATTCAGAAATTTGAACCAGATCAAAGTAATGAAATTTTCAGCCAGTATTTCAGCCAGCTAGATATTCAAAAAATATAATATAACCACACTTCCTTGAACCTTGAACTTCAAAATGTTTAATGAAATAGCTTCTTCACAACCACAGAAGTTTTCAAAAATGTTCAAAATATTTGAAAATGGGTACTAAAAGAACACTTTCCTGCAATGTGTGATCTTGTTCTGCAGATTTGAAGCAGTTTTGGCTCAATATGTGTATCTGTGAAACTGTGTTTTCAACTCTCATCTTTGTGAAGAACAAATACCGTAACGTACTCAGTGCAAAACATAAACATATATAATAAATGTTTATTATTGTGTATTGGTAAATTGCTAGCTTGTTATATTATTTTAAACTTAAGAGCAACTTATTTTTTTTTTATATATTGATATATATGTATATACTGAATGCGAATGCGAGTTTTATTTACTAAATGGACCGCCTGCTGAAACGGTATAAAATTCATACTCTTTGTGTAATTATGTTTTTATATAATTTTAATGGAAAATAATTGAATTCACAGAATAATGCGTACTTTACCGTGATATATAACACTGCGTGGAATTATTGCAGTATTGAATTCATAGTATCAGTATGTGCGTATGTCCCTTTCACACAGTATGTATATTTCACAAGAATGGCATTTACAAAATAGTATAATGATGTAGATATTATGTTCACCATTTTTGTTTTTAAACAGAAATGATTCCAGGGTTCTCAGTAAAAGCAAACAGAGCATACCGAATTTATCATCATCATCATCATCATCCTCCTGCCCTTATACCAAATTCTATGCAAAATTATTGTATGAAATTGAACTTTAATAAATAACTTATTTAAATTTAATTTTGAGTTGTAAATTGTATCTTTCCGAAATGTTGATACATTCCTTTATTCTGTAATCACTTGAAATTAATTGATTCAATTGCTACCGAAGATCTTTTTTTTTTAATTAATAGATAATTACATTGAACTTGCCTACTTCTTCATTTAGGTAAAGGTATGTAAATTGTAAATTCATTTTAGAGACAGAGTCGGTATATGAAACAATAAAACTACACAAAATTATGAAAACATATGACATCTATACATATAGGTATAGTAAAATTATACTAACATATTAACAATAGAAGACAAAACAACACTTTTTTTTTTGTGTGCAAGTTTTGTGTTAAAGTTCGAAGGGAACCCACGCGGATGAAGTCGCGGCCAAAGTGTTAGTATTCAATAAAATACTACCAGATAATATGTTACATCCAATTTTGGTGCACAATAAAGAATATTATATCAATCTATAGACCAGCATTATTTTTAAATTTCACCTCATCGATATTTTATTACCTTTTATTGTTTTAGTCCTGGAAATCACTTTAACATCTTCCTATCTGTTTGGAATCATTAGTGACAGACACAAAAATACTTCAAACTACAACCCTTTTTGCGTTGCAGGGTTAAAAGTTCTAGACAAATTTTAAACAGAAATAAGTCGGAAGACATCCAATTTAACAGCAAAACAACGGAAACGTTCAAGTTTCGATCCCCTAAAAATGATTACCTAGTTATTAAGTCAAGTCGAATTAGATTTCTACTTAGTTCAAGGAGCAGGTGTGGTTTTCGTATCGCAAAATCTTATTTAATTGAATGATAACAGCCGCAAGACAGAGCTGTGTTTATGCAAATTTGACTCCGTTATGTATAGGGCTCCCCTCAGATGATTAGCTGTTGTTTGACCGAACCGATGCTTTACATTGTTTCATTTTAGTTTTGATTGAAATTTAGCTTGTTTCAATTTCAATTTGTGTTTTGAGGGAAATGTTACTTTGTGGGTGGAATGGCATAAGTCGGGTGATGATACTATACAATATACCTACCATGTAGACAAAACAGACCAGATAAAAATAATTATTTCAGTAGTTACGATTTTCAGTTTTAAATAGGGTTTTATTTTATAAAAATGAATGTGTAGTAGTGTAGGTTTATCTTTGTTAAAAAGCGTGATCAACTATTTATTACTGCCCGCACAGACCACGATATTATTTTTAATTAAAAATATATATTTATTACTAACATCAATACGATTAACATCATCGAAAAACAATTTGAACTACACAAAAGGAGTTAAGTATGTATTTTTATCAGCCCATTCAAACGGCCGTAGAGAAATTTGCATTAAATCCATTTACGGCGAAGATTATAGGCTCCGGAATAGTCGGCTCGGCGCCGCGGCCGTATTCCGTACGGGGACGCACAATACACCTCGATTCGGATTACGCTATCGGCCCCCGTCGACGTAAGTGGCTACGTAGCCTTAAATAGGCACTTACGAGGCCGCAATGAGATGCCTCACAGCTTCCTTAGCTAGATCGTGCGAAGATTGTGCTATCACCGACGATACGTGACGCGTTTTTTTGCCATAATTGAATTATGACAGGCCGTGAGGTGTTCGAGTGTGATATTTACGATCGCGCGATACACTGGCGTATCAACGAGTCGCGTGAGTTATTGTTATGTTTGTGATAAAGTAAAGAGTTTTTTACGGTGAGTGGGGAAGCTACTGGCTTTTAGATAGTACTTCTTTTTTTGGATAGAAATTGTTGGGACTTTATTTATTATTCTGTCTACGAATAAAGCTAAAGGGGTTAATTCTATTATCTAAGTTTATCTTTTCGCGTAAAATGTAACTGAAAATTAAAGCAGCTACCTATAAAAAAGAATGATAAAGGCGTTCCCTTATCAGGTCATGTTAGTTTACTCCGAGTATATGACTGTTTATTTAGGCTAAAGAAAAACGTGTGTTGTACGTGTCCGCCTCATATATTTCAGTTCGTATCGATACGATCATATTATATACCCTTTGCGGCAAATCAGAACTTATTTTCATCGAGAAAAGCGTAACATCTACCGTAAGTCGGCACCGGGTGCCATCAAATTCTATGCACATTGTCGGAAAGCAATTTTCACTCAATCCCCTCTCGTCAACAAGTACAAACTTACGCGGCGCACGTGCGTCCGTATCAATAGTATAACAAATAGGCTGATATTTCGTCAGAAATAACCCGAATCAAGTTTCAGCGCGAAAGCTTTTGTGTGTGGCAGGTGAAAAAGTGAGAGACTTGATTTATTCCCAACGCCGCCGCCTATCGCGGGATGATTGAACGGGAACGTGTTTATACAGCATCGGCCAAACCGTGAAATATGACAACTGAAATACGCTCACGAGTGTTCTTTATTTTTAATAGTTGCCGTCTGTACCGGCGGCGATCTTGCGCGACGTGCGACCCGCCGTGACTCGCGTTTTAATATCACAAATATCGAGTCCGTACGAATACAAAAATTTGATTTATGTCACTATTGCGAGTTGTATTGTTTCTTGCGATACGGGCGGGGTTATTCTGTTTCTGTCAAACGCCATCGTACCGTTATGCACGGTAGCGTTTATTGTATGTGTTGTTATTTATATTAGTTTTTTGACGTGTGGATAGTCAGGAAACAATTTTAGTACGCACGGAAAGCCATTCAAAATTCAATTCCAGATGTACCAATCAAGTGTAACTATAAAATTTTAATCATGTTGTATTTTCAAAGAATATAGTCGCATTTCCAATAATGTTTGAAGCTGAGATATAATATTTGTATTACATTTGTCTATAATATAATAAAAGTCATATTCCAAATTTCAAAACACAATGAGGGGCGCGGCTGTTACCAATCATCGATATTCATCGCCATCACGATATTTCTATATTTTTCTTAGACAACACTGACATCCTTCTAACTACATTCAATTATTTTTGTCTTCATATAACAGCACTCCTACATTTCCCGAATAGTTAGTCAGAGGTGTAACATTTGATGGAAAAATCCAACAATACTGCCCGACCCAGAAATCAAACCAAGGACCTCATGCTCAGCAGTAGTGCTTATTACATTTACTAGAAAAGCGAGCGAAAATTAACAATCAAAAGCGTCTTTTCATGATCTAATTGAAATAGTGACTTTGAATACCATTTCTAAATAAACAGCTCTAAATGTTGCCAACATAGATTTATGATTTGGATGAAAATTATGTGAATGTGTGGAACAATTTTTTATCTACGGCTTCACTCGCCACCTCTTATAAATTTGGGATATTTATTAGTAATATGTCCCGGGGGAACTTTCGACCGGGATAAAGAGTATTTTATGCCTTAAGCTAGATACTAAGCTGTCTTTTAGTGAGGGATCTTGAGATATTTCTACAGTGATTCTCTATTTTCTTGTCGCCCATACCACGCAGGTATCACCTGTTCATCTTGAGTTTAGATTCATGTGTATCGTATTCAATAAATTAGTCATTTTATCAAGATCATTATCAAGTAATTCGTCACTGTGATAGGTCACTATTTTGGAGCTACATTTTAATTATGATCGATTTGAATGGTTGGTCAGTCGAGAGTAAAATTAACTCCAAAATGTCTGTCTATATAATCGAGGCAAAAGAGCGTTGAATCGATTCTAATATATCTTTGTAACTCGATATTATATTCAGAACAAAATATGAAATATATGTTTTTTCTTTTAATGGAATTCACCAAATATCTAACTTTGATTAATAATATTTTCTTCAAATATTGTGAAAAAGTTAAATGTATTACAGAAAAAGTTTATCTGTAGTGTAAATCAAATAACATTTTTTTTGTGTTATTCCCAATACATTTTTCTTAGAACTTGTAATAAATATCTTTGTAGTTATTTGAAGTTGAAGTGAATTCTAAGAATTTATTAAAATATTATCTTTCGATGAATCTAGTGGTTTTAATGAAGACTCGTTAAATAACTTTTATGAAGACGAGTTCAGTATAATTAAAGAGAGTAATTATATTTGAAACTTTTATTTTAATATAATCATTTAAATAAACTGAACTTTTATCTAAAGTTTCTTTATAACTGAACCTACAATGTGACTACAATTTTCTTAAATCATTACGTTTTATTTTGTATAAAACAATTAACCTTATATTACGACCTCTACGTGAAAGGCAGAATTTTCAGCAAAACTATATTTGAAGTCTTATACAGAACTGAAACTAGCTGAAGCCATAAAAATGTAGCCATTTCAAGTAGAATGATAAAGTGTGTGAAGAGAACTGTGACAGTCTAAGTTATCCGTCACTATCGACAGGTTACTTCGCGCGGAGACTAAGCAAAAACTTGTTAAATATATTATATGTTGAAGTACACACAACCAAAGAGTTAAGTGTGCAAGGTAAGGAAGGTTTGTAAGGTATAGTGAGCGAAAGGGTGTGGTCAGCGGCTTGTCGGACAAGGGGCGACGGACGAAGTGAGGCGACAGGCATTGGTGAAACCTGCTACCGCTGCCACTGTGTGCACGGATGGCCAGCATTACATTCTACTATCATATCCTCCTGCTCTGTGACAGCAAGCATGGCAAAATAGTTTGGCCATCAGCAAACGCTTACTTATTAAAATATGGTATAGTTCCATACATATCTACAAACGAAGCCAAAGAATTGGGTCTGCAAATAACAAAAAGTAATTGGAAGATCATGCGCTAGCTCAGTCCAATGGAATATTTTGTTCCAACAAGAGTTGTGTAATTTTCTCAAAATGAACATGAAATAGAATAACGAAAACTGAAGAACGAAGAAGAAGATAGAACTGTAATCAGCCCCACAAAGTCCAACAATCAAGATACCAAAATCAATGAGCCCGAAGTACACACGCGTGCAGTAATACGTACGCAACGTATACACGTAGGTACATACGCCGACAGACGATATTGACTTTGATAAACGAGCCAGTCAGTGTCGCCCTACAAGAAGCCACGTCACTTTGGTGCATTGCGGTTCCTACATCTTAACCCAGCCCTTGTTTACACTCAATCCGCGTAGTTTTTATGACTACTAACATGATATTACGTCCACCAGAACGCTTATGGTAGTCCTTTATTTGTTTGATACAGTTTATGGCACGTAAGTGGAATATTGTAAGTGGGCACAATCGTCGTTTTTAGACGTTAGAGGTATATATTGTTTTGATGTTTTCTCTTGAGATTTAGTTTCGTTTATCTGTGATGGGTTTTTGTTTTCAGTGAGTATTTTCTTTGGATTGTGTTTTGTTTGGCTACTCGTCTTATTTACTGGTAGATTTGTGTGTAAGAGGTTCTTGTATACACTGAGGATTTTATGAAAATGTTATCTGAAAGCCTATCTGTATCTTAGTGGTTATGCCTTTAATCTTATTCGTGACTAAATAAATCCCAGTTTTGGGTTAGAGCCTTCAAAAGGTATAAAAAACTATGAGTTTTATGCACACTTCCTTAAAAAATCGTGGCCAGTAATAAATTGTAAGCGTTCATAGGTTATACGAAAGATATCGATACATGCACGAGTTTAACTCACGACATCACGACATCGCGGTTCGCTTCAAGGTTTCCTTGAACACAATTCTATATATACTATACTTACCTAAATATCTATCAATATAAAATATGTAGTAGAATAAGCGCAAGACCTCAGACAACCCAATTACAAGCACAATAAAATATTTACGAAACTGTTTCGGTAGCTGTTACTGAGCATACCATTTTTAGACTTAGTTTTACCTCTGTATTACGTCGTGAATTCTTTCTTCCTATACCTATTCCTAAATTATATAACCATTCCCTGCCCATTAAAGCTTACCGTAACAGAATACCCTCACACAATTTAAAACGTTGCGCTATTAAAATTATGAAAATATACCTATCCTGTATAGTGAAGGCTTTTGTTATCGTTAAGCAGCGTTAGCGGAGAAGGCCAGGAAGGCTTTCAGGCGACTAGCTGATAGCATTTACATAATATTGGAACAGTTCCGATACACCTAGGGATCATTAGCCATTGATCGGCTTATGATATCGAATACGGCTTTGGCTAGTGGTGTCGATAATAGCCTTAGGTTTTGTGTTTTGTTAGTAACAAAAGGTTGAATTCTGTTTGACGGCGAAACGTGTGTGGACTATGTTTTGGATTAAATATACAGGCGCTGTTTTTCACGTCTGTTTTTTGTTACATATATTTTTCAAAATTGATTTCGGATTTTTGCCTGGGTTGATAGCAATAGGGTCGCCCCCATTACATGGGACTTAAACATAAGCGGCGAAATATGGATATACAATATGTACTCCTCTGCCTGATCCTTCGGGGATTACAGGAGTGATGTTATGTTATATTTTTCATAGTATCCATTGTTGGTTGTAATTGAAGACAAAATGGAAGTGTAGAAAAAATAAGCATTAAAATAAGCTTGTTATTATAGTCCCATGACTACTGAACCTTTTAATAATAATCCACATGGTTGTATACGTATCAACATGCAAAAGAAAGCAAACGTAAGCGCAACATCGCCCCAAGCCAACATGTCTATGACACAAAGAATGGTAGACTGCATAAACACTCGACACTCATTACGGCAACCCCTTAAAATATCACAGCCGATTGGATACAAAATAATCGACAAATTGCGCAGAAACTTGAAGGTGCATATCTAGCGAATGCCCGCTGGTATTACTCAGCAAATAACCATAAACATTAGCATAATATTGAAACGTCAGCGATATGGATTCAGCAGCTCATTATCGTAATTGATCAGCTTTCAGCTAGGCCCGAATCAATCGCACGTCCCACCATTGATTTGCATTAATTACCGTGCCGAATGTCACATATCGCCCTCGTGCACCAAGTCATTATTCTGATGGACTCCGTTTTGGTTATCGGCGATGGACTCTCAATAGCTTTTAGTGAAGCTTCGCGTAATTGGATGCTTTCAAAGTCGTATATACAATTGAGAAACATCGACAGTCATGTAATGATACAGTAAACAGATTAGTTGTTTTAGCTAATCCGTCAGTAATGAATGTGATTAGTGTTACTCGATGCATGTGCACAACTGATGTGTTGTGGTTAGCCACTGTGTGGGTATATGTAGGATAATGCACACATGTCAGCAACACAGTCATATAGGTAACTAATACCATCTATCTGGAAACAAACGTCGCAAACAACAGTGAGGCTCTGTTTCAAAACATACAACTTTGACATCTGCCAAACCAGAACAAACACAATCCAGCGCAAGGCGGTGGTACACACCCGACTTAAATCAAATAACTGTATTGCTTTTAGCTTTGTAAAGCTTCAAGTGCAATAGCGTCAGTGGCGGATGTTCCACCCCGTCTCCAGTCTGTAGTCTATGATATTGCTCCACGCCCTTTACATGTTCGGTGGGGTCTGAAGGCGGGAGGAGCGCGGGCACGCACGCGGCACGCTGCCGCCACGCCGCTGCTACGCCGCCGCGCCGCCACCGCTCCAGAGATATCGCAAGCGTGACGCCCGACCTAACTGCTCCAGTTTATCCCTTTAATTGCCTTTTTTCTGGAGAGTGGCTTTAAGCGCTCCCGCCATATCTCCTCACGTCGCAATTACGGAGACGTCTTATGATAAATCTGCCGTAATTTGCATGAGATAGCATACGCTCTCAACTTTCACGCGAAGCTTCCTACTCTTGTCGTTTATTACGTTAGGGAACGTTTCCAAGAATGAGAATGAGCTATTTAACTACTAACTAGATAGCGTTAACTATCGTTTGCGGCTGAAAAATCCGAGACGTGAATTGTCGCTCCCACGTTCTTATTTTTCTTGTTCCGCGTTTTTATTTCGCTTGTAATCGCAGTTCTCGGGGGAGGAACTTTGTTTTTCGCGAGAAAATTTGGAGAGTCACAGAATAACAATTTTAAGTCAGATGCACTTTCATACAATTTCTGTGCTGGAAATAAGACGGTAAGAGGCAAACAAAACAGACGGTACAATCTCCGTGTTGCAACGTGGCGAATTGGCGGCGACACCCCAAGGTTGCGGAGCTCTCCTCGCCAATCTCGTCATTTTTTCCAAGTAGCCGGTGCCTGTGTGCCCGTGAGTCCGTGTGCTTGTAAGGCCGAGTGCTGCGCGAGCGAGCGCCGGCGGCAGATATTGTAGCGTCAGCGGACCGCCCTGCGGACTGCGACGCTGCGCGCTATTTGTCGAACGATGCGCCAAAACATCGCATCGCAATCGCACGGAAAAATTATTCCCCGCTAGATTGCTACTCTTCGCTTTTTGAAGGTGCATTTACTTTGCAGGTTGAGAGTTTTATATTGTACGGAAGATGAGGTACAGATTGTATTATCTTGTTGGCAAGCTCTCCGATGCAATTCTCATTTCGATTCGATACGAACATGTAATGCTTTGTGGCGTTCTTGAAACACGCTGATGTGGTGAATTCATTGAGGTGCGTGGAAGTACTGATCCTACTAAAAGTGTAGTGGTGTCCATTTAGAGAAACTGTTTCGACGTCTGTTAGGGAGATACATAATTGATAAGTTTGACAAAATGTGTTAAACGAGTTTCACGCCCTCTGCGAAGGAAAGTCATGACCCCTGTCAGGTCATAACAACTGCTGAAAGCAATATAGATTACTCAGACACTTTATTAGGAGAAATAACAGGTATAATCAGAAATAATGTAGTAGATGGAAAAGTTTCTTGCTTACTCAATCATTACAAAGTTTTTAAAGGTCTTGTGCCGAAGAAATGAGAGCAGGGCACTTTTTATTTCAGCTGATCAGGTTTTCCTGAAGTGTGTAACGATTTTAAGTTTTGACCGGACTTCAAGCCAGACCACCTATGTAGTGGCAATACTAAACTTTAAACTTAATAACTATAGTTAATTTTGAACACAAAAACGAGCGCAATGGTACACATTGATATACACGCCGTCATATGTATCAAACGATGAAAAGATTTCCATTAATGTTTACTTTCACTTAAAAAGCTTCACGTAAAAAAGCACACAACATCTAAAAATTACCGATTTTTTTTTTTTTTTTTTTAAAAAAACGTTGCCCCACACTAGGAATTTCTCCTGTATCGTGGGTGCGTTTACAAACATTTAAACTCACATACACAAACAGCCAGACCCGGAACAACTACCACACTGAATAGTCTTTAAAAACAAAGTTCAAGTCTAATAAACTAAGGTACTTTGAAACATTAATGCTACCTACCCGAGCGGTTAAAAAGATGAAATGAGCTCTAGTCTCGATGGTCGATAAACTTATTACCAGAGAAGTGTTCGGTGATCGTCGGAGCGTGTGGGCGGGCTCGTGCGATGACGTGTCATTAGTACACTCGCGTTATATCAGACGATGTCTTTGTAAAATGTTTTTGTTATTAAAAGAGTTTTATATGTCTTGCTTCAAACTTTTTTGAGTGGAGGGTCGTAAAAGGGGATTTTAAAAAGTTGACTTTAATACCACATGTGTGAAATATTATTTTATGAATGTTTACAATGTTATGAAAATATAAATCGTGTGAAAAACTTTCAAAGATTTTTTTCAATTAATAAAATTGAAAAATTATCGTGTTTCACTATGAGACCACACTATCCTAGTCTCTCTAATCAACGTGAATTTGTAGCAGTAAATACCTTCGTTAATTCTTTTTTGAGAACGTTTCTAGTTTAATCGGAAGCGAGTAGTAATACATTAGCTATTTCCATTGCGCCTAGATATGTAAAAGGAGCTACATTTGGTATAAGTAGCGAATAATTTTTCTACCTCTATCATAGAGAACAGCCGGAAAATGAGAATGAATAAATGAATATTTCAGTATCACTTACATCTACATTATTCTAATATTTGAACCACTACTTTACCTTTTAGGGAGGTCATTTATATACCTGTTTCAGGCGATAAGATCACATTAAGAAGAAAATATCGGTAGGTGTGTTACTGCCCTAAAAGCTGTCTCTATTCTTCCTTCTTCTTGTAACCTCAGTCCATATTTCAGTGTAAAACTGGTGTCAATAAAAGGGTGTCGGTCCCGTTCGTCGTCGTGCTCCTGATGAGCTAGTAACTCGTAAGGCGGACGACCCATCATGTGCTATGACACCCCATTAACCCAGGGCGGACTGCGCTTGCTAACTTACTTCGCTTATATGTTTCGAGGCGTAGCTACTCGTGTAGCTATGTCGGCCGGACACGATGCTGGGGGCTTGTAAATGAAGCTACCCCGTATTATGGAGTTATTCCTCACCTACCTACACTTCAAATATATGATATGTTTACATTCAACCGGCTCCCCTTTGTGTTGCCCGAACATTGTAGCGAAATTTAAGTTGAAAAATACGCGCTATAGTCGAGGTGTCGGCGAAATAAAACAAGCGGTGTTTGACTAATAGTGTGAATTAATTTTTATTATAGCGGACCCAAGTTTCCAATTTCATACATGGGTCGAACAAGCTGCAACAAAAATATCAAAGTGTTGTAAAGCTTTGTCCTCTTCACGTTTCGCGCGTCACGGGTGACCAATTTAAGTATTAATAAAATGACAAAACGTGACCCGGGTACAGGCCGCCATCCATCACGACCGCACGTCAAGTGCTGGCCGAGCGATTAAAAAACTGTACCGAACCAATGTACGCCTCTCCGCAGATAGGGAAAGTATTTCGGGACACACTCGCCCGGTAAATGTTCTAGACAAGGGTGAGATTAAATATTAAATTCGCGGTTAGGAATTTCGGGTTGAAAAGTAACGGTAGTGGGCATGCGCAAAGCCGCACTGATCCCGGCCTTTTCAAAATCCAGTTTACAGCGTTAAATTCGGACTAAAAACAAAGGTGTGTAATTTTTTATCAGGTTCGAAATAACACCGGTTGGGAAGGTAGCCGGTAGCCGGTAGCCGCGTGGGCGCTGGGGAGATGGTGGTACATACGTTTAAATTAATGAAATTAGGTCTTCTCTGAAATATTCAACAAATAACACAAACATGAGATGGCGAAGTTGGGTGAAGGCGCGTCGTGTGGCTCCGCGATAACGCAACTAATGATTGATATACTCGTGCGTCTCTGTTCAAACTAATGACAGGGTGAAGCGTGTTGACTTTCAAGTTATTAATTAATATTGCTATTATTTAGGCGGTGGTGATTACACATTTCCCGTCACATCGCCTCTGTGTAAAACTGGTATGATGTGAAACAGAATTTTGTTAATAAATACGCGCGGTAGTGTAGCGAAGTACGTGTCATTAGTGCTGTTTTTTTAATAAAAGATAACTCACTTTGTTTAAGTCAATAATTTATGTTTAGATTATTAATTTTCAATCTTACTTAGGTAAATAAATAAATGCGAGAAATTTAAAGTTGTCCACAGAGCGCTATAAATGAATAATAAAGGTAGAGTAGAGACTGAGGAAAAATTATTTGTGTAGCAAATCTGCAGTACCTACTCAGTTAATTAAAAGTTTCAACGAGGTCTCGTTCAAAGAAATAGTCGTTGTCCACCGGCCCTTGGTCATTAAAACTGTAGAAAATCTACGCCTCATGGATTGCATTACTATTACTTTATTATTAGACAGAGTTTTACTTACAAGGGGATAGCCTCGCCCCTCGATGCAAATCAGTAACTGACCAATTAACTTACTCACAAGATATTATTTAATAAAATGTAAAATAATAATAATCTTAACTCAAATCATCATATGCCTAGTCTATTTCCAGCTAAATCGGGGTTGGTTTCTATTCTAACCGGATGCAGCTGAATAGTACTATTTCACGACCTTCAGAATATTACAACCCAGATACTGGGTAACACGATACCTTTAGGTAAGACTGGTTATCAAACTTTAGGGTTTCTGACCACCCGTTTCTCAATGATCTAAAAATGACAGCCGGAACCAAATGCTTTACGTGCTTTTGAGGCACGGAGCGATCGATCGAGACGGTCTACCCCTGTATCAGCTATTATTTAGCCACACCAATAAAGCTACGTGTATACAAAATACATATTATTTATTCATTTCAAACTAACTGAATTTGCCTGATCGGGAATTTGAAAACAGTAAATTAAATACACAGTCAAGTTCAACATTTCATTTCACATTCGAGTTATTATTCAGATGTAATTTCACATTTCGTACGCAACACATCACCTTAAGCTGAAACTTGTGATGAATATTACTTTCATAATACTTACACACATACACACACACACACTGTAAAACAATTCAGCAACAATAATCCGATCAAGAGCGAGTAATTTCAACGAAACTTTTTAATTTAACAAAAGTATTTGTCGTTAAAGCCTATAATATGAACTTTTTTATTATCAAAGTAATTGTTGACGAGAAGTATGTTCGAATTTCATAAAATATAGGAGGAAGGAGGAAGTTATGAGGTCTGAACATGATTAAATGCAATTTCTTAAGAAAGTATGCTACCCAGTTCTAGATGAAAGTTTGCCTTTGGATGACAGGATTCTTGGGTCCTTCGGTTTTGGTGATACTACATGTAGAGTTGCATAGTTTTTACTTTCCGGTTTTTGTTTGGAGATTTCTCAGCTAGACACCGATTACGAATATTATACGAATGAACAGAATTTTATGAGATATAAAATAATGATTCGTTTACTCGAACACCTCCAACAGATAATGAGAATTACGTAATTAAAATTTTAAAAGGCCATTGGTAATGTATTAGTGAAATATGAAAACGCGGAATATAAAATGAAGAACGTTTGCACCTGCAATACACACCACTGATTCCTAACCCGCCCCATTTTTGTACCCTTCAAGGCTCACGTTCCCAATGTTATAATTCATACACATCTTGACAAACGATCTGGTTCACGGCTCCATATGTTCTCGTGTCTACGTCAGGTGTAAATGGTAGTAAAAGTTACAACGGCAGACCTCAGGTCTGCCCGTCACGCCATGCCCAAAGTTGGCGTGCAATACATTTTGCTTTCTTTACGAATACCACGGATAACGGGTGGTAAAGAGTCGCGTATTTTGTTAGTTTATTTATAAACGTTGGAAATAAATTGAGTGCCTAAACCGCTTTAGTTTGAGGTTTTAAAAAAGGATTTCGTACTGAATTATTCAGTGAATTTTTACTGTTAGAGCGGTACGGTGAGCTTACCCCAGTTAAGGTGGCTTTAACCAAATGTTAGCTTTTAAAAACAGTCAATATTACATTACCAATTAAAAACTACATGACATTGATTCATTTTGCACTAGGTAACAAAAACAAGGTCAATAACAAAAATCCTTCTCACCCTAAAACGTTAATCGCGAGGGTATTTTTAACAAAAATACGTTACGTTTAAAAAATGACTCCACGATGACGCAACACTTACTCGTAACTTAAACCGGCCTGTAGCGAGCAGCACACGTTTTTTAAAATAATGGCAATAATGTAAAATTTTCAACATAATATGGTGCACCTACGGTAAGTATTTTTATTATTGAGCATTCGTTTGTTTCAATATTTTTTTATTAATTTACTTCATACTAATATTATGAATGTGAAAGTTTTGAGGACACATTCTCAGAATTAGTAGAGTGATAAAAAAGTAGTGGTTTTTCCGTGAAAGAGTAACAAGCATCCATAAATTCTCATGTTTGTATGTTTGTGACTCTTTTACGCAAATACTAATGAACGGATTTTGATGGAAATTTTATTATCATTAGCTTATTCTTCACAATAACACATGTTATCATAGTATGGACATATGACGCGAAGGTATGAGAATGTGAGTATGAATGACAAGAGACGGCAAAAAGAGATGTATGGATGAAGAAGACATGCTGCGCCGACCCCAAATAATGGCAGGAGGAACAGATAAGGGCAGGAGGATGACGATGACTTCAGAATAACACATAAGCTACAATTAATAAAGATAGATGAAGTTGCTGTAAATACTAAATAGTGAAATTTTAATATCAAAATTAGTAGAGATACATTTTCAAAAAAATAAAATAATTTCATCTCTTTTTCCAGAATCTATCATAAATTCACATTTTCAAATTATTTTTCAAGAGGATTGTTTTCCTGTAGGCGAGTGAGTGGGCTGGGGAGCAATAGAACCGTGTAACGACTGAATTATGAACGAACGCGAGCTCATAACATCACAGTTTCCCGGGATTCAGTTTAATTTGAAAAATAATTAAGCACTAGAGTATTCGTTAGTACCAGGTTCAATAAGGGTTAAAACTAAATTCATCTATATTTGTTCCAAAATATTTTTATTTTCAATGCATTTTTTTTTTTTTTCTTTTGTATGGATTGACAGCCTCTATGCATTCTTTATTATTCTGGAACATCTCACTTATCAGTCCCTAACCTGCATGCTAACCGTCTTGTTAACGACAAATTGTCGCTTTAAATAGAAATGATAAATCGTAAAATGTATTTATTTCCCACATTTCATACATTTTTACATGCTTAATATATGACCGTTACGAGTTGAGATTTGACTTACAACTTACCACTCCTGCGGTCAGTCTTATGATCTAAATAATTAACTCTCCTTTTAATTCCAAGCTCCTTTCAAAACTATCCACCCTCCAGGGTAAAGTGGACCACACATTGTTATTAGGTTTAAAATTCGTTGCGAAAATTTAAAATTAATTCTGTATATTAAGCTAAATAATGAAGGGGAGAGCCGGGGAGTGATGGAACAGATGTAACGAGTGACTTATGGAGGGGACCGGGCTCATAACTACCGTCCAGCGGCGCATAAGTCCCGCGACCGCACACTGGAGCTGCACCCCGGTTTACATCATTCACGGTGATGTTGTATTTAACGTGGATATCTTGATAGAATTTGTAAATTACTACGTGTTATACAGGCGGTCTGTAATGTAAGGATAGATTTTGGGTGTGTATGTATCTAGTGTGTTCTTTTTTGTAATTATCTGAGCTGTCAGTATAGTAATTATCAAAATCAAAGGAAAGGGTAAGAATGAGTAATTTAAATAGGATCATGATTCGGACATGTTAACATCACATTCAAATAACCAATTTAATGAAGCGTTATCGCATAAAAAGTTTACAATTTCATTAAATCCTCCCTAAATAGTTATAAAGAACTTCGTTATTTGGCTGTCAGTCAGCTTTTAAAAGCCCGACAACAAAGTTAAAACGAAGTAATTAAAAAAGAAAACACAAAATACTTACAAAGTCGGAAGCTCGGCTCTCTTCACTTAAATTACTTGCGATTACACCGACAAAACGTTTTAATGAAACACGTTAAATCGCGCCAAGTGGGCCCGCCGGCGCGCGCCACGCCAAGCTCCCATACCCTCCACGTCTGCCATAGTTCGGCAACTTCACCACTTACTGCGGTAGGTGGCGGGTAGTTTTTCCTCAAATATCTTAGCCGTAAGTAGAGTTGAAACTACTTCTGCAAAGTCCATTAAAGAGTATAAACTCACGCCGCGGTGATTACAAATGCCGCCGATTTCGGCGACCGTTTCGGGGTCGATTAAAGCTTTTTAATTGAAATCACCTGAGATAAACGTTGAGCAAACGAATGGGACTCGTGTTAACCAAATATAATGATAGCTCTCTGAATGAAATTACCTGTCGATCATAGGTTTACCGTGAGCAATCAAATGTACTTATTTAGGTTACCGAGTTATTTTTGGAGTTTGTATTGGATAGCGGTAAAAGGTGAACCTTTGATCATCCAGTTATCCTTTTGTTTTTGGCTATCATATTCATGAAAATGTCGATATGTAGGGTTGTGAGTGACAGTTTTATTTCTCAGATTATTTTCGACGCAATTGTGATTATAGCAACATACATAGTGAAAATTCTTCCAATGAAACAATAAAGTATACAGAACAAATGCGCATCCGTTAGAATTAAAAGCGTATATGTATTATTTCATGGTACCTACTACGTCGGAGAGCTAGTGCAGTCGCTCCGTATAAATATGTAAGCGGAGGAAACGCTGACGTCTGCGTTCCGCCGCGTCGTTGCGGAAACCGCGTCAATTAAGTTGCCCGCGATGACATATTAGCCTTTGTTCCCCTGCATCCCCTCTCCCACTACGACCGGTATTTACTCGCAAGAAACTTGCAATATGTACGGCCAGATAATAGATAGGTAATGTTGTTCGCGGCTGTGCGTGATTTCCTATGCACTTGGTTCTACGTTCCAGTTTATATTCTATTCATCTGCATCCGAGGTTAATATGTTATTGCGCTTTGTGTTATGCGTTACATTATGGCGGCGCATTTATACCAAACATGTATATTGTAATCTGAGTTTAGTTAGAAATAATTAAAAAAAAAATAGAATCAGAACAGTTATGACGGTCATGGAAGGAGATTGAAACTTCTACATTGTCAACTGATGAAAATTTGAAGACACAATAAATATATTTCTAAGAATAAAAATAATCCAGACAGGTATAAAAGAGAGAGATTAAAAAAATATATAAAATTTAATATCTGCCGCAGTCATCTGCCAGATGCTGACTGGACAATTAAATACCGCTGAATCAATTCTAAATTAAATAGATCCACTGTGAAAATACAAAGTTTTGTGACTGTCAATGTCAAACAAAGAAGATGAAAAAAGTTTTTTCTTCCAATTCCATTTTGCTTTCACCATTCCTCTTTTGCAGTCTCTAAAAACTTTTCAAAATAAGAGGTTTTCCAGGGAGTCTCAATTATCGATAAAGACGATATTAAAAATTCGTTTGTTTTGTTCTTAGCTTGCGCCTTGGAAGCGGTGTCCCCTTTTTTCCATTGTTTGCGTAAGAAGGGAAAGCAGAAGCGGCGGCAAACGATAATCAGAAATTTGAATTTCGCCCCCACAAGCCTCTGACAAAATCATCCGATTTTGTGCGTCGTTTATCATAGCAATTAATTAGGCGAACAAAAAAATATCATGTTGGTTTTGCCAAAAATGGTTGATGTCAAACATTTGTTTTGATCAAACTTTTCTATATGTTTTATCTCAAACGGCTACATCGTGCGGCCAAGGTACAAGCAATCGACAGACGAGTAGATGCGGAATCTATATTCATAATTCACATATCTACATAGTAGCCGGTCGATGGTATGATGAAGGAACATGGTCTAAATTTATTCGTGAGCATTACAGTGTAACATGTACGAGGCAGTGCTCCCTTAATGTATTCATGTAATTCGCATAGCCGGCATCCCCTTTGACCGGCCACGCAACGCCGCACTGGCTGCCCGGATAGAGTAATATAACGTGATGTTTTAAAACCATCCATCACGTTTAATGTCCATATAAAAAGAAGGAGATAGCGTGCCGACTCCATCCGCGGATTTTTGAATTTGCGCATGATACTTTTTCCATTCGGTGTTTCGACTAAAACAAGCTAGACGCGCCACACTCACTTATCTTTAGAATCTCTAAAGGAAATTCACTTGTTGCAAGACGCCCCGACAACCTCAAGTTTTATAAATGTTAATACAAAACAACACCGTCGACTTTCTCATTTTCACCTCACGAAACTCTCTTGCGTCCGTTTATTGCGGGTGGAAATTATCAATTGACTACACTCTAGTATTCAGCAGTGCAAATACAAAAGCAAGAGCTTGCCGTCTATTCTGTGCGGGGTCAAATAAAACCTGAAGTATCAGCTACTTGAATGTAAAAACGTTGGGATGCGGCCGTCCGGGCGAGGAAGCTGATACCAATTTGCATTAAATGCGGCTTACACCCCACCAATGATAACTAACACTTGCCGGAGCCGCAAAACTAGTGTTTCTAGTGTGAGCTTAATATTTTGTGTTAAATAAAAACTTGTAAAATTATGCGCAGAACAAAAACTCGTAGCTCAGCGAAAAACCTTCGTGGCCACCGGCTTCAGCGAAAATTCACAAAATAGCTAAGATGTAAAGTGGGAGATAAGTAATGCGGTTTTTTTTAATCGAAACACTTCCGAAATCATAACAGACTATTCCACGGACTTTAAAACAAACTAAGTAAGAAACCTTTTAAAAGATTAGTGTTAGGTTGGGTCCAGTCAATCATTTTAATACAAACATGACTGAAAACACTCGTCATCACGATAATCACTAGATTATTCACAAAACGAGTTCAATCAAATGAAATGTTCTGACAATGGTCATTGTGGACCAATTAAATTGCTACAAATTCATCAAGACCAAGTGTTGTAGCGCAATTCGGGAAGGTCTGTCAAGCTGTAAGTGGAATTTATTGATTCATTACAATTTGAACACAATGTGAAAGCGTTAAGAATGGTTTTTAAATGAAAAGCATGCTAGAGTGCACATTATTTTATGTTACGTTATTTTATGAACTACTACTTATTTTGTCCCTCATTCCGAGTATTTTACTTCCCATTGCACAAAATTGTGAAAATATGCTTACAATTATTATCACTAGGAATGCTTTTCTGTTTCCATTATTATTTCTTTCTTTTCTTTTTCTTTTATTCTTTTAAGGTGATTACGATATAATTTCTTGATATTTGTATTAAGTTGCATTTATTATGTGAGATTATAATATTTTTAACTAACTATTGTAAGATAACAATTGTAAGTTTCATTCAATGTTGTATCCGTTGTTACGAGTAATATACCACACGCAATATGTCGTGTGCACATAGCTTGTCAAATAGCTGTCAAGACCAGATATTCTGTTATTTTGATTCAAAATAGACCGGTGAAAACCAACAACTTTTCAATTAAAATCAGATTTACTTGAATATCGACCCTTCTTTGTATTAATTATTTTACTTATAATTTTTAGAAAAAAAATATAATACGAAATGTATTCATTCGTCGTCGTAGACAGTCTACAAATTTTCCTGTTTGAGCACATGGAATAAAAGTTTATAAATGAAAAATACCTTGAGTTTTTACAACTATGAGAGTATAAAAGTAATTCCTGCCTAAATGTTACTGGTAAATAATTATTCGCTATCGAGCCTGTGTGCTTGAAGGGTAGGTAAAAGGGGTGCGGGGTTATGCAGCCATAGTTTGTTGATGATAGGGGACCACCCTAATATCCATTCATCAGTCGCAGTTCCAATTTCCGTTTACCAGAGGGTTTAATTTTTAATTTTCAGTGCATAGTTGCTTTATTTTTGTTTTAAAGTCTAGATTTACAGAAAATCTTATAGATGGAGTTAACCAAGGACACGATTGATTGATTGATATGTTTTGCGGATATAAAGCCTTTTTAAACGTACAGTTTTGATAAAACTGTATAATTCACGTGTGAAGAAAAATCGATTATGTTGAAAAGTAAAAAGGTAACGAAATAAAGAAAAGGAAAGAAAAGGAAAAAAGTAATTTGGAACTTCTATTTGACAGATACAAAACCAAAATAATGCATATTTTAAAACGTTTGTCTTCCTAGTTCATCTATACCAATATTTGTGCAGAATATTAAATAAAGGTAGATACTCACGAAGGCGGGGGAAAAAGGAAATGGACTAAATAGACTGTTATGCGATTCAATCACAGGACCATCTAGGTTACGGACGGCCCCGAGATCACAGGCCGCATACTAAATTATTAGCCCTTAGTTATTTATGCACCGTGAACCAACATCTTAATAGCGAGCTGGAGTTATGTCCAGCCTAAAATAATATTTTGTGTAAATGTTCGAAAATAAACAAGCCACGTTGTACAGGCTGCTTTATAGTCACAGTATGTCGTAACTTTGCAACGCTACTTCGCCATTTTGTGGAAATATAATGTCGGAATGAGTTTATTATAAAGGTTTAATTTTCAATTTACGTCTAACCACAACGTGATGAAATGTTATCAAAAGCTTACCTTGGGGTGTGCTCTCCTGGGGAAGGCCACTTTGGGGTCAATCTGAAATTGAAAACACAACATTTTAATACAATTTAAATCAAAGGAGATATGTTTAATGCGGGGTGGTGTTCTAATTTCGCGAGAGGAGCGAGTTCGGTCCGGTGACTTTGCAAATGTAAAAAAATCACTGAGACGCGTCGAGCCCAACTAATCATGGACCGCACGTCCGGCTAGGAAGCGGGCACGATAAATTCGCATTGCCTCTGCGGCTGCAATGTCCAGTCCTAAAATCCCGGCTGCAAAAAACCATCGGACTGAAAATCCTGCGCCGTGGTCCTGTCACTCGATTTCGCCTCTCGTCTTTTTCATGTAACCGAGCTCTACTATTTCATACGTGGCACTGTTTAAGCCCTCAGATTTTCTCCCGGCAGCGAGCGGTCGCTCCAGGTCTTTTTGCTCGTATCTCGACGCGCCGTTGACCGCTATAAACGCAAAATATAAACCCAAAGAAGCTACCTTTGACATTTTAGAGGTAAAACGTTTCATTTCCACTCGTGCTAAACGTTTTGTCGAACGTTTTTCACATTCAGCAGAATGCTTCAGGTTTTTTTTAGTGCAGGGTCTTACTATAAAAAATTACGAATAGTGAAAATGTGCGGATTATAACCGTATAAAAAGGCGGGCATTAAAGGCTTTTATGTTTAAAAAAAAATACGAATATGATTGCATTAGATTATCGTGTTGATAACCAATCAGCGCTATTGTTTAGTCATTTATTTAGGTGTCACTTAGTGTTAGTGAAAACAGACATAAGACCGCGCTAACGCTAAGTGACACCACAATGCCAAATAAAAGTGCACTGCATTGCAAATATATTTTTCATGAGTGTAACAGGATTTTGCGTCACAATTAAAATGTTCATTTGTCAGGACGTCCTTTGTTTTATTTAGAAGAATGTGTTTCAAGCAGAATACAGTCTAATTCTATTCATCAAAGTTTAAATATTACGTACATTTTTAAGTCGTAGAGCGCACAATAGACGCGAAGCCGGTAGGCATCCACGTCCGCGTAATTACGAAGCAAAACGTGAGAGAATAATTTAAAAGATTTCGCCCAAGAGGACTGCATTATTACAATATCAGGGAAACCGCTTTACAGCGTCATTCATACATTCTTAATTATTTAATTATCTTCTGAGTGCGCCACGGCACTCCACGCCAGCACAAAATCCGGTGTAATTTGATTAAATTGGATTCCAACCAAGACAATTTGTATTTTTTTGATGAAAATGTAAATTGTAATTATTATAACGAACGCCGCGGCCCACGTGTGGTTGACACAAAAAATATCACTACCCGCAAAACAGGAGATGTAAAACGCTGTTGGAAAGCTTTTAACCGCCTCACGCAAGCAATTTTGTAAACGTTGTAAAATGACCACGAAAGTATACAGAGCAAGCAGAAAAATCATAAAATCCCAGATGGTGGCGCTAAAGCGATTAAGCGGGTCGATGATAAATTTTAACGAGTTATTTTAATGGAGGCGATCGCAGTCAGTGGCTAGCCGGCAGCCTGCGTCGATAGAAAAATAAAACCAAACTCACCAAAAAGACTGTTTAATACGTGACCCCGTGATTTTTTTATTGTTTCGTAAACGTTAAACGATAATTGCTTTTTGAAACGACGCCTTTTGTACATCCAAAATGTCATTCCATTTGTAATTGAATACATAAAATGTGGTAGCGCCCTTATCTACAAGTCCATTGCTACTTTTGTAACAAAAATGGATAAATGTGAAAAGAAGAAACGGAAAATGAATAAAGGAGGACGGGCTATAACGTGAGTTGATCTTTGATCAAGCAGAGCGACGCAATCTACGTATATTGATTTGGTATAAGGAAATAAAATGTGTATCTAACCATCTCAATTTATGTTTGTTGAATTGTATTTTACTAAAAAATCTGAGCAATAGATGCATTATGTCATAATGCGAATAGTAAACCCCTATAGACATTATAATTTTATATGTTTCATTCATACTACTATGCATACAAGGTCAAGTTGCTACGGCGTAGCAGCACGTCAATAAGCGTAGCAGTTTAATTTCGCTCGCAGCACGTCTACGCACTACGCACATTGTTTTAGAATAAGAATCTGTTGGTTTTCAAATAATTTAAAGAACAATACATTACAGTAAAAAGTTCAATACTCCTGCGCAAAATGACAGGAAAACATCGATACAAATGTGACATTTTGATATGGAGCCATTTGCGTGATTACAATCGACGCAGCGGCGCACCCTCTAGCCGGCTTCGACCTCCCCCTTCCTACAACTTCCCTTACGATAAAGATTGACATCACCCACCTTAACTTTCGAATTATCCTAACTCAAATCCCCCAAATAGACTAAATCCAGCTTTAATATATACAACATAGAATACAAATTCATTTAAGCGACACGAAAATTTTAGCGTGTCATCGCAAGAAAAGATTGTAGGCGAAAGCACATTAGTGGGATATCACTACTGGTAGCGAAAGAGCATGTTCACTTTATGTACTCGCTACGATCGCATCGACGTAAAGTCGATTACGTTAAATTTTATATAAAGCAAACAGTTTTATCGATGTGTTGTGTATTTTCAAGTCATTGCGGTAACGTGCCGCAATGAAAGTTCATTCTATCAGTTTACTTTTTAACCTATGCCGCCAGCACACCTGCTGTTATTGAAATCAAAATGTCAGTTTAGATAGTACCTATTTCGTGCACCAAGTTTAATCTGTTTTGAAGACATAGAGTTAAGTAGACACACCTACGATATTAGCAGTCTAAACCCAAGTTAATAATCAAACGTTCCTCGTATCGTGTGCTGAACTGAAGTTAATAAGGGAACATTCTCGGAACGCAATTCGATCAACATGTTGTTAAATCCTGATAATTAACAAACGTCACACGTCGGGCTTGAGTTACGGACAAGAAAGTTTAATGACGCGCACTCACTGCAAGCGGTAACTGAATTTATTTACGTGCAGACGACACGTAAGTGTCGCCCCGGGCGGCGTTAAGTGGGGACCGCATCATTTGCTGTTCAGTCAGCAACGCGCACTCTAACTCCTCCTAATTGGAACGAATTTGGCTGCAGGTGCAACACTCGACTTGGCTCAAGATTAGGGGCGAGCTATTGCGAGTATATTCTGCGCCGTTTCCCCTTGAAATATTCGATGTGCAACGCGCGACTTGCGGCTCGCAGCGTCGTCGCCGCGCGCGCCGTCATCCACGTGCGCTCCCACTAACTTGAATTAAATTAAGAACAATATTTACCCTCGGAGCCGAGATAAATGATATTGCACACTTAAGCCAGAGTTAATGTGTAGTGACGACTTATGTACCCACATTCTTAGCATAAGCTAGTGAAAATGCCATTGAGAGAACGAGACGCCCTCATACATGCTCGATACAGCAGAAAGGGAGAGGAGAACAGAAACACCTCAACAAGAAAGACTTAACGAGGCGCGCTTCAACGTAGACAAATAACAGCACGCCAACAATATTACGTGGCGTTATTTTAATTGATACAGCTTTAACTCATTCTGTACAGAAAAATGCAAACAAGTTGCGACGCGATCGGAAAACACTTGACACAGATTGTTTATAAAGTAGGGTTTGCTTTAACACTCTGTGAGACAAGCAGTAATGAAACCGGGCTGGGGCGGCTCGACAAACGTCATTACTGGGGCACGCATAAATATGCAAGGCAGGTAACGCACATTTTCATGCGACGTCGCAAGAATTTTATCGCTCGTTTAATTCTGTGCGAAAAAAATGGGATTCTTTTGGGTGTAACACGAGATAGGCGGCCGCGTGGGAACCGGCACGCTGCCCTCCTTGGCCAGGCTTCGGATCTAAGTGCAACCGAAATATATTTTATCCACTTTGTCAGATATTACTTTCTCTTAAGCATCGCTTCGGAAGCGTAAACGGCGGAAGAGGCGAGACGTAACCTTATCCATCAGAGGCACCTTATTCGTCAGGCGCTAATGTGGCCGCTTTGTGTTGTTAGACGTACGCCTATTAACGTGTGTTTTATTCATCGCCCTTTTCCTCCGGTGTGTTACACGTCGGCTACAATTGCTAGGGACCTTAACGACATAGTTCTCTTTTCTTAATGCCCTTGTTAATTTCGTTTACATTTGTTTAAGTGTAAGCGTCGTTTATTTACTTCACCCCAGACGGAGCTGTCACGCTTTTCTAGTTTCATGTTATAATCGTTTACTTGTGAATGACGAATTGTACCTGGTGTTGGAGCTATTATTATTTTTTTGTTCTTTCTTTGTATACAGGTACGGAATAACATTATTCTTGTGGAACATGTTTTTCTTTGTGGTGTAGGCAGAGCGTTTCTCTTTAAATTGGTAGTACCTTACTGGCTTTTCACGGTTTTATTCTTAACACATACATGTATGTTTCTGTGTTTCCAATGTCCCAATGAATATTCTACGTCAATATAAAACACTAACAAACCGTAATCAATACCCTTCTTAGCAGGCACGAGAAGAACATTTTTATTTTCAGACGAAAAACTAAACTATTACATTATTACATCTCTTACTATCACAATAATACCCAATCCTACCGACCAACTCCACTTAAAAATTCAATAGTTCCACAATTGACAGCGACGGTACAAAGTTTAAGCTTATCTAGCATTTCAGGTCAGTACCAAAGCCGGGGTGGGCATTAGCACAATGTGGTCGGTGGTCTCGTGAGACAAAGATTACGCACAGTTCGCTCGCCGACGTAGATAACAACGGCTGGCTGGCTACTGGATGTGGTGCACCTTTTGTGTAGCTTGCTAACAATTTTCGGGAACTACGTCGGGTAGCTGAAGTTGTAGGTGTGCCCTGTAGGTACCTATGTATTTATGTCGTGTATATTTGTAACTGTGTGAGGAGTAGTTTTGGAATTTTGAACTGAATATGTCCACAATTGGGTACTTGATTATGTATTTTGAGGGGGAGTTTTGAGACTCTTTCATGGTTTGCCGTAGTCTCGAGTCTTATTCAGTGTGTCGGTGACTGGAAAACTTTTATCATTTCACTCAGTCACGTTATCAGAAACTTCGGTAACTGCAGTATTTAATCCATGAAATACGACTTGTAACACACAATAAATGCAAATACTGTGACCAACACATTCATTACACCAGTCTGCATATACTCGCATCCAATATCCTTCGGCCAACTTCATAAATCCAAGAACTCGATCACGTCAAGCGCAGAGCCGTACCGCTAGGCAGTCCTCTAATCCTGTTTGTTTGATTGATCAATGACCTATCTAGTTACCAAACAATCTACGTCGGCCGGCCGGCAGACATCCGGAGCAGATATTTGCAGTCAAAACAGACTTAGGGCCAGTACGAACTGCACTCTGCGCATGTCACTCCGCTTCTGTATTATTTATTAACTCCAACGAGCTTCCGATGTTACTTTATTCCATTGTGCAACTATCTACGGTTCGTGATGTCCGAGCTCGGGAAGTTCCGAACTGACACGACTGGGAGAAACGAGAAAGTTTTCGTGCATAGAATGAATGCCTGTCAGCCGAACGTAAACATGCAAGCAAAATACTTTGTATATTATTTAGTTTGCGGATTGTGGGGATAGCCGTGGCCACGGGCGTCGGATTGTTTGCAATGTCACCGCGTACGAAAATTCTGCGTCGAAAACTTTCCAGGTTCTTTTAATTTCGCAGGAGTGTTATATATTTTCTTAAAAATATAAAAGTGTACATTTTGCTCAGCTTCTTTCATTTAGAATGGAAAACGTTGAAGCTAAAACAAAATTGTTTACTTAGTAAAGTGTAAATGTTTTTACAGTGGAACCCCTCTGAAATAATATAGACAGAACTGAGGAAAATCTGTCACAAGGAGAGCGGGGCGTTCGTAGGTAATGCTGGCGAAGTCGGCAATGTTATTTGGCGAGCCGGTGCAAGTAAAGGACTCTATATTAAGCATTCCTGTCCCCCCAATCTCTTCAGGTGGGCGGGCGCGACATGAACTCTACTTCAACTTATTATTTCGGGGCCGCATGCGAAGCGTTTGTTTTTCTCCGACCTGCGCCTCTAATATACATTTACATATGTATCATAAACTTAATCCCTTTATTAAATTCCCCGGGAGTTTTTTTTTCTTACCAATATTTCTTTTTTTATCTCGCATTTTAAAATTTTAAAAGCCAATCCTATAAAAGCCTAGTGCTCTGAACGGCGCAGTTGTTTACGGCCAGCTGTTATCTTGCACTAAATAAAAGCCCACAGTTTTAAAAGTGCCTTTATATCGTCCATCATTAATGAACTCGTTATAACGTTAATTGTTCCCACAATCGGGCCAGGGCGTGACATTAAAGTGACATCAAAAATGTATGTACACTATTTAAAGATTCCCATTTCGCGGTGGTCGCGTGCAACCGATTTACGAAAGCGACTGGCCCCGTGCCCATTAAAGCAGATTACGGCCGAAAAAAAATCAACGAGCTCTTGGCGTTATGAGTTAATTTTGTAAGAATAACGCGGGCGTCGGTTAGTATTTCTCTTTATTTGGTGTTCCGGCTGCTCTGTTTGTTTAACCGGGTAATCCAGCGCAAAAACAAGCCAAAACAAGCCGGGACTACATTATGTAGTGGTGCCACACAAATGTGTGTTCTCAATGTTGTCGGAACATAATCGTCGGACGATAAAAATCACTTAGTGAACCGAGCTGTAGACGTTACCGCTAACTACTAACTACGAGGAGTATAACATAACAAGCGCGTTTACGTGGAACGAGACTTGTTATACTTATTTGAAAATTAACTTTCACTTGAGAAATATTCTACAACGCTCCGAGCGAACCTCTCTAAAACGGAGGAAAATGCTAAATCCCTTGAAGTAGATGCTGGGAACTATAAGTGTATTACTATAAGGAACCACTCTGTTATGGTCAGAGATTAAAGATGGTTGTAAGCAACAGAGATTTTGTACAAATACCCTCAGAGAAATAGTCTTAAATTTTAAATTTTGATAAAATGCAGGGTGGCGCTGCATTCAGTCGCAAAATGTACGTACTTATATCGCAGAACGCGTACGCTCCATATTTTAAAGGTGTCGATAAGAGAAAAAAGGAATGTCCCCGAGTTGCAAGCGCGCCTGGTCTAAACGTGTTTACAAGTTATGCAATAATTCAAATAGCGTACTACAGCAAATTTATGCTGGTGCACGGTAACATACTTCAATGGCTGCATTGGAAAGCATTTTATTTCCATGGACGTCGGCGACTAGTATTGCCGTCGTATTTTCGAATGCAGCCAGGGAACGCTGAACGTGTTAGGTGGCAATATGAATTTATGATCATGGCGAATTAAATGCATTTAAAGGGGAACGTGATTCGGAATACCTACGCATCGGAAATTAATTAAGGTTTTTTTACTACTTCGATGACCGGCCACTGACTGATTTCTGTGCTTCTAGTGTTTTTTAGTCACATTTTGGATATTTATTGCATTTTGTTTTCATCTTTATAAAGAAATTTCTCGACGTCTGATCAACACTTCGCGTGACCAGAAGGCTGGCTCATTCTTTGCCCAAAGAATTAGTATTGCCATCCAGCGTGGCAATACTGCCAGTCTTTTGGGCACGTTTCCAGATGACAGCGATGCGGAGGAATACTTTGATGCTTGAGTGTCCTGGTCGGCTTTTTTATTTTATTTTGTTTTTGTAAATATGTATATAGTTAGTTTTATGGTATACTTTTTGTTGTAGTTTTATTATAGCTGATGACAAAAAAAAAACTGTAGGCACAGTCACGATCATAAATACATTACACTAACGTAAGAGTCGAAAGCGACTATCTCGTAAACATAAACGTAACTACTTTTAAAACAATACTACTGTGAAAACAGTCTTTTCTCAAAGTTACAATCATTATTTCACGAGGACATCGTTTTTGAATTTTTTTCTTTATCTTTTTTTGTTTGTGTATTTTCTAAGTATGTGTGTGTGTGTGAGTATCCGTGTGTTTGTGTAGATGTTTACTAGTGGGTAATGTATTTGTGCTCATAAGTGTACGCTTTCCTTGCAGTTTTGGAATGTATGGATAATTTTATATTAAAATTGTAGCTCAACTTTTGTTATTAATTGTATTTTCTTTTTATTTAGTTCTGTTATAACATTTCAAAGTATTTCATTTCACTAAGTAACATAACAATAAGTAACAACACGATAAATGTTTTTCAGTTGGCATGTCCAAAATACCTATATTAAACAATTTATATCCAGAACTTCATTAAGTAGGCAAGCATACCTTTAAGCCAGGCAAAGGTATTTTTACTCCGAGTCTCGATAAATTTCTGCCAGTTTCACGTTGTCTCGTTAGGGCTCACTAGATGAAATTTAAGAGTCATCTCAGGCTGGCGGGGGCTCCACACAGATCCGGCCGCGACAAAAGGGAGCCCTAGGGACCGCGTACAGCGGGAAAAGGAATTTTTAATTGGCCTCCAAATAAAAGCCCATATAACTTACAACATAAAAGGCTTTTTTTTCACGGCGCAATTCGTTACGGACCGCGGTTTTAACTATTTTAGCGAAATGTTTCAAAAAAATAACGCTCATTTTTTAATTGACTCTCACGCGGACTGGTTGCTGCCGTATCGTATTTTCGCAAAGAAAGATTGGCCAGATAAGGCGTCAAAGACAGACGGTGGACGAGGAAAAAAAATACGGTCGTCTTCCATAGTCATAATGGCTTGATAGGCCCTAACGGCCACTTAAAATGAAAAGTGTGTTCCATTTTAAACTTTATTCATTATACAAAAGTTCTTGTTAGTGGAACAGACATTTTACTTTCATATTTTGGAGGAAGTCTGAAACAATTAGGACAGTTTAATCGCCACCTCTTTAGGACGGTCTGTTATTTTAATGAAATGGAGAACATTGTATTACGTTAACGTCGTATACGTATAGCTTTATAAATCCAAATTCCTGTGTTATCTCCGCCTTGTAAACGTTAAAATGGGCCCTTTCACTTTCAGCTATACTAATCTTCTATATAATTGTTTCTCTGCCACTATGACTATACATTTCACGATAACGTGACCACGAATATTATCTTTGAAACATTTCCATTCAAATTAAAATAAACTTATAGTTTTAGCAAAAGTTGGGTGTTATTTTTTTAACAGCATTTATATACTGTTATTGACAAAATCAACACAAAGGTTCACAACGGTATTCACATTACAAATTAACGCAAATTATAATATTAATTATACATTCCGCAAATAAATATTGGTCAAACACATTGTCACAGCGTTTCCGTCACTACCGCGTTACAAAGTGCATCATATTTTTAAACAGCTACCGATATGAAACCGCATAAAACATCGAACATTTCCTGTGGAAGTGAAAATTTTAATTTTCCGTAAAATTCCGCTGCTATATTTTAAAAGTCGTGATTTATTAATGCGGGTTCGTAAACGCCATTTATGCCGTTTACGGTGGATGAGAGCAGACATTTGTGTCGGCATGTGTCGCACCCATTGCTCGTCAATGGCGTTTTGATTGTCCACTCTGCGTCGGTTCCTATTCGTCTATAAATCTGGTCGTATAGGTATATCTGTCAAGGGTTACTTCATATTCAAATGTTCTATCATATGTAGGTACCGTAGAGGTTATATTCGTTTTGCGTCGCTAACTAACTTCCATGGATATTTATATATTAAAAATACATCATGAAACACTGTTCGAAATTTAAAATAGGAAAAGATTAGATAGATGGCCTCTGGTTGACTGACAAACTGTTTGCATGTAATAATATGTAGTTTAAAATAGAAATAAATCCCATGATTACTATCTGAATATTTATATAATTGCAATTAAGGTACTACAGCGACGTTAGGTTCCTACAGCTTTACCTTGCTAGTACTGTAGAGTATAATTATGCATTGTTTTACGTGCAAATATGCTCATTCGAAAATGGAAAATGAGACAATTCTCGCAATTTACGCGAAAACCTAGTTAATATTATCCAACTTAAATCACAAGACGTTTTGTTAACCTTAAAGCAAACATTAGTCTGAAATATCAGTTAGAAATATCTACTAAATCAGCACAAAAGTAAAATACAGTACCAGAATCTTCTAACATAAATTCTAAGTCAACTAAGTGGAATTGGTTACTACAAATAGTTACAAGTTATGGAGCAGTGGGCTGTCAGTTCTAATTCACTCTATAGTACAGCTATCGCCAAGTGTTTTATTGACGTGCAATGCCTTAAGCTGTTCCAATCGTGTGCTGATATTGTTTAGTAGGCTATTCTCGATATATGGATGGTCGAGTTTCATTCAGGATTTATTATTTATGTAGCTTTTGTGTGCGACTTTGCAGAGACAGTTAATAATTAATCAAATATAAATACCATGAGGCTTTTATTTAAAGTTGGACCTCTAGCAATACATCGATGGAAACTGAATTCAATTTCATGTGGTATTTTGATGATGCGTTTACAAACATACAGACAGACTGATAGACAGACAAAAAATCTTGAAAAAACGTTTTGACTTCTGTTGCTTTAATAATGACCCCCTCCCCCCCATATATGTATAGATGGGATAGGTAGTGTAGTTATAACATGGTAAGGCGTAAGTCTACTAAAAAAACAATACTTTAGAATTTAGAAAGATAGTAGATCGTTTGATTTTTATTTTACAAAAGCACAAACGGCTAGTTATGTAAATAAATTAAAACAGATGGAAGAAAGAAAGAAAGAGAGAAAAGTTGTTTATTTACCACAGAATATAAATTAAAAGTGACCGTGAAGTTTCGAGGAAATCGGTTGATATGGTATGGCCATGTGAGGCGTAGGAATGAGGATATATGCTGTGAGAAAAGTTTTAAGTTGAGGGATGTGGAGGGCTAAAAGATTAGACGAAGACCTACGAATCGATAGATGTATTGTGTGAAATATGTTAGCAATGAGGTAACTATTAAAATGACGACAAATACAGATGTGTGGAATAAGAAGACATGCTGCACTGACTCTAAATAAATTAGGATAAGGGCAAGAAGATGTAAGAAGACATATGTACATGCATATAAAAGGTAGCGTTTACGATAACATTTTATAAACTGCAACAATTTGATCCCAAAACGAATTTTAATAATAAAATTTACGTGTATTTTTATCAGAATCGCGCCTGTTAATAGCTTCAAATAAAAACATACATTTTTATTTTGTGTATTTACTAAAAATGCAAACCATTTTGTCGCTTGTAAAAAATAAATTTGGTAAAAATGGGTGTATTTTCTGTGTTCGGCCCTGAAGCAATTTTAATTGTGGGCCTTTCAAAGAGCGATGATAAACCTAAACTCTATAAAGCTTTTATTTATTTCATGAATCAGTGAAGGCTTTAATATTAATTTTCACATTTTATTCAAGACTGAATTTGATTTTTGTTGGTTACACCTTTTAGGAATAATTTTCATTGAAATGATAAAGTCTTACATATGGTTATGGATGGATTGTGTCAAAGATAATATGTCCAGAAAGGAGATGACTATTGAAAAGACGGCAAATAGAGATGTATGGAAGAAGATGCTGCGCCGAATGCAAGTAAGTTAATAAAATGACAGGAGAATGATGATGATAAATACGGTCTTACATTTTTTCAGATTTTATTTAAGGTTAGAAAAACATAGCATCCTTTTAGAACCCTTACAAGATCTACGAACTAAAGTTAGTAACGAAAAGAAAACATTAAAACTCAACCGTTTCAAAGTTAAACAAGAATATTTCTTTCTTTCCCATCAACTAGTTATTTTGAAACGTTTCAAATCGATGAGCCTTGGAACAAACTTGGATGAGGAACTAAATAAGTTTCAATATTTCTTCTTAATAAAATATAAATGGGGAAAGTTTAGTTATACACTTGAGGGATGGAGCGACCGCCGTGGTACACGTTCAATATCGAATTGAATTTATTATGGTATATACTTTATTGTTAATTTATCAAATAGAATCAAAACGAGAAAGCTGTTTCGTTTAATTGGAAGATTGGAGATTGGCTAGTAGCTTATAGTTTTGGTTTTCTCTTATAAAGGTTTACATTTGATAGGCTTTTGTTTCGGGGGTATCATCTGCCTACCCTTTTCAAAAGTATGTTTGTTCGATATCCAGTCTGACCAGGTACAGTTGAATATCAATACTTTACCTACATGGAGCAACTGCCGATATCTGACCACCACAACCCAGTAACTGGGTAGCATGATACTCTACAAGACTGGTAGACAGACTTTCAGATTTCTAACTAACCATAAGACTGCTACAAAGTGCTAAAATGTGCCATATACTCGTATTGTTGGTATTAATGCTGTGATTTATAGAAAGAAGATATGGCCACATTCAATTTCGTATTGACTGATTTTTGTTCTTAGTCCATCATGAAATATCCCTAATATTTGATTAGGTTCAAATAATTTTAATACTTGTATATTTCACCTTTAAGTAAACACATATTAATCAATTCGTAGTCATCATCTGATAGCCTTTTCCCAACTATCCACAGACTGACTGCGGCAAGAGTTGTTTGACCTTATAGATCTTCCCGTGCAGCTGTTACTTAACCACGAGTTCCTCAATAAATAAATAACGAAAAAATATATATAACCAACCGAAACTACGTATATTATTTAGCAGTAGAATATCGCATTATGACCTTTGATTCCGTACACAAAGGGGGCCGACGCCATGTGCACAATGTGGAGTGGTACAATCGTAAACCCTTCTATAAATATTGATGACGCTGAAACCTATTATATTCAGGCGTACTCCCGAAAAATGTGAACAATTTACGATGTAAAGACATGCGATTAAGTTCTCCGTTGTATAGGATTGAAACAGTAAGTAATAACAGTTGAAGGTCATGTCATACTGAGCCAGAAATTTCCAGTTCATTTGACTTCCGAGTTCGATTTCATTGCCTCACGGGTGTGGCCCTTGCTTGTGAATAGAATACTCTTTATTTCACTTAACTCACTAACTTTAAGAGCTACATAGGGTGTTACAACGGGTGGCCTTATCGCTAAAAGCGATCTTTTACAGACAACCTAACTTGATAGAGAAGGAGACATATATGTTTGTAGTTAATAGTGTGCTAAATACATTTACCTATACATGTATACAATACATACCTATTTGAACTAAATAACTTATATTAATTACAGGTTACATGGATAAATTTATTTAAGAAGAGGCCGTTGTCACTTTTTTTCAATCTACTACCTTAGTACCTATAAAAGATAGGTAAAGTTTGTAGCTACATAATTATAGCCACAAGGCGTAGTAGAAGCTCCGACGAGGTCAGTTTACGGATTAATCTCAATTCAAAACAATACCTTAACCATTTTGTACCACAGAAACCACGTTAAACAGTTGGTTCCAACACACGGTCTTTTGTAGATTTTTGACGGTCGTTTCGGTAATCAGATGCCTTAAAATGTAAAAACCAGTCTTAAGGGGTAACGTGTTACCCAGTAGGGACTGGGTAACCCCTTCTGGTTTCTGACAACCCCTGTTGTAGAGGTCAGATAGGCATTTACTTCTTGTGAACTACTGGAATTCCACTGCATCCGGTTAGGCTGGAAACCAACCACAACACAGTTTGGTTTTGGAATAGGCGAGGCAGATGATGAAAACATATGTATTCACGAGTCATATGCAAACGTTCCAGTCTTAATAATATATATAATAAGGCAGTATCTGATCTATGAACTTACAAAATGGAAAGCAATTCCATGCGCAAATTAAATCTGAATTTAACTAGAAAGATACTAGCTAGTTGAAATGAAATGCTATATTATGATAAATTCAGTTATGAGTTCTTAGAAAGTCAATAAGTTTGTTATTTCTGACAATATAATAAGTGGGCGGGGTAAGACTTTAACACCCTTGTTAGCCAAGGGATGGTAGTTATATTTTATTTCTTGGAAGGTTATTTTTTATGACAGATGTGTATTTTATTAGTTTTTATTGCGTGAAGGGTATTGCTTTTAAAACTATGTAGGTATGTCTGAAATAAACAAGTGCCTTTAAGTTAAGTAACTATATTAATATACCTAAAATTACAATTGAAAATATTCATCCTGCTCAATAACTGAAAAACAAATTAAACTAACTATCAGTCTATTAATTTGTTTACGCCCGTTCGCAAAACATCTATAATCCTCTAAATTGTATACCCTTTTCAATATCAGGATAATAAAATTCTAAGCAAACCTTATGATTTAAAAAAAATAACTGGATTATCCGGAGCCTGAAAAATCCTCTTAAAGGTTTTAATTTTCTTCCGAATTGTCGGCCAACGCTGTATTTTCTAATAATGAATTTTCGATTAAAACTTCCTCTTTTTTGTATTGAAGATTTTTTGTTGAACGACAGATTAAAAGCATTTTGCAACGAACGTGATTCGTATAAATTGTTTTGTATTTGTTTCCGTATCTCTACCACTAAAACCACTATTAATTCAGAGTCATAATAACAGAGCGGAGTCGTCAATAGTAATTGTCGCAAATAAATAGTGTAAATAGTCGATATAAAATCGTGTCGTGTAAACACAGTAGCGATCTTCCGCGTTCGTTCTATGTAAATTGAGAAAATGCTCTCTCTTCTTGCTCGATTTGCGAGGCTTCGGCTAATCTTCCGCCAGTCGACTACAATTTAATCAAAGTAAACAACGACGGGAGCTGTAATTTATCTGGATTATTTCGTGGCGAGCGATAGTAATCGACTTTTTTCTCCATCTGTACACAGCGAACGCTCGCAACGGAGCTCGTAATGTGTCTCGAATCCCAAGATACAAAGATGATTATTATCTACATAAATGGCAAGACGTTATATAAATAACAGTATCTCTTATGTTTTTACCACTATACTTGGCGGAGACTGTACGCTTTATCGAAATATTTCGTTATTTTTGTATAATAAAACATTCGCAACAGTTGACCCATTCGTCTGTTCCTAAAATACATTCGAAGCCAGAATAAATGGACAATGAACGTAATAAATTGGCGTAAATACAAAACCATTTCCATCATACGAAAATACGCCTAGTGTTTTATCGTAAAGCTGAAACTTGAAACAAAACAACTTTTAGTTAGTGAAACGCAAAAATGGTGACTAAACGAAAATAATAGTACCTACCTACCTACCTACATATTTTAAAAGCTTGAAATTAATTAAAAATTCGCAACTGTAAGTTTGACGCAGGCCACAAGTCAACCGGGCGAATTAAAATTGCACGTAATTTAATTGTAGGAAAACAAATTTTCGAGTATAAATATTAAAGGCAGCTGTGATTTAACACTATATGGCGGCGGCAGGGTTATATGGCCGGAGGAGAGGTAAAATACAACACCGTAATTAATGTCACCGTGTCTGTTCATTTCTGCGCGTAATTTTACGTTTTATCGTTGATACTTTCCGTTTGTGTGGAAAACAGTAGCAAGTGGTGTTTCGCACGTGTAATGATAGCTTATCAGCTTTTGTAATGACAGTGCATTGTGATATAATGAGCGGTTGATGTTGCCGGTCCGTCCCACTTAATTTTCTTTAGTTTATTTTGCTAGTAAGACTGCCGGCTATTTGTATCGGTTAGCAATTTTATGCTGATGGTTTATTTTATAAAATAACTTAGAGCTGGGTTCTGGTTCTAATTGGGACTCAAAAATTTAGATAAAATTTAACCATTGCGTCGAAAAGAAAATTCGGTAGCTGTGGTAATCGTAAAAAATAAACCATCTTTGAGAAGTAGAAATGTATAATAAACACAGCTCTGCAGAAATGAATTATTCCTAGAATAACATTATTAAGAACCAACAGCATAGTTTAAAGTTAACCAATAGTGAATAAGATTGTTCATTTCTTTATTTGAGTGGCCATCTTATCTCTTTTAAGAAACGCTCCATTGAAAGTATTCAACTCTCAATCTGTTCATTTAATGCCTCTCCTTATGTTACGAAATTTTAGATGTCAGGATTTTTGAAGTTAGTATGAAATATCATATAGGCAGGAGAATGGGTTTTATACAATCATAAACACACACCTGGTTCGATTCACTGCGTTTATTAAACAACCAAATTTAATCACACTCGGCTTATTACTTTTTACGTATAATTTGAATCGAGTACAATATCGAGACGTCTGTACTTCGAAGTGATCACACTCTTTGTCTAAAATCCGGCGAGTCCGACCTCAGAACTTTGTAGTAGAGCGCTAATGCTTAAGTTGTGCCCGAACGTCGCCAGGTGGTGTACTTTTGATTCGTTTTGGGTCCGTACTAATGACCTGATCTGACAAGAAGATAATATGTTTTTTGTTCACTATTGTACTATTAATATTTCTATTAAGTTGAAGTTTCCTATTTTCCTATAAGGCCGGAATTTTCCTATTTCTTTTACTACCAGTCAGCAACAGTAAAAGCCTTTGATTAAATATCGTATCTATGTACGAGACGGAAGGCTAAGAAAATCATATATTTTGTGAATCAAGGCGAAGAAAAAAATAGCTATCTGAGCAGTTTCAGGGCTAAGGCTAAATAAGCTCTTGAAAATACGACGAACTCAGTTTATTGAAGGGTTATAAATCTGGAACATTTCTTACAAAAAAACTGCCTTACAGCAGATATAAAATGTAAGAATAAATGGCGGTTCATTTTAATATCTTATAAAAAAAATAGAAGAAGAAACTTCTGTTAGAGATAAAAGAAATTTATATTAACTTATGTTTATTACTACAATAATGCATATTTTTGAATTGTGAATCTTGGAATTATATGAAAGCGTGGTCTAAAGTACTAGAAGTATGACCTGGTCACTTATATATCAATATTGAAGATACACCTGTTTAAAGAAACGTGAGAAAAGAGGCGCTTATTATAACTTGCTCACTCAACTGTAAAAAAAAACTGAATGAAACTCAACAAAAAACACAAAATGAAGTTTAAAGTATGACTTTATTATCTTTCTACTTTTTGTAAATTACTATCAAACCTATTTTGCATAGTTCGCGAGTTCTTTGGGCGAATCTTATGAAGTAAAAATAACTTCAAACTAACTTAAGTTTTTCGTATTTTATAACACTGCGATTGAACTATCGCGGTGCACTTTTTCATTTTATTTCTTTTATTGAGTTCTACATTTACTATATTATGCTCGATGAAGTTAGAATGTAGTTCATGAATGTAGTTAGATGTATGAAATATGTAAATCTTATTAATAATTATCTACTTGCAGCTTAAATTGCTAATTTGTATTTTTAAACTATTATGAAAAGCTTATGTCAATATTTTTGCTTTTTTTTTGGACATTTTAAAATTTAAATTATATTCAAAATTGTTAATACTCGTATATATTTGAAACTCATTAATTTAATATGACTTTATGCTTGTGTAACATACTACCTTTTTACGCCGTTCAGGCAAAACATGACTGTGACATAATTTTATTTAACATCTTGCATGCCATTTGTATGTTCAATCATGTTTTGGACAAATAAAAACTATCTTTATCTTTATCTTTCACGTGGAGATCTTACCTTTTTGCCATCTAATTCGTGTGTTGCTTGAGCTAATACTTTGTCTACGCTAGCTGGGTCGCCGAATGTGATGAAACCAAAGCCCCTGAAACAAGAAGAACACAAATTTATTTATTTATCAAACATTCAATAACATAAAAGTTAAATCAAAACATGAAGACTGAAGAAGACGCTTATTATTTGTTACGAATACAATGATTGTGTTGCTTCGTTTGCATTCATAAAACTTAATGTACCTAAGTGGAATTCTGGTTCTAAAACCACGTACAAAAGTCCCTGAAATAGTTTATTTCTACAAATTCTTCATTCCTATCTAGTTTTAAAACTCAACGTAAAAGGTTAGAATTGTGTAGTGTCCACAGAAACAGGAACGAGTGGACACGCCGATAGGAACTGTCTCACTGATTGCGCGACGACCCGACACGGGGACCCTAATGACGCTTATATTTGTTTTGCACAACCTTCAAGTTTGTTCAGCTTCTTTTTAAAAGTAAAATACGGCCTTGGAATATCTTATCCTGGATTTAGTTTTAGTGATGGAATTGAAGGTAGATTTTCTCCGGGATTGGCGTCTAAAGTGGAACGAAGATGATAAAAACTAAGATATTTTGTCGTTAAACTTAGATGGCTTAGGTCGGATTCCTTCTAGGCATTTCAAGACTAAAGCTGTAGATGTAACATTGTAAAGATTTCTAAAACAGTCTCTCTTTATGAAACATGAATTAAATAAACGAACCTAATTCTTTTTGGCGTAATAATCCAAATTAATTCAAACGACTCGTCCTAAAAATACAACTCCATAAAATAAACACCAGAAGAGTGTCCAGTCCACAAGACATGATTATATAAAAAGATTATTCACATCGAAGTTAATATTTCAAACAAGTAAATTGAATAATAACACAGCGATTTTCAGTAAGCGGGGCGCTGGCCGCGACCGGGAGGCGATAAATAATAAAAAGCCTTCTCCACTTTAGGACTTGCAAAAATCACAATTTATAGAGCATTTTAATTTCACTTAGCCGATCCATATTTTACATGTGGCGGCGCGCCCGACCGTTCTCGGGCCTCGAATTAATACTAAATTGAAATTGTAAAAATGGAAATACAATTTTCTCGTTGTACACCGACGGCTTGCTACCTACAGGTGTTGCCAGAAATGTGTTATAATAATAACAAGGCTTCCTTAATATTTTTGAGTGGGTCTGTTCCCGGAACAACTGTCACGGACGAAGCCAGTTCGGTTTCTTTGTGAGTTTTGTAATCCCTCGATTGCTCTCGCGTTAGTTTGATATGGACCGGTTTAGGTAAGATATTCTTGGAACTAAAATAATACGCTGGAAAATGTTCGGGGTTTTGTCTTGTAATACATTATTTCGTTACTCAAACGTGTAAGATGTCAATTTTGTCTGTACGGCGTAGCGTTTTTCGGACTCAATCAAAACCGTATTTATAGAATCAAATGCATTATTGTATTGGACATTGAAACGATGCCTTGCTAACGAAACTGAATTTTAATGTTTCTGCCTACAAATTATATTGTCTGGGAAGATTAATTTTATTTATAAAGGATAAATGTCAAAGTTATCTGAGATCGAATTTGGTATTTATCTCTTATGTTCTTAGAATATGGTTTTTTCCTTTACTTTCTAAGGTCTTATAATAAAAATATCTGGAAAATTTAGGAGCTATAAATAACAAAGTCTTATAAGAGTAATTTACATTCAATTTTATTTTAATAAGCAAGCAGCAGAATTTTTAGTCCTAGTGTTTCCCGGCTTAACGCCAAGACACGCTTCGTCTAAAAGAATCATGTACCTACCTACTTGTTTGTAAAAAATGTGAACAGTAGTTTTCTGGTTTTATTATAGAGTAAAATTTGTGAGCCTTGTGCCATTTTTGTACCAATCACGTTTGTTGTTTGACGACGGATGTGGCGCGGCGGGCGAAGGTCCGCTTGCGACGCAAGAGGTTGCGGGTTCGATTCCCGCCTTGGGTCAAATGTTTGTACGATCTACAAATATTTGTTCCGAGTGTTCTGGGTATTTCCTATGTACAATAAAAATATCTATCTATGTAATGTATTGTATTAAGTATATCAGTCATCTAGTACCCATAACACAAGCTCTGATTAGCTTGGGGCTAGATGATGCTGTGTGGATTGTCCAGCATTATTTATTTATTTATTTATAATCTACTTTTAAGGTTAGTCCTGGGACACCAGCTATTGTATTGAACCATGTACTCCCATCTAAATATCTTTATTTTATTTATATGAAGCCCTTTTGTCTATTTTTAATACAAACTTTACGTATGGATTTCCCGATGACTTTGGCATATGTGTACCTACAGAATGCCCACATTTAAGTGGGCAATAATCCAGACGATTTGCTACTAAGAAACTTCACTTAAAAACCCAACCCAATGACACTTTTCCAACCCAGGACCTTGTACCTCACCTTCAATATTCATGGAGATATTATTTTAAATGCTCCTAAACTGAACACAAAATAACATTACTCTACAATTATCAAATCCGAGAAATGTAAAATTTAATCAGCCCCCAACATATTAGCTAATGCATAAGTACCAATTTCTTTTTATTATATCGTACAGTTATACACAAACGCTCATTTCATTTTGCTAAAAATTCACGTGAGCGGTTTCGTAATGGAGTTTTCCTGTGATACTGTATGCCGGATAAAAAAAAAACCTTTTTTTAAAGCTTATGGTAATGTGAAATGTCTTAAATTAATTTGAATTTCGCCACGTTTCGACAGACGAATCTTATCACGTGTTTAATTGGTTTTTCCCGGAAAATGTATCTTAAGTAGAAATACCGTGCAGTTATAATGTTCTTACCGGTATTTTCCCGGTAAGCATTTCCATGAACGAAGTAAGAGGTGAATTAAGGATTATATAAAATGAACGGAACCACCCGTAAACTGAAAACGCCATGAAGCAATGCCAATCCGTGTGCCAACGAAATTATGTTCATAAATTATTGAAATTTTATTCCTTCCGAAGTTCCACGCAAGCGTACCGTACACAGAAGCCTGTCATCGATAAACTCCGTTTTTATTAGTATTTCATACATCCAAAAACAATCGTACCCATCGTCGGGAACGTATTAAATCAGCTCAGGTCTTTATAAGATTCATGGCTTAATACACTCGCATCTCATACTCGTACACGAAAACGTATAGAGAGAAGGGCGTTCGTGTATGGAAATTGAAAATAACGAGGGCCTCCGTTCACACCGCGCATCAAGCCGACTATGTGCAACCCGACCACTTCTAATCGACCCCCAGTGCACCTTCCGATAACCCCTATCTGGCCCGATCTTCACACCGATAGGGGGGGCGAGGGGGCTCTCGTAAAGTTGGAGCCACTACGCGAGCTACGAGTGGAGAGGCCCTTTACCGAATGGAGTTACGTCGTACTTATCTTTAAGGGGACGTGCCTTATTTTCTTCCACTTGCAAAAGAGGAACAACTCAATTCTCTCGTACAAAACGGTGGTAATAAGCTTATGAATGGTTTTTGTTATTCCAATCGGTGTAAAACATTTTATGCGAGCTTCATAAAGTACCGTTTTCCAGCAAGATAAGTTTGCTAGTTTATTTAATCATACTGTACTTACACAGTTTTATAAAAGGCAGCGCCATGTTCAACTATTTAGGAACCTAGTTATGTTTATTTTAACCTTTCGGTTTAATACAGGAAGCTGTTGTTTCGTGTCCCTCTTTGGTTATGCACAATAGCGCTTAAACGGCTCAGCCGGTAGCAGCCCAAACCGCGCTCCTTTAATTTATGTATGAAGAGATTTTGATACTACCACTACCGTAACGGTTATCCGGTTACAACTTAAACGAATCGCTTGTCAGTGTCCGCTAGTGCTGACCAATGGTACGACAGGGAAAATAAAAATGTTCGGACCGATTCATTTGCCACATTCTCTACAAAAACTTGCTTGTATTTTGTCTGCGTGTTCTACGATATTTAGTGAAAAGATTTTTTATAAGAGAGGTACCAATGCGTACTTAAACTAGAAGTAGATAAATATGTATGTTTCTGCTTATATTTAAATACGTTGCGATTTAAAACATGTTGTATTTTCAAGTTTTTTTCTACCATCTAACACCATGTTCTGTCCCTGCATCACCCTAGTAGACTGTCGGAAAATGCCTAAGGCATTAAATCCGCCTTTGTACGTTTTTTTACGTGTATAAAGTTATAATAAATGAAACATGATTTTACAAAACTCAAAAACCATTTGTACTCAATCAGAATTTAGTTAATTAACTATACATTTCAGTGCATTATTTTTTCAAAACATAACCCAATATAAAAAAGAGTCCAAATTACAAACACAAACTTGATCCTGCAAATATTTACTGTTAGGCTGTTAATTGTAACACACAATAGTGTTATTTGAAATAAGCCCATTGTTTTCCGCGGCGTTAGGCTCGAACTATCGAATCCACTCGCTATTGTTTGGACAAAACTCCAAGAAAATAAATATACGAGAGCGGGGTCGAGGGAAAACGCTAAACCGCAACGTCAGGAACAAATAGCGGTAACTCCCGTATTCATGGTTCATGGCTGCAGCCTCGGGTGGAAACCGATAGCAATTACTGGCGAAATTAATATCACGCCCCAAATACTGCTCCCACATTTATACGTATCGAGTGCAATATTGTCTCCTTTATTAGTCGGCGGGACAAATGCTGGCTGTGTCGTAATTCCACCCTTATTCCCTCCGATTGGCGCCTTTCTTATTTAATCTCGAAGGTAATTAATGCTCTATATATCGGCCTGGTAGTGACGTGGTCAGTACTCAGTACTTCTATTGAACCGTTGATAAATTAAGTAGATTTACTGCTCGCCGCAATTCGGCCGGCTTGAATATAATCAATGATGCAATTTGTAAGGCAAACAATATTGAATTTGGCTTCTCTATTACGGTACATAAATCACTAGGTACCTATAGGTATATGTGGGGTATAGATTACTAATTTCACATGAGTTTAACAGCAATAATTTTCGTGTTTCATAGATCAATATTGTGTTAATTTAGAACGTGCAATTCAACTCTTATACCATCGTGTTTGATCGTTTACATATCGTGGTTTAACTATTCTATTTCAGTAATACAAATTCTATCTATTTGATTAATTTATGTGAATTTGAAAGATAAACGTAAGATCTCAAAATTAGATTCTCACTAAGTGGCTAATTTCTTGCAACATTTCCTTTATTTCAAAGTCTAGAAATAATAATACGATATTTCATTCTGAGTCAACAACCAGAAAGTAAATTTAGAAAAATGTCGAAACACCAAAACTAATTAACCGACCTCTATCAACCTTAAGTACTGCTAAGATTAAGACGCGGGACTAAATACGGACTTAGAAAAGAAAATCAACCCCAAGGCCCACTCAAGTACTCACACAGTTTTATTTCTATTACATAAGCAAATATAACCAGTAGGTACACTACCTAATTAGCTTCACAAACAAAACAGTACGTTTACCTAAATATTTTCTAAACAACGAAGGTATAAAATATACCGCAACGAAATTAAGTAATCCAATAATTAATCTAAATGGACCGTACAGCCGAATGGTTCAAAACAATCAGCTCTGCCGCAAAATACGCGCATTAAATGAAGTGAATGGCCGCCTCCGGGGGGATCCCTGATAAATTAAATTGATTAGAATCCTGTTCGATACCGGCCGTCGATGTAGCTTCGCGTAAAAATAAAGTCGGGTGAAAAATAACTCTCCTAGCTCCACGATTACTGTTCAGGCCACTTAGAAGAATAATTACTTTCGCATTACTTCTTTTTCTATTCTCATGAACTTAGTATTCCCGACACATGCCATAGATACAAATAAAGCCTACACAACACTGTCACGCTAACGTCTCAAAATTATCCGGGCCTGATTAAAAAGCACACATTCAAGAAAATGACGTCGGAATTTTCAATATAGAGCGGAGGAACTCGGTACGGGTAAGGTTTAACCGGCGATTAAAATTTAAGCCCGAATTTAGACGGCCTAATCTCATCGCGGCGCCGGTTCACTGCATTTTGTGACCTGACAAATAAAACAATAGGGGTTGTGTAATGTATAATGACGTCTAGGTGTCTATTGGGTACAGGAGGGTTGCAGGGGGTGTACGTCGCTGCGACTCAGTCTTATCGGGCTGAACACACACCCTGTTTATTTATTACCAACCTAGTAGCCTAGTGGTTGCTTCGCGACTGCTACAAGTTTGGTAGTGATATGCCGTCTGTTGTGAAATGTTGTGTTGTACGTCGATAGTGCTGGCTTGTACAATAGATACTGTTTGATGTTAGTGCTCTGGTGAAATACGAGCTTCTGTTAATTCCTGATACTGTGGAGATTTGTTTACAATTTGGCTTTGCTTGTGCTGGCAAATTTGGGGTTTGGTTTTATAAAAATACGAGAACGAGATTACTATGACAATTACTTTTCGGGTTAAAGATATTTTGTTCTCATAAAGAAATTTACATTTCACTTACATAAGAATACATCTAATTGTATAGCTTAATAATAGGTCTTTACCTATGAAATTGCCGTTTTGTATGAAAAAATTTAAATGAATTTTTTTCATGTATTTTTTATTTGTATTAATCGAAGTAATCACCCATGCAATCAATGCATCTTTGCCAACGCAGTGGCAGTTTATTGATGCTCTTCTTAAAGAAATCAGCTGGACGGGAGGCAACAAATTCTTCAAAGGCATTTTGTACTGCCTCTCGGGTATTGAATTTTTTTCCCGCCAAGAAGTTATCCAAATTCTGGAAAAAGTAGTAGTCTGTAGGCGCAAGGTCTGGTGAGTAGGGCGGATGACGGAGAGCTTCCAACCCCAGTTCTTGCAACTTGGAGACCGTCTGCTGTGCAGTATGAGGTCGCGCGTTGTCGTGCAGGAGCAGCGGAGACGAGCGATTGACCAATGCTGGTTGGAGATGTGCCAGCTTCTCCATCATTGTGTTCAATTCTTCACAGTACACATCTGCAGTAATGCTCACCCCGTTTGGTAAGAAGCTGTGTTGAATCACACCGGCGCTAGACCACCAAACAGTGACCATCACTTTTCTTGGGGTAAGTTTTCGTTTAGGGCATTGTTTAGGTGCTGAACCAGGATCCAACCAACTTGCTGAGCGCTTGCGGTTATCAAACAGAATCCATTTTTCATCGCAGGTAACAATGCGGTTCAAAATTTCTTCATTTGTGTGTCTGTTGAGCAGTGCAAGGCACGTCTCGACGCGTACTTCGCGCTGGCGATCATTGAGTTCGTGGGGCACCCATTTGTCAAGCTTTTTTACCTTGCCAATTTGACGCAAATGGACCAATATTGTTTTGACGCTAACGTAGAAAGCTGCTGCTAATTCAGCCGTAGATTGTGTATCATCAGCTTCCACAATCGCCTTTAATTCGTCATTGTCGACCAAAGTCTTCGGACGACCACGAGGTTCATTTTTCAGGTCGAAATTTCCAGAACGGAAGCGATCAAACCAATAACAGGTAGTGCGTTGGTTTGTTGTGTTAGCTCCGTAAACGTCGTTGATGTTGCGTGCCGCTTGTGCCGCGTTGCTGCCACGACGGTACTCATATTCCATAATTACTCGAATTTTTAACGTATCCATGATGACGAAAAAGATTTAAATGCGATGAAAATGTAACACTAATCAATAAACAAATGACTACTTTCGGAAAAAAAAAACCATGTTTTTAAAATAAAATTAATTTGAAATTAGAATTCTTAGCCAAACAAAAAATATTTTGATTTGAAATGGCCAGTACTGCAGAACGGCAATTTAATAGGTAAAGACCTAATATTACTGCCCTTCGACACTCGGACTTACATATAAATTCAGCGTAATAACTAAATAATTTGCATAAAATAAAATAAGTTTTAACTACCTTTATTGATTTCTGATTGCAGGTACATCCAAAAAACTAAGTTGACTTGACTTGTTTTGACTGATTGATTTAAAATATAAACAAAAACATTAAAGGTTGACTGGTAGAATATTCCTATGGGATTAAGTCCGCCCCAGTGAGTTATGTGTGCTTAAAGTGATAAAGAATGTAACCAAATAAACTTCCACTTCCAATTTTGAATCACAAATTAAAAAAAATCACTATTCCCATCTTTTGTAAGTAAAAACACTTTCAGACAAATTTTAACAAGCAATAAAAGCAAAATTACTCATCTCGGTAGCTAATCCTACCAATGTGCTAATTCGTAACATTTTCTTCCGAATTCCCTGCGCGTGTATTCGCATTTTGCATCATAATAAAGCCAGACCGTCACTACCCCCCGTATTTGCCGACATGGCATTGTAATGAACCTCGTACCTAGGGTGCGTACACACGATATCGATTAGTCTGATTTTGAACGTCGCCGTCGATAGATTTGAGTGGGAAATAATGGAGAAGATAAGCAGAATTTTGCTAAGCTTAAACGGGCTTAAGTATACAAAAAACCAACGAATTAATGTATCCAACGTGTGTTGGTTGAACGCTTCGACGGAATAAAAATCGGTCGATTACCCTGGGCTAATTGATTTTGTGCAAATGATAATAGTTATGATAATTTACTGCTGATTCAAATCCTCCATGGAGATTTAAAACAGCAACACTTTGTTACGTTATTTTTGACCCGTCGATCGCAATAAACTGTAGGTACAAACGGGCGTCTGCACATCATTTGCACTATAATAGCGTCTATATAACGTAACCGCTTACGCTTGACATGCTGTAAATGTATAAAAAGATCACCCGAGACTGAGAATTAGTTTCGACCAGTCAAAACGTGTTTTAAATAATGCTTGAGTCTTGAGTGAGCTTCTGTGACGCGAGCCTAAATCTGTCGATCTCGGCTGACAATATCAAACAATAATACCGAGCCAGTCTATATGCCCCTTACTCCCATGTGTATGTTATGGTATACACGAATACGATTAGAACGATTCGAACGCCATGTTAGTTGACAATGTCGGAGTTACCCGCTTTTGTTTTGTCTGTGTTTACCCGAACTGAATTAAATCGAATGAGAATGATTGTTTTGACTATTATTGTGATGCGTTGCGCCCGCGTTTGAGTCGAAAAGTGGAATATCTATGGTTGTTTTTGATGATAAGCATTAATTATATTTAGTATTAGTATAAATAGTTGTTATAAAAATAAAATCGTGGTAGATAATACTGTATTTTATTTTTCATTGTTCGTGAAATACTGATACAGCTTTCCCGATGATGTACTCGTTTTACTATGAGTTTTTTTTATCGTAATTAAACATTTCAATATTATTTAATGAGATTCTTATTGTTATTACCTTATTTGATGGAGTTCTATGTTCTATAACAAAGTTAAGAAATCATAACTAGATAAATATTAATAGCAGCAAAATAAATAGTAAATATTAATTGGCAGTGTTTCGTTAAGCATTGTTCTAACCTAATAATAAAGAGCAAGACCCGACCCACCCATCACACATTGCGCACAAACGTCATTATCAGCTGACACAACACTTTCTTAATACCCCGATCACAAATGACAGGTCGCTATCATAAGTGTCAATGCCAACTTAACGGCAATAATTCATGGCATATTATTTGTTTACCATGCATTGGACATTGTTTGTCGAATGAGTACAAGGATACCGCGATAGAGGCTGTGTACTTAGTTAATAATTACATAAGCTACGTCCATATTCCAGGTTATTGATTATGCGTCTAGTATTTGCAAACACATTTGCGATTGATGCATTGTTGGCTAAATAATTGTAATTTACTTCAAATATTATTTGTTGAGATGTTGGTATTTCAAATGCTGTTAGGTTGGTAATGCATTTGTTGAAAGAGAAAGTTTTTATTATGGCGAGGGTGTACAAAAGCTAACATAAAATTATAGCGTTTATGAATAGAAAGCAAGGGTTTGAATATACCTTACTATATCTACTACAATGCTATGAAACTAGATTTAGATTGTTCTAAATCAAACAATTATTATTTCTCTTTAACAACTTTAGATTTGAAAGTTGAACTTTCGGTTGAATATAGTTCTGAAATAGTATTCAAATGTAATATGAATGTGAAAAAAAATCATATTATAAATGTGAAAGGATCTCTGTCTGTCTTTTACCTTTTCACACCTAATCCTCTGAACTGATTTATATTAAATTTGGTATTGAGATAGTTTGAGATCCTGGGAAGGATATAGAATAGTTTTTAATGACCGACAATCTCGCGGACGAAACCGCGGGCAAAATCTTACAATGATATAATTTTCAAATTATCAAGGTTATTTTCACAATATCAACATTTATTTTACAATAATATACAGGCATATTTACTATAATTTCTGATGTAATACAAATAGATAGGTAGTTAACACATGAAGAGGGAATTTTAATTAAATGAAATAACATCACGATTCACGGTTCGCTTTAATATTTTATGTGACAACTCAATTATTTAATGTACATCGCAGTGACAAACAAAACGTACTGATTAAATTAAATATATTTCATTTAAAAGTTACTTGAAATAGTTGTTACTGAAAATGCGACAGATATTTTAAAATGGTGGACAATGAAACCCTCATAATTATGAAATTGTTAATGTGTAAATTATTCAGAGTATGATTGATGAGAGTTTTACTAAAAGTAGGGTTATTTTTATGACAATATTTCAAAACTAACAGTGCCTAATTACAGCATATAATTAATGTAGCTTTGATGAGTCAGTATTCTTTAGTTTATCAGTTTGTAATAATAACAAGCAGAGACCCGTACAAATAGGTATATAAAAAAAGAAAACATTTAATAGAAAATGTTTTCGTTGGCTTCAGGTTAGTTTCTTATTATTTATTTTCAAATTGAGAGTGTTTAATTGAAATTTATGAAGTTTTTACCAGTGAAATTGAGTTCCATTATGAAGTGGTGATAGGGTTTTCTGAATCAGAGTATAACATTTCTATTATCTAATTGTTTCACTAGCTTTAGAATTGACCCATGACCCTTTTTCTGTGGAAGTCTCAAGTGGAGTTGGACTCCTTCAGAAAGTTCTTATTCGGGGAAATATTATAATATTAAAATATAAAATAATGCTGAGAATACTGATTCTCAGCATTATTTTAATAAATGATTTTTTATTTTATTTGTACTTTTGTATTATACTTTATATGTATGTACAATGAATGACTGCATTTTGAACGGAAAAAATTACATAGGACAGTCCGTCAAGACGCACGCCACTACTTCCGTAGATTTAAGAAGTGTTTTAAGATGAGTAAGCTGGTAAGACAGTAATTAAGAGTATCTAATATAACTAAAAATACGACATATTCTCTATACTGTCACAATTTCGTGACTGTTGCTGTTTATAAAATAGAAAATATATGAAAGACACTTGACAAATTATAGAGTTGTCGGAATGTCACCTGTCACCTGTCGGTTTTATTTAATAAACTCTTGGTGGTTACCCAATGAACGCAAGGCAATTTCTTCATAAACATTACGTTCTCACGAGTTCGATACAAGAAGCCCGACGTGGCTTTCTACGAAATGTCGTAGGTAAACGTGCAACATAGCCACCTGCATCCACGAGCAGTACCACGTGCCGTTATAAGTATTTCAATCATTTACACAATTTGAAACACTACAAAACACCAAATGGAAAGCGTTACAATTATTTATCCCACACGGATAAATTTTTAACAACGTAAACCTATAAACTGTCAAAAAATTAATGAATAATGAGTCAGGGAACATTATTGGCCACACGAATTGTAGCCATTAACCAGGAAACTATCCGTCACAGCAAAATAATGCATTCGTTATAATTATTCAGATGTTGGTAATCTATGTACTGTAATGTAATTAATTTGTGGGCTGTAACGGAAAGCTCTCCCGTTGTAGATTAATGGATGGTGATTATTGCAAACGGGTACTTTATTGTTATGCTAGTTATTTACTGTGATGGTCTGTTTTTGATTGTTTCGGTGCTGATTTTAGGAAGCTTCGTATTTTATTATTTGGTACCTAAAAAAAGACTTAACTTTTGTAGATACATGTACAGTCTAGGATCGTTCCTTAATATAGAGGAAACCTCGCCTTTACCTTTGCAAATGCGGATCTTGCACAAGATATAGTACCAGAATAAAAAAATACTGGAATCGCCATTCCACCTTAAGCAATCACGGTGAGCAATGTTCATGCCTTCTCTGTTTGAGAAGAGGTCTTTTGTCTGTAATGGGAGAGTAGCTGGCTGATAATATTATTATCATCTATCTACTCAGAATAGCAATGTGCAAGAAGCGAGGATGAGGGCAACGCAGGACCGATCCTTGTGGAAATCTTTGGGAGAGGTCTTTGTCTAGCAGTGGGCATTTCTTGGCTGAAATGAATTACTCAGCTGCTGTATTATATTTATACATACTAAAACAGAACCAGTCTGACTAAAGGGTATCGTGTTGCCCTGTAACTGGGTTGTGGAGGTTAGATAGACAGACGCTTCATGTTAGACTGGAAGCCGACCCCATCATGGTTGGGAAAAGTCCAGTCAGGTGGTATACTACAGCAGAACAACCCCCACAAATGCACTCAAACTAAAGTCCATCTTCCTAGCTCAGAATATTTAATGACCAATCATAACCCCGTACACGTGCTTGCGTGTTAAGATCACTAATTGTAATGAATTTAATCCCGCTGACCACAATTTAGTGCTAAATTATGGTTTTATTTACCGCATATTTCAACGTTATAATTTATTACGTGTTGACATGAGATAGTTAAGTTTTAGTGTTTGAAAATGTACCTAGAATTTGTTTTATGTGCTAACTACCAAGGATTAATTGCGTGAAAGGATAATTATAACTGTTTAATTATGAATTAATTTCTTTCTATTTGAAGACACTCTTACTGGCCACTACAGACACCAGTATTTTTAAAACCCATATAGCAGGAACTATTTCAATGAACGTGTATTGTTAGTCTATGCACCTTTTTGCATTATGAACGTTAACTAAAACGTTATCTATTCTGTAATAAGTATGTTTATGTTGGTTATCATTCGTTTGTTAACCATACATAGTTTTTGTATACCTAGTTGGTCTCGTGGCCACAAGCGCTGTTGCTGAACAAAGTCTTGTTGAGTATTCCCATCTAGAATTGCTCAGAAGCAGCCCGGAGTCTAGATTTATCCCCGGTTGATGGCAATTGGCTCGCCCCTATATCTAAGGGACTTAAATAATTATAACTGGCGAAATGTAGGTGTACTAAAAGTACAACTCTGCCGAACCCTTCGGGGAATACAGGCGTAATATTATGTTACATAAGTTTGTATCCTAACTCTTCAGTTAAATAATGTTAATTTATAAGGGACACCTCTATTTTATTTCATGTAGATATATGCAGATTTAAATCCATTATCCATTTTAATATGTATAAAGAAAGGGTACCTGCAACCTGCTGCTAAGTTCTGAAGGAATTCTTGGAATCTTGTGAACCCTTTGCAATTAAGATCAAGTGTTTCAAGAAGAAAACTTCAATCTCAAGTGTTTTATTACGATAACTACTCCAATTGAATATTGTTTCTTAGAATTTTAAATCATCTGTATCATATTATTATTTACTAGAAATAATAATATGATAACTTCGAACTTAAACATCCCTTCCACCATCACTCAGGAATAATATAGTTTTTTTAGCAGTGAAAAGTTGGAACAGTGATATAATTGGATCATTTGTTCCGGAGATTACTCCCCTACATACAAACTTACACACAAATTTTGCCTGTTTATAATATTATGATGGTATTATAGTATACAGTATAATATAGTTTAGATTGCGTGCAACTAAAGAGTGAAACTCACTGCCTGCGTCTGTGTTTCCGAACACATTCAACACGAATCTCTTCAAAGATAGAGTGCACAGGCTTCTTCTGGGTATGGTCACTCCATCGTCAACTTTGTCTCTGTCACCTCAGACCTAGACTAAAGTCAAGAGCATACCCACCGCAAATAAAAAAAATCTAGACGCAATTTTCTGTAAAATCTTATGTCTACCACTAGCATAATGTAATATCGTATAATGATAATTATCCGTACAGAGTGAGTTTTAATTCATTGGCAATTTTTCAGGGGGGTACAATGTAGTTATGAATATGTACATCTCTTAATACGAGACCAACCCTGAAAAGTGTAAAAACATTTAGTATTTATTTTTTCAAAATGGATCCCGTTGAAAAAATGTTTAAATTCCTTAGTACTTTCCCCCCTGAAACATCTCCGATGAATTAAAACTCACCATATTCAAAAGTAGCAAAAATAAGACTCCCAAAACCATATCTTGAAGGTATTTCTTAAAACCAACATGAAACTCAAACACAGTATACAAAATAAGATAATGTAAACAGAATCCTAATTGACAGTGTAGAGGCTGCATCCTAGAGTGCACTCAGTCGCCGGTAAGTCCAGGGTCTTATTCATAACACCATAATAACGTATTTTAATAAACTGAAATTGAATAGCCGCCAGTGGACTTCCGACCGTCTCGACTGCACTAAGCACTATCTAAATCGCAACCTCCGGTAAGGACGGGCGGAGCTCCTCCAACATTATTTCCATTTCGCCAAAATACATTAGGCAATAGTTAGCCATTAGGACGGTATTATTTGACCAGGCAGAGGTGGCGTGCTGGTGGGTCATTTTGCTTCTGCGAAATTTACACTGGCAGATACGTACCATGCTAGCAGACGGTCCGATATTAAAACGTCTGCAGCTTTTGTGCAGGAAACTAACTGGGACCGTTTAGACCGAGAGCCTCATCCGCGCTGAAGATAAAAGTTTATGAGTTATACATAAAACGATTTTCAAATCATATTTATGAGCGTCGTCCGAACATCTGCAATGGCTAGTTCGCGAGGAAATTGAAACCGTCGAGTGCATAACGTTTTCACGAACAATTTAAGTTGGTATTGTGCTCAGGACGCCGCGAACGATGCGCTTTTTGCAACGGTCAGCAGATCCGGCAAAACTTTATTGTTGTTTTGTATGTGCCCCCTTCGGTGTCTTTTGCGGGAATGTTTGTGTAGTCATATTAGGAAAGTTTGCTGGCATACCCAGAATAGTTGGAGAGTACATACGGTTGGCTCATTACAGATTACATGCGCGATACATATTCCTTAGCAAGCGACAAGAAACGAGTTATCCTTCCAACAGTGTGGCGAAGTCAGCGAAACTGGAGTGTAATTTAATTTGCATCGAGGCCAAAATAAAGGCGTCAGCGACAACGGGGCGGTGCAAGTATAATGACGAAGGCGGCTTGCATAAATCTGTGTAGTTACTACACCGAGTGGAGACCGACAGAACTGCTAATGAATTATTGTCATTGTGAAATATTCCACTGACATATCTCAGAGATTCGTCTTAACTAATTAATAGAGGTATTAAACATCAAAAGGCGGATCTATATTGGTAACAAATCACAATGCATGCAACACGTCTGCGTTTGTCTACTTGATCATTCAGTAGCTCCTTTTACCATGTTAAATGCGTCCTTTAAAGTTTCAAACGTGGTTGATTTTACGTATATTATAGCTATAGTGAATGACATAATCCTCGCAGCATCGCACTGCTCCGTCACGCTCCGCGAGTCAAAATTTTCTGTTGCAACTAAAACGTTTCTTAAAATGCATTAATCATAGTATTCCGAGTCGCTTTGATATGAAAGTTTCGATCCTATACCCGTATTTTAAAGTTTATAATGGCATGCGCTCAATCTTGCGTGAACTTGGGCGTATCGCATGCGATATCTTACTTTGCTTTCGGTCGTACCGCATGTTTTGCATTTTCTTTGAGGGTTCGAGCCACTGTACGTCTGAAAGGGTTTCACTTCAAAAAAGGGCTCATGTATAATAGGGCTTAAACGTACATTCACGGTCTCACCTTGATAAGAAATTCACTTAATTAAAATAAACGTTGAAGACAAAATAAGTGGGTACTTAAGTTCACAGTAAGAGGAGCACCCACAATCATACTAATATTAACCGTAAAGAGCCATCGCTGAAAATGAAACGCTCCTTTAATTTTCTCGAAATCACCGGAGCTCGATCTCGGTTTTAATTCGACAAGGAGAAGCTAGCAATCAAAAGAACTAACGGCGGCTCCAACGAGGCATTTCCATACGCGAGGGGGGCTTTGCGAACGACACGGTATTAGTTCGCAACTGATTACATTCCTCGCCGCCTCCGCTGCAAACGACTCACAATGAAGTAGCGACGAATAAACTTCATTACGCCGAGTTAAGCATGGGAAATTATAAGGAGGAATTATCTTCGAATGGCGGCGGTGGCACGTACGCTAACACTTCGGGATTATGGCCTAAGGCACTCGTAGGACACGTCGCCTGCCCCGCTCATTGTCGCACCGTTCCGTTATACGGCTTCAAAGTTAATATGTACGAGTATGTACCTGGAATGTTCGTCGTATTCGATTTGGGGGAGCAGCGCCGATGTAAAGCGCTGCTTTTCGCTTTGTAAAATTGGGTTCGGACGCCACTAGCTGACGAAGTGCGGTCCCTTGAGAAAAGTAAATACTGGCCCGGTAGAAGGCTTCGCCAGAGGAGATCTAAATCGGTCTTTGTCTCGTGCTAAACGCTATTCTTTTGAGAGATTTTCCATCTTTGAAGCTCTGGGGTGGATTGTATTGGATGTCGAAATTGAAGGCTGCAGCGCATTTTCTGTACCTATGTTTCGTATTACATGCGGATACGTATGTGTTGAAGATTATTGCAAATGTTATGTATGCTGTTTAAGAAATAAATCTTCAAAATTATCTAATTTTTTCCCAAATTTTCTCGTTCTTCACATAAAAAGCCTAAGTTTTAATCAATACCAGTTAATCTCGCTAATCTATTATCCAAATGTGCTCCATAACAGTAAGTTGAAGTTGGTAACTAAGCACACGGAGCGGCCGTTTGTCGGCGTTCAGTGATCGTGTTTACCGCTACAAGTACAAAATAAGTTTTAATTAATGGATTGGCACTTGGAGACACGCGTGCCGGCCAGGGACAGCGTTCAGTTACACGCCCGTCAACCGGACACTGCTGACCTTTCGAACATGTTACTGTGAAAGTATAGCCACATTAATTGCCCCATTTCCCGGACAGCCACAGAACCCACACGTACTCTTATTTTTATAAAAATGAACCCGTTAATTAAGTACAACAATCAAGGTAAACAAACCCGTAATACTTCTTCATCCGATGACAGACCATTGCGCAAGTTTCTATATAAATTCGATACTTAAGTAAGGTGTAAGTATAAAAGCGTAAGAAAAACAATTTGCCAACATAACTAATAACAGGAAGTCACCTCGTTACTCACGAGTGAATGGTAGGTCGCCAATCTCGCGAGCGCGCCCTCCACTTCTCGACTTAATGAATGAGAATAATTTTGCCAAAATACTTCGGAGAGACGGGACACACGCCCCGGGAATTTTTCAATTTGCAACTGACATAATGTAATAAGAGTTACACCGTGAGGATGCCGGCGTAACGTAATTAATAACCTGTGAAATATTACCTGTTACAATGAATTTAGAGGATAAAAGTTGAGTGATAAATTTAAATAACAAGGAGAGCGGCGTGTGTTCGGAACGGTACCCGAAATACTTATGAATAGTTTGTCCGGGGTGATAAGTGGGTGTGTCTGGAAGCTTTACGGGAATCGCAAGTTTGTATTCGCCAGCCTAATGAACGCGTGAACGCGGAATAACTTCGCGAGAGCTTGAATAATGTATGCTTTAACGAGATGTTTTTCTTGAGCGAATCTCATTAACCCACTTTCTGATTGTGTGAATGTAAACTTTGGGAAGTTCTTATTCTTTAGTGAGAGGAATCTTTTATGAGTTCCGTAAATCAAATCATTCTTCCCAAATTAAATGCCAGTTTTTTTTTCCTGCGTTAAAATGTTATCTGTAACATCGATTATGTTTTGGACGTTGTTCAATATTGTTCGAGATAAATACAAAATTCAATAAAAGTACCCCTCTGTATCAAATCGGGTCTTACATAATCACATACAGATGACTGGCTAAAATCGAATTCCCTTTATTACGCCCATAAAATTTACCGATATTATCTCAAGCGAGCCAACCGGGCTATAAAAGTAATCCTTCTATTTTAATGGTCCTCCAACCTGCGGGATGCAACAATGTGTCCAATTTGCTTCGCAGTTATCCGTTCCTGACACCTTCGCCAATTTTATTTGAGTGTACAATTTGCATGTAACTTTATCTAACTTTATCGAACACGTACGTTTTGATGTACTCCACTCGGACACGTCTCAAAAACTTGCTCGAATTCCACTGAACTTCAGATCTTACAAACCACACAAAAGTTTATTGTTGGTAAGCAGTACGTAGCGATAAATTAACGTAACAAGATGTTACATGAACCATGGACTTATTTTTCTGCTGAACTAGAACCAATATAGCATTTTAAATATTCACATAAAATCCTTCGCCCGGCGTTGTTTAATCGGCGCGTTAAATTCGAGAAAAGTCGAGAACACATCAAATATTAACAGAGCTCGAGCGTTGTTTCGACAAATGGGATAATATCGCGCTCATGCATCTAAATCTAAACACGCTTATTTTCAGATAAAACTAAATCGTCCGAGTGAAAACGATTCTGTAATTCGTTCTCGATAGAAAATCGAACGGCCTAAAATCGTTTCTTTTTCTCGGATCCCCCCGAATCCCCCCGAATCACCATTAATCAAGTGGAACTCTGAAGTTTCACGCTACCTTCCGAATCTAATTTCGCAAACAAAGAAAACGAAAACCTGTCTACCTTTATCAATCAAAACTGTTTGAAAATTCTATTCCGTTAGTTCGCAGTGCGGAGTCGTGCAACGGAGACAATTGGAAAAATGTATCAGGAATAAAAAGTCGTATTGGAATGTAATATCGAGAGGACGCGGCTCGGAATATTCTTGTCAAGTGAAAATAAAGGGTCAGGAAAATACAGTGACAGGTTGTGAGTGGACGGTGGTCATTCGAAACGGGCACAAGTTTCGAATAAATAAACCCGGGAGCAAATAACGACGTCACCTTCACGTGTGCTGCCTGTCAGGAGAGAGCACCTGCTCCTACATGACACATTTGTGACAACGAAGTCGGGCTATTGTTAATTTTACTCGCAGTGTATTCGTTCATAGAGGGTCTTTCTTTGAAAAGGATATACCTAACGTGTTTGAATGCTAACGTTTTAACAACACGACGTATTGGTTCTAGTATAACATTGCATGACGGAAGCAACGAAGCTATGATTTATAATCTCCGCTTCGACTTGGAAAGGTTTATGTCTTTTGAATGTTGCAATAAAAAGCGTAATACTTAAGTTTTCAGATTTTTAGGTTATGGCCACGACGAATGCCAATGTGGAAACTTTAAACGTTTACATCCAGCGTGACAGGTGTTCCTACTATCATCGTTTACGATTCCGACATTGTACAAAGTAAGGTTTTACGATTTTTCTTTTCTGACGCTAATGACAAATTAGCTCAGTCTGTAATACTTCCTTCCTATTTTGCCACTGTAATGCAAAACAATAAACTTTTACCCTTCTTTTATATTCCGTTATTTTTTCTCAATATATTTTTAGAAGTTCAATATTCCTAGCTAGTTTAGATTATAAATCACCTAAGCCTTTTCCCAATTATTTTGTAGTCAGCTTTCATTCTATCTTGATGCAGCTGAATTCCAGTTTTGAAATAATACAAAATAATAAAACCTTTATAATGTTTAGATTTTACTCTTTTTATATTGAACAAAATGACAATACCAAAGATAAATTTGAAAATAGACATGTTGGCGAACCGCTGACCTCTCCAATCCAGAACTTTTCCTCGTATGAAAATAAATTTCGTTGTGATGCATCTTCTTTATTTCACCATCTACTGCCTATCATATCATATTCATGTTATGATGAACTAGCCATGACAAGTCACCAGACTGATCCATGTACATACTAACCGATTACCTATTTGTCTGTCCCCCACTCGGGTAAAACAAAACAGGTGATCCCTCATGTTTTTTTTATTCAGACACCCTTCCAGTCACCCTCTGCAATATTGTCTGGGTTCGCTACATAGGTATATGTACGTAGGTAACATGTCAATCTGGATACTGAATGCTATTCGACACTGGTGGTGACTCATCAATCAACCTAACCAAAATATTCTTTATAATACAGACTGTCCTTTTTGCCACAAATTGGGCAGTTTAAGAGGCTCATGTTTAAGACATGTGTCTCTAAAACTGATCAATTTAAAAACTTTACCTACGTACATACATATGTTTTAAATGTATTAACCTAAGTTTGCATGATCCATAAAGGAACACGGAAAATATACATATCTAATTAAGTAGATACTCCTTGGAACGTGAAAACATAAAATCCAAAGTAACCAGACACCATAAAAAAACGTGATTAACCCTATCCCTACTAAATAAAACTTAATAAAATGGCCGACGCATCAAAAAAAGGAAAGAAAAAGGTTATAGCCAAGAATCCGAGCAGCGCATTTCCATCGCATTTGACTAGCCAAACATATCAGACGCAGCCTTCACTATCGGCTACCACTGACTTCATTGGCTTCTCACACTGAAAAAAGCAATTTCGCCAGTCTTTTGTCGGTGGTTGGCATATTAAGGAAGCAATATTATGCAGATTGGACAGAGAAAAAACCATGACTTTTAACAATCCTGAGTATCAAATTAGAAGCTCATTAAGCTTAGCAATTTTGAACTGGTTGGACTTTAATAAAAATATTAAATGCGTGAGAGAATCCTGCTAATTGTTCCACTTTAAAAATAGACGCAGCCGCTGACTTTAATATTTAATGACGCACATTAAATTTCATATAAAAGTACCGAACCACACACGAGCTCCACTGTCGAAATGTACGAATGAACTTTTATTTTATTTTCGGCAGTCCGATGACCCCTGAACTCGGTACCCCAGGGTTCCTCACTGTCTCGCATCTGTAAATCCCCTCCAACCCTAGATATGTTCCGTTTTGTTTCATAGTCCTACAGAGGAATGTTAAGGAAGCAATATTATGCAAATCCAAGCGTGGATGCCGCAAATATAAAAAGCTCTCGTTCGCCTCACACTTTGCATCTCAAGGCTATGCATCCCACTGATACCGGGATGCCCCAAGAGAAAAAATGAAAACGCAATTTGAAATTCTATGCGTTTTAGAAGCACCTGCGTAAACTCTGTTACAGTGCTCGAGAAAATAAGAATTTGCTAGAATAAAAATTCTATTCGCTTTACTATGCGCGTCTACGTAGTAACGTGGCGTCTGAATATAATGTTTTGTTCAAAAAACTGAATATGTGATACCATTTGTATAGATATTGGCAGTTCTAGTTTAGGATATAATTGGATATTGATACTCCAATACAATCATTCCCATGTTTTTTGAAAGTTTCAATAGGCAGTTATAAATACCTTGTTCAAAAAAAAGATAAAAATACAGCACACTTAATGTTTTAATTTTTATATATCGCCAAAAGAACTAACTGAAACTAAGTTCAACGAATACTACATTCCATTTTTAAATTCGGCCATGTAAGAAGTCAGGGGTCGCAAGTTCGTAACTCGGGGTATATAATCTGTAATGGCTATCACATCCCTCGTCATATTGCCCCTAGCTATCAGCGTGTAGGGTGCGGGTTGATACACTGTCAGCGAGCCAAGGTTACCAGTGTCTAGAAAATTATAGGATCATCCAAGGATTTAGTTGTGTACTGCCATTAAAGCTACTGGGCCAGAAATTCTTTTAGGCAGACCTAAAAGTTTTTTTATTGCTTTTAATTTTGGGTTTTATTTTAGGCTCCTTTTCTTAGGCTTAGGAAATTTTTGAACATTGTTGATTGACCTTGTTCTTGAAATAGAATAATTTTCCTCATTATCTACGAAAACTAAGCGACATTTAAATATAATGCCGAAATGTAAGCGCACGGTTTCTTACAAATATATTATATAACGTTTAGGTTTCTAGTGTTAGTAAATACGAGATTTGGCCTACAGAATATGCTCCTAGAAAGCCATCTAAAAGTTTAATCATGGCCAATGACTAAAATTATCTAACAAAAACCACGTAGGTACTGAAAAGGATAAGTAAATAAGGTTAGATTCCATCAAGATATGGTCTACCTAGCTTCGTTTATCTAAAAGCACGGGTACGTTAAAACAAAGCCAAACCGAAATCCTTACACTGACTCCTGGCAGCCCTGTAACAAGACTAGGGCCAGTCGAGTGGATTCATACGATGTGGAGCTGATAGCTACAGCCGATGTCGGTCGTCAACGTCGCTTTGTCTTGTACACTGACGCCAGCAAACCGAACCACCAATATTTGCATAACAATGGTCCGAATTTGATGCGTACCTACAAAGCACGTCTATGTATAGGGGAGTAAAAAAGGGTAATTTTAGGCATCATCGGTGCTGGTAAAGATTTTTTGAATACTATTCTGTTAAAACCTCAGCGCGAAAAGTACGGTGAAGTGAGCTGTCATGCCATACTAATGCGACAAATTAACAGTTCACCTTACGCTTACTTAACCTAACTTTTTGTGGGGAGATTTTTACAGAATAGTCATGCAGAATTTTGAGTTTTGAAGAGGTGAATTAAGTGGTTTTTACAGCGTAAAACACCAAACTATATTCCTTGAAACCATTTGTTATTTTATCGTTAGGTGGTTGGAACTTACGGAGAGAAAACATTATCATTCGCAATAAATGCTTCTGAAGATATGCTTCGAACGTTATTCCAACTACATTATGTGTAAAGTTCACTAGAATTTTTATAACGTCGGCAAATACTGACCAGTATTCGATAGGAAAGTTTTCGAACAATCCATTGTCCAATTGACAAAGTGCAAGCGCTTTCAATAGATCGAGACGTCGATCTCGATCAAAATCAAACCTGGTAGGTATAACATTTCAATGCGGGATCCGGTCCCAGATTCGTAGCTTGTTCGTATTATGCCAGTTAGTTCCCCTCGTATGGAACAAGATGAAGCTACTCACATAATAGTCCTATTGTCCGCCACTGAAGATGTTATCATAGAAGCAATTCAGCCAAGAGAAGCTGGCACTAATTGATTTAAACGTTAGCAATAACTGGATGCAGCACTAGTCTTATTTGAGACGGTGTTACACGATATCTTCGCAGCTTTAAACTTTTTAAATGACGTACAAAAAGTTAAGCCACAAAAATGAATTCCGTCTGAGAGTTACATTTTTCTCGGAGATACCGCCAGTAATCTGCTGGAGCAGCAGGAAATCTTCAGCCTCCACTCCTTCCTTAATTAGCAGAATATTTCAGAGAAAAAAGAAGCAACAGGAAGCATTGCAGAGAGTAATAAAAGGAAGCGGCTCGTGACCGTTATGGCTGCCTAATGGAGTCACGTTATCTAGAGAGGCGAGTAAACAAGTTTAGAACGATAATTTAGTTAAAATCAAAATTGATCGTGTAATTTATATTAAATTAAAGATGCTGAATTTTACTCTTAATTTTATTTATATTGCCGCTGTTCACTCGGAGTTCGTTTAGAATTTGAATATGGATTTTGCGTGAAGATGCTTCGGATTATTTTATGCGCTTTTAAGACGGAATTTGGTACAAATATTTTTACAATGTGGTGCTACATATTTATGTAGTTGGATTGCCGTTTAACATAATCTTTAAACATAGAACGCGATGTTAATAAAGAAGAATAAAAAAAGAAAGATGAACAAAGAAGAATAAAGGAAAATAAAGAAGAACAGAGAACTAATTAATTTGTTCAAAAAACATTTTGTTTAAACAGGAGTCCTTAAACTGAAAAATAAAGTATACAGTTATGACTAAATATCGTACTTATTTTTACCTGCCCGATTGGCGTAGCAAGTATACTTTTACCATAAACAATACAACAATAAGATTACATCATGCTGAGTGGGAGTCTCTTGTCACAGACACGACGTGCAGCCACCTACTATTTCTGTCCAAGGTTTCTTTATCGAGCTTATACAAGTATCTTTTGTTATTCCTCTAACCTCCCATTAATAAACTTCAAAAATATGTATTACTTTATTTTACTTTAATTATAACGGTTTAAAACCAGTTATCACTATTAGGCATTTCTAGAATTACATTAAAAATAAATCTGAAACTAATAATAAATAAAATAAATCTTTCATTTCTTTAATCCCATAGAAAGAAATATAATTTTCTACTAAAGAATATTACACAATAAACAAATAACAAAAACACTCTCACGTAACAACTAAACAGTATTATAACCGATCACATTACCTAAGTTGTGTTAAAAATAACTTTTTTACAAATCCCACGTAAAAACGGCCAAAAAGAGAACTTGATTTGCGACTTAACTTCCATGCTTTGGCATTTAAGTCAACCGTAAAAGCATCGAATAAATTGTAGGTCAGAAGGGACAGATAAAACGAGGAACGTATTTTCTCTACTTTTTTTCTTTTTAACTTATTTTGTAGAATATTGACTAGCTTACTTATTTCTCTCCATTTCTGCTTCCTCTGTGATTCTTTAGTTTATTTGTTATGCGTGATTTGGCAATCTCTGTTGTAAGTTAGGGATAAGTAAGTACGTTTTATAGGCATTTGAATAATCTGTAGTGACAAAAGTTTAGAAGAGTATGCTTAGATGGTTTGCTCATATTGAGACGATGAATTAAAGTCAGACCGGGAAACCTTAGGAGGACACGTTTATACTGACTTATTCGTAATGCTCTTCAGAAAAGAAAGGTGCGTAGTACTCGCAAACGGCGAGCGCGTATGACCAGATGCATAAACGCAAACGAAACAAAACGAGACGGCGTGTAATGATCGTAGCAGTTTTTGCCTACACCCATTAGGAGAAAGCGTGAGTTTATGTATGCACGTATGTTGATTATTTATTTACATAGGTTTGGTTGATAAGTATAGTTTTCAGAACTCAAGTTTATAATACTATTTTATCAATCTTATAATTACCTCGATAGCTCTTTTAAACAAAAAAATCAAGTACCAAGGCATGAAAATTAGTCGTGATTTGATTTACGAGTCAGATAGGCGGTACGAGAGTTTAAAATACAAGAGAGGTCTTGTTAAAGTATCGGCGCTTCACACTTTCATAGCGCACTTAGTTTGAAGCATCGCGACTAAGACATCTGAACTTCATCCTCGAAATGAGTATCGGAAATTTACATCAGCTCGTAATACCGTGCCGGCTGAGCCTTTATTGTAAACGCTGTAATTTGAATTTCGTCTTTGATATTCAAATGAACCTCTACTTGAGACACTGCCTTAGTTATTTGAGTTTTTGTAAAGCAATCAAGTTTGTTTATAGGAGACCGTGTAATTGTAAATCTCGGTCTGTGGTCTTAATTAATGCATAAAATCACTTTCGATTCCTTTGACGAGACGCCCCTCCGTAAAACTGGAATAAACAAAGGGAAAATCGACCCGAGCCCTTTTAATTCTGTTGTTACACGTAATAAAATTGGTGACAACCAGCTATGGCTTTTGTGCAGTTTGAATAAACTTCAAAGCTGTAACTCAGAGAAGGAAGGCTCGCTCACACAACATAACGCTCGTGTGGGTTTCCCAATACGTTTTTGCAATTGATGGATGAATGATTTATGATGCGGCAACGTGACTTCAACCCTTTACGACGTAAAACGGAAATTGTCATAATTCCCAAGATTTATTGATAAACACATTTATTTATACTGTCGTGTGCTGGCATGACATGTATGTACGTCTAGCATTTACAAACGAAATTAAGGGTTCCTAATTTCCATGCGGATAACGGTTCGCGTGCGTTCGATTACTTTCCGTGTTGTAAACTTTTCATTCGGGCCGTCCGTCTCGAGATCGAATCGATATCGATGCGGTATCGACGAGTCACGAATTTGACTTCAACATGAATTGCTACAAACGTGGAAGCGTCCGATGACGTACCAAGGTACACGATTCGAACGTGATTTTGTTAGCGACGTTAACTAGATAAATTGTCTCAAAAGGCAGGGCGATGACACTTACCCGGGCCACGTGTGACGCTCACGACTATGTGAACGATCGAGTAAAACATCGTGATACAGCTATCGTTGTGAACGCGTGTCTAGACGGGCTGAAAGTGGCGTTCATTAGTGAAAATTATAAATAAGTTTTTAAAATTTCATACCATCGTGGCGGTAATTACAGAGGAAGCGAAGCGAAAATATTGCAAGCTCGACAACGTGTCGACAAGGCGTCGCGTTAGCACGTTAGCGTGCATTCTTTGCTTGCGTTCATTAGCATAACAAGTAGTTTCGTTAATCAAATGTACGAAATTAATAGCACAGTTTAGAGTCGACGTTCCGCCCGGCAATCACACGGCCATTACAAATTGCCAGCAATTACAGCGACACCACCCTCCCCTCACCTTTTGCGTTCGTGACGGTTTTTTTTGCCCTCATATGGTAGGTAAATACTCCATAATAGTTGGCATATGTACGTCATTAATGAATAATTGAGAAGCGATGCCATTTCAATTTATTTACCTATACCTAGTAGGTATTATTGTGTTCATTGAGGTTCTGAGTTCTTGAATAACTCAGTGGTTTTTGTTTCACGAATTTTAGTATTAAGACATTTATTTTTCTTTTTCTGAAAAAGAACCCACTTGCACTCATGAAATTAAAATAAGTTTATTGCAAGTCAACTGTAAGGTTATTTTTAAACGAAACCTTTTTATAAGTAACTATTTAGGTATAAATTAAAACCTACCAAGAATTGTTTTTTAATTAAAATCGGGATACAAATTCATGGAATCGATACTCAACCTTCTAACTAGAATGCCAAGTAACAAGAAGTAGCGAATGTTTCGAGAACTAGCGTCCGTAGATCCACAGATATTTATTTTTACTCACTCAAAGGTGTACCTATAAAGCTCACCATTCCTCATCCTTTGAATGATGTTATCGCGATTTCCCAAATTTTTCGCTCTTTTTGATCTAAATTCTTTATATTTGGCTTTGCGTTTCGCCTTTTGCTACCACACATCACGATTCTTTTGTGGTGCGATAAGAGATTTTGTAAAAAATCGAATGTTTATTCGAACTGGACTGCACCCTGAATAGTTCGGCTTTCTTCTTTGTTTTTCTTTTTTACTTACACTTCTAAATGGAGTTCGCATTCTTTTGTTTTTTCAAATATAGTTCACACATTGTTCGAAATTTAACTTATTATTGTTTCAGTTATATTTCTCAAAACCATTCTAAGCATTTTAAGAAAAAGAAGTATAAATATGGCGAAAAGTAAAGAGTTTTGAGTTATTATAAAATTAAAGATGGCCGAAATAAACATAGGGCGTCAATTTGAATATATTAAAATGACGAGTAGTATCTTAAATTAATCCCGACTGCAAGTACAAAACGCCACCCTTAAACTCAAAATAGAATTTAGGTTAAGTAAATCTTTACGTTATTAAGCTGTGCTTATCATCAAATTTATTCACGGTCAAAGTTTTAAAGAAGCCGCTTATTCAGAGATAAAAAATAATAAAGATATTCATGCGATCAGAAAGTGAAGAAACCTCGAAAAGAAAACTTTAATTAAACTTTCCAAAATCATTATCAGATAACATTATTCATTAATTTTAAATGGTCTCAGCCGAGCCGATGCCTGATAATTTTTGCCGAGCACCAAGAAGACAGGAAATGACGTAAAATTTATCTTCGAACCGGAGGAATTACTTTCTACCAACTCTGCGAAGAAATGGAAATCTGTAGGTTTATAACTTCGGGAGAAAATTGTTTTTTCCGAATCGGAATAATATTAGCTTTTGGTGATGCGGCAACTTTTCGCTACAAACGTTATTAAATCTCTTTTTTTAAATGTCACGTCGCAAAATGGCTCATTTGCGATAGAATCCCTCGGTGGGTTTTCATTAATAAGGACTTACAGAGAGTCAACAAATTTTTCGCGGCGCCCAGTATTTATTGAAGGGACCGTCGGCTATAACCCGAAAGGAATATAACGCATTCAAATATCAAAGAAATTTATCAAACTCCTAGCGTCGGGTCCAATACGTTTGGGTCGTTTATGGCATATTACAGTCCAGGACTCGTCAGCTCTCTGCCGGAAAAGTCAATTTGTCGCAGATTACGGGTAGACGACAGACCAGAATCTTACTAAAACGTGCATGTTTGTAGACCTTTACTTGATATGAATTATGAATACCTTAAACGAAAACGGGAATTGAATTCAAGATCTTTTTGTCTTTTAGTTGAAGTTGACTAGTCTTGAACTTTATTTATAATAAAACATCAACCATTGTTTTGTACATAATTAACAATTCCCATTTATAATTCACACGTGTAAAACATGTTTCCTGACTATGCAAACGTCTTTAAAATAACTTTATGAAGCGAGTCTATCATAAAGTTTTAATCAAAAAATATTTCCTTAAATGCCGTAAAATACACGGGAAAAACAAATAAGTTACGTTTAAAAACACGATTTGTTATTTGGATTGCGTGCCACGAGACCGTTCGACAATCCGATGGAATGTTCTACATGACGTATAATAAATAATGCCTCAGCTGTATAATACTCGTGTGGACGCCGCCTAAGCGTCCACTGAGTGGGTAGTGTAACTCCATGGGCGCGTTTCGCGACGATGTTCTATTACAAAAGGGAATTGGATCTTGATTCATTGGTTCGGAAAATCGGCAGCGTACCTTGATAATTTCATTTCTGTACAATTTGACCGCGTCCGTGGTCAGACAATTCTTGGGGGCCTCCGCGGACCCGAACACAATACAGGGACTCCCCTACGGTTCTCACACACAATACTAAGCTTTTATTGCCTCCTTTTACAATCTCCCATTACCTCCAAGGCTTCAGCGCTACTGGGAATCAGTTTTGTTACAGTTTTTTCCTTTTGAACGATTTTCGTGTCCATCAAGTTTCGACGCTGATCAATGTTATTCTACTCGGTCGTAATCCTCTTTCACGCTATTAGTTAAGAGGATTTTTGAGAAAGGATTTTGAAAAGCTCTTTCTCTTTTGGTTTGAGATATTTATCTACTGGTTCAGTTCCTGAGATAGAATCTAGAACAGGGCTCGCCACAACAAGAGGTACAATAACGGTGACACAGCTATTGATGGTGGCTGTAGCATCAAAAATATCGCATTAGAGTCTGGCTTTATCGCCGGTTTGTGCCGCGGCACGGACGCCGGCTACTCCCCTTCCAGCTTTTACACAGATTGTATTGGCGCAAATACGACCGCAATACTGTAAATACACTTGCTGGCGGCACAAATTGAAAAATTTGTAAAATTCATGAATATGAATAAGTGTTCCGTACCCGTGAATGGGGCATCAATTATGCAAAATGTACTCGTATTGCATTGATCGGTTGCCGGACTGCGCCGCGGTCGGCCCGGGTTCGATTCGCTACGACGAGCTGCTACAATCGATATCTCGTATTCATCAACTGACGAGTTATATCGATACTCATTTAAATGTCCTCCCTTATCACATATTGGCAATGTTCATCCAACAATGTTCACGTAATAAACGTAACAATGAATGTGACGGTCCGATGTGATCGCTTAAAGTGCCCACGCACAAATGTCTGAATTGCACGTCGAATTTGGACTTTAACGCCCTATGAATAGGAGTGCAGGCAGTGGCTATAATTTCATATTTTTGGATGGATCAATTTAGGTCGTTTTATTGGTACAAACAGTTCAAATGTGGATGTGTTTCAATTAGAAAATGTTGTTGTGCATTTTCGAAACCTCTGAAATTCCGTTCACATGTATAGTTTTTTTGTTGGTCACGTTAAAAATAGCCGTAGTTTTAACAAAAGCATAGTGAAAGATAATCCAGATAGTAGCACAAAAGTAGTGACGGCGCCGGGAGCGAACCATGTCAACTTCAAATTACAGGGCGCAGGATTCGTGTGTCCTCCGCTTGGTTCCCGCACTTCTTCCATTCAAAGCTTTGTGGGCTGCGGGGTGTTTTCCAGCTTAACTTGCACTCTTTATTCCTCCGATAGACCAAATGGGATAACAACAGTTGCAAACGTTCGCTTAACGTTTGAATCTCTTCATAGACTATCCATATAAACACTTTTATTCAATCAGCTGCTTTTTCTTTTCAAAAAGTCTTGATTCCAAACGTGGTTTTCACTTGAAAAGTCTTCAAACACTCGTAATGATGTAGTTAAGTCGAACTGCATGCCTCTGAAGTTGGAGTTTAGAAAATTTCTGCGGAGTACGACTATTTTTTATTGCAAAGTGGATATAATCCAGTGAGCGATTTAGATCGTTAGAGGTTAGTACTTATAATAAACACAGTTCGGAACGTAGAAACAAAAACAGAAAAAGAAAACAAAAACGCACCCCTAATCCCGCTTTGAAGCAGTACATATAAAGATAAAACGAGTAAAAAGAATTCACTAAGCTACCCGCGTAGATAACATACAGTCAGTTCATGATAACACGGCGTCGGTATGTGCGAAATTTGTAATCTCACAAAAATACATGTAAACCGACGCGTGCATTCCGCTAATGAAAGGCTCTCGGGCATTATTTCGCGGGCAAACATACGTTGAAAATAATTTACGTTAAAAGATCGCCTGCATTTACATAATTATGTAGGCAAACATAAACTTTATACACGATAAAGTCAAATTTATGTACACTTAAAGCGAGCGCGTGGATTTATAGAAAAAAACCTTGTTATATTATAATAATATTTAAATATTTAGACCTATTTATATGCCCCACGTCACATACATAATGTATCAATCCTTCTAATGTTACTTTTACATTTCAGTTATGATATTAATTTCAATTGAATCACAAAGAACTGGATAGACGTAATTATTTAAATTAATTTTAAAGGAATTATTTTTTGGACAAACTGTTTCTAGAGCACATAAAGGCTAATACGTTTATTTGTCGGAGCTCATTTTCTCGCTGGAATTTTAATTCTTTTAACGTTTTACGTGAATTAAAGTTACGACGAACAATATAAATTTACGACCACTAAAAAGAATTCTCTTAAAAAAGGGAGATTTACATTATAACTAGATGGTGAATGTGAATGTACCGAAATATTCGAGTAGCATTAAAAGCAATCGATTCGTCTTGGAGCTCGGCAAAGGGCTTCGTCTGATATTCTTCCATGTAGCGAGCCCGGTCTATCCCAGCACGTTCCGTCAATAATTTTCTTGAAACATCACAGATCTTACTCGAGAACAAATCGAGGTGCAGTAAACATCGAATAAAGCGACTTGTCTATAAAATATCATTTCTAGCTCTTTTGTTTTTCCATCGGATCCTGTTCCACAAGTGGGCAATAATTGAAAACGAAACTGTTTTGCGCGGGGGCGGGATCGCGAGACACAGCATAAAGGCGCTCAGAATAGATTGAACGTATAAAATTTTCAGTCGAAATTCGCACGAACCGCCGCCGCGGGAGATGCTCTGTATCTTTTTACTTTGTAACCTTACTTTTTATTCCATTAGCGCGCGTGTGAGGCCCCTCTAGCCAAATATCGTGGAATAATAAAAGCTGTTTAGTAATGATAATGCGGAACGCAGCTCTCGCTACACTAGCCTAACTGAATTAAACTTGTGCGATATGAATTTCGTGGTACTACGAAGGCGAGTTGTTTTTCACCTAAGCAATTATTTTATATTAAAACTAAAATTGCATTAGGAGTACAATAGCACTGTAATATCTTGAGTTATAAGTACCTACGTCAGAATAAAGTTTTACAATGGCAGTCTGATGTAAAAAAGTTAGTCGCATTTAAGTCTGGAAAATCCAGGAGGGTTTCAAATAGTGATCCTCTTGGAGCTTTCTTTTTGCTTTATATGCGCATTGTACAATGCTATTGCTCTAACACAAAACTTTTTATTTCCGTTTATAGCGAGTCAATCGTCCGCGAACATTTTTCAGGCAAACTTTAACAGTGGAGGCAATCGCTCCTGAAATTCGAAAATGAAATCGTTCCGAGCGTCGCCAAGATTTATCGATGGATGTTCGAATTTACTTTGAAACTTTCGGGGCATAAAACTTATGACACGTAATCGTATATTCCAGTCGAGATATCTGCGAAAGGGAATCTTCTAGAAAATTAATCTTGTTTCGTATATTGTTTACTCTGTTCGAGAAGTGCGTACCGTCATCTCGATCCGAGATAAAATGTATAACTTCAATATTGAGGTAAATGTACGATGTGATATGAGAAATTACAACATTAATGTGAAATAACACGTTTACTTCATATTAACGTATTTACATTTTCACATAAACCCTGGAACTGTCCCTTTGCAGTCAGTTTGAACTTTAAGGCGAGCTTACTCCAGGTTTGTCAAGTGAGTTTATTACGAGTACCAAATACAAGAGGTGTACAATACCATTAGGTAAGTACGATTACTGATACAAATTAAAAATGAGTTGCTTCCCGATCATAATCATGATCAAAAAAGTATGTAGGAGCAAAACGTTATTGTTTGTTTACTACAAACAATAACGTTTTGCTCCTTTTTGGTTAATAAATTATGTTTTCTTTTAGTAAAAATTATATATCACCCATATGAGTAAACCAGATAATTAAACTCGGCTAACAATAGCCGAGTTTATTTTTCAGATAATAACATTGACATTTAATGACACTTTTCCACTAAAGACTGAAACTATATATACTTGTATACCGATTTTCCTGAAAGTAGGGAAAAACTATTATGTCTTAAAGCAACATATTATTAAATTAAAAAAGTTACGAAATATTTACATACTCTTAAAAGTGCGCCCAAAATAGCCAAAGCTCTCTATTTTAGCGATACAATTAAATTAACTGATGGAAAAATAACCTTGCAAACATGAAATAATAAAACTGGTAGGAAAAACAAAGTGATATTGAATTTCATTCTCTCTTATTAGATAGCTGTGACGCCTCAGGAATTTGAAAACATTTTTACTAAAATTCCACTTAAAACTACTAAAGTTTTAAATTCCTCACCTGCGCTTTCTAGTACCTTACTTAGAGATAATGTTAAGGCCTTTCTTTGGAGTTTAGAATTCAATATAACAAGCCCCAGGTTATTAAAATAACTTTTAAAGATCCTAAAATGAAACTAACAGAATATTTTTGAGACACATCCTCAAAACTCGAATTGAAACTAAGTTATTTTGCTTTCATATAAACGATCGGTGGATTTCATGCAAGATTGAGATGACGGCAAATAAATGTATAATATGTGGAAGAAGAACACATGCTGTGCTGACCTCAAATAAAGTGAGATAATAGCAAGAGGAAGATGATGGTACGCCAGTGTAGACCAAGGAGTCTTTTCGGTTCTAATAAAGTAGGTACAGTAACTTAGTGTCATTGCTGAAATCCGGTGATAGTCAAGAATCAAAGAAGTAGGCCTGGGTCAATTCTGCCACTTCTCTACTACTTGGTATACGGTCAAAATAAGTGCTTCGAAAAGCACATTAAGGCGTTAGTCCCGGCTGTCATTTGTACATCTTTGACAGTCGTTACGGGTAGTCAGAAGCCCGAAAGTCGGACAACCAGTCTTACCAAGGGGTATCGTGTTGCCCAGTAATTGGGTTGTGGTGGTCAAATAGGCAGTCAAATAAAAAATACTGGTATTCAACTGCATTCGGTTAGACTGGAAACCGACCCAAACTTAGTTGGGAAAAGGCTAGACAGATGATAATTATGGCGTTCGAAGTTACTTATTTGCAATAATTGTGTTACAATTTCTACCCATTATTGTTTATATTTTGTGCCGCTGTTACATGGTATAGTCTACCTAACCTTTTCATCCATCTTTGAAATTGTTTTAAATTATTCGGTAGATATTCTTATATCAGAAACGTTTTCAGTTAATATAATAGAATATCATGCTCGTACCTGTTCTAAAATCGTAAAACAATTGCAGAAACCAACATCACCGCCGAAGCGCCAATAAACCTGGACACTTTGTACAGAGTCGATATATTTTTCATTAATTCATCTCATTCACACTGCGTCTAGACTTCCAATGGTAAGATTGCTTATCTCTCAGTATAAATAATACATGAGTTAGAAAATATGAGACCCAAAGTCGTGGACTTTCATTTTGTGCGGACCGGTAGAAATTAAAAAGATTTTATTGGCATTCTTCCCATGGTCTTTATCAACTGAAATAACAGGAGCCTTTTGCAAACATTGAATGTATTGCAATCAGGGATGGGCAGCATCTATTTCACTTCTAATATAAGTCAGTATTATATTGTTAGTTACAAAAAAATCAAGTACTTTACATCTATTTTCACACACAAATTAACAATAAACCTACGTATTATTAAAATTATTCCTATTTAACTTATAACAGTTTTGGTTATTGCTCATTTCAATTTAAATAAATCAAAAAGTTCCTTTCTTTTTTTCCCAAGTGTTAAAAAGGTTACAATCATAAGTTTTATATGTATGTACGAGAAGATTAGAAGATACTGCACTATCGTAGTAGGTAATGACACTCAGAATAATAGTTATAAGTGAAATCAATAAATAAATAAATATGTTTTACAAATTTTAATCGATTTATTTAAAGTACCTGGATGACCGAGCTTTGTTCGGGTAAAACGACGTTTTCTAAAAATGAAAGCTAGCTAGATCGATTTATCGCCCCCGAAACCACCTGCACACTAAATTTCATAAAAATCGTTGGAGCCGTTTCCGAGATTGAGTTTATATATACATGGACATATACAGGAATTACTCATTTAAAGGTTAAAAAAAAAAATAAAAAAAAATAAAATTATAATTTAAAATCAAACAACCCTGAATCTAATCAACAATGTTGTAACTCCGGCTGATCTAGCTTTGAATAGAATTTACGGTAACGTTATGTTTATGATGTGTTTGTGTTGAGTTGAGCCAATCAAAATCAGCGTTTATATAGGGTGTACTTACATAATATTATGGAGTTATTACATACTGGAATTGAATGGGTACTCACACAGTTTATGGTTGTTCTCTGGCCAAATAGGGTTAACAGATTCCGACATATAAAAATGAAATGATTGAATTACAAACAATTAAGTCACGTAAGTGAAATATAATTAAATGTTTTTATGGTATCTGTACGTGTGGTCAGCAAAAAAAACAATCAATACTGTCACTTTTTACATATCATCAAAATTGACGCAAACTGATACTTAGTTTGAACCGATAATTTGCATTTGTATTCTCTAAATTTTACTTCTTTTTAGATTTTAATTACAATGTTTGCTGAACAAATAATATACCCACGAAAATGGCGAAATGTAGGTGTTACTATAGATTCACCTCTGCCCAACCCTCCGGATAATACAGGGGTGATATTATGAGAGTAATTGAAATGTAAAAAACTCAAGTAGTAATCAACTTTTGTAGTAGACTGTGCGTACCTATTCAGTTTATTTTTTCTGCAAAAAAACTCTCAACTAATCTCAAAAGGAAACCTCATGTCTTCATTACAAGAAAATCCCAACCCAATCATTTATAGATAGCCTATTCTTTACTACAAAAGATATAATAACATTTCGACTTATCCTCGAAAAAGATAAACAACTGAAAATTCTGGACTCGTTTCGTGAGATAGTCTTTAATCCTATTAACTGTAGCTAATGTTAATATTTGAATTGCTTTTAACTTAGAGACTGTGTTGTTTCATTTAGGTTTATTTTTATTGAAAATTCATCACATTTAAGCCGTCTTAAAATATTTTATATTTAGTAATATAGTTAATACATAAACCCATACTTATTTGTACATTTTCGATTATTACTTCTACTTACTATATACTCAGATAGGATTTTGGATTAATTTAGTATTTATTTCTTGTCTTGATTTTCCAACAGCTGGGAAAAGGCCTCTTTACTCTCTTTCCAGGCATTAAGACCGCTGTTTGGGACCAGTCTTTACCGATTTTTTATTAAATAATAAGAAATTAACAGAAATAAAGGATACAAAATGCTATGACAACAAAATAGAAAAGAAAAATTATTAATTTAGATGTGATTCTTCTGTTTTTCATTACAGTACATTCAAAAAGCAAATAAACCTAAATTAATACCTACTTTATTAGATTTGCAACACATAAACTGACTTATTACAGTTATTATCACGACACAATATAAGTCAGTCGCCATAGGAAGCAATATTGACACGGGAATCAATCACTCCTCATATGTAATGATGTCTATTTGTTTGTGTCCGACATTGCAATGCTTAATCCTTGGCAAGCTGCTAACGGCATGTTCGCATAAAAATATCAATCGGTAGAGAAATCCTCCACTACACAACACCAACATGCAACCATAGACAGTACCACCAAGCAATAGAGACCATTGTCCTATAAAACCATAGGAACTGACAGATTGTATAACTAATTGCGTTGGCGACTGTATCCGATTGGGACGTCTTTTTTATAAGTTTTAGAGAGGAATATCAAATTACGTTAATATGATGCTGGAGAATGGAAAATGTTTGTTGTTTCTTTGATAGAATTTGTCAATTTTAAGTGCTTTGATAGTTTATTTAGTAAATTATTACTGTGAATGGAATGGTTATTACTAAAAGACTCTACTAAACTAAACGAAGCAAAGGTGCGAATGCTTATTTCAAAGCGTAATTGCAATTTCGACGTCTTAAAACTCATAACGTTTGATTTAACCTTATGATTTAATATTCTAAATGTTAAATTCTTCGACATACCTTTTAGCATAATAAAACAGAAATACTCATTTTATTATCTAAATGTTCTACTTAAATCTATAGAGAGGTTTCATTAATATTGAAATAGGTATTTATGAAAACAAAATTTCGACGTTCTATTAGAATTGAATGGTTATCAAAACATTGCCTTCATACCTTAATACTTGGAGCCAGAGAAAATAATAGAATATTTTACATTTCATTTAGCACAAATGAATGAATAAAGTAAAAAATATTTCAAATTATGATAGTGGTTTAAAAGAAGAGTCATGTTTTCATACATACTCTCACGCTCTTTTTCCCATGTGGGTAGGCAGAAACTACAGAATGACACCTGGTACGATCCACACACTCTTTTTGTATCGATTACGTTCGTACATCTGATGATACAGATGAGACATGTACGCTGGCTGTAAATACTACGTCTGTGACCTTTCTGAAGAACATCACCAATAAGGTCAGTAAACTTTTAAGGGCGTCCCGGACAATGGCCACTTCTCATACAGAGAAGGCACGATTATTAAACGCCACGCTTGCTCAAGATGATTTGGTGATTTCTGACACACATTAATTAAAAGTTCAGGTTTCCTCACGCTGTTTTCCTTCACCGATGCCAGTGACGTCCAATATAAACTTAAAAAGTACATATGAATTGAAAATGTCATATTGCCTCTTGTTTTGTATTGTATAAATGGGCCGATACCCGCAACTCCACGACTCTGTGCGTATTTTGCGTACTTGCCCAGGTTTGAACCCACAACCTCGTGCACAAGAGGCGAAGCGTAAACCACCAAGCCATCACGATAGCTTGGGAAGTCCCAAGCCCCAAGAAAGAAAGAAGTAAGTACTTCTTTCTTTCATTTTATCTTCTCACCGCATCGAAATCCAAACAAGTCACACGAATTCTACTCTACTCAATTTTTGTCACCGCATCTTCTTTAAACTACAAAGTTGTTTTATCACATAATAGCTTTTTAAAACATACATACTTCACAAGAAACGCATTACTTCTACATTATTTACTCTACTTTCTTGTCTCTTTTGCCACACCCAACATTTCCATACATAAGTGCAGACCATTGTGAACAGCCAGTCGATCCTATTTGGACATCTACTGGCTGGTCACAATACTATGTATTATTGCACAATTCAATTTATTATTCGCATTTACTCTCGTTTCCATATTTGCATCAATCTTTCCATTTATTGTAAACAGACTCCCCAAATATACAAATTCAATCACATGCTCCACATTCTATTATGCTTACTCGACTGTTCTAAATTTTAATTAAAAAGGTTCGTTATAATGCTCATTTATTTCACTCCGAGTTTTGCCAATAAGTTAGTACGTAGTAAGCAATTTAAGCAAAATTTATTTAATATTTACTTTCGTAAGAATTAGCTATTAAAATTTGTTTTTGTCTTATTACCTACAACTCTGTGGCAAATAAACATTGTTTATCTTTCTATCTTTTCTTACAAATTGGCTCGAATGCGCTTAAGACCGAGCTCACGCCGCGTTCAAAGAATCATCTCATAAATCAAAGAAAGAATAAAATCTAACCCTTCGCTGCTATTGTAGCAACATCTGACCGGTACTAGGAGAAGTTGTTGAGCAAAATCGTTATACCCACTTACGTTACTGGGATCCTGGTAAATTTAACCAAATAGGCAATAGGAGTGAGTGGTGGGGTGCAGCGAGCGAATGCAACAGTACCCGGGTGGTCTTGTTAGTCTGACCCAATCTGGTTCGGCCCGACGCGACTGTTAGCCGGCGCGCACACTTGCATTCTTCGTGTTACAATTTAATTTTCTGTTGGGTTCCATTTAGATTTTCTGATTGTATAACGTTTTCATTTGTTGTCAAATCTCTAAGTTATCCTGGTCATTACGTGATAGGAAACATTTTCGCCTGCCAATCGCGACAATGTTAGCAAAGATACACTTAACAGACAGATAGGCAAATGACGTAAAATAATAGATCGTGTGCACAGTGAGTTCTTGAGATGGAACTTTGGTAATTAGCCATGAGCCCCATTTTGGAGAACGTAATGTATCTCAAGTCCGTTTTCACGAACACCAGGGTATTCTCACTAGGTTATTATATTAATGTGTAAATATTATTGCAATTTTAAATTTTTAACTCTCGGTATTGAGCCGAGTGATGAGAACTCAACAGCAATTTAACTCAGGCTTTTCTTAGTATGAATAAAAATGGGCATCTGTAATATTCTGTGCCAGTTGACGAGTATATTTATCAAGCATTGTCTTTTAATATAAACAAATAATCAGCCTTGCAATAGCAAGGCTGATTATTTGTTTATATTAAAAGACAATGCTGCCAGCCTTTGGGGCGCTTTTCCCGTTGACGGCGACGCGAATGAATTTCTTGATGCCCTAAGGTTTTTTTTATACTTTTCATTTAAATACTAGTTATTTAAATAAAGTATAAAGTAGCCCACAATTTAATCAACGATTCCTTTTCTCTTCAATTTATGTAATATACTTGTTGATATGAAAAGTGGAAGGGCACAGCAGTACATTTTAACTACCTATTACATGAGTGAACGTCAGAAAAATCTTCAGGAACCTCATCTCCGTCCAGTATACGTCACACTCAATTCGATCGAGCTCAGTGACGCACCAGAACAGAATTGTTAGTTCACCGTCGGTCGAGATCGGTCGACCGACTTTGCCACTCCCGAAGATTGCGCGAATTCTACCCCCATCGACACAGTGTTACCTGAACCTCGAATTCGTATTTATCGGTAGGTAAGAATTCAGCTGAACGGGTTAATTGAGTGCTTGGGATACGAAATCTGTTGCATTGTTTTTTGGTTCGGAAAAATATATCTATAAATGAATATGAAGCGAAAACTTTGGATACCTTTCTATGAATAATGCTCGAACGGAGGAGTGTAAGATTTGGCTTAGTTAATGTATGGAGAAGAAATGTAGAAAGCTAAAATTACGCGCCATTAGTATTTTAAAATCATTCAACTGGTTTATGTTAGTCTAATCAAGTACCTCTATTGATTGTATTTCCTATAAACACACACGCCAAGGTCTCTGTAATATAAAACAGTGGTGACTGACACTAAATCGAGGTAATGGGTTGGTTCAAGAAAGAACCAATGAATGGGAAATACAACCCAATATACACCTCCAAAATATTGACGTGAAAAACTGCCTCATCGTTTAATATATCCTTATGCAAATTATTAGAAACCAATTGCTTTTAGAAACTAACTCAATCCCTAACCCTCGCCTGCCTACACGTGGTAGCCGCGCGATATGTCGACCTCCGTCATATCATAGCTAGTTGATAGCTTCATACGATGGCCGATTAATGAAGCCGACGTACCACAGAACGTTGTCGTAATAGTTTTACGACTAACCCTCCCCCCCGACCCGTCCCAACCCCCTACGGGCAGACTCGTCTACTTGATTATGCATCCACGGTACTTCAGACCGATTATCGAACTACTAATGAACGTTACTACCAACATTTTACTAGGTGTTTTTGTGAGGAAGTTGAACTCAGCCGTCAGTGGTGTAAATGAGGGTATTTCCCTTTTTAGGTACATAACTAGTCATCGTTGCCTTTATTTAGCTAGTTAAGTTTTAGTTCCCAATAACGTGGGATACTTCCTGTATTTCACTCTGACCTTTAAAGCCATATGGTTCTTGGAAAACGTCAATGATACTGTAGCGGACGCCGCAGCTTGTAGAAAGATTGTTAGATAATTTGTTATGTATAAGCGCATGCCGCAGCTTGTAAAGAGATCGTTAATTTATTATTGTAGCGCAGGCCGCAAAGATTATTAAAGTATGACATATAAGCGTGTACCGCAGCCTGTAAAGTATTAAAAACAAATAAAGTTTATTATATATAAGCACTCACCATAGCTTATAAGGAAACATTGTGTAAAAGCGAGCACAACGTAGTTTTGTATAGAGAAAAGTACTTACACCTAACCAAGTAAATAAAATAATTTCCCCAAGTATGACGTCAATCTCAGGGAATAGGGTCCGGCACCGACAGGTCGAAACACGTATGAACCTGTCGGGAGCCGAACTGGGATTTCGGGGATTTTATTAGTGGACCGCCCTAGGATTGTTTGGACGTGTCCACAACTTGTACACACGTAGCCGTGCACATATAAGGGCACGGCTCTCGGTTAGGGTGTAGTACGCCAACTAAGCCAAGAAATGTTAACTAGTCTAAAGGAAGATCAAATAAAGCAAGAATTACGACCAAGAAGAGTTTTTATTTCACGAACAACGCCAACATACAGTCCACGCCATAATAGTCTGGTCCTTCGAGGTCGGATTTGAAGAAACCTGCATTTGAAGAACCTACATTTCAAGAACGAAACACGTCCGAACCGGTTACAAGATACCTGCATACCTGCGTTGAACATTCTGCGAAATCACTGTGCGCCGTCAACCGAACGCGATGGTCGTCACCCGTAGTCAAAGTGATTTAACCCTTCTTTGCATGATTTTTTCTATTTTTGTGAAATAAATCAGGGTGATGTAATTCATGCTCTAGATTAAAGGAAAAATAATTTAAAAAATCCAAATATAAATAAATAATATGAAATGTATGATTGAAATTTCCATCACCATGCAAAGAAGGGTTAACAGAACTCGAAGAACAACGGCGGGCCCTAGAACGAAGGGACGAAGAATTGCTGGTATCAGTACGTCGCCGGGAAGCGGAACGTATCGAACGAGAGCGACTTAGGCGATTATCTCTCGATCCACCCGAATCACCTCGGATCGAGAGTATGATCGGGCGTACTACCACGACAGAACACGCTACAGCGGGGCCGTCGTCCGAACAGAGGCCAGCAAGATCACCGCAGCAATCAGTAAGGTCAACAACGAGTGTAACCACGCGGCTACGAGTAGCCGAACTAGAGGCAGCCGAAAGATTAGCGATCATCCGAAGAAAGGAATTAGAACTGGATGCCGATCTAGTCAAGAAGAGATTGGCAGCAGAGGTCTCCGCTATCCAGGATGACCAAGAAACCACTCATGACGACCTGCTGCAAGAAGAGCACCAAAATCAGAAGGTGGACCAGTGGCTGCGCACCAACCCCCTCGATACACGGGAGGAGGGGGCCGGAAACCTAGAAACAAAAGAAGGTACCAAGCAACAACATTTTAACATGCCCAGAAGAAGATCACCGACGCCGACGAGAACCCGGAACAGTATCGACCATCTAGCTGCCACCCTAGAGAAGATGGCTAGACCACGACTCCGGCATACAGATCTGCCGACGTTCTCCGGGGCCATCAGTGAATGGTTGCCATTCAAGGCGTCCTACCATGACACTACCACCATGTTTAATGTGTCACCGTCCGAGAATCTTCAGCGGCTACGAAGTTGCCTGAGAGGTGAAGCACGCGACACGGTCGCGGCACTCCTACACGCGGCCACAGAACCGCAAACAATAATGAAGACTCTAGAACAGTGCTTTGGCCGACCAGAAACCATTATCGACAAAGCGCTGGAAGATCTCAAGAAGATGCCAAAGCCAGGACCCTCAGCAAGCGATCTCAACAGCTTTGCAATCAAAGTGCAAAGTACGATCTGTGTACTGAAGACAATCGATCGAAAAGGGTACCTGCACAACCCACTGCTGACCAGGGAAATACTGGAAAAGCTAAGTCCCCATCTACGATCTCGATGGTGCGACTTCGCCTGCGACCACGAAGGGACAACGGAGCCAGAAATCGTTGTGTTGTCATACTTCTTAATGAGAGAAGCGGACAGGGCGTTACGTTATACGTACACCACAACAACGAATACCGCTATCCAAAAGAAAGAAACCAGGCCCGCTATTATCCAGAGGAAAAAACCCAACACAGTGTTCGCTACGATTGAAGATAGCGAAGAAAATAAATGCCCCAGCTGCAACCAGTGCCACGTGTTAACTCAGTGTCCTAAATACAAATCAATGAACGTGAGCCAACGCTGGGAGCTAATAAAAACAAACGGAATCTGCTTCAAGTGCGCCCAGAAGAAACACAGGCGCATTACGTGCAGAGCAAAGTTGTGTGGTGTGAACGAGTGCCGCCGACCCCATCACGCTACGCTGCATCAAGAGCCAAAGGAACCGCCCAAAGATAAGTCAGTGATTGATAATAAAGCTGAAGAGCACGCAAAGGAGGAGGCAGTCATGTCGGTGGCTACCCTAACAGCCACCGGCCCTAAGACTGTCTTACTCAAGATGTGCCCCGTAATCATCGCGGGTCCACGGGGAGAAGTGATGACGCATGCGCTCCTAGATGAGGGAGCCACCGTCACCCTGATGGATGAAAGTTTGGCTGCGAGCATCGGGGCAGAGGGCATGTCACGACCATTACACATACGTGGTGTGAACATGTCCTCACGTGACCAAGAAAGCAAGATTGTCACTATCCAAATAAGGGGAATCAGCGAAGGCAGCGCCACACACAAGCTTCAGGCAAGAACAATGAGAAACCTGAGGCTTCACCAGCAGTCAATTCCAGACACTCTGCTGAAATATGAGCACCTGCGCAACCTCCCAAGAGAAGAAGTGTGTTACGAACCAACCCGACCCGGAATCCTAGTGGGGACGGACAACTGGGAGTGCATCGTGTCAAGAGAACTCCGGGTCGGCGGTCCCAACCAGCCGGCTGCATCCCGAACGCAGCTCGGCTGGGTAGTACACGGGACCACACCGCGCAATGTTATCGTGAGCGAAGACAACGTGCTGCATCTCTACGAACACGAGAAGCAGCAGCACGACCACCGACAGCTTCACGACTTGGTGGAGGCTCACTTTAAAATCGACGCGCTGGGCATTGCACGAGAACCACGTGTAAACAGTACCGACCAACGAGCGATGGCCATCGTCAACAAAACCATAAAAAAGATTGACGGTGGCTACGAGGTCGGACTGCCGTGGCAATACGACAACGTAAACATGCCACCCAGCTACAGCGCAGCGCTCCGCCGGCTGAAAAGAATCGAACAGAAAATGGACGCATCACCTGAGTTTGCCGCGCAATATAGTGCCCAAGTGAATAACCTGTTAACAAAGGGTTACGCAGTGCCATGCGACGGTGCAGAGACCACAAGCGCCATCTGCTGGTACTTGCCTCACTTCGCCGTACAGAATCCGAACAAGCCCGGCAAACAAAGGTTAGTGTTCGACGCAGCGGCGAAAAGTCACGGCGTGTGCCTGAACGACAGGCTACTAGAGGGCCCGGATCTGTTGCTGTCGCTACCGGGAATCATATTCCGCTTCAGAGAACGAGCGATCGCCGTCACTGCGGACATTCAAGAAATGTTTTTACGCATTAAAATCAGACATGAAGATCAGCCGGCGCAGCAATTCCTATGGAGGGGTAGTGACCGAACGAGCCCACCGCGCCGCTACAAGATGACGAGCATGATATTCGGCGCAGCCAGCTCACCATATATGGCACATTATGTACGCAATCACAACGCGGACATACATGCGCACGAATATCCACGCGCGCTCGAAGCCATCAAGAACAGTCACTATATGGATGACTTGGTGGCAAGTTACGACAGCCAAGAAGAAGCTCTGCAGGCAATAGAGGAAATAAGAAAGGTGCACGCGGTCGCCGGGTTTACTCTACGAGAGTGGAGCGCTAATAGTGAGGCGGTGTTACGCCACGTACCCCGAGAGCTGCGTGCCACCGTGCCTACACAACTGGGAGGAGAAGAGCCCGCAAGCAAAATACTCGGGCTATACTGGAGCGCTGACCGAGACGAACTCGGGTTCAATACCTCAATGAACCGGGTTCCCACTCCAGTACGAGAGCGTAAACGCTCACCTACAAAAAGGGAAGCTCTCAGCGCGGTGATGTCAATCTATGACCCGCTGGGATTGCTGAGCCACTTCACGATACGGGCAAAGATCATATTACAAAGTTTGTGGCGCCTGCAAATATCGTGGGACGAGCCAATACCAGAGGAAGAAAACGAACTCTTCGCAGCGTGGCTCACTCAGCTCAATGACATCACGCGACTTAAGCTACCCAGGAACTATACGTCAAAGGAATACAGAGACATAGAACTACATGTCCTATGTGACGCGAGCGAGCAAGCTTACGCCGCCACAGCCTATTGGAGGATAGCAAACTGCGACGATACCGTGAGTATCGTATTGGTCGCCGCTAAAGCTAAAGTGGCGCCACGACGGGCGCAGACTATTCCGAGGCTAGAGCTACAGGCGGCGGTCATAGGAACTAGACTCGCTGACACCGTCCGCAAAGAGCATCGCATCGAGGTGAGCAGAACCGTGTACTGGACAGACTCTTCCACGGTCGTGCACTGGATAACGCACGACATGCGACGATATACACCGTTCGTCGCGCACCGCCTGGGAGAGATAGCCGAACTCACCTCGAAAGAAGAGTGGCGTTGGTTACCTACCCAACACAACGTAGCCGACGACGCCACTCGAATCACCAATGCGACTATCAGTGCGACTGACAGATGGTTCCAGGGGCCTGACTTTCTCTATTTACACGAAAACCAATGGCCCGGGAAAGTGACACCTGACGAGGACGATGAACACGAGGTCTTGCACGTCGCGGAGGGCCCACCAGACAGCTGGCTACCTGACCCTGCCCGCTTCTCCAAGTACGAGACACTGGTGAGGACCGCGGCGAGAGTGCTGACTTTCATCGATATGTGTCGACGCGCCGCTACGAGGCTGGAACATAGACATATACAGCGCGCCGAGAAAGAAATAATGCAGCGGGCACAACAGGAGAGTTTCGGTGACGAAATAAAGCGGATACGGTCCGCTCGCCCTATCCCTAGGACGAGCAGACTGTATCCTCTCGACCCGGTGATTGAAGATGACCTCCTACGGGTACGCGGGCGTATCAGCGCCGCCGCGGCGCCACAAGAAACTAAGCGACCGGTCATTTTGGACGGCCGTCACCGAATAACAAAGCTCCTAGTGCTACGAGAACACTGCGCAGCGGGTCACGCGAACCGTGAGCGCGTGACCAATGACCTTAGACAACGATACTGGGTCATACATTTGCGACCTACCGTGCGCAACATAGAAAGAAACTGTGCATTTTGTAAAAGAAGAAAGGGAACACCACAGACGCCGGCCACTGGAGACTTGCCGCATGCCCGTCTGGACCCCTTCCACCGCCCGTTCACAAATTGCGGGGTGGATTATTTTGGTCCCATGATGGTCAAGATGGGCCGCCGCCGAGAGAAGAGGTGGGGGGCATTGTTTACGTGCCTCACCTCCCGTGCTGTGCACATTGAGCTCGTGGCCTCCCTCTCGACGGACTCTGCAATAATGGCCCTAAGGAGAATGGCTGCGCGCAGAGGGTGGCCGCGGCTTATGTACTCAGATAACGCCACTAATTTCCGTGGGGCCGATCAGGAGCTCTACACCGCTTACAAGGAGTGGCTGCCCGTCCTGAACGACCTAGGACTACAGCACCGGATGGAGTGGCGCTTTATCCCTCCCGGCGCACCTAATCAAGGAGGTGCGTGGGAAAGAATGGTACGCTCTGTCAAGACGGCCCTGAGGGTGACTCTGAAGGAGAAGGCGCCTACAGAAGAGGTCCTCTACACCCTCCTCGCCGAGGCAGAGTTCGCCATCAACGCTCGACCTCTGACCCACGTCAGCGTTGACCCTAATGACCCCGAGGCCCTGACCCCTAACCATTTCCTGTTGGGGTCATCGACCGGCCTACCAACGACGGGACCATGTGAAGAGGACGACCGAAGGACATGGCGGGCTACACAAGCGCTCGCCGATCACTTCTGGCGACGCTGGTTACGGGAGTACCTACCTACCCTGGTACCCCGTGGCGAACCCAAAAGTAACGTGCGCCCTCTTCAGCCTGGCGACGTGGTCCTCGTGGTCGACAGTACGCTACCCCGAAATACTTGGCCAATGGGAATCGTCGAACGCACGCACCCTGCAAGTGATGGCAGCACTCGAGTCGTCGAGATACGGACCAAGACGGGAATCTTCCGGCGCCCAGTCAGCAAACTCGTCGTCCTTTTCAATAAAGAAGAGGCTTCGCGAGCTACGCCGGGAGGAGAAATGTAGCGGACGCCGCAGCTTGTAGAAAGATTGTTAGATAATTTGTTATGTATAAGCGCATGCCGCAGCTTGTAAAGAGATCGTTAATTTATTATTGTAGCGCAGGCCGCAAAGATTATTAAAGTATGACATATAAGCGTGTACCGCAGCCTGTAAAGTATTAAAAACAAATAAAGTTTATTATATATAAGCACTCACCATAGCTTATAAGGAAACATTGTGTAAAAGCGAGCACAACGTAGTTTTGTATAGAGAAAAGTACTTACACCTAACCAAGTAAATAAAATAATTTCCCCAAGTATGACGTCAATCTCAGGGAATAGGGTCCGGCACCGACAGGTCGAAACACGTATGAACCTGTCGGGAGCCGAACTGGGATTTCGGGGATTTTATTAGTGGACCGCCCTAGGATTGTTTGGACGTGTCCACAACTTGTACACACGTAGCCGTGCACATATAAGGGCACGGCTCTCGGTTAGGGTGTAGTACGCCAACTAAGCCAAGAAATGTTAACTAGTCTAAAGGAAGATCAAATAAAGCAAGAATTACGACCAAGAAGAGTTTTTATTTCACGAACAACGCCAACATACAGTCCACGCCATAATAGATACACTCCAATGAATAGTTTGAACACTTCTACGTATAAGTTTACACTGAATCGCATTAAACATTCTGAGTGAACTACAGTAACACATCGTCTCCTACTAGTAATGGTCGTCTATTCCTCGAATTTATAATGCAGTGCCGGCTAACAGCATAATTGCATCTTAATAGATTGCTCCTCATTATATCAATTAGTAGTATGAATTTACAACCGGCTACAACATAGAGAGAGCCAGTCGATAACTCGATAGTGCAATAGGGCTGCGCAATCGGTCAGAATAATGCGCCGATGATGCCCGAACATTGTTATTAGATACGCTATCCTAGCATAGAGATTTGATGCTATCCAACCTATTGCTAATGCGATATTGAATTGATCGGAAAAATTGGATTTTGGGGCGATGAGAATGCAGATTTTTTTTCTGCTGTTCTGAATAAACCGAACGATGGCTTTAGGATTACTTCTGATTAGATTTGCTTTATTTTAACACAACATTACGCCTATTTTCCTAGGGTTAGGCAGAGGTGAACTTATAGTACATATTTTGACAGTTATGGTTTTAGTTCCATGTAATAGGGGGCGAGCCGGTTGCCACAAACCGAGTACATATCCAGACTCCGGGCTGCTACTGATCAATCTAGATAGAAAAACCCAACAACTAAACATACAAAATCATTTGATTACCCTGAAACCTTAATTATCATCAAGTACAATATTTACCTAGTCTGAACTACCCCCACCTTTCAAAAATCAATAACGCCAAGAAAAGTTTCAAGCTATCAAAGCGAGAAACCTAATAAAAACAGTTGAAAATCCTTTCAACTATTGCTTAATGATTCGTTAAAATATGAAAAAGTATTTGAACCATTTGCAAGGCAGCTACTAATACGACGTCGCCTTAAGTAGAGGGGAGAGGAAAAGGGGGGAGGACTCGCAATCCCTCTCATTTAACACCGCTCTATTCCTCTGTAGGTGTTTGCCGAAGCGATTTCAAGCAAGGATCCTCCTTTTATGGTGCTACTTACAGTCTCATAGTGATTCGCGGTTTTATTTCGGACGGCTCATGTAAAGGCGCGTACATTTTTCATGTTACGAATGAAGCGAACAGTAATCTTTGCATTTATACCGAGATCCTTTATTGATTTTAGATTTTTAGTGGAAAACGAAACGAATGAAGCCGGCGTGAATGGAGACGCGCCCGGTAAAGCCGATGTAAGCCGGGAGATGATATAAACTGCTATTCACTGGGGAACATATCAGAGAAGCCTGAAGTTATTTCTATGTATAGGTATATGCGCGATCTGTGGTCTGCAATTAACAAGGGCGTTTGAATGTGAGCGATGCAATCGTAGTGAAATAGCGTTGTTTTGCGGATCAATACTTTTGATAAGTGATCGTGTTTTGCTTATTCGTCTGTGCTTATGCAAATGTACTAAGTTAATCATTGCACTCAAGGCGTGATTCCAGCTTGATTCAAATGTGAGGTGAAAATGACAAATGTACAAATGGACAAAAGATGTTTTTCAACATACTTGCGAGGCATAATACTTTGTAACAAACATTTGTAAGTTATTACATACAATACTACAATTACTTGCGGCCCTCTATATTGCATTTAAACAAAATATGCAGTGTAAATCACGCGGATTCGTTTTAGTTTGCATTCCCGAACTTGTGCGGGAAAGTGCTTCAAATTTTTTTTTATGAGTTTTTTGTGTCAGAAAATGGCGTTAGATACACGTGATTATTGTTCATTTCTATCAAAATGACTACTTCAACCATGCGGATCGTCAATTGATCACGTTTACCAATTTAAATGTCAAAAACGTGATAGGTACCTACACGAATATCGGGAAAATCACAATAATTATGATTTATATGGCTAAAGCCAATTAACGTTTTCTTAACGTTGACAATAAAAAACACTCCCTCTAAAAGGCCTTTGATCAATATGAATAAAAACTTGTGGTTCCGTAGAGCGAAATTGAATATAATTTTAATTGCAAAAATGTTCCTCTGCCATATGAACACGACGCATGCGAGCTAAGTCGCATTTAAAAGCTAGTTAATTACTAAATCAAATCTAATGGAACCCTTTACATGAAGTAGAACCTTTAAGGAGCTGTGGCTCGTAAAATTATGATAAAAGGTTTCGTTTTTACGACTTGAATGAAACCATGGTTTGCGGTTAAATACTTAACGCCTTCAAATAATAAACTTTTCAGGTGTTATCAACACGATACTTTCAAATTTGTTTCGGTATTGCTTATTAAAAATTAGGTTTTTCTATCTTTAGTGTGTTTTTCACACGGTCATTGGAAATTTATCTCTTCCGGTACTGGATTTCTTAGTAAGAAACCGCGCTACTTCAACAAGGAATAAAGTTACAAAAAAATATTTCAAAATACCCTCCGGTATCGTTAAAACCTCTCAGAATGTCACATTTTATCTCAAGACCTTCATCCATTTAAGAGAAATCCGATATAAATCCGTTTTTCCTGTTCACAGAGAGAACTCTAATACCGTAATTAATTTTCTTTTTTACAATCATAACTAAACCAATTTGTTTCACACCTCGGTATAAATTCCGACATTTATAACGATAGGTACACAAAGTTAACACATTTTTTTTTTCTTCACGAAAACCCTCATTTCCCTAAGCCTTAAAGAAAAAACAATGAAAGGAGACCTACCATTAAAATAAATAAAAGGAAATAAAGCACCGACCGCAAATTATTTCACTTACCCACTTCTTTTTATAAAAATGCGAACGACGCATTAAATTTTCGGGAGAAAGGAAACTCCCTTGTAAGCAATATCGAGCAGGCAAATTTTTCAGATATTGCCTTCAGGTAGAGCACATTTATTATGTACCCGTATATATTACTCCTGATTCATTGACTTTCGATATTGATTTACTTTGCTTGCATAAGCTGTAGTTGGCCAAGACTGCGGTAGGCAAACTATACGGCCTTTGATATGAAGAATTAAGGGCGAACTTGGAGTGTGCGGACACTGGAACTGAGAGAGCCACAACTTTGACGAGAAACAGACAAGTACATATAAATTGATACCACAAGAAAGCACTGATGGACGACCGACCTTTTTAATGATAACCTTTTTCTGTATCATATTTTGACCGACAAACTTCTATATTTACGGCCCTTGTATATCTCTTTATCATTAAGTTGTCCAACTTTATTGCTGACTGTAGATAAATATCTGTGTCTAACTATGCAAGGCACGGCCTCCTAATATCGTTGTTTACGGCAGCAACTTCTAAACTGTTATCACTTTCAGGACACCAGGACGGTACATCTCGGCTGTTGCCGATGTCCGCTTGATTTACGGTTACGATAAGGTGCCGACCTAAAAAGTTTTGTGCTTCCCTACGTAAAACGCAATCGCGAAAGATTTAAAACCAGAAAAGACCACAAGGTTTTTTTTGTTTAGGTCCATGTATGTGTCCATGTATCCCAGGTGTTATTATCTTTATTTGAGTTTAGGAATTACTCATTTTAAATATCTTTAGTTAATAGTTAGTAAGTATAATTAAGATTATGTTCAGCCAATCCCTCGCTAACAATAAACATAAACAAAAGACGTTTACGTTACATTTGGCTGAAAGGCGGATCACGTAATGGCGGGCAGGCTGCATTCAGATTCCCAGCTGAGGCGCTCCAATATCGGCGCTTGGTATATTATTTCAGGGCGGAGGGACGCGGGGCAATATTGAGTTGTGAAACCGACGATTTACCTAACAGGAGACGCTGCTAACGGAGCAACTTTAGCTCGACACTTTGACAACTTATTTCTTGTCTTCAGAGTTGCTAAGCCACTCAGTTTGTGTACGTAGCGGCTTGATTGTTGTTCGCCGAGATAGTGATTGTAAAAGCTTGTGTTCAGACGTTTCAAGGACGTTCGGTATTTCGCTTCAAAACCAATCAAGTACTACGATTTTATTTATAAAAACTCCAAATCGATATTACGCTCTGCGAACGGTTAAAAACTTTAAGTTAAACAAGGGTCTATTTCGCTTCAAAACCAATCAAGTACTACGATTTTATTTATAAAAACTCCAAATCGATATTACGCTCTGCGAACGGTTAAAAACTTTAAGTTAAACAAGGGTCAGTGAAACACGCAGAGAAATATTCGAGCTATGCCCAAAGCAGTACGGCTATTAACGTAACTTAGTTTAATTTAGCAACCCGTAAAGTGTATACCGAAATCCTCATTCAACTCGTCCAAACGCTTAATTCAGTTGGAATAATTCGAGTTCTATTGTTAAGTTCCTAAATTTGAAGTCCAACATTTAACTGCTTACAATTCAAAGGTAACCGCAAATTTCGAAATGAGTGTGCCTCTCTATAGAACGAAACTTATTTGCAAACCGATAACTTTTGGTACGAGTCGAGTTGGTCAGTTCACGCCGTCGCGGGCGGCCGACCACCGCTCCCCAACTATGCAACAAAGCATTCCTATGCCTCTGATATTGTTACAATATTTCAAAATTTGCCAATTACATGTTCTGTTAAAATAAAGGCTATCCTCCCCGTTAACTTGGATTATCCTGCTACAAAACTATATCCCAACCTCGAAGGTATGCTGAAACTTTTCCTGAATATTTCTGCAGGTTACACAGCAATCTATCAATTTATCTTGGCTTCAGAGTACGCGAAGTACATGTAAACAAGATGGAGTTAATATTCCTGGGGAATGTCGATAACGAAAGTTAGTAAAGTGAGTGTATCAGTACATACCTCGACCGCCTCGTTGTGGGATCTTTCATAACCATAACTTCTGTGATTTCGCCGAATTTGCTAAAGTAGTCTCGGAGACTTTCTGTAAAGGAAAGAAAATTGTGTTTAGACAAGGTGAATATTTGATGAATTCTCAAACATGTGGGGTATTAAAAGATTTGCTTAGGATATATTTACATTTGTAGATAAAGGGGCGTCTTAAGAGGCAAGAGTTGTTTTCCGATGCTGTTCTCTCAATTGTACATTGAATGCCTTAGCGTTAAGTGCACTTAAAGCAGGGTTTCTGAGTGAAATCCTTAAAAATAACAAAAGAACTCCGCCCTCTAAAACACTGCTCTCCAAACAAAAACACAGGTAGGTATTATTACCAAATTCGGTTTTATTTTTAGAACGGAGACCTTCTCGGGTATTTTTCCGAGGTACGTATTGGTACAACGACAAAGAACTTTCATGGCACATTCACTCAACACTTCTACACAATAGAAGGGTCTCGTTTTGTAACGTTGAAGCCTTTTCGATTCGCAGTCCATAAAAGTAAAACGATAAGAGTCATTCCCTTCAAATGACTGAAGGAATAGTCAGGCAAATGCTTGAGAGCGCACGCTCCACAGAAATGTTCGTGGTGTTTATCGTGTCACAAGAGATTTGGTTCGACAAGACGCTGGAGTATTTAGTATCATGTTCCTATATTTATATTGGCTTGTTAAAACGTCTCGTCTGCCTTAAATAAATGCAAGAAGCATTCGCGTGGAGATTTGTTTGCCACTGGTTGTATGACTCACTAATGGATAGGGCGGCTAGGCTCTCCCTCTAAAATGAATATGCTGATTTCCCACGTCCGTGTTTTTAGGTGTATTTTACATAATTTCCGGTCAGCAACCGACACGTTACACTGTTTAATCACTTTCGGTGTCCATAGATGCACCCTATCCAATATCTACGATGTAATTGACATGCTAAAATATTGTAAGGGATATTAAAACTCATTTTATCGTGTACCCATCTACCAATATTTACTCGATCTAGATTGTGATCATAACCAAGCCGAGGACAGTAAACAAGCGTCAATAATCTAGGTATCCCACGTAGTACTGTGTGCTTACCACCTATAATAACGATCGGAATCAGTTGAAAACAAAAGCTCGATACTAACTTGCTGTAAACCTGTGAAGTTCCCGATTAATACTAATTAAGAACAAACAGGCCAATCACGAGAGGCTTATTGCGGGATACATTCCAATTTAAACTTGCCTTCAATTCGATAACAGGGGGAGCTTCTAAAACCAAATGTTGGCCTATGTTTTTAAAGTCGATTTTAGACTTGTTTCGTGCGAAACTTTTCTAATCTGACCGCTACCCCAGCCTTCGGTTCTGCACTTCCAAACAGTAATGAAAAGTAACGATTGCATGCTGACTGTACCATTAATCACTTCCAACATTGTGTGAGGGTTCGTTTTTAGATCCGTGAAGAATGACCTCGTTGTTTAATGGGAACACTTTTTTGACTACGACGATCTAAAACTTCAATTAGGGTGAATAATTCCTCACGTAGTAGGCTTTTCCCACTTTATTTTTGCGTTGCCCTGCGGTCATCTGAGAAAATACCTAGCTTTACATAGCTTTATGGTCGGCGGTACAAGAAGATTATTTCAAGATTATTCTAAAATGGTAATAACAATTTTATTACAGTAGCCACACGACACAATAAAAAAATCTGCTGTTTCATATAAAACGCAATATTTACCCGATAGAAATGTATGAAACAGATATATGTTTTAGTATTTCAGCGTTGGTCTCTTAGTAAGATATGCCTACAATCATGAGTACTTGCACCCACTGAAAGGTTGTCAGGGTTTTACAAATATCCCTGTTTTGTGAATGTTAAACTTACGGGCTGATAATTATGTAGGTACGAAACATTTGACTTCCAACTACACACGCGCCAAACATCAAAATGAACCCGACACGAAAAATAAATTAATTAACGCACAATGATGAGTACACAACCCGCTAAACTATTCGCAACCCTTGTTATCTACCCTACGGATTTATATTTTATTTAGATGACGCCTAGCAGGCAATACTGCGGAGGACAGCGAGACTGGATTCGGCACAGTTGTTCAACCACCATAAAATTAGCATTTGCTGGTGAGTAGCGTTTCATCTGAACACAAGCTGAGCCACCTGAATTATTCGACCGGTCTCCTTCAAGGGTCTGATGTGTTATTTTTTCTGTGGTTATTAGAGCGTTACGCTTTTGTTTTACTTTGGTTTAGTTTTAGGTATCAGGCTTTTTATCCGGATATTTAGTTGGTTTCAAATATAGACTTTAAAGTGATTTTTTTTTGTAACGCAACATTAGGACACAAAGTAGTTGACTGTGTAGGAAATGTTAAGATATTAATATTTAAAATATTGACGTTTTGAAATAGTGTCTGGGTTAGATCTACTTACAGAAATAAATATAATTTGTCATCATTTAATTTCAGTAACATTTAAAATGTTCTTGGCTGTTAGATAGTTAACGATATAATGATATGTGGGTCTATATGATGTGATGAGCTAGAAAATATTTTTTCTTTTTAGGGTTACGTACAAAAATGATTAAAAAGGAACGTTTATGTTGCGACTTGCTAAAAGGTTAAGTAGTCTAGCAACGCTATCTAATTGATGAGTCCCTCTCGCTTAAAATTGTTATTTATGTTAGTGTAATTAGAACTAAAAGTGTACGATGGGGTTGGCGTATCCATGTGGATAAAAACCCCGTGTTAAATAAATAGATAAAAAAAAATGATGCATCTTCGTTTGTCGCATGCCGCATAGATTCTGACTTATGAGTAACCAGGATCAGTAAATATCATTCATCCTCCCTTCCCGATTCCCGGGTCAGGCAAAATGTTATTGGATATTACATATGGAATTTCTCAGTTCAGGACGGGCTGTTTTTAGGCCAGGCAAGGCTTTTTCTTGCGCAGGCCGGAATCGGAATTTATGTCCAGTCGATGGCGAAAGGCTGGCCCCCTTTTACATGGACTTAAACATAACTGGTGAAATGTAGGTATACTACCTAAATGTGCACCTCTGCCTAACCTCGGGGGGAATACAGGCGTAATGCTTAATTTTAACAAGGAAAATAAAACTATTTCTATAGCAGTAACCCTTTACACACAAAACTCTTTGCCAGATGTAAATATTTAGACATTCTCCAAAATAAAACCACTCAATAAAATACACAACCACCCACCACCAAAATTTTATTTCCAACACCACCATAAGATTACCAGAGAAAATGGCCGCAAAAAACCATTTTTATTCTTTCATTAAAACATTTACAGTTTAATGACGTATTACGTCTAGCTTGCAATAAAATTATTAATATTGTCAGTAGGGGGGAAACTGGGGGGAGGCGACGCAGCACTTGCTCAACCACCATTAAATTGGAAGCTGCCACACTTCCTGAACTACCACCACCTTGCTACTAGATTACACCGTCATTATATTAACAGTTTAATTTTGATGAGTACAGCGGAACTCTGTCGTTTATAGGTATGTTTATAATTAGTGAACAACTTTAAAGACCAGATTTATATGTGTTTATATATACACATATCTGGTCTTATTATAAGAAAATCAGTCTTGTATATCTGTCTAGATATTCAAGACTGATTTTCTTCAAAATAACGACCTATAAGAGTTATTTCAAGATTTTGATTGAAATATTTCAGATGTGTGTGCTTAAATCCATACTAATATGATTTATTATAACATTATAAATGTGAAAGTAACTCTGTTTGTCTGTCTGTTACCTTTTGAAGCTTAATCCATTGAATCGATTCATATGAAATTTGATACGGACATTTTTTGAGACCCTGGGAAGGACATATGGTAGTAATTAATCCGCGACTTTGTCGGCTTCCGCGATAACTGACGGAAACGCGAACGAAGTCGCATGCGAAAGCTAGTAGTAAATAAAACTGTCTGTGTTTGTGAACTGGACATCTATCAATTTAAAGGTAGAAAGAAAGATATGGCATACTGTGTGAATCTACTTTACAACTTATATTCTGCTCTAAGCTATCTCCGTTAAATAGAAAAATAGGTGTTTGTGTACTCGTTATTTTAAAGTTTACAGTACAATTTGCGATAAACACTTGAATGTAGTTCTCCCAAAATGCACCAATCCACATCACCATGTTTCCGAGAAAATGGCGTTTTATTACCACTAGCCAAATGTTATTATTGTGAATGCAAGTGTATAAAACTTGTTGCAGAGCTTTTGACCATTGTTTATTTTATTTTCATATATATTCTTGCATTATACGAAAGTAAAAACAGCCAGTACATGTTGGAAATTGCATTTGGTTTGGTTAAAATTAGTTCTGCCAACAACAGTCAGTAATATTTTTTTTAGATTTACGCAAAATCATAAGAATAATTTTAGTTCGATGCTCATACTTCTGCTAAAACAAGCTTCAAAAAATGATGACGACATACTTCCATATAATTAAAATACGGTCATAACATAATTCACAACTGATAAAAAATTGACTCAAGAAAATAGATACATTTTGATTAGGTTTATTCTCATGAATGAATTAAATATTTAATTTCTATTTAAGTTAAAAAGTTAAAAATTCATTTATATTTTGTTAATAAGGTTTTTTTGGTTCGTATTATATGTCTGCCTTACAATGTATGTGGGTTGATACATTCGGGCATAATTTTGTCCTTTTTACACGTTTTATATTAGCTTCACTTGTATGTACAAACATACAAGTTGTATGCACCCCACGTTTTTTTTTTTTTTCACGTTCACTTTTCTTAATCCAAATTTATTAAATTTTATTTTCTAGTGTTTAGTTGGATTTTCTATAAAAGCGTGTTTTTTTAATTTTTTTTTAAACTATTATTTTCTAACATGTGAGTAGGTTCGGAAAACTTTTTATTCTGTGTGATTATTTATTTATTTGTGCTTTTACAGAATACTAATATACACACAGACATTACGATCAGTTGGGAATATTAAACAATTTTTGAAACTTCGTGGTTTGGTTCATTGTGGCACAACTACGTCTAATAATAAATCAAAAAGAAAACAATGATAGACAGTCCAGTTATGAAAATAAAATAATGTCAAATATCCATTCTGGTCCTTTCTGTAATTGTTCATCCAACAATAATTACGCGAATTCTAAAACAACTTGGAATTCAAATGCTCCCTAATTGGCAGTTTTAATCTACTAACTTTTGTACAGAATTCAGCGAAAGTAGGGAACAAGTTGTCGTGGTTCGTGGCGAAACGAATCAAAAACCTTCTAACTGAAATTTATAAATTTATTTTGGGAAATTATAATGACTGAAGAGGATAATTTGCTTGATTTAAATTCGGATCGCTTTTATGGTGTTTCAGAATAGGCTATATTTCTTATTAAAGTTGAACGGAAACTTCAGGCTTTGGTATTGTTGACATTGAAATTGCTAGTTTTTGAAATGAAAGCATTAATTTATTCGGCAAGATTATTAGAAAATCCATTGTCTACTTAACAATTTAAATTATATGCAATGTTTCATACTATTATATTTTTATTTTATTTTATAAAATCTCTTTTGAATTATATGTTTATATGAATTCAAATAAAATTAACAAATTCTTTAAAATGTCTGACTAAAAAAGTAAGTTAAGAAGCGACATAACTAATACGCTTCCCTAAAACGTGGGTAAAAATAGATTTAGATCTTATTTCCCGCATAGTTTACTTTGTTACCTTTTACGGAAGTTTGCCAAATTATTCGTCGTATGTGCAGGCGGGCCTACGCCACTTGTGCAACCACCATAAAATTGGAAAGTAGCCGGCGAGTCCAGCCGAAATGAACGGACACATTACGTAAAAACAATATTAAATTCAACGTAAACAACGATACAGGTGAGGTTTTTAGTTATGGCTGTGTTAGCCGTGTAGAATGGAACTGAGAAAGCATAGAATTATATTGTTTTACCTTTTCCGACTTCGAAATTTATAATACTTAACTAGATATTTCTGGTTTATTTTTATCAAAAGATAGACGCAAAAAGCTGAAAAATCGAATGATAAAAGTATCTTATAGGTAACTAATAGAATTTATTGACTCGTGACTGTTCACTGACATAGGTGAAGGAAAACATCGTGAGGAAACCTGGACTTATTCATTACCTAATGTAAATCTAAAACAACGTGATGCTTAATACTTGTCCCTTCTCTGTTCGGGAAGAGATATGTGCTCTGCATTAAGGCAGTAACAGTACTTTTGAGATCAAGTCATAATTTCAATCAAGCACAGAATAAATCTATAGTGTTAGTACTACATACCTACGTGTCATACAAGTTACTGAAACGTGTATTATATGCCTCAACACGAATCGCGACTTATGCGATTGTGTATACAAGCAAAAGGATTACCTAGTCGGCTAATTATACCTACTATGTTACGAGCAAATAGCTCTTGCTAATGCACATTGCAAAACCTTGGTATATCTTAGACCGAGCTATAATCTTATCAGAGTTGCTCTGGGTATAACCAAAAGCACATTAAGAGACCGGGGACACAAGAATTCATCTATGTTTAATGCTTGGTATTTTCCTCTTTTTCTCCAAATGTATGTATTACGCAGCCACTTAGTGTTTTTACACACACGCGTGGATTTATCCGCATGCGTCAGGCGTATTTACACATATGCACGTGGGTTTTCTCCGCTTGCCTGATCATAAACATTACATAAGATTTTAAAATTTTTCCTTTTTCCGCCCTACACAGTATCTGAATGTCTCTGCTTCTTCATCACCCGCCTGTTTCTTTTAAAATTGTTGGGGTTGGCTTTCAGCCAGCTGAGTAGGTACCAGTATTTACCATTTTATATTTAAACGAATGTCTATCAGGCTCTCCAACAAACCAATTACTAGGTATCCAAATGCCCTTCGATAATATTGGTGATCGGATTTTCGGTCTTTTGACTACCCGTAACGACAGTCAAAAATCTACGAATGCCAGGCAAGTTCAACTGCTATCTGATGCACGAAGGGGTATCGTGTAATAGACGGTCACCCATCCACGTTCTCACCTTACCAAGCGTGGCTTAACCTTTGATCGGCCCATGCGGCTGTTATTACTCATATAAAATTCGCTAGATACAATCAATTTTAGGTGAGGTTTTTGACAGCCCCAAAATCTAGATCTAAATACCCCTATTTTACAAACTTTCATAATGAAAACATAACACACGCACTAGAATATATTGCTGTTTACAACTGAACAATAATTCAAGATGAACGACTTATAATAATATGATCCGTTCGGAGGCCACACATAAAGATATGACTATATTTTAGGATCATTGGACTTGTATCTTGGATAACAGACACTTTAGTAGCTTTTATATTACTCGTTACAAGTTGTTTGTTAGTATGCATAGAGTTGTATTTTGCTGGAAAGATTTTTATTCACTTCCTTTTCCTGTGGTGTTTTTCACAATTGCAAATAAACGGTTTTTATCTGCTGTTCAAACCCAAGCAAGATTAATCTTTGTTCAAAATTCGAAAAGATTCGCAACAATCAAAGAATGCTCTGTTTTATCTACACAAATCCCATGAAATCCAATTTTTATTTAGCACGGATGCAAATTCAACTTTTCCAAAAACAATGTAGTAACGCACGTCCCAGCTTAATACCATGCACAGATCGATCTCACGCCACTGATCAAGATGGATTGATGAACTACATACAGCTGTCCTGACAAGCTTTTATCATACGTCACTGAAATCATCGGCTACCTACACGGCGAACTCAGACATCAATAGTAATGACGCAATCAATCAATATGTTAACGAAAACAGTCCGCATCGCATATTTTATCTTTAACAATCCTTCCAACCAAACCAATTAGTGTGAAAACCTTCCATAGTACAGTTCCAATGTTATAAATTTGGCACTTAGCCTGACGCAAATTTTCAGTGCTGTCAGCAAATAAAGTGGTGCAGTAATAGTTTTGCGACGGCCCCCAAACTAAATTGACACACTATACTATAGGTAGACAATATTTTTTTCGGACGTACATTTTTCAATTAAACCTTTCTCTGTTTTCTGTGTCTGTCAGTATAGTGGCGTTGCGTTTGAGGTATTAGTTTGAAGGATAGGTTCACAATTCTATTTCAGTGAATCAAAAATGAAAAAATTTTTGAAGTGAAAACTTCTTTAGCGGCGTTGGACACTTTTTTTGTAGTGGGTAAAAAATGTTAAACTCGCGTTAGGACACGTGACCTGATCGAAAATTCGTAAGACGAAAACTTCTTTAGTTAAAGAGTTTATCTCTCAGAAAAAATTGTAAAAATTTGTACAAAGCCGTTGTACAAATTTTTACAATTTTTTCTGAGAGATAAACTTTTTAATGTTAATATAAATTGTCATGTTTGTGTACGATAGCGCAATAAATAAATATTGTATACCACATGAATGATAGTACTTTTATACTGATAATTAAAGCAATTCGTGCAAAATTATTCCCTATCATTCCAAAATATCAAAAACGCACTAAGTTAATATTCAAGTTTTCACTTCTGCCGGCACTCCCGGAGTGCAACCGTTTTTTTTTACTTATCGAGACTTTTTGGTGTGCAGCTGTTATTCAATAACATTAAACTGTTTCTAATGATTTGAACCAATTTTTTTTTTTAAACAATGCTTCAGATAAACACGGTGAAAAATCGCTATTTTAAATGCATTGAATCCACAACTCTCAAACCGCATCAAAATAATCCTCATTGTATTTTCATCTAACCATCCCCCGCGAATCAGCTAGGATAACGTCTGCTATTTGCATTTATACCATGAAATAGCTAAACATTGACGATAATTTGAAAAGCAAAATAGGAAAAACAAAGCGTACAGTTACTTAATGTGACTTTTAACGTTTATAGACTACTTTAAAATTGTGTCCTGCGTATAAAATCACCCAGTTAAATGTGTATTGTGGTTGGAATCCTGCCAACCACGTAGAGGAACACGTCCGATCCTGAGAATCTCTCACTCAGCCCGCTGCATTCGTCTGCAATGATTCGACAATCGACACATAAATATTGAATAATCAAACAGTTGCGATTTGAATATCGATAAGGGAAAATCGGTGCTTTTTTTGTGGTGTAACTTTTTATGCATATTCACTTCAGTAATATTATTGTGTTTTGATTGGGTTTCCTTGACCGTTTACGCAGTGATAGCCACACAAATATGACAAAAATAAGATACGAAAAATAGTGTTTTTAGTAAAAATGGTTATATTCGCTTTTCAGTGGATCGGTTAAAAATTATCTGAGATATAATAGCCCAATGCTAACTGATCGTCAATTTTTATAAAATTCAGTAGGTGATAAATCAATTATCCCTTATTTTCTACACTTATTTTTTTTCAAAAATATGCAATATTCCAACTTTGAGATCGATCTACCCTATCCAAATAAATAATCATCGAAACTGGACTACACTGTAAAAAGTTAAGCGTGGTCAAAATAATTATACACGTGTCGAATTGAAAACCTAGCTCCTCCTTATTTTTCGTCGGTCAAAAATGACGGAATTTGTGTCAACAAAAAAATACAAAATGTTGATAGCACTTGAACAATAAAAATATTCTCAATAAAAAAGGAAACATTCGCGTTTCAATTTCAAGTGCGCCTCCGACTTGAAGTCTCCAGACCACCGCGGAAGGGACGCGCGTACATCAAAGTGATTACGAGCGAAAAACGCCACACAGCTGAGTGCGAACGTTGTAAAAATCACTACGACGTGTGAAGTGCTATCGGGGGCGTCTCAGTGGAGTGGCGATCGCTTGTTTTTCCCACTTTCGATGAACGCCGCGGGCCGAGCTCATTCGAGTGCCCTCTGATTTCGTCCCTGCACAGCGCTGTGTTTTATGAGGTCAAGAGAACCTCCACAAAAAACACGTACCCCGATAAATTACGCACTGACACATTCAGATTCGCCCATAATATACACGATCGTAATATATTGTTTTTTCTTTTTCGTTTTTGGGGATTCGGTGGCTGTTTTTGTGGCAGGTGCACTTCATTTTTTTCGGTACGCACTTTTTGTTGGTACTTACAGCTGTGTTTTAATATGAAATGCTCAGGCACTTGAGCTAAATGGGCGTAGTAAAACTAATATATGGCATTAATAATATATCTTATACATAAGTAGGGACCTACAATCGTTATCCTGCCTAGCCTTTTCCTAACGCTGTTGGGGTCGGCTTCCAGTCCAACCTGATGCAGCTAAATACTGGTATTTAAGATGGAGCCTGTCTAACCTACACAACCCAGTTACTAGGTAATATTCATTTGTTAGTGTAGGTCAGATATGCAGTACTTACCAAAGGGTATCATTACCCTTTGGTAAGACTACTTGTCAGACTTTCGGACATCCGACTGTCAAAGATCTACAAATACCTGGACTAAAGGCTTAAAGTGCTTTCCTATTCGGAAAGCATATGTAAAGTTTGGTCACTCATCCATGCAGCGACCTCGGGGCCCGTTGCTTGACCTTGAAGCTCGGGCCTATCTACATAGAATCCTACGATTTCATATTATCTTATAACAAAATGTATAATTGTTAATAGTAACGAAGCTGGAGTGCACTTGTACCTGTGTATCCTTCACTTATGTTCTATTGAGTGAAAGCTCAATTAAGTTGGAAGTTCAAACCTAACCAGTCGAGTCGGAATTGGCCAGGGTTAAGCAGTTGTATCTAATTTGCTTCTAACAGAAAGTGGGGTCCTTTGTTTCTACATAATTCGGCTGAAACTTGAAAGAAACAAATCAATTTCACCGAATACATTTAAATATTTACGAGTAAATTAACAGGCTTCTGCTGTCTTTGGCTGTTGACAAAAGTATATTCTTTTCACAAAACGCTTATTTTGATTTCCAAAAAATATTCCTTCTAAAGTTGACCTTGTCCCTGTTTGTCATACATTCATACATCACGGCTGTACTGACGGGTTAAGCAGAGGTGTGCCTATAGTAGATACACCCCCATTTCGCCAGTTATGTTTGAGTCCCATGTAATAGGGGGTGAGCCTATTGCCACTTACCAGGCACAAATCCGGACTCCAGCCTGTTACCAAAGAATTCCAGCTGGAAAATCTCAACATCATTTTGCCCGTTCGGGAATCGAGCTCAAGACCTCATGCTCAGCAAAAGCTCTTGCTACCACTCGACCAACGAGTAGTCGGGGAAGTTTTTCATAAATATTCAATATAAAATAAAACACGTTTTCATTTACAAAGACATGGTACGTTTCTATCTTTTTCGATTTCAACCTTGAAAGAAACAAATCAATTTCGATCAATCCAATTAAATATTTACTAGTAAGCCTAACCCAATTTTAATACGGTTGTTGGTAGGTTTCTAAGAATTAATAAATTACCTTAATTGAATAGAAAGGCTGGCTTTATTTCTTGACATGTTCTTGCAAGGTTTTGTGTGACATTAAGTGTTTTTTAGTTATACTAAAGTAGGTACACATTTATATAAACTCACGCCTATTTTATACAGAAACCACAGAACGCAGGTGGCGTTCGATCTTTCCATACTCCTTTCGCTTGGCTCACGTTCATACATCTGGTCATACACTAAGGTCATCAAAGTCGGTATATATATATCATTTATTATATAAGGTTGACACAAAAGTACTGTGAGAGGGATTTATGAAATTATTGTTCAACAGTAAGTGTATATAAACTTTGTCTGTAATTAATGTAATAGGTTTTCTACTAACAACTAACACGAAATTATGTACCTACATGGATAAAAAAGAGGACACAGTTAATAAGCAATGGGAAAAGTGCCCGAAAGGGTCGCAACGTTGAAGCTTCTTGTCTATGCGTTGTGCAAAACTCTTAATTTTTTTTCATTTTAGAATAGGTACATTGCGCCATGGTGAGCACAGATTTGACAACATACCTGTAGTGCTATGGATATTTTTGAATTGTCAAAACTTGGCTTTAGTTATTCCACTCGTTTTGTTTTCACAAAAAATAATAAAATGTGAAGTAACTCTATCATCAGCTTCAGTTATATAGTCTTCTTAATTGCGTCTTCTACTAACATCCTGAACCAATATTACTTTTCCTCAATAAACCGTAATATGAAGCCAACATGTGGGCCAAAGACGATAGTTCAGTAATTTATTCCCAATAACTAGGACGGCAAGTGCAGATGCTGTACTGTTTCAATTTAAGGGAAGTTGTACAAGATGAACTTACTTGAGGAAGTCGCTTCGTGTGACATTGTCAACTAATCTTGGGACCGTCGGGAACGAACGTCGAAGTAACGTTCCTATTACCTTCAATACACGTCGATAAGGCTGGTTTTGTTTCGTATTTAATCGTTATAATTGTCAAGAGACTAATTGTTCTTGGTAAGATCATAATAAGTAAATGTATCTTAAACGTCTGTAAAAAAGTTTTTTCTTTGTAAAAAATATGACAGTAAAATAATACAGTGTTGTCATACGTAATGAAAATCACTGACTAAAAAATTCAATTGAAATAATAATGATTACACAATATGATTAACAATAAAGCCTATGAAATACCAAATACAAATCCAATGATTCCAATTGAAATTTGCAAACAATTTCCCTTTCTAAAGGCTGAAACAGTTGGAACATCTGAGTCGCTACAGATTCTGTTGTCGAGGCATTCCTAAGTGGTGGGTAGGTAAATATGTAGCTAAAGCGACACGGAGTTATTGTGGCTGCTGTGTATCCCGGCTCTGTGAGATTAGTTCACAATGTCATGACGAACTAAGTTTTGGCAAACATTAATTGTGTTATTTTGATTATTATTTTGTTTATAATGGCTTAGTTTTGAATTGAAAAGGAAGATATAGATGATTGATGAAAATACTCTGATTATCAGCTCTTTAAAACGTGCTTAAGGTTTTCAATCAGCGCGTCGTATCGCATTGAGTTTTATAATCTACAAATAGTTCATAATTGTCAAGTGTCCGCAGTATCATTTTGTACGCAATTTAAATAAGTTAATATTAAAAAGTATGAGGTACATATTCATAATTACAAAAGTAAAACTATGTAGCTTATTTCCCTAAAAATTGTTTATGCAAATACGACTTTACTTACGTCAAAGCTTTTACCCCAAACACACATTTCTATAAAACCGTAAAGCTCTATTCAGTGCTCTGTGTATATTTGTGTAATTTATGCAAACGTAGCACGATTTATATCGTTTGACGTGACGTCTCACAATGATTGAGTGTGCGATAGTTGCATAGCTCACCTACAATATATTATCAGGTAATACCGTATAATTGTCGTGATCTCTGCGAACAAGCGTCGCTGTCTGCTGTGAGATATGAGCTGGCACACGATACGTTGCTAATTTCGTGACATCCATTCATTTACCGATCTCGAACGTGAATGGGATCAGACAACAGGAAATATGTTCTATACTAACTCCCGCGCAGTTATTTATCTTACGTCATCGTTGCACTCGCAGTTGTTTCAGTTTATCTATGATGATACTGTTCAGTTTATTTTTGATCGGTATACCATAAAACTCTAACTGGCTCCTGTGTGTGCGACTAATTTATGATTGGACGTATAAATTACATTGGAAATAGAACCGGCAATTAAATACACGACAATAAATAACGGTCCTATTATGTGTTCCTGCTATTTATTGTTCCAAATTCAAAATCGACCAACAGAATTTCAAATTTCGAAACGATTTAACCAACTTTATTAGGTACTTGTGTTGTAAAATAATTGTTTTGCTTCAAGGTTTTGCGAAACTTGTTGCGAAAACTGTGAAGTTTCTGTTATTTCATCATCCAGAAGCGAATATTTTGACTGAGACGTACAATTGACGGTCGCAAGCATTCCTGGTGTGTAACTGTGGAATGGGTACTAAATATTAATACTGGCTGAACATAAAATACGTCATGGTATGGATTTTAAAAGATGTTTAAAGATTCATAAACGTAAGCTACCTCAGTTGGAGTCGTAAACTTGAGTGTAATGTGTCTGAATATCATATTACATATAATATGAAGGTAACTTGTCGCGTTAGGCCGTCTTTCTACACCTGGTGACATGAATAAACTGTGCCTTTGTGGTCTAATATTAAGTTCGGCTTGTTTATAATGTTGCTTCCCCACAACGCTTCGCTTATGTAGACGTGTCGTGTTTGCATTAACTTAGGATCTCTTGTTTGTACCTACACATACGCTTGTAGACGCGTATGATATTGTTACTGATTTAAACTTATTGTTTTGTATTGTTTTCGCTTATACGGATAATCCCGTTACATATAAATACCAGCGCGTTAAGCAGATTTCCGAAACTGAAACGTACCTAGTTCGTTGAATCAGTTACGAAAGCAGAGTTGTTTTATTTTGTGAATAAAATCGTTTGCGTAATTGATATTTTTGATTGTTCATTTGAACAATAGCAAAGCAATAAATTAAAGTAAATATACATATTTAGTTAAATCAGAGTTATTGATGAGTTTGCAATGGTGGTAAAAAATATTGTGGGGTTTTTGTTATTACATTTCGCCATTGGACCGCAAAAAAATGTCTGTTTTTTATTTTCTAAATGAAAATCCTGATATAGATTTCATATCAGGGTTCAAGAACGAAGAATTCTGTGTATTTCACAGAATTCTTCGTTCCAACATTTCACAAACTATAATTTAATTAATTTCCCACAGCAATACAACTCAAAATAGAATTACAAGTTACAGCATAATCCCTGATACCAAGATTGTCAATTCAATTTCACGAAATCTTACGAACATTAATATTCAAAACTGGCAACCACAAATGAATTACTGTATCCGAAAACCGTCTGAATCCGTTACATCTAATACCACTTGAAGTAATATCAACGCAAACAATTAATTACAAAACCGAACTCTAAAGCTGTGTCTACACAATAGGTATCTCCTGCACAGTTCTCGAGTCAACTAGTCTGAGTGACTTTAATTCATCGGCGAGCACGCCATCTGGGATTACTTGAGGCTGTCACGGCGAGGACCGTCCGAGACGTTCAGATCTTCGATCGGAACTTCTAGGTTAGTTCGAGGATCAAAATTGAGAGGGCACGAGTGAGAAATTGAGTTTGCGCATGTGAGTGCACCTCCTTATGTTAAGGGCTTGACAATATTTTGTTAACTAACTAAATTAGAGAGATACTTCAATAGTTTACAGGACGGTCTCGTTTTAGTAAAAGTTAATTCCATTTTTGAGCATAGCTACATAGGTTTAATAAAATTTTGCAGCGGTAGAAAAAAATATAGCTGGTCTGTTTACTACATGGTAAAGTAGGTCAAAGTAATATGCAAGGTATCGGAGCATATATTTAAAACAAAATAAAGAGTAATGAACTTAAAAACTCATTTCGATATTAATAACTAACGTCGGCGACAGCAGTTGTAAAACGTATTGTAGAGGTGATATGTATATTGTTTTTCAATAAAGATATACCAGAAATATTTTAAGACGGATAGCATGTTAAAATTTATAAGGTAAAAAAAATGAAGACGTGTATGCCAAATTGTGTGTCATAATCTTTATGAAAGAAAGAACATTTATTTAACACAGGATTAGGCACAAAACACAAAAAAACAATTTAAAAAAAAATTGTTTTGATAATCTTAGTGAGTGAGTCTGGTTTACAGGTGACTCAGAGGATGTAAGGTTTCACGGACGTTAATTGATTTTATATCGTGATAAAATGTTCATGTCTTTCAAATTAATAGGTTAACTAGCTGTCCCGGCGAACTTCGTACCACCTCAAAATTTAAGTTACACTGCTTTCTGTTAGAAATGAATGGAACTTATTATAGGAAAACATTTAATTTGCATTAAAAAAAACATTTAGGTCAATAATCGAAATAAAAACTGTCCTATCTTTTAAGTTTGACCAAAACACACACAGTAAGCCAAATTTTATTGAAATGGGTTCAGTAGTTTAGGAGTCCATAGCGGACAAACAACGTGACACCTAACTTATATATATTAAGATTATTAATCGAATCCCATAAGAACTTTTTTTTTATTTTTCCAGAAAATATTCAACTATAGATCTCTTCTCTTTCGACGTCTATGTAAATAAACAACGTCATCCTCCTACTCAAAAAAATAAATCACACGAACAAAAAGTTTGGCTTTGTTTCTATAGAGACCCACCCCATAATTTTCTTAACTTGAACGCCTCCAACAAAGTTATGTACACAAGTCAAACGATTAATACTTTGTATAGAGCTCTCAAAACATCTCGGTGTCTAGAAGTGTATCTTGTAGATTTAATAGACAATACCACTAAGGATAGAGTTTCTTGTAAACTTTAGTTGGAACTTGGATAAGTTTCTGTGCAAGCCCTGTCCTTAAATTGAAATGGGTACCAAAATAGCTCTAGTTGCTTCATTATTAACTATTGAACTAAACTATTGGGATATCTTTGGACTTCGTTGTAAGGTTAGCTTTGTACTATATTTTGATGGCGTTTGTAAAGGACCTTTAGCGAATTTGACATGAGCTACTTAGACTTTGGTTTTAAATGATTTGCCGTTCTTAATATTCTGACTCCAACCTAATCCCCGATCCAATTTTGTACCTACTCATAGAAATGTATACGTTATATTTGAAATTCTAAATCTTGACTAGCTTTTTTAAAACGCAGTTTTTGAAAAGTCTATTCTACGAGTAGTTTTCTTTTAAACTCTGCTTTATATTAGCTTCAAACAAAGTTTATATGCCCCTACACATATATATTTCTCATCACTAAAACACAGCGGCGTAACTGCGCTGACTACGTTACTGCAGAATGCACCACACTCAAGTTCACTGTGTCTCTATGGAGATGCTCCCGCCACTAATGTCTTCAATAATTGGCAGTCGAACTTCAGATGTACCCAATCACGAACTCAATTCGATAAAGACCCACCAGAAATGTAGCACGTAACCTTTTATATTATTAACTAAACTCGTATTGTTTGTATTCACGAAAAAGTATGACTGAGAAATGACGCATGAAATAGAATTTCTAACCAATTACATTACGGCAACGCTACCTTTTCTTGTGTTTTACTTTGACGTAAAAGTACAACTTACGGGAAAGAACAAATAAATCTATTTTTTACTTGAACGCCTTTAGTAAAAGCTGTGTAGAATTTTTGTCACAAGAAATTTCGCGTGTTTCAATACCAATTTTGGGCAGTCTTTCATGTTAACGAAAACCGCTTTCATAGCAGCTACCAGTATAAAATTCAATTACATAATTTAGTTTTAACACTTAAACGTGCATTGTTTGCTGGCAAACGATAGACCGCGAGGCCGAGCCTACAAAGGCTTTGCGAGGGTATATTCCCAAATATTTTACACAATGAAAGCAAGATTAACAAACAGTGGCTACTCTTTCTGGTCGAGCTGAGGTATGGCGGCTTGTCACGCGATACCCGCTTACACTAAGAAAATAAAGAAAAAATGAGAATAGATATTAGGATTCGGACGATTTAATACTAGTTTGTTTTGGGTGTTCACTAATTTATGTGGTAGATACGACATTTGGGGAAAATGGTTTGTTGTTCTGAAAATTAGAATGAAACTAATTTGGTGACGAACATTTTCATTATCATTATGTTCGTGGTTTTTCAACAAAGGCTTTGATAAACATGTGACATGTTATTTGATATCTACAGCCCTGGATTAATTGCGGCTAGTTATGAAACAGTAATTAAATATCAAGACTTGAATAAACATTTTCTTAAGTGGAATAATAATTGTCTGTATAGCCTCATTGTCATATCATTGGTACCAATCTCACACACTTTTCACGCTAAAAACACGTACTTATGTATATAGCTAAAAGTGTATATTTTCTGTCAATATTATCTCCGTTACAAAATTCAGAAACCTACTCATAGTTACAAAGCCGTTGTCCACCGTATTAATAGAATATATTTTAAATTACACGGTATATAGTGTAGAAACGGCAATCTTGTCCGGCAGCTTTGAATGCGCCTGTGAAATATAATTTCGATCGGACGGCAATCAGGGCCGGTTGAAGACGGAGCGTGATGGGACTTCGCAAAATATTAAATGTGGCGCTTGTGAGCAAGCCACAGCGATGTGCATCGAACAAGTGGGTTGTAAATATTTATTATATCTATTGTTACTGGACAAATGGACGTTACATGGTAGTAGTGTTATAAAAATGGTTACTTATTTATAAAACCTTACCCACATCCTATCAGTCAAAGTTTCCACCCAATCAGTCAAAGTTTGATAGTTTATCAATTTTATAACTAAAGAATAAGGTTAATGTTAATTTGTTTTTTTTTTTGCATTTTGGGATATCTTTATGTGCTGGCATCTGTACAGGCACCATAGATATAATTAACAGGTATGAATGACATTGACATATGAATGTCGGAGACTAAGGAAAGTATAAGGAATAGTAAAAGTATAAGGATCTAAATCATCTGAGGGGGGGTAATTTTGTATTTGGATTTTTAGATTTGTGATACGTTGGATTTGATACTTAAATAAATTACCTTCAGTCTTTGATGATCAGTTTACATAAAGTAAAATGGAATGAATAAATTCTTCTTTTAACTAGTCGGTTTATTCTGTTTGTTTGTATTGAATATAATCTACGTCATATCAGCCCGTAAGTTATCACCGATCATCATCACCGGTTGCAGAGTTTGATCTATTAGGCTTCCAGCTTAAAGGCCTACCTGCCTAGGATCTGTACCTCGGACCCTCTTGTTAGTGATTTTTGATTTTTTTAAGGTCGTCTTTTATATATAATTAACATTTATTTTTGCGGTCATGATTCCATGTGTAGCAGAGTTAACTATACTTCTCTAAATCGCAAATATCTGCTGTCCCAGCTGAGCATTTACCTGAAACAAACAACAGAACATTCAATATTTGGTACATGTTTAAAAAACATTGCGTAGGGTTGGGCCCTGATATAAAATACCGCGGATTATATTTTACGACATAAACCCTGGCGTCTTTACCGGCACACTTGTAGATCAACATCTAGCTGATATTTATTCGGAACACGGAAAAATCTTACTTTTTTATATATTCCGTACAGTTTATTTGCCTCTTAAGATGTAGATGTGTTCTTATTTTCAATAGGTTTATCGTGTTTTGAGAAGTTGTTTGTAAAATTTTTCGGTGCTTGAGGGGGAGCAGACATTTCAGACATTAGAGAATCAGCTAACACGTGGTCATTATTTAGTTAATTTAACACACACATTACTTAATGGTGAAGAAACATTCGTGTGAATGGAATGCAAAAGGAAACGCGTCTATAGAAACCTACCCTTTATAGTGACTATTAAAAAAACACTAAGCCATCATGTAACTTATTAAAGAGTTTTAAAGCTAAGGTACTGACTTTAGCTTTAAAAAACGGAATATCAAGGAAGAGAAACTGGGCTTTAGCGATGAGGTCACCCACCATAACACACTATGTAGCTCTTAAATTCACTATTTGTAAGTTTTTATGGTGTACAAGAATATAATATATATATTATACTCTTTGTATTATATTCTATTCTAAAGAGTAAAATAAGCAAAAATCTACTACTTATACACATACAGTAGTGCAACAGAAACTAATCATCCCAAAACTGTTTAAACTCCCCAGATTAAATTGGAAGCAACCTGCTTAACATCGTCAACGTAGGTAGTGAATTTTAACGTCCAAACTTGTCCGTACGTGAAAAATCCTTGCAAGTGAAGCTGTATCATGGTGGGGGTAGAATAGATCACTCCCTGTAGGGAAGCGTCAATCGCCGGCTGATTTATAGAGGGCGGGCTTCTTCGGTGGCGCCGGCTAAACTGTCCAGACTTGCTCGTGTTAGCGAACGCGGCCCACGGGCAAACAAGTCACTCACCTGCCGTCTCTCTCATCGAAAATGCGAACCCTAGTAAATGCCTTTTTAAACGAATCCATTTTAAAATTCGAATAGTCTACCTACAACACGAACGGAACTTCCAGACATGACATGCGTGTTAACGAAATGTTGGCGCTTGGTCAATTTCAACGCGAAAATTTTACACAGTTTACCTACGACGAATTTTCGTGACTATATTAAAATAACAACCTAATGGAGCCATCCGCGTCCAGTCGCTACTAACTGAGCCTGTTTCAACTTCTAGGTACTTTAATTACTGGATTCAGACAAAAACAAATAAAGAACCCCGTGTTGGTCTGCAAGGTTTGGGGTCTTTTATGCAAACTTTCAGCGCAAACTTGACCTAAGAATTCAATCAAGACTCTGGTTGGCAATTATTGCACGATCCTAGAGTGCACTATTGGTAAACTTTTCATCCCGTTGTTGGCGTTCTATTGAAATCATCTTAACGCTATTCGTAGTTCTACACGCCATGGTAATAAATTGCCGGCGAGTAAACTACTTACAATCGGGAAAAGTTAAAATTTAATCTCAAAATGCAGGCAGAAATTTAAAATTACGACATGATTTAAACAGATTGTCGAACGAACGTTTAAAATGGCGTCATTCGTGCAATCTGCTCGAGAATTTTAGTATCGGGAGATAGCCGTCGGATTAATGTATAAAATATAAGATCAACATTTGCATTTACGAAAATATAGATATAATTGAAACGTTTTAGGGGCATTGAAGAAGTTTTTAGTTCAATTTAGCGGCAATCAGGACGGCCGTTGAAGACGGAGCGTGAGCCGAATGCTTAAAATATTAAACGTGCCGGAATGACGGGACGACGGGACAGCGGCCCGCCAATTTGATATCTGTGTCAAATCAAATGAGCGCCGACATACCCCAAATATATGATATCACACAAATGTTTTGGCATTATTCGTTTATTTCGTGAAAACAATGTTATTGTGGATAATAATCATGTGGAAACTGTGTGTGTTCGCTTGTAAAGATATCAAAAACCACTCAACTTTATTCATTTTATTTTAACAGACTGAGATATTATAACTTGTCATCGCGATTTCATACAAATGTTCTCATTTATTTAATGATCCGCTTTCGCAACAAATTAACGTTTGCTCTTTTTTAATAAGAAGAAAAATGTAAAAGAATACAAAGTCAAATTAACGTCAACATAACGTTAAAAAGGGAAAAATGTAAAGCAGTAATAACTAAAAATAGGTAAAGATAAAATTGTGACAGCTAGAAGGAAACGGGACCAGCCGAGCGTATCTCACGAATGCAGCGGCGGCGTCCGTTTTGATTTAATTCAAGAAAATATATTTATTTTTTAATACTTTGTTTACTTATATTATTCGTAGAATTTTTAACGACTGCGCATTTATCTAGAACATTTTGTTAAAATATTGGTAGTGGATACGGTAACTTACAGCGTAAACTGATAATGTTCGTACATATTAGATATATTGGAGAAATTGGCATGCTTTTTGCATTGCTTAACGTATATTGGTTCATATCCAATAAGCAAAAATGGGCAGTCGTGGGAACCACCGACGCAAGTGAACTTTGGAATAACTGTCAGTCTATAAATGTTACCCCTACCAAAAATCGCTTAACACGTCAAAAGAAATTATAACTTCAAAATATACCACCCTTACACTTTCTGCAGGTGTCTTCGAAAGCGATTCAGTGTTGATCTTGCGGCTTTTTTGCTCTAACTCTGCGTTTATCAGGCCAAAAGTCACTAACAATCATTAATCGATCAGAATAAACAAATGCCTAATGACAATTTCCAAAATTAAAATCTAAATATTAACTATTGATTTCCCTACTTTTTGTATCAACAAAACATAATTTCTTAGTGTCCATAATACTGTCCTGTTACAACCTAAATTGTCTTTTTTCCTTCTCATAGTTTATTCAGTATTTCCATTGTTCCAAACAGTAAATCATCGGTTTCATAGATTGAAATCAACCAATCGTTATTGCGTATATTGTTTGGTTTGAAAATGGCAACATCAATATGTGAATATCTCATTCAAAACTCCAACGGTGCCTGTCGTGAAATATTTATCATACAAACAAATGAAAAACGAACCAATTAAAATGAGGTGCATAGCTGCATTAAAAATTTAAACAGACTGTGTGTTGTGATGGACCTATCTTTCGCGTTGATTTGCGACGGATAATATGGTTTTTATCAATATTATGTTATTGATTGAATGGGTTTCTGTTCTAAAAACCCATACCTACAACCCATTTTTTTTTGTTTTGTTGATCTTATTAGTAAAGTAGACTGTGGTCGATCTCATTAATGTTTGTACCTACATCATCTTATACCTGTACCTACATTCATAGCAAATAAAGTTCTGATTCTGATTTTGGTTCTGAAAGTGCGTGCAATTACAAAGATACCACGATCTTACAAGATTAAAAAGGTGTTGATCAACTACAATACTATTATATACATAGGCACCATTATAAAATAGAATATAATACTCTCTATTGTACCTACACCATAAAAACTTACAAATAATAACTCGGTCTATCATTATCTTTCACACAGCGTTTTGTGTCAAGGATTGCCCAAAATGCTAAAAATCCACTACAGAGCTCTGATGGTATTTTCATAATTCCCACTTTATTTCAAAAGCTCACAGAAGTCTGAAGATAAGATAAGCAGAAATAAATAATCCTAGATCTGGAAACTGAGATTACAAATAGAAAAGTGTCATAGAAAAATAAATATTCCTATTCAAGGAATTAAAGCAACGCGGAGAAACTGTGAAAATAAATCAAAATACAATAAGAAAGCCAAGGCTCTTGTAATACCTACAGAAAGAGTACTATTTCATATTTTTACTGTAAATAAATTTGACTTTTTCGCATTTAAATTTGCAAATTTTCCGGAATGCTAGGCCGCTGCAATCGCACTCCTCAACCGACGTGCCTTCTTACTTTATTTGCTTCATTTTCAACGAGATTCAGATTGCCAAGAAGTTTTGCGTTCAATTTATATAATATTACTTTCTTTCATGTTCGTGTGTTCTAGTGAACTGTTTTTCGGCTTAGTCAATTTGGAGCACTATATTTTCACTATAAAATGTTTCTCGCTTTTTTTCCTAAAAGTCATAAAGGGCGTCTGAATAACAACTTACAACAATCTTATTAACAAAATATTTTAAGAATTTATAAACATTTAGCATACAATTGACTGCCTCGTTGGTCCGGAGAGCTACTGTTAAGCGTGAGGCTTCGATTACCAGGTCGCCCAAAGTGTAGTCTGGACTTTTGCCCGTTGATGGCAATAGTCTCACCCCCTACTACATGGGACTTAAGCATAACTGGCGATATGTGATTGTTACTTAAATATGACTGGTGATATATGACTGTTACTATAGGTGCATCTCTGTCAAACCCTTCGGTGAATTCAGGCGTGATGTTAATGTTAAGTTAAGCATACAATTACCATAACTACTTCCGTACTCGACAACATCCCACCTACACATATGTAACTACCTAGGTAACACATACCTACTCCTCCAGCGTGTCGAGTGACACCATCGGGCTACGATTTCCACGCAACCCAACCCTGAGACTTCTGTGAAAGGCTATGATACCCATACCCGTAGCACCGATGACCTCAAATCGATGAACTATAAATCCATTGTCTAAGTTTGCACAGACAGAGCTCCTCTGGACTCAGAAGATTAATTTTCTTAGTTTAGATTGTTTCGTGACCCATTGTGCAAGTGATAATTGGATTTTCTCGACTATCTGTGATTTAGTTACCTCTCGGGCTCGGATTTGTCGTAAAATTCAATGGTGTAATATTGTGGTGCTAAATTTATATGGAGGTGCGTGACTGTGGTTTTGTATAGCGTGGAATTAGTAGGTAAAGCTCCAGTGTCGGTCCAGAAACAATAAGCTCATTATTTGAAACTTTCTACAGACTCTGTTATAACATTGTTCAGATGCTCGAGAATTAATTATAATAGAATCTATAATACTACGAGTACTCCTACCCTAGATAGAATATTGTTATAAAGATGGGTAAGATTTTTAGCTGTGCTCTAGAATGAAATAAGTTTCTTCAGTCACGTTTAAATAATAATGTACCTAGCCCTAAGTTAAAGTCTTTTTCAAAATCTGTGAACAGCTTTCGCCTCAATTTTCAACATGGATTTGCTTAACAGAACCCTTTCATTAAATAAAACGAATCTGCACACAAATCTCGACGAAAACATTTTTTGTTACAAGGAAAATAATAAAAAACCAAGTGCAATAACACTAAAAAATAATTTCAAACGTACCCCTTTCGGCCGTAAGGTAAATTTTTGTGCACTTATCTCGGAAACAGCTGTACCGTTTTCGGCAAGACCGTTACATTAATATCGTGTCAAAATGGAGTCGAAATTAACATTGTTGGCTGACAACAACGGTGTCTTTTTCTTAGCGGTTAGCGTCAGCAGTAAAATTGTATCGTTTTATAGGATCGTTAAACTAAGCTCGGTGTGTGGTTTCATCGCATGTGTTAAGGTAGATGCTTATTGCGAGCTAAGCTACGGCGATGTGACCCTAACACCAGGTGTATTCATCGTCGAAAGCTTAGATCAGCCAACTAAGCATCGCACGTTTAATTTGACTAACTAATCTTACATATGTGTACTATATCTTTGAAGAATTGTTATTAGCCATTGGATAATGTACTATAGTTACCTATTATTGCGTTACTAGTCTGAAAGCCTTCTTAAAAAAAAAAAAAATATCTTCTAGACTACGTACTTCAAACGCATCGTTTCATGGCAGAGAAGGTGATACATGACATTTTTTTCCAAATTATGTCCAATATTCAGCCAGTTTTTTTTTCTCATAAATAAGCAGGAAACTATCATCTCATCTGCACTGAATGATGAACTAATAAACACTTCCCAAAAGTACCAAAGTAAAAACAAATTCAATTCCATGACAAACGCAACAACCAAAGCTATAATTTTCAGCACACCCCACACTGGACTTCAATCACAAGCCCGCGTCGCTTTTTAATTTTATTGATGCGTGTAAATTGTCAGGACTATTATGAAAAGTGTTAAACACTGCACATGCTAGCAAATAAAACATTATTCAAGGGGTGACGTGTCAAAAGGTTTAGATAGTTTTTTTTATCAAACGTCCTAGTTAGTAAAACAACGTGTTATCATGAAATATGCGCGATTTTTTGACGTGTTCAAACGGTGTGGCGTGCCCCTAATTGGTTGTTTTGATTAGCCTTTACGCCTAATTAAAATGTCGTGTGTCAACTGTTGTTGAAAAGAGTTCGTTAGGATTGATATGTTGAAAGTCGTTTGTAGATAATGTCTTTATTGATTTACGTTGGATGCTTTTATCTTTGTGTTTTGGTATGACAGATTCGTCAGAAAAAACGCATTATGACGTTAGAGGCAACCACGATCAAAGAGATGACCCGTCATCATCAGCAACTGATATATTCCTCAAATGATGCAGTCTCATTCATAAAATCACGTCTGTATTCCTTGTTTTGGCAGATTTATGATTTTTAGTGCATCCACATGTCCAGCGGGGGCTGGATTATCATCCTCATTTATAGCTTCAAGTTCATCAAACTATCAGACAGACGTGTTGCTGGGGAGTTTGTTCCGCCACTTCTTCTTCCCAGCAAAAACACTAGGAAGTGGTGAAGGGTGGGCGTTTTAGGGGACTGTCTTTAGTAAACGTTTTTTTTTTGACGTTCAAAAAGTGATCAGCACTTTTTGAACGTCAAAAAAAAACGTTTCTCAGCCTAATTTGAATAAATTAATTTTTGATTTTGATCAATTGGGCACAAATCCAGATTCAGGACTGCTATTCAGAAATTCCAGATGGAAATATCCAATAACAATTCGTCTGATCTGGGAATCGGACCCCGGACCGTAGTCAACCAATATAACCATTCAATTAAAATAATAAGGTGGTTCCTATTGATTTTTTCTAATTGTGTTACCTACGTGGACGTCCGCCGGCGCTTCATTAAATATTTCTTAAAAGATCGTAAGTAACTTGTTAGTGGAAATAGACGAGGGTCTAGTGTCGTCCCTTTTTAACTTGTCGAAAATTTAATAGAAAATCGACCGATTTAAATTAAAATGTGGCTTTAAAACGACTATTGTGAGGTAAGCTTAATTGAAACAACAATATATCTACAAAGTTCATGTTTTAAGAAGCTCAGTAATAGTGCTGAAGTTCTTCAGCAAAAAAACATCATTAGGTATCTACAATAGGGTGCACGTTTGTTGTAACAAAACCAGTATAAACAGGCCTCACCTTCTACTGAATTTCCGTACAGCGAAAGACCAGCGTAAGGTGTAATTGTTACCCTCTCAATGATAGATATGTAATGTAACAGTGTATTTCAGGGTTGCGGATAAGTTTTAAATTATTTTGGGTGTTCCGTACCTCAGAAGGAAAACACGGAACCCTTATAGGATCACTTATTGTCCGTTTGTCTGTCTGTCTGTCAAGACCATTTTTTTTGTGGAGCATGTGCTCCACAAGATCCTGTGAAAAGTGTCTTGTTGGGTCTGGGAATTGAATCAAAATGTATTGGGTAGTTTTCATTCACCCAGAATCATAAAATTGGGCAACAAGCAAGGTATCACCATAAGTAAAGGGGAAAGTCCGAACATTGTACATTTTTAGTTCTATATAAAAAAAATGCAAATACAAACTTACATCTTTTCAACTACAAAGTTAAGTCTATCCTTCAATCCTACTTAACTTTACATCAGGGAAATCGGTGCTTGTATAGTTTATGAACCTTAGTCGTAAATATTTATTACGTTGATTAAAGTACCTGTACAATTACCTAAAGTTGTACGGAACCCCCAGTGCGTGAGTCAGAGTCACACTTTTCCGGTTTGTCTGACAATAGATATCACTAGCATGAAGCACTGAACTTATGAGATACGGATTTACAGAATTAATATTCTTGTATGAAAATGTCTATCGTTGAAAACTCAACTTCGAGTTGCATTTAATTTTGTGCGTATGTTGTCAAAACTATGCTGGCTTAATCCCCTTGCTTTTTGTGCCCTTGATTACAGCTAACATGAGGAAAACAGGAAATTCCTTCCACTTGAATTAACACACTGACGTTTATCAGGCAGATCTCACACCAGCTCGTCTGAATTAGCCAGTGTGGCCAGTTAACATGTCGCAGTGTTCAGCGATTAGCACTATACGACGGAGGGACGAAAATTAGCGGCTCACCACAAATCAGACGACGTAGGTTTTTGTCAAGTCTCTGTCAGGAGGGAGCGACTGGCGATCGTAATTGGGAAAGGAAATAAATTTATTCGCCCCTAATTAAGATGCGAGTTAGTATTTGTCTCATTCAAGAAATATATGATTACGCAATATAGATAGATACTCGTATCTAAGTAGATTGCTGATCGTATAAAACCGAATGTAATAATTATTTCACTGACCTTATCTGAACGACTTAAGTGATACCGGGCGTAACAAAAAAAAATGGTCTTATTGCAAGATTTGAAACCTATTCGATCTTCAAATTTGTATAAAACCAGAATAAGTGCCGTCTGGTGACAATAGTGGGGTACACAATTATTCCATACAAATTGAAGTAAGTGAACGGTAACATCAACACGATCGAGTAAGTATAAAAATCACACTACGCCCTCTGGAATAGCCTCTCTAAGAGGTCTCACCTAAGTTTCTCTCCTAATTATACTCACTAAGGGAGCGTGTTCAGCAGACCTTTTCATTTAACTGACAGGTAGTCCTTTCTTTTTAATATAACGTTTTCCTGCACCGCTCCATTGTTGCACAACGAGTTAGAATAATTCCACCGGCCAACAATGATAAACTGAGATTCCAAGATGAGGAGTCGCAACGACCATTAAAGTTTCAAAAGGTTCTCTTTAGAACAATACAGTGAAAATAAAATAATTTATACAGGAAAGCTTAACTTCAAAAGAGTCTTTCACTCAAAAATAAAGCGTGTTGTAGTATCTAAACAAGGTGGAACAATGTTTTGCATAACAAAGGGAAAAAAAACACCTAAAGGAAAACATAAAGCCACACTTTATTCGCAGAATACTTATTCAAATGAGGCTGTCCCTTCTAAGTTTGTTTTCAATCAAAAACTCGCGCAGCTTTGTCCCGCTAAACTTTATAAATGAGGCGATTATCCGCGGCGCGGCGTCGCAGGTCCCTCTCGCGATAGGTGTGTGGTGTCCGGCCGCAGCCCCGACGTCGCCGCCCCGCACCCGCCCCGCTGTCGTGCCGCGCCGCCTGCGCCACTGGCCGGCTGCGTCGCGCTGATAAACCGCTGGTCACCTGCGCTGCATGAATTGCAGCGCTTTTTAACTTTCATCCCGCTAAGTCCTTTAAACTTCATCCGCTTTAAACGACCGCGTTTTATTTATGATTTAGACGCTGACAACTACACAGACAACTTTGTAAAGTTTTCGCAATATCCGACGAGATAAAAAAGCGTGTTTTTAAGTCACAACACCATTATGTAAAGCAGAAATTCTTCGTATAATTAAATAGATATCAACCGTGCTCGCAGACGGTATTATCTAAAAATTCACAAGTACATAAGCAGCCGAGGTTGGTAATAACGCGAACGTGAAAAGAGTACAATACCACGAACATAGCTGAGCCTAGGAATAGTACATCAAGATTAGCTCGAGGCTGCAGTCTGATTACGTCGCTATGTAAGGAGAGAGCCCGTCGCAGCCTCCTCCGATTCTGAGACGAGTTTTTGTATACACTTTTTCTTGAAAAAAAAAACTAACTTTCTTTTGCCGGAGTCAAGTCGCTAATCTTGAAAAGTCAATAATATGCTAATTTAATCCGTCTTCGTCACATATCAGCAGTGTTAATAAGTCGTGTTCCACCGCTTGCTTCGTAATAAGATTTCTTGAATGTTTTAATAAAAACGTGTAAAAAGTTTTCTTTTCATTGTAAAGGGGAAGTGTTATTATTGACGCTCGTACAAAGAAGTCGGCGCAACAAGGTGCTCTTGCGTTTGTTCTATCTCAAGTATAATATTGTGCCCTGGGCACTTCCCCACTCACGCCTTCCGCAACTTTCTTTACAATTTCCTTCTTGAGATTTTCTGTTCAATTAAATTATATGAATTCAATTCCGCAGTTTTTTTTCACGGATCTATTTTGCGATCCGCGTTAAATATTAAGTTAGTATCGGAATCAAAAATAAATGGAATAAAAGTGGGCAATCGCCTGTTCAAAATGAATTGCAAACAATATTACATTTTGGAAGCAATCTACGTTAACCCAAAAGGGAATGATGTGGCAGCTCTTTATATTGCAATTTTTGTGTCCAAACAAAACGAATTTGCCGCGCAATCAAAGCGGGAATCCGATTGATGACATGGCGGAATAATTGTTTCGTGAAATTGAAAATATCGCGGCTTGTATTCTGTGTAACACCTTATAAAACATACTTTTAAACGCAATTTGGGAACTCGCTCAACTTTGATATAAAGTAATATGGAAAAAGAAATACAACGCACAGGTTGATGCGATAATCTTATAGGTACTATATACTATTATATTTTCTGGGTCGAATTGATACTAACTTTTATCGCAATAGGGGAGTCTCACGCCATGCAGACATAATGTCTACCTACGATTTCTACTCCGGCATAACATGTGACCACATACATATAAGTATAAAAGCGTAAAACTCTGAAATGCCTGTCGCGTAACTCCAAACTCAATCTATAAACAGTGGAACGGTTAAACTAAAGTCGGAACATCGCACCTGTGACAAGAACAATAAAACTTAACCAATAAGCCATATTTCACAGTCGACTTCAATCTCAAATACCAATATATTATGAGGCGATTTCCTACGTAGGTACATAATTCAAAGAATCGGAGATAAGTTATCGGAGTCCCGCATATTCATAGTGTCGGAGTTGGTGCGGTGTCGCTTCGGATTACATAAACTGCGGGTAGTCCCGATGTGTTTGTGCCCATCTAACTAGGCAAGTTGCGCCCGCAAAGCACTTTGGAAAAGAGAGTCGTCGTGAAACGTTTTCTTTTTCCTAACTACGAGGTTTGTGGAGCGAGTGAGCGACACAGCTATAGTTACGTCTGTTATGTCAAACACGTGTGCCGTCGTATCACTGGAGTACAAAATGTAATGTAAATAAAACACCACTGACACAGCTTAGCGCACTGTTGCAGTTTTTGAATATTCGAATTTGGAATACGGAACGTAGCAAAAACCGTAGTTGGTAACTGCCAGGAACTGCTTGCTTTGCTAGTAGAAATACGTATAAGACTTACTTTGTAGCGTAATGACGCCACAAAGTAGGCCTTATTCGTATTTCTTTGGAGAAAATTAGAAAGCTTTGCTGGTATTAAAATCTATACAAAAGAGAGCACATAATACCACTTCCTGCTAACAATTAACAATTAAAACCTTACAGCATTAATGGAAACCGACTACAATGAAAGGAAAAGAGAAAAGAGAATACTGTTCAATTTTTCCTTTATTGTGAATAGAGCCGATACAGCAAACCGCGTTTGCTAATAAAACTGTTCATATGTACCAAAGTGATAATTACCATAATGTAATTCCACTGGTTTTCTTTGCTAATTCCATAAACAAACGGGCTAAACGAGCCACTTGAGCTCTTTGCGTTGCAATCCGATTAGTATTTATTGGATTTGAATCGTCCGATGTAATGTTATTGTTCATTATTGCTCATTTTGTTTTTGATCGTTCAAACTTATTACATAATGTTAATTTGTTCCTTTGATTACAAAAAGGGTTACTTTTGTTAGCTTTCAGTGCTGATTGAGCGGTTATATGCATTGATTTGTTGGCATTTTCGAAAAAGGGTTTTTTGGGAGAAGTCTGCTGAAGCTTTTTAAACCATTGTGTATCCAATTTTAATGTGATAATAATCACCACCAACCAATCTTAGTCTGATTATTTCTCAATAGCCAAAAGGGTTTGAGAATTTGGTTAATAGAGAAATACATTGTGAATAAGCTAGCAATTATATTGAACAATATAAGATTAAAAGACACCCCAACTTGGAAAAAGTAAAATTATAATTATATTTTATATTAAATTGAACCTTAATAAAGTTTTTGAAACTCGTATACGTATACTCGTATTATTATAGGGTATATTAGTAATTATTCCTTTCGATTTCCAATTATTTTCAATAACGCGTACGCTCATTTTGAACTGCACTCACCTCTTTTATATCTAATCTCCTTCGACAAATGTTTATCATCTTTTACATTTCGTAATTTTAGTAGATCAAAACAAGTTTGTAATTACCAATTTTCATTTATTTACCTATGATTTTTTATATGATCAACTTCACAAATGACCGGTTGTGTTTTTCTGGACGCACATTTCCGTTGTTAGTTCAGGCGATGAATGATTGATATAAAGCAGATTTTGAATAAATTTGAGGCTCACTAAAGCTACTGCTGCTGCTACTGCTGCAGCTTCTGCTTTGACCATGTTTCCTGAAGCTCGTACGAATGGTATTCATGCTAGCATGCGTAAAAAAATGGCTTCCATACTACCACTTACGTAACACAAGGAACAGTATCCTGAAAATGATCATTGACAGATCTAACAATACGAAGACAATGGGTGGAGTTAATTATAGGTAAATATCAATAATTTCGATTCATCGATTATGTACTAAAAACACTCACATGGCATATATAAGTGGAATTTATTACTAACTTGTCACTAACATGTGTACCTATGGACTGTTTTCGTCGGAATTAAAGGTATTTTTTATTTTATTCTATTTAAAAGACGCTCAATAACTATTATAGCTAAAACAATAATATTTTTGGGAAACCTAAATAGTAAGTATTTATTTAGGGTTCGATTAAATAAATGATAAATATTATTAATATAAGACAAAACAGGAAAATAACGAAATACACTCAGTATTACTATATAACTCCCTTTGGTCATACTGCCGGGCAATGCCTATTAATGACGAACTAAATTATAGAGTAGCTAAGTAATAGGTCTTTAGTATAATAGATTACAGATCCTGTAAATTATTAATAGGTAGCTATCAGTCTTTATATGAACTATGTAGCACCTGTGGTATGTAAACGTAATTCACAAGACCCTTGTGTCTAGATGGCATTGAATTCAACTCTTTGACTTCTGCAAAACATTCTTCTAAATCTAAAAGCAAACCCAGCCCTACATCTGTATCTACTTAGGTAAGTATGCTCAATCCAACCACACCAAAACAACATCGTAAGCCATTTCCATCCCTTACAATTTTTCCAGCGAACTGGAGACGAGCTATTTTAATTAACCCCGCCATAGCAACATGTGACATGTTGTAACAAGTCGGAAGTGCAAGTTGGTCGGGTGCTTTGATCCTCGGTCGTGAGGTGTGCCGGCGTCGTGCCTGCGCATAGTAATCCATCTCGCTAGACAAACTCACGACTAATATCTACGAGAACTTATGGATGTGGTGCCACTGAGATTTTAGACGCGTTATGGGTTTTCATTTGCAGGTGGATTTGAGTTTGGAATATGTGAAACGGTGTGCCTTTTAACATTTCTTTGAAATTATGTGGACAACATATACATACTGGCAAGAAAATGGTTAACTTTAAAAGTAAAAACATTACTAAGTTTATGAATAAATCTGAACATCGAAACATAGCATTATTTTTAATCAACAACAACTTCAATAATAACACTAAACGACAGTTAGTCATACAAACCAGACATCGTTAAAACCAATAACAACTATTATTCAAATTCCTGTCAATAATTATCGTAATGACATGCATTATAAAAAGCTCGAAGCTAATAACTGACATTTAGACCGTTATTCATATATCAAAATGAATGCCTAATGAAAACGTCGAATTTGAATATTGACGAATGAAATGTACTAACTAAAATATTATTTGATAGATGCCTGCAGTCGTACGGTGCAGGCCGATAATTGAATGATGAAATATTAACATACGTAATAGAAACAGAGTCTATTGTAGATATGTATGTGTGTATTGCGAGCACCGAATGGATAATGTAATAATAGTATTTGAATACTATTAAAAGAGGCCACGATATTTTACTTTTGAATACGTTATTCGTTTATTTTTTAATCAATTTATATATTTATTTATGTCTTTACTAGCTGACCCCGTAAACGCAGTTTTGCCATTTTAGGCCAAAAAAAAAGAAAATTAAAATAAAAATGTTTGGGTTGGACCACCCTTATCACTTAGCGGTATGAAATTATAGATTTTGGCCATTCTCAGACCTACCCGATATGTAAATAAAATTTTCATTCAAATCGGTCAAGCCGTTTCGGAGGAGTTTGGTAACATACATTGCGACACGAGAATTTTATATATATAGATAAACGGCTTATGTAAACACACAAAAAATATGTCAATTGTTGCTTATTGTTTTTTTTTCCCAAAACATCCGTATCTAGATTGAGAGCAAAAAAAAGTTGCTATTTACAAATACAGACTGCGACATTCGTATCATTTTAATTATATTTTTTTCATTGGGAATAAAAGAAAAAACCAATCACTCGTTTATCAGCGGCGCACAATTTTATGAAATTCAGCTGAACTTAAATTTACCATTTCAATCTTTGATCAACAGTACATTGTTGATCAAAAATACACAGTGTGTTATGGGCCGGAGATTCAAATTAAATATCTGCATTTGCTTAACAATTGAGGCGTATTTTATGTAAAAATATTATTCTGTTACTACGATACTATATTGGAATCGGAACTTATTCGAACGATGAACTATTTATAGGTATGATATTGTATAATTGGAAAACGAGCAATTACCAGTTCGGAGAATTTAATAACTTTTAAAGTAGTGTCTGTGCGTTATCTAAGACTAGAAATGTATTTCCAGGCAACGTAGCTAAGACATATAATATTTTTATGCTCAGGTTATGATTGAGTCAGTCGCATCTATTTAAAACGTGTCAATTAACATTTCATGATATTCATTAACACACAAATATTACAAAGACTAATATGCAAAGTCACCTTCCACATAATTTGAAATAGCCACCTATTTTCTTTGAACGTTAAAATATGCAAACTACTGGCAATAACAGCTGTATAAGCTCTTGTGGTATTAAAATAATGAGTGTTCCTCCGTGCAAGGTCACGGCCAGCAAACAATCGGATCCTGGTGTAATCTCCAGTTCGCGACAGTTTTCAGTGTCTCGATACCCGTCATTACAATGTTTGGTGCGATATCACAAGGAGCTTCGCTCGATATTATTGCTTTGAAAGAGTAAAATATTTCTTTGCTTGCTCAAAGTCGAATTGTGAAACCGTAATGTCTTTTTCATATTCAGTAGTGACTTGATTTTGGATGCATTCATGATGAAATAAAGTATAAGAACCGTTGATCAAACTTGGTATTCAAAATTTTTGGATTGCGAAGATAAGGTACGATTCATGCGTTAATCACAAAAAGATTTAATAAATAATTGGTTAACACTTTCGCTGCCCAGTTCAAAAATACGAATTGACTTGTATTTCATAATATTTGGCAAATTACATAATGCGTAGGTGTATGGTAAGGGGTGATGGGCATGTTCACATTTCATACATAGCTTTTTAAATGTACGACTCGGGAAGCGAGTTCTGGGTACATGAACAAACTCTTTTTCGACCGGGGAGCCGGGTGCTGGGCACTAAAAGTATTAAGTCATAATGTCTGATGAATGAAACAACAAGTTCTTTATCTTGATATCAAATACAGTCAGTTTCAAAGACATTGTGGGTGTACTGTAATGGGACTTCGAGATTAAAACGTATCAAGAAATTATTTAAAAGAAGTATATCTACTTGGAGTCAGTAATCTACTTATTTATTTGTCTGCTGAATAAGGCGAGACTTGCACTCCCGCAATAAAAATTAACTTTTGCGACTCGTGTTGCTCAGGGTTCCGCTTGTGAGTAAGAAAAACGTTTAAAATATATACTTATTTAAAATTACGGGGGCAGATTTAATACCAACGAAACTATAGATGGATTGTGTGAAAGATAATATGACTATGAAGGAGGTGACTATTGAGGTGACGGCCAATAGAGATGAATAGAAGAAGAAGACATTCTACAACGACCCCAAATGAAATGGGATAAGGGCAACAATATGATGATGAGATTTAAAAATGATTTTCAAAATGTTACGGTAATTTTAACTAAAGAAAAATTTTAAAACGGAAAGGTTTGCGGGGAGATATGATGTGTGATCAATGCGTCTTAAATTATGTTTGGTGTTCGGTAAAAAAATAACAATAAAAAAACATACAAATCTATTCCAAGAAAAGCTTAAACATATTTTTAATAGAAAATGCAAAAAAGGTTAAATATAAGAAAATGGATGAAAATATAACGAAAGTACTCGCTCATGATCAAATCGCACTTGACTGCTTTTTCTATAGCGAGACTTGAGCGAATAATAATGGAACGAGCAATCGCGAGAGCAGACGATACCAAATCTTCTATGTTCATTGCACTATCGCGACATCTACTGACAAACACTGTAATGTTTCACTTTTACCGACTTGTATATTAAACTATGCAAAATAACGATAATTTCACTAAACCAAAACCGATGTATCTTCTGGGTTTAATGGACGTACGAGTATTTAAACCCATAACCATAACCCCACAATAACTACCTACTCTAGGCATAAATGGCTAGACAAAAATAGTTAGCTATTTTTGTGAAAGAACTTACTATGTTCCCTCTATTAAAACTGTCTTCTAAACATCATCTGCTCAGTCTTTTCTCATATACATTAGGTTCGACTTCCAGAATACCAATGCTTTACATGGAAGGACTGCCTGTCTGACACTAAACTCTACAACCCAGTAACTGGGTAACACGATACCATTTGATAAGACTGGTTTTCAGACATTCAAGTTTCTGGCTACCTTTAACGACTGGCAAAGATCTTCGAATGACAGACAGAAGAAACTGCTTAACGTGCTTTACGACGCTCGAAGAGGTATCGGTATGTCAAGGATAGTCACCTAAAACGCCTATCCATTAGACATGAAGGAGAATCGATAATCGAGAATCAAAGGAGAATAGTATTATTGAATTAATAAGAAACTGTGACTGTCAAATATAATGCTATTGCTACGCTGATACATGTTTCCCTTTATGAAAGGTATTATTTTCTCAAACTCATAACTTAATTTAAATGCTTAGACCACAAAGCTAATCTCTCAAAAATTACCAGAATCATGTCAGTTGCTTTAAAATTCACCCAAAACACTTGAGCGAAATAAGCAGATTTCTCTATAATTCAGTGCACACCTGAGCTAAATTCCCGCTACGTGCGCTACCTATGACGGACAGTATAATCTGACAAGGAAATCTAGTTTACTCGCTAATCGGCCCACTAGATGGCTATTGTTAAACTGGACGCTGCGCCACCGAAATTTTGTCGAATCGAACTAGAAATCGTTTCACGTTTTTGTACCTTCAAAAACTGCCGAATACGTGAGCACTTCTTTTTTCAGAGAAAAACGTAACAGATTTTATAGAAAAGGTTACACTATGATAAATTGAATTTCAATAACAGAAGGCTGTAGTAACTATATTTCAGTCACAATATGCATCACTAATCCAGAACACACTTAAGCTAATCTACTTAATACCGAATTGCATTGTAAACAAGATGGCGACTTGTAATCGAGTACCGCTAGTACAACTTACTCGCGTGTACGAGCGGTAGCGTCGTCAATAATTCATGCGGTAGGCACGTCGTACCCGCCAGCCGTTCCTAATTGATTCCTGATGCGGTGAGCTGATCGCATCACTGACTCCTTGTACTGCCCTCCCAGGACCCGTCCGCTTCATTACGCACTTACAGGCTCGTGCAGAATGAGGAAAGTCGTAAGAAATAATTTTATTATAAAATTTCATGTGAGCCCCTGTTCTCGGGGAGCGATGAGCGTGGCTTTTTGCAAATTTTTTTCGCAAGTTAATTACTTGGTAACTTGATAAGCAGCTAAGCATGATAAATAGATTACTTGGCATTCGCTAGACTTAACCACGACACAAAGTCGCGTAAGTTACCTACCAACAGTTATCTTATTATAATAAGCAACGCACTTCACACTGAAAAGGTCGTATAATTCGAATATTTACGTACAAAAGTACCGTTGAAATTCAAAACTGAGTTGTTGAGTAAACAATCCGTAATTTCAATTTCAAATATAGTTAAAACTTCAATTTTGTTGGATACTTATGCGGTGCAACTGATTGTCATTCGTGGCACATACATAATCCCGCCGGAGAGTCCATGATCTTGAACGGGGACTGACAGTTGGCCGCGGCCTTATTCAGGAATCCTATGCTGATACGCAACGTTAATCGAATTCGAATACACGGCCACCGCTGCCGTATCCATGTCGATCACGCCTAACTTGGTTACTTGATGTCCGGACGTGCAAAAACTTTAGTGCTAAACCTGGATTGTATTTTGCTATGGTGCTAAAATCGGTAAATGTGTAGTTTTGAAATATCATAAATTCTAATGCAAAATGAAAGATGGTGACCATAAAATGCGATGATCCCTAGTTGGAAAATTATGTTTATTAGAGTCTTACGTATGATTTACAATTTCCCGTTCGCTAAGTAATTTCCCATTTTACTATAATTATTATATCTTCCTGCAAATTTCAAACAAACCAGTCTTGCTAGACCATAATAAAATTAAACATATTAACGTTAATCCTTTGCCTAATTGTATCTTCAAATCCAGTACCACTTTCATTGGACCACACAAGACAGTAACAGACAGCCAGTTTAACTTCAGTGTTGGTCGTAAATCACAGAATACTACCGTCCGATGCCCTTCCATGCTCGTTACAGTACTACGTGACTTATGGAAATAACGGCTTGTGACAGCTTGTTGACTAACAGCTCTAATTGTGATGTGCACTCCTTATTGTGTGAACCATCCGTAAAATTGTAGGCTCTTGTTAAGTGTAGGTTTTAGTAGAGGCTTTTATATTTTATTTAGCATGGTCTATTTGATGGTAATTGTAGGTATTGTTATGATACTTAAACTGATAACTGTCGCTTTGTAGACCTATAGACTTGATTGTAGCTGTTGTAGCTGTGACCAGGGGCCATACTCTTCAAACCAATTTTAATTCCAATCGATGGACATTGGAGTTTAGTTTTGAGTTTCATAATCTTGTAGTTCGAAGCTAGCGCCAAATTTGTAATCGGGCTTGGCGCGCGCTAAATGCTGTTCTTGAGTTTATTTTGACAGATTTGTCTTTTGTCGAACTCAAGGGAACGAAACGTCTAAACTCCAATATCGATCGATCGGTTTTAAAATTAAGAGTAAGCGCGCTGATTTACCTGACCTGTGTATAGAACTAATTGTTACTGTTTTGATATATTACTATCAACATACTCCAACCGTTATCCCAATTTGAATGGGGTCGGCGCAACAAGTTTATTTTTTCATACCATGTCATCTTAATGGTCTACTCTTTACTAGCCGAATTACTTTACACAATCTATTCGTAGTTTCTTTAATCTTCCTCAACTCTTGTAACTTTCCAAATCACCAGTCAAAACTCTTTCACAAGATGCTCAGCACATGGTCCTTTTTTTTTAACTTGTAATTAATGTAATCTTTTACATTTGTTTCCTTTAGCTCTTCACTGTACATATTCCTCATCAAAAATCTAGCCATCCGACTACTCTACGTCCCACAATTGACTTCATTACTTTCTGCTCTTACGACAAGGGATGGGCCACAACTTTTCATAGTCCCTATTTCGTATGCAAGCGAGCGCATAAACAAATTGGCGCGCACATCTCATTAATGTCACTCATACCACGGCGTCGCCTGCTGTGTTTTTGTCCGCGTTGTCACCAGGTGTAAGCCCTCGCCTTCCGTATTAAATAACTACGTAACATTATAATATTCGATTACACTTACTGTCACTTAAAGTAGACGGTTGCTACAGTTTGAAAGGTACCTGCATGTTAGTGCTGGGTTTCATTGATGCATGAGCGAGTTCTTCGTTATATAAAAGTGATACGTTTGTGGAAATCCCACTAACCTAGCCGAGCCTTTTCTTTTTCAATATTTGGAAATCGTCATGGATGTTATCCACCTTGGGGGGTCTAATAGACCCCTACTGACTAAAACAATAAGGTGTTTCTCCCCGTCATATGTCTTCGCCACAAGCACTCCAGCTATCTCTAGTCGAGGTGAGGAGTGAGTGCTTCTTGCCCTGTTATTTGTATGAGTGCACGAAAACACCTCGCAAAGCCAATTAGGACAACCGAACTGAAGTATAAAATATAAATTATGCTTGGTTTTGATGAAAAACAAATAGAATAAACAGTCATTGCTTCTGTTCATGTCATAACTTTACATTTTACTTGTTAAAATCAGACTGTATTCACGTACAAGGCTTCCGCCGCTTCATTCTCGTAAAAGCAGAATCTATAGAAAAGCACTATTCAATAAAAACATTTCTACTAAAACTACTCCAATAAACTTCATTGACGCAAAGGATTCTGCATGTAAGAACGAGCCAAGTAAGGCGTTCATTGAGTTTGTTTGTATCAGCTTTTTATTTTGAATTTTCTTAAGCCACCGATAAAGTACTCACTGTTTCTGTTAAAAGTTCTTTTGTTCGCAGGTATTGTTGTTTACTTGTTAAATGAATGAAGGAGAAACCTTTTAGTGATACATTTTAACTCTATAAGAGAAAATCCCTTTACTTGCTTTACTTGCTATAACTGGTTCGTTTGTCAATTGGTCGCAAGCGCTACTACTGAGCATGAGGTCCGTGATTCGATTCCCGGAGCGTGTATAGTGTTATTGGGATTTTCCAACTAAAATTGATTACTAGCTGCCCGTAGTCCGATATTGTGCCCGGTTGACTCTTGGATGGCACTTAAGCATAACTGGTGAAATGTGGGTGTGTCACAGATACAAGACATGTCTAACTATTTGGAGAAAATAGGCGTGATTTTATATTATGTGCTTTACTTTTTTATGCACCATTTAAGTTATTGGGTTCAGTTACAGTTTACCCGAATATTGCCTTTCTAAGCACATCACCATAGCCATAAGTCTCCGAAATAAACTAAGACACACAATCAGAATCCATGCATGGCATACCACACTGAATTAGTAATATTTTTTTTACAGTAATAGAAAGGAAGCACTCAAATTATACTAGACTAGTCTTATTGAAACATATTCCTGATGTCTTCCAATCCATATGGTCACCGTACAGGTAATTTTAGATGTCAACAGTAAGGGTGGATGACAGTTATTGGGACCGGCGAATCTCACTGGATTACGAGAGGTAAACTGTCGGGAGACGCGACAACTGGATGAGTTCCCGGTACCCATGAAAGGGTGAACTGACATTGTTGGTAGAAGTTAGCCTGTGTTGTATGTCCACTAGATTTTAGGATTCTACAGAATTAGCCATTAGTTCAGGATTACGCGTCAATCATGAGGGCTTTATTTCAATTGTTTTGATGAAATAAAGACGAAGTTGTTTTTGTAAAGGAAGAACCCTGTTTGTGTACGTCAAATTATTTAAAATTATTCTTCTTCATACTACTTAAATATTTTTATAACTAGGCTACCTATTCGGTCAGTTTGTCAGACTACCTATCTGATGGGATTGCCGGCTGTCTATAAAGTAGCAGTACCAAGACTTTTGCCAATGTGTGACCACACACTAAAAAACCTGCAACTTTGTCAGCAAAGCCATACCTTTGAAAACCCCAATAAATTCAAGGTTTACAAATATTTATTTCTAAAATTCTCGTGCGTTCCACACGTAACTTCTGCGGCTTCGTTCCCCGTCGTACGAAGCACTCATAACAAGTTTGTAACACCGTTTTATGGCAACACCAACCATGCTATCACAATTTTCGCAATCGACTGTACAACAAAGAATCAAATAGAGTAACTGACGTCAGTCTCGAGCCCTGAGGGATTAGCAGGACTGCAGTCAAGAAACGTGTAGGTTAGTGGATTAGAAGTACCGTTAGCGTTATTTGAAGAGTAATTAATTGAGTTTACTCGTTTCTAGTAACTATATTTATGCCTATCAGTAACGCGTTACTTCCATGGGCGAGAGAATCGCGGTGATCGTCTTGCCGTGATGTATAATTCAATAGAAACTCTATGTCTACCAACCTCCACACAGTGATATAGTAATTGCTTAATTTGATAGTACGGCGAGAATATCGCCACTATTCTCTCGCCAGTGGAAATGAAGCTAGTGTTTTATAATATGTTCAAGGAGTTCCTACTTATAGTTTTTTTTTGACGTATCCATTTATTTAATAGATTCGAAGCTTTGACTTAAGCAATGGATGATTAATAGAGCTGTTTATTGAGTAATATGCTGGAAACGGGAATAGAAAGCTACGAACACTAAAAGAAATTTTTGCAAAAAAAAAAATAGTAATCTATCTTATAACTTAACTAGCTGTCAACCGGAAATTTGATAGTTATTAATGGCGATTATAATGACCGATTGAATACAGTATAACGAGTTAAATTCGAACCTAATTACCCATTAATGGTAAAGATCCGATCAAGCCTACAACAAATATTATACTTACTAATATTATAATCGTAGTCGGCAGTCATTTATTATTTCACTGTTCAATCACTATTTGCCCTAGTCCGCAAATAGTAGGTACTAGTTCAGTAATGTCTTGGATTTAAGAAACTATGGATATTGCCATTACTTAAAACCGGCTTTTTAAACGTTGTCTTTTCACGTCTGTTATGCTTGGTTGTATATATTGCTGGGACATCCATAATGCAATGTGTCAGCATTCATTTTGTCCTTGGAAAATAAAAAGGTGATTTGTAATGAACAGAAGTAGAGCCGAGCTATTCACATAAAAACTTTTTGGATACCAAAAAAATCAATCGGATACCAACTAGTACTAAGTCGAAAAATGGTTTGTAAATTTTGACGACACAACATACATATGAAAATTGCAAATTAATAATATAAAGCTTGTAAAAAAAAACATATAAAGCAATAACTATTGACGATAGAGACGTCCTTACTATTTCTTCTATTTTCCAAATTCGTCAATTAAGATTTGGAACAATGGTGTTACCGAAATGATAGCCAGTAAGTATCTCATCTTCAAAACAGCATAAAAACTATTTCTAAGTATTCTCATTATTTCAATATTATTGACATATAAGCACGTGGCTCGATTTTGGGAGTCCGGGATCGAATTTAAAAAATCATCTTAACTGTCACTTTTACAAAGCCCGTGAAATAGTAACACTTAACCGTTTCTACTCTTAAAGAACCCACTATCGACCATTTTGTGAACAAAGGAGATATCGCAGAAACGGGTTCTTTCGTCATATCCAACATTTCTATAATCCTGGAGTAATACAATATGCTAGCTATAGTACTTGCCAACTATACTCGTGTCAAAGTTCTTGTACAGTCGGTACCTACACTGTGCTCAGTAATTGCAACTGCCAGCAACTATGTACACTTAATATCCTATTAAATGTTGTTTTTAAGCTTTATCGTCGTATATTGCGCTGTAAAATTGAACGTTATGTCTTGACAAGTGTCTTGCTTGTATGCTTAGGTGGTATTAAGACAGAGTGCTCATCTCTTCTATGATATCTTCCAACGATAGCGAAATGTTGTTCGCGCCTGATATGATGCGCATCTGACATACGTAGACAACTAGGTGTCTTGTATTTCGTAGCAAGAAAACCGGTACATGTGTGACTGAAGCGAGAATTGTATGACCTTGTATTGACACGAGTTTCACAAAGTTGTTATCATAGAATACGTACAGAGATATCTAAACGCACCCATTTCGTAAAACTTTTTTTTCTTCACTTCTTACCAGATCTTGGAAAAACAGATTTTTTGTCGTTGCTTAGCAAGCCGTCATCATATCCCTGCCCTTATCCCAAGTTATTTCAGGTCGGCTCAGCATTTCGTCTTCTTCCATGCATCTTTAATTGTCATCATCTCAAAAGTCACATTCTTTCTAGCCACACCATCTTTCTTTTTCACACAATATATCTATCTTACCGTACTCTTGTAACCCTCATTTCACAGTAAGTAGCATTTTATTTTTATCTAGGTAATACATTTTATTTATTGAAAAGCGATTAATCCCGTAATCGTTTTTGTAGAGTGTTATAATTGCAAATGAGTAACGGATGCACAGCAATTTATTTAAACAACAATGTAGTTAATTCGTAATTGAACCTTAAAATCGCTTTACAGGCCAGTTTAAAGAGAATTACATAATTTAAAGCCTCATTGGAAAAGGGAAAAAATCAGTACGGGATTTATTAAATTTACAACGAATTTCAAGGACTAATAGAACAGATAGGAGATTCTTTTGTTATTTGGTACACCCATCCACAGTGTCTATTTGTATTCTAGAACTAGCTTCTTTCCGCGACTTCATCCACATTATCGACGAGTGCTATTGGGTATGTTTTATGGTCGATAATGTAGCTTTGCATTATTGAAAGATTTTTATAAATCGGATGAGTAGTTTCGGAGATTACCTCAACATTCAAACTTACAAACTTTACCTTTTTAAATTATCAGTGCAAGTATAGATATTAGGTCTTAACCTATGAAATTGCCGTTCTGCAGTACTGGCCATTTCAAATCAAAATATTTTTTGTTTGGCTAAGAATTCTAATTTCAAATTAATTTTATTTTAAAAACATGGATTTTTTTTTCCAAAAGTAGTCATTTGTTTATTGATTAGTGTTACATGTTCATCGCATTTAAATCTTTTTCGTCATCATGGATACGTTAAAAATTCGAGTAATTATGGAATATGAGTACCGTCGTGGCAGCAACGCGGCACAAGCGGCACGCAACATCAACGACGTTTACGGAGCTAACACTACAAACCAACGCACTACCTGTTATTGGTTTGCTCGTTTCCGTTCTGGAAATTTCGACCTGAAAAATGAACCTCGCGGTCGTCCGAAGACTTTGGTCGACAATGACGAATTAAAGGCGATTGTGGAAGCTGATGATACACAATCTACGGCTGAATTAGCAGCAGCTTTCGACGTTAGCGTCAAAACAATATTGGTCCATTTGCGTCAAATTGGCAAGGTAAAAAAGCTTGACAAATGGGTGCCCCACGAACTCAATGATCGCCAGCGCGAAGTACGCGTCGAGACGTGCCTTGCACTGCTCAACAGACACACAAATGAAGGAATTTTGAACCGCATTGTTACCTGCGATGAAAAATGGATTCTGTTTGATAACCGCAAGCGCTCAGCAAGTTGGTTGGATCCTGGTTCAGCACCTAAACAATGCCCTAAACGAAAACTTACCCCAAGAAAAGTGATGGTCACTGTTTGGTGGTCTAGCGCCGGTGTGATTCAACACAGCTTCTTACCAAACGGGGTGAGCATTACTGCAGATGTGTACTGTGAAGAATTGAACACAATGATGGAGAAGCTGGCACATCTCCAACCAGCATTGGTCAATCGCTCGTCTCCGCTGCTCCTGCACGACAACGCGCGACCTCATACTGCACAGCAGACGGTCTCCAAGTTGCAAGAACTGGGGTTGGAAGCTCTCCGTCATCCGCCCTACTCACCAGACCTTGCGCCTACAGACTACTACTTTTTCCAGAATTTGGATAACTTCTTGGCGGGAAAAAAATTCAATACCCGAGAGGCAGTACAAAATGCCTTTGAAGAATTTGTTGCCTCCCGTCCAGCTGATTTCTTTAAGAAGGGCATCAATAAACTGCCACTGCGTTGGCAAAGATGCATTGATTGCATGGGTGATTACTTCGATTAATACAAATAAAAAATACATGAAAAAAATTCATTTAAATTTTTTCATACAAAACGGCAATTTCATAGGTAAAGACCTATTATCTCCCTGTCTGGCCAGTAAGACAATTTGAACAAGCCCTTTGTCCTCTCAAAATCAGACGACATGACGTGTAAGCTGCACTAAACGGACTGTCGGCAACTTAGCAGTACTCAGCCCAGTCAAAGGCGGTTTAGAAATTGTACTGATTGCCAATAGACCACGGGACTGCGCTCGCGTCCTTATCAACGTCCGCAGTATAAAAGTCGCAATGTCTTATATGTCGCACACAATAAATGCCCGTCGCAAAATCCAGTTACGGGGAGCCGGGCCTCGACAATTGACAGAGAAACTGTGTGCAACGATAAAATTTAAAAAGTCATTTATTTCAAAATGCTTTTTCTCGGAACGCCCGCGGCTCTAGCGATATCAATTTTATTTTCCGTTGTGGCTTCTACCGCGTAAGAACAGCGGTGCGCACAGAACAACTCCAAATGTGACCTCCGGCCTTTCAGCGAATATACAAAGTTAAGGATTTTGTTTTACAAGTTAGTCGTTATTTTTATATCGACAACAATGAATGTCTTACAAACTTATCTGGACACGTTCCGTGCCACCTTCTTGTTTTGTTGGGAGATGTTATTGATGGAAAGATGCTGAGTTTCTGTTCTAATAATCAGTTTGTCCTATGTACCGAGTTAATGACTATTGGATGACTTATATTTTAGTCTACTTCTTGTACTAAACTAGAAAATAGAATTCGTTGTTTTTACGTGTAAATCCTTTGCTAAATCAAATTCAATAATGAAGTCATTAATACTAATACTATAAATGCTAAAGTTACTGTGTTTGTTTGTTTGTAATCTTTTCACGACATAACGGCTCAATCTATTGTTATGAAATTTGGCGTGGAGATAGTTTGAGACCCAGAGAAGTATAATATAGGATAGGTTTTGATCCGCGACTTTTTCTGCATCTACGGTAACTGATAACCACGCTCACAAAGTCGCGGAAAAGCCTAGTTATTCATAAATAAGTGTCTGTAGTTACGCATCTACAGTTATAAATATTTGCAGATACAATGTAATTAAAAATATCCAAATTACTCACTCACGAGCAAAACAAACAATAACTCTATGGAAGTTATTGTTGTATTTTCATTTATTTTAATTACAATAAAATTACTGTTGACAAAACGAAACAAAACGTAACATTTATAACATTTACACTCTCAATGTTTGTGTAACATAATTTCATATTATATTATAAAGGTTTCACATACTCTTTTTATCCAAACCACATTATAATTAAATCAACCATTAACATCATCATCAGCCTCAACCTACTCTTTTCCCAACAATGTCGGGGTCGGCTTCCAGTCAAACCGTATGCAGCTGAATACCAGTATTTTATTTAGAGTGACTGGCTATCTGACCTGCATAACCCAACTGGGCAACAGGATACCGCTTAGTTGGACTAGTTGACAGACTTTCGGGCTCGTCAGAAGCTCGAAAACTACTTGTAAAAAATCTACACATGACAGCCCAGACCAACGGACCAACTATGCTTTCCAAGGTACAATGAGAGTCTCGATTTATAAGAGATGGCCTTACCCATCCACGGACTTACCTCGGCAGGCGTAGCTAAACCTTCGATCGAGCCAAAAGCCCCTAATATCAACCAATAACATCGAACAACAAAATTACATTTTAAAAACAGAAGACAAACGGCCGAACCCAGCTAATCCAAAAGTCAATTTAAGGTAGCGACCATAGACTATTTTTATTTTAATCCATTTTCTTCGTTGTCCGTGGATCACCGGACGTCCGGCTGCGCGGTCAATGTAATTAAGCTTTGATCGCATAACGACACATTTTCTGGACGTTGTTCGTCCACAATTATGAAATACCGGCGATGTCTTTCTCTTTCTCTTTCGTAAGTAATATTTTATAAAATTTTATTGAGACACCAAGCAAGAATGGTTGGGTTTTAGAGAATGTTTGGGTTTATTTTTGGAATGGAGGAAAGGTGTGTATTTTTCGAACGTTGTGTCAATATGCGTTTAGTTTTTACGCTGACTACAAAGGGGAAACTTTGTCACCTGGTGTTGGCGTAGGCAGGAAGTTTTGAGTTACATTCAATGTGTGTATGTTGTTAGGTATACACATTTTTCTATACCTAAGACTGGGGAGAGGCATCACCAAGTCTCCGTACACAGTATTACCAATAAACCAACTTTATCGCTGTGAAGGACAGGTAAGTGACAAAAATTTTGATTTTTTTTTTTAGGCAGACATCTATGACTGACCTTTTTTGTGATGTTCTTATGAAATTTCATCGTAGCAAGTTATATAGTGCCTGCCTACCCCATAGGAAAAGGCTTAAATGCATGTAGGCACTAAAAAAACAGGTTTTCAGTGTATTTTGATCGTGAAAAAAAAATGTAAAGTATAATAATACTTTACATATTTTTTTCATTTTCTGGTTTGGTCCCTTAGTGAAAGTTATTAGTATTCATGAGTAATGTATGAATTGATACACCTTATAATAATACAGTATGTATATCCTTATCTGTACTTCCTAATAAGCAATACGCATTTAAAACTAACTTTAAACGAAACATTAACCAAGAAAACACTTCAAGAACAAGATCTTAACCTAACAACTAACTACTTCAAAAGCTAGTAACGTAGGTCGTATATTACAAATACTAAGAGGTACTAAGGATCTCGTGAAGCACTAACATGTAGGATTCAAAGATGTTACGAAATAGTCTGCTGGTTAAATAACATATAGCCTTCAATCGACTCTTACAACTGGCGTGGAATGATAAGGAGGCTTCACAGTTAGGCACAAGGTTTTATTTTGGAAGTCTAGACTGGCAAATATGTGCGGTCTTGGTATTTGTAATATGATGACACATTAGGCTCAATAGGGTATACATTTTTCATCAACTGCAGACAGTATTATTTTTTCCGCTGTCGAATGTTCTGTAGCTACTCGTAAATAAAAACCAGGTAAGTAATGGAATTGGGATTAATCAAAATAACCACATAAAACAGCAAATGAATAAAAATGTGGGATGTTCTGATGTCGGAGTTAAAAATCAAGCTTGAAATTTTAAAGCTTTAAAGTCAGATTCTGAAATTCAGAGTAATGCGGATTTCACTACTGCATAGTGTATTTTTTGCTCTTTGGTATACGGGTTTAATATAGTAATGGCTACTAATAAATTGTTAGTTTCTTGTATATTCATAAAACAAATGCACCGATACAGTAAATACCAACAAACATAGCTAGATCAGCATACACTTGCCTTGCCTTTTCCGAACTATTTTGATAGGCTTTCAGCTGAATACAGCCTTACAAGGAGCGACTGCCTATTTGACCTCCAAGGATAAGTTTCTGGGTAATCGGTACCTCTTTGTAAGACTGGATGTCAGACTTTCGGGCTTCTGACTACCTATAATGTCTTCCAAAGATCGACCAATAGTAACATAGTCAATATAATTTAAATGAACGTCCTTAAACATAGCCATCCATATCACTAAGTCTTGTAACTAGTTACCGTATTACAAGTTTGTATAATTTTTACTCAGTCTCTTTTTAAAAGGTAAACGGAATTTTTTGGGGAAAATGTGAGTGACACTGCAGACAATTGCTAGTACTTATAACAGAAGAGTACATGCCTCTGAATTCTTACAATAAACCCCAGTAATCTAAGATCAATCTTAATTATATTTATTTCTGTAAATAGGTTTTTATAAACACGTCAACAAGTAAAATATTTTTGTAAACTTATTTGTTTTTTTTAAACTTATATGACTACTCTGAGAAGAAAATCTTAATGGAAGAAGAAAACATGCTGGATAAGAGCAGGAGGATGATGATGATGATCTGAGAAGAAACGCCCAAAAAAACTCAGATATCACAGCCTTTTTTAAAGTCCAGACAGTATCTTGGTTAGGTCATGTGAGGACCATGCAGATTAGTGTCTGAGATGTTTTTTTGAGGAAAGAACCACACGATAGTGCAAATCATTTGTCGGACGAATCTAAAACGTGAAAAAAGATAAATAAACCCGTAGGTATAAACCGTCCTTCTTGTCCAACTCATTTGTATTCGACAACTTCCATTTAGGTCTCTGTTCCTACATCCGATCTGATGTAAGATCAAGTCAAGGTGAACTTGTTTACTTCGTCTCCAATCTAACTGTCACCGGTTTTGACTTTTAAAACTATGGTAATGTTACCAAGCCGTCCATCAAACGGACCAAGTGCTGAATTCGCTCCCTTTAAATAATGCCATGTATTTTATTCTAGTTATTCAGTGATCTTGTTGCTGAGATTTGTCTCTGTGTTCTGTATTTGTGATTTAACATCTGCTGTGTTAATTTAGTTAGAAATGAAATCGGGTTTCAATTTTAGGTTGCCGTTTGGAGTAAATATATTATTGAATTTATTTCAAAAGAGACAGTTACGCGATATTTCGAAGGTGAAAAAACACAGCACATTTACTTAGGGACAGCCATTAAATATTTTGTAAAGGTCTTAATATTAATCTGGCTAAAAGATTTTTAGAAAAAGAGAAAATCTTATCTCTTTGAATTTCCTCGAACCCGTGGAACGAAACTAAATTTGTTTACAAACGGAACACTACAAGCGGTAAAACCTCATAGCGCAGTATATTAAAAGATTACGCAGACTCTCAATAGAATGAAAATATTTTCATGCCGAGTCCCGGCGCCACCTTGTTTACTGAGATAACCTCATCTACAATACGGTATCATTTTCAAGAAACAATTTCCTTTGAGTCATGCTCAAACAAAAATTAATTTATATCGTTCCCGCTCAAAATGAAATCATCACGAGCCCTAAAAGCGTTGAGAGGCTCAACTGCTATGACATATTACCGAAATTTACGTAATACTAACACCATTCGGGCCCAAGGCGTCTATTACGAGATATGAAAAGTAAAACGTTTATAATACGAGCGGGAATGAAGTATGGGCGGTGGAGTTAGAAAAAGAAAAGATAAGAAAATAATGCGCCCTCATATATCATCACAATCGCCAGAATTCTCGAGTTGGTCCGGGGATGGCCGGCAACCCTCCTCACGCGGGTGGATCTCCCGAAAATATTTAACTAAGCAAATCGCGTTGCTATGGTGTCTAACCTCTTGTTATATCCTATTTTAATACGGCATTAATAAAGGTGCCTCTCGTATTATGAATTTACTGCGACGAGCGCCCGTGGTCTTGCGACAACTGATAAGTGTTTTTAAAACTTTATCCTTAAAACAAGCATAACATGATCACCCTATAAAGTTTTCAATTTTTCAATTCCAATGCTGATTGGTGGATCTTCAATTGTTCTAGTTCTTAGACATGTTGGTTTCTTTACGATGATTTCCATAAACGTTAAGAGAGCAGTGGTGATTTTCACAAAGTAAAGTGCTTGACAGAGTTTGAACCCACGTCCTACGCAACGTAACGTATACCGGGAGCGTTACCAGTGGGTACCAATTGCCTACCCATAAATCACCAAACGCAAGCTTAAAATTTCGTTTAACATTTTCCAATTTACTACGTTGCTGTTACAAACTATCATTCAGTTCCTAATTAGAATTGGTAATGAATAACCTGTCCTAAATCGCCGATAAACATATATTATGCACACCACGCAATTTCTAACAAAACCGTTAGCACATGGTGTAAACCGACGCATTTGTGTAATCGGTTCAAAATCCCGTCATCGACAACCTAAATTAACTCGGCACCGAATCTTGGCGTCAGAAACACGACTTGGTTAACGAGTTCCCACCGAATGTTTGGACCATTTCATTTGTGCGCGCATACAACAAACTATACAAATTATTTCTGAGAAGTATTTCGTCACGCATACTTGGGATTTGTTCGTCCCTAAACCCGGTGACTTCGGGCATCATTCATTCAGGAATTGACTGGACAACCCAATTCTAGTTAATGGTGAAAGGGTTGTCAATTATATTTCGAGTACGGTACGAGTACGTACGGAAAGCCGCAAATAACGGCTCTAAAATACGAGTTCGAAACTCTAATGCGTTATTGCTTTACTTCTAAAGTCGTATTTAGACATGAAATATGTACTAACAACACAAGATACTCAAATACGCTTAAATACTTGTTATAATTTACAACAAAAGCACCACTAATACTTTTGTAACAATATATTTCTACACCACTTAAGTTACCTAAACGTCGTCGGCGAGCCTATCCAGGTTATAACGTGTTCAGGAATAATGGTACTCATAACAAGCGCTAACAAATGGCGTGACCTTCAGAGCCTAAAACTGGTTGTGAAAACCCTGTCATTTTCGCAGCTAAGCCACGATGAGTGGCGGAAAATTATTAAGAAATAATACGTGGCTAAAGAGGCTACTAAGTGAAATTACATAGGCCGATGACAACGCGATTTCAGAATGGGGGTAGATAAATAACGCAATTAGTTAGGTGATTGATAGTTCCACCAGGAACCAAACTTGGGATAGTTATCTAATACCTTTTTTGTTATAGATAGGAGCGATCCCTTTTCGGTATATTGCCGTGGGGGTGTTTACTTCGTCATCGTGATTTCACTGTATGTTGGAGGAATATTAGTGGTTTTATATGGGCATTCTAAAAGCATTAGGCCACTGTAATGTGTTTCTGTGAGAAGTGCTTGCTGAAGTAGATATCTCTGTTATTATAAACGTCTGTACCTTGAACTATTAATATACCTACCTATCAACCTTGGTGGTAGGTATTATATATTTTGTTTGTGCAAAACGTATAATAGAAATCATAATTGGCAAAGCACTGGTTGGTGTAAAATTGCGTGGTTGTAACCTCATACTTTCTCTCGTCCAATAATATTATAATGGTACCTATACGCTTGCCAAATGTGGTTAAAATAACTAATTACGATCATTACTAGGTATCTAGTATGATTCGTTGCATCTCTCTTTAGGAGCAACATTTAGTGACAATACAAATCATCAATACTAAAAATTATAATTAAAAAAAATATGAAAATAAAGTAATAAAATTATAAAATAAAAGTAAAAATAGCAGCTATAGAGTGAATGTAACGCAGTGCGGTGTCGTGAGACTCCCATTCATTGTGGTCAATTTGGCGTAATGTAATCAATTGCTGAACCAATAAAATAAATCAGAGGAGACAGTTTTAATTGATACCGGTCACTATTAACTCCAAACTATAGATGTACTAGTTGAAACTAAAAATCTGCTAAATTCAAAAGGGTAATGATACCCGTAACAAGGTTCAAATTCTAATATCAGTCTCAGTCTCAAAAATTGTTTAAAAATATATATACTTATACGAAATAAGTTTATCTTATTTTATTACTAGTTTTTGATGTTGGTGACATGCGATTCCTACTAGACTCTGAACAAGATACGGCAATCGGTCTTACTAAAAATATTCTTATCGATTTATTTTTAAAACACATCTTTTATAAACTGCGTTACTAAAATAGTTGATGTTGAGAAAAATAAATATTTTGTATATTAAAACATAAGTATAGCTATAACACCTTTATTAAAACCTTTGCTAAACCCAGGAAACAAGACACTTCTAAAACTATTAGGCACACCATTATTCGCAATGTACCCCAAACTGATTCAGTAACAAATGAGTAAATAGATAATAAATTAATTATTACAATGTATAGACCACAAATTGAAACGTGACCACCCTGCATAGTTTAGTGATATGTCATTTGTACTGAATAAAATTGATATTACTGATAGAACATTTTGCATCACCTTTATTTGCTTTGGCAAATTAAAATATCAACTATTTATTGTGTAAACGGTTGTGGGTAAATAAAATTGTGCGTCAATGCTCATTCATTTGCATCTTTAATACCTATGCTATGTAGTTTTAAAATGGGGCCGGATGGCATTAAAATAGAACTGAAATGCGGTTTCATGTAACGTTGTCATGGTGACCATATTTTGGTCCTTTGGCAATTGCATAGGTAAACAGAATGACCAGTTGGAGCTTTGTAAAACAACAAATAGGTACGCAAATACCTACGCAGATAAACTACAGAGCAAAGTTTACTAACAATCAGAGCACTGGGCACAATAAAATAGGACTATCCTTTGAGCCCAGCAATGATTGAGTGAGGCTCGCGGCCTGTTTATTTACATATCGACTCAATTAACGAATACACCGGAGCTCATTATCCATTCAAATCGCAATCGCAGCTTTCCCACGTTAGCCGATTTTCCAGCGAAAACTCAATGAAAACTTCATAACAGTGTTGACTTTACGCTCGGAAACGGATCGCGTAATGGCCTTTGTCGTGCACAAAAAGCGACTGATCCGGCCCAGATCCGCTTTGTATAGCCCGCTTGCTTTAGTCAGTTGACAACATAATTATCGACTGTTTTGCAGCGTCGAAATGGGCCGGTCAACGCACTGACGCCGCTGACGTCGAAATAGACGACAATACGCCGCTGTTGCGACCGCGCTCTAAGCCTTTAAGGGCTTCCTTGTTTTTTAACATGAAGTTCTGTGCATAAAACAATACTCCAAATTGCATTAGGTACTATAAAACCCGCCAGATGGCAAATATAAGTATTGTGGGTAGATGACGATCAGTCTAATTTTATTAGGCCGTTGAAGTGCATACCAGTCTCTGTCTACTAATAGTACCTAGTTACGCTTACATTGTATGCAGTAAATCTTATAGATTGTCTATTAATGAACCATTGGGAGAATGGATGGTGCAACTATCCATCTCGAATGTTTCATTATGTCTGTTTAAATCTAAAGCTATTTTGTAGGCGAATGTTGTTTTAATAATACAATAAAGTTAATCTAAAAGTGATATACGTCGTGAAACACAATTTTATGCGGCGAACATCTCAGTAACTCATAAAAAAGTCGTTTTCAGAACCTCGGGCTAGAGATGCACTTTATTGTGGCTCGAGGCATTGCAGCAGAATGTGGCTAAATGAGTTCAACTTCGTTCCCGAGATGGCGTTGTACACAATCTTTAATTTCAAGGGGAGGCTGAATACTCCGTTTAAAAAGATGCGCCAATAGAGGTCGTTACTTTATTTGTTCAGTGTAAATTTAATGCATTTTAATAATTATTGAATTGCTTAGATCTCTAATGTCTTAAATGTTAGTAACCTAAAATTTTGAAAGATTATTCAGAAAATGTTTATGTGTTGAAACAACGATGTGTAAAACTTATATGTGTAAAAAATATATACAATTAGCCAGTCACAGAGCTATCTAAAAGAGTAAATAAAACACTCTCATACACTAATATAATTATGTTTGGAAAGGTTATAAAGGGCACACTGAAAATTCTATTGCTCACACTTTAATCCCTTCCGGCTTGGTTAGTCCCAAAGAGCATACCTTTTTGAAAACCACACCTAATAAACAAGTACATTTATATTTTACATGAAGTCTACAAAATTTGAGAAATTAGAAAGAGCAAGCTTTAATCGTGGGTTAACCCTTTAAATATGTTAGCGCGTCTTCGAAATAACCCAAAACAATTAAGATGGAGGTAATAATTTAACTAAAATGACACGCGCTCTCTCAATAATTCACAAGGGGCATGTTAAGAAAATAAACTATAAGAAAGTAGATAATTTAAAGTCTGGAACAGATTACAAATAAGACTGCTGTTTGATTGCGTATTCATCAAATAAAAATAACTCTGAATGAACAACTGAATGTAGATTTGGGTGTAATAATTCAAACCAAATGTTAATGATGACGTGTGTATCCCATAAGTCAACGGAAGGTTAAGAAAATAACATTTATGATACTAGTCTGGAGCATGTTGTGAGGAGAGTTTTGAGTTTGAATGGGTATGATTACAAAAGTAGCGGAAGACCAAAGAAATAATAGATGGATTGTGTGAAAGATGATGTGGCTAGAAAGAAGGTGACAGCAAGTAGAGATGTATGGAAGAAGAAGACATGCTGCGCCGATCCCAAATAAATTGGGGTATGGACAGAAGGATGATGATGATATAATGTATTATAAATAGGTTTAGGATTGAATATTAGGTAAAGTCATACCTATAAAACACACAGACGTGTATGTTTAATTTTTTTGCTTGTGAAGTGGGTTTGATATGCAGTAAATTTAAATCTAGAGAAGAGGCAGTGTGTCGAGCCAAATTGTAGCAATTGAGTTTTCTTTAAATAAAAGCGATTTTTGAAATCAAATACTTTGATGTAGATATGATGCAGAATATTTTCAGATAACGGAAGAACATAAATTAGTGACGAGACTCATAGAATTAAAATGTCCACACATTTCACAAGACTGGAAGAAAATCAAGATGTCATAAAGTTTAACGAAAATGTTAGTTTGAATTAAATGATGGGTTCAACATATTTTAAATAGTGCAATTTTAGTCTTATCATCCCCCTGCCCTTATCCCAATTTTTTTGAGAGTGGCGTAGTATCTTCGTCCACACATCTCTATTTTCCGGCATCTCCATCATCACGTGCTCTCTAGGCATATTATCTTTCTTATAACCTATCCATCATGTTTTTGCTTTACTTTTATGACCATCCACAATCTTACTCAAAAAAATCTTACGAGATGTTTCTCATTCCTCCCCACCACACGCCAATACCATGACAACCGATTCCCACACAGCTTCTCGGTCACCGGCACCACTTTCAGACCGACTCTTATGTACACTCATTTCTTATTCTATCCCTCTGAGCATTCTCATCTCAGCTGCGTGCAATTGGCTTTCATTTATACCTTTTGAAGTCTAACATTCTAATCCATATAATAATGAAGTCTAAAATAATAATATTTCTTAAACTTTGCTGTTCACCAGCTGGGGTTTTTGAATTTGATTTTTGAATTTGATTTTCAATTTTCTTGTTTTTTTCTAAATTATGAAGGGATTGTGTTTTAATACTGGTCATATTCTAGCCATTTAAACATGGCAAATCCAAAAACAACAAAAGAAAATTAAGAACTAATAATTCAACAAAGATTATTTAGGATGACACGTGCACCCCATATGTAAGAGTCAGGTTATTTTTTATTAGAGACACAAATAGATGCGGGCGGTTACTTTGTTTCTTTCGGGAAAAAAGGTATGTCACTCGTCAACTTGGGACAGATACTCCACGACGCTTCTGTCCTGATGACTGTACCGGGTACGGTCGGCAAATAAGGACTATGCGAGGATATCGAATGTCTTACCAAATTAGACGCGGGCTAAAATGTTGAAGAATAATTATTTCAAGTAGTAGGTATTTTTATCATCCTGGATACGATTTTTTTATCTCATTCCATTTTATGGTTCCATGGATTGTTCTTTATACCTATCATACGTATTGGCAAATCAAAAACATAACATCATGCCTGCATTCCCGAAGGGTTGGACAGAAGTGCACCTATAGTAAGCCCCCCATTTTGCCAGTTATGTTTAAATCTCATGTAATAGAGGGCGAACCTATCAATCAACCAAATAATCTAGAATGCTTAACCATTTTTTTTTTATTACATAAGTATATAAGATGCAAGGAGAGAATACCACGAGTAGTGAAACAAGAATATAGATGCGATTGTTTTATTTTCTGGACAAGGAAATAAATATTTTGGTGTATAAAGAGTTATATATCAATTTTACCCGAAAACATAATCTAGCTCTATAATAGAGCGAGCTAGAGGTCCTCGGGATCCCATAACAAAAACATATATTTTTTCTAGATATTGCTAGCGCTTCTACTGAACATTAATTCCTGGGTTTGATTTCTAAGTCGGGCAAAGTTTTGTTGGGTTTTCCATTTGAAATAACTCAGTAGCAGCCCAGATTTTAAGGACTTGTCCCTGGTCGGTAGCAATAAGCTCACTAACATGGGGTTCAAACATAACTGGCTGAATATTGGTGTACTATAGGTAAACCTCTGCCTCACCCTACGTAGAATACAGTCGTTATATTATATATGGTAATTCCAAAGTAAAAATCTTTTTATATTCCACATGTTGGTAGATATTGCTATCGGTACATTCACGACACGTGTCAATCTCCCGAGGATCGATTATAATTAGACAAGCGGGTGGACATGTTCTACATATTTCTGTCGTCGGCTACACGCTAGTTACATATACACGCTTTAATTATATAGCGATAATGTTTATTAATTAGTTAACAAAGATGTTAACTATTAATAACTATTACAGGGGTATCGAATTACATTGAACTAACATCGAGTTGAATTTAAAACTTGCCACGTGAATCGAGCTTTTTGTTTTAGTTTATAATTAGCAGCCACGACGACACGACTTTATAAATTATTAGCAATCAACCCCGGATTCGCCCGTGACAAATAATGTACAAATACCTTTCTGGTTTCTCACTCTTTCTATTGGTGAAAACTACATGAAAATCCGTTCAGTAGTTTCTGAGTTTATCGCGTACAGACGCGGCGGGGGACTTTGTTTTATACTATGTAGTGATAATCAATGTGTTATTCTAAAGTATAAGCTTTATAAGTGCAAAGTTTCATCAAAATGCGTGCCGCTGTTTTTGAGTAGAAGAGTAACAAAATTCCATAAATCCTCACGTTTGTGAGGATTTATGGATCCATATTTACTAACAAACTATCACAGTTATAATAGTAGAAAGCTTTATTAATTCAAAATAAGCCCTTGTTAGTTGTATGTGTGTAAAAAAAATAATCCCCCAGTAATTCAATGAAGCGTAAAAATAAAAGGATAAAACAAAATAAACGCAATATGATTAACAATTTTCAACGCTATCTCAATCTCTTTTATTTTTTGTTTTCGCTCAAAACATAAACTTTTACAATAATAATGCAGAAGTATTGTCGTAATTTTCAACTAATTTCCACACTTAATTCTTTAATTTGATTATCGTTAGAAATAAGAAATTTTCTTTGGGGCGAAGAATCTTTAGCGCTTAAATAAATGAGCATCACTGAGCCCCTTCTCTTTCACACGGTTCGACCGCTTTCACAATTATTAGAAAGTTCTTGAAATTACAGTTTCAGAAATCCTTTTCATGTAATTTTTTGTAGAAATTAGGTCAATATTATTGAGTTATTATGAAGTTTTACTTCATAAGTAGGTAATGGTTGGTAATATACTAGAATGATTAAAGTTATGAATATTTTTTGTCTACTTTACCAAACAAAACCGTCATAGGACTAGGAAGTAGGACTTGCGTCTTGAGGGTTCCGTCTCAAAAAATAGGCTAAGGGGTATATTATTCCTTTCAAGACGGAACCCTTAAACCAGTTGAATTTTGATTTCTCTTTCCAATGACTTGCTTTTATGTACCGACATATCCAGAGACTACTATTTCAAACCCATTTACTAAACACAGCTGCTAAACACGGTTACCTCTAAGATTTCCAGTCAGGTGTGAAATTAATGAATCCTTTCAAATAGTGCTCCCACGTTAATTAGTTATTTTCATGTTAGAACTAGTTCGTAATTCAAGAAGCAGTTGTTTGCGACATCGCACGTGACTCCAAGAAAATTATGAGAGAGAATTTTATGCACTTGTTTAAGGGATCGTTTTTTTGTAGGTAGAAACAACAAAACATCACGCCTGTATTCCTGGTAAGGCTGGGCAGAGTTGCATTTATAGTTACGCATCACATTTTACCAGTTATATTTAATTAGAGTCCCATGTTATAGGGAGCCTGTTGCCACAAACTGGACACACACCCAGACTTCAAATGGCCAAACCATCTTAGTGCTCTCAAACATTTAAACCACCGCTCGCTAAGGGCGCCCCCTGTGGGGCTCGAACCTCGGCTTAGGGCGTCTTGATTTCTTAACATCTCAAAATCTTTTTAATTTTTCTTCTTATATACCACGACGTTGTTTCTACTTTCTACTACCTCGTTGGTCAAGTCGTATCAAACTGACTGTTAGGTTCTGAGTTCGGTTCCCAGTTCAGGCAAAGTGTTGTTGGGTTTGTCCGTCGAGAACTGCTCAGTAGCAGCCCGGTGTCTATGATAGTCATGAATAAGAGATATTTATGAGACAGGTGTTTAGTGAAGGTGTTCTTCAAAAAGTTCAATTGCGTAGTACTCACAAAACTGGCGTGCATTGGTATGTTATGTTTGTATGTACTGCAGCAACAAAACCTAATAATATAATAATCATAAATTCATTTATTTCAGAACTATTCCATATATTGTTAAATTAAAAGTATTATTAATTAATACAATTCTAGAATAATAAACATATACTATATGTTTCATTTAAGTTTAAACTTGAGATTGGATCCAGAGTGCTCAACATGCAGCCTGGTCCAGTAACGCATTTTTGGGCAATCCAGATCCAGATTTATCCTCCACGAAAACAGCTGAAAGTAGCTGTTGGAATATATATAGAGAGAGACTTTACGTATAAGTAATAAAAGTATTTTACTACCCACTTACAAATTAAGGAGTTCTAGAATTCTTACGCTTTTCAATGAGAACCCAATCAATTACTTTGAACAAGGTAAACCTTACATATATAATAATATATTACGACCTACATATATTAAGTACATACATTAATTGTTACTGGTCATTAAACTCGGTTAAATACTTCATGTGGCTTCCAATTCTAATGGAGAATAATATACTATTCCTTTAATCTCAACTCAGCACTCGAATCGCAATGTAAATTTGACCCATCATTTCTAGTACATCTCCGCGCTCAACCATTTAAATCCGAAAGAGTATAATTGAATCTTTCAATTAAAAATATTAAAGCAGTCGAGATGATGAAATGGTATTAAAATCTTCACTCTATCTCACTCTAGCGCCGATATTGTCAACAAAGTTCCCTTTGGCTTCTCTCTAATTTTAATTGAAAATTCAATCATTTATTCATCTGATCGGCGTCGTTAAGGTTCTTTAATGGCTTGCGTGCCTTTTTTACTTCATTTTTACTCGGTATTGTAATGGGCAGCTAATTTTCTTTATCGGGTATCGAAGGTTATAGGTATTTTATAGGTTTCAGTGAATATTGTCAATGAGGTGATGTTTGACAGTCGTTACGGGTAGTCAGAAGCCCGAAAGTTTGACAATCAGTCTAAGCATGGGGTATCGTGTTGCCCAGTATATGGGTTGTGGAGGTCAGACAGTCACCCCATGTAAAATACTGGTATTCAGCTGCATCCCGTTAGACAGGAAGCCGACCCCAACACAGTTGGGAAAAGGCTAGGCAGATGATGATGAGGTGAGGCGCCTTTTACGAGTATTCTTAAATATACACATTTTTTTGATTATCCTTACAAAACTTTAACTTGCACGGTGTTTCGATTTTTCTGATGAGAAGTGTAGTAACAAAACGATCGAGCACACTCGTAACAAAATGTATTATTGCCTTATTATAGAGAAGCACTTAGTAATTTATCGATACTTAGGTATTATATTTTTCCTGGAACTAAAAATACTGTTTGATGCTGCTTGTAACATACGTGTACATACTTAGCTTGTTCATTTTTACTTGAACAGTAGCAGCAGCTGATACTAACATTGAAATAACTTTAATAAGTTAGTTAAACAGCTAGTATAATATGTTAGCATTTAGAGCTATTGAGGTGGTTTTTATTATTTGTAGTTACATCGTATTTACATATGTATTTGTATTTGTTTAATGTATACGAAATATAGTAAAGAAACTATTTTTAAAGAGTAAGTGTGCAGTTGCTTGCCCATTTTAGAAGAGGCAACTAGAATCATTAGATTATTTTATTTTAATGGTAATTTTAACGTTCAAAAGTACCTTTTAACAGGCTAACTGAAATAAATGATTTGCTTTTCATTTTAAATATAAGCCCATTGGTGTAAACATCTTTTCATTTAACATAACGTCCATATTCCCCAAAGAATTAGGCAGAGGAATGCCAAAAGTACACCCACATTTTACAAATTATGTTTGAGTTCTTCGTAATATTTTCCATCAACTGGGCACAAATTTAGACACCGAGCTGCTACGAAGAAATTCCAGATGTACCAATCCATAACCTGAACTGGTAATCGAACACAGGACCTCCTGCTCAATAGTAGTGCTTGCGACCAATGAACCAAAGAGACATACTTGCTTTTACTTATGTGTTCTCAAAAATGTCAAAAGGACCAAGTAAGTCCCATCGCATATAAAAATAATTCGTGATTCTCTATCGCTTATTCTAATAATCGCAGTACGCTTTCAATTATTGTCTGTTCTTTGCCTCATCCGCATTTTCTTCTTGTCCTTTCACGAAATCGTAACCATCATTTTACCGTATTACTTGTTGCCTACTAACCATTGCTTTTGACTTATATTCACTATATAACTGGACGATAACATTAATACAAAAACCGTTAATACATATCTGACCAAGAAAAATATTGAGAGAAAAACATCTTAATTTATTTTTGAGAGCGTTCATTGCACTCGTTCTAAGTACGATAAGATTGTGAGTTTTGCAACTTACTATCTTATTTATATATAAACCATTATATATATTTCTATTTGTTGTGTGGCTATATTTTTACACATAACTTCATCATCGTCATCATAGCCTTTCCCAATTGTGTTTGGGATAGTTTCCAGATGTTTTTATCTTTTCGGTTTGTTTTAGCTGCAAGTCTTAAATATTCTAATAAATAAATATCTAAGAAACTTTTATTATATTTATATATATATATATATATATTTAAATCTGTTACTTATAGTGCTATTGTCAGCGTTCTTATTATAAATTCAAAACAAATACATTTACTTGTGTACACAGGTAAAATAAAATAAAATGTCATAATATTGGGAACAGATTCTCTGTATTCGTATTGCCACACCAAGTGGCATACAAGTACTTCTTACTACATTAACGTACATCTATATTATGTTCATATCTATTAGTTTACAAAAAAAATATACACCATGTTAGAAATGTTTATCACACCCAAGTTACAGAGTCCAGCATACAACCTACCCCAATGTGTTAAATTTCTTTGATAGTTTTTCAAATTTATCGCAAAAGAAATAAGGTTCATGTTCAATTGGGAAAATATGACAGTTTGGGGTAGCTTGATGCGCTGGCGTCTGTATCATGATCTTATGTCAGAAAATGATATTTAGGATTTTTGAAAAGATTTATTTTTACAAATGATTAGTAAAGTTTATACGAGTATATCTTGGTAGATTTAATACCAATCATGTAATTTTAAATGGCGTTCCAATATAAAAGACTGAAGTTTTTCATTATTACAAGCAGCACAGACCATTAATATTATTCTTTAGTCCGTAGATATCAATCTGCTGCTGAATGTAGCCTTTCTAATATTATCACATTGTGACATCATCATATTTTGTACCTTTTTCCCTTCAACTTTTCAATTTGAATGAACGAACGAATGAACAATACGACATTACGCATATACAACTATAATACGCACGTAGGTATATGTGAGTGTACTGTAGGTACACCTCTGTCTAACCCTTCGGGGAATACAGGTGTGATGACATGTGTTATGTTAATATGCACAGTAAACAGTAACTGACTATATGACTTTGACATAACCAGGCTCTTTAGTATACAAATAAGGAATGAAATAAGGATATTTGCTACAGTTTTGTAATGTTAAAAATATCAAAACTAATAATTGTAATAAGTATCTACAGCATCCTATCAGAACATTTTCCTTTGATATTCTGATCGCATTTACAGGTTCCGCGACAAGACAAAAATAAAAAGACCGCGCTTTGCAGTTTTATGGCATTGATATTTCAATACTTCTTTATTTTTTAGTTAAGGATCTTAAGCAATATAAAATAAATACTATCAAGTCTTTTTCAGAATACTTTGAACATAAAATAAACATACATAAACTCACGCCTTTTTACAGTGAGGATAGCCAGAACGCCGCCAGCAACGATCCTTACAATTACTCAATTACTGAATATATTGCAATAACTGAGAGAGATGGCTTTAAACAACTAAAATTTTCTGCTTTATCACGAATGCGAGCCTGAACGCTAAAATGGACTGCTACCAATAAACACATCGTCCGCTTCTAGAACATTCATCAAGTGATTTACAGTTGCTCCTCACGTCCAGACCGCACTTTTCGATTCGTCATCACTCATCCTTGGACCAGCGGGCTTGACTTTCGTTTTCCACCTACTCGTATCAATAATACGGTACGCGAATGGTTTATGTAGGTACCAAGTTAGTTTATCGACTACTATTAGGTAACTAGAGCTTTTGGGCCTGAGTTAGTTAATATTTTATGAGCATTGATTGATAAGTGCTAGAAATTTTATTGGTTTGATTTGGAGCTGATGTTTTAAAGGAAAAAATAGGTTACTAAAATATTCTTTAAAAGTAATGTTCTGTACTAGAACAATCAAGCGTTATGTGATTCAAATTGCTCTAAATCTCTTTTATAAGTTATTGCTCAACATTTAGTACCTAAATACTACCTACAATAACGTCTGTGAATAATGCCTAGTTGAAAACAATGGATAAGTTATGTTCGATTGTTACTTACACAGCAGGTATTTTATCATTCAAAACATGATAATTATGAAAATAATATCATTATCTGTCTAGAAAAGGCTAGCCTTGTCTAAACTATGTTGGGGTCTGCTTATAGTCTAACCGGATGCACATGAATACCGGTATTTCACATGGAGCGACTGCCCATCTAACCACTACAATCCAATTACTGGGTAACACGATACCTTTCGATAAGACTGGTTGTCGGACTTTCGCACTTCTGACTAGCTTACGGCTACTAGTAGTTACGACAGTCTCAAATATCTGCCGGTACCAACTATTTTCCTAAGCACAGTGTTACACGTAAATATTTTAATCCTTTTCTAACAGACCTATAAACAAGAAATTAGAGAAATCTATTCGAAACCAGATTGGAAAACTCAAGAGCCATTTGTGGTATTGTGTAAAGCAACAGGAGACTGATGGACCGTTTCGGTCTGTGGCTACTACCAAAGGCTTTACCAACGTCACTTAGGTATCTACCGGCAGTCCATTTAACCGTACACTGGTCGTAATAAAAGGACACATTTTGGTTGAAGCCGTTGTAGTTTACAACGCTACTGCTAACGCCATCTATGCGGCGCGCTTGGAATCAGAATTTCTTGGGGTGCGACCGCGGGGTTGAAAATTGAGATGTACGATAGGAATTGAGTTTTAAATCGTAATATTGTAGATATTGCAATGCTCTTTTTGAACTAATGTAAAATTGGTGTTTCTTTGTAATTACATTTTCAGAAGTAAGACATATGTTTCTTTTTTATGAGCTCTGTTCATAGTACGATGGCGATCTAAACCATCTATCTTATTAATAATATACTTAACAAAAAGTTTCCGGTCGAAAAAATTAGAAATAATCTCCGCATGCAAAACACGTCGAAGAAAACATTTTCGCAAATGTGAAACAATAAGTGCTATCGCAGTTTTCAAGCCAAGCCAAGAACTCAAAGTTTGCGAGAATTTATTTCATTCTTATGGTCCTATTATGCCGTTCTCAGCTACACAACATAAATAATAATGCGAACCGTTATAGGGTCATTACAGTGAGAACGGGCCCAATGACGAGGCCACGCCCATTCACGTATCGCGCTAAAGTCATTGCTTATTTGGACTGTGTTGAAGAAAAAAGGTTTCTATGCTTTTATCTTTGTCCTTTCCAGCCAGTAGACCAACTTTAGTTTTTTGTAACCAGTAAGCAGCTATCGAGATGGAAAGTCGCCCCTTGGACGATTTAGTAATTAACCAATTTTTAAATTACCTATATAATATTTCTTTTAAGAGAGACTCTCTAGTTTAAGTAAGTAATGATCAGAAAAAATTGTAGGAATTAGGAACAGCAAACGAAATATTTCAGGAGTCCAGAATCATGAACTGAACTTATGCTTTCAGGATGTGCGTCTATGTTCCTTCCACTTAATTTTGAGAACTATTACGTATATATATGGATGTTCTAAATGGATGTTTCAAAAATCATAATTGCTGTCAAAAAAAAATTGATCAGCATACAACCTACACACCGCTACAAAATGCCAAAAAAAAAACAAAAGAAATCATCAATCAATCTCGTGGGCTCCATTGCAGGAATCACCTTAATGCTCTATTGTCTGAACTATTGTAGTCTCCAAGCTTAATATAAGGCACTATATCGTATTTAATTCAATAGCTGTAAGTATTGTATTCGTAGTTAGGAGAACAAAATTAGATACTGAATCACAGTAGGTATTTATTTTCATCTTCTAAGATTCTCTTTAAAAGTTTCTTCAAGTGTATCGGCGATAAAATAAAAAAAAACAAAAGCATCTTATCAAGTTCCTTCATAATATTATGATAAAACAAGTTTTATAGAGACACTGAGAGAGAATTTGTAGTTTTACTTTGAAGTAACGTTTTGTATTGCATTTTACCAATAACTAAGTATCAGTTTGACGACACGGTTGGCGCAGTAGTTAAGCGATTGGCTGTTGCGCTGCGTGTCGCGGGTTCGATCCCCGCACGGAACAAATATTTGTATGGCCTACAGATAGTTGTTCCGGGTCTGGTTGTTTGTGTATGTGACTTTAAATGTTTGTAAACGCACCCACGATACAGGAGAAATTCCTAGTGTGGGGCAACGTTTTTAAAAACAAAAGTAAAAGTAAAGTTGGTATTTGATTTCAGTTTTAAACATGTATTTCGAAGATACAAGCAGCTCCCTTCACTAACCACCTATTTTTGTTATCAAACAGACTTCCCTTTCATATACTTCAGTTAATAACTTGCCGTTTTATAAACTCAAACTACCGACGCGTATATATATAACGTCAGAACAATCGGTAACTCAAAAACATGTCCGTTACTTAGTGTGGAGGCAGACTTGCGACGTAGCCGGTATCTGCGAACTCTTTGCTCGCGCCCATTGAGTCCGGGATGAAAGCGGGGTCATTACCTGAAACAAAGAACGAAAGCCGCTCAAACTGCGCATAAATCGTGCCACCCTGTTTACCTACCATAGCCCTTCCTACCCAGCCGCCAAAGAAAAACCCAGCCTACTTTACCCACGTATAAACCATGAATGAAGCCTTTTCTCAACTCTTAATACATTTATAGATATGTTTTTAAAGGCGTTTTAAGATCTAGAGTTCTCAGAAAACTGTATTAGAACGCTTTTTTTATGAAGCACTCGCGCCTTTAAACTAAAAAATGCTTTGAATTGTAAATTCGCGATAACAGATTCGGTTTTTTGAATTGTGTTGAGGTCGCTTTTAAGCATTCCACTCTACTTTAAAAGTCATAAATAAATTTTCATTTATATAAATTTTAAGTATTGCTAACACTGGCGTTTTGCATTTCAATAACTGTTTTTAAAGTCAAATAAATATGTGTATGTTACCTTAGACTTCAATGTGTAACTATTACAAGTTCATGATAGGGTATTGTGAGAGAAACAAAGATATATTTTCAATGCTTTTATTGTGACAAACGAGGATCATGACAATGTATACAGCGTGTTGGGTATAGTGGGTAGATTTAGTGTATCATATATGTATATATTTGTAGGTGGCAGCTGTTGATACAAGCAGTGGTAACAATTGAATATGGCTGTAAATCAGCGCGATAGCAGACCGGGCTGACCCCTCATGTAAATGGCGAGTCGCCTCCACCCACCGACTCAGGGTTTTGGTCCAAGTATTAAGCGGTAGCTGACGACGTACAAATATTTACCAACATATTGGCTAACTTAACTAGTGACTTAATGTTAAAGATTCTATTGTAATTTTCTACTTGGTACCGGTTCTTACTTTAAGCAAACATTAGTTTTGGCAATAATGTTCTCTTGATTTGCTAAACATTACTAAAATAAAGAGATCCAATTTCAAATTTTAATGAGAAGTTTTAATTATGTTAGGATTATAACTTTTAAATCCAGATAATATTGTGTGTAGACTCTGAATACAATACGAACATCTAAACAAAAACAATACTGGGCTAGTTCTGGACAATGTATTAACATAATATATACTATGTATGTACCTATTACGAATCTCGTTTTTTTCTTGTTATCGAAGATTTAGGATTTGACCCGAATACACATTATTTAAATTTCAAATTTATCTACCTATTCACTTTTAGCAGATGAATACATTGTGATAGGAATATCTAATAGGAACAACTTTTTTTACAATTCAAAAGACAGACACGGTTAAATTACAACACTATCGTCGTACAGATTATTATTACAAATTAAAATCTAGTAACAAATTGTCATAGTTACATTTCTTTTAATTATCATTGGAAGGCAAGCTTTTTCATAGAAACAAATGATATTAAGAAAAATAAAAATACGATGATTTCTAGACTAGTGCTAGTGCGATACTATTGAATATCACATAAGGAGGAGACTTAAGCCATGATACCACATGCTTTATTGTCCACCCATTGAGTGTCGTGAAAGATCTACTTACAGAAATAAATACCACTTCAGAGCTTTCCTGTGGACACCAATTTACTATGTCAAGGAAGAATTCCAAACTAACGCTTATTCATTGCCTCAAAGAACATTATTGTAGATGCTCAATTATTTTCCTAATCTTTCCAACATAGTAATCATTAAAGCGCTTTAAAATATATGACACAATAAACGTAACGTTAAACACCTGTTGTCGGTCGAAATATGTGTTCACTAGTTTTAGAGCTTATCGTAAATATCATGCAACATCACGCACCCTGATTCTATCTGATGCTTAATTAATGTGACGCATGAAACAAGCCGCGACTACACTTGGTTGGGCACCCGCCAGCGAGATCTTTTTGCTCCACACATGTGAAGCTCACAACATAACTATGTATCGCTCTCTCTAGGAATGAGACACTGAATGCGACGTCGCCGACGACCACAAATCAGTAGCCACTTTGTTCTTTCACGGTCGCGAACGTTTCTCTACCGAGAAATCGTTATTGATCTATTTTTAAAGTGATTACTGTCTGTTTGTTATCCTATTGTTCGCTTTACGCTTTGTTTAAGCCTAGAATAGCCATGTAGCTACTAAAGTGTGTACCTACATTCTAAAGAAAAACCCAGACGCTGGACTACAAACGTAGAAAGAGCGGAAGCTAATTTAGAAGATTTTACTTATTGTTTTGGAACTGTTTGTTATGCAAAAAAATGTTGCCTCATAATGAGACGGAGAGATTCTATTGTTGTAAGAGGCAGCCTCTAACAAAGACACGTTTGAATTATGTTTACCTGTCCGAAAATATAAAGAAGGTTATGAATCAGATCTCAAGTTTGTAATCATTTCAGTATACGTTTTTATATCAAGACGTATAGACGGATGAAAATGCCTAATATTTTGAAGTCTTTGTGCAATCTCGTACAAAGGTGAGGTGTAGGAAAACGTCTGAAATTAAATTGAAGTCAGAAAAGGACGAACACAATGGTAGTCTGTGGTGGAGGCTGGAGGCCGTCTGAATGCGACTACATCGACTTTATAATGCTGACGCGACACAATATACCCATTTATAAGGCGTATTCCATACGAGCTTTAATTCAAATTCAGATTCACTGGATGCCTAAATATTTCCTTTCATAAGATGAGAAATTGACTCGACGGATAAAACTTTTGCATTGAAGTATTGACATTCAGGAAGGAACTTTAAGCTCTAATGAGACCAAATCCTTAATTTTGCAATTAATAATACATTATTAGTTTTAATCTTGCATTCTGAGTATAGCAGAGTATTGAAAACACCATTCTAAGTAATTATTTTGTGTTATAAGGACTATTTTCAAGCTTATTTATTTTTTGCTTTCTATCTGCCGGATAATAAAGAAGAAAATTAACCTTTCTGCTTCATGATGACTCACATAGACCCGCGATAATTGCTTTTGTACTGGCGAGGACGTTCCAAGGATTAATTAAAAATACATATGGCAGGTTCCCACTGGCTAACAGTTACTATTTGTCAGTTATTTTAACGTGATGTTTACTTTAAGCGCCGTAATCCCCAGAATGAGGTGGTATCGCAGTTCTAAAAGGTTAATAAAAAGTTTAAAAAACAGTAATGTATTTTTTTTGTTATTTTTAATTCATGTTTACGGTTATACTTGGCTGATTTAATGTTTGAGTGTTGTAACTTGAAAATATTTTTTATTTTTTTGTTAGCAGGAAGTCTTTCGATGTTATTTGCCGCTATATCGCTGTAACTATTGTTATGATTATATTAATTGGTAACCCATAAGATTAGGTAGTGATTCGGTTAAGGAAATATTGTGTGTGTAATATTCAAAATACCCAGGGAGTTCGCAATACTACCCAATTATTAAAAACATACCTATTTACTAGCAAAGCACGTGTCTCCAACTGAGCATACTACTTTTTTAATTTAGCAGGTCTTAAAGGATTCTGGGCTCTGAAACATCATCACAGACCACGAATGAGATGGTGGGACCTAAACGCCTTTCTTGGAAATTGAAAAGTATGAAAATGACATCGATAAAATGTCGTTCCTTATAAACAACCGTACTTGCACCGCTGATTCGTATGCCTTAGACCTTACAGTTTTCTTCTTTGTATATTAAAACAGTTTTATTTTAACAGATGTTTTTGACAGTGACACTGTTATGTTGCAAATTTGATCGTCAACATTGAACCTATTCATAGACCGATGTTTATTTATAGACAGCATTGCTTCAGGTTTGCACAGCCATGACAAATGTGTTGAAACTTGAAGTCTTCAAGTTAGACTATGTTACGAAAAGATTTCCACACACATAGATAGATTTTCCTAAGCTATGGACATACGAAAACTCCTTATCTACCTCCAATTGAACGATAAAAGGCAACATATCCCTTACATATCACTCCATACATTTATCTTGGTCTAACTGCGATTCCAGTAAGGGTGGGGGAGATAGCAAGGCGTTTTCAAACTTGTAAAAGAACTGTCTCGCGTCTTACATTCGCTCGTAGGAAAGTTCCACTGTCCTTAGAAGCAATAAATGGTGCGATCACAACGAAGTGCACGGAGAAACGATTTTATTCATTCTATTGTTCAACTTCAAATTGTTTGCATATTATGATGGTATAATCTGTATGGGATGTACTGTAATATGTGTGGCTGCTTATTGAGCACGCCATTAGTTTGAGAAATAATATGGACCTTTACTGCTTAAAAAAATGATTGAAAGACACACTAGTTTCAGTGACTTCCGGGACCGGTTCATTAGGCAAGTCTTCAACTGTATCTACAAGTATAGTTTAATACTCATATATTTTTAAAGTTAATAATTTAACACATTTTTCCCACTTCAGTTACTCCAATTAAGTGTTCCTATATTGGGCGAGAGCGACCTACTACTTTTACTTAATTAATTTTCATTATATTTGAAGAATCTTGACTTGAGGTAATCTTTAAAGGATTCTAAGAATAACCTATAATTACGGAAACATAGGTGGGTAGATAATTAAAAACGGAAACGAAAAGGGACAAAAATACACACGTTTTACGTCAATGTCTGTCAGATGCATGTCTTACAACTTTCAATTCATCATCTTTTAAATTATAATATACAATTATGTACTTTTTTACTAAAAATAAATCGAATAACTTTGATAATAGAAACATAATCGATATAAGACATAAAGAGGATCTATTTTCTTTTAATGAAGCTGGCTCAAGGTCCGGGCAAAACTGAAACCCAATTATAGAAGGCGATTCACCTAGGGCACGCCTTATTTGTCATTAAATCTCCGTGACATCACTAGAGAAAAGTTTAAATTTTAGCGACACACGCAATCTTTAAGACGGAGATTACGTATAGGACTTGATAGTACTTCCCAGGGTTTATCTACTAACAAAACAAAGGTCACTACTACTACGATTATCTAAGCATGTTTTTTCTTCATATACCCTTGTATGAATACGTTTTCATTTTTGAAAAACGTTGATTTCCTAATCATTATCTTGGTCATATGAACGAGCATAAACTAGCCTCTTATCGCATTACGAGTGACCATCATCTTGTTGTCTGCCCTCTGAGGATTACACACAACTATCTACATATACATTTCATACCTAAACTGATTCAACTCCAGTGATAACCATCTGACATGTCTATATCTCGAATCTGACACAATACGCCGACATCTCTACGCACTTCCTCCTATTCCATGTTCTTGTCATTAACAATAATCCATACTAATATTATAAATGGGAAAGTGTGTGTGTCTATTTGTCCGTCTTTCACGCCTAAACCACTGAACGGATTTCGATAGAGTTTGGTACAGAGATAGGAAAGCACCCCAGAAAAGAACATATACTTTTTTTATCAACAAACCAAGCGGGAGAAGCCGCGGGCGGAAGCTAGTGAGAAATTAAAAATAATCTTTATCTTCATAAATCATACAATCATTTTTATGATTTCCCTAGCTCCTGCGTGTACACTGTATTACAGCAGCTAGTGTCTCCCCCTAATTACATGTTTCATGTTTTATAGCATCAAAAGATTACAAACTAATCAGAACTACTAAAAAATAAAATAAAAAACAAAACAGAATGTAAAAACAAGAATAGTAAACAGGTAATTAACTACCCAAATGAGACTCCTTCCACGAAGTTTAGCAGAAGACATAAACTAGGAAACAAATCCCTAACATACTCACTTCACACATACTCCTGACTTCTATTTCCAATTGCCATTGTGGTTACGAGGAAAACGCCCACTAAATCATCTATCCCATGTCACTAGCAAACCAGTAAATCATAAATATACAAAATAACATAGTTGTCAGAACACGACGTTTCTGTCTTAGTCGGTACGCTCTGATTCCGTACAGTGAGCAATAGAAATAACCTCAGACGTTGACAAATAACTGTACGGCTTCAAATTTGCGCAGCGGTGCAACAGATACTTGTGCTACGTCGATGGCAACAAGCGATGCTCGTTCTTATTACAGTAGGCAACAAAACGAGCGTGCGCTATGCTTGGTTGAAGCGAAATTATACATAGTTGACAAATAGAGCCGACTCTGCCGACTGCCAGCCAATTCACAAAACGCTGCGCTGCATCTTGTCGATAAATTTTCACTCGCCGCGTTGCCAATGGCACACAATAAGCCCGACTTCAGTTTCCCAATATTTTTATCAATTCTCACGTTTCCCGTCGCTCCGTCGTCGTCATCATTCGCATATTGACTGAAAACGTTATCCTTCGTACTTACCGATAAAAAAATCTTTCATTTTACACACGAAAGCGTATCGTAAGTATAAAATTATTCCGCTATCTCCTGCACTGAAGTCCCGATTTCACATGTCGTAAAATTTTTACTCTCCCAAGATTTTTATCGCGTCATATGAGTCTAAAATATGTTAAAATATCGCCGCTTACTCTAAGCTGACATGGCGATGCCTATCATTGTAGTGCATGCTTTTAGAAGCGACGCACCTGTTCTGGACTTATTTATGTATATCCTGGAGCATGAATAGCACTATTCGCGTCGTCTAACAACGTTTGTTTGTCATTTGCAGGACTAATGTAAAAAACAGAAAAAGTTGGATACATTTTACAATGGATGCCGTACATATCTGGTTTAACGTTCATTTTATAACGAGAAATTATGTTGTTTTGGAACCAAATATTTTAGTCTATTTCTACCGCAAGGCGAGTGTAAGTGCGTTCGAATCTATCGACAAATAGATGTGTTAATCTTTAGACTTGTCATTTTGGTTTGACAGTTTTCAAGATTATGATTTACCTCGTGTGAAACGAATGAGTCTTTTAAAAATAAATGACTACCTACTTCCACATCCGGACATTAATCAAACCTGGAAAATTTCATGGTTTAAAAAAAAATCAACATGATCGATACGAAACGTCGAAAGCGACCGCGTTTCGATGGGAGGCACGGAAATAATTAGAGACGGTTCCAACCAAGCAGATCGCATTCACCGCATAATGAATGAAACGTCACTGTTACGTTGGCGGGCGGCAGTCGAAGGTTGACGTCATAGGGTTCCGACTCGAATCGAGACGTTAGCCGTTTACGTATATTGCGTAAGTGAAAAATGCATTGCATTTTATACTCGGCTATGAAATTCCAACGGTCCACGATGATTTATATTAGCATGTTGGAATAACCGGCTGTATAGCTCTTTTGTATGCTCTTAAAAACAGAATGTTGGCACTGCAAAACCCATTCTGGAGTTTTTATCAAACCAGGTCTCTGGAAAATGAATATCGACGCGTCACATATTAAACGCAAATCAAGTGATGCAATTGGCTGTTGAAAATTCAATCAACCAATCACACCACAGTTAATGGCCACATTAATTTTCGGATACTTTTCACTTCAGAAACTATCCTGAAGCTGAGCAGATATAGGTATTAGATTTCCATGCATCATTTCATAAAATGAGTAACTCTTGTGGTAAGATTAAAACCACAAACTTGTAACAAGTCAGTTGACATTTGACCAGCTAAGCATACTTATGTCAACCGTAGGTTAAAGGAGTGGTCAAACCGAACTTCAGGTCAAGTGTCACCTTAGTTTCAAGTGCTCGAGTAGGTACAGAGGCCAGCACATCAAGCTACCCCAATCTGTTAATTTTCTTCGAAAGTTTTTCAACTTCATTACAAAATATAATTGGGGAAATTTGTCAGTTTGGTATAGGTTCATGTGCTAGCGTCTATTCCTACATCTTCGTCATTGGTTCGAATAGAGAAACTGTGTAACGAGTGAAACGGATCTACGGTATTTTCTCATTCAGGTTACTATGAAATGCAAGATACCTCCACCTATTTTATTTCTCGTTACACACGACTTATTTGTTGCATTTTCTCTGCGGCATCTATAAGAGTCTTACCGTGTACATAAGCCCTTACATGCTTCGAAGTATAAAGTATTTTTTGTGTCTTATCTTTTGTAATACCTTTGCAAGCTAGGAAAGAGTTTCCTTTATCAACGAAACTAAGCCTTCATATCTGCTTCAGGTATTAACAATTCCCTCCAATTTTTTTGCTGTAACTGGATTAAAATCTAAACTGAATCGTTTAGAAATTTCATAAAATCTTACGGTTTTTTTTTGTTTTTCAAGGGTATAGGTATATACTATACGTCTCCTAAGCTGAAGTGGGATTGGATTACCCATATATGTGGTCAGCATCAATACGAATGGGTCAAAGAAGTCACGCCTTAGGAGCCTAGAAAATGCTGGCTTAGACTTACTGTGGAAGTCAATTTGTGCCAATTTCAATAACGTATCTCCATCCTAATCTCTCATCCTTAACTGCTGCTTCTAATTCACTATCGGAATGTTACAGATTGCAAAGTCAGCCATTGATTAGTAACAAACAACGATCGATCCCCAGATTTGGATTCAGATACGGTATTGAAATTAGTTATTAGTCTCAACAGGCGCGTATGGCAGATTGGCCAGAAATGACCACACCCTAGGAAAACATGGGAATATATGAAGAGCAGTTAAATAGGATTACAAAGGTTATTCAAAAAAGTTTTATTTATCTATTAATAATAAAAAATAAAACGTCATGATGGCCCAGTGGTTTAGGCCTCGCCTCTGGGGCACTAGAGTTCAAACCTGGGCAAGTATCAATGTGACTTTTTCAATTCGTATGTACATTCTAAAGTTTATCTTGGATATCACTGACATCGGTGAATGAAAATATCGTGAGGAAACCTGGACTTATAATTAATATGAGTCTGAAATCGTCAACCCGTCTTGAGCAAGCGTGGTGATTAATGCTCGTGCCTTCTCTGCATGAGAAGAGACCTTTGCCCTGCAGTGGGACAGTAACAGGCTGGTATTATTACTATAATAAAAAATAAATAAAAATGAGGTATAGAATCGAACGACCAAAGAATTTATCGTAATGATCAAAATCCGCTACTGACGTTTTTTTTTTGTCAGCTGTATTTCAAAATAGTCCACATGATTAATTAACTTAGAAGCTCTTCTCTCCTAGTGTGTCATTAAACAAAAAACAAGTTCATAGAAACTGTGTTATGTATTATAATTAATTAAAAGCACGTGTGATGGAAATTGTTACTCAACACCATAATGACTAATACCCATGTGGTTTAAATTTTGAATTATTATGGGAGGGTTGCGTAGGTCCTGTCCATACCCATGCCACTAAGTGACTTCTTAGTGTGGCATCATCAGTGTTATTCTGTAAATCTCCATGTCTTGGGTGAAGTGAGCTGGCGGTATCGCCCAACTTAATTCAGACACTGACAGCTCACTTCACCTCTCATTTCACTTAAGTTTCGAAGAATCGATCGACAGTTTCTCGAACTTACGTTATCGCGCAATTACACATTCAACGAAACTAAAGGAGTATGTAAAGATCGTGTATTTTTTGCCTGTCACCACGGAATAAGCGTGACTTTATGTATTATATATAGACAAAAAATATCGCAAATTCAATGTTTGCAAATTATCAAGCGCACCTTAGCTTCTGTGACGGGTTGAATTAATTCTCATCAGCCAAGCTTACGTTCAATTCAGTCAATAATTTCTTTCCAGAACCCTGGTGTAAGAGGATTAGTGGAATATTTCTGTTTGTAGTGCGAACTAGTACATACAGTAATCTGAATACCTATTTTAATGCAAATTACCCCAATCCACATCCTACAGTTGACCTACATCGCTTGACCATCCGATATCATTGCACAGTAATACGGAACTGATCGGATATAAACATGAGATAACATAACTATGTATACAAAGTCAAGCGTAATATCAATACAATGATAACGTTATCATGTCGACAATATCCGTTCAAGGCAACATCAAAACAATACCAGCTATGATAGGGTTATGCATCACAGCACACATCGACGCATTATGACAATTCAGTCCGCCCTGACGTGCCTACCTACCCGCACATACTCGTGTATAGGCAGCATAGGTACAATGTTTCATAAATCCAAAACATCGATAGAGATTCGATCAACGGACGGCAACAGTTACAATCGAACTGGAGCTGGGATTTGGGAAAACAAAACAAAACGTTATAAATATCGCGAAACCGCAACGGATAGAATCGAATATGAGGGAAGTAAAAAAATATTAAAATTTTGAACGATCGCAATCCCGGGTATCGGTATCAAAGCACGTCCAATCAAAACGAGACGTGACAATGAATCAGAACCTTTTCGATTCTGTGAATAGCCTCGGTAACTTATTGGCAGTCCTTTATTTGCTGATTGAAGTTTGACACCTCAGCGGGAGCGGATTCCGTTGGTATTTTTATTTAATTAACTTTTGCTGTTAGCTACGTTTGCGGGACGCGGGACGCGGATGGGACACTGAAACACAATGCCGACTAATTTACGCGCGGTTTTACTTTAAAAATTGTTACGGTTACTTTTCACTGTTTTAGAACTGGATTTAATTATTTTTATTACTCTTTAACTCCTCCGTTTATGCAAAATCTCTTTGTTAACGAATCAAAATTACGAAAGGCTGTCTGCAGCGGAGTTAAGCGCTATCGAGCGTTGAAATGTCAATTTTATAAGTCGACTCTTTTGCACTGAGCGGGGACGAAACTCAAACTAATTGAAAGAAACTGCACCGAACGAAAATACAGGCGAAGTTGAATTCCCTCCTCGGAAAACTGTGCGGAAGATAAGGCGATAATAATTCTTCGTAAAGTGTCACGAAAGTTCATAACTGATAAAAGTTTAGTCCCTTTTCTGAAATTTTAATAGAGATTTAATTTTCGCGAGTGCCCTAGCCGCTGTCGATATCGGCATTAGCCCGCACCCTTATTGCCCCACGCACACATACACATTCTGTCTGTAGTTCTGTATGTTACAATCTTGTATTGGATTAAACAGAATGTACTGTTGGCGTCCGTAATGCGTGCACATGCCCTGCGGATGACGTCAGGAATGCGTCAAATGTAAACTACCTACTTTCTAATACTTCCGCACCGGATGTTATCAGATCTTATTTTCCTCTGTTTGTAAGTTTACTTTTGAGTTAAAGTTAAAGTAACTAAGTTTTTTTATGATCTCATTTCTTTTTTTATTTATTTAGCACCTTTACGCACACAAATATAGAGCGGTGGACTTAATGTCATAGGTATTTCATGGTCATAGGTCAACTTTTGGGTGAATCAGATAAAAATAATGATAGGTGCAAGATGAGGTTCTTTTTAGGTTCTTCTTATTGATTGACTTACAAGCGAGATTAGAAAAATGGGAGAGCGATTGCTTCGCTGGTTTTAAAACAGGAGGTTACTTTCGACTGTCGTTTCCGAGCGATAACGTCATTTTAATCGAAAATGTTCGTCCTTTCTCTCACTCTTATTCTACCAACCGGAGGACAGTAGCAACATTTCGAGCTCTGTTTAGAACCAAACAGAGTTGCGACACTAGCAAAGTTTATTCTTTAGTTCTCACTAAGAAACTATTCCATAAGCGGTACATGTACTTGGGGGAAACAAATTGAAAAGCAAATAAAAAGGCTTCCTGATAAAAACGACGTAAACTTTTTCAATTACAAACTTGCATGGAGCGTCTGATGTTAAGTATGAAACCTATAGAGTTTATTAGATCGATTCTTAGCGATATGATATTTTGCCTTTGTAGACGGGTAAAAACTTATATTGGTATATTATATAGGTTTTATGGTGAAGCTAAAGTTGAGTAAATTTGCCGTATGATTCGTCATTATACAAACGGCGTTGTCTATTTCCAAATCATCGCTGGTTTGTAAAATGATGAAGGCATATAGTGAAATGCCTCGTCATTTTGTACTAATCTATGAATACCAAATGACAATTTCAACGCCATTTACGAAATTCCACGGCAACTCGTAACATCTAGTTCCACTTCCTACCACATGTGGCGCTGCTAATGAAAACAATAACCATGGCGTCGAGCTGTAGTGTAAGTTGAAAAGAGAATAATCGAATTTGAAGAAATTTATTACAAGTTGTTAAATACGAATCTTTGACTCCTACAGTCTAGATTCAGGCGATAAAGTGGTGCTAGGCAACTGGGCCTAACCCAGTTGTAAACGTCCGTTAGTGTCTATTGGCCTGTTCTAACTCCTGATTGATATGGAGGGAAATGGAAATTATGTATTCTTTTAACTCCTCCGCTGTTCTTTTCTGATTAATTTCGTTGCGGGATCCAAGACAGTTGAATCGTTTCTCCGGGACTCGTCGGGCTTCATTGTCTCGACGCTTTTCTGGTGGACGCCACTGTTGATTCTGGTTTTCAGGAGTTGCAATGGTTTGGGAATCGTGTGGCGGGCTTGTCCACATAAAAAAAGTAGTACTACATTCAACAAGTGATTAAGCAGAATAAGGTAATGTGTAGATGTGTAAGATTTATTTAACTGATTCTAGTAGAATCCCACGCTGCTTCCCAGTTTCCAATCTTCACTCAAGGACTCCACCTATTTGCATACTTACAATAGATATCGTACTGCAATTGCTTCGCTGTCTGAATGATGACGACAGTATTGACACCTTATTTGTTACAACTGAGACCAGACACGCATAACCCAGCGTTATACTCCTCAGCTCTAAGTGGTACATGATAATTGTGATATAACCAAACACTGCCTATAACCATAAACCTACTTTAAGCAATGGTTCGTTCGATATTTAACTAGGTATAATAACAGCAACACGGGACGATCTAAGGTTAAGGACGTGGATGGGTAACAATTACATATCCAGACCCCTCTTGCCTGGGATGGGATGTTAAGCCGCTGCCGCGCAGGTCCTGGCTGTCATTTGTAGATCTGTGACAGTTGTTACGGGTTATCAGAATCCCATGAGTTTTATTCCCAGTCTTACCATAATTCGTGTCTCCTTTAACTGGGTTTTAGATGACAGTTAAGCCGTCGCTCCATGTAAAATACTGGTACTCAGCTGCATCCGGTTAGACGGGAAGCCGACCTCAACATAGTTAGGAAAAGGCTAGGCAGATGAAGATGAGGTACTTAATTTGTACGCACATACTCGCAGTAAGGAAATAGGTATGGTAACGTTTATTATCGTTCGCCGTGTCACCTTCAATCTTTGTCATGTAAAACGTAACTATTTGTTCTACTACATGATGCGAATCTAAAACTTGATTTATTCCATACTTTTCCTGTTGACGTCAGTACGTGTTAAGTATTCCCATAATTCATTAGATCTGTAAAGTTTGACAGTTTTTTATCAGATCTGTTGGTACTTGGCTGTTGTTTGTTTTTTTATGGTGCAAATACTCTTAAGGTGTTATTAATAGACTGATACCGATTTAAGTTAAAATAATATGTACATGAAAGCACGTAGATCCTACACAGTTTTTCTTTTAATAATTTATCGTCATTAAAATTGTTTACATAAAAACTCCCTGTACGTAATTTTAAATGAAAAATCTATAGAAAAACTAGGAAAATTAACCTGACTACCTACATTTACTAAAGTCCACTCAGAACCTTTATAAAATTAGCTTTTATTCATTTACAAACACTATTTCAATTAACATAGCGTTTACAACCTGTAATTACAGTTGCAAACAAAAAAAAACTTGATTTAGCATTATGGGTATTCATGCGATGTGCTTTACTACAGAAATTTGTCACAAGCGATTGTGAACTATATCTTTTGATGGTTAAGGTTGAATTTTCAAACTGAAAACTGAAGCATATAAGATGTTTTCTGAATAACCAGCATGTATAATTGAGTCATTAGTGGCAGGGTAACACTAGAGGTGCGAATGAGTCAAAGGTGCATACGATAAGTAAATGCAATTTCCTTCTAGACTGTGATCTTAAATAACTGCATTTATTACAGTGTAGCTTGCTTCAGTCACTTGGCGATATAAGGCTTCGTTCAAAGGGGCGTTGAATGTGTTATAAACTTAGACTGCATGTATTTTAATAAGTTGTGCCTTAGGATGTGGTTACATGTTCGGGTTGGGAAATTGCTCTCAATTTCCCAACCCGCATTTTCCAGACCCTCTGGTCTTAGAGGGAATCCAGGGGATTATTGATTAAAAACTGACAGACGACAGGCTACAATTGACAATCTCACAGTTTTGTAAGTTTCTTTCATAGATTTTGTGCTTTATTAAACAGTAGGCCTTGCACAAATATTGAACGAAGTTTTTGGGTAACGTACATTAGGTATTGAACATCAAATACCTAGTTATTAGTCCAACAAAATTAGTTTTAAGTATGTTATGTAGGGGCGCTGTTCCGGTCTTGTTTTCGTTTGACAAACTTCTTGCTTGAAATTCATTCTTTTCGCAAACATAAGGTAATTTTTTTAAATGTCTTTGTTAAATGTCTGTTATAATAAACACGGACCATAATTTCATAATTTGCGCAGTAAGAGCTAACCCACCTTATGAGTACTGGCACGTGTTGACTATACTACACTGACCTTCCTAGCAAGCTCCTGTTTAATTTAGTATGATGCATAATAGCTATCTAATAGTAAAGGTTAGGATTTCTTATTGTCTAAGCTAGATTTCTGAAGATCAATAAGGTCTATGTAGGTAATCGTTACATAACCATACTGTAACGATGCCTGCAAAACAAATTGATAGTCAAATGTTTACTGTGTTGCATTGTTTCACAAACAATCAATCATCACTTGCCTATTATGTTGAAGTGATAAAATAGATTGAAGATGCGGAAACATACAACATTTTCAACATACCTACGTCATAACACTTATTTTTATTTATTAGTGTAGTCGTTAATGAGTTGGTCAGTCAGAAATTAAGACGGTCATCAAAAACTCGTAAAGGAAATTCTTGATCTACGCCCGAATGGGTTCCTTTCCAACTGTGACTGTAAATTTTCCAGATTGACCTGATCATAATCTTGCTGTGAAACACCACACTATAATGCCGACTTCAGTTTACCTCCTAGTTATCTACACGAAATCTAATAAAGTCAGGATTAACCGTAGTAATGAAAACGCAAACACTCATGAAGAAAAACATTTTATTTAAAAAATACCTTGTTACATCTGAAAATGAAAATCTTTAAAACTCAAACACTGTGTTTGGTATTTTTAAGAGTGGAACTGCTAGATTTGTACATTATAAATTAAAGCTTTATTTAAATTTTAGTCACATATTTCAGTTTTTAACAGCTAATGATAAATGATCATAAATGATAAGTACCCCTCCTCCGTTATCGCCGAAGTTTGAGAAGGAAAAAAATCAAATATAAAATTAACGATGTCTCTAACTAAATAAATAAAATAATAAATATTGCTGGACAATCCACACAGCATCATCTAGCCCCAAGCTAAGCAGAGCTTGTGTTATGGGTACTAGATGACTGATATACTTAATACAATACATTACATAGATAGATATATTTTTATTATATATAGCAAATACCCAGAACACCCGGAACAAATATTTGTAGATCGTACAAACATTTGTCCCAAGGCGGGAATCGAACCCGCAACCTCTTGCGTCGCAGGCGGACCTTCGCCCGCCGCGCCACATCGGTCGTCTAAACTAGCAATATTTTATTAAATTACATACAATAAAAAAATATGTTTCGTCTAATTTAATATATTTAATTGTAATTGTATAGTATGTTGAGTATAATCGACTAGCTCTTGTCTGCTTTTACAGTGTCTTACAAATCCGTTCCCAAACCTACCTACCAAACTTATGTCAAACAAAGCACAAGAACACCACACGAGGAAGCTATTAGACCAAGTAACAAACAATATCCTTCCATACATCTACAAAGGATGCCCACAATGATCCAATAAGCCAGATATAATTTTAACGTCCAATTGAAACAGTTCTCCGATATCGTTGAAGACATTTATCATCGCCCAAACATTATTACATTTAATTAAACTTTAAAACAAGTGTCGGCCGATATTGGAGGCGGGATTATCAGATCTATTTGCAAACGTCCAAATATCTCTAAGTGGTAATTGTTAGATTGTGGTATAGGGACCTACCTACCAAGTTATGTCGTTATCAATGGAAATCCTTTAAGCAGATGTTATTTTAGATTCGATGGCTGTTTTTCTTTGGTTTTGTTCTTACAAATTATACTTGGGAAGAAAGTGACTTTATTTTATCTGCTTAACTCGAAACGGAAAAGTTAAATAAAAATTAAATGTCCTTTAAGGATAATCATATCTATGTATGCCTTTTAACAACGTGACATCAAATTTTTAAACTTTAACCTCTATCTATTCAGCAGTTTACCAGATGAATACACGACTCTTCTTTTTTAAATATTCCACAAAAACTATAGCACTTTTCATCCGCGAGAACGCTGCCTCATCAACTGAACATATTGTACTCTCTTGAGGTCACAGTACACTAAATCCCATCTGCATAAAAAGCAAGGATCAGCGAAAGCGGAGTCAGCATAATCCAGAACCAGAAGGTCAGCTTCATGCAGTAAGTGAAAACAGGCGCAAGAACACGTGGACGCGGGATTTTAAACTGTCTCAAACATATGCCAGTCACGAGTGCGGTTGCACTCGCTGTACGTGAAGTGTGTCTATGTGTGAGGGCATTTTAGCTCTTCGTCTGAAACCGACCTTCTGTACTTAACTATTTTGGGAAAACAGAGTCAGCAAAATCAGGGAAATGCATTGTCTGGCGGAGCGTAGCGCGAGCGGTGACGCGAGTCCGCGAAATGGCGTTCGTTTCGCCCGATACGCGTACTCTGACCATTTTAATTGGTCTATTGTTAATTAAGTAACGTTTCAACGTTCACCGCAACTTCACCGGTTAGCATTAAAACTGTTATAATAACTTTTAATTCCGATCATTGTGATTTGAGGTGAGCCGGTAATGGTAATGGCGTTTGTGAATTTTCAATGAATTTTTTTAAAGAGATAATAGGTATGTGTTAAGTTCTTTGTTATGTTCTTAAAGTGAACGTGGGTTTCTGGAATTGACAGTAATTTACGAAAATTACTGTCAATTCCAGAAACCCACGTTCCAATCGTAGTGCATCTATCCTAATAAGAAAATAATTCTTCATAAATCAAAAATCAAATAGTTTCACTAGTTTCCACAGACCGATTCGCATTATAACTAATTGCGGCGTCTGCCTGCGACATCTGAATATAATTATACGCCCAATCTTATTATAGTAACTAGACAATTCAATGAGTTGCGTGGAATAATCGGCTAATAACAAATTGAAAGTTATAAATAATGTCGTCACGGCGTGTCCAAAGAAATTCGTCTCAGTCGCCAGTGGACTGAGAAATTACTATCAGAGCAATTAGTTTTAAGTGAAAGCTGGTCATCATTTATCTCCTTGGGACAATCAGATTGGTTACACGGTTACGTGAATAGAATTTTAGATGTACAATTATTTATACCTAGAGAAAAGTAACTAATTTAGTTCTTGCGTCTTCGTGTTGTATGAATGCGTTACTTTGACGCGTTGTTGCGTCAAAGTATGCTCCGTTTATTGATGATTATAATTGCTTGCATGTGTATCACGTAATTGGCCTCAATCTTAGAGTTAAATGACACCTGATGTGTCGCCCCACAAATAGCGCACTCACTCCCACGTGCTTGAAAACAAACCAGGCATTAATTTTGCTAGTGGTCCCACAGTGATCGACGTTCTACCATTTTTAATTTCTACTTAATTCTCCTTTTCTCCTCCTTTCAAATCTCACATTCCTCTGTGTGCGCAATATTCCTCTTAACTGGACAAGAGAGAGACTTGCAACATTGCCAATTAAAGTTAATAAACGATGAAAGCTCCGAACAATACTGTGACGAAAAGATAGAATTAGGCTTGAATAACAACTTTTGTAGTGGAAAGAATATTTTACAATATACGTCACGATCATAGATTGATATACGAGGCGGTCAATGTTCCAACTGAAAATGTAAGTTTCAATCGCAAAAAACAAAACAGTGCGATAAAATTACAAATTAACTATTTTCGAACTTTTTCCTTTACTTGTGCTGAGAGACTTGCTTCTAGGCCAAATGCCAAATTTCATAATTCAAGGTGAACCGGAACTACCCCCTATACCCTCATCTCATCATCGTTTATCATTTTTAGGTTTTTATTTATTTGCGAGAATCAAATTATGTCACATCAGTGGCCGTATTTTTTATTGCTTTAACTTAGCTAAAAGTTTTTTTTTTTTTAACTTCATACAATTTCAACTTTATGTCTTCACACGTTCCTGACATAAAAGGTCTTGACAGACAGACGGACAACGATGTGATCCTATAAGGGTTCCATGTTATCCTTTTGAAATATGGAACCCTAAAAAGGTATCCGAAATATTCGCTTCACGCATACAGATTTATTATTTAGCTACTGTTAAGCATGAGGTCTTGGGTTCTATCTCCGGGCTCTGGAATAGTATTATTGGGTTTTTTCCATCTGAAATTTCTCAGTAACAGCCCTGAATCTGGATTTTTGTCTGTCAGAGGCAAAAAGCACGCCAGTAAGTACATCAGACTTAAACATTACTGGTGAACTGTGGAGGTTTTTATGGACCTCTATCTAGCCTTTCAGGGTTGTCCCTGAAAGGCTAGATAGAGGTCCATAAAAACCTTGTTGTTCTGATCATCAAATAGTATCAAAATAAGATAATATTACGCCTGTAATATTGTTATTACAGGCGTAATATTATCTTATTTTGATACTATTTGATGACTTATAGTAGCTTATTCAATACAACATCCAGTAAGGAGATGAAAGTTATTCCACTATGCTAATTTCCCTTCGTCGTATTTGAGTTATGTGCGTAATACGCACGCTTTCCTTAGGTATCCTAATTTATAAAGGAGAAATATAAATGTTCCATCTTTCATGGAGAAATAATGAATCAAAAACCCGACTATCGTGGTCTGGAAAAAGTAATACCTACATCTAAGAAACATGAGGAATGAATTTAACTTCAAGGAAATATTTCAATAAATGATTGTCTAAAGATGCCTGATCACTTCGGAAATATAGTGTGAATGGATTAGTTAAGCAAGGTGCAACACCAATAAATTATGCTCTAGCAATTTACCTCAAACAACTGTCAGAAAACAGTCTAGACTGACTTACTGTCGACAGCAGAAATTAATACCACGATGTTTCCGGTCTTACAAACTATGACAGAAGTACCAGTCTCCTGATAAATCATGACGGCGTCAGAACGACAGATGATGATAGTTTTATTGCCAGTATTGCACGAACAACACGATCGTTAATCACTTGGAATTACTCTAAAGACAATAAGATGAAAAGAGTAGACTGAGACTAGAGGGCTAAAAATATACAAGAACCTTGTACACAGGGGAGGTTATCCAAAAGGTGATATCATTTGAAGTCGTTTTATTTGACAAAGGAACAAGATTTTATCGACCCTTTCGGTTCAAAGAATCTTAATTTTAGTTCTATACAGAACAGTTTCGAAATAAAAATAATGCCGAATAAAAGAAAAGAGAACGGGTATAGTATACCTCTGTTTCCCCGCAAGCATACGCCGAAATTACTTGAGAAGTTTGAAAATGTAAAAAGTTAAATAACAGCAAAACAATCTGTGGGAGTTGTTTCATTTCCGTGTTTGTTTGTTATAAAAGCTTGTTAGATAACTGAACATTTGGAGACCAACAACTATTCATTGTTTTATAAGGAAAATTGCAAGTAATTCCAATCGTATTTTTTAAGGAATATCTCGCCTTGTCCATACTTCGCGTGACCAGAAGGCTGGTCTATTCCTGCCATTCAACGTGGCACGTTGATGGATGATAGCGATGCGTGGGAGTACTTTGGCGTCTAAGTGTCTTTGGTTTTATTTAACATTCCTCCCTTTTCTGTTTTCTTTATTGATATACTCCAAAACAAGATTTAAGTGTCTAAATATCACTATGTAAGCTGTAAGCATTTTTTTTCAGAATCAGTAGTACACTTATGTTGGCATTACTCGACAAAATGTAAGAAGTTTTTTTTTTGTGATCTGTTCAAATTGAATACCTACTTTCATCTCCTGATACATTGTAAATGTATTAAAAGTCACCTTAAAGTCTCTTCACCTTTCAAAACTAGCCAAATACCATGAAAATAAAATCACTGATCGATTCGCTACTGCATAGTAAATTTAAAACGTTCCTCGGCAACACGACCACCCTCACAAATTCCAGGAAAAAAGGGCAAAACACATAAAATATTCTTTCTTGACTTAGCACTAAATAACGTGTTCCAGCTATCACTTTACCCGTCCGTTCAATAATTCAATGTATTTATGTATTTGTTTACATTCACGCCGAGACCCTGTCATTTCACGTCAGCGTAGGTCTGTCATTACTAATACTTTGAACTGTCAATTAATACAGAAAAATACGGTAGTTGTTGTGTGTTTTGTCTGAATATGCAGTTTCGAAAATCAAATTATAGCATGCTGTGATTGGTTATTTATGCTTTTTTAGCAACCAATCGCATCACTTTTCTGGCGTTTAATTTGTGATGCATCGATAATTTCATTCCGGGAAACCGGGTGCTAGAAAATTTACCTAGTGAATAATAATAAAATTTCATTCAATAGTCCTTCACCTATCGGGGGCTGTCCTTGGGAGCACTTACAAAGTGAATATAGGGAAAATCGTCGTTTGGTGATACATTTCATTTAAAACATTAAATGAGCTTTTGCACGCTGGCTTCGGCCCGTGGAACGCCTTCGAAAGGTCCCAGGGCACCGAGAAATGTCAAAAAAATGGTTCTATTTTTAATAGAAGTTATTAGGTACGTGCCCAGTTGTGAATGCAGCTTTGATATTATACATGTTGGAGAGCGAGGAAAAGTCATGCAAGGCCATAAAATCCTACATAGTAACACACAGGAAAGTTAACGAGTGCAGTAATTAAATATACAGTAACAGCAACAATCTTCCTGTGCTCCAAAAATAATAAAAAAACGAACGAACAAATTCTTAATTTAAATATTAGTGTAATCTATCTAGATTACCTACTAAACTAATTTCTACGCCTTTACATTATCTAGGCAGCTCCCATTTTCCATACAAATGTTTCTATTTCTAAATAATTTTGCAAACACGACGCGTGTTCTGAAACCGCTTCATCCAAATTGTTCCTGAAAAGCATTATTATTTCGTATGAAATCATAGTAGTTAAACTATTTACTGGATGTAGGTTACGATAGATTAGTGTTTTACGATGCCTAAGTACTACACAATACATTACCTACTCCGAGCAAACGCGAAACTACACGATTTATAAACCGGGATTTAGATGATTTACAAAACTGGCTGAGCCTGTGGCTTTTCTTGTATAGGATTATTTTTTTAGTACTTTGTATTGTAATTATAAAAAACTCAAATGTATAAAAGCCCAGTTGTTGAGCTTGTTGGTTCAAATCTTGGCAAGTAGGTAAATGAGATTTTCACATTAATTGAATATTTTTTGTGTCTGAAATGCTGTCGATGTCATTCATTTTATTCATTGAAACAATTTTAGTCGTCGTATGTAACAGGGAATATTTAAATAAAGTGAAAATCTCTTTGAGAGCTTTGTTTCTACTGACCCCTGCGTTTTTATTAACCCCGTTTAACGGTAGGTATTTTTCCACTACGTTACACAAGTTTGTCTTAGTGAGGAAACTTAGACTTATAAATAATAGAAACCTGAAATCAATCATGGTGATTAATGTTCGTTCTTTCTCTGTATGAGAAGAGGCCTTTGCCTTGCAGTGGGACAATGATAAGCTGGTTTTATTATTTTATAAGGGACACGTAGTTTTTTGTTTCAGTTAATGTACTGTACGTACTTTCTGAAAACAATTACTTTAATAGGTTTACGATCTAAACGGTTTCGTTTTTGTTTGAGAACACACAACACAATCATGACACCTAATAACACAGGGGGATCACTCCCATTCAACGTGACAATGCTGCCTGCCTTTTGGACACTTTTCCCGTGGACTACGATGCGGACGATTTTTTTTATGTGCTACAATAATAAATAAATAATAAAAAAATTAATAATGCTGGACAATCCACACAGCATCATCCAGCCCCAAGCTAAGCAGAGCTTGTGTTATGGGTACTAGATGACTGATATACTTAATACAATACACTACATAGATATATATTTTTTATTATACGTAGCAAACACCCAGAACACCTGGAACAAATCTTTGTAGATCGTACAAGCATTTGTCCCAAGGCGGGAATCGAACCCGCAACCTCCTGCGTCGCAGGCGGACCTTCGCCCGCAATGATTCCTTTTTATACATGTAGATACATATTATTAATATTATGTCGAGTCTGGTAGTTTATAAAGATGTTATACCTAGTAGAATTGATAATTGCGCGTTTTTTTTTAACTATTTTATTTTTACATTTCATTTTCACAAGCTACTAAAACAAAGCATATCAACAACCTTGTATCCGCCAATAGAATTCCGTTTACATAACTTTATAAACAAACAGCATCTTTCAATTTGCATTTACATAAATGCAGATCGATTTAAATAGACTGAATCATATCGTGGATGTTCTGTAAGTGACTGTTTGCGCTTGCGCATGTGTTTCGAATCAGGCGCAATGTACCTTGTTATGATCAGGCGCACCGTGTAATGAACAGCTTGTGCTAATATGAAATTGCTAATAAAATGTTTTAGAACAATACTACGTTGGTAGCCTCGTTGATGTAACATAGAATATGTGTGGATTGAGTTTTATTACTGAAGATTACACTTTATAACCTGGACTGAACATTGTTTGCTGTTAGATGTAGTGTGTAATATTTTGATTTATAAAACTTTTTTAGAGATTTTGTTGGTGGGGTCGGGACTAATTAATAATAAATGAATCAATAATGCTGGACAATATACACAGCATCATCTAGCCCCAAGCTAAGCAGAGCGTGTGTTATGGGTACTAGATGACTTATAAACTTAATACAATACATTTCATAGATAGATATTTTTTATTACACGTAGCAAATACCCGGAACACCCGGAACAAATCTTTGTAGATCGTATAAACATTTGTCCCAAGGCGGGAATCGAAACCGCAAGTAATCGAGCTAAGCAACGCCTGCCGAGGTCGGTCCGGGGATGGGTGACGATTACATACCGAGAACGTTCCGTGCATCGGAAAGCCCTTCGTCCCTGCTGTACTACGGGTAGATAAGCGTCGAAAGTCGTGTTGTTGTTTTAGTTACAGACACTACTTGTATCCATAAATCATTAACTCGCCCGTATGCACTTAAAACAGTAATAACGATACTTATTCATATATACTCATAGCAAGGATTATAAAACATCCTTTATGTAATTTATCTCGAAATCTTCTAAATTCAAAGATCATTAGCACCTAAATAATTAAGTGCACGAAAACAAAGCATTAGTGCTTCGTGATAGAATCATAGAATGATTTTGGAGTAATTATTGTACAGACTCAAATTCTTTAAAAGATCACGTGCGTAGTACTCGAAATTGGCGTGCGTATGACCAGATTTATGAACGTAAACGAAGTAAAAGAAGTACGAGTAAGTTAAGATCGTACCAGATGGCGTTCTGTGGTTTCTGCCTACCCCCGTGTATTTAAGTATGTATTGTACAGACAAGTTGCGTTTCGGTATCCGGTTGAAAATACTCCATATTCAATTTTACTTTAAGGAGTTCATATCAAAAGAAAAAGTATTTTTAGTAACAAAATTATCTAAGTACGAACTAATCTTACAAATCCCTCTCACTAACATTGCCTTGAAATCCTCGCCCTTAGTCTTACCTGAAAACAAGTTATAACTAAAACTATCTTAGGTGGTCCTTACAGAGAGCTTTTTTTCTGTTTTTTTTTTAAACGTTGCCCCACACTACGATTTTCTCTTATGTTGTGGGTGCGTTTACAAACATTTAAACTCACATACACAAAAAGCCAGACCCGGAACAACTACCTGTAGACCATACAAATATTTGTTCCGTGCGGGAATCAAACCCACGACACGCAACGCGGCAGTCGATCGCTCAGCCACTGCGCCAACCGTCCGTCAATAGTAGTAGTAATTTTAGCACAAACCAAAACTCATTATCTATGCCTATATGTAAGAAATAGTCAATACAAAAACACCAAAAGATCCGGCCCACATTTTATGATATCGTGAACTTTAAAATCTGTAAGTAACTCCTGACAAAATGTAAGTATCAATATAAGTCAGCTGAGCCTTCCAGCTCTCATACTACGTCACGTTAACTATCTATCTGTTTCTAAAAGTTAGTAGAAACGAGTCTAACAAGACACTTGTCCACGAGAACTTTCGTTCCAGGTCGTTACGTTTCTTGTCTTACGACTTAAGTCTTGCAACTGCATTCACAAGCCTAGGTAAGGCTTCTTTGGATGTTTGTTCTCCTGGTGAGTGATATTCTGTTTTTAGAGGAATAGTTCTTGATACCCTACACTCAAATTTTACTGTTCAGATGTCTACTGCCTGTTTTCACGGCACGACTCTTGCACTGCTCTTTATCTACCTTAATCTTTCCTCAACAATACCCATTAGTGTCAGCTTCCAGTCTAACCGGGTGCAGTTGAATACCAGTAATTTACATGGACTGACTGTCAGACACCCCTTACTTGCTTGCTTGCTAGGTTTTTGTTCGTCTGAGTATCCGTAACGACTATCAAAGATCTATAAATGGCAGCCGGGACCAAAGGCTTAAAGTGCTAAAGGCACGGGGAAGTCTCCATATGTAACGGGCTTACCCATTCAGCAATAGTGGGTTAAAACCTTATAAAGTATTGTCTGTCATTTGTTGACTTTAAAAGATTCCAAATTAGAAAAATGCTAAGTAGACACCTTAAAATAATCATTTTATCGGGCTTATGTTGGTATTGAAGAATGATCTACTAGATATACTCTCAGTGAATACCTTACCTTAGAAATTTTTGGTAACTTAATTGACATTGATATTTATTTAAATGACATTGTAAATTTTATTTTATAACTTTCTGTTATTGACATTGTATTTTTATCTTTATTCCTAATCATTATTTATATGTATCTCAATTGTTAGTGTTCTGCTTGTTTTTCGGTTTTAAATTATTTTGTGTTTTAGTTTTATTATTTTATTTTAATATGTTGATTATCTTTTATAATAATGACTGACATATGTAAGAGTGTATACCTGGTAGATTTTTGAGGAACTTATTATTATTTATTTTTAAGATCTCATATGGAATGTACTAAAAATCACACCAATATATGAATTTGAATCTTATTGGTTAGAAGTTGCATAATCAGGCAAGCACCGACTACTTAGAGATTACTTTATCAGCATACATTATGGTTCTAATAAATAAAAACTGTCCAATAAGCTTTGCATTATCATAATATCCTGATGAAATGCTGTGTGTTGTTTACGTTAAAGAACAATATTTAAAAAATAGCATTGCTTTCTAAACTTAATTTTAATAAAATAAATACGGATGCAAATAAATTCATTAAGTATCTATTGTGTACCAAATGCTCACTAATGTCAAGTGGGTGTCTGACCACCAAAATGAAGGATTCTTTAAGAAGAGAGACATATTATGAGAAATTATAAAGGTTTCTTATTTGACCACGGAACCCTTAAATGGAAATCAAGTTAATACCTTATTTGGCTGTCTTTATAACGACCTAATCTGTCAGCAACCTCAAAGATGCTCAAAATATTACGCGCCAAAACTGATCGCGGGGTGATTGACCTGTCCGTCACTCAATCTTTAACGCGTTTGTTGAGATGCTCGTGGTTCAGTTCCCGTGTGAAGTGGGTCCGCCTGGAGTACCTGCGAGCTTCCTCTCAATATTGCCGAGACGTGCCCGAGATGCAAAACCGCAGGCCAAAGACAGACTTATGTTACCTACGACATGTCATCATCATAAATAATGTATAACGTTCCCGCCGACTCTGAATAATTCAACGTTGACGGCCACTTTATTAAATTTGTCGTTTTATGAAAATATTAAGCAACCCTGTGTATAGTTGAGTAAAAATTAATATGGAACGAAATTAACATTTACAAATTAAAAGTTTCGCATCGTATTTTGTTGGCGCGACTAATTTAAACTGCGTAAAATTAAGTTTGGAGTAATAGAAAACAAAACATTAAATTGATTTTAGCATTCCGAATTAAATGTTTAAATTATTTAATTTCAAATGAGGACACAGCTTTAAACTCGGGCTAGACTAAGCTTTATTTAATTATAATATTGTATCTAATTAAGTGAAAATCATTGTTGTACGAAGTTTTCGTATCAAATCCGGGCAAGTACCAATGTGACATTACAATAGTACTGAGCCTGGAATTAAATTTAGCCCGTCAGTCAGATAATAAAAAAATGTTGGAAATGTATCTTTTGCATTATCGTATTAATAAAAAATAAATAAGGTATAACGCATTAAAGATGGGGAGTGCGGGCTCGCTACGTCACATGTAGGTATAAAATCTACTAACGTGTGATGTCACGCTACATTTTAACTCAATGTATTGACGTAATCCAATGATTATGGAAAAAAAGAAAAAATACGTGTCCAATGTTTTTAAATAATGTAACGTACGGACAATAACATTTTTTCTGTCATCATCCTTTTTCTTTTGCACATTCTAAGCTTACTTAGACATCACTGACATCGATGAAAGACAGGATAACTTCGTAAAGAAACGTACATTTATTATTGACTTAAATCTTTGTCTGAAATCGTCAATCTGTCTACGAGCAAGCATGGTGATTAATGCACGTACCTTCTCCATATGAGAAGGGCGATAGTAACGGTATTATTATCTGTACTTTATTATTAATTTATTGATGGACATATTTACTATCTTATAGCATTTTCTGGTCACGTAAAATAAGTAATGATTATTGGCCAATCTCAAGACTCAAGGTCCCAACCTAACACCTTATAATTCACAACAATCGATACTACATCTGCATTGGAAACCAAATAAGATGATGATGATAAATGTGTTTGCGTACAAGGAAATCAATTCAAGAGTAGGTATAATCCTGCGTTTGCAAGTTAGCTTCCAAATACAATTGTATCGTTTTATAAATAACTTTAACACCCACAGATAAAGTTCACTATACTCTAAGCTTTCCAAAAAAAATACGACTTTTTAATTGCACTAATCATTGTGAAATTCTTTGTATTGAAATTAGGTTGATATTTGTATTATAATCATTTGGTTCGATTCCCATGTCCGACAAAGTGTTGTTGGGTTTTTACATCTGGATTTTTTCAGTAGCAACCCAGAGTCTGGATTAGTGCCCGGCTGATGACAATAGGCTTGCCCCCTTTTACTTGAAACTTAAACATAACTGGCGAAATATGGTTATACTAAAGGAACGCATCTGCCTAACCCTTCGGGGAACACAGGCGTGATACTATATTTCAAGATGATCATGGACACAGCATCACAACGGATAATTGTGTATCACCATACCTACCTCATTTCCATACTAAACATCCCTAGTAGATAGTAAGGTGATTGTTCTACACAATAATTGTGATGCAACAAACTCACAGAGGTTCTCAACATTAAGCCATAAAGTTTATTTTAAACATCTTCGGTTGGTGTAATGTAAGTGGAAGCATGTTGTGTGCAATAATGAGGAATATTACGCCACCACGGGGTAATCCTAGAGCGGGATTAAGAAACTTTGGAACCACTAATGAATGCATCGAAAAGTTTCGTACTCACTTGCAATCTACGAATTGTAGGGTTGCTCTGTGTTTTAATGGTCTCGTTATTTTTATTTTAATAATCCAGAAAGCGTATGAGCGGGATTGGGAAGTGTATTTTTTTTTGTTTTTCCTTTTTTGATTTTGAACGGCGGTGGGTATTTATTTTGTGTTTTAGGGCTCTATAGTCTGAAAAGTTTGACGGGTTTTGATCAGACAAATTTGACAGGTCGTAGTTTGGGTAATTTGACAGGTCGTAGCCTACGTAATTTAACAGGTCGTTGTTTGGTAAATTTGTAAGGTAATTTGTAAAGTCTCAGAACTTAGACAGGTCGTAGTTTTGGACATTTGACTGGTCGCACTCGGGAAATTTGACAGGTTGTCGAATTATTATCGAATGTTTGCAATGATTGGCTAAAGTTAATAATTAATTTGAGCAATTATTCATGCAATTTAATATTGGATAATTAAGTAGTTACAATACAGAAACGTCCATCATATTTCGACCGCTCAGCGGTCTTGTTGGTCGGCCAAAAATATGGCCATTTATACGATATTATGATACTTGTAAACAAATAAAACCCTATAGGGTACTTCCCGTTAACCTCGAATCATGAATTTTGGAAAGAAGCAAGGTCTCCCAGCACAAGCTCAGAAGGACGTCCGAAAATTTATTTATTTTTAATTTTATAACGTAAAAGAATATTTATTTGCGATTATAAACTAACATTTTGCAGTGAATAGACCGTGGCGCATTATGACGTAAATTTTGCTCGATATGGTACGGGACCCTTTGTGTACGTGTTCAACTCGCAATTGGCTGGTTTTTTTAAGGTTGACAGGTTGTTCGTTGGTGTTGGTTCGTTTTTTCACAATTATTTGTTTGGGACTATTGTATAAACTAACTGGTAATAACTAGTTAGTTACCATTGTTTATTCAACTCAGGATCCTAAGTTCCATAAAAAGTTTTATCTCAATACCTCTATGAAACATTATTATTAATGACGCTAAAATTATATTTAAATCTCAATGGAATTATAATTATACATTTACGCAAAATGGGAATTATTAAGTTATGATTAATTATACCTAGTGAGGTCAAAGATACATTTATAAAAAGTAAATGGAGGTAAGTATTGTAATTGTAAATAATATTATAAAATGCAAAATGGCGAAGTCATTGGTGTTTGTGATTTGTTGATGATTGATAATAATCAAAGTATATACTCGTACCTATATACAGATAAAAAAGATATTGCTCACTGACAAACTGTCTATATATTTACATTCTGAAAATAGAAATACTTCAAATAATCCAAGAAAACTGTTACAAGATACCTAAGTAACAGTTATCAAGATAAATGCGGAGATTCTCAGAAAAGTGTTAGAGATAAATTACAAAGGTTGGTATTAATTTCTACGACGCTACGATTCCCTCAGAAAAAGGTATTTTTTCAGAACTAATCCAAAAATAACATTTTTACACAAATATTTGTTCCGTGTGGGAATCGAACCCACGACACACAGCGCAGCAGTCAAACGCTCAGCCACTGCGCCAACCGTGCCGTCTACTGTTACTAATGTACTCAATAGTTTACTCTATAAATAAGTCCGAGACTCATTAGTAGGGGCTTTAGTATTACCCATAATAGTTTAACTAAATAAACAATAAATTTTAAAAGAACGGTAGGTACTTATAACATTATTAATGCGGTGTTTTGTAATTACTAATTTGATTGAGAGGGTTCGTCTGGCAGACTTGTTTTCCCATTAATGCAATCTTAAAAAAGATGAAAAAAGTACTTAAATCTTTCAATACATTGTGTAACATCACTAAAACCCGCAATTTATAGTCTCACCGCTCAAAACCGACACATCGTACCGCCGAATCCGAACCTAACCCTAAAATAAATGAGTGGGGGTACTAAAGGTACCTTATGAAATTGAACTCATCCAAAACATGTTGTAAACCGTTAATGAGCCGAATGGATGCCGCAAATAGCTGATACAAACGGGTGAATTAGCCCGCATACTTGCTGGCGAGCCACGAAGCGTTCTCAAGGGCCATCAAGAATTGAAAGGATGACGATCTAGCCGCAAAAGAGCCGGCCGCGGTGACCGGGTCAAGAGTGGCTGATGAATTTTTATTTGACGCATTTAATGTGAAACGCTTGGAGTATAAAGACTTCAAGAAAAAGCTCTGAATTTCTAGGAAAGGAAATAGAAAGAAAACGTTTTAGAATGTTTGTGAACGGAAGAATTTCTTACAACGTAGGGTAATCCGTACTGATACAAGATTTATTTATAAATTCAGAATGGAATTACTATAAAACACATCAGTCTAATTCCAATGTTTATCTATACTATAACAATAAAACCCAGTAAGCTGTTATCGTAACAATCTCATTTTGGCATGCAAATAAACAAAATTAAACTTTGATCGCGCCATTTTCGTCAATACTCAACTGAAACGCGCTGGAGGTCCAACGAGACGTTTCTACTACGAAATAAATGTGTTTGCGTACCTAATACGTAAATAAAGTAGTATTAAGAGCCCTTGGGCCAAAGGTCAAGTGCACAGTAACAGAGCAACCAACATTCCTGGCCTTAATGATTACCATTAAGAACAAGAGGGAGGGCCAAGTTCAATATCACGTCGAACAGTGTTGTTGATTATAAATGTCTCTTGTTGACAAATAATTATTGCATGTTTTGTGACAAGCGGTTTTACGAGTATCTATAATCACGGTTCTGATGTTTATTTATTTCTTTCTTTAATACTTTAAGCACACAAATGTACAGAGGAAGACATCAAGTCTTCCTCTGTACATTTGTGTGCTTAAAGTATGCCTAAGGCATTTTCTGCCAGTCAACCTTTGGGTGATGTAAAGACAAACAGTGGTAGGTGCAATTTCTTATAAGAAAAGGGAGCGGTACAAAAGAAATGTACATTTATTATAAAGTATACATATAATATATGCACAAATAAACATACATAAACAATTTGTGATGTTGTGCATTGTTGAAATAAAAATTGGTTTTAAGATGTGTTAATCCTGCTTCTGGTTTTCAAGGAAACCCATTGAAAATAGGGTAGTTCTAAAAGGACTAGGTTAAAACAGTCTCAAAGCAGTAAAAATAAAAGTCATGAAGAACATCGCATTGAATTAATAACATAAATTGATCATTATTTACTCTAGTAAATAATGATCAATTTATGTTATTAATTTAAACTGTTTAAAGTACAAAGTCTACTTTGTACTTTATATCTGCTTGTAATAATATGCCAATTCTATCAGAGAAAATAATTGTTGTGAAAAAAATGTGTTTGCGAAATAGATAAGTAGATAACTCCTAACTACACATTTAATCTGTGAAAGATTAGTGCCTTAGTAGTGTGCTATATTGGACCATGTTTACTAATAACGGTATTAGGTCACGACAATGTCCGGTATTGTTCCAGTCCTGGCAAGCAATAAGACTTTCCTCGATAGAAAATTCCGAAAAACAATATTGAACTGAAGTATGTAATTAACACATTACTAAATGGTGACCATTCAGATTGATCTTTATGTATAACAAGAAACGGACGGCCATTTTCAAGAGTTTTCAATTTTAGTTGAACTAGAGCCACATATACATTTAATAAAACAGCGTGATCACAGCGCGAAGTTCAAGGCATAAACTAATTATAATAATAATAATAAAACCTTTTAGTCCATGCAAAAGTATGATACATACATACATAGTTTAAAGAAAAACAGAAAAGAAAAATGGTGGTAGTCACCATAAACAAATTATGCATCTGTAAGTAAGCTGTTCTTATCGGTCACCGTCCATTTCTCGGATCGGCGATATAGCAAACGCATACAAAATATTGTCTATTGAAGAAGACGTGTTTAGATTTTCGACTCAGCAAAAGCCTCAAGGCGAAAAGCCAAAAAAAAAATGCAAAATAAAAAATCAAGTTAGTACATCAAAAGGTTTTGTACTTCAGGATGTGAAAGATGGCGAGTGGCGGGGTCCCGAGCCTTGTATCTGTCAAAGAATTTTTAAGTGTCATCGAGCAGTGAATGGCTTCGCGTCAGCCGCGGCCACTTACACACGGAGCGGTTCTCGACCGGCTACTTGCCTCGCCTAGAAAACAGCCGATGTTTGAATTCTGCTCATATTGCTGAATATGAGGGTTGGGCTTTGAATTTTGAATTTTCGTTCTTTTTTTCTCGAAAATACGGGTGAATTTTGAAATACCGTTTGGGTTTGTTAGTTACCAACCAGGAGAAGATGATTGGTGATAAAGAAAATGTAAATAAGTCGAAAAACAATGTTTCTTTCTAAAAAAAACGTGTGCAATTCACACGTGGTAGAAGTGAAACCTTCAAAACTTTTGGCTTCAAGATAATGAGACGAATTTAATATTTTGGGAAGAGGATAATTGTAGGTTTTAGTAATGATCATAGTGATACAAACTTTGATAATTATTTTATAAAATTTCCTCGGCATAAGAAACACTGTATAATGCTTTTATGAATTTATGTGTCTGTCTCTTTTTACTGTCGCTTTTTCATTTCATAAACTTTCAAATCACAACGATGCTAAACAAGTTTTCACTTCAAAAACAAATTGAGATTTAGACGCTGAAGAAACAGCCCTACCTCGGCTAGCAACTAATTGCACATTAGTAATTATTGAAACAAATGTCCCCTTTAGATCAAATCTATTTGCAGTTGTCTTTAAGTTGATTTTAGTGTGACAGAGTGCACATAATAATTCAAATGGTGCGAAAATAATGGACGACATGTATCGGTTTTAGACCGTGAAGCTTCTAGACAATAAACTATCTTGAAGCATTGACTGCGAGTGTGCACGTGTTCACAAAATGATTTACAAAACATGCTGGATACTTTGATTTGCAGGTGGCCTGGTATAAACAATATCATTACCTATTGGTTATAAGTTTTAGTATATGATACAAAAATATAATTAATCTGAAACAAACTTCTTTCATAACAGCCAATAAAAAAAAACTTTCGAATTTGTGTTTTAAAAGTACGAATTAAGTTTCGTTGTTTTTTTTTAATGTTGGCACCTTGTGGCTATGTCCTTTAAGTATTTATTTTCTTTAAATCTTCTTTTGCATGTGCTGTCTTTTGTGTGCACCAAATAAAAGATTTATCTATCTATCTACATGTACGTGTAAACAAATAGGCAAATGAAATATTAAAACAAAAATAATTACGAAAACAGCTGAAGATTTTTTTTAGGAAAAGTTCCAAAGGTCAGTCGATCGGATAATGTATACAGTCGTTATACAGATTAATCGCATGACTAGAATATATACGATTGTTTAACCATAATGTACGATTAGTCGGAATTTATCTGTTTTATATGCAAAACACGCCTTATATGCAACACAGGCATTAACTAAATTGTATCAGGAGTTTAGGCTGGGCTAATAAAAGCAGGATATAAACGATTATCTAGATTAAAAATACTGCTCGCTTGCTGACTAACCTTGTGGAATTGCAAATAGAAATGGCAAGTCATATTTCATTAAACTATTGTGATCGCACATCTATTTTATTTTCAAAATCATTAAAAGCCTCGGCTTTTAATGATTTTGAAAATAAAACTAACTCGGACTAATCTCGATTAGTCCGAGAAAAGGAAAATCGAAAAGGTGAATGGCAGATTTCGTACCTCTTCCTTTTTTTGTTGAATTTGTACCACATATTAAGGCAAATAAGCCATTGATTTTCATGCAAGTGAATTTTTAGAACTTCGGATTTATTAATAATATCAGAAGAAAGATTTTAATAACTAAACGTAATATAATTGTAAACTAAACGCAGTTACGTTTTTAGAAGTTGCCTTATGCAAAAAACCAAATACGAGTATATCAAAATGATAATTAATTACTTAGAAATTGAAATAACATTAAACTAAAAAAGAATACATAATTGTTGCATAAAATCATAAGTTAACAATTTAATGATACGAATGATTTTCGTTACCTAGATTTTTTTCTTCATATGGGAATTATTTATTGACTGAATGATTATTTATTTGCTGAGTAGGTACGATCGTCATCTAACTTTACCTACTTACGGTACGAAATTCCCATACAAGCCTGCCGTTCACTTTTCAGTAGAAATTTGAAAATTTAGTTTTAAACGAAAAAAGTACGTAATGATCGGTAGCGGGTGACGTTCTGTAGTTTATGCCTATCCCCATGTGAAGAAAGCTACAACGTGGGTCACACAACATTTTCCAGTGAACAATTTCTTAAATTCCGATTATTATGGGATGAATGAAAAATAATCCTATCATAATCTGAAACAACTCCTTTTCAAGCAAAAAATTCAGTTCGTGTAAATCGCTTAGAGGTGGATAAAATAGGTCGCTTGAGGTCGAGAGCGACAGTGCTTCGCGCGCACATCTGCCCCCTCAACCGGTAATCGCGGACTACTTGACATCAGAGCAATGCTTTCAGAGACCCACTATGATGAGCATTATTTTAATTACTCTATCATCATGAGGATAGGTTACCTACATTGATCACGTTAAAACTGATGTGGGTTTTCTATTTTCTAATCATAACGCACTTTTTTTAAAAGGGCGGAAATCATCCGATGACTTCTCCCGTTCTGGGTGGAACGGGAGAAGTCAGACTTTTACTGGCTAAAACCCATCCGTGTTCCGTCCTTGACGACCGATGTGGCGCGGCGGGCGAAGGTCCGCCTGCGACGCAGGAGGTTGCGGGTTCGATTCCCGCCTTGGGACAAATGTTTGTACGATCTACAATGATTTGTTCCGGGTGTTCTGGGTATTTACTATGTATAATAAAAATATCTATCAATGTATTGTATTAAGTATATCAGTCATCTAGTACCCATAATACAAGCTCTGCTTAGCTTGGGGCTAGATGATGCTGTGTGGATTGTCCAGCATTATTTAATTTATTTACTTTACTAAAGAATGGCATTTCCTTGCCCTTTACGTTCCGGGGTCACGGTAACTCTTTTGAACATCCCGAAACCTCAGCACGGGTCCCCTATTGGGCCCCGCCATAGTGCACTTTAATTTGAATTACTAAGAAAAGCTTTATACAAATGGAGACAAAAAATACTCATGACATTTGGGAAAAGAAAAAATAATACAAAAATGAGTATATTTTAGTAAATAATAGAACGAAATAGGTTGACATTTATTCAACGAAGTACGTTCTTTTATTTAGACGTCTAACAGAAAACTGTCTCTATGCCGACAAACATACCTACAGAATACCTATAAAATATCTTCATTTTGTCACGGGATTTCTTCTCAAGATTATCTTGAGTTACCAACTGTATCCATGAAAGGACTATATACGGACACTAGAATAAAAGATGTCTCTGCGAACTAAAGCATCATCATCAAAAAAAAGATAAAAAGATCTGCCTAGCCTTTTCCCAACCATGTTGGGGTCGACTTCCAGTAAAACCGGATGCAGCTGAATACCAGTATTCTACATGGAGCGACTGCCTATCTGACCTCCACAACCCAGATTCTGGGCAACACTATACCCCTTACTAAGACTGATTATCATACTTTCGGGCATCTGACTACCACTAACTACTGTCGACCGGGACGAACGGCTAAACGTGCTTTCCGAGGCATGGAGGAGTCTCAATATGTCGCTAACGGTCACCCATCCTCAGACTGACCTCGGCAAGCGTAGCTTAACCTTTGATCAACCCGTGCCGCTGTTTTTATTTAACCACGAGCTTTTCCTGCGAACTTAAGGAGCGTCACAAAGAAATGTTGACGTACCCCTCGAGGGAATCTCTGATTATCACACATTACCCTGTACAGTAGAGCAGATTTCGCACATACTCTATGCTCAGTTAAAGTTAATCACTTAATTAGATATTCTTGTGCTGTTTCGAGGAAAAAAGTAGTGTGTGTAGGTCTGGTTTTTCTTAGAAAGCTTTTTACATTTTCTCGAGTTGGCGTCTTACCCGTGTTTTTAAGCGGTGAGCTTCTAATAACCTGTAGGTATACAGGAAAAATCTAGACGAAGCTCTAGTTTCTTTTTTATGTCTAGTTTCTTTTTGAATATAAATAAGTAATTACAGCACGTACTTGGCAGTTAATATATTTTCTTTCAGAAATTAAGAAGGTATAATAAGTTATATCTAATGTTTTTTAGTTCACACAATAGCAATTGATTTTATCTGTAGTTATAGTCGGTAGTCTACAAAGTGTATATAAATCAAAGATTACAAATTATAGGCACCAATAAATCGCGAATACGTCGCTAAATGTAAAGGTACGCTCACACTGAAACAGTAATGACTCCAATACAGCAATCTCCGATGGCAATTAAGACTGTGCCGGTCGGTACACGGCTAAAACGAATGGGCCTCTTCAATCAACGAATCAATCTACAATCGCGAATGGTCGCCACTTGCCAACGACAGCTCAACAAATTTATTGCCTCGAATGGGTGGTAATTTTCAAATTTCCAAGCCTGTTGATCGCCGCTCGGAAAGCGCAACACTCTACGTGACAACCAGTCGCAAATTACCGCTTACTTTGTGTACCGCGATCGCATATAGATTGGAATCAGTGCCGATTGTGGATCTCTCGTAATTTGACTCACTGTTGTGCCACAGATTCTATTGTCTGTACAATTTTATACGTTCACAAATGAGGCGCATTGTACAAAAGTTTAGTCGGCGAAATATTTTATTTGCAACAGCACTGTTACTGTTAACGTCCGGGGAGTATTTCGAAATTATACCGAAACTCTTGTTTGCAATTAGTTGGGAATGAAGAGAAAAATCTGAAGTGTTGTCTGAGTTTTAAAAATCTCACATAAAATTTCCGAGTGGAAAATGGCGCTATTAACAATACTTTAGCAGGCAGAACGACGCTAAGGACGCGCTCATCGGTTCCGAGTCATTACGAGTTTTGCTCGTCTCTTGCTGAGCTTAAGCCCGGTTAAGGTGCGGCCTGATTAAGTCGAGCAGACATTGGCCCGTCTGCTTGCCAAAACCACTTGAACCAACACTCTGACGACGTCGAGTACTACACGTTATATTAAAGTTTGGCAATAGTCGCTAAGTGGATGCCTGATGTTTGCTTAGTCTGCTTTTATCGTTGGTACCTCTTACTTTCAAGTTTCATGTAATTGCGTCTATACCGTCTCCGTTACGACCCTTTGTTGTTAAACCAGATAATATTCTAGCCACAATTTTATTGTGTTCGTATGAAATCTAAATCTTACAATCAGAATGTTGGAGCTTTTACAATATACTTGGCGCTAAAGACCATTATTTTATCATATAATCTTTATATATATAGTTATCTAAATAAAAATGCTAAACTATATAGACTACTATTTATTATGTTATCGACAAGTGTCCCTACACGTACAAATGTGTATTTAGTTTACATTCAGTACAATTCTGTCCCCTACACGGCAATAACAAACATTTGTTATATCGAGCTATCGCAGTCACGTAGGCAATACGGGGACCACGACTCCTGAAGCTTCCGCCTGTTCCTCCGAGATCTCTTTCAGCGTTTTACCTGAAACAATGAAAAAAGGCGTTAATTTAGAGCTTTGGACATCGGCCAAACATTTCAACTAGCCGTCTAAGTTGGTCTTGTCGCAAAATGAATGAAACAAGTAGGCATTTGGACGCGCGTTGTGTTCCTGATCAGTTATCAGGGCGAGCTGAGAGATGGGCTTAGGTGAGAACAGACGATATAAAACTCATTTATATCCCGTCATCGTGACGCGTGAGGCGTGCCAAGGCGTTTTCCAATACGCTCATTTATCACACGCCCCTCGACATAATGAGACGCATCCCGACTCGACACACACCCAAAATACTTTAAATTTATTTTTATTAAAATTCCCATTAATTTTTCTTAATAGAATTTGGCAACGGATAAAATTAATGTCATATCACGACTATAGTGACGGTAACGATTTTTCATTGGCTCTAATGGCAGTAGAAATATAAACTTGAAGTACCGATCACAATAAATTGTAACATTTCTATTCTGAATCTGAAACAGACAATATTAATGCTGAAACCACTTATCAACTTGTACTCCAGACAAACACATTGTTTGTCTTATACCCGTTTCCACTCTATTGTCGTTAGAAAGCTTTGCATGACATGTGCCAAACATACTTTGCACGATGTGTGCAAAAACATTAATAATAATAAATAATGCTGGACAATCCACACAGTATCATCTAGCCCCAAGCTAAGCAGAGCTTGTGTTATGGGTACTAGATGACTGATATACTTAATACAATGCATGACATAGATAGATATTTTTTTTTATTATAAATAGAAAATACCCAGAACACCCGGAACAAATCTTTGTAGATCGTACAAACATTTGTCCCAAGGCGGGAATCGAACCCGCAACCTCCTGCGTCCTTCGCCCGCCGCGCCACATAGGTCGTCAGTATAAATCAATATGTATGTAAAATGTAGTAGTGTGTAGTTGAGTTTATTGTGGAAAGTATATCTTAGACTAGATTACACATTGAACTATCACAATTAATAATTAAAATGAATGTTGAATTATAAAATGAAATATAATTACTATGTTATTCATTTTGCACACTTCGTGCTAAGTAATTTTGACATGTGTCATACAAACCGTTATATTTAGGTAATGCTTTAATATTTGTAAGTAAAAAAAACAGTGAGCTTTTATTTAGTCAATACCTTTAAGTGCCACATAGTGATAGTGAAAAATTTTTACTATATAAAAACAACATAACTCGATATTTTAATAGGTATTTGAAATACAAAGTCAAGTACCTAAAAGCTGTAGCACAATGTGCGCAAACTAATTGCTGTTCCCGATTTTATTGAACAATCATATAAGAGATCGCAATTGTCATTGAAGTTCAACTCGATATCGTCGAATAATGAACTGTCACTCTTATAACAAGCTAATAAAGACAATAACGAAGTCATTCTATCTGAATCTTGTGTTGTTACCACAATAAAGTTCAATGAAACGTTTTATTTCACACACAGTAGTGAATCATGTAGATTTCCTTGCCACATCTTACTCGAATTTTTATTACGAGTGAATATATCAAATTACGACCGTACATTCCTTCCTGTGTACCCACATCTGAAAGCTTCACAAACTTTTTGAAACGTTTTGGCAAGCAACATATTTCACAACATTTGTATAATAATTTTACCATTAACAACACATATTTTTAGAGTCGTTGATACCGATCAATTTTAGACATAGGAAAATAACGGGAGCAGTGTGGAAGTCACATGATGGCTTCACAAACGTCCGATGACGCAAGCGCACAGAAAACAGATTTAAATAAACCATTACAATTATGTTAGCGGTTTTAGTTTGGAAACTTCTAACTCATCCGGAACACGAATAACATTTTTTTTTCAATGGACCACAATAATCTGCGTTATAACTATTTCACATACTGCGCGCTGGACCTGGATCTGGTGCGCTCGTTGGAATTTTTGCCAAAGTTTCACGAAGCTTTTATACGGGTTTAACTTTTTGTGCGTAGAGAAACGTAATGAGCATTTAAAGTGAATAATGGCAGCGTTAGATGATAATGTAACGCTTTATTTATGTTTATTGTGAGTGACGAGCCATTGATAGCAATTAATGATAGTGGGACAGTGCATCATGACGGCTGCATGGGGTGAGTGTCAGTCACGCGGTGTAATGACGCGCGGCGTGCGGCGCAGCGGGCTCGGCCGGTGTGCGTGCTGCAAGCGTCACGCGCATGACGTCCGCGTGACGCCGGACTCTGGCAACCTCATCATAAATCATGGAAAATTACACGACAACCATTCCACGACCTCGCACATAATGCGCGATTATCCACGCCACATCTCAAAACAACCCAGCGTAAACGTTACAATTCCGTCATAGCTTACAGATCTTCGGAAACTCAATTCCAGAAAAGAAACACGAGTCTCGGCTTAAATAAATGAACTCGCAATACATTTGAATGTATATTGAAATAAAACAATGGTTATTTATCGTGTGAAACTTTCAAAAAGGTGAGTAAATGAAAAATCAATCCAATTTTTAATAAACTCAATACAAACACAGGAACAAACAGCGATATTAAACAATAACGCTCTGAATTTGCTTTCCAAATAAACGTGCCAAAACAACAAAAGATAATCTACGCATAGCGCTGACAACAACAGAAATACAATTTTCACAAATTGTCAATTAATAAAATGTACAGCAGGAAATGTAAGGTTGAAGTGGATAAAAAAAATCACAACAATTACAATTTGGTTGTAAGCAGTGCAACTGGCGACCTCACCTGCACTTTTGCGCAATATTGCTCGATTAATGAAACAACGAAAATATTCATTGGCAATCAAACAGCCAGCCGGCACTTGCGCAAATATTGGTAGAGAGAATCTGCGTTAATACCCACTCGTATAAAAAGATAAAAACCCTTAAATTATTGAGTTTCGCACAACGGCGCTCCGTTGATCAAACAGACGAACAAGTTACGTACGCTGCTATTTGTTTTCTGTCACTAAATTGTTTACATGTTACTCGTGAACTAAAACGCTCCCTTAAGCAACTGATTTTGTTTAGTCTGGCGTCGGAAAATTGACTGTGAGTTTTGTTAGAGAATAGATTAAAGTGATCGTCATCCGTGCCAAAACATCTATGGCACTTGACTGATGTAACAACAACAATCAAGACATCAGCTGAATGTGTATGTATATAGAAGAAGGGGATAATTTGTTTACGACATGTTCAAACTAAGCCGTTCATCTGATTGCCTTGAAGTTTAATAACATAAGTGCTAGCTGGGGTTTTGTGAAAATATATTACAAAATGTTTCATCAAATTTTGCTGTGCAAAATCACTGTGCAAAAATCGCTGTGATGTCTTGGTTTCTTTACTGGAGCAGTTCTGCGGTGCATAGTGCTTTAATTAAAAAGACGATAGCAGTAATATTTGCACATTAATCGAAAATAAACTTTTCGACGAGGAGACCGGGGATCCTTTTGCGAAATTCGTGCATTATTTGGAATATTAAAAAATTGCTTCGTCAATTTGGGTTCGTTCGCACCGCTTCCATTAAAGAGCACTTATTGAGCGAACGTCCTCTGACAGGTGGTAACGATTTTGATTTATTTAATTCGTTACATCATGTGGAGAATATTTAATTTGTCAGATGCGAAATACTGCGAATGAAATTTTTGAGGTTTGGTTTTTGGATTATGGTGTTGGCGAATTTTAAATTTTAGGTTTTCGTACTACGGTAAGCAGCGGGCTCTCGCTCGGATGAGTACAGGTTGGAATGCGGGGTGAGACAGGGGGGACTGACCTCCCCCACGCTTTTCAACTTGTATGTCAACCGGCTGATCGATGAGCTCAGCAGCACCGGCATCGGGTGTCATATAGATGGAGTGTGCGTGAATAATATCAGCTACGCAGACGATATGGTGCTGCTGAGCCCATCGATTGGTGCCTTGCGAAAGCTGCTGAAAATTTGTGAGTCCTACGCGGTGGCCCACGGGCTCAAATATAACGCGACAAAAAGTGAAATAATGATTTTCAGACCGGATAACAAGCGGTACACTTTCGTTCCGATTTTCACTTTATGTGGTACAGTTCTAAACAAGGTCGAGAAATTTAAGTATTTGGGCCACTGGGTTACCGAGGACCGTAAGGATAGTGTGGACATTGAAAGGGAGCGCAGAGCGCTGTCTGTCCGTTGCAACATGTTGGCCCGCAGGTTTGCACGGTGCACGGAGACTGTCAAAGTTGCGCTTTTCAAAGCGTACTGTCAGTCTTTTTACGCCTGCAGTCTGTGGGTTGACTTTACACAGCGGACATATGGCGATCTGCGCATTCAATACAATAACGCGTTCCGGGTGCTGATGGGACTGCCGCGCCACTGCAGTGCCTCCGTGATGTTCGCGGCGGCGGGGACAGACGGCTTTGCGGCCATCATGCGTAAGCGGTGCGCGTCAGTCATGCGCCGCACGCGCGACAGTCCCAACATCATCCTGCGCGCGCTGGCGGACCGGTGGGACTCTCCGATGTTGGCTCGCTGGATACGGCTGCATGCAGTCATATAGTGATATGCCATCATCGGGAAGACCACCCGGTCCTGCCACTTTCTTTTGTGAAATTTATTAAAAATTTACTAACACTAGTTTGTAAGCTCGAAACTGTACTAACATATATGGATGTAATCGCAAGATGAATCTGAAATAAATGATTTATTATTATTATTATTATAAGCTCTTATTTTTTTATCCGAATGCCCCAGAAGGAGGGTAATGGTTTTCAAGTGTATGTTTGTATGTTTATACGCTCTGTATCCCAACTTGTTGGATTTTAACGAAATAAGGTGTCATAAGATTCGTAAGATTTAAGCTTTAGGAGTTTAAACAAAATAGCAAGTTGGCTGCTGCTATTAATTAAATCTAGTCGTTTATTTTGTGACATGTTTATGTGAGGTACCAAAAACAACTCGATAAAATTCTTAAAATATAAGTTACCCAAAATATAATAAATATAAAAATATCAACAAACCCGCAAAGACTTTAATATTTTAGTTGTATTTGCAGTCGGATTTTTTTACCGTAAAAATTGCGAAGATTGAATTTAATATGTAATCTATTGCACGTTAATCTACCAACACATCCGTACTGATAAAATTAAACGTAAGTATGTAAACAAAGTATAAACCACTCAACTTCTTGTCATATCATAGTTTCCCGAATAAAGACTGTCGTGCGACGTCGTAATAATAATTTTTACAACTTTGTATAACAATAATATCATATTCAGAGCTTCATACAACAACGCACATTCGTTATGAATATAATCTCTTCTGGCAGAGTAACAAAAAGAGATTGGGTTTTAATCCTACCGGAATATCTGCGAGATCCCCAACAAAAGCGGCTAATATTTCGCTGAAAATACATATTTGATGTGCCTACCAACATACTTATTACTGATTGATTTACGGAATAGGCTTTTGCTCTATTCTTTATCCCAGTTGTATCACGTTGTTGTCTTACTTTAGCCGTCCACACGCATTTTTCGAAGCGCGTAAAGAATTAACAAATGACAACGTGATAAATTGAAAATGAGCTTTAGCTTAAAAAATAACGCATCGAAGATTTATTTCAGCAACATGTATATCGTTAGCGATATCATTTTTGTAATTTTCCAAAATAAAACATGCTATTATCACGCACAAATCGTAAATGTCAAAATAGTGAAATAATGATTTTTCAGTAGCGGCTCAGAAGTATTATCTCGACTGAACAATACAAGAATCAGGCAATCTTTCAAGTTGTTCGTAATCCTCAACGGCATGTAGACATCATTAAGCACTATTCTCGACGATGAATATAGAGGCGTCAAAATAAACCATAATCCCCACTAAGTAGTTAACATGACTTTCTGTACATTCCGACACTCGAGCACAAACACTGAACGGATAAGTGTAACCTTTCCAATGACATTTAACTGGAATCCATCCACCGTGCGTGACAGTACCAACGAATAATACATTCGTCAAATTAACGAAAAAGGGGAGATAACAGGCAAGTACAACAAGCCGTTTTTTCAAAAAAAGCGATTCGTTTTATGATTGCCAAAGGAATCGGTAGCATCTAATTTAATATTAAAAAGCTATTTGTATTAAAGGAATGTTAGCGTTAACGGGCGGGACACGTGGGCTCTGACGTAACCACACGTGTCGCCACCGATACAGCTTGCTAATTGAACGTAACATAACCCGCCATAATCGCGTGTAATGTGTGTGTTTTGTCATTTACGATTGGCTAATTAAAGTTCTTTGCATTTTAAACACAGTTTTTATCGCAGTACACTCGTTACGCGTGGGCTTTATAATAACAGCCACATGACATGCTCCCTGACTTGCGGTTTATTTATAGTGCGCGCTCAAACTCGAATAAAAATAGGGATGTCGAACATTACAAATTGTATTATTTTATTTCGTGTGCGTGACAGCCAAGGCGTCCTAGTTGAATTTATTATTTGATCGATAGTAGATACGTTCAATACGTACAACGTCGCCCTCACAGCTTTGTGGAAATAAGCACAGTTTGATGTTTTAGTTATTTAAATCTGTGCAGGCACGAATCTGGACGACGTTTAGGTACTTACACATTTTGGGTCAGACAAAGGTGGTTTAACCCGACTGTGGTAAAATGGAGACTACGCAGGAATATTATTTACTTTGTCGTTTATATTTTCTTTTAAAAATGTGGGACACGCCTAAATGTGAGTGGAGTACATACTCAGAGATTCAGCTATTGTTTTTCTGGTGCTAATATTATACGAGAAACTGAACAGACAGAATATTTATAGATAAATTAGATAAATAAACGCGGCGCTCTTTTGTCTTAGGTGCCGGTACACGCACTAATCTCGTATACTAACAGTGTGAGTACAAACAAATAACCGTGTGCCATACAAATATTTATCCAGTTGCAGGAATCCGACCTGGAACTGAGTACAGGAGGCAGATGCTCCACTTTACGCTATTTAGAATACCTACAATACTAAAGAAGTTTACCTTGCTTTAGATCAACACCTATATTTATAGGAAATGAAATTTTGAAAATGATTTTCAGCTAAATCTTGATATTCCAAGATTCGATTTTAGAATAAATTTAAAATAAAATTTTGTTTATAAACACCTAAACTGCCAGAAAACGAGACACAATAGAAAATGTATTGTTTGTCGGTCACTTGGTTTAACGTGTTAAGGTACTTAGTCCTGATCGCAACTGTTCATAACTTCATTGGTCATCATACTAGTATTTTCTTTTGCTGAACCCCATCTAGTTTTACGTGGCTCCACTTAATTTTATTGAAAAAGACATAATAATAATAAAAAAATGGTTCTGATTCCCTTTTTATCAAGCTATACTTAATTCAGGTTATTTCCATCTTATTCTCTTTTACTCGTATATCACAAAAAAGAGATGGATAAATAAGATATGTCAATTTTAGTTAAACTAATTCTTCTATACAAACTTGTTTAACATTTCAGAATTCATCGACCAAAATCAGGCCTAGTTAAAGGCATTAACTAATTTGATAGCTCTAACTTAGTTCTTACTTGTCATCGTCCTTTTCTCGGGTTGTCTGTCAGATAGAGATTTCAATTCTCTAATTTTAGTTTTGGTTTGTGAACAAATCAGAGCTGTTAAGAGCGAAAATGTTAAGGTACCTAATCTAGCCAAAATATTATATTTTTATTTAAATAAAGTTGCTTATAGGTTCGAAGGGACATCGACACAAACTGATACCATGAGTTCAGTACATGATTCCATCCAGATCCATCCAGAGTTAAAATTGTTACTCAGTTTTTTCATCTTTTTTACAATTTCGTCTGAAGTGTTTTAAACTTTAAAGGAGAAAATCATTATTTCCATCTTCTATGATTTTAAATAAAAAAGTAAATAATTATAAATAATCTTTCGATAAAAAACTCATTGGGCTCGTCACGATGTTTTCTTTTGCTTTTTAGAGTGCAGTTGTGATGATATCAATTGTACAGGGTTAAGTCACTGCCTAGGTTCGAACCTACGATCATCACTTCGCAAGTCGGAACCGCACCGTGGTAGCGGTTCACCACTGCTTTTAATCGAAACTATAACATAACATTACGCCTGTATTCTCGAAGGGTGAGACAGAGGTGTGTCTATAATATAATACTGCCACATTTCACCAGTTATATTAAAGCCCCATGTAACAGGGGGTGAGACTATTGCCATTAACCGGGTACGGATCCTGACTCCGGGCTGCTACTGAGAAATTCCAGATGGAAAAACCCAATAACACTTTGTTTGAGCCGGGAATCAAACCTGAAAAGCAATCGTGCTAGCGACCACAAGATCAACATGACGGTTGTTACTATGAAAAGTTAAAATGACCTACCACTTATATAATGCGACTAAAAAGTAAACCAAAGTATTTATACTGCCGACTACTAATACCAACTACCAGTTAGCCTAAATGTTAGTACTAACTTGCAGTGTTGACAAGATTTATCGTTGTTTTAATTACCACCGTGAACTGGGCGATGGCTTCCGATACTTAAAGGGTTTATGATACGCGTTAGTTAAGAACAAGTAAACTAATTGTGACCGTGTCTTGCTTTAGTGAAATTTAACACGTTGAACGCCAAATGACCGACAAACAATACATTTTCTATTGTGTCTCGTTGTTTGGCAGTTAAGGTTTAATGACGTATGACTTGGTTTTTAGATTTTTTTTTAAAGAGATTCATAATTTATTTGACAAATAACTTTTGCCTGCGACTCTGTCCGTGTGAATGTCGGTTATCGCCGATGCAAACAATGCTTCGGATTAAAAATGTATCCTATGTTGTTCTTAGGGTCCCAAACTACCTCCATATCAAATTTCATTACGATCCGATCAGCCGTTTAGTCGGGAAAAGGTATCAAAGAAACAAACACAGTTTCTTTCACATTTATAATATTAAGTATGTATGGTATGATTTTATTTGTTTGTTTGACATATTGATCTTGCCCCACGTCGCAGTTAAATTATTAGCTACAATTAAAAATAGTTGACCCACGGAATAGTTAGACAAATAAACAACGTTTGATAAGCCAATTGTGACAAAAAACTTATGATATGATGATCAACATCTTATAATAATAAATAATAACACCAGCCTGTATCTGTCCCTAGACTAAGGCCTCTTCTCATACAGAGAAGGCACGAGCATTAATCACCATGCTTTCTCAAGACGGATTGGCGACTTCAGACCTTGGATATTTATAAGTCCAGGTTTCCTCACGATGTTTTGCTTCACCGATGTCAGTGATGCTCAAGATAAACTTGGAAAGTACATATAAATTGAAAAAGACAAATTGGTGCTTGGCCAGATTTGAACAACAACCTTGTGCACGAGAGGCGAGGCCTAAACCAATGGGAAGCTAGGACTTACTATAAACTTATTCAATGAAGGTAAGCAGAAAAGAAGGATTTTTTTAAATTCCACCCGGACATTGGTTTAATAGTGAATCCAAGTTGAAACGTAGGATACCGTAAAGAGAAAACATTTGTTTTGTTGTATGTATGTTTGTTTAGAATGGATAATATCAAAACATCTTAACCGATTTAAAAAAATCTTCAACCTTTATATTACCTACCTTATCAGCGAGGTACATAGGTTATGCTTTATGTGACGCTTTAAAACGGGGTGCACGAGTAATTTGAATCATAATATATTTTCTCTCTTTGTATATACATACATACATAAACTCACCCATCCTCTCCACTCCCATGGGGGTAGGCAGAACCTACAGAGAACACCACCCGCTACAATCCTTACATACTCCATTCGCTTCACTCACGTTCATGCATCTTGTCATACAGGCACGTCGGTTGCGAGTACTACGCACCTGACCTTTTTGAAGAACATCACCAATGCCTGTATTTCCCAAAAGGTTAGGTAGAGGTGTATATATAGTGCACCCACATTATGAAGTCCCACGCTATAGGGAGTGAGCCTATTGCCTTTAACCGGTCACAAATCCAAACAGAATGAGAAATTTCAGAAAAAAAAACCCTTTCCCGACCTGGGATTCGCACCTAGGGCCTTATGCTCGACAGTAGAACTTGTAACCACTATACCAACGGGGCAGTCAACAAGGCTTCAGTAATATTTTCCTGAAATACATACTTCCAACGAAATGCTTTTTTTAATTCAGATCGTACAATTTATTCTTATCTTTATGATTTGAACATTAAAAGGGAAACGTGATTGCTATCAACATAAAGACACAATTTTCTTTTTAATTTATAAACTTTGGACGTCGCAGACATTTTGCTGGAGACTTGTTGGCCCATACATTTTCAAATCCTTCAAAATGCATCTGGTACAGAAGTCTTCTATGATAGTTTTTCAACTTTATTACAAAACTAATAAGGTTCTTGTTCAATTAGGAAAATTTCACAGTTTGGGGTAGCTTGATTTGCTGGCGTCTGTACCTGATTCATTTTCGTACATGTTCTTTACGCTCTGCCTTATCGTCATACTAATATTGAAACCGATATTAAATTCGGGGTGGAAGGTATATCAACGTATAACCTGGTACCATGAGTTCAGGACGTATACTAACTATTAAAAAAAACATGATTTCTAACACACTCGGAGAGATTTTAAATTTTAACTAATCCACTTCTTTCACGAAGTGAATTAGTTAATTTTTAATTGTAAAGATCATACGTTTACACTTTTTATAACTTTAAAACGATACAACTATTAATAAATGAAGAAATACAATCATCACAGGGCATCGAAATATTCATCCGCATCGCTGTCAACGGGAAAAGTGCCCAGAAGGCTGGCAGCATTGCCACGTTGAACGGCAATTAAAGATCATTGGGTTTTTTTAATTTAAAAAAAAACACCAGAACAAACGTTACTTAGAGAACATTTAATTGAATTTAAAACGAATCAAAATGTAATAATCCATAATCTATCCGAGTCATGTTAGTTCTTGTTCAAAATTGAAAGAAATTGATTATAAACTAACGCACCCTTATTAAGAAGGAAGTTACAACCAATATAACCTTCAGATAACCCATACATTTTAGAGGATTAAGTTTGTCACGTATTTATTAGAATTTATTAATAATTAAGTTTGCAATAATTCGATGACACATCTGAGTATGTATTTTCGATTTTCTTTATAAAGCACATTATTCCATTAGGTAAAGACTTTTCTACGTCCACCATATTTAAACTCATCCGACCTATCTTCAACTGTCAATCTTCACAATTTGAAAGAGGGCCACTTTCCTGGCGCATAAGGCGTGTGTACACGAGCACATTGTTGTCTGCACTCAATACCACACAATGAACCCACCTTTATCATAAAAGATACACCGGATATTAAAAAAGGACCGCTAACTCAAACATCTCACATATTTTTACTGACGGTTCGCTTTTGCGGTAAGTTGGTCTTTAATCTGGGACACGAATATACGGAAAAGACCATTCTCTGGACGATTCGTATGAAAACTAATACCAGGGAAGCATGGTCGCAAAGAGTCTAAGGTAAAGTTTTAATAGGCCTAATAACCTGTAGGTGTGAATGGAGAAAATGGTCGCCTTCTTCGTAATTGATAAGCCTAGGAAAACCTAATAAATTTCCATAGTTTGTGTTAAGGAAATGACTCCAACGATTCTATAAAAACGTTTTGTGACAAGGATTCCTGATTAAAAACATCAAAATCTTAGTAAGACAGAAAACGCTGGGAAATATCAACACGTACCTTTATTATAAACCATATTTACTGGGACTTATATTAAAAAAGAGTAATGTCGAGAGCTAAATCAATCAAGTGCCTCATCATTCTTCGACTAGGAAAATTAGTAGGTATATTCCAGCCATACCTCAAAAGTTAAACACAATCAAGGTCAAAGAAAAGCGTTTGTGAGCTATCCGAAATATTACCAATTATCTTCGAAAAATACACCTAAACTAGACATCGATCGGATCGTTTTAAGTAGACATAAGTACATAGCAATTAACTGTGAAGAAATGTTCTAGGTAATAATTTTAGTCTATCGCGGTCAAAACTTTTGAAGGCCGCTTTTAATACTTAATAGTAGAATATTACTAAAGATATTTCTAAATCTGTACGATAATTAAACGCTGTTAAACATCTTTATTAACTTTAATAAAGACACAACTTAGAGTTGGCCACAAAACTCAACAATAACTATAAAACTAAGTTGTCATACGTTCTTGAATTATACTGAGAAATCGTGAGTCTGAATTCATTGAACAATTTTATTGAACCGTCCATGTTACGACAAAGACACTAAGAACACTTATAAATCTAAATTATTTTCTTATAAATGAGTTTAACCTTAATATTTTGACTATATTTTATCTCTATGTTGTATCTTTTGTTATAATGGACGACAACGAAACACAAATTTTCAGACACTTCAAAACACCGATTATAATTTAGAAGAAAATGGAAAGCTGTTTTGTTTGACTAAATCAATCAAAAGTGTACAAGTTGAAGCGAAGTTCGGGGCCAGGGCTGACCCGGCTGCGTCATTAATGGAAGGGATAAGTCTCTTAATTAATGCAGGTGCGCCCCGAGCTGTGTCAGCCCTATCCCGGTGACCCCGTCGGCCACACTGAAGTACCATTTTTATCCTAATAGACTGGGTACCCGGGTACAATCTCTTTTAAAATAATTAAAGTGTACCATTATGCAAGGCTCGCAACAGTTTGCACTGGTTGCGTGTGCTAATGTAAACCGTAATGTTTACCTTGTTTATTTACACGAGCGTATAAAATTAACTACTAACAAGTTTTTTTTGTCGAATCACGACGGTGATTTATTTCACAACGTTTCGTGTGTCACACGGCTCCTCGAATAGTAGAATCAATAGATGTATCTGCCAACATTCGCGTCAATCTTTGATAGCAACAGCAGCTAGGTGCCTAGTGTATCATTTGGCTCTGTTGATCTACGACGTACGACGCACTTGTCAGTTTGACAATGCAGCCCATTCTGACGTGACCCAAATCGCACCGCATGCCTACGACCACTATTTCAATATATATATCCTGTACATAAACAACATCATAAAACTTAAATCACAACAGTGTTAAGCCATAAAATATGACGTAAATATTGCGCACACGTCTCGTTCTAAGCAGGTTTTCCTAACTTCACTCGTAAAATTTGCCAAACGGGATCTTAATTTGAACTGGTAGGTGATTTATGAATAATTAAAAGTGATGAAACAACCCAAGTTTCAACTGTTTGCCTTACTATGCACTGACTCATACGTTCTTTATGTCGTAAACTTCACGTGGCTATGTGAGTAACTGGTATTTCATGAAAGCACAATATTAACGGATTATTACAACGACAAAAGTTTACCCATATAAGCCGCGACAGATTCCAGTCGCATACCAAATTTTCTCATATAGCATTATACGGCTAAAATATCTGTCTGAAAGTGTATATTTTTCTTAGACATATTAGGCATATTTCTTGGTGACCTACAAGGTAACTGGGGGAATCCTTGCTCCTTGACATTTGATTTACACACTCTCTAAAGGAAAACAGCAACAAAATATGTACGAGTATGTAGAAAAGAGTATGTACCTTTATAATATGAATTCTGCATGAATAGGCACGCGTGTGGGATAAGCTATAAAGTTCGTTGGAGTCGGGAAAAATTCCCGAAACTAGTACCGTGTGGAGGTAAAATTCATAACGCGCTTAGCAATTCGGCTCACCTGTCTCGTTAAACTTCGGAATTTTTAAATTAAATTCCGAATACCGCCGACTCAACAAACTTGCGAATTCTTAAAATTCGGTATCGTAATTAATCTTTCCGTTTAATAAACAGATATGGAGGCGGACAAAGAAACCGGAGTGGTTTATTCCTTATTAATGGTGGGGATGACGCTAAATCTTGTAATTAATGCAGGTGCTCGCGTCGGAGCAAACTTACCAAGAGGATCTTCAGCAATTATCGGAAACTCGCTTTCTGTTACACGTTACGCGGGAAATTATTATGCTATATTAATTCTGTTGAAAGCTTTTCGGAGGGTTTTAAACGTCGTTCAAGAATGTAATTGTTCAATTGAAGAGCAGCTTATAACTTTATGGTATAAGTGGCACTCAGGATTGTTTATGGCCTTTCGCTGCCGTTAAGGAGGTCAGCGAACTATTAATTGGTAAGTATGTACTCCGTTTTAATGACTTATTACGAGTGGCGGCTATAAAGCAGTAATGCAATCAGAACACGATTATAAATGAAAATAAAAACTCACTTTTCTTAAATGAATTGACGTTTTCATTTACTACTGTCAGCAGATCATCATCTACTATGTTGGGGTCGGCTTCCTGTCTATCCAGATGCTGCTGAATACCAGTATTTTACATGGTACAACTGCCTAAATGATCTCCTAACCCATTAAAGTACTGGGTACGTACATACCTACATAAACTTACATTTTTTCCCATGGGGATAGGCAGAAACTACAGAACAACACCTACCACGATTCTTACATCCTTTTACTTCGTTTACGTTCATACATCTAGTCATGGCACACATGCCTACTGCACGCATACTTGGTAATACCATAGAGAGCCTTTGGAAAGACTAGTTATCAGACTCTAGGCTTCTAAGTACCTAAACGTAACGAATGTCAAAGATTTACGAATGCCAAGGCAGCCTGGACCAATGTGCTTTACGAGATAAACTCCTTCGGCATATAATGTTACAATAACCCATCCACTAAATGACCTCGGCCAGCATAGCTTAACCTCCAATCGACCCGAGCGGCTGTTATTACGGCTAGCCCCGCCCGTCAACTGATAACAGACTGATATAATAAAGTCAAAAAACTAATTTAGTTAACCTAAACTAACAAAAACCTGTCCATTCAATTTATATTCTAATTAATGGCAACTAATATTTAGTATTCAACATTATCATATTGCACAAGTGCGACTCAGTCACTCCGGATGTCTATTTCCAACTGGCTGGTACAGCATTATGGCAGACATTACAATACGTATTGAAGTGACGTCACTAAACAGCTGATCGACCAGTCCCCTGCATAAAACGCTTTCAACGCACGAGGCGGCTGTAAGCAGAAAATGTACGTGTCTATGATTTTTGATTGTTACATCCGTCTGCTAGCAACGTCAGCAAGGTACGACACTAAACGCACTTCTGGAGTATATTATTGATTTTCACCGCCCGATGGGCGGGGCCAATTCTGTGCGAAAGGGATCACGCGATCGCCTCCTCATTAAATCAGAAGAGGAGCATCAATTTCACTCCGTACAGTTTCTAATTAAGGACGTACCCATTAAACAACTATTTAAAATAGGTAGAGCCTAGTGGAAAAACATTTTCGCGAAAATTATGGATGTCGAAGTAGAGCGTCGCGAGATCAGATATATCATTTTAATCTCCTTACATGTGGAGCTATTTGTCGTGTTGAGTTACAGTAAACTTTAAGATATATTGAGCAGTTAGTTAAAATTATTTTCAGTGTCTAAACCGAACAAAATAATGTTTACGTCGGTATGCCGTGAAAATTCATCAAATCACTGGAGTTGGGTCCTCTTTTTCAATAAAGTTGAAAAAACATTGCTATCGTACTTTGTTTTCAGCAATCTGCTTTGTTAGTAACGCAAAGGATACTTCAACGGCTTGATGGCATTCAATAGAGCACATGGTCAAAGCTTCCGCGTGGAAATTTCGGGAAAATCTTTACATTTTTTACTGAGCTGCTATGTATTGTTCCATTTTCAAATAAAGGGATACAGTTTGTGCTTTTCCTACTACGACAAGCTCAGAACGTTAAGTAAACAGGAAGTTAAAATAAATCAGATGAGTACATCAGGAAATTTTGTAAGAAAATCTATCAAACAACGGAGTAAAAAACAATACAACAACATTACACAAATCAGGTTTAAAAAAAAAACGGAAATCGAATAGAATCTCGTCGATACCTACGTGCCAAACGCGTTACAACGCGGCCACAGATAAAAAAATAAAAATGGCACACTCAACTCTTAGAACGAGAAAGGCGAAAATTGTCTCGTCCCGGTGACATTTCCCTGAGTTCATGGGGTCAGGGTTGGGACGTACCGTAATCGTGACGCGGCTCATTCGTGTCCTGAATAACAATACTACACGTTTAGAATCCCGACTTGGAATCTGCATAACAATATGTACACCACAGTTCGATCCGATTTCGTGAACCGGTGGGAGATTGAACGCGACTTTTGTTGTATCTACGTAATTTTGTTTGTTGATCTTCCTATTTCAAATAATTTAGGCAATGATAGATTCTGATTAAGCTGTCGTGTCTGGTCTTATTTCTGATCTATGATTGAATCTGCTTTTACATGTGTGTACATACAAACAGTGTTCGTACCTAACGAATTCGTCTAAATAAGAAGAAGATAATTTTGCATGAGATGAAAAACAAGGATCACATGATGGCGTCCTATTTATTGAAATGTAAATAGAAATTCTTTAAAACATCTTTATTATTGAGTCAATAACCTCCATTGACGTCTATTCTATCAGAAGCTTCTAGTACTCCATTCAGGTTATCTATAAAACTATCAGACACAAAATATTGCAGAGTTAACGACTCGTATCAAAGTGTTCTCTCTCGTAATTAATTGCACGACAGTTAACAAAATTCATTACATAAAAATATTCCAAGCTTTCCGGATTTTACTACAATTTACGCACAAGCACGCGTCAAATAAAAGATTCAAAATAATTTTCGTTTGTGAAATTTAAAACGACAACAAAGGCGGAATGCTTTGAACATCTGTCATATTAATAGCATGGCAACATTGTATAGAATTAGATGACATTTGGAGCGTAGTCAGTCACAACACACTGCCGAGGTTGGCAATACCACAGCGACATCTCGATGAATGTAAGAGAATTTAAACTCAGACCGATGCTGGTGTGCTAATGTTACATCCTACTTCCGAATATATCCGACTAATATTATAAATGTAAGAGTTTGTGATGATGTATAGATGTTTTTTACTGTTTCACGCAAAAAATAATATATTTCTGACGGCACGGTTGGCGCAGTGGCTGAGCGATTGACTGCTACGCTGCGTGTCATGGGTTCGAGTCCCGCACGATACAAATATTTGTATGGCCTACAGGTAGTTGTTCCGGGTCTGGCTTTTTGTGTATGTGAGTTTAAATGTTTGCAAACGCACAGTACAAGAAAAATTCCTAGTGTGGGGCAACGTTTTTATTTAAAAAGAAAGAATTTTAATGAAACTTGACAACAATGTAGCTTTTACATCAGGACAAGATACATTCACAGACGAAGTCACACTGCTAGTTCTTTATAACCATGAATTCTGCAGTATATTGCAATTTGCAATTACAATAGACACGTACTTTGTTGCGATTTATTTAAAGAAATAATCTCAAGAACTGGCACTGCTTTTTAGAATTAGCGTGCAAGAAAGTAGAATTAAAATAATGTGAGGCATATTTTCTCTATCTTTATTGTTTCTTTTCCGTTTTGTTTTCGAAAATAGCTAACCCGTTTTTTTTTTATATATTTAAAATGCATATATGTAATTCATACTTAAAATTTTCATATTTTTATTGTTAGTTATAAATATCTGAAAACTAAGTCAGTTGCATCATAAACCCGTAATTGTGTTTGTAATTTAAGTATGCTAAAATGTTAACAGTACCTTTTTATTGTAAACAGGAGTCAAGGGTAAAGGTAAAGCTGAAAATCAGTGGTAAGCATGCCTCTTAGGGACCTAAGCATAATGCTAACGCTTGAATCATACCACTACAAGCCGTAATACTCGATACAAGAAAATATTCTATTCTATTGTTCCCTATTTACGCATTAAAGAATAAATCGGGGATCGGTGCCCCTAAGAATAAATTATATTTAATCTGCTATAGGTATGCCTATGTGGGCTTTCCCTTTGCCCCGTGATTGCCGAACCCCAACCACTTTCAATTAGGTCTCAGTTGAACAATGGCAATTCGAAACTGGGAAAAAGTAAAAAGGCGGCCTAACCCGGCACAATCAAGACTCTCAAGAGCAGAAACATAAATGAAACCATTAATTATCCGCGAACCCAGTTATTCTTCCCTCCTGCCCTCCTCTACCCGCACTCCATTCCGCTTTTATATTTTTCTCTTTCCCGTTAATTTGTCCAAAGTTAATTGAAGGGATATTTCAGTGAGGGACGACGTAAACAGCTCAAGTTGAAACAATCCAGCAGTGAGTTTTCAGAGCTGCATAACAAGATGATCTCAAATTATGCTTCACCCCAGTTTTGTTCGAGACTCTGCCTTGTTTAAGGGAAAAGAAAATTCGAATTTCTTTCGAGATGTTTTTCTGTCTGTGACTGGTTATCGAAGTGTGCCGTTATACTGTTATTAATCATTTCTCTGGGGCCGTTGTTTTAATATGGTTGTAAACACGTCGTGTAACGAGCGGGGGTTTAATTAAACCTTTGTAAGGCGCGTTTAGCTCGTACATTTTTCACGTGAGAGCTAAAAGGGTCGCGGCGCGTCACCTAGTGAAGCGAATAACTGGAAGGATTGACGGCACGCCCGCCGTCGCTGCATTGTTTACCAAAACAATGGCCGACCTCTGCGGAGTCATTAACCTACCTCCGATGTCAGCGCAGCGCACAGAGTTTGTCGTGGTGCGGAATCTTAACTCGGCTTAAATAGTAAAACTGAATATTTAAATAGTACGGCATAATTATGTTCTCATAAAACTCGCTCGTAAATTAATGTCATAGTAACTTAATCATAGTATCTGAAGTAATTGCGACGTTATGGAAACAATTGATTACTTTGATGTTGTAAAAACGTTTATGGTCGAGTTTTATCGTGACTGCCGAATCTAATTACAATCAAACACGGGTATTTCTCATTCATACATATACTTCTCTTGTTATAATTACTAGAATATAAACAAAAGAGGTGCTTATTGGTTTCACAGTAGGGTTCCACCACGGGTTGGGGCCAAAGGCGTCAGTACACGTGACCATAGCACGTGCTTACTTGAAGAGTTTATATATAAATCCCAGTTTCTAGCCAATCAGTGTTCCTAGAAATAAGCCGCTAAATACCTATTGTGCCTGATTATGGCGTTCGGAACATTTCAGACCACACACGTTACCTGGTACAGACTCACAGTTATTTGGATTATTACGACACAATACGCTCCGATATGAATGTCTACCTTGATGGTGTACCCTGGTACACGTCAATATTAATTTGCTTTATATTACGAAAACTTGCCTATTGCTTAAGTAAATGGCTATTTGCTTCTTTTTCTCTCTTATAAAACTAGAAAGGGACTGACATATGCAAGTAGTAATTTTAGTTGAAATAAAGCTTCCATTGAAACATAGTTGACACTCGACCGAAAACACGGAGAAGGTCGAGGTATAAACTGATTTGATATCTCTAACTAAGTTTTCATTTGCTACTGTCCTTTTCTCTGACTGTCTGTCAGAAAGAGATGTCACTTCTCTCATTTTAGTTTACTTTGTGGGCAAGGGAACCGGCGCCATTGTCTTCAATACCATCTTAAAATCATAATGTCAGAGTCGAATGCAGTTAGAAGCTCAAATTCTCTGCAGATCCGCTTATTCTCATGGAAATTTTAATTGAAATGCAAATTTTTCAAAGGCACTTATTGATATTCGGTCAGAGGCACTATGTGTGTTTTGTTTTTGACATTCTTGATAACCGAGTTGATTGACGGCCTGTCACTAAAGTTTCCGATAAACTTATTTAGTTGTTAACTTTTTTCCGATGCGCTTCGAAATATTTCACTCGCAATAACAATACTAATGGATTCCCGGAAGTTTTCGACTATCAACTGTTATTTCGATGCGTTAAAATTTGTTGTCCCACACTTATAATACACCACGTAACCTTTTAAAGGTTTGGCAATATTTGTGTAAAATAATGTCACTGTTTTGGGGAGGCTATTAAAATGTAAAATGGCTGGACATTTTGTATCATGTCATGCAGCGTGTTGTTGGTGAATATTGGCAACATGTGACGTAATATGACATTGTTTGTTTCAGTGGCAGCGGGTTGACTGGAGCGTCCTGCTGACAGCGGACACTACAATGAGGAGATTGGTGTCACGCGACCGGCCGACCAGCGCCGTCCGCCGGATGACGTCACGTGGACCGCCACATCCGACGTTATCACCTGCAGCTACATGAAACTGACCAGCCAATTGTGTTCGGTATTTCAATTACAGTGTTGCCAAATTTTTTATGTCAATGCAAAAGGAGGTCGTGTCATGGATATTGATTTTGGACTTTTTGTGGTTAATTTTTGTATGATCTACGAGTTGCAAAGTTTAAGATTTTCGTGTCCGAGTTTTTGATATTAAATTACGATAGATTGGAGAGATTGCATATAAAAAACACGAAATGTCATGCATTTCACATATTACGAGAAAAGTATAGACTGTTCCTTGATTCTAGACTTCTAATTGTTAAAGATCTTTAAGATAGCGACACCGGTATCTTAAAGATTTTAGAAGTGCGGACTTGCCTTAAAGGAACCTCGAGAAATATTCCTAGGTTACCATCGAGAAATGCAGACTTACCTTTTAACGAACCACCTTGCATACATTGTAATGTCAAGAGTTTCTTAGTTAAGTAAATACAATCAGTTTGTCGTTAAGTACACGAGCATGTACACTGCTAAGTTAAGATTGTTGACAAACACACTTGCTGGCTCTTAAACTATCGCTTTACCTGTACCTCAATTTAATGGTGAACATTCCCACTATATACGAGTAGCTTCTGTCATTAAGTGGTAAAGTAAAAGAAAGAGAGAGGTGTAGAAAGAAGGAGGTAGACATTTACGTGGTGTGTTTTAAGTAAGCACTTTTGAATTGGGAATTCAATTGACGGTTGCTATTTTTTATATTTAATTTCTCACAATTATGGCATTGCCGTCAGTCTCTGGGTACTTTAACGGTCGACAGCAATGAGGATGAATTATTCGACGCCTTATTATAATTTACTATTGAGTTTCTTAAGTAAAGATAGATCATAGAATTTTTTTTGAATATGTGTATTTAGTTTGTATTTCTTTCATAATGTTCTGCATACAAAGTGGGAAGTGCGACTGTTTGGATTTCTTTTACCTGTTTTTTCAACTAAATTATCCTAAAGCTTAGTTTCCCGATGTGTTTATGTTTACCAAGGGTACATCAATATTACTTAAAATCAATGTTAGATATCCGGAAAAAATGCGGTAAAGTATTTTCTACAATATTTTATAAACACAAGATTCACATTAACAGGGATACGGGTGCTTATCTACTTCTGCCACATTGAAAGATGTACAAAAGTCTCTAATTAGTAACTAAATATACCATCTACAAAGTATAGCTTCAACCATAATAAATTCTAATAGACGCGGCTCATAATTGCATCCTTTGTTCGAACCCATTACTCTCCAGTTTTCAAACAAAAGTGAATTTTCTAGAACGAAATAAAAGTATTTTTACGAGTATTCCTGTCTGCGTACTAGCGATATCGTTAATCCTCTTCCACACTACAGAGTACTTTGACAAGCTTTTGAATTATTTCAGTAATAGACTTATATTTTATAATACCTACATTTAGTGCTTTAATGACTATGAGTATGTGTTGCAGAGGAATAAGGAATATGACAAAGTTTTGAGTCAAGCTTTAAGCTAGTATCTATTTAGGATCCTATCAACATAGTGAAGAATGCAAATAAAATATATGGATATCAATATGAGTATGATGAATGTGTGTGTGTGTTTAAGAGTAGAGTAAGACCAATGGAACGATGAATGGATTGTGTGAAAGATGATATGGCTAGAGGAGGTGACCTATTGTAATATTTTGACGACCTATGTGGCGCAGCGGGCAAAGGTCCGCCTGCGACGCAGGAGGTTGCGGGTTCGATTCCCGCCTTGGGGCAAATGTTTGTACGATCTACAAACATTTGTTCCGGGTGTTCTGGGTATTTTCTATGTATTATAAAAAATATCCATGTATGTAATGTATCGTATTAAGTATATCAGTCATATATCAGTACCCATAACACAAGCTCTGCTTAGCTTGGGGCGTAATTAGTCAAATGAGACTTCTCCAGCTGATGATAGTGAAGACCACAAACGTAAACAATACTTTAAAAATTCAAATCGAATGTTCAACTATTCATTTAATAAAGTGAAACGTAAAAACGTGTAAATAGGAGGTACGTATTTCAAAACTTCAATTTTATTCGATTTTAATCATAGTGAAAAAAAACAGACAATTTCTATGGGTAATCGGTGACGCTCACTGACGCTCTTGGTTTGTATGGAAACTATCCACAAATCTATCTCTATCAGCAGTCGTCGAGGCGTCTCCATACTTTTTGATGAACCGCAACGTACATACGTCATACCTTATTATCTACTAGGCGTAATATACATTTCTTTAAAAAACTTTAATCATACTGGCATGGATTGAAAAGCAAGCAAGTTTTTTTTTTCTTTTCAAAATTAAATATTTATTTTCTATATTGTATAACTCTAATAGTTAGTTACGCAACAAATACTAAACAAATATTCTAACTTCTAATTTTCATTCATACATTTCACGTAGCAGACAATTTTCCATTCGATTTGTTTCCAGAAATACGTACAATTTCATGCAGTTACACGCTTCGATATCTTTCTGATTGTCTGTCCATAGTTGTACCCTCCTTTCTATTTTTATTTTGTCCATAAGTGGAGATTGGATTAGTCTGTATCGCAGGAAAATCCTTTATTCTTGAAATTACTGGATTGTAAGTGCAATGATTGAAATGTTGGACTCTTGCCAGCGACTTGTCTTCGCGTGGAACTGAAATCTCTAAACATCGTTATTACTACATGACGCGAGTTTGAGTGGTCAATGTCCTATTACTGAACAATAAAAAGGCCATAAAGTGCCAGCATTCTCACAGGCACGCGCCTAAACGGTTTTACATACATTGGCTTAAGCCTTTATTGTAATTGTACACATGGAGAAAATCTACGTACAGCCATTTCAAAATGACAGGGGACCTTAAATCTTTACTACATGTCTGCGTGCGAAGTAATATAGAAACTAGGGACACATCAAATTAAAACAAAACACTATCTATCTTCATTCCACACGACAGCTCCCATTTCATCTAAACAGCAAAACCCAGTTCAACAAAAGTACTTATAGCCAAAACTAATTTGAGAAAACCTTCAAATAATAAGGTCGTTCATTACGCGAACAATGTATCGCGACTGTACCAACATTGCATCTGAGCGTTGCGTCATACGTGTACAGTTGAAGGCAGTTGCACTTAGGCACCTACTATACCGCACTGCGATAGATATGTGGTGCCTTTTATTGTCAACCGAGTGAAGATGAGTAAATAAATGCAGATGCGCCACTGTTTTACGTCACCGTCGGTACTCAATTTAACGTCATTATTGCATCATTTCATACGACAAAAAGTATTTTCTTCTAAATTACGCATTATTATAACTGCGTTATTGCTGTCGCTAACAATGACAATAGAAATGAGATAAAATATTTTATCTGTGGGAAATCTTATTTTCGTAATCAAAGATAGTTTGACTTCTTTGAATGACAAAGCATGACATGAAACTGTAAATGCTATACTGATATTATGTGGAGGGTGTGGAGACAGTAGATATAAGTATCATATTAGATTAAGTTACACGTGTTGGGTCATAATTCAAAGGTAGATAAGTGAGTTGATTATGCATCCCTATTAATTTTTTTTTGTAATTGTTTATGGTTTAAAAATAAAGAGTATGCTATTCTATACCTGAACACACTGTACATCCCAATTCCTCGCATTCGTTCATATTAAAACAATGTGTTTCAAAAGTAACTTATCCCATGCAGGGTGGTGGTAGATATAGGCAATACACACACTCCTTTCAAAGAGGAATCATTCATCAACATCAAGTTCCAGACGTGTATCAATGTTTAATCTATGACCAACTACTCAACGTATATATCCCATCGTACTAACTACAAACTATCCATCACCAGCTCTTTGTTATACTTCACAATTGCAGTAACTATTTCGCTGCAAGTATAGCTTAGCTTCCTATGTGCTATGCACCCAATTGGCATCGGGGAGGCCATGTGTAGCTGCGCGCGTGTGCGTCGGCAGGCCAGGCAGCTTTGTGCCTGGACTTGGCACCAACGTCGATACGGACAATTTGGGACCAGGCCGAGCCACCTAACCCGTTATTGGATTGTCATAATTTAACATGGCGTGTACCTATCGGCTTTACTGCCAGGAACAACGAGGATAAACTTGATAGTTCCCACGCCAAACGTATTAATAGTTGTAACGAATATTGCGAAAAAGTTCAGAGGAAAAATAAAGAAAGTACGAAATAAAATGCAGACAACGACAATGAAAGACAGTAAGCGATTGTTATAAATTGCTTTTCTGACAGTTTTGTGTTTAAAAATATAATAGTTTATAGCGAATGCAATGGGTAAAAGTAAGCAAAAATACGACAATTTGACATGAATTTTGTTTCTAATGTAAAACATTAATTTTATAGCTAACTGTGCCTGAGTAATAATAAAAGGAATACAAACTATTTGCACGATCCTTCTTTGGTAGTACTGAATTGAACCTGATACAAACATTCACAACATGTTTTAGGAACCTTGTACGTGTGGTACTAGATCCCCTACACACAGCACAACTCAAGCATAGGAACTCTGGTCAAACATATTGTTAGCAACCAAACAATTGTTCGCTCCGATGACTCAATAGGAATCCGAAGACTGTATTCAGAAGGCAGACACTAGGTTCTGCTACGTCAGTTACATTTTCGAACTGACGATGGTTGAAGATACCTGGAGGAAATGTTGCCAAGACGAAATACTAAACAATCCAAGCTAGGAGACAAATATTCTCTCTAAATAATCGTTTACTGGGTTACTTTTGCGTTCAGCAAGTTCTTGTTTATGATTGAAACAATGACAATGCTGCTGATTCAAAATGTAGCAGACATAAAGAACTTACATAACTAATTATCTGCTTCATACGAAAAGTTTCACAGAAAGACGGTTTGCGTTCTCGAAATCAACGAAATAAACGGCAGTTTATTTATCTAATACTTTAAGTACACAAATGTACAGAGGCGGACGTAATACTATAGGCAATTTCTACCAGTCAACATAAGGGTGATGCATAGACAAACAGTAGGTGAAACTTCTTAAGAAAAAAAAAAAAAAGTGAAAAAAATAACAGAGAAAGATATAACATCGCGCCTGTATTTTCCCGAAGGGTCGGGCAGATGTGTACACACAAATTGTAGCAGTTATGTTTTTAAGTCCCATGTATTAGAGGGTGAGCCTATCGCCATCGACCGCGCATCAGAGAAAAAAATAAAAAAATGGAAAACAGCCGACGCTCTGGGGAGTTCAAAATCATGTACTGAACATCTACTAATGGTATCAGACATGCATCGATGTACGTTCCACCATGTATCTTATAAACTATAAATATAATACCTATTGGGTAAATAACTCAGCTCTTTATTCCTAGACAAACCGCATCCTAGGGAAGCAGAACTCCGTTGGTCACCAATATCGTACAAGCGATTGCACAGAGTCGTGGGAAACGCACGTACCTGCTTTATGCGTGGACAATGCTGGCCAGTATAAAAAGATGTGGCCGACAATGCACGCTCTACTCTATGGAAAACCACCAACCATGGCCCGTTCACACGAGTGTCCAGCCAAATGAAAGAAACGGAGGAAACTCGGTTCGCTTATATTGAAAGTTCTTGATTTATGCTTCATGATGTAATACTGGTCGCGTAGTTTTTTGTGCTTGAGAGAATATAGTGGATAAAGAAGTTAATGGCGTGAATGTGAAGGACTAAAACTCGTTTTTGGTATTGCTCGTAATTGTAATTACATTGCTGTCATGCTCAAGGTTTTGGGCTAAAATCTGGGCCGTGGTATATCATCATAATCCTCCAGCCCTCCCAATTTATTTGGTGTCAGCGCAGCATGTCTTCTTCTTCCATACATCTCTGTATTCCGTCATCTCAATAGTCACTACTTTCTTAGCCATTTCGTCACTCAGACAATCCATCTATCGTTTCTTTGGTCTCGTATGTGCTTTCTTAGACATCACTGACATTGCAAAAGGTAATCATCATGAGGAAACCTGGATGTATAATTAATCTAAGTCTGAAATAGCCAATCTGTCTTGAGCAAGCGTGATAATTAATTTCGAGGCTTCTCTGCATGACTGCCTTTGCCCTGCAGTGACACACTAATAGGCTGGTATCAATATTAGGTCCAGTATTTGTCTGCTAAGTCATGATTGCGAGATTAAGTGTTTGCTTGAATATTGTTTTGCTACAGTTAATATATGGCGTGTATTATCTGATGTTACTGTATAGTTTGTTTTTTTTTTTTATTAAAAAAAAACGTTGCCCCACACTAGGAATTTCTCCTGCGTCGTGGGTGCTTTGGCAAACATTTAAAGTCACATACACAAACAGCCAGACCCGGAACAATTACCTGTAGGCCATACAAATATTTATTCCGTGCGGGAATCGAACCCACGACACGCGGCGCAGCAGTCGATCGTTCAGCCACTGCGCCAACCGTGTGGTCAAGTTGGTCTAGTGGCCGGAAGCGTTACTGCTGATCACGAGGCCCTGACTTCGATTCCCGGGTCGGGCAAAGTGTTATTGGGTTTTCCATCTTGAAATTGTGAGTAGAAGCCAGAAGTCCTAATTTGTGCCCGGATGATGGAATAGTCTCGCCCCCTATTACATGGGACTTAAACATATCCGGCAAAATTTAGGAGTACTATAAGTACACCTCAGCTTAATTTCGGGGATAACAGGCTATGTTATGATGTTATTATCTAATATAACTGGACCCTATCATTCAGGGAATTCAGTTAACATAATATTTAGCGTAAACAGTGGCCCTGCAATGTGTCATAGATTTTTTAAGCTAAAGTCTACACTGTAGGCCCTCCATTCAAGCTATTTATACTGTACCTACGCATATGTACCGTTAGTTTGCCAAAATCCAGCTCACACAGCAAATACATCAATAATGATCACCGCGCTAACCAAATGACAGGAGGGCCTTGCAACTGAACCGGATTACGATAGCGATTAGCGGCTGTGTACTTACAGCGACATACAGCGCTGTAAAGCAGTAAGTAATGTTAAGCTGCGCTTACACGGGCATTTTTAAAGCGTTTATTGCCGGAGGTAGTAGATTTTCTGAGAAAACTAACATAACATCACCCCTATTTGAAGGTCCGCCTGCGACGCAAGAGGTTGCGGGTTCGATTCCCGCCTTGGGACTATAATGTTTGTACGATCTACAAATATTTGTACCGGGTGTTCTGGGTATTTGCTATATATAATAAAAATATCTATCTATGTAATGTATTGTATTAAGTATATCAGTCATCTAGTACCCATAACACAAGCTCTGCTTAGCTTGGGGCTAGATGGTACTGTGTGGATTGTCCAGTAATATTTATTTATTATTTATTTTCGCCAGACGGCACGGTTAGCGCAGTGGCTGAGCGATCGGCTGCTGCGCCACGTGTATTGGGTTCGATTCCCGCACGGAACAATTATTTGTATGGACTACATGAGCTTGTTCCGTCTGGATGGTTGTGTATGTGACTTAAATTTTTTGTAATATGCACCCACGATACAGGAAAAATTCCTAGTGTGGGGCAACATTTGTTTAAGAATAAAAAAATCCCCAAAAGGTTAATTAAACAAGTACACTCACATTTTGCTAAATTTTATTTTTTTATTTATTTTATTTATTTAAAGTTAAATTTTAGTTCACGCCTATTTTCCTTAAACGGTTAAATAAGTACACCCACGTTTCGCTAGTTAAATTTTAGTGCCATGTATCTATGTAATAGGGGGCGAGCCTATTGTTGTGAACTGGGTACACATTTACTGATAAATTCCGGACGGAAAATTCCAATTACACTATGCGCCACCTGGAAATAAAACCCAGGACCTCATGCGCAGCTGTATTGTTTACCCGTGCTTGTAAGACCAACGAGGTAGTAAACTACATAGTTGCTCAGTGTGATGTGACGGTATCTCTAACAATCTTGGCCTAGAGTGAAATAAAGCTACGTTGCACCGTATCGCTTAACTACCCACAGATTAGGCAATCATTCCTGAAAAATATACTCGTTCCACAGGTAACTTTAATTGGGCATTCTTAGCAATTTTTATGAAACCTTACTATTTCTGAATATTGCTTGGTGTTGTCCAGTATTTCCAACGAAATTAGTTTCAAGTACGAAATGCAGAGGCGCTGTTTCAATCTTAATACAAATTGTTGACGTTTTCGGTTGGTAAACTTTACTACCTACATGGTGATACTCTTTGTTGAGATGTGATTTTATTAAGTTGGCAGTACTTGTGCCTAAGTTCTTCTTGTGAATCTTTTTGAAACGGCAGGACGTCCTCCTAGTTACATTACTGATGAAAAAATTTCAATGGCTAACTATAAAATAACAACGTAAACTTCAAGCTAGCAACTCTTAGTAGAGCCACAGACATCAAGACAAAAAAGCGCTGTAATTTGCTTAAAACGTAAGAAATTTGGAATTCCGCGGGCTTCATTGACGGATAACCTTAAGCGCAGTTTAAAGCGTACATGCAGCGTAAGACAACGACACGTGTGCTGAACGCATTAGCACATTAGACGCTTATGACGGTTAAGTAATACCTCACGGCCGCCTTCGAGAAGCGGCGCGTCGTGTGCGCAATACGTGTTGACGTAATTATTAGTGTGTTACTTTACTGGGTATTTTCGTGTGACACTGAAATTGGTCGCGTGTGGTCTTTCATCATTACAGCCAAATACTGCTAGATCTTTGCCTTTCCCAAAGGTTTTTCTTTCACAACGATCGGTCCTACGCTGTCCTTATCCATCAGCTTCCTGAAATCTTTATCAGATCCTCGTTGAGCCTTTTGGGGTCTACGCTGCATCTTCCAGTACGCGGTGGTCTGTGGTCTTTATTGCTGCGAATATTACTCCATATTGATTTGTGAATAATTTCTTCCAACCATGAGTGTTTCCTTAAATTACCAAGTTATGGTTAATTTCGCCTTAAACACTTATAATCACCTAACGTAGCTGTTTTATAAAAAATGCGATATTTACTTGATGAAAATTTGCGAAACAATTAAAATTTTTCGTAATTTCATGGTTTTTCTCATAGTAAAAGTCGTTTATAATTATGAGTACTTTCATCCCCTGAAAGGTAATTAGTGTTTTACAAATCACACTTAATAAAGGATAACTCCAACATACATAGATATCCTTCAAATAGTTACAGGTAGTCGTCTGTGTAAAGGAAAGACAGTATAATACGACGAATAATCATGTTTTGTACATACATTACAATTTACGAAGCTAGTATATTCCTATCAGAGCAGCACTAAACTTAAGGGCTTCGACACCGGCCGAATAATGTACCTCCCGGCCACCTACTAATTACTATACACGATGTCTCCGCAATCTGCGTCTGGCTACATGTAAGCCAGTGTACGACCATTAACCCAGCCTAGATGCCCATTAATTTAATAGCGAGTTTTCTTTGCCACGGCGGCAATTTAACGACTACTGAAGTCGACGGACTAATTCAACTGGGGTTAGTGCGCTAACCACCCCTTCGCCATGCTTATGCAGCTTAACTTACCACAGATTTATGCATCGGAGCCACTCCACAAATGGTTTCACACTATATCGCTATTCAAAGGATTGGAATTTAGTTTAAAATTTTCGTATCAAAAGCAGTTTTATAGCGGTTTGTATAGTTTAAATAAAACGATAATTGATGTAATGATTTATAACAAGAAATTGAAAAAATTAAGAAAGAAAATTCGTTTATTTGCCTACGTGCCTAAATAGGTAATACCTGTTGTAGTTTCTGGAACGAAAATTATCGCATAATTAAAATGACAAATTGCCAAACGTGTGTTGCTGTCATTGGTTGAATGAATTTTTAACAGCCAATTGCATCACTAGATTTGTATTCAATTTCTGATGCATAGATAAATAATTTATTTCCAGAAACTGAGTGTTAGTACTGAAATTGTACCTACTAATGGTGATAATAATGCACATATATCCTTTGATTGAAAATTCCCTTTTAAGAAAAACATTAAAGTTGAGCCAGACATAGTTAAATAAAAACCGAATCGTATCCAATATCAAAGCGGAGTTCAAAATAAAACAATCCATCAGAAAGTTTTCAATTCTCGGTGACTTCAAGTCAAACGCTTAAATATTGGAAATTAAAACGTCTACAAGAGGTGCGACGTTCGTTAGTCAGATAAAATATTCTTGCTTATGCTAAACTGTTTATGTTAATGAAATAAGTTGTCGCCTAGCTCTTGATTACAAAGAGAACTTGGAGTAGTTTTGTATACGTTTTAATCGCAGTTGTGTCTTGTTTTTCCAGAGTGTTTATTCACAGCCCGACAGGTGCGAGTCGACTATAAAAGGTGAAACATTTTAGTGCAAAATTCATACAAACTAAGAGCAGTTAAATTATTAATTGAACAAACTCGTTTTTATGGGATTTTTTCGCTGCAGTGAGAGCAACACTGATATCTTGAGGAAACTAGATACTCTATTTCAGTTTTAGTTATTTTAGACGAAAGTGGTAAATTACATTCATTTATTTCAGACATTGTCCATATTTTACACAAAATATAAATCAAGCCAAATAAAACAGAACAAAAATTAAAATTACATACACAATGATACATACAATTATGTATCTTTATGTTAATTAGTTTAGACTAACGCTTTTACACATCAAACAAGCAAAAAATATTAAGACTAGATGTGGTCGGTGTTTTCTATTTGACTACTCAGAGAAGAAACGCTGAAACAAACTTAGGGTTAAAAATTTAATAAATAATTTAAAATCCAGACAGTGTTTTGGTCAAATCACTCGAGGACCATGCAGATTGGTGTCTGTGATGGTATTTTGAGGAAATCTCACACATATGAGCGGGCATATCCAGTCAGTACATGCACTCATGGTTAATGAAAAAATGGTAACACACTTTAAATCCAGCCTAGACAAAAAATATTGGTACTGTCCTGGTTATCAATTTTGCTGCTGCATGGTTCACGTACGTAAGTTTTACCAACTAATACAATAAGAACCACATCCAAAAATTCAACCTTTCGTCTCAAAGCAAACGATTTGAACAAAAAAAACTCGAAGAAATCAAAATGCAAATCCGCTTACGCCAAGTTATTCATTCGATCCATCCTTAAAATAGAGAATACGTAAAATAAAAAGTAAATCCCTAATTCTGACTCGTAATAAAATTAAAAACTTGCGCCTGAGTAAAGTTGCAAGTACTCGCTAGCCCCGATCCGGTTGTGGCGAACGAGATTAAGGGGTGAGAACGGAGAGTATCCGATTTCTACATTATCAATTTACAATTTCCTATCTAGACACCTAGATACTTGTGAACTAAGAACAAAGGGATAAAGTTTTAATTTGTTTAGGTATCTTTAAGTACTTTTTCTTGGAAATTAAAGGAATTGTGAGCACTTGTAAGAGTACAATGGACTTTTTAAAATGATAGCGCTGTGAAAAAAGTAGTGAGCGACCGCAGCTTCGCTATTTTCATGTTTTTTGGCCAAAAAATAAACCAGTTTAAGCTATTGGTTGGCCGACCGAAAATCAGAAGTTCGTGAATTATTGCGCGTTGTTCGGCGTACTTTATGAAGCTCTGTGTTGTATTGATTGATTACATTCAATATAACCAATAATCAAATTTTCGGCAGAAAATGAGACTAAAGCCGAATCTTCTTACTCATTTTCGGCTAAATATCCATGTTATATTTACATAAACTTCCACTTACCAGATTTCTTTCAGATGTTTGCGAAGTGATTTGTGTCATTCCAAAGAAATTTTGTTTTCTTTTTATGTTTGTTGCAATTTGGACAATATCTTACTTTACTTATTTGTGGACCATAAAAGACATGTATTTTAAAACGCCAACACTATTCATAGAAATTGACTCATCTTTTTAATCATATCAAATCCGATGAGATGATTGATTTATCAGAGCTCTTAGAGATACCACGAAATCTCAACAAGTACCTACTACTATATTACTAAGGCAACCCCTTATCATTATTATTGATAACGTTTTTATAGTAGATAATATATTATCGTGCCAGGCATTCGAGATACCCGAACTGAAATAAAGATATCACAAGAAATAGGTAGGTATTTATTCAATAGTTAAATTTAGAACAGGATTTCCCAAGTTGAATTAAAAAGAAAAATAACAGCCTGTTACTGTCCCACTGCAGGGCGTAGGCCTCTTCTCATACAGAGAAGGCACGAGTATTAATCACTACGTTTACTCAAGGCGCGTAATTAAAATTCCCGGGTTCTTCACCTCTTTTAATTTCACAGAAGTAAGTGATGTGTAAGATACACTTAGAATGTTTTTACATATAAATTGAAAAGGTCACATCGATACTTGCCCAGATTTGAACTCACAACCTCATGTATGAGAGGCGAGGCCTAAACTACTAGGTCATCAAGACATTTTAGACAATGTAAAGGAATAAATACTTCAACACTTTTTGCTACTCATACTTTAGGTACAATTTCTTATTATGTTGTCTAATCTACCTACAAAATATATATCAGCTAAACAATCATCCCGATAAATAATTGAAAATCATTGGATACAACAAACATGCTATTCATCCCTACAAAATGACGTAAGACGCACACCTTCTTTCATCATACATATTTTATATTACGTTAGGTACGCAATAAAAATTATATCAGCCATAATCTGAGATGCAAATCATGATTACTGAGTTATTTAAGAATGACGTGCGCACACGCCTTTTAAACGTCACTTAGCAAGTTCATTGGCGCCTATACTACGACGGTCTAACTGATGGTGATTCACAAATATCTCAATTATCTTGTTGCTATGTGCTTTCCCAGTAAAATAATTATGGGTTTGAAACCTGGGAATTACGAGTGGGTTTCTTTTTTATTTTGTATACTGTCTACGTTTATATCAGTGACAAATGCAAACAAGAATTGGCTTATTCTAAATTAACCTCCATAAGTGTGTATTTCCACCAAAAATGTGATTTTTTCACATTTTTAAGCTAAGTTTACTGAGGAGGTGTAGCAGAGCTGTGAAACTGTATGAAGCTGTCTCCACCAAAGCTGTAAGAGAAAGATTAGAGGTCCCAGTATGCGTAGGGGACTCTGCTGTCCGAGTTTACTTACAATACAAATAAAACAAGTTACTCGAGATCGAACCTCTCACACATCTCTCGTACACTTCCAACAGAACTGCGCCGTGGGAGTCTAGAAAAATAAAGCAATCCTATTGGTGGGTGAAGCGTAGAATGTGTGATGAAGCACACAATACACATCTCAGGTTTCCACCAGAAAAGCACCCTAAAAAGACTGGTCTAAATTAGCGAACGCGGTGATTTGTGTTTAATCACTCCTTGTATGAAAAAAGGACGTTACCACCTCTCCCCATATTAAAAGAAAAAAAACTAACCGAGACTTGATTTGCACATTAAAAGTGTAAGGGACTGGAACTGGCCTCTAGCTCCAATCTGACTAACTAACATTGGCCTATATGCATCAATTTATACCCAAGATGTTAATGTTAGTGGTAATTATAAGTTTGCTTATTACCATGTTCACGTATGAACATTGTAAACTAACAGGTCCTCGTCATCTTTAACGAGGGACTTCACAGTAATATCATGAAGAAGAAAGTTTTGTAATAATGGCTTATGTGGTATGAAACTTTACCTAACAAATACCTACTTCATAGTGTGAATTGCAATAGCATCATGATTTATTGACTTCAAAGGTTTACCAACAGCTTCCGTATATCTGTATAATTCAAGTATAATTAACATATAAGCGATACCTCACTTATTATGTCAAAATATGATTTAAGTTTAGAAGATATGAGGGAACAGCCGAACATACATACATACCGGTCAAAATCACTCGCCGTAGTTGGGTAATAAGGCGCAAAAATAGTGGTTAATCTTTAGTTAATGAGAATAAGTGGTAATAATGTTTAATAATCTGTGGTTTTCTTAATTTGGTACAAGTTCTAATATGAATTGGGATGATGTGTTTTACGTATTTTGCCATCAATGTTATCTTATTCCTTTTTTTAAAAATTAAAAAAGATAATTTAAATTATTGATCGTGTTGATTACGGATTGCGCCAATAATCTATCCGTGCAAAACGACATACTGTGACCATCGGCCATTGTGACAATATAGTAGAAATCTATAAAGAATCCCTCTATTGCTCACAAGCATATTTGATTAACGACTTCTATTCTACATAACTCCTTGATTCAAATTAGAAATTCCAAATATTCTAACGACGAAAGTTTCCGTAAGGAGGACCAATTTTGTTAAATAGAGAGCTTCCAACTAAAGGCTTGGATACGTGACAACAGTTCTGGGAAGCTACCGTCAGAGGGGGCCTTTTGAATTATAGCCACCGTCTGTCCCACCACTTATCTCTGCATAATGATACTAGGTTCGGTTACATGATTCTAATGTAAGTCTGGGAATTTCGTCGGGTATAATAATTTTGGGGCCCACTGTTTTATGGTTGGTTAGTTATGTTATACTGAGGCAAGAAGACGGCTGAGAAAACTTAATGAAAATGTAATATTTTTATGGTTCTGTAGGCAAATGGGAAAAATGGTACCCTTCTAATATCGTCCTGTCCGTCTGTCTATCAGACCGTTTGTACGTCTAGATGTTACTTAGTCATTTCACTCGGAGACTATTGGCACTATATAGATGAAAAAAAAAAAATCGTTTTAATTTGCACATTAATTTCTTTTTTCATCTCTTAGTGACATTTAAAAGAGATTTAAAAAAAATGAGTGCACATTGGTATCTTCGAATCCATAATTCTCAAAACTACACCAATAGTGGGTGAGGTATGCGCTCCTAAAGTTATAACATCTTTCTTTTTCATAGTTTCTTCGAGAATTACTATGAAATACAAACACATATCATATCATATGTTGGACAATCGTTGATATGATATGATATGATATGATGAATACAAACTGATTTTTTCACTCGGCGAAATCAATACAGTGCATGCGTAAATATTCATCCAGACTACGGAACCCGTAATTGAGCATGTTCCAAAGTTTGGCTTCGAAATTATTTGAACAGATTTTTGTATGTGTGATTGCATGTTTAATATCTTTGTCTTGGTGTACGCCAATTTTACGTTTCACAGTGTTGTCGTGACAAAATTAAAACGTAGTTCGCGTAACACTGGAATGTCACCTAAACATAAAAAAAGGATTTCTCTGTCATCAAATAACTGATTGGAGGACAGGATATAACTGTCCAACATGTATAAGATTTAATTCGAATAAGACTGAAATAAATATCACCATTAAGTCAGTTTAATACCCAGTTCGTTGTCATTTAGAAAGAGATGAATGTATCGTACCTAATCTTCTTGAAACGGGGCATAAGATAATTTATCTAATCCCATATGTTCAACAAAGACTTTAATATTATGTGACTTGCAAAATCGTGAAATATTCCTCGGGAATACTAGTACAAATACCATGTTATTATTAATTTTAGGAATGCTACATACACGTGGTGGAAGTATTGAAGCATACGAGTAGTTTAATGTTTGACATCTCGTATAGTAAACGTTGAATATTGTTTTTTTTTTAACTACGATGTTCAACAAGATTCTAGATTGTAATTATGTATTAGAATCTAGAATCTTGTTAAATTAATTAAATAAACCCCTTATTAAATTAAATTTAAGTTTAGCATAACTATATTTTACATTAATTATTAACATAACAGCATGGCTGAATTATGGCAGAGGTGTACCTATAGTACAAACATGTCACCAGTTATTTGTAAGTCCCTTTTAATAGGGGGCGAGCCTATGCCATCAACCCGGCACAAGCCCAAGCTATGGACTGCTACTGAAAAATTTCAAATGCAAAAACCCAATATCACTTTGTCTGAACTCAGAATCGAACCCAAGACGCCATGCTCAGCAGTAGCACTTGCGCCACTAAATCAACGGGGCAGTTAAATAAAAGTAAAAAAGCTCAAACTAACACAAGCCGGTGTAATTAAGCCTTAAGTTACCCGGCAATGTATAGAATTTTTGTTTCTTTGCTCACTTAACTAAATTAAGCGGCGTTAAAACTCATTTCTCAAAGCAATTTCATAGAGGGAGTCAATTTAAGGGCGGAAATTGCTTCATTTAACGCTACTGGGTGACAAAATAGGTTCAAAGATATTTACCTATTTCCTATGTAGACCGATTTGTCGGCTGACGGAGACAATTAAGTACTGGAGCTTGTAATTAAATGAAATAATGATTAACTTAAGACTGCCTCGTTGGTCTTGTCGTCGTGTACTGCTGAGCAGGAGGGCCTGAGTTCGATTGCCCGGTCGAGTAAAATGCGGTTGGGTTTTTCCATCTAGAACTGCTTAGTACCATCTTGGAGTATAGATTTGTGTCCGATTGGTGGTAATAGGGTTGCTTATTGCTTATTACATGGAGCTATAATATAAATCGCAAAATCGGCAATGTACTGTTAGTAGCAATGTACATCTCTGCCCAACCCTTCTGGGAATGCAGGCGTGATGTTATGTTCATGTTAAATCATGATAATTAGGTGATTCTTTAAGCAAATTAGGTACTCGTTACTAAGTTCCGGTTATTATTTCTTGTGTCGTTTAGTTAGATTTATTGTTATAGTATAATTAAATGGCGAAGTCGGTGCTGTTTTCAACTTAAGATCAGAATTATTCTGTTCTTATTTGCGTAAGTTCAGGGGTATGAGTGAGTGGATCGAAAGATTAAGTCCTAACGTGGATGGGTGACCGTCTATGACATGTCGCGACCCTTCCGCAACGGCTGTCATTTGATAAATCATAAATGATATTTCTTTCTGTAAATACGTTTTTGAAAACACTTTTACATTTTACACGTCCTTGAAGTTCTTTGACAGTCGTTACAGATATTCAGAAGCCCGAAAATCTAACTATAAAAATTCAAAACCAAAGGGTTCCTAGGTTTCTATCGTTTAGTCCAGTTACTGGGTTGTGGAGGTCAGATAGGCTAGGATAGTTGCTCCATGTAAAATACTTGTATTCAGCTGCATCTGAATATACTGGAAGCCGACCCCAACGTAGTCGGGAAAAGGCTAGGCTATGATGATGATGATGACGGATATCAGTAGGTATTATGAGTGTGTCAGTTGACATCTGGGGCATGTAATATCCAGGTAATACTCGAAAACTAATTTCGAACCGAAACATTAGCGCAACCAAAATTTCGCGGTCTGATGTAATTCATGTACCACAGAACAGTTTCTGGTCTTCATCAAACTGATATAACCCCTCTCACATTTTAACCACCCACGGAAAGAGATAGAGCATATTCCCAGCTAGAAATACTTTGCAAGCTAATACAAAGTTTTAACATAAAACGATATCTTCATTTAAATATATTATACAAATTGATACTGGTTGGCGATATTAAACGCAAAATTCAAGTGCCTTTTGAGCATAGCAATGTTATTGGATCTTCTAGGAAATTGAATTTACGGCAACATAATGACATTATCCGCCCCATTGGTCTAGCGATTGAGAGCAAAATCTTGAAGACTTGCTTTGATCACCAGGTAGAGAAAAGTGTACGTAGGTAATTTTATATTTACTAAACATCACGCTTCTATTCCTCAATGGGGTAACCAGAGGTGTACTTAAGTATATTACACCCACATTCCGCCCGTTATGTTTAAGTGCCATGAAATAGGAGGCAAGCAAATTTTGACTCCGGTCTTTACACTCGGCAAAGAAATTCTAGATAGAAAAACCCTATCACACTTTGCCTAACACGGGAATTGAACCCAGAACCTCATGCGCAATAGTAGCGCTTTAAACGAAAAGCCTAGTGGTCGCAATTTGACCGGTTTAGCTCCCTGAACTCCTTCCTATAAACTTAAGCGATGTCAATTCTCCTACTCCTCGGTGCGTGAAATATGCTTAAAAAGGGATCTGAAGCTTTCGCTCAACGTTATAGTATAATAATTACTTATTGGAATTACGTGGGATTGCTCTCAATCCGTGTACGTAGAAGGAATCAATTTAACCAAAATTCAATTTTCTTGTATGATTAAGTCTGTTAAAGTAATTTCTAGTGATTTTTGATCCAATCAATCTTTTTTTTTAAGTTGTCCCACAATAGGAATTTCTCCTGTATCGCGGGTGCGTTCACAAACATATTAACTCACATACACAAACAACCAGACCCGAAAAAACTACACGTAGGCCAAACAAATAATTGTTTCGTGTGGCAATTGATCGCAAAACGCACCTAAAACGTCGGGCTAGTGTTCAATTTTGTAGAATCTCAGCCTGCAGAAGATAAAACTAAACATCGAAAAATAGTCCACAGTCTTTGTATAGAGATCACGACCCTCAGCTTGCAGGATAGTAATGTGTTAAAGAGGTTACCCCACTGTCATGTAAATAGCCACGACCTACCCGTTATGATGTAAAACATGTTAACCTGAGTCATCAGGCCAGTTTCCATGACCTGCCTAGTGGCTTATCGGCGCCGGCGCCATCCGTCCTCATGCCTATAGTATTAATTCATACGCAACTTATGTATTTCTGGAAAATTCATCTCATAACAGGACATCCATTAGTCAGTATTTATAGTTTCATTTGGGAAATCCCTCCTCCTTGGTGAGATATTTTGAGATGTGGTGAGACCCGTACTCAACTTAGTGGGTAAAATAGGAAATGGAAGAAGAAATGGACAAAAGAAGAACAAATATTTTTTTTAACATAAGTTGAGCCCATGCACTTTTTGATAGTTGATTTTTAAAACTTTACATGACATTTTCTATGCCCCCGCTGCCTTTTAATGAGATTTGACAGGATTTTAAATAGGATTTAAGATTTTTTGATGAGTTTTTCCAATATAAATTTGACGACCGATGTGGCGCGGCGGGCGAAGGTCCGCCTGCGACGCAAGAGGTTGCGGGTTTTATTCCCGCCTTGGGACAAATGTTTGTACGATCTACAAATATTTGTTCCGGGTGTTCTGGGTATTTGCTATATATAATAAAAATATCTATCTATGTAATGTATTGTATTAAGTATATCAGTCATCTAGTACCCATAACACAAGCTCTGCTTAGCTTGGGGCTAGATGATGCTGTGTGGATTGTCCAGCAATATTTATTTATTTATTTTATTTATTTATTGTAAATTTTCTCATCAGGAGCCGGCAGTGTGAACTTGAGCCCGGTTGATGACAATAGGCTCGCTCCCTATTACATGGGACTTAAAACATAACTGGTGAAATGTGGGTGTCACTGTAAGTGCTCAACCCTTCAGGGAATATAGGCGTGATGTTGTGTTGTTACTGTTTTCTTTAGATTTTAAGCAAAACCCAAAATTGAGCTCACGTAATTTATGGCTATCCCTGGCAACATTGTAGGTTTATGAAATAGTGTTGTATCTATAACTGTTTACTAAATGTTGGCACGGCAGTATGTTGGTGATAAAAGCAAAATGAATGACACATCGCATTAATGCATAAGTGTTGACAGGTTTTAAACATGACTATCGAGGGTTGGCGCCGAAAAATGAACAGAGGCTGACACAGTTTACAGCTCTTGTAATGAACAACTAGCATTGCGCCTGAGGTTTCGTCTGCCTGGATATCGCTATCCCCTTTGAAGTGTACCTATTTTTTTAAATATTATAAAGCCTATGTTACTCACTGACAATACAGTGCAACCTTAATATAACGTACCTCAATATAACGACTTCCTCGATTTAACAAATTCTTCGTAATCCCCTTGAATTGTCCATAAGAGTCAATGTAAAATATACCTTTACATTGCGAACATTTTTTGCGAACAACCTCTTTATAACGAATTTTCAACTATCAAGAAAAAGTATAAATACCTCTAATTAACGAATATTGTCAATCCAAAACCTTTATATAAAGTTCCCACCAATGTATGACTCTTAATCTCATAGTATGTGATTCATGTCGCGACAGGTTTCGACACGCTTTTGTTCGTAAAACAATCATTGTTGTTTGATGGAAAGTAATGTAAACACTGCTGCTCGTCACTATTGGTAAATATTCAAGTTGAAATGGCTCAGAAACGTAAAAGGTGAACGAAAAGCTATTTTTTTACCTCTTTATAACGAATTTTAGACCAACCTAACCTCAACATAACATTATATAACGAATATTTACTTGTTCCCTTCCGATTTGTTATATCGAGGTTGCACTGTATAATGTAACTTTCTATAAGTAAGAGGCTTTTTAAATCGGTTAAGTAGCTTTTAAGTACTAACACACACAAACGTTTAGATTTGTCCTCTTCATTTTTAATATTAGATTGGAAATGTTTGTTTAATTAATTACGACACAGAAGACAGCTGTCTTCTGTGTCGTAATTAATTAAACAAACATTACGCGTGTGTTCCTCGAAGAGTTAGGCAGAAGCGTACCTACACTCTACAGTTTACCCACATTTTGGTCAGCTATGTTTTAGTCCCATGTAGTAGGGGGCAAGCCTATAGCCATCAACCCGCATATGTTCAGTCTCTAGTACCACTGAGAAATCGATACTTAAAATCTATTTCTCATGATCAAATGCAGTACTAGACCAACGAGAAAGAAATGACGATCAGTATAAAGTGATGCATAATGCGTAATATCCGTTTTGCTTAAAGTTACCAGTTTAATAGCAAATTCGGTACAGTAGGAGTAAATTAAGTTCAATGCAACTTGCAATAAATCGTATTGCATATTTTCTATAAACGTTACTATGGTGTTACTGAAGGTTATATAGTTTCCTATGCTCCAAAAGATCTCAATCTTAATACACTTAAGTAAAGTGGAAATGACTGCCTCCTTGGTCTGGTGGTCGGGAGCGATACACCTGAGCATGAGACATTGGGTTGGATTCCCTGGTCAGGTAAGTGTTATTGGGCTTTTCCATCTGGAATTTCTCATTAGTAGCCCGGAGTCTCAATTTGCGTCCGTTTGATGGCAGTAGGCTCGCCACTATTTACATGGGACTTGGACATACTATAACTACTATAAGTACTATAGCTACGTCTCTGCCGAACATTTCCGGGATTCATCGATTAACTCAGCTTAGTCCACAAGCAGTTGCAGCTCTCTACATACATTTGGTCTTCTGCCTTTTGCATTCAGTCCAATACTTTTTTTTAAGAATGGGAACCCATCCAATGACTTCTCCCGTTCTGTATGGAACGAGTTGAATGTTAAAGCGAAAAATTAAGGTGTATTGGTAGCCATACATTCTGTCTTCTCACCCTAGCTACGAAAGCTACGCTAAGCAAATTGGTGATCTCAACAAGATTTATGCGTCACACGAAGAGGTTCCTCATCAGAAACCTCACAAAATGTTCCCTTGCCTCTGTGGGGCCCCGCAACCTGTCTATACAATTTGTAGCGTACAAGTTTACGCACCGTGAAATTATTCCTCGCACCTCCTCTGTTTGCCGTCCTTGTCCTACAGACTACAGCGCATCTTCACGCGTGCTGATTTTTCAACTTGAGTGCGCCTCAACGAATGCACATACAGAATAACCCAGACAAATCGCGGAGCTCGTTCGTCACCAGCTGTCACACGGCACAGGAGGGTTCGGTAAACGGTCGGCTAACACGTAACAAGTGCTTCGGAGTTTACTCTGTTATGCTAACAACGTTGATTTGTTTCTAGTTTTGTTTTTCTTTTGGATGGAATGGTTAAGCCGGTGTTTCTATAGGTACGGGGATTTTTCGATTTAGGAAGGTTTACTTAGACATGAGGAAAAGTAATCCTTATAAATATTTGAGGTCGACACGGCAAACAAAATCTTACTGAAGGATCTTTGGCAGTAGGAAGTGGGCTGATTAATAATCTAAAAACAAGGTCACAGGGGTGGGCTGGATCCCAGGGTTGCGAGATGTTCGTTAGAGTTACCGTGGCTCTGAAACAAAGGGCAAGGACGGAACACGGATGGGTTTTAGTCAGTTAAAGTGTGACACGCCCTCTCGTTCCATCCAGAACGGGAGAAGTCATGGATGGGTTCCCATTCTTAAAAAAAAGTATTGGATCGAATGCAAAAGGCAGAAGACCAAATGTAGAGAGCTGCAAATGTTTGTGGACTAAGCTGAGTTAATTGATGTCTCGAACACAATCTTCTAGACATTCTTTACTGAAAACTGCGTAATTTAAAGATAGTATTTAAAAACTTTATTATTATTAAGATACGGATAATAAACATAACGTAAATTGTAACTTCCTAATATGCTTATCGGCTTATCCGGCTTCACAGGATTACGATAAGGCTATCATGATTTGGATTTAGTATTGAAACTGAAAAGAATAACATCGCAGATATATGTCAGCTGATCAACCCACGCGGTGAAAAGGTTATTGTTGTAGATACACAAGAGGGCGGTAAGTTGACTACTTGGTATTATATTGTGAATTGGTGATATTTTTATTCGACTTACGTGGTTGCTACTATTTGCGCTCAATGTATGTTGATTTATTCTCCATACGGATTGTAGTTAGATAAGAGGTTTTATTTTATTTCTGGAACTGTTTTTTTTTCAGTTGCCATATGGCCTTATTTGCTTATCCTTCCAATATAACCACTATTTTACATAGAGCGACACAACCTAGTCACTGGGCAACGGGATACCCATTGGTAAGACTGGTTGTCAGGTTTTTGGGCTTCTGTCCACCGTAACTACTGTCAAAGATCTACAAATGAGCCGGGACCAACAGCCTAACGTCTTTATATGTAATGAACGGTCACCCATCCACATACTGAAATTGGCAAGCGTAGTTTAACCTTCGTTAGACCCGTGTGGCTGTTTTTATTTAGCCACGAGTTCCTCTTTAGCCACGAGCTCCTCGGATGTTATATGGCCTATTCATCAAAATACCTTCTTCAAGATCACACGTTTTTCACAATTAAACAGAAACAACGAAACTACGAGTGTCGTCACTAGTAGTTACAAACTCATTTGGCATCTCTAACATTCTCGAATCCAAATAAAAATGCAAAACATGTATATTAACAGAATCAAGAATAGGAGTGGAGACGAATCTGCAATGAAAATCTATTAAAACACTGGAATTAAAGATGAAAATGTACATTTTAGAGAATCTTGCCCCGTTCCCATTTCCAACATATGAAACTTTTAATCAGCACTTAGTGGCACCCCGTTGGGTTTGGCGAAAAATTGTCGAAGCGGACTATTCTAAAACCACTCTCTTATACAATTGTATTTCTAATGGTAATAGGTCTCGGTTACATTCAAAACAAATCTTACATCACGCATGACAATAGAAACCAATTAAAGTAGGTGTTACGTCGTCCATGACGAATGATGTTAATTAAGAGAATTCCTTTGACTGTATCTACGTGCAAATACCTTATAATTGCACGCATCTTCAAATATTGATAGGGGCACGTCACTAGACAAAGCAGGGCAATAAAATATATCAACAATTACATTCTCACGTAGACTAATATTAACTATGTAAATTCAATTATATAAATTTACCTTCACTGCTTTTGCTTGCAGTTCTACTAATGTGCAAAATATTTCGTAACCATACCTATGTTTATCTACATACACTAAAATCATTATTCATGAAATTACTTGATGCTATGATTTTTTTATACAAAACCTAAGTGCACACAATTACGACTGTAACCTAACCAAATTCAAAATGCACCAATGAAATTCGTTACTAAAGTAATGCAAATACGATTCTGCATTCGACAGGCTAACTATTACCACAAGAATACCCCTCTGAACTGATTAGCGGGCAGGAAGATGCCGCCAACTGGCACACGCGTCGCCTGCGCCGGCCAAACTGCCCGACTCAGCACGCCTCAATGAACTGATTGTCCAATTAACTCCATTCATATGTTCGACGCCACTAACCCACACGCTAAGAGCCTTTTTCAGGCTAATACGATCGTTTGTTCGGGTAATGTCGGAAATTGCGAGCGCTATTTGCAATAGAACAAGATTGTGGTATGTTGACAATAAGTGGATTTGATGATGATGCAGTTTTGTTTGGGAACTGCGTAAGTTTATTTCCGATTACATATTTAAGTATAATAAATATCTGATTGATGCAACAGCAGAGAATATTAATTCGAGATTCAATTAATCTTCAATCCATTGATGAATTGCTTTGTATCAGAAAAACATTCACAAGCATCAGCTTATAGGGTGAAATCGGGCTAAAATATCCTTACCAACAACATAGCAGTGCACAAAAAAAAATCTGCATTTTAAAATGAACATTTTAATTTCGGCTCCGAAATGCAAGTTTAATTCGGAGCACGTATTGAAAAGTGCCTGCATCAGAGACAAAAGCTATGAAAAACTTGTGTAACCGTAAAGTAAACACACTCACTTCCTATTGGTACGCCCAAAGTGGGGCAGCTAAAGGGAAAAAAAGAAGAAGTAGAACATTTCACGAAGACGTTCCAGATGTTTCTACCGATGCTTTGTTTTGCCAATAGTGTTTTTAAAAGTCAAGCTGATTTTTCAGAAAATGTTTGACATTTTCACTGCTGGTATTTTTATTTTTACAAAGATGTTGCAGATTTCTGACGACCGATGTGGCGCGGCGGGCGAAGGTCCGCCTGCGACGCAAGAGGTTGCGGGTTCGATTCCCGCCTTGGGACAAATGTTTGTACGATCTACAAATATTTGTTCCGGGTGCTCTGGGTATTTGCTATGTATAATAAAAATATCTATCTATGTAATGTATTGTATTAAGTATATCAGTCATCTAGTACCCATAACACAAGCTCTGCTTAGCTTGGGGCTAGATGATGCTGTGTGGATTGTCCAGCAATATTTATTTATTATTTATTTATTTATTTTGACTATGTGTACCTATTTTCTTTGTACCAATGATCGGAGTAAAGATACAATCCAAATTCGATCAATCAAGAAATTATGAAATTTGTCTTAGAAGTCGCATTGCATGTGCGTTGTGTTGAGGACCCATCACTTACTCCCAAAAATAAACGATGTCTAAGTATTGCTAGACTAGCCATGACTAGCCTACTAATTACACTTTCCTTTGAAACTTCTACGTCAAATATATGCAATTAAACCCACTTTGCCTTTCGGTATAATTTAAACTGTCGTTAAATTATACCTTTGAAGGTAACACCAGTATGCCATGGGGCAGTGTCATTACCAATGCGATAGAAATGCGTTGAAATTAAACACGGCAAGCATCGCAGTTAATATCTAATGATAATAAGCAGTAATAGGTGCTTTTACCATTCCGGTGTTCTAGGAAAGCATCCACAAATTGTGGTGAAGGCACATTTTAGGCATGTAGGTAATGATAGGCTGTCTCATTAACGAGTTTCTGCGAAACGCTTGTCAAGCGTAATTCCGTAGTCTGAAAGTGACTTCGGAATAATAACTATGAAGAAGACGTTCTCAGATACGTCTTTTCAACCTTAAACACTTGCCGCAATGGCTGATTTATTCACCTTTATTCATTTTCAAAAGGTCATAAAAGGTTTGCATAGACAAGTCTGAAAATTTCCATTGATACGGTAATTTTAATGCTGGTTTGGTTCTAAGTCGATTGCCTTTATACCATTGAGATTGCCATTAATGATTTAAAGATCAAAGGCATGTGATTCCGGCAGATGTCAGTAAAGTGCGCCAGTGATTACGTTATTTCGGTAACGGAGATGATTATGAGCACTAACAGTATGATCCTATTTAGCCGCTTTCACTCAAATTATTTCAACTCATGTGACGAACATCAAAGAAATCAGTTGACTTCTTACAAACACTTCTTTGTGTTCCCATCCAATTTATCATCGTGGTTTTCTAGAATTTGTATTTCTTACATGTTTTCTAATTTCTTTCATTTTTCAATTTTTCACATCTTCTATTTAAATAATTATTCTAAATTAAAAAAAAAGGAATAGTGTAACAGCGAACGCATTATTGAAGAACTTTTACACTTTGCCAGCCAAATAAGTATCTTTATAAATTCTTAAAAACGATTTATTACACTGAGCTTTGTTCTCTGAAAAGAAAACTTTCTGTTGTTGGATAGTCTGATAAACAAATGGTAGAAGTTTTACGCAAATATAGAACGTTAGAAGTGTATCTTTTTGTAGTAGATACAACTCTTTAAAGTTTGGTTAGATAAAATAGAACTAAGTACTAACAGAATAAAAGATTGCAAATGTAAAATAAAATATGAGTCAGGTACGTGGCTTTTTAATTATTTTTATTTATTTCCACGTGTGAGAAATGGGAGTGATTCTGTATCATCTGTTAGAACGGTCCTGGCATTCCCCTACAAAGGCGCACTTGGTACGAGCTAATACTTACACGTCCTCCAGGCAGTAAAAGATTCGTTTACATTTTTCACCGTGCTAATTTTATTTGACTCGCCCTGAATATATTATGTCCTATTATTACGCCGCCCACCCTCCGCAAGCGTTTAATGCTAACAATGAGGATATTTTTTGCTCTTTAAATTGTTAACATTAAATTTTGGAGAAAATGTAAAAAATCTGATATCATTCCATTTTTATTGCTCATTAAGATTAACTTTTATTTTCTTGGCGCGTTTAATTTAACCGTGATTTCGTAAATAAAAATGTTTTAATGTTAAAATACTGGACTCTGCGCACAATATAAATATTTTTACGGCTCTCACGCTGAGTTAAGATGGAGAAAGAGCTTATCGATTAACGACATTTGAATCTGTGATGCTGACGTAGAAAACAATGTTTTCCATGCGAGAGCAGTAAAGATGTGTAGGTACAGTATAATATCGTATGTTATTTTTGTGTGGATCGTAAAACGTAATCGAACTGACGCACTTGCTAGATCGATGTAAATAAAGTCATTGAATTCATAAACAGATGATAAAAAAAATATACCACAGATAACATTTCTCTCAGGCGTAAAACGTTTAGTTTTTTTGTAACTAATCGATTGGTAGCATCGTTGCACTTCAATCGATTCTCATTAATTTGTTCAATATCAGCTGGTCAATGACTGACACTGATTGTATGACTCACTCGGAGATTTAACGAACTGCTTGACAACCATGACGACTTAAGACTTGTTTCATCATTAATTATTTACTCGGTGGTATCCCTATTACAAAAACATACTAAAATACTTGATGAAAACACCCTAAAAGTAGTTCTATAAAAATCATCAAACTAAACTCGGAGACTGGTCGTTTCTTAAATGGGGCCAATTCTAGAAATTAATTTTAAAATTTCCACAAACGCGACATTATTCAGCTCCGTCTGAGATATGAAATTAATAATTCATAAAATCTTAAGCTAAGATTTAATCTCGTTTTGTTAACTTACGTTTCTTCCACATCTACATCGGATTGTACAGTCAAATAACTCCTCGTGCAAGTTATTGCATAATTCTACCTGAAACAAGAACAAAATGTGTTAGTGCAGTTCCATTAGAACAAGGCTACCATTTGCGGTAATTAGAAACATTGCATTTGTTTTATTTTATAGAGCACACAGAGTATAAGTCGTATACGAGCAATTCTTTATAATGTTTATCGCATGCACCCTACTAGAAATCTTCACAAATACCAAGCGATCCGGAATGGTGTTATTACATAAAAAACCATTTAAATTGTTAAACGTCATATCACGCCTGTAATCATCGAAAGGTTAGGCAGATGTGTATCTATAGTAGGTACACCCACAGTTCACGAATTATGTATAAGTTCCATGTTTATAGGTGGCGAGCCTATTGCATCAAAGAGGTACAGACCCAGACACCGCCTGCAACTGAGATATTGGAGACGAAAAATCCCAACAACGCTTTGCCCAACCTAGGAATAGGACCCAAAACTTCATGTTCAGCAGTAGCACTTACGACCGTCGAGGCAGTAATGTAAATGATAATGGAAATTCTAAATTCATACGAATAAATACCAAATTCCACTAAATTCCAAACTTATAAATGGCAATGCGAGGGCTGTCATCTGATTTAGTGGCCGCAACCAAATAATAATTCTGCGTAACTAGGACGTTGGAAAACAAATTACAGTAATAAGATAAGCGGTCCGCGATTCCTAGCTGTAAATAAATCAAGTGGTCTGCATCTTGAATTAATCCCGCCGCCATTAAGATAATCCAAACTGTTTTTTATCAATAAACAGAGAATGATATATGGGTAAACCTTAATCATTGTTAATTAGAAGATGTTTTAATGAGCGGTCAAGCTGGCCGGTGCGGGAAGGCAGCTGTAATCCAGAAGCGTTGATCCGAAACAATCCAACCCAATAATAGTATGCTTCGATCGCTCTAAGTATATCCGTGCCGACCCCGTTAGCAAGTCTACCTGTCCGACCATTGCAACATTAATGGAGGCACCGTGTCATTTGTTCTTAAATATAAAACGGCCACTGTTGACCCACTCGAGGCTTGACAGTTCCAGAATTATACACACTCTGTTTTAGTGAGATTTCAGCTCTGAATATTGTAGTTTAATGGAATAAATTATGCATTTTTAGCCAAGTATAGACTGGAATGGAAATGGAATATAAGGAATGATTTGTGAAATTTGGATGGACGTGATATAAATAGGGATTCAGTTAAGTGGTGTTAGCTGTACCTGTGTGTGACGTTGAGCTGAGAGCATGGTCTGGTAGAGAGGAGTAATAACATAGCTACAGGATAGCTTAGGTACTTGAAGTTATCTGTGAGCACAGGCGCATGAGCTTAACCTGCAGGCAGCCTGTCACAAATATTACCTTGTGCCCGTTTTCATTAAGACCAGACGACTTAGTGTTAGTGAAAATGGACATAAAGGTTATATTGCACTGACGAATATAATGACTGACGGACATATTATTGCACTGACAGATTTTCAACTCTCAGTACAGAAACTGGCGCTGGAAATCTGACAATTAGACGTTACCTTGGGTTAGTGAATATTGTGATTAGAGGGCGTTTTATGTCGGTAAAATGCACACATCTCTTTGAAAGGAAAAACTTGTTTTAAAGCGTATAGATAAGACGAATCTTAAACCAACTTTTGGGAGTCACCTATCTAGAATGACCTTAGCCTGAATGTGTTTACTAATAACCAGGATTCATCAGAAACTAAAATCAGAGTATTTTATACGTCAGTATTTTTTTAAAAAAAGATAAGGTCGGTGTTTCCAAGCCGAATACTCTGAGAAATAGTATCGAAAGAAACTCGGAAGACACAGTCTTTTTTAAAGTCCATACTTATTAGTTTGATCTATCACAGGAGGATCATGCAGATTAGTGTCTGCGTTGGTTTTTTGCACCACTAAGTAAATGAAGGTACCAGTAAAATCATAGTTTCCATTACAAATAAGAAAGTCTCAATCATTTTGGACCATGGCGCCTCCACCACTATATATCAAGGGCTATAGCAGCGATATATTAGTGCGAATGTGTCTACACATTGACAGTGCACTTACTATTAGCCACGGCTGGCTACGCATGTTACGGCCGTGAAGCGTTCTTAACGAGCCGATCTGTAATTTGGTATCATCCTTAGGTGCCAATGAAATGTTTTCAAAGGCATTGATGGATTTAGTTCAGAAATTATACCGAATGAGGAAGTCGGAAGGGTATATTATGGCTTCATTAAACTTGTTAGATTAATGGATACAGAAAATGTAATGATAAATGACCGAAAGGATTTCGGCGTGCTTCGTGAGAGTGACGGGGGTTGGACCAAGTTCGGTTTCAAATATATTAAAAATGATTGTACACTTGTACTTAAATATTGGTTTGTATAATCCTATAACCCAAGACTAACCAACCAACCCTAAGCTAAAAACAAACAGGCAAGGAACTTGCTTTAAGCACACGATGGGTTTTAATTGGCTCCACCCTAGAAACCATCAATAACACCAGAATATTGATAGCAAAATTTCCTTATCTTCAAATAGAAAATATCAGTGACCTGCGCAACATGAAAATTAATGAAACTGGTAGCATTTATATACCGGTCGTACAAGTTTTACCGAGACTTTAAAGTTTAATTAAACCTTGTAAGATTACTGCCTAATAAATGTTTATAAATGTAAGGACCATGTCTAGTTGTTACTTGAAAGGTTTATTACTGACAAGCACTGCAGAATTATGTAGATACCTAGCTACTTTTAGAACTCCAGCTTAAATTTTACCAAACATTCTTACCATGCCTTTATAAGAGGCTTTAGAGTTTATATGAGAATAGGGAACAGCGTGTTATTTAACGGTTACATTATACGAATGAAGGCTGATGTTTTTTTTCGCATATTGGAGTGTTTTACACTCATCGGACACGTGGCAAATAATTTAATTTCATGATTTTGTTGCATGCTGTTGACAAATTGGCTGAAAAGGTGATAATTTGTTCTACTTAACACAAACGCCTGAATTATCGACTTAGCGTGAACTTAACAACAAATTTCAGTTATGTTTTATGATATGTGTCAAAATAACATTTATTTAGTTTTATGTTTTATTATTATTATTCATTAAAAAAAAAACAAAAACGAATTGTATCAGTCGATATTTATACAAATCATTCAAGTTCTTCTAAATAACCAGACACGTGTATTGCTGGGTACATTTAAACACTAAGGAAGTGATGAAGTGGTTTGTTATGTCATTATTGACGTTTAAAAAGAACTTGTTAGCGGCCTAATTTGAATGAATGATTTTTGATTTTTGGTCTTTATTCAGAAGGCATGGATTACCAAGATGTAAATCAGAAAGTTGTTTGATCAGCAGTAAACAGTCAAACTAATAATATTTTATAACTTGTAACTTTGGATCTTTTAATTGACAGACTCTGACCCTATAACAATTTATAAAAAATGCGGTCATTTTGTAGAAAAAGGGGCCATCTGGGTCTGCCATTAGAAAATTAACACTCAGCTCTACATAGAAACATAAATTCAGGTTCAACCTGTATCACTCAGGGACCTAATACTGTCAATCACTTGAAACAAAGCCTACCGAGGGACCCTCTAATCCCTAAAGAGGCAGGCATGACAGTTGGGACCAAACCCTAGTTGAAGCATAGATTTTACAACCATATTAAATGTCATAATAATTTCATCAACGTAAACGCAACATTTACTTAAAACGCCAGCCATCCACCAACACTTAAACTATCTAAGAAACGAACTGCGTATAATTTCCTCCGTGAGTCTGAGATTCAAAAAGAGCGCTAAGAAAAATAAACAACACTTGTATCTCAACGCGACCATCTCATCTGTAGCGAGACGGCACGTTTCTTAAGAACTCGCTGTACAATATAAACACAGTCTGCGGTGTTTACGTCAAGCCTCAACAGCGAAAATTTTAACAACTTCTCTGATGTGTACATTTGATGCTAAAACAATAGACCTGCAGTTACCATTTACTAGTTGTTAGCATTTAATGGAGTTCTTCGTGGTTAATGTTACTTCAGAATTACCGACGTGATTGAGTGCCAAGAATTCGTGGCTGCGACTGGAAATACATTGACATGAGCTAGCTGTCTTGTTTGTATTCCTTGAAAGAATTTGTGGAAGTACTTCTGTAAAGGTGCGACTACTATTAGAAAGTAGGTGTAGTACGTCAAGGATGATATAACTCTTAAGGGACGGTCGCGGCAAATTATGTTGGGATCTTCGTAAGTATGAAACCTGAGAAAAGCGAAATATCTTTACAATTTCATAGAAAAAATCAGATTGAGGATTAATTTTAATTATTATGTATTGATCAAAAAATTGTATATCACTTAAAACACTTCAAAAAAGAACTGACTTTCATAATTTTGAACGAAAATTTAGTGAATTTTACACAACAAACAACAGTGGCCCCTCTGATGTTTTTGTTTTCCTTAACAATGCATACTTCTGTTTAGTGTATACAATTAGCATAACTTTTTGATTTTTTGTTTGATCGACCAAAACAGAAGTATTGTTATGAAATAACTGTACTTTGATGCCTATAATTAAGTTAACCTGATTTTAGACATCGGTGTTTGTCCTTTTTTTGCTACAATGGAAGTACGGAAGGATTTTAGCAGGTTTTAGTGTTTTATTTAAATTATTATTTTTACGGTCGCCATAAGTTTACCTTCAATTCTATTATCGCAGAGATTGATACAACTCTTTAACAACACTTTTTTAATTTTTTTATCTGAACTTATGCAAATCTTACAACAGGACTGCCGTAACGGACCCTTAACATTGTGAGTATCGTGACAGCATGCCTGTCTTTATTTAAAGTGGAATCTTTCAATCATAGTTTGTTTGGTCACATAAGATATTTTGTGACGTCATTAAAAGCTTTAAAACTGTTTCCATTAAAAAAACTAGACCATCCTTCATTAGTGTTCAAGTAAGAAGTAATATATAATACCTAAATACTCTCTGCCTCTATAATACCTAGATCATAAAAGAAAAAAAAGAAAGAATCATAAAGCTCGATCCTCGACGACCGTCGCTTCGTCAATTATTGCCTCATCACAGTATTTATTGGGACTTAGCTGTGACTGAGAGCCGAGTCGAAGTGCTCGCTGAAAAGAATCTATTTTAACTTACCACTGAAATAATGTGGGTCAACTACTCGAGTGTCGTGAAATATTGAAAGCAAAGTAAAGCCTTCAAGTTTTGAAGTATGAACTCAAATATACGAAGTGTAAGTACTGACTCTCTGTGCTTACTAATTTAATAAATCTAATTCTTTCCTTGCTTTGTTTTAATAAAACGTTCAAACAGGAGAAATTTCTAGTGTGGGGGGCGCACTAGGATTTTTTTTTCTCCGGTATCCTGGGTGTGTTTTTTTTGCATTTCATAACTCAACCCTTCAGGTAGGTTATAGGTTATTTACTACTACTCTGAAACCGCAGAGCACAGCTAGTTTATACATATAGTGGATGTTAGATCACAATGTGATTGCTGTCTTTGTCAAAATAGTGGTGGGTAGAACCTAATTTCCATTGCAAATTTCGTGTCCCACATCTTCTAAAATACCCGTTCCGTGTGTACAAAAAACGAAAGAGCGTACATCTAAAATTTTACAAAGCAAACAAGATAAGGCCCGACTCGGGGTTACGCGTGAGTGCTATCAGATCGTTTCGTAGTCACAATGAAGTTTTGTGTGCGAAGCAACGAAACACACTAAACAGTTCAATGTACTCTGATAATACCAGTAGGTACCTTATGACAGTGATCGATTGTAAGGAGACTTTTAACTTAAGCAAACACACGCACTGTGTGTGAACACAGAAAAATCTCTCGAGACGATATGCCTGCACGTCAACCAATGACGGATTGCAATGGAAATTTTTCAGCATCAGCAACTTAGTACAGTAAGAACGTGTGAACTGGCACATAAGAAAATATGAACTACATAACATCACGCCTATATTCCGGGCAACGGTGCACCTATAGTAACACCCACATTTCACCAGATGTTTTTACTCCCATGAAATGGCGAGCCTATTGCCATCAACCGGGCACAAATCCAGACTCCGGGCTGCTTATGAGAGAACTCCTATTGGAAAAACTCAAGAACACTTTGCCCAATCTGGGAATTGAACCCATTATTTCATGCTCAGCAATCGCGCTTGGGACCACTAGACCGACGAGAGACTAGACTTTGTAGGTCGTGCAAACATTTGTCCCAAGGCGGGAATCGAACCCACGACCTCCTGTGTCGCAGGCGAATGATTATAATTATAATATACATTGTTGTATTTTGTGTTACGCGAATGGATAGAATAAGAAATGGGTATATAAGAGGAAGTCTGAAAGTGACGCCTGTGACAGAGAAGTTGTGTGGAAATCAGTTGTCATGGTATGGACACGTGATGCGAAGGAATGAGGATCATGCTGTGAGTGAAAGTTTGGGTGAAAGTGGAGGGTAACAAGAGTAGAGGGAGACCTAGGAAACGATGGATGGATTGTGTGAAAGATGATATGGCTAGGAAGAAGGTGACTTCTGAGATGACGGCAAATAGAAATGTATGGAAGAAGAAGACACGCTGCGCTGACCCCAAATAAATTGGGATAAGCGCAAGAGGATGATGATACATTTTTGTGTGTTCTATGCCTATATAGCCTGAAAGTTAGCACTCAAATGGGACTGATTATTTGAAAGGTGCTAAAGAAGAATATTTTCACTTATAGAAATACTTTAATTTGTACTGTAGGCCTTTTATTGGCTATCAAGTAGGTACAATCACATAGCAAATGGACGATTTTCAAGTCTCAATCACTAACCACAAACTAACAACTGACAAGTACTCTGACCATGAAAACATATTACCTGTAAGTTCTGACTTTATGACGCCTACATAATTGTAAACAACAATAATATTATTTACATGTATGCGGATCTATAGATCTTTCTTTAGACTAAGACGTCATATTTCTTTGATTTTGCTTAATGGATGAACCCGTAACTAATTATCATTTATCTGTGTGTTTACCGTCTACCCAGGTATTATTACTTACGAGGCATGAAAAGGACTGTATTAAGATTATGTCTAGACGTATCTATTTGTTTAAAATTAATACCCATTATTCGGTACGCTCAAGAAAAAGAGCCGCATGGGATCGAGGATAAAGCTACGCTTGCCGAGGTCAGTCTGTGTATGGGTGACAGTTCGTAACATATCGAGACTCCTCCGTGCCTCGGAAAGCACGCTAAGCCGTTGGTCCCGAATGTTTTGTTATTTGTAGGTCTTTGACAGTCGTTATGGGTACTCTGAAACCCGAAAGCCTGTCCAAGAAAGTCTTACCAAGGGGTTTCGCGTTGCCCAGTAACTTGGTTGTGGAGGTCAGACAGGCAGTCACTCCATGTAAAATACTGGTATTTTGCTGCGTCCCGTTACATTGGAAGCCGACCCCAACATAGTTAGGAAAAGGCTAGGCAGATGATATTGGGTACACTTAAGGTGATCACTCAACTGATTTACATATTTCATTGGAAAAGAAAAAAAATCTTCAGACAAAAAATATTTAGGCCAAAATCTACTTCCAAACATACGGTGCCCAGTAGCACATGTTGAAGAAACTAACGACATAATGACAAAGGGTAAAACGTTGATTGATTTAGGCAGGGACTAATTACAGGGCTGAGGTACGAAAAAAAAAATGTTTTTGTACCAAATTGTTAGAGCAAAAAATTTACGAGAACTCGTAATGACAGTACCGATTAGCGTTTGAAATGTTTAGTTTGTTAGAAGTAGAATATGGTGGGAATGGTAGGAGGTATATTTAATATTAGACGGCACGGTTGGCGCAGTGGCTGAGCGATTGAACAAATATTTGTATGGCCTACAGGTAATTGTTCCGGGTCTGGCTGTTTGTGTATGTGACTTTGAATGTTTGTAAACGCACCCACAATACAGGAGAAATTATTAGAGTGGGGCAACGTTTACAAAAAAAAAAAACATAAATATCGGGCGAAGGTCCTCCTGCGACGCAGGAGTTTGCGGGTTCGATTCCCACCTTGGGACAAATATTTGTCGATCTACAAATATTTGTTCCGGGTGTTCTAGGTATTTGCTATGTATAATAAAAAAATATCTATCTATGTAATGTATTGTATTAAGTATATCAGTCATCTAGTATGCATAACACAAGCTCTGCTTAGCTTGGGGCTAGATGATGCTGTGTGGATTGTCCAGCATAATTTATTTTTTATTTATTGCTATTTGATGAACTAGACTTACTTTAAAAAAAAAAAAAAAAAAATTAAGTAGTCGGAAAGAGAGACGAGTCTCTTTCAAAGGATTCTTGAGAAATTGCTACAAGTAATTCTGTCACCCGGCCATCATTGCTACGGGTGGTGTTAAATATCCATAACAATAATACTTGATGAATAGGAGTATATAGGAATCTCAATCTTAGTGAGAGGATGTCAGGAAAAGATACCTAGCGTTATTTTGAGACGGACGTGATCTAAATTATACTACAGTTGGGTATGGTGAGACAGATGTTTTGAAAACAAGGAAGGCCTAGAAAAAGTGAAATTCTAACAGCGATAGCAATTATCAAACAGTCTTAAGTGATTGGCATTCGCCACTGAAATATCACGTGATCTATCGTACTAGAAATAATACAAATTATTATCAAAATGTTCACAATTACCGCTTTACAATTTTTTTTATCTTTATTCACTGTCTTACACACTTTACCAGTGTGTTTAAATAGAGGGATAAATCTCTGAAGCATACAAAGGATAAATGTGGCTTGAAAAATTTACGAATAAAACCTTTTTGCAACCAAATTCCAATCAGAAAAATGTTCAATGCGGTTTTAACTTATCTGTGGGGGCCACAACGGAACATATATGACGTTTGTGGAGATAGTTTATGTGCTAACTAATAACAATAGCCATTTCTGACAGCCTGCAGTGCCAGTTCATAGCACATTGTTTGTTGCACAAGCACACTACACACTCTGTTCCCGCAAGGACGGTTTGCATGACACAAGCCAAAACGACTTTGCACTATGTGTGCAAATCATTTTAAGAGGGACGCGTGGCGGCAGACCGCAATATTTAAATTTCCTTATTTTTTTAATTTCAGCTCAGTATTAAATAGTATGTTACTAAAGTTATTCAAGACCGTAATAACCTTACAGTTTTCTAAATTGGAATTGGTCTCAGATTTCACGACATTTACACTTAAAAAGTCTTAATTATGAATACTTCGTGAAATGCGATTGCGGATGACTCTTTATTATCATACAACCTAATAAACGTGATTTTGACATGTCTCCTGCAAACCTTCTCAGCGCAAATAGACTGTGGGCGACCTACACCTGTTTGTGACGGACATTTTATGTCCTTGTGCATATTGTTGTCATAGCTATAGCTAGGTAACTCGCACTCACTTCAGACCGTAGTTATTATTACTTACCTACTGGAGCTTTTACGTTTTCAAGTTGTTAATTGTATTATGTAATTTACAATACGACCTTTGTAAATTTTGTCATCTCTCTTTTCTCATCTTAACTATCTTTGTATGAATCTTCAGTGGATATTAACCTTTCCTAAGGTATATACATCAAGGGTAAACTGTCTCCAAAATTTATTTTTGTTGGTAAATAAGCAATCACAGCGAGTCTACTGCAATTTCTCAAACTTCTTGCATTCACGACGAGTGGAAGGCAAAAAATGTATTTTATTTTATCTTACTTTTATGTACTTATCTTGAATTATGATCTGTGATGTGATTTATTATAATAATTAGTTGTATATTTACAAGTGTTAATAACTATTTCAAAATAAGATAAGCATATTATTTAACCTAACCCACGATATCTATAAGGTCCTATGCAGATGGTAGATTCTCACTGCTCTTAGTCGTAATGCTTTTATTCAATACACAGATCTCGACCGTCCGCGATACAGACGCTACTTTACGACACAGCTACAATTCAAATGTCTAGACTACCCCTGACACTTGATCGCGATGTTGTCTCACTGCTGAATCAATTGAAAACAAAGTCGCTAGGTGACGGGGCTTTGGTACTCTGTGGCTGTTAACACCTAATATATGTTTGCACACACGCGCGAAACCATTTTGTCAATCGACCTTGTGACGCGGTGCAGTTTCAATGCAATACGTCGCGTGTGCATATGCCCTTAATGCATAACTCCGCACTGTCTTAGTAATAATATCTACATTTTATAGATATTACTTGTTATTCATTATATTTCTTATCAGCGTCTATTTCTTAAGCACCGAGAGGGCAGACTAGAGATCACTTGCCATGGCCGTTAAATCAAGTATATAACCATAAAATAATAATTAATTTTACGCGACACATACGATATGAGACTTTAATGCTTATTTAAAGGAATAGTGCAGAGTTGTAACTAATTATAAAGCGAACGACACGCTTACGGAAATCGTAAAATGTTAAATTAAAGTTAAACGCCGCATAACTACACGCGCTAAAAATGATATGACGACGTTAAAAATATACAGTCTGAATAAAAAATAGCAGATATTCGTCTTATTCGTGATTGTGAAACGCGATGTGTGTGTCTGATAGTGATAGAGATGCTCCATTTGATTCACTCTCAAACATCGTGAGATACGGGATTAATTCGCAAAATCCGACACATTTCCAACGACAGAATAATGTTACTTTGACAAGCCCGACTGTGTAATAACCTAATTGTCACTGGAATATTCTTCACGCGAAATAACCATAATTAATTTGGTGCCACCGCAGATTTCATCAAACCTATTAGTGATGTTATAGGTCGTTGGTCTCTCATATTTTTATACAATAACGCTAAATGATAAATCATGGTGTTTTACTATAACCGCCTACGCTTCCACTACATATATTTAAGCTCGTGAGGAAACATTTAACACTTCGATGGTATTTAAAATATTTGTCAGACGTATCATGACGGAATTGTCAAACAACAAAAACTCTTAGTAGGTCGCGCTATTTGTCTTCGCGGTTACAATGTGTCAAAACAGAGATTTCAATCGTCTATCACGGAGTCGTGTGGTTCTAATCAAAAAGCGTCTAACATCTGATACTATCCCGAAGAAGCTGTGGACCAGAAGTGCTAACGGAAACAAATGAACTGTTGCTAGCTGAAGGCTATCTAGAACTATAATAGTGTACAAAGGATTCTCGCCTTTATAACCGCTATGTAAGACCTCATTTCGCGTAAGAAAACTCTTGATAAGCAAACAGGTCTGGTCGCTTTCAACGCACTGCACTGCATTCTATTGCAGCCGCAACGAGTCGGTCGGAGAGACATTTGACACGTCCTCGCTGACAATAATATGTGTGTGTAAACCGGAGCGAAATATATGCAAGCAGTTCACGCCCTTTTACACACCTCTTTTAAATTAAGAACATAATAATTGCAAGCATTACAGACAATAATGTCTCCGAACATTTTGCTATGACATGCTTTCAGACAGAGAAAAAGTAATACGAGAAAAAGAATAAGTGAAAATTTATCATCCTTAAATATAATTTGCCGCTATTATTCTGATTTACATTTGAAAAAGTATGCTAACTGAAGATGTGTTCTAAAGAATTTTAATTATAAATTAATGGTGTCGATAAATTTTCATACGACAGACGTCGTAACGACGCAAGAGTCGGGGAACTCGGTATTTCGTAAATACCGAGTTAGTCATCAATGATAACAATCTAAACGTGACGCTTTAAACACTTCCACAAATCATCAAATCCATTCAAATTCCCTTTCACTTCGTTTATTAATTACACAGACGAGTTATCCCGCGCCACCGCCGGCCCCCCTGCCCCCCCATCCCCCCTGCCTCGTCTCTCTCAACCCTCACTAACGCCAATAACTTGTTTATCGCGCGACTGCGGAAACTAGATCCCTAACTCCGATCGGAAAATATCCCCCGAATTTCCTGCGCGACCGACACAACTTCGCTTTACAACTAAGAACCTAGTACGACACGAGAGGGCTAATGCGATTTTATTATTACGAGTATTTCTCTTTGTTTTTACAACGATTATAGTATTGCAACAATCGCAGCTTTATTCCAAATGCCATCAGCTCATAACAGTGAGTTAGCTAACATTTACGATTAATTAAGCTGATCAAACGCGCGACAAATATACGATCTCATTCGTTTTATGTTGTTTAATCTTTGTTTTATTGAATGAGACATAAGATAACTAATACGATTTCAATCTGTCTACATCCATTCCGATCTCTGCGCTGTAAATTCATTATAATTCAAACATTGACGCCTTTCAGAATAATAATTACTTATATCAGATTTATTAATTAGATGTAGTGGGGACGTCTCTAGGGTCTGTCTGGCGGTGCAACGGGCGCGCCGGGGGGTTCGAGGGGGCCAGGAGGGGGCTGGGCCGGGTGGCTTCCGCACCGCCACCGGAGATTGCGTCCCAGCCTCCTGCGCAAGCCGTCTAACTCAATCATCTGCGTGAAAATATCGAATAAAACTTGCTCCCGGCGACACTTTTAACTGTACACGTGGGAGGGAATGCGCCAATTCGCTATCGTAGTTTCGTTTACAGAAACGAAATAAAAATCGTATTCGTATTTGAGCCGCGAGCTATGCGCGACGCGACGTAGCGTTCTCCGTCTGAACCGAGTCTCGCCGAGGTGTCACCCTCTCTGGTGACAACGAGCTTCCTGTTTGAAAGAAAACGTCTAAAATTCATTAGCTCATGTGACCGCCGAGCATCTCCAACGTTACGTTCCAACTAATAGAAAAAAACGTAGCGGCGGCCGAGGGCACATCGGTTGGCACTGCTTGTCTTGACGGCGCGGCACGTCAGAAACATGCGTGTGTGAGACTCGACATCAATCAATGTGGGCTGCTTTTATTTTTGTTCGAACTCTGCTGACGACTGCGACTTATTTTTAGGGTTGTGCAGGACTACTAATGAACAAGTCGATTGTGATCCTCCTCTTACTGATGACTCATAAAATATCCATCTATTTTCTCCTCTCTATCTTCTAAACGAGACCACCTTTTACAAGTATATACTCCCTTTAGAGTATAGATTTCGTATGCTTATATCTTTGTGAATCCAATTTTAACTTTCAAAGCAAGACCCTAAAATTCCCTTAAGGCCTATGAATAACTGGCTGTACCCGACGTGGGTTCGATTTCTTTCGACGAAATTAGGTGTGTTTGTAAGAACCCAAAAATCTATGGGTATTCTATGGCATTGATACTATGGTAGCAGAATAAAGGGTATATTTTCAAATTAAAGGCAGAGCAATATCTTTTGGATATATTACAACTAAATTAAATAAACCTTTATGGTCAGTATTTTTTTTACACCTATGGTGATTTGAACTTTCGGTATTTCGTTTGAAGGTAAGAATTTAGGCATTTTGAACATAAATCATCAATACAATTTTTGAAATTTTAGACAAATTTAATTGTAAATAAAGTAAAACATCAAAATATTTCAAATACAATATCCGCCAAGTCTCTTAACCAACACAATTATTTCTTCGATTGCCTTTGTACCCTTTAACCAGTATATTGCTAAGTTAAACTATAAAATTTTATCTATAAAGCGCATAGCCGAAGCATACATTGCACTATAGCATCTGCCTTTAATGTAAACTTCATGTCTGCACTGATAATCGTGTACAACATCTGTCCGTGACCATTTCTATCAGCGAACGTTGTGTAGGTCAGATTTCAATCCCTACGCTTAGTAATGGGAGACTCACGAGCTTTGACGACGCTGTCTGTCTCTTGCAATGACACATACGATTGTTGTCAGGGGAAGCAATCTGGCTAAACAATGATATAGGTATTAAAGAACCACAAATCAACACTCAAATTGACAACTTGCTTAGTCGTTACTCATTCTCTTTGAACTAAACTATTAAGCATCTGTCATATTTCAAACGAATTATCATTATTCTAGAACTAAACCCTTATGATGTTAGTGGTACCATTACAAATGCAATCGTTACTGTGATCTGTACAAGGAACACGCACATTCAGGAAGCTATCCTACATATATCACTCTCTCAAAGGCGCGCTAAATACCGTTACAAGTGGTGACGTTAACATACATCATGTCAATGGACAAATTATTTGTTGAAATAATGAGGTGCCTACTGATGAAAAGTAAACTATTCCATTAGCAAAAAATTTGTTAGACCACACGTCCACACTAAATAACGTAACAAACGATACATATTTTTAGCAGAAACAACATCGTTTTCTAAACGATTATTTTCTTCTTCTACAATAATTACAAAACACATCACTAGTACGGATTACTACGACGTATTTAATCGACGAAGCTTATGTTTATGACTGGATTCAATGTAAAGATTTCTGCGTTTGAAATTCCAAAACTGTATTCGTTCCGAGTTTTCTACGATGATCTCTTGGCTTTACCACCATAAAAAGTATAATAGAGCAAGATAAGCACCCAAGATCTTCAGACTTTAGACTTGGAGTAGTTATCCTTTCTGCAAAGACGACAAACAATATTTCTGAGGCTTGGAACTGTGCCAAAATTTGATTTTAATGACACTTTATACACGCATATGTCGCTCTCTTAGTATTAACTCTTTTTAGTATTTCTTATTAAGTGAACAGAAAAGAACCTTGTATAAATATATACACCTAGCTTTCACGTATGTATAAACAACTAAGAATACTGACTATCATATAATTTTTCTTGCCAAATTGAAGTTGTTTCCAGTAAAATTTCGCTGAAAAATATTTCTGCAATAATATCGTACGAACGTTTGACTATTATTAACGTAAATCTTTCGTCTACGTCGTCAGCCGATACGCGGCGTATGAATCAAAATTGTGATTGTTGTTTTTTAACTAAGCTCTAAATATCCTGACCTATAACTGGACGGATAGCTCAAAACGTCGGCCGAATATTTATAAATACGGTGGCGGAGTCGGTAATGCGCCTCGACAGACAGTTGCTAAATTTCAATGTGCTCTATTTCGAATTTGTAGCTTCGGCTTTCACGTGGACAGAGAATAAACTGGACAGTCAGTCTCGGACACGCATCTTGTTAAAGATTAAAGATGACATAACGAACAAAACGACATGGAGCGATCATTTAGAGATGCGTCACACTACTAAGTAAACGGGAAGTTGAAACTAGACCTATCTACGTTAATCCTAGGAATCGTGGAGGAAGACCTAAACTGTCAGTACGTACAGTCTATAAATCAAACTCAACCCAGAATATTTGTGGATACTTAGAAACATCATAAAGAACTATTTTAATAATCGTGTTATGACAAGTCTGAGCATGGTGGTTAATTTTTGATAATTTATTACGCATTTATAGAAAATTGAGGCAAACTTTTAGAACTACGTATGTATTAGAAAATTAAATAAACTTACGCAACAACAGACGCAACACTAGTAAAGATATCAAGACACATGTTTCAACACGATAACAAAATCCAACGAACTATTTACTTCCAAAACTTGAAGCCAGTGCATTCATAAAACTAAAGTAACCGGTATGCGACCAACCCACGGCTATCACTATAATATACAGTTCAGGTATGCTTACGGGAATCCCTCACCTCTATCGGGCGCCACACATGTGAGGGTTTCAAAGAATTATATCTAGTTGAACTAAGTACGCTATTGGCAGAGCGTTCGAATATCTCGTGAGTGCGAACTGCAGCCGTATATATTCTTGGAGCTTCGGAAATACCCTAAATCCGACGTACATTGTGGACCATATTACTTCGTGCACTTACATTTGTGCTGTCTATGGACTGCTCAGCCAAATTTTTGAATTATTCCCATATGAAGTGAAGACAGTTTATGATCGCGTATCCTATTTTCTGAAAACGCTTCAGCAAACGCTCCATATTGCCATCCATTTGGCTACAAGACTTGTTCTTAGATTATCTGAATAGTGAGTCATAGAGCAAATCGTACAAATATTATCTAAATAAATACCTTGTTAAGTTGGATATGTTTGTTTGAGTATTAATAGTCTAAATAAAGAAGTATTCTCGTGAGCTAGTCCGTTTATATTGGCAATCAAAGTTATTTTCTATTAGATTAGAAAGAGGAAGTGTATGGTGGTACCTAGAAACTCGCGGAAGTTACAAGAATCAATATTTACATACAATATTGAAAATAACCAAATTGTCTATTGTAATATGGTGCCTGATGAACTATCCTCACTAATTATAATGTAGAAACGTTAATAGACATCTAAAAATGTATCCGCGTCGTTGTCAACTAGTAAAGTTCCAAAAAGGCTGGCGGCATTGCCATGTTGAATAGCAATGCGCTAAGTATTGCCATTTAACGTGGCTTTGCCCAAAGTAGATGTAGGGTCTTTTTATTTTTATTTATTCAACATGTGTTTATACTTAAAATAAATAAATCTTGCAAGACAAAGTAGCTATGGAAATAGCCCGTAATGGACATAATACAGAGCTAAATTGATGGTAACCTCCCAGACATAAAGCGCTTTGAATCAATGAACAATTCATCCTTTACGCGATGACGAATCCTGTTCAGCCAATGAATGTGTTCCTTTGCAAGACTGGCTTCTATCTAAAACGACATTCTCAATCCAGTCACACACGCCTCGCTCCTTAAAGCTATTGTATTGATTCAAAAGCTCCCAAAAATCTGTAGACATGTAAGCAATAAATGCGGGGGAAGGACGTTTTATAGCTGTGTATGTTCGTGAGAGCATGCTTGCGGACGTAATTGCGTTTCTAGGCGTTGTGACATCGTTCCTCGTCTTTATAGGGCAATTACTGTCGTTATCTGGCATTGATATTGCATCTAATTTATTCATGCTCCCATCTTCATTTGAATAAATATATGCCAGCTGCACTGACCTCCTGGATACGTATTTGTTACTTTTCGCTACTCCCAAGTAATTCTATTTACATAACACCATTATTCTTCATCTCAGATAAAAAATGCTTAAAAATTCAACACAAGTATAAGCATTTTAAATGAGGTGCCTATTTTGGTCGCTCAATTTGGAGGTGAGTCTCGTCTATATGGAAGTTAAATTGTGAAGGAGTAGATTGTGTGAATATTTCATAGAGGAATGCGGTAGTAGATGTGCGATATGCAAATTCAGGGGCATGTCCTGCTGAAACCCGATTTTGACGTTACGCAGTCGAGCACCTACTCTTCATACCACGAGCTGACGCGTCCCATACGTGCTGACTTCTCCGTTCGATGCAATTTTGAGACTTGACTTATACACGTTTAAGCTCAATTTTGTTTGCGTTGTTTTGGAATATCCAGAAATTCAGAACGGCACATGCATATGTAGTAGACATACAAATGAAGATTACTCCAATCATGCTATCTGCTTAGCATTTGAATGGCGGCAAAGCTGTAATAAGAATAGCTATAAATCGAATAATTTATTTAAGTAATGTCCTACAAATTTTATGGACGGTAATCAGGCTCATTCGAGTATAATGCTGCGGATAATTTATATTGTTAAGTAACGTAATTGGTGAAACTTAATTTCGCAATGACGAATTTCATAAATGAATAACTTTCCTGCATGTGCCAAATTAATTAACGTTAACTTCTGTTATTGTTGTATTGGCCGGATCTACGAGACTTTATTTACATTTATGCGTCAATTAATGTAGAGTTTATTGCCCATTGTCAAACATTTGATATATTTGAATACACAAAGCAATACGGGGTACCTATGTAATATAATGACGTCACTTTAAAAGTCGTATTATTTAGCTTTATTATGGTTCTTTATGAGCACTGAGTCATGTTATGACATAATAATAAAATGTTCTCGTTAATTTTATCACCTATTTAAAATCTACACTAGCACACGCGCTATGAGAGATATTCATCCATTCATAATTTTTGGCAACATCCACATGTTTTTTAGTATTAACGATCTTCTAGTTCATACATCATAGAATAACGTCGGATGTCAACAAAACCTCTTACAGCCTGTTATTTTCTACATCAGCTTCAATCTTAGCCGAGTTTAAATGTTTAATTTTGAGTTGATAAGGAATTCAGTTATCGCGTTGACATCCTGATTTTTTACTCGGTAAGATTGTGTCGAGTAGAGTAAACACAAGATTCTTATCTGGAAAGAAAACATTAAGCTTTATCAGAATGATAGAACACCTAGTTGTTCACGAAATATCAGGGCGCCAGACAACTTGCTAGGGAACTTAATCGCGGTGTGAACCGTTGTATTTGCATGTTAGGTGGAATATTAGCTATTACTTGTAATAAAATCTGATCGATCGAGTACTTGCTAGTTCAACTGATTTACGGAAGAATGTAAACTGATACCATTTTTGGAACATGTACTTATGTTTTTTTTTTCGCTACGGTTTTATATCAGTAGTATTTTCGTATGAAACTTTGATGGAGGAATGATCTACACACGACTTTTTCTTTACAATAACTATATCATTTTCATCTCACAGTTGGGCCTACAGATTAGCTGGAGGTACCTTATATAATGAAGTTCCTGTTTTACTTTTATGGGTCTTAGGTTTTATTTCTCTAAGAAAACCTTATTAAGCGGTGGCCTTGACAATCAAAAGAAAGTCTCTACAGCGATTACTGACACTTCTTTAATCTATAAGTAGATGAAAGCCTGTCAAAACACTAGTCTTGTCAACAGATAATTGTCATTAAAAACAATGTAATTTCTTATTCGGCATAAAAAGTGGGAGTCTGTGACAAAATACTTCCAGACAGTCCTAACAACCTCGAGCCAAAGTACTATAATCCAGCAATATATTCGTTCTAACCTGGGTACTAAGTCGTAGCTAGTCTAGTCTGAGTCACTAGATGTCCTAGATGAAAGGAAGGTATCAATCAGTCTGTTCGCGCTGAGCTACCCAATAGTGATTCATTTGTTCTCCTCACACGGGAAGTAAAAAGTCGGCTAAAATTAACCGACTTTGTTCCACAGGACGTTTCGTTCTTCATTTGTGCTGGGAATGTGGGACTTTCCGACTTTAAAAGGACGTGGTGGCTATTGTAGCTAAGGTTTTATTAGATACCGGGACGGTTTTTAAAAATCAAGTTTAGATCCAAATTCAAACCAATATTACTACGGTTTTATGGGGCTTAGATTAAAAGTTACTTACCATTGTGTGAATATTAATAAAATTAAAATAATTACTGCCTTTTCTTCTCAAATTTGTATCATTGATGAGTTCGATTTTAAACCGACTTCTAAAAAGAAGGAGGTTCTTAATTCAACTGTAGGTATTTTTTTAAGGCAGGTCAAGAATACAAAAACGTCAATTTTTAGGTCTCTGTACTAAAATGGTAATAAATAATTCAGTATAGTGCGAACTTATCCGTCTGTCGGTCTGTCTCTGTCGAATGCTATCGACTTGAAATGCGGGATTAAAAAATTAAATAATGCTTGTCCGACTATATTAGAGTTAAGTAGTACAAAACTGCTTGTTAAAGATATAGGATCGTTAACAAGCAGTTTTTTTAGAAATCATCAAAAACCCTTTGCAAACAAACTTAGTAAAGCAGTTGCAAACATTGAAAATGTAACCTTAAAATGTGAAACTGTTTTTTCCTATTAAAGTACGGAACCCTTGGTTTTTTAATATTTCAAGACTCACGTTTCCGCTTAGTGGGAACGAGTATTGTCCTAGTCGGTAAATATTTATTCTGAGGGAGTATGTTTGCTCACATGAGTTTTAAAATGCAATGAACTCAGAACACATACTACAGTTTTAAATTAAAAAAGAAATAAATAAATAATGCTGGACAATCCACACAGCATCATCTAGCCCCAAGCTAAGCAGAGCTTGTGTTATGGGTACTAGGTGACTGATATACATTACATAGATAGATATTTTTTATTATACATAGCAAATACCCAGAACACCCGGAACAAACATTTGTAGATCGTACAAACATTTGTCCCAAGGCGGCAAAATTATAAATGTAACATTTTTAACCAACTTAAAAAGAAAGATTTTCGGAACAATTCGTCCTTTTAGAAAATGTCCCGCTTTAACAGGTAGATACTCGTTAAATCCTTCGATTTAATACCCTTATGCTATCGAAGAATAATACTAGAATCATAACATCACGCCTGTATCCTTCGAAGGGTTAGGCATGAGTGCACCTATAGTTGACCCACATTTTTCCACTTATGTTTAAGTCCTATGAATAGGGGGCGAGCCTATTGCCATCAACCAGGCACAAATCCAGACTCAGAGCTGCTACTGGGAAATTCCAAATATTAAAACCTAATACCACTTTGCTCGACCCGGGAATCGCACCCAGGACTTCATACTCAGCAGTACCGCTTTTGACCATTAGACCTAACAGACAGTTAAAATATGAAATATCGGAATCTAAACTCTTTACTTAACTGCTCGCCAAGCATTTATTAAACATACTTTTTTTTCTGAGAATATACCTATGATGTTCCCTGGTATCTCTTACAAGTCACAGTGATATGTTAGGGCCCTTATCTTATCATGACAGTTTTTACTTCACAAGCTTTGTAGCACCAACCCTCAGAGCTAGGAGTACCTGTCATGCTCGTTTTTGAAGTCGTTATAAATGTATGTAGGTACTTCAGTAGCTGTCATATTAATTTTAGGAAATCATGATGGAGTTGAAATTAAGTTACCAGAATAAATGACGTGGTCTTAGTAAGCACATGATATCAAGCCACATTATACGTCACTTCGACAGAGTTAAAATAATAATACTAGCCTGTTTCTGGCCCATTACAGGGTAAAGACCTCTTCTCACACAAAGAAGGATAAGGCATAGGAGTAGCACGTCCGCATGGAATAATACTTCTTTTTTAATTATCTTTTTAATACTTTTCTTCACGGTTGGCGCAGTGGCTGACCGATTGGCTGCTGCGCTGCTTGTCCCGGGTTCGATACCCGCACGGAACAAATATTTGAATGGCCTTCATGTAATTGTTCCGTGTCTAGCTGTTTATGTATGTGAGTTTAAATGTTTGTAAACGCGCCCGCGACACAGGAAAAATTCCTAACCATTTTTTTTAATGGAAAAAAAAATACTACCTACTGATGGTAAAGAGACTTCATCAGAATGACTTCTAAACAATAAAAGAACAGAGAATACAAGGACGTAAATTATCTGAATTGACATTAAACAGACCATATGATTATCCCTTTGAGCTAAAAATAAACGGAGTTACCAAAAATACTGCCGTTCATAAACATTCGCCCTTTTACAATACACTTTTATCATGACCTACGATAAACTTTTAAAAAGTTTCTCGTCCCTGAAATGTTGTTTTTCTGGCTAGCTAACTATTTTGTAGGCGTAGGTGGGTGTAAAAATACAGATAGACACTAGAGTTTGAATTGTTCTCTTTATTTCCATGGTTTCGTATTTAATTTTAATCTACGAACTCTATTCTTTACAGAATTCTCATACGTTTATTTTTATTATTAGTAACTTTCTGATCTGATTAGGTACAGAGGCCAGCAGTTCAATTTCTTTGATAGTTTTTCAACTTTATTACAAAAGAATAAGGTTCATGTTCAAGTGGGAAAATTTGACAGTTTAAGATAGCTTGATATGCTGGCGTCTGTACAGAAGAAAACTAAAAGTACCTAATCCGGTCAGAACGTTCTGCTGGCCTCTGTACCTACCTAATAAATATTTTGGAGGCGTAGGGGAGTATAATTTATTTATTTATTTATTTTATAGTTAATTAACACGGCATAGCACCAATTACATTAATTAACATAGAAACAAAACAAAAACTATACAATGCAGACAATACAATCAAAAACAACTATTCTCTACTTACTAACATGGAACAGTAGACACCCTTGCATACTGTCTCTCACAGAACATCAGACATACGCGCTTAATTTTACTCCATTCGTCCGCAAACACATCACATTCCGGGTTGGCCGTCAGGAGAGTATTGAGCATCCTCAAGGTACGACACACTGGCGATTCAGCTCTGGCGACCGTTCTGCAAGGCAGTTGCGCGAACAGATTGTGTCGGCGGCTTTGGCGGTGACAGATGTATTTGTCCGGTACGAATAGTTGACAGAAGAGGTCATGGAGCTCAGGGCAGTCGATGCGACCGTTAAGGGTCTTACAAGCTACCGTGAGCTGGTCAAGACCTCTTCTTACCTCCAACGAGTTGAAACCCAAAGTCCCTAGGATATAGTTGGTGGGGTACATGTAAGGGTAGAAATTGTAGGTTCTTTTAAAAAGATACCGAAGAAAAGTTTTCTGCACTTTCTCGAGCATTAGTGTTTGAGCCGTAGTATAGGGATGCCAGACACAACTACTAGACTCCAGCTTAAAGATAAAGATAGATACTCAAGTTTCGAATAGTTCTCTGTATTCCCATGGCTGCAAGACCTAAAGGAAACGGTCTACCGTTCATTAGCATAAATCAGCCGATACCGTTGCCAAAAATAGCAACAGGAACAAAACTGCGATTTCCAATACACATACAGTACATGTTTCTAATAATATCCTGAGTTAACACAAGAAAACTTTGGCAGGAGTTTGACCTATAAAAGTGGTGCTGAAATATTCTTGTTTCAACCAAGTTACCTTTACAGAGATTTCAATATGTTAATGTTGCTGAAAATAACCCAAAATACTTTGTTTAGGGATATTTCGGCCACTGTTTGATGTCCGCGACTCTTTTACATGGGACATTCTTTTTTGTTCTAGTTTGACGATCTTTTCTTAGAAAGCCATCACGCTTGTATTTAACGAAGAGTAAGGCAGAGACGTGCCTTTAGCTGATAGGTCGAACCATATTTCGAAAGTCTTTTTAAGTCTCATGTATTAGGGAGCGAGTCTATTGTCACGAAAACCACCACTGAAAAATACGAGATAGAAACCCAGCAACACTTTTCCCGACTCGGGTACCGAACTCAGTACCTCATTCTCAGCAGCAGTACTTGCGACAACTACACTAACGAGGCAGCATGAGAAAGCCATAAGAAACTTAATTGCACGTTTACGTGACACAGACAAGGTAACGCAATGTTTATCATCGATAAAACTGAAACATTTCCTATGTGATATTACAGCAACTGTGTAGTTAGTAGTGACTAATAACTATATTGAGATGCTGTATTTCATTATGCGCGTAATTTTTTATTGCGTTTCAACCAATCGGCTATAAGGCAAATTAACTACAAAGTCTTGTGATTGTGTTCTTAAAAAATCTGTTTGGTCCGATAGTTGGATTACTCAAAGATACCGGACACGTATATTTTTTCTTCTGTCACGTAAGCCAAAATTGACGTCGATATAGTGCGTTGAAATTTTGCGTGACGTCACGACGTGTTACACTTTTTACGTAAAAATGACGTCACAAGCCCCTGCTCCTGAACTTTGATGATATATCGTTGTCACTCTCTATTGATTTGAGTAAGAAAAAATATACGTGTCCAATATTTTTTAGTAATCTAACTGACGGACCCAATAGACTTACTATACATTTACCTAGGACACATCCCTATTGCATAAAATGACCGACGACTTTGCGGCAAGGGAATAAATTAAAGCATTTTATTTCTCCCGTTTCCCATTACACGATGGTATAATTCCATTTGATATAGTTAAGGTAATTTATATCTTACCTACTTGGTATGTAATAATACCTGGAGAGAGTCCAAGTAGCGGGCTTGAAAAGTCCAAAAAGTTTTAGCAATGTGCTTCGTATACCTCGCAATGAAAACCAAGATTTTTACACTCATCATCATCCTCTTGCCCTTATCCGAATTTATTTGGTGTTGGCGGAGCATTTCTTCTTCTTCCATACATTTCTATTTGAAGTCACCTCCTTTCTAGCCATATCATTTTTCACACAATCCATCCATCGTTACCTAGGGTCTTCCTCTACTCTTGTAACCCTCTACATTAACACTCAAAAATATTTTATTTTTTAAACAATAATTTTACACTCAAGATTAGGAAAAGTTTGGGAAAAATTTGACTCGGCTCTTATTATCGATAGAAAAGAAATCCTTGATGCATAATCTTGTTTAACATAATCTAAGTGCAGTTTCAAATCAGAATAACAGACGTATAATGTTTCTAGTTGATTTTCTCTTATTAGACGGTGACTAATCCGTCGCCTTCCGTGTTAGAAATTAACCGAAACTACTAATATGACAGATGATGAGTTATGTAGGTACTGTCATAAAGAAAACATCGTGCTAGTTGCACTAAGACTAACAATACTTACGCCTAGATACGAGTACGTCATGTGTGATGCACTTCGTTTGACGAATGAAGATTAGTTTGCTATGAGATTGGTGCTTACCTAATAGTCTGATAGCGTAATAACTAATAAGTAACAGTGGCACGGGTCGATCTTTAAGGTTATGCAACACTTGTCAAGGTCGGTCCGTGGATGGGTAACCATACATTACGTATCCCCTCCATGTTTTAAAAGTCCCAATGGCTTATCTTGCTATTCCTGGCTATCATTTCCAGATCTTTGATAATCGTTACGGGTAGTTAGAAGAGGGCCTTTTGTTACCCAGTAACTGGGTTTCGTAGGTCAGATATTCCATATAAAACTCCGTTATTTAACTGCATCCCGTTAAACCGAAAGCTGACCCCAACCTACTTTGTAAAAGGCCAGACATATATGGTGGCCAAAAGTGATATAAAATTTCATAAAATCAATTGAAGGGTGTTTATATTTAATTGTTATCTGCGTCAATCTACGCAACACTATTCTTAACGGTATTCAAATACCTTTATTTTTATTATTAGTAACTATCTGACTTCTTTTCAAATTTATAATTTATAAATATAATTTTTTAAAATTTATAACCGAATTATGCGATTAGAATCCTTCCAATCCCCCATTTTCTTTATCTCATTTTCTATCCTAATAACCTTCTAACTGCAAGAGCTTATATAGCTCGCTAGCATAAATTATGATTCATATTCAACTTTAAATTAAAAGAATATACAAACTTTTAACAAGCAGTAACCCGAACCCTTATGAGTGACGCCGCCAACTTAGCAAAGAATAACAACAGTTGACAGCTTCAAAGAAACATCTGGTCAAAAAAAGTACAGCTTTATTAACATGGAACGTCTTGCATCGAGCGAGCGAACTTCGTTCTTGACTGTACAAAATACACGATAAGTGTTGCTTTCCTGTCACGGAAGTGAACGTTTGCATTTGTTAATTTAGTTGTTACCGGTTTTTGTCCCGACTTCGTAGGTACAAGGCACACATTAGTCGGCAGGTCCGAGCTGATTTTTACTGCTTGTAACAGCACACATGTTAATTTTGCTAAAAAGACAAATAGGTGGCCGCCTACTTGCTTATACATACAGTTTCCTGTCTTTGAATGACGAGGCATTTTACTTCTTTTCTTCTTTCTGAATCTATATATTTTTATACATAACATCACGCTTGCATTCCCCGAAGGGTAGAGCAGAGATGTGCCTGTAAACCCACATTTCGTCAGTAATGTTTATAAGTCCCATGTACCTACCGGGAACAAAAATCTATACACCGGGCTGCTACTGAGAAATTTGAAATGCCTAAGCACAATATTACTTTGTCCGACCTGGGAATCAATCCCAGGACCTAGTGTTCAGCAGTAGCGCTTGCACTTCTACGACGAGGTACGAGGTAGACTTATTTGTTAAGATAAAATGTCAGAGGTATTTTCGTGCAATGTTTTACTTTACCTACATGAGTTCAATATTTCGTAAATTATAAATAAGCTATTTAGAAAATGTGTTTTCCGCCATTTTCCGGCGTTGTTTATTTGTACGTATCTCATGTATAAACTACTAAACTAAATGAGATTTTCTCTATTTTATAGTTCAACGTGTAGAAAATAAACTACTGAATTATTTATTCTATATAGACATGACGTCAAGTTATACAGAAATAAAAAATAATATCACCCTACTTACGTAAGTACGTGGGCGGAGTCGGGAGGAAAGCTAGGCTGAAAATAATGACAAAGTTAAGTGCGTCTGACAGAACAAAAGTTTCTTAGAATATTTTATTTTATTACATTTTTGCTGGACACCGTAATTAATCACTTAACATTTTCAGCATTCAGGGAAATTAATGCTAGTAGCAGGTGGGCCAAAACTGTAATCGACTATCCCTACAATAAAATTGATAACAATATAGAAAACAAAACTAACTGGTGAAAAAAAGAAAAATGTTGTTACATCATATACCCATCATCATCAGGCTATATTAGTCCACTGCTGGACATATCCCTCTCCTAATGAGCGCCATAGCGCCCTGTCTTCAGCTTGTTGCCTAAATATAATTCGAAATTTGAACCTAAACAGAGAATAGCGTGACAGAGGTGCAGCCATGGTATTTATTTAATAAAGGCTGATTGGTTGGAACACATGAAATATTCAATGATAACATGAAATCGAGTCGTCGTGTTAGGTCGGCCAGACATAAGACGTCAATGATTAATCGCCCAGTGTTAGGTTAGGTCGATACAATTTTGTTTTCTTGTTTTTAAATTATAGATATTACTAGCTGACCCAGCAAACGTTGTTTTGCCATATAAAATGTTTGGGGGTGCACCACCCTTAAAATTTAGGGGGATGAAAAATAGATGTTGGCCGATTCTCAGACCTACCCGATATTCACACAAAATTTCATACAAATCGCTCCAGCCGTTTCGGAGGAGTTTGGTAACTAACATTATGGCACGAGAATTTTATAAGATATTCTGTTTGTTAGATTGTATTGAAACAACGATAATGCTCCATTATCGATGTTTATATTTCGACACAGGGTCCAGAATCAAAATTTGTTGGGGTACCCTTTATCCCTGAGGCTAACTAAACTGGTTACGCCCCGCAGAGTTCTCCGCAGTTATAGTCAACATTATACGATTTTAAATTCCTACGGGGAAACTTCACTTTTTCGGATATGTCTAGCCATTGTATGAGCTACCTTCGTAACAAATGTCATCCAAATCCGTTAAGCCGTTTCAGCGTAAAGGAGTAACAAACATACACCCACATACCGACTAACTTTCGCATTCATAATATTAGTTTGATAAATAAAATGACACCCTGACTCCAATAGCTGAAGCTTTCATTTTTGCCAAGAGAATACATGAGCTATCTAGAATATTTGAGTAGTCTGACTGGTATGGGTAAAGTAATGATTAATGATCGAGCGGAGCAAGCTAGTTTGGACCATCCTGACTGGTATAGGTCAAGTCTTCATTGAAGAGCTAGCAAAGCGAGCTCGCTCTAATGCTCAAATGAGCATTCCGGACTGCTATAGGCAAAGGTTAAGTTGCAATTGTGTAGAAAATAGGGGCATCCTGACTTGGATAAGTCAAGCTGTCAAAACAAATTTAGTGATTATTTCATATTATCCACAAATAACTGATTAGAAGATGAGATTGTGCTGCTATTTTGTCAAAGTTTAACCCTGGTTTGCATTGCATTAGAGAAAATCATGAAGGTGTTTGTAATGGGAGATGCATTGCTTTGTTCTCAGAAGATTGTTTTACACCTACGCACTGATGGGACGCTGCTGAGTTACATTTTAATAAATAACTAACTCAAAGATAAGAAATGGCAAGATGTTCATGATAGACAAGAATCAGAAGGAGAGATAGACTATTCATGTAATGAAAAAGAAGGATAGAGAAGGTTATACACCTCCCAGGAGGAAGTCGCACCTCGTTCCTGGTGCCATTTAAATGTAAGCAGAAAGACTGAAATAACCAAAGGTCCTTTCATCATCTGTCTCATCATCATCATCATCATCAGGCTATACAGGTCCACTGCTGGACATAGCCCTCTCCTAATGAGCGCCATAGCGCCCTGTCTTCAGCTAGCCGCATCCAGCATCTGCCTGCAGTCTTTCGCAGATCGTCATCCCACCTGGTCATCATCTGTCTCTAGACAGTTAAATATTTGCTAATTTTTGTATAGCTATCCTAATGATAAAACTATTGTCAAGCATCTGACACGAACATGAGATGAGAACTAGTTTAATGAGGCCGTGACTTGTCATCACGCTGTAAACTATCCTCATTGTTATCAACGGAATCATTTGAGAACGAGATGACTCATCAGGCTCGCTTTACTTTTATCCCTGATGAATATTAACTAGTAGGATTAATTGTAGCTTTTGACACCACTTAAAATAGCCTACTGGTGGACAAAGAGTTCTTGCAGAAAATAATACACACAGACACACACACACGTTGGCGCAGTGGCTGATCGATCGACTGCTGCGCCGAATTTCGTGGATTCGATTCCCGAACAAATATTTGTATGGCCTGCAGGTAATTGTTCCGGGTCTGGCTGTTCGTGTATGTGACTTTAAATGTTTACACGACACAGGAAAAAATCCTAGTGTGGGGCAACGTTTTTAAAAAAAGAGAAGAGTAGAGAATAGGAAATACATACAATTAACTCAAATGTGGATCCCAATTATTCAAAATAACCATGAGGCGATAACCAAAGGTACATGAGCTATCCTAGTCATGAAGAAAGAGTAATATAGTTACGTTCTTCAAAACAATAGTTGTGAACAACATACTTTAACTATATAACAAGTACCACTTACTAAGTTTTGGAAGTCAAGAGTTCGTTCAATGGTTATTAAAAAAAAAAGCCTAATCTTTTGTCCGGGCTGCGCTGTTATGTATAATATTACATCACGCCTATATTTCCCAAAGGTATAACCAGTGGGTACCTATAGCACACCCATATATATCGCCAGATATGTTTAAGTACCACGTACTACGTGGCGAGTCTATTGCCAACCGGGCACTAATCCAGACTACGGGCTGCTACTGAGAGATTCCAGATGGGTAAACCCAAAATTACTTTTTCCGAGCTGGGGATCGAACCCAGGACCTCGTGGTACCACATCGTAGTAGAGATTTGGAAAGAAAAACTGGAGCAACTACCTGCCCTTTAGTATAATGACCCAACCCCTACTTACGTGAATAGGTACACTACTTAATACTAAGAAACTTCAACAAACCCATTTTAGAATACTTAGAAGTTTTGTTAGAACTGAAGGAGGCCGACCGCCAGTCGTAATATCAAATATGAATGATTCAGTTAAACGACATGTTGTTTCAGAGCTAAGGTAGTGAACTGAGCAACGCTGATAGCGGAAAACGGACTAACGTGACTTTCTAGCAATATCGAACATTTTTTAACGAATGAAAATCTCTTTGGGCAACATTCGATTCGGACCGTACTTTTTGATTTATTAACTTTCATTTTGGGACATCGTCTGTCTAGGATCAGTTTCTAAAACATGTTTTGTTTTGTGATACTATTGGCTTGTAGCAGTGGGGTGTGAAGAGCTGAGAGTCGAGTGAAAAGGCATATAAATGGAGAGAGAGAGATATATGTGCAGCAGAGGAACACTACGAGAGCGATGAGGACTCCTTTTTGGCTCCAAATTATAATCTTTGATTCCTGATAGAAGTATATGTCTGCTGTGATCAGAAAAGTAGCATAGTTCTAGTCGTGTATCATCATATTGCAGTATTGATGCGTATCTACTTTTCTGTTGCATCCTTGCCTAGTTAGTTTAAACTTCGTACTTTTTTTTTGCGAAAACCAAACTAAGTCGACGTTAAAGTTATTTTGGGATTTTCAAAATACAGTTTCACCCGACTGAGTCTGCTCGAATATCCGCTTAAGCTGATCTTGGCGCCACTCTGTCAATACCTTTACCTGCCCACATATTACCTTTTGACAAATGACAGCCTAATAGTAGTCAATTTGAGTTATAATACCTAATAATATTTGTTTTATTAGGCGATATTCCCTCGTTATTTTCTAATTTATTTTCTATAGTTTGTTAGCTCTTTAAATAAGGTTAAGTCTTGGCTCAATAAAAATATTCAGGTTAGCAACTGGTTTAAAACAGACAAAATATCTGAAGCATTTGAAGTCATCAAATAAATTTTCTGTTTCATGAGAATTTTAATTGGGAGAAATGAGAAATACCTACGTATATTTCCTATCTAAGAAGGATTTCAAATAACTCCGTAATTAAAAGTTTACTTTTTCTCGAGTGCGGCTTCAAATCCCGAGATGAAAGAAACAGGAAAACATTTTTATATAAAAGTGAAGCGTGGGAGGTACCTACCAATATAAATATGTTGTTCATTTATATTTCAATAAGAATGTGACCTTAGACGACTGTGGTTTAAATAAGGCACTACACGTGGCATTATTTCTTTTATCAAACACGAGTATCGTTTCTTTATCGACTATTTACCTGTTTACACATTCATAAAGAGTACGTAACACCAAAGTATTTTTTTATAAAATAAATAGCTAAGTAATCCATTTTAATATTATAAATGCAAAAATATCTATGTTTGTTTGATTGTTTGTTACATTTTCACGACTAACGTTTGGTCGGATCGTAATGAAATTGATTATATTCTGGGTAAGAACATAGTATAGTTTTTGATCCGCGATGGCCGTCATTCATGTCATCACGGGCATAACCTAGTATTTACATATTTCATTATTACATCTAAATAATATATGTATTATACATATACATAAAATCACGATTTATTCTCCAAAGGGTTAAGTAAGGGCTTCACCAATAGTACTCCCACATATAGAACGACCGAATAACAGTTAGCTCGACCTGGGAATCGAACCCAGCACCACATGCTCAGAAGTAGCGATTGTATCAACTAGATCAAGAAAACAGTTTAATAAAAGAAATACGAATTATTAATTAACCTCTAACATTTGACACCATTTGTTTTTTCAGTCACAACCTAATCCGGCAAATACCTATTGCCAATTAGTATATATACATACGTATATATTGTAATATAGCGTTGAATAGTTAACAGTACAGGTCCGTGTTACATGGATCAATATTTAAATTTAAACTGGATTGCCGGTACGTCCATACTACATACGAGATTCAAAGTATGTTAGCATAAATACATAGTCTAAAATTGGACAATAGAGAATCCATTCGCTACCGATGTTTAATTTTTTTTATCGGCTTGCACCTCCGGCTATTCCGAACGATCATAAAGCACTTTTTTCCTTTATCTGGTGTTTAGTTTTAGCTCGTAATGTGTATATTTTGACGCGTGAATTCGGGTTTTACTTGTTTTTTCAGTTGGAAGGAAAACCTCGATTTATGGAGCTTAGATATTTTAATTTAGCTTTATAGTGAGCGTTATTACAGGCATTATACGAGTTTAAGCAGTGTTATCAAGTGTAATTAGACATCAGTTCGAGCTGGGAAGGTCGTGGACACGAGCGAGAGTGACGGTAACATTTTGTCACGTAATCGGATCACACGGAGCTCCCAACTTCATGTCTCCCCACATACAGAAGCCGCTTTTATATTTTTTAAACGAAAAAGAACAATTTCGGTCAAACATTTTTTATTTGTTCGAGTAAATAATACCGCTGTTTCGTTTACTATAAGCAAACATAAAGTTTTTAAACGAAATACTCTTTTAAAAACTGTAGGTATTTATAAAAATACTTTTGAACAATGTGAAGTTAATAAATTCAAGTATTCCCAGAAAAATATATTTGAAACCAGGATGCCTTTGAGAATACTGATTCCAGTTACTTTTTTAAGTTTACCTACGTAAGTTTTTATAGCTGTGTCAAGTAGGAGATTAGGCAGCGCCATTCCAAAGGATTCCTTGGAGGATCACCGTGAGCAAATAATATTTACTATTTTATTTGAATCCATCGAATGCTGGTATAAATAGGATATCATAAATATTGCTAATTTATTTTAAGTTGATACTTCATCAGACACATGCATTACTCCCTAGATTTTAATTGGATAATTAATTAAGTAATAGCAGATATGCCCACCTATGAGAGACCTATTGCTAGATATTAAATACATAAATGTTTATATATATATAGCTTCTTAGAGATGCGTTTTAATTATGATAAGGTGAGAGATACAACAACCTACAACACACCTTACATGGACTTTTTGTAATGCACGTAACGATGATGATGATGCTGCTAATAAAACGGATACTCCTCTCATTAAAGTATCGCCAAAGATAGAACCTAAATCGCACGTATTTTTCAAATACTTAATTATAAGTCAGCGTGGAGTGGGTGTTGCTCACATAAATTCAAGTCACAAAGTACACGGCGCGAGCTACTCGTAGTTGTAACATATACTGCAAACTAGTCGGCGAGAGCGGCCGGGCCGCGGCGACGACGCCCAGTGCCACCGCGTAGCATTTTGTTACACATAATCGGATTAGGGGCGAGTGTCGTCTGCCGGCGTATGCCGTCGTATGCGCCTTGCACGGCGCCCGCATATAAATACGACCCGACCCTTACTCAGGATTTAAATACGAACTCCGACTAGATACAGAAATAATGAGCTTACCGTACCACCAAGGAAAATTGTAAATACTGTAGCGTTTGGCAGCTGAACATAGAGTTTCCCTTTTGCATAAAAAGCGGCGGCGCAAGGCGACGGAGCCAAACTCAGCCTTCCATTACACGGATCGCTTGGCTTGTGCTCGGGTTCACTAGCTATAGCCTTTCTTGCAGCCTTCCAAAATCATCCTGAGACATTTCACGATAATATTAATAAATCAAACCTACCGTAGAAGAAATGCTAAAATTAAGACATCGAACAAAAAGATATAAAAAATACAACAACGTGTGAAAAGTAAAAATACATCAAAAATGTGCAGTAAACACTAAGATGCGCCACATTATACGTAAACAACAAGATATAGTAAAGTAATCGTGCTCTTATCGTTATCATGCATAGCGTGACATCGACCGTTAGACGCTCTACTAGCTAGTAAGCTCTCTATGGTCTCAAGCGGCTACTCTACGGTGTGAGATATGCTTCCGGTGGTTCCCGGGAAAGATCTATTTATGTGCTATGTTCCGCACTGTTTCTGTTGGTGTCAATAAGCTGTGTGAACAGGGCATGAGCGGTACAATCGACAAAATATTTCTCTCCGGAATCACGACGGGCAGACTGTGTATTAATGGAGTGCCTCACTTACCAAACTTCGGAAGATGGCAACTAAGGTGCTCCACCACAATTACCGCTTGCGTAACCCTGGGAAAAATATTTTTCTCCGTGAATCTAACGTGTAAGTAATTCTTATATCAGTGGTTGTTCTTATAATATAGGCAGGGGGTTATCTCTATAATTACTCCGTGATTTTGCTTTGGGGTGGTGGCATCTTACATCTAACATGCTGATTCACGTTACTGGTACTCTGTGAGGAAGATTTAGGGTTGTTCTCTTTGCACTATTACAGAGTGGGTTGTACTTTTGTGTTTGCTTGTACTCAAAAGAAAATTTACTTGGACTTCATCTACTAAATAAATAAAAAATGTAAATAAAAATGCTATGGCCGCTAATCGGTGCTATAGATACAAGATGTCTATAAAACTAAAACACAAGGACTATAATGTAGATACACCTGTTTCTAACAATTGCAGCAATTGGTAACTAATACTTGTTGGTTGCTCGTAATATACAATAATAGACTGAGACAATAGTGAAGGTAAATAAGAATTACTTTACTTCTACAGTACAAGAAGTGAATTATATAATTTGTCGTAGTAAATATTACCGTTTATGAGTTAATACTAAGTGGTAGATACCTGGAAAAGACACACAGGTATATTAATAATAAATCCATTAGTATTATCTAACTACTTACAATAATTTTATTAAATTAAGCACAAGTTATATGCAGCAAACGCCGCGAAAAGGAATTGATCGAAAAATAACAATTGACGTCGGAAATATATTTGAGCAAAGTTAGCTAAAACAGCCCTAGAAAACCAATAAATAGTTTCATAATCAACGTAATGAAGCAATAATTTAAGTGCATTAAGTGCAATGTCTTATACAGAATTGTCGCGACTGTTTAGAGGTCTTCCATAAATAAGTAGGTAAATCGGTCATAATCAAATGATTTACTCACTGCGAGATAATGTGCTCTAGATTCACATTACATATACATTGATAACAAAATTATAATTAATGAGATACAACACTCATTAATTTTCAAAGCGCATCTATAAGTCATAACATTATTTTGCGTGAAATCAGCGCTTAGTAATGTTGGTCTGTATGTATTTAGTTGGGAAAATAATTGGTACGAGCAGAAAAGCATATTGTGAAGCAAACAAACAAGCATTGTGGAGTAACCGGCGCAGCGGCGCGGGTGCGGTGTCCGGCGCTGGAGGTCGTTGCTCATTGAACGCTCGCCAATTGAGATAATGGCTTCAAATGCAGATGATTACTGACCCATTCATTGGAAACTAGCTGTTAGTTTAGTAGTCCGCTGCGTTCGCGATTTATATCATTACGATACGATACGGCACTTCTATTAAATTAAGTTAACGTTAACCACGCGTGCCGCCGCGATGAAATGTGTGTTTACCTGCGAAACTAATATATTGTAAATGCACGCGATTAGCGGATAGCGTTTGAATTGTAGCGCGCTATAACGCAGCGGGGTTACGCGGAAATAGAAACGGAATATGGTGAAGTTACAAATAATTTGATTTTACGCGGCGCGATGCATTTGCAGACTTGCGGTTCACCAACGGTTTATTACTAATTGAGAATCGTTATGCGTTTTGTTGTTGCGTCAAATGTGGCGGTTTAGTTACAAGGACGGGCTTATACACAATTAAAAGTAACAACCCAAAACGTGTTAGTACAAATTTCGTCCAACACCTGACACGGTATTATTTAAAGTAATTATAAACAAGAGCGCGTGGTTTATCTTATATATAATTGGTGACGTTGTTAATTACTGGTTGTGACATAATTTTATTATTACGAGTGTGCAATAAAATTCAATGTACCATTAAGTGTGCGCGTGGCCCAATGATTTACACAGTAACTTTCGTCGTAACAGAGATTTACGGTGTCACACAAACAGCTATTTTTGAAACAGTTCGACTCTCTTCACACTTTAATTATAGACATACAATATAACAAAATTATGTTTTAGCTTTGCGGTTTGCCTTGAAAATAAATTTTGTTCCAGTTTATGAGTGGAGGAATGCACGTAACGCTTTAGAACGTTCGAAAAGTTCATATTTCAAAAGAGTTCGTTGGAATAGAACATGATTGACGGAAAGCGACGCGGGAAACTCACTAAACTGATATATATTTTCGTAATTGACCAATCCACTCGCAAGTTTGCATTGTCAGTACTTATATTTGTATGTTTTCATAGAAAAACAAAATATGACATGTTTTCTTCTACTTTTAAATACGGTATACAATAAATTATTGAATAAATAAGAGACAAGCGGTCTACGCGTTCAAAAAAGTAGATAAAACCGAGGACGACATTTGTCAAACCTCATTGAACATTTAGTCACTCAACTATCCGTCTTATTTACAATTAATATCGCCATACGGGATTCTTATCGAGCGATAAGTGTGAAGAATAAACAAGAAATGCGCGGCTACTGTGGTGCTGTAGAGACTTATTCAGACGTTTTTATTTAAGGGGCATGGTAGCCGACGCGGTATGGCTGTGGTGAACATCTTTCTACTCAGCGCATTTCGGACAAAGTGCCAAGTTCTTGTTTTGCACCAAGAAGGATGAATTGTGATGACTCGTTCTATAATGCTATGGCCGCCACATATTAAATTTTGAGCGGGCTACGACACCCTTTTATAGCTTTTGGACACGGCTATAAACGACGCTTTAGCTTTTAAAGTGTCTTGATATTGACTATCAAATAAATGCTTACAGGTATTTAAGTTATACCTATATATTTTTTTTAACCATAGAGCTATACCTACTGAAAAAATAACACGAATGTAATGGACGAGCTGCCAAGTTGTATGAACGTAATTGTATGAATGTTCAAGAAGTGGACGTAGAAATTACCCAACCGGAATGAGGAACCTTCATAAGTCATAACCACTCACTAGATGTCATTGAGACGAAAACATCTCTTTGAGAACAACAGACGTGTTAAAAAGTACGGTGACACACTCTAAAACTAATTAAATTGTTTAGTGCGCGACTGACATGCTTTTGTATTCAAAATAAACTTTAGAACCATTAACTTTTATTTTACGGCTCACATATTGAATTCCCATAATCTTGCTAGTCACATAATGGCTCAGATGAAAATCTCACGACACTATTTTTAACTATTCTATTATAAACTAGCGACCAGTCCCGGCTTCGCACGGTTGCAAAAATATTTTGTTCATACAAAAATATCATCCGAATTTACAACTTTTCCGGCGGATTGTCTTTTATCAAATCAATATTTATATCAATCAAATCAATGACAATTACAGCCAAAAATAATCAATCGAATCCGTCCAGGTGTTCTCAAATGATGATCTTCCAATATACCTTTGCGGCAATTGGTTTTTATTTACATAAATGTTTCGTTGTCTCTTTTCAAACAAGAACGTGCATGCAAAAAACATAACCTTACTTTAAATTCTACTGCAGTTCGCCCGAAACTTTGTCGGTAAGAATCTGTTTATTTGCACAAACAAGACACACAGTGTTTCTTGAATTATAATATTGGCCAGCAAACACATACCTACATAAGTATGTAAAATGTCTGGTGTAGAGAAGGCTTTATAGAGTTTCATTTGCTTTTTCTCAAAGATGTTGTCTATTTTAAAATACTATGCCTGCAATACGTAAAATGTTCAGAATTTATGGGTGTTATTAAATCCTTTGCGAACTACGATTTAGAGACTATTTACTTGTTTTAGTAATAACAGAACAGATAATGTAAGTATTTCTTGTTTAATTTTGCTTGATAAATGCATGTCTTGAACTAAAATTATTTGATGCTAGTGGACTCTACCTACATTCAAGCCATAACGATTACTATGTAGTAACTACCAATACATTTAATCACATACAAAATGGCGGCCGGTAATACATGGTTACAATTTTAGAGTGCCTATTTGTGCAGGAGTTTGTAGTTAGATAAGAATAGTTAAAGTTAAAATAGGTAGAACAAGGATAAACTTAAATATTATTTGCACGCATATCTAAACATGCCCATATAATCTTATATGGGCATGTTTTTAATGTTTATTTTCTGATCGCGACAACTAATTAAAAGGATTTTTAATTAGATTATGTTATATCATCATTAAAAGGTATATTTCTGTCATATAATTGATTTTAAAATACCTACAGGTTCCTCAAAAAATGACTCCGACAATAGAACTCTACACATTTTCACTAAAAATAGAATTCGATGAAAAAGTCATAAACGCCGATTTATTTTTCCGATCTGGAAACTGTCAAATTGTAACTGGAAATTCGAAATAAATCCTTTGAGATACCGTTTCCGTCTCATTACTGAAATTACACGAACTATTAAAAACTATTCTCGGGAAACATTCATCACGAAGCTTCAATAAAAATGAATCCTATAAAATATGTAGTTACATTGGCACGAAACGGCGTCGTAGAAATGTCAGCGAGGAGTGAATGGACTCAAGTTTTTGTTTATTTATTTCTGCATACGTCCGCATGCATGTGCCAACAAAGCAAAGAGATCAGAAAAGACTCAAAACAATGAAGTCATTAGTCGTTGCTATTTCCAGCAAATAATGTTGATAATAACTTCTACGAAATTGTAATTGTTGTGTTCCTCGTGGATCTTATCTTCGAACAGATCGACGTTAAGCAGTTAACATGTTAACCCAGCTACGTGGAGATTCTACTAAAACAGTTTCAAGTTTATGAAGTTCCCGACAACAGCTACTTGCTTACTATGTATTTCGAAAACGCATAAACATATTTTATCTTGTCATCTTTACACTAAAATACGGACAATCAATTTTAATATTGCATCTATTCGAATTTGTTTTATGAGTAGTTAAATGTATTTTTGCCGTCAACAAAGTCCCGGGTATGACGAACGAGCGATTGGTAAGTTTTATTTATTTTCGCGGTATAAAGCATTAAGCGAGTGGTTTTGTGACGTTCGTGGAACCCATTGAAAATAGCTTAATAAACATTAGTTATATAACGAAGTTCAATGACGTGACACCGACGCAGGGTATCGGTTTCTAAGTGGATTAGTGCGGGCTATCATAGGCCAGCGATGCAGTGCGTGCGCGCAGCGCAAAGGTCGTGTGTGCAATCGTCTCGCAAATTATCGTAACAAGTCTCAGCTGAGACCCAGCTAGCTGTCACTCACCACTCACGGTGCGGACGAAGCGAATTATTGAACACTAGACGTTACATGACTCCGCCTATTGTAAAATTCCACTCTATTCTAGTCAAGATTTATAAAGAGAAGCTTTAAATTTGGACCTGAGCTCTAAAAATATGAAGCCAACCGTGCGCATTTAACAGGATCAAACTCGGCCCAAAAAATATACTTAAATACCACGTTAAATTTATTCCATCACTGACCTACCTCACTACTTAAAATAATGAGTAAGGCTTCATAAAGCCTTAGGCGTCTGATAAAATGTAACGTTTTGAATTCGGCAGACGCCCGCTATAAACCACAGAACGAAACAATTTTGTTTAGAATTCCACCATGCTTCTTCTACGTCATCATTTGTTAACAAAACATCTGCAGAAACAGCACGGGGAAATTCAAACGTCAAGATTCAGTTTTGTACATTTATCACTTCGACATATATGTGTCAAAGAGTATATTTTGCGCTTTATTGCATTGCTTAATAATTGTGACAATTTTTTTTAACGAAATAGGTTAGGTTAGCACTCTCGAACAGTAAAATTAATGTTATCGGACAAAATTCTGGTAAGATATTCCGTCCGAAGCCGGTAAGGCCCAGCCCTTCAGGTATATGAAGTCCCTGATATGAGTTTACAAACACACTTAAAGTAACAAAGTCACGACATTTAATCCCTTCCCCGGTATGTTATCGCACTCGACTACGGAGTACCCTTTGCCTAAACTAATATTTGCATTTCCCTGTAAATAGCAAGTGACTATGTTTTGACGCCTACGCATGCTTGCCTACCCCGTGTTGTGTGAACGACGTAAGGTCGAAAGGTATTCTGTGTCATCAGAAGTCAAAGGGCTTGTATTAATAATGATAATTTAACGCAATATTGTGAAAAACGTAAAATTTGCTTTGGAGATGAAACGGAAAATTGATTATGTGGCCTACACTAATCCCACATGAACAGTTTATAGTTAGTGATATTGAAAATAACGGCAGCACGGGTCTATTTTTAAGGTTACATAACGCTGACCGAGGTTGGTCCGTGGATGGGTGGCTAACCATTACATATCGAGAATCCATTCCTCAGAAGTCACGTTATGTTGTTGGTCCTGGCTGTCATTATAGATCTTTGACAGTCATTACGGGTAGTCAGACGCCCCAAAGTCTGACAACCAGCGTGCCCAGCACGAATACTTGATAACGATTTTTGAATTGAAAATATCTCAACTATCCTACAGCATTTTGTTTTGAAAATGAAAGAAGCATAATTATTTACACTCCTACATATAATAAAGTCTTAAAAATAAGTAAATATTAAATACGAAACGAGTATTTTCAATCGTTTTAATTGACATTACATTTATGAGAAGCATTTTTGCTAGGCACACAATTAAGCTGAGGGGTATCATGTAAGCCAGTAAATGGGTTATGGAGGTTGGATAGGCAGCCGCTCCATGTAAAATAACAACTGGTATTTAGTTGCATCCGTTAGACTGGAAGCTGACCCCAACATGGTCGGCTAGATGATGAGCGACAGTTACAATATGCAGTTACTAATTCCCAATGTCAATTGCCCACTTCGACATTTATTTCTTCTTTTGTTATATTTATTTTGCGTTTCAGGAATAGCTACCTATTGTATTTTATTTTTACGGATGTTAAACACAGCGCTGCTGAAACACATTTCATATCGTCAGCAAATTTAGTCGCATTAATTGTCGACAGACAAAAAAGTTAAACGAAACCCCGAATTACGTTAAACTGAGACGAAACAGATTGAATATTTATAATAACTGTGGTCAAATTAAAAGGTTCACCACACAAAATGTATACGTATGTATCCAGGTAGTAAATTACAACAAACAGACGAACGCTAATGGCTTTACGGGAATCATGTTAAATCACGTCGAATGTGGAGTGAACTTGTTTATTTTGCTGCATTCGTGGAGTTATAGTGTCATAGAGATGAGTCTTGGCCTTCATCCAAATACTTTCACTCAAATCATGTGGACATTGCACAAAACTGAAACGCCTACATTTTCGTAAGAAGCGTTATCATACTTAGGTACTCCGCGCACCAGATTCTTGTGGCGACATAACAAAGTGGATTGCTGTTTTATTGAAATTTTATTTTTGGGTCGTTTTATTAAGTTCCAACGGTCGCTTTAAGAGTCGTTTCGTTATTTTATAAGACTGGCGAATCGCAATTTCTAGCAACAGATAATAAAATCTTAAATTTCTTGAATGTTGTTGAACTGTAGATATTCTGTAAAATGTCCAAATTGTGAAGCAATCTTAACTTTTATAGAAATAGAGAAAATAGTGTGAGATGGGGACGAGCGTGGCGGACATCCATTAGACGCCCTCGAAGTGCACGGAAAGGACCATTAATTGTGGGCGACCGACTCGAAGCTTCACCTGGAACGCTGCCTTCAGTAAACTAACTTGCAAACTTACAAGATACTCTAACAGGAGAGCTTTGAGTATAGAGTTTGTGTATGTTGATAGTGGTGCTGAATATTGATATCGGAGACTGTTAGCGAAAAATATACAGAGAAAGGTGTTTTTGATTTACGTTTCCCTATTTCCAATTAATCGCAAGAAAAAAACAATGTATATTTTAATTACAAGTTTAATCTGAGAGGTAAGTTAAATCTGAGAGATGCTCTTAATTTAAAAATATGGGCAGTTACTTTAAATCCACTCACTATGTTAAAGTTAGATATTTCCAGTTACTTCCTAAAAAGTATCACAGTTTTTATCATTCTCTCAACATACCACTTGAAAACGTGATCGCGTTAAAATCTGCCGGTACATTCTGCAAAAATCTTCCCGCGCAATATTAGGTGAAGTGAGCGTAAATAGAACGGTCAATCTCATCCTCACCTTCATTTTCACAGGGACATTTTTACAGAACAGCACTGCAGAAGCCACGCATTAATTTCACTTTAGTGTCATACCAAAAAAGCACCTCTCTATCAACACGAACTAAAGTATCTCTGGACTTATCTACTGATTCCAAAATGAGAGAAAAATAGAGCGAGAGCTTGCAATCTCATGTAAGTTGCAACAGCAGTGGGGATCTAATCTAATGGTTCATCTACATAAGATGACAAATCAGGCTTCACTCTGTGGGTCTGTATCGAGTGCTTCTACAATTGATTCCGTGTCTCTACGTGCCTTTACCTTTAGAGTAGGTTACCAATTGTTTAGAAATGTTTGTTGCTGTCTCGATTGGTGAATGTTTCCGATGTGTTTTTAAGCTAATTCATAGACAAGGATTTCGCTATTTTCTTTTGTTCTTAACAACTTAACTGCCAGACAACGAGACACAATAGAAAATGTATATTTTGTCGGTCCCCTGGCGTTCAAAGTGTTATTTGTTGATTTTAGGTTAATTTTTAATTCACATACCTATGTTCTGCAGTGGACTTATTTTAGGAATGCGCTTATTCAAATAACAATTCGAAGTATGGACATAGAACCTATACCATTTTATATCTATTTCTCTTTCACACCTACTAACTAACGAGCTCTATTTATTTGCAAATAATTCACAGCAAATGAGTTGGAACATAAACTTGATTAGTTATTAGTTAAACTAATATTAGAAATAAAGAAGAAAGATTTAATTGTTTGTTTGATACAAACAAACAATCCAGAGAGATCCAGTTTTTGAGTTTATCTTTAAGGACTCAAACTCAAAAACTACTTAACCGATTTAAACAAATAATTCCTGTAAAGAAACTACAGGGATGGGGATATGTAAAGTTCGAAGGGAAAAGTTCGAAGTTCATGCGGACGAAGGCGCGGGCGAATTGCTAGTTTCAAATATAATTCCACCAGCTTAGTTAATAACAAACAAATGGAAGGTTACTCCTACAGCCACACTCACAGACGCCCGTTAATGTTAGTGTATAATTAACTATCGACAGCTTGATGGTGACTTTATTGATTTTCATTTTTGTGAAATTTCTTTATTGACTTATGGGAGCAATCTTATAGCAATATTAAAAAATCGTCACACTATCCGACGCCATCTTGACAAAAACGTCACTTTTACTGTTACTTTGGACCTTCACAACGCCATGCGTGTTTACTTAAATTGAGGAGGGACTTATAAAGAAATATCTTAATGATAACAAGTGATATAATAAATGGACTTATTGAAAGTCATTTAAATAAATAGTGAAAGTGAGAGATTATAACTAATGAATCATAAAAAGGTTCACTTCATACGTGTGTACATTAATACGCGCACACACCTTTTTATGGCCAAGTGATAACACCAGTGTACTAAGCTATATGTAATAGGCTACCGTACAATTACACGCAGTTAAGTTATCATTAACGCTAAAAGACGTTTGTGAGTGGGACCATAACACATAAAAAGGGCATGACACATTAAAGACAGTGTGTTAAAAGCTTCCTATTAAAGTGTTCTCAGAAATTATGTTTCTCATTATCCGCAGTTTAGATAGTAGGTAATATGTATGTTAGTAAGAAGAGCTGGTTGGAATGCCCGAGGTAATTACTATCGCCGGCATCGAACTTAATGAAGGTTTAATTAAATATTGCATGACAGTGAACACGATGATTAACTGATGACGTTCAATTAACCGTGGTTCTGATCGAAGCCGATGTTGGTACTTAAGCCGTGGGATGCTGAATTTCAGTTAACTGTAGGAGAGTGGTTTTAGTCTGATATTGTGGTGTAATTTTCATTTTAATACATTTGGGGTTAATTAAGTGATTTTATAGCCTAGATATTTGTATGAAACTGATGATTTTTAACTGACTAAATAACAGTTTTGTTAAGGCGACCAATCATCATCATCATCCTCCTGCCCTTATCCCGATTTGTTTGGGGTCGGCGCAGCATGTTTTCTTCTTTCATACATCTCTATTTGCCGTCATGTCAAAAGTCACCTCCTTTCTAGCCATATCATCTTTCACACAATCCATCCATCTTTTCTTCGGTCTCACCCTACTGTTAATACGAAAAAATAGTCTTCGTTATTTATCGTGGCCAATGTTATATTACTCGTAAGCCCTATAAGAAAATAAAGTCTAAACACAAAAACATTCCGATCTTTCCTATCAGGTTTCGACTGCGATGCAGTATATACAGTTACGAATCCAAAAGCCGCAAAACTAAAAGATACCTTATCCTCGAAAACGTTTGACCTCACAAAAAATAAATCACTAGAGTGTCACTCAAACCGTATCAGAGGCCATGTGACGTCACAAAAGTTATGACAAAAATATATGAAATATGAACCTAATATAAAACTACTTGACAATCAGAGACGTCCATCTTACTAAAGACGCCATTTTATATTAGGACAGTGATCATTACAACGTTACCGAGTTAGCAATAATCTTTGAGGGAATCTGTTAATATGATCGTGATAGTTCAGGTGATATCTTCGAAAACAAGGTTAGTAAATAGTTTTATTTTCAGGACTATGACGGAACGAATTGTTATTATTATGGGAAGGTCTACGCCAGATGTGGCTAGGGCGTTGACCTACACCTACCCTTATATTGAGCTGACCAAATTGCATGAATAAAGGTAGGAAGGCACTGTAAAGGCTGGGTATGGTTATCAACCTCCACAAGTATTAAAAAGTTAATGGCATCTAATGAAACAAACACTATTCCATATTTAAAATAGGAAGAGAGAAGACCGTCGGCCTAGTGGCCTGACAGCGGTGAATTCTTCTTAATAAATTTATATTTAACGATATTGGAGTTTGATTTAAATAAAGTACCTATAGTGACCACACAAAACCTACCCGGGACAATTAGTTTGCTTTTTCTTGACAAAGACTGATTATAGAACTGCCAAAAATGTTATGTATACGAACTGGCACTTTGATCTTTGTTTTCAGAATTATATGTACGAAAATTGTTATGCCTATTATGTTATTTGCCAAGGCAAAATTATTAATAACCAGATTTAAATGCTGCTTCCAAAACTCTCGATAGTTTCCTAACAATATATCTAGCTACAGGAATCCCTATGGCAGTATAGAGGGATTCAAGAAGCAATATCAATTTCTGCAAAAAAGTCAGCCTGTATATTACAGCACTGACATACCACGTTCATCCGTAATCTTCTGAACAATAAGTAAGTTGAAGAACTTAATAAAAATGCCGCTTAGCATTTATTTACAGAACTAGGGCTAAATAAAATGGAACATGGATGTGTGTGATTTCCTTCAGTTCTGTCCGGAATAGTAATAAGTTCTTCTGAAGCTGTTGTATGCCGTGGATAATATTATGAGTAAATATGATTTGTTTATGAAATCACAATCTACTATACTGATACTTAGTATGAGAATGAGCTTGTTGTTTATTTGGAGCTGATCACGGTAGTAGTTTTGGTTTTCAAATGTTGTTGTTTGGTTTAAAAAAATGTGTTTAACGACTTAATTTACGACTGACTGAAAATTAAATTAAACAAACGTGGCATGTGTTTATCTATTTCGTTTTCTTCTTTATTCTTCAGAGAAACTGATGCGATTGGCGTTTGTTAATTTAGGTCAAATCATAGCCTGTATTTAATAACACACAATATTTACCAACGAAACAGCGAACAGATATTAATATGAAATCTATTTCATTCCATATCACTATTGACTTTACATACCTATTCAATTACAGATTCGCATCTTACATACAGATAATATATATGTAGTGCATTAGACATATATACGAGTTGCGTCAATAACGTCTAAGAATAAGTATATCTTATTTATGTGTTTCACCCACATTATCCAATTAAATGTGTGAACTTTGAGATAATTCTAGTGCTAAATGACATTAGATTTTAAACTAAGGTATGTAGATAGGTACCGCCATCTAATACGATCATTACGCACACTTTATAGTGAATCATTGATGATTTCAATGGGTTTTCTCGTGGCTACTGGAACTGCATGGTGCTAAAATCTATAAGGCTGCATTTTTATGAGATTCGTTTACTGTCTGGATAAAGATAACTACTTAGACCATTAAGAGTTTGTTTAAAGGTCTAGGAAACCATCTAGACACGAGGACGACATTGTCAAGGTGTTCTTAGTTACATACATACATAAACTGACACCTTTTTCCCATGGAGAAACTACCAAAGTACATACTACTCGCCTGCTACGATCCTTACATACATATTTTGCATCGTTTATGATCATAGATAGGTACATGTGGTCATACTAGCACGCCGTTGCGCACCTGACCTTACAGAAGAACATCACCAATCATAACTTCATAGACGCCTATGAATCACTAAAATAAACCTAAATTCATATTGTGATTTATTTTAAAATGTTCACAAAAATGACTTCATCTAATACTAATTGCTAAACAAATAAGATAACAAAGCGAAATACTTTTTTAGTTAAAACCTTTTTTAGTTTCACAAGATTATTAAAAACACGAGGTTTTTACTAATCACGATACCCATGGTAGGTATCAATTTCAATTTATTTATCCTCGTAATGTAATTAAGGATAAAATTCTAAAAACATTCCGTATCAGTTCATTCCAGTGAACAGAGAGAACCAAGAAACTAATAAAGACGCTTTAACGTACTTCTTCAAACACCAAAAGGTTCTACAGGGAGGACTTAAAACAATCTTTTCCAACCACTGAGACAAATATTTATTACGGAAAGTCAACAGTTAATTTCTTTTCTCTTTCATAAAAGAAAACACAAGAATTATGTTAAAATGCTTCAGGATCTACAACAATTTTATACAAACTACCTACTTCCACTTCTTGTTTGAAGAAAAATGATGGAGGAATTAAGTGGATAAATATTTTACTATGAGCTGCTGTAATCTTATCTTTGCGCTCATTCATTAAAGGTTTTCATTATAAAAAAATATTTATGGAAAATGATGCTCTACTACAAGGGTCTAGGTTGTAACTTCCAATATAAAGTAAGTAGGCACCTACACTCTTTAGTTTGAAATTAAATTCGTGTTATTTAATTGTAGGCATGAGGATAATATACTTTACCCGATTAGTTTAGAGCTGTTGTTACATGGAAATAAATTTGTTGATTGGATATCATCACCTGTTCATTCAATATTGTGTTACTTAGAATTACTTTGAATTTTTGCGGTTTGAAGACATGGCCATATTATTATATGCAGACGTGTGCTGAACTTCCTATTCAGCTACCGACTACTGTTCGTTATGCTGCCGAACCGATCTGATACCTCTTCCCCAGCATTACTTTCGACTGCTGATCTTTTGCCTCCTCAAAATATTTTGTCTAGATATTGGCTATCAGCCATTGGGTGACCAACTTCACCTGGAAGTAAAGCTGTCCATGATAGACAAAGGCGGCGTGTATTTTCTATGATTGGTAGCAGATAAGGATGTGTATTGTGTAAGAAATTAGTATGTGAGAGGAAGTCCGAAAGAGGCGCCTGTGAACGAGAACTTGTGTGGAACTCGATTATCATTATATGTGATGCGAAAGAATAAGAAACGTGCTGTGAGGAAAGTTTTGAGTATGAATGTGGAGGCTCGTATGAGTCGATGAAGACCAAAGAAACGATGAATTAATAGTATGAAAGATGATATGGCTAGGAAAGAGGTTACAATTGAGATGACGGTAAATTAAGAATGAGATGTTTGTATGTAAGAAGAAGACATGCTGCCCCGACCCCAAATAAATTAGGGTAAGGGCAGGAGGATGATGATGGTAGCAGATAAGCAGTTCGGTGGGTTTACTGAACCCCTAGACCATAAATACCTACGGTTAATTATAGGTAAGCACTCAAGTACCTAAACACGCATTGCGCGTAAATCACTATCAGATATCTCACTGTTATCAAATCTTTGTGTTATCTCAGAAAAAAAACTACGTTCTTACGCATTGCCTCACTTACAGACGTCACTTGCGAAACCTGATAGCACACACTGATTTAGGACCTATGTTATGTTATGGTTTCCAACAACATGTTACTGAAACTAATGTTTTCCATACAGGCAACAATAATCTTCAGCCTGTGCGCCTCGTACGAACGATTTTACAATTTAAAATTCTCGTTTCGACTTTATTCTGTCGATGGGTGATGCTAATTATGATTGCCTCACAATTTCAAACTAAAATACATTCGATCAATCGAAAAAACGATTCGTATTTGGGTTACGTTTATGTCAAGAAATCGTGCTAGGGACTCCGTGTCAAGTCCATGTCTTGTAGTTCTTAGGCCCTAATACAATGTCCTTTGTGTGTTCTGTTATTAACATCGAAGAGAATTTTATGCTTGCAATGTGACGCCACGCATTTTAACGTAAAATCGAGAACATTTTCTTTTACTTGGTGGAAGAACAAATATTACGCCGTGACTAAAATTCGAAAAAAAATGTCGTAGCTTTTAGCCCGCGCTTCACGCCGCCGTCAATTAGCATGTCGTTTGAAGACACGCTGCTCCGTCGTTTAACAACTTTCATGTGGACGTAACATAGAAAAACTAGAAAAATCGAATTATACCGTGCCACCAAAGTTTTAAAGTCCGTTATTGTGAGTTGAGGTTGTGAAATGTGGCATTTTGTAAACTGTGACAGCGGGTCGGTAGCATGAAGTCGTGTGCGCGACAGATGAGTAATGGCAACAACGCAGCGGCGTGTGTCGTCTCCGAACGTTCCCAGATGTGCGTCTGGATGCACGGATTGCACGAGTTATGCAAGCCGGAGAAATACTCCTTGTTGGTAATACGAACGAGAATACCGAGGCGGATTGTCGACCTCGACGGGGAAATTACAAACATTCGAACGTCTACATAAATACAAGCTAACATAGTGTAATATCAAACACTAGCATAATTTAGGTCATTCTCAACAATTATTATAAGATTTATAAGAACTTTTTAAATCTCATAAGATACAATTTAAATTTTCAGCGTACAAATATTGTGTTGGCAAGATGTGAGTAGGCAATTTTCATAATATTCACCAAAACATTTTTTTTACTCAAACATGTTTTTGCAGACAAAAACTTGTAATAAAGCAAAATAGATATGACAAATGAATTATTACTAACTTGTATGAACCACATGTGTTTTCAGGTCAATGCAACGTACCTACGATTAAAAAAGTTAAGAAATATTACAGTCGCCGTCACGAGGCGTGTTATGTGTAAAACATGAAATCGAAATCATAAAGTTAAGTATTTAAACGTCTCGGAAAAAGATAAAACTCCACTAAATCTCCGGAGTATTTACAATAAAAATAGTTATCTATCACCACGGACGCATCTCACACTTGTACTCTCAACAACATATTTTCTTTATTTACGCTTCCAATCGCTCAACGCGACACTATAACAAAAACTTTATTATTATGAGCGGCGCTTCAGAACCTGCGCCTGCGCCTCGCGATAGCGTACTATAAAAAAGAAAATGAATAACCTTACCTACTATATTTTGATTTTGTAAGAACGAATAATTTTTAATCGCGTAGATACCTAATAGGTACTGACATAAACAGTGGTGACGCATATTACCGCAAACAAACCGTAGGTCTGCCGTCCATCACTCGCTAAAAGCTAGTCGCTAGTCAATGATATATTATTTTTTTCTTTCCTGATTTATGTTCAGTAAAGAAGTGTTCGCACACGCACTCCCATGTCTATTTGTGGCCAGGCCGAAATAACTGGCAAAACGAAACGTGTATCCGGTCCCTAGCCGACTCCCAAACTGCTGTTTGCTCACATACGACCACCGTGCGCTTTGTAAAAGGGATTATACCACGATTTGCGGTAATGCGGTTGGCTCTTCACTGGGAGCACTCTTTCCTCTTTGACCAGTTGCTAAATCTTTTCCGTCAGAGTGGAATACTACGGTATAATGTTCTCCTCTGGCTAATGCAGCCCGACGCGCTTTGAAGCTTTGATGAGCACCTGCGGCTTTCAATAACCCACATTGATTTAGAATCGCTGCAGTTACTATTTTAAGTTTGTAAATAATGGACGTATGCGCGCTCGCTCGGATGGTTACTTTGGATAATTTATAGAGCCATGCTTCAAATGTAAGTAGTTATGTTGACAGATACTTTATTAAAGAAACTGAATTACATTTCAAGATATTTGAACTTCATTTAAGTGGCAACGGTTGCTTTTGGTTATCTTTATAAAATCCAATTTTCAAATCGTGGAACCTATCATTTACTATAGCTCTAAACGGAAAAGCACCTGTTGAGATTTTTTGGACAACCAGACGTACCTACCTACTCGGTTTCGTTTTGCACTTGTAAATCCATCCTAAGAACTTAATATCGTCGGAGTGGAGACACTTGTTCACCGCTCAATCCTGTTGTATATAGACGCTTTCCCGATACAGTGCACAGATGAACCAGTACTTATTAGCGGAACCGATTCCAAGCCAAGTAACGTTCGTTGGGAACAAAGTTTGCACCTGTCTCCCTAAGTTCGTGAGTCAGCTACGTCGTCGCGAACCTCCCTCAAAGTGGAAATTAAATAAGGACAATCCGTTCGTTCTGCATCAGAGACTTCGCTGTTGCATTATTCAACGTATGCAAAATCTCTGGATTAATAATAGATGACGACGAAGGTGAATTCCTCGCAATCGACTAAGGAATTGAGTTGTAACCCTTTCAGAGTGCGAAACGGGTTCGCGAGCTTTTGTCTTCACGGGAAATTGAATGATAATTTCTATTATTTAAAACCAATTGTTCGAGTTTATCTATGCAAAAATTAACATGTTACACCAAGCAGAAGTTATCGTCTGAGCATGTTATTTTTGCTCAACTATAGAAGCAGGATAAAATATTACATTTGTACCGCGTACAAGATTATACTCCGCTTGAAATTAAAATAGAACTGCATTCGACAAAGATAGATGGGACGAACATATCGTTGTCATTTGTTGCATTTTAGGAATACCAACAAGTTCAAACGCATCGCCCCATTATCTCTTTAAATCTGTCTTGAAACGTACAAACATTTAGTGGTATTTATCATTCTGTGACAATAATATACCTAAATCTCTTAAGTCTCCATCTCCATGTAAGATGTCATTAATATTTGAATTGCGTGAACCGTTATCGAAATTAACATTTCCAATCATCAAGTGCGCATTGAATCCGTGAAGCGTGTTCATAAAAGAGTCAAAGGGAACTGTATAACAAAACGGTTCAGTAAAAGTAAAGACGCAGTGCGCACGAGCACGATTGAGGCAAACAATCGTCGTTGATAATAACCGTAACGAGTCCAGCGTCGATCCCGTTTGCATCTGTATTGTGTTGGGGGCAACGAGCACGCAACCACAGTCATCAACTGTTTACAGCTAAACTTTAAACAATACTAGACTTCAGAACTTCGAGCGAACTCGTGCATTGATTACCGAAACAACGTTAAGATTTGTCAATATTTCAATCGTTACTCCCGTAATGTAGCCATCAAATGATTTGAGGACTACATGAAAGACTTTTTTAGTTATTGATTCTGAGTAAGGCTAAAAGTTTGATTGATTTCAGGGCTTTAAGCGAACTCATTCGTTGCTTTCAGGAAGACTAGTTATGGAACTATGGAAACTTTTTACAACCACGCAATTACGCATAGGTTCGGATTCAAGTTGACAAAGATGGAAGAGTAACTCAGAACAAGATAAAGTGGCGTTAAAGGAGGAAAGTCGCCTCAACACAGCAGGCAGGCCGATACGGACTGAATAGAAGAAAATATATGGAAACTGGTTAATATAGGTACAAATACAAGGTGTTCTTATCTACTTAGTTCTGAAGACACAGTGGCAGCAATTACTTAGAGGGCTTAAAAAATGAAATACAACGATACGTTGATAGCGCGTTGCCCTACAGGCCGACGACTTTCTAATCCTTATCGAGTACCTATCTAGTAACGTTTGAACTTCGACTTATGCAAATGATAATTATAGATACTTTAAATAACGGGCTTTACTATATTATAAATATGAATATTTATGTAGCAGCGTGCAGTAAAGTTTCAGAATATCTGTTTCTGTTTCTGTTAAAATTAGTTAAGTCTGTGCAATGAAGTATCATGTTAATAATACAACAGACGCTTCAAATAAGATAATGAATAATCTTTTGTTCGACAGCTAAACACCTACTCAAGCTACTGTAGCCGTCTTAACAGTTAACAGTACAGGCAATAATGAGTTAGTTTAGTAATACATATAAGCTAAAATTACTTATCCTTGTTCCATTTCACATCTTTATTGCTCGAACGACGAGTGCCTATAACGATTGGCAGATTTGACGTCAAGACGGATAGTAAAAATGAGTTGACAAAAGAGACCGAGGGAAAGTATCATCACGAACATTAAAATGTCATTACATTTTGATGTAAGCTCCCATTAAATATTTTACGTATAATTGATGTAGGTACGTTCTCATGCCATTTACGTTCATATTGTTTTCTCATATCAGTATCAGCTAAATCAACGTGGGCCATTACAATTTTGTCATTAATATCTTTATGATCAGTTGGGGCCACAAAAACACGGTACTTAATAATGTACAAAGTTTAGTTATCGAGTGTCTCGTGTTATGAAATTGATTTACAACATGTAACATAGCAACAAGTTGTGATATTAAGGGGTCTCTTCAATACAATGTGCTATTTAGGTACCTACCAGCGTGGGAACTGACATGGGTTTACTGTAAATTTTCATTCAAATGTCTATACCGTTGGTTTTAAGTTGATAATAATAAATTGATGAATAGAACAGTTGACCGATTTTCCTTGCAAGACCCGGATGTAAGTGGAAAACCATTTGGATCTTAATAATGATATTAATAGAGCTCATTTTAGATGAAGTCGTTCGATGAATGAAATAATATTTATAACCTGCGCTTCCTTCATACCATTCCAAATATTATCTACGAGCGTGAGAGCATCAAGAGAACGCATTAGCGAATGTAGATACCTAGTACATTACTGATATAGTAACATTAATGCAGTGGTGTCGTTGTGGCCGGCCAATTTATTTTTGTAATTACAATTGATTTATGGAATAGCTTCCACCTACTTGGATGCTACCTATAAAAAAAAAGACTTCCGCGTCGTACCTAAATATTTCAGTCGAATCTCATAAGTCCTTAACTTGAGCGTCTGCCCAATCTAACTGGAATCTGATTGAACGTGAAATTTAACCGTCGTGCAAATCTTTCGAAATTGATAAGTATATGCGAACAAGCCTCACACTGTGAAATAACGCGAATTTAGTTGTACAACACTATGTACCTGTCACTCTTATCGAAAGCTGTGATTGATTTTTTTGTGAAAATTTCGGACAGGTCTATAATTGAAGACTTCATATTTGTAACGCGGAGATTAAGGAGTCTAGGGCGCTTCATTCCCTATCAAAACGCGATAAGAATTGGTGTGTCCGTGTGTCGTGATACAAATATCAGAAATTATCTTATCACACTAACTCCGGTAAGGTGCAAACATCTTAAACAAACAACCGTCAGTTCAGTTCAAATTTTACTTTAAAAATTCTACGCAGGACATTAACCGGCGACAGCGTGTTCAGTTAAGAATAAAATTGGCTCGGAACCGGAAAGAAAAACTAGGCTCATTATAATGAGAACAGTACCCAAACGAAAATTGGCAGAATATGATAATCACGTGGAAGACACCACGGGACAATTCAAAAGAAGTCTAAAAGTAGTTTTGCAAAACGATACAATAGTAGCGCATGACTGCAAACTGTTCAGATTTGACGATGGTAGCGAGTCTAGTACAGTAGTGAGCTCATTTCTGACAGTTCCCGGTATAGAGCGCGCGATCGATGATAGATCCGATAATATCTCAAGTGTTTTGCTTGTAATCGCTGATGCAGCGCCCTAGATATCTCCAGAGAAGAACAAAGTTGGCATAGATATTGAGGATCAAAGTGCGGCGTGGGCGCACGACCCAATACCGCGGGCGGCAAATCACTCGCGCACGCGCACCGGACCTTTTGCGTGTGCATCGCGCAATTAATTTGTTTGTACGCGGTACAGAATTGATGTACTTCATTATACTCCCAATATATAGGACACGCAAATTAACAGAATATTACTTCTATTTATTATTATGTTTAACAATACCTACCTGCTTTTCATAAAAAAATCTTGAACCTAAATCCAAATTTATAAAATTTTGATTGGTGCTGCCCTAACTGCGTTAAAGGATTGGAATAAAACAATAAATACTATTTCTTTATGTATTTCAAATAGTTCACAAGTTATTATCAAATAGGTACAAAATATTACTTAAAGCCAATTGTTGTCCTGTCCTACTAAGTATGAATAGACTTTAGAATAGAGTCGACTTGACGGAAACGCGCCGGTACCGAGCTTTACGTACTTGAGATTGAGGTTATGTTGTGATAACTGTTTGGAGCAAAAGCCGGCTATGAAAGTGGAACTGGAATTTGCCACTTAATTTTACTAGTGATAAGAACTAAAATAGCTCGCAAACCCGTAGGGTGGAGAGGTCGGAGAGGCGATTGAGCCTGCGCGCGCAGCCGGCATGGCCGCCGCCGCACACCTGATTGCCAATACAACCCGATAACATGACTGAATTACAGCATAATACACACGTTCACGACCCCTTAAATACCCCCTGGATGCATCTCACACCGATATTATCACGTGCACCACTTCTGCACACAGACAACGACAACTTCTGAACACGTTAAGTAATCAGCTGATTATCAAACTTTTACCGGTGTTTATGTATCCGACATCGTATTCCGTCACTGGAAACGATCCGCGTTTCACATTTCACGGTGATAGGGGTCTGTCTTCCGCGAGCTAAGCGGGCGGTCAGCCGTCGCTAGCCCGTGCATCGGATGCACTTCCGCTAGAGGCTCGGGCGGAGCGCGGTCTGGGACAACCGAGCGTACCTGGACTAGTCTGCCAGCTGAGGCCTCCGACGAACATCTTCCTGCAAGATAAACAATACCAATCAGTCACAGAAAAGAGCGCGACAAGCCGGCTTCTCGTGAGTAGGGACGTACCCCGGGTCGTTGGGCACCTCCGCGGGGCTTCTGGCCACATCCTGATTCTGGGTTTCCATGGGCTCGGACGCCGACGGCGCGGGGCAGGCCGGGCGGCGCACTACGACTACGAGCGAGCGACGACGCGGCGGGGACGGCTCCCGGAGTCGCTCGGCTGCACTACCGACTATCGGCACGAGACTGGCGCGCCGCGGCGCACCCCTCCACGCAGCGGCCGCCCCCGCCCGCCCGCGCCCCGCATCGCCCGCGTCGCCGCCGCATCGATTCATTCACTCCGTACACAATTATTCATACGGTGAGCACGACGGACGCGAGCAGCGCGCCGGCAGCACCACGTGAGCACGAAGCACGTGCTCGCGCCCCCCCTCTGCCCCCGCGCGCGCTGGCTGCCGCCCCGCCAGCGCCCAGAGCACGCCCACCGCGCGGCTTCTCACACCACCACCCCCATACACCCAACTTCCAAACTTTATCGAAACTAATATTAATAATGAGGATTCAGGCAAAACTTTTAAAAATATTTTATTTGACATAAATCGTCGTAGCACTCAACATCGATATAAAACCACACAAATGATCTACTTACATGTTTCTTACAACCTTCGTATCATTTACATAAACGTTGCATCATAATAATTTCGTACGATATCATCAGACGCACTATTAGCGCCGATCGCGTCGTAGCGGCGCGAAACCTCTATAGCTGACGTCACTGAGTGGCTTGTCAGACGCTCGTAGCACCGCGCTACGAAGTAAATGGTGCTACGACCGCTTAATATACGGACATGTAACAAACCAAAACTTATTTTCGCATTTGTACTAATTTACTAAATTATGCGTGTCACGAAATTGGTCACAAAAATATAGTCTGCAAATATATTTTTCAGATTGATATCTTTTCAAAAAACCTACTACACAAAACCATTTTTTGTAATCTCTCAATCTGTAAAAGTTGACGCAAAGTTTCCCGACGATAGTACTCATAATGGATTAAAAACTCCTAACTTGGTGAATTTACTTTATCACAAAATATTAAAATTTTGTCCTTATTTTATTCGGTCGCAGTATCGTATACAATATAACTTACCTACCTACATTTAAAACGAATATTGGAAAACGTTTAGAAGTCATAATGTAATGATATTATTTATCGATACAAAGAAGGCAGCCTCAGTTTCGTCGCGTGTTCAGACATGTTATCAGACGGAAATGAAAAATTTGACACCGGTAGGTACTACATAATCTGAACAGAACAAGACAGCTTCATCTACTAGGAAAAAAGAGAGAAGTGCGAATTACTCCCAAAAATGCATTGTTTACTTTATTTTTATAAATCGCACAAAAAGTTCACTTTACCTACATACGATATAATTCCAAGCAGATCCACGAGCTAAAAGCTTTTTGATTTCTAGGCTATTTCCAAACTGTAGCAATGTCTGGCCACATAATTTAACCATTCCAGTTAGTGGTTGCGGCTGTGCTGAAAATATCATTCGCTTCAGATCAATACCGAGACCAAAATGCCGTACTGACCCGGTCTATCAATAGAACAACCCAATTCCTCCCGTATTTTGTTATTCAGTCTGGATGTACCAACTCAGCCCAGTCTTATGCAGGGCGTAGGCAAATTCTATTCTCAGTCGTGTCGACACGAGGTGCAAGACCAGAATTAACCATTCGGCAAACAGCAAAGTTGACTGCGAAGAGTGCGTAGTGACTGACCAGTCTTTTCTAAGCTGGTATTCAGTCATAAATATGGATCAGAGTTATACAGGATCTGTTTCATGAATATCAATCAATCAACCAAAAATCGTTAATTCAAATTTGACTGAAAATCAGCACTTCCGAAGATCAAGAATGACATAAGACTAGTGATGTTAAGAACTCGAGTCGTTGAGTCCTAATTCAATAGACTCGACTTAATTTTACAAGACTCAGTGAACTAACTGAACTCGGAGTCTTGAGTCGAGCCGAGCTTCAGTCTGTTCATAAAGACTCGAGCGCTAAAATAGAACTCGAGCTTTAAAAAGAGCTCGAGTCTTAAATAGAGCTCGAGTCTTAAATAGAGCTGGAGTCTTAAAAAAGCTTTAGTCTTAAAAGAGTTCGAGTCTTATGTCTACAACGTATTAAGGTTAAATAATGTTAACAGTTGCAGGGTAATCCAAAGGTTTAATAAATAGATTTACGAGTACGTCAATTTTTTCAAAATTACCAGATTATTCTGTCCTTTATTATACATACTTATAATGACATCGGGTCAATTTTGATACATACATATTATAGATAACCACCATGGGCCACGGAGGCTTCATTTAACTTATGTATTTTCTTCTGCCGCTTGCCTGTTATTGAAATAATAATAATAGAAACAGTACTTCACTTAGGCCCGTGTATATTAATAAATAATATTGAAATTATCTCTTAGTGTGTAATACTTTATTTTCTTATTTCCTTATTCTACAATTAAGTTTTAGATATCTAGTAAAATGGTATAGTTTCATAATTTTCGAAGACTTATTCTGGTACATATCTATTCAGAATCGGAAAAACTATGTAAACTAGTATCTCTTAAACTATCTTCCTCTCGTACTTTCCGTATAAATGTTAATATCCTGGAGTAAGTCATAGTGCGTTTTATTTCGGGTACTCGATCCATCTCAAATGCTATCAGTTTAGCAAATTCTTGATTCCTTGGGTCACTCGGTTGTTCTGAACCAAAATCAATATCTTTTAGTAAATTTGTACGAGCTCGTACCTCACACGAGTCCCAGCGATTTCTTTGATACACATTGGAATCTATGATATCTTCATGTTTTACCTGCGTTTGTTTATCGACTTTTACTGAAGTTGTTGATCCTGATAATTATCTCTTTTTTTCCTGATACAATCCTGTCAAAATACTCGGAGAAGTAGATCGTTCACTATCAGCACTGGACATTATGGTAAAAATATTTACGCACCACGTTTGAAAGCAGTCACTTGTAATAAAAGAACTATGACACGGGAATTTGTGGATTAAAGTTTCCTTGTATTATGGTAATACTCGTAGTTACCTACAATAATTAATTATTATGGTGACTAGGTACCTATGTGATGCAGTCACTTTAGTTTAGTTTACTTCCTTTGCATGAAGGTACAATGATTTAACATTTTGTTATAATACCCTTAATATATATATATATTTTTTTATATTATGGTTAATGTGGGTATCAGTAGGTACGAGTACATAATCGGTTTGTATGTTAGGAAACTTCATATTATATTTATATCAGCTAGTGTAGTAGATCATTTATACCCTGTTGGTTAAGATTGTAGTTTTCCTGTGTAGTGTGTGTGTCTATTGTATCAAGTAATTACTATGGAGTCAGTGGAAGAACAAGCCAGTACTTCATTTTGCTCGATTTCCAGTACTGATTCGCCGACTGCAATGATTGTAGACTCGGATTCGGTGCGTAAACGTGCAAAAGCTATTAAGATTACACATTATAATAAGACGTCATTGTATTATGAATGCAAACAATGTAAGAAACATTTTTCACTTAAAACATCGCATACGATTTTAAAAAGACATGTTATTAATCACGATACACCACTCAATGAAGAAACAAATAAAAGAAACAGAACGAGTAAGTACTCTGTATATGATAAGTTGATCGTAAATTTTGTAGTACGCGGTGCTCACTCTCATAGTATTGTGGAAGAAGAACACTTTATTAAAATGATAAAAGGATTACAGCCTAATTACCCAGGTATAACTCGCCAGCATTTAAATCAGAACATACATACACTTTTTACGAACACAAAAAATCAATTAATGGAATGTATAAAGTCTATAAGTAAATTGTCCGTAACATTTGATTTTTGGACATCAGTGACGAACAAACCGTATATTGTTATTACAGCCCATTTTGTTCATGAATCAAAAATGCAGTCTATTATATTAGACTTTGATCTTATACCTTTTCCACATACAAGTAGTGAAATATTAATAAAAATTACGGGAATTTTTGACTGTTATGGATTGCAAAATAAAGTTATGTCTATAACAACAGATAACGAGGCCACCAATATAAAGACTATGCAGTTGTTACAACTATTTCACAGCGATTATGAAAACGTTTTACACACCAGATGCTTAGCGCATATTGAATCTTAGCGTTAAAAAAGGACTAGAGAAATTAAATAATGTTGTGTCAGATATATCAAAACTAGTAAACTTTATAAATTTTTCACCAAAGAAGAAACAGTTGTTTTTTGATATTTGTGATTTGTTGAAAATATCACGATTAACACTACTTAGAGAAATGCACATACGATGGAACTCCACATTTTTAATGTTGGAACGCGCCTATAATATGCGGCTTGTATTAGATCATATGTGCAAACATTTATAGGAATTCAAGAAGTATCTAATTGAGGATTGGGGCAAAGTAAAAAACTTGATTGATTTTTTAAAACCTTATTACGATGCAACTATTTTACTTTCAAAATCAAAATACCCTAGCTTGGTATACGTTATACCTGTAGTTGATGTGCTGTTGGACCAAATTTCACAGAATTACGACGACGACAATTTTTTAAGTGCTTGTGCACATGCTATGGCTGACAAATTAAATCAATACATACCAGTATTACGCTCACAATATGCAAAATTTGCAGTTATTTTGGACCCCCGTTTAAAAAACCATTATTTTTCCGAAAAACAGGAACATGAGCCGCTTGAGTTGTTGACAACATTTTATCAAACAAAATACTGTCAACGTTGTGACAGAAATGAACAGTCACAAGCAGAAGACAATTCTAGGAAAAGTATTTTTTCGACAATTTATAAAAACAAAAAAAATATTACGGATGAACTCCAAGAATATTTATGTATGCAAGTAGAATCAGAAGATACTGATATTATATTTTGGTGGACAAAGCAAACTAATGCATTGCCACAGCTTCAGAAATTAGCATTTCATATACTTAGTATTCCAGCAACAAGTGTGCCGAGCGAACAAGCATTTTCAAAATCCGGTAATTTAATCACAAAAAGAAGAAACAGACTTGGTAATAAAACCATTCAAGCTTCCATGTGCCTTGCATCGTGGCTAGACTTTTTTAATACAACATTTTAATAATATAAATATTAGTAAGTACATATAAATTAATGAGACTGTCTTATTATTTTTTGATGATTACAATTATTTTTTATGATTAAAATTATTTTTCCTATTAACGCTTTTATTTTTCAAAATACGCTTTACGAATATATCCCAGAAAAGTAATATTTTAATGCCTGATTTAATTAAAAAGGAACTCCTAACGGAATAGAACTCGAGCGCGACTCGCCCGTAAAAAGGACTCGAGCACTAAAGGAGACTCGAGTCTCAAATTGCGCTCAAGAGCTCATATGGACTCGAGTTCTCTAGTCTTGAGAGTTTTACTGTAATGAGTCGAGTCCTGTAATTTGTCAGTCGAGCTCAAAATTTAGGACTCAAAGACTCGAGTTCTTAACATCACTACATAAGACTGACCCCAAAATACCCGCTCTTCACCATTCCTAGTATTTACTGGGACGAACTGTGGCAACGAACTCCTCGATACTATGAACTGCATCTGTTCTGATGGTGACTACTTAAATGTTACCAAGGCACAGGACTTGTGTAGAAGTTATGCACTTGTTCTACTATTTGGACACATCTGACAACCCGGTACTTATTCCAAGGTACAATGGAAATACAAGTTCCTATAAAGTCAAACTTGGAGCTTCCGACAGAAATAATTCATTTTTAAAGTTGGGTTTCTAGCGAAAGATAAGAGAGGATGTTAATCAACCTACTTTCTGGACAACGTTGTGGCAGAAATATTTCGACATCGCTAAAACTAAAATAAATTCTCTGCATTTTAAATCTCGGCTGGCTTGAAAATACAACTGGCTTTAGCTCAATACTGCAACTAAAAATGTCGAGCTGGCCTGCCTAAGAATAGACCAACCCAATTGTTGCGGCAGGTGAGGATTTTGCCGGAGAGAAATGGTGCATTGCTAAAAATGGATAGGCAACTGCATGGACGGTCATATCACCTTATATCAAGAGACAAGGAAATTTCGTTCTTCCGACTTTTGATGACGAGAAACCGCGACCGCAAATTCTTCTCCTAAGCTTGGTCATCAATTCTCCCTTCGTTTACTAATTGTAAGTTTTTGGACGGCACAGGTTTAGTACCAAACGTAAATGAGCTGATGTGATTTTATGATCGATTTATCTGCTTAGTCTGAAGCAGCCGATTGCTGCGCAATGAAGAAAAAGTATTCCAGAAATAAAGATAATCGAAGTACCTAACTGAAAAGATGACCAGTGGCATGTACGCTGTCGAGGCTGACAAGCAATGCACGATGAAATAGCACATTTTAATACAAGTGGATGTTACAAAATCGTCATAGCACCCGTGGTGTGATAGCAGTAATGGCGCTGAGATTGTAATTACAAATGTTCACATGTGTCAACGAAACTTTTTAATTTTTTGCTGCACTTGAAAGATCACTCACAAAATATCAACAAGGAAAAAATAAATCAAATTTCATCAACATAATATGTTGTGACTAATGATTCTAAAGAACGGTTCGTGCGCATTTCCTTGAACTTCTCAGCTTGAAGAAAGTGCCGACCGCCGTCAAACGGCCTATTAAATATTATTATTAAAAAAAATTAAAAACATTAAAACTTCTCCATGTTGGAATAACGTTAATTGAAATAAATAATTTAAAATGAAAAATAATATTTATCTCTCATTTCTTATTTATTTACACCTTTTATAATTTATTCAGATTTTTTTAGGCATATAAAGGCATGAATGGTCTTTGCTGATATTTTAAGTGGAAAATAAACAGGGTCAGACACCACAAGACATGCAGTGCACTTTCCCGCACTAACGTAGGAATGCAAAGTAAAAATTATGTTAAATGTTTTTTGAACCTGAAGGCGTTGCAATAAGAGCCACTATGCGAGCAAATGTATTGAAAATATATAACTTAGGGTCAGTTTCCACCAAACGGTTAAGCCCTCGCGGAAACATCAAGCATTGCGCTTGGTGTGAATGAGCGGCCAGGAGGATGCTCGAGCACACGCGAGGATTTTCCCGTTTTATGTAAACTGACCCTTATAGGAACGGTGTGGTACACGAAAACATTCGTATCAGACCAATACGGAAACTAAATCTGCCGTGCTGACCCGGTCTAATTATAGAGCAGACCAACTTCTCCTTCCTTCTAAGTTAGATAAAATAAAGGAATTTATGAAAAGGGACAGCTTTGACATGGATGCTGATTATAAACGCAATGATAATGATGATGAAATCAATTAGACAAGAAAATGTCTGCAAGTGCACGTGTACGCGGGACAAAAATGTCTGTAATAAGTGCCTTTTCTAATCGTCTAATTGAAATAATTAGTTGAGTTTAACATGTGGTGGTCAGTTTACGAAAGTTCAATACTAAATCCAGCATTCATCAAAAGAAAGGAAGTTCTTGTTAAATTCACATGTTGAAAAATCCATTAAGTTTGTTATATCGCCGTCGGAGGCGAGGTCTATTTAAAACTCCAGCTTAACGGTAACGGCTAAATGACACGTTGAAATGAAAACGCTAAAAGGAGATACAGTTGCAGTCGCGGCTGCGGCAGTACAAAAATATCATCCGTTTCGGATCAATACTGTGATTTAAACTGCAATCCACGAATAGAATAACCCAGTTCTTCCTCCAAATGACGTAAGAGGTAGTTAGAGCATTATATCGAGCATTAAAATAGTGGGCGAATGGCGATATTGAAACGCAAGTACTTCGGGTTCACCCTGGGCATTCAGGCCCAAATATTATTCACAATAAGGTACACTGACGGACTTTGAAGATTACACGCATAAAACATGCAAAAAAACAACGGTTAGAATTCATAGCAAGTCCACACACCGCGCGTAACGTGCTTGTGTAATAAGATCTGGACACAGCTTTTTAAAAGAAATGAAAAATATTTTATGTCTGGTGTTTCCTTTACTTAAAACATTTTAAAATGGCACTAAAATATTCCCTCTTTCACATTATAACGTCCTCATTATGAAACTGGCCACTATAAGCTCAACAATATGGAATAACTTGTTCTCCCAGTAAAACTTAAGAACAGCTTAAACTGTCGTACAAAATATTTTATGATATATATTGAGTTTTTGGCTACACAGAATAATGTTCTATCTAGTAAATGTTTTAGTTTTTGTCTGCAGGTATACATCCGTTTTTTTATATTTAAATTTAGTTCTCACGATTAGTTGCTATTTTACAATCCAGGGTGGAAAATACATCGACGCACTATCTTATACCATGAGTTCAGTATGTTACTCTTGACACGAAAAAAGAAAGAAAAAAAGATTATTCTGCTTTTACAACTCATAGACATTTCAGTAGGTAACATTAGACCGTAATCAAGGCGCTAATGATAATAATAGACACACGGTACACAACCCTTATGCGTCATCAATGGCGTAAATAAATAGAAAAGTGAATTATATAAATAAATTACAGTTATACCTTTTACAACTAAATCTTTGGTTTAAAAAGAAATATTAAGTTTGGGGTTGGGTTCTATACGAATGATAAATGCTTACTGAATGGACAGCTCCACTCAAGTCGGTGTGCTTCATTCCTCAAAACAACTCGGACAGTAATGTGCGTGGTCCTCATATGATTGATCTGACCGAGATAATGTGAGGACTTCCAAGTCCACCCATAAGTTTGTTTCGGTGTTTGTTCTCGCGAGTTTTAAAAGTGTTATTTTTATCCGACTTACAAATAAATCTGATTTATCATCGCTACTCGTATAATACTATTATTACCCACCTATTTATTCGGTGCGTCTGCCCCACGTATATACGTACCTCATAACTTGTCCCGGTGGTAAATAATTGATCAGCAGCGATCTTAAATACTAAATATAACATTATTAATCAAAACTACACAAATATAGATGAAGTAGGTTTAGTAATAGATATAGAGAAAGTTAAACAAAATCATACAACATAAATTAATTGATAGACATTTCGTTTATTACATTACTTCTTATGTATTATAAGCCATGATTGGGCAGTGATACATTACAAACTTGTTGACCTTTTTGTCTACTCTAGTGCCGATACCGCTCAATCATCGCATATTCTATATTTAAATTATTTAGGTTTTCTTTTATTAATCTGTAGGTTTTGATAAAAAAAAACCAGGAAATATTAAATTATTTATTTTTTATTTCCCTTTTTTTTTAGGAAAATTCATGGCGAGGCAATGGAAAATTCAACGTATGTATGTAACCGATTACACGTTTAGAGTGTCTATCACTCAATGTGTCTGGCCGTTGTGAAAAAACTTAGTTTTACAAGGCGTAATTATTGTCATGAATTTCTTTATTTCTCATTTCAACATAGGGTTTTTTTTTATATATATCTGAGCCAGAATATCTCAAAATCAGAGCGATATGGGCACTATAGTGTTTCGGTCTTAGTTTTTTGAAGTCACAATTATTGGGCAAGCGTGGTTGCTTTTAAGAATTTAATGGGAAAAGGCCTGAAACTGCTTATAATTTAAAGTAATCACAGTATGGAGATTCGTTGGTTTTATATTTAAAACTGAGCCGTTAATGTCCTTTTCCAAATTCTTCGTCTGAAATCTCACTGACATGGTTCTAAGGACGGTAAAATAGTATGCTTACACATTTCATTCAATACTTTTAACAAATCATGGTAATAATTATTATTATTTATTATTAATTGTTTTACCCCTGACTCCAAAAGGATTTGGTTGAGGTCGAAATCATCACTTTGCTAAATAAAACAATTGGATTTGTCGGTGGTATTTTAAAAAACCAACTGCAAGATTGGTTTGTTACAAAGAAGACGCATGAGCTGCATGCATCATACATACATAAAGTCACGCCTTTATGCTTGGGGTAGGCAGAAAGTATAGACGTCACTTGCCACGAGTAAGAATGTAAACAGTCTCTTAAATCGCCTATCGATTCTGGGCAGACGGGTCTCACGTGGACATTGTTGCTTATGCATGAATTTTGAAAATAAAAACGAGACATTAACGGACAGATTACTGTTAAAATACATTGCTAGGTTACTTACTATTCTAGAGATCAAAAAATTTCACTAGTTATGATTAAAAGTACATGTATTATCGTATAATAACCACATTCAGACATAAAATGGCAATAAGTACATCAATTTTATTAGATCTAGAGTAACACACAGCCACGACAACCATTAAGTAATACCTAGTAGGGACATACATAATTATCATAAATATGAGATATTGATCTGCCCCAGATAGACTAGGACTTTGTTTGACATGATCTAGTTGGCTGTACAGACTATCAGCAAAAAAATGGTACATACTAAAGTAAAACACAGCCATTTCACAACACAGCTCAAGGATCCTTCAAAATCCATAAATGAACTTTGGAAGAAAACAAAACAAAATAACTTAGTAGTAAATAATAACAAAAAGTTGTAAAATCAAAGTTCAAAAATTACTAAAATTAATTTACAAATTGCTAAATTCGTTTTAAAGCTTAAATCATAAATAAATATAATACGTATTGCAAGCTAAGCAAATTAAAATGAGGCTGGCATTGAACAAATAAAAAAGCCGTCGCTCAAAAAAAATCTTGCTATGAAAAAGCACTATCTAATATAATAAAACAATAAATAAACGTAACATTGCACAAAAGCTACTTATAAGGAAAAAATATTGCAAGCAAATAATAATTAAAGCTGAAATTATAGCCGCGAAATGCTAGCAAAATATAATATTTATTGCAACTCGATAACAATAAAGTTTAATAGAGAAAAGGCCTCGGAAACGATGCTCGTAAAATAAATAAAATAATTTCACAACTATCCTTCCCAATCGATGGAGGCGTTGATTCAATTTGTTACCCCTTTTAAAAAGTCTCAGAACTTAGAAAGTACGAAGACAGTTCTTTGGGAATCTTGTCCAAAAAAATGTGCCGGATTGATTAATCATAATACGATTTTATACTAGTAGTATTCAAAACAATGGCTGACAGCCTTACTGCATCCACGAATGGGTCAAATATAGGGTGCCCGAATTACAATGGTCCAAAACGATATTTTAAAAGCCTCTTTCCAAGGGCTTTTCGAAATAGCCACATATTATGTTCAGTGATTATTCATGGGAAAACTTAACTCATAGGAAAACATTTGGTTCGACCAGTTCGATCGATATTTCCAGTCCCTAATATTTTAACGAAGAGAGTGTGGCAAAGACCCTCCATAACTTAAAAAAAATCTTATGTACGTTGGCTTGCCAAAACCACCAGTCTGAGAGTGAATTTGAATTCTACTCCAAAATAGTTGATACAAATTTTGTCTCAGAAAATTTAGTACCTTAACACTATATTAGATAACGATACAACCGTTGTAGTAATATTATTGCGATAGTTTATTGACCAAAAACTCTTGGCAGAGTGTAGTCTTTTTGCATTTATAAGCAAAAGCATAGATATACATAGGTTTCAGTGCAACACTATGCGTAATATCTGTAAGAAAGCGTAAAACCTAATACTAATCACAGGTACGACATTTGGCACAATTTCAGTACAACACTTTAAACAAAATAAGTAATAACCATATTATGACGATAACCCGAAGAACTTCTTAACCTAACTTGAACAACTTTTTGATCTACGAATTAACTTAATTCTATGCTTATAGTCTAATCTACAAGAATCTAATGAGTACTTTAAAATTTTAACTATCATCGTCTTTAAAATACTGGAAACATATAAGTTTAAACCCTCCGCTACGAGATAAAAATGTCTGAATAAAAAAATAAGTGATCGATATCCCATCAAAAATAGAATTGCTTAATTCGTTAGAAAAAATGTGTGTAAAAAAAATATTTATTTACCTTTTATAACTATAGTAGTAAAGTCAGTTCTAAAAAAGAATCAAGGAGTTATACTCTTTTAAGCGAAATACACTTGAAATAAATTAGTTAGGTAAAACGCCTACGTAAATATTTAGAGCCATGTGTTGAAATATAATTTAAAAATATTGCTTAGATTGTTAGAGGGGGGGGATAGGGGTAGAAAGTAACTTTGGCTTAGTTACGCCAATCTACGGTTATCAGGACGAAGGAGGAGATCTGCTAGTCCTAAGATAACTTAAATAGATCACTTTTTGCTTATACCCTGATAAAGTAAATTGAATTAGTTTTCTCAGTATATTCAATTCCTATAATAAGACGTGTTTAAGCGTTAACCTAACTTAATATTCTGAAGTTAAAAATTTGTTTACCTCTTGACTCGTCCATTAACTAAGACAGCAAATATAGCAAGTTAATAAGTAAAGTATGTAGAGAAATATGTCTCAATTAATCAAATTGTAAACAAGTTGTTAACTGTCAATAAATAACAGCCTAAATTCCTAGTTTTACACAAAAAATAACGTCGAAGTATATCACTAAAAATAATCCTGTTTCCGCACAATCCGAATTTGTACTTTTCGACAAGTAAACACACAACCATTAGTACTTCTTGGTACACTAACAATATCTACTTACTAAAATAAATAAAAATGTCAGGTAACACAAAGAGGTAGATAAATTTAACATTCAACATTGGCTTTGAACCTATTATCAGAAATCAGGCATAATAAAGGTCAACTAATTTTTGGGGAATAATATTACATATATGCTATTCATACTTAATGTACTTTTATACAAGGCCAAATTAAGTCAAGACATCGATACCAATCACGTCTGTGAATTTTCGCCAGCTTATACCAGCTGAGCTTAGCTTGGACCTTGTATTCCTGAGGCCAGTTGAACAATTTAACAAGCATCACAGTTTGCATTTTGTTGGCGTCTTATTACACCAAAAGCACATAAGCCGGCAACGAAGCTGTTCTGGTAAGTTCTACTTTCAAGATGGAATTCGAGACTTATTCTATAGAATTTTGTTACCCGGCAGTTCCCAAATATTTTAAGCTGTTTTTGCAAGACTGTTTAGCGTTATTGTGTATGCTTCGGTTGCTTTTTTTTTGCTGATGCTAGCTTGATGTGTACTGTGCTTTAGACCTCACGGTGAGCGATGTTTTTTAATAGCTTGCAATGGTAATTAATTACTGCATTCAGGATAAGCAGCATTGAACATGACACACATTTATATTTGCTTGAACTATGTCTACGCCTACATCGTTATGTTGATACTACGTAAATGTAAATATCAATTGATTATACCACTTAATAAATTTTAAGGAGATTATATTTTGAGTTATTATTTGAGATCAAGTAATGTTGAACTAGTATGGAATGGAACCTGGAATTTATTTCTTATTCTTTTGAGAGTTTTCAGCGCTTGACGCTAACAATGCCGATAGGGTGGCGTGCGTAGCACTCAATGTACCAGACGTAGGACTTACGATGTTAGTAGATGAATGTCCCACGTTATTTTGGTTCAGCAAACCGCCGCTGGTTCCTGAACTAACGATAGTAACGTTTGGTGGTGGTGTAACACCATTTGCGAAGCCGGTCGACAATACTTTCTGCGTATTATGCATCATAAAAGACTTGGAGGCTCCCGCGCTGCCTAAAGTGAGAACCTTCTTCAACATAACAGAGGAATTACACGCATTGTCGATCATATCTTTGGTAGTAGAAATACTGTCAAAGTCAGTGGAACTTGCTGTGACGACTGTACTTATCTTTGGCGTAGACGTGTGTAGTATCGGGCGGACCGCGGTGACGTTGAAGGTTGCACTCGAAGCCGGAGTGAGATTGTTCCGATTGATGATGTTCCGTGAAACGATGGCATTGTGGAGTATGTTCCCGGTGGGGAACGACTTGGAACTAACGTTGACGTACTGTGGGGTGCCGATGATGGTCGCGTTGGATGTCCGCGTCCCGAAGCCAATGATCGTACTGCCTGTACCTTGAGACATGACTGTACTAAATGCGCCCTTGGTGTTGAGTGGTATTCTGAAAACAAAAAAAAATATGTCACAGCCAATAATTTATGACTGTCAAATAACGAAAGCGTCGTACTGACGACCCAGTGCTTATTATTTCACAAAGCTCATCTTTTACTGACGTGAAACTACTTTTAGAACACGCATATTCTAGCAGTATTATTTATCAGTAAGACAGAGCCCTGGTTCGATCAATTTTTTTTCTGTAGCCATATTTGCACTCCAGAATGCCTTGTTATGGATAGATGGGCCTTTCCAATAAGATGCACTGGCAAACCTCATATCATCTACAGTACTTTTTCGGAGGATGCTTAACATAAATGCAACGGAAATTAACACTCACCCACGAATAACCTGTGAGGTAGTTCCAGGTATGTTCTGTATAGTAACAGTGGCTTGCGGCAGATGATGCACGGTCCGCTGCCCAGTAGGCTGGATGGTTGAGCTGGTATAATAATGCACAGTGCTCCCAGTGATGCGGGGAGGAGCGGTGATGTGGGCAACTGGCACACTGTGCACCATGCCGCTTGTGGTTGAGGCTACTGTGATGCACTTCGTCTGGTTTGCTGAGAACTGTAAAAGCTAAATGTGAGATTGTAAAGTTTCTGGATCTATTTTTCAGTCAACAGTTTTGCAATTTTAATTTTAAACATTATTTGATTTTACTTGATTTTTCAAGACGCCAGTAACGGAAAGCGTGGGAACAACTTACATTGTTAGTATTCAAGGTAGTTCCTAAATCAAATTCATCACCAACCAACGAGATACTATCAGGATCAGCTCCAGTAAGCTTCACTATAGCCTTTCTGGCGTCAGCATCACTCTCAATATGTCCCAAATTTCTGCTCAAAAACTCAATATCCGAATCGAATAGGCCTTCAACCAAATTATTGTGACCATCTTCAGAGTCTTTACAAAGCGAGAAATCGTCATTCTCCAACTTAATATCTTCTACCTTCATCCCATCAACATCAAGGTCATCCATGTTCTCAACTTTAATACTAATAAGATCATCTTCATCCTTCATTTCCTCCATTTTGATTTCATCCAAATCTTCTACTTTTATTCCACCTACCTTCATGTCATCCATATCCTCAACTTTGATATCTGCAAAATCTGTATCTTCTTTCATCATTGGAACATCTGAGAAGTCCCGGCTGTTTTCGCCATTGCCAATATACTGGCTGGCATCAAAACTGTTGCTGTCGAAATTGTCATGACTTGGTTCAACTTTGATATCTTCTATTTTGTATTTGTCCTCTTCTTGCATGTTGCTTGTGCAAGGCTGAGGGCTGTTGGTATTGCTTATGTCATCGCTGAGGACTCTTTTGAGAACATACGTCTTTATTTTTCTCAGCATAAATAGAGGAACTTTGAAGCCTGTTAACTCTCCCAGCATAGGGAGTGAGTTGTTTTTGTATGCATCACTATTGGCAAGTTCTTCAATGTCTTCTAGAACCTGAAAATAGAACAAAATCAAATTAAAACAACTCATATTATAGTGATTTGCTTATCAGTCAATTAAATAAAGTACATAATTACCATGATATAAGTTTTTCCGCCCACAGCATTGACCAAGTTATGACTGGCAATCCATTCCTTGTCTGACGAGTCGGCTGGATATCGGAGTAGACCAGCATGTCTGGTATACAAGCGGCCGCGAGAGTGACCTAACCCTAGCAACTGTAAAAGAAAGAAATAAAAAAACGAAAATAAGTAAATATTTAATATAATTGTATTTTATGTCAAGTAAACCTTCAAACTGTCTGTCTTAAATTTTGTGATGTAGTGAAATTTTTAAAGGTTGTTGAAAATTATTCGCAGTATTTTTTTTTAAATTAAGTAGTATTTATTCATTTTGCCACAACTTCTTAACCGTTTGCAGCCAACTGTCTACCTTGTTTGACACCGCCGACGTCAAACTGACGTAAGCGGGACTTGATAGGTTAATAGTTAACGTAGGTAGTTATAGTAAAGTATCTAAAACATGACATGGGAGCATCTGTAGCCGAACATGGATAAGTCCTGTTCCTCTGCATACAGCGCCTGCCCCTCTAAGACAAGCAATACTTGGCTAAGATTGACACAATAAGATGTAGATAGATGTAGATGTAGATGTATGTGTGAAGGGTGGGCGTTTTGGGGGACTGTCTTATGTAAACGTCTTTGACGTTCAAAAAGTGCTGATTCTCAGCCTAATTTGAATAAATGAATTTTGATTTTGATTTTGATTTTGATTTTGATTTTGATTTTGTATCATTGTTATACTAAACAAAAATAATAACTTATCAATACTGTACATTATCTGTGTGGGATGTTGAGTGTAGGTTTTGTGAGAGAGTAGAGTAGTATATGTGTGTGTGTGTGTATTATGGAGTGAGTACACCGAAGTGTTTATCATCCCTCAATTCCCCATTATGTAAGTAGGTAATGATGTATTTTCTTTTTAAGATTTATTCAGTGATCATTTATTTATTTCATTAGGTATACAGGTAAGAAGCAAAATGAGAATAAAAACATGAGTTCACTGTGTTTCTTTCAAATAAAGTTTGATTTCACCTAAACACACCAAAACAAATATTTCTTACACTATGCTATAGTATAAGGAATATTTGTTTCAAAAGATGCAATATGTGTAAGATTTTTGGAGTTGCATAAAGTTAGTACATCCTCTAGACGACACTAAAATAGGGATGATGACTTAATTTTTTTTTGTCTGTCTTGTAGTTTAGTAAAAATATTGTACACGTATTTTTTCTTTTTTACGTAATCAGAAAATTAAGTCAATACATTGAGTTAAAATGTTGCATGACGACATGATATATACAACGTGTCCCAGAAATCAACGTCAAGCCGAAAACGGGCAATAGGCCAAGTCGTGACAGCTATAAGAAAAATATAAAAAAAAATCTTGGTCATGTACTTTTCGAATTATAAGCATTCAAAAATAAATCTCAAAAAGTGACACCCTGTGATGATTTTTCAAGTCCTGTGACTACATTATTAACATTTCGGTAGTTTTTTTCTCTGTGATGTAACCATGAATAACCCTTCTGTAAATTACAGTTAAAAGTTAAAACGTAACTGCCTCAGTTCTAAATTAAATGTTAGATTTTTGCCCAATATTGAATTCAAAATAATGACATCACCCAACTTTAACCGACTGTACTGAAAAAAAAATCTACTACACTATTTTGGCAAGTAACTTTAAAAGATGGCGCGTTTAGTCAGGATTCCAAAATGGTATAACACATACTAATTGCTACTTCTTAATTGAGGAAAAAAAGTACATTGTTGGATTTAGGTGCGTTTGAAATAAAATTCAGTCGTTGGATTTCTTTTATTATAATTTTTATTAAATCAGATTTACGAAGTTTTATAACAAATGTTCAAACTGTTTTCCTTCAGCTGGAATGCAAGTTCTACATCTCTTTAAAAATGATCGCGTAATAAGACGGGCGTATCTTCTTGAGTTGATGTATTCAGCGGCTTCTGCAATTCTTTGGCGCAGCTCGTCTAAATCTTGAATTGGTTTAGAGTACACTTTATCCTTTATCGTACCCCAGTAAAAAAAATCTATGGGGTTTAAATCGGGTGAACGGGCAGGCCACGAAATTGTACCCCCCCGCCCAATCCACCTATCGGGGTATTCTCGATTGAGAAACTCTCGTACAGTGAGAGCATAATGCGCTGGGCAGCCATCTTGTTGATACCACATGCTGCCGTAAATGTTCAGTGGCACTTCTTCCAATAATTCTGGTAATTGGTTCTGTAAGAAGTTCAAATAACCCTGGGCATTTAAATTCTCCGGCAGCTCGATTGGACCAATAACTTTACCATTCAAAATTCCCGTCCACATATTTACTTTAAACTGGTACTGAGATCTATCTTCCCGCATCAAATTTGGATTTTCCACGTGCCATTCGTGCAAATTGTGGAGGTTCATGTAACCGTCCTTTTTAAATGTTGATTCATCGGACCATAGAATTTTTTCAAAGAATCGCGGGTCCTCTCGGTGCCTCTGCAACATCGTTCGACAAAATCGTACTCTCTCTGGGTAGTCTCGGGGTAGCAGACTTTGTACTCGTCGTACATGGTATGGGTGAAACTCGTTCTTTTTTAAAATACGATGTGCAGTACTTTTGGGGACTCCTATGCTCTGTTCAATTCCACGTACTGAGATACTTCTGTCTTCTTCAACTGCTTGCAAGACTTCGGCTTCGTAGGGCATAACGGGTCTTCCCTCGCTAACCATTTGGCTAGGAAATCGACCCTCTGATAATGACCGATGCACATTAATAAATACTCGATGATCGGGATGACGCTCAGCATTCGGGTATCTCTCACGATACACTCTTGCTGCAGCATTGGCGTTGCATAAGCATTCTCCATAAATGAGATGCATGTTGGCGTATTCCTGTGCGGTGTATCGAGATGGCATGATAAAACACTACACAAACACGGGGTTGCGATTAAAACAAGTCCGGGGTTGTCAGAAACGGTGCAGATAAATCCAAATCACAATGCAAATCAAGTCCAATAAACAAAGCCACAGTTGTAAGTACGAAGTCAATACGAATACAAAAAGATGTGCAGTCAACGAAAGAGCGTAACGTACTGCAGTATTGCACAATTTGCCGACGCATCCCTGTTTAGCCAGAGTAGCGTCTCTATCTGTTTCACTCACACATATGAAATGATGTGTCAATCCGTCTCCCTCTTAGTTAGATAAAAGTAGCGTCACTATCTATCTCGCTCCCACTTGTCAAAGTAGCGTCACCTCACATTACTTAAAATGAATCTTTCTCGCTCACACTAGTCAACATAACGTCACTCTTCGTCTTAATCGAACTTTTATGAAATACGGCTTCATAAAAAAAAAAATGTTTTTTCTCAATTAAGAAGTAGCAATTAGTATGTGTTATACCATTTTGGAATCCTGACTAAACGCGCCATCTTTTAAAGTTACTTGCCAAAATAGTGTAGTAGATTTTTTTTTCAGTACAGTCGGTTAAAGTTGGGTGATGTCATTATTTTGAATTCAATATTGGGCAAAAATCTAACATTTAATTTAGAACTGAGGCAGTTACGTTTTAACTTTTAACTGTAATTTACAGAAGGGTTATTCATGGTTACATCACAGAGAAAAAAACTACCGAAATGTTAATAATGTAGTCACAGGACTTGAAAAATCATCACAGGGTGTCACTTTTTGAGATTTATTTTTGAATGCTTATAATTCGAAAAGTACATGACCAAGATTTTTTTTTATATTTTTCTTATAGCTGTCACGACTTGGCCTATTGCCCGTTTTCGGCTTGACGTTGATTTCTGGGACACGTTGTATATATTTTTACCCAGACATCATCCCTATTGTCATAATCATAATCATTTATTCGTCATAACATGGTCGGTATGTGTATTACATAGTCTTAAGTTTACATAGACTGTCTCATCACATTCTACCACATGGACGTACAAATGTTAAGTAGGTTACGTTAGTAACAATAATTTGAAAAATAATATTTAAAATTCAAAAAGGGATGTCAGTTAGTAATAGAATAATATAAATAATATGTAATTGAATTAAATTAATGTGTCGTCATTTAAGTAGTCATTTAGATTATATTAGCATTTATTACAAAAAAAATAAAAAAAAACATTGATTGCTTAATATATGCAGCCAAATCTAAATCTCTCATTGTTTTTTTACCACACATTTGCGGGGCTCTTCAGAATATGCTTTTCCGCATGAGAGCTGTGTTGACTACGAGACCGGGTATCAGATAGGTAAGAAAACCGATTTCGATTTAATCTCACAAATAAGACACACAATCCCAGCTTCGTATATATACAAAGCTGGAATTGTCAGAATGGTACACAACTGAGTGTCAGCCGAAGTACAAACTATCGACCATATAACGTCTTAGTTGTTTACAACTGCAGTTTGTTCTGGAGGCGCATTTATGAGGAATAATACAGTGATTACGATTGATTCTCATTTTTTATTGATATGAAATGTCATATATATTTTTTTTTTTTTAATGTAGTTGATTTTTACGATATTATTGTGTCAGTCTTGAACGGGCCTGGGCAGCATCGAAGACATAATCCAAATTTTCAACAGAGATGTGTATCATCATCCACACCAGAGATTATTTCGCCTCGTGATATATTTAACTTCTTATACTATTTTCGATTTATATATGAGAAATAAGGTAGGACCTAGGATGGTGCCCTGTGACACTCTATAGGATAAAAAGTGCTTTACTACAGAAACTGCCCAGTCTTAAACTCTAGTTACATCCCGATAGGTAACTCTCAATAAGGTCAAGCGTTAAATACGTAATGAGATAGATATTGTATCCAATGCCTTTGCGAGATCGAGGAAAATAGTTATACATTTATTACCGTTGTCTTGTTTTAAGGTTATTAGTTAGTTAATATACTGCCTCATCAGTTGATTTTCCCGCACGGAATCCGAATTGGTTGTCTGAGAATAGTTTGTTATACTCGAAATAATTTTCTAGTCTAATATTTATATTTTTTTAAGATTTTGGACTAATGTTACTATTGATTGTGTTTAGCCGTTATAGCTAATAAAAATGTGATTTCCAGGACTTATCTAGCCACATTATTATATCACATTATGTGGCCTCAAGTCATTGTTTAACTACAGCCAATTTATGATTTTACACAAAAATATCTACTGAAAGACTTTAAGATACTGATTATAAATGATACTTACTTTATGGGCATGCGACCCCATAATGAACAGAGTTTCTTGAGTCAACCTCGCAGGATTCCATTTGTCAGGGTCTCTAATAGCAGGGGATGGTAATGGAGAAGATGACGCACTATCCGTGCTGTCGTCCTGTTTCATCTTCTTGCGTTTCATGGTCAAATCAATATCGATTTCGGAATCCTTCCTCTTTGGGCATGGACTCTGTAACTGTTTCAAGTTTTACATGTATTATTTCTCTATCATAAAAACATTTATTGGTAATGTGTCATTAGTATTTCCAAAACTTTACAATAACTTATTAACTTTTAATAGCGCTATCTACTCAAGCTCCTTTAAAAAGCAACTATTAGGTCTTTACTTATGAAATTGCCGTTCTGCAGTACTGGCCATTTCAAATCAAAATATTTTTTGTTTGGCTAAGAATTCTAATTTCAAATTAATTTTATTTTAAAAACATGGATTTTTTTTTCCAAAAGTAGTCATTTGTTTATTGATTAGTGTTACATTTTCATCGCATTTAAATCTTTTTCGTCATCATGGATACGTTAAAAATTCGAGTAATTATGGAATATGAGTACCGTCGTGGCAGCAACGCGGCACAAGCGGCACGCAACATCAACGACGTTTACGGAGCTAACACTACAAACCAACGCACTACCTGTTATTGGTTTGCTCGCTTCCGTTCTGGAAATTTCGACCTGAAAAATGAACCTCGCGGTCGTCCGAAGACTTTGGTCGACAATGACGAATTAAAGGCGATTGTGGAAGCTGATGATACACAATCTACGGCTAAATTAGCAGCAGCTTTCGACGTAAGCGTCAAAACAATATTGGTCCATTTGCGTCAAATTGGCAAGGTAAAAAAGCTTGACAAATGGGTGCCCCACGAACTCAATGATCGCCAGCGCGAAGTACGCGTCGAGACGTGCCTTGCACTGCTCAACAGACACACAAATGAAGGAATTTTGAACCGCATTGTTACCTGCGATGAAAAATGGATTCTGTTTGATAACCGCAAGCGCTCAGCAAGTTGGTTGGATCCTGGTTCAGCACCTAAACAATGCCCTAAACGAAAACTTACCCCAAGAAAAGTGATGGTCACTGTTTGGTGGTCTAGCGCCGGTGTGATTCAACACAGCTTCTTACCAAACGGGGTGAGCATTACTGCAGATGTGTACTGTGAAGAATTGAACACAATGATGGAGAAGCTGGCACATCTCCAACCAGCATTGGTCAATCGCTCGTCTCCGCTGCTCCTGCACGACAACGCGCGACGTCATACTGCACAGCAGACGGTCTCCAAGTTGCAAGAACTGGGGTTGGAAGCTCTCCGTCATCCGCCCTACTCACCAGACCTTGCGCCTACAGACTACTACTTTTTCCAGAATTTGGATAACTTCTTGGCGGGAAAAAAATTCAATACCCGAGAGGCAGTACAAAATGCCTTTGAAGAATTTGTTGCCTCCCGTCCAGCTGATTTCTTTAAGAAGGGCATCAATAAACTGCCACTGCGTTGGCAAAGATGCATTGATTGCATGGGTGATTACTTCGATTAATACAAATAAAAAATACATGAAAAAAATTCATTTAAATTTTTTCATACAAAACGGCAATTTCATAGGTAAAGACCTATTATAAAGTTTCCTTTTGAATAAGGTTCTTTATGATGTTGAGGATCTATAACGCAGTTCCTATTTTGTTGTTGTATTGAACCCATCGGAAAAAAAGGTGTGTTGTATGATGATATTATATTATGTGAGTTTAATCAATACATTCTCCAGAAATGTACCAGCAAAACAAATCTGCAATTAGTTCACTTACAGTAGATGGTTTGACCAGTTTTGAGTCAACACTGTTGCAGGATTCTGAATCACTGGTCTCTGCTGACTGTGCTGGCCGAGGCGGTGTGGAGTATAACAATCGGGTGGCATCCAACATGGCTCGGCATACTGCTCTCACCTACGAAATTAAACATAATTTATTTTTGCAGTATCAATATACCAATAAACAAGAACAATTTAACAAATTATGTGAAGCTATGTGTAACTTTGATATGTCTTAAATATCACCTTCTTTGTTTTATTGGGTCGTTTCTCAAAGTGACACACTGTCAAAATAATTATGCTTTTGGTATTAAATCTTATAATAATACCTGATCTTCACTAACAGATTCATCTCCCAAATTCAGTCTTATGTTGTTGACAGCAGGTACAAAGAATTTCTGAAAATAAATAAAAAAATATGTTTAAATGTGTAGCTAAGCGCAAAACTCGAGAACCGCTGGACCCGTTCGGCTAATTCTTTTTTGTTGTGTTTGTGATAGTAAGGGGAAGCTTCTTATAAAAAAACAAAACTAAGTAACTTTATAAAATGTATGATAACTTGACTATTTAAACTTCGCGCGTTTGACACATCGCGCGCCGCGGTTAACACTGCGGGGCGCAGATAGTATAATCATAATAATCAGAGCGGATTTCTTTACAAAATAAACTAATAAAACAATTATGATAATCTAAACATGAGGTATTAATGTATCTTAAAAGATAAAGGATATAGCAATCTATCCCTCTATACATATAAAATGCTTTTTGCCAAGGAATCAGGTTGCCCTATACAAGCTTTGCCCCGTCTTTCATTCTTTGAGCAGAATTTCGTCACATCATACAAAGAACACCTGTGTTGATACGTCAGTCAGTAGACTGTCGGATCAACGCACAGCCTAAACCGCTAATCGTAGAGACCTGAAACTTGGAGGGTGTGTTCTTTGTATGACGTAGGCATCCGATAAGAAAGGATTTTCCGAAATTCTGCTCAAAGGATGAAAGACGGGGGAAAAGTTTGTATGAGGTAACGATTCATTGTTCCATCTACTTCTGCATTTACGTTCTCTGTCAGAATTGACGACTTGTTTCGTATTTTATTGAAAGTCATCGCCTACATAAAGGGGTTAAAAAGGGGTAGAAAGTTATTTTGGGGGTTATTTGCATCAATACTCCTTGTGTGTGCTTTTGATTTGAATTACATTTTATTTTGACACATGTTTGAAAACTCAATCCGATCTATTATAAAATACTTTCCAGTATCGACGAAGGTGTAAGTGAAATCTTTTTTTGGATGTTCCTGGTGGAACAGGCAAGATTTTTCTATTAAATTTACTGTTGGCCAAAGTGAGAAGCAATCGTGATATCGCCTTAGCGGTCGTATCATCCGGGAATTGCTGCAACTCAGTTGAAAGGAGGTAAAACTGCACACTATGCGTTGAAACTTCCTCTCGATTTGATACAAACCGAAACCTTACTCTGCAATATACCCAAACCAAGTAATATCGCAGAAGTACTTTGCAAAACGAAATTAATTGTATGGGATGAGAGTACTATGGCTCATAAAAGGGGTTTCGAAGCTCCAAATAGATCTTACAAGATATTAGGAATAATAATTGTCAAATGGTGGGGAGTTACTGTATTGTTAGCAGGCGATTTTACAAGTAGTACTCAGGGAACGCGAGCGGACAAAGTTAAAGCGTGCGTGAAGAAGTCTCATTTGTGGCCATCAGTGGCAAAACTGAGCCTTACCAAAAATATAAGATCTTTGGGGAGATGTTACTGCCTGACAGTTCTCTGAACTGTTGCTTAAAATAGGAAACGGGGATTTCCCGGAACTGTAAGATAGTAATTAATTCTCCTTACAGAGTTAGGTACAATTGTTTCCACTGTAGAAGAGCTTACAGCTAAAATTTACCCTAATATTAATATTATTCGCGATAAACCTGCAGAATGGTTATGCGAGCGTGACATCCCAAAACGTCGAATATCGATATAAGTCCATCGACTCTGTGATAAACACCGATGCCATTTATTATCCGGTCTAGGTCCTTAATATACTGAACCCAGACTGGGTTCAGTATATTAAGGACCTAGACTCATTTATTAAAATTGAGAGTTGGCCAGATTGCAAGTGAAAACATTGCATCACCTAAAGCAATGTACCTAATTGAGTCAACTATACTGACAGGTTGTTCTCGAGGAGTCTGTATTTATTCCTAGGATTCCCCTATCACCATCAAATTACCCCTTCAAATTCAAGAAAGTGCAGTTTGCTATCAGTCTGCTTCGCCATAACCATAAACAAAGCGCAAGATCAAACTCTTAAGGTAGCAGTAGTAGACTTGAGAGAATGCTGCTTCTCCCAGGGTGTGCCAGCTGCCAGTTGTGTATTGCATGCTCCAAAGTAAGAGCACAGAGTAGCCTGGTGATACTAGCACCCGACGGAAAAACAAAAAACGAGTGTACTATTTTGGTTGTAATAATTTATTTAGGTTTTATTTAGGTTAAAATAATAATTTATATGTTAAAATTAATAACATAAAAAAACCAATTAAAAATTTTACCAAGAACCATTTTCGACTTCTATGCGGACAAACTCAGGGGCAAAGCCCACGTTGTATGACAAAACAAACTTTGTAGTAGTAGGAAAAAACAAACAATGAGGATTTAAATACTTGGGCTGTGAGGCCTTGCTTCTTGCCAAATTTCATGATACCAGTCAACGGGAAGTACCCTATAGGTTTTGATATACTTGTGAATTATAAAATATATAGCCTTAATAACCGCTTGAAGAAGTTTCTAGCTTGATATTTTTTAAGGATAAATTTCAACGTATCAAGTTGAAATTCTAGAGTGAATCGGAATATTAGGGAACCCTAAAAATGGAATCAATACTTCAACAACATATCATAGAAAATCTTTAGTTTCTATAAACTTACTTCCAAATATTTCTTGATTACTTGATCAATCTCTCTTGTGACCGCTGACTGAATAGTTTGCCGTAACATGTCCAAAGACTTATTGGCACTTGCCCTGAATTCTGCAATAGGTCTTGAATGTGGCTGCACTGGTCCAGGTAAGCTGAACCTTCTGTGCATAGCAGCCAATGTGTTGATGGCAATCTGACGAGTAACTGGCTGCTTCTGAAAATAATGGGGCCATCAGACAAGAAAAAAAATTGATTGTACAACAATCAATTTTGAGAGAATTTGGAAGTTTTTGCCTTAATTTTTTCTAATAATTAATGGGTGTGAGGAATGTCTAAATATCCTTGTCAAACTGTACTGCTCTCAAAAAAAAACGTTTAAGCTTGAGAATTCCTAATTCTGTGTTGAGAATAAATTAGTACAATTTTATGCATATAAATAATATAGGTTTTCATGAAAACAGATATACCCTATAATAACCCTCTGGCCCATTCATTCATGGAAGCAGACTCATCTGTTTGAATTTATTTACAAAACAAGTCTTTTGGCACGCTAATTCATTATTTACTCACTGACATTTTCATGGTCACTGAATAAAGCAAAAGAAAATAATAACTTACCGCTTGCATATTGTTGGGTGTGTTAGAACGAGCGTTCAATGATTTAGTAGGCGCCTGGAAACTCCATGTACCACTAGAGCTCTCAGCAACTGGATTCTGATGCGAAGTATCTACGTTAGTCCAATTCCTTTGCACCACCATTTCGAATTCCTGTCATAGACTGTTTTGTTTGATTTTCATACCCGAATACCCGAGAGATCATTCACAATCCTGCTAATAATCACTTGAAATAACACCACTAATGCACAGTTGTAGTTCTCAAGTTTACAGGAATTATGCTTTGTTAATTTTTCAAACATAAAAACGAGCTTTGTTGAAAGCTGCCCAATAAATGTTGGCAGGGGAGTGGGTAGGAGGGTGAGGGCTTAAGGCAGTGTTGTCACACCTGATTTTAGGAAATCGGTAGATGACATGTCAAGAATTGGTACCAAATAGTTTCTCCTGTTTTAAAGAAGTTTGATTAAGTTTCTTGTACATCTTATGGAATAAAATGAAATATTCTGCTTCAAAGAGCAGAATATTTCAAAAACCAAAGTTTTTGAAATACACCTCTTCATAAGCATAATAGAAAAAGAAGAAGGGCAAGCTTTCATCATTAGCGCTGCTATGTGAAAGTACAAGTAATTGTCACAGAAATCTGCAAAGCGGAGTGTATATCTGATGTCTGGTCTCTTTTTTTTAAGGGATGAAAAATTCTGTACGAAGATTTTTGGCACGGAAACCTCGTTTTCTGAGAATGGTTTTTTAAGGTCCTTCTTTCTCGGCCTAATTCATTAGTTACAAAGGTTTATAGAAAGGTTAGAGTGATTATAGAAAAAGGATTTTCAAATGATAAATAACTTTAATTTGTGTGTTATTTGGCATTTTAATACCAAGGGGTTTTTTTTTAATTATATATTATCAGATTTTGGGGATTTATGGAAAGAGCTAGGGGAAATTAGAAGGTAGTAACATAGGTTCTAAAGAAAGGCTTATTCTATATATTACTACTCCCGTAGTACGATTAGACGACGACTTGGTAACGTTCATTTACAAGTATAAGTTGCATGGCTCGAACTTTAATTTCATTGTTTGTATCGTCATATTTTGAAAAACAGATACTTTTGAGGCCGAAGTTAGTAGACAAGTAGAAAGGACATGAAATAGATCGATTTACTAAAAAGCTGGTAGATGTGACAACACTTGCCTGAGGGGCGAGGTAACTCAGTGTTGCAAGTTTATAAAAAATAAAAAATATTTGTTTGAATGTATTTTCAGGACTGTTTACAAAATGTACTTCCTCTAATCATAAATAGTACACCTGAGAGTACAATTGCAATATGATCGCAATGATCTTTTCCACAGAATCAACCTTGCAAGCAAACTAGCTGCGCCCCACGGTATTACCTGCGGATGAAATTCTCATCCGTCAAACGAAGTCACGAGAAGTTAAAATAATCGTTAAGTTTTCTAATATTTTCCAATTTTCTGGACATAATTCTTCTTTCCGTAAAAACCTTCAACAATGTATTAACAAAAAATTATGAATGAAATCTTGAAAGTTGTTCTCAAGTTAAGGTGTGACCAAGGGAAACATGGATTGATTTTAAAATGCAAGCAAATAATATGAAATATTAATGTCGTGGGTAAAAATGGTGAAACAGTCCGTACTTAACAAACTCACCTTCTTCGCCTATTTTATCGGAAATTTACCCAAAACGATTTTATTAAAAATAAATATAGATTTTAATAGAAATGAGATATACATTATTCTTTAAACAGTATTGGATATTTAGTGGTTTTTCTAATTTTCTAATTATTTTTTGTAGTTAAGGATTCCTTAAATTACGTTTACATACATTCCAAATAAATGACTGCATCCTGGTTCGTTGTCAACATGAAGCAACGTGACTGTCAATCAACTCAGTATAATATGGCATTTCACCTCTGGACATGAGCCTTCTTCATAGAAGGCCCATGCTTCATAGCTGGGGGCTTAGGTGTAATGCTACGATTACCGATACAAGGTTTCTACGAGAGGATTTATTTGCGCTATTCGCAATCGATCTCTTAACATACATGGCCGTACTGCCACTTCAGCTTACTAACCCAACTGGCTTTGGCGGTGACTCCGGACTTTTCTAGATAATCTCCTTTCGTATCTTATCCTTCAAAGAAACCTCGTACAAAGCAATAATGATAAAAAATAGGGGATGTATGTATATGGGTTAAGTATTTTTGCCGTTCTAGTTGATCCATTGCCCTGTCCTGATTTCGTAGAAAATTTATAATCCGTTGCTCCATTTCCTTGAGAAAATTAACTGCAACTTAAGAAATGCAATGAATGTTACTGAACCGTCAAAAATAATGGAATTGCCATTGTTACAGCACATTTAAAAGCACTGTAGACTGCACTGGATCATCATAGCCTCAGCTCATCGCTTGTATAAAGCAGAGAGGCAGTTCCCATAGTTTACTCGCAATCTCATCTCAGCGACAATCAATGTCAAAATTGTAGGTATTTAGGTAAATTAGACGTATTTTTGAAAGATGGAGGCAGATTAGAATGCGAATGTTTTAACAAAAACGGGAATTTGTCCCTCTGGGGTCATTGTATCGAAAGCACGTTGTATTACGTAATAAACATCATTGGTCATTTAATTTAATCTAATACTACGTATTGTAGGTACGTATTATATTTAATAAAATGAATTTGTTCGCTATTCTCGTGTAAAAAGCTGTTTATTGAGTCGGTACTTATTCCATTATGAGAATTTATTCGGATAAATTCCCAAAACGCAACTACTAAACTTGAAGTTGCTAATGGCATATATTGGCAGCACCGAATTTTCCTTTGAAATAAAATGACACCATAGCTTTTGAGTTTCCTTGTATTATTTTTTTCTTTTGCTCAATAAACTTCAACTCAAAGATTCAAATCATAAAAGTTGATATTACAGCTGCTCTGTAATATCAAATTCAATTGATATTAATATTGCATAGTAGTTTTATTCGGTATCGATCGACAAGATCACAGATGAGATTCTGGTTACATATTTACGAATTTATTCGGGGAGCGCATTTCTATTTGCTTTCTCACTCTTTCCTTTACTTGAGCTGTTGCGTGTTGACGTACGTCGACGACTACACCGGTCACAAAAAGTTAAAATAAGTGCATAAACTCTAGACTACTATTATAAACAACAGAGGTAAGTGATTATTTTACTGCAGGAATTACGCGTAATCGGTTCCGTAATATATTCGTTGAATGCTATTCATTCAAATGACTAAGATCTACAACTACAATACGTATGGCAATTTAATGATATCATTTACGACGACTCCACTACCGCTCGCACAGTCCGGTTTGTGAAGTAGGTGGAGTACGACGTGAACAGTTGATAAAACAGTTATCTTTTTACGAAATATTAATTGGTAAGATAACACGCCCACAGATTTATCATATCGTTTGCTTGTAAAAAACCTATTTTTAGGTCTTCAATTCGTTATGGTATTTTCGCGTTCTATAGTCTTATATTAAAAGCCTTCCACTGCCTTTCGGACTTTGTACTTTCCTTTGCCACGAACTTGTTTTCTTGGTAATGATATTGTCAAATAAACCTTTAAAAATATATTAAGTAGGTAGGTATGTAGTTACTCTATGTGAAAATGCAATTCCATGTCTGTGCAGGTTAGGTCTGTATTTTTAGATTATGTTCAAATTTACCTGCTACCTGCTAGCTCATTATCAGTTATTTATTTCAATTTGTTTAAGTTTGTATGACGGTAGACAATTATTTTCTGTGAATTTATGAATAGATTTTTACTTTTTAATGGATAATCATTACATTAGTAGACAAAGCTGATTTACTTCTATGATCACCTATTTTAGCATTACCTACCTAAAGTAAAGAAAACAAAGTACTGTCACAGTGAAATTATTGTGTACATAAATCAATTTTTTAACAAGCTATGCTAGTGAGCCAGCATACTTTTCTAATAGAATGGTAATCAGTTATCACTGAGGCATATTCATTTTTGTTCCTAGCTACAATATCAAAAAAAGTTGCAAATCATTGCTTATCTTTTAGGCATATTTATCTCTCAAACTATCAGTAGAATCATACCTCAATTGGTTTTTGGAAATGGCCCTGAACATGTATTCTGTGAGAATTAAATACAATGCACAGGATGTTAATTTTTAATTATGTTTCTTAAGCGTGTACAACCATAACATGTCTGTATACCGTGAAGGATTAGGCAGAGGTGATTCACCTGTTATTTTTAAGCCTATGGTCATCAACTGGGCAAATATCCAGCCTCAAGGCTGCTACTGATAAATTCCAGCTGGAAAACCCAAACTGGGAATTGAACCTATGACCCCATGCTCAGCAGTTGTGCTTGCAACCACTAAACTAAAGAGGTAGTCTGTTGGTTTTTAATCAGAAATCCTTGTAGCAGATAGACCATCTTTCATACCTAAGACAATACGCTGACTGATACTTTTATTTTTAGTCTAGATAAACAAAATAACTAACTACTGAGACAAAGTGTGGTGTATGTTGAATGAAGAACACTCCTTATTAAGCAGAATATGGATAAAGAAAGCCGTTCAGGATCTGTGCTCATTAACAAGATAACCGAATTCCCAACCATGCCTGTATTTCTTGTTTTTATTTTTGTGGCGTTTTTAGAAACTAGTTTAATAACCTCAGATAAATCTTTGTTTATATTTTTTCTGTTATCTTAATTTATGTTTAGAAGAACAGTATTTAATCGGTAGTACCTATCTGTTATTATTATACGACCTCCTCCCAGTTTCTGGAATGAAAATGAATGTGACAATTTGTCAAGTGCGCTACACTGTCGTGATTGGTTGAATTAATTTTCACCAGCCAATCAATTACTTGATAGGTTTCAATTACTGACACATTGATATAAACATCCTAGAAACTGGGTGTTACTTATACTATGGACATCAATGAATTCACTACTATCTAGACTCATAAATCACTTTGTTAGCATGTACTCATAGGACAGTAAGAAGTCAATTGTCAATTTATTACATCATTCTTGTACGCATGTATATGGAGATAAAATTGATTATACAATAGTGCAATAACTGTTGAAAGTATTATTCAGATGCTATCAAAACTTGTTATTGTCGTCACTTTTATCATCAATCACATTTAGGTACCTATAACAATAGTATTTATTTTTGGTTTACATTTTATTTAACTCAGTCCATAAACTTAGGTAATTTCTTTATGATTTTTTAATAAAAGTTAACTATTAGTGCAAATTTAATATGTAGCACCTACTAATAACGTTATATCGAAGTTCTAAGCATGTCAAATGTAGTGATTGTGTTATAACACAATCACTACATTAACCAAATTTGAGTTCTATAGAACTCAAATTTGGTTATTTTCCATAGTTGGTATTTACGAAATATGTACATATACTATTCAAATAAACGCGTAGTAAAGTTATACCAAACTTAAACCCCGAAAAATTTATGGGTAATGGACTGGGTGTAAAATAGGGATAGAATGAGTCTAAGTTAGTCTACCCGTTGTGTAATAGTCACCTATGTAATGTATACTTTGAACTTTAATTATGAAGTGTAGTTACATAGTCTACGAATTTAGTTTATTTGAATACCAATTCCGCTTACCAAGGTCGTTACACCAATACGTGGTAATGGTCATGTTTACATAATTTTATTTGATTAGGAAACATTCATTTGTTTCAGATACTCACGATGTCGAAAATCAAGGCTGGACCCGTCGTTGATGTCCTCGGTGATGAGATGACCAGGATTATTTGGGACTTGATTAAAGAAAAGCTCATATTGCCCTTCTTGGACATCGAGCTGCACGTCTACGATTTGGGTATGGAGAACCGTGATAAGACTGATGACCAAGTAACCATTGACTGTGCTGAAGCAATCAAGAAATACAATGTCGGCATCAAATGCGCAACCATCACCCCTGATGAGAACAGAGTAGAAGAATTTAAGCTGAAAAAAATGTGGAAGAGTCCCAACGGAACAATCCGTAACATTCTTGGCGGTACAGTCTTTAGGGAAGCTATTATTTGCAAAAATATTCCGCGTCTTGTGACTGGCTGGGAAAAACCCATTATCATCGGCCGTCATGCCCACGCCGATCAATACAAAGCTACTGACTTTGTTGTACCTGGTGCTGGCAGTCTAGAGCTCATCTGGACGCCACCCAAAGGTGAGCCTATCAGGCACGTTGTTAATGATTTTAAGGGTGCTGGTGTCGCCCTTGGCATGTTCAACACTGATGCTTCCATCATTGACTTTGCTCACTCTTCATTGAAATTTGCTCTTGCTAGGAAGTACCCTCTTTACCTGAGCACTAAAAACACTATTCTCAAGAAATATGATGGCCGCTTCAAGGACATCTTCCAGGAAATTTATGAAAAGGACTATAAAAAACAGTACGAAGCTGCCGGTATATGGTACGAGCACAGGTTGATCGACGATATGGTTGCTTACTCGATGAAATCTGAGGGTGGATTCGTCTGGGCCTGCAAGAACTACGATGGAGATGTGCAGTCAGATTCAGTTGCCCAAGGATATGGTTCCTTAGGTCTTATGACATCGGTTCTGATTTGCCCTGATGGGAAGACTGTAGAAGCAGAAGCTGCCCACGGTACTGTAACTAGGCATTTCAGATTCTATCAACAAGGAAAAGAAACATCCACCAATCCGATTGCTTCAATCTTTGCATGGACCAGAGGTCTCCTGCATCGCGCTCATTTGGATAATAATGCAGAACTTAAGAACTTTGCTGAAACTTTGGAGAAAGTTTGCATCGACACAATCGAATCTGGAATCATGACTAAGGATCTTGCTATTTGTATTAAGGGGATGAACAACGTTAAGAGGTCAGATTACTACGAAACTTTCGAGTTTATTAATAAACTTGGAGAAAATCTTAAGAAAAGCTTGGGTAAATGACTGCCTGCACAAAGGAAGTTATGTAACCTGTGAACAATTTTTACCAATCAATATTTACGTATGAATTTTATAATGTCACAAGGGAATGAGGGTATTTTATTTTAACCTTATTTATAACAATATTATTATGATTTATTACCTACTTGTAATAAATGCAACTTTAAATTATAACAAAATCTTTTTCTTTTGTTTTACCCCTAGTCCTTGTCCGGACTATAAAATTGTAAATGAGGAACAAGAACAATAATAGACATCGTATTGTTCGGTTTCTTCCCACGTTTATATTGTACCTATGCCTAATAAACATGATAAGCAATTGAAAGAGGCCCCTAGAAACAAACTTTTAACTATGCCTTGTCGATCGCTATGGTCAATATTGGATAGCAGCAGTTCAGACCTCTTCTCGTTTCTAGTTACTCATAATGCCTCTATTACGTACCCACCTTTTTTTTATAGAAAGCTTATAGCGGTGCAGCAGCTAGCTGTCATAATCAATCTGTGCATGAGGCAGGAACAGCACTCGCAGTTTGTCTTATTACCGCAGCGTTTTTACTATCGGTACCTGAAAGATGCAAAGCCCCTGCTAATATTCTAAATGCCGATTTGGTTTTTTTTCCTACCCATTTTAAATTCTATAACCTGCTGTTGGATTTAGGGTAAGCTAAGGTTCATTTCTTCTTTTAGTCCATGCACCGAGAAGAAATCGGTATAATTATCTTAGAAATACAACAATAGGCAATCGAGTCAAAGTTCAAGGAAGAGAATAATATTACATCATCCAAGGTTAGGAGTCCTGACATCTATACTAGCGCCGTGGACTCATAAAAAAGTAGCGCCATGTGTGGAACGAAAACTGAAACACGTTGAGTGCATTTACTTTAGTTCTTGGAATATCTCACAGATGGCAGCATGGCGCATGTTATTATTTAACTATTCATCGGCGTGCTTGTTTTGAGTTATGTACTTGCTATGTTATTAATTACTACGACTATAATTAACTTGCCATAAACCGTGCATTAAACCCATGTTTAGATAAAACCGTTCGTACACGATTATGCAATTTTCTTATCGTCTACGGAGCGTATCACTGTTTGATAACAATGTGTATCTACATACCACGAAATAAATATACTTACAGAAACATAATAAACCATGTAAATTATTTGTTTTATTTTCATTGTTGCATTTTACCTACTTTTATTTTATCAGTTTTTCATGTCTGTAAAATGGGATTGTGTTGTGGGCGGTTAAGCATCAACATAAAAATGCATTAGGTACCTACCTAAAAGATTTTCACGAAATATCTGAAGAGACATACTTACTTAGTACCTACACTACTTATCTAAATGTATTCTGAAAAACGAAATATAGTAGATATTATTCTCCCGTCGCTCGGCAGGCCTTCATCGCAATAAGTCGAATATTATTGTTGCATTTGCTTTTGTTTTTCGATTTTGCACCTAAACTGTAATAAACCTTCAAGTATTGATTGGTAATGGTCATTTATATAATCACGTGATGTTTTCGGGTGTTTGTAAACGCACCCACGTTACAGAGGAAATACCTAGTGTGGGGCGACGATTAAAAAAAACCCTAATGTAATATACCCCGTCCCTCTTGGTGATACGTGGTGAGGTTTTAGACGACCCTACCTCCGCCTCTATCAAAATTCACGTATTTAGTCCTGACTAATTAATATCGTTAAATACAGGTGACAAATTGTACGTACAACGAAAAATAAATACACGTGATATATCAACCCCCCGCCCCACTTGTGATTCTTCCTGATTCTTTACGTACCCCCTTCCCTTTCGAGTTACATGTGATTAGTGGGACCGACCACCTAAAATAGAAAAAATAGAAGCTCTTGAAGACGTGAGTTCAATTTACAAAAGACTTAAAACTCAGCATTAGATACTTAAAACTAGTTTAAGCCACTTGATTGGTTCAAACTAGTTATAGGTAAGCACCTAATGCTTGAGTCTTGAGTGGGCTTTTGTAATAAGTACCTACGGGACTTAGACCGCTGGATCTGGTCGATCCTTGGGCAGTAGTAATAGGTGATTAGTGAGTAATAGGTACGCAAGTACCTACCTATTTAAAATCACGAAAATACCTATCCATATCATGTGTTTGGGGAAGCAGGTCGGCTATTCTACCTGTCCCTTTTTAGTCGCGTCTCGCAACGGGTGACGAACGACCGCTCCTGCCTTGGGAAGAGTCCCTTCGTAATCCCTCTTTGTGTTGCTACTTGTCAGCGCGCCGATATCTAATAATGTCTTTAAACGAGAAATTCTTGTATGTATGTATATATACTGAATCTCAGAAGCGGCTCCAACTATTTTCATGAAAAATATGCAGGGGTTCCGGGGACAACAAATCGATCTAGCTAAAAAATCAAAATCAAAATTCATTTATTCAAATTAGGCTGAGAATCAGCACTTTTTGAACGTCAAAACGTTTACATAAGACAGTCCCCCAAATCGCCCACCCTTCACTTAAGTTTCATTTTTAGGAAAGTTCGGTCATCCAGGTAGGTACTTTATATTACACAAGACGCCACGTATACTTACGATACGTGACGCCACGTGTGTATGTAACCTATTTTGTCTAGGTTACATACTAACACAGTAATAAGTTTATACTTACTACCTTAGACATGCCTTAACTTGTGGATTCCTCCTTGGCTAGTAGTTGCAAACTCGACTGCTAAGCATGAGGTCGAGCAATGTTTTGTTGCGAGTGTTCATTAGAAATTTCTCAGGTGCAACCCGTAGTCTGGATGTGTGCCCAGTTGATGCCAATAGGCTCACCCGAATTACATGGGACTCAAACATAACTGGTGGGCCGTGGGTGGTACTGTAGGTACCTTCACCTCTGCCCAACCTTTCGGAGATAACAGGCGTGATGTTATTTTTATGTTACTACCTTAGGTAATATTGATTGAGGATGAATGCTCCTATTCCTTGCAGGTATCTACTTACATATTTACGTACATATTTGATTTTGACGAATATGAATTCATATAAAACCACTACCACCTAAGGGCCTTGAAATTTTTATTGTTGGAAAGTGGGTTAAACATAGACGGAACCCTAAACAATGCGGTTTTAACAAATAATTTTACAATAAGTACCTACTTAGATACTTACCTCCGATAGTATTTTTATTTTGATTTGGTCAATTTTGGTCTTGTCAGATACCACAGCCCACACATTCGGCTTCAATTATCTACTGTAATCAGATTTTGCAATTTGCGGTTATAGGCACGCAATAAACAACGTCATGTAATTTATTACATACCTACTTACATTTTGGGCTTTACAAATTAACTAAGTAATTTATTTTTAGTGGCCTGCCTACTTAGATATTTCGTGGGTAACTATAGGTACCTATTTAGCTCATTTTGTGGACTTAATGCCTATTTTAGGTACTTTCCAATCTTCGGCTACAGTCTAAGTTAGGTAATGCCTATGTTTAACAATCTGGACCAGTAACAAACAACTAGTGATCAGATAGTTTCAACCCCAGTTATATGAAGAAATCTACCTAAGTATCTACCAACTTGAATAGATTTATAAGTAAATGTTAACTATTTACACACACACATAAATACTCTCATCACGCATACCTACTTATTCCGATCAATAATAACTAAAAATTGGCCGTCTGCAATTCTTCAAATCGCCTATTCACTTAACAAATCGTTTTCATTTTTCTATTACAGCAGCGATCCCCTATGCGGCAAGTCGTCAAATAACTTTTCTTAGTGAATTACCCGAGGCGGTTGACGCGGTTTCCCCTACAAGATCGTCCCTCCCGCGACTCCCGCCATTTCTCCCTCTTGTGGAGTGGGCCATTCAGAGACGGTTCGCGAAGCTCTCACGGTGCTTACGGCTTGCTTCAGTTTGGCGGGCTAAGCGTCAGCCAACAGGCGTGCGCGGTGTGGTCACTCTATCTAACATTTGGCGGGAACGAAAAGCTCGCGTTCGCGGAAAATTAATCGCGAAAAAAACAAATAACAAATCATAAGTTTATGTGAACATATCGTGAATAATGTCTATAAAATCGAGTCCCCTGATGCTTTTACGATGGTTCATCGTAATAAATATTATGGTAAGCTCATTTGTTTATTATTGAAATAGATCCTTATTTATTAATTGTGTGTCGGTTTATTTCAATTGATAAAGTAATAAATCAAAGGTGCCTATTATTTTATATAAAGTATTCTTGTTTGTGTCGATGATATAAAATCACGTTGTGGGGACCTATTTCCACCCTAAAATTTACTGCCCTACCTTTACGCGTTCAAGGAAAAATACTTATTACTATTAGTACTACTACTTTCAATAAGCTTGTAATGAGGTAAGTAGATGTGTACTTTTTGTCGTTCTTAGAAGTCTACTAATATCACAACAAATTGTTTTCAAGAATTCAGGTTTTAACTTGAAAACTATGGACGTATCTAAGAGATTTAAATGAGCCGGACCAAAACTAAGCACTTCACAGTCTTTACAGTTGAAATTCCTACGTATTTTACCGAAGATTAAACAGCGGAGAACCAACCGAGGCATATTGTGCACTCGAGAACTTAATTCGCGGAATCGACACGCAATACGCGATACAAAGAACTTCCACAGTTCCACACAGTCATTAACGCGCATAATTTAGCCCAATTTTTCTCCCGTCCCTCAGCAAAGTAACATCAAAGCGAGAACATTTAGTTCAATTACCATAAGATAATATCACTCGAGTCCACTAACTGTAACCATTGCAACATCGTGCATGGAGTCGAATCGATCTCCGCCCAGAAGCGTCGTTCGATTGCCGTAACGATGAACTTGCGGATCGAAATGCCATACATATCGAAGGGCGTAGATGCATGCGCCGATCGAGAACCGCTAGCTTGCCATATCAATTTACTAGCGCCGCTCTGGTGCACCCAATTACTAGCTCTGGTTCACATGATTCCTATTCATCAGCCTCTAGATTGCTTTAGTACCTATTAAAAGAATGTTCGATGAGGAAACGTGATTTTTAAGAGCATTGATGTTTATGGGGACGGTAGAGTGGTGACACTATTTTTTTGAATAAGTAGAAACTAAGCATTTAATTTATTTGTACTACTTAAAGCAAAGTTAATTATTCGGAACTTTATATTTTACTAACAATGTTCAAGTAAGTACCTGTTTACGAGTACTTAATATCTGTTAACAAAGACAGAATTTTGAAACCTTAAACAGTAAAAATGTTGCATAGGTTCGTTAATTCGTGGTCAGTTAGGCACTTGTTTTAACCTTAAATCTCACTGTGAATTCAAATGAACGTAGGTACGTGTTTATCTTTTTATTAAAAAAACTTATTTCAACTTAGTACTTAGAAGAAATAATTATTAAAAAAGACAATTGCAAATAAGATTGTACCATAACAACTACCGTAAAGAAAAATGGAGCATAAAGATAGTCAAAAGATTAGCTATAAAATATAACAAGCACTGTACCTACCGTTTTCATAATTAATTCTTTGAGTTTTATCTAGGAGTTTCGAGGCGTGAAGTATCAACGGTTACGCGGAACAACGCACTTGATGCTTAATTTATGTAGTGCAACGTGCAGGTGTAAGGAACGGTTTTGCCGATCACTTCATCGTCAAGGGTCAGCCGTGCTATCAAACACTTAAGGTTCCTGTTAGCTTAGGTGCCTGGGTACCTATTTTAATTAGGACTTAGAAAGTTTATATTAAGAGAGTGGGATTTCCTTAGTGCCTTCAACAGTACAGTCAGTGATGAAAGTAGGTTCTAACAGAACACTCCAGTGTATGACGAGGGATATGAAATAAAACTTTTCTGTAAAAAATAAAATACTGAAAAGAATAGATATAAATAGAAGACAAGTGTTTTTGTATTATTTAGTTTTAATTTCCAAAATTTCTTGCGTGTTTTGCTATTGGTAATAATTTTAATATTTTAAGCCCTAAATAATTTTTTCCGTCATTTGTTAAAAAAGTGAAAGAAATTATCTATATAAAACAATAATATGGTAAAATACGCATTCACAAGTTATTTAATAACAAAAGTCGGATACGTCATACCGTCTTAGGCTCACCTCCCAGCGCGGCAGCGGTCAGCCACTTTGAATAAACTTTTGTTGCGCTGCGTCGATGCACAATGGTGCGTGCTTATATTTTTAAGTCCCATTGACTGTCGGAGGTGGTCGTGCTGTCGTGCATTCCCATATCACTATTCAAGTCTTACAATCATCATTAGGTACACGCCAAGAGAACTTGTAAATCTGCGGTGGGTAAATTACATCGTATTCTTGGACCACATAAACATGATATTATATGAAAGAAACTCTGTCCTATGTAACACAAAGTCGATTTCTTCCAAGAAATAGGTGTTTTTAGTAATTTCACTTTGACCGAATTGAAAACCACATTGAACGAAACCTCTGTCGTATAAATTTTGTGAAGAAACAATGGATCGTTTTGGTCTTTGCTCTTTTCTGCGGTTTCTGGTCAATTAATCACTTTTCATCTGCAGCGCTAAAACCATTTGCTTCTATTACCATTGTGCTGTCTCCTTTTCCCCACCCAATTACGTGAGTCTTCAACAGTTAGTTAGCTTTGATCGTCTTAACTACATCCTGTAAACAGTATTTGGACCTCCCGCGGTGTTTCAGCCCAAGTTGGTAAAGACAGCTGAGGCAAACCATTTCTGACGGACTTACTAAGACGGCGCAAAACGCGTTCACACTTTACCATCTCAGGTGACTGTCCAATGCTTTTATTGTATAAAGATACTCGACCTACCTATTAGTTAGTAGCTAAATCTACGCGATTGTTCAAGGGTGTCAAGAATGTCTATGCACTCTCGCTATGCATAATATTTATTGTTTTGATATAGAGCTTCTTCTCGCATATTGTCAAAGCAAAATAGATTTTATAGACAAGCGGTGTAATCTAGTCCTAGTGGTTGACTGATTCACTTGGCCCTTGACCACAGGAGATGCCTGTGGTCTCACCGTGTCTTTTTACATCGTCCGGGTTAGTTTAAATCCTTTTTATGGCTCCTTGCTGAAGTTTCTAGCTATTAAGTTTATTGTTTCTGGTTATACGCATGTAGTGAGCGCGGTGGGGTCAGTACCAGAACCTATCTTAGCGTAAAGTAGTTTTTTATAATATTATAGAAAATGAAGAGATGAGAATTGTTAGAAGTTTCTTTCTATGGCACTAACTGTTAAAATCACCTTTCCATTTGGTATTGCTGTCGGGGATAAGTCATTTTATACTTAGTTATAAACATATGTAGGAAGCTAGGAAGTACTGTTAGACACATTACGAAGGACCATGAAGCGTGGCATTAGGGGCCTGCCTAACAGTGAGCGGAATTAGGTCGAAATGATGATGATGACAGACTTACTTAAGTTTCCATACACATTACAAATCGTTACTTTGAATCCGCGTAATCGTGTAAGCTAGGTAGCTAAACGATTTACGAGATTCTAGCGTCCCGTCACTTGAGTTGAATCGACCTCTGAATACCCCTGATGCAAGCGCCGCGTTTCGTTGTCAACAAAGGTATTCATTTACTAAAAGGCTATTGTTACGTGTTGTACTTAAGTATTAATAGCGGGTCCCCCTGCTGAGTTTCACAGAATTTTGATTAAAGTTACATAACGTCGCGCGTCGGCCGTATCCACGTTCGGTGTCTGATCTTCATTGGCGCGCGTGGGAATCGTCTCCGGCTATGCAATTAGGAAACGCCGGGAGCGGAGGGTAGTCAATTACCGCGCACTGTTTTTATTGCGACTCTCCTTGTCGATGCAATGAAACCTCAGCCGAAACATAAACATAAAGAGTATCATAAACTTTATTGCTCTCCGTTTGTTTCATTTGCACTAACTGGAATTCCTAATTTCACACTAACATGTGTTTAGTAAATGGAAACAGTAAAAATGTTGATTGGCTCTGTTTATTTGCATAATTCTTAGCATCCGTAAGTTAATTACATTCTAAAACATCAACTTAGGTAGATACATTAATCATGAAAAAAGTTGTCATATCATTCGGTAGGAAATACAGCTTTTCCTTGTTGTTTATGATGATTATCAAACGATTAAATTACTCACCTGTCATACTTAATTCAATATATGGGAGTGTGCCTTCATGTTCCACATTTTTTAAATTAATTACCGTAGCCTAGGTATTCTTTTTTTCACCTCCTGTCGAACACCTACTCATGCGTAGCAAAACACATTAAGTAATTCAATCCACCTCATGCTCTCGTATAAAAAGCTAGTGAGAAAGTGTTTGCGAAAAAAAATAATTAAACGAAAAAATCCATATCATGTCATATGTGTATTGCCGCGTCTCCAAGTCAACGACCTAAACCAATTATAGTTGCATAATAGAATGTTTTTTTTTCCAATGGTTTAAATTGGTTTTTTCAAACCTTAGCCAATTTTCGATAACTATACAGATAGCGTCATAGTCGGTATCAGATGGCTTTAGATATGGGAGAGATACTTGGCGGTCACCCGTAATTTTTTTGTACATCGTACACAAACGTTTACTTTGGTGCCTGCCTATTTGCATGATAGTCGTAAATATGACAGTCTTAGGATTTCTGTGTTTGCAATTTAGCTAACAAAAATGTAAACAAATATGCGTTTTTGGAAAAATAATTTTAACAGTCACGCATCAAATTCTGTTTGAGCTACAACTTCAAAAAAATAATATTTTATAAGTACTTCTGAAATCGACTTCATTTTGCCTAAGCACAAACTTGAGATTTGTTTCAAGTGACAATAACATCAATTGTAAAATAAACATTATAACCAAATAAAGTTATTGGGAGCTTGGATTTGAATATGAACTACGTGCATTTACCTTACTGTTTACTTTGGTGTATTGTTCAAGCAATTATCGAATGGCTTTTACGTGTTCACATGGCTTTTCTTTTCATGGGATTATATTTTGATGTTGACCTTTGATATTTTGAGAATAACTGCCATCTTACAGTTGAGTAAATTTATTTTAGTAAACTTTTTTCTTGTTCGTAATGCTTCCTATATTGATTATTTCTTTAAAGATTTTACATAGTATACTTTCAGGGAGTTGTTTTCTAGCTTAGGGCATAATATTCTACCATCCCTCATTGTTGCAACTTGAAGGCTCTACTCAGAGATATAGAGTCTAGCTAGAGGCAATAAAGTCTATTACCTCGAAAAGTATAAATGTCAGTCAGGCATTCATGTGCTGATCAATGTTACTTAAAAATACTTATTAACATACTTACTTACATAATATACATATGGAACACTAATGATACTGATGGACAGTGACGGAACTGCAAGCAGTGCCAAGCTACGTGTGCATGCACCTTAATATTCAATTATTTCAATTCTAAATGCAGTCGATTTAAGTCCAGTGACGATGAATAATGCAGTCTATCATTGTATTTTCTTCAATCATTCAATCCTTTATGCGTATAAATAGTTTTCTCTGAACCGTCTTATAAGTTAATCTTATTAATAGATTTATACTAATCTCGTTAACCTCGAGTACAATGAACCTGATTTGAAATCGATTCCAATTTGGGAATTACGATTTTGAAGACTGCTGCTTTTATAAAAATCACTTAATAAAACGGCCAATAAAATTAATTGACTTGATAATTACTTATCGATCTCGTACGAATATGACGAGGTGTTTTGTACTTTTGTTACACCTCAGGCAGGTATCAGATATAAACACTTAGGTCGTCATAATCATACGTAATATATAATAAAAAATGTCATTTCATCGTTACTACAAATTAATAATAACTGAATTTTATATTCCTTGAGGCTTTATCATCACGGACGACGTAAATGTAACGTAGAAACCTCCATTCGAGCCTTTTGACATCCAAAAAACAACTATTCTTAAGTTGATTTGATTTAATCAAAATAAAAATTCAATTATTAAAATTAGTCTGCGAATCAGCACTTTTTGGACGTCAAAACGTTTACACAAGACAACCAAGACCCCCAAAAAGCCAACCTTTCACCACTTCCTAGTGTGTTAAGTTTATACGAAAAGCACAATAGGTATCACCCATAAATGAATATAGTCTTAATACCAGCTATGTAAGTATGAAGTGCTTAGCGAGTAATGACAATTTTAAAATCGTTCGAATTTAAGTTTCGTTTGGTGTCTTAGCTTGATTCAGAGCAAACTTCAAGAGAGTTAGTGCTAAGTTAGAATTATCCAAGTAAGCAGGCAGGTAGAAGTAGAAACCTAAAATACTAGTAGGTGTAACGTGAATGCCATATATTTAGCCAGACAGGACGACATAATTAGGTAGCTGAATAGTCTTAGGTATCTCAGACACATTCCGTGGGGGTCGCTGCATATTTCTCAATGAACTCACATCTCGTCATGTTAATAATCTAAACTCATGTAGATTTTATCTTGTAACATTATACTAATGCGGCCTGTCGAGCATCATTGGAGTGGTTGAAAGTCATGTACCTACAGTTTGTCGCATGTTTAGAGAGTAGATACTTCCTTTTTTTTGCTTTTTTTTGTTGGTAAGTGAGCTAGGTATTTTTTTAAATCAGAACAGTTTTTGAATAATATTAAAGCGTGATATTTTATTGACACCTTAACTGCCAAACAACGAGACACAATAGAAAATGTATTGTTTGTCGGTCATTTCGCGTTCAACGTGTTAAAAAATAAATAACTAGGTAGGTACCTAAAGTCGAAGGTCCTGAGTTAGAAATTAGTAGGTAGGTACAGTAGGCCGCACGTCAGTAACGACAAAACGAGTTTAAGCTGGCCTCGTGTGTTTCTACTAGGTACGCTAGGTTAACTTAAGGTTAAAGTGGAACAAACGATTTGCGGTAGACTACTTGTTACATTGTTTTTTTCTCCTTTTTAGTTTTTTAAAGAAAAGTCAATAAATATTCATATGCTTCCGAATTAGGTAACTACTGGAAGTTTATAGAATACTCTCTCCAACTTTAGGGCTAAGAATTTTCAAGCATACCCGGAATATTCTATTGTGTACCTACAATTATGATTTACAGTAATCTTTTTGTTTTTTGCTGTTAATTGTGTTAATTTGCTGAAATTATTTATAAAATAATCTAATATGTGTCATAGTACCGATAGTCGTGACGGCCTATGGCCTGGTGGCTCAAAAATTTGACAGTCATCTCTCGAGGCTCTCTATACGGGTCGTATTGTGAGGAGGTTCTTATCTCTAGAGCCCTTATCACGAGTAGCATGGGCCCTGCCTCCCATTCTGGTGGTCTATTATTTTTAAATTAACGAATTTTTAATAAATTTTAAAGTTACATGGTTGACTTTGCGAACGAGGATGGGATAACCTTTGGGCTTTAGGACACTTGGTTTCTTAAAGGGAAATAAGCCTTAAAAACTACATTATGGCAGGTTATAGCTTCGAGTTAACGGCCAATGCTTGTCACACAAGAGATAAAACAACGTGGAAGTACTAAAAAGACCGTACGTTTTGAACTATTGGCCTAGTCGTCACACAAAGGCGAAGATTACCTACAGAATGTTTGTTCAACAGAGAGAGAGAGAGACTACATATGGTTAATAAATTGTTATCTACTAGTCAAATATACATACATATATATATAATTACTAGAAAATATAAATAAATAATGCCACACAGCATCATCTAGCCCCAAGCTAAGCAGAGCTTGTGTTATGGGTACTAGATGACTGATATACTTAATACAATACATTACATAGATAGATACTTTTTATTATACATAGCATGTACTTTAGTTGTTTATAAAATAACATATCAGACCTGCGAAGAGATTATTCCCATAGTTTTACGTCATGTGATATGAGTTTTTTGTCCTGGCGTATGTCACAGTTGAAGACTAAGTTGAAAAGAAGAGATGCTTCGTTGCAAGGAAAAAAGCCGACTTGGTAAATTTATGTACGATGCAAATTTGCGTAGACTGTAAATGTAAAGAAATACGCGTATCTACATACAATTAAAAACTCCATTCCCATTTTTCACATACTGTAGTTTGTGACTATTCAGCATGATAGTACAACATACATTTAGCGACACATAGGTGGAACTAAATGTCATTAATCTTTCCCACTAAATAGTCATCCAGCCTGTCCGTTATTAAAAGTACCCACCTACTTAGTTTTACCGTACAGAATATCCTGTTATCCCTAAACTAATTTTAATTTGAGTATACCTAACCATCAACAGCAGGACTAAGTTTTTAAAGATACCTTAAGTGCTTTTTGTTATATACCATCATCTTTCATATAATCTACACCTACACGATGTAGAGGTTACCCACACCTACGGTAAAACAATTACCTAGTACTAATTGTATCCCCAAGCCTTTTTCCTAATAGATCCGTAAATCCTTCATAAACTAGCCCTAGGGTAAATTTGCTAATAGAATTGTTATGATATTAGTCGTTGCGGGTAGTCAGAAGCCCGAAAGTCTGACAAACAGTCTTACCAAGGGATATCGTGTTGCCCAGTTACTGGGTTGTGGAGGTCAGATAGGCAGTCGCTCGATGTAAAATACTGGTATTCAGCTGCATCCGGTTAGACTGGTAGCCGACCCCAACATAGTTGGGAAAAGGCTAAGCAAATGAATGAATGAATTGTTATTATGTATCACGTACATTGCACAACAGCGCAGGAGTGTGGTTAAATTTTAAAGTCGAAGGACTAGCCGTCTCTGTGTATGTGTGTGATATACAAATATAGAATAATTATTCTGTGGTCAATGTGTATAGGCTCTATCTATTCGTTTAAGTAATTAGTTACCGTATCGAGCAACATAAGTTTCTGATTCTTGTAACCGCACTCGCTCCTGAGATGACACGGTGTCTTGTAATAGAATGACTTGCAATATTTGCTGTATTGAGCCTGATTACCTACCTGTAGGTAAATATTTCTGGCAAGGATACAAACTCTTTGAGGAATTTTAATATGATACTGAATTTGATTGTAGGTTTGGTTGTAGGTATAATATACAGAGTAATACAGATATTATTTACTGCCAAGTGTTTTAGTTGGAACTTAACTGAAGTTAGTGGAGCAGTAATTCCTAGTAAAGTAGAGCCAAAAACATAATCGAATGCCAAAAGACGCGATTACAAAGATCACTGAATATTGAAAAATAACAGTACAATCTCAGATTTGATGCCACCAAATGCAACATACTGCAAGGAGAATGTTTACTTTTCGAGAAAACTGACCTCTTTTTAAATATGTTTGTCTTTTCAGTCGGGTTTTTTTCATATTTTCCGTTTCACATCCTACATTTTAGTGAGTAACAATTATGAAATCGTTTCCGAGTCCTTCATTCTGATGCTCCACGTTAAAAACCCATCTATACTAACCCATGCGTGCCAAAGAAAAAGACATACATACATAAATGCAAACATTCGAAACCATTACCCTCCTTTTTGGGCAGACGAGTAATAAAGCCACCATTTAAGTATGCCTAGAAATAAACCTTCTTAATATTTAATTTAGATAGAGTCGAGTAAAACACATTTTACCCACACATACGAGTACATTCCTACGTAACGAACGTAGATATGCATGAATAGGGCCCCTGGTCATCGGTACCGTTGCGTGTTGGTTGCCGCCGTCAATGGTCAGGTCGCAGTGCCTATAACCCGCGCCCTATCGATCCATATAAGCACTTACCTACAGCATAATGCCCCTAGGCATGCACTTAAACTACCTTTGGAAAGTCCATCAAGCATTTTAGTACTTACTTGTGTGTTACTTAGAAACACATTACTTGCATTGCATTGCGGTAATGCAATCAGTAAACCATGTTATTACTTAATCTAGGTATTAAAAGTTCTCGAGCATATTTTGGGAAAATATATCTAGGTATAGTTTACTTATCTACTACGCTGCCTCTACGGCTAAGCTACGCTCGTAGCAAAAGTTATTCGTAGACAAACAAAAATGGGTAAGTATTTGTTTAATTAAATATCTACTGAGTTTGTTCAAAAGACTATTTAAATGTAAGTTCGAATCTTCCTTCCATTTATTTCTTTTGTCTTGTCAAGATCTGACTCTGTTTGGAAATGAACATTAAATTGTCGGGAAACATGTTTTTATAAAAAATCTTATGATTCTTAATTTAAATACCGATAATCTGATTGATGCATAAAAAATCGAACGAAGGAGTAGAAAGATTCTGCACTCTTAACATTCGGACAGAAAATTAGAACCAGGTTAACATTCCGTTATAGGTCATTCTGAGCGGACAAACCAATAAACAAACCGACTTAAATGTTTTGATTGCGAATTTAATTTAATTACGTTACGCCTTTTATACTAAAAGTAGAATAGGCTTCTGATAAACCAGTCGTTCAACGGTTCAAACCGTGTGTAATTGAATGCCTAACATGCACGGAACTCTGAAAATCGATTAACTGCCTCCAAAAAACTAGCTCATTAATTAACTGTAAATAGTAGAAAAAACTGCGCCTAAAATGTTTATTCATACATCTATTACTTTTTTTGCGATAAGAGTGTTTAATTCAATTAAGTAACCATTACACCGATGACAGGCGGTGTCAGCGCAGACGCACAAAAAGTTGTCGCGGACGTTTGGCCCGCAACCACGAGGCATCCACCACTGACGACTGACACATGATACACGACCCACTTACCTCCATCACTAATAACTCTAATCAGGATAATTGTAATTAATTAACACAGTTACTTCTAACAAAGAACAACGCAAAAAATTAGCGGTTGCTTCGGCGCACTGCGGCTCAAAACCGTTATTGTTATGGATGAACAGAATTCGCACTCTCTCGTGACTTCAAAGAGAAATACAACTGACATTTGTACTTGCTATTAAAGAAATACTTTTGACCAGTTCTTATCGCGATCACTATAAAACAAGTGGACGTGTAATGTATGGGCCTCTCAAAGTGTACATATACTTTATATGGACACTATGAAAGTGTAACACGTTTGTAGGTATGTAGGTGGAAAATCGGATGAATAACAGACATTTATGACTTCCAAACTGGAACAACTTTGTTGGAGTTAGTGCAGTACATCTGGGAAATCAGCAATCAGAGATGTCAAGGAAAAGATTCTGTGGTTTCATGTTACATAATGTTCGTGAACTTCGCTGACACAACTCAAACTTGTCTCGTTTCCAGAAATCAATGTTGTTTGCGACCGCTGCCCCTCCGAGGGTGGCACACCCCCTCTCTATAAATCACTGTCCGAATTACGGCGTTTCTATAATATTTGTAATCCGGTGCTGGGCACGCGGCCGAATACAACAATTGATACACCCTACCCTATGCGGTCCACTCACAAATTAATTGCAACTAGTTTTGTCCTCGTTAATATTTTGATTATGTCAAGTTCAAATTCTCGTGCTTATGTATTTCAAGATAGTACCTACAGTAAATAAGAGCTTTTGTTACATGTATCAAGAGATTTTGCTAGCCTGATCATTTTCATTTTATCCACCCAATCAAGTATAGGTAGCCTCTCACAATAGTTCAAGTAGCGGTTGTTCAGGTTGCTAGTTCATCACCTTCGAACACCATTACGAACCTGATTCCCCAGCTGGTTCACACATACGCAAAGCTAAACAGTTTGTGGGTATACGCATTAACGCAAATATATCGTGCGCACATTAATTACTTAGTTTATGTCCTATGAATAAACTAAGCGATGCTATTATCGAGATGCTGTAGAATATTGTATAAAATGCGGGAGGTTCGTAATATAGAGGTATTAACGCTAATACCCAATTATAGACTCGCATCAGATCGGCGCACGGACCGGGGAAAGAAGATTAAGTTTTCAACCGCAATCTATAGGGGTGAGAGCAAAAGCTATTAAAATCTTTCTATCTCCACTCACGGACGGCGTCACGTAAAATTAAATAAATTGTACGATTACGTTGCACTTTCTCGTCAAATAATAATTATATATATTCTCGAGTAATTAAAAACCTTACGACAATGTTTCGTGATTTGTCTAACTGAGTATTGTTGCTGACATGTTAATTGCATTCGCATTTTGTACATATGATTTGCGTGATACATACCAAGTTATTTTTTAATATCTTAAATGGAAGTCATTAAAATCTTCCGGTGAGCAAATTACCTACTTGTTTTTTTCTCAATGGTTTTTGGTACTCTTACTGCCAATCTAAGTAAAAATTCACAACAGTTTTGAATGCAAAATATGACCTGTTCTAGTGCAGAGCACGCGAGGCATGTTTGAAAAACTTGCCAAGTGACCAGTATCTTGTTACTTATTACACGCCCCATCGACTTCTACTCGGTATTGACACGATCAATTATACAGATTACTCCAACGATTACTCACATATTGAATTCCCTATACCTGACCGTAACCGACCGTGCCTACTCTATTTCTTCAATACTTTAACAGCTCAGTCTTGCATTACTTTCTTTGTACTTTTTTTCTCAAATTTTCCTTTTTCGATGTTGTTTTCGCCCTGGAGGGGCGGTGAGAGCTAACAAGATTTCCATGCTATTGAAGAAAACTTGTTTACAAGAGCTCGTTCTATTTGCAGATGTTTAAAATAAGTTGATCCCACTCAGTTGTCTAGACGGAGCACAGGAGGGTGCGCGCCCTGGGGAAATGCCGATATTGCAAACCAATAAAGTCATCTTCATTCTATTTCGAACTTCGTCATCTCTTATTTATAAACGTTTCATTGCTGCGAAAGGATTTTGTATTTAATTTGAAGGAGAAAGTCTTGGCAACATATTAATTACTATAAATAATAATGCTAACCATTAACTTAACATGGAACTGTATGCATATATTGGTAATAGTTTCCAACTAAGCAATAAGGAGAAAGTTAAAATATCTTCGCTGTTGGAAGATCCTGGTGAAACAGAGGTGAATTGATAGGTCGGGAGAAACCTGCAAATGTTGGCAGCGTTCCAAATAAACAATTACTGGATTATCCTGACTGGACAGAAAATAAAACCACTTTACTTAACAATAAGCACAATGATTTGACTGATTGTATGAACTACAATTAGTCATCGTAAAGTCGTATTTCATTTATAATGTTTTTGCAGTATTTTCATTTTTTTTAATAATTCTCCAACAGCTTTTATTTACTAGAGAAAGTAAAACAGATACAAACCTTGAAAATTCAAAATTCGTGTAACAAGATCGACCGAAGCATAAAAGACAACAATCTGCCGAAGATAATGGCTGTAATATAAATTTAGAAAAAAAATGGGATTCCATGATTTTTTGTACGCATTTCAATATCTATTAACTATAAAGTTGGATCTCGTTTCGTAGAAAGAAAGTATTAATAGAGTATTTATAATAATATCTGTGATACAATTTCCATTGTTGAGTTTGGCAAAATCGTGAAGTCGTCAGCGCGTGAATTTTACTATTTAACGGTTCAACTCTGACATAGAAAAGTTCATGACCAGTTACCCAACCATACTGCTCAAAGATCATAATTCTATTAGGCATGCACTGATAAAAGCAGCTTATAACATACGTGTTAATAATAATCTTAGTATAACATAACATTCCATAAAGATAGGGAAAAGTCAAGTCATGAAAATAACAATATTGTGCATTGAAAATAACACCTTTTTGCTAACTCACATAATATTTTATACCCACATAGATTATAAAAGAGTCAAGTCATGAGACTACCTCTATGTGGGTCGACTACAAAATGTTGAAAAAATACGTGAATCTAATCTGCACTTACTTCCTATCAATGATAAGGTTCCACAAGGTTAGTATTATGATAATGATTAGACATCCTCAGTCAGCAATATTACTGAGCATGTACAACTAACTTTATCTACAAAGATGGATTCGATATCAGTGCATTATAAAGAGAGACGTCATAGATGCTGTGCCCATTGACTTGGATCAAGCGCGAGGGCGCGCGTGCCCGGTCATCGACCACTACACGTCGCGCAAGTTCACTCGCGCATGGGAAGTAGGAGCTGTTGCGCGCGCGCAAGCGCATGTCGGCGTGCTCAACTGGTGTCACCGATGTTGCTCAAAAGAGACCGCTCACACCAAGCTCGCCTTAACACATCCGGGATCCAATTTTCAACTACTCGCGATATATGTGTATAGGATATATTTGTAGTAAATTATCTAGTCAGTTCGGCTCTAAAGTTCCTGATGGCAATTATTGGCAGTTGATTTACAAGCACATAAAATTCTGAAGGGTTTATTTGTATACTATTTTGTGTTACCAAGGAAGTCAAGCTATAGGTGCTGTTTTGTGGCTCTGACTTTATGTTGAGTTTCAACTAGTTCATATGCTCTATTATTATGTTGTTTCCGAACTTCGTTTATGGGTTATTAAATGATAGTTACACCCAAAGAATTTCGTGACAAGGGGAACTTTACTTTTTACGAGGGCACATTACAATTTTAGAACGAAGAAAAAGTCATTTCGATTTTCCCCCCCTGTTAAGAAATTCATTTGGAGCGTGTTTAACTCCAGTAAATCAAAGCTAGTGTGCATACGTTTGTTTCTTTCTTTAAATGCTTACGCCTCGCACGTTACCTTCCGGTACATTGATTGAGTAAGAAGAATTGAAGTTTAAACAATCGTCATACATTTCATATTTCTTACTTCGTTAGGATTGTTAGGAACTGCTCGGTTATCGGTATACGTCTCTACTGTTTTGAAATACGTAAGCGAGCTAAGAATGAGCCTGGCAAGCAGTGCATCGCTCATACTGCACATATCTTGTGCGTCGCGTGACAGAATATCAATTCCTTTGGAGATTTCCGCAATGAAACTCGTCGTTAGAATTAACATAATTTTCTTATAATCCAATTTTGTCGTCTTAATACAGTTATTTAACTGTTTCGCATACTAGGTATTACTTGATGGCGAATATTAATGACTCTTTTGTAGTATCCTATTTAAATCAACTTGACGGAACCTGTAACACAGTTATTATAGATGCCATGACCATATATTTCTTTTAAATCTCTCAAATATGCAAATTTTTGCTCTACCCAATTGTAAATGATCTCAATGCCTAGGTTAATTATGGTACAAATTTTGTTGACAACAAATTAACATTTGTTTATATTTAAATTACTATTTGAAGATTTAATAAATTATACATTTTTTGTGCACTTTGATAATAATCTTTCTCCAGCGGGTTTGCGGCGCTGACTGTCTTTAAACCAGACAAATTCTTTTATCTCCTGTAGCCAGGAGTAATCGACGTAAGCATTCCCTTCAACTTTTTGTGGAATTCACGTAGTTATCTTTTTATTATTTTTTGTGCGTAAGTTGCTTGATAACCGAGGTGACCGCAACGTGCAATATTCTCGTGCGGTTGGCACTCTACCTGTCTATTGTTCACACTGGACGAATGCTGCCTTTTGTATTGTTATACCACGTCGTAAAAACCTTACTTGTTTTGCTCTTCAGTAATATTCGCACTCGGAATCGAATTAGAGAGATGTAAATGTTGTAGTAGCATCTATATTGATAAACATAATGGTTTATTTATCATGACCAGAATCGATCGGCTCGGGTAGTACTTTTTCAGGTTGAACACAAGCACAAGCTCGAGAATGTTGCATACAATCATATACCACAGTACCTACCCATGTTCAATAGTACATATTTTAATTTCCAAACATGCAAATCGCTATTTGCATAAACAATAACTGATTTACCAATTAACAAATGCAAATATAACAATACATTATCTGCCTACATTATTGCTGGCACTTTCAAAAGGGTCTTTGTTGAATTCTCTTACAAAATTACTCAGACCCACAAACCCGGTACCTACACAAATTACACAGTCACAAATATATGTCTGGCCATCACTTTCGTTATTAAGTCACAAACTCAGAGATGACCATGCATGAATGCTTGCTTGGTGAATGTTTACCTACCCATAATAATGATGTAGACCACACAATATTCTTGGTCGCAGTAAAAACTAAACCCATCAATGGCCCTCTCATTAGGGCTCCACTTTGTGTCGTCATCAAGGGAGACTTGTATCCTTGCCCAACGCATTAGCTTCAGAACAAAATATAATATTTACTGGCAATAATCTACATGTCCATCCGCATGGAAATTAGAAATGTTATGGATTTTTTAATCTCCTTTACACGGACAGAGGAAATAATGCGCAAATTGAGGAAGTAGATAAGTTTATATGTTTCACAGTTTGTACTAGATGTTCTGTACAACTATCCTTTAAATTATAGTGTTGATCAGATAATTCTGGTATTATCCTAACCATTAATAACGGCGACACCAAAACTGTCGCATAAATTATTGAAATTTTATGGACGTTATATCGATAAAATTGGTTTGGTATAAATACCTACCTACTACAACAGTAATTTATGTCATAATCAACACACATTTATGAATAAACAGTTATGTAAGAAAAACTAGTAATTTATAACTATATCTCAATGATAGTTTGTGGTGGTTTTATTTTTATTGTGTTTTTTTAGCAGCTGTACCTAGTCATTGATTCAGCATTTCTAATAGGTGTTTGTAATATGTTGATAACTTTCTCTTATATGCTCCCAAAAACGTACCTTAATTTACAGTATAATGTTAGTAACAGCTATAAAATCGGTATGACAAATCGCGTCTTCATTCGTCGTACGTTACCCATTCCCTTGTATGGCTACTACTGCATAATACATTTGCGGTGAAGGTCCGTAAAAGCTTATATATTATCAACCTGAATCACTATATTCTTGTCATGTCCCGATGTGTGAATTGCTTTCCTAGGAGCTTACAGTTACCTTCTTAGCGAGTTCAACGTCATCATCACAATTGTCGTATGCGGCTAATTGCTGTGAAATCAGAGCATGTTTAGGTAACATATGGTCTCACGACCAAGCGCTACCATCTAACACATAGTATAGCGTTACGCTCTCGTGAATACCGTGATTACGTCGATTTACTCCATTAAAAACACACTCACATTTCATTTGGTTTGCAGATAAAAATCTCAGTAGAAGGGTGGGTAATTAAAACAATTAATTATGGGCTGTTATGTCACGTAATGCAATTACACGTCATGGCAACGACGGTAATAGAGCGATACAGATCGCTACCACAGCCTTGCGTTTTTGCTTCAGAGAAAACTTTGCTGGGTTGAATAGCATTAAGTGGATAACAGAGAAATTCATTTTATTATAATGTCATTATTATTAATGGTGTGTTAAAGAGTGATCAAATGCTATTCAAACATCATTACAGCCATCAATGGAATGAAAGTTATCTTTCACCTGATTCTAATCGTGACACTCGACGACTCGTTAGTGTTGTATTCGCAGATAAACGAGTTATTTGCTTTACACCAATACTTTTTTGCATTAGAAAGGTAAGTTTCTAGATCATTACCGTTTAGACTTCCGTAATATACAAAGAGTTTACTTCATAATAGCAAAATCTAAATTATTAAATCGCAACCCGCACGAACTGTAGATATTGAAGTAAGTATAGACTAACGGCTGGTTAGTGATTTACTAGGAAATTGATGAGAGAGCTGGGTTCGTGCTCGGGTCATTTACGCGGCAGGAACGCGGTGAAACCAAATCATACGGCTAAATAAGTTTCGTCGGATAATTGTTAACATTACATACAATCGAAGCAACCGCAATCCGCATGATAGGTACGGTAACGGACGCGTTTTTGCGTGTGCTCGTTTGGTCTCTAACAATGCTTTCTTAAACAAAAAACTGGTTAACTTAAATTTGGCTGCATAGGAATTGGGTCACTAAATCACTACACTATAGAGAACACAATGTGTCCGTTAGTAAAGAAAGAAAATAATTACTCTATTTCTAACGAGACTCCATACAATTATCAGCAGAAAACGGAGGCACGGCTTCGCAAGCAATCGTACGTGATTTGTTCCTATCAAACATTCGTAATCTGTGTACAAAGTGAATCGTTTTTCATATTCCTGTGAGATAACTTCACAAAACGTTTTTCTCATGAATTATGTAGTATGTTAGGTACGTAAATACCGACGTAGGACCGACCCTTCTTCCTTTCTGTATAATTTCATGTTCCGAAACCTGAATAAGTAATGCAACGATTTCGAAACGTTTCATAAAATTTTAATTTCGGTCGATATTACATTGTAATTTTTACATACTAACATATAGAGATTTTTTACCAGTGATGTCATTTTGGACAGCAAATGGTCTTTTTATAAGAAGTTAGGTCTTGTTACAACTAGAATAGCTAAACCTACAACAAAAATAGCTCATTTTCAGTTAGTAAATGGTATACGTAATTATTCATTGTCAGAAATATATCGTGGATGATGTATGACCGTCGTAGGCGGAGCGGACATCCTCATATAAGCGAAGACAATGTTACAACTAGGAATGTCATAGCAATTTGCAACAATGACATAATACACAAACACGAACGAAGTGGAACGAATCGTAATCCGCTCCTAAAACGCATTCGTTTCTTCACGCATTAGTGCATACGTGCTTGCTATGAAGGATGCTTCTTTGCCAAGGTCGACGTGTAAGTTTACACAAGATCGTTGCCCTTGTACCAAGTAAAAATATCCAGCGTAAAATTAAAAAATAACACAAAACTACGAAATACTTTGCAGGCTGTAAGGTCTGTGGAGCATTCTTGAAAACGTTGCGTACCTACGCCTGACGTGATTAATACGCTTGCGTTGTTACGATCATTGTAAATCATAGCGAGGGGTACGTTCCCTTGGTATGCAAATGCAAAACAAATTCGCGGGGAAATATAATAGTTGTAATTTAAAGACGTGTTCGTCGACAGGCCGTAACTTTTTACGACTGGGCATAATTTTTCAGTATAGTGGAATAGTGACTTTAGTGGTCTAGGTGTAAATTTCCTTTATGTTATGGATGCTGAAGCAGTGATATCTTCAACTTCTTCTGCGTTTTCTAGTTTAGTACTTATTATATACATATATCAAAAACAGGAAGCAGTAGTAGGTGTGTTTATCTGTGTTTTGAACCATTTTCGACGTTCGGAAACATTGCTACTGGAACGTTTCCGAGCGGACTAGAAACATAGACTTTTCATCTATCTATGTATAATAGGAATAAATGATTCAAATATATATTTCTGTTCCAGATAGTGCAGGCAGATAACAGAGCATCCTACCTGGGCGCTCGTTGTCGGGCCATAAGCGACTGTGGTGTCACTAACTCGCAGTGCGAGAGAGGCGTGTGCGCCTGTCAACCGTACTACGCGCGAGTTAACAACTCTACCTGCCTTGAATGCAAGTAACACTTTTATTTTTCAACCATGGTTTTTAAATGTTATGTCTAGCGAGCCTGCCAGTAGCTTCCCACACGTACCTACCTAAGTTAGATATAGCAATGTAATTTTCCACGAAAGACTTTCTCAGCTAGTGAAAGCTTTATCAAAATCTACTCCGTACTCGTCCATATTGATCGGAAAATACGAGCTAATGCAGCAGGTGAATTTATTTAATACGGCTAGAATTGAAAATCTATTTTATCCTTTTTTCCTTGCACATGCACAGTGCGTAGATAATTGACGCACTTTGGATCGCGGTATTCACCTCTCATTGGCAATACCTTACCTAATCACTCTCGTGTGGTCAACTCCGTGGTGAGACTAACAAATTACTTTCACTTGGATGATCAATAGTCATCAAGTATCGAATGACGGCAGTTTTCATCATAGGACATTCAACATTATCTTTTGTATTAGTTAGGTACCGAAAAACAATTTCGCTTTCCATTCGTACGAGTAATTTGTGAATGTTGTGTCACTGACTTCGAAAATCGCGGTAAACGCAATCTTTGTTCTTCATTCAAGTTCATTTTATTGTGTCATTATTATAATAGTGAAACGAGTTACTGAAAAACGGACAACAATATGCCACTTCACATTCTCATCTTGCTTTCACTGCATCTCGCATAACCATTATAATAATTCCCAGAGATCATCATCTGTAGAAATTAATAGCACTTTAACGGTGGCAAAAAACGTTTATCTCGGATATGAAATATAATAACATTCTATTTTGTCTAGACTTTATCTTTAATCTAGCTAGAATCATCCAATTTCGGTTCGCCTAAAGCAGGGTTCCACGATACGGATTGGAAACGACGAGAACCAAGAACTATCTTACAATATCGCAGATCTTTTATTGCGATACAGTCCTATATTCCCACGCTTGTCTCACTTTCTTTGGCACAAAAGTATAGGACCAAATCGGACAACTGGATCACGTGTATTACTTTTTTTTTTTTTTTTAAAACGTTGCCCCACTCTAGAAATTTCTCCTGTGTCGAGGGTGCGTTTACAAACATTTAAAGTCACATACACACAGCCAGACCCGGAACAACTAACTGTACTACATACAAATATTTGTTCCGTGCGGGAATCGAACCCACGACACGCGACACAGAAGTCAATCGCTCAGCCGCTGTGCCAACCGTGCCGTCAAATTTCAACGGTTCATTCGCCGATTGCGTTACGTATTACCTCAAATAAGGACCGGCATTGAGCCGAATTCGCTTTTATGGGTTCTGTGATACTTTGACTAAAATAACGGACTTTTAGTTGGCTTTATTATGCGTTTCCAGGTTAAGGTAAATATTATAAAGGGGAACCACTCACGGATGCGTTGAGTAACATACTTTACCGACCAGCGGGTCTAGTCAGGCGGCATTTCAAACTAGGATTGAATACAGGGCCCGCTAGCTCGACGACCATACTAACAGCGTAATCAATAATCATAATATCCCATCTTGTCCTTACATGGAGTGTAATGCGTGTGAGAAATAAATGGCATTATTTACTTAATTTTATTGCTTTGGCCTTATAAGTAGACCTTAAGTGGCCGCGTCTCGTAAGGAACAATGCGTCAGAGAATTATTTAGCGGTATCGTAAAAGAAGCCGTTTTGTTCATTTTCTTGCAAATTCAGTACAGAACTTGTAAATTGTTTAACTAATTAGTTAATCACTTATCTTTATTCACTGGTTTCTGAATGTAGTAGGTAGGTTAGCATGAACATCTCAGAAGGGAAGTCATATTAAAATCAACAGCGCACCCTACAAAACAAGGAAGTCATTATAGGAAGACATTGAACGTTGGAAAGGCAACCGTGCGTCAGTTTAGATGCTAGCCGTCAGCTTGTCATCTCAAACTTCCTCGTGAGTCGTGGTCAGTGTGCCAACCGTGAGCAATCATCTACACTACATAGAAATATAAACCGTTTGATAAAGACACAGATATAGCCCAGCTGTCCATCTGTCAACTGGAAATAATTGAGCTCGCACTAATCTTCCTTATAAGTCAGATACATACTGCAGAAAGCTGTACTCATTACTTAAATAGTAGTGCGTGTGCCCTGCCTTAATTTGCACCGGAGTGTTTATGTTTACATGGTCTTTTTAAAATAAAACAAAATTTAATGGCTAGCTAGGTGCGTACAACATTGTACACGATGATAAATGAAATCGTCTGTTTTCACGCAAGTCGTTGTTTAATTTTATGTCCAGGTGCTTTACTACATATTTCTTTTCGAAGAAAATGTTGAATATTTATTTTGTGATTGGAATTTGTATTATACTTCAATGTGTAGCTGAATTCCAAAATAAGCTGCTAAGCTGTAGCGTATCTCTCATCATCACCCTGCTGCGTATCCCAAGTTTGAAGATTTTTGCAGAATATCTTCTTTTTTCATTCGTCTTTATCAGCCGTCATTGTGATGAACGCTGGCGTTCACCTCCTTTCCAGTAATTTCTGCAGGCTCGAGGTCGGGCGCAGCTGAATTATTTATCGGATTGTTGTAGGTCCCAAAGCTCTTGGTTATAAAAATCCATAATAATAGGTCTTTACCTATGAAATTGCCGTTTTGTATGAAAAAATTTAAATGAATTTTTTTCATGTATTTTTTATTTGTATTAATCGAAGTAATCACCCATGCAATCAATGCATCTTTGCCAACGCAGTGGCAGTTTATTGATGCCCTTCTTAAAGAAATCAGCTGGACGGGAGGCAACAAATTCTTCAAAGGCATTTTGTACTGCCTTTCGGGTATTTAATTTTTTTCCCGCCAAGAAGTTATCCAAATTCTGGAAAAAGTAGTAGTCTGTAGGCGCAAGGTCTGGTGAGTGGGGCGGATGACGGAGAGCTTCCAACCCCAGTTCTTGCAACTTGGAGACCGTCTGCTGTGCAGTATGAGGTCGCGCGTTGTCGTGCAGGAGCAGCGGAGACGAGCGATTGACCAATGCTGGTTGGAGTTGTGCCAGCTTCTCCATCATTGTGTTCAATTCTTCACAGTACACATCTGCAGTAATGCTCACCCCGTTTGGTAAGAAGCTGTGTTGAATCACACCGGCGCTAGACCACCAAACAGTGACCATCACTTTTCTTGGGGTAAGTTTTCGTTTAGGGCATTGTTTAGGTGCTGAACCAGGATCCAACCAACTTGCTGAGCGCTTGCGGTTATCAAACAGAATCCATTTTTCATCGCAGGTAACAATGCGGTTCAAAATTCCTTCATTTGTGTGTCTGTTGAGCAGTGCAAGGCACGTCTCGACGCGTACTTCGCGCTGGCGATCATTGAGTTCGTGGGGCACCCATTTGTCAAGCTTTTTTACCTTGCCTATTTGACGCAAATGGACCAATATTGTTTTGACGCTAACGTCGAAAGCTGCTGCTAATTCAGCCGTAGATTGTGTATCATCAGCTTCCACAATCGCCTTTAATTCGTCATTGTCGACCAAAGTCTTCGGACGACCGCGAGGTTCATTTTTCAGGTCGAAATTTCCAGAACGGAAGCGAGCAAACCAATAACAGGTAGTGCGTTGGTTTGTAGTGTTAGCTCCGTAAACGTCGTTGATGTTGCGTGCCGCTTGTGCCGCGTTGCTGCCACGACGGTACTCATATTCCATAATTACTCGAATTTTTAACGTATCCATGATGACGAAAAAGATTTAAATGCGATGAAAATGTAACACTAACCAATAAACAAATGACTACTTTTGGAAATAAAAATCCATGTTTTTAAAATAAAATAAATTTGAAATTAGAATTCTTAGCCAAACAAAAAATATTTTGATTTGAAATGGCCAGTACTGCAGAACGGCAATTTCATAGGTAAAGACCTAATATAAGACAATACTAGCTCCAACTGTGCCAATAACATTTGTATCGAACGCTCTCCAAAAATAGAACGCGTCTGTGCGGCAGAATATTATAGCAACTTAAGTTCCGCAGAAACTGAATGCAGGCTAGTGAGCCTACAATATTGATTTTATGACCTCAGAATTTCTGAATCCAAAGAGGATAATAAATAAGAATGGAACCTCCACCCAGGGTCAGACAAGATGCGCAACTGTTCTGTGGATATTGCGTTCTTATTTCAAATTATTTGTGAAGAAATATTAGCAACATATTTCTAGCACAGAGTTTTCATATGATAGAACAAAAAAGAAAACTTCGGACTTAAAAATGTCACTAACCTATACTACTCTCACTCTCAGTATTTTTACTAGATCAAACAACGCTTTGAATGCCCATTAGCCAAATATTCCAGACAAAAAAGAAAAATATTGGCGAAACGTTCTCATCAGCGTTTATAGTTTAATGGTAATATGACGCCAATAAATCCTTGTCGTCTAAAGCTGAGTGCATGGACGCTACGTGAATATGTCCATCTCGTTTATTTGCGGTAGGTACCAATTTAAATAAACTTGTTGATGATTACGAGAGCGGCCCCGTCGGCAAGCTTCGACTGACTTATCGTCCGGTTTGCCAGCCGTAAATTGGTCCCGCTATCCTTCGAGGGTATGAAATGTAGGGACTCTTATCCATTTTATTTATTTACTACTACACGAAACCGTTAGTTCTGAAACTACGACTGCTGTTTCTTCCGTGTGACCACTAATATTTCATAAATTCTGCATGATAAAAAATTTACACATATGGATTCGTGTCGCCAAGTACCCACCTTCTAATATTAGATACTCTACTTAAAGCATTGAAGAGAATATAGTTTTACGTTCCAGAAGCATTCAAAATTATAATTGTATTGGAGCTACTGAAATGAATACATCCGGTAGATACACCATAAATACCAACAATAGTTATCTAGGACGCACCGAAACAAAACTTCATGAAGCTCATGGGTAAAGAAATGGCATTACGAATGTAGAAGGCATCAGATACGCCAACGATTAGCAGATTCGCTGTAATAACGGTATGCAGGCACTATTGGTGTTTATTGCTTGTAACTTGAAGATAAACACCTAAATATTTCTGTTCATTAAGGTTTTAATATTTGTGTTACATACTTTTCTTGCTTTCTAAGGGCACATTACAGAAAGCGCTATCACAAATTTAATTACGCATTTACGGCATTATAGTGGAAAGTATGTGTGGCACCTTGTTCTTGAAAGAAGTTTTAAGCCAAGTGTTTTTATTTATAAGCGATTTTTATATTAGGTTTTTATATGTACCTACTATAATGTAGGTACATATAAATACTTAAATAATTCAAGCTAACATTTAGAAGTCAGTCCTAAGAATTATTTGTTCAAATACAAATGTCGGTCAGTTGTTTTGGGAAACTTGGAACTGACAGTTATGAACCGGATTTCCGTTCATATGATCCTGGCAGATAAATGTCAAGTAATTTCGTCGTATTGCCATGTAGGTACGCCGATTTAACACACAAAATATGGGGGCACGTAGTAAGACGTGCTTGTGTACCATGTCAAAGCATGTAAGCATGACATACAGTTTTTCTTTACAGCATAAACGCCCATTTTGCATCCATTAACCCAGTTATGCATAGTTAACAAGCGTGCAGTTTCTTACGATGTAAGTATCGTCATTCAAACGAGATATCATAAAATATCTATCTACAATTAGTTTTTGACGTTTTAGATGTTGTTTTAACACTATACCTAATTAGTCAATATCACATAAATACTTTTATGTTAAGTAGGTAAATGGTTGACTGATCATTGAAACTTTATATCGCTTCTTCACGCCACTTTATGTACAATCTTGGAATTATACGCACTTTCGTAATAGGTATAGAGAGGCCGGGACATGAAGCTACCCCAATCTGTCAACTTTATTACAGAAGTATGAGGTTCATATTCAATTGGGAAAATTTGACGGTTCGGGATAGCTTTATGTGCTGGCGTCCGTACTCAGAATTTTAGTTTCCAAAAGCAGATTGCAACATAAGAGCTACAGTTCAATTCAGTAAGATCTGTTTCTCACTGATTCCAACTAAGATACCTAAGTTTAACAATTACGTAACAGAAACGTAATTTCTCCGTAGTTTTGTTGTTTTGGCTTTTTCATTGTTTGTTACTGAGACTTTTCTGTATGCATTGTTCGGCAAAATGTCATTGTGATTCTCCGGAAAGCTGCTTTCGTTTACAAACTATAACACTTACAGTGTAATTGCTATAATTTAATGTTCTTTGAAATTCATCAGTTATCACTGTTACCCACAATGTATTAGGGCCGATTGTGGATGTAGGTACCTAATACCTGCATAAGAACGGAGTAGGCTGCACATCGCGTCTGTAATAACACTTTTACGTTGAACTAGTCTAGCGTAGAAGTTTACATTTAATACGAGACTAGTTTATGTTGGTTTTGGTACCAATGACTTGCGGCCTACTGTACCTATACTTAGTGCTAGACTCACATGAAGTGTAATTGCAACTATCCATAACTGTTACCGTACAATATACAAAGAAGGTGATTTAGGGCGCCTATGACTGGACAACCGTTATAAAGATAGACTTAGCTCCTATAAAAGGCTCGAAACTATCCGCCTGTCGCGTTCCCACTGGCACTCAAGTGGAAAGACCGTCTGTGTGAATTTCGGATATGACATATCGAATGAATGAAAAGACAGCTAATGACACCGTTTCATTCACTCATTACACGTAGCGAATCGACCTTGACTTTGTATAACAAGATTATAATCTTCAGATTGGAAATCGAAAAGTCACGCACATATACACTCTTTTCACGGTTGTCAGCGGCGTGCCAAATCTAATAAATGTAAGTATTCTTTGTGGTCTTCGTTTTGAGATTAATGTGTCAGACGTCGTAGATGGTTATCGCGAGAAATATAAAAGAATTATAATTGTAACTGGCCGCGAGCCGCTCAGAGACGTCGCTCCACGTACGCGGTAAGCGCTAAAAGCAAACGCGTGTAAATACATTAAATGATTTACCACAACCAACATTATAACTGGCTTTTAATTAAATAGGTGACAAGTTTGTTTATTAATGGATGTAAGTGCTAAAATACGTGTGTTTACCCTCTATTAAATTGAGCAAAACGTCGGAACTAATTAATTACGGACAAAGAGAAATGCTGTTTGGACACGAAATAAGTTTCCGGCTTCCAAAAACTATGCAAATGTTTATATAACAGATTTCCCGTATTAATCTATGAATGGAGCTAATGGTATCATTTAATAGTGATATTGATCAGAATTTGAAACGACTGATCAATGCGGCTGTAGTTAATAAATCTCTGATGTTTATTCTAAAGTGTTAATCGCAGCTACTTCTGATATTCTTGTAAACTGCCGCTCGCATACCAACCGTTGTCGGTGTGACTCTATTATTTATCGTTTAGACGTTCGAAAGTCGTGTTATGCATAAACATGTTGATTCTACGAACAAAATCCTGCTTTATCATATTGTGAATCTAAATATAAACATATCATTTTCGAAGTGCCAACGAACGGTCAGGATGGCCTTAACAATAGTATTGTTTATGACGTAGTAACGTACCTACTCGTAAATATATGTAGGTAAGTACATTATATTGGATGCAAATTGGCGGCCACACCCGTATAAACGGACCAACAACGGTGAACTTGAATTCAAATAGGGTCGCACACGCCTTCGGGTCGTGAACCCGTCAGTCTGTGCACTGTCACCATAGAGACTAGGACACATAGAGCTGACAACTAGAACGGAGGTGGTAATGTCCATTGAAATGTATTATCAATTGCTTGAACGACTCATGACTGACGGAGTTAGAATACCTTATTTGCCCAGAGGCTAACCTAATACAGATAAGCATCAGATTTGTGTTTGAATTTTCATTAAATCCCCTCTTACTTCGCTCTTGTTGCAGTCCTAAAAAATTAATTAATGAATTTCATGTTTTGGTCCTCAGTACTTTAGCGTAAGTCACGAAACTATCTTCACAGGAGACTCTGATAGTGGAATGCCAATTCTTACCTTTGATATATCTATGGCTGGAGTAGATTCTTAGCAAAGTGTAACGCTCTTTCAGTCTAGTTAGTTATAGCATTCTGTTTTTTCAGGCTGAATCCGGTAACGTTTTTTCGCCACAAATTCGAATGATGTGATTGTAGAAATAATATGTAAATCATGATTTCGCTGGTGATTGCAATTTTCACAATGCTTGTATTTTATCTCTTTTCAAAAACTGAATTTTATTCGTTTTTTGTTAAGATATTTTGTGTAGAAAGTAAATAACTTTTAACAATAGTGCTGTAACCGAGTCGTGACGTAAAATTTATACATTACGTTATCTCCTCCTGAGATCATAGTTTTTATAATATAGCGACTTTTATACTTTTTCAACTATTACGATGAATTATTGATACCGTTATACACCGTTTTTGTTTGTCTATGTGTGTCCTGTTTCATGTTCGTTAAAACGTGTCATTTGCCTAGCGTGGATTTTGTCATCGAACAAATTATTTTATTTTTTATTTTCTATTGTTACAGCAACTCTATTGGGATCAGAATGCACGGTATCAGAGCAGTGTACTTTGAAGGTGGCATACAGTGCCTGCCTCGAAGGAGTCTGCCGGTGCAGCGATGGACATCTGCAGTTCAGGAAACACACTTGTCTTTCGCGTGAGTAAAATTATCTGGAATAATAACGAAAAGCTAATCTTGCTGCATTGTTAGAAACAATCGAAATAACCATAGCTCAAGATAATAAATAATAAATAATGCTGGACAATCCACACAGCATCATCTAGCCCCAAGCTAAGCAGAGCTTGTGTTATGGGTACTAGATGACTGATATACTTAATACAATACATTACATAGATAGATATTTTTTATTATACATAGGAAATACCCAGAACACCTGAAACAAATATTTGTAGATCGTACAAACTTTTGTCCCAAGGCGGGAATCGAACCCGCAACCTCCTGCGTCACAGATGTTTCAATACTGCTGCTAGTAATGGTTTCGGAGTCAAACGATGATTATTCATGAGTTAACGCTGCAAGTTGGGACACAAGCCTGTTCGAAGCGGAAACTAAGTAAAGTCACAGAAATGCGTTGTCTCCAAAATTTTTGATAGAAATTTTATAGTGTTATGAACATAGAAATATATCTTTTCTCGAAGTTGCGCTCGATATACCGAGATATTCCTCAAAGTTGCGATCGATAATCGATATATCACGAGAAAATCACTATATTACGTAAGTAAGTGTAATTTATTTATGTTCGTGACTGTTTCTATTTACCCTATCATTACCAAAACGTGGGTAAAACCATGCAAAAGCACAAGTGAAACTGTGAAAACACTTTTAACTTCGAGAAACATTTATTACGAGGTAGCATTTTCGCTTTACTGTCTGCATTTACTGTCACCATGTTTATTGCAATAGGTCAAGTGTTTAGTACCTACCAATAAAGTATACGGACGTCAGGTTTTACCCACCAGAACTAGGAATTAATAGCATTGGGGAATACCAATAAGTGCGAGCAACTGATTAAACATCAAATAACGAAGCGATGCAATCAACAAATAAATTAGTTTCCATTTCCCAATGCAAATTTTTATAACGACTGGAAATCGGTAAATGGAAAAATGCGTAATATTGTTATTTTTTTTTAGCATAACACTTTTAAATGGCTGCTTAGCGAGCGTGGCGCGGCTATCAATTAGTTTTTCATAGGAAAGATGTCATTGGCGTCATAAGCCGGTAGTATTCGTATTGACATTGTTTTGTTCCTTTAATAAAAACATAACATCACGGCAGAGGTGTTGTACACCAATATTACGCCAGTTATGTTTAAGCCCCATGTTTAAGGGGGCGACCCTCTGACCTGGCACAAATCCTGAATATCCTGATAATACTGCCCGACCCGGGATCGAGCTCAATCTTCAAGGACAAGCAATGCTTGCCGAGGTCGGTCCGTGGATTGGGGCCATCTATTAAATGCTCCTGAAAAAAAAAAAATCTTAAGTAGAATAAAAAGTAAATACCTTTTAATTTAATTATAAAAAAACTCCATTTACGTCTTAACTTTTTACTAAATGAAATGCGTGATTTTTTTTTCGCTATTTATTTTTATTTTAAACAATAATGAAAGAAGTAAATGATTGCTTTTAAGTTCAAAATCTCATTGGGTTACATAGAAATGGCAATTTTCTCACATCAGAAAAGTTTGAAAAACCCAACGAAAAATTTCAACGGAGATTTAGAATCATGCAAAGTTTTGAGTATGAATGTAGAGGGTTACAAGAGTAGAGGGAGACCAAGGAAACGATGGATGGATTGTGTGAAGGTTGATATGGCTAAGAAGGAGGTGACTTCTGAGATGACGGGAAATAGAGATGTATGGAAGAAGAAGACATGCTGCGCCGACCCCAAATGAATTGGGATAAGGGCAAGAGGATGATGATTTAGAATCATGCACTTACTGAAGTCACGGTATGAATATGTGTGTCGATATCCCGTCGGTTTACTTACTTAATTATGTATGAATTAGATATTAATACATTTAAATAACCCTTACTTTTCAATTATTCACTACGACAATGGATTCTTTTAAAAGAGCCAACAATATGTCGATACAACTTTCGATTTCATCCAAATGTCCCAATTTCTCATAGAAAATTACACTAGTCATGGTTAAAGTCACTGTATTGGATCATAACGAATAAGCCGTGTAATTCTATGAAGTGGCCCGAGGAAAGTACGGGTTGAAATGCCATCAATTTGACCTTCATTCTCGCACTATTCCACAAGTAGCGAATCCCTAAACAGATTAGAAAAAGTGTCTCGAATTCTTGTTAATTGGTTTCTCTACCTCGTTTTGCCTATTCATCATTGTTTATTGCTACTGCTTAATAGATCGTAAACAACGTGGAGCTATCGGCATTCAATGGTAATACTTCCAACCAAAAGTCTGAGTTTGACGGCGCAAGTTTTGTAACAACTATCAAACAAACTGACGAACCTACTTCCAAAAATACCGTAATTGACTACATAAGGGCTTACCACGTCACATTTGGTAAAAGCCCAATAAAATCTGATAGCGGTTGCTTAATAATCTCCTCTTCGTTGGTCTCAATGGTTTAGATGCTTTAAGAGACCTTATTTCCGCGATTTATCGTAAGAGCTCTGTGAGAAAATGAAGCAAGTAATTGTTCTGTCAAATCCACCAGCGTCTGCTCATGTGAACCGCGCTTATTATCGCACATAATGTGAGTATTGTAACCTTACTGTGAGAACTCCTACGAGTAAGTATAGCTTTATAAATTCTTTACATGCCAAGATACCTTAATAGAGATAGGTAGATAAAGAATCTGGATCACGAATACGCCGGCTGGCATTTTGTGTCTTGACCTTGTTACCTCTAACCGTATGAATATCAAAATCAAACCATAATATATTCTGAACGATGAAAGGTGGAATATGTTTCACTATTAAATATCTCGACCCCCATCTCGATTCGCGAAAAGGTTAGAAGTTCAAATCAAAGTTGTGCGCAACAAATCATGAAATTATTTCGCGCACTCTCGCAGTCGGTACTAGAAACAGTTATACAAAACGGAATGATTGACGTAGTAATACACTTGTTATTTCAAATAAAATTGATTTAATAAAAATAAGTACGGATGGACTAATATAATATAATAACGGCATGATAAATAACAACACAATCATGGGAGTAGGTCGACAAATAACTAGCGATGTTGCGTGCGCTTTACTGTTCCTGATTAACATATAATAGCCAATCAAATTACCATTTGTGATTTTACATTCACGACACTTCATCAAATTAAAGTCATTATGTGTTTGGCTGGCACGGGAAAACAATACCTATAACAATTTAAAACATTTACATTCATGTAATCAACAGCAATACCTAAGCGTTTCAATGACATGATCACTTCGACATATAAAAACAAGTTAAAACTGTATCTATCCGACTATTAGAGCATGTAATGGTAGACCGTATGGCTAGCCTCGGGAAAATTGCTACCAACCACTCAGTGCAGCAACAGTCACGAAGTAGACAAATACCTCGGTGTATTTTATTCAACGACCAATTGGCGTGAGCCAATTTAGCATTAAAACCTCTAAAAAAAAGCATGTGCTACGTGTGCTTACGTGTTTTATCTCGTTATTTCAGCTGCACCTCCCGGTCACGTCTGCTACAGCAACGAACATTGTCGTTTATGGGACAAGGAGAGTCGTTGCGAATTCGTCATACTTAATCTCTTCGGAAGGTGTTCATGTAACAGCTATTACAAACAAGTAGGAGACAAGTGTGTAGCTCAGAAAATTCCGCCATATGCTACCGAAGCTGTGGTAGCAGAAATGGATGCAGTTGTGGCTCCTTCAAACGGAACAACAACGTACAAAGATCCTAGTCCAACAGTTCAACTAACATCAAGTTCAGTCAACTCTTTTGGATCCCCACTCGCAGTAATCAATCCCGAAGAAATTCAGCCAAGCAAATTACCTCTATACACAAACAAGAACGATGTGTTTAATACTGACGAAGATAGCCCCTTGATGCAAGCTGTCATGAAAGTGCCGAGTGTAGAACCAACGAAGCGTTTTCCCGTTTCGACTAGAAAAGACGGTGAACCGAATGAAACGATAAGGGTAGACGAAATGACGGCTAATTTGCATGCAAATGACCAACCAATTTATAGGGTTGTAACTCAACCTTCCGTGGAAAAGAAAACCAACAAAAAAGGCGGTGCGTCAAAGGAACAAGTTAATTCTGGTGGCAAACCGCATAAAGGTGGACATCAAAAGAAGTCGTCTCTAAAAGGTAGCTATTATTATCTTATAATTGTAAGTTTTTGCTCCATTTTATAATGTATAATTCAACAAGTATACTAAGAGAACAACCATTTCCCCAGACAAGCATCGCATCCGTGCGGATACACCAGTATACGACCTTGGCCCTGCATCTCTCGGAATGCCGTGCCTTACGGATCCGCAATGCCAACAAGTGGATCCTTACACGCGATGCCTCAATAAGAAATGTGACTGCACGTACAGAACAAATTCAACTTCAGCTTGCTCGGCTCGTAATAGAGGCTGCTTGCCAAACACGTTCCAAGTTAGTACATATTATGTTTTCTTAAAGTTTACGACGAAACGATGTGGTATATGCGTATGAATATTGCTTATTTTTGTAATTTCTTCTAAATCACTGTTCAGTTTACGTTCAGCTTAGCTAATACTTACCAACTTTCTAAAGAAAACTTTAAAAGTGGATAACAATTTACATTATAAATGTAATACATCAGGATTACGCTTGTTTTAGTGATTTATTTCAACAAAAAGGCCCGGAGTGCAAACTTCGAAGACACAAACATCGAAAGCGTCTGTGTCATAAGATTTATTTATGTCTGTAGAAGGTTGCAATTTCTTTATCATTAACATTGTTATCATTCCAGTGCCGGTCAACAGGTACTTGTATTAGTTGGTACTTCGTGTGCGATGGACGCAAGGACTGTCCAGACGGCTCCGATGAAAAATGTCAAGGTACTGGTAAAGGTTCGTACACTCCGCACACTTTATCTTTTGCGCACATCTCATCTCATCTTAATTGTATCGTCTCATTTTCATTTCATACTCATTCTTCATTTAATCCTACTCATTTTTCATAACCTTTTAAAATAACTAACGTTTTTTCGGTGATTCTTCGAAAATATTTCAGCTTGTAGTAAGTATAGGTACCTTGTACAGGGTTATTTGTAAAACACAAAAACATATCAACTGTTTCATCCATTTTTATCGGGTAAATATTGTATGTTGTATGAAACATCTGATATTTTCTGAGGTATTTCGGGCGTGTCATAGTTCTCACTTCCCTCTCCAACTTCTTGGTGTTTTCCTTGTTTTCTAACTGTGTCGTTGCTTGATAGCAATGGTACAGAGGCCAGCACATCAAACTACCCCAATGTGTCAAATGTCTTTGATAGGTTTTCAACTTTATCTCATAATGAATAAGGTTCATGTTCAATTGGTAATATTTGACAGTATGAGGTAGTTTGATGTGGTGGCGTCTGTACCTATAATTAGATCAGTTATGGTTTATGAAACGTATGTAGGTCCTTTAAATTTTTTTGGACTGTATTTTGGTTTATGTGAAATGTTGTGATTGCAAGAGAACGTATAGGTCTAACAGAAATTTTCATATTATTATATCCGCAACACAAACATTCTTCGATAATTTATTTAAGTCATTAAGCTCTGTGGCCATATTTTCACGATTAGACTCCATAAAACAGCAGTTAAACGATTAACTAGTAGGTTGTAAATGCCTTTGCAGTTCATCACCATACGTATTATACAACATATACATACATATACCTATCGTAGTTATAACATCACTCCATGGTCTTCTAAGACAAATGTACGTCATCATTTACAGAACTGACAGGGGAGCGTTGTCCCACAAACTCGTTCAGATGTGGGGGGCCTGGGTCACCGTGTGTGTCCAGGGCTTCAAGGTGTGACGGTACTCCTCAATGCCCAGGTGGAGAGGATGAGAAGAACTGTCGGACGACGCGACGTAAAGGGTAAGTTTGATAGCATACCTACATCATTTGAACTAAGAAAAAGAGACACAAATAAAAGAGGCACATAAAATACTCGTATGTATGTACTAAGTAAGTTAGTTGTTACAAAGTTATCCTATTTTGCTAATAGATTTTGGTGTTTGCTATTAAAAAGTATACTTAGGTCCAAAACCTCTGAAACGATGATGGAATCAAAAAATCATCAAACCGTGGGATTATAGTCTAGCGCCGTTGAACTTTTATAATAACCCATTACCAAACATAATATGACGATAAAAAAATTAATCACCTCTTTGCTAATTCTATTAAAAACTGGTTTCTTTCAGGTGTCCACGTCATACATTCCGTTGCGGTTCAGGGGAGTGTCTTCCCGAGTATGAGTTCTGCAATGCTATAATATCTTGCAAAGATGCCTCGGACGAACCACCACACCTATGCAACGAGCAATCAAGGTGAGGCTGCATCATTACATTAGATTTTATAGTCTTACGGTACAACAATACCAAATAAAGACACCGTTATGGTTTTGTTTTATTACCAACACACTTGTCATTTTACTTCCAAGCCTCGACTCTTGACAAATGCTTTAACAGTAAGTACCACTGGCGCCCCGTCTACAGCTAGAGGCGGTTGCCACAAAAACCTCATAAGCTGTTAGGTGTATTTGCCATTGCATTTCGTAATCACACCACGTGCGACCTGTAACGGTGTTTGTCCAAATATTTGACCTTTTTGGTAGTTAGTTGACACGTTTTCCATGTGTATTCAGATGGCGTGCGGCTGACTTTTGTCCGTTCCGTTGCGGGAACGGCCGGTGCAGGAGTACGGCCGTGGCGTGCTCCGGCCGCGACGGCTGCGGGGACAACAGCGATGAAATAGCCTGCAGTGTCTGCAGTAAGTAACGAACCCCATTATAACTCGTTTGATCAACATCGTGTAAGCTCTTATTCGTGTGGAGTTTTCATTTTTATTAGACAAACCCAATTTAAAGTTCCCGATTCCAACGTTTTAGACTTTGATAAAAAATCTCAAGTTTTTATTAACCAAGGCAGGTTTTATTATTTGCGTGGAGAAGATGAGTCTCTTACCTAAATACCGATGAATGTTGTCAAGTTTAGACATATAGGTATTATAATAGTAACAAATACACATTAATTATGCAGTAGGTCGCCTAAAAAAAACAATGTAATTTCCTCTATCAGATTTGGAATGCAAAAAATGATCTATGGGTTTACCGATCGTAGTGACGTAGGGCATTGTGAGAATCGAGTTGAAATAGCAAAACACAGTACCTACTCAACATAATGATTTTTGACAGCAACTGTTAGGTGACCAGTTGACCACATGTGAATTATGAATGACCGTCGCTTTCTGCATATCAGCGATTCGACACGATAAGCGATGCCGTTACCTCAACAATAGTGTTCAAACGATCCGGCAAACGGCACCGGACAGCATCGAAACGTTGTGCTGACAGCAAACGGCATAACAATGTTCCTAATTAAATTCACTTTTGTTTTTTTTTCTCAGGATGTCCTGCCCCACCGCAGCCTTGAACATCAATGCATCGATAGACACGATTGATTGACAATCCGATTGCTGGATCTCAATGCTCAATAATTTGTGTAAACAGTAAAACATTCCTGCTTATTAGTGCTTCTTTAAATTACGATAGGAAGTTTTAGGAAAAGATTTTAGACATCTAATAACAAAAAAAATGCGTCATTGTGTAGAAACTAAACTTGACAAATCTTCGATTCCTGTATCATTTTTAGGAGGAAAAATAATGAAACTTCAGGAAGAAATTCAGCGTAATGTTTTATTGTTCGATGAAGGTTTTAAATTAAAAAAAAATAATAATTTTGGCTCATTTTTAATATAGGTAAGCTTAAATGTAAATATAAGAATATTTCGCTATTTAAGTACCTAAGCACGACACTGGAGAACAAACAAATCTGTCATCATTTCTTCTGGTATATCTTTGTTCCATAGTCTCATGAATATGATTTGCAAAAACTCTAATTTAAGTATATTTAAGCCACGTATAAAACAAGACTGAAGAGTGATAGCCCGTGAATATTATCAACTTGTGAAATAGACATAGACCAGGAAAAAGCGAGACACGCAGCTAGCTAAGAGCCCGCTCAAAATGGTTGTAAATATTTTTTTTCTTCACGAAAGTCATTCGCTTGGCACGTAAACTTCTTATTTTCGAATAATTCCACAGACTATAAAAAACGTATAGATAATTAAGATTTGTATTTAAGTTTCTTGTGTTTTGTGTGAACTTACCTGGCTAAGCGCAGTCAAGTGTAACTTATTGTAATATAGTGTGGTTATGTGTGTGAATGTGATAATGTATTTATTAAATTAATTTCATTATACAATTCTGAATTTTATTCAAAAACCACCTTCTTATATAACGAATACGAATGCAAGCTTATTATTGTTCCACACCAGGGTAAAGGCCTCTTCTCGTACAGAGAAGGCGTCCGGATTGATCGCCATGCTCGCTCAAGGCGGATTGAAGATTTGCGAATTTAAAATCCAGCTTTCCCCACACTGTTTTCCTTCACCGTGATGTCCAAGACTACCTTAGAAACAAGATACATAATATGAATTTTATTCAAAAATACACATTGGGACTTGGTCGGATTTGATCGCACAGCCTGGTCCATGAGAGACGAGGCCTTAACGACTGGGACGTAACTATATCACACAAAGCTTTTTTCATTTCTCGTGATAACAGCAGAATGTTCAAATGATCCCATTCTGTCTCATATAGAAATTATTTTCCCACATTTCCTAATTTGATTGGTACACGGTACATTATGAAATTTCGGTGTGAATGTTCTTAGGGAACCTTTTGTCTTGAATTCAAACTTTCCAATTATGTGAATTCAAAAGACAGTCTTGTGGAGCCCACTTTACTTTTACTTTTTTCTTTGTCACTCTAACGTTCATTTAAACGGATCAGTTCCTATTATCTTGGTTTTCTTCTAGTCCTTGACGTAACTTAACACTTCACAACAACGACTGGATGCGTCAGAGTAGCGGCCGAACTTCAAAAATATGAGCTGAATATTGTACCAACCACTTCCCTTGTGTTATCAAAATAAAAAGTTATTCACGACCGAAACAACTATCTACATAATTATGTATTTTCCGAAGTACCTACAGGTTAAAATCAAATAAATAAATTCAAATTGATCAAATAACTGAAAAAAAAATTATGTAACAATGTTGCCAATGGCCAATTCTAACTTATAAGTTGTATTGTGAAGATGGATAGCATTTGCTGATAGATTGTGTTAGGAACCAGAATGAAAGGGAAATCTTAATCAATGAGTTCCAATTAAACATACTAGAGGTAGTTCAAACCAGTTCGGCACAACCAAGCTAAGTCATTGATTAAGATTTCCATTTCTACTTGAAATCTGAGAAACTAGTGGCTTATGGAAGATTGGATCAGCCATGATGGGGTTGACTTATCTACTGTATAATATAAAAACCCCGACGAAAAAGAACGTCCTATCGATAACTTCAATACTTCGGTAAATACATGTCGAGCTCGTGGCTAAAGAAAAGCAGCCGCACGGGTTGATCGAAGGTTAAGCTATGCTTGCCGAGGCCCGTCTGTGGTTTGTTAAATATCGAAACGCCTCCGTGCCTCGAAAAGCGCGTTATCCCTTGGTCCCGCCTGTCATTTGTAGACCTTTGACAGTCGTTACGGGTAGTCAGAAGCCTGGAACTCTGACAACCAGTCGTACCAAAGGGTAACGTGTAGCCCAGTAACTGGCTTTAGGAGGTCAGATAGGCAGTCATCCTCCAGCCAGGCTCCATGTAAAATATTGGTACTCAGCTACATGAGACTGGAAGCTGATCCCAAAATAGTTAGGAAAAGGCAAGGCAGATGATGACGGCCGCGAATTACTTATGTATTACTATATCACCTAATAGGTGAGCTACAAAAAACCTTACAAAATTTGAATTTTCTGGGATAACCTGACGCTTTATTCAACAGTCTGGAGATTTGACTACTTTAGACGAAACATAGTCACGGTAACGACATCTATACGAAACAACTAAATGTAATTTTAAATTAAATCTTGCTTGAAGATCCCTTCACTTGTTTCTGCATAGGCCAATAGATGTCGCTTTCACTAGTAGTCTTCGTTCACTTCGTTTACGAGTCTACGTAAAACTGTCACTTAGGATTCTTTCAGATTATTAATTTTCACAAAAGAGACTAGGATTTCAAATCTAAATTTTTCTTGTCTCCATCTCAGCAAATGCGGAACTTCCGAAAAAGTTTTTCCTCTGCATTCGCAAGTTTTTAACAGAGTTTTTATGGAGATCTAATAAAGATAATCAGCAATTACTAAGGAAATAAGTATAGAAACTAAAACATGGTGGAGATATTTATGTAATTTGAAGTTTTTGCTCCCATGTTGTTGCCGCTGCCAGGGTCAGTATAACATACGCACAAAATAAGTAACTAAGTATTAGGTACTGTACCAAGGGAAGAAATCGCCTAGATGGAAGGTCACCTATAGCAAAATTGTGTTTTTATAAAATATACTTTGCTCTTCTAATTTTTGATTGCCAATGGGTATTCATGTTATACATTATTTACTACTTATTTATACTCTACATAAATTAATAAAATTGAATTGATTGATTGTTATGTCAAAATTGATTAAAGTCGGTATCTTCAGTCCTGAAGCCATAGCGCTTAACAGCGTGCTTTTCCCAGTCTGCTCCGACTTTCGGTATCTCGGTTCACTCGTGCAAAGTGACGGAGAAATAGATCGGGCTGTCAAGCACCGAATTAACATTGGGTGGATGAAATGGCGGCAGGTAACGGGAACAACTTGTGACCCCCATATTCCCCTTAAACTTATTTTTTTTTGTCCGTCCATCTGTTTGTTTGAGGTAGGTAATCACCGAAACAGCTGAACCGATTTGTCTGACTGACGGGACTTTCACTGACAGATAGCTAATGTGTTAAAGAGTAACTTAGGCTACTTTTACTTAAGAAAAAAGATAGGTTTCCGCGCTAAATAAACAATCCATGAAATTTTCTCAAATGCCACGTGGACAAATTCACGGGCACAGCTGCTCTTTTAGAACATTTTAATTTGGATTTTCTTTGCTTACCAACTTCGCAGCGCTTTAGCCCTGGTTCTGCGGTGGTCAAACTCTGTACCTCCACTAAGATGACCTCCTTGCATGTATCTTTTTCTTAGCGTGTCTACGGCAACCTCAATTGTAGAGTAAGTGTCATCAGTAGCATTAGTTCCTGTAACGTGCAATCAGGGCAAGTAGAGCTTCACATCGAAACTTTGTTTTTTTTGCAGGCCTATATAGTTATACCTAGATAGGCTTCGGAGCATCGGTGTGCGTGACAGACGTCTCCCAACAGTCGCTGGTACACTGTACAGAGGCCAGCATATCAAGTTACCCCAATCTACGAGTATCAAACTTGTTTGATTGTTTTTCAACATTGTTACAAAAGAATAAGTTTCATGTTCAATTGCGAAAGTTTGAGATGGCCTGATGTGCTGGTGTCTGTACATCACCGAGGCGAGACCGCAGTCTCTCAACGCTCTTCTTCCGTGATTTACTAGCGAGCCAAACAGTTGTAGTATCAGGCTCGAATGCTGGCTGACAAGACACTAATAAGTAAAGAATACTAGACATGGTAAAGGATGTTTATTGTCTTAGTATGCAAGTATTTATTTACAAAACGCTCTCGCTGCGCCGGCGCCGCGTGCCTGACGCGAGCAAACATTCTGGTTTATTGAACAACAATCATTTTGCGAGTACACAGTTGCAAGTGTTACAACCACCTTCATCGTTAACATTGGTTTCATAAAAATGGAACGAAACAATAGTAAAATCCGTGCGTTTTTCATAAAAATATTAAAAATATTTTTGACTCCGATATCAAGGTTGGTGATGTTTTGTTTTTATTTTCATTTGATATTGAAAACCTACAATTAAATGAAGCGGAACAAAATCTTGGTTAAACAGCCTTTGTTAAAAAGGTGGATGAGCGATCAGATTTCGATTATCTGATCTTTAATCAAGTAGACATTATAATTATCTGCTTCATTATGATGGCATGTTAGCCCTAGTTTTCACAGTCACGGTTTCTGATAAAAGGTACAGTATAGGTCGCAATTCAGTGGTACAGTTTACTTAACTTGGCCCAGCGTAGTTCAGATTTTCGATAGAATGCGAGGCCAGCTCATACTGGTTTTGTTACCACTGACTTGCCTAGGCAATTGCAACTGTTGACTGTTGGCTGTTGTTGTAGTAAGCAACTTAACAAAGCGACGTACGTCAACAGTTTCCACGACTATAGATCTTTCACACGTGTAGGTAGGAAGGTTTAAAAGGTCTTATCTAAATCAACTTGAAATAATTAGTTTCAATTAACTATACCTTTATAAAAAGCACATTTGAATGTCAAAACAAGTTAAATAAAAACAAATATTCTAGGTGTCTCCTCGAAAAGATAGTTTCGTAGGTATAAGAGAAAATGGCCAAAAAAGTCTGTAATATCTACTTACTGTTTTTAAGTAATATTTTTATATTAGGTCTTTACCTATGAAATTGCCGTTCTGCAGTACTGGCCATTTCAAATCAAAATATTTTTTGTTTGGCTAAGAATTCTAATTTCAAATTAATTTTATTTTAAAAACATGGATTTTTTTTTCCAAAAGTAGTCATTTGTTTATTGATTAGTGTTACATTTTCATCGCATTTAAATCTTTTTCGTCATCATGGATACGTTAAAAATTCGAGTAATTATGGAATATGAGTACCGTCGTGGCAGCAACGCGGCCCAAGCGGCACGCAACATCAACGACGTTTACGGAGCTAACACTACAAACCAACGCACTACCTGTTATTGGTTTGCTCGCTTCCGTTCTGGAAATTTCGACCTGAAAAATGAACCTCGCGGTCGTCCGAAGACTTTGGTCGACAATGACGAATTAAAGGCGATTGTGGAAGCTGATGATACACAATCTACGGCTGAATTAGCAGCAGCTTTCGACGTTAGCGTCAAAACAATATTGGTCCATTTGCGTCAAATTGGCAAGGTAAAAAAGCTTGACAAATGGGTGCCCCACGAACTCAATGATCGCCAGCGCGAAGTACGCGTCGAGACGTGCCTTGCACTGCTCAACAGACACACAAATGAAGGAATTTTGAACCGCATTGTTACCTGCGATGAAAAATGGATTCTGTTTGATAACCGCAAGCGCTCAGCAAGTTGGTTTGATCCTGGTTCAGCACCTAAACAATGCCCTAAACGAAAACTTACTTAACTTACTTAGACCACCAAACAGTGATGGTCACTGTTTGGTGGTCTAGCGCCGGTGTGATTCAACACAGCTTCTTACCAAACGGGGTGAGCATTACTGCAGATGTGTACTGTGAAGAATTGAACACAATGATGGAGAAGCTGGCACATCTCCAACCAGCATTGGTCAATCGCTCGTCTCCGCTGCTCCTGCACGACAACGCGCGACCTCATACTGCACAGCAGACGGTCTCCAAGTTGCAAGAACTGGGGTTGGAAGCTCTCCGTCATCCGCCCTACTCACCAGACCTTGCGCCTACAGACTACTACTTTTTCCAGAATTTGGATAACTTCTTGGCGGGAAAAAAATTCAATACCCGAGAGGCAGTACAAAATGCCTTTGAAGAATTTGTTGCCTCCCGTCCAGCTGATTTCTTTAAGAAGGGCATCAATAAACTGCCACTGCGTTGGCAAAGATGCATTGATTGCATGGGTGATTACTTCGATTAATACAAATAAAAAATACATGAAAAAAATTCATTTAAATTTTTTCATACAAAACGGCAATTTCATAGGTCTGATTATATTGATATCAGAGATCATAGATTTCAGACCTATTATTATATTGTTTACCTACATTAATCAGATTAATCTAATATGTGAAGACGGTGTACATAGAATAAATACTACTGTACTAAAATATGTACCTACTAGCAGGTGCAACAATATATGAATAAGAACGCAAAAAAACGGTAGAATTTCGACCACTGAGCCACATTATAGTAAAACTGTGTGTTTTTGTTTTGTTTTTTATTGAACTGTTGCCCCACACTAGGAATTTCTCATGTGTCGTGGGTGCGTTTACAGTCATTTAAAGTCACATGCACGAACAGCCAGACCCGAAACAACTACATGTAGGTCATACAAATATTTGTTCCGTGCAGGAATCGAAACCACGACACGCAGCGCAGCAGTCGAACGCGCAGCCGCTACGCCAACCGTGCTGTCAAATCTTCCTAACACCTTAACTGCCAAACAACGAGACACAATAGAAAATGTAGTATTTATTGGTCACCTGGCGTGCAACGTGTTAATTACTTATATCAAAATAACTTATTCAGTTATTGCTTCTAGGCTTCGAAAGTTAACAAGAAAATGGAGCATGAGACAAATAAAAATTACATTCGGCGTTGGTGGAACCATAACTCTTATTGTATTGGTTGCATATTTTTGTTGGGTATTCATTTTTACGCACGAAGATACACACCAACTTGAAGATGATGAATTTTATGGAACACCGTTAATGCACATGCCATTAAACGAAATTTACAAGGATTATTTTAATTCAACTGAAACAAAGGATTACAATATTTTAGAGGAAGAACAGAAGGACGCAGGTATATACCTACCTACCTACGTTTATCATTTTTATCCTCCTGTCCTTATGCCAATATATTTGGTGTCGGCGCAGCGTGTCATCTTCTTCCATACATCTCTATTTACCGTCAATGCACTTCTTTTGACTTTTCTACTTAGTCATATAAAAAGATTCACACAATCCATTCATCGTTTCATAGATCTTCATCTGCTCTTGTAACCCTCATCTTTCATATTTATCTACCTACGTACAGACGCCAGCACTTCAAGCTATCCTAAACTGACAATTTTCCCACTTTAATATCCTTATGTTTTTGTTATAAGTTGAAAAACTAACAAAGAAATTTGACTTCTAGTAGATTTTAATACATACTTCCTCATTAATTTAGAAAAATCAATTTAGATTTACTTGTATTACCCAACTCTGAATTATTGTGAATAATTTTAAGTCAATTAAGGAATTATTTATCTTTATGTATTTACGATTTTAGTTGGGATGTTAAACACTCCTGGATGTAAAATACCCTTGGCCACAATTCACTATGAAAACTATTTACGAAATAGAACTAAAACTATTGATGAAATATGTGGAAATAGAGCTGTGTTCCTGCGGAAATATGATGACGATAAAGTAATAGCTCAAATTAGAACTCGCTATATGGATAAAATCGCTAACAATCGCATTCACTGCTGTCATAAATTTATAATCGACACTCTACATAACCCACACGAACGTGATAAATTACTGTGAGTATTATTAAGTTAAGACTTGGTCTGTATGGTGAATAATATAAAAAAGTCCCAACTGAAAGTTTGCCAACGTGCTATGAAGCGCAGTATTTTAGGTTTATTTCATCTACATACGTATTAGCAACAAACTAACTAAGTATCATGACTGTTTCAGATTCACCAATTGTACAAATTTCCGGGATCAGTCCATAATAACACTACAATCTGATTTTTTACAAGTGATTTGTTCCCAATTTGATGAGAATAATAAATCTCAAATCATATATGATGACATGTACGCATTCAGTAGGAAAATTAAAACGTCAGAACCAGAAACAAAAGGTTGTAAAGTGAAATACAACGTTCTAATACTGGGAATGAAGTCGATGTCTTTACCTCGCTTTATGAGGACAATGCCCAGATCAGTCCGTCACTTCGCAGACAACATTTGGCTTGCCTTTCAAGGATACAATAAGGTACTAAATTAAACACTATTGTACAGACGCCAGCACATCAAGCTATTCCAAACTGAAAAAAAAATCCCAATTAAACACGAACCATCTTATTTTGTAATAAAGTTGAAAAACTATCAAAGAAATTTGACAGATAGCTTGATGTGCTGGCCTCTGTACCTACTAACTTATTCATTACTTTTGAATTTATTATGAAACAACAAAAACGACGGTATCATCTAAACAGATTGCAGATGACACATTACCTAATTTAATGGCAGCATTAACGGGAAGAAACATGACATCAATAATAAAAGAATGTTTTGCCTCAATGGACAACTGTAACAACCTTTTAATTTGGAATGCATTCAAGGACGCCGGTTATGTTACAGCTTATGGTGAAGATAACTTAGGGAACACATTTACAAAAGACTACGCATTTCACAAGCCTCCCACAGACCATTACATGAAACCTTTTTTTCTCAAACAAGAAAATAATCGCAATAATAAGTCATTGTGTACGGGAAAAGTATCATCGGGAAAACAGCTTTTAGATTACGCTGTAGACTTTGCTAATACTTATAAAAGGGACTCATTTTTCGGCTTTTTCTGGATGAATTCATTTAGTCGCAATGAGAAAAGTCGACCGGAAGACGCAGACAAAATGGTAGAAAACTTTATGAACCAGTTAGTTTACACGGACATTTTAAGAAATACGTTCGTAATGTTTTTAAGCGCCCATGGCTTACGCTTCGGTAGACACCGCCTTAAAATGGAAAGCTACTACGACGATCGCATGCCTGTGAAGTTTGTGTGGACTCCATTACTATTTAGAGGAAAACATTCTAGCAAATACAATGCTTTGGCGGTGAACCAGCATCGCTTGACAACGCCTTATGATATTTATAGTACTCTATTGGATATAAGAAGAATATCTCTGTGCAGTAATTCTAGCGATCCAGTACCTGAAGGGTGTCCGAATTGCCAGTCGATGTTGAAATTGATAAACGGTAATCGCACGTGTAAGGAAGTGGCCATTCAAGAAAAGTGGTGTTCTTGCCACAAACTGAATCCCCTCACTATTCAAGACCCTATAGGACTGAAAAGCGTAGATGCGGCCGTGCGGTACATTCAAGAAATGACTTTGAAAATAGAAACACAGAACTGCTGGAGTTGTTCGAATCCTTCCCTAAACAACGTTACCAGAATACATTTCTATTACGACGAAGACAAAACTAAAATATTTTATATTGTGGCTATTACTATGGCACCTGGTAACTCAACTTATGAGGCATTGGTATTACGTAAAGATGGGTATCGTGTTGTTGGGCCAATCAGCGCAATTTCCTACTACAAAGGTTTAGGTCATTGTGCCCTTAAACGCAGGGACCGCCTATTTTGTGTTTGTCAAAAGGATACTAGATGTACTAGCTTAGTATCAGTAACTGTAGAGTCATAATAAAATTATGTTTTTAATACTCGTAGTACCTAATAAAATTACCGATTGTCAAAGTTTTCATTTACCTTTTAAATAACGTGGTGGCAGCTTCCGAAATTGAAATTTTCACAGATTTATTACGATTTGCGGCTAAGGATAAGGTTCTACGTTGTATTTAAAAAGTTATTCGCGACCGTAACTAATGTGTATTTCATGAAGTATTCATAGTTGAATAATTACACTTATGATATGACTTTTTAGTGCAACTTTTGCGATTGAATCTATATTTCATGTAATCATGACAATTTTAATTTAGAGAGTTGTAATGGTGATTCTTATGATTATATTTCGAGAAACGTATGTCTTTAGGGTCACGAATAACTTTTGCATACAAACTATTTGTTACGCTGTGCTTATAATCAGATGGCGCGAACAACTTTATGCAGATGCAACACAGCAACTTATTACATAGATCTCGTTTGTTTGCTATCTAATCAGCGTAATTGGAACATAAAGGTATGACTAGGGCTAACTAAGCTGACTGAGGGCGGCAGCAGCAGACGACCAGTCGCCCGATACTCATCATCATCATCAGGCTATACTACTCCACAGCTGGACATAGCCCTCTCCTAATGAGCGCCATAGCGCCCTGTCTTCAGCTTGCCGCATCCAGCATCTGCCTACAGTCTTTCGCAGATCGTCACCCCACCTGGTCAGAGGGCGTCCTACACTACGTTTGCCGAGTCGCGGTCTCCACTCAAGAACACGTTTACCCCAGCGGTTGTCGGTTCTTCGCGAGATATGGCCAGCCCACTGCCACTTCAACTTGCTAATTCTTTGAGCTATGTCGGTAACTTTGGTTGCCACATTGATCCAATACCGGTCGTCGTACCACCTTCTCGAAATCGTTTCCGAATACACTTACCTCGGGCAGATTCTGCAGTTAGGTAAAAACAATTTCGAGAGGGAGGTCAAGAGGAGGATCCAGCTGGGCTGGGCAGCGTTTGAGAAACTGCGCCGAGTCTTCTCGTCACGATACTACTGGCTTATATATTTCTATTGAATACTTTCCGTACGGTACCAAGCGACACGTCGCGCGTCGTACGCCGCTCAGCCGCAAGACAGGCGACACTGTTACCCGAACACAGGTGCAACAACAGTTGAATTAGTCTGTAAAAATGAGTTTCTAAGATTTCGAGGAATAGAAATTGATTAACCTGGTTGCTACATATCCCGCGCTGTACGACGCATCGCACAATATCAGCAGCGACATATCGCCAGCTGTTGCCACCTGCAGTCAGCTAGCTCAGTTTCTTGCTAGCATCTTTTCTAAATTGTGTTAATTGCTCTCAATGATTATTATCGTACCTCGGAAACTGGTCCTACAAAGTTTTCGAGGTGTCTACCAACACCTAAGTACCACATACTACTAAAAGGATGAGCGCAGGCGTCTGGAGATCACATACTTTAGTCAATGCCAAATAACTTTTCATCCTGCTAGCTACAAAATAACTACCAAAAAAATGATTTTCAAAGACCTTTCTAATGGTACCTATATAGATTATAAGTTGCTAAGTTATTACTCGTCATTCTTTGTTTGTTCATTGTTACAAATACCTTATGATAAAATACGATGAACACTATTATCTGATGTCGATGACCGGAAAAAAAAAACATATCAGTTCATAAACTTTATTTATATAACAAAAAGACTTTGTAAGCATTGGAAAGTTTTACTTAATCTCTTATTTTATTTTGTAAAATATAATTAACCTTGAATCTCTTTAAATAACTTTTCACACCACCTGCTCGACAGTGTCAAATTACGTGTCATGTAACCGTAACGTAAAGTAAACCATTGTGGGCCGGGGGCACAGTCGCGGAGTAGGTAGTTTGTTTGGTTTCACGACCATGTCAAATTATATGTCATGCAACCGTGACGTAAGTCAATGTAGCGCAGGGGTGGGCCGGGGGCACAGCCGCGGTGTAAGTAGTTTGTTTGTTTTTACACCACCTACTCGACAATGTCAGGTTATACATATGTGTCATGCAACCAGTCAGTCATTGTTCGGCCGGGGGCACAGCCGGGCGGTTAATAGTTGGTACGATATTTCATAACCACCCGCCGCGCCGCGCCGGCCAATAATGTAACGTAAATTTGGAACCCGAAATACAAAATCGTATCTACAGCCCCAAGCAATAAGTCGGCAATCTTAAATTGTACACAAGAAAATATGTTTTGGTTTCGTTGCATGAGATTAATGCATCAAATAGAAGATTTTTGAAATATTGATGTGCAGTCAATATGGAGTTATCTAAAACTAAAACTGAACATTGTGAGAGTGTAATAAGGAAAATATCAAAATACGAAACTACAGTAAATGTATAATCATTAATCATGTAATTTTATCCTCGTAAATATTAGGAAAAATTCAAAAGAATAATAGAAACCGAATTTGTCATAACACCAAAATGTCAGTAAAAGCATATAAACCCATATTGGGTGCGGGCGTCAGTATACATACCAACATACGATACAAACATAAAGAAATGCAACAAAATAGAAAACGAAAATCGAGCTGGCCACACAAACTGCCTAGTTACTTTAACACCTTAAACGCCAGGTGACAGACATACAATACATTTTCTGTTGTGTCTCATTTCCTGGCAGTTAAGGTGTTAAGAAAATTCTTTGATTCTAGTACTTTTACTTTTAATTGTCTCACAGAAGGTGTGAAAAGTAGAGCATTCTCCTCGGGGATAAAGGTGTCTTTATAAATAAAGACAACAAAAAAACTACTATTGCAGGATTGTTTTACGTACTACAATATAATATATACTTCCACAACTTCATTAAAACCTTTATTGATTTACAACCATAATACTGATGGCTTCAAAGTACTGGCACAGAGGTCATGGCTATTAAGACATGGATACAATTCTTGAGATCAGATCTATTTTACATTTATTATTTTTTAACGTTCTACTTCTCATAATATTAGCAACGGTCCTTTTGAGGGTTGATTGAGTTTAATACAAATGTCTTCAAGGAAGTTGATTGAACACACCTTGAACGCAAACACGTTAGAAGTACCTATTTAGCTTATTGGTAACTGTTAATTTCTAAACATTAACGTCATTAACCCCTTCGAAAACCTGGGTAACTTAAAGTCTAATATACTTATTTAATATGAATAAATTAAATTGAACTAAGTATTTGATATCAACACTCACTAGTCTGTTTCACACAACCAATAATATTTGTTACATTATGCTATAAGGTTTTTAATGAAGGTCGGTGATTGCGCTTTGTTTGGATATATAACAAAAAGAGAGAGTTGAATAACAGCCAATGCAGCGCCAAACAAATTTGTCATCTGTGAACAAAAATATACATTTTAAAAAGAAGTAATGCCGTTCCGAAACCAGGCTTTCCTACGTGTATGGCATGCTGCGCTTCAGGTTTAGTATAAGTATTTAGTATATTCATCTGCGAATTTTAATAAATTATAACCTATGTCCTCCTCCTCCTCCTGCCCTTATCCCAATTTATTTGGGGTCGGCGCATCATGTTTTCTTCTTTCATACATCTCTACTTGCCGTCATCTCAACAGTCACCTCTTTTCTAGCCATATCATCTTTCACGCAATCCATCCATCTTTTCTTTTGTCTCCCTCTACTCTTGTAACCCTCTACATTCAGTCTCAAAACTTTCCTCACAACGTGGTCCTCATTCCTTCATTATAACCTATGTGTTATTCTGAATTCCGTTCAGTAGTTTTTACGTGAAAGAGTAACTAACATCCATTCTTTCTCATTGACTTTTTCAACATTTATAATATTACGAGTAGTAGTTTATCTCACCAGATAGCAAATACCTTTAGCTCATTTTAAATCTCGCGCGATTATATACTATAAACACTCTCGATAAATTGTAAATAGAACTTCTCATTTACCTGCATTAATACGCATCAAAATAGGATAGTTTTAAATCTATTGGCACGACATGGCTATCCATGTCGTCGGGCTTTTGACAGTCGTTACGGGTAGTCACCCGTAACGACTGTCAAAGATACGAAATAACAGACGGGACCAACGGCTTAACGCGCTTTCCGAGGCACGGAGGTGTATCGATATAAAACAGTCAGCTATCCACAGACTGATCTCGGCAAGCGTAGCTTAACTTCCGTTCGACCCGTGCGGCAGCTTTCATTTAACACGAGCCTCAAGCCAGGCATTATTCCGAAACAGTATTTGCACGAATTTAGGTAAATTTCTACCCATAGTTTCCCACCATTTTTTTTTTTTTTTTTTAATATCATTGGGAGGTCCCATGGAGCACCTCTGAAAAACATTTCAGAGGTGCTCCATGGGACCTCTCAATGATAAAGATCACATGTTTTGTGATTGGGTTAGTGTTCAGAAGATCAAAGGAAGCAGATGGTTATAGACCTATCAGTTGTTGACTAATCACAGATGTAGGAAGGAAGGTATCCTGGAATTCGGATGCTGTTACTGTTATACTGCTCCACTAATGCTCGTGGATGCAAACAGCATCCTATCACAGGACTTAAATATAACTGTATTAATGTGGTCCTACTAAAGATATCTGCCAAATCCTTATATTTTTTAGTTTCATAGAATTAATATTGTGTTATTTTCAAGAATAAAGCATAAATATTGCTGCAACTGAAAAAACAAAATAACATCACAGCTGTATTTGCCAAAGGGTTAAGCAGAGATGTACTCATAGTACACCCACATTTCACCAGTTATTTTTAAGTCCCTTGAACTTGTTGAGTTAATAATAAAGTCTTTTGACACTGTTTATTAGTTTTATGTTGCCCTAAATCATCTTTATTGATGAGAGAGAAGTGTCCTTTTAACTGTATTCAAAACATACTAAGAAAGAAATCATAGTCTTTAAATATAACAAATATATGCCATGGAAGTAAACATTAGGTAATGATGATATTTGAAGACACATACCCATATAAAGATATCATCCTTTATGGTACCATAGAGAAACCACAGCATAGATACGAAGAAGGACATCAGTATCATGGGGAAGGGCAGACATTCCGTGCTCTTCACTCTTAACACATACAGCAGTTTGCTCATTGGGGCTGCTACTGTCAATATGGTAAAGGAACAAGCCATCAGTCCTGCAACATGAAAAAATATTCTTTACATAAAAAGAAATCAAAAATATTATTACAGCATAATATGTAAACTTAGTCATTTTTAGTAAAACTTAATGTGAGGCAATAACTTTGTGATGACAAATAGTGATAACAATTTAAGTGCACAGATAATTTCAACACTTACCTAATGATGTAAAAAGTACAGTCTTATCTTCTTCCGTAATAGCATAAAACATTATACACATCACAAAAGCGACAGCGAAAACAACCTGTTTTAAAACGGTTGATTTCTTAAATGTATAAACATAAAATACTGCAGTGTATGATATCATCAATGATACGCCTATGGTATTGATTAATACTATAATGTTATCTTGTATAGCTAGTCCGTACAGAAACCACAGGCAGCTGCTGTAAGTACAAATGAGAAAGGTTAATGGTTTCAGTCATATACCTCGACTTATTGAATTTTAATCGGCTTTACTTACATACCATACAATACCACAAATAAAAGGTATCGACGAAGTCTCGGCTGTTGTTCTATTGACAACATATTGTTTACACACGAGGCTGAAACAAGTGTAAAATAAATTATACGCTGAAACACAGAAATCACAATGCCACAAATAAAAGTAAACATCTATATAGGTGTCGATATTTACTTACGCGCCAGATAAAAATTGCAAAATTGTTGTTAATACAGCTAGACTGCTAACTAAGTTCTCAAAATCCGATAAAGTCATATTGCTATTAGATAGCTCTCCTGCAATTTTCTACACTTTATTTTAGTTACTCAGCGAATATTTTATAAATAAAATACCGTTACAATGTTTATCTTCTCAAACACTAAACACGTAAACACTGACAAGTTAACGGCTGTTGGCTGCCTTCTTTACTACATAAGTGACAGTTAGCCACACTTACAGCTGACAGTTGCTTTTACTGAAGTTGACAAAAAGGAGCACTAAAGAGGACGGTCAAACAATACACTGCAATAATCAATATTAAAAAGTAAAAAAAGGTTTAAGTAAAAACTAAACGCATATTGCCTTTGTGGAAATTCGACCGTCTTAGCTTTGTGCACTTCTGTAGCTATCCATTAAGCTTATCTAACTGTCCTCCGTGCGAGTGAAAGCGCGCAATTTTTTTTTATGAAAGATCGGAAGATTTCACTTCATGTATTAATATATAAATTGTTAATATAGTTGATGAGCTCGTAGCTAAATAAAAACAGCCGCACGGCTTGATCGAAGGTTCAGCTACGCTTGACGAGGTCAGTCGTCAGTACTTATACTCATCTATGCGGCAGACTGACCTCATAGATGAGTATAAGTACTGGTCTGCCGTTTGTAGATATTTGAAGGTCGTTACGGGTAGCCAGAAGCCCAAAAGTCTGACAACCTCTCTTACCAAGGGGGTATCGTATTGCCCAGAAACTGGGTTGTGGGAATCACAAAGAAAGCCGATTCCAACATCGTTGGGAAAAGGCTAGGCAGATGATGTTAGTAATTTTTTTTTTTGATTTTAATTTTTATTACACGAAAAGAAGAAGAATAAAAATAATATGAGCAAACGTATTCGGAGGAAAGAAGTACTCTATTAAGATACTGGTTAGGATCTTAGCCATGCTTCTAGGATTATCTTGATAGCCGTAGAATGCCTTTCTATCCCTCAAGCACCTCAGGATTTTTTTACGGCTAAGTCATTATGTGCTAACGATCGTTTTCGGAAGCCCATTATTGAGTATGCAAGTTACCCTGCTTTTTTCCATGTATTATATATAATAGTGACCAGAGAGTGGCCATAGTCCTTCAATAGTTCTAAGTTACCAGTTCACTATAATGGCCCAAACCTATTGTCCAATATGTTATTATGTTGTTTCTAGATAATATGTCCCACAATAGTCACTTGACTAACAACCAGAGGTTGTCCTTGGGTTCTTGTAAAACTTAAATAAAAGCGTGTTTGATACTCTCTTTTTATGTTCGTGACGATAACATCAAAGAATCATTAGTACAGTGTAATGTACTAATGTACCATAGATTAATGTTACATATCGGGTGTTATAAACCTATCGAACAACCAATGGCCACAGACTATAGTAAGATGTATAACATATAGGTAATTATATATATATTTAATTATACTAATTGACCAATGTCATCAATGACATCAATGTCAAAAACTGATATTATGACTGTTTTCGCTTTTGATATTGTGAACCAATAAGTTTTCAGTTTCAGACAGTGTTATTTTTTGAAAAAAATCTTATCAGTCTTACCAAGGGGTATCGTGTTGACCAGTAACTGGGTTGTGGAGGGCAGATAGGCAGTCACTCCATATAAAATACTGTTATTCCGCTGCACCCGGTTAGACTGGAAGCCGACCCCAACATAGTTGGGAAAAGGCTAGACAGATGATGGGTCATTAGTAAATATGTGTACACCGATCTTGTTATTTTAACCAGTTATTAAGAAAGACTCCAAAAATGAAGTCTTTCAAGCTTATCGTCCACCAGTCCAGCTTCAGTAGTGAGTATTTTATTATTCAGTGTTTTCTGCATCAGCAGATAATAATATCGCAAAAATCTTTTAATGTTCCTTACTTTCAATATACTAGAAAGAAAGGGCCAGAAAGTGGTTTTGTAAAGTTAATTGTAATACATTAAACATTCTTTGTTTCTTTAAGTTGACCATAGTCAACTTAACTACATGGAAAGAAAACTCATTTCAAACTTTACTTCACTATGTTGAAATAATTAGTGACAAACTACTTACTATTCTACTGTAGGTAATATTCTATTATACTATACTATGAAAATATTCTAGCTCTGGACTTGATAATAAACATAAAAGACTATCCTGGCTTGAAGGAAAAGGATATTGTTGAGATATATCATCCGGAAAATGATTATCCACGCCTGCTACTACAAGTAACCAGAGTAGATGCACCTGGACGTGGAAGAGGTATGTGATTTACTTTACCTGTAATATACCTTTACTTCCTAACCTATGTTGCTTTAGACAAGCAACATCGGCAATCATGTACTGAACTCATGGTATCTAAGTCTCTTCCACCCTGTATTTTTAACCCCCGATGCAAATGCAATGAAGTATTATAAGTTTGATGTGGCTGTGTGTGTGTGTGTGTGTGTGTGTCTGTCTGTCTGTGGCATTGTATGTCCCAAACGGACAAACCAATTCTCATTTTGTTTGAAAGGTGAAAGAGTCAGCAGTGTTCTTAGCTATGTTTGATGAAAATCAGTGTAGCTGTTCAAAAGTTATCTGTATTTTACTCTTTGAATCTGGGTTTTTTTGTGTTAATAATGTGTTTTCATAGATAGTCGATTGAAGCGTGCCTACTACTAGGTATATTATATGTAGTTTAAAAAGCATGAAATTAAAATTAAATTATAAATTCAAAAAACCCCTTTTGGATTTTCAATTTAATTTTTACCAATGTTTGTCTGCAACATGTCTCTAATTGGCTCCTAACTGGAGAAGCAGCTTTAATATGGTACTTAGGCTCTTTGAATCTTAATTTTATTTTCTTCAACATTCTTCATTACATATGGTAAAATCTAAGTTATTGCTTTCGTATTTGTCCCTAGTACTTAACAAAAATTTAAATGTGTGAAAATAAGAGTAGCATCTCATAATGGTAAACTAAGGGATGATTAAATTTCTTTATTTTTTCACAGATACCATCAGTGTGGAACAGAGTATAGCCACAACTTTCCAATTGCGAACATTTGCAGATGTTTATGTGAACATTGTCAGTGTGGCAGATGTGGCTTTGGACTCTGTGGAGCTCACATTCAAAGATCAGTACATGGGGAGGTCAGAAATGTGGAGATTGAAGAACAGCTTGGTATCTAATTTATTTTATTTGCTTGAAAGAAAGTAACCGTTTTAGTTATAATATCCATGCAACTGTTTACAGCTATGCAATAATTTTCCATGAATTCCAGATTTGTTTTGGAGCCCTTGTAAACATTGGTATAATATTTTAGGTAAGCACCTGCGTGTACTTAAACAAGAAGATTGAATACTGTGGTGGTGCCATAAGATGTCAAGTCTATGAGATGTGGTCCCAGGGCGACAGAGTGGCTTGCGGAGTCATTACAGAAGACACCAAGATTGTGTTCAGATCCTCTACATCCATGGTCTACCTGTTCATACAGATGTCTTCTGAAATGTGGGATTTCGATATACATGGTGACCTGTATTTCGAAAAGGCTGTCAATGGTTTTCTTGCGGAACTGTTTGCAAAATGGAAGGTTAGGAATTAGTTATGATACATTAAGAAAAGGCAACTGGGCAAAATTGTATGAGAGTGGTCTCATACAATATTCTTCCCATACAACTGTGCATAGTATCCATAAGACCGTTGTGGTGAGAATGTGATTAATGAGTACCTTTTTTTTATAGAAAAATGGCAGCAATCATGAGGTGACCATAGTGTTATTCTCGAGAACATTTTATAAAGCTAAATCGCTGGAGGAATTCCCTCAACACATGAAGGAATGTTTGCAGAAAGATTACAGGGGCAGATTTTATGAAGATTTTTACAGGTTAACTAACGATTTCAATCATAATATTTATTCAATGGCTAGTTAGTTCTTTTTTCTCTTTCCACATCAATGTCATCCTATATGAAAGTCATATATAATACATGATATATAATGTCGGTGGATCAGGATTTATTCTGTAATATTCCAGCCATCAAAGCATTTAAAGAATAGGTTTCGTGTAATGACAATGCACTGGGTTCAATACACTCACGAGTGTAGAAGCGCGCCAAAGTTTCGTTGTTCCAGAACGTCGCCAGGCACAGGGCGCTCTAGGGATTCGCTTTGTATCCGTACTAAAGACTGGATATCACTAGGACAGCAGTGGTGGCGCAACCAATCGCGCTACCAATAAAATGTATGCAGTTCTATCATTATGGAGGGTACTTCACTTGTATCCGATTGTTGCGCAACCAACCATCCAATTTTCTACATTTCTACAATAAGATAAAGGCCTTAGAGTTTATTCATCCGACACTAAACGTAAACATATTTATTTCGGCTTATTACTTAATTTTCTGCACAGGGTGGCAGTTCAAAATGAGAGATACGAAGACTGGTCTAATGTTCTCCTACAACTAAGACGATTATTTACCGATTACCAAAAAATCGTATTGCAATATCATGAGAGACCGAACATGGAAATTCCAACAGCAATCAACTCCACGGCAGCTCAAGGAAACTTTCTGGAGGTTTTAAATATGAGTTTAAATGGTCAGTATTACTTTATTTAGTTTTTATTCTCATACTGGAACAGAAAACACCATTTATCTGTCTGAGTCTGGTCTGAGAAAAAAAATCTTCTGTTTTCCATCAGTGTATGTGCGGGGTGTTTATCGAACGGGGACCCTCACGCATCATCAGCTAATGTTTCTTCACAGTTCCATGTGTATACTCCATATTAAGTGCATTTTTTACAACTATTATCGAGACTAGGTCTCAAAAATAGTTGTAATGAGTTTGTAAGATTCTACTCTGCGCTTGTAATAACTGTAGAAGTAAGTTGATCACTGCATATTGCAGTATTATGACTCGATACACTTTCATATTCCAGTATTTGAAAAACACTACCTGGACAGATGTTTTGATCGTACCGGCCAACTCAGTGTGGTCATCACACCAGGCGTCGGCGTGTTTGAGGTCGACAGAGAACTAACCAACGTCACTAAACAACGAATCATAGACAATGGCGTTGGCAGCGACTTAGTATGCGTAGGGGAGCAACCTTTACATGCAGTACCACTGCTGAAATTCCATAACAAAGACAACAATCTCAACTCTATAGACGATTACTCAATGCCTCATTGGATCAATTTATCGTTCTATTCCACAAACAAAAAGGTTGCATATTCAAACTTCATTCCAAGAATTAAATTGCCGCCAAGGAAAAGTCAGGAACCCTTGAGGAAAATGTATGAAGATGAGCGGAAAGGGAAGCTGTTAAAGGAGGACGAATATATGCACAATTCTATATTTGATTACGACGCGTATGACGCTCAGGTTTTCCAGTTGCCTCTAGTGCATAGCACGTGGTGAGACTTCCATTTACTATACGCCCATCAGAGTTCCTATAGTTACTCGGTTAAGGTACCTGCTGAAATAAAAATAAGAATTAAATTTCCTTATAATAGTTCCAAATAATAGTCTCCCTGCTTTTTTCCATGTATTATAATAGTGGCCAGACAGTGGCCAAAGTCCTTAAATAGTTCTACGTTACCAGTTCATTATAATAATTGACGACCGATGTGGCGCGTCGGGCAAAGGTCCGCCTGCGACGCAAGAGGTTGCGGGTTCGATTCCCGCCTTGGGACAAATGTTTGTACGATCTACAAATATTTGTTCCGGGTGTTCTGGGTATTTCCTATGTATAATAAAAATATCTATATATGTAATGTATTGTATTAAGTATATCAGTCATCTAGTACCCATAACACAAGCTCTGCTTACCTTGGGGCTAAATGATGCTGTGTGGATTGTCCAGCAATATTTATTTATTTATTTATTATTTATTTATAATAGCCGAAACCCATTGCCCAATATATTACTATATTATTTCGAGATAATATGTCCCACAATAGTCACTGGACTAACAACGAGGGTTGTCCTCGGGTTCTTGTAAGATTTAAATAAAAAGCGTGTTTGACTCTCTATTTTGATGTTCGTGACGACTAAGAATTGAATTTCCTTATAATAGTTCCAAATAATAGTCTCCTGTCCAGTAATCCTGTCACCACCGGAATCACTAAGAAATATTAAACCATTAGAATGAATGAATACATTAAAAAAAAAAAGTAAAAAATTCGTTAATATTTGACTGATATTATTATTGTCAGAAATAACCATTACTTGTGTCTTGTGTGTAGCGTGCAAAGAGTAACCCGCACGAAGAAGACGTCGATGGCGGGTTTAGAAAGCATAAATCGAAGAAGCCCACCAACATCCAGTTTGCATCATAGGAAGATGTCAGATCCAGATATACATCACACAGTTGCCGACATTCTAGCTAGTGGCAGTAAGTTATTTTAAAAATAGATGTATGTACAGACACCAGCACATCAAGCTATCCCACACTGTCAATGTTTCCCAATTGAACGTGAACCTTATCATTTTGTAATAAAGTTGAAAAACTATCAAAGATAAATTTAAACTGTTTTTTTTTTAGAGCTGAGTTAGTTACCGTAACGGAACCTGGTCCTTAAGAAAGGCATGTCTCGCTTGTTGGCCTTTTGGCTAATATGAAAGAGTACACTAAGTAAACAAGAGTAAACTAGATTTCCGATTTAATCCATTTTCCCACAGAACTTAAAACATACGATTTATTTCAAAATTCACAGACAAGCAAGGAGCCTACGACACAAATAGTGATGCGACGGATTCGCCCCTCTCAAGTAACAGACTTTCACCACGTAGTTCAATCTCGTCCCACAAGCCGGTGATCCGAACAGGGCGAGCTCTCATCAACCCATTCGACCCTTCGCACGTTACTGTCAAATTGACCAGTAACAGACGACGTTGGACGCATATATTTCCTAAAGGTAAATATTTAAATATCTAATGATAATTATACTATTGGTCTACAAATATTAGTTCCGGGTGATCTGGGTATTTCCTATGTATAACAGAAATATCTATCTATGTATTGATGTATTAAGTATATCAGTCATCTAGTACCCATAACACAAGATCTGCTTAGCTTGGGGCTAGATGATGCTGTGTGGATTGTCAAGCAACATTAATTTATTTATTTATTATTGTTAATATGACACTATCAGTTCTTTCCTATACAAATTCAGGCGCGAATCATTTCGACGCACGTATAATCATCAGCACGTAAGATGGCAAGATTTTGGCGTAGTGGGGGTAAGTTCGCGCATCGTACACTTAGTGGCACAAAAAAGTGGTAACTTTTATTGATCGTCATTATTCTATTGTTATTGCCATCATTTATATTTAATCATGTCTGTATAGAACAAAGTTAAAGAAGGGAGAGGAATTCAAGTTTATTAGGAGTTATAAATAACGTGCATTTAAAATTCAAAAAAGTTTATAAAAAAAAAATATATATAAACTAGTCGTCGTCACTATCCGTTAATAAAACTACCCCTGGCATCATATTGAAAGTACCGTCTAATAGTTCTTTCTGACGTTTTAGTAGCTTCTGCAGTCCGATTTACCCTCTCTTTTTCTGATTGAGCTTCTTTCCCCATGAAACTACACATCGTATACCATTTTTCTGGCATGTCTCCGTAAAACGGTATTTGGTCCTGGCATAGTAATGAACTTAATACAAACTAAATTTTAAACAACAACACTAGCATCAACTCGTAACAAAAACTAAATTTAAAAACAATAACAACACTTAAGTTTAACACAACAAAAACAAAGGGTACAATTTTCGTGCACTGAAGTGTAATCGGGAGCGAACGGGACGAAGGCGCGGTGCGGGAGGCAAGGGTCGACTGATGCACCAATCGCGCGCTCGGATCGACGCTACCTCATACCCCGCGTCCCGCTTGACCACCAAAGAGACCTAAAAAACGACGACTAAATCTAACGACTTTTGCCATCTTACTTGCCGGTGACTATAACAGACGAATGAATTTAAAAAAAATATCGCAACCTGTATAATGTACAGGGTTGAGTTTTTGAGATGTGACTTTTGAAAAGGGTACCTAACCACGAAGTAGAACTAAGGGTCAAACGGAGAAGCATCGTGTTCGATTTAAAAAATAGTTTGTTCAATGTAAAATGAACACGAAATTTTGCAATAAAAAAAACTTATGGCGGCTTTCGCCGATGTAAGATATTTTTTAAACGTGGACTGAAAAACAAGTCAGGAATTCTCAATTAGTATGCAAATGAAGATATCTGGCGTTGAAAAAATCACCCCTTAATCAAAAGTATTTCGTGACCAGGTCCAACGGGTGTGCTGATACAACAGCATCACTACCAAGCGCGGCCGGCAGGGGAGCCCGCGTCAAGAACCGAAGACCATCGCTGTGAAAACAATACACCCAAGGAAACTGGAGCGTCGTCTATCATTAATAATAATCATTCTATTTATCAAGTTGATGGTGAGTAGCTAGTTTACTTTTCACAAACATTGGACTTTTTTTTTTGTAAGTAGATAATAAGAAGAATATTAGAAACGTGGAGGAGTATTTTCTTCAACAGTGTGATATTATGGAGCTCTTGGCTAAATAGAAACAGCCGCACGGGTTGATCGAAGGTTAAGCTACGCTTGCCGAGGTCAGCCCGAAAGTCTAACGACCAGTCTTACCAGGGGATATCGTGTTGCCCAGTAACTCGGTTGTGGATTTCAGATAGGCAGTCTCTCCATGTATAATACTGGTATTCAGCTGCATCCGGTTAGACTGGAAGCCGACCCCAATGTAGTTGGGAAAAGCAGATGCATATATGGGTATAGGCAGATGTTTGTGATTATGGAATATTTTGTCCTTCACATTGCTGTCGACAATGATAATGACGGGATCATTCAGATCAGAAAATACGGCATTGCCTTGTTTATTGGCAATGCTTAACGTCTGGCCAAGCGCCAAGGTAAATAGTTTTTCACTGGGATTTATAAGAGATTTACTTGTATGGCCTACAGCTTTTTTTCCCCCGGGAATAGCATTCCTGCATTGGAGATTTGTGTACGTAAAGGCACCTACGAAAAGGGGTAACCTTTTTCTTAAAAAAAATCGACACCAACTTTACAATTTTTTTTTTACAGGAAACGTAATAGGTCGCAAACGCATGATAAGCGCATCGGGTACCTTAGCGGTGTTGGGTGTCGCATCCGGCACGCCTTCCACTACCAACAATGCGTCGCTAGCGTTGCTATGGGGCGCCACGGGTGAGCAGGAGTGGACGCCCGCCCTTACCACAGGTTTGTACCCACTGCTTCATACAAGGTGTGTGTATGTGAGTATGGCATTGGTACGTTGAATTGATGGCGAGTAAGATATTACATGTCTGTAAAAAAAATCGAATGTTAACAGTTATTTGATAACTTACTTGCCATTCGATGGTGAGGTCAGGATCAATTAACATTTTAGCATAGTCCTCTAGACTAAGATCATTCTTAACCATTCCTAATTGTAAAATCTAATTAGTTTGAAGTATAATACAAATGATGTTGATTTTTAACCTAGAGACTGAGTCAAGTCGCCATTTATTTTGTATAAATAGCTCTGAAAACATCATGATCATAATCTCTTGTGTATTTTTAAGTTAAGTTAATTCTTTAAATACCACTTTTCATTTCAAATAGTTACTTTTCTTATAAGATTAGAGATCATTAAATAACATTCAAATTCGTCTTCTAGATATTTATTGCATGTAATACCATTATTGAAAGACAGGTATAAAACTAAGTTCAACGACCATTTATTAAAACTAACGACGCAACTCTTCTGCACGATAAAACTCTGGTGTTTTAATCTTTCATAAATATGAAATATGTACTAAATAGTAGGAACATCTGAACACAATCGTATGGTGGGTAATCGCGTGCAAGCAAATAAACAATTATAAAATAACAGATGATCCAATTTTTTATCAAACTTAGGTACAGAAAAGCTTTAGTTATAAAAATTTGAACGCACAATCATGTGATATGATATTTATCTAGAAGATGAATTTGAAATATCTTCATAAAATGTCCATCATAATCTTTTAAATGGGAATCTAGAACGGAGTCCAATTAGTTTATAATTGGTACTCTGTATTGGTTTGGAAATCGTGATAAAATTGTATGTATGTTTGTTGTACTAAATGTTCACTTCACTTTTGATGTTTCATGATACCATCGCGTTGAAAAAATTTCTTCAAACCTCATCGGATCGAAGCGAACCGAGCTATAGGTTTGATATTCCATTTATTGGATTTGCATTGAGTAGTTTCTGCATAACTATATGTGTTAGTTAGTATTATATTATATGCGCTACGGGGATACATTTTGTATGAAATGTGTGCTTTTTAAATAAAATTACGCATTTTTATTTATTTATTTAGGTTATCTCCAATATTATTTATGGACTCGATATTTGTACACAATGCTTACATAAATCAAATCAAAATTACAATTCTTCTAAAACGCAAAAGATTTTGTTAAAGGCACAACTATATATTTATTATTTCGTAGGTATGCATGTAGAGAGCAAAATCAAAACATTTGTAAGTTGTGTCAAATCAATTGACAATAAGTTTAGAGAAATTCTTTTGCGATTACGTAACTATTCTGTTTTTCTTTTACCGGATTTCCTTCCCTTTTATTATTGTTTTACATATTTCTCCTAATTGGCTCTTTAATAATTTCATATCCGCACTAATAAAACATTACAAATGTTCATTGTATGTGCATTATCTTTGTTAATCTGCATGCGTTATGCTTATAACAAATTAGTGTTTAAAGATAACAGATCAATGAGGGCTATCGCGGATGAATTCGCCGCTAGAGGCGCCAGTGTAGCGTGAGATCTCAGAAATTTCAAATGTCACTATTTGTGGGTGAACTACGCGGGTCCATTTCTCATTAGAATAATATTGTGAATATTTTGCGAGACCTGATATTAATTCTGGTCCCGGTCACGACAAGAGTTGCTTTGAGATTACTTTATCCTTCAGAAACATAAGTCCTCCTTTGTTTTACGAACAAAACACTGCGGCATGCTCGATATTTTTACGGTACGGGTATTAGCTATGTTTCCTCGCCCGTAGTAACAAACTTTAAAAGCTACAGCTACTAGCTTTAGGACCTTGCTCGACAGTGGCGCCAACTGGTGAGCACAAAAATGGTAGCCCTCATTGGCATTTCAATCATCTCATTGACGTCTCATTATTTAACTTAAAAATATTTTAAGTAATAAATGTTTCTTTCAGCTTCTTGATATTTTTTTGTAAATAACTTATTAAAAAGTTTAATTTTAAGTTTAATTAACAATCAGGCTGTTTTTGCTATTTCGGTATGCTTGCAGGTAAAGTGAATGAATTATATGAAAAAGTCGTATTTAGTTATAAAATGGTGTTTAGTAGAGCAACATTATTATGGATAAATTAATTATTACTTTAAAGTTCTAAAAAAACAGTTATTTAGTTCATACAGAATTATTGCCTCTAGCTTGCTTGCGAAGGCCTTAGGACCAGCATCACCAAAATGTTGTAAATGGCAATGGAAAATCAATAAGTGCAACCGTATCTCCAATGAATACAATGCCAAGGATCCTTGGCAAAGTCATCACTGCCCCGCGCCCTGTCTGCCTCGTATTAGCTTTAATTTTCTGCGCTAAAAGCCTAGAAAACTTAATTCTGCCCCTCTTAAAAAAAGCATCTTTATTGAAACTAGACATAACACACAAATACCCTTACCAGGTGTGGACTGGAAATCACTGACGATCCCGGCGTGTTTACCGATCACCACGGACTATTTCCCGGACAAGCGTTCGTTACAGAACGATTATTTGGTGTCCGATTACAATCTTCTGCCGGATGATGTCAACGCTGACTTTGCACAGAACAGAGCCATTTATAAGGAGCCCCTGACTACAATGGAAGTCTTTAAAGAGTTGGTCTCACAGAGATTGGCCCAGGTTAGTGTGATAAGTAATTTTGAATGCTGCTTTTTTTAACGTTGCTACATTCTTTGTCGATATGTAACCTCTGTCGTTGTGTACTATTTGATGCATTTATTGGTTACTCCTTTTTATAGCCGTGTACTAGGTTCAAACCTCAGTTCTGACAAAACTGTTTTTTCATTCAGAAATTAAATTATCGGTAGCAGCTTGGTCCGAATTTGGGGCCAGGTTCACGAGGAGGTTCAGGATAGCGAGATTATGGCTATGAAGCCGTAATCTCGCTATACGACTCCATACACCTCTGCTTACCTCTATAAGAAATACAGGAATTAATATGTGTATGTTTTCTTCTTTACTTCAGGGTTTCCAACTTATAGTGGGTGTGAATGAGAACGAAGTAATAGAGTCGCACTGCCCATCTACGGCCGCCCCGCCCCCGTCCAAGGTGGCGCCGCAGTGCGGCAAGCAGGTCAACGCGGCCCCCACTAAGCGATACCTTCTCTCTATTGGAAGGATCTTCCACAAACTTACGCTAGTCGGATCTACTATTACTGTCACCAGATATAGACCTAGGTAAGGTTGATTCTTCATGTCGATTCCAAATAAATGAAAATTTATCCTCTAGGAATAAATGTCATTCTGATATCGTAGTACGTCTGTTATTTTCTATGCTTAAGTAACAGCAAATTTGGGTCATTTAGCAACATTTATTGTGCCTTTTAAACACCAAATATTATTATTAGTTTCTGGATGACCAAGCTTTGCTCGAATAAAAGGACCTTTTCTAAAAATCAAACTTAGCTAGATCGATTTAACGCCCCCGAAACCCCCTGCATACAAATTTCATGAAAATCGTTGCGAGCTTTCGCCGAGATCCGGATTATATATATATGTATGTGCATAAACAATATTTGCTCTTTTAAAGGTATTAGATTCAAGAAAATACACTGACGTGTAATTATAAAAGTCGAGTCATACGATTTCTGTTCCATTTTTCATATTTTCCTTACCTTACCTTTCAGACATCCATACCCGCCGTTCAACATCCACTACCGCTACCGTTTCCACGCGCCGAACCACGACACATACGAAGTGTCCTGGGTGTCCTTCACTACAGAGAAGCTAGAGACCTATAACTGGAACTACATGGACCACTACATATGTACACGAGGGGACACCGACTTCGCCCTGGCCGAGGTGATTGTTACGGTAATTGGCCAAACGGCAGTATTCACTAACAGCTTTGAATTGCTTAACAACATTGCTGCCGGGCCTTTTTTTACTTTGCTGTTTGATTTCCGTACGGTTATACCCCGATTAATTTAAATTAATAGCTACATGAAAATATAAGGAGGTACTTAACGAAACTTTGCCTACTTGAGTTTCGTTAATTCTAACATAACGAATCATCATTACAATATTTCTATACGCCCAGAAAAACATGATATTATAATCAAAGAAAAATCTGAAAAATCAGTTGAACAATCTTCTGTTGTATGTGTTATGATTGCACATTGAAAATGCAAAAATCGGGTTATTACCATACGTAAAAACCTACTACCAAGCTAACAATAACAACGTTTTTAGGCTCTCAAATACTGGAGATTCCGTACGCTCCTGCTACCGCTATACAATCCAGCAACCAAACAGATAATGGATGATAATGTGATCCACTGCGATATCTATCCGACACCGACACGGCACGACCTCGACCAACTAACTGATGGGTTTCTTAAAATGACTGAACAGTACTTCAATAAGGTCAAACGACCTAACAAGCAGAGGGTAAGTATAACGATAGGATATAGAGACTGGATGTTATGTGGAATTAATTGATCAGCGCTTAATTTTTAATCGCAATGCTTGTTGCAAAAATGGATGTTTGTCGAAATGAAAGCAAATTTTTATTAGAAGTGTGTGCAATAAAGCTGCTGGTAAGATCTTTAGGCCTGTTTCGTCAGTAGTTTTTATTGTTTATGTTATTAAGTAGAGCCGTCCCAAGTACGTAAAATCGATGCTTGTTCTCACAACACTAGAAACGCACTGTTGGAATTTCAACTCTCCACTTATCTCTGAGAGTTCAAAATATAACATCACATTTAGCCATTACGTTGTCGCCTTGATGCGTAATTTCCGTAAGGCGTATTGCAGTAAGCTACTCACATACAATCTGTTCAAAATTGATATTTGTAGACATTGAGCGCTGATCAATTAATAATATATTCAAATCCAATCTCAAGAGTCAACACAAACACTATAAAAGAATATCAGGATTTGTTAAATTTTTCAGTTAAATTTTATATATTATGTTTTTTTTTGTGTATATGTAATTATGTATCTAAATGTTTTTATCACTTATAGACATTGTCCAGCAAATTCTAGAATCTCTAGGTCAAAATGTAAATATTTATATAAAATAATGTTTATAAGTGGAGCATAAGCATGATTACAGTTATTTGCACATTGTATGACACGTAGATACCTACTACTAGCACTGCATGAACCGTAGAAGTGCACCCTTTTCTAAATAATATGTAGACTAGCAAAAATGTTGCTTGACAATATCAGATTTAACGTTCTCAAAAACTATTTACACTACTGAAATAATTTGTACTACTTAAATGTTTACTCAAACATGAAATTATTAATCACACTGTCGTGGTTGTGTTGACGCATGTTTATTTTCAACTAAAATCTTTGTAATTGTTCCCGCTGTCGTTAACTTATCACTTATTTTAAGATGAAGCAACATTCATGTTAAATGTTATAGCAAGGGCATGGTTATCATTTTGTAAATGAGATTTTTTCTTGCACATTATGTGTTATTTGTAATTCCATGTTTGAGTCCGAGCGCATGATATATTAACTTGATAATAATCCTAGAGACCGCAGACCGGGCGTGACATGAACTGCCTAAGCATTGTGTAGACGTTTGGCTTCAAAGTATTACTTTTCAGTATCGAACTAAGCATCGCTATCAACATTACCTAAGCAACAAACCAAATTAGGCGACATCGAGTTTGGCGTAATCGCACAGGTAGTAGCGTCGCTTAGCATCGATTTCTTTTCTTCGTCGTCATCGAGCGACATCGTCTCCGCTCTGCGGTCAAGTTTCTGTGCTCCGAATTGTAAAATTGTTGTGCAAAAATCGCACCAGTAAAATGCCTCTCGATCGCGGGCCCTCAATACCGTTATTGGGTGCGTCCGGTCGGAGCCAGGCGACAGTGGCGCGGCTTGTGTCGGGCGGCGCGTGTAGTGTGGCTGCTGCAGATGGCGCTGGCGGGCGGCGGCGCGGCCGACGCGGCGCTCACCCGGCGCCGGCACTCCACCTCCATCCTCACGCGGAGCGCGCAGGTACCGCGACACACCTAGCATAGGTAACGTACACATGACCCGCGACGAACCTGCGACTGACGCTCCACACAACCTTCACTCTGTCTACTCCTCCGACATACACGGTGTCACTTAGGCTCTACTGACGCTTGTGATCTTGCGACAAGTGTAAACGTCGATGGTAGTGTCATGTGTAACGTTAGAGTCACGTCTACATTAGTTATGACTTAGTGTGCAGCCCACATCCGCCGCCACTCCCTCCGCCTCCACGACTTCTTACTCCCTTTTGACACTTTTCAGTTTTCAGTTTGTGCCGCGATCAAATGGGGCAGACCTCCATTTTTTTTTATAAAACAGTGTGCAGAGTAAAGTTTAACACGATCCAGAGTTTAAATTATCAAAAGCTTATTAAAAAAATAATTGGTCTGGTCTTTTGATCGCTTGACTCGTATCTTTATGTTCAACTCGGTATCAAATTTTTTAAAATTTCGTTGTTATTTTCTGTGGCATATTTGCGCACTCATTTCACTGGTTCCATGAAAATCGGGTTTGTAATCAATTGTTAATTTGTATTAATCCTACATTGGAGTGGCGTTTGACCTTCTAATCTTCACACCTTAACCCTAGTAGACTAACGTTAACACGTTGATTATTACGACACAGTAGGTACTAATTTCATAATTAATCGTAATTTTATAGATAACAGTGCAGTGGAGGTCTTCGCCAGGTGGATGTCACTTCTTAATGTTGACTGTAGATATTTGTTGTTTGCATCAACTACGATGAAATACCTGAATGAAATATCCTTAAAGTCGAGGATAACAAGTAATTTTTGATAGTTTACTGTGGTTTGGAGTATTATTTTAATGTTACTCCGCGGTATTCGATTTAATATCAAAAATATCTTGTTGTACAACCTACTGTGGTCCCAATACAAAAGTTGTTATTTTACAGTACTCTCAAACAACCACCACCCACATTGTATATGCATACTGCGTATATATTTGCACTGCTTATTATAAAATTATGCAATTATTTTTATGCACGGAATGCACCTATATTGAGACATTTTGTTTGCTGGCTTCTTTTAATTATTATTTTTTTATGATTTTCTTTAGTATTCTACAACATAACACTTTTAAATAGCATAATACGTAAGTTTATGAACTCCTCCTAAGTATTATAATTAATCATTATGGATGTTTAGATTTCTTTATAGGGACTAACGAAACTAATTCAGCCCAATTAAATTTGTTTGCATAGAAAACACCAGTCTTGTGCATGAGATGCGTTCGCGTCCGAACAACTAAACGGACGCGTGAAAACGTGTTTTTTATGTAGTCAGTCCCTAAAACAAAGTCTGATATAACGTCCTAGTGCAGAAGAAATTAATGTGTGCCTCGTGAACTCCATGTATATGCAAGGATCCCGTGCCAATTCCATACAAACATTTTAATCGTACGAAGTAACTTTTAGTCTTGGGGGCATTACTTAGTATTGTACTATTTGGAATGTTATGATAGGATGTAGGTAATCTGTTGCCGTGTTAAAGTGCGTGTTGTGTGTGGTGTATCAGGGCGGTGTGTCCAACTCGCCGTTCAGGGAGCGTGTGGGCAGCACTCGCCTGCCTGACCGACCGAGGCTACGGATCGAAGCCATGTCAGTACCTACGTGACACATACATATAGCCTGAGCTGACCGGTTTTAAAGAGAAAAAAAAACAGTTGCGTTTAACGTCAACAAAACCTCTTTACTATAACCTCTTTAAAATCGGACAGTGCTTTTAAATGCGTTTTATTATATACGTGTCTCTAAAGTTTGTGTTTACGTTTTTTGGTTCGTGAAAAGACGCGTCGTTTAATTTCAAAAATGGATTGAATGGTCCCTTATAAAAACAAAACTAATTTAAAAAGCTATCTATATACATAACATTAATACTTGGACTATCCAGCAGTGTTTTGAAATTTCAATAAACGCAACTATTCACGAATATTGCGACTAAAAAGACGCGTATAAATCGTCGCAATGCGTACACGAGGATCGCTTCATGTCCGTCGCATGGTGTGCTCGCGCTTGACCAAGTTTCTTCACATTGCTAACATTCATGCACTCATTCGTTCTTTGAATACACATTCATTTTCCTTATGTGAACCAACTATGCTTCATACCTTTGTGCTCTTATAAATATTTAACTAACTCACTTACCTTTATGTCTTATTTGTATTTATTTATGTTAGTTGCACCTTTACTATAATTTAGAAATAACTTTTATTTTTCCTTAATTTTACTATTTTTACTTAATAGACACATTGTTTTTTACAGATCTCCCTTATAATACCAATTCTAATTCATGACACGGTTTATTTTACTATCGCTAAGCTACCATCGAATGCTTGCCCGTGCCTCTCCTATCAGTTGCTTATTCTTATCCTTATTGAATGTTTCATTGCAGCAACTATCACCTACTAAGTCACTAAACACTAGTCAAAGTAACAAGTAAGTATACAGTTCGCTTCATCATGCTGTTTTATAAGGGCGCCTTTAGAGTGAAGCTTACAACGTCCATTTTAAAACAAAACACTATCGTTTACCCGCGGTTTTACTCACGTCCCTGAGTAAACAGTGCATACTTAGTATAGAGGGTGGAAAGGACATCAACGAACAACCTGATGCCATGAGTTCAGCACATGTTTCTGCGTTGAAACTTTTCCTAATTTCTACATTTTCTACCTGATGTTTTTTTTTACGTTATACTGTAAAAACTAATTATTTCTATGTAACCCAATGAGATTATTAGTGGAAGAAGCACAGTATTTATCTTTTGATTAGACATCGTATAAAGTGAAAAATAACGTCAGAAAAGGCGTAAATATTAGAATGAAAAAGATGACGAAAAATTTCAACGCTGGGGGCTCACATGGTATCCGGTGTGCGTCGATGTCCCTTGCACCCTATATACTCAATATCTACATGTGAACGTGATATATCTAATGACTCTAGGGCGCCCTAAAATCATCATAATTTTCTATAACTAAACTTCTGCTTGGCAGCTTTGTTTGGAATTATCTGCTTCAGTATCATCGTTAGATTTTATTCAAATTGTCTGGATTTTTTTCTGATAAAACACTATCTTCAGGGCCGCAGCGAAAACTGTTCTAGAGAGAACGCAATCTCAGAGTGGTGAATGCGACGATACCTATGATGACGGGTAAATATTACTTATATTATCCTAACTAATGTTATAAATGCGAAAGTAAGTTTGTTTGTTACCTTTTCACGCCCGGTTTGAGCGTGAACTGAACGGATTTCGCCCCGGTGCGGTGATAGATTGCACCCCGGGGAAGGACATAGGCTACTTTTTATCAACAAATAACGCGGACGAAGCCGCGGTCGGAAGCTAGTTCCTATATAAATCCTCTCATCAATTCTGTATTTCTTGAAGGTTTAGGCAGACGTGTACAGAGGAGTATAGAAACACCACATCTCGCAGTTATGTTTGAGTCCCATGGAATAGGGATCGAGCCTATTAGCACTAACCGGGCACAAATACAGACTCCGGACCACTACTGAGAAATTCCAGTCAGAAAAACCCAATAACACTTTGCCCGACCCGGGAATCGACACCAGGACCTCATGCCTAGCATTAGCATTAGGGAACACTAGACTAACGAGGCAGTTGTTACAAGCATTTCCTGAGGACATAAATACCTCGTCGCCGTGTTGTTTTAAAACTAATCTCGTAAACAGAAAACATCTTGAAACCATTCCCCAAACACAACTTCTATTCTTTTTTCAGTGTGCCAGAACCGAAACTGAAAGCGAACTCGTCATTGGCTGATATAGTTGAACGCATGCGCAGTCCGCAGTTGGGCGTGGGCTTCCTACAACAGACCGTCAGTCTGCCCTCGCACACGTTCGTGTCCATATACGCCATACATTGGTTACAAGCTAATATGGAGGGCGTTACTTACGAAAGAGCTACTGCCGTTATGGAGGTGAAGTGAAACACAATATTAAATACTACAGACGGTACCTTCGTGATCTGCTAAATACTACAGATGGTACCTTCGTGATCTGCTAAAATCGTAATTAAGTAACATAACATCACGCCTGTGATCCCCAACGAATCAAGCAGAGGTTTTCCTTTAGTAAACCCACATTATGCCATTTATTTTTGATTCCGATATAAGAGGGGGTGGATAATTAAGCATATCTCCATACTTCATACTCCAACTGTAAAACCACATCACCTATCACAGAGGTCAGCCGCTGCTAGAAGCGGTATTGTCAACATTTTCCATACAAACCAAGCGTGTCACTGTTTACTTGTAAGACACAAATGACGTATAGAAACTAACGACTGAATGTTCGGACAGCAGTACCTAAGCGCTCAACGCACTGTGTACTAATTTTAATAGTATTGCCGTGACAGAATTCCGTGCCCTAGTCATGCTGAAAGAAATACAAATAAATGTCATCTATTAGTCGCCACATACTTTATCTAAGTTTTTAAATTAACAATTATTCAATGTTCTCGCAGAAACTACTACAAGAGAAAATGATTTGCCACGCATCTGGCGATACAACAAAACGTTTCGTTATTGGATACTATATGTACCACATCTTGCCACAGAAGAAAGAGAAAGGTTAGTAGTTATAAGGATAGGAAAGGTAGAATTTACATTACACAAAAGGATGAGCTCTAAGGCAGTGTCCTAATATAAGCGATCGTCGCGATCATTTGTCACTTTTTTTAGAGTCGAATTGACTCAAATTTTGTTTGACATGTATGTGACCTCTGACAGATCCAACATACGCCTGGTTTAACCTTTTGACCACCAGAGTATAAACGCACACCTTTTTAATAATAAGTTTTAATTTTATTCTTTGTTAATCATTAATGAATTTATCAACATCGTTTCATGCAATTAAATACGCACAGAAGCTTCAACTTCTAGCATACATAAATAAACACACACAAAACTAATTATTTAATTGTTCATCTCGTGTTATAGTACTAAGAGTGTGCCGCCTTCCTTGAATTTATGAAGCAGCATATATTTCCAAGACTTATTTAACCATTACAGACAGTCTGCCAGACTACGTGAAGCCTTTAGGCGACCTTCAAAGCTTCGAGAACGAGTGGATGGAAGTCGAAGTGTTGGGTCCACGGTCGCCATTACTCTCAGCCGAGACTTTGATAGGAGCCATTGATATATCTGGCACTAGTCCGGTAACTGATGATACGGGAGTGCCGGCCTTCCTCTGTGATAATATAGACCCCAGTTATATGCAGCTGGGTTCGGATAGTGACAGTAAGTATTATTTTAATAGATATTAGATCTAGCTGGTAAATATGTTAATCGATTTTTGTTAAGCTATATTTCGATTCTAAATTCGTATTACGCAACTAGACATAATATTTGTATGGCTTACAGTTAGTTGTTCCGGGTCCGGCTGTTTGTGTATTGTTTATATATAATTTGAATGTTTGTACACGAACCCATAATACAGGAGAAACATTCTTCACATATTCTCATCATTCTTCATTCACAATTCCTAGTTTGGAGTAACGTACGAGCAGGAAGCAATCCAATATTACCCTTGATATAGTTACGTAAAAAGTAGCAATGTTATCGATGAGCATACGATAATAGATATCATGAGAGTTTAGCCCGTATTCATGTTGTACAGAATGTGCACAAAATTGTTGCCAGAAACATGAGAACACTAGTTCTACCGTGCATCCATTTTTTACCAGTAGCTTCAGTCTACTTAGTAGAGGAAAACCAACGGAATGATGGATTGTATGAAAGATGACATAGCTAGGAAGGAGGTAACTTTTGAGATTACGACAAATACAGATGCATGGAAAAAGAAGACATGCTGCGTCGATCCCAAACAAATTGGGATAAGGGCAGGAACAATATAAGCTTCAGTCTAGTTTAAATCATCAATTGTCTTGTTACAGTGCCCCTCTACAAGAACACGCATTTAGACATCGACATAAGCAACAAGAGCGACCGCATCGAGTGGGGCCACGCTCGCTACCAAGCCACCTTCCGGCCCGACCAGGCCTACGAGATGTGCATACAGTGGGCCGTCGCCAGTGGGAACATCGTCGCTGAACTGGTTCCTATCAACATCAGATAATCTAGATTTACAATCTGTCTATTGACTGCCAATGTCAATAACGTATCCCAATTCACGATCTTAAACAGCTGCTTCTGATTTGCCCTCTCCCACCCGACAATTGGTCACACACAAAGATTAATCTCTGGTTTGGGATCGTTAATAATCCTGGCTAACTCCCAATCTTAATCCGCTATCTTAAACTGTTGCTCCCGATTCGCTCTCTCAAGTTTACAGATTGCAAACTCTGCCATTGATTGGTTACATACAAAGATTTGAATTGAGAACCATTATGGAATTTGGCAGTTAGTGATCAGGTTTCCCTAGAAAACCGTTACCATTACATTTCCTAAACAAATAAAAGACATATCTGACGTACTAAATGTATACGCATGTGGAATAGTGGTCTCTTGACTGATTGATGGACAACGCTAAGCCTGAACCACTAGAGATGCATACGTGTTAGATTACGGAAATATAGAGGCGCACTTAAAAGTTAAATGCAATCGTAACTAATCAATGCCTGACCTTCACTGTCAAGAGACACTTACAACGTTGAGAAATTCTTACGTGCTGTTGTTATAATGTATAGTAAATTACATAACATCACGCCTGTTTTTCCCGTAGAGTTAGGTAGTGGAGCACCTATAGTATACACTACATATCGTCAGTTATATAAGTCCCATGTAATAAGGCATATTGCGATAAACAGACTCCAGGCTGTTAATGAGAAAATTCCTATTGGAAAAACTCATTAACACTGTCCGACTTAGATAAAGAACCCAGGAACCTCACGCTCAGCAGTCGCACTTGGGACCAATAGACCAACGAGGCAGCTATGCGAGGCGTATTAAATTATCTTTGGCAAAAGGCATTTCAAAACGTTTTTAATACTGTAATTGTGTGTTTTCTAGATATTCGGCTGGGCCCGCAAAGCTCAAAGCTGTAGACTACAAATGGTGCCGATACCGGCGGACCCACTAGCTTTGCCCTTCACATTGAAATCGGACCCTCTGAGGGGGCCTATCTATGTGCCCCTTAACGAAGAACCCCTTCTCAGGAGCAAAGTCACGTTATTCGAAGGTAATACTGAAATTAAAGAAGTGAATTATATCGTTTTTAATTTATAGTCGCATTAGGTGAGATAGAAATTAGAAATCATTATTTTTCTACGGTATAAACTTTAGAAAAAACTTTCGTAAAAATGTAAGTTATACATTATTAGGGTAAGCTGAAGAAAACTTTCAATTGTTTTCAAATTCAGTTGAAATTTTTCTTCGTCGTTTCTGGCCGTTCAGAATCAAGTAGGTACTGAACTTACGGTATCAAAATCAAAATTCATTTATTCAAATTAGGCTGAGAATCAGCACTTTTTGAACGTCAAAACGTTTACATAAGACAGGTATCAGGTTGTGCGACGATGTCCCTTCGACCCTACAGATTATCGAAGAAAGATACTTTTGACTATTATTGTTGAGAATCTCAGTATTATCGATCAGGACTAAAGTTGCTTTAAATAACGCTATGTTACGCGAGTTGTTACTCTTATATTCTAACCATAAGTACAATATATTCCACTATTCGAATTTTAATTACCTCCGAATGATTTATAGTATTTTTGAGCCTGTCAAATACAATCTATACTACAATCACCACGATCTTCAGCATTAAGATGTGTTAAACTAGTTAAATCGCGTATTTCGTATGTTAAATTGCCAGGTTTCCCAGAAGACACATGGCTGGAACGTCTGTTCCTGTTTCAAGAAGCCATAGTGGGTCGTTTCGGGTTCATAAAGTGTACGGTGGAGAGTACTTCGCACGAGGCGGGCGTAGGCGACCACTTGTACGTGCACGTCACTGGAAACATGTTCATACTGATACCTACCACTGTCAAATCGGAGCAGAGGGCGTTAAGGACCAAGCCAGCCAACAAACCACTCAATGCTAGCCGGTAACATTGCATAATAGTTTTTTTTTTGTTAGAACTTAAATTATTAGTGACTGACTAAAGCTTCGTTGTCGGCCAAAAAACATGATTCGGCCATATTTTCGTTTTTGGCCATAAACCAGCCGAAGCTTCGGCCAAGTCTAAAATCAGAAGTTCTTGAAATGTCGCGCTTCATTCGCCCTGAAGTTAACTTAGAAAAATATAATAAAACTCTAGACTCTACCAGTGCAGGTGCTTATTCGCGCTCTCTAACATTCACAACAATAACAGATTGCCGTGTTTTCACGACAGATACCCCGTGCATCCAGAAGCCGCGCCTAGTCCACACGAAGGCTACATCACGAGGCACGTCAGTGGCAAGAACAAAGACGATTACGATAATAACCGACGGGTAAGTTTAATAGAAAATACTACCCGCGTCAGCGCAAATATGACACATTGATTTTTAATATTGGTGCGGCAAAGACAATGGTTTATAATGCCAATCTTTTTCGAAAATTCGATGTGATCAACTTATATTAAGAGCTCCAAGTTTCCCCAAAAAGTTATAAGCAACAAATATTGTGAAATTAACAACAGACTGCAACACTGTTTCAAGTTGTGCAATAAAGATCAAACCGATTTTGATTTGCAGTACTGCAATATTATTCGAACAATTCAAAATATGTCGTAATATTTTTTATAGTGTAGGATCAGGAGTTACTCTCGGCGTGCGGCGCGATTGTTGTACTTTTGTATTTTTTTTGCTGCGTCTTCATTAAGAACTAGCTGTTGCCCTCGCCTTTGTCCGCGTGGAATTTAACAAAAAAAAAAGAATTTAAATGTATCAACCTACATTTTCTTAAAATAAAGTAGCCTAAGTGGTCTGCCGAAGTGGTCTGCCTAAGTCTTTGGTGGAAGTCAACGGTCCAGACGTTTCGGAGATTATTTCAAACAAACAGACGACAAAAAAAAATTGGTTTGGCATTTAGTGAAGGCTTTTTTTTAAGATTACAAATAGACACTTCAATTTTATTTATTTGTATAGATAGAGAAGAACCATGGTGCAATTGCCACGCCCTGATCTTAAGCAATAGTTGCAGCTATCAAGTTTTGGTCTAATAAATATGTAGTTTACACAACTGCAACTTTGGAAAGCCCTATGTCCAGCAGTGAGCTGAGCACTACGATATTTCGAGATGACTGATTACTAATAATATATATTTCAGATGGGCTTCCTCTGGTCATGGAATCACATGATATCAAAAAAGTGGAAGTCGTCACTCACCCCAGCGACCGGAGATGAAGGCTTTCAGATGCGAATGCTCAGAGACTTCAAACATTTCTGTGCGAATCAGGAGCAGAGACTCAGTCAGTTCTGGGATCAATGCTGGGAGATGCGGGAAAAAGCTCGCGGCATGCAGTCTTGTTGATTTATAAGCCAAATGTTAACTTTATGATTAATGTTAAATATATTTTATGATTTTCTTAAGTTGTTGTATTATTAGCGTGATGTCCTTTTGCCCTTTTTGCCCAACACCACATGTTTATAAACGTGTGACCCGTGACGTCAGGAATTCGAGATATTATTTGATACTTTTTACTGTAACTATAAACATACATATATGTATCCGAAATTTCGTTTTCAAACTTTTAATTTTAAACTCACATACACAAACAGCCAGACCCGGATCAACTACCATACAAATATTTGTTCCTTGCGGGAATCGAACCCACGACACGCGGTGCTCCAGCCAATGGCTCAACCACTGCGCCAACCGTGCCGTAAATTGTGCAAGGTATACGTACCTTACACAATTTGCGGAACTTTTACAAAGGTTTCGATGCGTTTATATTTAGTTTCTACTTGTAGAGATGTTTTACCTCACGAAAGCGGCTGTCAAGAAAAGAAACGCTTATTCTAAAACTTAAATGACATTTATTTTTTAAATTCAATAACAATGTACTTAACGAAGGTACTACAATAATACACAAACTATGCGTAGCTAATTGTATCTTGTAAATAACTGGCATGCAAGATTCCTAGAATACTTAAGGTAGATATTACTTTCAATTTGTACCGATTAAAATTATATAATTGTAACTTAATTAAATTAATCTTAATTTGTAACAGAACATTTCTTAAAATAATCAAGTAATGATTTCTGACTGCTAGAACTATTAGGTTTTTTTGTGAAAACGAGACGACGTGTTAGCATACTTGAAAAGCTTGGAACTTGCTTTTTATAGCTACTAAATTCGTGGTCAGTATTCGATTCATAATTTAAGGCAACCTTTCTATTGACAACTGTAAGTAATGTCAAAATATCCATTTCCGTTGCCGAGTTGTTCAATTCTTCACATAGAGCTTCGATGAACCAAGAGCCTCGTTTTGTTTTTCTCCATGCGAAATACCCAGGAACACCAGAAAGTGCGAGAAGGAAATCAGGATGATGGGGAATGGTGTGTGGTTCAAACCATCCATCTGTCTCGACGTCGCTTCTTAATGTAATACCATCATCGTAATCCTTTCCCTGACAAGCTTGAAGTATAAATAATTTCGGCTTGCCAGCAAGTGTAGGGCAGTTTTCATCGGTAAACCGACTCCATAAATTTTCTGATCTATAATGTGTATCATTTGCGTACAACACTCCAGACTCATCCCCGTGAGTCGACACTGCAATTAGCAAACAATCATTCTTCGAGTGATTTTTTCTAGCTGTCTTATCAATATGCTCCATAATTTGTGCATATTTTAGATTACGGAAACTATCAACACTAAATGCTAACTCTTTTAGGCATTTTTCTAGATTTTCACAATCTTTAGCATTGCCTGGTCGGTCTAACAAATCGATGTCAAAGCGGTCGTGACCAAAAATGAGTGCCTTACCCCGAAACTTGTGATCCATGTTGTAAAATTCATTTCTATAAGCGTCATAGGATTCTGGATGGCTATTCAGATTTCCTTCATTAGCACATTTTGAATGTTGCGCTGTTTCTCCATTTCCTTCCGCCATTTTATACAGGTACTTATAGATACTTGTACCTACTTATAGTATAGTTATTCACAGAATTTTAGGTTAGGCAGAGAATTACAAGAATATGGTGTTTTGTTTTCTACTATAGACTAAGTATTAAATTAAATGTTATCTTCGACCACTCAACTCGCGGTAATATGAATCACTACTGCAGTTTCGCGATAAACAGTGTGCGATATCGTTATCAACCTATTCACTGCGCAATCATGGCCTTGGTATTTATAAGCGATGATGATTCAAGCGTCGATGGGGAATCCTGCGCACGTTTAGTTTTGCCATGCAAGTTTCACAATAATCATACAATCAGGGTCACCATTTTCCCTAAATCTGTAAATACTGTTAGCTAATTACTCAAAAAGTTTAGAATACGCTCCTAAGTACGTTTTGCTGTGGCTACAACAGATACAAGTGCCACATCTCAAAAATCCACCTTGTACACATGACTGTGTGTCTAATCGGTCCAACGAATGTCTTAGAATTTATGGCTCCGACGAAATTTGCTATCTTTTCATATTTTTTTTCGTTTACGAGGTCGCTAATAACGATTAGGGGTCAAAATTTTAATCCAAGTTGGCGGCGAAATTTTCTTGGTTTTTGGGGTCGATAATAACTATAACTGGGTTTAAAATCAAAATCTAAGGTGGCGTCGACGGAATTTGACAACTTTTTGGTATGACTGCCATATTCTTGGTTTCCTTGGTCGCTAATAAAGATGAAAATCGAAGATCAAGATGGAGCCGACGAAATATACAAAATTTTCGCTGTCATTTAGTTGGCTATCGGGATCGATGGAACATTTGGGTGTGTAAGCATGACCATTAGATGGCGTTGTATTAAATGCGGATAGTTTAATTTTGTTGCTAAGTCGCCACCCGCTTGGCCCAGTTGCAAATCGTATCGAGTGCCGCGGAGAATTAAATTTTATCAATAGATACGAAGTGGTAAAAAGTGCGTCATAGCGATAAAATTATAGTGATAATATGTAAAAGATAAATGCGCAACTTCAACTTCAAACTTCCTTTGGGTTTTTGCAAATTCTTATTTACGTTGTAGGATGTTGAATATTGCAGTTGTAGGACCGATATGTTTACTGAATATTAACCATCAAAATCATATCAATCAGTATTGTGAGATGAAATGGAGGATTATTATATTCTTTGGACAGCCGACGTGCGTTTCATTTTTGATTCATGACAATTGAGACAAGAGTCGGTTTGAATTGAGTAAAGTTGTCGTAGCTGATAGACGTTCATTTTTTATTAGACGTGCTTGCGTGCGACTTCGTTTTCGAATTTAACAAATTTTCATGGGTTTTAATATATTTGCACGGAACCCTAATTCTTTTTCTAAAATAAAACAAGCCTAAATTAATTTATAACACATCAGCTATCTGCTAATGAAATCCCGTCAAAATCGGTCCAGCCGTTTCCGAGATTACCTACCTATAACAAACAGAAAAAAAATGGTTTCTTCTTGTATAATTACTATCGTATAAACTTTAATTTATGCATTTAGTAAACTCAAAAAACGACTATTTTTCCCAAGTAAATATTCAATTTTCTTTGTAATAAGTACGCAAGCCAGTACCTACCCAATTAATCAAAAAGTTTCAAGCTTTAAGGTTTACATGCGGGGAAACACTCCTCTACCTACACCACTCAAGAAAACATAGCTTAGCATAGCAGGAGCAATCGAAATAGATAGCAAATTAATAGCCTACCTAATACGTAAGTTCATAAGTAGGTACCTAATTGTAATGATACCTAAAAGTTATGTAGGAAACCAGACTACTTATATAATATAATTTGACATTGTTTCAATAATACCTACCATTATCCTGTTTACCAATAGATATAACTCAATGTTTTTTCGGTATTTAGATAGCGAATTGAGAGTAGCACCTATCTACCGATTACTAATGCTATGCTATCCAAGTACTATTATGACACAAAATAAGAATCAAGATATCTTGTTACCGTTTTCGGTATTTCCCCCATCGATAGTTAGGTATAACTATTTATTGAAGTTGTTGGTAATGCCATTCACGATTTGAGACTTTTATATCCCATAATAAATACAATTCTCTTAAATATGCAATTTACCAGCTAGAGTCCAATCTGTTTAAGAGATCTATTTAAAGAGATTGGTATTTTTACAGGAGCACCTCAATTCATTTTTGCCAACATATTAAATAATAATGCATTAGGTAAACTATACATATGTTCACCAAAGACACTGATATCCATAATAGAATAGAATATAATACTCTTTTTTGTACACCATGTAAACTTACAAATACCTAATGAGTTTAAGAGCTACATAGAGTGTTACAATGGGCGACCTTATATCTAAAACCGATCTCTTACAGACACCTTAATAAATAAGCACACCACAACCACCATAATTTTAACACCAGAAATAAGCACAAACTATAATTATGCTCTTCTCCACCGACTTCATAAGGTCGAGCACATTTGTGGGATTTGGTATCCGCTTTTATAACATGCTAGGTACCACACTTAACGATTTTAAATCTAAAGTTAAATCAAACTTTTGTTCTTAGGCATATTATTTGATCATCAACCATTTATCAAATAGTTGGTCGCTTTGTTGAACGCAAGACAATGTTATTATGTTCTTTCACTTTATTATTTAGTCTACTGACATGTCTAGTAATTCTTTATAGATGTGTTTAATTTTAATGTCGTTATTTTATTTTATTGACATGATCCTCTCATTATATTATATTATTATAATGAGTTGTATTGCATTAAGTATGTGGTTAACTAACGCCCAGGACAACTTGTTGATTTTATTTGAGCAGTGGCGGACTAACGGGGGGCCAAAAGGGGCGGCCCGCCCCGGGCCTCCGTTCTTGGGCGGCCACCAAGTGCCTTCACGTTCCCCTGATCAAATCCTGAACAAGACTTCAAAAATGTGCTTAGTACCAACATCATTACATTAAGATCAAAACACTACAGCCATCTAGACTTTTTACGCGTTACTAATATTCTTTTAACTTTGCTGAACGCGTCCAATACGCTGGGGGAATTCCCGTCTTTGCAGCGGGTACTTTGAAATTAAATTTCACTTGCCAGATTTTAACGGAATGTACATAAACACTACATACAAACAACATTTTTTTTAAAGCCGGGGGGCCTCGTTCAGCTTTGCCGCCCCGGGCCTCAGACGGGCTCAGCCCGCCACTGTATTTGAGCAACCGGCAGCAAAATTCGGAAAATTCGGTAGCGTCGGACTTAAGAAGTACGGCAGGTAGATACTCGTTAGTTAACTAATAGTTATCAGCATAGTCTTTCGCATTAAAAAGGGTTACAATCATAAGGTCCAGGCTAAGAGATATGACTTTCAAAATGGCGTCTACATCACCTAGCACTCCGTCATCTGAATAACACAAGTTCAATTTTAAATGTTTTGTTGGATGATTGGATGAACAGCATCAGCGTCAGCATTATACTGAAAATGACTGGCCCGCGAAGGTCACCGTGTTGCCATCCGCGACTGCGACTGCTGTTTCTAAAACATTGTCCTTATTACAAGCTGTGCCCGCGACTATAATATATCCGCGTGGAATTAACAAAACATGGGTTTTAATTTTATTCGCAGGACCCTATTTTTTTTCTTAAATAACAGTATCCTAAGTTACTCCTTAGATTATTATATTGGCTAACCGGAGAAAATCTTACCAAAATCGGTCCAGCCGTTTTTGATATTACCTCAAAGAAACAGACGGACAGACAATTTTTTTTTAATTGTTTTTTTGGCATAACCGCTCTATAAACTTTTATTTGCATTTAGTAAAAAGCTGTTATTTCGACATTATAAACAGACACAACAATTTTATTTATTTGTAGGTATAGTTATTAATTTTGAAGGGTGCCTATAATACTGCCTTATAAATCCATAAACGGATAGATCCTTTTAAACTTCAGCCAGTTTCCCAGTTTATAGAATTGAATGCGTTCTTAACGCCAGCCATGAGGATGACATGAGGCAGCCTCGGCGGCCTCGGCCTCAGCCTTAGGCTGGAACTTAATTGTCAGTGTTTCAACTACAATTCACAACTTATTTTGGCTACCGCAGGCCCATAAGGAAACTAATGGCAATGGGATGATTACGAATGCCGCCGAGGTATGAATAGGCTTCTGAACCTTGCCATACACCTAATACAAGACTTATAAAACGTTGCCACAGCACTTGTTTCGTCGAAAATTGCGCCTCAAAATAATAATTGACAAGTGACCTTGTTGTACACTGATGTTGTACACAGTGTTGTACACAGTGACACAGAAAGTAGGTACAGCGTTTATTTTAGACGCTAAAGTCCAAGCGTTTATTTTAGACGCGAAAGTCCAGACAAATATAATTGTTACGTGTCACCTAACCGCTGGATTTATTTATAGGTGCTTTTGCGAATGCAACAGAAGGATTTGAAAAAAAAAACTACACCATGCTACGACCATGAGGGGCTCAAGTATTACGTAAGCAGAATTTTAGTAGTTTCCAGTCCAGCCTTTTGTCAGCAAAAGTAAGCAAAGTCATTTAAACATTGGCAAAATTAGATCAATGAAGTGAAAAACATTCACGTAGAACGTCATATCCAAGGAAAAAAAGCAGAGTCAATATGGGACCAAACAAATACCTGGACAAGTGTAGACCGCACGCGATCATTTCCCTACTTTGGTCTTAGCCACCGCGTGACAGCGAGTAAGAAGCAGTGTTATTTTTTAGGGGAAGTCCTGTACATGCTTTTCCTTTTCAAGTATGATCAGAATCTACTAACTTTTGGAGAAAAATCAGAAAAGTATATAAATAAATATTGCTGACGTAATCACTATCCATATCCAACGTCCCCAATGTCATCAAAAATAAGAAAAGCAAAGACAGGGGGGTTACCTTAAATGGCCTCTTTGGAGTGGTGAAACTTAAGATTGATTGATTGCATTATGTATGTATGTAGTATACAGTATAAAGCGCACATCAGTGGTAATAAAACCAGTATAAGTTGGCCTCATACTCTATTGGAACTACGCGGGGCTACCTCAAGGTAAACCTACCCTTGACCATTGATGTACGGTCCTAAATTGTATTAAAGGCAAATTTCACCAAACTCAGTTAAATACATGACGGACTGTTTTGCACGGAAATGAGATCAGATGTATCAGCTGAATATACTTACCATTATTTTATCTTTCATGGAGCAACCGCATATACCTATGTCTTGCCACCACAACCCAGTTAATGGGTAACGCGATATCCCATGATAAGACTAGATGTCAATTTTTCGGGCTGTTTATTATTATAACCATGAGAATGACTGTCAACAATCTTTAAAGGACACCTGGGACTAACCTATCGTAGAGCAAGTGTTACCACTGATTAATGGGGCCAATTGTACCTAGCTTGTTGTTGTGTTGTATTCAAGGAGTGGTAACACTTCACTGCGATAATGATAATGTCGGAAACCACGTAGTAACATTTGTTTTTTTCCGTAATGTTACCTACTGATAAAAGTACTCACTTATATTATTATAAAACACTTCACACTATAAGTAGGTAGGTACCCACTGACAGTATACCGCACTTCCATAGACTTGATGGTGACAATTTAGCTTTGTAGCAGTAAGAGCGATTCTTTTTATTTTATAGGTATAACAAAAACTGCTGTTTTTGTTCCTATTATGTAATATACTGCTGCTTACATAGTAGGAACATATTATAAAGACTTATAATAAACTACTCAAAACCATTGTCCACAGGTTACTATACAGAATAGCTAGCTGTTAGCAGTAGGTAAAAAAGCACTGATTAACTAATTACCAGGGTTATGATCTCTTAAAATAGTCGTAATTTCACTTTTAAATAGTAATAGCTATTCTTGTATTGTGGAACTAAAATGTTACTGGTGGAACAACGTAATAGGTACCTTTCTACTGTTCAGAAACCCTCGCAGATTGCTAATAGTATGTTAAATTTTAGTGACAGCGCCATTGTCGTAGCAGTAAGGGAGATTTCCATAATGCAAGTGTTAGCACTGATGCATGACTGATAAGACGATTTTAGGGGAAATCCTGATACTTATATTAATTAAACATATTGTTACGAGAATTTGGTTTTTGGACAATGGGTAGGGTATGTATGTAGGTATTAGGATAGGCACTTATTGAAATTGACTTCATAATGATTGACAATAAAATAAAAAACGTAACTTAGAATGGAAGAAGTTTATTGCTTATAGTTTACTAAATACATAATAAGCATTTATAAAAAATACAAACCAGTCACATCATTGCATCAAAAATCTATGAGGAGGCAACTAGATCTAAACAAGAATCATAAAAAATAAACTGTAGTTACCTAGAATATTTTTAAATTTGAACAAGGCACAATTTCAATATACCAATTATTTCATATTATTTCTAATATTAATACATGGTAACTCCTCACAGATATTCTGAATTATATTCACACTAAAGATAAATCAGTCAATAAGATGCCACTATCACATACTTTCCTAAATCAGAAAATTTTTATTCAAGTTTTCTACTTTTTTGATTAATACAACATCACTCCAAAGGGTTAGGCAGAGTTGTAGTATTTAGTGCACCAACTTTTTTCCAGTTATGTTTGAGTCCCATATAATAGACTATTGTCATAAATTGGAAACAATTCCTGACACCGAGCTACTAATGAGAAATTCCATATGAAAAAATTCAATAACACTGTGCCAGTCCCAGGAATCAAACCCTGTATCCAGCACAGCAGTACTGCATGTAGTCTCTAGAGTTAAGAGGCAGTCTACTCTTATTACAATGAAACTAGAAATATATAAACTTAAATCTGAAAATTGTATGACACCCAAGAATGCAATATTAGGCATTTCCATTCAGCACATAAAGAAGAAAAAAAATAATTACAAACACAATACATTGGCAAAAATGTTTTTGTGTTGCTAACAACAAATACAACAATAAATGCTCTTATTTAATTAAAAGTGAATGTCTTTAGGTAGGTACAAACCTACAGTTATATGAAACATGCAAAAAAATATCTTAAAACATAACAAAAATGAAGGTAACGCTGTTGAAATTGGATCTGCAGCAAGGAACAATTCGAAGTTAATACATGGACACTGAACACAATACTAGCTTTAAGCCTAGCTAATAAAATTATTCCAAATAAGTTTTTCACTTTTATGATATGTACTATTAGGTACTGTTGAAATTGATCTCTTTTGTTCTTCAGTTCTTTTGTAATGTATGTAAAGTTTACAAAAATTTCTTATTAAGTACTTTATACTATGTAATCAAACATTATTTTATATAAACACATGCAATGCAGACAATACATTTTTAAACATTAATGGTTGGCAGCACATCATTAAATTTCATATTAATTTGAGCAAATACAAAAGATAGAAACATAATTTTAAAGTTTGTGCATTCCTATTTATTTAATTGAAAAATGAGCAAATAATTTTACTTTACATCTCCTAGACTTAACATTACTAGTAAATAGTATATCTACTTAAGTAATTTGTGACATGGCATTGTTATCTTAACTCTAAACACCATACTTCATTTGGATACAAAATTATTTAAAATTACGTATGAAAAAGAAATGCAGAAAAAAATAATCTCACAGAAAAATACAATGCATATCTACCATTAAAACATTATTTTCAACAGCCATTGATTATTGAACATTATTTTCTAATAAGTAGGAATAGTTTCCTTTATTATACTTTTTTGTTTTATTCAACCTAACAATATATTTTAATACCTAACATAGGTACAAGATCAAGAAAAGTTTATCAGTGGGATTGCTTCTTACCAAACACAAGAAGGCGAGTGAGCATGCTTGTGACACAAGGAACCTGCTTCTGCTGATGCATCGGCATCAGATCTGGAGTATTAGACTCAAAGTCCAGAGCTACTCTTTGACATACAAAAGTCAATAATGTCAAGATGTCTCTCTCTGTTCCAGCATAGCGTAGCTCATCACACAATGCTTGCATGAACCAAGAACCCCGAGTAGTATTTCTCCAAGAATAGTATCCGGGCACAGTAGAAAATACAATCAGAAAGTCAGCATGAACTGGAATTTTGTAGGATGCAGAGGGCGATCCATCAGTTTCAGTATAACTCACCAGATTCACACCACCATCCAATTTATCACCCTGGCAAGCTTGAATAAAAAACAGCTTTGGTTTTCCAGCAAGAGTTGGGCACTTGTCACCAGTAAAGTAGTACCATAAGTTTTCTGGCTTGTAATGTGTGTCTTTTGCATACAACATTCCTAGCTCTCCATGAGTTAAAACAGCAATAAGAAGACAGTCGGAGTCAGTATGATCCATGGCAGCTACCTGCTGAATATGATTAATGACTTCCTCAGATTTTAAATTGACTAACACCGAAACTCGGAATCCTAATCCTTTGAGGACCTTGGCAAGATTATCGCTGTCTACGTTTGTGCCAGTACGTGACTTTAAGCTGTGAATGTCGAAATGCTCGTGGTTAAAAATAATAGCCATCCCACGATTCTTATGCTTCATATTGTAATAGGGCGCGTTCCTGTCAACTGGCATTCTTGCATTGCGATGTGCGTTCGAGGAATTATGACTGCCCAGGGCGTCGGCTTCATCGCCGCCACCGTTCTTGGGTCTTTGTTCAGTTTCAGCACTTCCATTGTCTTGAGGTTCTCCGTCCAACATTATAATTATTGATTACCTCGAGTTAGAAAAAGGACTTCAGTTACGCAATGCAAGCAACCGGAACAAAACGCGTACAGAATGAAAATCTTGCATAAACTTGCGAAAACCGTGACTGTCAAAAAGTCAATTATGCTTTTTTTAGCAATCAAATCAACACTTCCAAACAAACTAACAAAACGATATAACAAATGAAACCTCGATTCAACCACAGGTAATCTACAAAACATGAAATGTTGTCAGTGTGAAATCACCAGCAACTCATGGCGAAGAAAACGCAAAGCTAGAATACAATCAGGTGGCGCTGCTTGTCATTGACTCCTAACATCGTAATGTGATTCTTTGAATATGAAATTCCTAGTGCGGGGCAACGTTTTTTTTTTTTTTAAGCAAACTTTGACAATTAATGTTTAACTTTTTTGAGAGATTATGAAGAATGTATGTGGTTTCACTTAATTTTTGGCACAGAATTTCAGCATGGTTTTTCCATATTCATTTATCATCAATATGTACTCCTAAATTTTTGTAACTGAAGTGATATCCACTATTTTGTCTTTATATCTAGTTATAATATTATTTGGCAGTAGCCGTTGGAAGAAATGAATTACCTACTTTAGTTTTTTGAAGATTTAAATTTTTACTAAGCCAATCCATTATTTCTTTAAGTGTATCATTTATATCTCTTTCGTGTTGCGGTTTATTTTTACATTAAATTATGACAGTGCTGTCGTCAGCAAATAAAGTCATTGGATGACGTATTTGACGAGGTAGGTCGTTAAAATATAAAGAAAAAATAACAATGTCTTGGGACATTGTTATTTTTTGTACACTAACTTGCGGGACTCAACATTTAGTTATTCTACATGAGGTAAGACTTTATTAAAAAATTGCCCCTTATACCATGTGACTAAGGTTATTTAAGAGGATGTCATATTTTACATAATCGAATGCTTTTGTCATGTCTGTGAATATTGCACATACAGGATTTTTTGAAGTCATACTTCTTTTGGCGCGATGGAGAAAAATGATGAGAGTGAATTTTTACGATGCGCGCGCACACCGACACCGAAATTTAACAGCATGAAGTTAGTTCTAGGTGGTATGAAAATTGATAACTATGTTCAAGTTGTATGTTCTAGTATTTTTTGACACTACCGGTAATGTCAAACTATATGTCATGCAAACCTGACCGAAAGAAAGTCATTCCAGCCTTATGGTCTAGCCGGCAATAAAATTACATAATGCCCGCTGGTCGACCATGTTTTGAATTTGGAACCTGAACACAAAGTTTGCATAAATCTTTTTAGGTATAGTCACCGGCAAATAAGATGGCAAGATTTTGGCGTATTGGGGGTAAGTTCGCGCATCGTACACTTAGTGGCACAAAAAAGTGGTAACTTTTATTGATCGTCATTATTCTATTGTTATTGCCATCATTTATATTTAATCATGTCTGTATAGAACAAAGTTAAAGAAGGCAGAGGAATTCAAGTTTATTAGGAGTTATAAATAACGTGCATTTAAAATTCAAAAAAGTTTATATATAAAAAAAAATATATTAACTAGTCGTCGTCACTATCCGTTAATAAAACTACCCTTGGCATCATATTGAAAGTCGCAATCGCAGAACACTATGGTTGTGTTCTGCAAGTGTTTGGTCAATGCTGTATGTTTTAAATTGTTCTTTTTCCAATTTTATTAATTTGTATAACTCTGGTTTGAGCATACTTTCCTCGTATGCTATGCCTTTTCAGGAACTCAATCCTAAATTTAAAAACAATAACAACACTTAAGTTTAACACAACAAAAACAAAGGATTCAATTTTTGTGCACTGAAATGTAATCGGGAGCGAACGGGACGAAGGCGCGGTGCGGGAGGCAAGGGTCGACCGATGCACCAATCGCGCGCTCGGATCGACGCTACCTCATACCCCGCGTCCCGCTTGACCACCAAAGAGACCTAAAAAACGACTTGTGCGCATCTAACGACTTTTGCCATCTTATTTGCCGGTGATTATACCGAAGAGAACACATTTGAAAATCGAATACACTGATCTGTCCCCTTGGTGCGTAATCTACTATTTATTTGCATACTGTGATTCATTAAACCGTACTATTATTATAATTTCAAATATAAATAATTTGCACTAACTTATACTTTTACATTATATTTTTTTTTTTCAATAATTGATTTAACGCGTTGAACGCCAAATGACCGACAAACAATACATTTTCTATTGTGTCTCGTTGTTTGGCAGTTAAGGTGTTAATGTAACCACGAGCAAGAATTGCTTGTTGTATTATTTGTTAAGAAGTGTAACTTCTAACGCGTGTACATAAGTACACACACTCTTTTTTATCCACATTATTCATGATCACTTTTAAAAGGCCAAATATCGCCATGTTCAAATTTTGTTTTCTTCGAAAGCCCTTTTGCTTTTCGTATAAAATATTATTTTTAGTTACAAATGTGTAAATAGATTCATAAATAATTTTCACGAAAATCTTAGATAACCCTGAAATTAAAGCGTACTGGTCATATAACTCTACTACGTCAATCAGTCTATAGTTCGAAATGTCTTCCTTATTGTTTTTTTTTATGTAAAGGGTTTAATAAGACGGTTTTCAATTTTTCAGGGAATATACCTGAGCTTATGCATGCATTTATTATACGAGTTAATGGTTTAGCTATGACATCTGATACAAATTTTACCGCTGTGGTGGAAACCTCATCGTACCTATACAAAACTATTTTTAGTGTTTAATTATACGTAAAATATCTTGAGGTATTACTACTGGTGGCATGAAAAAAGAATTGCTGCATTGTTTTTCTTAACTAAGTCAGTACCTACATCAAAGTTATGAGCCTTGACTCGACGTTGTGGGCTTTTATGGCATAAAGCATCGTTGTAAGCTTTTAGAGCTGTATTTGCTTTATGTGGAGGGCTGCGACTTATGACTTTATTTTGTTTATTACGCTATTTTGCTTTTGAACGGTTATTTTATTTAGAGTAATGAGCTCGCATTCAACACACCAATATGTGTAAAAAACCCGCAGATGTGCACACAGTTAAACGTCATGAAATTTTGAATATCTTTGGAGACTTATGCACACAAGTTTCATTTAAGCGTACCTACACCTTTACCTTCGTTATACCTACTTACTCTAATTCTTGTACTTATTCGGAGGTTTTCTCTCGTAGGTACCTAATTTCAATGGAAAAGAATGTGTCGCTTAGACATCGTTCTCCCAATTATTGGAAATCGTTTTTGACGCATATCTCATAAACAGTTGAATACTCGAACAGATCGTCATACACACACGGTGACATGCTCTAAATATCTACTAAACTCCAATGAATAAATTCTACACTAAAAGAAAACCGCGGGGACTATGTACACCAATTAGCAGAGACGTTGCTATCGCAACCGTACACCCACAATGAATTGACAAGTGGATTTGTGTATTTTCTAATGGCAAAGAATTGGTGAAAATCATGTCCATTTTCAAAGTAAAACAATGGTGGTCTAATAATAAACTACAAAATGAACAACCAAACGAAGGAAACCAAAATACCAATTGTCTGAAAGTGGACAAGTTTAATTCGCACAGTGATAGTGATTGTATATTGGTCGGTGAAGGTTCACTGTTAAAAATTTATAAACCGAATTTAGAAGAGGCTTCCTCGCATACTTTATTGGAAACTCAATTGTGTGATGTTGTGTTGCAAATTGAAACTGGAAAGTTTACTGGGTAAGTTAGGTACCTTGTTAATGCAATACTGCCAAGCCCCGGGTTGCACGAACTCTATATAACTACCCAGTGACTTAATATTTGTAGGCATTGTGAAGATCGGCAGATTTTATTATTGTATCCGCAAAGCTACGAAATTTATAATCTAAAGAGGAAGGAAGGTCACATGGAGGCTGGTAAATACATATTTAATAATTAATTGACAGTAGGCAGATAACTCTAGCAATTATTTAACAAAGCTTTACCTCATGCTTTTGTTACAAAAAAGGACCCTTAAAAACGTTTTGTTTTAAATTTGCAGGTGATCAAAACTACCTCACACCTATGATAAAACATTCATTCACGAGAAAAGCAGACTGTTTGACTTGTGGTCCCTTCGGAAAGATAAAAACAAGAGATTTTATTTGCATTCAAAGTCTGGACGGTAGCCTAAGTTTTTTCGATCAAGACACGTTTTTGTTTATGTGCCTTTTTAACGACGTCATCATACCATCACCTGTTTGTTACATTGCAAGCAGTGATTCGTTCGTAATTTGTAAATCGACGTGGGTGTTAGAAATATACAGGTAAGATCGGAAGTTCTCCTAGTACCTACTAGTTATTTTCCTCCCAGCTAATACACTAAGCCGGAGGCGCGTGTTTTGGGGCTGTTAATTGCTAATTTGCATACATGGACTTTGATTTGATTAGATAGCCCTCTGACGCTGCCGTCCGCACTTAAAGATTATACCGCCCAGATGGAGCAGAATTAACCAATATACAATAAGAGGAACTCCTTTATTTTGAACATCTCTTCTCCGCTCAACATTCATAAGCGTCCTACTGGTTCATTTTTCTCCACTCGGCCTCGGTGGATACAAGAACGTCAGCCTAAAAATAACTTGTGGAGACCTATTTCAGCTTTCAACAGCTAAGGGAATCTAGCGAATTAACTATAAGACAAAATAAAAAGAACATCCCACAGTGGGTATACAACGCCGGTGAAGAAATTTCACGCGTCCAAGTAATCCAGGTAAGTAAATTGTACTACCAAACGCCACTAAAATATATTTGTAACAGTTTCAATGAAGTATTTGTAATATTAATGTTATTCTCCAGACCAGTAACAACTTCTCTAGTATAGTTGCTCTTGGCGAAAGGCATATTTACTGCTTCCAAGACAATGGACTGATGAAGTACATGATTAAGTTTGATTTTATGCCGATTTGCTTCTGTGCTTATCTCGTTGGTTGGTATTACGGTAAGTTACCTTCACGTAGAGTTCGCTTCATGTATTTTTGCCGCTCTGAAGTAGCCTATAAATGATTCTATAAAGTAACTCTCAAGCCTCTCCTACACGCCATAATAATCTATGTTTTTGAAAGTTCACCTACCGTCATTTGCGGTTATAGACATTCTGTGGCCAATATTGCCGCATGTTGGGCCAATGCTGGAGGTAGCATCTACCTTAAACAGCAGCACACCATCGGAAAGCCTGATTTCATAGTGGCAAACGTACGTGACGCAAATTGAACCTAAGCGTTACAAGTTTACCCGAGTAAAGAGTTGATGCTAAACCGCAATAGTTAATAACGTGACTTCTTTATACATATTCAAATAAATTTGTTTCAATTTAATGCAAAAACTAAATGACAAAAATAATTCATTCTATCTTGTACGCGGGTGGGGTTGGTTTGAGGATACAACATTAATCCAAAGTAAATTTATAAACGAGTTTATTTTAAAAGAAACAACTAGGTAACGTCGTTTTATTTATTCACAGAACCCGGTGCTCGTTTACTCGTAATGGTAACATCGGAAGATTCAAAATTATTTATCTACGAGGGCACAACTTTATTGTGGAGCTGTTCATTACTAAGCCCTGCAATCTCAATATCTAGATGCTTTCTAAAATCTCTGCCAGGAGGTCTGGTCACATTATCTGTTAACGGAATAGTGAACGTGGGGTACTTAGGAACGGAACCGGATCTCGACTCAAATGCTCCACCAATGATCAATGACATGCATGATCCAGAACAAATACAAAGAGATTTAGAAATTGTTGAAGAGTCATTACGGAAAATTTTAAACAACAATGAAGGTCAAATACTACTTCTGGTAATAATAAATTTTTATTTTGTTATAAGCATCCATAACAAAACCTTTGTTCTAGATGCAGATAATGGAAGATCTTCAATAGAACAAATACTCAAAATAAAAGCAGACGTAAGCAAGCCAGTACAAAATTTATTTCAAGAATTTGCTAACGGCAAGAATGAAGCCCTACATTTGTTGATGTGTCCAGTGGTTGTGATACTATCATGTGAAGATCCTAAGTTTATTCTAAGTGTTCAATTGACCTATGATTGCGCGTCACCGTTTTCTTGTTCTGAGACGACAATTTGTTTGGATAGCGTTAATGGGACAGAAATAATAGAGAACCAAGTATTCTTGACAAGTGACGCTGATGTTTCGGAGACTGAAGTGAAAATATTAATAACTATTACTGATAATACCGGCAAAATTGAAGTTTTGACTAGAGAAGTGTTACTACCGTCAAGTCTTTACTGTACGCCAGTCGAGAATATTCCCGACAGCCGATTTAAGCTACGCATTCAAACAAGTAATCCATGCATAGAGTTTTCAAGGATATTCACAGGTAGGTACATTGTAAAAATTAAACAATACTTACTGTTTATTTGTTCCAAGGGTTAACTATTTTCATGTTTTAGATTTTTCAGAAGAAGAATTGAGTAAGTATGGAAATACTATAACGTTGGCATACAGGTCAACAAAACAAACCATAACAATAAAAACTGATGGCGACCAGTATTCAATGGAGGCAAACGATTTCACTGAAATGAGTGCAGTATTACACCATTTTGTCATTAAACTAATCGATCATCATGCACGAATGGGTGTTAAAGATTTTAAATTTAATATAAAACATGATAAGGAATTCACCAGGCAACTTGTTCATAAGTTTTTAAAATGCGTTGAGACACACGCCAAGGAAAGAAACAAATTTAAAGAATTTGAGGTACTTAGGTTTTTTTAATTAGAACAAAATCTAGCAAAAGGAATCAGCCAGCTAAAGCTAATTGTTTTAATGTTACCAGGATGAGCTGAATGTGCTTCAGAAACAATTCACGGTGATTCAAAAACGACTGTTGGTTCAATACGGTTCTTTGCCACCTGGAGACTGCGATCCCTTAGAATTTCTCATGAAGGATACACATACGCGTCTGATCAAAGTGGTCCACGAAATATTAGAATGTAAGGAAACTGTGTGCAGGTAGGCAGACGAGTAACACGTATATTATAAACCCGTAGTACATTGGATTAACGGCTTATATAAGATATTTTTCTCCAGAGCCGGAAGCACCGTAGCAGCAGTTGGGAATCTCATTATTTACCTATTGAAGCAATCTGCTAAGGACGAGTTTAAGGTGACTCTAATAGAAGAAATGATGTCGTTGGGTTCACTCTATGAACTTTATCAAGTAAGTAAATGGCATCACAAATAATATGTTAATCTTATCTTTATATATATAATTCTACTGTACGTGTGTATGTGACTGTCTTGAATGGATCAAAATGTTGGGCCACAAAAGGAATGAATGGGCAGTTGCATGCAGCAGCTGAGATGAGAATGCTAAGGGGGATGTGTGGTGTTGCGCGAATGGATAGAATAAGAAATGAGTATATAAGAGGAAGTCTGAAAGTGGCGCCTGTGACAGAGAAGTTGTGTGGAAATGGACACGTGATGCGAAGGAATGAGGACCATGTTGTGAGGAAAGTTTTGAGTACGAATGTAGTGGGTTACAAGAGTAGAGGGAGACCCAGGAAACGATGGATGGATTGTGTGAAGTTGATATGGCTAAGAAGGAGGTGACTTCTGAGATGACGGGAAATAGAGATGTATGGAAGAAGAAGACATGCTGCGCCGACCCCAAATGAAATTGGAATAAGGGCAAGAGGATGATGATGATGATGTGTGTATGTGACTGAACTTCTCCTAAACGGTTGGACCGATTTGAATGATTTTTTTTGTATATGCGTTTGGGTGGCGCCCTGGATGGTTTAGATTCACAATTGGACCAGGTAGGTGGCGCTGTACGGGCAGGACGACGTCTGTTCGGTCTGCTAGTTTTATATATATTTTCATATTTTATTCTGTTTTTCAATAGGAATGGGAGGAGGCAGTTACTCAAGCTATGTCATACATCTTGAATAACGTGTTCAAAAACACTGAAAAAGATAAAGAAAAACTGGCCCCAGTAACAGAACAAGGAATATTGTCGCATATCAATCTAAAACGTTTCCTGAAACAAATGCGAATGATCTTCGACAAAATGTTTTCTGAAATATTAGAAAACGATGATGCAGAAAAAGATACACAGACAGTGACGCGTATTCAAGAGTTCGTTGAAGTGATATAATAATTAGAATAAATTTTAAACTCGTGTACTTTACTTTATCTTAATTATTATCATTACAATATTTCGTTAAAATAAATTGAATTTTACAAACATTAACAAGCTTTATTTCATGTGAGAAAGTGGATATAAATATTAATAAGTAAAAAAAAATGTTACTCTTAAGCAACGTGTAGCAGTGAGTACAACACAAGGTTTAGATACAACATATGTACCAGAAGCAGAAGAAACTTATCACGTCATTTTTTCTTAGGGTCCTTTAAACCTGCGCCAGCGTTGAATTTAAAGAAAATAATATCTCCATCCTCAACCATGTAATTTCGACCTGTAACAAAAACGTACCGCGTTGATTTTATATGATGAGCACATGAGAACTAGCTTATATCACCCGATGGTAAAGCTTTCAAGAAATAGAGTGTGAGTAGATTGCTACTGAGAAATTTTAAAAACCCCTACCTAGGAGCAAAATAACATGGCTTTACCAGTAGACTGAATAACTCAGTCTTACCTAGGGTTCGCAAGCGCACAAACTAAGCACTGAATTGGAAGAGGTGAGTTAAAAACAAAATGTACTTAAACAGAGAATATGAGTACAGGTGATTAATTACCTTGTTGTCTATATTTGCCAGCTGCTTTACAAGCGGCTTCAGTGCCCTCCTCTTTGAAGTCCTTATAGTGCATCACTTCAGCCATGATGAAACCTTTTTCAAAGTCGGTGTGAATTCTACCAGCGGCTTGCGGCGCCTTTGTTCCTTTCTGTAAAATTAATACATTTCACATTTAAAGGGAGAGATGCACACATAAGCAGGACCCGTCGCATTGCAATATCTCGTGACATTTTGTATGAACCATCACCATACAGGCGTACTGCAACGGGCTTTTAAGGTATGTGATATACTTTTGCTTTTACTGTTACGCTCAGGGTAACAGGTAATAAATAACACAATAACATGTCCGTATTTCCAGAAAGTTTTGGATATGTTAGATCATTTTACGTTGAAGTCCCAGTTATTAGGGTGAGGGGGAGTCTATTCCCATCAACCGGCCATGGCTCCAGAGTCCATACTCAGCATTCGTGCAAGAACGAAGCCAAGGAAGCAGTCAGCCAATACAAAAGGCAATCTTGTTAAAAGAGAATGATTTTAGAAATGGCGGTGGGTTGTTTACCTGAATCGTCCAGGCCTTCACCTCATCTTGTCCAGCAGTGAAGAAGTATTCCAATTGCAAAGCCTTGTAGCCTTGAACAATGATCTTGTCCAATGCGCTGTGAGTCAAACAATAAACCATCATATGATAAACATAAAAGAAGCAACTCTGGTAAATCACCGTGGGTACACATGAGTATACGCGCCCTAAACTTTATTAGACTTTATCCGTACTTGTTTACGGTTTAATATCATCATCTGCCTAGCCTTTTCCCAGCTACGTTGGGGTTGGCTTCCAGTCTAACCGGATGCAGCTGAATACCAGTATTTTACATGGAGCGACTGCCAATCTGACCTCCACAACCCCTTGGTACGACTGGTTGTCAGACTTTCGGGCTTCTGACTACCCGTAACGACTGTCAAAGATCTACAAATGACATCCGGGACCAACGGCTTAACGTGCTTTCCGAGGCACGGAGGAATCTCGATATATTACGAATGGTCACCCATCCACAGACTGACCGCGCAAGCGTAGCTTAACCTTCGATCAACTCGTGCGGCTGTTTTTATTTAGCCACGAGCTCCTCGGTTTAATATAATTTGTGAAATTATAATATTTAACGGTTTCAAGACGGTTGAGAACTAAAATCAAATAAAATAATAATAATAATAAGATTAAGAAGCTATTGCTGCGGAAAGAAACGCCGCTCTCACTCCCGCCAATTTATCGCAATGTAATGTAACAGTACGTCTAGCAGTATTACCGTGCCTTGATTGGCTTGGCTCGGTCTATGCCATTATTTCCACACACACAATGGTTACAGACAGTCAGTTAAATCATTTCACTTATATGAAGTGTAGGGGATGTGTATTAATTTTGGTTCGAGTCAACACAACGTAAAAAAAGATACCTAGTAAGATTGTGTTCCTTCAAGAAGGCCTGTCGTTCAGCAGGCTCCATGTCGAATAGCTTAATCTCAAGTGCGCCGGAGAAAGGTATGAGAGGTGCTCCGGGGTCATTCTTGTCAATCCATTCTTTCAATTTCGGCAACCTAAAAGAAAAGAAAAGTTGCAACACAGTTTATGCATTTTGTGGTATTATTTTAATTACAACAAGATTATTTTGTCTTGTTGGTCTTGTGGCTTGCGGATCATTTTATTTTATTTTATAGGAATAACAAACAGCAGAATATTAAATAGTAGGCACACAATATAAAGACTTATAATAAAAGTAATAAATATACTACTCAAGACGTTATCCACAGATATATGAGTTGGTTAGGGGCGTAAAAAGTTTTTGCGCCAAAAAGTTAGCACGCTCGGCAGTCGCGCTTGCGGCCACTCGACCAAAGAGTCAGGAGAATTTATCTGCGTTCAAAATACGAGATAATATTTTATATAGAAATAATTATACAAACCATTTATTCTTCTTCCGAATGTAGTCTTTTTCGGACAAGTTCACAAGATATAAAGCAGGCTTGGATGTCAAAAACAGGTATTTGTTAAGCACTTCTATCTGAAATGATAATTGTGTTTCTATTAGGTGATATTCCCTCAAAGTACCTAGTAAAATCAGTATTCAAAATTAGAATGTTTTAGCTTTAAAACTATTTCTCCATATAAACTTTAGCTAATACCTAATCCCATTCTACTCTGTGCGCTCAATATCCTTTAACCTTTTGACCGCCATCGTAACATATAAATGACAAGCAAAACGCATGCCCTGTACGCCAACGCCACAAATACGTGACAAAAAATGCGGCGCACACTAAGTACTGTAACACGAAATAAACGTTTTTTTTAGAAAAAGAAAAACGTTTAACCACTCTAGGAATTCCTCCTGTATCGTGGGTGCGTTTACAAACATTAAAATTCACATACACAAACAGCCAGACCCGGAACAACTACCTGTAGGCCTTACAAATATTTGTTCCTTGCGGGAATCGAACCCACAACACGCAGCGCAGCAGTCAATCGCTCAGCCACTGCGCCAACCGTGCCGTCAAATCATTACTTTTATGTGTGTTTATTGATATATCGTAAAAATTGAAACTCCCATGCGTTTATAATTATATGAAACAAATTAAAATACACCACGGTTATTGAGACATTCATGATGACAATGAAGAAATTAAACGTTTATGTCGTGTCTTGGCTTGGAGGGCACGAGCATGCGTTTATGCTCTGGCGGTTAAAGGAATCCGATGTCCGCGTCACGTTTCAATATAATAATCTATTCCGATACATTTACTCCGAGTTTATAAATAAGGTGGATCCTGTTTAAGAAGCATATTAAAAAAAAAAGAAAATTACGTCTGCTGCGCTCCAATCTCCGAATCGAATGTGTTTTTTTTCATCGACCAAAACACCTTTAACTTTCGTCAGTGAGTCCTGTAACAATAAAACATAATTTCATACCATCCACCCGTATTCCTCAAAGGGTTAGGCAGAGGTGTAGTACACTTACATTTCGCCAGTAATTTTTATGTCACATGTAATAGGGGGCCTATTGCCATGATCCGGGAACACATTCAGTAATTCCAGATGGAAGAACTTAATAACGCTTTGCCCAACCCGGGATTCGAGCCCAGGACCTCGTGCTCAGCAGTAGCAATTCCGGCCACTAGCATGATGAGGTAGGCAACAATAAAGGTGAAGTTAGTACTTTTGAGCTCGAAGACACTGAGCAGGCGTCAACCTCGTCAATAGATTCGTATGCGGCCCGCGCGTGTTATGTTTGGCAGGACTGTCATAAAACAAGATAATTTTTCTCCTTTTTCTTTCAATTTACTAAAGGACTCGTGGTTAACAATAACAGCCGGACCTGCCGATCTACAAGGTTAAACAACGCCTGCTGAGGCCAGTCCGTGGATGAGCGACTATCTATTACATACCGAGACCACTTCGTGTGTCGAAAAGCACTTAAAGCCGTTAGTCCCCGCTGTCATCTAGATATCTGACAGTAGCTACGGGTAGTCAGAAGCCGAAGCCGAAGGGTAGTCTAGCCTTATAGAGTTAGTATCAGGCTGCATATGGTTAATCTCAAAACCGACCCCCCCAGCACAATTAGGAGAAGGCTAGCAAATGATGTATTTACGTCAACTCACATATTCAGACTTCAGTTTCTTATCTCCACCACGGTTGACCAGTTTGTCGAGTTTCTCAAAGTTTTGCACCAGTTGTTCCTCGTCCTTTAAGCGAAGCTCCTCTCCGATGGTCTCTAAGTCTCTGACAGGGTTCACTTCACCGTCGACGTGGATAACGTCTTCATCATCAAAAGCGCCTTAAAAATATACAAATCTCTTCAAATCATTGTTCCCCATTGAGATTTTTTCAACTCAAACAAATTTAAACATGTGTGAATCAATGATGATTTAAGAAATAATGTGCCTGATAAAATATTTAAAATATTGAAGTTTAAGTTTTTAAGGCTTTAAAGTAAGTTTTCCGAACTCACATAAATTTACACAGTTTAAAAAATCATATATGTCTAACTTTAAATAAAACTAAATTCATGGTAACTTACGACATAGGTTGAAAATAGCATCACAAGCTTTAATATGCGACAAGAAAGCGTTTCCAAGTCCTTGACCTTCAGCTGCTCCCTTCACAAGCCCAGCAATATCGACTACATTCAGGAACGCAGGTACTTTGCTGAAAAACAAATGCTCTTCAATAATGGAGAGACCGTAAAACCATAAAAAATCTCCAAATAATTACTACTTCGGCTATATCTGTGTGTCCGACCAAGTGAATATACTATATATATATATATATACCTATACTAAGGTCCGACGGACATAACGAGATAGTCATAATTTTTAGTCGGCAAACGATTGAATAACTGACCTGACTGGTTTGTGGAACTCGCAGAGATAATCGAATCGTTCATCCGGCACAGGTACCCTACGTGCTGAAAAGAAAAAAAAAAAGGTTATACACCTGAATTTAATCATTTAAGCTTAAGTTATACATACATAAAGCCCTTTTGCCATGGGGGTGGGCAGAAACTATAGAACGCCATCAACTACGATCCTAACGTAATCCTTTTGTTTTGTTTACCTTCATTCATCTGGTTATACGCGCACGCCGGTTGCGAGTATACGCAGTAGACCTTTTGGAAGAAAATGACAAATAAGGTCAGTGTATGTCCTATTTAGACGTCTCCTTGCGGCGCGGCGTTACCACTCACATTTGCAATATAAACCTTTTTGAATCTCCTTTAATTATCCTTTCAACATGAGTAAACCATGTTAGCACATATATTTAAGCTCATTGGATACAAGTTGCTTGTGACATCGTTTCCTTTTGTGAAGGTAGGTTATGAATGAAATAATACCAATATTGAGATAACCAATTTTATTATATTTAATAATAGTCGAACAAACCATCTAAATGGGTTGTTGTCTAAAACAAAACAATTACATTTAGTAAATAAACTAATAATACTAATAATGCCTGCATTGAGTAGCTCTCGCGCATACGAATGCCTTATATAAGGGAACTTATGAAAGAAGACGACTGCACCTACCTTAAATAAAATGTAGATAAAGGATTAAGCTAAGATTAATTCCTTTCCATTTGGCTGGTTGCTGTCGAACGCTTATTTAACTTTTGAAGAAAAGAAGGTTTATGCATTTGAACATACTTTGAAGTTCTTTTTGGGATATCAATTACGGGTTTTTCGGGTATTTGTGCCGAATCCAAATACGATTTTGAGGATTGTTCATCATCGACTGGATTAAGTGTCGGTTTTCTATGGATACATTTGGGGTAAGTAGCAAATGGATTGTCCATTGATCTTAAGCGCAGACCTACTGTTAACATCAATTTGCATCGTGCTTCAAATACGCTAAAAGCTTTTACGTACATTGGCATCTTATCTTTATCCATGAATGGATTGTGTGTCTTTAAATACAGTGCTATGTAAATAAAAGCAGATGTTTGAAAAGAGAGACCAGGATATTTTGGTCTAAACACATTCACGGAACAACACGCTTCTGTTAATATATTCCCCAAGGTTTGCTCTAAGTACCCGATATTAGGCAGATTTTTTAAAGACAATTTTGGAAAGTTTTTTGATTCTTTGAAGATAGTTATGTCTTTATATAAATATGGTTTGGATACAAATTTACAAAGACAAACGTCACTACAAAATAAATAAGATTTACCAGCATAACTCGCAGCGTACTGATTAGTGCCTATCTTAATTATTTGAGCTGGTAAATTTTCCGCGTATGTAACAACGCATATTCCATTTTCGTAAATATAATCTAAATTGACTATATTGATTAAAGCGGGCATTTCGGGAATTTCTACATGTATAGGTGTCAAATAGGAATCTGGAAATGCCAGTACTAAATCCATATGCGCATCACAGACCCAATAAAACTTGTTTTGATATTGAACAACACCTGTTTTACCGCCGAAGTAGCTCCCCATATGTTTATATACTTTCTTGTGGAAGCATACTGGACACATATTTTTGTATTGGGATTGTCTTGCTTCGAACGCTTCATCCGAGATCCACATAGCGCGCACAATCTTCTTTTCAACATTGCTTACGTAATAATGAAGTTTAGAATTTACTAGAGTTAGATGATCACTTGCTTGCTGCAGGACACGCCATTTGGATTGATTACCATCAAGAAGATAAGTGTTTTGATAATTTTCAGCAATCCAACGTCGAATTTTATGTTGCCTTCTCTCCCAATTCTCGAATCTTATTAGAATTAGACCAGGTGGATATGGTGGAAAATATTTCAGAATATTGTAATTAATTTCGTTCTGTGAATTTTCTAGAATTCTGGATTTATTAGAACAAATATCAAATATTATATTAGGAAAAACACAGCTTTTGACATGACCTTTTGCTCGGTAAGGAGAGACCGGTGCTCCGTCTAAAACGTAACCACTGGTGACCGTATGATGACTTATAGCCACTGTTTGCATAGCTTTCACGATGTGGTCTTCCTCAATTATTTTTCCTTCTTTTAGACACTTTGCCATTTGGACAGCTAGCTCCGTCCAATGCATGTTTTCCAATATGCTTCGCACAGCGCTTCCTCCTGATATGCATAATAATCCATATTGCTTAGCTAATCTAGCAGCCAGTGTGCTCTGTCCTGATTTAGGCGTTCCTATAATACCAATTCTCAAAGGATACTCAAAATACGATTTAATAGCGTCAGAAGTAATGTATTTCAACGGATTTATTCTGAACTTACTTACGTTATTTGCGCTACTAATAAAATATATGTAACATCTATGGATCACCGGAAAAAGTGTTCTGTTACGTTTGGCAATTTTGTAGGAATTCTGAATTGCCTGTGGATTTTCGAAGATATATACTGGACAAAGACGATAGAATTTGCTAAAAAAATAAAATCCTCTTAAAAGTAACTGTTCCGCAACATCGGTAGTGACGATAAAAGTTTGCTCGAAAAATGACTCACATCTATTTTTCAAGTTCATTAATTTGGACAAAGTAAATCTGGTTACTTTATTGAAAGGTTTGGTACTATTTACTGATATTGTTTTAATTCTGTTCTCCATTAATATTTCGGTTAATGATTGGATATTCTCATCATCTGTGTCAAATATACCTTCTATTCTAGCTTCTATTCTTTCACGTGCCTCATCATATTTTTCCCATACATTCGTATCTTGAGGCTCTGGATTTTGTTCCACCATTTCATTATAAGTGTTAAACATAATTGGATCAACATTTTCAGATCCTGATGGATGCGCATCTATAATCATGCTTACAATAGAATTACTCTGTGTTAAGGGTCCTGGTTTCAAGTCAAATATATTTTCGAAAACTTCTTCGATTATTAGTTTGGCAATTATTTCTTTTGTAATAGAATGGAACCATAGTTTACGTTCATTAGCTAATTTTTCATTAGCAGCCTTTTTAGCCTCATTTTGTTGAGATTTCCAAGACTTGAACATTATGGGAGCAATTCGATTAATAGCAGTTTCCGCATCATTTTCTAATTGTATCACCACATCAGGTATAGCATTACACGCCAACATGTCTTCAACGTCATTGGGTGTTCTCGGATAACCATCTAGAACAAAACCTATAGGCGAACTAGAGTCGAACCAAATTTTAAGAATAATTTTTTGCATAAGTTTTGATAAAATAGGAGCTCCGCGTTCAAAGTAGTCATTCAACATTCGTGTCAACTCTTTTTCGTTTCCTAAGATATCGGAGACTAAATTCACGTTTTCTTCATCAGTTTGAAATTCTACTACAGCTTCTTCGTCGATAGGGCCGTCAACAAACATATTTTCGTATTGACGTCCAATCTTTTTGTAATGTTTTGGCACCAAATATTCGTTAATAGCGTGTGAGAAATCGATATGTAACAATCCGAGCTCTTTTGCTATGTACTTGGATAAACTGGTTGCTCCACTACCGATGGTACCTATTATGCAAATCTTTAGTTTTGGTATTTTTTTATAAGGTATATTATAAAATTGATATTTGGTTATATCTTTTTTAAATAATTCTAAAAACTCTTCTTTACAAAAGTAATGGATTTTGTTGTTGAGTTTCAAAGAAAACTCTGGATTCCCCTCCCACAGAATGTTATGATCAAAATAAGTGATTGGGCAATAAATACTAGTCTCGCAAAGAAATCGGGGATCGTTGTAACTAAGAAGATCTTTTGATGATGGATCACCTTCATCCTCATCCGCCACTTCGGGTTCTTCATCTTCATTTAGCTCGACACCACTAGGTAGATAACATTGACGTAGTTTTCGTAACATCTCTTCAATAATTTCTACATCTTTTTTATTCTCTAATTCAATTTCAATGTAACATTTAGATTTATCCTCCATTTTTAGTTTTACAATGTCCCAGTTTTCACGAAATTTTTCGATAGCTTCGGTAAACGATGAGATAAATTCAGTTTGTTTTTCTGCATCTAACGGTTCGGTGATCGCCTTGTTGGATTCCTTACTAGTTATAAATATTAAATCAAGAATTTCATTTATCACAACATTTAAAAAATCTTGTATATCAGAATATTGTAACCGTAATAATTTTGTACCTTGTAATTTGGTATGCAGGAGCGGATCCTTAGCTAGTAAAATATTTTCATCATAACGTTTAGTGTTTTTGTCAGCACTGCTATAATATTGAGAAAGTTCTTCATCAATTTCCCGATTTTCTATTAGAGCTATAGTATAATTAGGAATTAACTTCAATTCAGTAATATAATCCCAATATTCTGGGTCTGACGGAAAACCGTCTATAATATATTTTCCCAATAACTGCTCAGATTGTGTCTCTTCCTGATGTTGAGTGTCTATTGCAGTAATAAATTTAATTATCTCTGTCATTATTACCTCGGCAGAAGGTTCAAGTTCCTTTTGTAAATCATTAGCTTCAATATACTTGGTTATAGCTACTGTAACGTCTACATCACCCAAAACTGGTATTGATGGCTTGCTTGCAACTCTTGCTAATTCAATAGGTGCATATTTTAAAATGTTTTTTTTTTCAAGAGCAGTTTGGCAATTCTTTATATCATCTAATATAGGTAAAAAATTAAGCTGCTTCTTGAGTACGTTGAATTGACGTAGAAGAACTGGATCCATTTTTTCGAGAACAATATCATGTTTTGGTTTTTTTTTTTTAGGTTTTCTTTTTTCTTTTTTGTGTTCTTCTCCTATTTGATCTTCTCCTTTTTGTTTTTCTTCTTTTTGTTTTTCTTCTCCTTTTTCTTTTTCTTCTCCTTCTCCTTTTTCTTCTAATTTTTGTTTTTCTTCTCCTTTTTGTTCTTCTTCTCCTCTTTGGTCTTCTTCTTGTTTTTGTTCTTCTTCCCCATTTTCTTCTTCTTCTTCTCCGTATTCTTCTTCTTCTCCATTTTCTTCTTCTCCTTTTTGTTCATCTTCTTTTTTTTGTTCTTCTCCTATTTGTTCTTCTACTTTTTGTTCTTCTACTATATGTTCTTCTACTTTTTGTTCTTCTACTTTTTGTTCTTCTACTTTTTGTTCTTCTACTTTTTGTTCTTGTCCTTTTTGTTCTTGTTCTTTTTGTTCTTGTCGTTTTTGTTCTTGTCGTTTTTGTTCTAGTCGTTTTTGTTCTTCTTCTTTCTTTTGTTCTTGTTGTCTTTTTTCTTCTTCTTTTTGTTCTTCTTCTCTTTTTTGTTCTTGTCTTTTTAGTTCTTCTTCCTCTTCTTCTTTGAGAGCTGCCATCTCTGCTGCTTTTATTGCTTCTTCTCGTTTTTTAAGCTCTTGGGCGTTCCTTTCATCGATTTCCAGTTTTTGAATTAGTAAAGATAAATATTGTTGTAATAGTTCCATAGTTGAGCTTCCCCATTTACTTAAATTTGTAACCCTATCAGTTTCTGTTACCTGCCATGCGTTAATTCGAGCGTCTTCTATAGTTGGTATAATTTCAGACAAAATAGTTTGAGCAGTTAGGTCATATTTTTTTTCTTTTTCAGTGTCTAAAATTGTCTTGAAATTTAATAAGGGAGCATCAAAAATCCATGATAAACATTTGGACATCGTCGTTTTTCCAGAGTTTTGCGTTCCTGTAACTATAACTCTACAAATCGGTTCCAAATATTTTAATTTTAAATAAGGGCGCGGGTTTCTATAAAACGCAACGAAATGATTAAGTGAAGACATTAGATAGACATGTTTGAAGAACATAACAGCATATTTTGGATTTCCTACCACTGTTCGTCTAAGTTTTAGTTCAACAGGACACCTGTTAAACCAAGGTGAGGCATAATGCTTGAAATGAACAACACCACTACTTATAACATCTAAACTGGCTACAGTACTTGCCCAAAATTCTTCCATATCTTCTGGAGTTTCTTCTAAAAACAACGGCCGCGGTATAATTACAGGTTGAATTTGGATTAAAATTAACGTTTCAGCAACATGATGAATCATTCGGTTGCATGAAGTTCGGCCGTCCAATTCAATTACTAATTTTGGATCAAAATCTTTTATTTTTTTTTCTATGTATGGATAAACGTAAGTTTTATAATTGCATATTTGTTCAATTATTTTATCATCATAATTTGCAGGTGGTTTGCAGTTATATTTAGATTGAAAAACATTAGACGCATGCGGATTTTCATAATCATCAATATTATGACATTTACGAGGCCAACTTGGTTCTGGTACATAATTAGAAATAAATGATTTATTTATATCCATGCCTGTTTTATAGTTTAGGTAGCTGTTACCTCTCATTTTTAATAAGTCTAATTCAGGACAGGTAATATGAATAATGATATCTGGCTTAAGACATAGATTGAATAACTCATTAAGCTGACAAAGAAGTGCAGCTAGGTTTGATTCAAAACGAGGTTTTTTGTTGATTATAATATTCGAACAAGTATCTAGCGAAAATCTCGGCAGTTCAGCGGGTGTATCTTCTTCTTCTTCTTCAAGAGCTTCTTCCTCCTTGTCTGAAGTCTCTTCTTCTTCTTCCTCTTTGTCTCCTTCTTGCATATCACTACTTGCAGATGAAAGATCTGACCCAGGAGGTCGTTTTTGTTTCTTTCTCTTTAAGTTACGAATTGTTTCAAACAACATTTCATGTATGAACAAAAAGGCTTCTTCGCTATACAATGAATTAATATAGCAAAGAGGATTTCTATTCGCCACCACTAATGGAAGACCTGATATTACATATCCTCTATGTTGAACTACTTCAGAGTTTAATTTAATCTTCAACATTGTTAATATCATGTCATAAACGCATAGTTTATTGTGTTTCATATTAAAATCCCAAGTCCTTCCTGCACTACTTTGTTGTGATATTTCATCAAGCAATATATTTTTCGGGCATAAATGAATAATGTTGTACTTTTGCGCCATTGCTTCACCAAGGTTAAAGGCTCCAGTACCCGGTTTACCTAAGATTAGGTAACATGTTGGCTTGGTGCTCAGGTATTTTTCTTGAGCATCAATATCCGTCCAGATGTCAAAGAATTTTGAGTTATCAGTAATAGGAGCTCCTGTGTTGTCCAAACCGAGTATTGCAGCTGCCAGCAGCGGACTATTATGCTCAACTTGTTTTATTTGTGGATTGATATATTTTGTATTTCCGGTATATACTTTGCCAGTATCGATTTTAATCCTTTTTACGTCATTTTTGTCTACAATGTCCAAATTACTTTTGTAATTCTCTAATTCTATCATTTTATTTTCTTTTCTTCAAATAAAATTAAAATGTTCCTGTCCCATAGTCATGACAGAATTTGACAGCTGATATATTAAATTTAAATTTAAAAATAATCATTTAAATCAAAGAGAATTTACTAGGCTTTCAGAAACTTTTTACATTTAAAATCTGAAGATTATGTTCATGGTTGAGTTATTTTTGTATTAAGTAATTAACACCTTAAAACATTGAAAAAACAATGTTGGATAAATTATTTGCTAGACAGAGGCGATACTAACGGACCGCCCGCATTTTCTCATATCTGTCTCAATGTCGAAGATATTTTGTCCAATGTCCTATGCCAGGATGATAATGATGATGTAGGTACATACGCCAGCACATCAAACTATCTGATTTGAACCTGAACCTTATTTTTTTGCGATAAAGTTGAAAAACTACCAAAGAAATTTGACACATTGGGGTAGCTTGATATGCTGGCTTCTGTACTACTCTAATTTATCTCACATATTATTACATTCGTAAATTTGTGGGGTGAGGACCTGGTGATTACCACTTAATAAGCTCGTGGAGACCATCCCAGACTGTATTATTGACGATTACTACGATACTGACGATTTATTCACGAATAAATTCGCCAATTTTATGATTATGTGCCGACATGTTTGTGATTTTTTATGTTTTATAGTTTATGATTTTATGTTTGTACATATTGTATATACCTGCTTTGATGATTGATTTTGACCTGATTTGCTGGGGATAAAGCATATATAACTCCTCTATTTTATTTTAATTGATTTGTACTTGCGTAGGTAGGTACCTACGAAGAAATTATGAAGGTTTTCAATGGCGCCGAGTCTCACACGAAAGTAACACTCTGGCAATGGTATTCTTAGCTACTACATATATTTCACAAATAGTAAGATGCTATGGTTTAACGATATTTAAAGAATGTAAAAACTGTTGGAAAAACTGGTGACATAAATTATAGAGTAACGCTCATAACCTAGGCCTCAGTACCTTTTTTTATTCGGGGGGAAACCTTCAAAAGGCGACCGGCCTTTGGGCACAAGACCGGAGAGTGTGGGATTCTTACCTCACTAAAACCAACCCGGTGGTCACCATCAGCAAGTGGAAGGAATGCCTCAGTACCTACCTAATCATTTACATCGCCATCTTTCAGTTTTAAGTCAAATAATATTATTTTTGTCAAAGTTCGCTAGCAGTTCGATTCTCAGGTCGCCGGTTGGGTTATGTGTTATTGTTTTTTTCTTCTGTAGGGATTTTTTTAAACCGCAAAGCTAAGTTTATTATAAAGGGTTTTTGCTGCTTACTAATAACTGTGCTTGTTTGAGAGATCGCTTTATTACGTTTCTTAAGATTCAAGCTTGCAGCAATGGAAACAAAAAATAAAACATATACTTACTCTAAAAATGTTTATATTTGATATGCCGCTTGACGTAGTCATTGCACATAAAACATCAACAATATTTTGATAAAAAAAAAATGCCGTGTGGTTGTAATAGGAAAAACGAGAGAATCCCAAACAAAGAATCTGATTTATCAATATATTGGTATATGTTAGTAAAATAAACGTAATACTAAACATTATTACCAAATTCCGTATTCATAAGTCAATAAGAAGTTAAAAAATTGTTCAGAACAAAATTTTATAAAATAATTTGACTTAAAATGCTGTTTATTTCTACTGAATAAGCGCTAAACAAGCATACCCTAAGCAATGGGGTAAAGGTCCGTTTTTTCACTTTTTGCTGTAAAACCTGTGTTACAGACAACAAACAGATGGACCTGTGAGTGTCAGCAGTAGGGCTATGTTTGGACCCTTCAGTTACGGAGCCCTAAAAACTAGTTGGCATAAGTTGACTCCTAGTCTAGCACTTAATGTCTTTAAGATAAAATGTTATTCTTACTACTCACCCCCTTGGCATATAGTGTGATGTAAGATGTAAGTAAATAAGGATATTTATGAAAAATATCAACAGAATCCATTAAGTAGTTTGACATGAAGCTTACCTTCATACAAACAGACAGACACAAAAATGATGGTTCAACAAAGGTTGTAAAATAATAAAAAAAAATGTTCAGATACTTATTTTCATTAGGATCAATGGTGCAGAAAGGGAAGTTTTCAGCTGCTGCTTGGCTCTTGGTCAGCACATTGAAGAATGTTGACTTCCCAACATTAGGCACACCAACAATGCCCACTTTTAAGTTTGTGCCCACTCGGCCAATGAGTGGCTTTTTTTCAGGCTCCTCTACTTTCTTAGGAGGCATTCTGAAACATAAATTTGCATTTATAATTTATGACAAAAGCAATCACGCCCAAAGGTCACACCTCCAGAAGGTAGTTTTAATATAACTGTATTATGGCTTTAGTTTTGTATATATATAATATCACAACTGTATTCCCCGAAAGGTAGGAGAAGGAGGAGGATAGGAGGCATAGGTGCATCATGGTAACCCCCACATTTATGTTTTAAGTCCTATGTTATAGGGGGCATATTACCATCAACTGGGCATAAATCCAGACTCCTGCTCGCTAATGAGAAAATGCCTGTAGGAAAACCTCAATAACAATTCTCGAGCCATTTTCGTTTGGACTTGTGTCACAAAAAATGTCTTTCAGAGTTCATAATATTGAAGATTGCACAATTAACGTTTCAGGGATTTTTGTTTATCAAACAGATGACACTCTATTTAGGTCATACTTAATCAAAAACATTGATGCTAACAGGCCATCAGTGTAATTGTGTGATAAATAAATCGTTGTTTGGGTTTAGTTGACAATATTATTTCACAATACAATAATTTTCACAATTAAAGGATTTCACAATTTAAGTATTTCACAACATTAGATAGACATGGAGTTAATGCTAAAGCGATTCTTTAGATGGACCTCTGACCAAGGGTTTGATGATATGGCTAGAATGGGTACTGAGATAGCTGTAGATGTTTAGAAATAGAAGAAAGCAAGAAGCTAATATAATATTATGGTGCAAATTGCACCGGCCTTAAATAATATTACGTTTTTATGATAGGGCAAAGAAGTTGATGTGGAAGGTTTTCTTACGTGTTTTAGCAATAATAAAATGGTTTATTTAGTGTTGTGTTGGAAACGAGATAACCTCAAGCAGGAAAAATAAAATGTAAGTACCTGATGTATACTTACTCTGCTGATGAGAAGAAGTTTAGAAGACACTACACCACCAGATTTAACTATGACTTTAAGTCTACCTCGTTTAATTAGCTTCAGAAGAGGTGAGAAAACGTAAACGTGCAACTCGTGTAAGAAATTCTGTCCGGCAAATTTGACTTATATGACATTTGTTCAGTGCTGCCATCCTCTGATATTTTGGATTTCCCGCAAATCTCATAAATATTTTGATTTTCATAACTATTAAATGATCGTTCATAAGTTTGTTAATAATAGCTAAGGTTAGCTAAAAAAGTCCCCAATAAAAAAAAACATACAAAAATAAGTTAAACACAAATTAAGGTTAATTTGTGCCTTGAAAAACATCCACGGTGAGAAATTCAATATTTATATTAGTTCCTGTTCCGTTAAATAAGACATTTTATTCGATTTAAATATTTTTGTCACCCGTCGCAAATAAACGTGCAATGCTTTTTCAACTACTTATCTCCAAAAAAATTCCCCTAAATATGAAACCACTCCTTAATGTAGGGGACAATGTCCAAAGGTGGAAACACCATATCTATTTGCAACAGATAAAAATATATTAAAGCTGGGTGTACACGAATAGAAATAAATTATAAACAGTCACTTCACATTTTCTTTTTTAGAATGATGTAGTTCCAGAATGAGCAACATCTTTCTTAAATCTTGAAAATATTGTCGATACGTGCAATAGGATTGGATGACGGTAGCGTCGTGCGCAGGTATACCCTTATTTTAAGTATTACTTGTGTGGATTTTTTCACTGGGAGACGAAGGCCTCCATTAATTTCTTTCCACTTTTCTCTATCTAGGGCGATTTGGGACCAGTCCTTATCGATGGTGTCCAGCTCATGCCGCCATCTCCAGCTAAGCCTGCTGTGCTGTTACTTGCCATTTGTAAAGAATCCCATTAGGTTGTGTATAAATGACGACCGATGTGGCGCGGCAGGCGATGGTCCGCCTGCGACGCAAGAAGTTGCGGGTTCGATTCCCGCCTTGGGACAAATGTTTGTACGATCTACAAATATTTGTTCCGGGTGTTCTGGGTATTTGCTATGTATAATAAAAATATCTATCTATGTAATGTATTGTATTAAGTATATCAGTCATCTAGTACCCATAACACAAGCTCTGCTTAGCTTGGGGCTAGATGATGCTGTGTGGATTGTCCAGCAATATTTTATTTAGCCCTCTGATTTTCTGACATGCGGCAGATGAGTCAAGCACCATTCCTCTTCGGTTTATGTTTTTTCATGTGACATTAGTAATTTTTATGATAGAACAGATCACTATCTTCCTATTCCAGTCGTCAAGTTTGAAAACCAGAGTACTCCATTCTATAACATAATACTTTGGTAATATTCCGTAACTTGGTGGACCTCTGCTGATAGTTACAATACCATGTGTCAGGATAGAAAGAATGCATACATCACCAAGTCTTCTCTTATGGGACAGGGCAAGATTTCCCTTCATAGGAACTACCATGGTCTGATAGCTCTTTCAGGTATTTAGGTGAGCCTTGCAGGCTTTTTGTTTTGTCTTGCCTGAAAAGACTATTTGACCAAGATAGAGTTACTCACTAACATATTCAAACTCTCCTCCATTTATATTGATAACATAAAATAAACAATTCAATCATAACTTTGGGTTTATTTATTTAATTTCAAAATTGAAGCTCCTGTATGTATTTAATTTCATGAAACAAATACAATACACCATGGAAATGATAACAAAAAAGAAATTTAACAATAAACTTGTTGCTTGGTGCGGAGGGCATACACCTGTGTTTATGCTCTGGCTTCAAACGTTTAATATACATACACATTCAATAAATAAACCCATTGTCATGTCAGACACATAAATTAACACACTTAATTTAATCAAATTAGAAATTTTGGCAATAATTTTGTGTGTATCAATAAAATTGGGATTTGTTCAAGAGTAGACATAATAAAAACATCTTAGGCATTTATATATATTAAATTAAATATTCATCAAATAACATAAGATATCTATGTAGTTAGCGCAGCCCATGGAGGTGACATTGGTGCAGGATTTTGTAGGTATGACATAACAACTGCAGATATTGACAGCATGAAGGAGCTCACAATCTGAAAAGATAAAAGTAAGAAAGAACTTATTTCTCATTTGTTCTGTCTCAATGCCGACCGATGAGGCGCGGCGGGCGAAAGTCCGCCTGCGACGCAGGAGGTTGCGGGTTTGATTCCCACCTTGGGACAAATGTTTGTACAATCTACAAGTATTTTTTTGGGTAGTTGCTATGTATAATAAGAAATAACTATCTATTTATTATTTATGTATTGTATTAAGTACATCAGTCATCAAGTACCCATAACACAGTAGCTCTGCTTAGCTTGGGGCTAGATGATGCTGTGTGGATTGTCCAGTATTATTTATTTATAGTGCACCACTCTTGGCCATTACAAAGTCAGTGTAGCAGGCATTAAGTGTTAGACCAAATTAAGTCTTGCAGGGCCATTGCACTAGCTTAGGACTGGCAGCACAAGAACATGCATTTGACGTGAAGTTCAACTGAATCTTTATACAGACAAGTCAAGGAAAATCAGGTGATTGAGATGTCTCAGGCCATGTAAGAACTTTACGAAATAGCATAGATTTAACTGTTACATGCATTTATGAACCATCAAACAATTACTTTCTCACCAACCTGTTTAGTGTCATCCGAGACTCTGGAATTGGCAAAACTAATACTGGAACAGAAGACAGCAGTCCAAGCGCACCATTTAAGACGCATCATAAGACCACACATTGAGAACACCATACCTGGAAATAGTATTATTTGTATAACAGCTAAATCTAGGTCAAGGCTCTGGTAGAGATAATGGAAGAATGTGGATACCTAAGATATTCATGTAATCTGTAGTAAGGTCCTCAGCTGGTGCTGAAGTTGCGGGCGGAGCTTTGAACCGTCGTTCCCTATCAGCTCGTCTTGGGTCTGATGTGAGTTGCATCTGAGAATTAAATTAAGGAAAATACATTAGTTAATGCCATTCAAAAACATTTTTTTAATAATATTACCTTCGTGTCCCATGTTCAACTAACAAACTGCATATATAATCTTAAACTAAATTATAAATTGAGTTAATTATTATAGGACCTACTCACCTTTTGAGGTTTTAATACGGGCCCACAAATAATTGAAACTTAAATGTAACGTTCTTATAAAATTAACCAGTTTTACAGACTCACAGCTCCCTGTAACGACTGGAAAGTATTATTATAAACATCTAAGTCTAATGTAAAAGAATTATCAAATTATTTTAGTTTCATTTCATTATTCGAACAATTGCTCAGACTTAAGAGCAGCACTCAATGTCAGTCATTGTAATAATGTCACATCATCATTATGCTGTCACCGTGACAAAGTGTTGCCATTTTTATTTAGGCAATCGAATATGTCCGGGAGGAAAAAAATATATCCCAAGCTATCAAATGTTCCAAATTGAACATGAAGAAAAAAAATAGATAAGAAAAAAATGCTGAAAAACTATCGAGAAATCTGACAGATTGGGGAATCTTGATGTGCTGGCCTCTGTACATAAATTGTTTCGTTTTATTTTTATAATAATACAGGTAATGTAAGTCTTGAATATACTTCCATACGCATTCGAACAGTGACTACAAACGAATGTACGTTTGTAGTCGCTGTTCGAATGGGGCTAAAACAATATATTGAGTGCTTTAATACGGTTCCTGAAACCAACTTTGAGTTATTTCATTCATCAAAATTTGTGTATCCCACATATTCAAGCAAAGGTCTTTTCAGTTATACATTTATTGATTCTATCAGTTTGAATTGAGCCTTAGAATTTTCTGCGGCCATGGGGGCAAGTTGCATTTTTTTGCCCTGAAAGCCGAACAACACGGCGATTACCTTATCATTGGCTGTTGCCAAGATTCTTGACAGTGACAGTTTGTGTTACCCGTGCTGCCTCAAATATTTGAAAATAACAGTTTGTGTTACCCGCGCTGCCTGTTATCTCGCTCGTTTCCGTCTGCACTGCTAGGGTTGCCAGGCGTTCAAATAAAACCAGACTTTAGTTATGCTATTTGGATGAGTGTCTAGTTTTTCGGATTTTGTTTTCTGGCTTTTTACTTTGATTCACAATCAGTTGCTTTGTTTTTTATTGAATCTGCTATTAAGGTATATTGTGTATACATACAGTGACGCAACTAGTCCTAAATGTAGTAGCCGACTGCGGCTTATCTTAAAAGGATGGTAGATACTGTCTTTTTAAAGCATAATCAATTACGCTAGCAAAACGAGTATTATTATAAGTAAAACTTCCTGCTGTCTTAAAAAGCCCAGGATTTAACAAATCAATAAAAGTGCTAGGTTAACAACCCAAGTTGCAGTTTTCCTATCTGTTTTTACGTTAACAGATGCATTTGAGCGTACGAAATGTTAATAGTAGATTAGCAATAGAGAAAGACAAAGGATGCTAGAGTTAACTCACGAGTGAATTTTAGATTGGAATCCTGAATATAGCGAGGGTTTCAAGCTAGCCCAGCACAAAGACACTTTTATCCGCAAGGAGAATACTTAGGTACAAACACCAGCACGTCAAGCTATCCCAAACTGTAAAATTTTCCCAGTTATCAAAACATGAACTGTATTGACGACCGATGTGGCGCGGCGGGCGAAGGTCCGCCTGCGACGCAAGAGGTTGCGGGTTCGATTCCCGCCTTGGGACAAATGTTTGTACGATCTACAAATATTTGTTCCGGGTGTTCTGGGTATTTGCTATATATAATAAAAATATCTATCTATGTAATGTATTATATTAAGTATATCAGTCATCTAGTACCCATAACACAAGCTCTGCTTAGCTTGGGGCTAGATGATGCTGTGTGGATTGTCCAGCAATATTTATTTATTTATGCTTTTGTAATAAAGATGAAAAACTATCAAAGAAATTTGACTGATTAGGATAGCTTGATGTGCTGGCCTCTGTATAGTCTCTACCCTTTGTTACACACCTTTTACATAAAGCAATTCGATTTTCAAATGAATTCTTTTCCTTAGATGGATACCTAAAACTATACACATCCAAATTCAAAACACATTATCGACATTATCGGGTTTAAATGTAGGTAGGTATTAAGTATAAGCCCGGCTAGACCAAACTGCTGTAATAACTTACTCGTTAGGTTTACCTGACATAATAATATCGAGTAGGTGATATTAAAATAGTGTTGTGGGTAAGTAGTTCAGACTCAGAGTTCAGAATATGCTCTGCGTTGTTGTTTTCTCAGAATTTTGTTTTATTTTGTTGGTAGAAAGAACTTTCCGAAGTGACGTCGCGTCAATAACATTATTCTTATCAAAGTAACCAAATTACTTTCGAATTACACATATGTTGAAGAATGTCGTGACTTTCTTTGATTTACCAACATTGCACAACATTTTTTTTACGAGACGCAAGCACCCGAACTTCTCCCCGAAAAATAACGTAATTAGTATGTCGATGTTAAAACAAACATAGCTAGGCGAAAAAATAAAAAAAAACGATAGGAGGGTAATTACCTACTTATTGTGGATTGACCGACTCGTTAGTCTAGTGGCCATTGTCTTATATAGTAGGTACTATATCGTACCTACTATCTATACTCTTAAATTCATTGCTAGTGGCTGTAAACGCTTTTGCTAAGCATAGGATCATGACGACGCTTCCCAAGTTTGGCAAAATGTATTTGTGGTTTGCCATTAATTGCCCAGTTGATGGCAATAGGCTCGTCTCCTATTAAATGAGACTTAAACATTACGAAATTTTGATGTAGGTACCTAGGTACTACTAGTATACCTTGTGATCCCTGCCTAAACTTTCGGGGAAAACAGGCGAATTGAGGGTTACGTAATAATAGTTAGGAGTTCTATATACACACTTTACACCTCCAGCGTTGCAAGCATTCTTGAAATTAGTAAATGATATTAGTACATTTTGATCTTAAGATACTACAGGGTGTAATCATGTACCTACTGAAGTCATGGTATCATGGTTGTGGGTTGATGTCACTTCCACCCTGTAGGTTTACAGATACTTGATCACAGAATAAAATCTAAGGGGGAAACATCTGTTGCACAGAGATAAGTACCTACCTAAGTCGGCGAGTGTGGACCGGCTTAAGACGAATAATACTTATATAGATAAGTGTAAAACTTTCACTTATGTACCTATATGGTAATTAACTATTTAATTGTTAAACGCCAGGTGATCGACAAAGTATACCTACATATATATATACACAAAGAGTACCTACCTAAGTCGGCGAGTGTGGACCGGCTTAAGACGAATAATACTTATATAGATAAGTGTAAAACTTTCACTTATGTACCTATATGGTAATTAACTATTTAATTGTTAAACGCCAGGTGATCGACAAAGAATACCTACATTTTCTACTGTTGTCTGGCAGTTATGGTATTAAACAAGACTGCCGAATTTGTGCATAGATAGACACTTGCTTACATTTCCCACCTGGGTCTTCCCCATCGAAGAATAGGTAAAATAGACAGTTATATTATGTTCACCTGTGTGAACACAGATGGCGTCTGATGCAAAAATCTTCTTTCCCTCTCTCATAGTCTGATTGGACTGCAATTATACACGACTGGAAAGAAAATAGGTAAGCAGGTGCCTAGACAAAATAAATCCCTTTTCTGTAAGCGTGGAGTTGACATATGCTTTAGAAATGTCACGTAACTCCTTTCCACATTTGTAATGTCATTGCCATACATTTTGACGTTAGCGTCTGGCATTTTACGCTGCAGAAAAGTGTTTGGAGTGCTGGACCGACGACGTGGCGACGGCAAAACGGCTCTAGATATCTACACCCAAGGCACGAAATGCCACACTGCCAACGTTCTAACTTTGGGAGGCTACTATTAATATCTGGACCGAATAATCTATTAACTTTATGAACCAGGGACGTCATTATCATGGTTTTAAGATTTAGCTTTTGTTTTTGTCCACAAGTTTACTGACTCCGCTGATAGTAGTTTGTATTAGTTAGACACTATTTATTTTTACTAGATAACAGTTAAATACATTGTATCGGCTAAAAAGTACTTGATCGACAAAACTGACTTCACTATTGGAGCAGTGGCTGAGTTATTGGCTGCTGCGCTTCCTGTCGCAGGTTCAATTCCCGCACGGAATAAATATTTGCATGACCTACAGGTACTTGTTATGGGCCTGGCTGTTGTTTTACATGTGAGTTTCAATGTTTGTTAACGCACCCACGATACAGGAGAACTTTCTGTTGAGGGGCCAAGTTAAAAAAATACATCAAAAAGACCTCGTGTAAGAATATAGGTATTTGAAGACAGTTCAGTGTTGACTAGCTTCATTTAGGAGCGCGTTAGTCAGCGGCACAAGCCGTCGAACTGAATCGTAAACTGGACTCTTTCCCGTAGTGCAAGGCTCTTCCAGGAGAATTGGTTTAATTCACACCAAGTGTCACCAAAATAGGCAGGTAGTGTAGGTACTATACTACCACTACTACTATACTACCTACCTAGGTATCCATCTTCAGGACAGATACTACGGAACGGAGGGTTTTGTCAGTTCGAAGACTCCATAAGACGTCAAGAAAAAAAGGTGCTGCGCAATCAATGCATTGAAAGCTTAATTTCTACTGAGAAAAGGGATTGTGATTTGTAAGGGATAAACTCAAACACAATTGGTTGTTCTGGAAATGAGGGATCACATGCTCACCAGTAGTGCTGCGATAAGATAGGTGTGTAGGTAGATGAAGATACTCAATGCCTAGTAACAATAGGTACTTATAACATTGCAAAGGTGCTCGTGGCTAAATAAAAACAGCCGCACGGGTTGGTCGAAAGTTAAGCTACGCTTGCCGAGGTCAGTCTGTGGATGGGTGACCGTTCGTTACATATCGAGACTCCTCCGTGCCTCAGAAAGCACGTTAAGCCGTTGGTCCCGGCTGTCATTTGTAGATCTTTGACAGTCGTTACGGGTAGTCAAAGCTCTAAAAGTCTGACAACCAATCTTACCAAGGAGTATCGTGTTGCCCAGTAATTGGGTTTTGCAGGTCAGATAGGCAGTCGCTCCATGTAAAATACTGGTATTCAGCTGCATCCGCAGAGACTGGAAGCCGACCCCAACATAGTTGGGAAAAGGCTAGGCAGATGATGATGGAACCTTGCAAAGTAAGAATAAATTTACATACGTAAACTCTACATAACATCATGCCTGTAATCCCCGAAGGGTTACGCAAAGACGTACCTATGGTACACCCACATTTCGCCAGTTATGTTTAAGTCCCGTGTAATAGGAGGCGAGTCTATTGCCATCAATGGGGCACAAATCCAGAATCCGGGCTGCTACTGTGAAATTTCAGATGGAAAAACCGAATGCTTTTTTTTTTAAACGTTTCCCCACACTAGGATTTTTTTATAAACAGTTAAAGTCACATACACGAACAGCCAGACCCGTAACAATAAACAGCAAAGGCCATACAAATATTTTTTCCGTGAGTGAATCGAACCCAAGACACGCGGCGCAGCAATCGATCGCTCAACCACTACGCCAACCGTGTCGTCAAAATTGATCCCAGGGCCTCGTGGTCAAGAGCAGTGCATCCGACCACTAGACCAGCGAGGCAGTCAACAAATGTACTACCTACATAATGATTCGATTCACTTCGCATTGTAGTTTTGCCTTGGATATTAAGTACATTCCTACCAAAACATATTTATCTCATGTATTTTCCGAGTAATGGTCAAAATATGCAAATGAGCAATTAATGTAACTGGCCGCAGAAAAAGGGAAAATATTCGGTGTTTGGTGCTGGTCTGCTATTGGTCAAAGGATCGGCGCACGCCCACCGCCCGCGGCACGCACGCCGCACGCCTCGCTCGGCCATTTACATGTGAAATCTAAAATGATATAGCATCCATTTGATATTTAATTTTAATAGTCGTACAGTTTTCAATTTGTTTACCGGACACACGCAACTCCTTCTAAAGATAGCTTCCTCAGTAGTAAATCTAGGTACCAACCTAATTAGTAGGTAAATATTGACCTATCCCAATGAATCATCATGTATGCAAATGATGTCATAGCGATTTTTATAGACCTTAGTTATGTAAGTTACACGGATCAGACAAAATGACGGCAGTTAAGATTCTGGATCTTGCATGTAAGGTGCACACGTCAGCGCATCAAACTATCCCAAACTGTAAAATGCTCCCAATTGTACATGAACCTCATTATTTTGTCATAAAGTTGAAAAACATATCAAATAAATTTGACAAACTAGGGTAGCTTGATATGCATGCCTCTATACCTAGATCTATTATAGTAAAAATAACACTGGTAAGTATTTCTAGACTGCGGGTTTTTTTTACTAGCCTATACTATCTAACTGCTGCGCAAAGTCCTCCCCAAGTCTTTTCTAGTAATATTTTTCAGCGCCACCTTGTGCCAGTCCTTATAGTATGCATCCAGGTCTCTTTCTGGGCCGGCCTCGGTGGCGCCGTCCATCTTCGGGCATCCGTTGTGTGGAGAATTTTGCCCAACGATCATAGTGCATGCGCCTCACGGAACCCACTCAATCTGATTCATTCTTATTTTTCAATTCAATTCAGCTGCTCTGAAGAAACACGCTGCAGGTCATGGTGTGCAGAGGGTCTTTCATATTAAACTGCTCCTGAGACTGACCTGAAAAATCCAGATACCGAGCTGATACTGAGAAATCCTAGATGTTAAAACATAATAAAACTTTGTCTAACTCAGGAATCGTATCCAGGATCTCATGCTCAGCAAGAGCAACGAGACAGTCAACGGTAGACACGATCTAACTATTTACGTTCTAAGAGTATTTCGGATCCAAATGGAAAAATGGACAGGCAACCGCACCATCTATCACTAATGTTAACTTCCGGAAAAAAACATTTTCAGCTCACAGCATCCCTACCTACTAAATTAAGAACACTAGAAACTAGGCACCTTCTTGGAACTAGTGGTTATAAAAAACGTCTAAGCTTAGATAAAACCAAAAGATTGATAATGCAGAATAGGCATACTAGGGTATTTTTTTTAATTTTCTGCACGTCTGAGGATAAAAAAGTATACAAAACTGACAGCTTTTGATACTCTGTCACTAGTATCTTTTGACTCACGGAAAGTTACCATCAACATACTAAACTTGTATACAAGACACTATGAACGAAATCTGACACAAAAACTGTATTGTGTTGTAATCAAAGGGTCAGTACTCGTTTTTTTTAAAACGTTTGCATTATAATCTCAGTCTCAATCTGTCAAAATTACTTTTAATTCACTTACATTTTTTAGTTACTAGTTTTTGACATTGATTGTCGCTTAGATGAGATTACGACTAGATTTTGTACGATTTTAATAACGGGGCTTGGCTTTCAGTTGTAATAAAAATGGCAATAATAAATTTTCTAAAGACATTTTTTACGCTTTATTTTGACATGCGATTAAGAACTATGGCAAAGCGCGACTTAAAGTTAAAGTAAAACATCTTTATTGTGAGACAATGGTTACAGAGTTGTTATTAAGTTATTTGGTTTGCGTTTGCACTGCTCTGCTATGTTAGGCAAACAACAGTAGTCTTTGACTTAAGTTTATGTGATATAAAATATAAATTCAAATAGACATTTCAATAAAATTGCAAAAGAGTTTTATCTTGCATCAAAACATAAAAACAGTTTGTACAAAACTTAGATACCTACGCAGTTTAATAACTTCCAAAAAGTTTTCGATATGTAACTGGAGTCGAGAGAGTGTATCATTAGCTTCATGCTGCTAAGATATAACAATGTATAAAACATGATACTTTTGAGGGTCTTCATAAGGCAATATTAAACATTTATACACATCACACAGATGTGTGGTGGGTATTTTATCTAAGATAAAATGGCCTAATGTCCACTACTCGCCACTTTTTACGAACTATGGCCTTTCTCGATGCTGGGACATCAATGTCGAGGAGTTCTTCACCATAATATATGCATTGTGATGAGCATAAATGGCTTGGCAACCATATCCAAGTACCTAATCGAATCGGAGTCGTCAAATACTTATTTTTCAGAAGTTCCAGTGGCCATCTCTGATCGTCATCATCAGTTTCACATCATCAAATAGCACCATTTGATGCCATTCGAGAGCAATTGCAGGAGTTACAAAAAAATTACTCAAATCCTATGATCAGATCCTGACTTCGTGAGTATGGGACCACCTAGAGGGTGTACCCTTTCAAACAAAAAAATAATTTTCAAAATCGGTAGGCAAAAGACGGAGAAAAATACATAAAAAGAACATATAATCCCCCTCCTTATTGAAGTCATCTAATAAAATAATAACTTAAATGTCACTGCATAGCGCATCCCTTAGTGCATAACATTTTTATCAGCCAATTAACGTTCATCTTCATCGCCGTCGTTCACGATTAACCTCAAGATAAGCGTATGATCACGAAAATCTTTAAATGATTCCAATAATTAGGTCCTTTGCACTCCTAAGGTACTGCAAAAAAACCTATGACCTGCTTAAATCATCATTAGTAACAAAACATTGCCACTCATAAAAAGTTCAGTTCCAACAGTAGCTGTCAGAACCAGCTAATGATTGCAAAAATTGTATCTACTTATTGTAACGGAAATACTTTGGTGCAATTATGAGCGTGAGTGAAGCGTGGCGGGCGGGCACAATTAAGTAATATGGCGGATTAATTAATAGTCTCTCTGTGAACAACGCTCATACAGTCATCATTAGCTTCAGCTAGCTAGGGATGTCTCTCAGGTCATTATGTTAGTAATTAAAAATCCTGACGACGCCGGTTTCCTTTTTCACAAAGTCTTAAATGATAAATATTAAATGATAGAACTGACATTACCTACCTTTTCTGACAGATAGCTCGATAAAAATGTTGAATAAATGATAATTAATTATTAAATCATTTTTATGAGTTATTATTTTCAAATAAGTATGTGAGATTTATTATTATTTCTAATTTTATTCTGTTGACTTAGGTGATTTAATTTGTAAGTCATAATGAAAGTGTGTTTTGTCTTCTTTTTCGGATAATTTTTATTTAACTGTACCTTTTGGTATTATATGATCCAACTGTTGATTGAAAAAAAGCAATTTAATTGAAATAGGACAGTGATGGATAAATAAGAACTAAGTTGGAGATGTCAAATTACTTTATTTATTTATTTAATAAAACTTGGAAGACTTACAGTTAAAAATCAAAATAGAAAGGTACACATAGTCGACAGAAAGCCAATTATAAGTCCTCACGTGTAGAAATAGACTGGATATTGTAAAGTGAGCACACAAAATAAAATAAAATGTAAAAAACAACTCTTAAAACTATTATACCTTCAACTTCGTCGTGATTTTGGAATGCGTTCTAAAATGTCAACCGTGTGTTCAAATAAAAATATGATTGTCTTTTTTCCCTTTCTTTTTATTTTCCTATATACCAAAGAGAAAACAGATGAAAATATCCCAGATTTAGTTTAGCTTGTCTTGAAGGGAATCGTCACCAATATTCTATGTATGCAGAGGTGTTTTGCTTTTGTGATTGTTAGAAATATTGGTTTTTCAGTCTCTATAGTACCTACCTTTTGTTTTGTTTACGGGGGAAAACCTTTAAATAGCGCCTGGACTTTTGGGGAAAAGATCAGGGAGTGTGGGATTTTTACCTCACTAAAGCCACCTAGGTGATCACCATCAGCACATGCAAGGGACACGTTAACTCTTAAGAGACCTCTCTGGGACTCCCTCTGTGCAACGCCTGTTAGGGCACACCCAGAGGAGACGGTAAAGGGGTGTCCCCTGAGCCTCGGTGTGCACAGCGATCACTATGCCACCGTCTCCCCTGAGGTCACTCGGTGGGCGAGCAGAGTCCCCATTCTGAGCACCCGCGACCCCAGAATCCCACCTGCATCATTTAATGCAGGTGGGATTCTCTCGTCTCGGCGGTACTATAGTACCAACCTACCTAATTATTATCACTCTACTAACTATTTACTGAAAACATTAAACCTACCCATATACATTTTCTCCATACCTACCTACATGACGCATAATTTTGGCATACCTAAGTATCGACTATGAGTCTGAATCACATTTTCCCATTAGCTCTTCATTCTGCAAAATACAATTTATTTCATTAATTTGGGTCTGATTCAGACATGATTCTGGCAAAATTAAGTCAAATTACGCGGCCAGCCTAATTTTATTAGAGATGCGAGATAATATACGTCATTACGTATATGATCGTCGAGGGCAAAACAATGCTTGGGTGTTATTTAGATAAGATATTTATTATTTAAATCGCCGCTGTAAGTATAGGCGAGAGGAGCCGGTAATTCGGTAATCAGTGGTTGCAAGTTCATGGTTACAAGGTCATCTGGACCCAACGAGATAATTTGGCTTTATTGATAGTCGATGATGTGCTTTAAGTGATCTGGTGCCATCGATCAACTATTTTAAGAATACCCTACCTGCTATCGTAACCTATGGTTTTTCAAATATCTACCTATAATAGGTACCTAAACAACAGAACACTTAACTACGTAGGTACGGAGTACGGACACACAAAAAATACACTTAAGTAGGTACTTACCCGCTTTCTTAAAAGAAACTCAAGTTACCTCCAAAAGTAACGGTATTTCTTAAAGACCCCTTTTAGTCTACCTTACTATAGAAAAATATTGAAGTATTAAAGCGTACGGTGACACGTGCTGACTGTTCGCGTCAAAATTCTTGCGGGGCGGAGTTCTTGGTACAACAATACGAGTCCTGGAGTGCCTAAGGATCCCTAATTTCAGGGTGCAGGTCTAACTTCCGGAGACTGCTGCGCGCCAAATTGCCGAAGAAAGAGTATTGGGGCGCGCCATTGTCAACCGATTCCAACGAACAAAACGGAGTTAACAACATGTAGCGATCGAGTCTTTTGTGCCGTCGCGCACTCCTTAATTATATGGAACAGTGAAAGGGTCATATTTTCTATTAAATTTATACAATTGTAATACATGATGTTTCTTTTTGGTCATTCTGTGAATGCAGATGGTGTTGTAATAGAAAGATCTTACCTAATAGATAGGTACTCAGTTACGCACCTTAAGATAAACAGTAAGAATTGTTTTGCGTAAAAATCCTAGTGGAAATTTCCCACTGGGATTGCTATTAGTTTAAGTCGGTCAAAATAATGAGTGAAAAGTCTGTGAGAATTATTTGCTTATTGATAAATGTTCCTTGACAAGATTTATGTAATTTCTGTCGAGATATACGACTGAGAATAGTTGAGGATTGCTGTTAATTTGGCAACACTATTGAGATAGAGTAAAAGGAGTGTTTTTATTTTGCATGATATCGTTTGTAAGCCTAACGCATTAATTTAGATTTTTTATGGTTTTAAAAGAATTGTACGTCTTAAAGTGACTAGTAAAGTATAGGTAATATATCTATCCTCCAAATTTTGATAGATCCGACGCCTATTGGCCTGCAAACAAAGCCGTAAAACTTCCAAGTATCAGCCAAAATTTTTATGAACTTTAGAATAAGGCTCTTAAAATACTGATGATACTAAGTTGTTTAATTAACTAGGTACTCAGACTTATTCAACTCTATTCAGCTTATGTCCATAGGAAACCACGATTTTGTATGGAGACGCGTATTCTTCCGTTTAGCTGAAAGGACGCGTACGCATATCATACAATACTGGTGTTTTCTATGGAAAAAAGCTGAATTGAGCTGAATAAGTATAGTTAGCCCCTTTACCACCTCAAAAACCTTATCTGTTAGGTCAATAGCCACAGTGCCTGTCATGTGATGTGGCTTACTTACTAATTTCTTACCCGATACCTAAATTAAACAAACAACATCACAAGACATATATAGTAGGTAGTTATAAATCTCTATCATGCTTCAAATTATAGTGTCACTGTTCTTACAAAGTTGATATACAACATTATCGCAATTCATAATTTGAATCATCCTGTGTGCATGATATCGCATGTGGTGGCATGGCGAGCGAGTGCAGCACTATTGTACCCTCATGAGCAGATTACTATAATCATTGGCCACGTAATGTGGTAAATGATAAGGTGTGCTCTAGGGCTCAAAACATATGCTTTTGTAACTCATTCGTTCCAGTAGGTACTCTCGATGGCAGCCGCCGTTCCCAACCCGGGCCCGTCGCGGTTAAACAACCCCTAAAAGAGGAATTTATTATGTGTCGGTTGTTATTCGATGAGTATCGGTTTATAATATCAATGATACGACTATTTTTGTGGTTGATAAGTGCTACAGTTTTAATCATCAAACCTAGTCGGTTTGATGTATGTATCTTTATGAATCCGAGTCATGATTCAGATTGTATGCTGCTTAATTTTTTTGTATTCTTCTCGTAAACTGAACATTTTGTGGGCTAGTTTGTTTGCAGAAGAGACAACTTTCTATTTCTGTTAAAAATTTTATTAAGTGAAAAGTAGGTTTCGGGAAGACTTGACTTGCAAGTTTAAATAAAATATTGAGTCGTTTTCGGTTTATCATAGAGTTAGTTAGTAGAGTTTAGAGTATTTTTGAAGATTGAGCACTCGTAAACTCATGTTGTCTTTACGTAGTAGATGGATCTTACCTATATTCGCGTTTGTGACATTTTTCTTTCCCAATCTTCCGTGTGAGACTAGCCAAGCCTACAAAAACAGCAACGTAAAACAGCAACGCTCCATTTTCGAATAGCACTCTCCTACGCATTTACCAACAGCCTCCGACATCCTGAGCAAATCGCTCCAATTACGGCTAATTGCAACACAGTAATGCTAGACCATTCCTAGTAGGTAGGCTACCTACGAGCAACGCCTAGTTATATGTAGGTGCATAGTAACGCAGATCAATCGGCGGGATCGGCTCATTATGCAGCATCCATGAGTACAGACGCGGTCTGTCATTACGGCAAATGGAGGCAAATTGCGCACATCTAACGCACTGCCGACGCCGACGAACTGTCGGTAATGCCGACTGCCGGCAAAAGCGTGAACTCGAATCGTTTCGGTATTAACGTGTATGGTAATGAGGATTCAGGCCTATTGGTACCTGAGCTTTGTACTAAAAGTAGTACATAGTGGAGGTATCAATTGGCCTTATTCTCACTAGCATAAGGTCTGTTTTAATTTTCAGTAGTTGCTCCATTGGTTGGTGGCAAAGTACGATTGGGTTTTTCCATTAGGAATTTGTCCGAAGCAGCCCGCAGTTTAAAAGTTGGTGGTGTGAAAAACGAAAAAGTGTCCGGCGCCCGATGGCTCTCGGGCGCCGGACACTTTTTCGTTTCGGGCTATGAGAGTGACGGAAAAGGGAATGCACCACCACCACAATAATATCTCCTTCTTTCTTGCCTAAGTTGAGAGTGACCGCCGTGACAGAAATTTGGTCTCAGCACGGACCATCTTTATGAGTTAAATAACAATTACCCTAAAAAAATTAAAACTTCATCGCCATGATTACGGAGGTATAAGTAGTAACTTATCACCGACCTTCCGTAACAAACAAGTATGTTTGTTAGTATGTTTTCTAGATTATAATATTTGGTGTACATACATACGTCACTCAAAAAACTATCCTACATATCAAATACATCCTCTATTCCGTACTGTGGATGTTTGTAAATGGCTTGCCGTTTACTTTACTATTACTTTTGTACTGTTAGCTGTAACCAACAGAATATGATAAAAAAATGAGTGTGCTTTAGACCACACAACTGAAGTGAAACTTCTATAGCTCCATCTGTATGTTTTATATATATATATATATATAAAACATACATATATATATATGTATTATATATGTGTGTAATGTATACATATTAGTTTGGTATCACACTTTTCCTAACGCTCCCGTCATGCATTCATCAGCTTACTCCCCAAGTCAAGCGTGCCTAAAGAAGTTTCAATTTCAATAAATAAGTAAATAAATAAGCCAATGCTTTTCTCCCATTTACATATGCCCCATGAAATAATAAAAGTGTCTGGTTTTCGTTTCATTCAATGTGTTTTCACTAGATACAATCTTTTAAAATTTTATTGAATCGGTCTATGATCTCACCGTCGCATTTAAGCTGGAATGTTGGGAAGACTTAATGTCGCCATTAGTCCGGGATTCCCCGGATTTGTCCTAGTTTAGAGGGCGTCCGGGGAGCGTCCGGGCGGGGTTTCATTTATCGTCCGCTTTAATTTTTAAGAATAATTTAGTTTCATTAAAATTCAGTTGTTTGACTGCTAATAGTTTCTTAAAATTTCAAGAAAAAACTATTTTACTTCATTAGAAGTCCTCATTTAGTTTTTTTATGTGTTTTGACCTTCGAAATCCGGGGATTTTTCTTTTAGTCCTGGTTGGCGGATTTTAGAGATGGAAACCCTAAGAAGATATGACCATTGTATTGTATAAACAAGACCAAAGACTCCTTCAAAGTACCTCATATTCTTTGGAGGCAGTTGTCAAAAACTTTCAACAGTGCCTAACCCAGCTGCTGAGTTTTTTTTTTATAATTTACATTGACGCATCCGTAGAGCTAAAATGTAATTGCTCTCACACATGTTCACCTGTGTATAGGGTAAAGAAGATACCCAGCAATTGGTACTCATTCAAGAAAATCATCTAATTGTCACCGGGCTATTATTTGCTGTAATTTGCGTAATAACCAGTGCCCTTGTGTCGGTAAATGCCGCTAATGTCGTATGTATATACTATCGCATATACTCACTCACGATTGTGTTCATGTGTTACAAGGTACTACATATGGTAAGTAGGTACCTACACAACAGACTCACGTGTTCGTGAATAGTCCAAGATGATTTATTCAAAAATGGGTCTGATGATGAAGTTTATTTGGATGATGTCGCAAGCGAGACAATGATTTTATAATAAGGAATCGTTTTGTGTTTACAGATTCTTTACAAGGTTAAAAACCTCCTTTAGAACTTACTTAAACATGACTGGCAAAAGTGGTGCTATAGGTACACTACACTGCCTAACCTTTTGGGTAATACAGGCGTGATATAATATTATTACTATATAATTTTAATTTGGTAATATTATATTTCGAATCGCGTTTATTTTCTCTTTGTTCTCGAGCCAATTATTACAATTAAGACTTTAGAAACAGTAAACTTAATAAAATTTTGAACTCAGGAAGAACACCCACAAATAACAATGTAGGTAAATAAAAATTTAAAAATATTAATTATATTTCGTAGACCGTGCTACGCTGGGTCTACGGCGTAGGTGCTCCCTTACTCACTAAAAGACATCGCTATCTAAAAATTATACTCTATTTCGAAGAATATACCTATGATCCCATATTTAAGATATAGGTAAATACCTACGAGTATATCTAAAATGCAACTTAAGAGTTAGTTAAAAATAACGACGTATGGTAGATTAATGACGTAGCAGCCAGATACCTTTTAAATAACTAATTAAACACTCTCTAAAAGTGATTTCCTATGCACACATGGAACCTAAGTGGTTTTGGATTACTGCGTCGACCAAAATAGGCAGTAGTTTACCAATATTGGCAAAATTGCTAGTACATACAGATGCGTTGAAACTTGAAACAACGGAACATTGGTTTGGTTCACCAGAACATTGTAGGGACGAAATTGAGAATGAATCAAAAACAAAATTCATTTATTCAAATTAGGCTGAGAATCAGCACTTTTTAAACGTCAAAAAAAAAAAGTTTACAAAAGACAGTCCTCTAAAACGCCCACCCTTCACTTCGAATGTAGGAAAGACTACATAATGAAAATATTTAGTTGTTCAGGAAGAAATACGGGACGAATTAGTTAAGACAGTGGCCACGAACTTTTGTCAGCGTATCATAAACTATTCCTCTTACTGTTGCTACTATACTTTTCATAAATGTCACCCATAAATGAGTAAAAAAGCATGCATTATTAAATTATTCTACTCAGCTCGTATTTTGCATGGGTAAAATAATAACATATCATTTGTTTCAGACATCAAAGACTCATAACATAGGATAAGTTAATAATAAATTATATTATAAAGAGGAAAGATTTGATTGTTTGTGTGTTTGTAAGTTTGTATATATTGCATCACTATATTTACTAACTTGGTTTTGGTCGTGATTATCTATAATGTCTAATTGTAACTCCTGTGGTACAAAGGTGCATGCACTGAGGAAGACAGCCTTATACATCGCGAGAACTTGAAGGATAAAGGAGTTAACATTTGTTGTCCTGCTCGTATCCATCTGCAACAGTTTCAGTAACGTCTGTTAGTACGTTGGCTCTTCCTGGTGATGTACTAGAGGAGCTTGTAGGTCTATAATATTATCGCCAGAATGATCGGTTATTTTGATCAAATGAATCCTTTAAATACTACCTATATTGAAGAACAAAGCCGCATACCACGAACCAGTATGAACGCAAGTACATTTGAAACGATACGCAAACAGCGTGATTATGTACGTATTTCTGACGCAAATAACATCAAATTAATACACGGTGTACAGTACCGCTAGTAGATACACATAATGTTATAGAGGACCTCATAACAGAGGAATTATTCGCACCAGGGATCGCGGTAACAAGCGAAATGACATCAAAAATGAAAATTATTTTTAATCGTGTCCAATTGGCGTGCGGCGTGACGAGCTCTAACCACTGGCCCGCTGCTAGCCAAGCGTGGCCTTAATTAAACGGTAGCTCTGACAACTGTGCCGCCAGCCATCTTCCTGTGCTTTGTATGTTTTCGTATCTATGGTAAGCTGGAATGTGGCTATGAGGTATGGGGGTAGGGAATACAATCAATTGAACCGAAGCTTTTCACGTTATTTATGTAGGATCTAAGTATTTTGTCGTCATGGCCTAGTGGTAGCGCTCGCTTCTCTAGCATAAGTTTGTGGGTTTGAATTTAGGCAAGTACCAAAGTGACACTTTAAATTTATTTGTAGTACTTCCTAAGTTTATCTTGGATATCACAGGAAAAACAGCGTGTGGGAAACTGGACTTATATCTATAGTCTGAAATCGCCAATCTGCATTGAGAAAACGTGTTGATAAAAGCTCATACCTTCCCTATATGAGAAGATGCCTACCTTGCAGTGGGATAATAATAGGCTGGTATTATTCTTATTATAAGTAACTCTTGCAATACGAAAAGTAATCAATTATGTATGTACATATTGATTTGTTCGTGAGCGTCGTTTGCGATGTTTCACATGACCTTAGATGTCAAACCTTGGGATAGGCGCACATCTATGAATCACTTTCCTCTTCTCTTTGGAAGAAGCATAATCTGTAACGCAGAGAGAGAATATTATTATCTGCCTAGCCTGACTATTTTGAAGTTCGATTCCATTTTACCCGGAAGCAGCTGTAACCAGTATTTGTCATAGATTGACTGTTAACCAGAACAACTCAGCTACTGGTTAACCCAATACCCCTAGGTAAGACTAGTTGTCAGATTTTTGTGCTCCCGAAAATTTAACAATGTATGTAACTGTCAAATGGCAGCTGGGATCAAATTCTTGTGTTTGCCGAGCCACAGAGGGGTTTTGGTATGTAATGGATGATGGATGGTCCCCCATCCACAGACTGACCTCAGCAAGCGTAGCTTAACTAGCTGGCGTATCTTGGTTTATTTCCTTGGTGTACAATAAAGAATATTCTATTCTATTCTTAACATTCGATCGACCAACGCCGCTGTTATTCTTAGACTAAAGCTCCACACTAAACAGACGCCTACACTCTTCTTGACTTATAGTTCCGAAAAATGACATCTAAGTAGGTAAGTACAGATGCCAGCACCTCCAGCTATCCTAAATTGTCAAATTTTGTCAATTGAACATGAACCTCGTTCTTTTGTAATAAAGTTGAAAAACTATCGAATAAATTTGACAGATTTGGGTAGTTTGATGTGCTGGCCTCTATACATCCAAATGTTTACCTACTCGTGAAATATCTACATATGTCTGTGCGGTTCTTAAATAATGTCTATTACCTATCGGCCTTCAGCCGAATTCATATTATGTAAAGTTGATATTTATTCGGTTTTGATTTCACCGAAACAGCAAGCCTTAAATAGTGTGTTCTTATCTAATAAGTAAACGGTTTCCATATTTTATGTTTTAACCTTTAAATTTAATAACCTAGGTACCACTTATTTCTTATAAAGCCTGCAGCGATATGTAGAACCTTAAATGGAGGACGCCAATTTGTTCCTTAGGTACATTATTATCACGTTAGAATCGTGAGTGGTTATCACCTTTACAGGGAACTATATGTTGTGTAGATATATATTTATTACCTACATCTATACTCTAAAGGTTTAGGTAGTTAAAAAAGGGTAAACAAATCGTAAAAAGGGTTTTTTATAGTTGACACTATCTTGTTTAAAAATACGTTCTAACAAAATTAAATTTAGTGTCGATCACACGATAGTTTCCTCTTTTATTATAGTATGTTCAACTTTACCATTTATTCTTAAACTACTGTTCGTAGAAATAACTGCTTGAGCACAATTTTTTAGTTAAATTTATTATAATAATATAATATTTTGTAACCTGTCTTTTGTAAAGAGCCTAAAAAACAGGTTCCCCAAACCTTTTATAAAATACAACGAATTAGATAACGTTGCTAAATTGAAGAGTACAACCGTGGTGTAGTTTGTCAATTGAAGTGTGTAGTATTACGTTTTGTCGGTTAACCAGACGCCTTTGTTGACATGACAGCGCTCTCGACATTTGCGAATTTATGCAAATCGATTTTTTTAAATTGTGATATTATTCGCTTGTTTCTTTGTTTTGTTATTGTTTTGTTTTTATTATTTAGTTATTGTTAGTTTTTGTTATTTATCGTTATTGGTTTTTAAATTCGTATCGTGGAAAAATGAGAGACAGATAGTTCATCAGATTCAGAATAGAGCCTTTTTATGTGTCTCTAAATAATATGATTTTAACAATTGAAAAAAAAAGGTTTTGCATCTCTGAGTCACGTGTTTTTTTTTGTTTACGCTTTTTTAACTACCTAAACCTTTAGAGTATAGTAACATTACGTCAACGGGTATAGGTATATAGACACTGAATAGAATCAATTATCCTATCTTTGAAGTATCTGTTGAATGAGAATTATGACGAGCGTCAAGGAAAATAACTTGATAGAATTAGGCTTATATTCATAACTATCTACAGCGGTAACCACAGTAGGCATCTAATAAGCTTAAAAATGGTGTGAAATTCAGTCTTTATATACGTTCAATAGTGAGTGTTTCAGCATGGTCCAAGAATATCACTAGCTTCATACAAAATGAGCATACTGGGACTGCTGGCTACTAAAATTCTAGAAACTGGTGAATGGAGGGCGTTGAGGGACTGTCTATTGTAATTATTGACGTTAAAAGTGGTAATTCTCTCCCCTCAAGCTGGCACTAAGTTCGGAACAAATAAGATATGTTAGGGGTTCGACCCTTGCATACGATGGACAAATTTTGTTAACGCAATTAGCATTAGCCAGGCTAGAGAGGAAGGTATACCTCCGTATCTTAGATGATAAATCATCATCATCATCTGTCTAGCCTTTTCCTAACTATGTTGGGGTCGGCTTCCAGACTAACAGGATGCAGCTGAATACCAGTATTACCAATATTACCAAATAATACCAGTATTTTTTATATGGAGAGACTGCCACTCCACAACCCAATTACTGGGCAATACGATATGATAAATGATGATACTGTACCTATTGATATTTCTTTGATTGCAAGCATTACTGCTGAGCGTGAGGTCCTAGGTTCGATTCTGTTGTCGATGAAGTCGTTATTTTATCTACAATTTCTCAGTAGCAGCCCGGAGTCTGAGCTTCTGCCCGATTGATGAGAATACGTTTACTAATAACACGCATAATGTGGGTATACCTACCACAGGTAAACCTCTGCCTAACACTTCGGGAAATAGCATGATGGGCGTGATGTTATAATGTTATGTTACTTAAGTATTTCTGTAAATTTTCTTCTACACGTCAAACAATCAAAGGTAAAACCAGGTAAAGGTTGACTACTCTGAGAAGAAACACCTAAAGAAAATCACAGGTCACAGTCTCTTTAAAAACCCAGTCAAATCTTGGTCAGATCGTGTAAGGAAGAAGACCACAGATCACAGATACGCCTCGGTTTTCAGCAACTGCAGCGCACCGGTCGCGGCGTATTTAGACAAAGTTTGTCCAGCAGAGTCATTGAAACTAAAATATAGATGAATATGTACCTACCTGGTTACACACATACCGATATAAACAGAAATAACGGTTAACTTCATTAATCTACACCAACGTCTTGTAAATGACGCATAATTGACTGAAGTGTGCATAATTCATATATACAAATGCTACTAGAAAGCACCATTAAAGCAATTTACTTGTATCGTTCGTATAGCGGACTTCATCACGATTTGACTGCCCTGCTTAACCATATAATCACTACTGAAATATTTCACTCCACTTACAGTAATATCGCGCATTAAGTCGCTATCGCGTGTGTAATTACCTTAGTTGAAACAATACAAAATAATAAAAGCGAATCGGGCGCTGACTAGCTATTTGCATTTCCGATGAACGGCGGTCGCTTCGGCAGGTGTTTTTCCTTTCTCGCCGACTGATGTTGCTAGCGCTAGAGCGAGAGCTCGACCACTCTCTTGTACCGTTCTGTTTCTCCTTGCCTCATACGAAATTATTATTTTGATTACGTTTAATTTGCATACGGCCTGCGGAGCGGCTGCCCCGAGGCCGGTGCGCCGCCCCGCGTCGTTACGACCCCTGTACTTTTCTGTAATGTTTTCGCCATTTTCAACAAAATTCCTCACAAATCATATAATTTCAGGTATCATCATGGTTATTACGAAGAAGCGCCCGTAGTCCTCGTACCTCCGTAATAGGTCGATCGATGCTCAAATTCTTGATAACTACGAGTAATCAACATAGAACCAGCCCCGGCAGGCTTAATGATTCAACATCTTCAATTATTGGTAATATCAGACGCTTAAACGTTCTAAGGAAGCTGACTGGCAGGTTTGTTGTATGGCGAGACCACTTATTTATTCCTAAGGTCACATTTCTTAAACGACCGCTCACACGCATGTCATATTTATGTTTTATATGTTTCTTGTACCTACACCTACGTAGAGTCACTAGAAGATGAGACGGTGATCGCTATCCATTCGTACTTACATTTTGCAATGGCATATTAGAAACCCATGTTTATAAATCCAAATGAAAATAAGATAAAATTGTGTGTAATAAAGGATTTACTTTACGAAACACATAATAAGAGCATGCCGGGCGGCTTCTGTTCGGCGCACACGCATTGGCGTGGGCCGGTCCAATCGGCGGCCGGGACACGCCCACATGCGCACAATCTACTCTATTCTCACATTACTTGGTATAAAACCCACGTATATTGTCTGCTAACAAAAGTTTGTGTTTGTCTATTTTGATTCCATTTCATGAACTCCCCAAAGTAATACTTGATACCTATTCATTAAATTTGTTTAAACATTTACAGAGGCTGGACTTTTGTTATTCATTGTAAGATACTAACCTACAATTAAGATATCTAACTCGCTTAGCTTACAAGAAGAATTTGTTCTTCTCATGACCTATTCTAGATCCGAATTTTGCAATTTAATAATCTTCTGCAAAACATTTTGCAAACTTGGCTTATTAAACGAATTTTCAGTTTTGTGGTTACTCATTCTAGTAATTTAGGTTCGTCCATTTTCTATAATCCCATTCCACCTTTAAAAGGTAAGTATCCCTTAAACCTCTAGCCTTTTATTTTAAAACGAACAGAAAAGTAGAGCTCTCCAAGAATAACTTTAACAAAACTATAACGTATCATTGGAGACAAATTGGTTGATCGATAGCTGTCGGCGATATTCCTATTGGGCTTTTCATCGACTTTGATATCCGGGACATAGTGAGGCTGCACCTAATGACATAATCGCGGCCCGCGGCGTCGGTCGCGCGATCACAGTGATTACGAGACGAGCGACGAGCGTAGCGGGCAGCGGGCCGAGATACTGTTGCAAATTGATTCGATGCTACAGGCAATGCGACTGAACACACCTGACCATCTATATAGTACCTATACACATAAGCATATACAATGGAAATTCCATAATTTACGACGCATTTCCCTCAGTAAAATTAGAAAGAAAAAACTTGTTTCATTGCGACGTCAATTTTCTTTTCTTTTTTGCCTTTTACTTACTGGCTGTGTAGCTTGTAATCTACTACCTAGTAGATACTAATGGGTGGCTCACCTTACAGTTTGAGTTCCTCTTTAATTAAGGTTAATATTACATACCTAAGTACTTACTATGTTGCACGTGGGAAGTGCTGGGTGAGGTGCGGAATAGGAGTTTGTTGAGTTTCTGTTTTAAAGTAGGTAGGTCGTAGGCAAACTTACTTTTACTTAATTATTTGTCTGAAAGGGCTGTTTTTAGTGAAAGGTTGCTTTGTACGACTGTGATGATGATGAAACTTGATTAAGATAGGTTTGACAAGGTTGACTTATTTCCATCTGCCCAAAATGAATAATACTTTATGGATGTCGCCAATACATGAATCAAGTCAAGAATCAGTCAAGTCTTAGTATGAATCATCTTATCCATCTGTTTTATAGGTGTTCTTAAAAGCGCACTTACCTATAAATGGAGTATGATATGAAAATAGGCTACAAGACCTTTCTTTTTGTGATAGCGTTGGCAATCATTTTAGTTTGAGCATTTTTCAGCAATTATCTCCATGGATTTTCAATGTTCGATTGGGTTTTAATTAAGTAGCTTAGGGCTTGTGTTGCTTGTCGCTTGCTGTTTCTTGGGCCCTTTTAAACACTAGCAATTGCGTTTCTATTAACTCCCTGTGAGTTAAGTTGAACTCGTGGAAATTCCGTACACATTGTAGGTAGCACTTTTTTTTAAGCTTTTCGTTCAACTTGTATAATTATGGACGACTATGGTGAAACAAAAAGTAGTAAGTAAATTGTTAGTCAAACGACCGTAAAATATTAAGCAATAAGGTAGATTTTTGTGTACCAACATAAAAGACACCTCGATGGTGTTCAAATTAGAAATGCATACGATTCCAATGAAAAGAATCGACAACACTGTTGTGAAAGAAAGCCATCAGTCGTTCAAATTCTAAGCCCTTGCATATTTAATGTTGTTTTCCGTTTTTTCCAAGACATCGTCGCCTCAACCGATAGTTAGACTCTGCAAAATAAACACAGCAAAGTAGCCCTTCTCTGTAATTACTGTTTTAAAATTCAGTTTCAACTGTCAAAACACACACGGCGGGCTATATTGAGTCGGTGGAAAAAAACGGTAATTTTTACACTCCCTGCATTTAATACATCTAGGTACGTTGGACTTAATAACCTATAATAACATTAGGTTTTCCATGAAGCTATGGGATTTTTTCATTGTCCTACCAACTGTTGTTTTCTATGCATAATAAGAGGCTACGGCAAGATTATAGAGTAGTGTTGTTGGTGATACCTGTATTTCCGTGGGACTGTAACGGGAACGCATTAACAAAAGACTCGGTACGATTGAGGCCGCGGTCGTACTCTAACATTTTCTAAAGGAAAATCACAAAGAAACGACGGCAATTTTTGCAATGATTTCTTTGTCAAAACACTTTGCTAGTGACGTCGGTGTCTCCTAGAATAATCAAGTAGTTTGATCGCAAGGGGTTTTAAAATTGCACTGATGTTCAATAGAATTAATGTTTCAAAGAAAATTGCCAGTTGCTTTGAGTTCGAGTTCATATTATGTACTCCAATCATGTTAGATTTGCTTGTCATTCATTACGTGAATTTGCATCGATTTCTTTCCTTTGAAGAATTGCGTTAAGTGCCTATTTGTAGAATCATTGCGTACTTAGGTATGAATAAAGTAAGAAGCAGTTAGATTAGCTATGTAGGGTGTACTAGGTATGTTACTACGACTTACTATGTACCTTTCAGAGTATCAGTTACGGGTAAACAATTAAATTGGTATTTCGGGAAATGAAAACGTTATTAATATAATATATGAGCCAGACGAAGAAGTAGAAGAATACGATGCTAAACTCTATTTATTTAGAGACTCAATATGGAACATCATAATCTCAATGGTGATTCCATCATCATAATCATCAGGCTATACTAGTCCACTGCTGGACATAGCCCTCTCCTAATGAGCGCTTCTTCGCGAGATATGGCCAGCCCACTGCCACTTCAACTTGCTAATTCTTTGAGCTATGTCGGTGACTTTGGTTCTCTGTCGGATGTATTCGTTTCGAATCCTATCCTTCAGAGAAACTCCGAGCATAGCTCTCTCCATAGCTCGCTGAGCGACTTTGAATTGGTGGACCAACCTTACCGTGAGTGTCCATGTCTCGGCTCCGTAGGTCATGACGGGTAGGACGCACTGATTAAAAACTTTCGTTTTTAAGCATTGCGGTATGGATGACGAGAAGACTCGGCGCAGTTTCCCAAACACTGCCCAGCCCAGCTGTATCCTCCTCTTGGCCTCCTTCTCGAAATTGTTTTTACCTAACTGCAGAATGTGCCCGAGGTATTCGGAAACGATTTCGAGAAGGTGGCCATGTACGACGACCGGTTTGGATCAATGTGGCCATTGATCATGACTTTGGTTTTATCCAAATTCATGCCAAGACCGATACGTCGCGAGGCTGAAGCTAGGCCGTCCAGCATCTGGTTCAGCTCCTCTAGCGACTCCGCCATTAAGACTATGTCATCTGCGAATCGTAGGTGTGAGATGTAGTCGCCGTTTATGTTTATGCCCTTTCCTTTCCAGTCCAGCATCTTAAACATATCTTCCAACGCGCTTGTGAACAGTTTCGGGGATATAACATCCCCCTGTCTCACTCCTCTGCGCAATTGGATCGGTTTAGACTGCTAGCCCTGTACTTGGACACTCATGGTCGCGGCTTCGTACAGACATCAGACTCAACACCTCGATATAACGATAGTCTACTTGGCATCGCTGTAAGGATTCCAGAACAGCCCAGGTTTCGACAGAGTCAAAGGCCTTAGTCCACAAAGGCCAGACACAGGGGCTGATTATACTCTTCGGACTTCTGTATAATCTGCCTCACTGTGTGAATGTGGTCTATGGTGCCATATCCTCCTCGAAACCCGGCCTGTTCCGGCGGCTGAAACTCGTCGAGTCTCCTGGCGAGACGATTCGTGACCACTCGTGAGAACAACTTATAGACATGGCTCAGGAGCGAGATGGGTCTATAATTTTTAAGAAGGGCTTTGTCACCCTTCTTAAAAAAAGAGCACCACCAAACTCCCGCTCCACGCCTTGGAGTTCTCCCACTGTGAAGGACGGTGTTAAAGAGGTTCGTTAATTCCTTTATAACAGGGGCTCCTCCAGCTTTCAAAAGCTCTGATGTTATTCCGTCCTCACCGGGGGCTTTTCCATTGTTAAACTGCCTCAGAGCTAACACGATCTCGTCTTGACTGATGTCAGGCAATTCGTCGGTGTAGTGGAACATCAGGGTGGCTCTGGAATCGTGGTCATCTCTTCGGGAATGAGGTGCATGTGCAGCGTATAATCGGCCATAGAAATCCTCTATCTCGGCGGAGATCTCTGGTTTAGACAATACGGTCCTCCCATCGTTCGTTTTAAGCTTCGTCAGGTGGCTCCTGCCAAGCTGCTGAGTGAATACTTTGGACCCTCGGTTTCGCTCTATCGCCTCTTCGATGAGGCGTGTGTTGGAGCTCCGCAGGTCGCGCCGTACCATCTTCGCAATTCGCTTGTTCAGGTCTGACCTCTCCGACGAAGTAGCTTGGGTGGTTTCCCGTCTTTTTGTCATCAACCCGAGAGTCTCATCCGAGAGTTTGGATTTCCTGCCCGTCCGCTGCGTTCTGCAGAACTTGATGCCCTCATCCCTTAGAGTCTCGACCAGATTGTGTAGGCTGTCGTCAGCGTCGTCAGTGGGTTCCAAGGCAACAAATCTATTCCCGAGAAGCTGCTGGAACTTCTCGGTACCCGCCATGATATGGATTGGGTTAGGTCGGAGCGTGGACTTCATCAGTCGGTTTCTTTCAAGCTTTAAGTTGATATTCAGAGAGCCTCGGAGAAGTCGGTGATTCCATATATTTTATTATTTATGTCTATGTGTACTTTCTATAGGAGTCAAGAAACAGTTTGGTACTTTTCGTACTTATTTTACTATTCATTATCATACATCGCGATGTTTCCGTGACACTGAATGCAATCTCGAAACATGGCTCGGAAGTGACGTAAAAGTCCATGACAAATCGGTGTAAATAAATATCTAAGTATTTTTAGATAGTGCTTGAAATTCCACAAAGTTTTTATTGTAAGCGCAGTTTCTGTTTGAATAAAGCACAAAAATAATTTAATTAATTTGATTTCGGGCTTAAAAAGAAAACTGTTTTTAAATTGGGACAAGCCAGCCACATTTGCCCCAACCACAGTTACACCATACGGTTTAAAATAAATAAAACAAGATATTTCTATTAAAGGATACAAAATTTCAATGTGTATGATATTTAAATCTCTATTTCTAACAACGAGCTTGACGAAGTAGGCCGAATGACGCGCGACAATTTACGAATTACTGATTTTCGGTTTGGCCGAAGCTTCGGATGGTTTTTGCCCATAATGAATATGTAAGAATATATATATGTCTACATAGGTACAAATATATACTCGTATTCTTACTTAGTGTAATAATAAATATCCGACAGTGGTACGCCAGAAAAGGAAAACAAAGCATCGGTCGGTCACTACTTTAAATACTTTCCTTGGGATTATATTAGATGTCTACTGTTTATTCTCTATTTGTTAAATACATAGAAAGAAAACAGGCCAGACATACGTGAAAAAAATTATAAAGAAATTTAGATAAAACTAATAATAGATAAATACCTGCCATTCGTCTAATAAGACAGTATTTTTGTCAAATTATCGTAATTTAAAAAGTCATTAATGAAAGAAAACGCATTTGGTAGGAGGCAGCCCCGCCCGGGTCGCCCTAGAGTCCCTTTGTCCGATAATTACATGCTACGAGAGACCGCATCAAAGTAAATGCGACATAAAACTTTATTTTATTACTCCAAATTGTCTCAAATTTGACAAAGATTGTATCATAATTAACATAGTTGGAGAAATGAAATGATCATTCATGTTCATATAGGAGCGACCGTTTGGTAGACACCAAATTGGGTTGTTACGTTTGTATGAATTTGGAAACACCTGCTTATTTTAATCACAATAAAAAACGGTATTGCAGTTGGTTGAAAAAGATTCCTAGCTAGATTTGTTTATATTTTAACTTAAGGTAAGCCTTAATTAAATTTCTTTCTAACATCATTATAACGAGTTTACGAGTTAAATTTTTCTTACTAAAACATTTGCCTTCTAGAAATTAAAATGAAAAAAAAAACAAACATTCAAATTCCCACATTTTCCTTTTGAGTGCGGGAAGTGTTCAATAAGTCATTTATATTAAATATACTTATAAAGTCAGTTTTATGAATCTTGGTGTAATGATAAATTTTACGAAAAACTATAAGGTGTTTATTAAAAATTAAAAAAAGGCATTACTTACTTACTTTCAAGTTTTCGACATAGATAACGTACGTAATGTACCTGATAATGTGGTTTTTCAGTATCAGGTTCTAAATATGCCTATAAGCATTACGCACTCACTTTTTTCGAAGTCTTATTGCTGATTTTTATTAATGTCTTACAGATTATTGGGAAAAATAAAATCCACACTTCCCGTCGGCTGTTATTTTCGCCAGACGCTAAAAAGCTCGCAAAAAACTAAAACGGCCTTATCTACTTATTATAGTCTGAGTCTTGGTTTCCGTAATATAGTACTCGAGGAACTATTACTAAGTACATAGCAATAAATTTTCAAAAAGAAAAAAAAATGTCGATTATTCTAGTATTTATGAGTTTTAAAGTAAATGTTAAAAAGAAAAGGAAAGTGTCGTAGTGCATCAAAAACTTCATTCACATTTGGTCCACAGGAAAAGTGTCAAAAACGAAGAAGAAGTTCCAAAAAAGGCCAGCTCTCTGGTCACTTGAAGAGTCAACCAACCTCTTGGCGACACAATACTTTTGTTGATTTGTTGCTATGAAAATGAGCGTGAGCGTAATAATTTGATAGCTTTATAAAACTTCTTCTAAGTTTTACAAAGTTTCATTAAATTGTGAGTGAGGTATGTTTGTTCTTGCGCCTTAAATATCTAATTATGTAGAAGTTAGATTTAAATCGTTCAACAGCTTTGGTGTCGCATGACATAAGATCTGCTACTTGCCGCGAGATGGCGCTTTTCTCTATTTAATGACGATAGTGGTTTCAGGGGATAATGTGTAAAAAGAAATCAAATGGGAACTCTAGTAAATTTTAGTATTATTTGGAGTTTTTGTAATGTTAGTAGCGGGTACCATAACCAAGTGTTCAAAGAATATTCAACATACGAAGAGAGCCGCATCTAATTAGATATTAAACTTTTCAAATCACACAAGAAAAATAATGTGAATAATTTTATTATTCATTAAAGAATAATATTAATGCCTATTAGTATTTAATGACTGCATTCTGTTAGGGGGTGTGGACGAAACATACCATTTGTTCTTTCACAGAGTGTATAAAAAACGTTGAGTGATCCGCCTACAATTGGATCCTGCATTTGTATTCATCACCATCCGTCCGTCTGTATTGGTGCGGAACCTAACTGATGCGTGACACGCAATCGATGCGGTGACATAGCACTGCAACCTATAATCGAAATTACCGTTAATAAATTTATGGTTGATAAAGTTTTACTTGCGGTTTCGACCACTGTATTGGTGTTGTAAGCGTTAATGTTTGGCGATACTGACCTAATAATTTAGTGTTTTCTGAAATTTTGTTTGAATTACAATCATACCTAAGTAGGTAGTACCTATGCAGCGAGTAAATTATGGAGAACTGAAGCAATCCGTCGAGACATTTCTTCAGTTTCTTTTCATCTCAATGAATTTGATTCAACGCCCGGTAGCCAGAATAAAATTTATTTTAATGTTGGTCGCGTGCATCAAAGCCGTAACCATTTTGAATGGATGCTGATAATTCTGGCTGTAGTAGCAGCTCCGACGCGTGTTCCACAAAGAGCGGCAGCTGAGGGGGCGGTCGGGGCGGCACGGACCCGCCTTGGCGATTGTTGCCCGCGAATAAAGAACACTAACCAACATCCCCGTAGAAATTCATTTCGTTATGCTTTTTATCCCTAATAATAATCACCCGAGGCGTACAACACCCGCTCATTACGTAATTCCTATTTTTTTGTGTCTATAATTAGAAACATTTTCTTGCTACATAAATAAAATGCGAAGGCATATTTTTAAGTGATGCAGACAAACAAGTCGGCTGCAACAAAGTGTATGAAACGTCATCGCGTGTAATACACGATGTAAAATCGTTCCCGCAATAAAACCGTGAGCGTATTTCACAAAGCTCCATAAATAATGGTCAATATGTCGAGCGTTATTGTCGATGCTGACAAATTGCCCCTCTCGGTTGCCGCCGCATTGTTGGCTACCGAAGCAGCGTGGTACACTTTTGTCATCTCTCCCCGCACAATGCGACACGAATCTTCCGAATGACTTTTGTCAGCTATCATTTTCACTTCTATCCTCAACAGAATTGCAAATCGGTTTTATTATGTACCGTGGGTCGTGAGTCTTCGTTTTACCATTTTATGGTATGATAAATGGGAATGTTTGTCCCGAAGCGTTTGTCGCCGATAAATGTTTGGTTTGTGTTTTGTGTGGAATTCATGAATGAAATTTCGAAAAGAAGGCAAATAAAATTGATTGGTTCATCTCATAATGCAATAGTATAATGGTACGAGTACAATGAAAAGAAGCTTGGAATGCTGTTGTCAATATAAAATGGCACCAAAAATTACGATTATTTACGGAATAGGTCTGTCACGTTTATGTCTGTGATGATCTTTATCTTTGGGCACAGTTAAGAGCAGTCACAGTTACATAATTTGACATCCGAACTTTTACTTCAGTGATTTTATTGGTATTGGCGATAAGGTCGCCAATTGTAACAATTATTTAGGTCTGAAAGTAATTATATGTAAGTTTTCATGGTGTAAAATAAAGAGCTCTTTTCTATTCTCCAATTAAATTAAAAAGTGCTTTCTAAAATTTCTGTTAGACAATAATTAGTCCTCTCTCAGCCCTGTATAGCCCATTTAATATACCTACAAACCTGTTTGCTTTTCGTAAAGATGTTTTATTAATCAAAAGTACATTTACCCATATTTAGTATTTTTCTATTAACGAGGGTGTGAACCGTGTCCCCGGCACTCCCTCCAAACTTACACATATTTGCTTTAAAATCGAACTGCACAGTAACATTATTGTTCCCTAACAAAGGCAAATTACTGTGAAAATGAAATAAAAACCCTCTCTTCATCCCCTACTATTAAGAGATGATGTAGCGATACTCTGCGCAAACGCAACTGTGAATGTTTCGCGGATCGCTACGCTTTGTACTTTCGTTACATTTAAAATTGGACTCTATGAGTCTTAATAAAACGTTTAAATTATATTTTTCTGTTTTGTAACACTGGTATAAAATCTAAAGTAACCGTGACGGGTGAATAGGGCATAAAAACCCCATAAATCAAAGTCAAAAAGGCATAGAGAATGGGCAGAGCGGCGGTCGCGAGGAGTATGTCACCAGCTGCTCGGGCCGCGGGCTCGCATGGACATTGTTCGTTAGTTCCCATCAATAATGAGGGTAATTTTCGGCATTTTGTCACATTAGTGAGACGTATTGAACTTTTGTTGTATGTTATTTAATAGGCTTATGCTTGTCTTGTAGCGTAAACAATATCCTTGTAATTGAAGGTTTATTTATTTCAAGATATTATTATAACATCGATCGCAAGCATTTGCAGATTGGTAAAGTTTGATAATTACCTATAGGTATATATTTGTTTTTCTAGGTAGGTATAGATCTAGCATGGGTTAAAATATACAGGAAACTATTTTATACGTTTATTTTATATTTGTTACCTACAATTTATTTTTAAGATTTAGCGGTACCTATTCTTCATTTTTTTTACCCTAAGTAGGTACGTATTTTGTATATCATGTAGCACCAGCCAATATCGAACCATCCCTTTGGTGAAAAGCACATATTTGTATAACACTGCGGGGCTCATGTTTGCCCTCGTGTAGTCGTCGGCTGTTTGTTTACTGCAACTAAACTTTTTGCATGTTTGTTCGCTTTGAAGTTCGAGCATGTTTGTCGAAGTCAATAAATCTGTCGTTTTTAGTCACATGGAGTATTTATCTAAGATTTACGGCCAGTATTATAGTATAGTGTAGTATTTCTAAACAACTGAGTAGGTATATTTTCTGAGTACAAATACTTTTGTACGTAAAAACATGATAAAATATGACCTTTTACCTTTCCAATGACTTTATAAGTTACAAACATATTGCGAAAAGTTTTAAAACTCCATAAACTCAGCCACAAAATTAGTTCTTCATTCAAATATTAGCGCAAGGCCGTTTTATTTGAAAACGACCGCCATTTGTGGTTAGGCAGCAAACATTAAGTTCTAAGCTTTATGTCTTCATTACAAAATTAGGCTGTTTCGTGACGCAACTGTTAGCTGCACCGCGAGGTACGAATAATTTGAAGTAAAATTGTAGCAGTTTAAAGGTATGTTGCTATACAGAAAGGATAGCCTTCTTTTATTTAATGTATTAAAACCTGGTTCATTAAAGTATAACAAACATAATGTAATGGCCCTGGGGTAATTACAGGCGTACCTATTTAATATGTACCTATATCTATGGTTAGATTTACTCCTTCAATACGATTTCTTCCTTTACTTTTAAATCAGCGCATACTGCCTGTCAGCCAACGGCTGTCGACCTATCTCTTCTTATTCTTAATATGAATTAGTGTTAATCTTATAACATGCCATTAACTTATTAAATATCCAAAGATTTTGAAAGCTCCTCAGTACGTAACCATAAATTTTTAGTAGGACTTAATAAAAGTTTTATTGCTCTATGAAATTTCTTTCGTGGAATAATGTTACCGTTACGTTTTGTATCTTTAAACAAGTAATTAACTATATCGAGACCTATTACTTGATTGAGATAATATTACGTACACGTTAGGGGCAGGATAAGCAATAAGAAAAATGTTCATAACTCTGTAATTTAACTTCGATTAATTCATACCTCTTCGCATAAGGCAGCCTAAGCACGTATCTCAGGCATGTGCAGAGGGCTGTTCTCGTCCGTCTACGGACAGAGGCGGTTGCGGTCGCGGCCGCGGCCAGGACGCACCGCGCGCCATCTGCCGCCGCCCTAATTACTTCCTACGCTTTTCAACCCGTCTGTACCGCGCTACTGGCTTTTGTTACTTACCACCGTTTAAATTGTTAAATAGTAATTACGTGTTTATAAAGAAATAAGAAAGTACGCCACACAAAGAGCTACGCGAACAGTAGAAAGTTTCAGTTCCGGCCGTTGTCAAACTGTCGTGAAAACCGTTTTGTTTCTAACCGCAAATTATTACGTAGTTCAAATAATATCTTAGTAAAAATATCACATATATTTATTGGACATGTCTCCCCTTTTATTAATTTTATAATACTTTCTATAATAAAATTTGTTTCATGGTTCTTGTTTCTAAGCTTTTGGCAAAGCTCTTATAAGTTCCCCTACTCGCCGCTAGATGGTATTATAATTACATGTTAGAAATATTTAACGCCTTCAAACGATTTACGGGAAAGTTCGAAATAATAGATTATTTTGTGAAATAAGACTTGTTTGTAACGGTAATTAACTTATTTAGAAATGTGTTGTAGAAGTAATTATAAGGTAATTTAACATTATTGGGAAACTTCTTTCAGGTGAGCTTGAGGAAGCTCAAACAGTTGTTGTTTCAAGAAGGTGCCATGACAATGTTTTGTACTGCACGGTATGGTATTGTTTAAACTTACATACGCCAATTGCAAGTCTTTAGTATACCCACTAAATTGTCACGACTTTATATCCTGGTAGGGTAAGCAGACTTGTGTGGTTGTTCTAAGCATGTGAGTAGGTACCCAAAGTTATCAAAGATAGAAATAAATATCGATCATCATGCTTAAAAAAACATTTTAGATGTGATATATTTTTATATAGGTACTTAAATAAATATTTATTGAGGTTTCAATTTGTATGTCTATTTCTACTTAAAACTGAATTGTTTTTCTAGTTCATTATAAAAACTTACATTTGACCAGTTGTGGGTGTATAATAAAGTTGTTTGAAGCAATCAATTTGAATCAGATCAATTAACATCAATGTCTTGAGCAAATCAAATGGTTAGTCAACATTATTTCATGGAAATACATGAGTCACTGCATTGGACATTTACATTCAATAACCTATTCAACTTAATCTTCTCTTGCGGCAGTGTTAAGCATTAACCCTGGACCACCATCACCCATCACCCTAGCGGCGGGCGAAGGTCCGCTTGCGACTCAGGAGGTTGTGGGTTCGATTCCCGCCTTGGGACAAATGTTTGTACGATCTACAAATATTTGTTCCGGGTGTTTTGGGTATTTGCTATGTATAATAAAAAATATCTATCTATGTAATGTATTGTATTAAGTATATCAGTCATCTAGCACCCATAACACAAGCTCTGCTTAACTTGGGGCTAGATGATGCTGTGTGGATTGTCCAGCATTATTTATTTTATTTATTTATTTATTTATCAGTCCATGTTTCGATTCCCGGATCGGGCAAAGTATATTTGGGCTTTTTCATTAGGTATTTTTCGTTCGTTGTGTGATGGTTGAAGTTGGTGGTGTGACACCCTCGTGCTTCGGAGAGCAAATAAAGCCGTTGTTTTTGGCCCTGGTCGGTTCCGATTGCTGTTCCATCGGATTCCATCCAGCTTAACCTTCGATCAAACCGTGCGTGCGGTTTATTTTATTAAGCAACGAGCTCCTCATCACTAATTAATACTAATAAGACCATACCTAACTACCTACTAAGTCATCGTAATATTTTCCGAACCCATTACAAGAATCGTATTGATTTTTCCATAAAAAAGTACCTCCACTGACTTTATCGGTGATGTTCGTCAGAAAGGTTAGATGCATAGTAGGTCCTCGCAACCGGTGTGCGTGTATCATCGTAAAGGAAGCAAAAGAAGTATGTAAATGTCGTAGCCGGTGGCGTTCTATAGTTTGTACCCCGTTGGGAAATAGGCGTGAGTTTATATACGTTTGTACGTAAGTTTACGTAAAACAAAGCCGTTATTAAATTAACACAAGCGACTTCACTCTCAAAGCGTTTAATTATAAAACGTCCAAACATTTTACGGTACCGACGTGTCAGCTCTTCTGGAGCGATCTAATTCAATTAATTTATTTTGGCCACCAATTATAGGAACAACGGCGAAGCGACCGAGCGCAGAAAATACGAACAAAATACGTCTATTTATTATTTGTGCATTGTCCCCGGAACCAACCTGGGCGGCGCCGCACCACAATGGGGCCCTCCATTATCCCGATAAAACAATAAGCGCTTTATTAAAAAGACATTCAATAATTTATTTTATTCATATTTTATTCGCACCGGACCGGCTCTAAACAAAAGTGTTCAATACAGCGCTAGATATACGAGTAGGTGCACAAAAACCGCTGGATTTGTCGTGTTTATTCATTTAACGGATGGCACGAGGTGATATTGATAGATTTGGGCTTTTGTTTAATATATTTTTCTGTTTGTTATCGTTTTCATTTTTAAAATCACCCACCTTTGGTTTAGAGAGAACTTTTACGTACAAATGGCTTCGTAGCTACCGTAACAGAGTATGTCACCAGATTGTAATGAAGAATAGGAATGGGCGGTACCGAGCCACACAAACAGCTGAACTATTCAGGGAATGTTTGAACAATTCGGGTCGCGCGCCATCTGTCGAGGGTCGATTGAGACATTTTTGCGAAATAGCGACGTAATTACAGACTTCCGCATCCGACAGCGCGTGCGCAGTTGTCGACGCTCACGCCCACCGCATTTTTGGATTTATGAAACTTAACACTTTTCTCTAACAATACGCATATAAAGTTGCCACAAGCAAATGTATACCTATTATATTTAATTTTTTTTCCCATTGAACCAATGTTGCACATTTTGTTCCACCTTCAAAAAACCGGTTAAGTGTGAGTACGACTCAGAGGGATCTGTATCGAAGCTGTGCTCAAGTAACACGGCCTATATGAATTTGCAATGCATCCGGCATTACAAATTCTGTAGTATTCTTATAAAACTTTTGATATAGGCCAAGTAGATTCAATTATTTATCGATTCGGAATCATGACTTTGTAGTTGGAAAATAATGTTCTCTATGTAGAACGATGTAGACATCGTTCTACATCATGGCTGATACAACTGCAAATGTTAGTTCAAAAACTATATTTTTTTATGGTATACTTGTGTTATGAGACCCTGCTCCTTGCTAAACAACGGGAAAAAAAGGAAGATAATCACCAAAATATGTACAAAATATGTATATGACATTAAGTACTAATCGTATCTCTTAATTGCGGTGACATAGAATCTTGTTACCAAGAAACCCTTTCGTATATGACATTTTCAACTTGAGCCCGTTCTTCAAAAAAGAGTCGTAACAGATGCAAAACAAAGTGATGCCATCAGGGTTCCGTGTCCAAAATACGGAACCCTAAAAACTACGGTCACAGAAATCACATATTGATTTCTTTAAATAAATAGGAATAACTCACCCACCAAACAGTTTTAAGTTGTAACTTCATTTGGATTATTAATTACGAGTGTGTAATCACCCTGATGGGTCGGTAATCAAGAAATGGTGGGCGCGAACCTATTGAAAACTAACTGCTGTAATTTATTTTACTAATAACTATTGAATGAGTTCAGACTGCTGAGTATTTAGGTACGAGTAGCTGATAGATAGATAAGTACTTAAACTACAAAATGTTATTTTATTATGTCAAAAGTTGAACTGTCATTTTAGGGCATTGGGCTTGTGGCTGTAAATAACAATACTACCAGCCACACAGATTGATCGAAGGGTATGTTATTCTTGCCTAGGTTGGCCTTGGATAGGTGACTGTCTATCACATATCCCTCTACATATCCCCTAGACCCTACCGTGCCTCGTAAACCACGTTAAGCCGTTTGCCCCGGTTGTCATTTCTACATCTTAGACGTTTGTAATGGTTACGAGTAATCTGTAGCCCAAAATTCTTACCTAGGGTTATCGTGCTTACCAAGAAATGGGATGTGGGGATCAGATAGGCAGTCGCTCCATGTAAAATACTATTCAACTGCACACGGTTAGACTTAACGCCGACCCTAGCATAGTAGGGAAAAGGCTTCTTCGTTTTTAGTTATATCATTACGTCGGTATTTAGCTTTATATTGCCGTAACGGCGAAAAAAGGAAATTTGCCTATAGTTCAACAATTCTAATGACAGGTCTTAATATAGCCATAATACTATGGTTTACTATCTTTTTTAAAGAATCAACACAGTTATTCGGTTCTGTAGTGTATTTACCTGAAACGGAAACAAATAGCTTCTTCTCATTTGGAAGATGCGCAAGCGACTTGGGGGAAACGTTAGCAACGATACCAATAGCTAGTAACTATCCTGTGAATCTCGTAAAAGTATATATTTTTAACACGGTTGTGTATCTGTAGAAAGTTTTGTTGTAATTTCTGCCTTGGATGTCAGCCAGTTATTAAACGTGTACTGATGGGAATTACTGAAGAATGTTATGGATTTTTATATTAATGTTAGTTGGCTTAGCACGCAATATAGTAAATAGGTACTAGTGTATTGATAAGATTTATTTTAATTTTAAAAATGTCCTAACTGTTTTGTGTCTGCAAGTGGTACGCTTCACACGAGACCGTGAGTTCAATTCCCGGGTCGGGAAGTATTATTGGTCTTATTATCCGGAATTTCTCAGTAGCAGCACGTAAATGGAGTGAGCTATAGATACACCTATGAACTGTGAGGCCGTTCAGGTGATACAGGCGTGCCGTTATGTCAAACAGTGAATCAAAATCACATCACATCCTGTAAACCACTGTTTAAAAACTCAGAATACTAACATTGACTTATTGAGGAAGTATGTAAATTCACCAAATCCCATCCAGAGATGTTTGAAAAACTGGGAGATAAATGTACGTTCAAAACTAGATATCCTAATAGTCTTAATAATACTAGAATAAAAACGGAACTATATAGGCGAAGCTGTTATCCTATGTATATTCAGATCTACAACAAGACTCCTAACCAAATTAAAGAACTTCCAATGGTTCGCTTCAAAAGGGCTTTAAGTAGGCGGTTAATTGAGAATCCATTCTTTAATATAAAATAATTCTTTCAATTTAAATCTAATTAATAATGTAATTGTGTCTATCTGTAACAAATATTTCCAGGTCATTATGTTATGATTAAATATGTTAAGCTATTAATATTACCTACCATTTTAAGAGCTTTTGTAACCATATTTTACTGCAAATAAATCTTTGACTTTGTCCTCAGAGGAGAATATAGAATCATAGAACTATGCCACAATGGAATGAAAAGCCTCCAAATTGAACGAGATGCTATGTACTGTGTAGATTACGACCTAATAACACCAGCAATACTCGAAGAATCGTCGTTTCACGATTTTGTATTAATTAGTTCATTCTCTTCCCCTGTCAAGAAACTTGGAACTAAACGACACTTATTCAGGGTTCAGCGACAAGAATCCACATAATTAATTAAAGGTCCCGACACACATAACTGAGTGATTTATATTAGTCCTTCGGTATACCAAGTTTTTGCTCTGACACACGACATTCATTAACAACAGTCACGCGTTAAAAAAAAACTGCCATGCGGGTGTAAATTTTACAAATACACTAACAGCGGCGCCTTGCTACAATTTACGAGATCAACGCTGATAATTATGTAAGTAAGTAAGTAAGTAGCCTCTTCTCATACAGAGAAGGCACGAGCATTAATCACCACGCTTGCTCAAGACGGGTTGGCGATTTCAGACTTTTATTCAGACTTTATAAATCCAGGTTTCCGCACGATGTTTTCCTTCATCGATGTCAGTGATGTCCAAGATAAACTTAGAATGTATGTATATGAATTGAAAAACTCACATTGCTACTTGCCCAATTAATTATGCCCGATCGATTATTGAAACTGTTTTTATGAGATGTTTACAACGCAAGACGAAATTTGTACGTTTAGTTTTTAAAGATATGCTGGCCACAATATGAGGGCGTACCTTGTCAATACTTTTTTTTTACTAGCGTCTTAAGTATGCTGTAGTTTGTAGTAGCACTAAATGTTTAGACGCTAAACTCTCTACCGAAAAAATACTTAATATTTCTAAGTATAGCTTGTCAGCTTGCGCAATAGTAAAAATAAGCAATTGATTTCGTTAAAAAAAGAAAAGCACATCTTTCACACGTGCCAACAAACACTATACTTACAAATTCTTGTATTTTGAAAGAGTATAAAGGGGAAAATATTGCCTATCTTGCATAAATATGGATGTGGGTAGTCGCGTAAGGAAAGAAGTAGAACAGGCTGGTATAACAAAGGTTACAACCTTCTTTCAATTAAACTATGTACATGAAAAGAAATACCGACCAGTTACAGGTTACGGATCGTTCAGCCGCCGTTTGATCGGGTGGTTGCGACTCGCTGCTCGCCGACAAAGCTCACATTTGCATCCACTTTGTCATTCATGTCGTATCCTCCAACTCATTTCTATTCCGCTTATACCACCGCAGAATGTAGAGTCATGGTAATGAGATTCAGACGTTTCCGACTTTCTTTTAAAACTTAATGATGTGTGCAAGTCGAGGGTAATGCCGACATTTTATTATGTATCTGGTACTCCGACTACACTACTGATATTTTCCAAATTATATACCTACCCTCGAGTTTCTCCGACTATGAAAGCGAAATTAGCATCAATAAACTGTAAACACAAAGAAGCTCGATTACTTTCCAACATCAAAAGAACGAAATAAAGCACAAACTAATAAAGTGACGCAATAGGAGATTGCTTTAATACTTAAAGCCCCCAAACGAGGGCTGATTGAAAAGCTCCCCTAAGCGCCGTCAAATGACAGCGCACAGTTTTCATTTTGCTGAATAGATGCGCTAATTTGCATCATCTTTTTGAATTGCTAACAATATCTCGACCCGTGACCTTTATTTTTCATCAAAAGTATTGATGAGTTTCATGACGTAACATTCTATAGGAAGAGAACTTTGATGTCCTTTATCAACGTGCTTTTAACTTTTTAATTATGCTCAAAGTTCTTGTTGAGTAGGTGCAAGTCAAAGTGAATTAAATACAGTAGGTACGGGGACTGAACCCCAACAGCAATTTGCTGTCATTATTTTATCACGTCACAAAAAGACGAGTCGTATTCGCGGCAGGCGCGTATTTACAAATTTAAAATCGGCTCGTCGGCGGCGTGTGTGCGAACTCGACGCCCCCCGACTTTATTGGCGTCGTCGGCACCTCGCCTCTTTATTAACTAGTGTTTGATCTTCGTGTGACGCACGGGGAAATAGATAAATTGATTGTTTTCCTGGCTGACGTCAATCGCGACAAAGGGTGGTATTCGGTGTACCAAAAAAGTCTTTTATTTGTACTAACGTCTGCCGGAGTGTGTTCTAAATCATTATTTAAAGTACAAATATTAATTTCTTGACTTAGCGCTGTCATTTAAGCGGAACATTAAATGTAAACGAGTCAAGTGAAGGGTTGTTTTCATTTCCGTGATTAGTGCCGGCGCGTTGTGTGGAGATTTATCACCTCTCGGAACGCGGCGAGTGTCAAATGGCGCGGCGGATGGCGGATACGTTGCGAGTGACGAACCACACCACTAAATTAAAACATTTTAACTTGACAGCTACCGTCACGGTTATACTGTATACGTTTTAACCGGAGATTTGCCCTTGGGCGAACAGAGTCGGACGGAATATTGTTTGAATTTAAATTTATTTGAAAATAATGCGTAGATACGCAATGGGCGGTGTGTAGGCGTGCTGTTTGCCATTTATGGTGTTATAATTAGCATTGCATATGTATGATCGATTATGATCTGTGTCTTGAACTGCCAATTATAATTTATGTTAATTATGTAGCAGATAGATATTTAAAATCTTAATAGTTACGTAGATCATTTTTGTAACATTTTATTTTTAAATGGACTATTTAAGTTTCAGATTGGCATCTTTTCTTTGAGGAAACTCCTTGAAAAGTCGTGCATCTAGTAAATATTGACGTAATAGACAACGCAGACAATAAAAGACTAGGTATTTGATTCAATTTAAGAGTAAGTTTAGGTTGTGAAGTAATTAAGCATTTGTACGACAGAAGAATTACTTCTGCACCAGTAGTAACCAGAAGATGTTTAAACTTCCTGTACTCTTAATTTATGAACATAGTAGACACTATCATACACACACGAACTCACACACTTAAAACTCTCATTCTTATACTCAAATTACCATTCCTCCCACATTTCCTAAAATAATACCTTTTTCTGTTTTTGTTCTATTAAATTTTAAATCACTACTTTATAATTGTAACTAGATTAATTGTGTATAGATGAAACATAATTATTTAAAAGGTTTTTAGTATCACAGTGACTTAGGGAGGGGTACCTTAACTTGTTTGACCTTTACATAATTTTAATTTGTTCCCTAGTATTTAGCTAAGTTTGAATATTTTGATGACCGATGTGACGCGGCGGGCGAAGGTTCGCCTGCGTCGCGGGAGGTTGCGGCTTCGATTCCCGCCCTGGGATAAATTTTTGTACGATTTATAAAGATTTGTTCCAGGTGTTCTGGGTATTTCCTATGTCTAATAAAAATATCTATCTATGTAATGTATTGTATTAAGTATATCACTCATCTAGTACCCATAACATAAGCTCTGCTTAGCTTTGGGCTAGATGATGCTGTGTGGATTGTCCGGCATTATTTATTTATTTAATACCAATTAAAAAAAAATAAAAAAATATTACGTTTATAAATCAATTTAAATAACAGCTCCTATGCTTCCCTGTTCCAACCGCGGCTATATGTCACACCAATGGGAATAATCGCAGCTACCGTTTTATGATGCGCACTGACAGCTCCAATAGTCGTGTCGCCTCTACACAACAAAAAGCACATGACACATGTTTCTTTTGTTTTTGTCAGTGAAATTCGAAGTTGTGCAATGCTTCTTTTGTTTTCAGCCGGTGAAAACCGTGTTTTCGAATGCAGCTACAAAATGAAATATAGTGTGTTTGCTAAATGCGTTCTCTTTTGTGTCTCGACGTTTCCCTTCACATATTGAAGTATGGCAGATTAATGTGAGTTCGAAGAAGTCGATATTACTTCTGAAGGGGGTCCTAAACTAAACCATGTGATTTACAGCGACCGGACTGCGCTGTTAAAAAGTTGTAAACTGCCTGTGTTTCCGCCGCTTTTTGCAACAATGTTTTAAGTATTCTGACGACTCACATATTTATGTTTTGTATAATGTTGTTAACTATCTAAAACAATGAACTTTTATAATGCAAATACATATGTACATAGAAACCATGTAGGTATAGCTATTATTACTACATTATTTGATCAGCAAAGCCTTGTCAGATGTTGTAAAGATCTCATCTAACTACACGGACTGGGTGTTATGTATAGAGAAAATACTTTTTGAGGTGATTGTCACTCTCAGTAGTACGGTACGGGATAGGACCTAGAACGAATTTTATGCGCATAAATTCAAAGGATGTTTATCTTCTAGTGTGGTAACCTACTTACCAATCAAACCAACACGAGTTTAGGGTAATGGTAAAGAAAATCTTAAAATATCTTAGGTTTGTTAGGAAAAGTAATATATTTCGTCTCCAAATACTACACGATCGAGATCAATTTGAAACATCATCATCATCATCTGCATAGCCTTTTCCCAGCTGTGTTGGGGTCGGCTTCCAGTCTAACCGGATGCAGCTGAGTACCAGTATTTTACATGGAGCAACTGCCTATCTGACCTCCACAACCCAGTTACTGGGCAACACGAGAACCCTTGGTAAGACTGGTTATAAGACTTTCGGGCTCCTGACTACCCGTAACGAATGTCAAAGATCTCTAAATGACATCCGGGACCAACGGCTTTACATGCTTTCCGAGGCATGGAGTAGTCTCGATATGTTACGAACGGTCACCCATCCACAGACTGACCTCGGCAAGCGTAGCTTAACCTTCGATCAACCCGTGCGGCTGTTTCTATTTAGCCACGAGCTCCAAACATAAGCATGATACTTAGTAAATCATCTTCATAAAAAGTATCCAATTAATTTATGGCGGAGTATGGTGACACCATTTCTCGGAAGGTGTTACCATCTGTGGCGTCGTTTGACTTGCCGACAACGTCACTATTTATGAGTCCATATTAATCATAACTTGTTAATGAGCCCTGGTTTATTTCAAGGGCAAGATCCGGCCTGCGGTTGGATTGGGAAGGATTGGAATATAGACATTATAGAATAAGCTAACGTCATACTTGCGTATCTTAGAGGTTTCTTTTATCTTATGGTGAACCCAGATACTTTGACCTTATTTTTAAATAGGTGATTTGTTTGTTCAATCTGGGAGTGCGCGTCTTCTTCTTAGCACGTCGTTGGTCATCTATACAAAATCGGCTAGTAAAATTAGTTACGAGTTTGGCACCATCAGTAGCGTCCATCAAATTCTGCCAGGGCATGCAGGAAACGTCATCAAGTGTCCCATCGTTTGTGGAACAGCACCAAACTTGCACACCAGGTTGGAGCCGTCTATTAACTTCCACTTGAGCATGTTTTCGCTGCTTTGACCAACCTTTGTCTGGAGCCTGTTAAGAGACTTCCAAGTTAAGCAAGACAACTCATGAGTAGGAGAAATGTTCAGTAGGTGGAACGAATTTAAATTTAAATAGGGAAAGACTATCTGGTCATAGATTTACTCTCTTCAGATCGATCATCAGAATGTGGGTGGATACACTTCATTAAGTTGTTGTGGCTTTTTAGCTTTTACGGCACAAAGGTGTTAGTGTAATCTTCCTCATCTCTTGTGAACCTCCACTATTCATACTCAAAACTTTGTGATTTTACAAATTCATATGTACTTTTAAATTTATCTTAGACATCACCGACATCGGTGAAGAAAACCATCCTGATGAAACTGGGACCTATATTGTAGGTAAGTCTGAAATCGCCTACCCGATTTGAGCATTAATCACCACGTTAGGTGTTGATTAATGCTCGTGTCTTCTCTGTAAGGGAATAGGCATTTGTCTTGCTGTGGGACAGTAACAGCAACATGCTGGTATTTTTTTTATTAACTGAATTCTTTTATTTTTAATTATGTACGAAAAATATTTAAAATAGTGCAAAGGCAGCGAGGTGGTAAGACCCAAGCTTACTCGATACAAGCGACTCTTCGATATCACACCATTAACTGATGACTATCGGCACTTTTTTATGTATTTATTTAATACTTTAAGCATACAAATATAAAGAGGCGGAGTCTATATTTCACATGCTGGTAACCTCCTCTCTCTGCTCTAAGGATTTTTTCTTTTTCAGCTTTCATGAAGAATAGTCACATCAACCATTACAGCGCTACACACCAACCAATCGACATCACTATGTCAGGTTTATTAACAGTAAAACTAAAACCAGCAACTTACGAGGCAGCCATTCCTAAAACACAAAAACCTAACTCATAGAAAACGTCCAGGTGTCAAATAACCACGAACAGTTACTACGTTGAAATGTGAAACGCGAATATTACCGACTGCGACATTCAAAGCAGGTGGCACAAAAGCGCTTCTATTTAACGACCCGTTTAATGCTTTTCCTTTGATGTACACTATCTCCATCGATCGGGTTAAGGGCGGTTTGCACGTCAACAACGTACCATTTGTTTTGACAGTGATTAAGGACGTTGTCAGCAGTGGACTTGTAAATGAACTATGATTTGCTGACGTGAATTGGATTTATGTACTCCATTGGAATTTATAATAGGAGTATTGGGTTCGATTCTGTTCTTTTGTAGGTATTTTGCTAACAGAGTGTAATAAAGCTATAGGTCGACCTCTTAAGGTGGCGTCTGAGGTGGCTGCGTCATGTGGGAGGGGTGTGAAATCGAAAACATTATTTAATTAGACAGTCAATGCTAGTCAGATTCAATATTAAATTAGACTTAGTTTCACTTAAAACAAGATCTATATGGTTTATCAACGTTACTACCGTTTTTAGGCGATATTAGTCCGTGCGATTAGATGTGAACGAGCCCTAAGAGCAACAGTCCTAACTAACTTACAGCTTCTCGCTACATTAACCTGAGCTCAAAGGATCTCCACCATCCAACGTAAAAGGTAAGCACTCGGAAAGTTACTGCAAAAGATAACTAAACTAGCACGGAACACCTGCCTCGGGGAAACATAAATCATTGCGAACAACTGTGCGTATACCACTTCTAAAGAGTTAAAATGAAATAGGTAATATACTCGATAATTACTAGCATTAAAAATATTTCGCAAGTTAGCCTCTGTTAGGGTAAAAACGTTTTATGAGCAATGAAAAATAAAATGGATTTTACCACTTATAGTTTTAGGTACCAGTCTTATAGTCTGAAATGTTATTAGACTAAAAATGGCTGACGACGTGACTGGCTAGTTTTTTTTTAATATCCTATTCCGTATGGCAGAAATGAGAAAATTATACGACGGTGTTTCTACACACATTAACCGCTCGGTACTGTATAATTATAGATTATTTTTTAGGAACATTTGCCTATAAATTGGTGTATTCACACGACTATGGCGGTTATCGAAAATTTAATTATTTTAGATTAGAAATAAATGTTTTACGAAGTTTATTACCTATACTTACTTATTGTCACCGTTCATCATCCGTCATTTGAAGATCTTTGACAGTCGTTACGGGTAGTCAGAATCTCGAAAGTCTGACAACCATTTTTACCAAGGGGTATCGTGTTGCCCAATAACTGGGTTGTGGAAGTCAAATAGTCAGTCGTAAAATACTGGTATCCAACTGCATCCGGTTACACTGAAAGTCCGGGTACACTATTTAACTAACTATGAATAATCTTTATCTGTTGTAAAATGCTTAATAATATTTGGGGGAAGAAATTGTGAATATTGTCGGTACTATAATTATTTATTACTAGCTGACCCAGCAAACGTTGTTTTGCCATATAAAATGTTTGGGGGTGCACCACCCTTAAAATTTAGGGGGATGAAAAATAGATGTTGGCCGATTCTCAGACCTACCCGATTTTCACACAAAATTTCATACAAATCGGTCCAGCCGTTTCGGAGGAGTATGGGAATGAACATTGTGACACGAGAATTTTATATATAAGATGTTCAACTACCTGTTGATAATACATATCAGTCTTGTTGAAATCTGCGTATCATTCACATCAAACCCTAACATAGTTGGGAAAAGGCTAGGTAGATGATGATGATGACTTGTTGTCACCGTTCTCGTCTGATCTTCTGAAGTTTTCACATATGATAAAACTTAAAATCCAGTCTCGGATGAGTAACAATTAGACAGCTTAATAATTGAGGCATGTCAGTCTGCCTTAATATACCAATCCATATCACCAGATTGTCGAGATTTTTTTTCAGTTTGATGTGGCGGATGCACCTTGTTCCAGAGCTTTGTGCCATAAGTAGTTTATTTTTATTCTTTAGGTTTTGGTTTAGCTCGACGGCGAAAATAACTGGTACATTTCGGATTTTTTATGGAATACTTTCTGCCAAAATGTACCAATTATGTTTTGATTATTTGCAAGATCGTTTAATTCTTTCTAGTTTGATGCTTGATATGCAACAGCATGTTAAAACAAAGATTTTTTTTAAATAGTATGACATAATTATGTAATTCGGCATATATGATGCGGCAAGCTGAAGACAGGAGAGGAGAGGGCTATGTCCAGCAGTGGACTTATATAGCCTGATGATGTGTGTATGTATGTGAATTATGTAATTCGTATAAATATACTAGACATCATAATCTGCCTAGCCGTTTTGAACTGTTTTGAGATCGGCGTCTAGTCTAACCATATGTAGCTGAATACCAGTGTTTATATGGAGCGACTGCCTACCTGACCTTCACAACCAAGTTACTGGTTATCAAAATACCCAGGTAAGATTGATTGCTAGACTTTTGGGTGTTTGACTATCCATAAAGACATATCTGTGACAGCAAAGATGTACGAATGAAAGCCTGGACCAACGGCTTAACGTGCTTTCCGAAGAACGGAGTCTAAGAGGAGTAGTCTATCTAGAGTTATGTAATGGATAACACATCCATGTACTGACCTTGGCGGCAAGCGTAGCTTAAACTTCGATCTACCAGTTCAGCCTCGAGGCTGTTAATATTTAACCACAAATCCAAAAGCTTTAGTACAACATACGAGTAAGTACCAGCCCATAATGTCTTCACAAATATAACAATAATGTTGTGACTATTTGGCAGACGGGGGAGAGATGACTAGAATATAAAACAGTTAACTTATACTCCCTCATCGTATGCTCAATCAGTTCTCGAATAATTCGGTTAGGGACGATAAATCTCTGTTTACGGAAAGGGAATTAGATTACGAGGAGGCGAATGGGATAACGTCCTTCATTATGTGATTATAGAGTTCACTTGCGATTGATTAATTTTATGATCTAACTAAGTTTAATCTGATACCACCCGCTTGTGTATGATTGTGTTAAGGGTAGTTAAGTTTCTGTTTGTATTTGTGTGCTTGTGTCGATTTCATTGTTGACAAGCTGAACTAAATTTAGGCTCTTCGATCTTTTCTTACTTATTCTACAAAGAATATAAAAGATCTCTAAATTTCAGTGGAATTACAAGCTTCCATAGAAACATGGTTGGCATTTCACAACAAAAAACACGGCGAAGTTCGAAACATAAACTAATTTGATATTTCTTACTAAGTTCTTACAGGCATCTTTCATTGTTTGCGCTGTGTTTCAGTAAGAGATGTAAATTCTTTGATTCTAGTTTAGTTTGTGAATCAAGAAACCAAGGGTGTCGATGCCAAATTTGTGTAACAAGAAATTGGGAGTAGGAAGTTGTCGCCTATTTTTATTTATTTTGGCAATAGAGCAAGGGCTAAATTAAGGAGCCAAGAGTTTGTCTTTTGAGTCCCACTCTTAACAGTATTGATGAGATCTCGTTCTTTGTATGAATGGCTTATAGGCTCATAAAAAGGAACCTATTACCCAAACCTCATGCTGGGTACATTCGCAAACATTCACATCAAATATTTTACTTGCGAGTACAAATACTAAGTAACTTACTACTTACTACTATTTGAGCTGGTTCTTCACTGTATCAACACGATGCATAAATGCAGATTTTTTCGTAACTCAGGACCAAGGGAGAAGAGAGATAAAGAGAAGTTTAATATTTAGATATATATCTGAACATGATGATTGACCGACATGATTCAAGAATTTTGCCGCCATAGGATTATTTTGATGTATTTATACTATATTAATAAATGATTTAAAAAATATATGTATTTATTACTGGTATGATGTGCCGATGTAATGATTGAGGCTTGGTGCCTAAATAAACAAAAAATTTTTTTTATTATTATCATTATGACTCATTTACATTGCAGCTTCTGATCCCTGCTGCAGTTCCTCATAATACTAGATTGACACATCATTGTGTTGTGTCAATCTAGTATTTGTTGTGCGGACCACCGAGTGTCGTGTCATTAATAAAGCGTAGATTGAGCTAGGCCGTCGTGTAATGTAGTCGGGTGTTGCAGATGAGCTCGGTTTTTACGGCACGAGCGGCCACCCGCAGAGGCGACACTTAATGCTGTAGCATGCTGAGCTTACGCTACGCCATACGCAGAAAAATCTGGCGTAGCAGTCGTTGAGCGTAGCACTTTGCGTTGGGTACGAGTGCTACGACATTTTGGTGTTTACTTACTGCTAAACTGTTTTTACTTTTATATTAGGTATTTTATATGTTGTAAAGAATACTAACCTACTTAGTACTTAGGTACAAAAATCTTTCTAGCCTGTTCAAAACCGTTTCAAGTAGGTTTTGTATTTATCTACGTAACAATATGTGATGATAAGCACTTTCCTGTTACCGTCTTTGTATCATTGACAATGGCAGAGCGTATACTGAGTATGTTTTAATCTTTACTATGCTCCCCTCGTCATTTGTGGTTTCAATTCACTTTTTACGATGAACGTCGCCCTCTTTGCGTCCCAAATTACTCTTAACCAAAAATGTCGTAATCACTGCGATTTGTCAATCTAAAAGTAAACTTACTCAGTTGGATTAAAGTTCACATCCGTTTCAGTTGGAATGTATTGAGGGTTATTGCAATTTGTTAAAGTACTTGTGCCAAAATTCATTTGTGTGCGCGTTGATTAAAACAGTAGGTGTATCAGTGGAGGGTATCAGACAGTTTACAGTTTGTTTAGGATGCTATTTAACTTTTCATTTGTTAAACTGTAGATTGTTTATTGTTTGTTACCTAACATTTATTGTTTTGTTTCTATTCTGTCAGAATTTCTATACTTACTTGTCTTATTAATAATACTGTATCTTTGATGCACCACTGTAGTTTGTTTTGGTATTATAAATTAAGTATTAGACTCAATTAATAGATCATTTTGTACGTTATTGTTTAGTTCAACTTGAACATAAAGTATGGAGTAGCTTTGTCTTCAATTTTTAACCCATGCGTGGATCAAAAGAGACTGATAAGAAAAATTATCTCCATCAGTTGTTGAAAACTGCTTTAAAACGCTATCTTGAGCGTCTACTACGACTACTTCTAGCACTTAAATTATCCATCTATCAAAATGGTGGTCCTATTTATGTAATATAACTGCAGTTGTGGTCATCGCCCATCGTTAAAGCCAAAGGTTTCACTGATAACATCGGCTAGATGGCAGCACCGGTCTTATAGGAGACTCCTCATATATTTCTTAAAGCATACTTACGCTTTTAAGCTTCACGATCTGTTCCACAGCATCCAAGAGGTTTCCAAATAAAAATGCAGATGTCCACTCGGAAAAATATATTCAATTTTTATAAAATCAATTTCAGGCATTTTTTAATTCGCACAATTTTGTACAATATACATTTTACAATTACAGTTTCGAAGCTAACAATTATCACCAAATAGTTATCGATTCGACAAGGACGCAAAAGCCACTGATATGGAACAAATATTGTAGAAATTAACTATGGGCATATTTTAAGTTATCTCAAACTACATTGTATTATACAACATAATATCAACCACTTATTACTTACAGAATGAATCTACTTCTCTCATAAACAACAAAATTAAACATTCATCAATAAAGAAACATAAAGACTAAGTCAATAGACTTTCTGAAAGTGTGATATTGGAACTGGCAACACAATATCGTTTTTTTTAGAAGATTGGTTTATCAAGCCACCCGGATTTGTTCTGCGTTTGGATGGATAAAAACCAAACCAACCTTTGTTCTTCTTATACTGGTAGGCACATAGTTTCTAAGGTTATGAGACGAGATATCAGTGCTAATTGCTGAACTAGTAAGTAGTAATGATTGAAAATGTCAACTACATGGCGATGACCATCACAAAATACAATACACACGGAGAACAGTTCATTTGTCAATGCCCAGTACAGTTCTAATAAAGTTTAAGATTACAAAATATGTACGAGTAATTTAGTTTTGAATGAACACTCGTGTCGTCATAAAACTTTGGTAAAAGTGGTTGTTTATGGGAAAAGTGAATAGAAAACATTTCCTTAGTTCTGTACAATAAATAAAAGATTATTTTTGAAATATGCTGAGGTATCGTTTCAATAAATTAAATCTGCAAATTTGGACTAAAGAGTGATTCTACTTATACTAATTTAACATAAAGTATCTAGCTATAATAATATGAGATAATTATTTTTTTAATAGTATCTATACTGTACAACACTTTAAGTCTCACAACAAATACATACACGTCGGGTCGCGTCGAGCGGCGCATTGTCTATAGTAACACGTGTGGGTCCTATGTTACAGTGTAGTGATATGTGGTATGTACAGCGGTGCGGCGCGGCGATATCACAGGAGCGGCGGAGCGTAGTGCGCGGGCGCCGCGCACGCCCGTCACACCAGCGAGTTCGGCTTCACGTCCAGCGCGTGCTCAGGCGAGCGGCCCCCCGCGCCGCCCTCTCCCTGGCTGTTCTCGTCCGAGTCCGAGCACGAGTCTGAGCTACCTTTCTTGCCACCGTTGTGGGTCTTCACGTGCTTGGCGAGGTGGTCAGACCTCATGAACCTCTTATTGCACACTGGACACGCGAACCTTTTTTCCCCCGTATGTGTTCGTAGGTGTCGTTGCAGCTCATCTGAGCGCGTAAATCGTTTTCCGCAGAACAGCCAGTTACAAACAAATGGTCTCTCGCCAGTGTGCCAGCGAAGGTGAGCTTTTAGGTGGGATGTCTTGCCGTACACTTTGCCGCAACCAGGTATGTGACAGCTGTGTATGTTTTTCTTCCGTAGATGCGCCCCTGCTGGACCAAGCCTCTCAGCTTCTTGACAGTTGGGACAGTCGCAGGTGGCTCGGCCAGCATATCGGCGTTGCGACCTCGGTGATGGGGCTTGTGCGGGCGGCGCTGGAGAGCCGGGCCCGTGTAGACCGAATGATCCTTGCGTGGGGAGCACTGACTTATATGCGTCTTGTAACAGATGAGGTGCAGGTGGTAATAAATGCGCGCCACCAGATAACGAATGTGTCAGTTGGGAGTAGTCCTGGCCGGCGTAGTTTGCCATCTGTCCGCCGACGTCGAGCCAGCCACTGTGTACATCCCACCACGTGCTGCCGACGGCGCTTACACCACTCATTTCGGCTGCCTTGAGAGCACCAGTCCCACCGCCGCCGCCAACATTGAACGGCCACGTTTCATAGGGGTGACGTGAGTACATGGAACCGAGACTTGCACTGGATTCACTTTTGCCGAGGAGTTGGTCTCCCGAGGTGGGAAAGTAGAGATCATTGCCGTATGAAGGAGCGGCCGCGCACGAGGTGGGCCCGCGGCCGTACGGCGAGCAGGCGGGCGGCTGCGAGCGCGGCGCGACGCCCGCGCCAGGCGGCGAGTGCGCGCCCGGACTCTTCTTCCACGGGTGGAAGCCCTTGCCCACGGCCGCGTCCGCCAGCGGAGGGGGAGATTTACTGGACAGTTTGTTGCACTGGGCCGCCAGCATCGCCAGAGGCGTACCGCGTAAGCTCGGATGTTCCTGGAACGACAGAAAATAAATAGTTAATTATTTTGAATAAAAAAGGCAATACTTTATTCGGGTTTAATTATCGACCTGTGTTTTAAACCGTGGGAATCGGTCGAAGTGTCAAATGAGATTTATAGCCTAATTTATATGTGAACTAATGCTACGGTGTTCCGCTCGTGCCCCGAGGCTTCAGAAATAATATAAATAAATTATGAGAAGCTTATAGGTAGTGTATTTACAATTAGGCGGCGCGGTGACAGCTCCCTGCTGCTACCGGCCGCGGGACGACGTAATTAATAAAATTGCCTACACGGCTGACTCTCGTAAAGCTTAGCTCTCAATTTTATTGATGTGGAGCAATATATTCTCTTTAACATTTCTTATAACTATAACGTTCGTCGATGAAACATGAGTGCATTGGACCCGCCATTATTTGGGAGCATGGCCGTCATGATTTTATTATTATTGAAAATCAAAATTATGTCTGTAATATTAACTAACGGGTAACGAATAATAATCCGTTCGTTGATGTTCTTTTTGCTAAATAAAGGTGAGAGCCATAAGAGCATCCGGCCGGATATTTCACCCCAATGTAAGGCACAATGGTTTGATAAAAAAAGTTCCATTGTATGCAATAATATAATCCGGGGATCACGACACGGGTCCGAGACGCGGGGAGCGAGGGGCAGGGGGGTGGGCGACCACGCCCATTTTATTGTGATTGGCGCAGCTGTTGCGTCGCAATGTGCGCCAACCCTTAACGTTGATGTTGATACCCTTCAGTTCAAACGGTTTCAGTTCCTGCAGCTCCCGAATTTTGAGATAGTGAAATAAAATAATGGTGTGTTGAGAACGCCTCTCACGCTGTTGTCGGTGCTTTTGTTCACACGTTTATTTTAAAGAAATCTACAGACCATTTACATATTTACATAACTTACAAAAAGCAATGACGTTCATGTCAAGCTTGTGTTCCCCGAAGAGTTATGAAGGGATGCATTTCTATAGTGCACCCGCGTAGTAGTTTACACATTCCGCTAGTTATGTTTAAGTCCCATGTAATAGAGCCTATTAACATAAACTGGGCACAAATCCAGACTACAGGCTACCATTGACAAATTCCAGATGGAAAATATCAGTAACACTGACCGACCAGGAAATCGAATACAAGACCTAAGCTTTTTCAACATAAACAAATTACGTAAGTAATGCAGGGTGCTCGGTTGGGTAATATTGTAAGCAAAGAGGTAATTGTTGTTTAAATTATTGCACAATATCACAAATTGTTATTATTACAATGTTTATTAGCTAATGTTAGAACTACATTAAAATGTTGAATGTTACACGAATGCAGTGTTCGGTGTCTGGAAATGCACTGAAGTCACGGAAGTACGATACTAACATAACATCACGGATGACTTCCCCGAAGGGTTAGGCAGAGGGTAGGTACACCCACATCTACGTTTCATCAGATAGGCTTCAGTCCCATGGATTATTGCCTTCAACCGGGCACAAATTCATACTCCAGGGTGTTATTAAGAAATCCCAGGTGGAAAAAACAAATAGCTCTTTGCCTGGCCTAGTAATCGAACTCAGGACCATATGCTAAGCAGTGGCGGTGGCGACCACTAGACCAATGAGGCAAACAGGTGCAATAAGCAAAGTATTGCGTTGCCAAATTTTCTAACAGGTATGTTGAACCGAACATATGAACTGATTTTGCATTTAAAAATGTGTAGTGGTAGGTATTTTTGACAGATTCGACAGACATAGACAAAGAACCATAAACAACGCCGCTACAATTTCAAGATCTCGGTTGGTTACCATCCTAATCACGAACATGAATGTAGAAAGAGAAAGATAGCAATATATAGACAACACACAATGTATTATTAATAGTTACCTATCGGTCGATGTGGGCCAGCGGCATTCTGGTAAATAGAAATAATGGGCCCGGCCCAGTGCGCTATCAAACGTCAACATCTACAGAGCTCACTTGTAAAAATGGCTGCGCTCTCAATTAACTCCACGACAATTACAATTACCATAAAAAAATAATAAAACTCCGCCAAATTGCGGCGGCGGGCACTTACGTCGTATGAACCCGCCACATTACCTCCACGAATATTATTTGCTCTCAATTATAGAATTATGTTTGTTGTCTTGATGTGATACGAGTTTACGTCCTTCGTCCGACCTGCGTGGTAGCACGTGTAGCGATGAAATTGATTCGATTTCGTCAGTGTCGCTATATAGAAAATGAGTAACAAAATTGACACCGTTTCCGACATTATTTCGAAACAATTCAACGATAATGGGTATTAGGCGACGAGTGGTAGAATCAATGCGAGCCCGGGCCAAGGCGACGACCGGCGCTGAAGTCATAATTACCCTAGGCATTATGCTCCATTTGGGCGCAGGCCGAAACAGAGTGATATCGGGTAATTGGTCGTCAACTCGGCCGCTCGGCTCTCGGCCGCGAGATTGGATCAAAGCGTAGATGACGCCTCTGAGCCGACACAGCGGCGCCACACCCGCATTATACAATGTTGATGGCCTTTTCCTTGTCAAAAATGACGAAGATCTTTTGTCATAAAAAATATGAGATGAAATAAAACGAGATTACCTAATGTGAGCACAAAATTGTAGTATCACTGGAGTCAGGTAGTCGCAGCTGACAATGCTCACGGAATCAAGTTTTGTCTTCTATAGGAGGGCAATTATGGGAAAAGGATTTTAGCTGAATATTAAAGATGACTCTCAACTTCAACTCTTTAAGACTTTCTAGATATTCGTAAAAATGCTTCCGTCAAAAAGATACGATTGAATAAATAATATTAAATTGTTGATTGTAATAAAAACGCTTTGATAACTTTATGATAAACGAGTCTCCATAGTCTAATAACTCATCATAATGAAATCAAATGCTAATTCATTAGAATATAATTCTAGAACGTTATACTGATGATTTTCATTAGAAATGATTATGGTAATTGCATAAAAAGTAACAGAAAGAGCTAAGGCACAGTAATAGCGTAGGTTTTGATAGCATATTCTTAAAATAATCATGTCTTTTGGTTGACTAAAAACTCCAGAATTTGTCCCACCATAGCCATTAGATATTGTTCTCTATTTGAGTATTTAATTCGAAAATAGAAAAAAAATATTGTTAATGGTTTTCTATTCTTTTCTAAATCGCGCGGCGATTTCGCTACGTGTAGTTCTTGTTATTACGCGTTTCCGCGTAGATTTTACACTACGTAATCCCCCGTAGCGTGTACGCTACGCGGCCCTATGTAGCGTCTACGGAGGCGTAGCGTAGGTGTCAGACAAACGCCTTTGGATATAGACCACTTTGGTTTTACCGCTGTAGGTATTTATTTAACATTTGTTTATAAAAGCACTTACACAAAGAAGCAGAAGTTTCCAGTCTATATCAATTATGAAACCTGGTAGTAAACAAAAATACATGTATTTTGATTTGTAATAGCACCTAAACATTAGATCAATGAAGCGAGTAGTATTTGAGTACATACATATCACACACAGCTATACAAGCGTACGGTACATAAAACATAAAGCTGTTGAAGCAAAGAATTGCTGTTATTAAGTAGATACTCTAGGAGATAATTTGAAAGGAGGCCGGATGTATCAATGACTAAGCGTATCAGATTACTTAATAATGCAGCGAGGTTTATTAGGTCAATCCGACACACTGAGGTCACGCTCTCCGATATTATATCAATAAAAATATTTGTTTTATTTTACCCACTTTTTGCACTTCACATATGATTACATACTGAGCTTACTGTATAGAAAAACTAACAAGTCTTGCTTGAAAATATAAGAGCAAAATAATTAAATTAATGTGTGAAGCAATAAATCGTGGTAACTGAAGGTGAACGTATCTCACGGGGCTCGATGGCGGCACCGGCTTCACGCAGATTGGATAATTTAAAATTATCTACCAAAATTATGATGAACCAAAATGAATATTCAAGCGAAACGCTTAGCTCTCGACGTGTTATTAAGATGATCGTGAAGTCGTTACTGACAAAATTGTATTTCATAAAATTCATAACTATACTTATGAGCTAATATTTTTGGACAACACATTATTGAAAATAATGAGTCTAATCTTTATTCGGCGGACGATCGTTCCGTACATGATAATAACATTGATTGGTTATTTAAATACGTTGATATTATAAATTGTAAGTTGATAGAATATGAGATGGGTGGATAATATCGTATCACGCAAAAGTTTTAATAAGAGAATCAAAGTAATAGATTCGCCGCCAATAGAAAAGGAGCATTAACATGAATATTCATGATCGATCTTAATTATATCTAATGTTAGATTTTTAAACAGGGCTATAAAATTAAATGGGAAGCCAAAGAAACGATGTATGGATTGTGTGGAAGATGACTAGAAACAAGATGAAGGCCAATAGACATGTGTAGAAGAAGAAGACAATGCTAATACATTGAAATAAGGGCAGGAGGATAACTACGCTATTGTCGACCCTGTAAATGTCACTTTCGGTAAACCTGTTTTTAGTAAATTCATAATAAATTAAAGTTTAACTATCTAACTTTTAGATTGGTCTTGTAAGTAAAAATAGACCTAGATATATTATGAGGTGTAAATTTGTCATTCAACTTTAGGGTGCTAAAGCAGTTACGAGGTCGATTATACCTACTATTGGATAAAATACCATACATCAGCCTATGAATCCTTGTTTCATTCACGTATTTTCGATGCATATTATTGTATCTCATTACGACATCAAAGTTTAAAGCGACCTACTTCTGCGGCAATTGATGTGATTTTGGTCGATAAGCTGAGACCAAATTGCCAATGGGTAATTGCACAATTAGGGAATTATCGAGTTAATTCCGGGTGAAACCGTATGCCGTCGCCGGGCCGCGTCGCACCGACCCCATCGCTCCCCTCCTCCTCTAATGCAAACAGCAACCAACTAATTTGGGATCTACAATTTATGACATATTGTTGGCTTGAATGTCGCAACAGAATCGACTCAAATCTATTTGATGCAAATGGGTTCGCTCGTCTATACTTACTCACTTACTAAGCACATTGTGACATCGTTTTGTGGCCTAACATAAGCTAAGTATGCTTTGTAATTTCCGCGTTTTGAAATTCTGATAAACTACGCAACGTAAAGTAGCCTATTGCAAAATGAAAGTGGAATGAAAGTGGTTATACAAAATTGTTGAACATTGTCTTTGAGAGCTTGTTAGGAGTGAGTAATCGCCAGTCGTTCGACTCGATCCAATTAATGAAGCGAGGATATGACATCAAATTACAGAATAATTTGCCACGTCGGCTAGTCTCGGAGCTAATTATGCTACTAACGTTTGCAACCGTTGAAGGGTTCAGAGTGCTATTTGTCATTGGACACTTACGAGGGGGAATATCGATTGGCTCTTCCTATAATGCTACACTTTTAGCTGGAAGCTCGCGCATGAATTTAATGCGTAGTCAAGTGTAGGCCAAACGACGTCCGATGTCGTAAAAATAAGTTGTATGAATTAAGTAAAAGATAATGACTTCGGAACATTATTTCTACATTAAGGTCCGTCTTGCACGCGAACGGTCTCGTTGATGTGTGAAACTCTCACTGGCAGCTTAATTACAGTTAATTAGATCACTTTTGTATCTTGTATCGCTGTTGCTTGCATTCATTATAGTTTTTGTGAATGATTTCGAGGAAACTGTGCCGGTGTGGAGGATAAGAAATGTGATCCGTGCTGTAGTGTATGAGAAGTAGACGGCCTTAAGTAACTTTTATCGCAATGCCCTTGTAATTCTTATAAATATTTCACATTTCACGGCTGTAAAATCCTATAATATAATAATAAGGTTTATTCACAAAAAGAAATACAGAAACACATTTTTTGTGTACATTACTAGTTGCAAAATCTGTACAAAAAGTATATAACCCTGTCTCTTAGACTAGGATATCCTGTATTCTAAGAGACAGAAATAATCACGAATACGTGAATGCAAGATTGATGAAGCCTCCATGAATCGCGTCAAATCGGAAAATGTTTAATAACCATATTCTGCGAGTAATGTTTACTATTTATTACATGATAATGACAGTGGTTACATGTGCCTAAGTAATAATACGTTATAGTGCGAACAATCTTCAAGTACTTACCCACCGGTCGATTGACAACTTTATAGCGTTTAGGTAGATGAAGATATCCTTTAAATACCTTTGAGGTATGTTATTATCTAAAAACTATGCCTCGCTGGTTAAGTGGTAGCAAACGCTACTGCTGAGCATTCAATCTTGGTGTCGATTCCCAGGACGGGCAAAGTTTTATTGGACTTTTCCATTAGGCATTTCTCAGTAGCAGTCCGGAATCTGGATTTGTGCCCCCTTTTACATAGTACTTAAAAATATCTGGCGAAATGTGGGTGTACTATTGGTACAATTCTGCTTAATATTTCAGAAGATATGGGCATAACGATATGTTTATGTTTTGAAGACTCAAGAAAACTATTAGGAATATCCTTTATATGACTCATAAAGTACTTATAAGGGAGCGCGAACGCGGACGGTGTGTGAATGCGTGAAACCGCGCTAGTTATCAGAGGTCATTAGGCAGGCCACATGGCAGATCGCTCAAATCGAGCCGAAACAAATTATTTATTTAAATGGAAATTACCGTTTGCGAGGTGCCGGACGCTTTGACGCGCATGTGCGTATACTGACGCCATATGTGGCCAACCATGGTTTTTGTTCCGATTTCAAATTGTCATGGTCTATTGATTCATGCCGAGTTTTTGTGGCCTAGCAATATTTTTGATATTTATTGTGTATGTATATGCCTTTTGAAAATTGTGTATGTTTATAGAGTTCCAGTTGAGACGTAAAAAATGTGAATTATGTAATTTTCCAACAGTTATGCGATGAACTTTTTATAATTTCGATTTATGATCTGATTAGATATTACCATACAACACTCAATACCCTGATGTATGGTTATTTTTATCGTTAACACAAACAATATTCAAAAGCCTAAAAAAAACCATTATGTAGTGTAGGTTAAATAACTAAAGTTTCAGAAGTCGTTCAGGTTTCCTCAACGTAATGAAAATATAATCACGTATTTCGGTCCAGTAATCACGGATAAATCGGTGTAGGTACTATACAAAACTTGAAATCATAACCTCCAACCACCAACCAAATATAAAGATATAATAGATTACAAAGTTATAGCTAAGTAATGTCCTCTGAACAACTTAACACATTTAAACTTGAATCAAAATCCATTCCACATTTTCCTTGTTAGATTTCCATTACAAGAACTTATCGACAATTCAGCTATCAAACAGCAAAGCGATCTAATAGCCATGTTTTAATATTCACAAGCAACGCCTAAGCCGTAATGTGCGCGTTTAAATTTGATAAGTCGATGAAATTGTGTGGTAATGTGTCGGACACGGGCGAGCGGCGCCCTGTATCTGTCCGACAGTGTCGGGCCGGTCGGAACATTAGCCCCGGGGCCGGGCCGGACAAACGCCGGCGAAACTCGGATTATGAATATCTAGATGTAGTACTGAATATGTTTGACGTGAGTTATGCGTAGGAGTTTGAAGAGTTAATCGCAGTTTCAGGATTTGGTTTTGCATTGACCTTATATTTAGATGTTTGTACCGGGAATTCGTTTATTATTAACTCCAAAAGATCATTGTCTGTCTTCACAAAAAAAGTGTTCTTCATAAGTATTTTAGACACTTTTATTGGGCTGCGTCAAAAACACGTCTGTCAAAAATTACCTTCTAATATTTTGCGTGTTGGAATTTGCTCCAAAATGTTGTATTGTCGGTCGACCTTCACCGGCTGAGACCAGATAATAGGTGCACCAATTTGGAACCAGTTCCCGCGTGATAAAAAACAAGAGACGGACGAATGGAAACAAGGGACCCCCTTCTCCGAACGCTTTGTTCTGTCTCATTGTAATTGTGTTCTAAAGCGTCGCGGGAAAATATTATATAGGCACCAACGGCAGTCGTATGTGTTCACCAAAAGTCATACTACTTACCAAAAAATTACATAGGTGTAATTAATTACTTGTGGTATCTGCAAATGTCCGGTATATTTAAAAATATTTTCAAGATTTAATCTTCTAGGTGTATTAAAACAATAATTTATCAATACGTTTTCGTATGGGGGTTATTTTAGATTTCCATATGTCAGGGATTTTTTCATGTGTCGTACAGAAAACCTAGTCATTTTATCACATGCTTTTTAACCGATGGTGTGTTCAATATAGGTATAAAATATTTAGGTACTGGTAACGTAATTTTTTTAGGTGACTACGTAAATTGTTACCTGTCACATAAATCTAATTCAAATACAAGGAAAGACACTCCTAGGGTAAACTGATACATTTCCCCGGTGCAACAATAGCAATTCCTTAATGTATATAATATAATAAAACGAGCCATTAAACTAGAGTCCAAAGCGCGCAGACTCAAGGTCATACTCATGCAAATACGTTTGCATTGCGTGCATCGTTCGACATCGCCGACGGCCGACAGTCTCACTCAGACAGTTCCAAGAAAAAGTCGTTAAACTCACGTATTTTTGGTAGCAGCTTAATGCCAGTAATTTCCAATGAAATTATTATAATTAGCTCCATTTATACGATAGTAACAAACAAATAAAACGGCTGGAACAACGCACCCGAGGGCACGCAACTCGCTTTTCCATTAGTTACGAGACGTCCTGCACCGATTTGTAGCACTATTTTACATTAAATTGAGGTTTACTGCGGCTGCAAATTGAACTCGACGTTTCCTTGACTTATTGATCTAGAAGACTTTGGTGCTTTTCATATAAGCTGCATAAATCAACTGTGACACCATTAACATAATAAGCTTTTTTTTTTTAAAACGTTGCCCAGCACTAGGAATTTCTCCTGTATCGTGGGTGCGTTTATAAACATTAAAACTCACTTACACAAACAGCCAGACCCGGAACAACTACCTGTAGGCTTTAGAAATATTTGTTCCGGGCGGGTATCGAACCCACGACACGCGGCGTAGCAGTCAATCGCTCAGCCACTGCGCCAACCGCGCTGTCAAGAAAAGAAAATAAGTAGCAGGTATTCGTAGAAATGACATGCCTTTCATTAAAAAGGATGTGAAAAAACTTTTTAAGTGTCAACCTATAAACATATGGCGCTACCTAGCCACATAATACTCTTGTACTTCGCCTTTATACAGTCTATTGAAATCTCGTGTGATTACCGCGACAGATAATTGAGTACTAACAAATGTTTTGGTAGGCTATAAACATGTGAGATTCAATGAAAACCGCAGAGACACATGTCGCTCACTAGTACCAATTAGCCGACATTTCGTCCGTTCGCTGATAATAGCGTGGAACTGTTACAAAGACACGTAATTTCCTTCAACTTCTGTTTAATATTTTTTACCTTTTAACTAATTGAACCGCGTAGGATATTAATTGCTGAGAAAATTACCGGCCCAGGCCCCCGGGGCTTAAACCACAAAGAGTCGACGCACGACGCAACGGCATAGAGCAGTCGACTCATAAAAACGAACAATTATGCATTCAACTCTTTGTTTTACAACAATTACCTAAGACCAACGTTTCTACCATATTTTCTTTCTCGTAAGTGGGTTGATTTGATTACCTATGTGTAGCTAATTACATGTCTATATTATTTACACGTGCAAGAAGCTGCATAGATACAAACTATGTATGTTACAATTGTGCCCTAGTATATATACAATATATACAATTGCGATACATTGTAATGATTTGTAATGTAGTTATAATGATTTTATTAAATGCAGTTTTCCTCACAACAGTCTATTTACAAAGTGTTGGTTTAATTTAAGATTTATACTCTATATCTACTCTTGCGTGGGCGCAAAAAGTTTCGATAACTAAATCAGATAAGTCGCGACCCAGCACAGCGCAGTCCATGAAAAGTCTAAACGCTGAAATACCGTACGGAATTAATACTTAGGTATGTTTTCAATCATAATCGTGAACCGCACCAGTAAAGTCCATTACTTACTTATAACAATAGCAACAATTAGATAATAAAACAAAAGACTATAATTTGGCGTCACGAAAAGTGGTGGTGGTGAACAATCGCGGGTGTATAGCAACCATTACGAGGCGTTGAGAGGTTCTTCGTCACGTACCGAGCGGCAGAAGAACAAAGCGGTGTTCGCGTATCTACTAAACAATTGAACGGCCACAAAAAGTCCCATAATTCAATTTGCATCCCGCTAGATAGTAATAGTCGGCAAGAAGCGGGTACGGTTAGTGCCGCGGGCGGCGCGGGCGCAGCTCCGCTTGCAACGCTGAGAACAGCTTTCGCCGCTTTTCAACACTTCGACGAATCGATTAGATTGACGTGTTTCTTTTACTGATTTTACCTATTACGGCTGTAATTTGCGAGGGATTTTTACTTTTTGCACGCTGCTGTTAGCTGTTACAGGCGTTGAAACCTGCTTAGTTATTATATCGATAGGTGTGGAAATTAGATTGCATAGCTATTTATGTATCGATTTCTCTGGTTTAGTTAGGTACTGACACAAGTCTTTCGAAAACTAAAACATAAGTGTAAAAGTAAGTATTGAATAAGTGATGGAATTTAATAGAAGATATAACTACCTAGTCTCGATATTGTCAAATTGTCGACGCAAGCGCAACCAGTAAGAGATGCAGTATCCCATAAGAGAGTCAACCACAACCTTGTAACAACAAACGATATCTTCAACAACTGTTACACATCTTGTAACTGATACTGATATGGTAATAAAACAATGTTACGTGGTGGTATCGGTGCCGTGCGTGTCGACAGGCGAGGCGCGAGGCGCGAGGCGCGAGCGGTCCAGTACTAGGTGACTCGCGCATTATTATGATAATGCAGGCGGAGCAGATGCTATCGCCCGCTATCCGCTCTCGTAACACAATTGAATTAGCATAGCGGACCGCAGCGGGCGGTCCCCGCCACGCGACCACCAATGCACCTCATCATCGATTCTATTTCGAGACTTATCGAAACTAGGCGACTGTGATATCTTCAATTACATCGCTTTAATCTAGTTCCTTGCCGGGGATTCATTCTCACATTGTAACGAATACTCTGACCATCTGATTCTGTGTGAAATACGGCACAACTAATGCTGCTTATCATTTTCTAAGTTATAAAAGTTAACTGACCAGAACGAGGTAATGTGGTTTAGACTGTGGAGCCTGTAAGTTATGAGCTTGTCTCGCGAATCACTTGATCCATCGTTTGGTTCTGATGTGTATCGGTCTGTCACTTGTAATTTTCATCGAGAAAGAAATTGAACGTAAACATGTACCTGAATCAGGAAAGCGTGAAGATATTGGTCATAGAGAGAAACTTGTGCAGACTTCGAATCCGAATCACAACGGGCCGAAATCGGCGAAACTTCAGTGCAATTCTGAAGCACTTAGTGTGTTCAGTCGGTTTTCGTCTCGTACGTAAATTGTGCTAAACGTTTTAACACGTCCGTTGGCCAGTTGCGGCGTGTTGTTATGAATGAACATCAACTGAATGGACTCACCGCAACCGCAACGCACCGCTTGTCAGACGAGACCATTCCATCTACTTTAAATAATTGCTGTAGCGCCATAGATGAACAAATATCGTAGAGTGGTTGGTCGGCTTTTATTGGGAGCAATTTTAATAACTAATGACTGTCAATTATGTTATATACTTGTAGCTGACTAAGTGTATTATGGAACCTAGGATATTTGGACCAAAATGACGCAAGCCAACCAAAAAAACTGTAAGCTAACAATCTATCTATCAATGTAGCTACGTTAGTAAAGTTCTAAATAAACATAAAGTTTACCAACAGTGCAAATAGAGTAACGCAAACCGGTCGTCAAACTCCCCTACAAAAGATCAACAATGTGACTGCATTAGGACCATCAAAGTCAGGCACGGTTTAAACTGGAGAGCCGTCGAGTATTCATGGAGGAGCCGTAGAGGAGCTCATGATATATGACTCTTAGGGAGGGACTTAATGGCCCTGACTACGACCCTCTCGAATCTGGGGTAAAATAAATCGAGAAAGATATGTTGAAGTCATGATTTTGGAAAGATTGTGTGATAAATGAATGGATATAAAATAAAATACAAGTAAAACCAAGAAAATGCACCTAGATACAGTATTGGATCTTGATCGATATGAAACACTTTAATTTGAAACTATATTATATACCCATATTATAAAGGTCTAGCGAGTTGTGCTGCTGTACCTACTATTGTAGTTAAATAGCCTTTTACCTTCCTCAATAATTTTTATGTAACAAAAAAAATCAGATCCGACTGGAGGTTTGAACAAAAAACAACTCTTCAGTTTTATTATTATAGTACAGATAAAGAGGTAACTCAATGTTTCAAAATTTGTAAAAAACTTAAAATTGTAATCTCCCCATTTGAAAGTTACACCGAATCCCCTTCGGGGAAGAGACATCCGGATTCATAGCATAACAGTCTGTTGCCACGAGTGCGTTTAATAGCCACTACAATATAAGGAGCATTAGTCTGACTCCAACAAATTGCAACCGGAAAATTTACACTTAAAAGCCGGATGCTTCATAGTAAATAGTCGCAATTTCCGATATATCTTCTAATGTATGGGATGTGCGCTGGTTTAACGGTAATTGAATAGCTAATTGTAAAATGTATGGCTTTAGCCTTGTGAATATGTATGATGATTCATTTGTTACATTTGTTGCACAAAACGGCGGTACTTAAATATAGATAGGCATAAGAGAAATGACACGATTTGGTTCAAATGGTGAGGTCACGTCAACGATGACGTCAGATATTAAATCAAAATTCGATTCAATCACAAAACATAAGTGACACCATTAGAAGTGACAGTCACTAAACCTCATAAATAATCCGTTATGGTGATAAGAGATTCGGCGGTTGTATGAATGGTATCGGTGTGGAGTGCTGCGGCGCGCCGCGGCGGGGGGCGCACCGCGGGGCGCCAGCGCCGCCTGCCCAGCTTCTTTGTACCTCGCCTAAGTGTTAAATTAATTGTTGCCCACACACCAACAAAACCCGTTCAACTAGCAACGGCCTTATAGGACGAAATAATCAATATTGATTTAGATTCTCTCTATAAATGGCCACTAATATCAACACGACTTAACACGCATTAGTCTAATACCTCAACACATGTTTCATTTGACAGTAGAACAATGAAGACGCCGCTTCTGATTTTTTTATTCGGTAGAAGGCATTAATTAGTGGTGCATCTTCGAAAATAACCTTCTCCGTTGTCGGGCCATCATATATTGACAGGGCGCGCGATGACGGCGCTGACGGGCAACCGCGGCGCCTCTGGGCCCGTGACTTGCAGCTTCCCTTCATTACGCGCCTCCAAGCCGCCTCCGAGCCGCCTCAAATCGCCCCGGTACCACTCCACACACTAACAAGCCGGGCTAATGCAATGAGTTGCAAAATCTCAACCCATCATCGAGTCCAACCCATTTTTTTACTATTCGATAATCGTCTCTAAGTCACCTCTACAAAGACCAGAATGTCTCAGCAAATGTAAGAGCCATATCCAGGAGCTCTCTGGAGCGATTTTGATGACATTAATGACTCCTAAATCGGACCGATACTCTTAAGTCTCAGGGGTTCAATGCGACTATATTAGTTTCCTTTGGCAGTTGGGAGCGGCGTAGACCACTATTAACTGAGGGCGGTAACAACAAAGAGCCACAAAAGAGACCCTTCGAGAGCAATCATTGAGGGTGATTGAGGCGGCGACCTGTGAGATGCAACGAATCTGTAGACCGATAGTTTGTTTAGCGATGATTGGATGACTGATTGTTATAGGGAAATCTTATACAATATCGAAATATACATAGAAATTTTATGAGAACTAAATAAACAATGCAAATATAACGTGTAAACCACAACTAAAAACAAATGTGAATCACGTAGGGCATTCCGCCGATAATATCAGACAAGGCAGCTTCCACACTTTTATGTTATTATATGACGCGCATGTAAAATCGTTTCCTGGACTGTTTGTGTGATTAGTAGGTACTAGGAACCTGCCTTTTTCTTATGAACCGCAGTTCTTTTCATTACAGATCGTTAAGTTCGCGTCTATTGCTTAATTGCTTGCGATTTTTTTATTGTGGCAGTTAGTCTGAATAGTGGGATCGAGCCTTTACTGCTGGTCATTAGGTTTGTGGCATCGCCCGCATGGCCTGGCTCCTCGTACGTTGTATTATTGTTCACAGCCTGTATAGCGGTTGGTAATGTTTGCTCATGCGCAGCCATTCGTCTTCTTAACGACTTCTCACATTTAGTCCACCGGCTCGTTATGTTGAAAACAAATACTTCATAATGATGCTAACCTTCAAGGACTTGTTATTAGGTGTGACAAATGTTAGTCGTGTTTTCTGCTTATCTTACAAATATGTGATTTTTTTACCGCTTTTTAATCAGCTAACAATTGTATTTGTTCTTAGGACATAATAAATTATCAAATTGCAATATGACACTTAATCTTACTTATAGATTGGAGATGCCTATAAAATAGGAGTGAAGCCTGGGTAAAAAAAAGGAATTATATTTAGTTCGTCAATTAGATAATAAAAAAATATTGGACGCGTATTTTCTGTTTTATCATATTAATAAAAAAAATGCATAAGACAAGATAAAATGCTTTAAAGATGGCGAGTGGGGGCTTGCTAAGTCACAGGTGGGTATAAAATCTACTTATGTGTGACGTCACGCTACATCCTAATTCAATGCATTGATGTAATCCTTTGATTACTTAAAATAAGAAAACATAATTCCAATGTTTTTAAATAATTTACCGGACGAACAAAAACTATTCTTTTGTCTGCATCCCTATTATATCCTGCGGGCGATTCTTACAACGACCAGTAAAATGTCTATATTTGAAAAATAGACACTTACTAATAAATGCATTTATTTTGTCCTTCATTAAAATAATAAACCCATAAGTTAATGTTATAAGATATGTTTTCAATGCTACACTAAACAAATTGATCACTTTGTATGCATTGTTCAAAATGCGTGACATAAGGCACACATGCAATATGTAAATAAAAATAAATAAATAATTATTAATAAAGCGATGCTTGGTAGCATCGCTTTATTAATAATTATTTATTTATTTTTAAACATGTTTTGAACCATAAAAATGCATATTTTTTCTCTGAACTATTTTTATATGCTACACGGCTTCCGATAAATAAACACTAAACTGATGTACTAACAACCGTTTACCTTAGTTTGACAGTTCTAGGGAAACACGAGTGGCTGTCATTTTTTCCTGTCACTGGGCGGAATTTACTTGTGTACCAGTAAAATGATGGCGGTGAAAGAACGGGTTGAAATGTGTGGATTGAAAATGTAATAAAATGTCTTTGGTTCTACGAAAGTACATGCATTTTAGTATTAACTGATTGTATATGATTTTAAAACGAATTCAAGTGTCAATCAATTCAAATCTATTAAGTAGGTTTCTACTAACGTAGGTAACATTCTTTTTTTAAAATGTACCAACAAGGTAAATTACCTCTGCCACGCAAAAATAAATAAGTTCAAATATTTTCTTTTAAAGGAAAAAGATATCGAGAACCCCGTAAGAGATACTTAAACGCAACAATTATCCAGTAACGGTACAATATTAACGTCTAACTATTATTAAAAGGTCTTTTGCGGTTGCGGCAGGAAGCTGCAGTTGCGTTGCGTTGCGGTTATGCCGTTTTTGTGCAGTGTGTGGACGGTGCGTTGAATTAATAAGCCTCACTACGGTACAAACTGAATAATTGACGGCCGATCTAGTTGTCCTGCGGTGTTTTTACAGTTTAAACGCGGGTTGAAACGCGTTTGCTTAATTGTGAGGTGTGGCCGACTGAAAAATGGTGCGTTTTTAGTTTCTGTTTAGTGTTCTTTTTTGCCACTAGGTGTCGTAATTTGTTATGGTTCTCGCAAGATAGATTGCTTGTGTATTTTTACTACAGGACGTAGAGTATTTTCCATTCTTAATGTAGGTGCAGTGGGTATGTTGCACCTACGATTTCATGATCACTACAGAAATACCCTTTTACTGTTAATAAATAAAAGTTTCGAATAAATCCTAATTAGAAATATTAATAACATCAAAAGACTCCAATCTCACAGAACGTAACAACCGAACCAAAAACTCAACAAGGCACAAAATGTGCGACAAAACAATTAGACGTGCGACAATAAATCGTTGAAACACGCGCACTGACAGATTTGCACTTCATTAGTGATTTTTTTTAACCGTGTCTGCGCAGACGCGCCGCTAACATTGTTAAATTTGTCGCCGGCTACACGTCGCGTTGACGGATACCAACGTAAATAACTAAACGGGAAAGCTTTGAGACGTTTAGAAGATGTTTCAGATACGATTAGTAGAATGTAGGTGTCGAATGCTGTCATGTAAAGATTTTGATAAGTTTAGACTGAATGTTTGGGTTAGAAAAAATTTTTAAGGCATTATATGGAGATACACCGAAAGAATACTTACTATACTTTATCTACTACTATATACTTTATATACATTTCGGTGAGATGTCAAAGTTGCAAAACGTTCGATTGCAGTTCACCTATTTTAATCCAAGTTAATCACCTTGGATAAATCTGAAATATGTTAATTAGTATTTTCAAAATAAAGCACAGTGCCACCTATGTTCGATCGAACGAACTTAATAAGAGCTGAAAATAGTTAAGTGTCCAATATTGGAACTAAACTCAAAAATAGAGACCATCATCCACCGTGACAACAAAAGTTGCCTCAACAAAGTCATCAACATTATCTCCAACAACATAAATATCAATTGTACAGATCAGATAAAGATAAGCCAGTCTCCCAAGCCACAGAGTATCAATCTAAAACCGTCACGTTCACGTGACGACTGTTTAATGCTCGGTCGGAATGTCCCCGACTTGCGCGCGCACTAAATATTATTTCCCCGACAGCTTCATTTAAATACCTTTTGTCAATGAACGGGTTAACACGACGAGTTGGTGCAATAAAAAAGAGTTATGGCGGGCCCCGTCGCTACCGATACGGTTTATTTTTTAAATAATTGGTTCATGCGACAAGTATTTAAATTAGAATTACGTACTTTCGGATGCATGTGTTGTTCTATCATTAGGATGCTTATTACGGTAGTTTTTTTGGGTGACAGATGTTTTGTTGATGTACTGTAGGCCGCACGTTGATCGTAGTGCTTTAGCCTTTAGATGGCCTATTGTAATATGAAAGTTCAATAGAATGCGAGGCTGGCTTATACTGGTTTTATTTTCACTCACATACGGCTTACTGTACCTATCAGATTGAAAATGCCAACGTTGATGGAAGTTGATTCAGATTCAGTACTTATTCTCAACTTTTTTAATGTATTTACCTGCAACATCACTTAGTTTTATTTACATTGATAAGTAAGTAATTGATTGAAGTGCATTTTGTCCACTAACAAACACAAGTCGTAGCAAAAAATACGAATGGCCCACTCAACAAAAACTGCATCTAACTAAACATTTTAACAGTAAGTGGCCTCATCCCCAAGTTAAAGTGTTTAATCCTAAGCAAACCGTAACACAAAGCACCGTTGCTATCAAAAGTGACGTATCTCAAAACGTATTGTAGTGCCCCGTATTATGATAACGCCATTTTAGTTTTTCAGCGATACTCGACAATGTTACTTCTACGACAGAGTATCGGATTTACGACTTTGCTGAGTCTCATGGTAAGATGACAAAGCGGAGTACCTTAATCCTTATAACAGCCATTTAGGAGTATTACAAATAAAAGTTTGTCGGTCGTCGATTCGGTTGAATGCCACAATAGCCATTGAAGGGGCTTCACGCTGCGCGCCGTGAATGGGCCAGCGCCAAAAAAATCTATTAGACACGCATAGTGGTCCCGATGTATGGGATTGAAGTGCGGATGAGATGAAAGTTCTTGATTTGTTGTGTGAAGTGGGTGACGGAGTGCGTTCAGTGTTTTGGGTAGTAGTGCATGAAGTAACATTTGAGGATTTAGAATTTCAGGCTTGCCTGCGGTTTTTGAATCTCCGTACACGCAAAATGTTTTTTTTTTGTTGATTTGTACAGATTTAAATCTTAAGCAGTAAGTAAATCGATTCTAAGAGTAAATAATATCAGGATCATAATGCAAAGACCGTAGGAGGTGGCGTTTCGTAGTTTCTGCCTACCCCCATGGGAAAAACGCGTGAGTTTATGTATGTAATTATAAAATAAAAATAAAAAAAATACTGTTCTTAATTTATCCACCCACTTATTGTTTTGAGTTTTTCATTTAAGGTCATACAACTCTTGAAAAGAAAATTACTGATACCTAACAATTGATCTACATGAAGATATAACCAAGAATAACGTGACCTAAAAGTCACAGTGAATGTAGATAAGACTTCACAGAAATCGTCAGTCAATCATATTTCTCAGAATTTCTAACGGCAATAAAAACTTACACGATGCTCAACCCACGTACTTATTGAATAACAGATCCATATCATGATTACCAATATAATAAGACATACGGACATACCTATTGTTCAATATTAAAATTACTAAATAATTTTGTAGAAGAATGTCCGATCTTTACATGGAACAATACACATTGTTCTCTGTTACAAAAGCGCAATAAAACTGAACGGTTTGATTGAATTTGTTTGTACGTCTGGGGAGTGTGTTCTCGTTGACAAATATTTTATTTACCCGGAAGATGGATGGCGGAGGAAACAATCGGATTGTATTCGGAAGTTTTTGTTTGATTCGATTGGTTTTGATTGAGCACCCTTTAACAATACCGGTAGAGGTTACTTCCGAGAGTTGGAATTGATTGAGTTAGACTTTTTTTTACGTTTTCACGAATGATAAATGTTCTGTGATGGATAGGTACCTAAGTAAGTAAGTATACAGGGTGGAAAGGCTAGATGCACCAACTGATACCCATGACATCAGAATATCAATATCTGGACCCACCAGTGTTGAGTCTTGGCGTCGGTTTTCCTAATTTATGCGTTATTTTCTGATGTTTTTTTTTATTAATTTGAACTTAAGAATCATGACTTCTACTTAACCTAGTGATATTTTTAATAAGAGATGTAAATTATTAACTTTACTTATACTAAAAAATCTCATTGGGTTACATAAAAATGACGATTTTACTGTCTTGATTGATAATATCTTTACAAAGAATGGAATGAGCAACAAATGTGATACAGGTAACGGAAACAGAAAGATTAAAGCCAACCACAAAGTAACTGTCCATTAATATTTTGTTTAACATGAAATTAATCCTAAAGCTTAATAATTCAAGAATTACAATGGCATAACTTTATTTTGAGAAGAGTATGGCGGCACCTCTCAAGCTTGAGGTTGTGGCTTCAAATCCGGGAAAGTGCCAATGTGTCTTTTTCAATTCTTATGCAGGTAACTTTCTAGGTTCATCTTGGACACCACTGACATCGGTGAAAAAAAACAAGATTAGGAAACCTACAAATAACATAACTAAGTCTGAAATCGCCAACCCGCCGTGGTGAGAAATGCTTGCGCCTTCTCTATATGAGAAGAAGCTTTTGTCTTGCAGTGGGACATAGCTGGCTGGTATTACTATTATAACAAAACACCTAAAATCTATCTTTTTGGAGAACAATGACAAAAAACAAATGCAGTAAAAAACATACTTTTTTGTGTACTTTATCCATACTATACTTAATTACTTACTAATATTATAAATGGGAAAGTATGTGTCTGTTTATTAGTCTTTCACGGCAAAACCACTTAACGGATTTCGATAAAATTTGGCAGATAGATAGATAATATCCCGAGTAAGGACATAAGCTACTTTTTATCAGCAAACCACGCGGTCAAAGCCGCGGGCGGGAGGTAGTAATACTATACTTCACATGTTACAAAACTGTGTAATGGCTAATGATACCTAATGAACTGTAATATACACCTATCTTAGTAATTAAACAGGTGCCACTGGGAGGAGTTTCACTTGAGCTCTATTGTTTATGTATGGGAAGAAACATAGAGAGATGCTTCAGATAGATCTGACGTCAGGACAATGAGAAGAGAATTGCTGAAAAAAGTGGACAACAATACAGCCATGGTTACGCCAAGTGTGAAATTGCATTGATTACACTTCCACTTGTAAACTAAGTACCATAATAAGTTATACTGGAAATTTTACAGGTGAGAATATAATAGGACAGCAAGTACCTGAGAGTCAGATCATTATTTTAATACGACACGGTTGGCGCAGTGGTTGAGCCATCGGCTGCTGCGTCGCGTGTTGTGGGTTCGATCCCCGCACGGAACAAATATTTTTATGATCTACAGGTAATTATTCCGGTTCTGGCTGTTTGTGTATGTGAGTTTAAATGTTTGTAAACGCACCCCCGATACAGGAGAAATTCCTAGTGTGGGGCAACGTTTTTATAAAAAAAAATACGATAATTAATGAAAAACATGACCAAATTAATTACCTGTCTTAATTTAGTAATACATAGGAGAAAATAAAGACCCACAATTTATTGGGATCTCTTTAAGATGAATCTATTTAAGCCTACCGATAACCTTTGTGACTGGTTGGTACTCTGTAAATTTACCTACATATAAGTAGCTAAGCACTCGACTAAACTCGATTCACTTTTGATATATTTTTGTTAAATACATTAATACAGGGATAATAAAGTAAACTGAGTCTTCTTTTTTATAGTAGGTATGTGTAAGCAGTGTAAGTCTTTACTAAAGGAACGATTAACTCATTTATAAAGAAACAAAAGAGTCTTTTCTCCATCTCTCTTTTTTCTATGATTTTTTAAATATGTTTTTATTTATTCAATTTATTTTTAAATCTAGACCATTCAGATTTTTTCTAGGACCCACACTAGCTTAAAAGGTCACTATATATTTTCAGGAACCTTTATACTATCAGGTATCATATGCAGGAAAGTGCCGACGGAACATAGGTGCGACTCTACATAACTGTTTGACGGATAAATTAAGTTTTCAGCATATTCATTTACTGGTCCATTATGATTGTTGGTAGAAATTAACCGTAGTTATGTACAAGGAAACTTTTACAGTTAGATACATATTTATATCACTTCTTGTAAATACACTACTAAGTATTTTAAGATTAACTACTTTGTTTTCAGGAATAATCGTTTTTACCTTCAATAAAAGTAGATAAAGTCGTCCTTATGTTGGTTCTTATATACTTGGGAATGTCACAGATAAGGTTATAATAATTTATTATGCACCCGAATGTGCAAAAGTGCAGAAATTGCAACTAAAAAGTTTCTACTCCAATAAATTTTAGCATAGTTTTAACTTAATCACTTTTCAGAATAAATTCTAAGTAGAATCGCCTTCCCTCCATTTCTAAATAGGTACACCTTTGTATATCCAAAACAGCTGTTTTGGTGCTGTCAAAATTGACGTTAAAGTAGAAGTTCACAACAAACTTACGATGGTCTTATTGCTGGGCGGCGCCGGTAGCGGCGCGTACATATCAGTGATCATTGCCGAGAACAACACTAAACGTGACACATAGCGAACTCGAAACTATTACAAAGTGTCACTTGTTAAACAACGCGATGCGGTGTCCGCATACTGACGTGAGCGATGCGGGAGCGCGCGAGCGACGTGTGGCGCGCGCTTGAGAACGCGCGAGCGGACAGCACGCGGGGGAGTGGGAGGCAGGGGGAGGCAATGGGCGGGGCCAGCCAATCCCAGCCTCTTACCGCGCCCCGCCCACGCCGCGCCCCGCCTGCAAGGTCGCAGCGGGCGTATCGATCGCACGCGCTCGCACGACCAGACTCCATTTTATTTCGGCGTCCCTTGATTTGCATAAACTTTTTTGTTTCAAATTATTGCTTAGTTGGTACTTCGACGTAATGTTGGCTACAGTTGAGCTTTGAGACGTTCAAGTTATGGCGATAGAGATGTTCGGAAATTGTCAAAGCCGACGCGTTTGAACCCAATTGAAAAGTTCTTTGCCTGGGACCAATTTCGTTTTACTTTGGCAACTGTCAATTTTATGGTAACATGAGATGATGAAAGACAAAACACGTTTAACCCTAGATCTTAATTAATAGGGGGTTAACAGCAGCACAGCTTGATCGAACGTTAAGCGACGTTTGCCGTATTAGGTTCCTGGATGGGTGGGATTCATCACATATGGAAACCCCTTGAAAAGAACTATAAGCCGTTGGTCCCGTCTGTCATTTGTAGATCTTTGACAGTCGTTACGGGTACAAAGAAGCCCGAAAGTCTAGCAACCAGTCTAGGGGTATCGTATAAGACTTAACCCAGTACAACTGGGTTATGGAGGTCAGATGGGCAGTTGCGCCATGTCAAAAGTTATACCACAACCGACCCAAACATAGTTTAGAGTTGGCTTTGCATATGATTATTGGTATGGTAGATTTAGATCTGGGTGGAGATGGCGGGAGAATTCTTGCTCCTTCCATTAAGAGTGGCCCTATGTCAGTACCTAAGCTTGGCCAGCAGGCTAAGGACCTCAGGTTTCCTTCCCAATTCCATCAATTTATAGGTCTTGTAGAAAAGCCGTTTACCCTTATACAGTTAAAAAGTCCAGGCTAAGTTAGAAAATAACTGTTGTAATGGAGAATGGAGATGGTGGCATGCATGTTCACTGTAACGTGTACCTATTTTATATTAAGTAAGAAGGTAATATAAAATAGGTTAGCTTGAACGTAAATAAAAGATGAAAGGATTTCAAATACTTGTTCTTCCTCTAGGGGAAAGCTACACTATTGCTGTGTGCCACAGGATATGGTATAAGTAGTTGACTTCCACATAAAGAAAGTCGCGAGTAGAAGCTAGTGTTTTATCAATGAATCTGCTGAATCTATCAGCCTTCCTATCTAATATGTGGCGGTTTACACACTCTATGCGATTACTCGTTTAGCCGTTATTCCGGCAATCTTTGTTTTTGTCACAAAATCCTACCATAGTCTTAAGTCTTAAGCTTAATTAGGAGGCTAGACTGAAGGATGATTATAACCTACTGAATTAAGAATGAGACATAGAGATGAATGCCTATAACCGATTTAGCCTAAGTATTCTGCTCCTCAGCCTTTGAAAGGCTGCAACTAGATCTTAGCATGATCTTTTCACCAAGATGAAGTGGAAAAAGGGGATTTCCTTATCTTGGAAAATAGCCATCGGTAATGTTGTAACAGATTGGTACACAGGTACAAATAAAAATAGCAGTGGGATGGTTGAGTATTGGTGGCGTAGTAGTAGCGGAACCGACTAAGATTCTTGTCGGTTCCGCTACTAATACGCTGGGTCGCGGGTACGACGCCAAACAGGCGCTATGTGTACAGAAATAAAGTGTTTTTAGTTAATAAATATTGTATAAAATTTGTCTACTTCAGCAACATACTAATGCAGAAAACTTATGTCCCAATATTGTGGTGCATTTTTGGAGAGTTCTGGGTCTCGCAGTAGACTGTGATAGGCTGAGTTAGTTGACTGACTCGGGTGGCCAATGTCCAAGTGGCAATTCCTATATTGAACAACAGGAGAAAACCCAAGAGAGAACTCCATAATTGTTGTCCTCTTCATTTTTACAATAAATGCTTGTTGGATTAAGTACTATCAAAACCTTGTAAAATCAACGAGATGTTTAGATTTAGTCCGGTCAAAAAATTTTCACCTCAAATTGAAGAAACCGTAGAATTTATTTCATTCAAAGGGTATTTTTTATAGACCACAAATCTGTCTGCTCATAAATCCCCCCTAACACACATTTCCCTTACAAACATCTGACAGAACGTTATTACGAGGTAATAGCGCCGGTGAACGACCAACAAGGTGCTAAAGATAATGAAATATAATGCTCACCACAAAAAAAAACATAATAAACACGACCAAATAATTCGTAATGGCACGAAAAAACGGAGCTACAAAAGTTTGCGTGAAAAAAAATGATAGCGCCCTTCCGGACCCGAGTTCCTACAGACGATAAACCTTCTTAGAGGGACGTCGTCGCTTCGAGAATAGCTTAAACCGCTAATAGTTTTATGACACGCATAACACCAGTAAAATGCTCCAACATACGACAAAGTATATTGAACTTTATGTTACCGTTCTCAAGGTGCAACATCCCATTCAGAGGAGACCGGAAATGACAGTCGCGAGGCATTATAGCGACATTAGACAGGGGTGCCATCGGGTTCACAAAATAGTGAAATCGTGGCGAGGTGAGGGGTTTAGGGCGAAGAGGGGTGAATGGGCGTGTCCGGGATAACGAAATAAAAATGCTCAGCCCGCTCATGGGCGACCGTGCGAACTCCGCTTAACGTAATAAACATTTTAATTTGAACGCAAAACTCACGCTGAGATGTGAAATTACGACGAAAGGGCGGCGTGTGCGGAAGAAATCAAATTATATGGAAATTTCATGAGAGGCGTTTCTGCGAGCCCATCGAGGATAACGAACCAAATATGAAAAACGTGAATGAGAGTGAAAATTAATTGGTTATGACTTCTATTCATTACATAGGGGAACCTATTTATATGTGATTAAAGGGAATTTAACAAAATACACAGAAAAATATTCCATGGACGTGGCAATGTCATGAAAAAATCATATTTTGGAATGAAAAGTAAAGTAGAATCTTCTCTAAACTAGAGACATTCACTCGGTTGCCGCTGAAGAATGATAGTCTCAACTTCCACAGATGACAATCTCAAATAGTCAGATCAGACGTTTAAGCAGATCTCTTTAAAGACTGCAAAAGTCTATGTAAGCATGTTTTACTCACGATTCTGTAAGACACCTCAACTCCTTTGCGCATTTGAATACCAGTATTTAATTTCATACGTTCATACATATGTTTTTTATTTAAACTGATAAAACATACAGTTTCAGGGAGCGCAGATTTATAATAAGTTACCTAAAGAAATAAGAGACTCCTCATCAATGAACATTTTAAGAATAGATTAAAGTTGTATTTGGCCAACCAAAAATAATAAACCACTGTATATACCTACGATAAATCGAACGACGACTATGTATGTTTATAATAATATTATTTTATTTTTGTTAAGTTTCTCATATCTAAGTGAACTACGTATGTTCTTTTTGAGGAATAAACTTATTTAAACCGAAAACATATTGGACACACGATGAGGTTTTCAATTAAATAAGTGAATACCATTGAGTGAGATAGTAATCACGATTAATTACAGTTTAAAGTAAGTCTGTTTGTACACAAATTTAACTATGTCTAGTTCTTATCGCATCTCGGACGCCATCCATCACCAGATATAGGTATATCAACATCTCTTCAGCGTACAGAACCATGTTTCGTTACATAATATCCTGTATCCAGTTATGACAGTTGATACAGCTCAATTTGGCCGGCGCGGCGGCGTCGCGCTTCTGGCGGAAATAGGCGGAAGTGACCGACGCCGGACCCTTTCTAGGATCTCTCAAGCACTACCATTTAACTCGGTGTTGGTTTGTGATTCATAAACAGACGTACCTATAGATCTTTAGGTAATTCAAGATTAGTTTTATATGTAAAAACATGTTATATAAGCATGTTATATAATAAGCATCATACCATGTATATTATACATGGTATGATGCTTATTATAGGTATTACAAAGAGTTCATTTGGCTCTAAATGTTTGACCATGACTGGTGTTGAAATTAGGTCGAATAAAAATATGTTTTCAAAAAGTAAAAATAAAAAATACAATGAATATGATATGCCTATTTGCCTATCAGTATGGCCCCTGTAAGTTAAAATCTCGATCACAGATGACTCTAAATGAATTTGTGTTAAACTCTCTGAATTGTGTTTGTTATATGAAATACTAAAAATAGGGATGTGTCCTAGGTAAAAATATATTAAGTCTATTTGGTCCGTCAGTAAGATTACCAAAATATATTGAACACGTATTTTTTGCTTATTCAAATCAATAAAAAGTGACAATAATATCAAAGTTCAGAAGAAGGGGCTTGTGACGTCACTGTTACGTTAAAAGTGTAGCACGTAGGTAATTTCAACGCACTATATCATTGTTATTTTTGGTTTACGTGACAAAAGAAAAAATACGTGTTATTTTTGAGTAATCCATCTTTTGGACCAATCAGAATTTTTAAGGACACTACCCTATTATAAGTGCATTTTTTTTTGTAGACCTGGTACCTCTTTTGTTTTCTGTTTGCTAGTACCTACTTAATATGAACTGTTGCTACTGCTTCTTGCAAGCAGTGTATTTTTAATTTTTTTTAATTTTTTAATATTAGTACGTGTAAATATGTGTGTCGCAGCCAAATTGTAGAATTCACCGCATATCATATAGCGGTTAACCGTTTAAAAATACGAAACAGTTTTGTTTTGCGGTGGATCACCGTTCAGCCGTAATGAATTACGGCAAAAAAAGAAACATCAACCGCATAGTAAAGATTGGCTCGCGCGTGGTTGGCGATAGTTCTAAGCGGACCTAGCCCATTTTGTCGGGGTGTCAAAATCTAGTTACTGCGACTAGTTTGGATGTAGCGCTCATCAGCCGTTACCGCTTCACTCACACAAGCACGCGTGTGGTGAGTCAAAGTTCTGACATTATCTAACCCATTTGGTCGGGGTGATAGAGTCCATTTAATAATCTGGCTAATCTATTTACTCCAACCAATTTTGATGTTTCGATGACAAGTCGAAATTCATCCGCCGTAACAAAAGACGGCTCTGTTCTTTTCAAACGGCTAGATTCTATGTAGGTAATGCTTCTTATTCTGCTGTGTTCTTAAGCGTTGAGAGTAAAGATATCCGTTGTAATTCGATAAATTAACAAAGTAATAAAAGAGTCAGACAAACACTACAGCAAAACAAGTTTTCTGAAAACATTCAGGTACCTACAACACTAGTTTGTTATATAGCCAGGAATATCAAAAGGGCTGTCTCCAATAATGACCATACTTGGTAATTGTCGCAAGTTTCGAGTCAATGGAACGATTGTCCGTAATTGTCTCATTTAACTGTGACTAACTTAGTTTTTGTTTTGTAAACAATACTTGGTTAGTACTTACTGTAAAATAGGAAACCCGAATTAATATTTGAATGTGTGAATGTTTAACGGATACCTAATGTACGAAGTCGTTCGGAGTAAAGTTGTAGTAGTATACTGGTACCTCATCTATTACTTAATAAAAATAAATTAATGTATGCTACAATTACATGATGATAATCATGATGGAATGCTTGCAAAAGGCTGCTAAGTCATAAGTACCAACACAACACAACACAAGACCAATATTTGTACAATTACTCGTAGTTAGCAAAACACGCTTTGATTTTGAATTTGGTAAATGAAAGCACTGGAAAAATGTTTGAAAACACAAATGCAGATGAGCGTTGCAGTATGAGGACTATAGACTTAGGTACATAAAATACCTATCCGAACTATATTGTAGTAGTTAATAGTTAGTAACTAACAAAGGTGTAGAAGCAACATTTAAGTACTCGTATATTCATGAGAAACAAGTTTTAACACAAAAGCTTTGGACTTAAGAAAGCTGATCTCGGTCTCCTAGTGTCGCGATTCAAACAAATCGATTCAAGCAGGAAAACACTCGAATGAAATCCTTGTTTGAACGTATTAACGATCCTCTACCCACTACATACATATATGTATAATGCGTATCTTTACTTATAGAGGTATATATCTTCTTGCCTAAAAGCTTCAACACATGTAGGATATTTCCCTAGTGCTATCTATGTAGGTATTCTCCATGACGTTGACTTAGTGGTCGGATATTGGGTTGGTATTTGATATTCATGGATGTTGGCTTTTGAGTAGTGCTCAGCAATATTGGCAGTTGGTCAAGCGTTAGCAAGAATCCGTTTTTCTTACAACTTATCCAAAGGGCCCTACATTTCGTCAGGTAACGTAAAATCTGAAGTTTGTTTACTTTGATCGGTTATCAGTCTAGAATTCAGTATAAATAATCGTTCTAATTCAATTTAAATTGGTTTCCTTTTTGTTGTATCCAATCTACAAAGCTAAGAAATCGGAGTGTCTAAATAATTTCCTAAAGAAATGATAAACATTTTCTGAAAATCCAGGTGTACTGAAAAATGTCCATGTTAGATGAGTATACAAGGTGGAAGAGACATCAACGCACAACCAGGTACCATGAGTTCAGGATTTGATTCTGGACCCCCGTTGAAAGTTTTCGTTGGCTTTTTCTTATTTCTAAGTTTACTTATGAAGCTTTTTTTGACGTCAGTACGTCTTCAAAAACAAAATCGAGGGATACAGTTTGGTGATGCAGCTTCATATCTATCATCTTCATCCTGAATTAAGTTTTTTTTACTTTAAACTGAATCATGATTTCTTTTTAAACACAAAGATTTTCAATGAAAAAAGAGAATTATTTTAGTCTCTAAGAGGGAATTATTTACTGTCTTATCAAAAATCTCACTAGGTTACTTAGAAATAATCAATTTATCAGGACTATTTACCTACTCTTTAAATTAAAACACACATCAGAAAAAAACCGACAAAAAATTTCAATTCTGGGGAGGTCAAAATCAAGTACTGATCTCATTGGGTATCAGGTTGTGCGTTGATGTCTCTTCTACTCTGTATTGAATAGGTATCTTTCAAATAAAAAGCACACATAACCATACAGTTTGTTATTCTGTCTCTATAGCAATATAATTGGTGAGTGTAGGCACATAGGGCCACACGCTAGGCGATGCCCGCGGCGTCGCTTGCGATTGCCTTCAATGCTCATTGTGCCGTTGCCGCGTTGTGCGGCATTATTCAACGATAGCCTTTTCAATTGCACATTCTTATGAGCGATTGTATTAAAACAAATAGGTATTAGTTATTGAAATCGTGGTTAGATGCTGAACTGAACGTAGATCACTGACGTCTCCGGTCGTTGGGGTTATTGTTGCTTTGTTAATAAATATCGTATAAGATAGGACTGGCGAGATGTGGTGTAACATCACTTCTATAAGTATACCTCTGTCTGACTCTTCGGTAAATGCTGGCGTTATGATACTTTTGAAGATTTGGTATAAATATTGTTCGAAATAATTGAAAAGTGTACTTGAACTAAACGAATTTAGAAGTCTATCTATTTCTGGACCTTGGGCCATTATTTTTAGATTTGTTTTATTTCACCTTCTATGTCATCTTTATATTTTACTTCGGTCATTTCAATTCCTATGTCAAAATCGGGTTCATACCTAAAAGTAGTCTAGTTAATTGGCATGAGATATAGACTTGGTTTTGATTAATAAGTATAATAAGAAACAAAGTCTTGTAGATAAATCTATGCTGATCAATTAATTATAATTACTTATGATGGAACAGCAAATAATCAATTAATAAATAAAACATCAGTTCCTCGGAACTACTTCAAATGCGCATGAGCAATAAGATTACATACAAAATGGAATCAGCAAAAAGTATCTTACTTTAGCTCGATCTCTTATTCAGAATTGAGGCAGCTCTAGGTAAAGAAAGTGTAAAAGAAGGGAAAGTGAAAAAATTCAAAAAAGGATCGTAAAACGAGTTTGTTTATACAAAAAGCTATCTGGAAATCATCACACAGGCAATTTAAATGACGTAAGGTTACTAAGCAGTACCATCATCATCATCGCCTTTTCCCAATTATTTTGTATGTACTAGACTGGAAGCCAATACATGTGTTTCACATGGAGTGACTGCCTATCTGGGCAATACGATATCCCTTGGTAAGGCCGGTTGTCAGATTTTTGGGCTTCTACTACGGACTACCCGTAACGACTGTCAACGTCCCGTAACTGCCGAGTCTCGATATGTTACGAACGGTCACCCATACACAGACTGACATCCACAAGCGTAGCTTAACTTTCGATCAACCCGTGCGGCTGTTTTTATTTAGCCACGAGCTCCTCCTTTAGTTACTAAGCTATTACCCTGAGTATAATTTTCACACTCCAATAAGGTCTTGTAGACCTTATCAAAAACCCCTTTTGCATAAAATACCACAATACTTGGGCGCAAGATGTTCATGGATCACGTGTCTTGCGCGCGCGCTTCCTCCCAGCCCGTGTCGAATGCATTACTCGCGGCTCTCATCGGCTCACAATACCCATTTCACAGTGTCCATCGAATCGATGACGACAAATCGAAATTACCGATTTCGTCATTCGATATTCGTTCCGATATAATTTCACTAGTCGATAGCGGAAAATCGTAATAGAGGCGTCGCCGGTATTACCGCTCAGAAATCATTAAGGAATTGCTAGAGGTAAATGAATTAGAATTATCCGCTATCCATGAGCAATTTATCATCCTACGTAATATGTATGTACAAGTGACTGGATTTATGGGTTTATTGATGTGTTTGTAGATTTGCATTCTATAGATGCAAGAAGCCAGTACTGCATGTGTTTAGGGATGAGTATTAGCACTCTTGTACACAATATCCCTGCGGCGGTGGAAATCAAAGATTCTTGACCACTTACATGTCAGATTATAGTAATAAAAGACAATGGCACTGATTCTCTTATTCACAAACTAAACTTAAATTAGGGAACTGACATCTCTTTCTGACAAATAGCTCGAGAAAAGGACGACGACTGTTAAGTACTAAGTTAGAGATGTCAAATTTATTCATGCCTTGAGCATGACCATTCGATACCTTTTCAATATCAACTATATTCGTTTGGACGTTGCAGTTCAACTAAATTGACGGCTCTTATAAACGTCCCTTTCTTGTTTTATAAGAGAGAACGAGATGAAAGTATCTGCTCTAAATTTATTTTAGCTTGTCAACAAGAAAATAGAATATGTAAGTTACTCATGACTCCATCAGCAAAGGGCATTATGTACAAAAGCTCTCAAGCAGTTACTTTGTCACATGTTTTGTTTCAACATAAGCGTAACAATAGACCAACTGCGTTCATTACCATTGTGAATTAAAGGCTCTACACACTTTTTGTTTTTTGTGTCAACTAAATTCGGCTTCAAAGATTCGGGTTCAATCATAAACAATCGTCAGCTACAATTTATCTTCTGGTCGACGGAAAACTTCTGCCATATGTGTAGAGCCCTTAAGAACACTATATGCAATGAAAGACCCATGGGTTGTTAGTGCTAAAGTCACAAATATATAAACAAACATAATAACAAATGCAGTACTTACTAATATCTTCATGTCCTTGTGATCTGCGGTCATGGGGTCGATACTAACCTGCAAATAAAGAAAAAAGACAGTTAGTTTTACAGTAGTGATCCATATACTTATTTACTTACTAGATTAATCCAACATATTTATTAATATGTAACCACTTATCATAAATAAGATATCGACTGATCCCGATGAAGACATACTAGGAGCTTTCAACGAGGGATAGTTGTGAAAATGTGAAAAAGAATACAGTACGCAAAAAAATGTTAATTCTTTAAAAGGCCACCATGAAGGTTATAATGTTAATTCAGTTAAACAAATTCACATTGTATTAAACCGACCCGAAGTTGATCGCAACAAAAACCCAGCCCTTGCACAAAACATTGTTGATTTCCTATTTTCCCATCAGCCAAAGTAGGAAAACAAAAAACTAATTAGAAAGTCCCTAAAAAGTTAATATCATAAGTCGGGGCCGTACACACGAGCGAATTTAATTTGGAGCTTTTTTAATTACGCCAGGAGAATGGTTCTGAGCGGGCTGGTTTCGGCGCCGCGCGACCGCCAGCCCTGTAATTATGGGGCCCGTAATTGCGGGACCCAACAGTGTGCACCCCGGCCCCCGACCCTCAGCCCGCTAGCTAGCCGCAGATAGCCAAGCCAGGGAAATTAGAATACCCAATTTTTTTGGTCAACAATAAAGGTTCTGCGAAATTGATGCTGTGTTTTTTAATCTACGGAGACGGTACATACTAAATGGTTCACGTTTCAGAGAACAGTAAACACTCTATCTTCTCCAGAGAGAGGAACCTCCAAAACTCCTGTTACATGGAAACAAAGGAAGCTTAAGATAGCGTCCATGTTTAATTGTAGTCAAGTAGCTAATTCCCTCGACCCATTTTCGCCTTCAAGAAAACGTTTTAGTGAACTTGTGCAAGAACCGAGTTTCTCATGTGCCGAGTTAGCTCAACCGCGCCATGTCAGCGTAGTCCGCTTCCCAACGTTCGCTGGAGTTCGCAGAAATCCTTACATTGCGAGTAACTCCCTAGTTTAATTACAAAGCCACTGTCCAGTCACTGACGGGTGAACTCAGAAGATTAACTTTATTTAATGGGCGGTTTGAAGCATCGGTATTTCGTATTTGGTATAATTTTGTATTTGGAACTCGGCTCAGGCTACGGGAAATGTGTGTCAAAGGGTTTCCCGGTACAAAAATTGCCTTAAGAAAATGTATTTTTTCACCAAATCCTTTTTGATTATTAAATGAAATTTAAATATAATAGCAGGTGATTGGCCTTCGCATTGTTTGGTCACCGCTCCTAACAGTAGGTGCGAGTGAATCGTACGCTTAATTACGATGACTGGCTTTTGTAACTCCAAAATATATTTTAACATTTTAAGTCCACATTATGATAATTATATATGCGGACCAATGCCTAATGTATACCGAACTACTTACTGTTAGGATAGACGGCTTAGATATAAATCTGAAATCTTTTAAGTAACGTTTTACTTGTTTAACGAATGTTAATAAACGCGGGTATTAAATAGTTTATAGTCTCTTGAATTCCGTTAAGATGAATGATTATATTTAGGTTTCTACTTTTTCATATTATTATCTAATGTTAATAGGATCTAATAAATAGTCTAGACAAGAAATGATAACTTACTTCTTGAGTTTTAAAATAAAGTAAAGAAAAACAATTTAGCAATATTCAAAAACAAAATCCGGTTCCACACAATGGTATGGCATCACAATTTCACACTACATAAAATTGGCTATTATTGTTACACACATATTTGCCTAAAATCAATTGGATAACAAATAGCATTATAGCTAAGAAACAACAATGGAAGAAAGGCGTCTCGCGTTTCATTGTCGAGGCGACGCGACGGCATACCCCGGGAGGTGTTTGTGCCGTAATCACTAGCGTAATCACACCAATTAAATATTTTTATTCCCATTCTGCCTTTGTATGTACTGTGCCTTTGTCGGTATATTCGGCGAACGTCTTTTGTTTGTCAAATATTCAACCGTGAAGTTTTTGCGCGCATTCGAACTGTCGACGAAAATTAGTCGTCTCGTAATCAATGAAATAGCTAATTATTACTGTATTGTGATAAATTGTTGTGCGCTGGTAACTTTTTTTGTTAGAAAATGGCGGCGGTAATGTAGTTAGTATTGTGAATCAAAATTAATTATAGGTATAATTTTAGTTACGGCTTGTATTAGTTTATTGAATGAGACTATTATTTGTAAAGATATTGCTATTATTTATGCATTAATTAGTAATTGAATAAAATATTTATTAAGAACTTTTTGTTCAAAATTCATTTGATTTCAATAGGAACGTTTTTCTATACAAGGATCATTTCTACTGCTCAGTAAAATATTCTTAAAATATTTTCAAGTTAAATTTTTAAACATAGAAAGCTTTATTTTGTATGTACCTAAGTATTTTGAATAGACTTCTTTTAAATATATAATAGAATGATATATAGTTTAAATAGTATCATTTAAATAATAAAACGAATAAATTTAGAATATGAAATGATTTTTCAAGTTGATTTCAGGCTTTATGATTCACATATTTTTTATTTTAGATTTAAATTTCAAAAATTCTTCTTAGATAAAATTTACGTATGTTTTATTTTTAAGAACTCAATAGGAATTTCCAAATTTTCACCAAATACAATAAAAATAATATTTACCTCGTTGAAGTAGTTATTATTGACATTATGGGGAGCCGGGTGCGGCGCCCCGTGCTGCTGATAGTACGCACAGTTCATATCGCCATCAGATTCTAATACGACACGAGCACAAAGTCACTACCACACACGTGACAATTTTTCCATGTCAAAGAAAATTTCGTGGAACAATTATCTCGTAACGAATCGATGCGGCGAACGAATCTCGCCTACTAAATGTTAATTGTAGGGTTCTTGGTCCGGTGTCGGTGTTGTTGCCGTCTCTCTCGCACGATATTTGCGTCTCGCTCGGGCCGCGGGTCTGCGCGGTTTGTTTACGGCCGGGGCGGCGACTGGCGCAGGGCGGCTCGAGGGCGGGCTTACGTCGCACACGCAAAACTAATGTACTACGCACTTTAGTGCGTTGGGAAATTAAATCTCTGATTGTTTTAGTGTAGTGTGGAGAGACCCCACTATTCGAGTTACAATAATATTTACATATCGCAGTTATTCACGGGCCTATTATAACCTTTCAGTATGGCATTTAAGAAAAATATGGAGCATTTATAATAAGATTGCCTTTAAATAGTACAAATGAAAATGTTAAGCAATAAAATGGTTGATTTAAATATTTTTGCCATTTTTAATTCACCTAGGACTTTATAATAAATAATATCTCAAATGAATCTAATCTAATTTATAAAAATCTCGTGTCGCATTGTTTCTTACCAAACTCTTCCGAAAAGGCTGGACCGATTTGTTTGAAATTTCAGATCTGTGCATATAGGGTAGGTCTCAGGATCGGCCAACATCTATTTTAATACCCCTAAACATCGTTTTTTATTTTTTTTTACAGTAAAAAATATTTTTATTTTATTATGATTTAGCATTAAAAAATACACACAACTTCAAATTTTCACACTTCTACAATCAACTCCTATATGGCAAAACAACGTTTGCCGGGTCAGCTAGTTAAGTTATATAAATGGTTACACTCTCGTTCAACATAGCGGCCCTTTTGTTAGTGAACCCCTTTGACCACCTTTACTTAATTAGGTCATCGTACCCTTATACACCTTCCAACGTAAAGCTCGACGACAACTTATCAACAGTATGCCTTTATGGCACGAACGCTGGACGCAAACTTAACGTTCATTTTAAGAATAAAAATATTCGTCTCGAACATGATCTTTTTTATTTTTTTAAACTTTATTTTTAGCTATGGATGATGTTATTTGTGCTTGACTTATGAATATAAACCATAATGCATGTATTCTTGTTTTTATCGATTCAAATATATCGTTCGAATTTACGTTACGTTTACGTCGATAGTTCGTTCTAAGGCCTCGCTAAAAAAGTACTACGTTCTAAGTAACCGCCAATAAGCAAAAGAATTTTCCCGGACAGAAGAGGAAATTATTAAGTACTTCTTAGGATCCGGATTTCTATAGTAATTGCAGACCGGAAGACCTTGTGAGATTTAATAAAGCGTTCGCCTTCCTTTCGGAGATGTAAAATTGTACAACTAATCTAGTCCAACATGGGAAGAAAGTGTAATAAAAATGTACCTACGAATTTAATAGTATACTTATAATGTGGCACGAATCAAAATGTATCTTGTGTACTCGTATATTTATGACTAGGTACCTCTTACCCGCGATTTCGTCTGCGAATGCAGCTATCGCGGATGCAAACAAAGTTGCGAATCAAAAACTATCCTATGCTCTTTCTCAGGAAATAATCTATCTAATTGACAAATTTAATTACGATCCGATCAGTTGTTTAGTTGTGAAAAGGTAAAAAACAAACAGAGTCACTTTCGCATTTATAATATTGGTATGGATAAGACAATTTTACACCATCCAAAAGTAATAAATGTTTCCGGTTCGTAATAAAGAACATCAGGATCGTTACCCATGTGACTATTATAAAAATTGCTCCATTTTTTACTGTCCCACAGCGGCGGGGGCGGATACGGCTCCTATGACAGGATACGCTTTCCTTACACTGTTGTATCATGCGAAATGGTCACGTGATACCTCTAACAGATGTTCTACGAGATTTGATTTGATTTTGTATGGATAGTTATTGTGTGTATTGGTAATTTAGTGTTTCTAAATAGTTGAGTGTTTTTCTTTCTTCTTTTTGTTATAATTGTACTTTCAGTGTTAGATTCTGTTTATTGCTCATTCGTTTATGAGATTTTGAAAATGTGTATATGTCTGTGTAGCCTCTCTGTTGCGACCTTTACCCTCAAGTCTCTTAAAACTTCACTGGCAGGAAGCCTAAAGCAAAATAGCGTTTATAGATTTATCACTATGTTATTTTATGTAAACTATTGTAGGTATGATACGCAGTAACACACAACTACACACTAACATGACTTCCTAATAAAGCTTGTCACGAATTAGGAGGCGATAATATTTTAAAATACCACTAACTTAGTCGGTCTGGTGGTTCCAACAGATATTCCACAACGTTGCCAACTTTAAAAACCAATACATCACGATTCAACGGATATTTTTTTTAGAAAATAGAGTAACTAGACAGTTACAGATTTTTTGTTGAGATTGCATCTACGTATATTTCAATAAGAATTAAACAAGGTACTTGACAACGTTGATCGATTTTCGACACGATTGGCGCAGTGGTTGAGCCATCGGCTGCTGCGCCGCGTGTTGTGGGTTCGATCCCCGCACGGAACAAATATTTGTATGACCTATAGGTAATTGTTCCGGGTCTGGCTGTTTGTGTATGTGAGTTTAAATGTTTGTCAACGCACCCACGATACAGGAGAAATTCCTAGTGTGGGGCAACGTTTAAAAAAAAAAAGAAAAAAAAAAAGATAAAGCTTGTTTGGCATTGCATAGCATCGTCCTTGTCAGTAACCAGCATTTATTTAAAAATGAAACTACAAAAACTTCGATAAAAAGTAAGTGCAGATACAAATAAGACAGCGATGTGATCTTGATAAATGATCTATACGAGAAATGTTATCAGATAGAGACTGGCAAGTAAGTGGATACTGGAGCAACATTTCACACAACTGAAACGATGTCCAGATATCTGCAAGTCAAGTTCAAGTTAGAGAGAGACGAAGGCAAAACTTCGTGCTAACTTACACCACTTATCTGAGATAGAGGTATACGCCACGTTGACTGTAAATCCAAACGAATTCATAAGAATTGACCAAACAATTATTGGCCGTTGACATTATCGCTTTTTTAATATCTAGTCGACACTAAATACAAAATTGTTGACTCAACGCTTACACATAAGCGTGTAACTGAATAAACATATCCATTAACGTCAGTCAAAATTGTAGCTATGTATTTTTAAACAATTCAGCTGTCGTGATTTTTACAATGAGGTCCGGCGATGTCACCGAGCGATAGGGCGAACATTTTGTATAGAATATAGAATAACATGCGCAAATGATAGTTATTAGAGCAGAGTAGGTGAGGCGTGTGCGCGTAATTATTGTAATCTCGGGGCGCACGCTGTGCGCAAGCGCGAACCGTCCAAGGAGCGCGAGCGCAGCGCGGTTCTATTGTTGACTGTTATGTAGGCGAGTGCAAATGTGGAGGAAGTTTTGTATTGATTATAAGGGAGTTTGATATGTAAAGTTGTTTGTTTGGCTTCGTTATTTTCGAAAGTAAGTTTACAGTGATATTCAGTGACATAAGTCTTGTTATTACTTCGTGTTGTTGTTCTAGGAAGTTTCATTCTGTATGTACATCAATTTGACGTTACGCTATTGTTGTTTGTTATTTAGTTATGTACTTATATGTACAGGAATAAATATTTTGAATTTGATGACATGGAAACAAATCAATTTGACCAATATTTTAGGTCCCACGAATTAAACTGGGTCACTTCTAAGTGACCCAGTTTGAATAATATCTATATTATTCAAACTTTCTAAACAAAACTACATGCAAAACAAACATGTCAAATGTACACACTTTCTTTGTATTGGCACATTCTCATTATGTAACACGTTTCGTCGCGTGCGCATGTCGGGCCGCCCTCGAACCGCCCAGCGCCGCCCTAGGACCCGAACGGATCGGATTGCAATCACAAAACAACTAATAGTTTTCGTTGTTATATTTTGCATTATTCTCGGCTCAAAACATAATGTGCCAAAATTAAATGGTGCTTTTTGTACCTACAATGTGTGTAATTTAGGGTAGTAATGATGGCCAGCTGTGTTATTTATGTAGGTTATGAAAATATGAAGATTATTGTTAGAGATGAAAAGAGTTTGTATGTAAGGGACTTAGTTCGTTCTTAACCTAATAATCTTACGAACTTCTGGCTTTTCAAGTCTCGGCGCTGAGCGGAGTGTTGAAAATACAACAGTGCAATAACATTTAGGCATTTATTTAGGTGTAGGTTAGTGTTAGATTAAACAGGCCTTTAAGATTTGCGTTATAATTTTCATTTTAATTCAAGAATAAATTTCTTAACATCTAATAATTCATTTGTACGAAAACAAATTATATCATGTAAATCTTTGTTACAGACTTCTCGGTCATTTTAAAGTTTATTTAACTGCCATATATATATATTAACCGACTTAAATAAAGGAGGTTGAGCTAAGTTCGACTTATGTTTTTTTTTGTATGTACACTGATTTCTCCGTCAATTGCAAAACGATACTAAAAATTTGGGATTATTTTTCCAACAAGACAAAGTTAAACTGAGACTAAGAAAATCAAACAAAGACAGAGAGACAAAGTACAATTTTACTTATATCTACTACCTGATACATTAATATCCCATAGAATAGTTTACACGCACAGCCGTCCCGCTGGCCCGAAGTGCAAGGTATTGTGCAACCCGAGTGCACGACATGGTTGCCCATAGAAGGGGTGCTACGTTTCCGGTTGCAATCTTACACCAACTTCCGCTGAGCAGCGGCCACAGATAAGCGTTGGGAACTAGTACACCGAATGTATAGGAATAAGAACACTGGATATAAACGGGTTTGATTGTGGATGAATTTTTAAGGGTATTGAAGTGTGTTATTTAATTTGTTCCTTTTTTTTAAATCGTAAATGGTGTCATGTTCACTGTTGTTTGGTGATTATTAATTATTCAGTCACCATTATGTACCTAGCCGTTTCCCAACTTTGCTGGTTTCGGCTTCCAGTCTAAACGGATGTAGTTGAATACCTTTATTTTATATCGTGCGACTGCATGCCTAATCAATTTACTGAATAACACGATACCCATTGGTAAGACTGGTTGTCAGACTTTAGGGGCTTCGAACTACACGTACCGACTGTCAAATATCCACAAATGGATGGGTCACGTTATGGATTAGACCCATCCACGGACCGTACTTGGTAAGCGGTGCAGGACATTGAAGATCAACCCATGTAGCTGATATTAATTAGACACGACCTCCTCACTATACATTATTTAGTCACTAGTATAAAAAAAATGCTTGGAATAGAAACATTGAAATAATTAAGAACCGTGTCATACTTATATTGTATGTGAACTACTGTATTTATGAATATCCATTGTTAAAAGGTGTAATATTTTACGCTAAATATCAACAAAGCATAACCAGAGATAATCTAATACACACAGATATCTAAAACGTTCAACATTTCATTGACAACACGTGTGATTTGGTCTTTTGAGTGCACCGTATTGTTGACGGGCCGGGATTATCTCCATTCACACAGTTTCATTCATGTTTCAATACCGGGACGTTGGCCGACAGTTTCCTATGCAAAATTTCTCGTAATCCCGGAATAAAGGTATTCAAAATGTTTCCGCTGATCCGTTGGGAACAGTCCGGGACAATGTCTGTCGCGGTGTGAGATGTTCACTTCACGATATACGTCAGTCCTCGACACTGTTTACGTACATAATAGGATTAAGTCCAAAGCAGATATTGTGTTTTGAAATGTTGAAATTTGTTGAATGCTGCATTAGATTTTATTGAGATAACAATTTGTAATACGGTTCGAGAGGTACTTGACGGTAAGACTCGAATAAGTACCTGAAATATGCATGTTTGCGTGGAGTTGTAATACTTAATCTGATTACGAAACACGTGCAGTTCGTTCTATTGTTCTGTAAGGACAGCGTAGATGGTTTTGATTTAATTTACTGTTGTTTTCAGGTCATGTAGTTTAAACAAAATCATTTAATAAAATACAGTATTCAACATATTATGTAGTGCATATATCGTGACAGGCCAGCGCGGATACGAGACGCGAGCAGCGCGCGGCGCGAGCCGACACCAGCGCCGCGCCGCGACGTGCCAAACAACAAAATAAACCAGCCAACCCGTGTAATAATGGTGTTTCCACCCTGTAACAATAACTACATAATAGTCGAGAGCTTTTACGAGCTTTTGTGAGCTTGTCGAAGCTTCTACTTGGCGTTTTTTGTGATGAATGCCGCTCGTTGCGCCGCACTTCACGTTACGACTGGAGAATATTTTATTGAATACTTACGCCGCGCTTAAAGATTTAGCATGGCTCGGAAGAGCCTCTTAAATCCGTTCACTGTTTGTGCCATCCTCATATTGTTGGGCATATGAAATACTTTCTTTGAGGTCGGTTGTAAGTTTGGAAGGATGGAGCATAAGAATGTACAGCTGGGTCGCAGTCTCATACGTAGCGGTCGAGATGAAACACGATCATGCGCTGAGACACTGACAAAGCACCGATTACCATATAAGTGCGCAGTCCGTGAACGCGTTCCATGTGAGAGTTGCTCAGTTGCGCACACGACGCTTGAGATGAATTTTTCCAATTATAAAAAGAGATAACCGCAACGTATAAAGAAATAATAGCGGTTGTTAATTGAAAACTTAATCGAGAATTCATATTTCATAGCCGTACTCTTTTAGAAAACTACTTTCTCTATTTTAGGCGCGCTTATAAATATGTATTAAATTATGTTAGTAATTAGATAATAGAATAAAGATACGTATTTCATACGCGATTTATAATTAAAAAGCTTAAAAAATAATCAGAGGAGTGTACCTCTAGCAATATTAATTGGAGATTCAAACCTATTCGAGTAAATAGTGTATCAAAAATCTCTGCTCAAACATTTTGTTGCAGATTAATTTGATTTCAGAGATTAGATCGATATAATCGAATAACGAAACAGAATTATAATAGACACGATATTATTAAAACGGCGTGCATTGCGACTAGGAGAGACGCTTATAGCCGGTACATGGGCGATGTCCGTTGTTGAGATAAAATTAATGGCTGCTATTAAAACGCGAAACACTCCGCGGAAGACTTCATTAATTTCCCGCAACAGAATACGCCTCTAAATGCTGAGATGATCCGCCGATAGATTTATTAATTATTGAGCGTTATAGCATTTCCTTATCTGACACGCATTCCAATTAGCCATCACTATGAAGTTTTAAGGAAGGCAAATCAGGTGAGTTTAGAGGTAGTAGGTCGATAGCCGCAATAAATCAAGATATTATCTTCGCCGAGCATTACAAGCGCCGATACCAAAGGGTAAGTCGCCGGACCTCGGCTTTACGCACCGTATGTACACACACCTTTATATCTACCGAATATTTTAGAACACTTATGTGCTGTCGGGTTTTGTCTAAAGAAAACTACACACCCCACATCCACATAATGAGACAAATGTCTATACTTAATACTCTATCAGGGATTTTAACATGTGTTACGAAAATTATTAGGTCGTATTTCCGGAGATGATCTACAATCTATTCGAGTAATTAGGATTATTTTGGCCTCTATCATAGTTTATACATAAAAAATAGCAGAGAAATAATGCAAGTTCATAGGTCATATTCTTAGTTGAACTATTTGTTGCCATGAAGGAATAAACTTCTTCAAGCTCTAAGAAAAACTTAACAACATTTGGAAGAATCTATGAAGCATAGACTAGCTAAACAAAAATACAGTCTTAAATTAATGAATGTAGCAAAATTGCTACGAAAATTCGTAGCACATGTTCGTAGCGCTAAGTAATTTCGGTTACCTATTTTATCTATGATCTATCATAGCTGAGGTTCGTCATTGCCATCGATACTGCTTACTTGCTTTACAATGGATGCTCTCGCAATTATGGTCCACATGGTGATATAAAAAATATTGCCCCAAAGGCAATGAACTTGTTCTATTTTTTAACATATCCAATACCGGTATCGACTGTTAAGCAATAAATCATATAGATATATCTCCGTCTATCGATATCATTGTAATCTCTATGATATAATTTCGTTTTTAACCAAACCGCCAGGATATATTTCAAACGTACAATCGAAAAAGCAATAATCAGTGTTACAATAAAGTATAATTACACACTAAACCGTATAATTTGTGAACCATTAATTAAAATTCAACTAAAGATGAAAACAACAAAGTTGTCTGGGAATCACAAATCAAACGCAACTCGGCGATGGCCGGGGGCGCAATAAATCAGGCGAGCGCTTAGGCCTTCTTAGCTTTTCTAGATAGAGATTTATACCGTAATAACATGTTGTTTTTCACTAAATCAACCGCCGAATTATCCGGTAGAGGAGCAATGATTAATCGGCGGGGCTGCCGATGTAATGACGGGCGCATAGCGATGCGGTGCACGCGGCCCACCGCGCGCACTGCGGACAACTGCGCGCGCGCATGCCTAGCTGCACTGCGCATTCTAGGGTTGTCTACTCCATCACTATCATTGATGCGGTGACCACCAGCGTTTTATACATCGTTGGCACTAATGCACAAGTTTATCATAGTAATACATGTCCATTACATTATATGGATAGCTCTGTAATTAAACGATCACAACGAGATTTGCATATACCGAGGTGCTTATTGTTCTTGAGAATAGTAGTTGGAATGCAATAAACTCTTAGTTGTGAAAATTGCATGTCATTTAATACCAAGAAGATGAAAACAGCTAAGTAAAAGCCAGAAGATTATAGATCAAATGTTTCCTTTTATTGTGATTTACGACAGCTATTTCAGAAAACAAATTGGAAGAAATAGCCATATGATCGCTTGGAACATCACAGAACAGAATATAATTTTAATATACATGAAAGCTTTCATTAAACAAATTCCTGTGAAGTCGACACGACTTCCATCTGACGTTCATCTGGGGAGCTTTTAATTAAACGCTATCTTTAATTAAAGCTACACGCGACTGACGATATTTCATAAAAATAAAATAAGTTGGTCTTGCACCTAGGAAGTCTTTATTAAGATTGCGATTGCAAAGAGGCGTGGTAAGCCACTTGTTCGAGAATTTGAATAATCGGCGCATTACAAGTTAACATTATTATGTACGGTCAAATATACCGCGATTTCAACATATAATTATCTACAGTGAGCGGACTGTATAATGTTCCGCATTCATCTATGAAGTCAGTCGGTCATGAATTTTTAATGCTTTTAGTCAGCCATTTTGCGCTGCGATTTGGATATGAAAGCAATTATATACTTTTGTTAGTACCTACTTATTCGATACAACATCTGAATTTTGTATGTCAAGCTGGTAATTACTGTAAATTCATAAATTATAGTAATTTGTGGTGTTTTTGAGTAACGACGTGTTATTTTTTTCCAGTCTAGTAAGCTAGGTCGTTCATCACTTTGGCATGTTTACTAGTCGCCTAAAATACTGCAATTTTATGCTAGTAAGTAGTATGAAGCTATGTTACAAAAATACTATTTATACTTATTGACTAATAACAAAACGTCTAGATAAAGATTGCAACGCGAAGCAAACGATTTTTTCAATTTATTCTGCTTAAACATGATTCTTATCACCCTGTGTACTACCTACTTCGAACAAAACATAAAACAAAACTGGAGTAGCAAGTTTACCAAACTAGTTGGTAAATGATAAGTGAGACAGTCCGGCGGCGGATTGATCGCAGAACGCGGCAAAATTCCCAAGTTTGCATACGACGGCATCGGCCATATTTCAACCATAATGATAGCAAGCCAGCGTGATAATAATTGTTATTACTATGATCCACATCTGCTATTATTTTATAATTGAGGGCTTTTGGGTGAAACCCCACAATTATAAGAAGAGCCTAAAGCAACAACCAACATGCATGAGGTGAACGAGTTTTTGCCCTCGCTCCCTAAATTATGATATATTTACCAAAATGCATCCCATCAATAGGTCGTGTGATAAATCTGCTGTTACAAGGAAAATTTATTAGTTTCTGTTTTTTATTGAAATAAAGATAATTGTTATTAAAAACAATCGACGTTGGCGACCGATTACGATTTGGATCAATGAAACTTGTTACTGTTTGTCTATCCCAATCTTAACATTTCAAGCTTATATTACGATGGATGTTTTGAGCGACATCAGACTGACTCATCAGACGGTCTCTTCAACTAAATGAAGGCGTGACGTAATGTTTAAATGGATCAAAATCCTTTTCAAGAAACGTGAAAATTAGAGGGAGCTAATTATTAGCATTAAGTCAAGCAGAACCCGACGGAACGTGAGATATAAAAAAATGAACTTTTTTGACAAAAATGTACATCCAAATATACAAAACTAAAACATTTTTGGTAAGAAAATATTTCTCAACTTTTGCACACTACAAAATCTTTCGAGAAATACATATATCGCAGGCCAGCCGCGATCATTCGATTAAACCTCGAAAAAATATTAATCGCTCGAATATCTACATAGCGTAATCCTGAGAACGGAGAGTTCATTATTTATTATGAATATTAGTCAATTTTTATTTAGTGAAAAAAAGCGAACGGCCAGCCCGGCTGCAATTAACTGGCCCAACCCTGTAATTATGGACAGTAAATTTCTGGACGGCAGGACTCGGGTATATTGTTCTATCTGGCTTATAAGGATTAGCTCACCGCTGCCAGGCATCGCTCATTTGAGGCCAGATATCTAGATGTGATCAGAGGTGGTGAATCGGGTTTTGGTTTTGTGAACGAGGACACGACGATTCTCGTTCATATTTATGGATTAAGTAGAAAGAGATCATTTTTTGTTAGTGACTGTTTATATTAGTACTTTAGTTATTTACCCAGTTAGGTGTCTAAGATGGCCGACACAGGACCTCTTAACCCCCTTTTTGCTACGCCTATGATTTCACAGCTATCATAAATGAATAATAATAAAGCTTCCCCTATTGTAAAGTGACCGTTAAAATGTCGAAAACTTACGACTATTATAGGAGAGGCTAAGGAAAGTTCCAAAGTTAATTACATGTGGGCTCTATCTGAAGCGGGAATCGCTGAGGTACTGTGGCCTTCTAATTGAGTTTCCTATTTAAATAAATTGAGATGGGTTGAAGTGGTCCTAGCACCTTTACATATTAACTAGCTGACCCGGCAAGCGTTGTTTTGCCATTTTAAGCCAAAAAATTTAAAAACAATATTAAGGGGTCAACCTTATCATTTAGGGGGATGAAAACTAGATGTTGGCCGATTCTCAGACCTGCCCGATATGCACACAAAATTTCATACAAATCGGTTAGGCCGTTTCGGAGGAGTATGGTAACACTAGAATTTATATATAAGATAATCTACACAAGTAGTCTATCTGTGGAATTAAAGTAAATATTAATATTAGCCTGTTACTGTGCCATTGCAGGGCAAAAGTCTCTTCTCAAGGCACGAGCATTAATCTGGTGATTATTATTATCGCCAACCCGCGACTCTCAAGGTGGATTGGCGATTTTAGACGTTTTTTTTTAGACCTCACAATGATTTCCTTCAAAGATGGCGGTGATGTCTAAGTTGTTAACATCGAAATTACATATGAATTAAAAAGTCACATAGATACTTTTAGTTTCTTTTAACTTTTAACAGAATTATAATAGGAATGTGTCCTAGGTAAAAATATAATAAGTCTATTTAGTCCGTCAGTTAGATTACCAAAAAAATTAGGCACGTATTTTCTTACTTCAATCAATAAAAAGTGACAAAGATATAGCACATCCAAGTGTGGGAGGAGGGACTTGTGACGTCACTTTTGCTTATTTCGAAATTTCAACGCACTAGATCGTCGTTATTTTTGGTTAACGTGACAAAAGAAAAAATACATGTCCAGTATTTTTGAGTATTCTAACTATCGGACCTTACAGATTTTTTAAGCAAACTACCCTATTTATTTCAGGAATGTGAGTTCGGACTAGCGTCCTTATCAAAAGTAGTTGGCGTATTCCGGTACAGAGGCCAGCACGTCAATCTACCCCAAACTGTCAAACTTTCCTCTTTTCTGTACCTAAAGTAATAGACAACTGAATACGCGTTGAAAAAGTAACACTTTCAGAACCCACCTATGTAGTTTTGTAATCAGTTTGGCTACCATACTTAATTAGAAACTGTAAACTGCAAAAGTAAAGCTGTATGGATAAGTTACTGTTAATAACATCCTCAACGCTAAGTATGCACTGCGTTTAACTTTAATTCTAGAGTATCCACCTTTTCAGTTATTATAAGTATCTCGTTACACTTAACATTTTAAAAGAATTACTACGGTACACCTAAGTATGATAATTAGTTAAGTATCGGCAAACACGCAATGACAATCACATCCTTGAAAGCCAGGATGTGAGACGTCGCTTCAAACTCGATAGACATAGAATGTCATTTTTTTTTAATAATAATTTTAGCCTATTTGAGAAAGAGAAACAGATTAAGTATAGCTGGCTCGTGAGATGGTCGACATGTGGGATCTGAATACTGACTCATTGTGGCCAATGACATAATAGCCTAGAGCCTCAACCTGAGGAGGGTCTCGTTCGGCAGCTGGATTAAGGGCTTGATCCAGAAGCGGTACTCGGTGGTACTAGGCGGCACGGTGCGTATCTATAGGAGGTTCTATTCTCAAGAGCTCTGACTATCGGTAACTTGGACACTATTCCCAATGCCGGTGGGTTACTATTTTTAAAATGTTTAAATGTTATATTTTTGTATTGAAGTATTTAATGTATGTGAAAAGAAAAGGAAATTATAATACCAGCCTATTATTTTCCAACTGCAGGGCAAAGGCTTCTTCTTATACACAGAAGGCATGAACATTAATCACCATTCTTGCTCAAGCTGCTTAGGCGATTTCAGACTTATATCAATAGATATAAGTCTCATAATAATAAGTCTAGGTTTCCTTACGTTCTCCTTCACCGATTTCTGTAATGTCCGCAATATACTTAGTAGATAAACCTACATTTGAATGGAAGGAAAAGTTACATTGGTACTTGCCCAGATATGAAGCCACAACGTCGTGTATGAGGGACGAAGCCTAAAACACCGACCCAATAGTACGTTTACGCTCTATGCAAATAAATTAAATTAAATTTTCGTTATTAATATCGAAAGAACAGCTTTTTACTAAATGCTGAAAGTTCATACGGTAGTGATACAAAAAAACATTTTTTTTTTTAGTTTTTGACCGTCCGTCTGTCTCTCTCTCTGCCTGTCTGTCTGTCTGTCTATCTGTCTGTCGGTTTGTTTATAGTAATCTCCGAATCGGCTGGACTGATTTTGACGGGACTTTCACTAGCAGATAGCATTATGTGTTAAGGAGTAACTTAAGCTACGTTTATTTTAAAAAAGTAATTAGGGTTCCACGCAAAAAAATCCAAAAAAAACCACGAACAGTTGTTAAATTCCAAGTGGACGGAGTCGCGGGCACAGCTAGTAGAATATAAAAGTAAGAAAATGATATTCATAACAGGAAATAGGTATCGATACCAATGCCGCACCGAGTCGATCTCTGACCCCCTATTCATTCACAATTAGACTCGTGTCACGGCACATGTGTCGTGTCGTTGTCGTATTTTCGTGATTTCGAGACACAATGGCATTCACGTCGTGACGCGGCAGAATGTCGGCCATTCATACTCTTTGCACCACACACGGTTGTCTATTTTTTTATACACACGTAAATTGGAACGTTTGGCTTTTCGAGTTCGTTATGGTAAATAGAGAGTGGGAATTTTCAGTTTTGACTGTATAAACTAGAGAGAGTTGGTAGGACTACACAAAGGGGTAGTAGGGTAACGGTAATCATAAGGGTAGGGTAATAAGAGAGACTGCGGGTCTACAATGTAGAAGGACGGTGCATGGGTCACTAGTTTCTTTTCTGGAAAGTTATATCTACTAACATACAGTGTGAGTCTTTATAATGTGCACATATCGAAATGGGGGAATCTATGCTTAATTTTATCGATGGAAAAAATAAATCTATTTTTTTTTTTTTAATATTTTTCCGTCGATTAAATTAAGCATAGATACCATATGTGCACATTGTAAAGAATCACACTGTATATCATACCTTCACATTTTCAGCCTACATTCTATGTATTTGCATTTCTTAGATTAATATTCAAGCTAATTTGTTAGGCGATCGAGCCCTAATTTGCATTTCAATCTACCTGAAAATAAATGTAAATAAAACAACCAATTCGTGAAACTTTTGAGAAACTGGGAACTCAGCAGCATTCAACAGTTAATTATCAGTTAATATTACAGGTTTAGTTCTAAGTTTTACTAGAGAGTAGCCACTAACCAGCTTCTATTGATTGACGATCGTTTAAAGTTTAACGCTAAGAACGTACATCGTTTCAATAATTCACATAAGTGATCACTCCAACTAAAACGCTGGTGTTCTACTGCATCCGACCATACTGGAAGCCGACACCAAGATTACTCTAGAAAAAGACTAGGCAGGTGATGAGTTGAAATAATTATAATTTGTTCCAGGTGTTCTGGGTATTTGCTATGTATAATAAAACATATCTATCCATGTAATGTATTGTATTAAGTATATCAGTCATCTAGTACTCATAACACAAGCTTTGCTTAGCTTGAGGCTTCATGATGCTGAGTGATCCAGCATTATTTATTTTTTATTTAATTTTGTGACGTTTGTTTGACTCCATTATTTTTGTTTTGTTTTTTTTTTAATATCTTAGGCTATAAAAGTATTAACCAAGAATTAAAATACCACTCAAATATCTTTAACAACTCCTAAATTCCAAAATAAAACCACCCAAGATCCGAAAGAGGTAGGTAGGTTGTTGTTCAAGTCCGATAAAATAAATACTTACGGCTCAAGAATGGACCAATAGGGGTTAAAAAAAAACAATGACCACAGCGGTCGTGGTCGGAACATACGCCGCGAATGGCGACCTGCGACCCACGATTTGCATACAATGTGGTTGCGTGGGCGCATGTAGCACATTCTTTGTGTGCACGTGTGCTTGGACGCGACTCGCTGGCTCGCTAGGGGCTATATTTAGTAATAGATGGTACAGTTTCTTTTTACATTACTTGAATAGTCCATGAGTTTAGTGTGTACTTTTGTCGTCGGCAGTCCAAATATTCCAACTGGTTGGCACAGCGGTGACAGAGAAGTATGAGATATTTTCTTCAGCTGTCACCAACACTCTTGGCCAGTACGGTGGTCTTCTCGGATCAAATTTTTAAAACAGTCTTTGTCCAACTGAGAATTCTTGTGTTTTTATTCGTCATCTTCATATGATAACCTGACCTACAAACATCATTTTACTTGAAGCTTTTACTGCGTCACATTGGATTTTTATTTACTATTTAGGTAAGTACTAGCTTCCACCCGCGGCTTTGACCGCGTGGTTTGCTGATAAAAAGTAGCCTATGTCTTTTCTCGGGATGCTATCTATCTTTCTGCCAAATTTTATCGAAGTCCGTTCAGTGATTTTGCCGTGAAAGACGGACAAACAGACACACACACTTTCCCATTTATAATATTAGTGAGGATAATGAAGTTAAAACTAAGTGTAACCTTTTCATTATTGTTTTCTATATTTTTTTATATTTGGCTGTTCAGAGGTTTTTGAACATATTTAATCAATTTTTGACTTTATTTATCAAATCTATTGAAATTACCCCTACGCCACTTACGCAAAATATTCTACCTAGCAATTGATTCACTCTGTATTTCAGCTTGAACACCTGTGTGGGCTGAAACCCTAATCCTTTGACGTTTCACACCGTTTCAATTTCATTACCAGATCAAAGTGAAATGGCCGTCAAACCAGCCTACCGAATACAATCAAATAGCGACACCACACACTAATGGTCTGCCTAAGCATATTTCACAGTACGCAATCAAGCTGGCATGTTTATTTGAATCGGCAATTTTTCAACGCGTTCGTACCGCAATGCAGTTGCCACGAAGATTTATTGCACGAGAGAGGAGTTGTCGGTTCGAATCAGGCGCAACTTGATTAATGCTTGTCGCACGATCTATTTACTGCCCACGGCCCGGCAAACTGTTTCATACAAGGAAATAGCTTGTGGACTATTGTGATCGCTGTTACGTGTCAAATGAACTTTTTTGTTTGTGATTTGAAAGTGGATTTAGTGTTTCGGTTTAGTGTTTCAGTAGCTGGAAATTTTTAGGATAACGTTATTGCAGTTTCAAACGATGTTTACATTGTTCTATAACTTGATATGATATGAGTACCTAGCGACACTTTATGATAGCGCCAGTGACAGTTTACAAATTATAAAAATATAGCTTGTCGATTCGATAATAATAGATCCGTACAACAATGTGGTATGGAATATGTTTCCTCGCATTTATCAGTAAATATTACAGGGAAGTTAATAAGAACGTTCAAACTTCTAAAAGTACAAACAACTATTATACAATGCCCTCATTGTAGTACGTACAACGTTCAAAAACATTGGGGTTGATATTTACCGAGTGCTCACTTGAACTTTACACAATTTTTCAATCTGTCATAAGCAAAACAAAGTCAAACAGAATTATAAAAGCAAGTACCGTATCTAATGCAGTGATAATTTCTCATGGTGCAGTTCCCACCAGCAGCCTGAGGGAGCGGGCCCAGGGTGCGGGGTTAGTTGACCGCATTACGAGAGCGACAACGCGCACCACCCCCGGGGACTATTTATCAAATGATCATTTGATTTTCTTGTGTTTGATCACTGAACACATTAGAATTTGCAACAGCTCAACTTTTGGTAGCTTCACTTTTTTTGGGAGCATTTATTTTTGGGAGCATTTATTTTTAAAGTTCTTTTTTGTTTTTTGTATTTAGCCTTCGTGATGACCTCCTCGCAATTATATTTAGGTTTTGTTTTTGTTTTAAGCCGTGATATTTACAAATTAAGGCCATGAAGTTCTTATATTGTAATTTACCTTTTCTAGAATGATTAGATAGCAGTGTACTACTCATGAAGAAACAGATCACGCTCCATATTCATGTCTCAATTAAAATTGTAAAGTAAGTATAGAAGGTAGTTTAGATCAAGCCCGATTGATTTAATGTAACATGTCAATTTAAAATAGCTTTTGCATCAGCCAGTTTACATATATCTGCAACTTTGTGTTCTATCATTACAAACTGGGGTGTGATTTTTTCTACAGACCCAAGTCTTGTGAATTTAATGAAATAAAAAAAAAGTCCTTCATAGTAATGAGTATTATTTGCAATAGTATCCAAAAATGAATTCCATCGTACAGCTTCTGAATATTTCTTAAAACCTTAGATTTAACAACTGCAAAAATTGACCGTGTTAGAAACGAACCTACACTTCTCTAATCCACCACTGAGCCCACTCCACTCGCGCACCCTCGCCCTCACTCGAGGATACGTCTTATAAAATACGATCTGTTTTGATTGTGGCCTGGGGCACAAATCAATTAGGCCTCCCCTCGGCCCCCCGCGGCGGCGCACCCGCGACATCCAACCCAGTGGCTCGTTTTATGACACATCTCACAACGGACCGAAAAGCGATTCATTAACATTCACCGACTTTATTAGGACCAATTGGCGCGCACTCCGCGTCTTCGTTATTATCATTGATTGGTTATTTTATTACTGCGCTGTAAATCAACTTGTTGTTAACGCGAACTGTGCGGTGACGGTTGCAGGAAAGCTCATCCAGCCGGAGATTATAGATCATTTGCGGAATTGTTATTTTTATTAGTTTAATGAGGTCCGGCTGTGGATCTCTTCCCGTCAGAGTGTTCGTACGGGCGTTTAAAGCATCCTGTAGATGAGTATCCGACTGGATAGCAACGACCTAACTGCTGAAGCGAGGTATCTCAAAAATAATGCAGAAAACTACCCTACACGGCCTGTGTTAGAAGCGCTGTGTTGTCAATTACAAGTGCCAAGACCACCCTAACAGTTCTTTTCAGACTTACCCAGAAATAGGTTTCAAAACCGTGAGAAATAAGAAGAGAAAATGTATTCGGAAACATTACGTACATACGGGTATTATTACAAGTTCTCATTACATCGAAATCATTCCTAAATCGATACAACAGCGTCCGTAGAAACTGAACCTCCATCTCAGCGTACTCGAGATCATTTTAAACATACGACTAGATCATTAAGCGTATCGATTTCCTATTAATCTTCCATTTAATATACAATCTAATATAGAAAATAATGACGTAATAGAGGCCGCCGGCGACAGGGTCGTTTCCCACGCCGCCGCGGACAATTTTTATAGTTTTTTTTTAAAGATGAAAATAAATTAAGTTTCGGTAATCAGACGCCCGCCTGATTCCTGACCCGCTTCTTCGCAATATTTCTAAAAGCTATTACAAATACATTTATGTTACCACACAAAAAAACTCTCGGCCAATTTTCGCCACATAATGAGGCCATTATGGGGAATTTTGTTTTACCAACATAATAGCATCGCCTTTTATTCGAGCGATCCCGTCCGCAAAGGACTTCGTGTTTTAAAGGACAATATTATTCCAGACTTGATGAGATTTTCGTGCTAAAATTTTAAGACTAAATTGCCATCATTATGTATTTAACGCTGCGGATTAAGATAACAGCGGGCGAATAGGTCAGCCATCTCTAAATTACTGATTGCTTAAATACACGAAGGTAGTCATATACATGTGTATATACGTATTATATGTGGGAAGGTAGCTTAGTAACTAGTTTGAAAGCTGCCTATGGCTTACTATACAACATTTTATTTTGAATTTGACTTTTCTGTGGACAAACCATTGCCAAAGCTGTTGTGTTTTTTTCTAAACCTGGTCTCCTCGGAATAAAACTGGTGATGATGAAATTTTATGACAGTTTATACTAACTTGAGACAGTTACATGTAAGTAAACAAAACGTTACCTATAGCAGATTTTTAAGATCAAATTAGATGACGCCTGTATTCTTCGATGTGTTGGGCAGAGGTGCTCCCATAGTAACACCCACATTTGGCCAGTCCTGTTTAAATCCCAGCAAATAAGGGGCGAGCCTATTGCCATCAACCAGGCACAAATCCATACTCCGGGCTGCTACTGAGAAAATTCCTATTGGAAAAAAATATAGCGCAGATTTTTCTTGACATTAGACACCTTAAGTGCCAGACAACGAGATACAATAGAAAATGTATTGCTTGTCGGGCGTTTAAGGTGATACAAGCTTTACAATATTAATGGGTCCCGAAAAATCCTGAAAGTTGGCTTTTAACTAAACTTAAAAATTCCAAAAGCTCTTCCGAACTTATAGCTAGGCTGCCCATGCGGCGGCAAGCAGCCGGACGGCCCGTAATGGCGCGCTCGTGAGCTGTCCATTACTCCGTCACCGCTTGCGCACCCGACCTGCAGCTCACTAGATCACGCTTAAACGCACTGTCTAACCTTTTGTAGGGAAAAAGAGAAAACTCCTTTAAACTTTTTCGAACAGGCGATGGAAGCTTATTATTAACTTTAGCTTAACCCACACGCGTCATCGTCATTTTTATAACTTTATAGATTAAACTGTGGAACACTTTTCTCCACATATATAAGATGACAACTGACTGATTCTGTGCTGCTGTTATGATTCTATTAAAACATAACTTTCTTTTATCAAAACAAACCTTATCAAAATCTGTGATCTCAACCCAAATTATGTTAGTTACAAAGGATCATCGAGGACGAGCTCGGAACGTTAAAAACATCGAACAAAAAAGTTCAATCACGAACCGAGGTTAAAAATAAATTTAGCTATCGAGCAGCCATTACAGGACACGTGACGCACAACATGCACGGATTAATTCCGTTACACGATCAGAGAACCCTAATTATTACATTATTGTGGCGATCTATCCGAGCCTAAAGAGGCAGTGGATTGAGTTGATTTTGGCACGTCGTAAGAACGCTAGCGCGTGTTCGCGGCGGAGCGTTGCGCCCGCGACGCCGCCCTCGCTCCCGACATTATCCTTGTAATTGGCGATTTTATGCAATTTATGGCGATTCGCGCAATTTACGAGCAGCGGACAAGTGGGCGACGCTGAGCTTTTTACCGGGATATAGCAAAATTGACTCAGGGTTTCAATTAAAATTTTATATTCCGCAAATTACCTGCCAATTATGTTCCATTAGTCAACGTTAAAGAACCACAAAATTGGTTTTTGTTTTAATTTTTTGCTGGAATTATTCTGCTCTTGTAAATAGTGATGAATATCTTGAATTTAAGGGCATTAAATTTTTAATATCTTGAGTATTAAATTAAGCTACGCAGGTACTACACTTGATTGCATCATCAAAAAGGACATGCACATTTTAAGGTAGGTACGTGTATTAAAAATCTCCAAAGATATATTTTTTACTGTATAGCACCCTACTTCAAGATAATCTGTTGGACTTTTAGTGCCTACTTAAAGTCGGGTAGGCGACGAGGTTATATCTACTATAAATTTGAATCTTGATTAGTTAAAAAGCCCGCAAAAGCTCCGTCATGCAACTTCCTTGGCTACATGAATCTAGGGAATCACCAACTTATTACTTTATGTCCCATAGTCCAACTCCAAAAGGGAGAGAAGATCGTCGCAGAGGCGAGGAAGGAGGCTCAATAAAAACAGCCGCACGGGTTGATCGAAGGTTGAGCTACACTTGCCCAGGTAAGTCTATGGATGGGTAACTGTTCGTAACATATCGAGGTTCCTCTGTGCCTCGGAAAGCACGTTAAGCCGTTGGTCCCGGCTGTCAATTGTAGATATTTGACTGTCGTTACGGGTAGTCTTCGAAAGTCTGATAACCAGTCTTACCAAGGGGTATCGTGTTGCCCAGTAACTGGGTTATGGTGGTCAGATAGGCAGTCGTGAAGCCGACCCCAACATAGTTGGAAAAAGGCTACGCAGATGATGAATCCAACTCCAAAAAGAAAGGTATTTTTTTAACTGCATAAACAAGACTTATGATGCTACAAACACAAGTGTCGTGATCAGTTGATCATCTACGTGATGTCATCAACATTTGCATTGAGATTTTAACTTGTGGCAGTCTTTATAGTTTTGATGAAATAATTGTTTGTATATGAATATACGATAATTTAATGTGGCCCTTGAGCAATAAATTGCACGTAATTTAAGGCGGAGAGTGGACGAGTCGCGATGCGCGCACGTCGCGTAAACTCGCGCAGCCAGCATTGCGCGCACGCATGCCCAAGATAAATATTGCATACATAATAACCTCTCTCCCGTCCGCGTAATAACCCTGTGTGACATAAGCAGCTGCGACTGATTAAACAATCGTGTACCCATTAAAACAATATAATTTCGAAAAATTAAAAAGCTATTATCGATACGATATTGGACACGTGTGACTTCGTGCGGGGAATAGTCAAGAAGTTGCTTATAAGGTACGCAAGGCAATCCTGATGATCAGGCCCAGAGGCCATGTTATTATTTACTCAGTTTATGTTTTAATTTTGTTAAATTGCACCCTCTAACTTTATTACCATGCCGGTAACTATGCAAATATTTTTTATTCGTATTTTCAGTAGGTACTTATATCTACATTTTGATCACAGTGTTAATGAGCGATGAAACATTTTAATTAATTGTGTTTTGCTTTACATGGAATCAAACCTTACATTATAACTACAACATTGCAACCCAGCTACGCTACTGTACTGTTGACGTTCGTACGTCACGGCTATGCCATTGCTATACTACTGCTAGGCCCCTGTTACGCTATAACTAAGGTACGATCACAACCCTGCAAAGTATTTACTTAAATACTTTCGTTACAAATAAGTGTTAGTGCCCCACAGTTGAGCTCATGTTGTCATCTTATTTAAACACTCCAAGGTGTCCAATTTCGATTCATACAGAAACACCACAGAAATATGCATTTTAATTTTCTCAAACTTTTCGTTCCCACATAGTCACGCACATTATTACAAAAGAAATCGATCCCGCCAATCTCAATATTATTGATAGATACGCTTAACAACGAGCAGCATTTTTTTAATTTTTAATTTACTTGTGTAGATAGGGAATCTAAATGTAGAATATATTATTACTAGTTATTGTTGTTGACTACAATAAGAAAACTCTCGTTTGTGTTTTCAACTTAAGAGTATTTTATTAATTCTATCAACGTTCCTTTTTTAAACTACACTGTTCTGACATTTGCCCGCTGTCTAGATTTTGATTTGAAAATGATAGCTTTGCAGAAGAATAATTCTTATTGCTTTCGTAATATTTATAACAGTTTGGTATAAAATAAATACATTGTCATTATTTATTTCAAAACGATTAAAGCCACATTCCTTATCAATATGCGATTTGTCTAGCTCCACGATTAAATAAAATGACTATAATCGTCGATATTTGATTAAAAGACGAGATAAATCAACCCAACAATTATGTGGATATTTGTCAAGCTCGAAATTTATTACCGATAATAATTCCACGAATGTTAGTGCGGTATTATAAAAGTCGATCTCGGCTCGTACGAGTACGTTCGTAGGACAAGCCGGTAAGGCGTCTCGTCCGAAATAGCCTGGCCAGATATCCGCCGGTCTTATGACAGCCCGAGCGATATTTATGTCGCGCGGCCCCGCCCACCGCTGTGGCTCCATTCAGCCTGTTTGTATTTATTTCGTGCCTATTTATTTGTATTTGCCTTCGCTTTTGAATTATGCATGAGCGGAGCGTTTCCGTCGTGTGTAGGCAGCGTGACGCCGCCGCTTGTCGCGAGTCCCTCTTCGGACTTTTAGCCTCGGGATTCTTTGTGAGGTTTAGTGGAAGTTGGCTCTCAGCGTTTTTCGATTAGTGGTCAGTAATAGTGAAGTTTAGACGCCTTTATATTAGTAGATAAAACGTCGCTTGAGGTCACGTAATTATGACAGAGAGGAGCACGATGTTATTGTATATTGTATAAACCATTTGGTAAAACGTTATAGGTTCAAAACGATGAAAGGAAAGCAACAGTTACGTTGCTTTCCTACTTCTACTAACTTAACAGAAAATAGAAAAATTGAACAACTTTCCTAGTACATAAAGCAAGTGTAAAGATAACCGATTAGATTAACCTACCATCCACAACACCAATCAACGTTAAATTAGATTTCAGCTTTCGTATCGTGTTCTCACGGAGTTAATTAACATCGGGTGTGGATTAACGGAATTAATTATCGATAAGAGCCATTCGATTGGTGGATGCGTTCCTTTATTATTTGTTAGGTAAATCACGGTGGTATCGGCTGTATCGATTGCCCCGCCTTGCGATTTACTGGCCGGCGAGTTGCGTCAACCGAGCCGCGGTGATATCACGCTTTGTCTCAGCACTACACCGACGAGACATTGTTCTTATTGACTACATAAAATCTCAAATGAATGTTTTCTCTTCGAGAAAGTTGTGTGAGAATGAATAGGACAATTCATCTTTCTCCGAACGTAGCCAGTCAGGGTTTGGTTTTGATTCTAATTTCAAAATACTTTTTTTAGCATTTCAGTTGTTCCAGCTCTCCGCTAAATGAGCGTGAAGTGAACTGTCAAGCCCTAGCATGTCTATGGGATGACAGCTCACTTCGCCTGACTTAAGTTCACCTACATTTTCACGGCGAAATTTTTACAAAATAGCAATATTTTATTGTACAATAGTGCTATTTTACATAAACACTAAAGTTCACGTACTACCTTACTTACTTACATTCAACCGTAAACGCCAACAGCGAAGTGCTAATGCTGCCTATCTGTCAGTATTACTAAATCAATAAAACAAGCCAACGTCTAAAAATGACGTCGGAATCTTGCAAGTGATGATTCAAAGATAAAAAAGCAACGGTTGTTCGCGATAGTCCCAGAGATCAGTCGCGCCGTCCACACGCAGCTTCATAAATCACCCAGTGTGCACGCGACATAAAACGTCCACTTTATACGCGATTACCGATTTATAATGAACTAATGTAAAGACGTTATGATACCTTCAATTATTCATTGCAAACGTGTTATTGTTGACTTATAATTATCAGTTCACTAGCTCGCCATAGTTTTACGAAATCGCCTATCAACGCCAATTACTTTGCATCGCAATCCCACAATTGTTTGTTTCAACACAGACTTATGCCAATGTAACTCAGTGTAACACTTTGTTTTTTATTTGAATGACGTGTAGCGGTTATGTTGCCTGTAATTACATTGAAGGATGCAGATTACAGTTTTGTTCTACGAACAAAAAGTAGAGTACTCGAACCAGCTGTTGAACTAGTCATATCAATTGTATTGTATATCAATTGCGACAGGGCAAGGCTCGAATCGCCATCGCTACGAATCAAAACACACACACACACACAATTTTTTATGTTAAATTATTTGTCAAGATTTCCGTGTTTTTCGTACAGACACCAGCACATCAAGCTACCCCAAACTGTCAGATTTTGCCAATTGAATTTGAATCTCATGCTTTTATGATAAAGTTGAAAACCAATCAAAGAAATTTTGACATATTGGGGTAGCTTGATGTGCTGGCCTCTGTACAACATTTCAACTCTGCCAAACTTATCGAAACTTATCTAAAATAAACCCGTAGTCTATGTATACCTACCAAAACAATGTCAATGCCTCCGAGCAATTATGAGAAAAAAACAATAGCAACACTTAAATATACTTAATATTTTTTCATCTGACAACATAATAGGCGTAATAAAAAGGAACACGTGCGCACAGACATCGCATGATGTGGCTCATCAGACTCTCGGCTACGACTGTCTTATTGATTGTTTTAAGTCAAAACACAGCAAAAACATATTGCATGACTACAGTACTCGACTGTACAATGGCGCCTATGGTATGAGCTACTTTAATTGGAATGTACACGTGTAGATTATGTTTAATGAAATTATAATTTATGTATTTCGCCATTGGATTTATTGACTAGATTTATCAAATTTTACCACCACTTTTGAATATTAAGTATAGCTTCGTTGGGACCGTTTAGGGATTGTATTTGAGATTATTGTTTCTCAGTATCTTAGTGCATATCTATAGCCTCTAAAAAATATATTTCGAACTTTGGTGGTTTAGGCGGAAAAAAGAAAACATCTTGATTTTGCTTCCTCAATTTCTCCAGTTGTAAAGAGTTCATTGTCTCGACTAATCTCGTCGGAGTCGCAAACAATCAAGTCCCTCTCTTGATAGCACTCATTTCGGAGTTGTCATGGCAACCAGTTGGCTCCCGGTCCACTACCTCTCCTCAGTTTATACGTTCATTAAGTGCTCCCACCTTATTTATATCCCCATGGGCCATTGTTAATGCAGGGGAAATAGGCAGCTTTGTCTATAGCTGACTTTGCACCGTGAGGGAAACAATGATGACTATAAAGGAATTCTTTATTTTGATAGATTTGGGGGTGTAACAATATAGAGCAAAGTTGGTATGGGGATCTTGACTATAAACACCGCATACACCAGTTTTACAAGATACAGATTAAATCCGTTAAACATGACACATGACGAGACAAATAGAAAAACTTCAATGTCGAATTTTTGTGGTGGTTCGCCGAATGAATGTAACTGTCACACATATATGATTAACGCATCATGCCGGTTACATTCCTTGACGGCGGCCGCCCGTTACAAGTTCATCCCATTTAAATTTAGCGCGGCGCGTGCCGTTCGCGGGACTGTCCGGGGGAGAGGCACGGGGACCGCGGGGTGCGCCGCCGTGGGCGGGACACTCTACCATCACTCAAGTGACGAAAATTGACGGAAAATGGGCGGACACCGCTTGCCCGCGACGTCATCAATTACCGCGTCCCGACGGTCACCGGCGTGCAGTCTCAACGACATCGCCGACCGAGACGCATACCTAATATCCTTCTAAACGTATGCCATTATTAGAGCACGACTCATCTTAAATCAAAAATAGCAGCGTATACTCCAAGACGTGTTATGTGCTCCAGCTTTTCATTATACTGGATTCAGGAAGACGGAAAGTAGCTAGACGCACGCTCGATACCGCAATCTGGAGCGAATCTCGGACAAGGATTATTGAGATGCAATCTAGAAGCCATCGATCGCTCGATAATTCGATCTAACTGCGCTCGCTATTGCGCAACCAGTCATCAGATCAAACCGTCGATATCTCGATGATACCTTTATTAAATGGTAGCTACAGCGAGCCCCTGTTCGGACACTCATAATTCACTTTTGTAAGTCACTTCTGGATAGATTTTATAGGTTCTAGCTTTTCAAAGAAGCCTATTACCACCGTCCGTTGTGTACTATATGACATACAACTAGATGTACAGAGTAAACCTAACCGCAAATAAATGTCTAGAGCAGGTATTTCAAGTGGAGTGTTTGCTTACGTTTTCTCGAGAACGAGCGAACGCAGGAAGCCGCAAGCAGGGCAAAAGCTCGGCGATCGATTTTGAAAATTGCCCATAATTAGCATGTATCTCACTCGTCCGGACGACTGTGCGTTTAAAAGTGGGAACTCAACCACAGGCTGCACAATATTCCAGTAGCGTTTACTGAGTAACGGCAGGCGAAGGCGACGGACACAAATTGCCGGAGGAGCTGCCACTACGCAAATTGTACGGAGAGCTGGATCGATTGTTCCCTCGCAAACATCTTGACGGACACCGCTGTCAGACATTCCGCGGCTCACCCTACCTGCAATCGCTATCGCTAAAACTTTGGACTTTACAAATGTAATTTAAAATTCCATCAGCCGAACAAACAGTCCAGTGAGTGTGCTATTTTGTAAACTATCATTACGTTCACGACAAACAACTGCATCACATTACTACACCCACACGCGGGCCGCGTCGTTATTGATGTGGTCGAGACCATTAATATCGAGCCCGACACCTTTCGGCTTTTTGATCGCACCAATTTTCATTTTATCGATTCTTTTGGAAATCGTGTCTCGTGATATTCGAAACTTATTGGTGTTAACTCAGTTATGAGTTACCTGATTTTGAAGGCTTGTTGAGATAGGTGAAGCTATTAAATATTACTCAGTCGCAATCGCTACTTATTTTGCCCTTGAGGTGAGCACAGGCAGGCGCCCGCCGGTCGCGCTTGTGAATAATTTATTTGGAATCTAGATAATGCTTGTATTGGTAGCAACGAGTCACGTCTGAGACATTTGATCGTGTAACAAGAAGTGCGGTGTTTGTGCATGCAGCCGGGCCTGTAATGGTGGCGTAATTACGCAGCCATTATCAGGTGACCCCATATTGCGGTTGCCCGGCCAGTGCAAACAGTGCGTCGACCACCTTAATGGACACAGTACGACTACACCTACACCTAACCATGTATATAGGTAGATTGGTAAGTCTATCAGCTAGCTTCAACAAACGTGAATATGTCCCGTTTTAATTGTTCTGTAGCTGTTTGTAATGACGATTTGTCGTGTGTCAGCAAACATTTAGACTCATAATGTCCACCTTTACTTGTTTTTCAACAATAAACATTTTCAGATTATGTTTTCAAAAGACAATATGTATGTGTGTAATAAAAAAGTTAGAACAAAATTGTGTCGTTTTACAACATCGAAACACGGTTAAAGTTTTAAGTATCTGTTACCTACTAACTATAAAAGCATGGTTTTATTTTACAAGCCGTTCTAAATAAACTTCTGAATTAGATAAACTACTGAACAAAAGAGCAAACATGAAAGCAAACCACAAACTCTATCCTCGAGCATTATAATACAGCGAATGACAACAAAGTACGAGGGCACGGCGGCGACCGTCCGTCGCCACTCTTTGATGTCTCCATTAGTAACGCGACCGAGTAATTGTGGCGAAATTAATTCGCGCCCGCACCCGCGCCTGTGCCTAGCAACCGTCTCGTTTTACAGACGACAGTGAACCGAAGCAGGGTTCGTAGATTCCACGAATTATTCACTTTGATTGAACTGTGACAAGTAAAAGTCTAAATCGACAGTTCATGATGATAGGTTGGGAGATAGACATATTCTTGTCAGTTATTAATCTTGTTCTATAGGTAATTCAGTTACCTATCAGTGTATATTATTTTTTACTTTATCAAATATTAGTTTGTACTCCATTATCTATGGTAAAACATGTAGACAATTGTTTAAAACACAACATCTTACATTCCAATTTGTACTGTAGTGTAAAATGTGGTGTACAAAATCTACTTATGATTTCATAAATAAATTATCTTCCATTTTATCACAGGACAAATAAAATACAGGAAATAACCATAGGTTTATGTGTGCGATGGTCGTTTACTATTATGCAGCGCACTATCAGTACTGGTGGTGACTTTTGGCCTACAGAATCGATAAAGTCAAATAATACATCAGAGTCAATTAAACCTGGTCTGTATTCTACCCTCTTTTTAATAAACTTTTTTTAAAATCTGAAGGCCATACTGGTTGTCACTAAACACCGTGTGCATCATCGAGGGGGTAGGATGTACTGCTCGGGCTATAACTGAGTAAAAATAGCTCACAGTAGCTCCTTCATAAATTACCGATCTCCCCCCCTCCATTTCATCAACAACTTAGCTGTTTCAATCATAGCAACGATCTTAGCTGTTTTTATTGTTGGAGATCGTGACTTACTATGCAGGTTCTTCGATCTGTTAAGTAGCATCGTTAGCTTATTGAAGGTCATTTCAATCGTGTCGGTGAGTTAGGCTTGCTTTCAGCGAGCATATCTTCGGCCATTATTGAATCCAAATAAAATTCAGCAGACGATAAGACAATGGTAAGTAGATAGAAAGAAGAAATGAATGTTACAACCACAAACGTTTTCCAAAAATATGATATTGGCGTTGAACTAGGGAAAACCCTGTATTTTGGGTACTAAGTCTACCGTCAAATCAATTTTCGATGCAACAAAAGTAAATTAAAACTTCTTCCCTTTACACAAAATTTAAAATGTTCAAAAGGTATAATGATTGTTTGAATCTTTATTCGAATTTCAAAATCAGAAGTGCTGCAGCTCAATATTTTCACTCTCCCAAATCGATATCGAATAGAACTCAATTTCTAAGATACAGGAAGTGACTCGACAGTAAACCGTAATGCATTTCACACTTAAGAGTGTTCCAAAGAGAGCCTTAATAAACCAATTAAGGTTCATTACTTAATGCAGGGCGGAAGAGGAATATTACTCGCCCATCATTACGACCACAAACTCCCCTTTGTGTAAAATATTGCATTTCACATGTTTGTTGAAAAAAACTATAGCGAAAAGCGTTAACGGCTTTATCGGACGGTGAGACTTTCGTTTTTAGGGTACCGTTTATATCGAATATGTACGTGACCGTCACGCCTATCTTCTTCGAAGGGGTAGACAGAAATAAGTAGGTATAGGTGTTTGTTTTTTCCAACATCGATATTTTACAAATTACAAGCTTCTGCCCTCGTGGTTTGCTGATAAAAAGTAGCTAATTTCCTTAATCGGGATACTATCTATATCGCAGCCAAGTTTTATCGAAATTATTTCAGTGGTTTTGCCGTGAAAGATGGACAAACAGACACACACACTCTCCCATTTATAATATTAGTAAGAATGGATCTCAATTCATTTGTTTATCCTACCTGTAGGTACAGGTGTTCAGTACTTAAACGATCCAGCAGATTTATTCCCAGCACCAACGCGACTCACTGTAGGATATCGGAAATCTTTAGGATAACTATTTTCATAAGTATCCTATTATTAAAGGGTATCCTTTTATACGATAAAAATTGTACACTTAAAGATGAGATCAGATTTCACGGCGACAAAATGATGAATTTTTAGCAAACTGCTATCCCCTATTTAAAACATTTAGGGGATGAATTTTCAAATATTTTTTCTTTCAATTTGCTCACCTTTGTTACACAAGAAACATATTTCGTGCTTCTGTTTTGCTTCTATTTGAGCCAGCGATATACATTTTCCGCTATCCATCAGTGAATAAATTTAATTATTATTTTTTTATTTTTTTTTTTAAACGTTGCCCCACACTAGGAATTTCTCCTGTATCGTGGGTGCGTTTACAAACATTTAAACTCACATACACAAACAGCCAGACCCGAAACAACTACCTGTAGGCCATACAAATATTTGTTCCGTGTGGGGATCGAACCCACAACACGCGGCGCAGCAGCCGATGGCTCAACCACCGCGCCAACCGTGTCGTCAATATTTTTATGAAGTAGATTAATTGCAACTAAACACCTGTTAACAGACAGAACGCCTTCATAACATTTCGTGATGTAGGTATTATGTTATAATACTCTGCCGTAACAATGGTAATTATGACGTCATCCGGACAATGAGGTTTGCGTGAGGACCTTGGTCATTATTACTCTAAGATACCGGACAAGATAAACTTCACCAAAATCAAGCTTACATTCCGATTGGTCATCAATAATTGGAAACTGGTAGGCAGCGTTATCTATTGTGTATTGGTGATTAATTTCATGTCTAGGAAAAAAGAAAACCGTGTTTTTTTTATTGTGCACGAAATGCGTACACCTGCGTAGTATACCAATCATTTTGTGATATTTTCTCACATTTTTCCCAAATTATCTTATTATCTTCTGTCCACCACTTGCAGCCAAATTTCCGCTCTACATAGCACATAGCACTTTACAGGTCACGAATAAACCCGTAAAAACCTACGGAACCCGGCTAGCAAATACAACAGAACAGTAGCAGCCCTTTTTACCTCATTACAGTGAAAATGAAAACGGCTTGCTATTTGCGGTCGAGTGATGAATGGCGCAGGTCACGTCCCCCTTGGCCCCTATTATACTGTGACACAACATATGGCTGATTTGCCTCAGTATGGTATGGGGGTATCAACCATTGTTTGTTTTGTACCTGTGTACAGTTACAATCTACTGGGTTTTTTTATTATCTTTATTAATTTAATTGAGGTTTTCATTCCAATGGATACACCAACCTCATCATGCCTTATTTGCCTGCACTTTAAACTTAAATGAAATTAAAAGGAGAATCTTAAACAATATTGTACACCAGCTCGCTAAGTCTTTTTGCCACATCTGACTTCGGTTGTGCTAAAATTGATTGAATTAAACCTACCTGTGATATATTTAGATTAACCTGATTGATTAAAATTCTCCTTTCCTCTTCGTTCTTGAATCCATCAACCAATCAATCCATCAGCAAATGATGTACATCCTCAAGTACGTTACATGTATTGCAGTTGGGAGAACTTACTTTCTTCATGAGAAATGCAATCTTTGCCGATGGATAGTGTCCAGACCGTAATCTTACAGCTAACTTCACATAACTTCTACTTAACGTGCTATTGTCGAACCAGGGCACATGAGGAACCTCATTTTGAATCTACTCATTTTGAATCTACTGGTATCTTAATACCAGTAGATTGCGAATACGCATATCGTGCTAATGGTTCTTATAGAATACATAAGAAAATCACTAAAATTATGACGCATCTGTCACTTAAAATACAGGTTATCCCAGATTAAGTGGCAGGGTTACATACATTTTTGAACAGTGTTTTTTTCAACTATTGTATTCGATTATAATTTAACAATCTGTTAATTTTGTTCTTATCTGTTAATTCATTATATTTTAAGAAATTCACGCGTTTTTCTAGCGTTGGAGATGCTAAGATGCTGAAATCTCCAGACTTTGTGGTATACCTACATAAATTACCTATGTAGATTCTGCTCAATGAAACAATACATAAAGTATGTATCCCACGTGAATTATCTTCAGACTCAGTCGTAAACTTTTTTCAACTCCGCCATGAAGCCCTTTCATACCAATACGCCTTTCAAAGTAATACTCCCAATGTTAAACATTTACTAAGAAAAGTATTAAAGTGACATAAACGTGTAACAGCTGGTTTGAAAGGAGAGAGCTGAAAGGCTCTGTTTGTTCAGCCAAGGAGGGGAGCACAATGAGGTTGGCAGCGAAGTAATAAAAGTCACATTAAGTCAAGAGCAAGGATCTCAGGGTACAGGCGAGGATGAATTTATCTGAGACACACACGACGAGGAGTTCGGTTTGATTGGAACGTTACACTTCCCGGTTTGAGGAAATTCGTGTTCCATTTAATGATGTACTTTTCTCTAATTCACATTTATTAATATAATGATAAGTGTTTTTAATAATGCGAAGGTATATAATCTACGGTTTACTATGAATTGTTGTGTAAAACTAAATACAGTAATAGAAATTTCATTGGCGCCGAAGATATTAACAAATTGTAATACATTCTCAGAATACCATTGAAATGGAAATATGTAAGTTAAGTGGACGAACCCCGCCTTAATCACCGCCTTTAATTATCAGACAATTAGGTACAATTCATGCCACTGAAGCTTATTTCAGGTGTTATTTGATCAATAATTTAAAATCTAACAATTAGTTTCCACCGTTCCTACTAGCAAGGGAATAATTTAGCCGATCACGTATTCTACCATAGACGTTGGATTTCAAAGACATCGTGGCCTATAATTATGTATAATAATCCCAGCCGAACAAATGGGGCAAAGGACATAATTACAGCCATAGATTTAATTAAAGCTAGTTATGTGGAAGGTGTCCACTTTCACGCGCACGACGCGGCGACGACGCCGGGGCGACGCGGAGGCGACGCAGGGCCGAGGGGGGGCTCGGGATCTTGGAAATTCAATTGCGATTCTACGCTTTGTAATTAATAGTTTTAATGACAGATACTTAATAGCTATACAAATAGCACGTTTGTCTACGAAAACTTTATGAGTTGTGGAATATTCTTGTATGCTTTTTTTTAGATTACATAAATCATCGACACACGTGTGTCCACGATAAATCATTGCATGTAGGTTGTAATTAAAAGCACGATTTCAGGTAAGATTTGAGAACAGAGTATATAATTAATTTTTGTATTTCGTTAGATGAATCACCGTTGATTAGATGCGTGGAGCTGCGCCGGCGTCGGTTCCGTGACCACTTGTTGTGGATGCAGATGTTTACGTTATAATTACTCGCCGGCTTAATGACCTTTTCACTACAACCGTCGACTACGTGCAAGGCATTACTTAAAATAGTTGATTTACACATTGTTTGATAAATTAATGAATCCTCTGTATAGAACATAAATCAGTGTAAATTACCTTTTAAAAACGTTTTTTCGCACGTCCTCACGGGCGCGATTATAGGAAAATTATAATAATTGTGTGCGGCATAATTACGTGATGTAATGTAAAGGCAAGCGATATATTGCCGCCAATTTGAATTCGTGTAAAATATCGCGCAATAAATTTACATTTTATAAGTTTGCCCGCGCGGTGGACGTGGGCTCGATATCTCTGTTTAGCATCACAAAGTCCTATCTGAAAATTGCGCATACCGATCTCACGGTGACCAGGTCACTCAATGCTGCCTATTAACATTAAATACCGTACGTGGGTAGCATTCCGATGACATTATAGGTAATCTATAATTTTCAAATTATACTTAGGCATAAATTATAATAGCTGTTATAAGTTTAAGACGGTTGTAGAACATAGTCCGTTTATGATTAGGTACTCTAGCAAACTGTCTCCACAAAAAGAAACTGAAAAATCAATAAATTTGTCAGATACGTCTTTTTCGGCTGCTCTGATCATCAACGGATAATCCCGAACACAATATCTGTGAGTTACATCGCGATTGAGGCAGATAATTTTTATCCGCGTAAAAATATTCTCAGTATGATAATGCTTAATTCTTGACATATTTTATATAATGCGAGCCCCAGGCCAGTGAGCCGACACTATGTCTAATAAATTTATGGACCTTCATTTTCATGTTGATCGGCGCTCGAAATTATAATCGTCGCGCTTGAGGCGCGGCGCGTGAGTCGCGACTTGCGTGACGGACACAGTGCGCAGGCGATGACGGACGGACATAAGACGATCGCGATCCATTCAGAGAAGTTCCTTCACTTGAGTACTTTACCTACTCTTTTAATTAAGGGTTTTGTCTCGTCATTCCATTGACCTTCTTATTTTATTCGATTTTGCTGACTTGGATGACGGAATGGAGGAAGGGTTACTTAATACTGACTTGAGGCGCTGCACTGGCAACCTGTTATGTTGGTACGACCTACTGTTGTGATCTTTGAGCTGAGTTGAAATGTGAGTGTTGCAAAAACGATGCTTGTTCATTATTTTCTCACTTCGAGGGGTTGGGCCATTGCAATACTTATATGTACTATACTTCACAAGTAGTTTACCAGTTTAGCAGTTGATCTGTTATAGTGATGAACTAGTTGTAAATCAGTGAGTCTTCAAACCCATGGGGTGCCAAGACTGCAAGGGTTGTCAAAATAATGAAAAATGAAATCTACAACTGTGATTTTATGGGTGAGAAGACAAAAAAAGACAGTTAAGTACAGAGTCTCCCAACCTTTTTTGACCTGGTACCACAAAAGTAAACAGTGTCAATCTAAAAAAGACGCATCGATAATGTAATAGAAAACATAAATAATTTGATTGCATTTTAATATATGATTATAATAGGCTTGCATAAATGTAATAGCTGAGGTCAAAAGTTTGTAATTTCTTGCTGACCACGTTTAAGCTTATGCGGAACCCTCCTTGGAAACCAATGGTTTATTACTTATTAGGTAGGCGTAAACTCTACAATAGCTAACATGACAACAAGCTCCATATAAACTTGTTCTCACGGCGCAAATTTCACAGAAACACAATAACAACGTAAACTCGTAGGAGCGAAGAAAAAGTGCGAATATAAATGTCAAAGCGAAGTGCGTAGGAAACTGTTGGCGGGGTTAAATGATGTGGAAACTGACATGGTGGCGTGGGGATCAACTGGTACTGTGTTCATGGTGGATAGGGTACGATGATTACCTATGTTGCGTTCTAATTTACACATCGAGAGACGTGTTCTTAAAAACAAATGACTGAACTGAATATAATTTATTTTATTCGGTCCTTGCTTGTTAAATTTCCAAACACATACCTCCAATTATATTCAGGCCTCTTCCTCTCTCCTAAATTTCTCCGTGCCCGACAGGGTCCATATTGTACGAGTATCTTTAACTTGTTTTTTACCGTCTTTGTAACATATGGAATTCAATAAAAAATTGAGTATTTTTTGCGATTAGTGTAATGAAAATAAGTAGGTACATTTAAAACTATTTGAATTGCATGGGTTAAGTACAATATGTTTCCATTTCAAGCAGATTGTTCCACGACCCCATGAAACGAGCTAAATCATGCCACATCGTTGTCGAAGAATAAAGTCATATATTTAAATAAATCATATTTATGAAGCACTAAACGTAACCGTGGTAATTATTCAGCAGTTCAATATAATCATCAAGCTGAACGACTCATAAGGACATGGAAACAGCCTGCTTACTGCACATTAGTTTACCCAAGCATTAATATCATTTGGCCATGTACGTATTAAGTGTATACCCTATATAAATTTTAATCGCTTACTCAGAAATCATTATAATAATTACGTATAATGCGAGCAACATTGTGGGCTTAGGAACAAAGAGAGCGACACCTCACTGCCGGTGGCGCGGGCGCAGCGAGTGACGTACTACATATGAGATCACACAGATAGCACTGAATGTCGTTCGTAAGATCGTATCTGACTTTATTACAAACACTGGAAATACTTTTACAATAGTCATGGGTGGCAGAAATAAATGTATCAACTTGATGCCCGATCCTGTTATCTCTGCAGTTACGAGAAATTGGATGAAACGTTAGATACTTATAAGATTTAATAGCATCGAAGTCCCCTGTAGTCACTTCTAAAGCATACGCGTGACATTCAACAAAACATGACAACTCTTGTAATATGCTGAATATATGTATATGCATTAAGAATACCAAAACTCATTTTAAAGTAAAGTGTCTCCGTAATTACTCACGAAACTAGTTTAAAAAATATCATTTATTACAGAAAGTGAGACTTACAAGACATTATTTTTTTGTTAATTGTCCTTTACAACCTTTTTTCGTTTTTAATTAACCAATAAAACATTGTCTTACCATGAAAAGAGTTGACGATAGAAACTATGAAGAAACATTGCAATTACAAGTAGGCTTCGTATTATTGAATCATTGTTGGCGTTTCGATTAATTGTATCATGTTTTGTAAACGTTATCTTACTTTGTAATCGATTTTGTTTACGGAAACATGTTGCGTCTGGCCACGTGCTGGCTTCCAATGGAGTTGGTCCGGAGAAAGCAAACTGCTGTTTTATGATAATCAAGTCATTCGTCTCGGGAATGTGCTCAGCGACAAAACGACTTGTTCAGGAAACGATGCACTCAAGGGCTCAGAGATTTATCTTTTTAGTGACGTTAAAAATACTGAGGGGTAAAAAAGTCACTACAGTCAGGACCTTGGCTGTTTTTATTCATTCTTTATGCAATGTTTTGCTTAATAACTTACTTAATTGCAAAATTTACAATTTCGGAACACAATAATTTGATTAGATATATTTTCAGACTGACGACATCAATCTCCAAACCTGTCATTAAATACGCGACTTAATAATAAATATTTGCATATTCAAAACACTTCTCAAATATTGGATTTAAAATTAATCTGTGTATAATTTTATCATAAATTAAAATAAATTTTATTTTATGTAAAGTCGATTCGTGACCCGTCGATATTCCGATCGGTATGTCAGCGCATCAGAGTATCTGCGAACTGTACAAATGTCAGTTTCACACTTATCTATGATCTCATGGGGAGGAATATTTTAAACAAAGCTCTTTGCCTATGAGTGCCGCTCCCAGACTAGATGGAACGCTTTAATATGGAAAATTATTGATGGATTAGTGTTTCAACGGGTTTTATGAAAATAAATGGCTAGGATCAATTAGGCACAGTTCTTATTTTTAAAATATGTAAAGATATTTATATAGTAAGGGCCTATTTCAGTGTCCATATAGCTGGTAACCACAATATAAATTAAAAACGAATGCAGATTTTTTTTAGATTCGTTTGCAAAAGTCACTTTTTATTTTACTAGATTCTAAAAAAGTTTCATTCATTCAACAACAATAAACTCAATCCAATCTTAAATCTCTTTTGTAACCCAGAAACTCGACCGGAGAACGTCCAAATACCCCCATAATTACACCGTGTACGTTTTTATATGGCGTGTGACGTCACAGGACAGGTTCCCGGTGACATCCACCTCGCCAATGGAAGGCCGACTCGCCGCCATTGGTGAGATTCGTCTCACATCTTACGATCCTTTGATTTGATATTGTTTTTGTTACTTTTGTAATGTGGGGTGTCTCTTATTGTTCCTGTGATACGGTGTGAGTTTAATATTTTAATGAGAGTGGGAAGAAGTAAAGTCTTGAGATTGTATCATGACCAACAATGCGTTATGACTAGTTAATGTTTTTACTTATCTTTGACATAGAAACGTGTTCTTTCAGAGAGAACCGTCCATTCTGAAGGAATGTTTCAACTCAATGACTTCCAATTTTTTATATACTCGTATTAAACCATTAAATTCTCGTATTTTTTGGTATAGAAAATCACCCTGCTGGCTAAAATACTTAATACATTACGATATAAATATCTTACTTTTATCTGCAACAATTAATCTATTAACGGATTTATTTATTTAAACCACTTGTTATTAACTAAAACGCCCAAAGAATAAATAAGTTGCTGAGATGAGTTGTTAAAAATAATACTGAAAACTTTTATATCTGATATTAAGATCAAGGGTTTAATGAGCATATTAATTGGATTGCAAATGGCGGCCATCGCTATGATTATGATCATTCAACCGGTTTTCAACCAAAGCTTATGTCTGTAGGTACCCTTAAAAAGTTACCTGCAATCTGAAAGACAAATAACGACATTACCTACATGATTGAAAACTGGACTCGCCTATAGTTGGCTGCCAAGCGATTATGTTGTGGGATAGATAATGATATCAGGCAAAGCAAATACTATATGGGTCCTATAATAATGGTGTTAAGACCTAGAGAAAAGAAAATATTCCACACACATATTTATTTAATACTTTAAGCACACAAATGTGCAGAGGCGGACGTAATACCGTAGGCGTTTTCTACCAGTCAACCTTTGGGTGATGCAGAGACAAACAGTGGTAGGTTACATATAATAACAGTAGAAGAATTTAAAGGAATATCCCTACACATCTTTCAATTACCAAAACTTTTTTCGTGGGTTTATTTTCATTACGATTGTCTTCAAGCTCTGATTATCTATTTATTGCATTATTTTAAGATTTTATTTAGTTGAGAGACAAATTACCACAATATTTTACATTGTATCAGTGTTCTTGACTTGCTGATAAACCCTTTACCCGTGTCCATCACTGCGGCCTACAAGAGTTTACCTTAGTAGATGTAAGAAACATGGCTTGAGGCTAGAGGTGAAAATATTATCCCCAACTTCACCTTAAGCAATATCTTTAAAGGGCGACCTGCGAGCACCGCAACCGATTTCGTCGGCAAAAGGGAAATTGTACCGATACTTATTCATAGTGTACTTGCGTCTGTTTACTTATTACACACTTGCTATAAAACTACAATTAATATGTTAAAATTATACATTATTCTAATGAGTTTATAGATAATCTTCATCAGTATGAGAGGCACATACTTTACAAAATGATCTACCATCAACTCATACATTGACACACGAGATAAGAGCTAATCAATTATCGCCCTAAACGCCACTTCTTTTAGCTATTAATTTAATATCTTAACTAGCAGCGAATACACATGGCTACTATATAGAATGATATGAAAAACTTAGCTGATCATGCGCATATAAATTTTTCGTATGAAGAACACTTTAATGATAATTAACTTAAAATAATAGCGTTACAGCACCTGTCGCAATAATAATAAATAGGCAGGTACACGACACAGTATCTTTATCACCGCTTCCTCGTGATTATGTACAAAGTTTTAAACATCCTATGGACGCAACCGATAATTTTACTTAGAGAGGAAATAATTAAATTACCAAATTGTACATTCATTATAAAGATATTTGTGGCTAAGGTCTTTCAAGTCACGTGGGTAATATCTATCCATATGCAAATGTAAAACTAATTTTATTCATTGTTCTGTGAACAACGCTGACGAGTCACCTCCAGTCAGAATACCACCATAATAAAGTAACTTACATAATCGGAAGGCGTATCTACATGGAGTCAACTAGACAAAGACAGATATTACTCATTACTTTAAAAAACTTGATATGTAATAAACTTTATTACTTATTTATCGATTAACCAGGTTTTTTATTTCTATATCTCTTCATTAGGCTGTCAAAGACAATAACTTTATCCACTCCAAATGGATATTTAAGGCCCGAGGGATGTAATTGTAATTATTTTTTTCTAGTCACGTATCCGTCAAACAAATTGTTGGTGAGCGAGTTGAATATGTTGGTTGCAAATGTCAATGGTGCCTGGAGCACCATGCGCACGCACTAGTCGATGTGTACGCTATTAATGCGAAATAACTATAATTTAGGCGACGCCGGCGTTTGGCGTTTAACCGCCAGCCTCTGGAAAGGCGACGGAAGCCTGTCACAGGCGCAATTACCGTACCGAGAATCGGCATTAGTTCGTCGTGTTGAACTATTTATGTATGTAAAATAAGAGCAGCCTCTCGTACGGGGAAACGGCGATCGCACGCATCTCTCATTAAGCACTTTAGAGCAATTTGAGGAGTGGAGAAAAAGTCGGCCGAGACGCGGCACAACATCGCGTGGTCAATTAAAATGTTGCCGCACCAGTGCCGAGTGCCGACTCGCAACCAACGGTACGTTCGCGCACAAAACGGCCAAATAACACAGTTGACTTGTTCTGAATTGCTCGTATCCTCCGCTATCTAAATAAAGAGAGGAGACAGGAGTAGCTGATGAGCGGCTGCGACGCACGGCGAGGCGTGACAAGAACGTGCGGTAGGTAATTGGCAACGAACTTGTTACCGCTTCTCGGTTTCGACATCGGTAATTAGCTGTTAGTGATGGGCTTTCCTTCCATGAGTGGAAGAAACAGAACGGTTTTTTTAAACATGTTTACCGTTAAATGTGTTTTAAAATAAATACACAATACTCAATAAAGTATTGCATTCCATGATTTGTAGGTACTTAGGTGGTAACTTGAAATATAATGCGATCATTATTGGCCCTATCGGGAAAAGTAAAACAGTAGTAGAAGAGGGGTAGTGGGATGGTCCAATGATTATATGAAGTTATGTTTTGCTTAGGGTAACAGGAACCAAAGTTGTTTTTGTATAGGCCTACTTGCGTGCTACAGTAAATGCTAGTCATCTAGGTAGCGGTGTACAAAACAAACAATGCCGTGATCCACCTGAGCCGCGCTGCGCCGTGACTGGGCCGAGCTGCACCCACGCAGCCGCACGCACCGCCCGCGCTTGCAATGCCGGTCAGACGTGTTTTCAAACACTTTCAAAATATCTACGCTAGGCATTATAGTACCTAATTAACTGTATGGAATAGAGTATAGTGTGAAGGATGTGCTAAATTGTTTAACGGCTTTGTTCCATTGCTATTTATAATGCATATTGGTATGTTTCCAAGATTGAGGAAATCGGTGCGTGTATTTTTATTGATTCGCAATTGTGTATTCAATAGATTTGTGTAGAGTAAATGAAGTTGGTAGATCTACCAAAAGAGGACCTCGTTCTTTGTTGCCGCATACTAATTGCAATCGTAGCCGTGGACATCAATCACTCGGCCGACGTAACAACGAAAACACTGTTAGTTTTGCCGCCGAATTATTAATTACATTCCCACAAAAAACGTACACACAACGCCGAAACGCATAAATTTCTTCCTTTTTCACCGCACAAAGGAGCCGGGCGGCCTACACTATAACGCTAAACAGATTAGCCGCGCCCGACACGGCCGTCGCGGCATAATTTTTGGCGCCAGGAGTCCTGCCTCTAGATTAAACTAATATGGAAAGGAAATTGAGTAGAAAATGGACGAAGCCTCTATGTGTCATTAAGAATTGGTTACGCCGCTCCAAAGTGCCGGCGCAACCTTTATTATATTTGACTTCATTTAATTGAATTAACTTTTACCTTTTTATGAACTGCTAGTGATGTTCGGAACGAAATGTAATGGCCTATTTTCGGATAATAACAATGACGGATATTGCTTTATAAATAATAAACAGGCCTACCGATTTAGGTGGCGGTTGAATAGAGTATTGTTTCTTCTAACTAGCAGGTAACTTCAGTATACAGTGATTTATTAGATTCCGTTTAAAAGATACAATGTATAATTCAAGAACAATTACAGTTTCCTACTTAAACTATAATATGAAACAAATTGAGTAGGATTTATTATTCAGAACGGACGGCCGAGTAAACGGTGACTTGAATTATTATTCAAAAGCACGGCAATATGAAGAAAATTTACACATAATGTTTTCTCTTACGGTGGGGGATATTTGGCGGTCCACTCGAGCCGCGGGGGCGGCCATGAATAGTAATAGAGGTTGGCCCGAGACTCGAGGGAGCGCGGGCGCTGCTTGCGCTCAATCGCAGTAATGTGCCGCTTATGGTGCGTGCTAAATCGACAATACCCGGGGGTGCCCAGCCGACTAACAAACCATTTCATGGACTCACCTATTTGGCTCGGTATGTTCTTAATATTAAAGTTCATGAACCGTGAAGATTTCCCCGACTACGGTTATAATAAGTTTATTTATAAGTTAGGAATTAGTTCAACACATTTAATATTTGTTATGCTTGTTGAGAACACAAGCAAACATTCAGTATATGTGTCAGATTTAGGCTTAGATACGGTAGAGGCAGGCTATCAGACATCTTTGAACTAAAGAAACCAGTTTTTGTTTAACGCTGAGTCTTTACAACTTGGAGTAATATTCAGGGTAATAATCATTGGATTACGAGCTTGCGACCGCATGAAATCTATAAGTATATATCTATAGCTATATATATATATATATCATACTACTGCTTTAAGTATCCACTCCCTACTTATCAAGTGATAACAATGTTAGTAAAGCTGTTTACACTATGTTAACAGTAGGTGTGCGAGTTAGGTGTTAAGTGCGGTGTAAGAGTTCTGGTCGGCTCATGGACTCACATTCATGAGCAGGTCCGGAGAGGAGGAGCCCTTGCCGCTCATGGCGATGGCGCCGGGTGTTGGCGCATGTCACACACTCACAACACTCGCGGGCGTCGGCGCAGGCGGCGCGGGTGGCGCGTTCTCAGTGCGCCGGGCGCTCGACTGACGCGAGGCCCCCACCGCACCACGAGCCCCCACCGCTACCGGCTGCCTCATTTCTCACTATAATTTGCGTGCTGCTCGTTTTTTACCATTATTACTCCCTCGTTTTGTTTTACGTATTATCGAGTGCATCCCGCTCGCACCGGCCGCCATGCGCGCTCGGCGCCGCCCAGATAATAGCCGCGTGCAATTACGTCGCACCGCGGTGACGCCGAGTGTACACAAAGGTACAGCTAACGCCATCTTGTGACGGGCGGACGAACTGGAAATACTAACAAACTCACCATTCATAAAATGAGCGCACAAAGCTTTTAAAACAGTTGATATCTGTGAACACGTTCACGGTCAAAACTTAGAGGCCCACTGACCAAAATAAATACCATATGGTAAATAAATCAATGCTCTATACTCAAAGAGTTAGTAAGTTTACTTTATCAAAGTTTTCCAAAAAAAGGTTAAAGTTAAATCACAACTTTTGTCATACCAGGGCCGAAGTTACTGCATAGCGTGCGTAGCACCTACATAAAAAAATAATATACTTCTTAAAGTGACAAGAAAACGCATGATATTCCAAAATGACTTATAGTCAATACTTTACACATCATTTAATCATTTACGACCGGTTAAGCAGTAAACAGCCTTATAGTGCTGAACTGCGAGTGGCCCAACCTAAAAAAAAAAAAAAACCTAAACATAAGAATAAAGTAGAATGGATTTACGATCCCTCACAGGTTGTTTCAGCTTCTGGGTAGCTCAAGCCGTAGATAAAATGTTATTAGGTACATTTTACATATGCAATTTTTCCAAACAGTCCATTACTAAAATGCTACCTTCAACTTGATGTTAAAGACTTTAGTGATTGGTTATTAAAATAGTCATCGTGTTTGAAACGCTGAAGCAAAATCAATGGATCTTAAAAACATATTTTAATTGGTTACGATAAATCGTTAATTTATTTGATTACTTATTATTTATTTGATCATTCATATTACTAAAATACCAGCTATAGTACGTATTAAAAATGCAGTTATCTATCGATTCCATCGGTGATTAAACTCATAATTTATATTCGCACCGATCGACGATTTAGGAGACTGGTTTTTGATTTTCATAATGTTTTCTATATTTGAAAGTTGGTATAATATGTTAATTTTGAAAATTGAATAAAGCTTCGAAACGCCCCAAGTCACAGAGTAAAAAGTCAAAGGTCATTTGGTACTTATAATAAGTTTTTGCTATGTTTCACTGGTGTAATCGATTTGATCGCTTGTGTAGATTGCAGTTATGTTGATTACGAACTTGGAATATTTTATCATGTAATAAAGTAACGTATCTAACAGGACTTGATTAAGATTTAATGGTGTTGGTATAGGTATTTGCTTTGAGATATTGTTGTACCTATCATTAAACTTAATTCAATTAAGATAGAGGTGATTTGCCACTGACACACAACTTATAAAAACCTGAATAAATTAATCTTGATCGGGGTACAAGATCAAACAATTTGGTCATTTTGTTGGCAACAATATACAAAATTATTAAGAAAGTATTTTAAACACGTGTAGCAGAAATATGGTATGGTAAGGAATAGAAATAAACCGAATCACAAAGTTATCAAAAATATCTTTAATAAGTTTAAACAATTTTTACGTCTAAAAGGCACATGATTCATTAAAAGAATTAATTTACAAACTATTTTACAATCATCACATTTAAACCCACGGTAACTTATTTTAAATATTACCCACGATAATGTGGACACATGCAAGTACACTTGGAGAGTCCCAACCGAACAGAAACGATTTTACACACTTATTTATTATTCACTTATTGTCCTAAAGCAAGAGGTGGTTGTAAGTTATAATGTCCCTGAAACACTGCGTAGTTTTCCTTCGAAGCACACTGGTAGGTGTTGATAGGAGCAGGGTACTGCTGGTACATCCTGTGATCGCGGATCTGCGGCCGAGGATACAAGGCATCCTGCCTAACCTCAGGGTACCAGCCCGACATCATACTACTCCCGAACATTCCGCCACTGTTATAATTTGGTGCACTTGGCATAGTCGGCATCATGCTCGGCGCAACCGCTGCGTAATTCAAAGACATCTGTTTCGGAGCACTTGCGACTGGCACTGTACCGTAGTTCGTACTTCCAACTGATGTAACCGGCGCAGGAGCGGGTGCTGGTTGTGGCTCCACTGGATGTTCCATTTTATCACTTGAAGCACTCGAAGTTTCATCCTTATCATCCTCCTTCGCTTTCTTGTTCTTCTTTGATACGTTCGCGTGGGTTTTCACATGTTTCGCGAGATGGTCGGAGCGCATGAATCGTTTAGTACACAGTTGGCACGCAAATCTCTTCTCACCGGTGTGCGTCCGTAAGTGTCGCTGTAGTTCGTCGGAGCGCGTGAACCTTTTGCCACAGAACAACCAGTTGCACACGAACGGTCGCTCTCCAGTGTGCCAACGGAGATGAGCTTTCAAATGCGAAGTTTTCCCGTAAACTTTTCCACATCCAGGAACGTGGCACACATGTTCACGTTTAGCGCCATCCTTGCCGTAGTTCGGACCGAAACCGGCAGCCTCAGTGAGGCAGTTGGGACAGCGGCACTTCGCACAGCGACGCTGGAGTTCTCTGGCTTCCTCCGTCGCGGCGGGTGTTGGTGGCCAGTACGCGGGGTACTGGGCGGGGTAGGCAGGCAGCTCACGCCATGCGGGCGGAGCGCACCAAGTGCCTGATGACGCACTGCTGCACGAAGACAGGTCCGAAGCCGGTGATATAGCGTCTCCGCGGCCGTAGCCACAACCGTAGCCTGACATCATGTTCATCATCTGCAAAGATTAACACAACATTAATTAACAACGCTTGCGTAAATTAAAGGAGAGTTGACTCGATCACTTTCAAAACTTTTAAGGCCAAATAAATCGCAGCTAAATTGACGTGACAAACGAAACGTTTATGGGTAATTGACTCTAATATTAATAAACTCTCAAATTATGTTCAATGGTTGATGGGCGGGCGGACGGACCTGTTGAGCGGGCGGATCCACGAATTGCATTTCCGGCGAGTGTGGTGACAACGTAGCGCGACGAAACCTTCAACTGGATAATTACAGGGCGGCGCACCGCTCGCGCCGAGACGTTTTTAATAACTGGCTTGGAATAGACGTAACAAGCGGTTGTCACCTCGCCCCGGCCCCTCTGCCCCGAGGGAACGGCGCGCGCGCACCCCGGGCCCCCCTCCACCCTGCGCCCCACCCGCCACAGCCTCCGACACACCCCACCAAGCTCCGTGAGTTATGAGCTTACCAGTTCGGCTCTTATGAGAACGGGAAAGTCATGAGAGCGAGACGACAACCGTCCAAACAAAGCTAAAGGTTACGTTAAGTTAAGTGTGTGTTTACTTTGGGCTTTATCGCGTACCGCATTGGGTTGAAGTTGTTAAGTGGGGGTTCTTAATTGGGTCTTAGGTAAACCCAATTCATTTAGCATCTAACGTAACCTCATGTAATTTATATTTTAAAAATAGTGAATAGATGATTAAAAAATATAAGACCGAACTCGTTGATGTCTTTTATACTGTAATTAAGAAGAGGTTCAAGTCAAAAGAAAAATATTTCATCAACACTATCAAATAAACGTAACTGATGACCATCCTTCATTTCGCTTCTTTTTTAATACTAACCGCGATTCCTACACGCCGAAATTGCGTATGTAGGTATTATGCAATCATACATATACCACGAAAAGTAACACCACATTAGTACAAGCATCATTTCATTTGTAGCCAGATAAAATTCAGTTCCCAGTTCCCTGAGACGCTTAATGTATTTAATTTTTTCTCTATTTCGGTCGGCAGTTCGCGGCAGACGCATGATTTATGCATATTCGAGCGGAGCCAAACCTTTAATTACACGTTGTTAAAATATGGCAGTTTGTTAAATCGTTCGCTCTGCTTTTGTTTTACCAAACACCGCGGCTCTTAGAGAACGGTTCCCTTTTCTTCCTTCAACGAAATTTTATGTATCATGTATTTTTTTATTCCTATAATTGCCTCGCTTTCCAACAGCTTGTAGGTTTATTTGTACATCATGTTTGAAGGCATGGGAAACCTCATAAGAACTCTCATCACAGATTACTAACTCATATCGTTAATTTCTGGGCTTTTAAAATCATAGGGAATGTTACGCCTCTGGATTTAAAGTGGTGTAATTTTCCCACCTATAGGTAAAAAGATAATTTATACTTCAAGCTCTGGATGAAAAGAAATGCTGATACAAAAATATAATTCTTGCAAAAAAAAACATCTCAAACAATGTGATAACACGTAAATTAAGAAAGCCTCAGTAAGTTAAAATAGTACCTACTTATGTTCAAGCTGTCCATCTCATCCTACATAGGTAGCTGACTAATGATGAGGCTAGTTAAATTGTTTAATGTAAATGTAAACAGACACAAAGATAAATAAAAACTACATTGATTTAGCACCTCTCGCCGTCGATGCGTGGGGTGTACAAGTGTGTTGTAAACCAAGAATATAAAATAAAAATCCAAATAAAACATTAAAGAATCATCATCATCGGACCGCCTGTCGACGCGTCGCGAATTTTACTAAAAAGCTCTCTCTCTTGGTTTTTAAATCACTAAGAGCCGTTATCGAACACGAACAACCATGAAATCGATCCCATAATGACATCGTATAGAAATTATACGATGCACTTGTAGAATTTAATGACTCAAAAAGCTTCGAAAAGCTACAGTAACAAAAGTCTTTCTCCGAACCTACTACCGACTACCGTGCATACTGTGCCAGTACAAATAGAACCTGTCGACATGTTTACGACACCCTAGAACAATAGCCTGGCAAGGGACTCGGATGACAGGCTACTGTGTCGAAGCCGGCAGTCACAAAGCCCACATGCAGTGGACAATGTCGACTACTAATGTCCTATGATCGTCTCTCGCCATAAATCACGCAGCTACTGTGTTTTTGTGAGCAAAAAAAAATATCTCGCTCCTAGCCTGTCTTCGGACGTGTCGATCGATTGCATGTGCAATATATTGTGCCGATTGCTTTTGATCTTTGACATAGAAGTTTGTAAATGCGCGTTTGTGCTTGCCGCGTTTATTGACAGTGTAGTGCATAACATGGTCTCATGCTGGTTTTACTTGTCATAAAAGTTCTGCAAAAATTAGCTACCAGTACCATTGTGGTCTCAGTTAGACTGTTTTTTGTATACTAGCTTTTGCCTGCAATAAAATACGCGTGGAATTGAGAAAAAAATTGGAGCTTGTATTTTAAGTTAGACCTTTAGCAATACATCGGTGAAAACTGCATTCAATTCTATGCAGCAGTTTTTGCGTGGTTCATTAAAAAACATACAGACAACATATAGAGAGATAGATAGACAAGAAACCTAAAAACTATTAGTTTTTATTCAATATCTACAAAGTACAGACATCCGCCTGTTACAATTTTATTACATTTATAGATCGGGCTTGTGTCCACAACTCCATTAGCAAGCGTGGATTTTGCGAACGGATGGAAAAATATCTTATTCGATCCACCCCAACTCCTCAAGACAAGCCAGGATCGTTTTTGTGTTGCTTGCGATCACACGGGCATAGTCTCTGGGAGAAACTGAAGAAACCCAGGTACTCTCACTCATATCACTCTTCACGAACGTTATTGATCGAAAGAAAAAAAGGAAATTGCGCTTATTAGCAAAAAAGTAAAATAATAAACACTATCTCTACAAAATAGCACAAATAACATACTTGTGTTAAAAGGGCCTCAGCTTAACACCTTAACTGCCAAACAACGAGACACAATAGGAAATGTGTTGTTTGTCGATCGGTTGTCGATAGATGAAAACTCTTAAGTTAGTATCCGCGTTGTTGTGACACGTAGACATTGACCATTGACCAAGCTTAGCTTTTTTTCTAGCCAAAATGCACTTGTTTAAATACCGCTACGCTCAATTTTGTTGAAACTATCCACTTCAAGAACGGGCCCACTCACGCTCACGATATCATAATAAAATTATTAGCGAAAATATCGACATCTGAATCGCGCGTTTCCGCTCAAGGAGGCCGGTATATTACATTAATTACAGGTTTCTTATATCGTGGGCGGGTAATTGGTTCTATCGCACGCTGTCCTCACTTCCTGTCTTTTGCTGGCTCTGTATGGGAACACTGGGGATTCAAAAGTACCGACTTGGTGTCGGGTGTCAACTATTGTGGCAGCCTGCGCGGCACCCACGCAATGCAGTAACGTGGAGTAAATTGTGCATGCGAAGCTCTTTATGAGATCCTCAGCTTTATTGTTGTTTGTTCGGTTATTGTGATGGGCGATAACTGAATCATGATTTTAACGTAACATTGAGCATTTCTGATCACATTTCCGTATTAATCATTGCGGTTGACCGATACATCTATCTTCTGAAGTTCTTTAGTTTTTATTAACATACATTTTGAGTACAATAGAGATTTGGAAAGTAACTCGGTAATTTATAATAAATTACCTAGTTACTTTACAAATCCCGTCATTTTCAGAGTAACGAACACCTGGTAAATGTATAATCCGTTGATTAGATAGACATACCATGTGTACCCTATGTGTACCTACACCACTAAACCGATCTGAAGATAAGCGCACCAAACATACCACAGACACACATCACATCATCCCACATCTTCCCTTTGAACCTACATTGTTATCTTACAAACTTTACAACTAACCTACAAGTCGTTTTCCCATAAAACTAACGACTACCTTAAGATGATAATGAACACGACTAACTGCAAATAGGTACGCAGCTGCAATGTTTAATAGCCAACATTTGAAAACGTATTAAAACCTACCTAAATCTGAAAGTTATGTTTAGGATATATCTTGAGTCAGATGCCTGGTGCAACCTAAGTCATAGGTTCCTCAGCTAAAGCCACGCATATGGGTGCTGTGCGTATCTGTCAAGTGTAATGCAAGTTTCATTCAAAAGGTTGATGTGCCATTTAGCTAAGATTTTTTTTAAATGATTCCAAAACTCCGCTGATCTCGGATTATCTCCTTTTTATAGAAATCCGATATGCTCCTGTAACAAAGATCGTAAAAAGCTCAAATGCTACGCGGGTTTCGAATAAGTTTTACATTGCTATTGTATAGGAACGGACATTGTTGTTATCTGATCGGAATTCCGCTCATTTCGCGTCCTACGAGAATCTGCGACTTAAGGAGTGAAGGGTGCATTGTGTTGGTGTAACAAGATCACCGAATGTACCTGTTACAACAATGTGAAGCGCACAGGTTCGCACCAAGCGATGCTCCCTTGTCAAACCATTGTCATAGGAACTGTCAAATCTTTGCGTAACGCAGTGGCGAGTTGAAAAAAATGTGAATTGTTTCTAACGGCTTAAAAACGTATTTACTCAGTGCCTTGGTTTTATTGAAGACTCATTTTTCAATCGTCAAATAACTTTTAGCAGAATAGGTATGGCGGCTTGATATTTTCTTCACAAAAGCTTGTCGAACTGATATTCCAAATATAAAAGGTATCTGACTATTTCAAATTGGGCCCTTAATTTTTTTAATCTCGGTAAGAACAGGAGTTAAGTTAACCTAGTTTAGCTACATAATAAATTAGAAGGCCAAAAGCTAGCTTGACCGTCGAAATAAACTTTTCGTAAAGTTTGAGATTTCAGCACCTACCTACGTATATACATATATAAAGAAATGAACAGGGAATGTTGACATCAAATCATAACGTTTTATACTTTTCCTTTAAACCTAAAACATATGTATTCCTGATGACTTGTAGAGTCATCAGGAATACATATGTGTTTATCCACACAATTTTATAATTCGTATAAGTTACATTTCATTACATAAACATAGACGAAAATAGCAACTCTCTAACAAGTCGGCACGATGTTTGTATAGAATAACATACATCAAAAATCACACACAGAAAGTGGAGTCCGCTCGGACAGCACAAAAAATATACGGAGTAGGTAAAAGATTTCTGCGGAGCATGATTCCCTGTGGCGTCGCGGTCGATTTCAAACGGACCTCTCTCTATATAACTTGACAGCCGAAATTACCCCACATCAGTAAAAACGACATCTCGAGAGCAGTTTGTTTTACACAACAAGCCGTTCCGAAATAACGATGACGTTTTTGACGCCAATCTATTGCTCTCATTAGCTACTTTTTTTTGTAAAAATGGCCAATTTTGTTAGTAATTAAGGCAATATGAATGCGAGTAGCCATTAGTGTCAGGTTTATAGAGAGTGGACAAAGCAATGTAGTTTTATGGTTTTGAAGCGTAAAAAAATGAATGCGGAGTCCAGAACTAATTTTATAGATATTGTTATTGCGAATCATTAGGATGACTATTAAAATAAAACCTTACCTACCGCGTTGCTGGCTTGGAATCTATTCTTTATTGATACTTAAGGTTGGCGAAGAAGGCTATTAGGTAGGTATAGTTCAATATGGACAAGGTATGGTGCCCATACATATGTAGGCCATTATCTACCTTAGCTGAAGTACTCTAGGTAGGCTAGGTAGTACCCTTATGAAAACCTATCACAACCTACTCGAAAAGCATTTGCACCCGAGGTGGTGCATTAAAATAGCTTTTCAGCTCCAAGGACCAAAAACACATTTTCAATAACTCTGAGATCGAGTTCAAAACTCCTTAACTATTATGCTGCACTTCACACTTAAGGATTTCGAACTTAAAACATTTTTCTCAATGAACCAGCTCTTGACCTCGATCTGCCGGGTGGGAAGCGATGGATAATCTCGATGGTGGAATCGGGTGCCTATGCATGAGATACTTGTTTACTTTTGCTTTGAAGGCTGGTTATAGAGAACACAGACTACACTCCCTGTCAAATGCCTTTGAGATATCAAGAGCCATAGCAAAATCTACGTCGTGAGTCTAAATGGCCTCGGCCCAGCAAAGGATGCTGCATGTCAACTAGAAGTACCGTACATAGCTTTCAGGCATTACGTTACGCGACTAATTTACGTACATACATTCCTGACTAGGTGTTGCGAAGGCTCTACCGAAAGGTAAGTATAAAAATTCCGTTTTTATTCAATGTTGCTAAACTTTTGATCCATTTAATAAATACGATTCCCACAGGACAAAAATATAGATAGGTAAGGTTAGTCTCCTGAAACATTGTTATGAAACTTTGGTTTCGAAAGAGTACGAATATATTCTGAAAGTTGAAACAATCAACGCCATCTGTCGTGGAGTGGCTAAACTACAACGCATCATGGCGGCAACCATTCGCTCAATCAAAAACGTACGGCGATATCTTTCTGGCATAGGTATATAGGTATATCTGGCCATTAACGGTACCTATATATTATATATATATTGCGAAACACTTTTGTCGCAAAATATTACCGCAAATCGCTCCATGGTTTGAAAATAATTCGTGTTGGTGTATTTGTATTAGTGACCGACCAATTACGGCTACAAAACACGATTCGGCCATATTTTCGTTGAGGCAAAGCCGAAAATCAGGAATTCGTGAATTGTCGCGCATCATTCTGCGTTCTTCGTAAAACTCGGTGGTCTCGCTAAACAAGAAATACACGAAATTTTGTACCCACTAATGGAATTATGGTGTTATTTCTTTTAAAGCCTTTATTTGCTCGTTCTCGCCCCAGGTGTAAAAAAAACAAACAAGAATTCAGTGTACAGGGAATATTAATAGTATGTTAAAATTTAAATCATCTTCCGAAAATAAGACTAAAGCCGTAACCAACTTCATTTTCGGTCGGACACTAATTTATACTGCCTTTGCCGATGCAGTCAGCTGGTACTGCAGCATCCACAAGCATCCTTTTATTTATTTTTAATTTTTATAAAAAACGTTGCCCCACACTAGGAATTTCTCCTGTATCGTGAATGTGTTTACAAACATTAACACGTTGAACGCCAAATGACCGACAAACAATACATTTTCTATTGTCTCGTTGTTTGGCAGTTAAGGTGTTACAACTCACATACACAAACAGCCAGACCCGGAATAACTACCTGTAGGCCATACAAATATTTGTTCCGTGCGGGAATCGAACCCACGACACGCAGCGCACCAGTCAATCGCTCAGCCGCTGCGCCAACCGTGCAGTCAAAATATTTGTTTACATTTCTAATCTTTCGTATGAACTTCGTTTCAAAGATTCCACACTTGTTTAGTGTCCTACGTTAGGGCTAGGCTAAAGAACGACTTGTAATGTCTGCAGATAACTTTAAAATCAGCAGTACTTGAGGTAGGAATATGTTTGCAACGAAATTTTGTAACGTTTAACAGACGTCAACGACAGCTCCTGAATAAGTCATCGTTACTTTACTCTTTGTTGCAAATGGCGAAAATCCAGCAGGGAAAGGGGAAAAAACTGATTTTCGGCTCGAAAAAATTTATTACAACACACGTCACAAAACATACATTTGTACAACCATTTCACATTATAATTATACAATATGGTAAATAATGACTATTCAGTTTTAGATCGAGGAATGTTTTATCTCGTCACAAGGAGTAATACCGAATAGATCAAGTTTAAGGGGGATCCAGAGTAGACCGAGAAATTAAAATATTCATACGTATTATTTGCAATTTGCAGCTCAGTATTAGGGCGTATGTTCAAAAAATAAATAATACGCGACCGTAACTAAATATGTACCAAAATGTAATCATTCAAATCATTATAACGACTCTTATGCTCGTGCTGATATGACGACTTACAATAAATATAATTTCGAGAGCTACATAATTATAATTTAGCACTTTTAGCATTAACACTAGTATAATTTAGTAATTATTATATCATAATTACGGCGAAATTTATTTTGATCAGCATATAAGATAAAACAACTCTGCAATATGCAATAAAAACGTAAGATATTTTGAATTTTTCAGGGGACCTTGAAGGGTTCATCTTAACCCGTTACCTGCAGGGAAAGCGATACGTGTTCACAGAAACATAAGAAATACGGACCTAAGAGAGCCGAATCATTTCCATAAAGGCCTATTTACACAAAGAATTGCTCGCTCATTTTGTGACGAAAATGTGCATAGGCGAAACTTGTCACGGGTATTCTTTATAAGTTTCACGAGCTCTCTGTAAGACTTACACAAGTAGCGGTTATCATACATACTATACAGATCGATTTAGGAAACGCATTTCCCGCAGTCAACGAGCCAAATCCTTCAGGATTAATTGAAAAAAAAATAGATACAATTAATCAATAGTACACAATAAGACTTACATCATAATTTGAATCACAATATCCTATAGTACATATATATAATTAATACATAAGTGTTCTTCGGTTATTTAATATCTTTCAAGCCTATGTTATTCCTAGATATGTAATAAATAAATTCAATTTCAACAAATTTTCGATTCTCACAGAGAGGATTGCAGTATCATTTAGTAATAAAATGGAGGTTCAGATTCCAAGAGAAGAGTTAACAATGTTCTTTACAAAAATGGAATAATTTAACTTGCCCATTTTTCACCTACTATTTTTTAATTTCATTCAATATGGTTGGCATTAATACTTCTACCATACAAGCACATACAAATGTGCTTTTACGCGTACTTGTAAAAATATCCACACACTCGCAATATATAATTAGAACAGAAGGAGTAGGAAAATGTTCAACTCAGGCATTAGATTGCTTGTTGGTAGGTAGCCGGTAATGAACTTCCAAAATGCATAACTTAAAAATAGAAAATAACTACAAACTACACTATAAGTAGAAACACTATGGGATCAAAGAGTAGCTCTTAAAAGTGTAAATTAACTACATTCTTCAATAAATATTTTTCACAGATATGGAAAACTGGAGAAATGGAAGGCTTATCGTAGAAATCCGCCATGTATATCACAAAATTACATGATTAGCGAACAGACAATCGAAACATTGGAGTCACTAAAGTAGTCAATATAGGAATCAAACAACTGGCTTTGTTCGCTACCAAGCTAAAGTAAATAATTCCAAGATTTATAACGAAAAAGAAAAAATATAATATTTTCCAAATAAAGAAACGAGATAAAAAACGGTTTTTATACAATAAGGTTTCTTTAGTAAATGACTTATACTAAATTTCATGACCTAGGTGCAGTAACCTTATAATTCGTCCCTGAGCAAAGTGTACCGGTTCTTGGACGGCGCTAGCTTCTTGAACGTGGACTCGGGAGGAGTGGTCACCTTGACTTCTAGGTTTAACAAGGGCTGGTCTGGGTCAGGCCCGTAGTGGAATTCCCTGGAAAATAATGACGGAAAAAATAAATTTATGTCCCTAAGAAATGTTCAATGGGAAATATTTTTCTTCAATCTACATTTATAATCATCAAATTGGTACATTAAAACCATTGCCATATTTAACAACTTTAGTTTATGAGATTTTAGAGCATTGTTATGTGGGAATTCTTGTGGGTCACAATACAATACAACGTCAAACATTTTATCGGCATCCGCATCGGAGTTATTCACATTTTCTCGAGGTGTATGAATATCAGCGGCGGGCTCATTGTGAACGATGTATTGTCTTGACTTTTGTGGCAAGATGGGACATTTAACACACTGTGGCTAATCCACCTGCTCAAGTGTCGCAGCTTGTATGTAGCAATGAAGATACAACTGTACAATCAACTTTACATTCATTCAACTTTATGGTCATTGGCGATCATTTTGATTCAGTAATTATTTAATTACTCAAAATACGTTAAAAATACGTTATATACGCTAAATAACTCGTAAAGTACTGCATTCTAATACTTAGACATAAAATACCTTATCAATTATTTTACTATCGATAATAATTATGAGTGTACACAGTTGTTTTATGTCCTCTTATACAACTCTAGTCGATATGAATTCTTTATTCAATAATAGTTTAATTTTATGACTTACTATGAGATTTAGTGTACACACATTAAAATTTGAACACACATTTTATTTAAGTCTTTAGAGATAGACACATTTCGCAAAGTAAATGATAAACATAATATAATAATGAGACTTGTGAAAAATGTCTACTATTCTGTTAAGTACATACAAATTGTACATATTTATACATATATCTTTAAACTATTTATTAAAAGTCAACATTTTAAAGAGAACAATGCAATTACGAAAAAAATGTTACACGGAGGATGAGCAGTACAAAAGTTCTCATGACAAATGTTACTACGAATGAGTCTTTATCTTGAGTCTTATCAACGATACAATCTAACTGTTAAAGTCAATTAGCTCAACACTTGAATGAAGTGAAAGGGTGTGCAAAGCATATTTGTATATCGGTATTATTGACCGACAGACCGACTCATCTATTATTGAGTGCAACTACAATTACATAGAAATTGGTGGTTTACTCATTAGAATGATTCTCTGGGCGCTGGTTTCGTATTACGGAACTATTCGCAAAAGAAGTTGAGTCATTAATTTATACTGAATCATTGCCATAAACACGATTTTTATGTAATTAACACGTTGAACGCCAAATGACAGACAATTAATACATTTTCTATTGTGTCTCGTTGTTTGGCAGTTAAAGTGTTAAATAATAAAAAAAAATCGTATAGCAAAAAAATCAATCGTGAAAATCTTTGGGGAAGGTTTAGGCCTCCCCAAATTGGATTGGTCCTATGCTGCCCTCATCCATCAGCTTCCTAATATCTTCACCAGAGGTCGGTCCAGCCTATGGGGGCTACCCACGCTAAGTCTATCCGTACGCGGTCACCACACGAGAACCCTTTCGTCCTAACAATCATCGCCAAGGCAAATTGGTCCCTTTAATTATTTAAATGGACTATATTGTTACTAGGGTATGCCCATGACATTTAAATTATATATAGCATATCACATAATATCTTCGCCATTTCATTGTGATTGATTGTATTTAGTTAAATGTGCCATATTATACAAAGGTATGCCCTGTGCTAAGCTAAGCTAGCTAAGGCTTGTCATAGCTATTTTATTTCAATGGACCACACATTATCTAAAGCATTCGTATGTGATTTTACCTCCAGTTACAATCCACCATGCAATTTTACTAGAGTATACAAGAATTAAGACATACCTGTGCAATTTGCCAGAGTATAGGTCCAGCAGGAACTGCTTTAGTCTTCCAGGCTTCTCCATTTCTTTGTAGTCAGGGAACATGTACATATGGCGGAAGGAGTCGATGGCGATGAGTGGCAGGTCTGTGATAGACTTGCCCAGGTGATGCAGGGGATGTTCGAATCGCACGCCGTCAGCCGTTAAGAAGTTCACGTTCTCTGTAATTATTATGTAAAGATGTTTTTTAACATCACTATTTGAAATGAAAAGTATAAATGTATAGGTACATTCAGCTGTATACACAAACGAATTAGTGTCATGATTCATGAAACATTTGATACTGTCCTTGACATCATGATTATATGAATATAAATATGAAATGAATGGGAAGATTTTCATAAATTTAAGCATAAAATTGGTATATTTGGAAAATTCTACAGAGTTATATTATTTACTCAACACATATATTTTGAATAAACATAAGTATTAGTTAAATTTCTATCCCTATAAGTACTTACGTTTTTCTCCCTCCAACTCATTTTGAATAACTTCTTTGTACTTTTTTATACTTTCATTGTCATCAGGGTGGTGGAAGAGAATCAGGAATGGCAATCCCTCCTCAGTGAGCTCTTCAGCATTCTCAAATGTTATCTCTCGGACCAATGGTATGCACTTTTCTTGAGCCCATTTGTATAAATCCTCAAAATTCGACAAGGTACCAGTGAATGTTTCATCAGGCTCTGTAGACTTCTTCCTATCGGTTCTGAACACTACAATTGCTTGACCTAGAAACAAGTAAAGTATGGTCACTGAAACGTTTTATTGCTAGGATACAGATTTAAACAAAAATAGTTCAAGATTAATAATGTTACTGGCATAATTAAAATAATAAAACTTTAGACTTTCAGATTTGTAACTGAAATAATTAATTACCTGGAGGATGCATCTGTAGTGAGGCATCACCAAAACCAACATGGAATTGACACTCATCTTTCAGGTTAGCGGCCACTCTTCTAAATAAGTCATATTCCGGCTGGTCCCGTCTGTCCATATAGCCAATGATGTGTCTCTTGTCTTCACTGATATCACCTAAGTCTTTGATAGAACCGAATGCGACAACAGGGTCAGTCAACTGTTTCTTGATAAAATCAGCGAAGGCCTCAACTGAGCGTTGACCTAAAAATTTATTGAGCAGCAATTAGAAATTAGCAATTGTAAGTTTAAGAAACATGACGTATGAAATGCTAATAAATAGATAACAAATCAAGAATTGGAAAAACTGGTTTGGTTTTTCCTATTCACAAATAACCTATTCATTCATACTGTATTGTAAGTACAGTGATAGATAAAAGAATTAAATTACCAACAATTGCCAATGTTTTCTCACCTCTGTACTCTTTTTTGGCCGGCATACCATTCCGGAACATTTTTAAAGTGGGATACTTAGTAATATGGAATCTAGTTGATACCGCTCCTTCCTTGTCACAGTCTACTTTACCCATGACAACCTTCCCAGTGTCATAGCCCACCTTTGTTACTTCATCAGCTGCCTCGTCAAATATTGGCATCAGCATATTACTGAATTTGCACCATTCAGCATAAAAATTTAAGAATACTATTTCATTTGAAGCTGAAACATTGTTAATGATGCATAAAATCAATTGTGACCTCATACAGAAAATTCATTATTGAACAATTTCGGAACAGGATAATCAGCAATTTCATACACTGGATAATTATAAACACAGCATTTTATAATATCACTCCCATGATTAAAAACACAATAAATTGTGACCATAGAACACACTTTCTGGGTCACACTGAGACAATGAGGAGATAAAACAACATGAACTAGTGAACAGCAATAATCTTTCTGATTTTCAGTGACTATCAACCTATAAAATTGTAAATATACCCCTGATTGACTGGTGGGACTTGCGAAGAATAGCAGTAAGTAAAACATGTGTCTTTCAAACAATCAACACCAACTTTGCCTTCTGTTATTTCAACATTGTTCAGCTAAAATAGCAATGAAAGGTTCTGTCCAAAATTTATTATCTCATACAGAATGAAGGTTGGAGGCCTTTGACAACTTACAAAAAGGCAATCAAGATTAAAACCAAACATGAAGTTAGTGACCGAAAAGTATTTATGTCTGAATAAGAGGCTGGTATTATATTGTATAAACCCATGAGATTTATTACAAATGTACTATGTTTACAATTCTCCAGTCACTTATGAATGAAATGATAGAATTTTGTCAAATGCTTCATTGCATAGTTATTTTGTAGGAACCCTGCTTATTCCATGTAATATTGATATTTAGCAATTTAGTGAACATTTTTGCACTTGCTAATGGCAATAAAAAATAAAGTGTACCTAAAGCAATAAAGAATGCAAAGCTAAGCTCAAATGAAATGCTCCTTTATGACGTTATTTAAGATAAGACCACTGTTTTAATATTTGCTTGTTTACTTAAAGGGGTTTATTTAATTAAACCTGATGATGTGGCTCCTTTTGGTTAAGTTAAATGACCTAGACAGTGTAACTTGAAAGTTTATAAAATTATATAAATAACACAAGAGGCTTAGTAAAAATATGAATACTTAAATGAGCTATATCCAGTTCACCATGTTATCAATCAATTTAATCAGATAGCTAGAATTTTGGGATACAACAATTTAAACAATATTGAATGTGTTTACAAAATAAACATAACTTGACCGATTAGGGGAGTATTATATACATATTTTATATACGCAATATGGTCAAAAATAAAAAGCTTCTAGAAACCGTGGAGTAGGTATGTAACTCACCCAAAACCATATCCAAATTACTTTGTGTAATTTGCACAGCACCGCTATCGGTGGGGTTGTAAAAACTATGGCATATCTGAAACATAACAAACCTCGGAGATTATGCACCAATTACTTATTCATAATAGACCATAAAATCAACATTCCACTAATATGCCTTTTGTGAAAATATTTCCAGACATTTTGACATTACAAATGCTTACCAGGAAAAAGACACACGCCAGCGGTTTGTAATTAAATAAGTTAAATGCATTCCAATTCATTATGACTCGAACAATAAGTCACTTTAGATGTTGAAGTGAAAATATTACTGCCGCTACCGCTGCTGGTATTCGCTGGCACTTGGCAGTTGGTTGGCTTACAGCACTCGGCAGCAGCTCACTTGGCAGTTCAGTGTTACCAGTTTAGTTTTGAAAGGGGTACTGTACACTAGATATTTTATTTTGTCAGATATTATTAGAAAACGACACAACTACTTTTTTTTATGAATACTACAATGTAACGAGTATAGTATGAAGCCAATTATCCTCTTTAGTTAACAGTGATTAAAGACAAGAACAACTAAAAACAAAATAACTACAAAATATCAAAATGTGAACGACAGGACTTCCAGCGGGAAGTCCCGTCGTTCACATTTTGATATAATTAGCGATATTATCGATATCATAATTAGCGATTTTAATATCAAAGTTTCACTAGAACAGGTATAATCTGCGCATTACGAAATTCATAAATCATTTGTTTTACATTAATTAAAATAAAAGTAAACTGAACCAAATAACAAAAAGAAAATTAATTTTAATTACATTAAATAAAACATTTAAATTATTAACAATAAATGAGATAATTATTTAAAATAGAAAAAAGAAAAAAAATAGATTACAATTTGTTTTCCAGATACTAATTGACTGTATCTAAAGCTTTCTCGCACAATATATAAGGAAGAGCCTTTTTGAAATGGTGTAGGCTGTCAAGATCTTTTATTGATTCGGTAACTTATTACATAACTTTTTTTAAACTCTGAGTACAGTGCAGTCTTGTGTGGGATAGCATACATCAATCTATTGCGTCGTTTCGATCTCAGTGATTGAAATAATTAATGCAAGTTTGATTTTGTCCTGTCTGTTTTTTATACACTAGAGAAAGAGCTAATATGCTTTAAAAGAAATATAATAGGATAAGAATTATATTAGGTAATTATTTCCCAATCTGGATACTTTGACATTACACAGAAACAAACTCTCTGAAAACGTCCAAACATTATGTACTTCAGATTATGTGAGGGCCATTCAGATTAGTGTCTGAGACGGTCCTTTGAGGAAAGAATCACAATTAAATGGTAATCTGTTCAGTGAGTGCAAGCATGCCAAACGACTGGACCAAACCAAAGAAAGAATATTTTAATTTTATAAAATTATTTAATAAAAAAACCACATAATCATTTACATTTACAATAAATAGTAATTACAATATAGAAAAGGAGAGACTCAACTGTTAAGCTACTGAAGAGATGAGAAACAGCAAAGATGAAATGACTATACCATATTACGGCAGGTATGAAACAGTAAAAATGGACTCAGTGAAATCTTATGAAACATGCCAACCAACAAAAAAAAATATAATTGCGTTTATGTAGATATTTTGGAACACAGGTCAAAAGGTTGTGAAAAATAATTTAATAAGAGTCAGTCACATTCAACATCGTAATTCATAACTAAAATAAAACACTAATCAGACCTAAATTTGGCGAGGTACCTACATCAAAATAAACACCAAAATTGCACTCACTCATTAATCATCGGAAATTTCGACATTTTCTGGAAATATAGATACAGGAGATTTTTTATTTATTAGACTTTACTAAATTAATCTGGCCGCTAGATTTTCAGAAAAAATATGCCTTATACATATAGAAAACAAATTCATTAAGATATTTTCTTTTAAATAAGGAATAATGATAATAATATTTTCTATTACATTTAAATTAGTAATAAATTATGAAAACTATGATTTCAAGAGATCGTACATATAACATACGGTTTCTACCATGGCTTATAAAGTCATACAAATACAATTTACATCCTATGGTTGGCAACACTACTAGTTGTCAGTTGGCACCATAGAGGAAAGTAAAAGTTGGCACTCTGGCAGGAAACCACAGGCTATAATTCATAAGGTACGATTAGGTACGGTTATGGAGGGTAGAGGTAAGGATCATCTGTGTATATGAAAAAGTGTCCGTCAAAATGTATTAAATTAGGATGGCGCCACATTTGCATCAAGGTAACTCTTAAAAGAAGCGCCAAATATTGTTAGAGTAGGCTTGAAAAATAAACAAGGAAAGAGAAACTTCCGCTAAGTTAAGGCGCGCTTTTAAAAATCCGCATAAAGTGGGAAACAATATATGATTATTTTTTTACGTATCATTTAACGATTTAACGCTTATGTGTGAATATCCAAAAATAAATTAATATATTAATAAGAAGAAATAACTATGTTATACAAAATAAATAAGTACATAAATATAATAAAATAAACAAACGAATGTGTTTAAAATTAGAGTACAAAAGTTCATCAGGAGCAAAACGAAACTATACAATTTTTCTCCTGTAAGCAATCAATTTCTGTATCTAAATTTTTTTTAGAAAAAAACATAGATACCTTTAATCAATGAACGTATTAAAACAAAATAATTCGCTAAAAAAAAAATATAAAAATTTTTCAATGTCGGCTAATTTAATTTATAATTTCATAATTTATAAAAAATTGATTTACATACTGTTGGTTGGAAATACGAAAGAGGCTGAGGTGAACTATTTATTTTGTTTTGGGATTTACGTCCACTTGGACAACTTCTCACAACACAAGTTTTACCCATAACTGTTCTGTTATCACTCATTTTTTCATAAAATTAAATGTTTATATATCAATAACCGTACTATTTACTGTTTACGAAATAAAATCACTCTAAACGCACGTTTGGTTATAATAAATCTGTAAGGTTATATTTACCACAATATTTTGTACAACGTAAGTTGTTGAAATTCTCAATAATTAACTACTTTAGTCGATAATGACATTAAATTTTTTAACTCGGCATACTTCAATTCATCTACGATTGCTACATTCATACCATACCCTGTGCATCCACCAGCGCGATTGTGGAGGATTTTTGAACTGTTATTTAGCGCATACCTACAACTGGACACTTTTTCCCCATATAAGATGACTCTCCTTACCTCTACCCTCCAACCCCCCGACATAATAATAACGAGACCCAGCCTTTGTTTTTGTTAAGTATTCAACGACGCCCTAAGCCGAGGTTCGAGCCCCACAGGGGGCGCCCTTAGCGAGCGGTCGTTTAAATGTAACTTGTAGTTAGCCCTGGCTGGGGGCCTTCTTGTAAGGTCACCACAGGATCGACCGGTTAAGCAGTAAACAGCCTTATAGTGCTGAACTGCGAGTGGCCCTACCTAAAAAAAAAAAAACCTCTACCCTCCATAGGTACGGTATTGAGGTACGGTTAGGTCCTACGATGATTGGTATAACACGTTCAAAATGGCATTATTTAATTTAGATTCCTACAACTACCCTGATTTTCAAAACCCAAATCTCTTTAATAGCGGTGAACGGCTAACGGCATACCTGAAGGAACGGCAAAACGTAAATAAAATAACCTACATAATTACAGTTAACAGTTTAGTACAATATAATTATACCTTGCTCGTTTTTTTTATGAACCACCATAGTGTATTTCTCAGTGTTTCATATGACATTAGTTCTGTCAACCTACTACAGCTATTAAAAATCGTACTTTAGCTGAGACTGTCAGTTTATTACATATATATAAAAATACAGCTTCCGTATGTTTGTGGTAGCAAAAGTCGAAATGTAGTCAATGGATTGTCTTGAAATTTTGACAGGTCGTTTGATTTTTACCCTTGAGTGTTTTTATACTTTTGTATCCCGAATATTCCCGACGCTCCCACGGGAACTGGAAATATATACTTAATTTGTTGCTTGGTTGTTATCTTTAAAGCTTACTATTTTTCCTGCAGTCAATTTATTTTGTAATTATTTTCGAATTTCATTTCCGTCCTCCGTTCGTGTGATGTCTCGGTCACGTATAAAGATAGGCCGTCGTACTCCACGCGCAAATGCAGAACGTCGGAGAAGATCAAACCGCACTGATCAAGAACGTTTAGACGATAATGAACGTGTTAGAGTTAGAAGTTTTCAGAGGCGAAAAGAAGAACCGGCACATCAGAGGGAAGAAAGACTTGAAGTCTTACGTTTAGAAGCTAGAAAAAGATGCGCACGGGAACACGAACAGGGTAGAAGAATGCGATTGCAACATTTAATTAACCAAGTTTCAGATAATGGAATTGCATCTTCATATGAACCAGATATTCAATACAAAACAATTGTTAAAATCGAAAAAATTGATAAAATTTGTCCACACTGCAAAGCAATGACATTAGAAGGAGAAACTCTAAGAATATGCTGTGCTAATGGAAATGCCGATCTAGAACCTGAGCAGCCAAAAGCACCCACACAATTTTTTTTTAATAGTATTACTGATGAATCAACAGCTTTCTTCAAAAATTTGAAACTGGAACCAGTGAAACCCTTGTGAAAATTAATGGTTTGGGAATCCGAGTGATGATCTCAGCCACTAGACCAGCATTCTAGGACAGCAATAATATTTATATCATTTATCTACCCTGCACTGGCTGCACCCCCCCCTACAGATTAAGGGATTGCATTACTTTTGAGTAACTATAGCACTAGTTTGAATGCTGTGAGTCATTTGATTGTAATCTCTCGTAGGTTTTTTGTGGTTTATAGTAACTAGGCTACCAGTGTCCAGATAAATCCCACAATATGTGAGTCCTATATGTGCCAAAATGTAAGACCAAATGAATATATTACAAATATATTATATAATAAATAGAGTAAGGTACAGAGGCCAACCCATCAAGCTACCCCCCCCCTCCCCCGCTCCCGCCTAATGTTTAAAATTTCTTTGATAGATTTTCTATATTATATTTAAGAATAAGGTTTATGTTCAATTGGGAAAATTTTACTGTTTGGGGTAGCTTTATGTGCTGGCTGTACATACATTTTTCACCATTAATAAAAATGACTTTTCAAGAAAATACTTATTTATTTAAAAATTCCAGTTTGATCCCAAAATGGGAGCTTATACATATATATAAAATACATTATTACAAATAATGTTTATTAATAAAAGAAAATCACATAATTGGACGAAATTCGTGAACATACAAAAAAAATTGTAAAAAGAGATTCATAATACAAATTACATATTAATTATAACTTAACTATGAGGGCACTTGTGTGAGTTTTGTAAATTGCTAATTATATTTCACTAGACAGAGCTGTGCTTTGAGTAAAGTTTATTATTTTATTTTAAAATATAATTGGCTACAAATGATTTTGATTGTAGCAGTCTTATCATAATTTGCTTCTTTATAAGTTTTCTGCAAGACTTAAAAGATCCACAAGGAAGATGCCATTTACTAGCTACTGCCATTGGCTAGTAACTTATTTTATTGATAATACAGATATTCATGAGGTTTAAGATCATTTATTCTATATATGCAATACAGTTTATTTTGGCTCTTGTTACTAGTATAGTTATGGTGCACTTTGGACTACCTTTAGTTATGTAAATCAGTGATGATTTTAGTGTCACATCTGCTTTGTATTTCTAATCTGAATACAAATGATATTCTGACCAAGGCAATCATAATTTAGGTCCATATATGTCAGTACTCTTAACATACCAAAGTGAAACATGAAAAACAATACAAATTCTTATAGCTAGTCATAACATAATCTATTTACTTAAAATCTTATCAGCCTGCTGCATTTTAGTCATTTTTTGTTTAAACAGCTACAAGAAATAGTCACAAATTAAACAATATCATTATTGGGTTAAATTATCTGAAAAAAATATGAGACAAGTTAGAAAGTTTACTTGCTCGATTTTCATAAAATCGTCTTCAGTAAAAATAGTCCTAATAATACAATAAACACTGGTTTTACAGCATCACTTCCACTCTGAAAATAAAATAAGCATACATTAGTGTCATCACATCTGTATTCCCCGTAGGGTTGATAGAAGTGCACCTATAGTGACACCCATATTTTGACAGTTATGTTTAAGTCCCATGTAATAGAGGGCAAGCCTATTGCTATCAATTGGCACGAAGGCAGACTCCGGCTGCTAATGAGAAAATGTATAATGGAAAAACTCAATAACACTTTTTCTGACCTCCAAATAGAACCCAGGACCTCACGCGTGGGACTACTAAACTAACGAGGCAGTTAGCATTAATAAAAGTCAAGTATCAGCAGTACTGGCCAGCATATCAAGCTACCCAATGTGTCAATTTTTCAACTAGTTTTTCAACTTTAATGCAAAAGAAACAAGGTTTATGTTTAATTGAAAAAAATTGAAAGTTTGGGGTAGCTTAATCAAAATCAAAATTCATTTATTCAAATTAGCCTGAGAATCAGCACTTTTTGAACATCAAAACATTCATTGTGCTGACATTACAGATGCCAGCATGAAGCAAAGCTAAGATATACTATAGTAACATGTACTGAATCTTGCTTCACAACTTGATATGAAGAACTGAGGTTAATGCACAAACCGCAACAAGTTAAAGAATCACGAAAGTACTCACTATAATATAATAGTTGCATCTATCACCAAGGCAACAATCTGAACACACCCAATCTTGATACCAAATGTGTGTACACAGTGGCATGTAACGCTGCCTGGTGGTCGCACATTCCGTCTTATTAGAACACCGCTTCGATACATAATACTGTTTCTTTGCGCCTTGTGACCAATACGGGGTACTACCCCATTTAATCTCAGTCAAGCAAACATCCTGATTATATTCACAGTTTTTGATAGTTTTCACACATTTCTCATTGTTGTCCTCTTGGTTTTCACAAACGTAACATTCCAGACCTAAAACTGTTAAAATAAGTTAATTAAACACAGTTATTTTCAAGAAACTATCCGTTGCATCAACAGAATAGTTGGTTATTTACCATTTTTGACTGAAACAAGAATAACAACACAACTGAAAAGGCAGTATTTGTACATATTGTTATTTTTCTGTTCCGAAACAGCGTAGTTATTGACTTTTTGGTAATATTTTTGTTTATTTCCTAAACGACCAAACAGAGAAACAACGAACTTATGCCACACCCGTACTGACAGCCTAGTGTTGCCATGCCCACAGGCTTTTTATTACTCCACTCCAACAGTCCCACAGCCTAAACATTAAAATTAGACTTGTGTAAGTAATGCGGTTGTTGAATTGTGCGTCATTTGAACCGTCTGCGTAATGTATCACATGTTGAACATGACTCGACCAAATTAAACATGTCGCATGAAACTCAATCATGACGCGCGGTGGCGGCGCGTTCGCCGTGTGTGCAAGCCACACGGAACATGCGCCGGTCGGCTTGTTGCGAATTAAGTAAACTATTATTTAGAACCGTTAATTATGCCGTATGAAAAAAATATTTTTAATGAATACTCCTGATCAATAATCAATATTGCAATCCAAGACATGTATAGTCCTAAGTCGGGAAAATTAAATGATTTCGATTACCCTTTTGATTAATTTGTCCCGTAGTTTGGGGTTTAATAATAAGTATGTAGAAAAAACGACTTTATGTACAGAACATCAAGCTACCCCAGTGTCAGATTTTCCCAATTGAACATGAACCATATTTCTATCCCGATAAAGTTGAAAAACAATCAAAGAAATCTGACACATTGGGGTAACTTGATGTGCTGGCTCTGTACATGATGCAAGTGATACGGCGCAGTGAGGGTGCATTGCGTTTGAGGATTGACACATCACAATATCGTATCGTAACATAATGCTCTATCTCATCTCACGTAATGATGTATCCATTTTATAATTCTACATTTCATAACATAACCATATCGTGTGGCGCTTCATTACTCGTCATGTTTGGAGTGACGGTGTAATGAAACATATCGCGGTACTAAATGTAATTACATGTTTCATCACTTTATAACGCACTGTTTTGCTCTGTCTAGCCTGCAAGTGGCCGGGCTCGTCTTGACCAATCTGTTTGTTTGATACCCAGCAATCCATTTTAATTTAAAATGCTGAGTATCAAACAACACAGAAAGATGGCAACATCAATAATTACTTCTAAAGTTACATACTTGATCATTCATACAAAAATCATATATACTGCATTAAAAAAAAATGCTGTATTTATGGTCATCACTTTCTAGTCCGTTTAAGGTGAAAGGCAAAATTGAAATGTTTATAGGTTTAAAGTATTCATATTATAATACATGTTTTCTTAGTTTCCGGGGTCTTTAATAACAATTATGGGGTCAAAAACGAAATACAAGATGGCACCGACTAAACTTACTTTCTTAACAGTTTACCTAGATTTCAATGTTAAGTGTAGTGAAAACCTACACGAAGTACATTAAAAGTTAAACCCAATGACTTTTCCATTCCACAATCATGCTGGGAGTCCCGAACTTCCAAGCAATGTACGGGTTGACCACCACACGTTATTTTTTTTTCAACAGAGTAGTGTTAATTTTCTTAATTCATTCAGTACCTAATTTCAAAACTTAAAATTGTTGCATAGCTTAAATCAGTTGTTAATTGAAAAATATTATTCATACTCTCCCAACATAGCCTTAATTAGCAGTTTCTCTAAATAAGTACAAAAATGTTTCACTAATTCTGTTGCTTCAGTAATTGATTTAATATTAAGTGTTGTCGATACGTCGTGCACCTCTATTGTTTATATTGTTCCATTTTTGCATAAAATGTCATCTTGACAGTTCATACAATTTTGACACATATAATCCAACAAGACGAAAATTCTAATTTGTTTCAGACGAACAGTAAATATAAATAAAAGAAAATTGGACTCCGGTGACGGGTAAATTAAGAATGGAGGGTGTTCTGTGGAAGTGGACTAATTATTGGAACGGTACTATTATCGCTTCAGTGTTGTAAACACATTATTATACATTCCATATTTCTGGTCTTTTACTATATTTAAGCTTATTGTTTCTACTTCAGGCTGGCAAACAAGGTGGTTTGTACTGGAGAATGGAATCATTTCATATTACAAATCGCAGGAGGAAGTCAGCCAAGGATGCAAAGGGTCTGTCAAAGTTTCAGTTTGCCAAATCAATGGTAAGTGTTAGTTGTATTGTTGATAGGCTAGCTTAGTACCAGACTCTGTACATGAATAAGTATACGTTTGTAGAAACCATATGCTCCTCATGATACTTATTCATGTCTCAAGTCTTTAGATGCCCGGACTAGCAACTGCATGGTGAAAGTTGTTTTAGTTAGGTAATAACTTTATTTAAAATCAGTGTTGATGTTATAATATGACATAACTGAGTAGGTATTATGGTACTTTTACAGTTCAAAATCCATTGTATCTTATGGACCTGTAAAAGTACTAAATAAATGTAATATCTTAAAATGTTTCTGAAAAACATAAAATTGTAATATGCCTATATATGTTTGCATGGTACAATTTTATGTCATATATTGCAGTTGGTTCAGGAATTGATATTATTATCAATGCCTGAACCAAATGCAACTTTAACTAGCTATTCTGTATAGTAATCTGTGGATAATGTCTTGAGTGGTATATTTGTTACTTTTATTTTAAGTCTTTACACTGTGTGCCCACTATGTAATATACTGCTGTTTCTTATTCCTATAAAATAAAACTTGGTTGTGTTTAGTAATCCTTACCAGGTCTCATTTCATGTTCATAATTATGGCACTTATTAAGTGTTCAAACCAGGATCTAACAATTAGAAATGTTTAGCAGTAGCTGTTAGTAATAGGTTTGACAAACTGGCATAATTGGAATCTTATTATGGGGTGACTTTGGTAGCTTTATAATCACCATCAGTAGTGGCCTGATTCGACTCACTGGCCCATACTCCAGGCTTCTTCCCTCTTGTTAATGCTTATAACTTATACCAAAGAAAGAATAAGCTGTTTTTATCTTCTTGAATGTTTCAGTGAATGCAATAGACAGCACAAGGCTTGATCTAGTCATACCTGGCCAGCAACACATGTATTTGAGAGCTCCTTCACCCCAAGACAGACAGAAATGGCTGGTGGCTTTAGGCAGTGCCAAAGCTTGTGTGGACTCAAAAGAATTGAAAGGTACATTTCAATATTACATATGTTGTTAGAAACGTACCTGCTTTAAAATGTCTTTTTTATAACCTTATCAATATCATCATAGCAACAAACAGTGTGCATATTTTTGTTGTTGATCAATTTTATAATAAAAAATAAATCTTCTTAGTTACGTTTTAATAACTTTTCAGCTGCTGCATTGGAAGATACTAATTCTCTGGGTCATAAGAAATCTGAATTACGTTTATACTGTGATCTAATGATGCAGCAAGTCCATGCAGTAAAGAGTGCCGCTAACACTGAAGCTGGTCCCGATACCCAGGTTCATATAATCAGTATATTTTTGTTAAATATTCTTGTAGTTTGGATAACTTCGGGTATTTTTCGTGTTTTCAACAATGGCAAAACAGGATCATTGGTAAAGCAATCAAAAAACATTCACTTACACCCGTCATATCCAATGGTAACAAACCTTACTAATATGATACCAAACAAATATAGAAAAGTGAATTGCACAAGCTGTAATTTCCCTACTTTTCTGCAAAATTTAATACACACTCACATATTATTTTATGGTTAAGTTATAAAGAACCTATCTTCATAACTTAACCATAAAATAATATGTGAGTGTGTATTAAATTTTGCAGATAAGTTAGAAACAATAAATTAATGAATACTACTGACGTAATCACCATCCAGACGCCCTCGTCCCCCAACTTCAGAAAATAAGCAAAGCACCCACCCCCCTTTGATGCTTACTTAATACTCGAATGGACCCTAATTATCTGTTTTTTATTCCAGGCTATTGAAGATGCCTCGAGTTTACTTACTGCAACATGTGATACGTTCATAAGAACATTAGAAGACATAATGAGATTGACCTCTCATGGAGGAATGAATTCTGTACCTTTTGAGATGCCAATACCAAATATTATAAAGAATAACAGTTCTTACAAGACTCCTAGACAAAGTATAAGTCGAACTGTATCCCAAGAGAATAGATGAAATCATCTTGCATTCTGTTAAAATTAGAACTAAAAATATAAAAATCATAATACATGTTATATTCATCTTTATATGACAGGTGATAACAGTTTTGCTTTTCACAAGATATCAAAAGAGGAAAAAAGAATCAGCAAAGATGTACCATCTTATATCCTGTACCTTTAGTTTACATTTAATTTTTATTTTGTTAATATTGGTTGGCACTCTTTTATGTCCTATTCTGGAATAGACATATCTATGTAATAATTAAAATTGTCGTACTTAAATGTTACACTTCCTCTCCCATTTGAAATGGTATCATATTCGGTTAATATTGAAGGATTTTTTGCTTCTTGTAGGTTGTACTTATTTGTATCAAGCTTGCATAATATTATATTCCTGTGATATAAATAAGTAAAGCAGCTATCACATATAAAATGAGGCTATCATAATGCCTATAAATTTAATAAATAAAGGAGTCAATGTATTTTATACTTACATATTATTTGATTTACTTAAATATATAAAATTATTAGTCTGTAGTATGAATTAGTCTTTTAAGTGACTTATTGGATTAAAATATTGTTTGAATGTTTACATTAGTGATAAAAGTTGAATGATAGGTATGAAAATGCAATAATAAGAACTGATGATGTACATTCCAAGTGTCAAATTTGTTTTTCTAGGCCCCTAAATGATTGTAAATAAATATGCTGTGTGTTTTGGCAAATTATCAGTGATAATTGTATCTCATACTCAAATGTAAAATTGTACTTTTTTCACATTAATAAACACTAGTAATGTATAATAAAAAAAGTAGCTAAAACAATACTTGTCATTTTATTTAAAAAAATCCAAACTTAAAAATACAATAATTACCAAGTGGGTTCTCCAAACCTTAGTACTGTCTTCTCTTGAGCATCTAATTCTATACCTGTCTTTTTTCTCATATAGAAAATAGTGCAATCTCTATTAGTACAAAGCACTTCCTCATGAAGACTGCCTTGACATCTTTGGCACTCAGTCCAAAGCTTGGAAAACTTTTCCTGGAGCTGCCTTAATTTAAATACTTCTGAAATATATATTTGTCTCTCTTTATCTAGGCAATGGTTGCACAGAGCTTTTATAGTATCACTAGGCATAATAGTTTTACAACCAATACATTTCTCTTTTTTCTTTGTAAAAGCAGCCAAAGCACCTACTTTAGAAGTTACCATTGCCTTGGTTCTAGTATGTTCCCCCTTCAAAAGGAGAGACTCTGCTTTCTCACCTAATATTGGTTCGAAAATTCTTAACAGTGGTTTAGACAACTGATTTTCCATATAATGATTGAAATCTATGGGTACACTGTTTTCTAATACATATATAGGATCTTCAGCTTTCATATAAGCAGGTGTATTTTTAGTTGCACAACATATAACATATGGGACTCTGTCACCAAGTTTAGGTGCAGTACCAGCATCTCGTTTCTTCATTTTGTTGGCTAATTCAACATGAGCCTGTTTTGCAGCATAGTCATGTTTTGTAAGCTCTTTTGTTATAACAAGTTGAGATATATCTATGCGGTTGCACAATAAGTCAGAAATTATTTGTTTAGCAAAATTAACAGCACCGTCTGGATCCCTATCTATGAGTAACTTTTGAAGGCATGTGCTCATCATATTGGATACAAGAGGGCAGTTATCTCTTCTCACAGTTTCAATTCCTTTGCAATCCATTTTGTCATATTTGTCTGGTTTAGTGAAATAGAGGCCAGCATATCTCTTCTTATTAATAAGTAAGTATGGATAATATACTTTTTCAAATTCTAACTTGATTGGTTTGACAAATTTTGTTGTTACAAAGTCAGCAGCCTCTCTTCCTAATTCCATGCTTTCTTCAAGTGTTTTTACACCAAACTTTACCATTACAGAATCAGTATCACCATAAATGACTATTGCATCTTCTTTATAGCCATTTGCTTTTGTGTACTTCTTTTCTACTTCTGACTTTGTAAATTCTATCATTGTTCGACCATAAGCTGTTACACTGCCTGATATTTCTAGACAAGGCAGTTTGCCAACTTGAGCTCCTGTAAAGCCATACACAGAGTTGGCACTGATTTTTAAAGCTAATTGCCTGCCATCAAGAACAGACCTCTTAAATGGATCTTTTTCATCCTTTAATTCCGTTTTGGCCTTCTTTCTTGCAGCAAGCAATGATTCCAATATTTCAGGTAAGAGACCTTTCCTAACATTTGCCTTTACAAACATGTTTTTTGAAGGTGTAATAGTTACATCATCATCTTTCAAATTAGTTTTATTTTGCATATTGTGTTGAACTAATGTGGTATAACATAAATTATGAGCCATCATAATACTTGGATACAAAGACGCAAAATCTAAAGTGGATATAGGATCTGCATAATATCCTTTTTTGGGTTCAATCACAGTAGCTCCTTCGAATTGTTCATCTGTGCCCTGGCTATGGTAAGCAGGCATTAAGTATCCTGCATCTTTAGCTTTTCTTAATAATTGACTCACTACTTTGATTTGTTGACCTCTTGTTAGGAGACAAAGCATAGGGACACCTGTCACTCTAGCCATTTCCATATGATTAATAATGCACATCAACTTATTCAGAAGTTTTAGAGGCAAATATGCATCTTTCAAACAGTACATTGCCAGTCGCCTTCTAGTTTGTTCACTTTCGTTTTGAAGGTCTCCAATTATACTGTGGTGAACATCCTCTTTTTGCTCTTGCAGAAAATGGTAACTGACAGCATTCAAAGTATATGATCTTAGTTTATAATCTCTTACCAAAACAAGCAATAAGTCAAATGGAACCCTACCTTCAAAGTTAATGCTTTTGTTTTCTCTACGCCCCATTTGCTTAGATTGTAATATAGAATCTTTTATAACTGATCTAACATTTGTGATGCGCCCCAAAAAGTCAAAATTGCCTACATTTAAATGCTTTGCCCTGTTTATGAGATATGGCCAATCAAAATTATTTATGTTATAACCGGTAATAATATCAGGATCAAGTTCACGAAAGAAATCAGACCACTTTGCAAGCATTTCAGATTCTGATTGAAAACTCATAACTTGTGATCCTACTATAGGAGCACATGTGTTTAATGTGAAGACATTTCTTACATAAGGTTCAGGCTCACCTTGTCTAATAACCATTGATGCAATTTGAATAACAGGATCATGGTTGGGCTCTGGAAAGACACCCTTGCGTCCAGCACATTCAATGTCAAAACTCAGTATTCTGAAAGGTGCAACTTTAGACCATTCCCCTTCTGGCTGATGAGCTATAAATTCATTCCAGGCTACATCTACTTCAATTTGACATCTAGATTCAGGTTTTGCATGTGAATCTTTTGACCTCAGAAACCATTTATTTTTTGGCAATTCAATCCAACTACAACCAACAACTGCAGTGTCTACCATGAATCGGATATCAAAATCAATATTACTTTCATAAAAGGAAGGATCCATTAATCCAAAAGAGGTTGGTTGTCTTTCAATTAGTCTTTTGGCTGCAGCAATAAGTCTGGGAAGTGCCACAGATACCCTTGCGAAGGTTATGTCTTTGTCACCTTGATAGAACATAAGAGATCTAGCTTTTACCAAGCGCACTTCTAAGGCTGTTTCTCTAATATTATCCTTGTTTGAGCGCAAGTCCTCCAATATTGCTTTATTCAAGTTACTTTTAAGTTCATTACATGATGAATTAGTAAAATTAACCGGAACTGTTACATAGAAATAAGGAGTGAATCCATGGACATGGCAGCAAACAGAATTTCCATCCATAGTGATGCCATACATTCGCATAATCGGTACAGGAGCCAGCTGCGACCCAGGCATACCCGGCATGGGCTGGCCATTATAGTGATCAATATCTAACTGTTGAAAAACTAACTCATCTTTCTTTGGATCCATGGATGGTGGTGCAGGTCGTGACCATTTCATGTTGGTAGACTGATTTTCTGGGCCTTCGCCAAGTACTTCTTGCGATTCAAACTCAGTGTCCATAACAGCGAGTCGCTCTTCAAAACTACATGGCGCTTCGTTATCTTCGTTATCGTCACCCGATTTAAATCTCTTTGGTGGCGGCGCTTTACTGAATTGTTTCTTTCTATCCATAATTTATGCTTTGCGTTGCAGAATGCAGTTTTCAATAGACAATAATAACTGATAACGATTCCCGCCAAAATCTGTAACGAAAATTAAGTGGTTAACTTTAGACGGCTACACAGCTGCAAATACAGTGGTTAGCATAAATTCTGTAAGACGTTTTACACTTACCGTTGAGCTATCTATTGGTGTGAGATTCAATATCTATTATAAGTTTATACTATTCAATTCCACATACTAAAACCGTTACTCTCGCTGCTTTGCTCACTGTGTGCAGAATTCAGCTGATGTATGAAGCTGTCAGTCTGACATGCGTGCATGACACTGACAGTAAGGACGTATTGGCTGACAACTGTCAAAGTGTTGCAAGCTAAATAACTTTACATAATTTCCGGAGTCCGTTTCACGCTTTCGCAAAACACAATATGTCTAGAGATGGCAGTACGATAAAACCCGTGGGTCAGAATTTCAGAAATACGTTGATCTCTTATTTCAGCTAAAAACTGCAAGTCAAAGCTGTACGTTTGTTTACATTATTTCACAACTAATCATGTCACCTGTTGACTCGAACTACGACAGCAAATAAACGGTTAGTGACACGCTTCGTTTCGATGGAAAGTATTGATAAAGCCGCCTCTAGTAGCGGCTGCTATGGCGTCTCCGTGGTCTTTTGTGCAAATTACAAATAGAACGGAACGGAAAATCACGAGCACGTGGTAATTTTTTATCCAATGTATGCAAGGTGCTAGTGAAATAACTGAAAACCTCTTAAGCTGTTTTATATGTTCTCCTACTCATCATATGAAATGTTTCAAATCAAAGGGCGATACTAACACGCATTGGGGTATTTACTCTTGGGCCAAAAGGGCCATGACCCGGGGTTGGCTGACTGCGAGGAGCGGCACAAGCCACTTTTTGTTTCCTTCCTTTTTATCTTCAAAAATAGCAATATTATAACAATATTATACTAGGCTGCCATCCCGTCTAGTTGTATATAGCAGTGAGCCGGCTTGCTCATCAGTCCGGCCCCACAGTCAGCCGGCAAGACTTGCCTGGTGTCTCTGGGGCCGCTGACAGTGACCAAAATATTACAGACCCTGTTACTTTTTCTGTCACACAATTTTATTATAGAAGGAAAGAAAGAAGAAAAAAAAAACACTTATTTAGCACAGACTCGGGCAGACAATGACAATACATTTAGTATTGTAATTGAAAACAAAGAAAGAAGTAATAATAATGATGACGGAAGTAATAAAAAATAACACCAAAAATATAAGATAAGATAAGATATTTTTATTTGCTTAAAACTTAGATCTACATGTTTTGCTTGAAAATAAAGCATGCAAACTTACTTACTATCTAAAAATACATTATAATATTGAATTAAATTAAATTACATTAGGTACCTACATTTCATATTAAAAGATCATTAACATTATAAAAATTAATTTTATTGAGCCATTTATAAAATTGTATTTTAAATAATTTACAATTTAACAATAATATATTTTTATAATATGTATACATAGTCAAAACAATAGAAAGAAAAAAAAGCACGAAAATCATACACGTTCTCCAAGGCACATAAAGTCAAAAGCTACAAGTTTTCTTATAATAATTATGCTTAAATAAGTTTAAACGGTAGTTGTACCAAAAACCAATATTACTCATTTTTGTCAGTCTGCTTGTCTTTTTGTTTGTTCCGGCTAATCTCCGAAACAGCTGGACTATTTTAAAATAAAACAAAACAAAAGGTATTTTGCCCTGTTAAGTGCTAAAAAAAAATAATCCAGGAAATTTTGTAGTAGGTACCTATTAAGTATCCAAAATTAAGGAACCAAACACAAAGCTTGCACGCAGATGAAAATAACGCGAGCAAAGCAACCATTGGCGCGCAGCAAGGTTTTTCGGCTTAATTTCATTCTTGTAAATGTAAATGTAGGTTAAAACAGAACCAAAAGGTTCAGGTATTTCAAACAAAAATTGTTTGTGATATCTAACAAGTATGCAGCTTTTACTCAAGTTTATATAGTCTCCTCCTCAGCTATAAAATGAGCGAAGCACAGCCTTGAATGTTCTGAGACTGTGAAGTGCTAGCAACTTACAAGAATTTCTCATTGCTTGCGAAGTATTTGGTTTTTAGGCAATAAATGAACCTCTTCGTTACAATTTTTAAATAAAACGTGATAAAACTGGAGATCCTAGAAACACAGAATAATCTCAATAACCGTCACCAACCACAGGAGACAGAAGAGGCCTAAACTCCGTTTTTTTTTCATGGGGCAAACGTTCTTAGTTACCATTACGTTATAATACAATTACATTACACGTTATAAAGTTGACGACACGGTTGGCGCGGTGGTTGAGCCATCGGCTGCTGCGCCGCGTGTTGTGGGTTCGATCCCCACACGGAACAAATATTTGTATGGCCTACAGGTAGTTGTTCCGGGTCTGGCTGTTTGTTTATGTGAGTTTAAATGTTTGTAAACGCACCCACGATACAGGAGAAATTCCTAGTGTGGGGCAACGTTTTTTTAAAAAAAAGAAAAGAAAGAAAAAGAAAGTCTGGCAGTGAGGTTCCTTAATGTATCGTTCGTTAGTAAATGAGATTCTTAAAAAAAAAAAAAATTGATAAAACAGCTATAACACTCACAGTTTGCGTTTCAACTTTAATTGTCTAGGAGTTTTTAAATAGTAGTAGGTACGTAAAATAGAAATTAAAGTCCTTCCGAAATCGACCTAATTTTTGTTTTAAGCGGACAGAACATCAATTGAACAACATGGATTAGATTGGACTAGGTAGGATGTTTGAAAACCTGAAAGGCGAGGGATTCTTAAAGGTTTGACAAACCTTTTTCAAGTATATAAGGTATTAGGCTTCGTATATAAGGGTATTGCAAGGGACAAACTAGAACTATGTTTATTTAGCTCAACTCCTGTTTTTTAATGTTTTATGTGTGTTTGTGGAAAGTTTGTAGTGTAATGTAGCAGTAGGTTAGTTATTAGTTATCAGACGCATCGTATTATGGGCACAGTCTATTGATCTCGATACATATTTGCATTATTTTTTATACATAAGTGTTAGATTTGATAGTTTAAGTTTAGAATTATTGTTTAGTTTATTAGTTTCACTCACACTAAGTACATACACACACCCTACAATTATCGTACCAGTTAAGATTTATACATACTACAAGTTTACCCCACAAATATATACAAACACACATAGTAAGCTTCTTGCTCAACAAAAACATTGCACATACTACAAAAACAACAATACTTACCATACCCACACACAAATAAATTCCACTCTGAATATAACAAACTCCCAACTACACCAACTCTGCCCAGCTCACTCAAATGTATTCCTCTATTTACATATAATACACCCATCTGATCTCGTACTAATGCTGATTTTCACGAACACTGACTTTAAGAAATGCCTCTCACTCACTTTTTATGAGAATGGATAGTAACCTAAACACATTACAGGACTTGGACAATGTAGAAATCGCAAATTCTGCTATTCTTAATGTTGAACACTTATCCTCGTACCTACAACACCATAACTCAAATTTTACAGTTTTGACGCAGAACATTAGAAGTATTTATAGTAATTTAGATGACCTTCAGATAACATTATCTCAAATAAATTTAGATGTGGATATATTAATTTTGACTGAGTGTAGACTAAATTATAACAAGCCTTTGCCTCAACTAAATAACTATACTTCTATCTTTACGATAAATAAATTAAACCAAAATGATGGTGTAGTGGCGTATATTAAAAACACATACATGCCCTGTGTAACCGAAATAAACCTAACACATGCGTCAGCTATTCAAATAATCATCCCTAACTTCACCATCATTGGTATATACCGGTCCCCCGCGAATGCTAATACTGATAGCTTCATAAACTCATTAAATCAGCATCTTGAATCTATAAAGTCACACAAAAATATTATCATCACAGGTGATATAAACATAAATTTAATCGTAAAGTCAACAGAAACATCCCAACAACGGAGTAACAGACTATCATTTCTAAATATGCTGTCCTTTCATGGCCTTCTCCCGGGACATTGTTTGCCCACAAGGGAGAATAGCTGCCTTGATCACGTTTTATTAAAACTTGAAAAGACTACCAACTCAGCCTTCGTGGGTGTACTAAATACATCCATTACTGATCATTCAATGGTGCTTCTAAATATTAGTCAAACACAACAAACTAACAACCACACTAAATTTAAATCTGTAACAAATTTTGATAACGCCTATAATTGCCTCATTCATTCTGAAATATCATTCTTCAACACATGCGATGACCCTAATATTATAGCTAATAGGTTGATATACGTGATCAAGACATCGCTATTAGAGAACACTAGAATCATGGTGGTCTCTAGTTCCAGGCGTACACTGAAGCCCTGGATAACTCCTGGGGCACTGAGATGTATTCGACTTAGGAATAAAATGCAAATTAAAGTGAAAATTGACCCTTTTAACATAATAATAAAAATAACGTACAAACGTTTCAGAACTTTTTGCTCAAATTTAATTAAAAAACTTAAAAGACAATATCATAGACAACAAATTTCATGCTCAATAAAAAATCCTAAATCCCTCTGGCAAAACATTAATAATATTACTCAGTTTAAAACACCTAAATCTTCTAATTTGCATCTCCTTCATATCGCACCCTACCCTCAAGACTCGTTAAATCGTGTTAACCAATTTTTTGTAACTATAGGCAAAACATTAGCAGAAGAAATTACAGCGCAAACCGGTTCCCACTCACTCACTAATAGTTATAGGTACAATACACAAACTCAGACCTCTTCCTTTGTTTTGTTTGAGACGGATCCGTTGGAGGTGGATGGTATACTAATGGCCCTCAATTCTGGGTCTGCTTCTGGTTGGGACGGTATTCCCATTAAGTTTATCAAATTAGCTAGGGACTTTTTAGTCCCCTTAATAAGCCAGCTAGTAAACTCATGCTTTAAAACAGGAATTTTTCCCGATGCCCTGAAGCGCTCCATCGTTACGCCTGTGCACAAGGGGGGGGACAGAAATGATGTCAATAATTACCGGCCCATATCTGTGTTACCATCAATTTCAAAAATAATTGAAAAAATATTAAATAAGCGACTTATAAACTATTTAAATAAATATAACATCCTTTCATGTGCACAATATGGGTTCAGGAAAGGGCTTTCAACTCAAGATGCTGTTACAGCTTTGACATCAGAGATAGTCTCCAAAGTTGACAAAGGGCTTAAATGCCTAACAGTATTCTTGGACCTGAAAAAAGCTTTTGACACCGTTTCTGTCCCTATCCTTGTGCAGAAGCTCGAGGCAGTGGGTATACGAGGAACAGCTCTCTCCCTTTTTAAAAGCTATTTAAGTGGTAGGAAACAGCAAGTAAAAATCGGTGTTTCAATCAGCGACGAGGAAGGCATCACCTTTGGCGTCCCACAGGGGAGCGTTCTAGGCCCGACACTGTTCTTGGTTTACATAAACGACTTATGTAACCTGCGGAGCAGTGTTGGGCGGATCTTCTCCTATGCGGACGACACGGCTGTGGTTTACTCAGGTGATACTTGGGAAACCGTGAAACTTGCTGCAGAAAATGGGTTAGCTGCTATAAGTGGATGGCTAAAAGCAAATCTCCTCACTCTAAACATCCTAAAGACAAATTTCATGTGTTTTACACCAAACATACGATCACAACCAGGTGCTGACTACGAAATCCGAATCCATGAGTGTGCCAACCACGACCTTTGTAACTGTCAATCTATCCAAAAAGTTCACTCCACAAAGTATTTAGGCATAGTGGTTGACCAAAGGTTATCCTGGCACTCACACATCGAAACGATTATGATACGTATCAGAAAACTTATCTGGATCTTTAAAACTCTTCGACATCTAATGTTTCCCGAACTCCTAAAAAACATATACGTCGCCCTGGTGCAATCAGTCACCACCTATTGCATCCCAATTTGGGGAGGAGCCACAAAAACCAAATTTCTCGAACTAGAAAGAGCTCAACGGTCTCTTATAAAGGTAATGTTTTTCAAACCGTACAGATATTCTACCGATGACCTATATACAATTAGTGACCTACTAACGATTAGAAAACTATATTACCTAAATATTACTCTGTACTTGCATAAGACATTGCCCTATAACTCAAACCATCTAGTTAAAAGGCGAAATTATCTAATAGCCCAATCCCCACCGGTACGTACAGCCTTTGCTAGACGTCAATACGCTGTACAATCTGCTTATATATATAATAAATTAAACAAAAAGTTAAATATATATCCCAAGGTCCTTCATGAAAATAAAAAAACTATAACTAAGTGGCTTAAAACGCTAACATATGAGGAAACCGAAGCCATCCAGGTCAGAGTTAGCTAAGAATTACAAACAAACATACACACACATACATAACACACATGCACACACCCAAACACACATACACGCCCACTCACACACGCACACACACACGCACACGCAAATATACTTAAAAATAACATGTACTTACCTAATGTTGCTAATGGCTACAATCTTGTATTTTCTTTCTTTTCCTTTCTTGTTGTTTGTCTCGACACTATGTAACTAGTTACTAAGGGAAGTAGCGAGGCAACCCCAACACAAGTATTTTTTAACTTACTGGGGAGGTCTCAATTTTTGTATGAAACCATATGTTTGAGACACAATAAACATTTTGTATTTTTTTTTTTTTTTTTTTTTTTGTATAGTTGTTTTACACATGGTTAAAAGTCTTACGATGGAACAGGAAAGTGGTTAAATCAACTCAGTCTTTCTCGTCATAGACCGAGTTTGAATTCGTTGCATCATTTTAGACGAGTAGGTAGTTGCTCATTATAAAACAATGTAATGAAAGAATCATGTCATAAAATAAAGACAAAAAAAAGAATAAACACATAAACAGACAATTATTTCACCTGACATTGCTCTCGACTCCTTTGTGTGTGTGCGGAGCTCACGAAACACTCTGTCGTTTCTCTATATGAGTTGCTTACTATAAGCCCCCTCTCTACTGACTGACCATACTACTGAAAGAAACTTTTAATTTAAATTTATTAGGTAATTGGTTTTCTATAATTAAAAATCATTCAATAACTATCATTCGATGTTTAAAATCCGCTGAGAATTTTTTTAAATCATTCACTCTCTCTAAGCTTACGGGTTTTACAAAAATTATTTACACATTTTTTAAATAGTACAAGGAGGCAAATACTCCTTAACATGAATACTGAAATTGCATGAGCTTGGTAGGGCAGAAAGGATTACCACGGACCTGATGTTCCAGCAGTTCCTCTTGACCAGTACTTAGACCCTACCCTAACTCGCACAGCAATCATCTATGTGATACGTCATCATCCAGCTGCCGCTGTCTCAATTTATTTGGGGTCAACGTCGACACTGCATGTTTTCAATGGTCATTCCGTTTTTAATCGACGAAAAAAATGAGAAGATTCTTATTTCCACTACGTAAAACTTTTACAGTCCGATTTGGATGATTCTTTTTACTGGATAGAGTTACTTTTAAGTTAGTCCCATTGAAATTTGGAAAATAAATCGACCCCTAGCTGTAGAAAAAATAGGGCACGATTCATTTTCACCTACTGATTTTTTGTAAAAGGTGATGAGCAATTGACATGAGGCAAATAAATTAATTACTTTAAAATTAACTACCTACCTACTAAAAAAGCTAAAACAAAAAAAAATAGCTTTAACATTTTTTTTTTCAAATCATATCATTTATTTCTTTGCCAACATGGGTAGGTTATCGATATTGCACAGATCAATATCATACATGTCATCTTTCACACAAGGCTTCTAGAAAGTCTAGTAGATAAGAGTAAGAGTAAGGAAGTAAAGAGTAGCAAGAGCTTAGAACAGATCCACTCATATCTGTGGTTTTTGTCACAAAAGACCTTCTCAGACACTAATCTGCATGGTCCTCGCATGATCTGACCAAGATAATGTTTAGACTTTCAAATAGATTATGACCTCTGAGTTTCTCCTGGTGGTCTTCGCTTGGTAGTCAGATAGGGATACACCGAACTTGTAAAAAAATAAATATTTTACTAGTTGACGTGTAAAAAGAAAAACCTTTTTGTAAATCTTCTTGTAAATGATATCTATTTATTCTTGTAAATGTACAAGAACAAATAGATATCATTTACCTGGCCTGTACTACTTACCGATGCAGATATGATTAACAAGGTATTATTATATTCTGGCATGTACCTAGGTACATACATTTATATAATTTACAGTGGGTTATCAATTAGCTGAACTGATTGTTTGAAGTCGAAGTCTAAAATGATTGCTAATTAAGTACCTATTTTATTCATACCACCAACCTTACCTACCTATAGATATTTATTAATGGAATTGTTTATAACGAACCAAAGTTCCTACTAATTACATCTGCTCCCAATACGAGGAAAAATAAACAAATACCGTTGAATTATGAAGCATCCGCGGTTATTATCGTAAGTAGTCAGAATTCTATAAATATAGCCTTTTATGTACATGTAGGCAACCGTTTGATAATGGCTATTCATAGTCCAAAAGTGTCTAAATTTATAGCCAATGCGTAATAGTTAAGGCTCGGTTCGCCGTCTGTAGTAGGCGCCTGCCTGGCTCAGGGTGATTCACCGATCTGCACGCAGCATAACGAAATCTGAATTGCCATGAATGGTAATCTTGACTTGTGTTTATACAGCCAATAATGCAGTTCAAACTTGGTGAGACGACTTCAGGACATTGGGAATCGGGATGACAACTATTTTTTACTATTTGTCCCAAATGTTGGCGCAACTTGTGATGACGTGTGCTATTCTGTTTTTGCAGCCAGGTGTCCCATCAGTCCTTGACAAAGGGAAATCCGTAACTAGCTGCTTCTTTTACTTTATCAATAATAGTTCCTTCTGAAAGCTGGAGTGCACCAAGTGATTGCGTGGGAATATACCTAGCTAAAAAAATAAGCACCTACTTATACACTTGTCGCACTTTTGGTGTAGGAAGGGCTTGAACTGCCTATTATATATTTATTACCTCTGAAAGACTTACAGTTTAACAGAATTAAAAAAAAAGAGTTTTATGTAGAAGGTACAGAGGCCAGCACATCAAGCTACCCCAATGAGACGAGGTAATTGTTATTTCAGCCATAATGTTTGTGGTGACAGTGTCTCGGAAAATATTTATTGCGTCTATTGCAATTGTAAAGGTGCGCGTAGGTAGGTCAGTAAGGTATTCACAGCTTACGAATATCTACCGTTAGCAATCCATTCCCCTCTGTTGACTTTGACGGCTAACAGGAAAAGATAAGGTACCTACAATGAGTATACAGGGTACACAATACGGTATTTGGTCCATCAACCAAATTGGGAAGCGAAAAGATAAAAGAAGTTTTATGTTTCAACGCATCGCGTGATTTTTTTCTAGGCAACGTAGGTAGAAGGAATCATCTCAAAAACTGTCTAGTACTACCTAATTTAACATTTGGAAAATCCTTTAAGTAATCAGAAAAAAGGAGGATCAACGCGAGACACTCACCCAATCTACTTTACCCAAACACTAACAGCCAATCTGTCTATGTCATCTTTGTTTCAACTTTTGACGTAGTACTTTAAAAACGCTAGCAATCCTTCCATGATATGACATGAGTGAATAGCTTAATGCTATGCACATCATATCAAATTGCTGTGGGTATCAATCATAATTTAATAGTTTGGCGTTAAAATTATGTAAGACACCATTCCGAGAGTCAGTAGTGGAAGCATTTCAGCTGTTGATTATTATAAAGACGTTAGAATAACTAAAACAGTCAATCGTATTAGCCCGTATTTGCATGAAGGTTTGTGCTCGGTAGAATAAAACTCCGTCTTGTGTTTTCAATCCGCACGAACCACCCGACATTTAACATTATTTCTTAGCCTAGATACAGGATGACAGGGAGATTTGACCTTTTCTTTGAAAGGGGTAATAGGTACTAGAGGTTATTGACAGCAAATTGAGTCCAGTTAAAGTGGTCAAAATTGAATGGTTACCGAGCTGTGCCGGTTCTTTTTTCTGTCTCGTTACCCACTCTAAACTTTTATTTGATACTTTTCTGAAAGCTCAAAAATGAGTGATCATTTACAAAAAAAATGTTTGCCCAAACTGACATAATCTCGGGAATAAATCAGTTTTATTTCTCGTATTTTCCCAAAATTCAACGTAAATTATTTGAAAAAAACTGTATGTAGGTACTGAACAAATTAGTAAAATGACTTACTGGTTTCATAAGTTTTCCAAAAAGCTATGGTTGCCCTTTCCTGTTGCCAGCGCTAGTTGTTCAAAAATCTTGATTTGTAAACTGAATTCATCTCTAAAACTCAACAATAAAGTAGAGTAATTAATAACAATATATTTGGCAAAGTTTAATACAATATAGTTTTTTTTTTCATTATTAATTCTGGTTACAAATAAAAAAAAACAAAATAATCGAATTATCGGTTCAGCTCGGTAACCATCCAGTTTTGACACAAAGTTAACTGGACTTAATTTGTTGCTACCTTTAGTAAAACCCCTGTAAATGAATAGTTCGGATTTCCCTGTCACCCTGTTTATGCTAGTACCAAAATCTTGGTACGGTACTGAGTAGGTATGTATCTGTTGTAAGATAGGTAATAGTTAATAATGTTACTTAATGAGCCGTAATAGCTCCAAGGGTATTACTCAAGGATGGATCACCGAACAAATTGTTTAAGCTCATAAAGATAAAAGACAATTAATGGAGATTGTCATGTGTAGAGCTTTTAAGTTAATTTTGAATTGTTTTTTTATTATTATTAATGGTTACCAAACGCTTTGAAAAATCAACGCCATTGATATTCATAGTTTATCGTTTAGATATTATTTGGCCTTTTGACTGAGTGGGCCGCATTTGGCTAACTATGTCAGAGCACAAAGTCCAAACAGAAATAAGCCTATTTGAACATCGATTTTTTTGTGTAAGTACGTTTCTATTGATATGTCTATAAGTTAATGTGCCTGTTTAGACAAATTACATCCATACTAAAGTGTTTATAGAATTAACAACGACTCCACAACTGCCTCTGTTCTCGGGACGCCCAGAAGCTCTGGTAAGCTCACGTCAGCGTCGTTCTGGGAAGGAGCATGCGATACGGCGGCGACGGCTGGCCGACTCCACTCAATGAGTTTCCATTAGGATGATGAGTGTTCGCTCTATTAATACCCCAGACGTGACAAATACATTATCGCCGCGATTCATTCACGGTTCAACTGAAACTAAACAGATTTTTTTATGAGACACTTATTGGGTTACGTTTGGCGATTTGGGTAAAGATGTTGACTTTTTAGGACGTTGTTTTTATGTTGGGGACCATAACGAACAGTTAATGTTGAAAAAACCGTCAAACGCCTACAAAGTAAATACAGGAAACACTTACGAACTAGGTAAGTAGGTACAGGATCGTCTCTCTCTAAGACCTGAGATATCAAAAAATGCTTTTCCATGTCGTGTTGATAGAGACAGTTAGGGCAGTGAATAAAATGAAATTTGCAAACGCTATGAGCACATACATATGTACGTGCAGGCAGAAAGTATAAGGTACTGCTTCGGGACCAACAAAATATCAGCAGAAATTATTTTCGTACAGGTAAAATCTAAAAGTTTCCAAGAATTTTTGCATAGTGACATCAGACTGACCCACACTATATCACGTCGGTTACATGCTACCCACTACCAATACTCCATTAACCCAGAAACTGTAAGGATGCGTCGGTTTCTCTCGTGGACACTGGACAGTGGTGCTGAAACTTATGGAGTTCATGAGACTGGGTTCCTCATACTGAGGAAGAGGTTCTTGCATGTCTTTCATCATAAGAACGCCCTTGTCATCGAGGTATGTTTGTTATGTGATTAAGTAGAAATGAAAACAGCATCATCTAGCCCCAAGCTAAGTAGAGCTTGTGTTATGGGTACTAGATGACTGATATACTTAATACAATACATTACATGGATAGACATTTTTTATTATACATAGCAAATCAATACTAATAAAATAAAGCTGAGGACTTGGTATTTTCTTAAATGAACGCTAGCAAAAACACAAACTAATCTCTAGAAGGACTATTTGGTTCTTTTTTTTGTAGTTGTTAGCTCTATTCCTGAGGAAAGTTAAAGGCTATGTAACATCAATGCCACTACTCTTGGGAGTGGGTAAAACTGCGGGGCCAAACTAGTTCTTATATAATTGAAACAACCAATAATTATTAGGTATGTGCAAATGATAATTGTTATTTATTTGGAAATCGGTCCAAAATAATAATTATAATAAAAATAATAATTTTATGTAAATTTAAACTTGATAACGTCGGGTCGGTTGTGTCTTGGTGTTATACTTATTTGCGTTTAAGTTCCATCCAAGCTCTTGCAAAATTGTTTAAACTCGAATCAATGCGACTTAAATAAATATATCTTAATTGTTTACTATAGCGTCGAAGTTATCTACCGAACCTGCAGGAAATATCAGCCCATAAACACGCTATTACCATTATTAATTGCTTATATTAATTAGCTTGCATAAACAACATAAAATACAACACGCAATATTATATTTACGGGCTTTTTGTAATTAGAAAATTTAATTTGCTCTGTTAAAACAACTATACGAGGATATGGATTGTATCAGCGTTTATTGTAGTTGTAGGTTCGCATTATGCGCCCGTTTACGCGTTTCTCTGCTCCTCTACGATTTTGATTGATGTTAGCATAAAACAAACAACTTTACTGCTTACAATAAAACAGGCCTGTTGTACTTATAATTATTTTGCGAGTGTATAAGTTCTACGGGTTTACTTTAACTGCGTAGTAAATCGTGCATGTGCTATATAACCTCATGTTTTTTAGTGTGGGAAAGAATGCTGTTAAAAGAGACAGTGAACAATCAAATAGAATCGAATCAAGATTACACAAACGCCTCGTTTTAAATTTTATTGAACATTCTATCTAAAGGAAAATTGTGGTTCCTTAATAGAACTGCATCATAAAATTAAATTTGCAAAATAGAGTGACTAGGTACCTACATAAATTGACTTTTTTTTTCTCTTGAGTCGTCTACTAATGTAACTGAAAAAGGTAGGTACGATACTTATCGATGCAGCTTATCAGTTCTAATAAATCCATTCACATGTATAAATGGAAATCGAATCTGTTCTTATGTTAAAAGACTTACTAAATGATTTATTGACATTATTATTATTATTTTGTATCTTTTGGTTTATTTTACTTTATTTAACTTGACACCTTATCAATAATTTTATCTTAATTTGACACTATTTATAATTATTTTGATTGTTCTTACTTTTTGAATTTCTTAAATGTATTTGTTTGAAAAACTTTTAATATTTTGTGTGCTTTAATGCGGATCACGGATCCTAATTATTATAACATCTATTGTATGTACCCTGTGTTCACGAAATAAATGAATTTTAATTTTAAGAAAGGAAATAACAATTAAGGAGTATTCAGACAAACGTTAATTCGGGCACAATGCGACCGGTGACAGCGCAAGTCTGAATCTTAATGAAGCAGTCTCTATGGCTAGAGTTTCAGCGGCGACCCATGGGAATTGACTGAGGTTCACACGACTATTCGCGGACACGATCACTTCTAAACCCGTTCAATTATACGTAGGGATATATTGTCGAACAAATTTTGTAAAGAAAATATATATGTATTTTAGAATTCGTTTACTTCAGCTTGAAGGAGCATAGAACAAGCTTGGTAGCTTTTTGTAGATTTATTGTCAGAAAGTCAGAGCCCTGTAAAGAAGGAAAAAAAGATTAAAAAAACATCGCCCTTGACAAAAAGTTACAGTATACCTACCTATATTTAAAAAAGTGAACATTAAAATATGACATTAGGTTGGCGAGTTAAAGAAATGGTAATCACGAACTAGGCGGACTACATTTTTCCTGACTTCTTTACTAGCCATCATACTTAACAGGATTGTTGACGACCTTTAAGTAGAGGTAGCTGTACGAAGGGGGTCCATTTTCCACTGATGCAGTTAGATTCTTCCAAACAGCGGACGTATGTACAGTATAAATATGGCTTGGCGATTAAAAATTGAAATTTTTAGCTCGTTGTAACCGTGTTATCGTTAAATGATTTTTTCATTTTTTTTCATGCGCCAAATCATTTTCGACCCCTTCGTGATGGGAACTAAAATTATCTTGATTCTATCCCACGAATTTCCTAAACTAAATATATTACTGAGCATATATTTAGTTTAGGAAAGTTAATTCGTTAATTGGAGCATTCAGCACGCACAATTTCAGGCTCGTATATTCTCAGTGATAAATACGAATAAGCCCGACAGCGGCAATTGACTGGCGACGAAACCTTTCCAATTAGTTAATTCGATTCTAAGATGTGGTCTGGCTTTTGTTCCCGTTGCTATGCTGTTGCTTCGGTACTGCTCTGTTTAATTATACACACGGCTGACACTGATCATCAAGTGCTCATTCTCATACAGACGGCGATATTGAGATCATCGCACAGAAGCGAGTAGGGACCAACAAACGCTACGTAAATCACTCATCCCGCGACATTGGTTCTCGGTATCGATAATTGAATAAACTCGTTCATTATTATGGAGTAATAAAACTTGGTCGCACAAACGCTTCGTTTGTGTCGTTTTACGAGTTCAACCAGCTGCATCGGTTATCTTTATATACTTGCACTGACCCTCGAGTTTTCAGAGCGCGTAAGGAAGGATCCACTATTCATAATTATTGATCTCAAGGCTGATAATTGAGGATGCCCTTTGTACTTGTTCGCTAGAATCATGAGTTCTGAAATTTCTCACACGTTGATTGATAGGTTTTACTTTCAAATTATACATCCGGTCACTATCGTGACGGCAATGTTACTGAGTCGGCGAAAAGTGATCTTGTCCTCATGTGAATTAGTCGTTTAAGCAATAAGGCAGGATGCACCACCGCCGTGCGCCGTGGCAAACAGTGCTCACGACTACATGACTGAGCGGATTGCAATGCAGCGCGGGGGATCTTCGGGAAGGTCGCTATCTTATCTGGGGAATGTGCCATCCCTGGCAGTGCTCGGTAGGTTGCCACTTAGCGCCGTGCCGCAAAGGGAACAGAAAGAAACTTTTGTTACTCAAAATCAATAACGCTTATCTGGGTCGTTTTGTGTGCATAACGGTCACGGCACTGCCAAAGAAAAACTGAATATTTGAGTCATTAATCTTTGACAGCATATTACTTGTTCCAAAATTTAATATATTATTTATACAGTTTCATTTTTTGTGAAGATGTTTATGTAGGAATGCAAGTGAGATTTATCACTTGGTTCTGTTTGGTGACTTTAAACAGGCAGTTTTAATGCCAGACTCGGAGCATATTAAAATTGAAATCACCAGTCGGTTTCAATAACGTAATATTCACAATGCCACATTTGAATAAAAATGTAGTAGGTACCCACTTACTGAATATAATTATGGTATTGTTGAGGTATCTCAAACTCACCTGTGTGATAAACTTTTGGAAGTTTTATCTGCAACAAGATGACTTTATCGTCGGATGACAATGAAATGCAATAATAAAATAATTATCTGCATCACATGTGGAGCATCGACTTGTAGTGAGGGCAATGCACTATATGACGGTAAATCGATTCGTGGTTCTCTTCAAAATGCATCGTTTGTCTTCTCGTGCATTATCAGTTTTAGTAATAAATTCATACAATAGGATATTTTATGAAGGTTTTTGACCTTACTGCTTCTGACAAGTCGTTTCTCAACGTGAACACTTAACTACTTAAGATGATATTAAGGCCATCAAAACTGTTTACTATCACAAAAGTCAATATAATGGTGTTATGGTCTTCACTCACTTGAACTTTGATGTACTTAAAGTATGATTTATAACCATCGCATCGCTTGCCTGCTTCTTTAATTTAGTTTAGTCAAAACAAACCTGAACGGTTTCCCGAGATATTATTTGCATAAAACTTTCTAGATAGATAATTAAAATCTAGCTAATTAAGATTTCTAAACATTAAGCTCAGTGAGTACTCATAGAGCAGCTCCGTTCACATTTGACGGGCTTATTTACAACATCATAAATTGATCACAACCAGCTACTGTATCTGAGTTTGATATATTGTATTATGTATTTATGCGATGTCATAAATAACATAATAATATTGGCCCTACTTTCGCCCTCGTGTTCTGAAGTATAGACCGGAGTAGTGGCAAAGGTCTCGATAAGCAGTAGTATGTTAGATAGTCTTTGGCAATTTGCCGGATGTATCTAGATAATGGTTATAATTTGCATTAATGATGGGACACCCACAGTGCGTGATTGTAAAATGGTGTGTAAGACGTTTGAGAATTGGACGTTGGCCTTTTGCGAAACATATCTAGATCACAGGAAACGAGATACTCTTGAATGGCGTCTTATCAGCTGAATGAGCGTTGTCAGAAAAAGTCACATTGATACATCTGCTAAACTTTGGCCTCTCTTTATCGTAGTACATGGTAGCGTCACGACTAGTCACGACACGACTCGCCGCTGACTCTACAAACTTTAACTGCAATCTCATGTGGGCCGGTACAGCGGCTTACGCTCAGTAAACGTTAGGATTACGTCAGTACCTAAAAGATAATAAAACACACTTAATCCATTGTTTGCCGAATGACGAAATTGTATCGTAAAATAGAAATTGTCTCCGATATGAATAATAATTTACGACTGGAGAGCTATATTGTGAAATGGGTAAGCGAAAACATGCATGTGGAGGGCTTTACACACTTTCCGATTCAACATGATTGCTTTACTTCGTTTTCTTCAGAACTAGGGTAGGCAAATGGCCTGGACAAATGTATAGCGCAGTTCTAAACAAAGATTATAGTTATAGTACAACAATGTGTCTTAAGTTATTCGAGCATTTTCCTCAATGGACTGTACTTACTGGAGCTTGACAAGTTATAACAGGAATAACAGGAACCGATACATTAGCAAACACGTACAAACGTGTAAGGGCCATAATAAAAGCCATATTTTGTGAACGCCCACGATACAACAGTTTATTTTCGCGAAATCTCTTATCTATTTTTGTTATTATGAAGTAGGTATCAGTAGGTACTCGAATAAAAAACCGATTGACGACATCGATGTTACACTCGATTAAACGATAGTGTTACAGCTCATAATGAAGGCGTGGGCGATATCATTGGAGGGTTTATTCAGTCTATTCATGGGCGTGCGTCAATTTGTTTAACTTAATCGCTCGTTGTCGTCACTACACCCTTTGTAGCAGGCGTTATGACGTCACTACATTCACACCAAGCAAACATTTGTTTTGATTTGTTTTACTAATTAACTGTGTCTACACTAGCTAATAAACAATGGCCGGTGTTTATTTTGTTATGTCTACGTTTAAGGCGAAACTAAGACGGATTTGGTCATACACATTGGACATTTTTGGTAATACCTACCTAATAGTTACCATAATGTTTAAGAGTTAGTCAAGAAAAATGTTTTTTTGATTTTGACTAACGCCGCGCCGATCTAATCGAAAATAGGTCGATGATAAAGCTTTTATAAAAGGTTAGGCGCCTAACCAATTAACTATATAAGGTAACTTTAAATTTACTGGTAATTTTACAGAAGGCGAAAATAGTCATGATTATAAGGAACTTTTACTAACAGCGTCAGCTCTGAATGTGCTGAAAAATAAAATAAGCTGTTCAGTATATTTAAGTTCACATAATTTGACAAAAAATATGGATCATCTGTACTTTTTTCGCTGTTTTGGGTAAGTCCAATTAATTTTCCAATTGTAAAAGTGGTTCTGATTCATGAGTACTTTCACCCCCTAAAGATTTCCACCGAATTAAAGTTACCCTGAATGCACTGCATACTATTTACATTGGCGTGGTTTAGTTCAATTAAGTACATAAGCCAGCACATACTCGTAGATACTAAATACTATCTGTCAAATTTCTTTGATAGTTTTACAAAACAATTTGGGAAAATTTGACATTTTGGGATAGTTTGATTTTGGCGTCTGTACATTATACTACATTTATTGTATTCATCTCGTAGATAGAACATGATACAACCGAATTAAGCAATAAATATTTTATTTACTACAACTTCCGATATTTTATGTGTGCAGTTTTATAGATCAGTTCCTTATTGTTATCATTGCAATCAAAACGTACTTTAAGGTCCGCCATTTTGTTATTTCCTCCGATCTTTCCTATTAAAACATAAAATGAGGTCTTTTAGCATGTTAACGACAGGATGTAAAAATAATTAAAATAATAAAACAAGTGACATTACACATGAAGGATAAAACGGTGATTTGACATCAATTACGTGGTTATTATGTACTCAATGAGCGATTAATATGAAAATGAACTTGCTTATAGTGCTAATATTGAGATCATTAGATATTGAGCATGATGGTTTTTAGCACAGTATGGAGGTTGGAGAGCGGGCCTGGAAGTTTCGATTTTCAAATAAAAACAAGTTTTATTGTAAAAATGAAGAGTTTGGTATTCAACATGTGCGAATATTGAACGGGCGTTTATCACTTCATTTATTATTATAGTCAATTCTACTAATACCTCCATAGCATTTTTTACAAAAATAAGTTTTTGACGAATTTCGGAGCGGGACATTCAGCCCCGTTTTGAGGCAAATTGTTCCGCTAATAGAATGGCAATAAGTATAGCGATTTGAGTATTGTTTATAGTATGAGGAGGAGGATTTACAAAAATACATAATTTCCATTTCTGGTTTTTTGTTTTTACTTCTTTTTTACACAAGGTAAGGTTTTAGGTAATAATACGATAACCCTTGGTAAGACTGTTGGTCAAACTTTCAAACTTCTGACTACCAGTAATGACTGTCCACGATCTAGGAATGATAGCCGGGACCAACCGCACAAAGTTTCAGAGGCACGAAGGGGTTCAGTATATGTTTGCATTGTGAAAACATAAAAATAAACATAGGTAGATTTTTTTTAAAGGAGGCGGAAAGCGGTACAGCTCGTGGCTAAATAAAAACAACCGCACGGGTTGAACGAAGGTTAGCTACCCTTGCCGAGGTCAGTCTGTGGATGGGTGACCGTTCGTAACATATCCAGACTCCTCCGTGCTTCGGAAAGCATGTTAAGCCGTTGGTCCCGGTTGTCATTTGTAGATCTTTGACAGTCGCTACGGGTCGCTACGGGTATTCAGAAAACCGAAAGTCTGACAACCAGTCTTACCAAGGGTATCGTGTAGCCTAGTAACTGGGTTGTGGAGGTCAGATAGGCAGTCGCTCCATGTAAAACACTGGTGTTCAGCTGCATCCGGTTAGCCTGGAGGCCCACCCCAACATAGTTGGGAAAAGGCTAGGGAGATGATGAGATGATGAGGTTTTTTTTTGTAATGTTCATGATATTATTAGGTTTATATGTACCTAAAATGTAATGTGACTGCTTTGTTGGTCTTATGGTAGCAAGCTCTACCTACTGCAGAGCGGAGAGATCCTAGCTTCGATTCCGGGGCTGGGGAAAGTGATATTGACGACCGATGTGGCGCGGCAGGCGAAGGGTCGCCTGCGACGCAGGAGGTTGCGAGTTCGATTCCCGCCTTGGGACAAGTGTTTGTACGATCTACAAAGATTGGTTCCGGGTGTTCTGGGTATTTGCTATGTATAATAAAAAATATCTATCTAGGTAATGTATTGTATTAAGTATATCAGTCATCTAGTACCCATAACACAAGCTCTGCTTAACTTGGGGCTAGATGATGCTGTGTGGATTGTCCAGCATTATTTATTTAAATTTATTTTATATTGGGTTATTCCTTCAAGAATTTCTCAGTAGTTGTCCGTAGTCTTGATTTGTACCTGGTTGATGGCAAAAGGCTCGCCAACCATTACATGGTACTTAAATGTGGGTGAGCTTTATATGCACGACTCTGCCTTACACTCTGGGGAATACAGGCGTGATGTTATGTGTATAATATTAAGTTGACGCCAAGTTTAAGTGTCGCAGTTCTTGTTCTAAAGTAGGTAGTTAGTTGATTTAAGCATAATTATATTCGATTTAGATAAGATTAGATCAATTTACTGCAAATGATTTAATTTCAAATCATATGATTAGGTTTAGTGGCAAATTGTGACCCAAAAACAGGATTAGCTTAGTGTTTCATTATACTATAACATTTGTAAATAATAAAGTACCAAAGTACTTATAATTAATAAAGTTGTGTATTTTGCAATGAGCCTAATCCTGGAATTGGCTATTCATAATATGTTTGTTTCTGGTAAGGGTAAATAAAGGGTAAATAAAGGTAAATAAAGTATATACAGGGTGGAAGGAAAATTGACCCAAAAACTGATAACATGAGTTCAGTACAATGATTCTCGTTCATTTTAGTCATATCGACATAAAATGAGGAATATGATCAAAGTTAATAGATACTTATAAAAATGAACGAGATCTCATTCTGGTAATGTCCATTTTCCATAACGTTTTAACTGGTGGACTGTTTTCCTACCAAGACTAAAAATTTTCATTGTTTAAAATACTAGCTCTGCCCCGCAGTTTCACTCACACGGTCATAGCGAGATGTTGAATGACCTTCCCCAAGATTGGGGCTATCAAATGCAAAAATATTTTTTCAATTCTGACTGGTAGTTGTAAAGATTAGCGCGTTCAAACAAACAAACTCTTCAGCCATTTATTAGCATAGATAAATATCCCGTAGTGTGTTTCGATTCTAAAATTGTTTGTTTATGATGATAATATGATAGGTACATGATATCAGAAACCGCCATTTATATGCTAAATACATCAAACCATGGCACTCCTGTCAACAGCGTTCCTACTGCCTTTAGCTCAGTAATTACGTCTGATTTATCTCACGATCACATAAACTTGCGGAATGTCAATTTTAGTAGGTGTTTTACATTTTAGGATAAGGATATTGAGTTGATTATTACCTACTTATTTCATTACTGTTAACAGCAGTTCAATAACAAAATCTTTTTTTTTTTTTTAAAACGTTGCCCCACACTGGGAATTTCTCCTGTGTCGTGGGTGCACTTAACTCACATACACAAACAGACAGACCCGGAACAACTACCTGTAGATCATACAAATATTTGTTCCGTGCGGGAATCGAACCCACGACACGCGGCGCAGTAGTCGATCGCTCAGCCACTGCGCCAACCGTGCCAAGAACCGTGATTCACTTTTCAGACTACTTCTATTTTCGATCAATTTGCAAAAGAAGGTGAAGCATGTAGTCTCGTTGTAGGTATGTCTAGCCAACCAATTTTTGTATGATCTTTGCTAATGGTATATAATTATAGGGATCTAAGACCCCTTCAATGCGCTATCTTATAAGTGGTGTCAAACTTAAAACTACCATTAAAAGCCGCGTTATGCTGTAATAGGTACCTAGAGCATATAGACAGCTCCACATTTTAGATTCCAGACATATTAATTGGCGACTACCAATGTCTTATTGACTTTGAACCCGTCTCATCGCTGAATTAATTGCTCAAATATCTCAGTACCGTCGAATCATCGATCAATCGATGTCGACGACACGCTATTACTTCAACCTCAGAAGTACATTATCGTAATATCGTCCTAACCGCCTATTTATAAAGGCAAGTAATACGATCTCAGACAATTGAAACGTATCAAGGCTTCTCTTCAATTACGTGTTGACTGACAGAGGGCGGAGGTTAACAGCCAATGAGCCCTTCACATCGGTGCGTTGATTAAATGAGTGGCAAATACTTTCCACTTGATGCAACAAACTAAACTTGACGTCAGAGACAATGAGCAGGTTGCCTAATGGCGCAGGATTCTACGGAGTGCCTGCTTCGTTGAACTATTCTGGAAAATCAAGCTTGCTGTTGAGTGAGTGCGATTGGTAAAGTAAATAATAATAATATTATAAATAATGCTGGACAATCCACACAGCATAATCTAGTCAGCAAGCTAAGCAGAGCTTGTGTTATGGGTTGGATTGCACAAGTCCCAATAGACATTTTCCCTAGAATTCTTTGAAGGTTGGGCAACCAAAACAATCAATTGCTACGACTGCCAAGTTCCATGGAGAGTAAGGGTGAGGTCCATATACAAAATTGGAAATAACAGACCGATCTGTGAAAATGCCCTTCGGAATAATAGCATGAGTTAACAGAAAAACAGAAATGAACGTCGATATGTTACTAAAAACATTCATTTCTTGTGCATTCGGGTAGAAAAAGAGGCTTCGAATACTTGGGAACAATTTCCGTGACTGTGCGGGCATCCAGCCAGTTTCGTACTTTTTGCTTTTTAATTTATTTCCCCCTCGTGAATACATTACGTTCGGCTTACTGCTGAACTTTCTGAGCCCCATTGTGTATTTTAGCGACATATCATACTCTGTCATACTTTTAGCTAAATTATTATCAATTGAGAAACTTTTATTTCTTCCTTTGTCGTTTCTCTTAATTGAATACCAAGTTGTTTTGCAAATAACGGCGTTTGTGAATTGTTATTTATGAGTTTGTAGTACTTTTTCATTTCCTGACAATTCCAAGGATTTATAATTTTAAGGAAAATGAGCCTTAAATCTTACAAGTTAAGCAACAAAAATATGAGTACGTATGAACTTCAGCACTAGTGAGTCTTGCATAGTTCAGCGTCGTCGGTGTACACGCTGTCATTAGGTACCCGCCTACCCGTGCAGTTTATATCTTCTGTATCTAGTAAAAAGTCATATGATACGAGATACATCTCGAGAAACTCATTGGCATTCAACATTCGTATTTAGTTATAAAAAAATAATTTCTGATGCTGCAGATCTTTCCGTCTCAACTTCGCCGCCTCCGCTCTAGGGTTGCCAAGCTACTGACCCAAACGGTCCTAATGAAAAACGTCGAAAAGTTTTTGTATAAATTTTACTGTATAGCCACTTTAAATATCCCATAACCCATTTCCATTAAGAATACCCCTGGTTTTGTTTACGAACTGAATGTGCGACCCAGTTTCCTTTGTGTTGTTCTTATTGTTTGTGAAATTCTTGACTGAAACTTAAATAAGTTTTGTTCAGAGCAAGTGGGCGAGAATTTCTAGTTGCCAAATATACTATACTTCAATAAAATACTGTGTAAGATTATGGAGCGTAGTTCTACGTTATATAGCTTTATTTTGCGTAAACTATTTCTCTTCTTATTTTTATTTTTTATGTGCTGTTTTACAGCGAGTGTTATTAGTTTAGCTCGGTATACCTATGGAGACGCTCACAGTTTTCAAGATATGACTAAAATTACTTACTTTCTCCCAAAAACAGTGCAAGTGTGGGGTTTTGCTACCTAAAATACAGACTTGTATCTAGGTACAGTTAGTGGCCAGTATCAATTTCATAAATATTAGTTTTAATTAGGTATCTATTTATTATTTACAACTAAGTACTAAGAAATAATCTGAAACCGCAACTTAAGCTTTAAATTGTTTTTCAAAATCTATATATATATAAGATAATATATAAGAATCGCTTCCCTTTCTTATCGGAACCTTGGATATGTTTTAATAGGCAGGCGACAGACATAGTGTGCACAAAAACCCTCCGGCGCCTCGAAGGCTTCGTCATTAAGAAAACAGACCACATGAAATGAATGAGCAGAGGGGGCGCCCACGCAGCCAGCGTACAATGAGACAAAAGCTCTTAAATGGCGTCTGTATAGGCACTTATGGCATTGTGCTGTGTTTGCTTATATGAACACTTCGAGTGGATTTAACTCGCAATTAATTATGACTTTAGGTATAAATAGTGTTATGTTTATTTATTGTACGAGTATATATAAGTAGGCAAGCGAGGTTGTTTGACAATTTGTTTATTCAGGAAATTATTTATCTGCCTGAAAATGTTTATAAATATGCTGTTGGCTGTTAGTGAAGGGTTTATAGCCTAAAGATACCTAAATTCAGTTATAGTTTTTCGTTCTCTGGGTGTCACTCCACGTTTCTCAGGACGCGGCAAGATAGGGGTGGTCTTCAAAAACTTTGAAGTTCGAATTGAATGATGATATTACTTTACTCTGACTATGTGGGATGGCGATCTGCGAAAGACTGCAGTCAGATGCTGGATGCGGCAAGCTGAAGACAGGGCGCTATAGCGCTCATTAGGAGAGGGCTATGTTCAGCAGAGGACTGGATAGCCTGATGATGATGATAATAATTTTTTTAATTAGGTACAGACAAGTCACTTAATAAAAGGTAAAATTTACAATATCTAAACGTTGACCCATATAAAGGGTTTTAACCTGCTTAAGGATAATACGCCTGTGGTTTTAGACACAGATTATTTAAAACCTACCATGACTGTGATGATGCCTAATATTGCGTAAAAAGAATTCTTCGACTAAAAGACAGCATGTCTGCGAATCATTTCTTTTTTTTTTATTTACGTACTTTTTTCTTAGGGCGGGAAGTATCGAGTGCGTTGAGCTTAATTTCTAATGATTTTTTTCAGTGAGCTAAGTACTGTGTCATTCGGTTCTCTAAATTATTACGTTGTGAGGTTTCTATAAATGTAAGCCCGGTTTAAACTTATACGAGGCATAAAATTTACTTAAAACGGAATATAAACATTAAATCTACATCAAACCGGACAAAGTTGGCAACCACTTGTGATTTGATTTAAGTGATGTAATAATAAAGGCGGCATTACTTCCAATTGAAGTTTACCGCGAATAAGGTATTAGATATTCAGAGGCTGTAGGATTTAATATCTTCGAAGTGGTCGTTTTAATTGATGCAATTAGGGGCGCAGTTAGCGTTCCCGTGAACCCAGATCGCGGGTGTCGGGCGCTGACACGTACGGGCCCCGCGACCAGCGTGCGCGCACGTCCCCGCACATGCGAACTGAATAACTTAATGAAAATAACATAAAAATACTCTTTTTATTGCCACGTTTAATGTAAGTGGTTGACTCCGTGAGCTATCGAGTTAAGATGTGGTGTCGCGAGTTTTAATTCCGTCATTATTTTTTGAAGACGACATGGTGAAATACCGTTAAAAGACAGAAAAAAATCACCCTCACACCATTGCACACCCTAAGTTGTGACTTCTTTCTTGAAACAAGAATTTAGTAAGTGCTGCTTTTATCGTCATACATTCAAAACTAGAAGGAAAATCTTGAAATAACGTATGAAAGCCCTCGTGTTTTGCATATTACAATTGATTATCTAATTTTACAAATACACCTATACGTCCCACTGTTACAGATACTCTCAAGTGATAGTATTATAAAAAATCGTTTGATAGATCCTTTTCTCCACCTTCAATTCCAACTTATCCAGATGAATCTGGTGAAAATATCTGGCCTGAATACACACAACCTTATGGCATTATCCCACAATACGGTACTAAACTAACCAGCTGACAGATCATATATTATCCCCAAACCAACAAAAACATTCCCCAAATTACTTCAGTAAAAGCCGCTTCATAAATAAAAGAAATTGTTTGAATAATACCAATATGAATACCTAGTAAGTGTAATGAGTTATCTCAGAGTCATGCAGAATAATCTATTGGATTGCTGCCAAGCAAAAATTGAGCTCGGCCAATCACAGCAATATATTACATTTTTATGATGCTGTACAACTTAATCATATTAGATTAAAGGAGACTTTATTAGATGCCCTTCACACACACGATACATGAGCGTCATGACACGAGTTTTTGCGCGAGTCTAAGGCACTAATCAACCGCTATGTGGGTTAGGTTAACTCTTAAATTTATGTCGTATTAGTTGGTTTATCTGTGTCATATTTCGCATAAACAATTTATCGCGTGAATAAATTGAAGTCAGAAGCTCAGTTTGTGATACCGACGATAATCTTCATACATATAGTCCGGTCTTTGTGATAGTTAGCACTTCATTACGGAACAAAGAAGATCAGAAATTGTTTATTCGTGTTCATTGCGGGACAACCGCTGATACATTGCCAAAGGTTATTGTCAAAGACGCAAGTAAGTTTAAGTAAATTAGGTATAAAGTTTAACTTTTGTACAATATACTGGCAACGTATCGAGGTAAAAGTTGTAATAAAATGTAGGAGCTTTCTTCTTCCGGACACCGCTTGGCACGTGTTGAGAACTCATAATTTTATCGGTGAATCAAATTTACGAGTACGTATGAAAGGAATTGGCTTCCTTTTTCAAATGCTTTGGTTTTAAAAGAATTTGGACATTAAGAATACAAACCAAAAAAAGGTTCATTAAAGTAGTATGACATGGAAAAGATGGGCCTTACAACATTTGACCTAATCATCCTGCAATCCACGTTACACCATCCACATACCAGCATACTCGTACTGCACGTTCTATCATAAAACGTTTAGCTTACGTTTAGGCAATAAACAGAATTAGGTTACGTTTAGGCAATAAACGTGGACATAAGCACTAAACTAACCTAATAGTGTCATATCTGATAGATAACGCGTGCGCCGCGAGAACACCGTGCCTAAATAATAATTGAGATTCATTGAGTAAGTGGAACAAGTCCGTAGACTGTCTGCACTATGTTCTGTGGTCTAGTGTACTGTAGGTAACGATAACCTCATTATTACCCTATTATAATTTTGTTATTTGCTCCCAATGTAATTTTCCGTTAGATTAGAGCTGTTTTGTTATGTAATAAATTTGTTGTAATTCGGTGAGCTTTTGCGGTCATGTTTTTTATTTCACTTTAATTACAGTGGTGCGGAAGATTAGTACCTACATACATAAAGTTATCTCATACAGTGACCGAAAACAGTCTCTCATGTACCCTGCTTTACTTGATAAGCACAATTGACAATTTATTTGCCGAATGGTGGTCCCGGTAAAATGATAACCAAATGGGCCCTCTATAAATGCACGTACTTGAAGCAAAAGCAATTTGTAAGCGTTCTGAAGTTTCTACTTACCCCCATGGGAGAAAAAGTGTTAAAGTAAATTCTCATTCTGTATTGCATACATGTAAAAAAAATGTCATGATTGCCCAGTGGTTTAGGCCTCGCCTCTTATCCACGAGATTATGGGTTCAAACTTGGGCAAGTACGAATGTGACTTTTTCAATTCATATGTTCTTTCTAAGTTTATCTTGGACATCACTGACATCGGTGACGGAAAACTTCGTGACCGAACCTGGACTTATAATTAATATAAGTCTGAAATCGCCAATCCGTCTTGAGCAAGCGTGGTGATTAATGCTCGTGCCTGTATGAGCAGAGGTCTTTGCCCTACGGTGGGATAGTGACAGGCTGGTATTCTGATTATATTTATTTTATTGCATAGATACGTCCAAGACATCTACCAAAATAAAAATGGACTTTCCTTATGACACAGAGCAACATTTTTTAATACGCATTAAATAAGGTGACGTCTCAAGATGCCCGGTCGACATCCATCTACCAGCCACTGCGGATTACTAAGCACTGTCTATTTGCATGATACATTGTAAGTTTTTATTATGCGCAGATGGTAAATGATTCATAGAACACTCCACTTTTGTTCAACACGAAACACTGTGGTTTCCGCTCCAAAATAGATATTTTTCTATTTCCTGAATCCAGACGTCGCGACGTGGAACTGAATCATGCTTCTGTTTTACTAGTGAACTCTATATTATACTTATTACCTACTATTTATAATTATGGTGACTGTTAATTTTTACTCAGGAAATGAAAAACAAGGCTCTTGAGTAGATAAGGAAAACCTAGGAAAACTGTAATTTTAGTTTTAAAATTTCTAGGTCAGAAATAATTCTCAAAAGATGACAGTTACTTACATCATCACCTTATTTATAAAATATAGGTAATTAATATCGATTCAAAATTGAATAATTCATAAATTATGTCGGCAACACGATTTCTTTAAAGTAAACAAAAACAAATGCTGTCGCATGGAACTTAATGATCGCTCAACTTGACAAGTTTTATAATAATATAGGAAGGAACGATTTTCCCGTGTTTCCTAACGGCTAGTCATCGTAGAACTAGTTCTTTGTTTAAAATTTTAAAATGGTATTCTATATGGATATCTGAGGAGCTCTTGGCTAAATAAAAACAGACGCACGGGTTGATTCAAGGTTAAGCTACGCTTGCCGAGGTCAGTCTGTGAATGGGTGACGATTCGTACCGTGTTGAGAGTACGTTAAGCCGTTGGTCCCGGCTGTCATTTGTAGATCTTTAATAGTCTTTAAGGGTAGTCAGAAGCCCGAAAGTTTAACAACCAGTCTTACCAAAGGGTATCGTGTTACCCAGTAACTGAGTTGTGGAGGTCGGATAGGCAGTAGCTCCATGTAAAATACTGGTATTCAGCAGCATCTGGTTAGACTGGAACCCGACCCCAACATAGCTGGGAAAACGCTTGCAGATGATTTCTTATGGATATCTCTTCTATATCTTTTTTTTTCATTTTTTTATACAACCAGGACTGATAATTGTTGACTATAAAAATGGGTACGACCATTTCCAAAAGGCTATCATTTTCAGATACAGATTTTTGGAGCCCTATTAGCACAATATTAGTTTATGAGCCAAGATTTAGGGAAACGTTACAATCTCCATCGAGTTGCAACCTACCCTGTAGCAATTGCTCACCTTATCTTTAGGAAAATCCTAGGCATTACTTAGTTATATTTAGGTACTGATTTTATTTCCAAACGAAGTAATCATTTAAAACAAAGGCAGTCTAGTAAACACGTCTGGAAGTCAACAGGTGATGTAATTGCGGCACTGGGTAGCAACACATGGGCTACCCGCTGTTATTAGGCATTTCGTATGTGAGACACACGCTAAATTGCCGTGGTATAGCCATGTACAAGTACAGTCGACAAAACAAGCAAGTGCAGGCGGCACGGCATTTTAGGGTTCCGCACCCAAATGGCAAAAACGCAATCCATTTCGTCCTGTCCATCAGTCTTCTGTCTAGCTGTCCGTCTGAATGATACACATGCATTTTACTCGGAGACTATTGTCACTATATCTATGAAATTTAGACGAAAGCTATTCTATGTTTACATATATTATGTAACCGAGGGTTGAAAAAGATAATTCTGTTTACATAAGCGTGAAAGGTATTTTTGGGTCCCGTAATTGATTTTATGAAGGTTTCAATTCCCGATTGTCAAGTATTTGAGACAAGATATATTCAGTTAAACACGAACTTATAGCTATTGCTACAAATTTTCCTATCGACGAAATGAATTTTCTTCCTGACTACGCAACCTTTGACTGTGCTTCGTCTGTCATGTAAGTACTGGCCTGCTTTTGAACTCACGTTAAAGAGGAAGTCAGGCACCGCAAGTGGTAGTAAAACCTTCGTTTTAAAATTTATACTGAAAGCAATATGAATATCAGAAGCATAGCACAATAGGGACATGTCCTAGGTAAAAATATACTAAGTCTATTAGGTCCGTCTGTTAGATTATCAAAAAAAAATTGGACACGTATTTTTTGCTTACTCAAATCAACAAATAGTGACAAAGATATAGCACACTAAAGTTCAGTAGAAGGGGCTTGTGACGTCACTTCTACGTAAAAAGTGTAACATGGCGTTACGACACTCGAAAATTTAACGCACTGTATCATCGTCATTTTTGGTTTACGTGACAAAAATTACGTGTCCAGTATTTAAGAGTAAACCAACTATCGGACCAAACATAATGGTTAAGAACACTACCCTATGGCTTCTCTCCTGCACACCTAACTCTTTTGTTGTCTGTACATCTAGCAGGTCATGTGTAAGTACATGTATCGGACAATCTGACCGTGAGCACCTCTGGACGCACCTGCGAGCGCTTTGTTTAGTCTGTACCTATGTGCATTTGAGCTAGGTTCCTTATGAGCTTTATGGCTAAACCGACATCTGCGTGCATTCTCTGCGTGTTTCTAGGCCTTGCTGTTTTATTCGTCATCATATAATTTAGATGCAGAATCGAGCAATACCTTGGATGAGCAGCAGACATCTACTTTTTGAATATGGATTTTTCTGGTTATAAAATAAAAATAATGTTTTGCATTTTGAAGCTTATTGCAATCCGTATCTAAAATACTGTACTTTAGATACGGATTGCAATAAGCTTCAGTAACATTTAATTACACTGACAGCTGACCTTTAAATTAACGAGAGTAATTCACTGGTCATTCATCTACATGGTGCCCTTAGTTTTCCAGCCTTAACAAGATTGTATCCTTACAGGAAAGTCCAAAATTCTAGGTGGTCGCGTAACAAACGTCTAGACATTTAAACCATTGTTCACTACTGAACATCAAAAAACTATTTGCATGTTTATGCAAATTTGGAACTGCTTGGCTCTAGTGATGGATTGCTATTTAAAAAGTCTCCCAGGTAGGCTGCCATATCGATGCTTTATCTGTTAGAAAGAAACTAAGTTTACATTCCTTCACGCGTTGCACAAAAACCGCGTACCTACCTACTGATTGATTGATACGATAGTCACAATTAGAATTTATTCAATAATTTATAAGCTGTTGGATTGGACGAGAAATGTCTCGTGTACCGGACAGTTGTTAGTGGTTGGAGTATTAGCATAAACGTTCTTTATAAGAAGCCGACGGCGCTGGCGCCGCGTCGCGCCGATCATATTAGATAGAACACGGGAAATTACACAGCTAGTTCAGATACCTATAATATATAAGGTCTACTATAAACAACTATTTGCCCGATAATTGTGCTCGTTTACCTATTCGAGCCATTTTAACAGACCATATTTTTATTCGCTACCTATTATTATTTGTTTATTTTGCGTCGCGTGAATTATTAATCAGCAGGTAGGACATGATTGCTTTCAAGGTGTATATTTTCAAAGGTAATTGCTTGTATTGTATAAGTGATAATACGTTACTTCGTTTAAACCATTGCAGTGTGCTTTGCTTGTTATGTGTTATTATTGATCGATTTACACAATTTAACCGGGATTCGTTAGGTACAAACAATGGTAATTTACTGAACGAGTCGGCGCTGAGGCATGTGTTGGCCTGTGGGTTATTAGTGGCGCCATTATTAGTTTACTGTTGTAAATCACATAGATCGATAATGTCGGATAATGATCTGCGTCGTACAAGGATCGAGTGTGAATTGAGAAACCGCAAGCTTCGCGTAGCGTGCATGTGTGGACTGTTGACGTTATGTATATTTGTACGTAGTCGTGTAGTACATACATACTTAATTTATGTCTCTAGGTTATCATATCTCCGGCGTAGACTGAACATTGCTCCAAATGGCGAGAACCGTGAAACAAGATTTTGCAACATTAACGTTCTACAGTATTAAAGTATACATGGTTACCCTGGATTTTGAAATAATATCAACAAAAGCGCTGGCTACGATAACTTTGAATTAACTTCGAAGTTTTGTTTTCAACCAAGTCTACTTCTTCTACCTTAATGTTCTTTTCTACATTAATTTAAATACATGATAATGTAAAATCTTTGAATACAGTCGCACAAGAGAATAGTGTTGCGCTCACGAACACGTAATTAGATCATACGTATTTCCTTTCGTAGCAGATTACTAAATTAATCAAATGTTTGTCGTACACACTGTACGTAGCCAAGAAACGTAAATAGGCGGTAGGCTACGGACGTTGATGTTACGTAGGGATGTTTTCGACTTCATGACGTTATTCTTAATCATTGGTTCCCAACCAGCTTGAATATTGCCGCGAAGGGGTTAAAATTAATAACTTTTTGACTTAAAGATCACATTGATTCAAACCGAATTAAATTTTATATTAACTTACTTTTTGTGGAGTAACGTTTACAAGTGTTGGTGGGCAACAAAGGATTACAAAAAGTACATAAAAATAGCAACGATTGGAAGAAAAACTTAAAGAAAGTTGCAATGTCGTCATTTCAAATGGACGATGACGATAACATATACAATTCAACTGTTGCATTGATGTATCAATTAGCGATGAGGCCTAGCCGCGGGTCATGACCATGACGTTAGAAACTAGCCGGCGCCGCGGCGTTGGTTGGAATATTTTTGTATAATAATCATTACAAACATCGTACTTACTTACATACTTAATGTTATCAATAAAAAGGAACTTTGGTGTGGATGCACATTTAGAAATGTTGTATTTTATATTATAATACTAGGTTAATAATAGTAGGCTTTTGAGCCTAACGTCGAATTTGCTAAAATGTACTGTTCAAGATCATTTTCAGATTGTCACACATTTTTATCTTACCTTCTAGTCCTTGTTAACAATTAATAAATGAATGAGGTCCCAGGTCAGAAAAGGTTGGGCGCCACTGACGTATTGATTGCTAGGAATTATTATTGTTAAGATTGGCTGCGGAGATAAGTATTACGTAGGGAAATATCTGACGTTACACTGGATTACTTCGAACTATTGTTTGATTTTCCCTAAATTAGGTGGGATTGGCTACGGACGCAGGTAATGTAGTGATCTAAATAATTACTCTATATGGATTGCTACGTGTAACGTCATGTGCCTAGCCTTTCTAGCTACTATGTTGAGATTGTCTACGGACGTAGGCATTACGTAAAGTTGTTTTTGGGATTGTGACGTTACCCTATATGGAGTTCTACGTGTACAGACCAAGCTCCGTGGGTAGTGGTTGTTTGTTTTCACTACAAATATTAGGATCAAAAATGGATTACTTTCAAGTTTATGATATTACTCCATATGGATAGAAATTGCTACGAGAGATCATCATGCGCTTAACCTTTCATCTTTTGTCTTTATATTTGCAAAGACTGTTTTGGCTGTGTTCAGCTCCATCGTGTTTGACTGGATTACACAGGGATTTATGTTTTTGATATTTTTAACCAGTATAGATCGCTACCGGGTCATCATGTACTTAGCAATTCTATCTACTATGTTGAGATTGTCTACGGACTCAGGCATTACGTAGAATTTCGAATTATGACGTTACCTTATATGGATTGCCATGTGTACCGTCCTAGCTCCGTGGCTAGCATTTGCACTAAACATATTAGGATTTACCACGGTTCCAGAAATAGATTACTTTCAAGTTTATGATATTACTCAATATTGATAGAAATTGCTATGAGAGATCATCATGCGACTTTTATCTACTGTCTTTATATTTGTTAAGGCTGTTTCGGCTGTGAGATTAATGTTTTCGAGATTTTTACCCCATTTGGATTGCTCTGTTGAGATTTTCTACGGACGTAGGCATTACGTAAAGTTATTTTTGGGATTATGACGTTACCCTATAAAGACTTCATATGCCTATCCTTTACTAAATAAATATTAGGGTTGGGTAAGAACAGTCCATACATGTAATGGACTGTTTTCTAGATAATGATATTACTCTATATGGATAAAAATTGCAACGAGAGATCATCATACGCCTAGCCTTTGCTCTACACTCTACTGTCTTGAGTTTGGCTACAGCTGTTATTATGTGAGCCTTTTCTCTAGCTACTATGATGGTATTAGCCACGGACGTACCTATCAGGTGTTACGTAGGGAGATACTCCGTCGAGATTTTAACGTCGTCATATATCTAGATAGACTACTACGAGATTTATCTTTTGGCTAGCGATGTTGATATTGGCTAAGGACGTAGGTATTACGTAAGGATGTTTAGGAGATAACGACGTTACCCCATATGGATAGCAAATGCTACGGTAGGATATTCTGCACCTAACCTTGTCATAACTGCGCTGGGATTGGCTACGGAGGAAGGTATTCTGTAGTTTGTAGTGATGTACATTTCCGACTGTCTTTTGTTGCCCTATATTGATTGCGAAGATCATGGGACGTTGATGTTATGTAGATATAGTTTCATGTTTCTGACGCTATGTCCATATTGCGATATGGACATAGATTGCTGCGTGTTTTCATCAACTGTGTCTAGCTTATTCTCAACTTACTTAACACTACAACTGCAACTTTAAATAAAAATGAAGAAATTAGATTTTTCATATGCATACAAATTTCAGCGCTGGGGCGTCCACAATCACTGGTATCAGTACAGTTTGTGCGTCAATGTACGTTCTACCCTGTATAGTAAATTTTCTTACCAATATAATTTACAGTTTTATCTTTGTCTATCACCCTAGTAAAACTAAGTTGCGTTGGTAATTGAAGAGTTAAAGCATAGTTCGCATGACAGCAAAATGTGTACCTGCCACAATATAATCTACGTCTACTGGTCACCACTATTATTACAACACTACCTACACTTTACTACTAGGAATATTATACTTAACGTTTGCCATTAGTATCTGCTAACCTACATACTTACTGCACTGGTAATAATCAATTTTAAAAATGTACGCAGTCTCTATGCATTATGTATCAGCCCCAATCAGTATTCGTTGCTGATAGAACTAACGTACATAATATATATATATACTTATGTTTTTATATATCGTAGATATTGACACTAATTGGTAGCAACATTGATTTAGCAGCCATCCGTAATGTTGTTTAAAGGGACTGGTATTTTTAGATTCTTATCAGATGTGATTAAATCTGATTTTATATAATTGCTAGGTTTTTGCCTGAGCTTTTATTTAGAATTTGACAATCAATTCGGGTTGCTGTTATACTCTGCTAGTAATAATACTATTCAATCATGTTTCGAAACACACGTGGCATAAGAAAGTTATTGTTGTTTTTCTCGGGAACAGTACTTTTTTTCGGGATGAAAAGTACCTACCCTATGTCCGCTTCCGGACACCTGACATATTATTTGCAAAATTTCAGGATGATCGGTTAAGTGGTTTAGGCGTGAAAAGGTGACAAGCAAACTAACAAACATTTTTATTTTATTTTTATATTTTAGTTTAATAGTTAGGATATCTTGTAGTACTTTTATATTTATCACAAAACTAGAGTCAGCAGCTGTCACCTGAAAAGTAGTAAAAGAGAGTATCTTTTGACTCCTATAACGTACATTACAATGTTTTTATTTCTTTTAAACGATACAACTATTAATACATGAAGAAATAAAATAAAATTAATAATCACAGGTCATCGAAAAATTCACCCGCATCACTGTCAACGGGAAAAGTGCCCAGAAGGCTGGCAGCATTGCCACGTTGAATGGCAATGCTGATTCTTTGAATTCTGACTCCTATAATGTTGAACAAATGTTGGATAAAACTTTGCAAAATTAAAAACGCTCCAATTTGTTTATCTCACCAGTCTGTAACCTAAATTATACATCCAAACTGACATGTGAGTCTCGTGACGTCAAAACCCGTACCACATACGGGATAATCTTATAAATAATTATCTTAATCCCTCAATAAACAGATAATTGTACACATTCACTCGGATGAGTATCGGAGTTTAATGACATATCCGAAACATTATCTGATGATTCGCACGATCGATTCGGCGATACCGAGAAATCTTTTTATTCGATTAATCGATATGAAGATATGAACAGGAAGCAAAGGCGTCAAGAAAAATATGTCGTTATCAGAAATGTTATCGATGCATCCTATAAAACAAATAGGATGTATTACTATTTGAGTTAACGTTTATTTCGATGAGAAACAAATAAAACGCACGTCAAAGGAAAACTGCTTATACCTTATAGAACAATAGGCGTGGTAGTATTTGAAGCTAAGTCCGATAAAACTAAACATAAAAATGTTGAAGCCCTCTTCCTACAATTTCTCTAAGAAAGATGGAAATAAAATTTCTAAAAATCAATTTAGCGGCGGCGATTCGAAACTTATTATTAGGTAGTAGTAGTAATTCCTTATAAATACAATTAATACACACAAACGCTTTATTGAATGAGTCCATATTTATCAAACAACAGATTCCTTGAAACAGCTACAAAGTTTACAGAATACGGTTGGTATTGGTCACGAGAATCATTCTGCGGTCTACTAGTAAACACTAAACTGTCACTAGTTATTCACTCTTATGAGCTATCTGACCTTTAAACCTAATACCTTACTGCTAAGGTAACGCGGACCGGCGCCGACGCATGGCCGCGCCGTTCCTACGTGGCGCCTGCGCCTGCGCAAACCTATGTATAAAGAAGCGTCTGTTTATGTTATTGTCTATCGAAATGATCATTAAGTATTGCGATTTTGAACGTTTTCGTACACATGTATATTTATGTCGAAATGTGGTTATAATGTTGGCTACGACCAAAATTATAGCTATATTTTATAGCCATAGGGCAGTAAGATGTCTACGGATGCAAAACTGGAGTCATATTTAACCTTATTTGCCACAAGACACGCATGTTTACATCATTAATCAATTGAATACAGATATTAAGTACATAACAAAGTGTTAATACACCCATGATAATGATGCAATGGACACTAGTTTACTCACCTTATAAAAAGTGAATAAAAATAAACTTGTGTATGAGTCATGACTGTCACCCATTCCTATTGGGTTGGAATACAGAAGTGGCACGCTCCGTATGACAAACCGATGGTCTGATTACAGCCGCGTAAATACTATGAATCCCCTGAACACGCGAATGACTCATCCTGTCAGTCACACTGTAGGCAAATCGTAACTTTGATACATTTTTTACTAGATCCGATAGATAGAAGAGTATTTGTGACTGAAGATATGAACTTATATTTTGTAAATTATTGTTATCTAAGTCAAACTTAAATGTTAAGGTGGCTTGTAAGAGCAGGAGAAAAGAAGTTATTTATGAATACACAATCTAGACTTATACTTATCTTTACTAATATTATAAACATGGTAATATTTGTTTGTAAGTTTGTATGTAGGGGTAATCTCCGGAACTAAAAGTGTAGGGGATGTTAAATAAGAACATTAAAAAGTAAAACAAGAAAATAAAAGTAATACATTGCTTGTTTTTTCTGAAGAAATCCCTTCATCCTGAGGGACTGCTTTAACGAGACGCTTTTTTCAATTTATCCGGGTCACGCTAAAATCTATAACATATGTCCTTTCACGATAGTGCTTTAGGCTGTCCACAAATATAGAAACACGTGTGGGGCATATTACGTATGAACTTAAACATTACAATAAAGATAATTTATTGCTATTCTATTTCTGACTAATGTCTAGACGGGTGTCTTTACACGTTTAGTCCAGTTAATTCTAATTATAAAACAAAGGTTAGACATGGTGCAGTCATTATCTTCGATAAACATGAATTTATTTCATAATTACTGTGTCGGCTTTTGCTGTTTAGAAGCTCTTTGTTCTTACTAGTAAACTTAAATAGGAATTAGGATTGATTAAAAATACTACAAAGTACTCGTACCTAAAACTTTTTGAGAACTGTTTAATACAAAGTTCAAATGCCAATGACGTACAGACGCCAGCACATCGAGCTACCCCAAACTGTCAGATATTCCCAATTGAACATGAACCTTATTCTATTGTAATAAAGTTGAGAACCTATCAAAGAAATTTGACACATTAGGGTAGCTTGATATGCTGGCCTTTGTACCATTGAATTTTCCACTGACATTTCTATTTTTTGTTATTCGTTTATGGCGTTAGAAATTGATATAAAGCCAAACATTTCTATGCAGTACAGAAACTGATTACAAGACAAGACCGATTACGTATCGATGTTGTTCGTAATTGTCGTTGTTAGTCGTCTGTCAGCGCGTGCGCAGTGACGTTGACTGATGTCATATCTAGTCGAAACATTGATTGGAATTGAATCAGCACATATGAAGTCGTTATCTTGAACACTTGAAACAGGAAAAAAATGTATCAAGGTATTGCAAGTGCATTTAATTTAATAATATGCCATCTTTGTTGAATTCTTACTGTGTTGTTCATAAGAGGCGTGATCAAAGATAAAGTTATATGAGTGAATCGAACCCGGATACTTTCTGCATGGATGGGATTACGTACTGCTTTTATGTAAGCCTGTCGCACTTACTTCAAGTGCCACTTCCATTTTTAAATCATACGTGCTTCCGGATATAGATTGGAAAACTGTCATAATAATTTTCCCAAAAGATACAAAAGACGTTATTAAAAACTTAATTTGAATTCCTTAGAGTCAAATCTACTAACTCCTAACTGCCCAATGAGACAAAAAACCCTCTTTAAATAAACAAAAGTAAACGCAAGTGATCCACATCTGCTTCAGGCAAAAAGTGGATCTTAAGATGCGGTGATCGACCCAAATATTCGAGCGATAATAAGAGCCAATTAGCCATTAAATTAGCGTAGGAATGATAATGAAATTTCCGAATAAGCAAATAGCAACAGTCTATTATGGCCAATACGGAGCAAAGGTCACGCCAAGTATTCGTAGTTTATCGGTATCAGAGTGGTACTCGTATCTTGCTGTAAGTACAGCAAGTGCCCCTCACATGATTGGGGATTTACTAAAAGACACAAATTTTATAGATCCAATAAAATCGATCGTACTTCACTAAATAGGCCTATCAAAATTCGAAAGCTACGTATTTTGAAATCAAATTAAGAATAGAACTGTTCTTATATAGGGATGAGTTATTTTTACAATTATAAATCTGTGAGGTTAATAAACTATTCAATTTTCATTTTCAGTGTTTTAACTATTATGTTGTATTTATTATGTTAACAAAGGACTAAACATAATCTTATCATAGTTAACATAGAATAAACCAATAGCTGTAAACCCTTTTTTATATAACATAAAATGCTTACCTTACTATCTATCTATATCCTGGAAATATGCAAACTTGTTAGAAAATAATCGATTTTTAGTTTTTAATTTCTACTACGTAATCAATTTTATAAGTGTTGCTGAACCCTACAGGGTCCGTAATTGTACCTTAGCCTTAAGCCCATGATGGAATGAAAATATGGTCATGAATATGAATATGATAACTGGCGAAATATGGGTGTACTATGGCTGACCCTTTGGGGCACAGATGCGTAATGCCATGTTACTTCATCAAAAGCTGTAATTAAAAGGTATAACGAGATACTGAAAAACATTACTGAGAAAATAAAGTTCCTAGGTATTTACTTCGAATGTGCCACTTATCTTGCTTGTTTAAAAATAACTACTAATATTGAAACTTCCGTTTTATTATTATGTTTTATAAATATATGTATATTTTGAAAAACTGTACACAATTATACAGGTTCTAAGAAAATACCAAAGCTGACAATACGTGTTTAAGATTTATAAATAAATACATGCTTAATTAAACAACATTGTTATTAATTTATTGCGCACTTCGTCCCATTAATTGAAATGCGACAATACTATTGTCAGGTGTATCCTCTTATTATCCGCAGTATTTGCATGTTACGATGTTTCATTCAATAAATCCATAGTGTGGTAAATTGTACACTGCGTATTATAAAGGATTTGAGTACGTATTGACGTCAAAATTACGAGCCGAGTATTGCACGGATGCTAAAGGACGTGGAGTTGCGGACACCAGCCAGACGTACAATATAATGTTATACACGGATGCTGCATTAACATAAATTAATGGTCAACATCATTTGTCTTTAGGTACATTAAACAAACTGAACATTTTTATTTATTTGTTTGAACTATGACTAGTTGTCTGCCTACCTTTTAGATTTATTAGTCAAGTTAGCACAGAATACCTAGCGTGGGATTTGAATACGAGAAAACAAATTTCCCTAATGAGTAAACACTATTAATTATATTCCGTTGTGATATTTGCTCCTTGCTCCAGTTGAGAGATAAGGGCAATAGTGCCCATTAGTGGATATTTATTGCCTCGATACAGACCTATCTGACGACATCCTAGTAACATAAATTGACAAGTGATATTTTGTGGTGTCAAGTTGTGGTGTTTCTTCATTTGGCCCGAAGTGTATGGTGTAGAAGTGTACGCTGGCGGGTGATAGTTTGGCAAGTGCATGGTGGTGCGGGGTGCATGGTGCAGCGTGCAGGCGTGCAGGTCGCGGTGGTGGTGCAGGCGGTGGCGCGGCGGCGCGGGAGGCTGCTCGGAACTGGTCCGGCGGCCGGCGCACGCGCGGGGCAGAGTGTCGCGGCGGCCGGCAGCGACGCGCTACCGGCCAGCCTCGCCACTCAGTGCACGCGCTGCCTCGCCGCCGCCAGCCTGCGTGGCCGACCGTCAACCACGCTCCTAGCAGCTCCCGACAGACCCGACGCACACTCTCGTCACACGCGACCTACTACTCACGATAAATCTCCCCTCGTTATTACTGAAAAAATAAGGAACCTCGAAAACTTTGCGAATATTTGTAACACGTGAGTTTCGCCACCGCTGTTTCTGTTTACATTTTCCGAAGGTGCAATTTTTTTTGTTTTACGAAGTTTCATCTAAGTGCATCGCGAGTGAAGTTATTATTTTTGACGGTGCTTGAGGAATCAAGATATTAAATTTTAAGGTAAGAAATTTTTTATTTACAAAATTACAGCAATATTGGCAACGTCCCCTGGGGTATGTTTTTGAGCTATGTTCATTATGAAAATATTTAATGTTATATTAGAAAGTCACTTGCACAGCAACGAAACAAGTTAACGTACTATAAGTAAGCAAGTAGGTACTCGAGTTGATGTAACCTCGTTATGTTGGGGCAAGTTAAATAATGTCCGATTCTTCAAACACATTTACATATTTGGCAAGTTCGAAATCACAAATATATTGGAATCAATCATCATTTTCCTTATTGATAATGGCATTTTTTACTTGAATGTAAACAATCAAACTCCGTAGGTACTCGCAAAGAAAATAGCAACGGAACAATCGGGCAAACGGATTTGTAAAATTTAGTTAAAGTTATATAATGTGGTTAAAGCGCGATACTAGTAAGTGTTGTACGACTATTACTCATGTAACACGACTTAAACCAGTTAATGATGTGGTAACTCTAATATGATATTCATCCACGACAACGGTGAGGTATACGACACGCGCATATTGCCACGAAGTTACTCCAATGCCACTTATCATACAAGTCGAATAAATTTAGAAAGCTATCAACAGAAATTAAAATATAGGCAATAACAAATAAAAATCAGTTGTCGCGGATACAGTCGTAACTCAGCCCGACTTTAATTGATTAAATTTAGTTTTAATTGGCTTATTATATTTGTAATTCAAAGGTATTTTAATGGTAGTTCGTTATTATTGTATTTTTTTTTCATCGGAATTTAAGGCATTCGGGAACTACATTGGAGTTACTGTCTTTGTAAGTCCAGCGTGAAATATGTATTAAGGAAATAATATTATCATTGAAATGTGCTAATCTACAGCTATTTGTTTACAAATACATGGTTTCTTTGTTTATTTATAAGATAACGCTATAATATCCAGATATTAACTAACTAATAATGCAATAATACAATTGGATGATTTGTAAGTTGAACGTCCTGAAAGCAAATGTTCAAGAAAATTGCATCACATTATGAAAAAAGGTTATATGATTCAATAAAAAAAGTTTAAAGATACAACAGACTAGATAATATGAAAAAGTACTGATTCTTAGTCTTATTTGACTAAATGAGTTTGTTTGATTAAACACATTGGTTTTGTAATTAAATGATCAAGTTCAGAGACAAGTCTTGACCTATAAAATAAAAGTGTTGCACAACTGTTCCTATTTTTTCATTTGTAAACATGTTGCAAAAGATCTATTAATGCCCATCATCATATACTTAAATATCTCTTACATAAAAATATGGTCACTCAATTCATAACGTATTTAATGGTATTGAAATAAAAATCTTATCAAATCGTACAAAAAAATGGGTCAATGTGCGTTTCAGAGTAGCAATTCTGTAAGTTTCAGGAAAACGGGTAGCTTTAATTTTTGTGAGACCTAACACTCACTAAAAAATGCGGACAAGGTATCTTTAGCGCGTATTTTGACCAAATGCAGCAAAAATCTAAATATCACCATGTGTCTATACAATAAATATTCTGTCTGTATGACCGCGTTGTTCTTTAAACCTACACAACAGATTTTGATGCGGTTTTCACTGTAATATAGAAAAAATATTGCGGTTGCGTATATTTAATACATAAATATTGAGTTTACATATAATAGGGAGGTCTCGTTGTTTTGTCAAGGCTTAAAATCCGTGTGAAGCAGGAGCGGTCGCTAGTCAGTAAAATTAGTTATTTTTTTTATGCGGAAGATATTTTAAGCTCACTCTCAGACTTTAAACACTAACACGATGACTATTCAAATAGTCAGTAGTGTTTAAAGTCTGAATGATCTGCTACCATAAAACCTTTGCACTGTCCAAATTTCAAGCTTCTTCACTCAAGCCTCGACGTCACTGACTGGGCGCCAAGTAGCAGCTGATTGTCTCAAGTAGGTCCATAGTTAGCTAAGGAACAATATGTAATATGTACTGCAGTAAACACTATATACTGCCCTGGATTCAGTGAATGACTGCTAAGGGATATACCGTGTATTATTTAGTAAACAGGTTCAAATCAATTATCTTGGGAAACTCCGAAGAAGTAAAGTAAAAGCCTATTACTGTCCCACTGCAGGGCAAAGGCCTCTTCTCATACAGAGAAGGCATGAGCATTAATCACCACACTTGCTCAAGAAGGGTTGGCGATTTCAGACTTATATTAATTATAAGTCCAGGTTTATGATGTTTTCCTTCACCGATGTCAGTGATGTCCAATATAAACTTAGAAAGTACATATGAATTGAAAAACTCACATTGGTACTTGCCCAGGTTTGAACCCACAACCACGTAGAAGAAGAAGTATTGGACATGAATATATATTAACGATAAAACAAAAAAATAAAACTTAACGGCTGAGTACGGACGTTGGTAGCTGTAATTGAATTGTTTTTGAATTGAATTTGATTTATGAATATGAATTTTCATATACAGAAGATAGAACCCAGATTTCATTGTCAGTCTGTCAAACGTGGCGACTGCACAAATAAATATCCTGTTAATCAGTAAGAAGTCCTAGTGCGTTGGTGATGATAGAAAATTTAAATAAACACATAATTCATACCAGTAATATTCAAGGTTCATTTAATACATTGTTCCTAGAAATTCCAGAATATAAAACAAGTTTACTTATCCTTTTGTGTCACTGATTCGTAAAAACATGTTTAATCATGTTTAATTACTTACTCAAACGAAAATGAGTCATGCAGGAGTTAATTATGTAACATAAAACAATGTTACATATTTGTTACATCCGCAATAATCCTTATCCCTACGAATAAGAAGATTATTACTATTACCAGCAATAACAATTCATTGAACTCCTTTGTTCTCGATTCTTTTTTTATTGTAATATGATTCACGAGCCAGACAGGAGGCCAAATGCCATGGATACATTAATCCCGGCTAGAAGCGCTCCCTGTGACGACACTATGCTTCATCGTTTCAGGGAAAGATTGTATGACTAAGCAATCATTCATACAGTCGCTTCTAGCATGCAATCGTTTGTAACGATTGTGTATCTGAAGTACATCTTGAATTGTATACTACAGTTTTATTGTCAACTGGACAGCGTTGTAGTAAATAAATGTACTTTTCATCGTAAACTTTACATAATTCTTCAACAATCAGAGTAGTACGTCCTTATATATGTATTATGGACAAGGAAAACAAAGTCTTTGTGGTTTACATGTTTTTGGCAACCATTCAAACTTTATATCCGCAATCTATCAAACAAAGGGTTCATCACAGTAGTAGCTACCTATTACAATTTAAAACTTCGCCCATTGTCTGTTGTGACTGTAGAAAACAATTGCAAATCAATCGTTGAGATATGTCAAAATACTCGAAGTTTTTGAATAAGTAGTGAGTTTTACATTTTTTTTTAAAGCGTATATTCAGCCAGTACAGTCATATTCTTCCTAGTAACGTAAAACAAAGCAGGTTCTAATTGGTGAGACCATTTGGACCAGGTGAGAATCAACTGTTTCATTTCTTTTCCTAGTTCTATTCTAGTGACGTAGATAAGTAGTTCGGTAAACAATTAAACATTTGAAATTAATCTACCAGTTCATAGATAAGCGAGGATGATGGCCATTTCGCAAAGTCAACACATATGTTTTTATATACACACCTACATTATAGATGCTGAAAGAAATATAAGCCAAAACCGCCAGACTGTAGGAAGTTAGGTCAATAAACATGGCTTGAAGCCGTGTGCAATACCTGTTCAACTTTCCTTAGTAGGTACTCTGACTACTTGTATTGTTTTATTACCTTCTGATGACACGACGCAACTAATTAGGATATTAGTGATGTCATTGGGGACATAATAAACTTTTGGAGAACAGACTGCAGTCGAAAACGGTTGCTTTTGGAAACCATTTGTGTATCTGTTTGAACTTTAACAATTTTTTTTTCATGATTACGGTGTCGAAGTAATCACATTTTACAAAGTAATTTATGGTAAAATAGTCTTGATAAAAACTAAAAGTCAGGGCATTGTCTTGTGCTCACAAAAACTTGGATTTCCCGACACATTTATGATACACTATTTCTATCATAAAGACTCACTGACCATTGTCTCTCAGTAGCCCGCACCTTATCATATCGGATACCAAAAATAATTCGAAGACCTTTTTAGAAGTCGATATCCACAGTAAAATTCAGATTGTGTAGGTTTTTCTTCACAATAGTAGGATGTTTAATTAATACAAAGTGTAGTGTAGATAACCTTTGAAACTGGAAGATAAAGCGAGCAATTTCTCTGAGCGTTCTCACGAGCACTCCGCTAATTAAAGTTTACTAGACGTCGTATAAGTTAGGACACTTCAGGTTGTACGGACGCAGTTAATACTAGAAGACATGTTTACTACTTTCTTGTTGAGCGGACCTTTTCAAAACGTTGCTACAAGTTAGTTTTCGTACCCAGACGGAGCTTGCCACCCATAATTATTGGTTTCCAAGCCATCCGTTTGCTTAACTGACCGCCTTTCGTCTTATCCTAATTATGTGTCTCGATAGTAAATGTACGAGTTTGTAACTAAACGCTGTTTTAATGCTGTCAGTGTTACAATATTGTTTGTGTGTCGCACATGAAACATTTAACTGCATTGTTAAGGAAATAGGTTTTTTTCCATGATTTATAACAAGAATGTCAAATAAGTCATCATAAAAAATTGTACGTAATTTAATGAAAACTAAAAAGAACTCATTGAATCTTATTTTGTTACGAAAAAAATATAAAAAGTTCTGTTGCATTTTCGTAACCATAAAAGGAGCACTGGCCTACGCGCCGTAGCAGCATGTAAAGCCATTTTGTAGGCATTTTAAAAATGAAATTATAAGAGTAATCATGACTAGCTTATAAGATTTTATCGTTGACTAATGTAAGCGCCAATGTATCTACATTGGCGCTTATATCTTCTGGGCTTATATCTATAAGCCCTATAATCAGCCTAGCCCTAGTAATTTGACTCGTATGATTTATCCATTTAAGAATGTTGTGTAGTTTTCCCAGCGACCTAGCTAAAATACCTAAATTTTATTGGTATGGAATAAAATTTTCGTGAATAAGAATTGTTCATACATTAAACCGCATTAGTTTTGGACAAAGGTTAAGGGATTTGAAAGCAGCCATAAATTAATATAACAATTTGTTATTGAGTGGAAACTGGATGAAGTTGTGAATCCTTAATATAATTTGTTTTGTTAAAGGTACATTTTATACTGAATACGAACAAATGGATTCCGACCACCTACGTAGTTATTTAACTAGCTATCCATCTTATGTAACTCAGATATATTTACATTTACTGAGTTAATATAAGGTCAAACAGCCGTGTAGAATCCATTTAGGTACGTGTTATAAAGACGCAATTATAATGGACGCAGATGTTATTAGAATAATTAAAATTATAATTATTTAATATCACTACACAAGCCAGACATTTCGCTATTAAGTTTACTTTCATCAGTACCGATACCAGCTTAATGAAGGCTCATTTAATGTAAACAAAGAGATTACCTACACTGATGAAATTGTATTGCAATCGAACGAACAAGCTGACTGCTTATCGATAATATCGTCATCGAGTAATTCAATCCGATATGACGTCACATGATAGTAATCAGTAAATATTTGAAGAATGTTTATCATGTTGTTACACAGACGAGGAATCGATGAAGAGTACGTTTGTTTTCTTCGATATCTTAATTGCTTATCGATTATTGCATTCCGATACAATAGAGTCTGCTAGTGATGTAACCCTGCCGATAACAACATGAAAACAGGTGAATAACGATTGTATTGAAAGCTTGGGCTTTTTCCAAGAAAGTAAGAAACGTTCGTTTTATGTTAAAAGAAAACACTTATTCACTAGATACTGTGTTTATGTGGTCGAGGCGATAGAAAAACAATCCAGACGGAAAAACCATAGTTTATTCATCCTTGAGTTTTCTTTTCTTTACAATTGACCCAGTTTGGACCCAACAAAGGTTTTGGCTGATCTTCCTTAGCATGCTTTATTTTACGCTATTATGTACCAATGACGTGGATGTGTTGAAAGGATAAAAAAATAGTTATTGTTGTCGATAATTCCATAGTACACCACAAGTATTTTGGCAATGCGAAAAACACCTACAATAGTCAATTGATATGTTATTGACAGATTTCGCAAACTATGTTTACTCTATCAAAACGGCATGTAGATATGGGTATGCATATTTGTAATGCTAAAATCATACGCAATGCAACACCGTATGAGGTAAGTAGGTAATACTTCTTGACTATGATTTCTTTGTATTACAAATTGAATGTCCAATCATTGTGTAGGTACACTGGACATGAATCAATACTTTTTTTATTGTGTCTCTGTATTGTTTATCTGTCATCGTCACACGCTCTATTTCAGCATGATAAAACTGAAGCACGTACAGACACATATTTAAAAGTATCATGTAGATACAGGTACTGTACGCTTGGCAACTAATTAATCTAGTATCTGTATGCACGAATAATAGGCACAAGTTTCATTTAAAAAAAAACTTTATTCAGGTGGCTTATGAGTAATTGTAGATAAGTATTACTTATCTAAACTGTACTACGTTCTTTACTGATGAGGAATTTGGAACAGTCTTCATTCATTTTATTTTAATTACAACTTGAATGAATAGTCGGCGACCCCCGTTATCAGGAGTCAGAGTGGCGAGTGCTGGGCTCAATCCGAGTTTATTAAGTTGTGCAACTGTAGAGCGTATGTATGTGAAATGATAATAATAATGGAATATTTCATTGTGTTTTTTTTTCATTGATGTTCTGATGGATTCCAGGCTTGGTTAATTCCAGTGCTGTGATATGAATGTTGAATGGGAAGTAGGAATCAACTGACGCACTTGTTAAAAGATAATGATCATGGATAACTGTTTAGTTTGCAGTTTTTAACAATTGCTTGTTCACTTGGAATTTCCGTAATTTATTTATGACTGAATATGTGATTTAAAGAGTAATAATTATGGTTTTGTTTTGCATTACTTTCTGGTATTTCCGAATTGTAATTTGTCATTTGGGAAAGCGAATGACACATACTCTTTATAAACTTGGGATCCTCTCTAACTCTAAAAATATTGATTGAAACTATGAGACTATCGCAGGAAACGGTATTGCATACCTCTATCTACACAGGTATCTCACGAAATCAGTTCCTATCTCGTAATCTTTTAATCTGAATGTGCTATTAAAATGGATTTGCTGATACAACTTTATAGCGTCAGTAGCACGTGGTTAACTTTTTTAGCAAGTTAAACAATCAGATAAAGTTTAGCGTGTAAACTCACAGTTTATAATTTATCTGTTGAATGAATCTGAGCTTAAATACAGTACAGATTAGTGCTACATCCAAAACAGATATTAAAAGTAGTAATAAGGATAGGGTTGTTGAAGCCAGCATCCGGAATTCGCAGACTAGGATTTTGTTCTAAAAATAATGTAATATGTACGTGAGAAGTATATTATGTATTGGCGTGGGAATCAGCTTGTGCGCAGCCGGATATACTAACGTTATTCAATGTACAAGGTATCCTGCACTCATTGTGACGGTCGAGAGCCAAAAAACTTGATCAAATCGAAAAATATGATCCAGTGAAACATACTATATTAATGCGCTGCTTGTAGCATCGCACTCCTACAAGTAATGTATCGTATCTTCGACAACTACTGCAACCCACTTTTGTCCGCTGTATTCTGGGGGAAGCCCAAGAGGTTGCAGCTCGGTGCGTACGCGCAGTGAACCGCGACTGTTGTTGCCAGCCCTGGTTTCGGGGAGCCGGCGACAATCAGGCTGCGTGGGCCTATCGGGCGGCGCGAGGTCGCTCCGCTCACCCCGCTATCGACGAACTCATTAGCTCTATTAATAATTCAACTCGTATCTCAACCCTATTGTTCTGCCAGATTATTTTCCATTCGTTAACTGTTTGCGCCTATACGAGTGAATTATCTCTGCGATGTGACATTTTGTTGCTCTTGAAGATTGGCTCTTTGTAAACTCCAGTGTTGTTCTTTATAAGGCAATGTGCGGTTCATGGCCATTTTCTCTCTGAGCGTGCAACAACGTTTAATATTTTGCATTTTATTGGAGTTACCTTGTGGTTTTTCTTGTCCTGCGGAATGGAAAATTTTGGAATGGTTCTTTTATGGTTCTTTAAAACAGTAACCGCTTTAATGGATCTTTTGACATTGTAATCAGGTACGGGGATATTAATACTTAAGTTGGTAACACGAAACTGTCATTCCACGAGGATGTTTTTAAAATAGGTATAAGTTGAGTAGGTATTCAGATAGGTCACATGATCCGATTAGTAAGTTTTGGGTATAGACGTGACGATGTAGATGTCAGGTGATAGGCTAGGTAGGCGTGACCAGGTGAGAGGGCGTGGCACTAAAGCAACCCTCCCCATGCCCGCCACTCCCACTACCGTTCAAAACTAAGAAGACCCTCAGATTCACTAGAATTTTCGACCTCAACCTTTTGAACTTTCTGGAAGTTTTAATCAGTTTACCTGAGCCTCAATAAATAGGTATTTTGGTCTTTCCAAATAGTCCACTTTAAGATGAACATGCTGCGTAATTTTGCGAACATGAAATGCTAATTAAAATAATAAAATATCCATGTTGGTATAAATAATTTATTACAACGATTACAGCTAATATAATTTAATAGCGAGGTACTTCTACATATGCAATTGAAATTAGTAGCAATAAATGTAATTAATTTAATGATACAACTCAAAATAAAGCATATGGATAGCGCAGATAAAACTGTTTTATCTCATTATACATTATACTTGTTATTATTACTTTAACTAAATTTGCAGTTTATTATAATTTCCGTAAAGTATAACTGAACATTTGATCCTTATGTTAAGTTTAAAAAATGTTGATTTATCGTTCACATTTTGTTTATAACACGAAATCTATGCTACTTACTTTTACTATAGAAATAATCTACCTACCTATCTACCTATAATCTTTCAGTAGTAAAAAATAACTTTTGTTTATATTTTCCAAACCTAACACAGTAATGTACTATGCATACTTAACACTTAAAGTCATACCTATAACAATAAAGTTTTATATAACTTTGTTATATATATGACATTACACCGAGTTTCCGCGTAAAACCGGAGGTTCTCTAACAATATCTTATTATTTAAATGACTAACGAAGACGTCATTTGTAAGATAAAAATATCTCTAACTCAAACTGTTTGTTAATTTTTCTCATAGCCATGGCGAAGTATGGTGGAAACCCGACATAAATCAATTTTGACTTGACACTAATAAAATTGTTAACTTCTCCGTACCATTACTCATCGTCACCTAATCTCACAATCCTAATAGTCTTAATGGATTCATAAATTCTTCTGTTTTATTGTTTCACAAACAATAGTGACACTTTGTGAACGTTGGAATTTCTGCCATTTGCACTAAACACTAGGTTTTATGTGCTTAAGCCTAAACAATGTGAAAAACTACTTAGGATCCTGTTGTACTTCCTGGTATAAAAACCGTGAGCCACTTACCTCTCTGTATCCTATTAACATGAACAATGTTTAATACTAAAAAGGCCACCTGTTAATGTTTCTCGTAAAAAATCTACATTATCACAAAGAAAACTCAAAAAAAATAATCCGCTAGGAAAATACAAAGTGTAAGTCCCGTCGAATAACGCCAAGGTATGAAAAACAAAACATGTGGTTTACGAGGTATTTGGATTCAATGCAAGTAAGGAGGATAACCCGTTTGTGTTTGCACGAAACCCATGTAGGTATTTGCTTGTATACTAGCCGTGGTACGGCTAATGCATAGATTCGATCGCAGGACTCACGGGTATGCGTACTGGCACCGGCTCATAATCGCCATAATATGGAAAATGAGACCGTTAACGTTGTGACACTCATATTTATTGTTTCCACAACACTAAAAGCATATTAAAGTGAAGACACAGCAGACACAATGACGTCACAGTTCACAAGCTGTACGCAAATGAACTCACTAAATAGAGCGGATTCAATTGTGCTCGTCCCCAAAGCATCTGCTGTTTAATTGTCATTGTATCGGATTAATGTCGGCGGGATGATGACCTGCGAGTAACGTGCAGTAACGTGGTAGCTCCGCGGTCCCCGCACTCGCACCAGCCACTGTCTGTAGAAGCCACTTAATGGACATGTTGTGTTTGGGCTGTTAACTCAATTAGCTGCCAGACGCTGCCTCGTCAATCAACGGTATTCATTGTTTTTACGCTACGAGGAAATCTTTAACATCTACCACTGAAACTACGATTTCTATTTGTTAATTGCAACCTTCCTAGACTTTGCTCATTTAGTTTAGTCAAATACTACGTAAAATTAAAACAATGATATGCACAGCTTCTCAGGAAATACCCATTCGCACGTAGGTACGAACCGAATTTATCTTAGATCTACAAACAAGAGGTAATTACGGATTCGCCTCCAATATTTGCTGAAGATAAATCGCAGCACAGTGGCATTATGATAATCGCTGTATTAATGATATAAATAACTTGCTTGCTGCACTTGTGAGCATGCTACCAAAGAGAACATTGACAATTGTTTTAAATTAAGTTTCATGGGGAGCTAAGACTAAGCTTATTCTGCAAGGATTTTAAGATTTAAAAATAATGTCTGTTGAAGATAAGCCAGATTAGAAGGATTAAAATGGCAAACATGGTATTTATACTGTTTTCGGGTCTTAGAAATACACACACAAAGTACCTAGTTATGTGTGTCTCTAAATTGTGTAATCGGTTCACATAATCGGTTGTTACCCCTTTGCAGGGACCTGAATATTTACAGATAAGGCAAATGGTACAGTAAGCTATTGTATGGAACTGGAACTTACAGCAAATTCCAGATGAGTTTACTTACTTATAGCTCATAGCTGTATGAACCAGCTGGAAATCCCTGATACAAGGTTATTAGAGTCCAGGTGGTTGAGAAGTCAGAGCAGAGACTAAGCAGAGATTGTGTGTCGGTACAACAAATTTCGCTGAGAAGTGCACCCTGGAGGTGACGCCCTGCGATCATCGAACCTGCTATGAAAAAACCTGATCTTGTTTCTGTCCGCTTGTACAGTTAGCTGCGGAGCATTAAGTAATCGGAGCCGAGAGCGACGAGATAATGTTGCGCACGCGTGAAATATATCCGAGCGTTTTTATTGCGACCGCGTTCCGCTCCCGGACTGGTATGCGCGTGTCTCTGCGCCGAAGAAATTCTGTCGACGAGTGGTTTGCCTCACGGCGACCTTGTCGCGCGCACGCAGCCTCCCCCTTGCCCCCCCGCCCCGGCCCGGCAGGCTCGCAGCGCCTGCGCCGGCCCGCCGGGCGCTCCTCCGTTGCTGCCTCCGTGAAAGTAGGTGACGGCACGACGCCCGCTGCGGTGGCACCCGTCTTCACACTCGCTTGCCACTTGCGGGCCCTACGCCCGATTTTAAAAGCGGCTTTCTAAATGTTCTCGTATGCTTGTACCTGTATGGGACTGCGCTTAAGTATATGGTCCGTCTGCAGCTGTCATAGAAGGCAGTCGATAAAGTTACATGGCCACATCGTCTTTCACATAAATATGTTGGCAAACTATTTAAGTCTCTAGGCTTGACGCTTTTGCACATTGCGAAAAAGATCTTGATCAACATTCTTGAGGAAAAATATCTAAAACCTCTAAATGGGCTTTATTATGGACGGATAATTTTGCAAAATTACTAAAATTACCTCGTCTAGTTAGAATGTTATGAGGGTTGTGTGTTTACCTAGTCATTAGGTAGGTGATTGAGGCTTGATTGCTCCTATTGAATACCTAATCTAACATCATCAGTGCTACGTTATCGAGACCAAGTCTTGTTAATGTCACAGTGGCAGTTTTTACCTTAAAGGGTCACAATGTCGTGGAAAAATAACGTTTTAATTAGTTATATTATATTCGTTAAAACATGCCTCATGAATTACACATGCAATTAACTGTAAACCCTGTGATTGTAGGCTACTTAGGCATTCGTGTAGTGATGTCCAATTAAAATAATAATTTATTAATGTGATTTCTTTGTATAAACAGTAAATAATTAATACACCGGGCACTATAATGATGGAGTACCAAGCCTCTATCAGATTATGACGATAGCCAGAACTGATAGAAATTTGTCCAACACACAATGGATAAAGTATTTGAACTGAATCAACAAACTGAAGATCGTTATAAATATTGTATTTTATTACATATAAATCAGTTATACGAATCGTGTGGGACTTTCTTTTTGCAACAGTTTATCAGTAAGCGGCTTGCACAACTTATTCGAGGAAGCATTCCATTGTGAATAATGTCCACGTAGAACTCAACGAATTCAATCAAATGCTTAGCACGGGCTTCCAGGATTGCTCGCGCTTGCCCACTCGGCAGCACTTCGGGGAACCTGTTGCCTCTCAGCCTTTCAGTCAGTTGCCTTCACATGTCTTGTGCGATTGGTCGACCGTCACTGTGAGGATCTCCAACTCACCACTACGTGCCATGTCTACAGATTTGAAAGTTAGTACCTCTATCATAACATATAATATCAATATTCATGTGCCGGCTACACGTTTTCTACAAAAATCCCAAGACTCCACTTAGGACGGATAAACGATTTATCGTATGTACCATCTATGATTAATGTAAGTTAAATTGTAAGCAGTCATTAAGTAACAAAGCATCCACGATAACATTATATGCGTAGTATGCTAATCATGTGTTTGTTATTCTTATATCAACTTAAACTTTTTATCGCTTCTATTGTCCGATCGGTATTTTCTCGATTAACAACGGGATGATTGACATGTTGGACAAAAAATAAAACAATACTAGTAGCGCATGCGGCCGCTACTGGATTTTATCTGAAGTTCTCGGAGACTTGCGCAGCTCTTCATTGATGTTTTGTACACTGATCTCCACGACTCTTCTCGGAAATTGCTGATTAATATTATCATTGCTTATAACAGTTTCTTAGAAAACAGACTTCCCTTGAGTTTCAATTGCATAAAATGCTTTTGCACCTATAAGTTTTTCTTCGATGTTAGTTTTTCTGCCGTGTGCGCCGGATGTAGAGTTATGACGGGTAATGAAACTTTTATAATTAGCTGAAGTATAAAATATCAAGCTCCTATAATTATAATTAAAATCAAATGTATTCCAACGGTGCGTTTTCTTTATCACCTTAACAAGGATTCGTTAACTCATTTCGTGTTAATAAAGCGAACTATGTTTTATTTGCATTCTACAAAAAGTATACTGTGTTAAGCGATTCAATTACGTTTTTATGTGTGTGTTTTTTAATGAACTGTGCCTAAAACGCATTACTGAGGAGGATCTAAAACCGGAACTAGCGTAATTGACAATATAGTTGAGATGAGGTTCTGAGTGCGCCCGGGTCGGGCCGTCGGCGGCGACCGCTCGATCGCCGTGTAAACGTACTTAATATGAACCACTTTTTGCTTCACTCTGTTATTATTAATGAATAAATGCTATATGTCCGAGTACTCGAGGTCAACGTACGTGCGGAATGTTATAAAAAATGCGTTAAGGACATCAGCCCGCCATTCTATCAAGTAGAACCGATGGTCCACTATGCGCGGGGTCATTAATTCTCTCATTAGCTTTGAATTATTAAGTAGACCATGGATCGCGCGATATGCTTGTTATGGTATAATTTTCTATAATTTTATGTTATTCGAGGTAGATTTCTGTTTTGAATAGGGAACAAGTGTGAAGCTACTGTATGAAGTTATATACGAGTAGTACAGAATTTTATTATTATTTATTATTTAAGTAGTTAATGTTATTTCTTAAAATGTAGTAGAAATTGCTTAAAAATATTGAGATTAAGTACCAAACTATACGAGAAAGTTTTCGCATTATTGACTGCGCAACTAGCTTGAATAGCTTAACTTAATTAGTCAATATCAATAAAATAAAGACGAATAAATATTCAGGGATTTAGTGAAATTCTTATATGATGATGCCGATTACTTATCTTTATTGTTACATTAGTCTCACGTGACGTGTACACAAACAAATATCACGAATCCAAACGAAGAATAGTGACGACGACAAATATATAAACATTAAATCAAATTGTAAAATAGAAGAAAAATTATGACTTCATCACTTCTTTTCAATTTTAGTGTGTCGGAATCTGACACGTAATCGGGTGATTGACAGTAATGTACTAATAAAAGTTATTTACAATTGGAAAAACTTGTCGGAAAGACGTAAAGGATAAACTAAGAAACAAATAACTTCATCAAATTGGTTGTATGTATCTGTGTCGGTTGATTTTTGAATATTTTCTAACAAAATTACTTAATTTTTTATTTAAATTAAAGATTTCGGCACAGAATCTGAGCGAAGTCATTATTGACGTTTATAATGTAGATTGTTTACTTATTGAAAAAAGGTAACGTTAGATGCGCCATGGGGAAGCAGGATACCTCAAACAGGATTATGACAAAAATTACATATAATACGCCAGGGTTTTATGTGTTCGTGAAAGTTAATTGAGACTACGCGACGCCTACGAGTGCTACGCCAGCCTTGGTCGTAGCGGTACAGTTGCGTTTGACATAACTCACACTTACTCTTCAATCGCACTATAAAAGTGTCATTGTCATGTTGTAGATTTAGTTGACGTGTTCTGTTCATTTTCCTTTTGTTTACGTACTTAACTTCTGTTTACTCTTAAAGGAATTTCAAGAAAATTTGAGGTATTGACGTTCTTATGAAGCACAACTTTAGGAAATATGTAGTAACTCTGTTTTTCTTTGCTTCAGGTGTTGCGCGTGTGTGGCGTGGCGCGCGAGTGTGATGCGCGGCGGGCGGAGCGCTGGTCGCCGGCGCCGCGAGTAGCCGCGACCATGCGGGGCCGAGCCGCACTCGCCGCCGCCCTGATCGTCTGCTCACTACTTAGCACGACACACGCGTCCTCCGCTGTCATCAGTAAGTACTCCGTCTTAAAGAAGGCTTCTTCTTGTTGTTGGTAGAAATCAGTTTCTGCACTGCACTGTTTTCTGTGTCTGTTTCGGTAATCATGTAGGTACTCTCCACAAAGGGTTTCCTCACTTAGTTATAGCGCCAATCTTGTACCATAACAGTTTTTCTGTTCTTTGCTAGAGCAAAGCAAAGCTAGACAACTACAGAGCAACTTCTATGGCCTATTGGCAACACAATGTTTACAACCATCAAAGAAAGCGTTGTTTGCAACAATATAGGTTAACAATAAGGTTCGACAGGTCGGTTGCACACGGCACGACAATTGGTACGTTGCGAAACCTCGTCCGGACCGTTCCCACATAGATCACACATTCGTTCGCCTCTCGATCATGACGTGCATAGTGAGCGCAAGCGCACCTTGTTTATAGCACTAAAACCTAAGATTGTTCGACAGCGAATAAAGTGTTATGTTTCAAAGTGAACTGAAACACGAACACGATGTTGTGGGTGTTGAAATCATTCGTATATGTGCATAGAAGTGGTTAAAACTTTGTGTAGGTAGGTACCGTAACTGCAAGGACTCCCATTAGGTACCTACTTCGTGATTCCCCCATTGTTCTTTTTCCTCCTTTTCCTTTGCTTGTTACCTCGGAGTCAATACTTACCTACTGTATACATAGGCATTGCCTAAAACAATGAATAAGAGTTTGGTTATACAAAATGAGTAGATATATTAAGAAGGTAGGTAAAAACACTTGGAAATAAAAGTATCTATGTATATCCGTATATGATATATCGCAAAGGATGATTTATTGACATAAAATTTAAATTGAGCCACAAAATGAAAGGAATCGTTGCGAAATAGAAAAATAATGATATAGAGACGTTAGAAGATTGCGGGTTATTTATCATGAATAGTTTATTATTTGCGTAATAGGCCTCCACAACTTCATTAGGCTGTATTCAGAAGCCATTGAGATCACATTGATAATCATAGTCGGTTTCAGGGGCTTATGTATATGAATAGGTGCTCAAGATAATATTATCCCTAGCCTTAGAATTACTATCGTTGATCGCTGCAGGAGCAACTTTCTAAAAATTATTCTCATCTAGCCGCCATTAGGTATTGAAATGGCCGTTAAGTGCATATCTTGTAATCGCTTTATGGGTATTTCGCGTATGCCTTAAATACCTGAAACGCTGCAATTAAATTGCGTGTAAAGTGTTTAAAGTACCGTATATTTTCGATATTTGCATAATTTCTTGTCACTTAACCGGAATAATAATATCATTTAGCGGTAATGGAATATTACTTTAGTACTTTGAGCTCGTTTAAAACATTAATTTCAAGAGTTATGAGGAATTTCCAAAATATATCGAGTTTGTAATGGTGGGTGGGGAATAAATTAAAATATAATATCGCACTTAACCAATTTTATGAGCTCGATAATTTTATCGTATTTATGATATAAAATACATTATAATTATTATCACGTTCTTAAAGTTAATGCCATTAACTTTAAGAATTATTTGGTGTTTTGGTGTGTTTGGTAACACGAAATATCACGTTACACGTTACAAAGTATTGTCAGACGAAGCCTTGAAACGCTAACACGTGTTATAATTAAATGTATCACACATGGGGAACAGTGCAGCTAATTTTACGTAATTGGTCCGTATACATTTAAACAAACAGAAAAACGTAACAAAAAATAATAACTCGTAATAATGACCAAATGAAAGTTTCGTAGACCCTCTACGCGGTTACGAAAAAGGTCTACGAAAGTACTACGCACCCAAAAATATTTGCAAACTCGACCAGAAACCACTTGATATTTTATTACTTGAACTACTAATATTATTTGTTAAAAGGATTTATCGTTTGACCTTCAATAAAATGGTATATCGATTCTTAATTGGACCGACGACGATCCGACTATCCGAGTGTTCGCATATCATATACACATGTCATCTCTATTAAGCCCCTCGACGTTACGAATCAATCGAGTCATTATCCCGGCGGGACAAGTTCATCCAGCAGAGGACAAGTTCAGTGTCGAATTGTGACATTGCATAACGACATTGATTGACGATTAAGGCGCTTATCTACACATTGTTATCAACACTCATCTAGTAAGAGCGCTAAGGACAGTCGTGACGGGAATGAAGGTTCAATCTATTCAAGGGCTCATAGTCGTGTTATGATGCGTCACAAGTATTTCATAGTTCTTTCACAACTTTTTGTTGACCTTGCAATGTTCTGTACATTATAGGTTTAGTTTAGATGACTGTTCTGTGAGTATTCCCTGTCGATTTTTGTCACCAGTCACGCAAGGCTACCATTTTAACTCGCATTCAATTGTGAACATTTATTTTTATCGTAACTTTAATGTTATTCTTTAACAATATGAATTACCTACCTAATTTGTTAATTTACAATTCAGCAAATTATTTATGAAACCGTTTACCTTGAAAACCGCTCGTTGCTATGAGATATTATGAAATGTAAATATACTGCGTGCCCACAAAAATCTATAAGGCATAGTCGTCCGTCGTCCATACACAATTGAACTGAATGAGTGATTCATTGTTTTTAATGAAGTTGGTATTTAATTGAAGCAACAATGCAGTAATGTGGTCGCGGATTAAAGGAATTTATTCTGTCTGCAAAAACAGCGCGAAATATTAGCCACGAGTAAACATTCGGTGAGGAATTCTCATTCGTAGACGAGCACATATTAATTACCTACGAAAATATTGACGCGGCCGCAGGACAGTACGACCGGTGCCGGTGGCGCCCGATGGCTACGTAATAAGAATGCGGATCCGTGGATCTAAATCAAGGTAACATGTGATCAGACGGCCGCGACATCGATACTGAGGAGCAATGTCGAAGTCATCTGTACAAAACCACCAGCACATCAATTTAGAACTAAAAAAGGGACTTCGAGCTGTTTCAAATACAACTTGTCAGAATCTAGGCTGTTTCGGAACGACATGTTTTTACAGATAAATGTATATTTGTGATAACCTCATTGGAAATATTTTTATGATATAACTTTGTTTCTATTTAATTTTGTTAAACTGGTTTGTTCCTATTATGTGATACAATGACTTGTTTAGGTTCTTTATATGTTATGTTGCTATGCGGGGACATTCGGTGCACTATAATATATGCAAGAATGATGGTTGTATCTTATATTTTTTATAGAACCGTTGTGTAGGTTCCGATTCCGTAGACAGTATTTTTATATCGATGTTTCTATAATAGCTCTCCAATTACATTGGAATTTGGCATCTCGAAGGACGACAACATTTGATTAAGCTGCTCTATCAATATATCTCTTTTGCCATTAATATTATTTACAATTGTAATCAATTTGTTTGACGTAAACATAATGATAGGGAATCTACTTATCCTTATTTGCTTGATTACTTATCGTACAGATATATACTTTCTATGATCTGATTTGTATTATTTAACTAATGAAGAAATAGTAACATTTTCCCTATCCCTTCTTCAAAAATATGTGTAATCGATTTATGGAATTGTAGAGTTCTAAAAGCTAAAATGTATTACTTAGTAAATACAACAACCTAACTGAAGTTATATGTTTCAGGTTGAAACACTAGGGCCATGGGGTCCGTGTGCCCATTTAGTTTTTCGAGAAATCGAGAAGCATTTGGTCGACTCTTCAAGTGAGCAGAGGGCTGGCCTTTTTTTTGGCCAAAGAAGCAGCATTGCCATTCAACGTGGCAATGCTGCCAGCCTTCTGGGCACTTTTCCCGTTGACAGCGATGCGGATGAATTTTTAGTTTTTTCGAATTTTACTTTACTTCTTCATATATTAATAATTTTAAATTAATTAATTATTATTTATATCATTTTAAAGAAATAATGTTTTTTATGTAACATAGAACCAAAAACTTAGTCAATAATATTCGCTTGTACATGCAGTAGTGCAGCGATCGGTGCACTGCTATATAGGACAGTCGTTTCCCACGCATGTTGCTCAAACCGCAGCCTCCTCCGCAGTTCGTGGTCATTCGTACGACATTCGGCGGGTATCGTGCGTGAATCGGAATCGCAAGCTTGTATAGCTTCTCATTATATTTCGTGCCTGTCAGCAACGCTACCAGGAGATATGACATGTTCTGCAACAGCTACATAATGGGAACAGCTGTTAAGATTTCTTGCTTCATGGGATCCCGGTTGTTTAATTCTAATAAGACTTTTTACTTCATTACCATGCGGAAATACAAAGTTACCTAGATATGAACTCGGTTTAAAATATTGAACTCACAATGTCACTGATTTCGAAACGTTATAGCCCCGCCATTTCGCAACTGAATTCAATATTATGCATTCGGTACTAAATTATTTCACTTTTGGTCTTTAGTCCAGCAACTGGGTACTAACTCAGGTTCAATTACCGGTGCTAAATAAACAATTAACGTTGTGTTGTCATTGCAGAAGGGCAGCGCGCGCCGTGCTCCAACGAAGGCGAGCCTGTTAAGCTGCAAGACGCCAGATTGGAGCAGGACTGGAGTAGCTGCTTCCGCTGTATCTGTAAGGTAAGACTTTGAAACATCCCCATTTCTTTCTACTCTTAATTTAATTTTGTTACCTATACCTATACCTTACCGGTCGTCACAGTCCCTATGTATTTTTCTTCTATCACTTCTCATCATCCTCCTGCCCTTATCACAATTTATTTGGGGTCGGCGCAGCATGTTTTCTTCTTCCATACATCTCTATTTGACGTCATCTCAAGAGTCACCTCTTTTCTAGCCTTATAATCTTTTACACAATCTATCCATCTTTTCATTGGTCTTCCTCTACTCATGTAACCCTAAAACTTCTATGAACACGATTTCATTCAAACGGACTTAGAATATAAATGTTACATTGAACATAGAATGACATTCCTCAAAGATATGGGTGATACTCTTTTATAATGTTTACGATACAATGATTACATTATATACCTCATCCAAAGGTCAAAACTAAAAGTAATGATATCTGGCCTATGCATTAACACGTGGAACGCCAAATGACCGACAAACAATACATTTCCTATTGTGTCTCGTTGTTTGGCAGTTAAGGTGTTAAATGTTTGATCTTGAGTTACTTTCCAAGTAGCCTCTGGGAAAACCTAAGTAAAGGAGTTTATAGTGTGCATCTTGCGTTCACCTTCTTTCATCATCATCCTATGAAGATTGTAACTGATAGGTTAGCAACCTTTCCAAACATCATTTGTATGAGACCCAGCTAGATGTAGATACGTGTCAACACGTAGTTTTTGTGGTCGGCCATAAATAAATAATAAATAATGCTGGACAATCCACACAGCATCATCTAGCCCAAAGCTAAGCAGAGCTCGTGTTATGGGTACTAGATGACTGATATACTTAATACAATACATTACATAGATAGATATTTTTTACTTTACATAGAAAATACCCAGAACACCCGGAACAAATCTTTGTAGATCGTACAAAGATTTGTCCAAAGGCGGGAATCGAACCTGTAAGTCCATGATTGTTTGGTTCTTCAATCATGTGGGATAAAAACTTTACTACCACTTATGAGTCGGTATACGTACGTCTCTACCTAGTCTTAAAGGTTCCATAATCAAAAGGCAAAAATGGAAACATTATAATTTCGTCTTATTCGTCTGTACGTCCGTACGTTTACTCGGGGGGTTATTAGTAATTGTTTTGAAGATATATTCTTAGTTTCACTGGTATGGCAAATACGAAAAAGATGATTTGGGGTGACACTCCCTATGTATATACATCAAGAATGGAACAATGTGCATGTGTAAATGTTAATTCCAGCCACAGAACATATCACAGTGCGTGGTCCGTGGTTTTTGTACATACATACATTTTTGACGACCGATGTGGCGCGGCGGGCAAAGGTCCGCCTGCGACGCAAGAGGTTGCGGGTTCGATTCCCGCCTTGGGACAAATGTTTGTACGATCTACAAATATTTTTTGTCCGGGTGTTCTGGGTATTTCCTATGTATAATAAAAATATCTATAAATGTAATGTATTGTATTAAGTATATCAGTCATCTAGTACCCATAACACAAGCTCTGCTTACCTTGGGGCTAGATGATGCTGTGTGGATTGTCCAGCAATATTTATTTATTTATTAATATTATAACATATTCTCATCACGTTAACAAAGGGTCCGAAAAACCAACGGCCATTAATCCGAAGGTTAGCCTATTTGCAATTTGCCACCTAAGATTTATTTAAATTCCAACGTGATTGGAGTCGTGTTTCGCTTACAAATACGATGATATTAATCGTTCTGCACACGTGCTAGACAATCTAATTGAGCGGCAGGAGACGTAGTAACTGGTATATTTATTTTAATATACAATGGTTATGAAGTACCTTAGGACAAGGATTAGCGCCATTATTATAAAAGTTACTTGTTTCAGTACTAAATAACTGTTGAAGAGCCGTCAATCTCGCGCTCGAAAGTATGAACGATCCGAAAAATCGCTTTTTTATCATCTTATGTAGGTACTCTTTTTAATTTCATATTGTATTCTACATGTCACACAATTTTGGCTCCTATTGCAATGAAAACAATATTTTATATTTGTCTATGTCAAGAGCACAAACATTGTTTGGAACTATCCAATTTTCAAGGCGATAGCAATTAAATAGTAGTTCCCAAAATATGCCAGGTGTGAGATACAGACAGATGTGTTGTTATTGTGTACCAGCTGTCCTATTTAAATACATGGGTTATTATTAGCTTAAGCAAGTTCGTTTATGCATAAGCAATTATGCTTGATCGTATAAATAGATGGATTACAAAACAAATCTGTGCAGATTAACGCTTGATTAATAAGTAGGCATGTGCCACTTGACATAACGCACTGTTTTAGGTTAACAACTAGCTAGTCAGTACGTAGTACTATTTATAAGTTATTCTGCGGTTAAAGTAAACTTGTGTTCAAATAAATTATTCCAAGTTAAGAATAACTTATGTCAATCTGGCATTTAAATATTCCTATTTCAACAGACTAATCATCTCAGAGTCCGATGGTAATTGGAATCGGTATCATTTGACATTTGAAATGTTGAGAAAAAGTCAGATGTAACTCATTAGGCACCACCGAATTTACATGATTAAGGTTGTTGATTAGATCAAGTTAATTGGACTTAATAAGGTATTCAAAATACGCCTATTATTTGTAAGATTATTTTTGGTTATTAATTAAGATTATCAATTAACATTAGCAACTTGTGATGTGATTTTATAAAACACGGCTTAGAATATCATTAAAAAAATTAAAATAATTTAGTCTTCATAAATATTGCAAATGCCAGGTCACAAATCACTTAAGAAATCATCGACAAACATCGAAGCTGCTTGGTAACAGCACTATCACATAACAAGTTACGCACTTATCGATAAATGTAGAAATAAATGTGAGGTGTGAAATACAGCACAAGAGTATCATAATTGTCTCTTGGGGTTTGCTTATGGAACGTTTGTATGCCTATACAGCGGCCACTGTCACCTAATCAATTTATCACGGACCAAGTACAGAATATAAATTCAAAGGCGCGCGTGCGACTAACTCACACCTAGACAATAACTAGTCGTTTGATTAGCGTTTTTCTTAGAATTTCTGGATGACTAGTGATGCGATGCGCTTTGAGTGTAAGGAGAGTTTAAGGGAAAAGTTACATTCTTTTAGGACAGTCCGAGGAAATACTTTACATTTATGTAGGAAACTTTAGGTTAACTAAACTCTGATTGATGATTGAAAAATTCCGTGAAAACTGCCATAAAGTTTTTATGAAGGCGGTAGCTGGAGTGTTTTGAGGTGAATTGGAAGAGGTCGATCTTTCATAGTAGATTCTATTCACCACGTTTTAAGGTCGATTTTTCTTAGTTATTAACACTGTCGTTAGTGACAATTTTCTTGTCTATGCTTAGTTTGGAGATTGTTCAACGTTTTAAATACAGGTAAATACCTATACATCTACGTAGCTTAGACGAAACAATATGTCTACGGCGCGATGATAATGATTTAAGAAAATAAAATATAATTTCAAATTAGGAGTGCTGTTCCATTATGTCTCACTTAGACAAGTAAGGCTACTACCTAACATGACGTTGTGTGGTGTAGAGCTGGACTAGAGTAGTCTCTGTGTATCTAGAGTAGTGCTAATTGTTACTGCAACTCTGTGACGTTTCACATGCCATCGAAGGACATGGAAATAACCTGTTATGTCAATTTCATGCCGCACTTATTTAGTTATTGAACTTGTGAATGCCGCACATGTTAGGTACAATGTGAACATATTGCGAGGTTCTCTATAAGGCTATGTCCATATCCATTTTGGTCCACAGAATTCCCACGACACAATTGGTTATAAATTTGAACTAGACGTGTAGGTTGTTGTTGATTTAATTTGATTTATATGAGGAGATGTAAATAATGTAGTGCTAATTGCGTGTAATGTGTGATGTGTTGGCGTGGCTGGGCGCGGTGCGCGCGCGTGCCGGCGCTGCTCCTGGCCGGGACGCGCGCGCCGCCTGTCTGCGCGCTGCAAAAACTCACAATGCGGAACCTCTTGACAAGCACTGCGAGCACAGGAATCCGACGCAACTGTTCCTAACATTCCATTATTATTTATCCCCAACCGCATTCCTCAAGTTACATTATTATTTGTGATAGGTAATTACCCACAGAATCCGCCTTCTGCTTAATAAAGTGCCTCTAACAATAGAAGTTCAAAGTGTTTGGTATTTCATAAAAGAATAAAAAGACATAATAAATACGTGATCGCTGCACAGCTGTTGTCGTGGACACGACATCAGTATGTATGTAGGAGCTCGGCAGCACGGCGTACGTAGATATATAATGGTATTTCCCAGCCGATCTCACCTCGTCGGATGACTTGCGCGGAATTCGAAAGCCCATCGCGAGATTTATCGCTTATTCTGAATTAAAATATACATTTGCTTACTTAATGGGCATTTTTTGTCACGTGCCACGTAGCGACTACGGCACAAAAATGTGGCGGATGGTATTTTTTTATGATTTATCAATGTTTTGGACGTCTGACGGAATGTAGGCAGTGAAGGTTAATTGCTTTTTCTTGTATCGACATTAACAAAGTAAACATACGGTAGAGTTGAAATTTAAGAGGGCACGAGTAGGTATAGCGGCAAGCGTCATGTTGACCCGAGGGTGCCATGAGTCTTGCTTTTTTATACAAACCAGTAGCCGGTTGATAGCATCGCGCAGCTCCCGCGCTCCGCTTACTTTAATGAGCCATGCCATTTATCGACGCGCGGATTATATGCGCCTGCGAGGTACCAATGAACTTAACATAATTACGGTTTTGGAAGTCAGGCCAACGATCCACTACTCAAACTTACGCAACACAAAATGGAACCGCCATAAACTGTGTGTAAACTTTATCTCTGCATCTACTACCATCGAAAAGTCAATAAATTAGCGACATACCAAACTTGTGATCCAGTTTTATAATTAGCATACGAGATTTTAGATATGTACCTACATAACTTGCAAATCATTGTTTAGTGAATAGTTTCAAAGTTTTTCACAAACATGAATATTAATTTGTTATTTTGAAACCGAGGCTTTTTAAAAAACGTTGCAATTTAAGGTACTTACATAACTCCAATTATAGACATAATTGGAATTATGTACAATTTTAAAAGCTTATAATCTTTTAATCTAACTGGCAATAAAACATTAACAAGGTACGAACTTGTTCAATTACTGAGTTTGTCGGCTATCGTAATAGGTTTGCCAGGTTGAAGCTGTCTCTGGTCACTATGTGTCACATAAACTATTCTGCGCCCCAAATATCTCCGAGTTTATCTGCTCTAAAAAATACAACTATAGACTAACGAGCGATCAAGATCTGATATAAAATTAAGACTGCACGTATAGTGGCAACTGCTCCACTGCCTAAGCACTTGACTCGGTACTTCAAAAACCAGCACATTGCTTAAGACCTGAACGAATCCTAGATAAACAGTTAGAAACTATGGATCCAGGATCTATTTCTTTGAGGGGCTCATGAGTCGGAGAGGTACGAAGTGTCCCGAGATAGTATCGCAACGATTCCACTATTCTGTATCTTGGGGATAAATTATTTTTCAGAGACATAATAATTTATAGTAAAAAATACCAAATCAGATTGCCAAAGTTGGATAAGGCGTTGCACTCACGTTTTTTCTGTCGATGTTAATAATGTGTGATACCTTTTGACTTGCAGTAGTATTACTAAGTAAGTGAATAGAATGGTAGTAAAGCGCATGGTATCGTATTAATCTACCAGTTCTTTGTTTTTTTTTACCGTTACAGCGCCCCTGTGCCCGCCCTTGCCGTACTGTAATAATATATCCCGAGTTCCTTCATGACAATATAATTGAATCAAGCGCAGTAATTCCTAAGTCTGGCTGGCAACGTGTTCGTCGGAATTGCTTGATAATTAAGTAATGTTAGACGAGAAGCTATTTTTGTCCTGGCCCTGCAATCTATTAATATCTCATAAATTGTATTTTATAGTTACAAGTAAATTGCTAACTCAAGTACCTGTAATGATCGCATGGCGTCCGACTCGAGCCAGCAACTGCGGCACCCGAGAATGTATTCAACAACGAGAGATATTTTAAGATTATTGCTCATAATTTCAAAACCCCTGTGTTATCTCGTATCTGATTCATAACTTATTTACTGCAATAATGATTAGTAGGAGTTATTTTATGAGTGGTCGAAGGTAACGAGGAATGATAGAATCGGATATATCGGATGGTGCTGGACAACTAGACGGATCATTAGGTCCGAAACCTGTGGTAGTGAAGTGCACCTTGTATTTCAATGTGAAAGTGGGTGCTGTTGATGGTGGTGGCGGGCGCGGTCGCTGAGGCGGGCGCGGGCGCAGGTGACGGCGAGGCCTTGCCGCGAGCGCGCGCGCGGTATGCGGTCGCACCGGTTCTTCTAGCAACGCGTATTTTTTACATGCCACACATCATCGACATTGTTGTTATGTTTTGCTATGATGCAAAAAAAATCAAGTTTAATTCAGTTGCAGGTATTTACACGGACTTTGAGCCGTTATACCAAGAACCAAGAAGAGCTTTCGTTCCATATCCGCGTCTATTTTAATAATTAATATTTACAGTTAGTTGCTAAGTCAAAACTCCGTGATTAATATGAGCCAAGCTTTTAGTGCATAGTTGTTGCATGAGTCAGATTAGGTTGGTTTTTGAGAATTTCTTTTAGTAACATCGATATTGCGAGGCTATTCCACAAAAACACTGAGTTCGTAGCAAAGGACCAGTTTTACGTCAATCACGAAGCCTATTTTATTTCTCGGTAGTAGCTTTAGAACATCAACAAATCATGTAACAGTAGTACCTAGTAGCTCAATGTTTATTCAGTTATCGACGGAATAGATAACATTGTTCGCATCAAATGAGTATATCGAAGCGGAGAGGAGGCGCGTGTCGCGCGCAAAAAATGGTTGTTGTGAAGGCGCCAGCGCGACAGCGGCGCGCGCGCACCCACACGCGGCCTTGTGTGCCGCCGCGCCGCCCCGCCGCTGCGCCGCCCCGGGATCATTTACTAGACTAGATACAATTACAGTTTATAAGTACCTGCCTTTAAATGTGTATAATTAGCACTCCATTCTAAACTCGATAAATCTACATAAAAATAATTACATCAAGGATTTTGTTCAGATTGTATTGGCTCTTAATTGTCACCTACTTGTGCAAACCGTAGCACTTATAGCTATAACTTATTTACTTACATGTTTTAACACAGAAATTCGTTCAATATCCTTTGCATAGCATTTAACGGTATTATTAACTTTACCATCAGCTCGCTTTGGAAACCGAGTGGGCTGAAAACTGGATAAGTTTTGTTTTCCTGCTTTGCAACTTAGAAATAGTTATCTGTGTTACATAAGTCTAACAAATAATGAAATACTTGACTTTATTAATGTACCGACTGTTTTGCGTAACCCTATATTATTTTTGTGAACAGGGAGTAAAATAAAACATGAAAAACTAAGTTTATTTCATCGCTTGTTTGAAACAAAATATGTAATACCTACGTATGTATAGAAATCAACTTTACTTATATTTATTGTCGTAAAATCGTAAATGTTTTTTTTTAGTTTACCAAAGATTTTATTTAAGGAACTACCTTTTACTACCTTTTCGAAGCCTTGAATTTTCATATTTACTCATACCTATTTCTTAATTAAATATCTACTCAATCGTTGTTTTTATATTTTATCGGCTAATTTGTGGTACATTATCGATAAGTTTCGGTAGTACGTCACTTCCCGTATCAGATAGTGGGAGCCACGAATATCCTTACCGCTTCCTGGTAATTCGCGTAATTATACACATTCCTCGAATAATTATGAATTATACAATTCTGAGAATACACGGAAATATAAAGAATTGTACAGTTTGTATGTCAGAGGATGTAGTAATGATCTTTACCATACTTACTACTTATCTTTACATACGGATATAACATACTTATCTCAGTGAGGACAAGCCAATGTAATTACGAATATTAGGGAAAATTAGCTGACCTTTTTTGAAATATAGAGGTTGGTGATAGAAGGGTGAAAATTGGAAATTGTATGTATTTTTCAATGCTAAATCATAAAAAAAATAATTTTCTGTCAAAAACTAAAAAAAAAAACAATATTTAAGGGTGGGTCACCCTTAAATGATGGGGTATGAAAAATAAATGTTGGCCGATTCTCAGACCTACCCAATATGCAAACAAAATTTCATAAAATTAGTCCAGCCGTTTCGGAGGAGTTTGGTAACAAACATTGCGATACGAGAATTTTATACATTAGATAAATAAGCTTATAAAGTGTCCCTTCGTGACTACGAAATGCATCAAATACCATTTCAGTCCGTTCTTTGTATTAAAACAAAGAATTATTTTTAATAATTATATAATAATTATAAAATAATAATTAAAAAGAAAAGCGCGACATTGAGTATGAAAAAAAAGCTTATTCTGAACATTAAAACTAACAGAGAAATCTACAAACACTAAGTTATTAATTGAGCAAACCTTAATAAAAGATGATAAGCACGCCAGGGAAGCGATTATGAATTTAGGTATAGATTAAGTTCCTACAGCTCGAATCACAGGCCAAATCATCAAACACCCGAAATAATACTTAGTATAAAATATATTTTTATTTTTTTGATGTCATGATGGCCCAGTGGTTTAGGCCTCGCATCTTGTGCACGAGGTTGTGGGTTAAAACCTGGGCAAGTACCAATGTGAGTATTTCAATTCATATGTACTTTCTTAGTTTATCTTGGACATCACTGACATCAGTGAAGGAAAACATCGTGAGGAAACCAGGCCTTATATAATTAATATAAGTCTGAAATCGCCAACCCGTCTTCAGCAAGCGTGGTGATTAATGCTCATGTCTTCTCTGTGTGAGAAGAGGCCTTTGCCCTGCAGTGGGCCAGTAATAGGCTGGTACTTTACTTTACTTTTATATTTTTAAGTCCTCCTGTCGCTATCATTCTCATACATCAATTAAAACCAAAAAAAATAAAGGCAATTTATGTAGTACAGACTACAAACCTCTAATGAGCCTACACGATTAGAGATAAGACGAATTGTATTAGTTATTTAGAAGACTGTATAGGCATATCTACGAAAGCAATAAACAAAAAAAAGTTATATATTGACATACGGTCACTGGGCATATCTTTATAGCTTTTCTACATATTGGGTGTATCTCTAAGGTACTCCAATGGTTCACTACACCTGCCACCGAGTGCGTACGTGATTAAACCAAAGCGTAATTTCATTGAAATGCTTGATAATTTCAATCAGCAGTTTCTTAGTAGTTATATTACAAGAAATACTGGCTGTTGTATAAAATGTGGACGTTAACATTCATTTTAAATGTTTATCTCTTAATTTGCATAATGGAGACGCGATCTACACAGACTGCTCGGGGACGATCCACACGATGATTCTCGTTTAAATTTATGGTAAGCACCTATTTGGTTGCTGTTTTGCGATATTGTGATAAGTACACAACACACATTATACACTGGTATAAAAAAGTTGATTTCCTTATAGTTGAGACCTTTTGACACGAAATCCGTAGCAAATGTGCTGATCTACATTCAAAGTTTCACTAGACTAAGACTATAATTTATAAATAAATTTGTAACCCTAGATAATAATGTAGGTACTATGTGAAAATGTCAGGCAATGGAGTGGGAGCAAAGTAATTGCATAAATAGGAGAAAAAGCCAGGCTATTAAACAGGTACATTACTACCTCTGTTGCATTTAACGTTCCACCAACGCGTTTGAATGCTACCACGAAAGCGTTGACATTTGAGGAAATAGATTATTTACATTTACACAGTTTACACAAAAGCTGGTGATTTTTGAAGTGAAACTTCTAATGCGACTTTCAACAAGGTTGCGTTTAACGTCCAACGCTCCTGGGGTGGGGGAATAGAAAGAGACAGAGTGAGAGTGAATACGAGGCACTCGAACGCATGTGCTGATATTTCTCCCCCGAAAATGATAGTTAAAAGATGCGATCAATTGTGAATTGTAAGCAATGTTAAAAAAGTTTGCCTTAACAATATGATTTCACTAAAAATCAATTTCTACCCCTTCCTATTTTCATTTCTACATTACGAAGTTTCACTACTCGTATTTTTGTTAGTACATACGATTTTGCACGTCTCGTGATTGTTCTGTTACAATCGGATGCTACTTCGTAGACCATCGTAGCATTCTCGTAGATCTTATCATGGCTACCGAATCTGATTAATTTTATGACACACAATTACACACACCTGTTGTATTTCTATTTTTTCTCTATGGCAATGGTGCCGATGTCGACAATTCTGCCACCTGTTGTATTTATTAGTTCCTTTGTGAGTGGAAATTATTAAAATGTCAAGTTGACGCATATTTTTTTTTTTAATTTTGCATTTTATAAATATGTATATCGATTTATTTAAATTTAATTATAGGTTAATAATTTTTTATCTATGCTAACGAAAATTGAAAATAGCATTGATGATATTAAATCTTTTAAAATATGACACTTTTTAGTTATCAGATTGATATAATGATTATCATACTACTTAATAACATATTTACTCCTAGTCGTATCATTTACTACGTGTGTCTTTGATTTAATGTAAGATAATTAGTTTTATAAATAAGTAATGCACTGACTAAGAGAAAGATTGCAGTAAAAAGTGCTACTGACGTAGTATCTTAGGTAATCTGTATCTACTACGACGTGCTAACAAACGTTGTTTTGGCTGGCACTAACAACCAAAAATAAACAAATTTTCAGTAAAATAGAAATAGTGCTGGAATTTTTAGCTCTCCGGTATTTGAGGTAGTCGCATGACGTAGAACTTAGTTAATTTTGAACGAATAATTTACTAAACAGCCGAGTCATTACTGCAGAACGCCTACGACTACCTCACTAACCCATTTTTCAGTGCAGTCTTTCAACAAGTCTAGTGCGGAAAGATAATCAACATTAATTATCTCTTATTTCCAGATCGCAATAAAACAGAGCGTTGGCTTAGAATAATATTGTATTATCGCTCGTGGTATTTAGAACAACGTCATGCAGTTTATATTTTGGATAAATCTAATATCAAAGTGTGGCTTATAATTAAATAATATGATCCATTTAGCGTCCTTCTAGTATTCCAAGAGCGAAAGCCTGGGCTACATCTTTCAAAGAGCGAACGGAGCGGCTGCACCAGGCGCTAAACGCACCACTAAAAAAAACGCGAACTTTTAGTCTTAAAGTTTTAAAATTTTAGGACTAAAAGATTTATGAGTAGCTCATTTTACTTACCAAGTAAAGTCAAAGCACGGTCTATAGATTCTACCAATGGAATGACAGCCACCATGGCCCACATACAATGGTCCACTATAAGGACTAAAGACGGAAACCGATCCTAATAACATCCTTATCCCTTTAGACTTATCATATAAGTTGACGACGTATATAAGTCACTTCTATTCCTGTATAAATAGACGAAAAGAAAATTTTACTTAACAAGGTGCTAAAATTATCGAGATGATGATGAAAATTCTTCAGAGTAGTTCTGCCGGTGCCAATGCAGGCCAGCAGCAAGAAACGTTCCTGCACGTTTCTTGTTACACGTTCTTGCAAAGGCTTAGCCTTAATAAAGTAGGTATCCTTGTAAGCTAATCTCCAATCATGATCACAGTACAATACTGTCTTCCTGATATCATTAATCCCCCGGTTTCCTCTTTCGAATTAAATGAATGAATTGAATACATTATGCATGCATCAAGTGTATTTGCAATTGAGACCACACGACAACTTGTTAATGTAGCGGCTATCCAGTAATGGCATAGCTTAGCAACCTATTTGAAAGCACCTGTGCTCTATTCAAATCACTAAATACCTTACGTGAACAGATGGTTTCTACCACTTGTTTAAGGAAATTAAAGCTTGAAGATGACTCAGTTTTAATTCTCAATACTAATCTTAAATGTAGACTTTTCTATTGAATCCGGGTACAGTTTCCACCTTAGCTACGTACCCCGATTTGTCTAACCAAATCTGTGTTCATAATCTGTTCTATTTTGTTCGGTGCCTACACATTATTTATAACAAGTAATGGCCAGTCGACAGACTTACAGTTATTATACAACGCGTAACGTAAATATTACACTATTTGAGGGTGATTTCAAAGAGAGCCGCACGTGAAATTCGGTCGAAGTATTGAAAAGTAATAAACATCAGAGTTCCAGCGACCTCGGTACAGTTCGTTATAAATTGAACTAAAAAATTAAGAGAACACCCGCCCTCCTACTTTTTAGTTCCGGTTGCTATTATAGATGGTTAGGATTTACGAATATCGGTGATTCAACGCTATTTTTCCATTAGTGTGTTTTTCATTTATTTATGACATGGCATAGTGTATATAAGTGCTCGTAGCTGAGTACAATATCTACATAGGTCATGATTTATTTCTATTTTTCCGAACTACATTGTGTCGTTTTTTCTCCATACCCGTGAGTAGTTTACGCCTTATATTTCCATATCACACGCTAAGCTTCAGACATTTATGGCCATTAACTTTCAGCTGAATAGGAAGAAGCGAGCCTCTTTTGTTCCTTCCAGTGTTTTCAGAACAGTCATTCATTAGTGTCCAATATAAGAGTCGCAATGTATGTCAGGCGAGCAAGTAACCTACTTGAAAATAATTTATTTGGTTGAACTTTGCAAAACAACTACCAGTCACTATAGCACAACTTCTTGCATTATTTAACTTTATAAATGCATCCCAGGAGACGGATTATGTCACAGTACGTTCCATTCATAAAACAAATCATTAATTAACTTGATAAATGTGATGACAAAAAGTCTAATTGTATAATCTGTGGGACTGTACGCCCGTCACAATAGTGCCAGGAGTTGGTAACACGGCATACAGTCACGAACAGAGCCCTGTGGGCTAAAGTTGGATTACGAACTTTAGAGATTACGGAATAAGGTTTTATATTGGTTAAGATGCGAGGGCAACTCGTACATCTCTGTTGCTAAGTTCTCAGCAATGGCGGTGCGCTTAAGTTTCCTTCGCAACCACGGGCTATACAAATTAGGACGCCATAATGTTTGGTGTTAAAACGTTTGATAAGTTTACAGATTTGTGCAAATATTGGTCTCTAATATTGATCAGGTCTGCGAGCTCACATGCTAATAAGTTGCTTGACTTCTTGGATGGATAAATATTTTTTTTAACGCACCATTTCCTGGAATAACTTTGTCGAGTCACAGATGATGGATTTTTAAAGGTGATATCGATAAGATTATGAGCTCTTAAATATTCAACATTTACCCAAAACCTCGCTCTGCTGAGGCTAAAATAACAAGAAAAAAAAGAAGCTTAATTTAGAATTTATAATATTCTATACATTTGTACAACAGCCAGAAAGTAAATAGAGCTTATTTATGAGCGCTTTTTGCTGTACCTTATGGTAATTGTAATATTGACGTAACTGTCAAAAGCCTGTTGCTATCATTTAGGCAACGTTAAAAATTATATGACGTTCAATCAGTATAATGCAAAAACTTTTTTTTTTCTTTCTCTTTTAATGTTTTTTTTTGTTGAATCGTTTCTCCGGGTCTTGTCGGGCTTCATTGTCTCGACGTTTTTCTGGTGGTTGCCACTGTTGATTCTGGTTTTCAGGAGTTGCAGTGGTTTGGGAATAGTGTGGCGGGCTTGTCCCTTAAAAAATAAATACAAAAAAAACCTTTTTTCACAATGCTGTCCTGTCCAAAAACTGTTTCGTCTACACTCTCATGAAACGGAGCTATTCCTCCGACATTTTAGAGATTAAGCAAACGAAGAAATTAATATAATAAAAGAAATGAATATAATAGAAAGATGGTATAGAGGTGATAATCTCAAATGATTCCGAGAAAAAATTAAAACAAATTTAACGAAACCTACATATAATGCAGTGGCGTGCACTCCATACAAGCAAATAAGCACTGCATACCCTGTGATCCCATACATATGTACATTGTACATACATACATGCCCCTTTACACGATAAATAACTATAATTAAAAAAAGACATGGTAATTTATCCTAGGTACTTGCTAAGTTGGTAAGGTTTTTTTTGTGCATACCCTGTCTGAAATCTCTGTGCACGCCACTAATATAATGTGTACATATGTACGTGGACGGTGTATGTATCACCGAGCTATGAGTGCCGAGAGATTATTATGTAGAAAAGCAATTAACATTGACTGCGTCTGAGCCACGTGCCCATGCAAATGCGCTTCAGAACAAAGAGCCGTAAAATAAACGCATGCAATAATTACGACAATGCGTTTTGATCTTATTATGGATGTCCATACTTCATACACAGTTAGTGCTCAATCATAATATTACCGTTACGTATTAGATAATTTTAATTGGTGTTTTGACTTGTGCATTTGTTCTGCAGTTCCGTTTTGTTTCCCTAATCATTCTTTATGTTCTCGGTGACGGCGTTTATTGTTATATTGGATGAATCATTGCATTCTTTTGCCTCGGTTAGACAATATGACTGTGTGATGTAGCTCACTTACATAAATTGCATCGTATTGTCATGCTCTGTGAAAGTGAGTCTAAATATTGTGTAGTGTATGACGGACTAGGTACATAATAGTTTTTGTGTTCGAATGAAGCCATTATTGTTTATAAATTTAACGAATAATGCTTGCGATTTGTGGCTTAAGAATATGTATTGTTTTTCTGATAAATAATTCACTCTTTCGGGTCAATTGATCAATTAAACTTTGTCCTCCCAGATGTAGATCTTTCTTTAACTGGCCATTACCTAAGAACCAGACGCAAATACTGGTAAACGTTGACGTCACTAAAGGCAACAGTACGAGGGTCGTATTATTACAGTAGTGCGTCGTCCACGAACATTAAAAACGACATAAAGTAAAGCCAATCTCTCAGATGGTCGGTGCGCGGCACTCGCCAGTACATACAATAGCTGACACACTTTAGTGTATTTCTACATTTCCATATCAGCATAGCAACCACAACCACATAAAAGATAATAATAAAAATAAATAAAACAAAGTGCCAATAAAATCCCAAATACATTCGCCGCATATTAAAACTGTAAAAAAACTGACAAACAAGGAGGAAATAAGGAAAAAATTCAGAGAAACCTCTTCACAATCAACAGCGGCTTCACTCGCTCCCATTTGTACTATATTTTGTGAGCAATCAAACATTTGCCTTTACCTGATGGCTGATACCACCATCCGCTCATTAACCAACCAATTTTAATTAAAGCTAGCGTGTAATTGGTAGAATAACGAGATTAAAAAAAAAAATATATATATATATATATATATCATTAGGTGGTGTTTATGCCACTTTGTTGTTTCCTCATAAAATATTGTACATGTGTAATGTACGGACAATTTATTTGCTATTGTCAATGTGACTGGCGACAATCCTAAGACTTATGTAATTTATGTAGCAGCCCTCGGTAAATTGTTAAGGAATGCTTATACAATTGTAGAGACATCCGTGATGGATGCTGACACAAATGTGCATACTGAGACACAATTAGTTGCTACTTTATTATTACATTATGTCTTGTTGTACGTAGAGAGTACTACAGCATTTTAACGGTACTTATAAGGAGAATTTAGTAACTCCCTACTAATAAATTTGAATTGAATCAAATGTTTCAATATTTATTAATTACGTAAATAAAGTAATCAACTGCGGATGTATATCGATAGCTAGTAGCATTTGTAATAAATGTCTAGGGCGGGCAAAATCGGACTTACCTAAAATTGGTAGGTATATGCTAGCATATATACTGTAGTTAATTAAAGTATTGGTCAGTTTTTCTTAAAAGATTTTTATTGGTTGAACCCTGACAATGTTCTACTAAACATTGTGAGAAAACCTTGGTAGTCTAAAATTGCTAGCACAGTGTGCATACTATACATGGTATTACATGGGCGTTTCTTCTCTACATCAGAATAGGTCTTTGCTTTTGTAGTTGAACAATACTACATTTCATATGATATCACGTCTAACAAGTACCTGTTATTTATTTCCAGAACGGCTTCGTGGAGTGTCGGAGTGGCGTGGAGGAGTGTGGGCAGATGGACGACTGTGCGGTCATGATGCCTCGGGAGGGATGCTGCGCCAAGTGCAAGGGATGCTGGTACAACGGCACGGAGCATGCCTCGCACACCGAGTGGAACGAAGACAATAGAGTGCTGAGGTGTGAGGCCGGAGTGGTCACCATCACCAAGCCGGAGTGTTACGTGCCCTGTGACAGACCCAAACATCAGAGGCACACGCATTATAACTGTCCTGTTTGCGATGGTGAGCTTACATTTAAATAGTTTAGTTGCAGATTTCATATTTGTGGTCGATGACAAGCACAATTCACAGTTATAGTTCGATTGATAGATTTTTATCTGAAAATTAAATCAATATAATACATCTTGTTCCCCTCAGCAAGATTATCTGTATTTGTGAAAGTCATAGAATCAACCACGATAAGGAATTGAAACAATTTACTAGCCATTTTACGCCGACTATTCCCACCACTATTGCCGAGTATCTTTTCGTTATTCATCTCACATAATGTAAGAGCGGGGCGGGGGCGCGGGCCAGCGATGGCGCAGCCGTGTCTCGCACAGCGCTGCGCCCGCGCCCACCCAGTCGTGCGCGCCGCAAAAACAACCACCATGATCCCACACAAAAACAAACACACGCCGCCACGCGAACTTAATAAAACCATAACGGCAAGCAATTTACCTGTGCTTCCAAACCTTAACAAGTTTATTAAATTCCATAACAAATAATAGTAATTTACAAGATGACGACTCGATATCGCTTTTGAATATCGCCGACAAATTCCTAACTATCGTTTTATTGCCTGTGTTTATGTTTTATTAATTACCCGCCAGTCGCTAAGCGGGGAGATCAAGGGATCATCGGACGTTGCACCACGCTTCAGAAATAGAGGAATTAATAAGGTGTTTAACGTTCCACCTGCGAAAGCCTAGTGATTTTTCATACTGTACACCTGGGTAGGTTGTCGCGACAATTCGCCCACACACGGCACGATGCTATCCGACGACGGAACACATAACACATGTAACGTGACATAGCAACGTGATAGACAATGGACCACTCTGCCATAATTCCAATCCCGTTTCTTGCTCCATACCGAGTCAGAGATGACTATTACAACAACAGAATAATTTAGTCATCTACTGAATGTAATTTAATATATCACATATTGAAGGTTACATGATACAATCCAAGAAAAAAAACTTGTTATACAATTATTTGCTATTCAAGAACCCGCCTATAAAAGGCTTGCGATGCGGTATGTACATAGAGGTGGCGCCAAAGAGTAATTACTCCGTACGTGGATGCTGAATAAACAACAAAAGCATTTAAAGTCTGCAATAAAATCCCAGATGAAGCGCGAAGTTGTATCACAAAGAATTGATTGTTGAAATTTTAGTGGTAATGAAAACAAAAACCAATTTTTAAAATGTACTTTTGTAATGAAGGGGTCTGGGATTATTTCGAAATTGTTTTCTGCGCGGACCACCCGAGACGCGCGTTTCGCGAAGTCGTTTCCTCTATCGGATGCCTGCTCTATAACTAGAGACAAAGAAATTGACAACGAAATAAGGTCTTATTATAGTCGACGGGGGTTCGTTAAAATTATATTTGTGGTGGTCTGCGAGTCTCCCACGGCGTTGCGTCTCTATTATTGTCCATAAATCAAAAAGTTAACAACCTACTTAAAAGGTTGGGGCGGGTGGGTTTTTGTGCGGTGGTCAAAGCGGCCGCCGTGGCCCTGCTGCGGGAAGCACGACGTGTGCCCTCTGTTTGTTTGTTTTACGATCCCAACACTGCATTAGATTTTTTCTTTACTTGTTAATTCTTCACGATTCTTTTCTTATCAACATGGGAAATGTTTTTATGGAGCTTAAGTGAAAAGTGACGATTAGTGCGCAAGTTATCGCTGCTTTAAAGATGAACAAAAAAAGGTGCTTCGGCAAATTCGCGTTTTAAGTATATTAAATTGAACCAATATCTACAATTATTTATACATAGTAGGACGTAAGTATATGCTGATATAAAAAGTAAAAAAACTCTACAGAATCCACACTCGCTGCTAAAAATACACTTGAGGAAGAAAAGTTTTTACGCGAAAGAACATAACTAATCTAAATTCAAGTGATGTTCCGTAAACCGCGTATTATTAGGTATGCCTGCGACAGAAACCTGAGAAAATGAAATAATTAGCTTGTGATGTACAATCGTGGCGTGATGTGACTTTGTAATATATAGTTTATGGCCACAAAATGTTTTAAACCGAAATTCAGAGAAATATATCTTCGCTAAGTGTTTGGGCGTGTCCGTTCACCATTCTTGCTTTGAGCAGTCGTCTTCATTCTTGCTTTGAGCAGTCGTCTTCAAGCTTTTTGAAAATAATTAGCGTGATGGATTTGAGACCTTCGTACACCATCATATAGTCGAGAATATACTGACTAAATTATATGTATTGGGGACAACAAGGATCCAGATAATCGAAATGATGGCTGGTTTGTTTTCATTAATGTGGTAGAATAAATCAGAATCTAATTGACTCTATTGTCAAGATATTAAGATATGCATTTATCAAATGTTTCGTAATCGACAAAGGCTAGATAAATATTTATAGCGTATAATAAAAAGTAACGTATGCACAAAACCTTCATTACACAACCAACGATATTATCCAATAGCGCATATGTTGGGGGGCACATTGTATGACAAAGCACATCGCTCATATAAACGGCGCGCACCAACGATGAATACTTAATTGTATGCCTACAAAAGGACAGCCTACTTTGTGTAGTCGTCTCTAGTTTTACGACAGACACTTGACCGTTTTCATTGTCACAATTATGTGCGGCGAGGCGGCGGTCCAGGCACCGCGCCTTGAATCCAATGTCCGTGACTGTTGAATGAAGCGCATTCTAACATGAGGATAAAATAAATGTAAATATTGTTCACTGAAGCTCTAAACGCTTTATCATTTTAAGTGACACGCCGAGTACCACACAGTTTGTCGATGCAGTACGTGGTTTTATATGGACAGAATATACCACGCTCAGCGGTCACTTCATATAAACTTTTCCCAGCGGAGTCGTAGGCTGAATGGTTTATATTCTGTTCGTATATTCCACCATTATAATTGTATTCGAGTCAGAAATAATGTACGGTATATATGGCATCACGTTCTGTTATAATTGCACCGAAATGAACAAACATAGCACTCGGGGGCGATTGCTGTCGGAAACTGTCTAGTTAGGAATGTGTTCAACGTTTGCGTCAGTCGTGTGGTGTGATGTGTGCAAGTCCGGGCGAGGAGGCCGGTGCACGGTGGTGTGCAGGTGGGCAGTGGGCAGCGCAGGCGCAGCGGTGGGCGCGCCGTGTGCGGCCGTCCACGCTACGTCATTCATTAGCCCCTGATTGATTCATCGTCTACCCGCACTAATTTATGGAGTTTGCGCTTTGCCGTAGTCACTGCGCCGCCAGAGGCCTCATTCCCATTTAACGAACAATGGCTGGGATTTTTGTTTTAAGCTTTTACTGCTAATCTAAAGAGTTTGTTTCCCCTAAAAGGAATCTCTTTTGTATTCATTTATTTGTTGAGGGATCGAAAGGACGTTTGACTTTTAGCGCTGCTATAAATTGATGTTAATGAGTTCGTGTATAAAATCTTAAAAGAGTTTATGGTTGATTAATGGATTTTCTTGGCCTTGAAAAGGCCTGCCTATTTTTTTACGATTTTTAAATGTATTATTTTGATGTTGCAGAGTGCGTGATAAATGGGCAGCGTGTTTGGGAGGGCCGTGACGTGCGCATCCCGGAGGAGCCGTGCCTGTCGTGCCGATGCGTGCGCGGCGCGTTGTCCTGCGCAAAGCGCGCGTGTCCCGTGCTGCCATGCACGCTCGCGCAACAATTTACGCCGCCTGGCGAATGCTGTCCCAGGTGCAGTCATCCAACCAACGATAAAATACTACCAAGTAAGTTTACCAGTTCTGTATGATAATTCTTTCTTTACATTATCAACTCACATCAATGCGGCAATAACACCAACCGCGTTGATTTGTGGGGCTCATGGCTAAGCCTAATAGTAGCCACACGGGTGGATTGAAAGTGTAGCTACGCTTGCCGTGTTCGTTCAGTGGATGGATCTATCCAGCGCATACGACCAACCCTTCCATTTTTAGATCTAATACAAACGTTACGGGTAGCCGGAGAGTCTGATAAAAGGGGTATCATGTTACCTGGCTATGGTGTTACTTAATTGATCGATCGAATGTCGAACGTTTATTTTATCGAATAATTGATAAATCGAATACTCAAAACATATAAATAATCATGAAAACATTGAAACAATTAAATGAGTAAATTGGAGTTTCTTGCCAGTTTTTCTCCGTAAAAACAACCAATTGGAACCTATTACCAATTGGATCCCAAGGACCTGACTTTTATTAAGTGCCCATATAGGTTAATGAGAATAAAGAAAAAAAAATATTCAAGTGTTCAAAGTTTGACGACACGGTTGGCACAGAGGCTGAGTGATTGGCTGCTGCGCTGCGTGTCACGGGTTCGATCCCCGCACGAAACAAATATTTGTATGGCCTACAGGTAGTTGTTCCAGGTCTGGCTGTTTGTGTATGTGAGTTTAAATGTTTGTAAACGCACCCACGATACAGGAGAAATACCTAGTGTGGTAGTACGTTTAAAAAGGAAATAAAACGAATCGCATATTTATTGTATCATCAAAATTCTATCTACTTTTAATCATTGAATATTTAAATGAGAATAATTAGTAAATTATCATGTTTTTTCTTGGATATAGCTTTAATATAATAAACACTCAGTATGTTAATGTTTAATTCAATACATATTCAATATTTTTAACACTCAATGTATTAAGCATAAACGAAAAGGCTTACGACGCTGATACGACACGCCACGATAAAGCTACGACGCTGCTCCGTCAGTGCTACGACATACGACTAATAAATTAATTTTAATTTATCCTTGTGACCGGATAGCCTGGCAGCCGACATTGACATGGTTAAAAAAGGGTAGATGAAAAATGGTAGAGATGATGACGATGCATTGATTTCACCCCAAAAGTAGACTTATTAGAAATATTTTGAACACCTTCTAACAAAACTTTCAATCTCAGTTTCAGGCACCATGCTGTTGAAGCCTTGCATAATTGGAAAGGAATATCACGCGCACCGTTCGAGTCCGTTCCGTCTGGACCCCTGCACTGACTGCTTGTGCCTTAACGGCACGGCGGTGTGCACGCGGCACACGTGCCCCGTGCTCACGTGTGGGGCGCGTGCGCTGCCTCCACCGCCGGGCAAGTGCTGCCCCGAGTGCCCACAAGTCGAGGAGGCTAAGGCCGCTTGTGTCATCGGCAGGAAAACTTACCAGGTTGGTTTCACCGTCTGCTGTTTTACGAGGAATTGAGTGACTGGCTCAGATTTTTTATTTTAAAAGCCACTATCTTATTTTGTTTTGTTCCACATATAACTGCAATATAAGAAGTCGAAATCCGAATTGGTATCTAATCTCGAAGGCTTTTATTTATTTCAAACTGATAAATCATTATTACTTATACATACCTATCACAAGTCGTCTACAACAGGCAATAGGCGACTGTTACTTTGCAAAAATGAAAAAAGTGCTAAAGGGGTCATAAACAAAGGCTAAAGTATTTTCTGTTCGATATCGAACCATTTACTCGACTTTAATATCTACTTGACCGAAAATTGATCGACGATCTTTATATCATTAAGTGTAGAATATTTTTTGGGTTCCATTCCTCAAAAGTAAAAACAACTATTATAGGATCACTTCGTTGTCCGGCAGTCTGTCTGTGTGTCAAAACCATGTTTTTCGGGAATGCGTGGAGGTTATTTGATTTCAACTTAAAACCTAATATCAAGTACGTAGGTTCACGGTCCCTTGGAGCTTTAAAAAAATCAAGCTTCTAAATCATCGTAATAAAAACTACGGCCGTTTATGCGACATAATATGTTGATAATAATAATATAATAATACCAGAATGTTACTGTCCCACACCAGTGCAAAGGCTTCTTCTGAACAGAGAAGGCACAAGCATTAATCATCATCACATTTTGATCCTCGCAAACAAATCAAAACCTAAAGTGTACTTCCCGTTTATAATTTTGAAATTCGGCAGAAATCCTGAAATTAGGCCGGGTCTCGCAATTTTATCACAAAAAAATAAATTTTATTGGGATTACAAACTTAATTTTTGCAGTAAATTGACCTTGACGTATCGTGACGTGTTTTATTCTTCTTGATCGTGTGTAATAACATCTAATAACTGACTTTCATGTTATGGTTACAGGACGGAGAAATATGGCAACTGGATGCTTGTAAGTCCTGTGAATGTCATGGAGGCGAGCCAAGATGTGCCATGGAAAGATGTCCAGTTCTGACCTGCCTTTCTGACCAGACGCTCCGACAACTACCTGGACAGTGTTGTCAGAAGTGCGTCGACATCGACGGCATCTGCACGGTGTTCGGAGACCCTCACTATAAGACCTTCGACGGAAAGTTTTACAGTTTCCAAGGATCTTGCAAGTATCAATTGGCTTCTGATTGTGCTAATGGCTCGTTCTCGATCAGAATATCAAACGATGCTAGAAATACATCCCACTCGTCGTGGACTCGAACGGCAACACTTCGGATAGGACCCACTAAGATTAACATGGGAAAGAAGATGCGAATCAAAGTTAATGGACACAGAGTGGCACTGCCACATAAAATAAGTGGAGTTGCAGACATAACCCGCAGTAATGGATCTGTTCTACTAAAGGCTGATATCGGTATACAGATGCTATGGGATGGTGATGGTTTTCTCGAAGTGACAGTGTCTAGTGTCTATAAAGGAAAGTTGTGCGGTCTCTGTGGCAATTTTAATTCGGTAGCTAGGGACGATATGAAAACTCGTGATGGTAGGCTACTTAATGATACTTGGAGGTTCGGATCTTCATGGCGAGTAGGCGGGACGCGAGCGTGCACGCGGCGCCAGAAGCGTCCGGGCCCTCCCAATATGTTTCGCCAGTCAAAGATGATGAAGGCTCGACGATTATGTCGCGGATTTGAACGGTACGAGGCGTTCACAGATTGTACGACTAAGGTAAATTCCCAGCACTACCAAGAAGCTTGTGAGGTAGATGCGCGCAGTTGTTCAGGCACGCGGTGCCACTGCGCGGCTTACCGCGCCTATGCGCGCGAGTGCTCGCGAGTGGGCGCGGAGCCGCGCGACTGGGCGCGCACGGCGTGGTGCGACGGGCCGCCGCCGCCGTGGCTGGGCCGGCGCCGCAAGGGCCAGGGAGGCCGCGCGCCTGCGCAGAAGGACACCAGCCTGCTGGATCCCAACGCAGTGCCCAAACCCAACAACAGCCGCTCCCGGCCGCCGCCTCCTATACTGCACTAATGTATTTGTGGCGATGCTTCTACTAGTCAAAAGCCAGTGTGGCGACGTGAGGTGATTATAATTTACTTAACTTAATTCTATTAGTAGATTTGCAACATTGAATTAAAATAGCATTTACAACTTTAATTTTAGATAAATGAAAAGTCAGTATAAATACGAGTATTAGTTGGATACGTTATGCAGCTAATATTTAGACTGACGTTTCATTTAATTATCTAATTTTAAATAATACTGTATTCCACAATTAACTTGTAACATTTGGTCTGGATTCGTTTGTTTATTATTAAGATAGAAGACGTTTTGGAATGACCTGCATTGTTGCAGCTGTTGCCAAGGTTATATACAAATAATTTAATAAATTATTGTAAGGATTTGCACCAAAATGTAGTTTGTGTTGTTTCAGAGTATTATGAATATTTCGCAACTGGACTGTTCGTGGGTTGCGTCTGAAAGACACAGCCAGCTTTAAAAGGAATGAAGATCTATCTACTTAAACAGTATTCATAAAACTATTTATAGTTAAGTAAACAAGAATATTATAACTAAGTCCACCTGTATAGCTCACTATTGCCTCGCCAGTTCCGACCAGCATCCTGTCGCTCATTCCATAGAAGTATATCAATCATCTGGATCGGAATACAGTAAGCTAGCTGTTCTATATGAAACAATAGATCCGCAGGTAACGCTCGATATGTTTGTAATGTAGTGCATTCTGTTTGTTTGCTGGTTGTTAATATGTGATAGGCAAGCACTATGTTTTCATTTATGAAAATAAAATTAGTAATTTATTGCATTGTAATACTAAACGTTTCTATAAAATGTGATAATTAGCTTTGAATATTCAGGCAAGAGAGGGACGTTTGGTAAAGCATAGTTCAAATTGAGATCTCATCTGTAGGTAGTTCTTTACGAAATCTTAGATAAATCTAGCTATCCGAAGCCAAGATGCTAAAGAGATTGTGAGAGATATGTATAGATGTACATACATACACATTATGCATTAAACACTGTTACACTAAGGATGAATAGCTGTAATGTTTTAATCGAAGACTCTTTGTAAAGCTTAGTTATTAAATACGTTACCAATGAATTTTAATATTTGACTTTGATGTATGTAAAAATAATTATTTAGCTGAAACAATGTTAACTGTGTGTTTATAAGGTATTTATCACAGTTCGGACGGGCGAATGTGTGACGTCGAATTTTTTTTGTCTTTTGTGAATGTGCTAAGTGGCATCAGAAGGCGGCTAAGATCTACTAAATTGTGATAATGATATCTATCAATGCCTCATTGTTCTACGATCATAGCTTACTTATAAACTATTTACCTATATTATTGTATGTATGTGAATGTCCCTCAAATTATGCGCGTAATAATTATAATATAGTGTTTAAATATATTCCAGTATATTATGTATATAGGGTGCTTCGTCTGCAGAGCATAAACTTATCTCGCGCCTGTCCTGTAATTCGGACTTGGTAACGAGCCAAGAAAGAAACATTCTGCTATATATAATTAAATGTTATTTTATTTATTTAGTAGATATCATCCGATTGTTAAAAGCCGCTATACTCTCTTTTTTAATATCTGATTTTATTTCACCAAGACTCCTTTACAAAATAACTATTGCGTACTACTTATTTCGTATTATTAAGCAGGGTCTACGTTTTATGTAGGCTTTTAAGTTATTTAAGAGATTTATTTTATATAATTAATTTGGTAAGTAAAATTATGTTCAGTAAATGTGTCCAATATTATTTAACATACCTACCATGTGAATAATTTGAGTAAATCTTATTGATTTATTTTAATTGAATATTATAAAAGAGATGCATTTAATTAAAATATGATTTTTTTAACTTCTTTTTACTGTACAAACGCCATACGAAATTAATATTGATGTCTATGTCAAAGAATGCGAGAATGTGTTATTTATAAATGTGTCATAAAATCGTGAATAATCCTAGTTATGTGCGTATAGTTTATACTGACCCAAGGTACAATAATATTTTGAATGTTATTTACTTATTTGGCGATCCTGATTATAATGAAAACGATGAACAAAGAATTACGTAATAAATAATAATTATTATTGAAAATGTGTTTTAATTAATGTAGTGTAATTAATTCTCAGTAATGTTTAGTTTCACAATAATTATATCTCTTAAAAGAGGAATGTTATCTCCAATGGTCCCATTACTTGTGTCTGGCTGGACGCCAAATATCTTAAAGTTTTATGTCTTCAAAATTATCTAGGACAATTTGGCGTCCGCTTTAAAAACAGAGGAGCCATTATATTTATCTTGAATAGAAATCTTAAGAAATGAAATGATATCTCAACATTCTCGACACGAATATTATTTTAAGAATTAGTCGTTCTTACACGCGTAGCGTTCTAATTCCGTCGGCTGTGGTAATGTCGGAGACCTCATTCAAACATAGGTAATAGAATAAAAGATTTATTAATAAAGTAGATATAAACATTATACGCAATCATACACATCAATTAAACAAGAACAAAATATTATTTTGTACAATACATACATAATACTTTAATGATATTGACCAATGAAACAGATGTGATGTTTTCATTCCATCGCATGAAGTGATCTTGTCCAATGTTCCCAAGACTCGAAAGGTTGAAGTACCGAAATATAGTAGAGATTCCTTACATTAGATCATATAAATATATAAAAGTGTGTAGATATACAAGTTTATTCTCCTGTCATCATCTCCATGAACTCTGAAACAATATATTAATTTGCTAAAGTAGGCTGCACATGTACAAATCGGATGATCTTTATGCATTCTGTATTAGTATCGGGACTAATTAATATGCTTTGTGTTCTAAATAACATTTCGATTTGGCTCCTGTCCACCCACAGCCGAGTCACATTTAGAATCTCCTAATTGGCATTGCCATAAGTAACGCCAAGTATCGGGGGAGGCTGAAGATGAACTCAATAAGCCAAACTTATAACAAAAATATCTTGCTATAAGTAATGATTCATAATTTGACTCGACCCGCTGAAGGAAATGTTTACTCCTCAGAAGCTGAATGCGTGGGTAAGGTTGCTTCCATAAAATTGCCTTGTACAAAATCTAACTGCAATGTCTTTAGTCCCGACTGTTCAAAAGTTAACTACAGTAATTAGTGATAAAGTCTCACCATCGAAGTCCACGGTGCCGCTGCCGTCGGTATCAATCTCCTGGATGATGCCGTCCAGTTCAACCTCTGTCAGCTGCTCGTCCAACTCACGAAGGATCTCGCGCAAGCTTGATGTGGGAATGTAACCGTTGCCTGCCAACAAAAGGATTCATTATTATCTGGTGTTGGGAATATTGGTAGTTTTTTGGTAAGGTCACATAAATGCAGAAGTTTTAAGAAGAATCTTAAGGCAACCGTGACTCCCCAATTGGATGACTATAATTTACGTTTAAATAAAACCTATAATGGTAAGTAAGTCATTTCAATACAGCCAAGATAAGCATTGGACGTAGTGGGATAAAAAAAAATACAAGAATAAGTGTCCAGCCATTTCTGCAATTACAAGTCCTGAAAGATGAGACGGAGTCTAGTGATAATCTTTAAATCATTTCTTAAAATGCCCGTGCGACTCTTACCTTCCTTGTCGTATAATCTGAACGCTTCCCGGAGCTCCTTCTGCATGGCTTCCGCGTCCTCCTCAACGATGAACTTGGCTGCCAGCGTCACGAACTCTCCGAACTCAAGACGACCCGACTCTGGAATTCAAATTATCTTATTTATACTCTCGAGTAGGACAATGAAAGCTAAAGAGCTACCCACTTGATATATTGTGGTTCGTCCCAAAATTAACGATGGGAACTCTAAACTTTGTTGCCATCTAATGCTGATACAGGTAGGCCGGGCCGCTGTTTTTAGGCTAGTTTAGCTCTACATAATTTCACGACAATGTAATTTAAACTGCTAGATTAGCAGTAATATATATAGCACAACTACGCTATATAAATAAGTTGAAATGACTCATATACACTGCGTATGAGTAATAGTTTAAAAATAATTTGATATCCTTCAAATATTATGTAGTCTTTTGATACAGAAATTGATGCAGAGGGTTTCTGCACACGATCAGAATGACAAACAGTAGTAACAATATATAATACTAAAAGAAAACTCACTATCAGCATCGACTTCCTCGATGAGCTCTTCAAGGATTTTCTTATTGAAGGGCTGCCCCATCATCCGGAGGATGTCCGCGACGAAATCGCAGGGGATGCTGCCCGAGCGGTTGTGGTCGAAGCCATCGAACGCCTTGCGGAGGACTGCAACAAACATCCTGCGTTAACCCATCCACCAGAACATTACGTAACTCAACTACAAATCAAACGCTCGCCGTCTCCTACCGTCAATATTTAGCGTATGTGACATGATGTCAATTGCACGATAGATTTGGACTAGGTTGAAGTGACTTTTTTTGTTCAATATGCGTTTTGAAGACCAGAGAAATGCTGTGTTGCACTGGCAATAAAACGAGTTAAACTGATCGTTCGACTGGGCGGTTAGCGATGAGATTAGGACATCGGTTCAATGCACTGAGATGTGGTGCGAATAAGTTGTGCAATGCAGCTATTTCGGTGCATCAGCGTGGTGCACCGGTGCGCTCCGGCGCGACTCGGCGCGCGTGGCGCATCGTGAGAATGTAGGGCGACAGTACATAACAAAAACAACACCGACATGCATGTCTCTCATAGCCGCCCTATCAAACACTACTCTGTCCTTTTTCACACCATTCTTGAACGTCAAATTCTTAAAAGCTCTGAGCTCTTCCAAAATAGTCATTTGAGAATCGATAGGCAACATTTCGGTATCTAAAGCGCTTTATATCATGTTCTGTTTCCAATGAGGTTTTATGCTATCCCCTCTATTGTTTTAAACCGGTTTTATTTACGTTATTTCAGTAAAAGTTCAGGATTGGCATAGGCATTGCTAGTCAATTCACATCTTTCGCCATACGAGAAACGCAGGCGCATCTAATTTGTTACGTTCTAAATAGCTTTGAATTTACAATAAATTAGCGGAGTATTTAATGAACCTGCGTAAACGAAGAGTAGTCACTTCGTAATGAATCTTTCAGTCATTCATGTTTATTTACTTTAGCTGTCCAGTTGCATAAACTACTTATCTCTCTTTACGCAAGCACGTATATTGGCACAAGGTTTACGAGTATGACCCTAAACTATATTTAATTCAGATGTACTCTTGAAATTGATAATATATACCACTTCGTTGGAGTACGTTACCTAGTAATCATTTCCGATGACTAAACGACCGTCATAAATTTTTCATCATAACTTTCTTGACTTTTAGTTTGATAGCCGTAATAACGAACGTGCGTCATCGAATTTAATATAAATATATAAAATTCTTACGTAGCTCACCGAAATAAACTCTTTCAGTGTTTTAATGACTTGCTTGAGTGATAAATAGTAGACGAGATTTTTCATTCAGACATTATATATTTTTATGTTAAAGGATATATCCGTCACTTCAAAGCCAACAAAGACGTTTGGGTATATTCATTGTCTTAGAAAACCCTTTTAATCCATGTTTACGACTGATACTGGATACGTAAACTTTTGATCTCGTATATAGCTGGCGTGGAGATACCCACTTCGAAAGCGCTGTGAGCCGACTAAGAAACCGCACGCCGACTGTGTACAGTTGAATTTTATTTGCAACCGTTTTAGACATGACACACTGAACCCAGTGCACCGCAACTTTGTTGCCATATAACTGCTTTTACGCCTCAGCGGGTTCTGTACATGTAGTACCTTAATTGTACTTAGTGTTTTTCTGGTTATGTACGTTTAAAATATTTGACGAAGATAACGGCACCTTCAGTGTGGTATGGAGTTCCGTAGGCAAGCAGAGCTGGAACTCTTACAGGACAATGACACGCATGTATCACTCCTTATTTTATAAGATAATGATTTCTCAGTTGTATAAGACGTAATATCCGTTACAGCGAGATAATAAATCTAAATCTGTGAACACTGGCACATTTCACCGGGTCCAGTTTCCTCAATTACTCAGGGTGACGCGAGTCGTTTTGTGACAGGCGCAATTAGAATCAAGGATGAAGCCAACGATAAAACTTTTTTATAATCTTCTAATTATCCATGCATCTTAAAAATGCTATTTACAACTTGTTTTAATGTTATTATCAGTAGAGCGCGATAACGCAGCTCTATTTAACATTGTGCAGCTGTTCCGTGTTATTTTGGCAACAAAATAGTTTTAAAACATGATTTTTATGTTGCCGGAGTGTTAATTTTAATCGTCAAGACTTCTTGGCAGTTGTCTCAAAGTCCCATGAGTTTTATTACGTTTTTTTTTTCTAGATTTTAGCTGTTTATTAATTACCCACCCACAGGCGTTGAGATTCGTTTGCGAAATCGCTACGAACTCAACTCGCTGCTACTGCAAGCTACTGCAAAGTTTCTTTTTATAATTCAGGCCACGAGTGTTGCGAGCTTTATGGTTTTATCAATTAAAGTTGTTTGGAACATTTCATATCGGGTTTCATAACACCGTCTTCTCAAAAGATGTTTCATATTACGAAGCCCATTTTATGATGGTCAACTGTAAATGGTGTAGGTATTCCGCTATCATGTATGAGTGTAGGCTGTAGGGACAGCAATGAATCACAATAACAAATTGCATAAATGAGTATTTCGTGCATTTGGCTTGCAATCTGAACGTCCAGCGCTGGACTCGCATGATTTAGGTCCGTTGGCAGACACCGAGGAACATAAACGATTTAAGTACGTGTAGTTTATTGTAGACGTCCAATATTTAAACAAAATGGAGTAGGTGTCGAGTCCGACATCCAGAAAGTGTGTTCTAAAATAACACAAAATATTAACGACATGTTATGAAAATTTAATTTCTTCTTTGATAGTCTTATTTATAATCATGGAAATTGGTAAGCTGGGAATATATTTGTATTACACAATTTTAATACTGTTGTGAAAAATAAGAACATTTATTACCTTAATGCGTGTTAGCCTGCCAGACTTTATACTTTGAATAAAAAATTGTCCCTTTCGTTAATCCCGACTTTAAAGCTCATAATGATTTCAGAAATAGATAGGTACTTCACGTGAGAATTTAAATAAAATGACATGAAATAGGTGAGTTTCCAAGAAAATTGTTTTACGCGTTTACGTCAAATAACGAAAACACACTGTCCTCACCTCAATTCCAACATGTTGTACATGAACAAGTGAATTCGCGCCGCTTTCATGTTGTATACGCTGTCATGTCATTGTATATAAACAAAGTAATGTTGTAGGAATCGCAAACTATTGTAAACATTGGAAATAGCTGTAACCGTTTGAATACAGAAATAATTTTAGTAATAAACATTAAACCAGTGGCACACATAGCGTACGCTTTCAATTAGTCATCATTCGTATTTAAACCCGAAATATCGATAACAGTGCACGGTTATTCCGAAGTTCTGGGAAATTGGTTCGACGTTATTGGTTAAACAATGACGATAGAACGTTCTATCTGATTTCCACGGTCCGTTGGCAAGCTTCCAGCCGTGTTGCCACGCCGGCCACCGCGCCCGCCAGCCGACTAAACACCCAAGCCGATTTTATGATACGCCCATAAACAAAAAAATCTTTTTAAACTCCGCGTTATCCGAGTAAATAATTGTTGCAACTTTGTTCTTTACAAAAAATCCACGTAATATTTTGTTATCTCAAGAGCTGGTATAAAATTAAAATAAACGTTAAGTAACATGATACCTTTCAGGCTTTCAGTATAATTATATTCACACAGAAACAGTCCATATTAAGTTGGTTTGAGATTGGTTAATAATAAGTACCTCAGCTTTTGCTTTTAACAAAGATGCATCTTTTTCTGTTTCTCAGAAAGCTTTTTGTTACCTTCTTCTTTAGTTAATCTATGTTCATTGAACAAATCTTAAGTCTCAACAATTAAATAAAAATAAGAATCGAATTCTAGAGACAATTAACTAGTTTCTAGAAAAAGTCTGATCTAAATAATACTTTGTTGATAATCCTTTTTAATCTTTTAATTTGTTTTGTAGCAATTTGAAGAACATTCCTAGCGTTTTCTAGAAACAGATTCCGTAATACAACATTATTGTTTTTTCTACACTCGAGTAAAAATAAAAATGTTCGTGTAATGGTCTAGTGGTCGCAAGCGTGTCAGCTAAGCTTGACGTCGTGGGTTTGATTCCTTGGTCGAGCTAACTGTTATTGGGTTTTTCCAAGTGGAATTTTCACTTATCAGTAGCAGCTTGGAATCTGGAAATGTGCCCGGTTGGTGGCAACAGGATCGCCCCCCATTTAGGGACTTAAACAAAACTAGATAAATGTTTGTGCACCATAGGTTCACCTCTGTCCCCTTGGAGATAGCTGACGTTATATATGTTCTTATGGCAACATCAACTAAACATCCTCTTGCCTGTGTTTGTATAAGAAAATGTTTTCATTTCAGCAGAGAAGTTATTATAAACGCATCAGAATTTCAAACGTGCCGTTTATTTTTCTTGATCTTCTCAACGAATACTTCTTATACTTAATCGCACACATAACCTCGTGTACATCTTTCGGAACGCGTCATCACTTGTACTGTGGAACTAATTAAACTTATTAATTGGGGATATATTTTATGAGACTTCAGAAACACATTGTAACAGTTGCAGAAGCTTCGTTATTTGCTTGGCAATTCTGTGACTGTGAAAATGTTAGATGCTTGGGAGTAAAACCATTTTCCCGAATCATATCTGTTTTCCTCAAGCACCATTCTGCATATTTCTTGGTCAGAATAGCTCCGTGGCACACATCACTAGTAAATGATAATCATACGTGTCAGCTCACACGAAAAGGTACCTTGTGACCGTTTTTAGTTTCGAGGATAATTAATGTTTTCTGAAAAACATGCAAAATGTATAAAAATATGAAGATGTTTTTGCTTGTTCATAAAACGTAAATGTTTGGATATTATTTGTAGTATTTTGAGTTTTAAAATTGAAATGAGCTATTTCGTAGAAGTGCATTCGCCAGGTTAAAATTGTTTACCTTTCATAACCGTTATGGGGTCTATTTTATCTATTTAATTGGAGATTGTGGGAATATGCCTTTGAACCAAGAAGCACATGATGACATAAAACATGGACATTTTTGTAGGAGGCGTTTATGCGTAGAGGGATTTCTTCCAGACTACCAATATTTACAACCTACTGTAGTTAAAACTGACTGCACTAAAATAACACTACCATTATCACTAAGAAACATAAGCATTTACGATACTTTTAGATATGCAATATCTCTATACCTGCCAAGTTATTAGGAAATTCTAGACACACTACCGAGGGTCATAAATCAAACATTTTCACTCATAATTCCTTCTTAGTTACGAGGTATTTTTATTTTTAAGAAGTGAATGTGTACAGACAAGTATAGCTTTCTCTTGCGATACATTGAGCTTTCAGAATGTACTAGAATGAAGCGTAGGTTAGCATTTTATGAAAGTAAAGGTATTGAAAATTCATTTGTTCATTTCTGAGCCAGAAAATGTTTCCAGAAAAACTCTCATCGGATGATTCAGAGTTAATTGATGCGCTATAAAAAGTGCACCTTAAAGATCATTTTTATAAATGATTCATATTAAGTTCTATTTACAATGTGTGAATGATGCAATGCAAAACTAACGCATTGAAAATAAACAGTGGTTTATGAAATATATTTTTATATGTTTGTTTTTGTACCTTTTTAAAACTAAGAATAGACCTTTTTTGTAGCCATTTTTCAGATAGTCTACCCCTATTTTCGTCTTCCTAATTAGGCTCACATGCAAAATTAAAATCATTAATTTCTTTCGCCTCGCACGAGTCCCCTTTTATTAACTTCATCGTCCATTATGTAGTTGGCCAATCGCCAATACTAAGCTTGCGTTTTTCCATCATTTATGTAAACATTATAACATTTACAATTTCACGTTATTTATTCGAGCGTTTGGATTAAAAATAAATGTTAGCAATAGGTTTGATTGGGTCAGTGAACTTACCGGCAATCTGTTCTGGGGGGAGCTCATCGGCCTGTCAGAAGAAAATAAAATTTCATTATTATCTTTCCAAATTACAGCAATAGCCGAGCTATTTAAAAATAAAGCCTGTCTTATTATTTATCAAAGTTATTGCATTGTATCTAAATGTTTTCAAGAATGTTTCGTTCGCGTTATTTGTGTTGGCAGAGGTAAATAAAAATATTTTTGTGTAAAGTAATGTGCACGAAAATATTTATTAAAATACGTGAGTTTCTATGCAGACAAATATGTGATAGACGCAACTTTTCCGTGGGATTGCGTTATTAAAGCATAATAAATTTATTTAATGTGCAATTGAAACTGAAATAGAACTGTTGGACTTGCGTACATGATGTACTAAATTTATTTTAAGTCGACTATCTACTCACTATTTTATGGTGTTTAACATTACTTTGAAGAACAAGTAAGTCATTTAAATGCACCTATGAACTTTTGATTGCAATCACTCGTAAACATTACTGTATTCCTATTCATATTTTCAGAATTATTTTGATGGTAAAAATTCTGAAATTACACAATGTATGTAATGTGCACATAACACAAGTTGAACCTCTACAATAATTAAAGTAATATTTTTTTAACTAATTGTCTAAATATAGATAACTCAATTTCGTAAATATGCATATGATGAAATAAGTCATTAAAGATCTTGACAAGATATATACAGCAAAATATTGATGTGTACCTATAGTTAGAAAAAAAAATAGTGATTAATTAATTAAACATCACTCACTCTCTACTCTAACAATACCTAAAGTTTTATAAAAACAACGTTAAACTATGTGAATCCGCAAATACAACAAAATCTTAAGAATAAATAAAAAAAGAACACGAACGGAATTAAAATCTCGAGAAGCATGTGTAAGTGTAATTAATTAGAAACAGGCTACGGTAGGAACTTGCAAACATAAAATTCCTTTCATTGTGTTAAAAGCTTTCTTAAAATAAATTATCAGATAAATTGTTAAGACAAAAAAAACGTTTCAATCTTTTTTGAATTTCCTTGAATTTCAGTGATTGATCTCGCTAACTAATATTACGTATAGCTAAAGACTAAGCATGCAGAGTCAGCATATTTCATTCTTCAAATCGTAGTTAAAGTTTAGTTACGATAAGTTGACAGCTGCACTAATATAAGTGTCATGTTATTGTCTCACATGTAGATTTAACTGTTAGAAATAACAAAATAAACGTTAAGTTAGTTGTCAGTTCCGCGACGGCTGTCACTCAAACACAAAATCGTTCGGCTGTACGACGAGCTCAGTGACAGCATCTGTTAGCATCCACTCAACAGATATCACCATTTGTTTTTTTTCTAAAATATCCCCTCATATTTCATTTGGAATAATTAGTAACATGTCTGAGTCACATAACATTAAGTTTAATAAAGCCTGAAAAAGTATTTAAGAAAGTAAGTATATCGATTCATTTTTATTTTCTGGACACCTACCCAGTCTGCTGTATCCAGAACCATGTTTGATGTCACTAGTTAACACTATGAGACGCACAACACGACTGCCCGCTAGTCTGATGTTTCCAGCGTTCAGGGTTATTTCTGCTGCCCCACGAGTTAGGCTGGCCTTTCTGATACTTTCATATAAACCGGGCGATGTGTGCGGTGGCGGCGGGGCCCCGGGGGCCGGGGGGCGAGGGGCACCCGGCGGCCCCTTTGGCCCCCCGAGTCCTCCCCGGCTTCCTGCGCTTGCGCCGACCAATGGCGTGAGCCTCAAACGGCAGGATGCTAAAGTATTTTTAGTAGAAACGTGGTTATGAAAAACGTAAACAAGCGGTGCGTGCGATGCTGAAGCGTGTAATGTGCCGCCCGCCCCCCGCAACCTTGCCGCCCGCCCAAACGACCCCGCTACTGCCGTGTCATAAATGCGAATAATTAGGTGTAATTTTAAAGTCGTTTGTCGTGTGTAGGCAGTTTATTATTATGGTGTTAGGAAATTGCAGATTTTCTTTTATCGACGCTGTCGTTATTAATTATTATCGAAATCATTTTTGCTGGTGCCTGCTTAATGTCCGGCTACTGACATGATTCTCAGAATTGAGGAAAATTTTGAGCTTTATTATAAATACATTTTACTGCTCGGTCTTGTAATCTAGACTTTATCTACCTGACGAATTCGTTTGAGGGTATCATAATCGTGGATAAGTTCTGTTGTGAATGTGATTTATTCAACAAGTGCGAATAAGCCACGGTTGGATGAGCTGCTAATTGAGCAAGTGAGTAATTATGTGTATGATCCAATCGCCCACGCGCGTTAACTACGGCTTATTTTACTAGGTGGCGTCAATCATTAGGGCATCACACGCCATTAACTTTTGTGCCATTAAAACTTGAGAAGCGAGGCTTGGAGAGAATAGACGTGACGTCACGTCACGGTACATCTTCCGGCACCCATTATACCTGCTGTTGGATCAGCTAAGCTTTGTTTGATTTACGACAAATGTATTCATGAATATCATACGACGACCTTTTATTTTAGATGCGGATTTTACCAACGTAAGTAGAAATGAAGGTTTAGTTTAGTGAACGAAAGAGAAATATTTATAAGAGTGGGAACGAGCTAGATGTGCATAGCGGATGTGATGGTTTAGCAATACCAAACTAATGCGTAAGTGGAATATTAAACTTGGGATGTTAGTGGAAGCTTTTGACTGCAGGTTTTTCGTTTCAATAAGTGAGGGATATGAATTAAAGATTGCATTTATAGAGAAGGTACTGTGATGATAAAGTGTCTGTTGTAGGGTGTATTAGTACGTTTTAATGTGGAAACATGCAGGTGACCTGCGCACCTTGTTTAAAATCTGCAATAACAGGGTAATTACGGAGCTTTTGCCCCAACTCCACCCCGAAGACAATAGAAGGGATGTACGACTCCCCGATATTTGGAGCTATTGTTCGTCAATGCATCTCGAACTCCAAGCTTGTATCTACATAAATAATAATGTTTGTAACATAGTTTACAAGTTTATTTTTACTAACCTTCTATGGATGTTTCTTTTCCGACATTAAAGCTTTCTTTTTTAAAGTTGAAATTTCTCATGTGCTCACAGCTACGCTGCTTGACAGCAGATATGCATGGCAGAACTCCGCCGGACGAGCTTCTTTTTAAAGATTTGTAGGTACGATAAAAAAATAAAACTTTCATTTAGTTTATTTCAAAGTCAGCCAAGTTTCATAAAACACCTGTATTCATGTACCCACAATAAAGAATAGGATTGAATGATTGAAAGCTTGTCCAGCAATAGCACCTTACAATAAAATCTTATGTAGAGTAATTAATGTCTATTACGAATATGACCCGCTACGATAAATTTACTCAGAGATCAGACGTTTTATACAGAACTACAGTAATTTATCCAAATATAAGTTCTTGTGTAAGTTGTCATCTGAAGAAAACGAATAGCTGAAAATGTAGTGGCCTGAATTACAGGCCCATTGAGACGCTTTCCCGAAATAAATGTAGGAGGAAAACTAATATTATAAACATAATAACATCATGCATGTAGTCTCCGAAGCGATAAGCAGATGTGTACGTAGATTACACCCACATTACAACATTTATGTTGAAATCCCATGTAGCAGGAGGTTAAGCTATTTCAATCCGCCGGGCAGAAATCCAGACACCATGTCTGGTATCGTTGCTACCGAGGAATTAATAATGGCAAAATCCTAGTAACACGGCAGTGTTATTCATTACCATCCAGGGAGGGGAAACTCCCAAGATGATAACAGAAACCATTGAAAAAGTCACTCATTATTCTTTTTTTTTTCTTTTTCCATCAGGGAAGTTTAATACCTACTTGCTTCAGTACTAATTAGATAACGTCACAAGATATGTTGCCAACACATTGGTTGTCAAAAATCACGGTAGTCATCATTCATCACGATATACTGTGTTGCAAATTAGCCGAAGTTTGGCTTATTTGTATGGTGTACGTTTTACTGATCATAAAACAGTTTTAATGATTATGAAATAATAAAAACTGCCTCGGTGATCCTAGGTTCGATTCCCGGGTCGGGAAAAGTGTTGTTGGTAAAAGGTAATCATTAAATAGTGAAATGAAGGTGTAGAACACACTATTGGCTCACCTCTACGCAACCCTTTGGGGAATATTGACTAATGTTATAAAGTAATTACAAAAATATTGTTTAAACTTACACGTCCATCGTTTAATTTAGTATGCAGATTTTCAGGGTGCGAAATAAGTATCTATAAATGCCTTGAGACTTACTCATGTGTTTGTGAAACATAATGTAAAATTACACCGACCAAGTGCGAGTCGGACTCGCGCATAAAGGTTTCCGTACCATTATCTATAAAACGGCAAAAAAATCGTTTATTGTATGTACGGAACCCTAAAATCTAATGTAGTGCACAATATGTGTGTATTTACAGTGTTTCTAATTTAACCCGCAATTTCAACACATTAGATGGTTTCAGTCACATTTAGACCATGAAATGGGGAATATTCTTAATAAACATTTCGATAATTCTAAACTATCTCTAAAGAAAAGGCCGGAACATTGAAGATTGATTAATAGTGTCATTTTAATTTTAATTCACGTAATTTGATATTATTTTGTATTTTTCAGAGGCTGCTGAAAGTATTGTTCTAGTATGCATACATCTGTGTGCCTCTTGGCAGAACATAGCGTCCTATATCCTAAACATTATTATTTATGTTCTACGAATAACAAATGATTATATTTTATCTGTTCTGAATATTCCTTAATGAAGATAAAAGCTCCACTCAGAGTGAACACAGCTTCACGAAAAAACAACAAGACGAAGATTAATTTTATGAAAACAGACATTGTTTTAAAAACATGTCCTTTTGTTATTGTAAGTGTGTTACTCTTTCAAAAATGATTAAACGGCAATGACAATCTATCATCGCGGCTGATTAAGAGCGTGTGAAGCTTGAATGAAGAATTGGCACGACGTGAGTTTTCGACAATAACGTCCTTTTGTCCCTGGTGCATTGCTCTCACTAGCTTCACTACTGACACTTGAGACCGTAGTATTTGGGAACATGACATGCTATTTTTTTGTTATACAAACATAAACATACTCGTATCCTCACGCCTGCATTCTAAAAATACTCGTACATAGGTGTATGTTTAGAATGCCTTTCGCCTGTTTTGTTTAAGACACATGTAATCAGGGGTGATAATATTGGCATTAACTAGATACAAAGCCATACTCCGATCTGCGACTTAGAAATCCCAGATGGAAAAACTCAATAACACTGTGATCGACGTGGGACTCGAACCCAGGACCTCATACTCAGCAGTAGCGCATGCAACCATTAGACCAATGACGCAGTTTTTGTTCTATTTTGTAAATAAATCCTCGTCTCGCGTATTGCACTGTTATTTTTATTTTCGTGTGGTAGGTATTGCTTTATTTTATGTTTATTTTGTTGCTCTATAAATTTGTCAAGCTTCGCGCTAATTGTGCAGCTCAGAAGAAAATGTTTTGGCTTTCTCAATTATAATATTATTTTCTACTTTCTGTCTAAAGGGAGTTCTAATTTCGTCGGTTTGTGTCGTCACGGTGTTTTATAAGAAATAAATGTTTACATATACAACAGTCCAGCTGTTCCAGCTGTTGTGTCTGACCTGTATTTATGTACCTACCTACCATAAACTCCCACCGTTTTGCCATGGTGAATTTACAAAGTATAACTGTTTAAATTGATTTGCCAAAACCTATGCTGACAAAAAGCACTATTTAAAAATAAGTAGTTAGGTTCTTACGTGTGTATGACTAACCACTCTAAATATTCCACATTGCAATAAAATTAATACATACTGCGTTAAGAAATTTCCAGAATCTATTTTTCCAGACATCAACATCGATCGATTTTTACTCTAGAACGTAGATTTTATTTATTTTTCATCACCAGATAGAAATAAACTATCGAAGTGTAGACCCGACGGACGGAAAACATTTTATGAGTGATCAATGTGAATATTTTCAGAAGACAAGCTCTGTAAATACCGTGCGAATATATTATTAATTTTACTTCACATTTCATGTATATGTAGCAGTACAACTGGAAGTATTGTTTTTTTACGATAATCGCAGGATTTATATAAGTAATCGGATTGTTGGACAATAGATACATTTTCATAATCACATGAGCTGATTTCAGGATTTATGTAAAAAAGGTTATTCGAACAACAACGATGAGTATGATCGCTGATTGGCTGATATAAACTGACGGATACGCTTATTGGTTAATAGCTACATTCTAGCCATGATCTGACCAACCAGACCAAAGATGTTGAAAGTAGCTTTTAGCATTCAGGTTTCCAAACATCCTAAACTACTTCTAGCTTTTTTTTGCAAATATACTGGTATCAACTCGTATTATAACAAAAATCGTTAGTAATGATCAGGATTTTTTTAAATACCCTAGGATTTTTGTTGATGTATTTTTTCAAGTATCCTGCGACATACAAAATTCTGTGAAACACCAAATACCAATCCAGATTATGTTGTAATTTATTCATAATAGAGTAAAAATTAAATAATGTTAAATGAATTTATAGTGTGCGTGCGCAAGAGTAGCGTTATTCAGTGTAGTATAATGTAATGGGTGGGTGCCAATACAAATGTACTGACTATAAATCAATCGCATTTTTATGAGCACTGGAAATCTCGAGACAGGTTATTTTGAGCAACAGTTATGGACTCGGCAGTTCGTAAAACAATTCGAATCCAGGACAACCGTACGTAACTCGGGTTCAATGATGAAACAACATAATAATATTCAACATAATCAGTAGGGATGTGTCCTAGGTAAAAATATATTAAGTCTATTTAGTTCGTCAGTAACATTACCCAAAAATATTGGACACGTATTTTTTGCTTACTCAAATCAATAAAAAGTGACAAAGATATAGCACATCAAAGTTCAGGAGAAGGGGCTTGTGACGTCACTGTTACATTAAAAGTGTAGCACGGCATGACGTCACGCGCAATTTTAACGCACTATATCAGCGTCATTTTTGGTTTACGAGAGTCCAGTATTCTTGAGTAATCCAACTTTCGGGCCGAACAGAATTTTTGGACACTACCCTATTGTACGTATTGTGTCAGTATTATCGAGATGGACTTAATCTTTTCACCTTATAGTAGAAAATAGACTATGGCAATATAAAAACAGTGTCCATAGATAAAATAAGGCTCAAAGTTAATAAGTTCTAATTTGTAGAAAACATCAGCATGGATGAACCACGTTCACAGTAGTTTTCAGGGAGGTAACCTTGACCATCAGGTATATAAGATAATAGGTAAAAGAATATTCACTGAGCTTTGTGGAAAAGCAATGGTTGTATTCTTGATGAAGATTTTTCATAAATTTAGTTGCTCGTTCTGCAATTTTTTTTTTTCAATAATAATTATGTCAGTCATCTTTATACATCAGTAAATTCAATAATTTACTACATGTTAGCTAGTACACACCAATATGCCAAAATAAATAAATAAAAACTATAATAGGCTCGCCCCCTTTGCACCCTTACATGAGATTTAAACATACCTGTCGAAATGTGGGTGCACTATAGGTACACCTCTGCCTGATATCTTCGGGAAATTAAGGCGTGTGGTTTCAAATGTTAGGAAATTTTGCAAAATTATATTGATATACCAGCTAAACAGACCCTAATTCCACAAATTTACGAACGATTCAGTGGTGACCCGATTTATTGACAGATTACTCATACAAAATGTGTCAAAAACACAAAATGGTCTATCCACGGTGTGTTTTTGTCTACTAAACGTTTGGTGAATAATGTAGTGGCCCTGTACAATCGAATGGATGACAATAACATTAATGTAAACTATCGCGAATCGTTCTGTCACTATTTTAAACGGGTTCCAACATTTTTTCGTGACTTCTTTATTGTTCATGCTCAGATTTGGCAAACGCAAATAAATTCCAATCAGTATATTATACAGTTAATAGGACTACCACTTTACGTTTCAAAGTCAGTGTATTGCGTATTATATCAACTTTATTTTTTCAACATTTTAGGGTCCTTATTTACCTACCTGGACACAATGCAACTGCCGAAAATTTGAGATGTTACCAACATTATTTTAGTAAAGTATTTACTGAGCCTATCATCATAAATTTCAATTATTTTCTTTTTTACATCTACACATAAATATCTCATCTGTGACAAATAAAACAATTTTTCTTTCTTGTTTCACGAGCCAGCGTGGCTACTACGAAACTATGTACGTATTAAACCAACAACCCTTAACGACTGTCAAAAACCTACAAATAATACCAGCTGGGCTGGGACCACGAGGCACGCAGGGATCTCGTTATGCAATGGACGCCACCGATCCACGGACTAACCTCGGCAATTGTAGCTTAGCCTTCGACTCGTGTGACTGTTTTATTTAGCCAGGAATCCCTCTTTCTTCATTTATAAGTAGTATAACTTCATTTATTTATTGGATCCATAAGAAAAATAACTGTCGAGAAATCTAAATATAGCTATTGTGTCATATTGACTGTATTTTGGTGTTCAAACAATGCAAGCCGTAAATATTAGGTACTTTGTGTTAACCATATAAAATAACTGAGCTTTTAAAATGTGAAATACATATTTTTATAATATTGTTTCTAGAACGAAACAAAAATAATATTTTTTTACCAAAACACGATGCACCTGCAATGTTTAGTCATCCATCACTATGCGAGCCTATTATTTTATAAATCGTGCACGTGGGTATCATGTATCTTTTTACCAAATTGTTCGTTGACTGATTCCATCAGTCACCATACTTAAAACTTCAATACTGGGTAAATCAGAATCTGCAGATACTGACAAATCTTATTGATCAGCTTTAACGAAACCTGTCGAACGATAACAATCAACGAGATAGCCAAATTCGTATACAGAGGTATCCCATTCGCATCATATAATCATGATTTTATGCTAAGCATCCCGCTCCACCTTTATTATTAGCTTTCCGTTTCGTTTGCAAACGAGTAGGTACAAAATGTACAAATTGAAATGACGTGAATATAAAATATGTGAAAATTTGCTCTAGTTAAATAAACATACGGGATGATTGTAACCACAATAATACGAGTGAAGGAAGAGTTGCAGATGTTATCTATTATTTTAAACTATCTGTCGGATTATTTAGCTAGCTTACGTAGGTATATTTTATAGTAGGTGGGTAGTAGAGTACACGTAAATGAACCACTTATTATTCAACTTTGTTCACTAACGACGAAAGAAAAAAATTACTATGTATTAGGTAGGACGTAGGTACTATTCAAATTTTAAATTGATAATGCTCATTGTGTTTTGTAAACTTATGTACCTAAAACCTACTTATTTTGTGAATAACTGGATAGGTGACCTTGAATTTCAGTAAGTACAACATTTTAAACTCTTATCAGCAGTTAATAGTGTAAAAGATACACGTGCTGCTAAATCATATGCATACTAAAAAAGAAACGTGTAATAAAAAAATGGTTGGTCAAAGAGACAAAAACATATTTGTGTAGGTACCTACCTAAACCCTGAGTTATTATATGGTTTAACGAAATTATTACAGTACATATTCGTTCAAATCAAATTTATGCCTACCCACTTACGATTTGTAATAACAGAAATGATTTATTGGCAACAGCGAACCCTTTAGATCAGCCCGTTACTCTGATATGTTTGTGATGTACACCTTTTATTTCAAACTTAACTCCGTTTCTAAATCATTTATTTATATTAATATTTATTCACGCCTACGTTGGGTTTTCCTATTTTCACGGGCATTATGATTTATCAGTTACAAATGGGAAACTAAGGCGCGGACGGAAATATAAACTTTATTAAATGAGATCAACCTTTCAGTTTCAGCCTGATAGTGATTTGTAGGTACCTAACAATTACATCTAAAAGTAGTAGTAGTAGTAGTACCAGCCTATTACTGTCCCACTGCAGGGCAAAGGCCTCTTCTCATACAGAGAAGGCACGAGCATTAATCACCACGCTTACTCAAGACGGGTTGGCGATTTCATACTTATATTAATTTTATAAGTCCAGGTTTCCTCACGATGTTTTCCTTCACCGATGTCTGTGATCTCCAAGATAAACTTAGAAAGTACATATGAATTGAAAAACTCCCATTGGTACTTGCCCAGGTTTGAACCCACAACCTCGTGCACAAGAGGCGAGGCCTAAACCACTGGGCCATCATGACGTCACACCTAAAAGTAGTAACCAGTAACAGGTATACTATGACCTGTTACCAGTTACTGAAAAAAACAAGTGAGCCACCAATACGCGATCTCATTCATCAAAGTTCGACAAAAGCTTCTGGCGTGGGTTAGCGTTTCCCGTTCCTACCTACAAATTTTAACTATCTATTCTTAAAGCTATTTCTGATATCGGTGACGAAAAAGTTAATGGCCAATTATTTTGATTTCTTACAAACAGATTGTGTTTTTAGTTCTCAATCTTACGAAATGAATAATAAAGATTGATTAGACAAAACTGTGAGTTACTAAAAATCCCTAATGTACACATCGGCCCACGCACCGTGTCTCATTTGTTTACAGAATTGTGCACGCTTGTGGATTGTGGAATGATATGTTTCAACGTGAAATAATGGTCCCGTCCGAACTTTAGCCCACTTGGTGTTTTATTGTGTGTACGCGATTCGGAGTTTTATCTCGTACAGCTGGTTGCCGGATAATCTGAATATAAATAGCGTATAGACAACAAAGCATCAACAAATCCAACTGGTATCGGGTACCGCTGCCTGTCGAATGTTTAGCGGTCCGACTCGCTTATTTTATGGCCGTTCTAAATTATTAAAATAATTGTTCTATTTCCAGACTAGTTTTCTCTACCTTTATTCATGATAATATTCAGACGTAAATTGTTATCAGATGGACCGATCTTTTAAACCAGTGAAACCAGAATGCCGTAGCTATTTGTTATCGTCAGTAAAATCAGATAGGTATCATTAAAAAGCTCAAGGTGAAAAGTAAAATTCTGAGAAGACAGAATAGGTACCTAGCTACATACGATAGAGAACGAGCTATTGCCTACGTAAGTATATATATGGGTCATGTAAATATTAAACAGCTACATAGGTAGGTACCTTTATTATTATAACAACTCATGCTTGCTTTTCCCGCGGTTTAGTTACGCAGACCGATATTATTGTGTAGGTAGGCAAGATAATAAAAACATAAGCAGCTTTTCTTTAAATTAATTCATGAAAATATATTTATTGGTATGGCTACGGGACTCACGTCCAAACAGAACTGGGGTCGTTCAGGTAAATACGGTTAAAGAATTTATTTTGCGTTATTTCTTGCAGCTTGCGCTTATGATATCGACCGTGATCCAGAGGGCTACTTCTTTATCTAATATGGCTCATAGTCCTCAGATAACTCTCAAACAAACTTTAGTTTTAGGTAGGTACTGGATGGTGCTTCTTCTTCCATTTTGAACAATTTTCTATCACATACATAAACTCATGCCCTTTTCCCATGGGGGTAGGCAGAAACCACAGAACGCCACTCGCAGGCTACATACTCGTTTCGCTTCGCTGCATTCGCAGCTCCTGAGTTTTTAAAAGTCTAGCTTATAAAACGTCAGTAGGTACATTTATCATTTTGCCCCAAATTTGCTATTTATTGGGAGACTGTTAAGTAAAACCTAACAATCAAATTGGACAAACTAAAATGTTTGTCATATAAATACGACACAGGCGGAATGGACACAAAATTATTGGGTGGATGGACCCGACTTGGGCGGTTAATAGGTTAATGTTGAAAATAAAGTAAGTATACATTATTATTTTTATAAATACTTGCCTACTAGCTCATTTGCAACTGCTGTCGATGCACAATCAACTCAACTGATGCACACTCAACACAATCGCCACTCCGCGCAGACCACCGCCAACCGATGCCCAGGTCTCCGTGCTCTGTGATGACATTGAACTAATCATGTAATGCTCTCACTTACTGACACATACTTAATTTGTTAACATTGATTTAGAAATCGTTAATCATGCTTAAACAATCAAAAATACCTAACTTGTCATTTTGTTTTACATCTATCGTTCGTTCTTATTAGTATCATTATACGGCATCAATCGCAGTTTTATATCTAAAGTTGCCTGCACCTAGGTACTTATTTAAATATATTGTTCATAAACAGCCTTGCAGCCTTTTTAGTCATACGGTATGAATAAAAAGGTAACGATAGTATTTCGCAAAAAGCTGGCCGATTACCCAAAAAAAAAAGCATAACCGTGAAAGTTTTATATTTAATTGCCTTTTCTTTTACAAATCGGTGATGACTTAACTATCAGTTAACGTAAGTTAGTTATAACTTAAAATAAGCATGTCACTATAAAACTTTCACCTGTGAATATAATATTTAATGGGATTGTCTGGCCCCCTATGTACTATAGGACTACGATGTGGTAAAATGTGAGTGTGCAGTATCCACTTTGATTGAGCTCTGCAATTTTTGACAATTGCACTGACTGAACAGGTCCACTCATATCAGTGTGATTCTTTCCTCAAAAGATCATCTGAAACAATAAACTGCATGATCCTCCCATGATCTGACCAAGATAATATCTGGACTTTAAAAGAGTATGTCATATCTAAGTTTCTTTCGGTGTTTCTTCTCAGAGTAGTAGGTAAGTTAGGGAAACACCAACCTAGAATACGTAAAAAAAAATGACTTGTTGACATCTTCAGTATTTGTAGGGACCTATTTACAGGAATAAATATCATTTAACACTGAATATTTTAAAACTCGCGCCCTTTTGACGTCCTGACAATCACGTCTAGGCAGTAACGACGTCGCTGGCTACCAGTGGTTTTTCGGATATGCAGCAATTTAATCGACGCATCACCATTGAATTTAATGCACTACCGATATTTAGTCATATCGATACACTGTTTTTGAAATCGCTAGCGAGTCGATGTGTGTAAACTTGGCATTGTACTTTTAAAATGATTTTCCTTTTCACGGGAACGCATCCATATGAGACTGACAGAAAGACAGCTTACTGTCAATGACAAACTTGACAGTCGATGGTTAATAAAAAGTATTTGATTTGTTTATTTTTATTATAAGAACTAGTTTAAACTGTGTTGTACCTATTTATTTTCAATCAAGGTACAATGCTGAAAGATTGACAAATAAATAAAAGTACTCTCTAATATTTTGATCATAATGGAAAGTTACGTTGTGATATCTTTTATTGGCGAAGGATCGTTTGGTCGTGTTTTCAAAGCAAAACATAAAGAAACCGATGCGGTTGTAGCTCTAAAAGTTATTAGAAAGGTATGTTGTATCTTCTTATTATGATAATTCTGGATTTATGTATCAGATTCCTGTTCGTAAGGCTAGAGTTTACCTACTCGTAAAATTATTCTAGTCATGACTTCACGACTTATCAAACAAATGAGAAGAAGGGATTAAAATGTACACTATATGTAATGAATCAAATTCCCTGTACACAGTCGAAGATCAAGTTAATATTCCAAAATTAGTGTATTTTTCAGCTTTTACATCTCAATGCAAACATAATTATTTTTAACATATTTACAGAAAGGGCGTTCAGTTAAAGACTTAAAAAACTTAAGACAAGAATGTGATATCCAGAGGCAGCTAAAACATCCAAACATTATCCTGATGATAGACAGCTTTGACACGGAATCTGAGTTAGTTGTAGTCACGGAGTATGCTGAGAAGGAGTTACATAGCATCCTCGCTAAAGAAGGATGCTTGAATGAAGATCAAGTCAAGAAAATCACTTGGGACTTGGTTTCAGCATTGTACTATTTGCATTCCCATAGAGTGCTACACAGGTTTGTTTCACTTTCTTGTTATACAATTATACTTATTTAATTAGCTAGCTTCGTGTGGGCAAACATCCAAAACTCGCATTCCTTCAAGCCCTTTAGGAGCAATTTTATCCAGAACTAGCTATGACCTGTGGTTTCATTCCCTCCTGAGGGTTGTAGCATGATGGTAAATAACCTATAGTTTTCCTCAAGAAATGGGCTGTCAAAATATGCTAAAAGATTTTTTCAAATCCAACTGGTAGCTTCACAGATTTGCACGTTCAAACAAAGAAAAAAGCAAATTCTTAATTGTATTAGCATAAACAATGCTTGAACTCAATAAGTACATATTTTCAGAAACATTTTTTTATATTTTACAGAGATTTAAAACCACAAAATGTGTTATTAGATAGTTCAGGCTGTGCCAAGCTATGTGATTTTGGTCTTGCAAGAATCATGACAAATGCAACACACATTCTGACTTCCATTAAAGGTACTCCATTATATATGGCACCTGAACTGATTGAAGAGAAGCCATATGATCACCAGGTCAGTGTTTAAGATACTTTTTAAACAATAACCTTGTCTTGGGCCCGTTTTAACCTTTTGATTGCCAGAGCATAAACCCCCTTGCATGCCCTCCACTCCAAGCCTATTTAATAAAAATGTTTAAATTCTTCTTTGTCATCATGAATTTATCAATATCTATGTTGTATTTCAATTTGTTTCAAACAATTAAATATGCATGGGAGCTTCAACTTTTAAGACATAAATAAACACACACAAAAGTAATGATTTAATTGTTTATTTCCTGCTATATTACTTAGAGTGCACTGTGTTTCTTGTAACGAATTTGTGACGTTTGGCATACAGGGCTTGCATTCACTTGTCATGTATTTGTGAGAATGGTGGTCAAAGGGTTAAAGTTTAAATAAAAAAAAAAGTTACTTCAATTTCCAATATTGCTTTTGGCTTTCTTAGTAAAACTGTTGTTATTATGTACATCTGTCATCCGGTGCTACCCAGTAAGATGGTGATGTGTGTATTCCCATAATAAAGTACGTTTTTCTTTATTTCAGGCTGATCTATGGTCTCTTGGGTGCATAGTTTATGAGTTGATAGCGGGTCAGCCGCCTTTCTGTACCATGTCTATATGGCAACTGGTGCGGATGATCAGGCACAAGCCAGTGCAATGGCCCAGCTTTATCACCACTGAAGCTAGATCCTTCTTGCAGGTGTGGATTTATTACTTCAATTAGTTAATTAGATTGTTCCTACCTAATCACTTTCACTAGTGTTATGGAAATAAGTTCCATGGAAGAAGTTTCACTGTGGGTTATAATGAAAAATAATAAAAGAAAACTTCATATTGCAGATAAACCAATCAAGAATTAAGAATAATGATTTCTCTTATGATTGTTTAATTTGCAATACTGATATATTATTATAGATATAGTTATAGATGCAATAATAATTATTTTCTCTTAATCTTCTTGTTCGTATTTGTTTTTGCTAGGGCCTGATAAACAATGTACTTATTGTGGTAATAAAAAAAAAACATATATTAGGTCTTTACCTATGAAATTGCCGTTCTGCAGTACTGGCCATTTCAAATCAAAATATTTTTTGTTTGGCTAAGAATTCTAATTTCAAATTAATTTTATTTTAAAAACATGGATTTTTTTTTCCAAAAGTAGTCATTTGTTTATTGATTAGTGTTACATTTTCATCGCATTTAAATCTTTTTCGTCATCATGGATACGTTAAAAATTCGAGTAATTATGGAATATGAGTACCGTCGTGGCAGCAACGCGGCACAAGCGGCACGCAACATCAACGACGTTTACGGAGCTAACACTACAAACCAACGCACTACCTGTTATTGGTTTGCTCGCTTCCGTTCTGGAAATTTCGACCTGAAAAATGAACCTCGCGGTCGTCCGAAGACTTTGGTCGACAATGACGAATTAAAGGCGATTGTGGAAGCTGATGATACACAATCTACGGCTGAATTAGCAGCAGCTTTCGACGTTAGCGTCAAAACAATATTGGTCCATTTGCGTCAAATTGGCAAGGTAAAAAAGCTTGACAAATGGGTGCCCCACGAACTCAATGATCGCCAGCGCGAAGTACGCGTCGAGACGTGCCTTGCACTGCTCAACAGACACACAAATGAAGGAATTTTGAACCGCATTGTTACCTGCGATGAAAAATGGATTCTGTTTGATAACCGCAAGCGCTCAGCAAGTTGGTTGGATCCTGGTTCAGCACCTAAACAATGCCCTAAACGAAAACTTACCCCAAGAAAAGTGATGGTCACTGTTTGGTGGTCTAGCGCCGGTGTGATTCAACACAGCTTCTTACCAAACGGGGTGAGCATTACTGCAGATGTGTACTGTGAAGAATTGAACACAATGATGGAGAAGCTGGCACATCTCCAACCAGCATTAGTCAATCGCTCGTCTCCGCTGCTCCTGCACGACAACGCGCGACCTCATACTGCACAGCAGACGGTCTCCAAGTTGCAAGAACTGGGGTTGGAAGCTCTCCGTCATCCGCCCTACTCACCAGACCTTGCGCCTACAGACTACTACTTTTTCCAGAATTTGGATAACTTCTTGGCGGGAAAAAAATTCAATACCCGAGAGGCAGTACAAAATGCCTTTGAAGAATTTGTTGCCTCCCGTCCAGCTGATTTCTTTAAGAAGGGCATCAATAAACTGCCACTGCGTTGGCAAAGATGCATTGATTGCATGGGTGATTACTTCGATTAATACAAATAAAAAATACATGAAAAAAATTCATTTAAATTTTTTCATACAAAACGGCAATTTCATAGGTAAAGACCTATTATTATTGTTTCAGGGCCTGCTTCACAAAGATCCAATGAAAAGGATGACTTGGCCTGAAATTCTGGAGCACCCTTTTGTTTCTGGCCATGTAACTATTCTACCAGAAGATGTCCAGAGTGAATCACCATTCACAAAGCCATTGTCCCACAGTCAACAAGAGGCAAAGCAGCTTCAGAGGGACAAAATTAGTAGTAATACAAGGTAAGACTAAATGAGTGTTGGTAGATTAAAAAGTAAATAGGAAGTATTTAAAAGTCTTCTGGTAATATATTTTTCTTAATCCAGAACAATATCTGAACCAAAACCAGAACCGAAAGAACATGACCTGCGAAACGCACGAGTGATGCAAGCAATGGAGTGTGTTCCTATGTCAGATGACGACAGCGTTAGAGCTACCAGCGCATTCAGTGTACGAGATAGTCTTAAGACTGACGATGAAGACCAATCACAGCCCATCACTGCCGCCAACGCGAAACTACTCAGGCATGAATACAATGTCCTCAACAACTCAAACCTCGTTGTGTGCAACCTAGAAAACAACATGGCTCAGCTAATGGCAGCTAACAAAAAACAGTCAGATCTAAACAAAATGGATAAGATAGATGAAGAAAAGCCCAATACAGAGAAACATGTTGAAGAAAAGAAAACGCAAAAACCTTTAAGTGCTAGTGATAGTCAAAAAGAAATGCTGGACATAAAACAGAAAACGAAATCTATAGACACAGCTTCACAAAGCTTGGAACATCCGAAAAGTTCGACCAAATGTAGCAGTGATATCAGTTCCGGGCTTAGTAAAAGTGTGCCGCCTTCTTACAAGCAGAAGATATTGCAATTCTCACGTGACAAGCTTAGATTTGGTAGTGGAGGGAATAAGTTGACGAGAAGCATCAAGAGGTCTTTTCACTTCAGCAGAAGTTGGGACAAAAATAAAAATGAGACTCAGCGAAGAACAAGCGAACCTGCTATAGAGGTTTCGAGCTTTGTAGATGATAAGGAGAAATGCTCTAAAGAGGAAAAAGACCAAGATGTAGAGAAATCTGAAGTTATTGAGGAGACTTCTGATGATAAAGAGGTGGCTGATAATGATAGAATTCTTCAGACAGAAGACACAAGTGATGGTAATGTGTTTATCAAAAAATCAGCTTTAGTGTTTGTTAATACTGAATGATTTTATAATAATATGTTTGATTATTTTTATTTTCAGTTAAAGAGCCATCTTGTATAGAATTGGAGGAATGGGAAGCGTTCCTCAACTCCAACATTAGTGAAGTTATGGATGGCGACGTCGAGTCCCTTACTCAACTTAATATGGTATGTAATGGTATTATGTAATACCAATCTTGTTGCAGGATATATAGCAAGCATACCTTGCATAGGTTATTTTATTGCTCAATTGTTTGGTACCCATGTATACTCTAAAGGTTTAGGTAGTTAAAAAAGCGTAAACAAAAAAAACCACGTGCCTCAGAGATGCAAAACCTTTTTTTTCAATTGTTAAAATCATATTATTTAGAGACACATATAAAAAGGCTATATTCTGAATCTGATGAACTATCTGTCACATTAATAATAAAGCGTATAATAAATAGCATAGAATAAATAACAAAAACTAACAATAACTAAATAACAAAAACAAAACAATAACAAAACAAAGAAACAAGCGAATAATATCACAATTTAACAAAATCGATTTGCATAAATTCGCAAATGTCGAGAGCGCTGTCATGTCAACAAAGGCGTCTGGTTAACCGACAAAACGTAATACTACACACTTCAATTGACAAACTACACCACAGTAATTGTACTCTTCAATTTAGCAACGTTATCTAATTCGTTGTATTTTATAAAAGGTTTGGGGAACCTGTTTTTTTAGGCTCTTTACAAAAGACAGATTACAAAATATTATATTATTATAATAAATTTAACTAAAAAATTGTGCTCAAGCAGTTATTTCTACGAACAGTAGTTTAAGAATAAATGGTAAAGTTGAACATACTATAATAAAAGAGGAAACTATCGTGTGATCGACAATAAATTTAATTTTGTTAGAACGTATTTTTAAACAAGATAGTGTCAACTATAAAAAACCCTTTTTACGATTTGTTTACCCTTTTTTAACTACCTAAACCTTTAGAGTATAGGTCTTTATCCAACATGGCGTGTGTGGTATGGTGAAAACAAAGAATGCAATGTTTTCTCAATACAAAATAAGATGATACTTTCCGATTTCAGCATCAAACGAATGAGCGGATCTTAAAAGTAAATCGAGAATTAGTTCGAGTATGTCAGGCTTATTTATGATTTCTGCTGCTCAGAGTAACACTAGTTTGTAAAAGTCACCGATAATAATATTCCTTCAACTAAAGTTCGTGTAATGCCAGGTAAGCATGGTGATAGGTGTAGTGGGCAGCGCGGCACGAGCGCGAGGCGGCGGCCGCGTGTGTGGCTCGGTGGCGGCGCTACTGGCGCTACCGGCGCTTGCGCATACGCTGCCTAGACATACGCTGCTGAATATTCAAGATGTGAGTATAGTTTACTACTATCACGAGAATCATTATCAGCAGATTAGCTTTTCCTTAAAAATATAAGCTAAAAATATAAAACACCTTCTTATCTTCTGAAATATGTCTAATTAAAACTAGACATATTTCAAAGTTTAAACGTGATCCAGAACATCTCTTTTCAAATTATGCGTTTGTATTGCGTAAACATGCGAAACCCAGTTAGTGGTTTTAATATTCTCAAACTAGGTATTCAATTGTTGATATATAGATTAGCACCTTATCCCCACCATCAAAGTTTACCTTATAAATGTACGTTATTATTAATTTTCAGGTGTACCTTGAAGCAAAGGTGGTCTACAACTTCGTCGCGGCCATAAATACGCTTATGAGAGACAGCAGAGACAACGATGATGGAGCGCTGGACAGGTAGGGATTGCAATACACGCAAAGTTGCTTCAGAAATTGCAACTCACGCAGGTCGGTGTCTGTTAACCGTTTAAAAAATATTTGTTTATAACAACACAATATCAGCATAAGATCCTGCCTTTATTCCCCGAAGGGGTACGTGAGGTGTACATATAGAACACTATTGTAGTTAAGTTCATTTCACCAGTTATAATAGGGAGCGAGCCTATTGCTATCAATTAGGCCCAAACCCAACTTTAAGGCTGCTACTGAGAAAGCCCAGAAGTAAAATCCCAATACTACTGCCTGAGAGCACTATTGTAGTAAAGTTCATTTCACCAGTTATAATAGGAAGTGAGCTTATTGCTATTAACTAGGCCCAAACCTGAATTTTAGGCTACTACTGAGAAATCCCAGAAAGGAAAACCCAATATAAGTGAACAGGACCTCATGTTCAGCGGTAGCGCTTGCGACCACTAGACTAACGAGACAGTCAACATTTGTTTATTGAAATGTAATTTTAAGTCACTATGATATGGCAAGAAAAGAGGTGACCCTTGAGATGACGGCAAATAGAGATGTATGGAAGAAGAAAACATGCTGCGCCGACCCCAAATAAATTGGGATAAGGGCAGGAGGATGATGATGATGATGATTAATGTTCATTATTGATTAATGTTATTCCAGAGTGCAGGGCGTGGCGCGCATGCTGGAGGTGTGCGCGTGGCTGTGCGTGCGCTCGTGTCGCGGCGTGCGGCAGCTCGCCACCGCGCTCAGCGCATACAACGCGCAGCCAGTGTTCACCAGGCTCTTGATGCACTGTAAGAATTGCTATGTTTTTCACACCACCTACTTGATAATGTCAAACTATATTCCTAGCAACCCTAACCCAAAGCAATTCAAGCTTAAAGTCATTACTAGGTCATTATGGTCTAGCTGAGCAATAATATAACATTATAATATAAATAGCTGACCCGGTAAACGTACTTTTACAATTTAAAGCAAAAAAAATATATGTTTGGTATGGACCACCCATATAGGGGTATGAAAAATAGATGTTGGCCGATTCTCAGACCTACCCGATATGCACACAAAATTTCATTAAAATCGGTCTAGCCGTTTCAGAGGAATTTAGTAACAAACATTGCGACACGAGAGTATGATATTAGATGTGATTTGAATTTGGAACCTCACCTAAAAGTTTGTATAAAACCTTTTAGGTACCAAAAAGAACTCATTTGAAAATCGGATGGCTTTTTATAATCTTAAAAGGTGTGAAAAGTAGAGTATTCTATTTGGGGAGAAAGGTGTCTTTTTCTTGGGTTAGCTTGTGTATCCTGAGCGTAACGAGGGATTACGCTTCGCTTGTGGGTTCTAGAATATACTCTAGAATCTATCGTCACGTAGGCTGTACACTTTATCTTCGTAGTGTATAATCTACTGTTGTTTACCCACTGGTTAAGAATACATAACATGTATCGTAAATTCAAGGATTCATCCCACACACTTACGTGTTTCTTTTTTTTTAAGTACAGCATAATCATAATAAATTGATACATATATAGTAATTGGACTTTTGAAACTCAAGTTTCGCGAGATGTAACATTCTAATTTTATTTCTGAAAAGATGACGTCATAGCTGTCTAGATGTAAAAAGGTCATGTTACAGACAAATTATAGTTCACATTCGCCTAGACGTCCTGATGGATGATACGCATATCTCTTGCTAAGTGACATTTGTAAATCGCCACAAGACATCTTGACATAATGCTAAGATTATTTAAACCGAATTATGTCAAAGTCAAAGCCAATGTCGGATCTCCAATTAATTTTGACTTCCTGTTGTTTGAAAAATATTTTTATTTGCAGATTCGAAGTCGCCACGAATAGTATTAAATATCGTGGGCCTCCTCATTACGGTACTGCAGGACTTACCAGAGCATGCCGATGTCGTGGAGAAAATACTCTTTGACGAAGAGAGTTTTAATTTCTTGAGGCTCGTAGAACAGCCGAGCGATGCGTTGAGGATGCGAGTTTGTATATTAATAAGTTTGCTCTGTACATTCTCGTGTACTGCCTTTACTGTAGCGATGGAGTCGAGGTGGAGCAAGAAAGAGACTGAATCTATTGAGGCTTTACATACTCATTGTAATGTAGCACTGAATAGAGCGGCGCGACTGGCCACTAAAGAGCTCAGTAACATGCCTTTTTATGTTAGCTAGTTCAATTTAAAAAGAATACTGTAGACATTCGGTTAGTAATTCATCCTTTTTATCATTTCATTTAATTTGGCTTAGCTAGTAAGTAATAGTTGTTTTAGTTCATATATCGATTTTTATGTCTAGAATTAAGAAATAACCTAGATCAGAGAGAAAGAATCTCTATAATCAAAAAAAGACAACGAAAGCAAAATAAGGAATTGATATTACTTAGTCTAAGTACCTGCGTAGATAGATCTCAAGAATTCAATTGTGAAAATGAATTGCCGAGTGAGAGGTATGTTATAAGTAGGTATATACAACGTCAAATAAAAAGAATGTAAGGGACATCGACGCACACCTAGATACCATTTTGTTTTATTTTTGATCCGAGGTGGAAAATCCTCATGGATGTCCTCGCCCTAGGGGGGCGGAGGGTTCTGTCAGACTCTTAGTGTCTAAAAACCACCCTGGTGTTCCATCTCACACCTACGCCGGGGGTCGCGGGAACGTACGATCCTTCCGCAACCCCCGGATAACGCCTAGATACCATGAGTTAACCTAGATAACATATTTAATTTTGCGTTGAATTTTTTTGTCTGTGTAGTGACATCAATCTCACCACATACGAACTAAATCTGACGTTTCCTACATCACAATATTAAAGTTATCAACGCGATTAAACATATATACATATATGAACCCGACAACAACGGTCGGCCCGTAGCCCACCAGACTCAACACCCGTCTGGTCGGAGAATTCTCTATTTTCAATGACGGATGAGGAACTTTCCACCCTGTTCCTCATACCCCCAAAGTCTGCTTTATCCTACGATTTTTATAATGTTTTTTTTTACTTGAAACTGTAAAAAATCATGTATAAATCATTATGTCCATCTAACCCAATAAGATTGTTAATTAAAAATGAATAATTCACCTCTTTCATTACAAATTTCACTGGTTAGACAGAAATTATGAATTCTAAAGTAAAAAAAAGCATCGCAATAAACAGCAGAGATTAAGAAAAGCTGACGAAAAATTTCAATTCTGCGGGGTCCATGATTACATGTACTGAACTCATGGTATCAGGTATGCGTCGATTACTATTCCATCCAGTATAGATACGAACAGACTGATCAAAACAATCAATTTGAACTTTTCATTAGGAGTAAGAAAATTTCGCGTAGGTACTATGTATGATAGACCATCAAACGCTGGAGATTCATGCTGGACGTTCAACTGAATCTCAATTGAATTCCTTGTCAGAATGACGAAATAGGTGTCATATTTCAATGTAGAGCGATACATCTAAATTAAAAGCAATATTAAGTCACTGCCAATTATTGTTATCAAAAGTTAGTGATCACGTTGTGTCCTTGTGCGTAGTGTGCAAAAAAATGCGGGTTTTCACATTGGTACCTATGACTAGAAAACAAATAAATGGCCTCAGTGTGAATTTTAATACCTATTCGATATCGTTAACGTATTAACATCAATTAGTATTGAAACTAAAAAAGCGTCACCTGGTGGAAAAAATAGTATTTAAAACTCACACTAGTCCCTCTGGACACATGCGTGAAAGACACCTCTGCGTAAACAATATACTTCAGATACCTTCAATACTTACTTTAAAAAATAATTAAATCAAAAATACTGGATGAATATCACCACCAAAACCATACATATTGGAAGTGTGATTTTGATTTTGGTGGAAGCGTATCAGGCGTCAGCCTGGCGGGCTATTTACTTCCAGTCTGTCTGGGACTTTAACATAACTGGCTAAATGTGGGTGTAGGTACTGTATACAGTACCTTGAAACCCTACCCAACTCATCGGAGATACATGCTGTGTTATTTTTATCTGTAAGGAATCTCATTTCCCTCATGACGCACAAGTATCCTTCCGCGATATTCTCCATTCGCACAAGTGTCCATTCGCGCAAGTGTCCATTCGCACAAGTGTCTTTCGCGCAAATGTCCTTCCGCACAAGTACCAGATCCTGCTAAGAATTATATAACAATATTTTTATTGTGATACTTAAGTTCCACATAGTCGGTATTTACATTATTATTAATATATTAAGTAATCATGATTTTACAAATATTACGGTATATTGACTCATAATGACTGTAATCTAGATGTAACATTTTCAATATATTATAATCTTTACGTATACTGATTAAAATTAGCTTTATAATTGTATTATTAAGGAATGACGCACAACTATATATATATATATATATATATATATATATATATATATATATATATATATATATATATATATATTAAGGAATGACGCACAACTGTTAACAACTAGAACGATCGATTTAACAAAGATTAAATGCCCAGCTTTATCAAATTATGCTTCAGGTTTATGTCATAACTACTCAGTTTGCCTGCGGCTTCGTTTACGTCGATTTCAAATTTTAACTCAATTTTCGATCGGTTCGGGACATGTTTTATGTAATTTATAGATCATAGTATAAGATTATTCATAAAAATTGTATCCTGCTCTCCGACCCCTTAAAAGTTTAATTTCCTTAGTAGGTACTCGTTCCTAGACCCAGTAGTTCCCAGTTTCCGACAGTGCGCTGACATGTCAGTCAGTCAGTTTTCGCTTTTACATAAGGATCGAACGAGAACGAAGACGCGGACACAGGTATAACCTGTGACCGCGTCTTCGTGGATGTTGGAAAAGAACAATGTCGATTAGAGAAGTGCTGGTTATTTTTCTTTATATTGGATGCTATCTATCAGTCTTCTTAATTCTTTGCCTAAAATAAAAGCCCTAGTTACTCCTTATACAACAGCTATCTGCCGGTGAGGGTCTTAATAGGTGTAGACTTTTTGGAGATTAGCCGGAAATGCATTTCGTAAATTAAGCTGTGATTTTGAAATTGCATACGGACACTTAATCTTCATTTATTATATTATTTTACTATATAATTGTAAAAGTATCTATATATATAGAAGCGACTCAAAAGGATAACGATATGTAATACTCATAATCAGCCTTGAACTGTATGCAATCGTCCAAAATATGAACGTACGTGAAAATACAGGGATCACTCCAAGGTTAGATAAAATTTATCTTCATAACAGCTATTGACTCACATTCCCTGAATATATATTACAACTACAAGTTTTGTATGCGACTCCGTCCGTGTAAAAATCAAAACAATCATGGAGGCGCAAGGGAATGATCCCAACGTTGCTAATTCCAGAGAAAAAGCGAGATAAAATTCAAATGATCGTCAGGAGGATGATGATGATCGTCAAATTGGTGCAGCGAAGTAATAAGTAGTTTACGTTGTCAGTAACATTTGTAGCAACGAAATGTGGATAAAATACATCGACTCGATCTGGTAATTAAGAGGGATATAGATGGTAAAAATATATTTTCAATTGTACCTATCACTTGCTGTGTCGGTACGTGAATGCCTTGTCCATAACTGTTATTCCAATATGTCAAGTCTATAGCATCAACAGTTCCTCTAACTAATGAAACTACGACAGATAGAGGAAGTCTCACCATAAGTACTTATTTTAACCATTAGGTACGTAAAGTAAGAAATTTAGTATTTCGCGGGCTACATTGAAGGAGTCGTCTTAAGTGCTTCCATTATACTCTAACACAGCCGAATCAACAGTACCTACATAGTCGTTGTTGCGAGGGTTTTTGCTTGATGAGGGCTTTTTTTTTTTTCTCCGGTGGGTAAATCATCTTATGACATCCTCCGCTCTTGGGCGGGGCGGGAGATCAGGCTTTTACTGACAAAAAACCCACTCCTGTTCCTTCGTTGCCTTTCGTACCAGGGCCGAGTCTTCCTTTCAGAATCAGACCCTTGGCCCCAGTAGGCCTCGACCCTGCTGGGCCCCTACAGATGAGGGCTGTGTTAATGTAGCATTGGGGAGAGGTATCAGTTATGAAATCATAAGTTTCTACCAGAGTCCTAGTCCATCCGAATTTTGGCTATTGGTAACGTGAGACGATCGTTGGGGGGCTTGTAGTAAAATAATAACTGCCGTACGTGTCACAAATTCATGGGTTTTTAATATTTTTGCTCGGAATCCCGATTATTTTTATAAAAAAGCACTCCTTCAACATCAGACAGAAACCAATTTTCAAAATTGTTTTTTTTTGGCATAACTACCGTTTAACCTGCTTTCATATGCATTTAGTTTTTTTTTTTTTTAAATAAACGTTGCCCCACACTAGGAATTTCTCCTGTATCGTGGGTGCGTTTACAAACATTTAAACTCACATACACAAACAGCCAGACCCGGAACAACTACCTGTAGGCCATACAAATATTTGTTCGGTGTGGGGATCGAACCCACAACACGCGGCGCAGCAGCCGATGGCTCAACCACCGCGCCAACCGTTTCGTCAAAGTTAAAGCTGTTATTTCGACATTATAAACAGACACTTACATTTTATTTATTTGTATGGATAAAACAGTATGTAAGTATGACGTAATATGACTAACATTTAAAAATTGCAATCAATCAGTTGGCCTTGAACCACACAGTATCGTTCACACCAGAAATAATGAAACCAAGAGGACGCTCAAAGGTTAGATAAAGTTAATCTTTATGCAATTATCAGGGTATTAAGTATTATTATCTAATAGAACTGCAGCAGAGTCGAGAATGTTCATGAAAAAAGTGCATGCTATTATAATTTAGCCTTGAACCACGCAATCGTTCAAATGTGAACGTCAAAAACAGGAGGACACACGAAGGTTAGATAAAGTTAATCTATGTGTAGCCATGAAAGATGCAAATACCCAGGTATTTGCATCCTTTTCATGTATTTATTATTACCTATTTAATAAAACTACAACGAAGTCAATAGATTACCTAAAGTTCCTCTAAAAAGTGCCTGCGTGCCCTGAACTATACAAATCATAATCGTTCAGATCTTGACGAATAACCAGGAGAACACATAAGCTTGGACAAAATTGAACTTAGGTCCGTATTACAGAAGCTTGCTCAAAAAGACAAGATTCAAGCATTAACTAGGTATTTAACTGTTTCAACTATTAATATGGCTTAAAACCGATTTTATTTTAATAAATAAAACAATATACCAGCCAGAATGCAAGGCTTCTTCTCATATACAGAAGTCACGAGTTCACCACATTTTCTCAAGGCGGGTTTGCAATTTCTTTCATTGTAATACGGACTTTAATCTATGTGAGTAGTAGGTATCTAAGTAATAGCTATCAAACTTGAAGTCTTTCATAAAACTGACAAAGCATATTCTATAAACTAGAAAATATTTGAGTGTTTGTTCCAGAATACGGTTTTCTTCATAGTAGCTACTTAAATACTAATTTCATGGCTCTGAATAAGGATTTTGTTCACGTCAGGTTTAGGCAATGTGTCCACTTGAGCAGCCTTGGGTTAAGGTGCTGTTTCGACCCGCGGCTTCTGCTGACCTTCATTCTGAGGATGAGCCCACCATCAACTAGATACAGCCTCAGCTCGTCAGCTTTATGGTTTGACTGTGACGATTGATCGCATAGTTATAAACGCCTTTTAACAGATATTAGACCTGGTAAAATAATAGCTGTTGATTGTTGGTTGGGGAGATCAGATTTCGTCAACATGAAGACCACGCACGGCACGGATTTTTATGGTATAAACTGTTGTATTAATTACCTCGAGCGGTTGATGACCGGAGATCCATTTTGACCTCTACGTACCTACAATATGAGGGCATTTAAAGTTCAAGTTCGGATAGATTTTGCGCAATGATGTCACGTTTTAATTTCCGCGTGCCAAGGTTAAATACAATTTTAAGAAGAATATCATTTCTGGCGTTTTTTGGAATTGAAAACAAAAACACCATCCAGTATTTTCAAATGTTTGAAAATTTTAAACATACAACTTGTAAAATTCTAAATTAAAAAAAATCCCGATCAACACTCATCTTATCATCATCTGTCTAGGTTAGCCTTTTCCCAACTATATGGGGTCGGCTTCCAGTCTAACCGGATGCAGCTGAATACCAATATTTTACATAGAGCGACTGCCTATCTGACCTCCACAACCCATGTACAACACGATACCCCTTGGTAAGACTAGTTGTTAGACTTTCGGGCATCTGACTACCCGTAACGACTGTCAAAGATCTACAAATGACAGCCGGAACCGTGCTTTCCCAGGTACCAAAAGGTCTTGATATGTTATGAACGGTGACCCATTACCACTGACCTCGGCAAGCATATCTTGACCATCGATCAACCCGTGCGGCTGTTTTTATTTAGCCACACACCCGATCAACATTTTTTTCTTTAAGAAAAACTTTGCCCCACACTAGGAATTTCTCCTGTGTCGTGGGTGTGCTTACAAACATTTAAAGACACATGCACAAACAGCCAAACCCGGAACAACTCCAGATGATAATATGTTTCTGTTGCCGCTGTAGCAAAAAAACAGAATAAAATAAATATTTACATACAAGTGTGATTTTTTTTGCCGCTTTTATAGATAATGGTACCCGGGAACCCTTTGTACGCAAGTCCGACTCGCACTTGGCCGGTTTTTTTTAAATAAAATCCACTAAGAGCCACGTTGCCACAGATATATCTATACCTAACCATAACGGGAAAGTCGTCAACATTATAAAACCCCTTTTAATACGTACCTACCTACTTCGGGAGTTAATAAAATATTTTAATCAATATCGGAAAAACTCAATAGATTATCAAACTTCGGGAACTGTCTGTGATTCAAAACAACATCAAAAATACTGGGTTTATTTTTTAACTACTTTTGCTTATTGAAACCAGTAGGTATACTGGTTTCACTAAGCTTATAAGTAGATGTCTACTTATTATTATAGGTATTATATTGTGTATAAAAATGTATTTATTGTCTTACACTTTAAGTTAATTATGTAAAGCCTATTCTACATTATCTCGAAACGCAGCCGATATTGTAATTTAATATAATTGTAAGTTTGTTTATTTAAGTGCAGATTCGACTAATCTTTTAAATGTAAAGTCTTAACTTTCGAGTGTACCGTAGACAGAAGATTGATCAATTCTCCCTTATATGCTACATTGGACTCCGACCATCTCTGTCCACTTTACGTCGTTTCATTGGCAGCGTTTTGCTCTTGTGTGTTGCTAGGCTTATTTATTAAGGCGCATATGATTGGTTTATTTTTTATTGGAACTCATCGCATTTATTCAGCAGCATGCGTCACAGTAACATGTAATAATAGAAGTCTAGATGACAATACCACTTGTCCTAGAAATATCATAATGTTGAAGTAATGTCTAATATGTTAATTTCAGAGGCGATGATCTCTAACTATGGCCACGTGGCCTTCGTTTATGTAAATCATACCTGTCGGACTGTAGGCAAGTCAAACAATGTTAGTGTGAGCAAAATCAAGACAAAAATAAAAGTTGTACCTAGCTAGTTAGTTTGCGTGTTCTCAATACGCGCCTTAAATTTATATTTTAAGTAAGTTTATGTGCCTATACTTAATTTTAAACGTCTTAATGTCTTTTATTGATATTGCTTTTGCAGGAGCTTACGTAATTCGTCCAAATTAATAGCTTATTTACTTTGTCACATAATGTTCGAAAAAATATTACTTATAGCTAAGTAAATTATTAAAGTTTGAACAACTTTAATAATTTACTTAGCTTGATCTTAAAGTAACACATTATTGTATATTTAGAAATAAAGTATTTCTATCTATGAACTTTCAGTTTTATATGTGTTTATTTACGTCGTTATCTGTTGGTGTAAAAATAAATTACAATAAAAACGGTGGCGATGTTTACATCCTATCGTAATTAGATACCCTATGCGAGGTGTTAATGATAATGACCTGCCATCGAATGAAGTTATTTATAAACAATTTCATACAAACAAATATAATCGGCTATTGACTTAGTACATTTGCATCAAGATCAAAGACCTGTGTTCTTGGTCGTGTTTTACGTGGTTTGTTTGGAGCGTACTGCGCTTTACGGCATGTTACATAAGGAGGTGATCGGCCGGCCTCGCGCCCGGCGTGCGCGCGCGCGTGCATTCTCCGATCATGCACGTTCAAATCTGCTGCCATGCAACGGTCAAAAAGTGACTGCGACAAACCTATCAAAGATCAAAGTACGACTAATTATGTATATTAATTATACAGCAATTTCTAAATCTTAGTAGGTAGGCACATGTTTCCGTATTGTACTTGAGTGCTTAAGTACCGGATAAATTGCTTACCTAATCAAGAATAATGTCAGCTCTGTGCTCAGCATTTCTAGTGTCCGCTTATTTACCTACTTGGCGTCATAGGTTTCTACACATCATTATGACTAAGAGTTCATTGAACTTGCTAAATGCATTTCGAATGCTATTGGTATTGGATTGGTAGGCACCCGACGCGGAGTTGACAAATATTCCGCATAGGTACCATACCTACATTTATTTAATTGTAGATACATGTCTTCATCATCGATCACGTTCCTAGTAAGTAGAGAGTTCGTAGGCGGATTTCTAGTTCTACCTACTTCGTATTTTTTTCTCTTGTCTATTCCGCACTTCTTGCATATTTAAACTACGGACAATAAACAAAACCATGAAACTAAGTGGTTACCTACAGCAAAACTAGGTCGGCGTCATCAAGAAATGATTTAGGTCAAGCTCAGTTTCAGAATTCACATCGCTAAATGGACTTTAATATGTACAATCTGCCTATCCTTTTCCCAACTACGTTGGGGTTGGCTTTCATTCTAACGGGATGCTGTTGAAAACCCGTATTTTTACATGTAGCAACTGCCTATCTGACCTGTACCGCTCAGTAACTGGACACCACGATAGCCCTAGGTAGGTTGTCGGGCTTCTTACTGCTCGTAACTGCTGCCAAAGGTCTCCGAATGGATCCCGGAACCAATGCCTTTACGTTCTTTTCGAGGGACGGAGGGGTCTCATTATGTCAATGGTCATCATCCACGAGTCGACCTTGTAGCTTAACGTTCGTACGTGCCATTGTATAATTTTCAAGATCTTTTCTAAATAGACTTACACAAATTTTCGACTGGTGTAAATAATAGGGAATCTATTTACAAAAGTGTATGTTTAACCTTCCTGAAATTTTATCATTGTAGCTAGGTAGGCGAAGCAGTAGTAGGCCCAGTCGTGGCCATTGGACCATGGTTTAGCAGATGGATTCGTGATCGCAGTAGATACCTAAGGTGTACGGTGGCTTTAACTTAACTGCTTTTGGAAATAGTCCCGCTATTTCACACCAGAAAATTTCCTTTCGTCGAGTTTTTACCAAAAATATAAATAATGAAATAATAGAACATTGGAGAGCAGACAGAATAGAAGTGATTTTCACAGCAATACCTACTTATCCTAGATTCAGATTCAGCAACGATGTTATTTAAAAAAATGAAAAGCTACATTGTATCACGACGTCATTTAATTTACTACAAGTAGAGTTTGTTTTGTTTTAAGGCGATGAAATAAGGTTCATTTTGATATATATTGATACACCTATAGGTATACCAAACTAACCGTCGAACGTCAGCGAATTAAGGGAAGATTAGTAGTGAAGCAACATTCCTTTACTTCGCTAAGTTACCTATGTTCTCTAAATCCTTCCGAGTCAGTCAAAATAAATCAAAACAAAACTTTATTATTATTGCTGAATTGTCAAAACAACAAGTTATTTGTAACGAACGTAACAAAGAAGTTACCTGGCGTATTGTACCTAAAGGAGATTAGCCTCATTGGTACTACCGTCGATGTATTGTGTGTTGATGAACTGTAGTCCAATTCCATTGCTCTATTGACGTCAACAAAATAATAATCACCCGTATAGTCTGCAGCTTAACGGGCATCCTAGATGGAAAACTTCTCTGTAGAATTTACTACCGCATTTGTCATTGTGTGCTCGACATACTTACATAAGGAAATTTCTGTCCCTGATCTAGGTTTGGGGAAAACCGCACATAGTTTCATGTACATTGTATTGTATTGTTGCCTTTCATTGAATCTATGGCTGGGATTGTGTTAAAAGACCACAAATTAGGTGCCTACGCATTAAACAGCCGTTACGGTTATCCTATTATACATACCACGAAGCGACGTATAAATGTAATACCTAAATAAGTTCACATTCTTTGTATAGTAGTAAGACAATATTTTTGCATTTACACATTTAAGTGACGCTTAGTGTTAGTGCAAAATGAGCATAAGTGCCATCAGTAGTAGGTAAGCATACAGCAAGCGTAACTTCTAGAACATTATAAACAATTGAAAAAACATGGCCGGCCATAAGAAAACAGGCAATGAAACTAAAGAAGGATGACTATTTGAAAGATGATATTATGGCTAGGAAGGAAGTGGACCGTAGTTTACACTGAGATGACTACTGATAGATCATGAACAGTGGTCATTAAATTCAGATTCAAATATTTTATTTCACATAGGTAAATCTAAAGAAGCATGAAATGAAACGTCAGAAGCTAGGTGCGTGGTCATAGTTGGACGTTTCATATGAAAAGAAACTCCTATCTCACTCGTTTAAAAATAATTGGCTTTTACTTAAAGAGTTAAATCAGAGAGTTAGCATCGTCACCTGCGTAACTCTTTCCCAGCGGTTTACAGTCTAACTAACAGAATGTAGCTGAATGTCACAAACAGACACAGAGATCTATCTACCACCCTGTAGAAAAATAAGACAGTACCTAATGTGCCGACAACAACCCTAAACAAATTGGGGTAAGAGCAAGAAGATGACTTGGAACTAAGAAGTCCACTGAAGGACATATTAGTTAGTTTTTCGTGAGCTATATTCATGTCAAAATTCTCTACCTCCCGTATCTAGTTTATACCAGCACCTTTAATTCAATCCACCGTATTGACTGTTGAGTTATCTGAAGATAACTGCCAAATTCTGAAGGGTAACATGAAAGTTATCTGGCAGTGACGCGCGTATCAACATCGTGTAATTCGCTACACTTGGAAGACAAAGTTGCGAAAATTCTCGAAGATAATGGAAAAAATGGGAGCGGTTTCGATAGCTCGATCGTTTTATTAGATGTTATCTTTCCCTTAGAAGTTTCGTGGCGCCATCGGACATAAAATTTATTGAGATACGGAACCCTTCCCGCGCTAAAACCTTGCTGGAGTTGAGAAGAATTGTATTTTTCGTGCGATATTATCTTGTTTGGCCGGACATTTGGGTAGAAAGGCCGGACACCCTACATTATTGAGGATTTTGTCTCAGTATTAATAGGTCCGACAAAAAAAATTACCACTGTTTATTTTGGCTGAACACCTTATCAAAAAGCTACCTATGTCCGGCTTTATCCGGACGCCTGGCAACGCTAGTTGCATGTGAACAAGAAAGAATTTAGTAAAAAAGTTAAACTTGATTATATACATAGGTACTGTCACAAGTTCTTGATTTGTGTTTTGTGGACCAATGACCAATACGAAAAAAAAAGGAAACAATGATCTAAAAGCTTTTGTTTTATGAAATCAATACACACTATCAAATATCAGCTACGCAACACCTTAAAATTAGGTTAAAGATTTAGATAAATACTTTAATCTTGTAAGATAACGACATACAAATCCAAGATAGTGTCAAACTAAAAAGAATGGTCGTCCGATAGCGATTTTTTATCGTAATACAACACGCTATAAACTCTGATCACGTATCTTTTATTTGCGCGACCGCTGTGGGTTCAACGGCCTCGCGTATTCACTGTACCATTGGGTCATGAGTATTTTGACAACGCACCGCGGAAATTATCTAATCGGCTCGCGGCCGCGAGGACACGGGGTCAACGACTCCGGAGTGGCCGCCGCGCGGGGCTCGCACCGCCTCGACGAAAGTGAAATGTGAAGTACCGATACAGACAATTAGGATGGCCGAATTTGTTTATTGACTGGTGAAGTGGTGGGTGGTCGACACAGCTGCACGCCAACTACCAAATATGGTATTGTTTTCTGGACTCTTACTTAATTTCAATATTTTAAAGGAGCATGATTTAAAAATGCATGTAATTTTTCAGTTTAATTTTTGCACCTCAGTATAATATAAGAAGAATACTGCTACGAATTTCGTAGTAGCTTCGTAGCAACGGGCAGGTTTTATGGTCAAACGGTATTTTTGCTGTAAAGATAGGCTGCAGCGTCCACTTAATCATTGATTCAATTCGTTTCCAACTATTTAAGCTTATCCAACTACAATAATTCACATTAATTTTTGAGGTAAGTACGCAAAAAAAATACAATACATGTATACAATATATGTATGTCTATCTATTTATGTAGTAGGTTACTAGAAAGGTTTGGCTTATTTTTTGTTGTGTTCCTATTGACAGGACAAGGTTCATGTGAAATAAATATTTTGGCATAGGTATCCACCCGAAAAGTTGGTGAATTAGAGGGTTTTTTTAATGATATTCTCAATAAAAATGTTTGCACTCGTGCCCAGCTGTGTTGGGTTGCTATTAGATATATATCGAAGGAAATACTGAGTTTTTAGTTAGAAATCATAAGGAAAAACGTTCTTATACTATGATAGAGCAAAGTACGTAAATAAAAAAACAACTGAATCATGTGCAAATGACCTAAAGAAATAAGTATACCTACAAGTAATATGGGTTAGTACGCTCGGGGTCGATGACACTTCAATTCTTGCTCGACAGATTTGTAGGCATAACATAATAGAATCGTGAGAATTGATGACCCACATTAATGTTGTACTAGAATTCAAATGCGTGCAGCTTTGTGTGCCCCGCGACTCTGCTTGCAGTATTTATTTATTTTTATTTTATTTTATAGGAATAACATTAACAACACTATATTACATAGTGGGCACACATTTTAAAGACTTATAATAAAAGTGGCAAATATAAATAAAAAGTACTCAAAATGTTATCCACAGATAACTATACAGAATAGCTAGCTGTTAGCAGAACAAATTAAAAATCCCTTATTAACTAATTACCAGGGCTATGATCTTTTAAAGTAGGTAGTCCTTATTTCACTCTTAACTATAGTTATATATTATATAGTAAAAAATGTTTTATTTGAATTGCATGGTTTTTATGTTCAACTTTTGTAGGTACTTGTTAGGTACCTATCTGCTTACATAAACCATAATTAATAAACCTATGTAGGTACTCGTAGATACTCGAAATGAAATATAATGTATTTTTTTATAATTCATGATCTAGAATATTAATCCAAGACAGAAAAAATAACTACATGAGTAATTTATCGAAAAATAGTTTGATATTTTTGCTGGATATGAACTACTATTTACTATATACTCGTACATGTGAGGCACCCACTGCTCATCATATGAGGCATCCACTGTTGAAAATGTATATAATTTACTAGTTAAATATTATAGTACGAAAGAAATGAGACTATACTGCCATGGTTGAACAGAATACACACAGCAAAATATTTATAAACGAAATAAGGAAACAGAAAGTCTTGAGCAATGCAGTATCCGCCGCAGCAATAATCTTCAAGGGTAAGCTTGCTGGGGTCGATCAGTGAATAGGTGAAATGAGTCTATGACGTACCGAGAACCCTAATTCATTAGTCAGTGGTGTCGACTCCCTTATTCATAAATTAAACTTAATAAAGGCCACTTCCATCTTTTTCTCTCTAATAAAACAAGAAAGGGATGAATATTTACATGAGCTGTCAATTTTAGTTAAACTAAAGCTTTCATATAGGTAAACATAACTGTTGACATTTCAAACAAATTGAAATGTCAACATGACCAAAAACGTGGCGAAATTCAGGGTAAAAACTAATTTGATATCTATCACCTGTAGTCTCCGTCCTTTTCTAGAGGTGTATGTCAGTTAAGAGATATCAATTCTCTAATCTTAGTTTAGTTTCTGAACTAGGAACAGGCGGTTATCCCTTTTCATTTCAGGTGAGGGAAACAAGATGCTCTCACCAACAGAATTAACGTTAGGATGTAAAAGTATCCCCGTTCCATAAAGAGTTGGGTGATAATCGAGCATGTGGTTTTCTTCAGTAAGAGTCTAACAGACCATCCCGGCCCTAGGGTAGCCATCGAGGGATATTTTCAAACGTAGACAAATGTAGGTCGACATAGAGCGTATGGATTCACTCGTATTCGATTGGTTTTCGATTCGTGTTCGTATTTTTACGAACATCGTAAAAACGAATCAAAAATTTACGAAAACGAGTGAGTGCTCAAACGCCTAGGATTGTGTATTAAAAATGTACCTGCCTTGTAAAAAAAATCATGTAGGCTCGTCGTACTAAACAGTTTTATTTTTATTATTGTCAGTAAATATTGTAACTTGATACCATTGTATCTAATGAACCTTACATGAACCCTTTCCGTTTATTATTTAATGATGACGCACATCCACCTGTTATTAATATGAATGTACGTCATCAAATTGATTTCTATACCTACATAGTTTGTAATATGCACATCATACATAGGCGTGTTTACGTAGTACCTCGTCATAGGTACGGCTACTGGGATTCCCTTACTCATTAACGATTGTATATCTAAGTGGTTTACCCATTAGGTTATTTCACAGTATTTTGATAAGTTTAAATTTAGTTATATAAGGTATAAAGTTAAATTTAGGTATAAAGTTATCTTATAATTATATAATAATACCAGCTAAAATCGCATCCAAAAACAGAAAGAAATCTCTGCCTGGCACAATTGCGTACCCCCGATTTGTGAAATAAAAATATAATGCATGTCAAGTACCTATCTACTATTAATTCCCGCAACATGCAGCGGAAGATGAGTACCTACCTAATCTATTTTTCCTCGGGATATTAACGAAATAAGTGAAAAAAGCGTTTTATCGTAATAATTTTACAAATAAGGAATGTCCTCAAATACACAATCAAAGCCCTTCCTCACTACATAAGTAACATTTTTTTTATTTTGTAAGTATAAATCGAAACGCATTGAAATTAGAGGTAACTTTGTTATGATTTTCTACCGATGAAAAATTCATTACTTTATGTTTTTGATCAACTTAACGCTCTCAAAAATATCGTGTAAAATAGCGCTCATACAATGTGTATTGTATTATTTTAGGTCCTGTATTTCATTTCATGTCAAATAAATTTTACTACTAGCAACTTTGGTTTTAGCGAGTGATCGGCAAGTCACTAATTCGGAAATCGATTTATTGCTTCAATTTTTGTTCAGCTGGTTGTTTTATCTCGTCAATTTTCATCAAAGTAATCATTCAATTGAGTTCAATTTGGTCTCCTTTGATATTAGATCCCGCGATTGCCAAAGTAGATAAAATAGTGCACATTGTATTCGAGTCCCCAATTAGTAATTACGGAAGCATTGATAGATAGGTACTCTCGTTTTTTTTTTAAATTTGTTTGATCAGTTTGACACAATATAAATAATTTATCGATATTGCCTTCGGAGAAACTGGCGTACTTAATGCTATGCTGCTAGCCAATAATGCTACCAATATGATATTTCATATTTTGTTATCAGTAATTTCATGAAAATTACAAGTACGTACTTAAAACCACATAGATTTGCCTTTTGTACACGTAAAGTAGTCTATACTCCAGACGCGGGAGATGCCAATAAAAACTCAAATAGATCTATAGTGTATATTTTATCTCAAGATTTGGTATTCGATTAGATTTGCAGAAGGTACATTGACTTCAGATTTAATAGCGCATAGAACTTCCTGAGTTGGTCACGCGGTTCATCGCTATAAATACACAAAAACATTTCAAGGTCTCCGGTTGACCCACCAACCACATTACAATCCGCACAATTAACTTAGATATGAAGTTCGTCGACCGATACCTTAATTACTATAGTACAAGTAGAATTTCTATTAATTATCGTCATTAAGACGTAGGTAAACAGATAAAATAAAATGGACTTTAATTTTATTGTGAGGTAGGTATAAAATCAATTAACAACATGACCACGTGTATAATTTGCTGAGCATGACGCGCTATTGAACGTCCTTGTCAGAGCGTTCAACCCGGAATACAACCGTGCCGATAAAGGTCAATAAACTGTTATCCAATCTTGAAAGCTGCTTACGTAAGTCCTCCACGTTATAATGTGATGACCTTCATAGTCTATTCCCCTACGATAAAGGTTATTGACATATATAATACTGGCTTACATTCTAGATATGGAAATACCTATTACTGCTCATTGTCTTGTGTTTGTGCATATATGTAAACCTATTAAATGTGGTTTTTATATTGGTGATGAGTCTTTGACCCCGATAGAATCATATACTATTGTTTTATTACAGGTGGTTTGGCCCCACGCAAAGATTTCCCCTGTCAGATGCTTTTATAAGCACACGTCAAACACCTATTGAGATGTGATCTTAATTGAATGTTTAATAAATTTAACTTACAGAGCTGCACCAAATATGCACTAATGTTGGTACCTACCTGATATCAGGGGAAGTTCAAGATCACGCGTCATCACGAGGCGGTATATCATAAACATGATGAGAGCCTTTTACGTATTTGTTCCTACTTAAATAGATTAGACGTATGTAGATACCTAGGTATTTGTCAAATAAAAAATACGGAAACTCAAATAAAGTGAGCGAGATATCAAACGAAGGCGAAGTGTCAAACGACAAGGGCAAATATATTACGATGTTATGTAACGTGTTTATCATGGAAGTTTGTACTGGAATGAGATCAATGCACTTACATACTCTATCGTAATATCTTTCAATCATTGGCAGCTGCATCATGTGTTATGCAGTGATAAGCTAGTTCTAAGAAATTCGCTAATAGGGACTACCAGATGGATACCTACCACGGTTGTAAATTTGTAACTAAAACCAACCACCTGTCTTTGTATGAAACGCCTTACAACTTCTACGTGACCCACTTACTATTCTATGAGCATAAAAGAACTGTCACATATCAAAAATAAGTCTCCTGATAGTCTTGGATTTTTATAAGAAAATATCTAAAAAACACAAAGAAAATAATTACAACCACCTAGCTCCACGTTGACCTAATATTAAATTTGTTAAAATAAAAACTACATAACCAAAGTTTAACGAACCTCGTTTAAATAAAAACACTTTCGATGATCTCCACAGCTGACAGCATAGAGTTTACTATTATTCTCTATTAATCTTTTTAAATATAAATAATTAATTATTATTCCAGCCTGAAACTATCCCACTGATTGGTATATTAAATAGAAATCCACGTATCTTCACGATGGTTTCCCTTTACCATGACCTAGGTAAACTTAGTATAAATAAATTTGAAATAATCATTAAAGTACTTGTACTTATATCCACGATATGAACCCCAATACGTCGTGCATGAGCCACAACGACTTAACGACATTCAAAAATACAGAGAAAAGGTATTCTCTACAATGCATCAAAATCAGATCAACCTGAACGCCCTAAATATCTTAAAAAGTGAATCTCACTGGCCAAACCGTCCTTTTCAGCAGCGAAAGTTTTTAGGTCACTGGGTCAGTAGTGAAGAAAGTTATGATAAGCACTTTTTACGTTAAGTTAACGTACGATTAGAAAGATAAAACACTGTAAAATTACGTAAATTGAATTAGGTTTGCGTCCGAGCAACCATGTGAGGATTGAGGTCAACGAACCCAGATGTGATAACCATAAACATGTCGTAAATGATAAAACGATATTCCAGTAGGTACTCATTGATGTTCACTTGAATATTTATCAGCAAATCAATTCAACACGTAATAGATTAAAATGGCAGTGGCCGCTTAGTACTATATATAAAACGGCGCGAAGCACCTTGGATCATTATTTAAAATCGGATAGTATTCTGCACACTCGGTCAAGTTTTCGCACCGCAGCGCGCACATGACATAAGTTTTGTTTTTAATAATTTAAATATTTTTAAAGGCTTTTCTGATTTTTACAAAGATGTTTTCCAACTTCTTTTATTATTGCCTTATAATAGTGGCTATTAACTTTTTATCAAGTGATTTAATACGTATTTTTATGTATTCAACTTTATTGTTTTGGATTATATTTAAAAACGTTAAATATTACAAAAATCTTCCGCCTGGTAAGTGCACAATTTTTATTTTATCATGCTTTTAGAGAGTTGTGGTGGCCCAGTGGTATGTGGTTGTGATTTTGAACCCTGCAGATACTTAAAGACTTTGTTTTAATTATTTCATCACCATTGCTCTCAAAACGGTAAATGTTTCCATTGTCAGGAAATGTCTTAGAACTAAAAATATGAAGACAGACATCCACCAAGCCACACTGGACCAGCTTGGTGGCCCACTACCACTCACAGAGAGGCCTGTGTCCCAGCAGTGGTAACATTGTTGGCTAAAATATATTCTGCCCTTAAGTAAAGCCTTATCAAATACAGTTCATTATTGGTCTCGGTCTTAGGCATAAATAGGCATGACCCTAAAATAAACTGGTTCACCAAGATCTAAGTTATTTTAATGTACTCGTAGTTTCTTTTTCAATCTCCAGCCAATATTTTTGTTAATTTTATCAGTTAATGTTGTAAAAGATTCAATAGAGATGAATGGAAGTAGAAGACATGCTGCGCTGACAGAAAATAAATTAGAATAAGGGAAGGAGTGTGATGATGTTTGGGGGCATTCTGTCCTGTTCGATATTTAGTTGTAGTTACTATTTCAAGCTTTAATTATTTTCATCTTGGAGCGACTATATGAAGTTTTTCAAAGCTAAGAGTATACTGATGACTAGGATTATTGTCACTGAATCTTAAGCATCATTCTGGCCATGCATTACCACTTTAAGAATTAAAGTCGTGTATCTACCTTACTAACAAGTTTTCGTAATTTTCAGGACCATGGGGTATCCCTCTGCTAGGCATTCTGCCTTTCATGAACCGCCGGCCTCCACACCTGGTTTACCTGAACATGTCAAAGCAATATGGCGACGTGTTCTCCGTGCAGATGGGCAGCAACCTCGCAGTCTGTCTCGGCTCCACTAAGCTGATGAAAGAATTCTTCAGCAGGAACGACTCTACCGGTCGGCCTCACACTCCTTTGAACAATCTTTTGGAAGGGCTTGGTAAGATATTTCATAATTTCCAGAATAATTCATTGCCTTACTCTTATTATCAAGCAGCAATAAGCTGTCCTTGTTACATCATGAAACACATTATGATTTTCACAATATCTAAAAACAGGTTCAGGGAGGCGATAAATTATACATTTTGTTATTGGTTTTCAGGAATAATCACTAGCGAAGGTGTCCTCTGGAAAAGGCAGCGTCAGTTCCTTCATGAAAAATTCCGGGCACTCGGAGTCAAGCTCTGGCCCAACACACGCTTTGAAAAAGATATAACTGTAAGTAAATTGCAATAAATGAAACAAATACCCAGTTATCTAGTAGATAAAAAAATGGTGGATACTAATGGTCACGTTTTTCAGGCGGAAATCGAAGAATTGATCACTGAATTGAACGACGCTAAAGGACAAGCCGTGAACCCATCACATTTATTCGGAAGACACATTCACAACGTCATTTGCCAGTTGATGATGAGCTTTCGCTTCGAGGCCAATGACAAAGCCTTCACCATGTTTAACGAGCGAGTGGCCAGAGGCATGCGGCTGTTTGGATTGGTGCTTTTTGGAGAACACGTGAAAGCCTACTTGGTAAGTCAAACACAGTTAAATGACTTTAAAACCGTTAAAGTCCCCCAAGAAATCGAAAATCAATCCCTAGTCACTCTTGGCAAGTTTCTTCCAACTTCCTGGTATCGGCGAAGTAGTATCATGTATTGTTTTGTGTATCGGGCTGCTGTCCGCCAATTTACGTCCAACCGCTTATTTGCGTACAATTATTTCTCACAATTATGTGTATAAAAATGATAATGTTTTTCCTACGTATAAAAACTCCGAAAACTAAAGTTTTGCCCAGACACGGTCATCACGCTACGATGAACTCAATCGCTCGTATATGGTGGCCCGGAGGTTCATAGACCCACTGCTACCCGGTCAAGGTTGCGGGTTCAACGCCTGTACCAATGACTTCTTCAATGTCATATGCAATTCTAAGTTTAGTCTAAGCTAGCGATGACGTAAATACTCTGCGGAAACGAGTCTTAAGCATTATAATATTTTTTGTGATGCATAAGTGTTAGAATTTGAATGGGGCACATAGTTTTGCATATAAGCTTAAATAGTGATCAAATATGAGTCAATTCTTACTTGTACCTTTTGTTTCTTCCCGGGCTACGCTTTCAAAGTTCACATAAGGAAAAAGTATTCACAGTAGGGACATCCAATGTCCATGCTCTATCTTGATTGTATGAACAATGAATTTTGCCTTGAGTGTTAATTATAGGCGTAGGTGCCTGAAATTCTACTAACCTCTTGAGGAAAAAGATGCTGCATAAGGAATGCTGCAGGTTCTTAATCAGGACCTTCAATCATTCAAATAACTATCTTACGTAACTGTTACTTAGTACTCTCTGAGTTTTAGTAAATCTTAGATGTTACTAAAGCATTCGATACGCTTCCAAACTAAATTACCATGTTATTTGACTACAGCATTATCCTCAATGAAACAATTAATTACATTTTATATTTTTTTTTCAGAAACTTCCGGGCAAAAAGGTAGTCCTCAACGAAATTAAACGCAATTTAGTGGATGTTAGCAAGTTTCACCGCGACCATATAATCGAGCGTGTCAAACAACGTGCTAGTTCAACGGAGCGGAAAGAACCAGCTGATCTGCTGGACTACTATCTAGACAAAATTGAAGAGGAAAAGTCCATGGACAAGAACGATAAGAAGAACATATTCCCGGATGTTGATCCAGGTAATATATTTCTGTTTAAATTTCTTAAAAAAAACCGCAAGGTCTTTTAAACCAAATGAATGCCTTTTATTTTTCTTTAAAGTCGACTCATTTTGTTCTTGTAAATACATACGAGTATATTATATCGGTTGGTTTCAACAACACCACCAAATGATCAAACAATATTATAACAAAAGTTTCATTTTCAGAAAAACAAATTGTCCAAGTTATGAACGATCTATTTTCTGCGGGAATGGAGACTTCTCTGACATCATTGCTCTGGACCTGTGTCATGATGATGAAAAACCCAGCAGCTGCTGATAAGGTGCGGGCTGAGCTTAGGAAGGTAGTGGCTCCTGGAGAAATGGTGACCATGGCCCATCGTCTGCAAGTGCCGTACATCGAAGCTGTTCTGATGGAAACTATAAGGATAGTGTCCCTCGTGCCTTTGGGAACTACACATGTTAATACTGCGTAAGTTATTTTTTAATTACCTAATTGGTCTCGTAGTCACGGGTGCGACTGCTGTGTGTAGGGATCTAAATCCTGATTTTCTAGGTTATTGAGTTTTTCCATTAGGACTTTCATCATTAGCAGTCGGGAACCTAAATTTTGTCTGGTCGATGGCAATCGGCTCGCGCCCTATTACGCGGGACTTAAATATAACTGGCTAAATTTGGTTGTACTCTACATACCCACAACAATAGGTACAGGCGTTATACTGACAATGTTTTGTGCTATGTTGTTTTTCAATTTGATTGCTAAAGACAATCTTCTGATTTACGTTTTGATTCTGTCTTGGTCTATAAAGTAATTCTTGTATCTATGAAATTTATTCCTACAGCCTTCTCATGGTTTGCAATTGATTACATCAAACAGTATTGGATCCATCCTAATTAGATTCAGAATTTAAATGATGCGATGAGCGATTTAATAACCAGATCTAGATATGATTCGTAATCTAATGCGCAAGTATTTTTTGCCCTGATTATTTAAGATAAAGTGTGAACAGAATGATTATCAAATTATTATTGACTAACCCGGACCAGTTCATTGGCGATAAGTTATATCCACCTGTCATAACTATAATAATGGGCTGTAATAAATGGATATTGAACAATATTATTTAAACGTTACACATATTATAAGAACATTGAGTTAATTCGTTTGTCTATTATTACGCCATTAAAATATTATGTTACTCTAAAATAGGATTGTTCTAAAATAAATCACTTTATAGCTAATTAAAAATAAACAGATACGTCAGATTCTTTTTCGATATTAATTGCGAATAAAAATAATATTTTCTTTTACAGAGATTGGAAAATCGGAAAGTACATCGTCCCTGCCGGCACTCACATCATACCATTGATCAACAAAATGAACATGGACCCTGATATCTACCCGGAACCTGAACTGTTCAAACCTGAAAGATTCATAAGAGAAGGCAAGTTTACTGTTACCGACACTTTCATGCAATTCGGAGTCGGACAACGCATGTGCATCGGAAACTTGCTCGCAAGAATGGAGCTGTTCCTTTTCTTCTCCAATATCATGAACAACTATGAATTCAGTATGCCAGAAGGTGAAGACATTCCTCCGTTAGACGGAGTTCTGGGTACCACCCATGCTCCTATTCCTTTCAAATTGTGCTTCACAAAGTTGAAACAGTAATTTAACAACAGAAACACCAAGCGCAAGGGCCTGTTTTAGTCTCTGGGCAGATCTATCCACCAGGTATAAAAACGGAATGTTAAGAAGTTAGGTAAATAATGTGAATAAGTTAGCCAAAAATCATCCTGAAGTGGATAGACAGGCTACTAGTGCTTGAAAACAACGTCACGCTTGTGTTCTTACGTCGACATTGATTAGTATGTAAATTTGAAGTAATTAACTTCATTCCTATTTTGCGCTACTTTGGTACCTAAACTTTTACTAGCTTTATTTAGAAATTATTTTTTCACTTAACACCTCGCTCTAGCCGTGTTAAGTTTTTTCTATATATATTTTTGGGGAATATTAGGGTTAACAGTTTTTTTGTGTTGTTGTTACTTTTAACAAAATCATATAATATTTTAGTGTAGTTTTACAATTGTTATGAATAGTTTAATTTTAATATCATATTAGTTTCATCCGCCTTTAGATTAAGATTTTTGCTGTTTGAAATTATCACTCTTTGATATTCATATTAGAAGGGATATAAGCGTTAGAAAATCATTTGTTTCCGCCAGATAAGTTGGTTCCTAACAAGTATCTCGGATTGGATCGTTATTCAAAAGCTTAACAAACTTTCACCGCTATACTTCCTAGGAAACCGTATTTAATATTGTTAATATCTGTGGTTGAACTATTGTTCGTTCGCAAACATTGTATACAGGGGTTTTGTGTACTATTGTACCTATTTAATAAATTAGTAGATGGACCAGTGTTAAACATCGGTATTCGCCTTTGACAAAGGTAAAAGTCTTGTTTGTGACATAATTAATTAACTCTCTCAAAGAGAAGTTTGTAGGCAGCGTGCCTACTAATTGGGGCTTTGCTTTGTTTCGACATTATTAATTTGTATTACTTTAATTAAAATTATATCTACAGACTTTCATACTCGTAGCATACAACATCGTCGAAGACACTGTTAAATCATTCTTAAAAATCATCATCATCATCATCATCATCAGGCTATACTAGTCCACTGCTGGACATAGCCCTCTCCTAATGAGCGCCATAAAAATAAAAATCATACGAGTATTGAAAGTCATTTAATTAATTACGATGATATTGTTATTTATAGAATTATCCGCCTGCTGGGGTCATACAAGTGCATTCAAATAAAATATTGTACAGACGCCAGCACATCAAGCTACCCCAAACTGTCAGATTTTCCCAATTGAACATGAACCTTATAATTTTGTGATTTAGTTGAAAACCTATCAAAGAAATTTGACACATTGGGGTAGCTTGATGTGCTGGCTTCTGTACTTTCCGATTTGTTATTATCTTTTTACTTTTTGAATAGGAGCACGTATTTGAATTATCGAGAGTGATAACTCGAGTATTTGCTAGCGTAGCAATGTATGAAGAATTGTCTTTCAGTTTGTTTATAGATAACCTAGGTTTGCCAGATAGCGTGTACAATGTTGCTCATGACCTTGTGCATTCATACTTTGATATTACAATTATTTTACATTATGACTATGTATGACACGGTTATTTTATTTTAAGTTTTTTTTTATTAACTTATATTTTGTCTTTATTTAATAAATGCCTTAAACTAATGTTTCTTTGTTTTTTTAATTTATTTATACAGAAACCATGAGGAAACTTAAGCCCTAAATTTATGTATAATATGTAACTAGCGATACGGTTTGGTTTCGCACGGGTGCATACCTTTTGATGGATATTTTGAAACAAAAACATCATCTAAGTTTCCAACTTATTCGGGGCGTTTTTCCATAAAAATCTTTTCATACACAACTTGTCCTGACAAATACGAACATAACAAAAAAAAAGCCAAATCTGCCGATCCGTCCTTAAGTGATGATCTTTCATATATGTATAATTATGGTAAATGATTTTTATTTATATAGATAGAAATAAAAAAATAAATAATTGTATCTTCATAAATGTTTATTACTAACTATTTACAAAATCATCCAAGTTCTTAGTCTCGACTTGTCTTTCAAAGTGTTCGATGGCCGTTAACGTTCAACTCCTTTCAGACTCTACAATCCCTATAATTCGCCACACTTAGTGACAACCCTGTGCAGTATAAAGTGGTCGTTACTTCCAAATTCAAAAGACCCTAAACTAAAAAAAAAGCAAAAAGTATTTAACGTTCCCTATTGAAATTCGCACTGAATGGATTGTATAACTCTGCGATTTGCATAACTGAGGACCATTGTAGGCTTCACCATTCAATTCTCGTGTTTATGGTACTCGCTTTAAGATCCAATAGGGGTGTCCCTTCACCGTTTTATGTGCACATAAAATATTCTATGGATTATATAATGCTTATTTTTAAACTGGTTGTCCCTTTTGTGATGTTGACCTCGTAATTTTAAATAAATTCAAAGGTCGGAAGGGAGACCATATTGAATGTTTTTCATAATCACGTGGCGCTTGACCTTACGACACAAGTTCAAGGTTTTAAGGTGTAGTTTCATTACTCTAACTGATATAGGTTGTAGGCAATGACATAATATTTGTATTACGTCTTCATTCAGTCATACCTACTTATTTAGCTCTTGTTTTGTTTTCAGCTTCGTTCTTCTGATAAGTACCAACTATTTGTGTTTTCTTACATAATAAAGTAGGTAAGTATTACATCTCTTGATGTTTTGCCTAAATTGGGAAAAGTAAACCAGCAGTATTTAGATAGTGTGGTAAGTCCCAGAGATTATTGGACATCAATTAATTAGTACCTAATTACGAAATTTCATTTGAAATTGAATAATTCTCACCAATTAGTGAGAATTATACGTTGATATCATTAATGATTATTTAATTTAATTTAAATTAATTAGAAAATTATTAATTATATCAACGTCTCCCTGTGATACCCTCCAACCTAAAATTGATAAGGGAGTATTAATGTACTTGTTAATAGTTGGTAGTAGACCTAAACATAATATGGTCGTTACTTCGTGTCTGCTTTAGAACTTTAAGCAGAAAAAAAATCCTGGCTGGATTTTTATTACGTTTTCTATTCCAAATATTTTTTGAAACGTACCTTTAAGCTGCCACGTGTAAGCCCGTCATCCGAACCTAATCGTCAAGGTTGAAGGGGATGAACAATCATGTAACGTGGGATTTGCGCTTTCAAAGCAACGCTCACTGACATTCCTACTGGCCTTGAAATACGACAGTTGATGTCGGTTATTATTAAAAAAAAAAAACTGGTTATAAAACATGCATGGGGTAGAAAATCAAAATGTACGTGACCTATTTAGTAGGTAATTCGTGACACACAGCATCGCATTTGATATTTCCATTATTCAAAAGGAATATTTACACAGATTATTAATAATATATAGCAATATTAAGTAGGTATCCTCCCCTAAATAATTTAGTACTATTTTCGCCCCGTTTGAATTAAAACAGGAAGGTGTAGGTACCAAATTTTCTGAGAATTAATTTCGAGTTAATCGCACGGCGGGGTACCGAGAACCACAGGATACCGTCGATGTGCAATCCTAAATTCTTATCGTCATTGCTAAATGGGACGATCATACTGTCCCTCTACTCATGCTTCGAGGGCTACCAATGATGATTGCCTACCACTTATTAGGGCTTACTGCTACGCCTAATCTATCGGACCAGATTTTTATATCTATTAAGTCACTATTTAATATATCGATCATCATCTGCCTAGCCTTTTGCCAACTATGTTGGGTCGGCTTCCAGTCTCACCGGATGCAGCTGAATACCAGTATTTTACATGGAGCTACTGCCTATCTGACCTTCACAACCCAGTTACTGGGCAATACGATACTCCTTAGTGAGACTGGTTGTCAGACATTCGGGCTTCTGACTACCCGTAACGACTGTCAAAGATCTACAAATGACAGCCGTGGCCAACGGGTTAACGTGTTTTCCGAGGCACGGAGGAGTCTCGATATGTTACGAACGGTCACTCATCCACAGACTGACCTTGGCAAGCTTAGCTTAACCTTTGATCTACCCGTGCGGCTGTTTTCTTTTAGCCACGAGCTCCTGCATTTAATATGTCGATAACATCAGTTATTTCATCGACCCTCCCCTGACAATACAACTATAGGTCATCTCATCTGCAACAGATGATACGCACACTGAAGTTCCTGTTGCGTGTTAGAATAATTCTTCTATACAAACATTGCCAATATCTCATTGGGTGAGATAGAAATCGTAATTTTAATTTCCATGTTATTCCGTATACATTGAAAAAATGTAAGAAAAAAACGTAGAAATTCGGATAATCCGCTGTAAAAATTAAATACTAGGTTATCCAGAATCATGTATTGAACTCATGGTATCAGGTTGTGCGTCCATGTCCCTTCCACCCTGTATATTATGCGACCTTTACTGGGAATTATTCAATTAAGAGCAGAATAAACAAGAGACAATCTTGAACAATATCAAGATTTGTACTGAGATCTTGTAAACAATAAAAGTCATTCAGTTGCACTGTTGACACGCAATTTGTCTCTATCAGAGGAAAACGAATAAAAATATTACTCAGACTTAACAATGGAATTGTTCTTCATTAAAATAATGAGTTTCCGGATGCTTCAATTGCTTTTATAACAATTGTTTTCCACGAGTGGTCATCTACTTAATAAAAATCTTAAATTCATTCGTTGACAGACGCAGTGCAGCTGTAACCCCTGCACAAATGTTCTATAAATTAAGAAACAATACTAATGAAGGATGCAAGTTTGCAAAGAAGGTTGTAATTATGCCGATGGGAATTCCCATCGGGCACACGGCTTGTTTTACCATGAACCTTTAGCGTTTTAGATATCTATAGCCAATAGTTCGTCCGGAATTCTGCGTTGAACGGCCCATTTTTTCATATCTAGATACGATATTCTAATATTCTCAAAGAACTGTTAGAGAAGATTTGAATTTGATTGATGATTAACTTTCATTTGCCTTTATTCTCCACCTTTGTAGCCATAACTCTATTCATACATCGCAGTTGACGCCGACGTGACGTGATCGTTTGTTGTTTTGTCTGCGGGAAAGGTATGGTATATGCATGGGCCCACTATGGTACCCTGTGGGACACCTGATTTGATTTCGTGAAGGTCTGAGTATTCCTTTGTATACTTCACCGATTAGCTCCACTTTTATCCAAGTACAATTTGAGTATGTACCTATATTAAGAAAACAGCGTGAGGGCCATACCCTATCGAATGCCTAGTTGATATCTAGAAAGACCGCCGAACAATATAGTTAGATTTCTAGGTTTTTGCTGATAATATATAATAGGTAGTGTTGACGGTTACAGCAGTTATTGCGGGAAAATGTATTTAAATGTAATACAAACAAATCCCTAGGTTTTTACCAAGAATCGAGATACAAATGTAGGTACAATTTTGTAAATAATATTGAAGTATTAAACAATCTATCTTACAATTATTATCTCGTATGTTTACAATTAGTCGCCACTTTGATCTTGAAGCATTACTTATATTTATGAATGGTTGCAACTTTTGATATTGTTAATAAATTTCACGCGCATGAAGATTATATTACATATTATGTTATATACATAATAATAATGCTCTGTGATGTTTTTTAATAAACTCGATAAAAACTACGCTCAAAGTTCACCGATTTTGGTTGTATAAAATACCATCTTTCTTTTCAGACGAAAGTTCGGTAATACCTATACAGAGTAGTTTTTTACTCTGTATAGGTATTACCGAACTTTGACCAATGTTAGTTCTTTCATACACCAATTTAACCGAATGCCGAAATATGATGCTGAATATTTCCAAAGTACATAAAAAATAGGTAATTTTAGAAATACCCACATTCAAAAAATAAAGTTAATACCACTTATCGTTCATAGTAGACGTCGATCAATATAACTGCTTGCGGAGAAGTCTAAGTTTTTATAAATCAGACATTCATTCATTTTACCCTCTGACTTCTAAAGTATACTGCTGAGGTTATTCGTGACAAAATAATATGCTCATTTCAGACGGTATAAAGACCCATGTTATGTATTCTCCTCATATCCACTTAATTAAGTATGTTTCGTTAAACATAATATTTTAAGTAAACCTTAACCCACGATTAAGCGTAGAGTTCATAAAAATAAGCCATGTTTTATTTTTATTTTCGGCGAATCGATAGTTCAATAGCGTATAGGCATTGAGGTCATCGCATGCAAGAAAAGATAAATTGTAAAATACTACTTACATCAGTTTACGAATCGAAATCTTTTCTGTCGCTCAATGAAACGTTTACCTACTGAAATACGTTTTTTATAATTCTGATTTATTCAAGTCTACGCAATTTACCTCCAAATCAGATTCTAATAATATACAGCACATCAAGCTACCCCAATGTGTCAAATTAAAAGCAATAGAAATAAGGGTCATGTTAAATTGGGAAAATCTTACAGTTTGGAGTAGCTTGATGTGCTGGCGTCTGTACCTACTCATCACGGTTATCGAATTAATATTTTTTAACAATGCGAAAATGTATAAATAATTACTTAAATGAAAATACTATAAAATGACAACAAACAAATCATTCACGCAGCTGTTTATAACCACCGTTTCCTCTTAGCAAACTCCTTAACAATACTGTTTCTACACGTACCAGCCCTAGACATAAATGAGGAAAATCTGCTTCTTTGGATGGCATTAAACGCGTTCACTCGTCTCCGCGAACATTCCAGTAGTGCCTCAACCCTACGAGGTTATATATACGTATATTTTATTTATATAAATATATGTATACAAACACTTCGTAGAGTTCTTCTATACTTCTTCTTCTATACAAACACTTCAAGCGCCAGCGTAGAAATTTTTAAGATTTTTTCTGATATTTTTTGTTTAATTTAACTGTATTAAAGCGACGAAAAACTTTCAACGCTTTTTTGGGTCCAGAATACGTACTTACATATGTCATCCCAATACAAGAAGTATAGTATTGTATACTCATTCTAGAGCTTGCACTTAAACTTTGACGGAACGTTCCGAATAGGTGCACTTTATCCTCTTTAGTCTTAACTCGGAACCGATAGGTCACGAGCATCGCTGGCGATCGATATCCGCAATGTCTTTCATGTCCAACGTCAGTATGTGACTACTTAAATCTCTCCACAATCTTAACTGTCTGCTCACCAATGTAAACAGGTGGAACATTTTGATGCCCGTTTTACGAACTGTCATCAGTTCTGTGGTTTTAGAACTGTAAACTAATTTATGGTTTTTATTATACTGATCAAAAATATCCATCAGCTTCTTTAATTAAGGGGCTGAGCAGAACTAAATTATCTACTAACTTAGGTGGTTTACATAAGGATCGCCTAACCTGAGCTCCACCGGTGCCCTGAACTCCTCAATCAGGTCGGACACGTAAATTTACGTTCTGCAGAAGTTAGTATCGTTTGAATAGAGAGAGAGAGAGATATCAGAGAATAATAAATCAATTAATTCAATACGTTCAGAGTCCGTAGATTCCGTAGCGTACGTGTGTAGGTACACAGTTTACCTTTACATCACAGATTAAAATAAAAAATATTGTTAAGTACACATTTAAACAATATTTACGTTGATAGTCTCTCCATTGACCATTATCTCACCTGATGCGTACACACATTACCTACTAAAATTTCATCACATAATTCTCAAAATGCATAATTTGGCTATTATTCATGTTACTCCTGCTCATATATGTACATTAAGAAGTTCCGTTGGAATATCTGCAGTAATAGCTTTATAATTTATGCTATTAAACATTACCTGTATTTCAAGCGGAAAGTGGTCAGACAGGTGCGCGTCATACAGCACGCATACGTGACTCACTATTGCTTCGACCGCCACGGAGACAACACAGTGATCAGGCCATCACCGCCTGCGTACCGGCACAATCCGTCAGAGATACTAACATAAGTATGCATCACATCTAACCACTTCCATTCCACGCAAGTTAACGCTGAAGAAGTCCATCAATTCATTTCCAAACCTGTCATCGGGGTGACATTAAAGTCCCCCATTGCAAAGACACTTTCAATATCTACACTTTCGATTACAGCATTTATAGCAAGACACTGCGATAAAACGGAGAGGTTATCTTCACTACCATAAGGTCATTAATACACTGCAGTATCTCCGCGTTTGTAAAAACATGGTTATCCTGCAGAAGCACCAGGGTTCCGTACGGCCTCCTTCACACCACTCCATACTGAAGATGCACCACGGTTGCCATACTGCTTGTTAATCGTACCCAAATCATGAGGGAACAGGCATGTTTCCCGCAGTGTCTTATCTGAGTCTCTACACAGAATTTTGCTATTCCTTGATTTCCCTATTAGTGATGATCAGTTTCTATTTGGTAACATTTTAGCACGTAGCTGTTCTTTATTCTGAACAGCTATAGTCCCAGTACCTTCTAAACACTATGTCAGCAAAAAATGGTTAGAAATTCAGCGACATTTTTCAGCGGTACAGCTGGCTTAAATGCATTAAAGCGATTATGCACTGTAATAATCTTGTAGACTCTGACATCAATGTTAGCCTTATATTTAATTAACTCTTTCATATCTCTGGGATTCGTTTCTATCTGCACTCTTGACACGTACAGGGAGACATTTCTATATTAAAGTGATCCAGTGGTTGAGCCACACCTCGCCGTTTTTTTATTCTATTGCCCCGATATTAGACCTTTGTGGATCCCTCCCTTATTATTATTAAAGGTCGTAATCAATCATATGACTTCAACAAAAAGTTTCCACAACCAATGCCGTTAACAGAAAATTTCACCCGTTGCGAAAAATAATGTGGGGAATTTCTTTGTTTCCCCGTTTCGTAAATATGTACAACAAATTCCTACTGTACAGACATACTAATCAAAAAGTTTATCTAATGCCTAGTTAGGTAAAACTCAATATATGTAGGTCATAAAAATTACTGAGAAGTGGGCTGACATTGATAAGTGCATCATGATTATCAGCCCGTAAACGTTCTTTGCTGAACAAAAACCTTGAAGAGTACGCTTTAATAACTTTCAGGAACATTGCCACGAGCAATGTGCTAAAGGATATATTATAAGAACTTTAAAAACTAAGCACAGTCGTACAGATGACGTAAATGCAAGCTGTAAGCAAGCTGCGTTTCCTGTGCAAGAGCTTATCACAAATAGTTACATAAGTGCGGGCACGCGCGGACGCTCAGGCGCCAAGCTGACATTAGCCTAAGGTCAAGGTGAACACTATTATCCTTGTGATGTGACGTCATCGAATGGCGCAACTGAATGCACATCAATTGTACTGACATTTGCTCGATGTTTACTATTCGCATAGAGCTGTGCACACCAATATGTTGAAATCGGTAATCACCGAAAACTTTAAATACGGTTTTTGAGACTGGGTCATTTCCAGTGATATAAAAATAACAGGCCTTGCATAGTGACCCATCTTTCAATTCGTATCAAGTGTCGAATGATTTCAGCTTCAGAATTGTCTAAACGACTAAATTGGCGCTTTCAATGACGCCAGATGTGAATGCACTCATTGTCTTATAAAAATGGTTGCCTAGATTTGAATATCTAGGTTACGACACCCACTACCAATAGCTTGAAAGATTTCACTTTCTGAAATTTTATTCAACGAGGAAAGTGTTTTCTGTTTTTACATAAGTAACTAGGCAAGGCATGAATATATTATATCTAGGTTTGCTTAAATAACATTATTTGCACCTACTGAAATAATACTATCAGAAATTATATTATTCGATTACATAAAAAAATATCGTGTAAATTATTCAAAGCGGGCTGTTCTGTGGTTCCTTGGCGGAATCGGATAAATAACAAAAATATGAATAAAACTATAATCAAACTTTCTCATGGGTATTCCAAAATGTTGGGTTTTTGTTTTGATAGGTATTATGTAACAAGAGAGAAATAATGACGTTTTTATTCGAAATTTCCTTTAAATAATAAATGCTGGTGATGTCACATTTCGACATGTTTGATGTGGGTAGCTACGCACTAGTACACACCCTTTGTTTCCCGGTTAATCCACTACGTCATAGGGAAGGTTTTGTAGGGCTTCTACCGGCTAAACCCATAGTAATCCTTCTTCATATTACTGTCACAGAATGCTCAAGCGAAGCAGTCTGGTGGACACAGTTACCACCATGCTAAACTTCTTTTTATAGATACTACTAATGACTCGAATAAATAAATGCGAACCCCCGCGTCTCTCCGATGATAAACACGAGACATTGACCACGTTGTGGCTCCCATACATAAACAATAGCTGTACCGGTCTGCTATCTTGTCTGAGTGCATCTATAGTGGGTTGCTCACATGCACGGACATGTGAGTGCACGTGAACCGACAACCTTCCTTACGTTTCAACAAGATACGGTTATTAATTGGTGTAGAACTATGAAGTTTAATAGACGTGTCGGTTAAACCGTGAATTTTGTCGTGTCGGTAGTAATTGATCATCTCAATATTACTTTAAGTTCGTCGTATCTTGGAACTCGAAGTATTGATTCAAGTTCACCTTTATCCCTGCGGTGAATTCTCTACTTTTACTTTTCACACCATCAGCGAGAAAATAAAAAGCAATTCGATTTTCTTTTTGAAAAAGGTTTTATTCAAACTTTTAGTTGAGGTATCAAATTCAAATCACGCTATTGACCAGCGAGTTATTATGTAATATTATTGCCCATCTAGAAAATAAGGCTCTGAGGACTTATTTTGAGCTTGGTTTGCCTTGTTTTTAATTTGACATTATCGAGCAGGTGGTGTGAGAAATATATTTTACTTTACACCTATCCAAATTGTCAATTACATAGAAACAGTGATAAGGATAATTTTAACTTGCGTAAGTCATCCGAGGAAATCCCAAAAGTATCCGAAATATTTGTCTATGATATGGGTAAATACAAGGGTTGATAAACTTTTGCACATGTATTTCCCAACATATGTAAGTAAGTACAATTTTAATGGCGGGTTAGAAAAACAATATTCAGATTTTCGTGCACATTAATACATCTCTTTCTGAATTGTTTTCTATAACAAAGTTATTGCATAAGGAAAATACGCAGTAAAATCTTGTTTAATCTAAATGACTGAGAGAACATTTATTGCTTCTATTATTATTTATGTACTAGCACTGAAAACATTAATAATTAATAGATCTTATCTTACTAGATGTAGAGACGGACGACATTTAATGATTTATCGATCAGTCGAATTTAATCGATATTTACTAGTCTTGCATTCGAATGAGTTCTTACCTAGTATACCTACTTATTATTTTGTTAAAAACTTGTATTTTACCTTCGTACAAAATCAATTTAAATTATTTATTATTAAAATGTTACGAAGAAAAAAATACGGTTTTAAGTACGTTAAACAATTCGAGTGATCGAAGAGCTAAAGCGATCATTCGAATAAATCGATCCTTACCTATTTTTTACACATTTCCCATCACTAAACAATAAATGATGTAAACAAAATGGTAGTAGTTGCAAATGCATCGTTTTCCTTATTAGTATATCAATGCCGGGGTCGCCTTGCGTCCTGCTAATGCTTTTATTATTATAAGCCATATAATTGTTTTACTACCTCTGTGTGAAAATACTACAATAGGAAAAGTGTTTAAAAATCGATATCAAATCATCTCAATAATATCTCCCGGCTATAAAAGTCGCAGAATAGACAACTGGACTTGTTTTTTTTACGTTATTTTAAGTTCTATTTTTACAGTTTGTTTTCTGTTTTTTGTTTACAGTTCACTTGTTACACTGTTGGATTTTTGTTTTCTTTTTTTAATTTACTTTTTTAGATTGTTATTATTTTGGCTGCAGGCCGAGTCGGGAAGATTGTGCATTGCCGCTTCTTCGTTCCAGCTAAAGCACCGGGAAGGATGGACCGTTCTTGCAGTGTTGACATACAATTACCGACGTTGTAGTTATCACCACCTACCTACTTTTCCATAGTTTCATTTCGACTATTATGTTTAACCTTGGTCTTAAAAGTTTTGCATTTTTCCGAGAGTGCGTGTTTATTCATAGCTTGTAAAGAAGACGCTTTCAGAATTTCAGCCAAGGCAATCGTGTAACCGGGCAGATACTTGATTACCTAAAGTTGTTATAAAAAGTGAAGAAGAAAAATATGAAACAAATTAAATACAACAAATTAATATTTTTACTGTTTGGACACGGTAAACATCTTAAACGGATAGGTGCAATATCAGATGGAAAATTAAATAGTTTGCGTAATAACCACGCCTGTTCATGACGTGCAAATTTTAGCAAGCTCTGTCAGGCCTGTTGGCATTGGCCAATCAAGTGATCCTTGTGTTGACTGAAGTTGAGGCGCTGTACCCAAGCTCTGTGTCAATTAGAGGATTTCGAAATTGTATGATGTCTCTCATGCCTCTAAAAAATATCATTCTGAACGAGTGATGCGATATTTCAAAAATAGAACCCAATTATTTACATAAAATGTGCGTAACTACAACGTAACTTTCTCCAAGCAGAATATGGATAGAGAAACCAGATATCCTCAAAAACCCACAAATTACATGATCACAATTGACAGTCAGACGGCAATATAATGATTGAGTAATGTGGGTGGACCCTTGCGTAACGATTGCGGTGCGTAAGGTCACTAACATCATCTAATTTTGCACGCTTTCGTAACATTCAACTAAAGTAAAAACCGAGCCCGCCACTAATATAATTCCTGACATCAAGGCAACCGCGAATAAGATTTTTAAACAGAACTGAATATCGCTGACGGCTCTACGGAATTATAGATTGCAGAAAAATCATTTGTCCTTGATCTAAATAAATGAATATTTGTTTAAAGCAATATATCACGTTTGTGAATTCGCAACTGTTGCTGAATGATGTCTATAGCGTTCGGATACAGTTGTGCAAGTCGCACTTGTGATCAATGAAACTTATCTTTTTATTAACGTTGATTGGCTGTTTCAATTGTTTTATAAAATAAGCTCATACTCTGACTCTAGACGTAGGTGTCCTAGGGGCCACGCTCATCCGAAATCTATAAAAAAAATCTGGTGAAAATTGGAGCTGTCAAAAATATCTCCTTATATTTTCCAACTGCAAGGCGTCCTCTTCTGTCTATCCACTTATCTCAGCCTAGGGCTATTTGGGAACAAATGATTAATTAGGTTTTATCAAATGATCCAGCTTATCCCACCATCTCCGAATGAGCTGCGATGTCACTTGCCATGTAAAGGAACCCATTGGGTCGTGCGTTTAGCCCATTTATTTATGACTAGTTCTAATACGACTACATTGGAGAATATGTTCTTTAACTGATTTATTACAATAATGTAGCAGTGGGTAAACAATTTGTTACGTGTTTGTCATTTAGGAAAAAAATAGCGATGTTTGTCTGCTAGTCTGCGTGTTCCTACACAGCATTCATCATTGTTGTTTTTCTCATAACAAGATAAACTGGGGTCTTAATCCTTCGTTACGTCCGAAATGGGTATTTTTATCCCACGTTTTATTTGTTTGTTGTTCTCGGAATTAGTTGGAACAAACAAATAGTTGTTTTTAGTTTAGTAATATTCTCCGTAGCCAGTCTCCTCTTGAGATTTGAATAGCGACCGCCTGCGTCAGTAGGATTTGCACGAACCATCTTAGGCTACCTAGAGTACCTTATACCCAGCATTTGCGCAGGCTTATAAGGTTACTCTTTTATAGGTGAAACATTATTGTATTGTTCATTGGCTGATTACCATGGTTTATGTATCTACTCACTATGAGCACTAGATCTAGGATGTCAATGCAGACATTAATAAGAACCCATGAGAATATGACGAGAATATTTTATTATGTCGCTTACATCATCAATACAAATTTGTAAAAATATTTACTAGTTACTTATTTTTTAACAGCAGGTGTGAATAAATTCTACGAAACTCAATAATGTTAAGTTTGAAATGTTTTCTGCGTTTAAGACATAAATCAATGATATAATTATTAAGCAGGTATTATTACTCGTAGTAGGTATACCAACGGCTGAACGTTCCTACAGATAATCTTAATATTGCGCAAACACAAGCTTTCGTTGGCGATGACATCATGCTCCTACATCTGGACCAGTTATTGAACGATTAGTTATTAAAATCAATCGATACCTACATACACAATTTAATTAAATATGTATTTCATTCATAACTTATAAGCTACGATAGTTTTAATACTCTCAATGACGACTACTAAGCTGTACTATCAACTTTTATCTGGCGTTTTTAACAACAGGGTATTCCCAACATGTAAAAGACATTGAATGGGTTTCTCGGAACAATTCGTAGTAAGTTAGTAGCAGAACATTTATAGATAAAATAAAGCCTTTTTTCAGGAAAAAGCTCTATCACTCTATTACGTAGATAGATGGATATTTAAATAGATGAGTATCAATGGAAAGTAAATGATATTAAACATAAACATATACTTAGTTATTGGATTGGCGAAAGCTTTTACTTTTGCGCTACAACAGGTTTGGCTGTGAACAGACGGGTCAAGGTTGTGCCTCACAAAAAGCCGTTTGGCGCCGCGAGCACATTCTTAAATTCGGACGGAACCAATAAACTTGTCTGCACAGATCCATTATGCGACATTTCTCGTACGACTTTAATGGCGAATTAGTAAGAAAAACACCTTTATTTTTATGAGTGTTACGCCCACTCGCACAGGTGTCTCCTTGCCTGTTTGTCCGTCTGTATAGGAGTTCGCAGAATGAAGCGTCGGCTTGTAACAAGAGGCGATTGACTTCATATCTACCGTCCATTTATTACGTCGATCAGCATTTATATTATCTTTATGTTGTAATTAAATGATTTTGAATAGATAATCATGTTAAGTCCTGTTTTGTGAGAAATATGGTGATCTCCTATCTACTTATATATTTTCGATCTCGTGGACTTCGGAATGGATTGTAGGTATTCTGTTTTTTATGTCGCGCTTGTGTTCCTCGAAGGTTTAGACAGACATAAACCTATAGTCCACCCACATTTCGCTTGTTATCTTTGAGTCCCATGTAAAAGGGGGCGAACCCGTTGTCTGCAATCCAGACTACGGGCTGGCACTGAGAAATTCCTGATGGAAAAACCAAATAACACGTTGTCCATAATTGTATTCATGATATTTCCTTACATGCATGTATCAACGTGTCCACATCTCATAGGTTCGTAGACCTGTGATAAAATTATGAAATATATGCTGATGACGCAGTGACAAATATATTATTATAATGTGTATTTCGCAGCTACGTGCTTCTTTGAAACAACATTTTCACTACAGATGGGTAGGTAGGCAAAACTTAAATTGACCAGTAGCAATTCTGGTTATTTCGGAAGGATAAAATTAGTATTGTGCATGCGTAGGTACTTAAGACAGCCAAATATGAGTCCGGCGACTTCCACCCTTGACCTGGGTGGTTGCGCAACCGAACCCCGAAGGTGTGCAGACATCGCAAGGTCGCCAGAATAAATTGATCATCTTTTTCCTTGCCAAAGTAAACTTACTCTTTGATTAATTTGTTTATAGGTAGGTTACTTGAGATTGTGGAGGGTCAGGTCCCAGTAAATTAGTACGATAGTGATTTTCCTACGTAATTATGTTATGTCGGAAAATTACATAGTTTGTTAACCGGAATAAAGTTTTCCATCGATACATGAAATAACTTATTGTAGACTTTATGATAATTAGGTACCCAAACATTATTTTTCAGTACTTCAGTGAAAATTTAAGAAGTGGATAATTTAATATTACTTGTTAAATTATGCATAAAAGTCACGGGCATTTAATGTTTTTTTATATAAATAATGTTTCTTTCTTTATTCAAATGCTCATAAATCATTTTCGTTTGTATTCATTTTGATTCTTTATTCAATGGACAGAAGATGACATAATTATTTTAATTAATTCTGTAAACATAATTGAAAATTAATAAAAAATCAATTATGTATTCATCTAATTTATTTGATTTTATTGTAAGTATTTATATTTTCAGTATTTTATTAATTAAAGGAAATCCATGAATAATAATTATTTATGGCTCCAAATGTCGACAGGGGGGAGGTGTACAGCAGAATCTCATTTACACCTCATTAAATGGGAGCGGGGCGTCACTACAAATATATTATAAAGATAAAAAAACCTTTTACCTTTTTTTTGGAGTGTCCCATTTAGCCTACAAAGACAATCACACTACTACTGAAAACTATAGAGTTTATGTCACCACAGGGGAGAGACGAAACAAAATTTAATGAAAAAAGTAAGAAAAATTAAAAGACGCCCCCTTAAGACCGAGCACCTTAAAAAGAACAGGCCTTGAATATTTCTAGTAAAATCATACAGATATATCAAACTCATTGGATTTATTATAGCTAGGTACTGTAAATCATGAAAGACTAGATACATGTACCTACTTGTAGTCTATTTACTTCAATTAAAAGTAAATAGGCTACAAGTACATCTCAGTCAGTAGGCGAGTTTTAAACAACGTGATACAACGGGCACGTTTTCAGTCTACGTATATATAGCTACCCACCTATCCTAAATGAACACCCATTAATGGCACTAAACTAAGAAAAGACTAACTGACTGACTGACTGACTGTCATACTGACTGTTTTACTGTCTGACTGACTGTCTGACTGACTGTCTGACTGACTGTCTGACTGACTGTCTGACTGACTGTCTGACTGACTGTCTGACTGACTGACTGACAGACGGCCTCGTTGGTATAATGGTTGCGAGAGCTAATGCTAAGCATGAGGTCCGTTTCGTTAGTTGTGTCCGATCCACGTGTTAATGGGATCTTTCATTAGGAATTTCTCAGTAGCAGCCCGGAGTCAGGGTGCGGAGGCAATAGGCTCACCCCCCCCCCCCCCCCCATTACATGGAATTAAAAACATAACTGGTGAAATGTGAGTGTACTGTAGGTACTCCCACAGGCTTGATGTTATGTTCATGTTAACTAAGAAAAGATCCAACACTTTCAAGTCGTACCAACGTTTTGGTGGTACCATGTATAAACGATCTGTATGCGGATTGCGGTACTATAAGTGATTTATGTCTTCAGTAGCTGCAGTACCCGACTTTAACACTCTGTTTAGCATAGTCTGTCTATATCTAGATCTATGAAAACCTTTCCTGCAGTAGATGTGTACATCCTCTACACATAGTATGTTCTTAATGACATGACCATCAGTTGCATGTACTTTCAGTGTCGATATGTTGGTATTCATAGCTTATTTATTCTGACCTCAGTGTATCCTTCACAATATTGGACATTCCACTTGTCATTGTCGTACCAAAAGTACCGCTACTTAAAAATAATAATTTATTGTATGATTTGAAGACCTTGGACAAAATATACGAGTGTTGCGTAACCACTTCTGGTTCATCTTGTTTACAATGTATTCGTGTTTACATTGTCTCTGCCGGGTTCGTAGACCGGCCATGATCTATCGTCACCTAATGTACAATGTACGTACATATTTTGTTTATCATCACTTTTTGTGTGTACGTTTCTAAGTGTCTAATAAATTACAAGTTCGTTCGGCGCGACTTGATGGCGGCACATGAAACAAAGCTTGACGGTCGGTAATTCCATATTATTGATGTACCTATGCTGGTATTTCCTGAAATGCGATCGATAACCCACCCTCTGCAATTTTCATAATAACCATCGTTTATCTTCACGCATGGCCTTCTTCATGTATCGAAGTATTGATCCGATGCAGTGAATAATTGAATAAGTAAAACGTTGATAGTCCGCTTATTTTTACATTTTAAAACTTGGTAGGTACCTTATTATATAGTTTTCTCGGCGTTATCTTTTTAAAGTTGCTATTATGCTTAAAAAGTTATAATATTCATTAATTTTCTAAAGCTACCTAATATTAAGCCATTTTTATGTTACTGTGTCAAGGAATTTACGTTAATCTCATGGGCAGTCGTTAAAAAATTGCAACCATTTTTTAAACTAAGATATTTCTCACAGTTTTACTAAATAGTTTCACTTTTATAATAACTCTTTTTTCAAATTTCTTTGAATCTTACCATTATATCACCTAAGTATTAACTTACGATCAAGCGTATGTTAATATTTATCTGTGTACTCACATAATCTGTGCGCTTAAATTATAACGTTTGATGTAAGAGTGTTTCTCAGTTAGTGAATTGTCCATGTAATTCTTATGAGAAATAAAGTTGATCTTAAACCTAAACCTTATAACTAGTTGGTAGGTAAAATAGGAACCTGACGTACGTGAGTCACCGGGCTTACAATAAAAGGAGCATTGATAAAAATAACATAATAGGATTAATGCCTATCGTGACTTACGTAAATTTAATACAGCAAACCGCCTGTCAGCCAACGCCTGACTGTCAACTCCCGCTTCTTATTCTAAATACGAATTATTGTTCATCTGTGTATGCATGGTCATTTAACTTATTAAGTATTTTTATTTAACTTTTTAAATGACCATGAAGGTCCAAATGTTTTATTGGTTTCTGTAAAGGATTAGTTTTAGCATTTTTACTTATTTTTAGGGTTCCGTCTCAAAATGGCAAAATGAGACCCTTTATGGTGCGACCATTCGTTGGTCTGTCACAGCTGCTTATATCAGTACCTAATTAATTATCCTATCAAGTTGTAGATTGAAAACGTTTTTAGCAAGACTTGCCCACACATATACGGCAAGTAAAATAATTAATAATAAAGTTTTTATTGCAGTAGGATCCGGAGTTTAGGAAGGTTACAATTTTGAAGAAGGTTACATCCAAATGCAGTATTATAAAAAAAGAACTTTATTCGCAAATTAAAAAATATATATTGATTTTCATTCACGCCTCATAGCTTTCATTTAGGAAGAAACATTCTAGAAAAAAGGCTATTATTTCTGAATGTAGTGTATGAAAATCTGAAATAAATCTACACAGTTGATATAGGTTTATTTAAATATTATAGAAAAAATAAAACGATGTCTCTCACCAGCACAGTTTACAACATTAGTTTTAAGATCGCAAAAAACATAATTAACTTAAAATGTAAAAATAATATTCCTACCAAAGTACGGAACCCAAGGTGGGCGAGTCCGACTCGCACCTTATCGGTACTTTAATTATTTAGAAATAAGATAACATCATCTAAAGTTATGTATGAAGATAGTGATCGTATTAGGAGAGCCCAGCTTTGGAAAATAAAAGCGATTTATTTAAACCGGCTTAGAAAATATTATTGGAAATGATCTCACACCACAGAATGCATAACATTTTGAGAAAAATACCAAATTCCAATCTGAAGCATATTTTTAGAAATGTACGCATTACTGACGGTCGCTGTTGCATCGCCGCAGGTTATAAAATATCATCAGATCTTGCCTGTTATCTAAAAGAGAAAGGGTATTCAAATAATAAATAAAGACGTCAATCTTCGTTAGTTGCAGTCTTTTTTTTCAGCTTTTAAAGCTCTCAGTAAATGCTCTACACCTTGATTTTCTTTTACAGAAAAATGTAGAGACTGTAATTTCTTTTCATTAAAAAGGAATTTAATTACTTCTATTTGAGATTAAAATAGAAGAATCAAGAAGCTACCCTACTGAAAAGTTTAATTTCAGTACGTAGAAACCTATACAATTAAATTAAATCGGCGTAGTGTGACGATGTGTGCCTACACATCATTAAACCTTTAAAAGCTCTCAGTAAATCCTCTACACCTTGATTTTCTTTTACAGAAAAATGTAGAGACTGTAATTTCTTTTCATTAAAAAGGAATTTAATTACGTCTATTTGAGATCAAAATAGAAGAATCAAGAAGCTACCCTACAAAAAGTTATATTTCAGTACGTAGAGCCCTTTAAAATTTTACAAAAAATGTAGAGACTTTATTTTCTTTTCATTAAAAAGGAATCACATTACGTCTATTTGAGATCGAAATAAATATCAAGAAGCTAGCTGAAAAGTTATGTTTCAGTACGTAGATACGTATAAAATTAAATTAAATCTTCGTAGTGTAACGATGTGTGCCTACACATCATTAACCCTACTTCGTCGTATGTGTAAGCCACGGGTATCCACATATTACGAACAACGCAAGTAATTTACGAAACGAGTTTGTAAGTACTTTCCTCAAATTAATGCGAAGATTCTACGCAAATGTGTCTTGTCTTGTTCTCTCGACAATATTAATGGATAGCTTCCCTTGTCGTTGTCAAGCCGGATTGCGAAATATTTTGACATTAAGTCGCTAAAATTAATGAAAGGCTAAATGATACCTGCTAAAATGAAATATGAAAATCCGGAATATTTGGCAATTAGCAAGCGTGTTTTTCGTTGTACTGAGAAGAGTCTACCCAGATTTTTCATTAGTTGTCACGAAATGGATACCGAACCTACATCAATGCATACATTGATCTACAATGGATCTACAATAATTTCCATAAGTGATGTCATAACATCACTTATGGAAATTATTGTAGATCCGAGTATAATTATTGTAAATAATTATGCACGGGTTGTTGGATTAAGCCATTCATACTAAAATTATAAATGTGAAAGTAATTATGTCTGTCTGTCTCGTAAGGAGATAGTTTGAGAGCCTGGGAAGGAAATAGGATAGTTTTTAATCTCTAAATGGAAGTCGCTGGCAAAAGCTAGTGGTTACATAATTGTTATTTGGCTTTAAGATTTCGTCTAAAGTTTCAGCTTTAGTTGTTACGTACGCTGAAATGCTGCATGGAATTTAATACATTATGTATGTATGCCCATGTTTTGGCTAAATGCGATTAGATGGGTAGTACCTAATCACATCCATGGCCGTGCTTCGTGGCCTGGAATGGTTAATCCAGGCCACCAAGCATGGTCATGTTGGACATTCTACATACATACTTGCCTTTTCGCATTCTATTCCTGAAAAGCTTTGATGAAGAAAGAGACAAGACTATGAACGAATAGTAATTGTAAGTTATAAATTGCATATTTGGTGTCAGACACTTATAAAATTAGTATTTTTAACAACTTTTTTATGTTGGATACAGTTCCAACAAACTGTTGTTATGATTGTTTTGACCTAAACTGAAACTCGTTATTTTGACCTAAACTTCGCAAATTATTTTGAAGCTTGACGTTCCAATTGAATGCAATCTTGTATTCTGTATAGATGTGGGAAAGCTGAGAGTAAGGATACCACAGATTTATGGACTCTATAAAAGACTTATGCCGAAAGAGCTGTGGGCCCTTAAGATGGCAGAATTGGTGTCCTGAAACAGCGATACAACGGCCGTGGCAGACTCCGAAGGAGATGGCGGGACGACCTAGTTGTCTTCCTCAAGAATTGGAAAGAGATGGTGTGGAATCATGACCTATGAACAGAATGGAGGGAGGCTTTTGCCCAGCAGTGGGACAGTTTGGGCTAGTAATAAGTCATAAAGAACTCTATAAGGACCCTATAAACACAGTCTGCAAGAATGGTTAAAATTACTTGTTATGCATGCTTATTTCATATTTGGCCAATAAAACTGACAGAAAAAAACTCTCGATTCAATCTTTCCTATGGCCTATTACCACTCACGTAGGTACTTATATTATGTTATCAGTTCTGTCAGCGTAAGATAAATTATAAAAAAAACAGTAATGATCATAACAAATCTAATTTAAAGACAACCGACAAAGCGTGATACAGAATCGCCTTCCGAGGGTTCCCTAACGGACAGGCATTGTTTCAAACTATTCCAAACTATAAGGCGATAGCAATAGTAATTTCTGAAATAAACAGTTGTGACAGGCGGACAGACAAACTCACAATACAAGGGTTCCTATTTAACCATTTTAATACGGAACCCTAAATTGACGACACGGTTGGCGCAGAGGTTGAGCCATCGGCTGCTGCGCCGCGTGTTGTGGGTTCGATCCCCGCACGGAACAAATATTTGTATGACCTACAGGTAGTTGTTCCGGGTCTGGCAGTTTGTGTATGTGAGTTTAAATGTTTGTAAACGCACCCACGATTCAGGAGAAATTACTAGTGTGGGGCAACGTTATTATTAAAGAAAAAAAAATACTTGTATTAATAAAACTGCTTTACAAAGCATGAGTCACAAGAGCCTCGTATAATTTTATTTTTTGCTAAGATTCATACTACAACAACACAGAATCTTTAAGTGAACAATTGAATATAATTGTCTTGTAACAGACAGACAGACTTTGGGGAATAGTTCGCTGTACATAAAATATTACTTCTCACAGTTTTAACCTTGATGGAAAATTAACCTAGATTTGAAGACAAATCAAACGGGTAAGTTCTACATCCGAGATGTTTTTTTTTTATCTGTAAGTTTTTTAGATACTGGTTTAGTAGAGTTTTTTAGAATTATTAAGTTCTCGTCTTCATGCCAGTACCTGATCCCTAGAAACACTGCATCAGGTCTAGATTTCCCACAAAATGAAGTATAATATACCGGTAACAGTAAAATATAGATACAACTGCCACTCTTGTCCAACCATTTGTAATGACTTTCGATAGCACCTTTTTCGCCTCACATGGGTCCTTTTTTATATTTATACACTTTTTAGTTTTTGACGTTTGTATTTCCTGTAACAACAAAACTAAAGTACTATAGATCTGTATAGTATAAGGCATGTAATTAAATCGATATCTGTATATTCCCTTTTTTTGAACAAAATATTTCAAAGTAAAACCAAAAATACTGACTTGCACACAAATTATGCACACTAAATAAATGAAATTAAATAAACTGTATAATGGTATTTGCAGCACTTAACCTAAACTAACCTAACTTCCATTAAACAGTATATTTAACTAAAAACTGGTATGATATAATTATGTAACTTCGACACTTCCTATACTTATACCACGTTATCATTCATCTGCAGAAGACCTACTAAAATACGAACCGTCGGAATTTGAATTTGCATGATTGGTTAATACAACTATTTTAGAGCATTGTGGTTTAACTATATAGTAGGAAGTAAAATACATTTTAATAACCATCACCCATACATTGTTTAGAGTGGAGTTTCCATCGAGCATAGCAACTTCCCGAAGTATCTTGGTGTTACTCTGGACAGGTCACTAATATTTGGAGAGAACTGCAACCACATCAAGCAGATTTTTTTTGTATTTTTCTAACTCCTCCGCTGTTCTTTTCTGATTAAATTCGTTGCGGGATCCAAGGCAGTTGAATCGTTTCTCCGGGTCGCGTCGGGTGTCATTGTCTCGACGCTTTTCTGGTGGTCGCCACTGTTGATTCTGGGTTTTAGGAGTTGCAGTGGTTTAGGAACTTAAAAAAAAATATCAAGCAGAAAGTGCACAATCGCAATAGTCTCTTACGGCGACTAGTCTCGTCAAAGAGGGGTGCTTCGCCTGACGGCTAGGGCTGGCGCGATCTTTTTCTGCGGGTGAATTGGCGCGCCCTGTGTCGAGTCGCCCAGTCCATGCAAAGTTAGTGTATACAGCTCTGGATGAAACGTGCCGTATCATCACTGGTTGCCTCAAACCGACCCCAGTACAGATGCTGTATCCACTGGCAGGCATGGAGCGACCAGAAGTTTGCAGAGCTATGGCAAGCTCTAGTGAAAGAGCTAAAATAGTTTTCGATCTTAGACACCCTTTACGCACCAACATCATCGTGCCGCAAAGGCTAATTTGCCGCATCACTCACTTTTGGGCTGACTCAACTTAAATTGTCATCGACACGCTAAGAAGAAGAACACATTATGAATGAAGTTTCAAAACTATAAAAGTATTAAATTAAATTAAATTAATTAAATTAATAAAATTAATAAATTATAAATATAAAATTGTTTGAATTTACGTGACGGTTACGTCAAGCTTTAGTATATGCTAGGCACTCGTCAGTTTGGCACTCTGAAACCAGCTTTTCCGATAAGCACTGCAGGGTGCTCTGCTGTTTTAGTATAGATAATGACAACTGCGAAGTAAGTTGCATTTCTTCAAAGTGGCAAACTAGCAAGACAAACACAGTTAATTATGTTGTAGAACCCTCCAGAAACCCTCTTTCTAAAGGTGGAGTAAATATTCCCCGCTCCTCTTCTAGGTAGATACTATATGCTATTAATATGCCCATTATATCCTTGACTTTGAGATAAACAAAATGAATCATACTACCCACTAGTGTTTACATGTAAGTAATAACCAGAGATTCTTAGACGTGTCGCTCGCCACATTCTCAGACTCGTCTCTTATCTAGAAATTAACTGTCAATGTTCCATAAATCAAGAACTTCGTTCGTTGCCACTGAACCGTAAGTACTAGAACTATTTGCAATTTACAATAATAGTGCCGAAGCTTTGTGACAACCTGATGAGAATAGCTCAACCAATGCCCATACCTTAAGTTGATAATTTGTTATTGCTGCGATTACGAGAGAATTCAACGTTCGTAAACGTTTTGTGAGTAAAAATCGTCATATCTAAATATAAATTCGTAAAAATCTGTCCCATAATGTATCTTCAAATAGATTGGCCGTGAGTATTGTTCCTACTACGACACTAATTAGCATAATGTGCTTCGAGAGCTAATCGTATTTTGTGACGCACGTGTTCGTACAAATTGTTTAAATATTTTGTGTAGATAACTAAGAAACGTGTTCTAGTAATCAAGTGGTGGCCCTGAACTCGGTGACCTCCTTACTGCCGGCTATTACAATCAATTGCTACCGATGCTTGTCTAGCGGTGCTCAAAATAGTATCGCACAACTGAACTAACTACCTGAATGACTTGATTGCACTTCCCTGTCGCAAAGCTGGGCACTTACTGTTGTGTAAGCAAATCCAACATTGTTGCAGAATGTTATTTGTTACTGAACAGGAACATTGTTGAATTTAGGTAGACTGTGTTGCGTTGTTATGGCTGCGGCTGCTATGGAAGATAGATATACTAAGCTTTCAGAATGAAACCATGCTGAACTACAATAGTTATAAGATGCAAAAATACTTTAGCGTAACATGATTGCAATTATTGTAGTAGTAAAGTTACTTGAAACAATAATTTTTATTACAATTACATTATATTCAACATCATCTGCCCAGCCTTATCCCAACTATGTTGGGGTCGGCTTCCAGTCTAACCGAATGCAGCTGAATACCAGTGTTTTACATGGAGCGACTGCCTATCTGACCTTCACAGCCCAGTTATTGGGCAACACGATACCCTTTGGTAAGACTGGTTGTCAGACTTTCGGGGCTTCTGACTACCCGCAACGACTGTCAAAGATCTACAAAATGACAACGGCTTAACGTGCTTACATTATGATTGTTCAAATTTTGACTAAACTTGTTACTTAGAGCTTTAAATTAACAATTTAGCTTTTGCAATCGAAATCTACTATTGGGATTATAAATATGAACACGTTGTTTTGCGCAGATGTGACGCATATTTTCGTCATTGTATTTTCATTATTATTTGTTTTTTTAATTTCTATGCGTCACGTTGAGTAGGTTGTTCGCAAAATGTTTAGTGGGCAATATTATAAGCTTTTTCTTAGACCTCTACGGTCATCAGAATACGGAGTGTAGGAACTTAATATGTTTATTTTGTTGGGATGAGCAAGTTTATTTTTATTTATTTTAAATGATGCTCACCGTGACTTGAAAAATCAAAAAAGATAAAAGATACGACATTGATAAATGGGGTTAAACCACCGAACCGAATCGCCCTTGCGATCAAAATTTTACACACAAATTCAGGAATATTATGCATACATACATATGAAATATGTGTGTATTATTGCGTTTTTTTATCTCCATTTGTGAATAACAAAAAGTACGTTTATTATCAATGCTATCCGGTATAGTTTACACACATGCCTACGTTTAAATGCACGTCCGCGGACGTACAAAGTTCGGTCATAAGTCACGAATCACCCAACAATGCAGTGATTTGTTAGTCGATCATGCAGAAAAGAACTAAGAAAATTAACAAGTTCACAAATCTTTACTTTCTACAAACTAACACTGAAACCTGATCATGCATCTCTCTATCTCTTCCTGTCTTACTCTTTTTCCTTTAAGTAAAAGTCATAGGTACAAAAATAAACTATGCCGTAGTAGATTTGCTTAACCAGAAGCTAATGATGGGAATGGAAACCAGAATCGGCATTCCTAAAAAAGTCTACTTTTCTCCAACAAACATTTCTAAAAAGCGGTTTGAATGATTTCGGCACATGTATTTAGCTTCCACCCAAAGGGACACTGACTAGATCATGATATAACCTTTGTTACCCAGTTTGGGTAATCACGTTTTATATTTTGTGGGTAAATAGGTAATAATAATACGCACAAAATAATATTATTGGTCACTGTAAGTATTATGTGACATCATAATCCTTGAGTCGCTATTTCCTAGTTCGCTGGCCAATCACGAGTTAATATCGTGTTAACCAAATAATTACTATGTTATGTGTAATTAATTAATAAGTTGAAGATAAGAAAAATATTGAATTAAGTTAAATCAAATATAAACCAACAACTACCAGGAACGTATAATTAGGCGATAAACGACATTTTTTTGCCTAGATAAGATATCTATCATTGTACTTACATTCAAATTATTTTTATTTCTAACAGAACATCATACCTGCATTTCCCAAAGGGTTAGGCAGAGATGTATATATAGTGCACCCACATGTCGCCTGTTGGGCACACAATTAAGTCTCCGGGGTGCTACTGTGTAATTATAGATGGAAAACCCCAAGAACACTGCCTGACCCAGGAATTAAACAGAACTTTATGCTCAACAGTACCTACCTCTAGACAAACGAGGCAGTCATTTTGATTTATTGTGTCCAGAAATATTATTACAACTTGATACCAAACTCATTGCAAAGATCTCAATGATTTATACCAGTTACATAATACAATAAACACTAGTACACATTTTGCTCGGTAGGTACGTTCATGGTATAAACTCTCAAAGGTTATTGCCCCATTGCAGTTTGAAATAGGATTTAGAAGGAATTTAATAAACAAGAATATTAAATTACTTACATAATGTCAATAAACCGTGAATAATATTGTGAACGACGTGAATCATGAGTTAGCTGCTACGAAATCCCTACGGTGGCGTAAAATAAACCCACTACAGTTGATTCATATCCTGTGACCATTCATTTATTTTGGTACCTAATGTACTTATCTGTGGTGTGATGTAATGGTGCCCCCATTCAATATGTTTCATCTAAACATTTATACTTATACATGAAATTGAAGTGTCAGATCGTAATGTAAAAATAACTGCTTTAAACATGTTCAAAATTCTTTTACTGTCCTTATTTTTATGTTATTGACATGATCCTCTCATTACATTGTATGAATGAGTTGTATTGATATAATTCAGCATTGCACATGTCAGCGGGCACGCCCTTGGACTGCCTTGGAGGCTTTTTATGTATTCAGTTTAGCAGGCTTTGCTTGAGTTAATTGTCGATTTTGGAATATATTACTTTTTATTTATTTATTTCGGCATATTGGTGTGCTAGCTAACATGTAGCAAATTATTTAATTGAATGATGATTGACATAATAATTATTTTTTGGCATATGTTGTATAGATTCAAGTTCTTCAAACCTATCAGACAGATGTGTTGCTGGGGAGTTTGTTCCTCCACTTCTTCATCCCAGCAAAAACACTAGGAAGTGGTGAAGGGTGGGCGTTTTGGGGGACTGTCTTATGTAAACGTTTTGACGTTCAAAAAGTGCTGATTCTCAGCCTAATTTGAATACTTAAATGAATTTTGATTTTGAAAATCCGATTCAGATATGGAAGGATACATCCAATATAACAAAAAATCACCAGGCCAGTTGGAGTACCGTCCCGTGTGGTGGTACATCTTCTGCGCGCGAAACATAGTTGTTTTCTGTCATCCACGTGAACCAAGTCGCGGGCAGAGATAGTTTACCTTTATAACAATTAAATGAAGAAAAGCAAATAAGTATGACGTTATTAACATCGTGAGTAATTTCAGTTTCGCATATTGGATTGTAACATGTGTTTAATTATTTAACTTACCTAATAAAACTTGGATAATATTATCACATGAAAATAAACTACTTAATATAGGTACCTACTTGAGATGTCAATATGTGGCTATAAAACACCCAGAAGATGATCTCTTCTCATCGCCAGGTCATGCAATATAAGTTGTAACCTTTTACATTTAATAATAACCTAATGTCAATAAAGTCAATTTAATTAATAATGAAGAGTGCATTGCCGAATTTTTGGGTCACCTTGTATTGTATAACGTATCTATGACTTTCACAAGGTTGTCGTTAATGCCTACTAAGTTATCAAAAAAAGAACGCGCTACTTTATAATCGATAACATTACGGGCGTAAATACAAATATTTCTTTTTTTATGAAAATATTTTTCTCTCCGCTGACGTTTGTAAAATTCAGAACAACAATAACGTGTAGTATCTACAAATAAAAATAAAGTGGTGATAGTGATTCTTACCTGATAAACATAATTTTAACTTCATATAATAGGTCTTTACCTATGAAATTGCCGTTTTGTATGAAAAAATTTAAATGAATTTTTTTCATGTATTTTTTATTTGTATTAATCGAAGTAATCACCCATGCAATCAATGCATCTTTGCCAACGCAGTGGCAGTTTATTGATGCCCTTCTTAAAGAAATCAGCTGGACGGGAGGCAACAAATTCTTCAAAGGCATTTTGTACTGCCTCTCGGGTATTGAATTTTTTTCCCGCCAAGAAGTTATCCAAATTCTGGAAAAAGTAGTAGTCTGTAGGCGCAAGGTCTGGTGAGTAGGGCGGATGACGGAGAGCTTCCAACCCCAGTTCTTGCAACTTGGAGACCGTCTGCTGTGCAGTATGAGGTCGCGCGTTGTCGTGCAGGAGCAGCGGAGACGAGCGATTGACCAATGCTGGTTGGAGATGTGCCAGCTTCTCCATCATTGTGTTCAATTCTTCACAGTACACATCTGCAGTAATGCTCACCCCGTTTGGTAAGAAGCTGTGTTGAATCACACCGGCGCTAGACCACCAAACAGTGACCATCACTTTTCTTGGGGTAAGTTTTCGTTTAGGGCATTGTTTAGGTGCTGAACCAGGATCCAACCAACTTGCTGAGCGCTTGCGGTTATCAAACAGAATCCATTTTTCATCGCAGGTAACAATGCGGTTCAAAATTCCTTCATTTGTGTGTCTGTTGAGCAGTGCAAGGCACGTCTCGACGCGTACTTCGCGCTGGCGATCATTGAGTTCGTGGGGCACCCATTTGTCAAGCTTTTTTACCTTGCCAATTTGACGCAAATGGACCAATATTGTTTTGACGCTAACGTCGCAAGCTGCTGCTAATTCAGCCGTAGATTGTGTATCATCAGCTTCCACAATCGCCTTTAATTCGTCATTGTCGACCAAAGTCTTCGGACGACCGCGAGGTTCATTTTTCAGGTCGAAATTTCCAGAACGGAAGCGAGCAAACCAATAACAGGTAGTGCGTTGGTTTGTAGTGTTAGCTCCGTAAACGTCGTTGATGTTGCGTGCCGCTTGTGCCGCGTTGCTGCCACGACGGTACTCATATTCCATAATTACTCGAATTTTTAACGTATCCATGATGACGAAAAAGATTTAAATGCGATGAAAATGTAACACTAATCAATAAACAAATGACTACTTTTGGAAAAAAAAAAACATGTTTTTAAAATAAAATTAATTTGAAATTAGAATTCTTAGCCAAACAAAAAATATTTTGATTTGAAATGGCCAGTACTGCAGAACGGCAATTTCATAGGTAAAGACCTAATATATCAAGTTCAAACATTTATTTTCAATTAACTTTTACATCTATCACGGCAAAATCTAGGGTTGGTATTGTTTGGCTGTCAAATGTTTCACTAAAGTCTAGACTTTAGTGAAACATTTGACAGTGATTTTAGTGATTTCTAGTGTCTATTGATAGTCTAGTAATTTTGGTGAAGTGAGCGTGAACTGTCAATCACTAGTATGGGATGACAGCCCACGTCACCTACACTTCAACTACTCGGACATTTTCACGAAGAGATTTTTACAGAATAGCACTGCTGAAATCAGGAGGTCAGTTAAATCATAACATAGAGATTTATACTATTGAAATTCTGCCACATCCTTCACCTAAAAAAGCATTAAATAATAACTAACTACGTTAAATAATAACTAACAAGCTCCCGTTGTCTGTTTTTCTCAGAGCGCGAAATCATTACGTAAGAAAATGTCTTCGTTGAACAACCTTACAATACCAGTTTCCATTATGATATGTCAAATGTTAAAGAACTCTTGATTTTTTTTTAATGAACAGGTGACCAATTTAGTTCTGCTTGACATTTACGCTACTATAAAATTTCGAATAAACAAATGATTCAACAAATAAAGGAATACCTCTTCTTGTAATTTTCTACTAAGTTTCTGAAACGTGACTGAGACGTGTATTTCGCGATATTCCTGCACCATGCTCATTATTAATTCCCCCTCGTTATTATTTAATTCATACCATGGGTACAGTTTCGAGATCCTCAAACTCCGCTTAACGTTGTAAGTGAGGGTAGGTGATTTTATAAGAAAATCAATATTTATTGAATCAGAGTAGTTATCCAAGGTCATACAAGAATGTCCACGAATGGTGTGTGGGATTGCGCTATTGGCCTACAATTTTCCACTAATTACTACTACCGAGTTCTGAATGTGGGCTTCAACTGATTTATCTATATTATGTCCAGGTGACCCGAAGTTAAGCGCACAAGTTATCTTTTTGAATGGCCTCTATTATTGAGTAAGTAAGTGGTTATTGGCAAAAACGTGATTTTCGCTCCAAATACAATATAGAATGCATTATCGTTATCTATGTATTATGCACTTAAGAGGTCGATAACCAATGACTAATGCACATTTTCCACAACTTGACTGAAATTTTCCAAAATTATATAGGAGATCAATGCAAAACATTACGAAAAACTTAATGAAGAAATTACAAAGAAATAAGACCAAAAGTAACTATACAAAAAAGGTAGTAAGTGTTATTTTTAATTATTAAAAGGACTGGCCAAATAACGATGTTGAAAAACATTAAAAATAAAAAGAAAAATAAAACAACAATGGCGTCCAGTTGTTTAAAAAAAATAGGTTATATTTAGCACATTGAATAAACGAATTTGAATATAAACTCAAAATAATTATAACTATAACTATATAATTATATCTATTTACCACAACCTACATTTGTTGAAAGTAATAAAAATAATGTTATTCCATTGTTTTTTTACTTCAAATATAAACTTTTTAGAACGATTTTTATAAACATGTTTTTTGTTTTGACAGATTAATAAAATTGGCGGTCTCATTTCTGAACTTTTCTTAAATACGAAATCTTTCCACTAAAGCTTACACATGCTTAAAATGTTAACTAGTGATTACAACATACAGCTCCGATAAAAAGTTTGTTAGTACCACTGGAACACTAACAACTGGAATATTCTAATTACATAGAAATTGAGTACTTATTAAAACTACGAAGATATCTTTCTAAAGCATCCCCAGGTAATTTAAATCCTAAAAGCCTATTCCTACTTTCTTTTAAGCAATTAAAAAGAAACTTATCAGGTAAGCGGCTGAGCTTTTGTTTGCCAGCGCGATTTTCAAGAGAAGTATCTTTGATCGAAGGCACCTGTACATTTTTAGTTTCGGTCTCGTAATTAACCTCAATTACGACAGTTACATTTTTCAAATTTAAATTCTAGCTATAACTATTACTCGATTTAATAATATACAGTTAGTTTTTGCAACGCAGTAACTGTCCAGTAAGCATTAAGTAGGTTATCAGTTGACCTGAGAAGTGCGTCGTTGATAGATTTGGCTAATGACGTCACAGGTCGCGCGTACTACTTCCAATAGGGCTCCTTCACAATGAACATCTTCAACGTACAAAAAACATCTTTCCAAAACTAAACGAAAAATGAAAACTAGTACACTCTCCTTACGGTTTAAAATAGTCCACATACAGGTCTTGTGCATAATGTTTTTGACTGCCAATATTTTTATTTCAGTAAATTAATAAATACAGCTTTGTATACGGAAAACAGTTTACCTAATCAAACTACAATATACCTTATGCCGGATATCTAAGAGAGTAATTAAAGGCTCTATGCAATACTAGTTCCTAGAGCACTGACCAGTAGTTCTAGTCCGTACTCCGTGCCGTGATAAGGGCTGGCGTAACCGACCCTTCAGGGAAGTGAGACAATCAAGATTTACTCATAACATTAGCGGGCTGTATCCATTCAAGAACGGCGTAAACACCTTTTGGCAATTGCTCCTTATAGTAAATCCCTTAGGAGGGCGTGCGAGGCGCTTACGCAAGTCTTTATCGATTGGTCGCGCTTGCGTTGCGCTCACTTCGCTCTAAACAGGTCGTTCACCCCAGCCATTCACGCAAATACGTAGATTTGGAAATCTCATGGACCAGCTCAGTGGTTGCACTTTCATACTGGCTTCCTACTCCTTTCTTTATTGCAATAAACGTGCCTACAAAGTAGTCACTGCGAATTTTTATACAGTTCACTTTTATTTTCATGTTTATCACGAAATGGTCGTTATTTTTCAGGTTATTTCAGTTACATAATTTCATTAAATCATGTACAGAACAAATGTATAGGCAATTAATGGGTATTAAAAGCACTAATTGAAGTCCCTAACCGAAGTCATTATAATTTGCTGTTCTTTTTAAATTGCCTTTATTTCTCTTTGGTCCTTTCTTGCTCTACTACTAGTTTTAATCATTTTATTACCTAATGAGAGCTTAAGACGATAAAAAAGAAACGAAAAGTTTACCACTTTACCAACCTAAAGATAATACATAATTATCTGTTTAGAACATAGTAAGTATTCCTTACTACTTAATAAGGCTTTACGGCTTAATACAAATATGTATTTTATCACCTTACTTATCTTCAATCATCTTCTTTAGAGGTAAACTCCTTGGCAAAGCCGGAATTTCACGTTTGGGCAACTTTGTTCACAGATTCTCTGCACTGAGTAAAAGTCTTTTACTTTCCTTTGCTTTTACGTGATAAAAGGAAAACGGCATGTCATCACAACACATTCTGTTTACTGTAACTTACATAATACACTCTACAAGATGTGCGAATTACGCTTAACACGTAACGTGAGGAACGTTTCGGGTTACGTCGCGTCGCAATCCCGGGAAGACATTACGGTTTCGACACGCTCTGAACTGGCCAGCGCGCGTCGCTTCCACGTAAAGATATGCGAACCCCGTGAGACTGTCTACCAGTGGCGAAGTGTCCATACAACTCCATTTCTACCGGCTTCCCTTTGGAGGTTCCGAAAAGCAATTCTACTGCCATTGAAAAATAGCATAGTCAATAGTGTATTCTATTGCCAAATAATGTTACACGTACACACCAAAGGTATATAATACCTACACTATATCGACAACATGCAAATTACAAAACCGATAAGATTACTAAAAAGTACCTATCTACTTTTTCTTCGGATTCTTTCGGAACATAACCTTTGCCGAACTTAACTTTTCAAATAAAAATAAATAAACAACAGTGACACACGAAAACTATTTGCAATACTGTAATGACTGGCGACTTAAACATCTGATATTGTATCCGGTGTATGCAACATATTACTCAGCGTATAGAGGTGACAATTCTGCCCACCACCCGCAGTGGAGTCACTTGCAATGAACATGAAGATTACTCATACCTCACTCAGAAAATCATGTATGAAATCGTAAATATAACTGCTGCTGCCCATGAGAACTGAAGAGCAGAATATATGACATTGCAAACATACACTTATATAATGATCCCAGTTATTATTGTTTAAACTTTATAATAACACGAAACATCTTTCACCAGCGTGTGCTATTTAACAAATATTCAAAAGGAGAACATTAACGAAATGTCAGAGAGCTAACTACACATTTTCAATGCAAAAAAAGCAGCTGTTTCTTTCTCATATGGATATAAAAGTTGAAAGAGTTTCAACAGCTGTGTCTGGTATCGACAGCTTTATGTCCAAAATACGAAACATCGATACATTGCGTCGTTCTGTATTCGCTGAACTGAACACGATCGTACGATTATAAGTACATTATTATCAACAAGGTGTTCGTTACATATTATGTCTTACATTTCGCCAAATGTGCATGAAACTAGGTACGGTTTAACGACCCCTACATAACAAGACATAAAATTGCATACATATGCACAAGCTATGGTATTATGTTATTTTACGTGTGTAGTAAACTCGCGTAACTTTTGATAGTAAGCAAGTTCAAGATTTCTATTTTGGTTATTATCTGCAATAAAAGTTACAGTTTTTAAATGAAAGTCATTGGTAATCGTGATAAACGGAAATCCATAATATTGTGGCTAGATTTCTCTTACATAATTTGTTTGATCTTCTTTTATCTGTAACTCAAATACTGAAAGCTCTTTTAAAAAATCGCCAAAATTGTGTGTGCGTTGTTGAACTTTCTTCAATATAGATGCTTCGCTGGAAGAAGTGAGTACATTCCCATATTTTATGAATATTATTTTGTTATTACTTTATTTTAAACAGATATTTCTGAAATTCTTTATTAACCCATGACGTATATTATATTATTAACGACGGGTTTTAAAAGTTCGACTGCGAAGTTTGACACATTATTCTGAGTGTGTTTGTGTGTGTTTTGGCACTTAGCTCCCAAACAGATGGTCCGATAACTATGCTATCTATTTATTGGAATGCTGGTTTAATCGAGGTGGTTCCTAGCTATGTTTTATGAAAATTTAGGATTTGGAAAGTAAGCAGTCGGTCAATATCTTAAGAATAACGTGGTAAGTACACTCAGGGGGTTTTTAAATTTGTGATTTAATTATTATTTTAAGCTGTGCAGGTTCATGCGATATTAGAATTGTAATCCGTTCGCACAAAGTGTCAAGTCGTAGAATTGTTATGATTTTACGGAATATTTATGGCAGTGTATCGATAAGCCTGACACAACAAATGGAATATTATATCGTTTAACTGGTGTGGGTGGTCATATTATTATAATCTGTTTCGAAACAGTACACAGCACGCCGCTATCAAAACAAAATAATTATGTTTTCCATTACGTTTGTACGCAAAACACTGATTATGTAATCAAAAGAAATGAACTTTTAAATGTAAAAGTTTGATGTAAGTCTTTACAATGAACTTACATCAAACTTTTGATGGCGGCCGGTGCCGTGCCGGTCACGTGACGTGAGCGTGGCGTAGCCTGTAGGGCTCCCGGTTATCATCCGTGTTATCACCCTGACGTAGGTATAGGTAGTGCAAAAATGGTGTCACCTACTTTTCGCATATTGAAGGTCGCTGATAATATATTTTATTATAAAAATCGTGTAATCATCAAATCTTTCGATCTCCGTGTCACGGACAACCAGAAATATGCCTACTTGAATAAAATTCAGAGTGAACTTTTTCGACGTGTGTATATGGAAATATCATTTATATTATGGACCAGAACACCAAAATACGTGAGTGTTTTTTTTTTAAATTGAATTAGATCCACTCTCCTTTTATGTCTATAGCTCTATGGGCAAGAAAAACGAGTACCTTAGATTATTATTATTTTAAAAGCTCATTTCCGAAAATCTGTTCTGTGTGGTGATTAATGAAAACTACTACTACTACTACCGTCAGCTTTCCATATAATTCTACTATATTTCAAAAAAAATAACATCATATTCACCAGACGCGTTAAAGTCATAATTAACATTTCTCTCATCATTACAAATCTATACCTAAAGTGATAAATCGTCGGCCTAACGACAAGTGTTCTCTTGCTTGCTCAAAGTTAAAATTGATTAATTAACAATATAGTTCAAAGCGGTTAGTTTGCAGCGTTGTAGTATTTAGACAACTCTGAGTAGCTAGGGGAAAAGCGAATAGGCATACATAAGATTAATTATAAAAGTATTTAGTAACATAACCTTTTCTAAATAACCTTATTTTTATAAATTCCCAAAAAAAATTGCTACAATTTTTCTTAAAATCTTTAAACCTTTCACAGCTTCACACTTTACTCTAAATTTAGTTACTGACAAAACCGAATGTACCCGAATGTAACCGAACATTAGGATGAGACCCAACTCTGCACAAAAAAAAACATAAATTTTGTCCCTCGAATAAGTTACTAAAGCGAGTACAAATCTAAATAAAGAACAAGGACTCCATGATTCGCATTTTTAGAGCTTAACCCTCCATAAAATTACCATATCACAAGAATACGGAGATATAAAGAATAACGCATTGAAATGCTTTCGTTTTTTTGGTAGAGTTTTTTTCCTTGTAAGCATCATGGCCAGAAATCAGGGTACGCCCCAAATATATTCAGCCAGTGTCAGAGGTTGTACGATAAATTGTGGGTTTCTTATAATATATTATGTAGCTCGGGGTTTTGTCGCACGTGATGTCATTAAGTGCAGGTGACGTAAAAACGCGACAGATTTACTAAAAAATAAATTAGTACGTTTGTCATCATTCTTATATGGAAAAGTTTTTCGTGAACACGTCGCAAATATTTCTCCTAAATTTATTTATTACAATGGTAGGAACACGAGGATATGGATTTGCTACTAAGGTATTTATTTTATGGATTTATGATTGATATTTATTATGGATTTATGCCCATCCTACCCTATAGTACGTTTGTTTTGACTTCTCGAGCACGCCGCAGCGGCGCCTACAAGGAAATGATGATGAATCACTTTTCGCAATCGAGATCGACTAGATATAGACATACACAATAAGTAGAACGCTCTTGAGTTTTGCCTTATTTCACTTTTTTTATTATTAGCTAGCGACCCAGCCCGGCTTCGCACGTGTGCAATTTCGAAAAAGAAATGAGTGCGCTTAGTTAGAATAATATGAATACTACATTTTTTAATCGTCACCGTTGGTTTAGCTATACTGTAGGTTATTTTTTCGGTTGCGCGAGTGTAATTTGTAATCTTTGATATCCATTAAAGTATTCTTTAGAATGATATAATGTAGCGCTACGTCGTCGAGTTGCGGAAATCGGCCCGTCTAACAATACAATACAATACAAATGATAAAATGTATAAGAAAATTATAATCTACATTTAATACCCAAGGTTACAAAACTATTTATTTGAATAAGGGTAAACAATATCTCAGAAAATAAAGCATTAATTTAGACTTCATTCGGATATCATCAAATTGGTAACTGTGAGTCAACCATAAAAGATCCACATTTGCTATTGAGGATTTTTTTTAACTGTTTGAGAAGAACAATTTTGCCATATATATTATTTTCGTGGAACTTTAACTATTTACGCAGCGGACGCATGAATTACTCCGACTATTGGTCAAAACCGCATCAAAATCAGTTGCGTGGTTTAGGAAGAGTTAGCGGAGAAACAGACAAATGAAAGCGACTTTGTTTTATATTTTGTAGAGATATCGCAGAGGTATGAGTCTATTACCAACACAAACACTAGATGACTCCTAAAAGAAACCGCGCTGTTAAATTTTCAGAGATCGAAACTTAAGAACCCAACAGTGTTATGTTTATAACCATTTATAGATACAGTTAAATCGCCCAGTGCAACTGAAGCCAGACAGCCAGGCCAGGCTAAGCGGCTTTAATTGTTTTGTCTTAAAGTGCGTGCGTACACGCATCATCTATCTATAGAGTTAATTTCGTAACAGCTGTGACATGCCTAATAGGCTTATGGAAATAATGTCACGTGTAATTTCGTGCCTACATGGCACGAAATTACACGTGAGCAAGGCTCTTTTTCCTATTTATTGCTGCTGAAATAAATCAGACTTTGCACTGAAAATTGATTAATAGCTACTCACGAAAAGGCTGTGAAGGCTGCTACGAAAATTCGCACATACATTTATGTCAAGGAGTAAATAATCGAGGATAAACAAACACTGCGTGTGCGCCTGTGTTCACTGACGTCGGTGTACGTATTATAAGTACGTCAAACGTCTGTATAGCCGAGAGCGACGACCTAATTAATATCTATTAATGACAAAAGCGTTGAATGGAGCCTCAAATGTATTATCTAAATCTGTCAATAGATTTGTGTTTACGTAATGTAGGTTATTTTTAAAATAGAGTAAAAACGATACTCACAAAAACCAAAGATTTGAATCGTGGAAAGCGGTATTTGCTATGCTCATTGTTATACTTAATAATATTCAAACTGTAAATGGAACCGTAACTTATTTGTTTGCAGTGTGTATAAAAACAAATAAAATTGATACACGTAGGTACTACATGTTTAAAAAGCCTTAAGTACCTGAACTCAAATCATTGGAACGTTACCTGATTGTCACGAAGTTTAAGCCAATTTGTTAGGTACCGACGCCTTTATAACTGGTTTTACTTACCTTAGTCAATGAATTACTTATTCTTCCTATCGTATCGATTAATTAATTATTATAAACTAGTGGTCGCCCATCGGTCAATTGTTTTAGCTTTTTGCCCTCGTTCGTTATTAAAATATCTTGTACTCGTATGTCAAAGATCACATCCATCCGTGCGCTAAACGCTTATACGGGCTACAGAGTTTGGTTTTCAACATTGTACCCTATCTTAATTATTTTATGTCTACGTGATATAAATCAATATTGCAAAATTTAAAATACTTAAAGAGGGGTACATGGTTTTCTCTTAACGTCAAGTATGTAATAAAAACTATATAAACAAAACTGAAAGTCTAAATTTGTTGCTAAGCGCAAAACTCGAGAACGCCTGGACCAATTCGGCTATTTAATTTTTTGTTGTGTTTGTCATTGTAAGGGGAAGACTCTTATAAAAAAAGAACCGAGTAGTATAAGTAAATCTCACACCTATTATGCAAGAAATATACCTATATACAATATACCTTATTTGGAAGAAATATTAATCGGATCCTGAGAAATATATTACGGGAAAAACAGAAACTTAGGTATCCAAAAATAATAGAAAATAAATTACCACGGAACATTGCTTATGAAATAAATATCAGCAAAGACGCAAGTCAGGTTTGGCAACGAGAGGGAAGTGGTGTAAAAAATGATACTACTGTAATAAGTAATTTATAATCGCCCAGTAGGTAATTCGTTTCATGTGCTCATGAGTGCAATATGGCAAACATATTTTGCGACAAATGAAATGTTCTATGCATCTTTCTAGACCTAAACTAAACTTGAATATTAAATCCCCATGTGACAAAGTATAATTAAATAACTGATAGAAATATAATATAGTTCTCCTTTGAACGCAAAGGCCATTCAGTTTGTACATTAACTCAATGTCGTACTTCATTCCGGAGCCGGCAGTTCGGCGTCCTCAGTGCTAGAATATATAATAAAATCCATTGCCTTCTCGATATATATCCTCTCAACAGAAGTAAATTGATAACCAAGCTTACGAATTGGCTGCAGGAGTTGTCTTACGATAGCACCGAATGTGTCCTTATAGTTAACTCGTAGTCCTTCAATGTCTTAGTATACCTTCTATATACATAATCTATTCCCTATTAAATACCATTTACGCGTCCACTTATCTAACACCATATACACACAAGCATACATACACTATCACACACATATCATACACACCCTCTTTTTACTTACCTCCCACAACACTACTTGCTGCAACTAATTGTATTGCTCTAGTACGTCCTGACATTGTTACTCGGAGTGGGGACCTGGTGTCCTATAACACAGGTTATTAGCCTAGCTTAGGCACCAGTCTCCCACAATATTGTATATTTTATTATAATTACTAAACAATATCTTCATGTTATGTTTAAATATTGTGGTGAGAAATAAATGATTTTATTATTATTATTATTATTTTTGACAAGGGATATTCACCAGACTAAGCTAGACTTCGTACTTAATAATTACAATAAAAAAAAAACTGTCATTTGGACACTCCCATACAACGATTTGCCGTGTGCGTGTTTAGAACACATTAATTTGGTGTCTCAGTGGTGCTGTATACCTGGACACTTATAATTAAGTATAATTATATTTATTTCATCATTATGTTAGGGTTCATAACTTCATACACTCATACAACAATGATTTAGGAAAACCAGACACTTTTATAGTAAACGTGTTAATTTATTCGCAGTGCGATTTCAGTAGGTACTTACTTGTCTAGTATAAACTCAGAAAATTGGCTACAAAAGAACTCAGCCATATGTTCAGCTATTTCAGTGCCAAAACTATGCTTTTACTAGACTTAATTGATAGCTAGGAACTTGAATTCACGCCAACCATTAATTGAAAGGAAGTGCTACCCTTGCTACGAACAATATTCCTTTAGAAATGAAATCTCCATAATCTTGATAGATGTTTTAAGTAAAAGGTTGAGTTATGTCATGCAATTAGTAATAGGTAGACGACTCATTTGAAATTAGAAAACAATAAGAGCTTTTACCCGCTAATTCCATTAGAATTTTTTTATAGTTATATTTTCCCCTTCTTGTAAGAAGTTTGTATTATTTTCGTAAACCTCCATCAATTAGATTTATTTCAGTTTGCAAACTTCGGAGATAAGGGTGAGGGGTTATTATTACGGATATGTTGGATCATAAATCGAATACAAGTTATATATTATTATAAAAATTGTTGTATAATGTGCAAATGTCCTTTTTTACCCCATTTTTTTAGCTTCATTTTTCAATAAAATGATAATAGCAATATTTTTTCTATTCTTCCACTTGCTATGTAAGTGGAGAAGCAGTGTTAACAACTCATCATCTGCCCAGCCTTTACCCAACTATGTTGGGGTCGGTTTCTAGTCTATCCATGCAGCTGAATACCAGTATTATACATGGAGTGACTGCCCATCTGACATCCCCAAACCAGTTACTGGGCAACACGATACGCCTAGGTAGACTGGTTGTCAGAATTTCGGGCTTCTGACTACCCGTAACGACTGTCAAAGATCTTCAAATTACAGCCGGGACCAGCGGCTTAGCGTGATTTCCGAGGCACGGAGAAGTCTCGATATGTTAAGAACGGTCACCCATCCACAGACTGACCTCGGCAAGCGTAGCTTAACCTTCGATCAACCCGTGCGGCTGTTTGAAATTAGGCACAAGCTCCTCGTTACTAACTAGTTCAGGCAGCTGCGACAGATAGACAGCCGAAACCGTACCAACAGGGTACCGTTCAACCATTTAACCCTAAAAGTAAACATTTATATTTATCACTTAGGCCACAAACAACGTACAAAAAAAATTACCATACCCACTCTAAACACAACTTGCAGAAATTGAAGAGCCTTCAACGCTATAAATATCTCTTACGAATGTAATAGGAAGTAAGATAGATAATGTTTGGTATATGTCGTTATGGAATTGAGGTCAATGAAAAAGCGACAATATATGCTTAATAATATCTTAAGTTCATCTTTAATCGTTATAATATGAATATATGTAGTCGTTTATGAAAAACTGTGCATATCAAGGGTTATTTAAACACAAGACGAGGTTTATAATAGTATCACAACATAATAAATACATATAATAAACTACTATTTTAATATATTTGATAAACGCACCTACGTATTGGTTAAAGCTCAAACACTTCCGTATTACCTACTATTAAAAACACTTAAATAAATACGACATATAGTTTTTTATTGAACTCATAAAGAAGAACCTACGTATGTAAATATGGTTCATGCTATGGACGAATCGCGACGAATCACGTTTGTATGATAAACCCAATCCCACCAAACCCCTCCACAATGCCCCCATCCCTCAACTCCACGGAAGCTGCAAGAATAGGTACATTTCATAAGTAATTCTTGTAATCGCGGAAAACTTGCCAAGTCTGTTTTCAGTGCCTGAAGCTATAAAGTAAGAAAGTGATACAGCAGCAAAAAATATACACCAAGCCTTGCTTGTGCTCTGCAAGAACAGAACTAAACTCCGTGCCAAGTACAGTATGCAATCAATACCTGGTTTCTAACTGGCGGTGCATTTTTAATGCATAAAGAACTTCCTTGTTGTGAGTTCGTAAGATACCGAACAGTTTTGACTTGTATCAGTACATTTTGTTAAGTTTAACTATGCGAATGTTTAATTGTGTTTGCGCGACATCATTGTTTTCACTGAGCAATTATTAGACAGTCTTGACTCGGTCTGCGCATAATTCACATCCCCAGCTAGAACGATGAGTACGGTGCGTCGTAGCGTAGCGATCAATGCACACAGACGTCTACAGTATCTCCTGGGATGTTGCAGTCGCTCAAACGTAGCGTGTTTTGACCGAAGGTGTGCAACGACCCTTCAAAACCAAATATATTTTTATTTTATTTTATATTTTTCGGAAACTTATAGCCAGGCAAATACAACAGTTGCTTAGTTTTGAACATGTTGATGGCCAATAATAAGTTGACACAGATAGTGAGTATAAAACAAATAAGAAATATTCAAATAATAAATAGCAGAAACTGTTACATTCGCGTTTCAAATATGCATTTACAATGCAAGGGTATGACATGTTTCTGTTTTAAAATACTTATTTATATACCATATGACATCATCCGGGCTAGAGTGGGTTACTACTGTAGCCCAGATGATGTCATATGGTAATGACTGATTGATTTGTAATCATCATATTATAACAGATCACGCGACTATAATCTGCTGAAGAGCTAATCTAACAGCATCGGCCGATAGAAAACGTCTTAACTTAATACCTAGCTGTCCAGATAAATGCGCTTCGCCGATAAAAGGGACGGTCATTGATCTTTCGGCCTAGGAGCAAAACGTGACCAGTTAATTTATTTATACAAAGCTGAAAACCGATATTGCAACAAAAGATATAATTACGTTTGTATTGTACGGTGGTAAGCAAACTTAATCGATATCAGTCGCGGTTTTCGAATGCTTAGCACGAGACACTTAATATACCGATGCGTCGGCTGCTCACGCCCATCTGACAGACCCACCTCTGCTAATGCCTGCTATCAGGACATCACACGGTGGGTAGGTTTAGTCCCCTCATGAGTGCTTACTCACTTTTGAGTCCAAAACCCAATAAATTTAAATTTCAGTAAGGTTTAAACTTATGTTAAATTCATTGGTATCTGTTCAAAGCAATTTGTAATTTTTGCTTAACGATAATAAAGGTACTAAGCTAGAACAAGGCCTATCATATGAAAACACAAAAAGAAACATGAATACCGCATTCCCCTTAAACGCTGACATAAATAAATACGAAACTGTGCGGTAACTAAAAACTAACTGACTGGCCCTGAAAAAATAACGGAACAGTGTCTTATGCGAAACTCTTAGAGTAAAGGCTCTAATAGTTCTTGAACATAGGGCATCCTTGTAATCGTGTAATGAACCTGGTATTTCTACATTGTCACCTCTATGTCAGTTTATTTCCATACATGAATGATGGAAAAATACATAACTCTCACTTCAACAATTTAGATCTCCGGTGCGAACTTTTCAGTGAGCAATTGTATTAAATAAGGTAGATACTGTAATTTCCATATGTACGGAAAAGTCCAATATAATTGTGTTATAGAAATTTGTCCCTAACTAATATCTAGAATTCTATTCATTTTTTGATTATTTAAATTCGAGAATTTACTATTGCCACAAAAAACGTTAATTTCGGAAGTCGGCGGATTTTGTTGGCTTTGGGTGCCGTACCAAAGTGGTAAAAAAGAAATCCTTATAGTGCGTCTTTATCAATATGTCTCACAGCTTCATATGTTTCCTGCCAGGGTACGAAACCCTCAGTCGGCAAGTCTGTTTCGCCCACCAAGGGTAGAAAGAGGAGGAGACCTTTTTTTAAGTCTGTTCAAAACTCTTTTCTGCTCTGATATTTTTCAGGAGCTTGCACGGAACTCTGTTAATCTAACAAGAGGTAATGTACCCAGAAAAGCTGCTGGTATTAAGATTAAAGGTTTGTATAAAAGAGTTTAATTTCCCCTTGAAATTCCATTATATTTGTGATTATTTTACAAAATGATCGTATCGAGTTCACAAAACGGGTCTATTTTTTTAATATAATGACTAATCACCTCCCGAGGCTGTTATTATTTTAGGAAATACCCTTATTTTACGAAAATTAAGGGCACTTCCGGCATCAGTAGGTGGACACAATAGTTTTTGGTACAATGTCCCTGACTGTACTATTGAACAGGTATTCATTTGGTAGTTCTGTTGTGGGTAGGTATCTACTTACCGCTCGCAGTAATCACTTAAAGGTTTTCAAAGGCCATTGTCAACAGAATTCATTGGCCTCAATTACATTTTTCTTTTAATTTTCCGGCTTTATCTAGTACCAATAGAATAATATATATCAACACAATAATGTTTTATTCAATTATTTTTTTACAAATTTATTTGTTGTAAAAATAAACGCTTTTTATTTATGTCTCAGCCGATTTTATTTCTTTTAGTAGAATTTTATCAAGAGTTTTGCTTTTTTATATACCTACCTAAGATTGTTTTAAATTTAGTAGGTATTTGATAATGTTTTTCAACAACTTTTTCTTATGTAACTGATAAAACATTAAATAACGTTTATCTTTGTTTACGTTGGAAAGAACATTATTTTTCACTTTAACTGTGATTAGTCATCACACAACACAATAACTTTTAACCTAAGAATAAATTAATTACGTTATTACATACTCATTTGATCTTTGGTCATGAATAAGTCTGTTTCGCTTAATAATGTTTGACATACGAAGTTCAGAACAAAGAAAACTTGCACTAAGTTATAAGTCGTAGAGCTAAGCAAGACGCATCTGCAATGCAAAGATAACATTAAATGCACTATTGTCTGCAGTATTCTAGCTAAGGGGCTTAAAACTTGAAACAGATACATAGGCACGTCTTTTATATACTTATTGTAGCGTAGCAAAATATGTACTAAATGAATACCATGTATATCCCTAGGCACCGTGTCTATAATACTAAGTAGGTATGTAACTTAACGCTGCAAGTATAGAAAATTTTGATAAAAGTAAGAAAAGTTTGTCATTGCATTCGAGGAGGGATTGCAGCCGAGAGTGGAATTATGAACGCCATTTTTCAACATTATTTTATTCTATAATAAATACTTGTAAAAATTGAGTATATTTTTTTGTCTTCAGTGTGAAGGAGAAGCACTGACCTGAAGCCGCTATTTAAAATATATAAAACTGAATTAGTTTTACTAAGAGGACACTATTTGAAAAACATGTTAAGTGTACATTTAAAAGAAAAAGTGGTTTATTCTCATTTAAAAATACATTCAAAGTTTAAAGATTGTGGTCATATTAATATCTACTAGATCGTATGGGAATAATCTCTTCATCTCCGAGTGAGTAATATTGGTCCATGTTTTGTACCGGACTTTACCGACCTTACATAATGCTCCGCAGAGATAATTGTATCTTCTATTTGTGTAGTAGGTATTGGCTGTCCTTATGTGAATGTCAATGCTGACTTGCTGTTATGTTTTATTTTTAGAAGCATTCCATAAAATCTTTTTGCTTTGATCGCAGACATGGTCGTTTGATTTTATTAACAGTCGATATTTATGTTAAGTACTTACACAACTCGACTACTACAATAGTGAGCGTAATAGTAGATAATAGTTTGTTTCGTAGCGAAGTTCATAAGGTCACTAAAACAATAAGATTGCAGCTGTGGTACCTATTCACTCCTATCGTGATCCGATGTGAATGAAATGAATTATTAAATCATTAGTCTTCATGGTACATAGCAAGGTTGCTTGTCTGAATAATCAAAAATAAAGAAACAAAATATTTTCTGTATTATCTAACTGCGAGTAACAGCCAAATTGTATAATCGATTTATATAATACAATTTCGAATGTTATGTATTGAGGAAAACCCTATGATTATACTTTTTGTTTTCTTATCAAATCACTTTAATCTCCATTAGACATATTTTTATCGATTTTTAAGATAGATAGCAACTAGGTCGATGACATTTATAATTGAGTACATATGCACTTATGCCAATTTTCACTTACACTAGACGATATCTAAATGCACGAACAAAAGCACTGTACTATCACACAGTTCTTGAACAGTGCAACAGTACTAATTTATTTAGGCATTACATTTAGTTTTTTTTTTTTTTCAAAATCAAAATTCATTTATTCAAATTAGGCTGAGAATCAGCACTTTTTGAACGTCAAAACGTTTACATAAGACAGTCCCCCGAAACGCCCACCCTTCACCACTTCCTAGTGTTTTTGCTGGGAAGAAGAAGTGGCGGAACAAACTCCCCAGCAACACGTCTGTCTGATAGGTTTGAAGAACTTGAAGCTATACAACATATGTGTCACCTAGTGTTAGTTCGCGTCAAGTGTTCACAATTTCGCAGTAATATTTCACATATTAATCATGAAAAACAGCTTCTGTTTCTTCTTCCCGCTACTTCGTCCGCGTGGAAGGCTTCTCCTTACACCTTGAAACATATCCCATGACACTCGGCAATTTTGTAGCTTTCTATCTGTGAAAACAAATGAACATCAGAACCTTCAGAGACTCTTACAAACAAACAATCGGTTTATATTAATAATGTTAATGTTTAATTGAATTATAAATATATCCTTCTAACTTATGTTGATGTGCCCTTACAGGATCCATAACTGTACCTTAGCTTTAAGCCTATTGTAACACCTTGATTCAGATTATAGTATGCAAATAAATAAATAAATAAATGAATAATGCTGGACAATCCACACATCATCTAGACCCAAGCTAAGCGGAGCTTATGAATAAGTAACAATTGCAGAAAAAGCATGTCGGCTCCAAAGTGTTATTTTTCTTCACATGATTATCTTATTGCAAGCGCTTACTCTATAGGCGCATCTATCCGTTTTCCTGTTATTACAAATGCAGTTTTCATCTTGTTAAGTTGTCAATCGGTATTCCAAAGCATCCATTAGTAGGTAAGTACTATAAATAGAAATGTTAAGTATGGGTACAAATCGTTGTCCATGTTTAGTAAATTGCAACAAGCATAGAATTTATAATGTACAACTATTTATTGAAGCGATATTACCATTTATTGCCAGTTATTGTGAAGCATGGAGTGCTTCTCTCTCGATCTCAAGTTTGCAGTTTCTTTGGTAATTTTGTGGCAATTAAATATATCCCTATGGTAATTACCTAGTGGTTAACATTCAGCAATATTGGTAAATGTTTAAATATAAGTCTAAGCAAAGGTTTTGGATCACTATACTTAACACTTTAATTTATACGCGTGGAGAAAAAACGTAGACACGCTATTATTATAAGCGCATTTTAATGAATGGGGTATGCGATCGCGTTGTATAATTTTAAGAGTGATATTTAAGTGTCGCTTAGAGGTCGAGCAGCGTAGAAGTTCGCCCAAGGCTCTCAATCGCGAGTCGTCGACCCGCCGTCACCTTGCCTCGCGCCAACTTACGCAATTCGTTAATCTTATCATCTGCATGCGCACCCGCACGACCTCGATCTCCCCTCTCACCCCTCGCCGAATTTCGACGCCTACATTAACATCAATAGGTAAAGTAAGTGAGGTCATCCCCAAAGTCAATTCTTATTTAACATTCGAAATGGGTAAGTACATTCACGACTACGACATCGAATTCGCGTGACTTAATGATAAAACCATTTTTTATGTTATTGTACCTACGTAGTTTGCAGATATGTGGTTTTAGTTCGTAGAACTTGCGTAGCGCCAGTGTTTTAATAAACGATGACTAGTACCGTCAATTGATTTGTTTTACATGTGAAATAAATAAAAATTAGCTCACGAAAACCATATGAAACGCGGTCTATATTAAAAAAAATAAAAGTGGTCTACGAGTGGAGTGCTACGGGTTTCGTAGCGCACCGGGCCGCCGGAAAAGCGGCGGAGAGAGGAGCGCCCGCGCCGGTGGGACGAACCTGCGCGCGCGCCACCCCGCGCGTATTTATTCGCAAGGCCACGCCAGCGGCGCGCCAGTGCGCAGACGTCGGTCGCACGCGATATACAATCATTGAGTTCTCGGCATCGCACTATCGCGATTTACGATCCGCGCACTAATGCTTCGTATCGTTTACTAAGTAAAAAAAAAATACAACAGTTTGTTTTATTTATTTGAGAACAATATAAACATATAAAATGATAACAATACTATCAAATTCTAAACTTTTGTGGGGACTTTGGCAAGTGGTGAACTACTGTGCATCGCGTACTTCACTGCCGCTGCTGCTGGTGGCGGGTGCAGCGTTGCTAGCACTGCGGCTGGCGGCGCTGGTCCGCGAGGTACGCAAGCTGCCGCCAGGGCCCTGGGGCCCTCCCGTCGTCGGCTACCTGCCCTTCCTCGGAGTTCGTCACAAGACCTTCCTGGAGCTTGCACGCAACTATGGTGTTCTGTTCTCCGCGCGACTTGGAAACCAGTTGACCATCGTTCTTAGCGACTACAAACTTATCAGAGAAGCTTTCCGGAGAGAAGAATTTACCGGACGCCCCAGCACCCCGCTCATGCACACTTTGGATGGTCTCGGTAAGTTCGCTATACCACACTGTTTTTTTGCTAAGTCCTTTGAATAGCTCTCATACATTTTTGGGTTTTTTCATATTTTTCATTTTATTTTAATTTTTGCTGTTAGTATTTGCGAGGGCAAGGATTTTTAATAATTCATCTTGCATTTAAATTTTCCCCAATTTTGTTTGATTTTTACTAAAAATTTACTGAAAAACACCGTAGCAAGTTAGAAAATGTTAGTAGTAACCCATAATATACCGGCAAGAAAAGTGCACATGTGCGTGTGGGCGTCACTAGCCCGTCCCTCCCGCGGCCGAGCGCACGCGCCGCCCACCTCGTGAGCCCTCACTATAACGCCTCCCTCTGTGCAGGCATCATCAACAGCGAAGGCCGTCTCTGGAAGAGCCAGCGCCGATTCCTGCACGACAAACTGCGCGAGTTCGGCATGACTTACATGGGAAACGGCAAGAAAATCATGGAAGGAAGAATTAAGGTTCGTAATATAAATTTTACCCTTAAATCATTTAAATTTATTTTATTTTCATTTGTTAAATATTTGGTGATCAACGATATTAATGGGGTTATTTGTTCTTTAGAGCGAAGTTTACGAGCTGATCGCTAACCTACACCGATCGGAAGGAGCTCCCATTGATGCGAACCCTCTCCTCGCCCTGGGCGTGTCCAATGTCATCTGCGGCATCACTATGTCCGTGCGCTTCAGTAACGGCGACGCTCGCTTTGAAAGGCTCAACAATCTAATTGAAGAAGGCATGAGGCTATTTGGCGAAGTACACTACGGCGAATATGTCCCTCTGTACAACGTAAGTAGTAACATTATTTTAGCACAAATCGATAACAGATAATATTCCATGCTATGTGTTTAGAGTTTGTGTAGTTAAACTAACCATGTTTTTTTTAATGCAGTACCTTCCCGGCAAAGCTCAAGCACAAGAGAAAGTAGCGAAGAATCGCGAAGAGATGTTCGCTTTCTACCAAACATTGATCGACGAGCATCGTGAAACTCTCGATGTCGATAACGCAAGAGACCTCATAGACGTCTATCTGATCGAGATCGAGAAGGCCAAGACTGAGGGCCGCGCCGGAGAACTGTTCGAGGGCAGAGATCACGGTAAGTTTCATACAACAGTCGCCTAGTTTTTGTTGTAATACAAAAAAATATCGTATAAATTGTGATTTTACGCAGGTCTTTAAAATAATCTTTTTTTCACAGAACTACAACTGAAACAAATCCTTGGGGACCTATTCTCTGCTGGTATGGAAACTATCAAATCATCACTGCTGTGGATGATTGTATTCATGCTGAGGAACCCGGAAGCGAAAAGGCGTGTACAGGAAGAACTCGATGCCGTCATCGGTCGCGAACGTTTACCAGCAATCGAAGATATGCCAAACCTTCCTTACACTGAAACGACGATCCTAGAGACGCTACGCATGTCCAATATTGTGCCCCTAGGAACAACACACTCTCCTACTAAGTAAGTATTAAAACACAAAATTCAGAAAGCTTATTTAAAAATCCTTTTATGATCAAAATACTTATCATTACCCTTTTTTTTATTAGGGATGTCCACCTAAATGGCTACAGAATACCCGCTGGCTCACAAGTGGTGCCTCTCATCAACTGCGTTCACATGGACCCTAACCTGTGGGACGAGCCCAACAAGTTCAACCCCAGCCGGTTTATTGATGAAACTGGCAAAATCAGACGCCCCGAGTTCTTCATGCCGTTCGGCGTCGGCAGGCGGATGTGTCTGGGCGATGTGTTGGCCCGCATGGAGATGTTTATGTTCTTCGCATGCATTATGCACCAGTTCGACGTGCAGATGGAGATGGGTGACGCACCGCCGTCGCTGGAAGGAACGGTGGGCGCTACGATCGCGCCCAAAGCGTTCCGCGTCAAGTTCAACCCGCGCTCGGCGCCCGCCCCAGCCCCACCCACCCCTGACCACCCGCATCTGCGCCACGTCGGCGCACACTAGCCGGCGCACGCGCCACTCCGTGCCACAGCGCGCCACTCCGCGCCACGTCGCGCCACTTCACGCCTCACCAGCGTGAACACACCCACCAGTATTCAATGATCACTCGTTTTAGAGCGAATCGACAACCATTTATTTAAGTCTTTATTATATAATAAGTGACGACATCGCCGTCGCGATGCTCGAGGCTGTGCATAAAGTGTTCAATTAAATAGTAGACCGAACGTTAGATATATTGATATTCCCATCGTTGAGATTATAAATGACGTTTGTGTGAGTTTGCAGTATTAGCGTGTTGGTAGACTAGAATGATAGGAACTTCAGCAAATCACACCATTACACATTGTATTTAAGGTTTACGTTCTAAGTTCTAGTACCTATACCAAAATAAAATGTAGAATTCTAGGTCATTATTTATTAGTGTCACTTGCGAGAATGTGGTCTGTTGTGTGTGATCTCATGTTTGTTGCGTTACAGTATATGTAGGCTTTAGATATAAGTTTGTAAGTGTTCATTTTTATGTTTAGTGTAACATGTACCTATCAGGTATGAAGTAACATTCCATGGTAGTGTAACAACCAGCAACTAGTCTAGAGCGATATCGTCGCTATATAATAGAATAACGCCTAACTTAAGTGTTCTTGTATTGTACTAAATTCATTGTGTTGCAACAAAGTTGCCCTGTACTGAACTTCAGTCGAATAAGTCTGTTAGCTCGCAGCTCACCGTTGTCTGTTGGACTATTATATGCTTTGTATATAATGCTCTATTTAATTATAACAATGTACGTTTAAGTAATAAATAAAATGAGAAAACTTTGATTTGAACACCCTGTTTTATTAATACCTGGTTACCTACTACGAGATCAATGAAAAAGCAAAAAGTATTGTAACCTGTACCTACAAGCAGAGTTAAATACAGGCCTGATAACATCATTAGTAGGCCATAATATCGAATAGTTTTTTTACACGAAATACCAAAGGAGCCTCTTGGCATAATTAATCTATCGTTTTTCTCACAAGACGCTTAATCTATTCCGATTAAATAGTAATAAATTAAAATTCATTTGGCTTACAAAACAAAGTTTATTGAACTTTTGGTCTTTCGTAACTGCAACATTTAAATAATTTAAACTGAATTAAACTGGTATGCTAGTTTGTAAAGGTGCAGTTGCGTGAACATAAACACTATTAAGTAATGTTGGAGGTGAATGACCCGTTGACAGTCTACGTCACCGATAGGCACGTAGACCCGTACAATTTGTACAAACGAGGGTATCGACAAGCTGACATTACTCACGGTCTTTCCCATTACTCATATGGCACCTATCGTATACTACCTACTTCCTCTGTTGTAGTAATTAAATACACACACGTTTCTGTATGTAACTAGCAAAGCTTTGCAAAGTAAATGCATTGCTGAATTAATAAAAATGCAACTAAATATTGTATTTGCGTGGTATTTTGCAACCAAGGAAATGGTCGTAAACGATTTGCTTTCGCGGAAAGCTTAACACTGCTTACTTTTTTTAATGCAACTTTCATAACTTCCTTGAGTTCCGTAGCTACCCAGTTTCTACATAAAAACTCAAATATCAACTCTAAGTACACATGTTGTCTTCCTGTTTCAAAAGCAGTTTCAGACACGATTATATACCATGTTTTAAAGTACAATCTGGAATGCAGGTTATTTGTAACATAATGTTTTGTAGAAGACGTTATTCTTATTCCTTTTGATACCTATTAATAAATAAAAAACGCCTTTACATTCAAGAATTGTTTATTCAGAAGATGTATTGAATCGACTAACAACTACAGAGGTAGTTAGGCGATTATGTAGAGACATACTTCGAATGCATACAATATACAACATTACATAGAATCACACAGGATCACAATAAAAAGAGACGCGTGGTGGGCTGAGGGTTAAACCGATGGTTCCTCTCATCTCTTCCTCAGAGGGTCGGTTGGAGGCCAGTCGCACTCGGCGACGACGAAACAGTCGCGCGACTAAGCCGCATGCAAGCATTCGAGATAATTCGTCGCCAGGACACATACGTTTACCTGCGGATACACGGAGATACTTCTATAATAATTATAATAATTTTCCATTTGCAGAAAAATACATGAAGAATAAAATAATGTTTGTGGTAAAACCAAATGGTAGGTAATTCCTTGTCGTGTTAATTAATACAAATATTGACACCAAACAAATTAAACTTAACTAAAAGCTTGTTGTAAAAATAAAATTAAAAGTTGCTTTATCACTTCCAAGAACAAGAAACAATATATGTAGTTACATTGTACTACTGGTACTACGAACAAAGTAACCAGATAAAATTCCCCTTTCAAAGGTTATGTCAGACGACCTCGTAAAACCTACATTTTCTGTCGGAGGATAGCTTCCTTCACATATACGGGACAGACTATAAAACAGGACTTTGGAAATTAAATAGAAATTTCCTAACATGACAATTTTTTCAGGCGACGGGATGTCGCTTTTCTCCAGCGTCAAAATATGTATTTGGCACACAATATATATATTTTTTTTTTGTGTTTAAGTTTATGAGTCAAAAATCATAGTGAGTAAATAAAATAAACCTCGAATTAAGTAAATGTTTTATTTCTGCTCTTTTTTCGCCTGACTATATGAATACGAAATGTTTATGAGTCAATCATCACTATGGTTGACTCATAAACTTGAACCTAAATGCCACAAGATAGCTGTTGTACTTTAGATGTCAAGCGTTAGGGCCTCAGTTCCTTTTGCGGCTGCACGTACAATGCAGGCTGGTGACGGCTGAGTTTTGTTTTTATCTAATTCATCATTTCATTACATATTCTTTTCATTTATTTAAATACCTATATAATAGATATCATTGTATTCATTTATTGAAATATGAATGACAAATCACAGTATCATTCATTGTTACATCAATATATAACGTTCATAACAAATTATTATGTAAGTAATAAATATTATTTACGGTTGAACTGTGAACCCCATTAATTTAATAGAGAATACAAATGCACACATTTTGTGCTCATATAGCCAGGAAAAAAAAACCGTCTAACAGAAATAAAACATTTACTTTACTATTACATTTACTATTTATTAATTTTTTGTCACTAACTTTTGTACTAATTTTATTAATCAACTAGAATTATAAGGATTAAAAGAACTTTTTAATCGTAATAATTAAACTAACAGACCATTGACAGAGAGAAAGAGTAGACTCAGGTCACGTTTGCACTAATGGCGTACGTGACTCTAGGAAGGCCCCCGCCTTACACAGACATTAACTATTGTAATTCCTAAACAGAAATTGCCAAATGTAAGGATAATGGCGAGATCATTGTTGAAATTAAAAAGGAGCCTCTTCCGATATGTATACCAACAAAAAGGCAATCTTATATTGGATTTTCATGCAACTGTTTCATTTCTAGGTGAAGTCAAGAATATAATGTTCTTTTTTTAAGTTTTATAAAAACGGACACATTTACTAGTAATACTCTTTAAACTAAACTTTTTTTCCTTTAATAGAGAATGATAACTCTGCTTTTCATTTCTGTGTAAGTCAATGTCAAGTCGCATTTTCGCTGTAATTATTTTTTTGTTTCAAATATCTTCATAGTTTCAATAGTGATATACCAAATAACCAAAGACAACAAACACACGTATAACCTATCACGATTTACTACTCAAGTCTTCTTTATTTATATAATTCTACTGAATGTGTGTATATCACTGAACTCCTCCTAAACGGCTGGACCGATTTGAATAAAAAAAAATTATGCATTTAGGTGGCGCCGTAGATTGTTTAGATTCACAATTGGACCCGGTAGGTGGCGCTATAAAATAATAGTTTCACTACTCTTTTTTATGTACCATTTACATCGTCCTAAAATATTTTATTTATTTATTATTAAACATACACACTATCATATTATTTCATATATATCATATTTAACATAACTTGACAGCCATCAATTCATCATGTTCAATTACCGCACAATGTTAAAAATATTTTTTTTATTCATTAGTATTCTCTCAAGTCCCGTCCAATGGCTTAAATACCGTCTTCCGGAATAATGGCGAACCTAAAAAACCCATACGCGACATAAAGACGCTACTTTTTGAGTTAAACTGTTTTGTAGTATTGTCTCTTCCCAATATCCTTTGATTTTACATTAGGAGAGATCAATATACACACTTTAAATTGTATCTTCCCAATTGAAGGCAAAATTATAAATAATTAAATTTCCTTGATATAAAATCATCACTTACACTTATCTCTAGTTAATATGGTAATGATTTCTAGGACAAACAATTAATTTTAATTATGTATTAATATGGCTTTTATCATTATTTTCTTAGATTTATTACTATAAAATGCTTTCAACACTTTATTCGGAGAAATAAGTCAATCTCTGTCGCATGTTGCGGGCATTACAAGCATTTTTATCTCACAAATCGAGGGGTTTGCATTGTGTTCAAGGGTGATAAACATCCTATCTCAGTAAATTCTATAATCAACACTCGATTAGTAATCTAATTCTAAGACTAAACATTTATATGGTAGATATTAATTCTTTTATTATTTCAGTTCTATTGTAGGTATATACAGATATAGGCCTACTTATTCATAATTATTAATAAATGTCTAACGATAATATATCGCGCTTATCTGAGCTCAAAATTAAACGCTGCACAGAAAGTCTAAAATAAGTAATCTGAAATCAAAGTAGGTCTCTTGATCACAGGGAAAATGTATTTCAAGCTATCTACATACATAATTATAATGTTTTCAGTCTGAGAATGCGAGTTATGTGCGATACACGAGGTCATTTGACATCAATATAAAACCTCACATCATGTGGAAGCTCTCATTAGGTAGATATGTATCTTTTCGACTTGAGTTTATTTTGAAACAGAATTTATGTTGACTATATTAAACCTTTTTGTTACAAACAGTACCATCTTTTTGCTTACTAATTCTCCTTGTAATGAACTGAACATTTGACCTAAAATATAAGTAAATTATCGTTGCCATAGGGACCTTAGACACTTAGGAATATTTATTTTTATTCTTAATTGTTCTTCTCAAGCTGTTGCTTCCATTGCACATTGGGTATTTCTATTAGCACCTTCTTGAGAAGAAACATAATCTTTGATATTCAATCGGCTGTTGAATAATGGTTTAAAAAAAAACATTTAAAAACATAACACTTATCATACGTCAGAAGCGACAAAAGCCTAATGGTTGAGTTCAAAAGGTTGTAAGTCACAAGCCAAGCCCCGGTGAACCATTGTTAGGAACATACTGTCACATAAAAAAACTATTCATTAAAGTTGAAGGGGTCAGCAGAGAAACTCGTTCTTCTTCTATCATGCCAATTCGAGGTATTCAAAAATATATTTAGAGCCCGCAGGAATTAGAGTTACCGAGTCACCGAGGTTGGTAACTCGTGCTTGAGGCCACCCATTTTACGCTTTACGTGCTTTACGCGCGATTTTATGTGCTCATTGCTGTTGACTTCTTACTTATTTTCTGTTTTGAATTAATTAAGTGCTAGAGTTGACTTGATATTATAAAAATAAATTGACATTCTCGGGTCGACACTTCGTTGGCCATTCTTTGGCCAAAGAATTAGCATTGCCATCCTTCGTGACTTACCTGTCTGAAACGGTATGAACTCCGGAGGCTTTAGCAGACTTCCGTCGGGACTTAGGAATCTGCTAGGTCTAAATTCTTCCGGGTTCTCCCAAACGTCCGGGTCCATGTGCATAGCCCATTGAAGTGGTATGACCATTGTACCTTTAGGAATCCTATAGTTTCCTAGATAAGTATCCTGTAAAAGACGATATACAAACTTGGTAAGCTCTAACTTTGCTTTTAGAGTGCCTGCAAGATATATCATGAAAATTGAACAATATGCCGCATTATTCGACTTCAATTAATTTGACTTAAGTAATTTAAATTAATTGATTCCCTTTATTACCCTCGTATTTAATACTTTTTAAAGATTAAGTACGTTAAAATAATCATTAAAATATTTCCGCATTCAGGATAATTTCAAGAAGCAGTATGAAATAACTAAGTAACAGCGCATACTTCGACACATCCGTGGGGAATTCCGACGGGCACTATCGATCGAATGCGCTGAGTCTCGCAAATAACCGCCATTAGGTGGGGCAGTCTGGAACCGTCCACCTCTCCGTCTTCAGGGTATACTGACAGAATTTCTTGGCGTACCAAATCCTGAAAAAAAAGAATGTATACTGGGCGTACAAAGATTTGGCGTAGGTATTTGGAACTGGCACAGTTTCGACAATCATTTCTCTTATCTCAAAATTCATTAAACTAAAAGCTTCTGGCTGACGCATTACCATCATAACTCACAACGTGCTCACACCCACCGCTTTAGAGACCAGCCACTAAGACCCACCAACTAAGAGATAAGCCTCATCTCTTAGTGTGTGCTAATATCAACGGTTAACACAGTTAGGACCAAATTATCATTTGCTTTGTGACACTTCGCGTTACATATTCATATGTATTACTCATCTAAGCCGTACAACTTAGAGGCGAACCATACGACTTTAAGTAGTGCCTACACTTGAATATATCGTTGAGCGCAAACAGCTATGATTGACACTCAATTAAAAATTCTATGCTTGCCCTTATACAAAAAGCCGTGACACAAGATGAATGTGCTTAAACCTGATTATACTTCCTAAAAAAGATGAAGCATTATATACACACCTGTTCTTCAGGATATAGAGCCATGTACAACAGAAACCAAGCCAATGTAACAGACGTAGTATCAAGACCAGCTCCGAACATATCCGCTAAAAGATACAACATCTGTTCATCAGTCACGTATTTGGCATCCTCATCGCCACTCTCGAACCTTCTCTTCTGTTCTAGAAGGTAATTATCAAGGATGCACTCTCCATCAGTTGGTATCAAGATGTTCGGATCGAAGAAATGTTCTTCAGTATTCGATGCGTGTTTGCTGTACTTACTACATTTCATGTGGCCCTCTGGGTGCTCGCTGGAGAGGTTTTCGTGAGGAGCATATGCTGCCTCTTTTATTGGTGGTAGACCTATAATTTTGCGTCGTCTATCAATGATGCTCGCGTATAATCTGTGTGTTTGAGCCTGGCCGCGTGTCAAAACTTCTATTGTTTTTCGGGTTGATGAAGAGATAAATCTGAAACAAGTGAACATTTCCTACAGTTCATTTTTAGTTAGCCCTAGAACGAACATCTTACTAAAAGTTTAACCAACCGAAAACGTCAAGAATTTGTACTAAGATTGAAACAGCGCCTCTACTTTACGTATATGAACTAATTTGGTTTGCAACCTAGCAGGCATTTTTTAGTTGATTTCTCATAATATTTTACATGATTTCTTAACCCTTACCTGATGAAAGGCAAAAAATTAACAACACCGGCGACTCCCATCTCATGACAGCCTTCTTCTTGAATTTGTCTAAACCAGTGCCATGTTTTATCATCGGGAGGGAACTTGAATCCAAATATAATTTCATTGACGACATTTCCTAAAGAGTTCGTCAACATATGGGAAAGATCCATTGGAGAGCCAGCCGCCTTTTCAACATTCTAAAAGAGAAAAATGAAACCAACCCAATAACACTGCTTTTTAACATAATAAACAATTAAACAATAATGACAAGTATCAATAATTTGATCATTTCTATCATACACTTCGCTAATTAACACTTCATGAATGACTCATGTTGTTCTAGATACAAAAGTTGAAGGTCAATTTTTAATTGTGGGACCTTAGATCATTTGTTACTGTCTTTGAAAGGTTAAATCAGCATTTGGTTTAGATTTATCTTAATATAACATCAACTTATATCCATATGTACATTAATTAAATGTCTCGTAAAACCATTGCACTCATCGTAAACGTCAAAGCAAAGAAACAAATGACAGGCTAACTTTTATTGATGACTATTTGCATATTTTAACTTAGGCGTCAATGACTTTGTCGATACATAACTTATTGCCCGTATTTTCCAAAGGGTTAGGCAGAGGTGTATGCACCTATAAGTTTACCCACATTCCGCCAGTTATGTTAAGACCCACGTAATAAAGGACGAGCCTATTGTCATCATTTGGGCACAAATCCTGACTGTAGGCTGCTAGTGTGTAATCTCAGATGATATAGCCCAATATCACTTTAAAAGACCGGATATCGAACCAGGCTCTCATACACAGCAGTAGCACTTGGGACCCTATAGCCATCGAGAAAGTCTTCGATATTTTCAATAAAATGACAATATATATTTATAGGAACTACGGATATGGGATATATTACTAATCATACTTCCAGAAGTTCGTAGACGCCCGACGCTATCCGCTTTTCCAACTTTTCTCGCGACACGCTGTGCTTACTCATGCCGAAGCTTTTGAGCCACGTAGTTATCAACTTTCTCTGATCCTTCCACAGTTTTCCCTCCGCACAAATAATACCTTCAACAATATTCAACATTAACACCTTAGTCAACATTTTTGTAAAAGTCCGATATTGATTCACTCACCATTTCCTTTCATGATGCCGTGCGTTAAGAACAAAGGAGCTCTTCCAGAAAAGTTTTCTTTAGCGAAAGCTTCTCTTACTAATTTATAATCTGACAACACCACGGCGTACACGCTTCCCATACCAATACCATATATCGAGCCATATTGTTTAGAGAGCTTAGTTAGTGTCAGGTGCGGTTGATGGCGGTCCAGGAACGGCAAGAAGCCAACGACCGGCAGGCCCCAAGGTCCCGGAGGCAGACTCTGCCATTGTTTTAGTTTTTTAAAGATCCAAAATCCCGCGACGAATGTGACTAGCCACAAAAAGTAAAAATCCATGCCGAGCTAAAACAAAGAAGATATTTTGTGCATATTATTACCCTATTATACAGTAGACGAGGACCTTTGCAAAAAAATGTCCGTGAAACGTTAAATGAGGCACTTTCAATAAAATGCTTGTAAAAAAATGTCTGGCTGCGAAGGCAGCAGACTCTTTGTCTGGTCTTTGTTCTGTTCGAGACATCTAAGATAAGTTAAGGTTCTAGAAATCCTGAGCATTTTTGTAACATACATATTTATGACCACTGCGACTTAATAGACAGTTAAAAGTAACCCTTCTTTCGGCAGTCGCCTACTCGGGACAAAATACAAAAACGAGAGAATACCTATAAGAAAACAATGTTATCATTAGTTAATTATGCGTGGCTATTATGTTCATGACTAAATCACAATAAGTTTTCCATAATAATGGGACATAATTTATTATACATTTATTACACATATTGTATCACAAAAATTAGTTAAATAGGTATTATTTTAGTTATTATGCTGCTTTGTAACTACGTGTAAAGCAGCATCAGCAGCACAACATTCAATTTAAGTCTATCTCAAATAATTTAGTCCTTAAATCGGCTTTAAGTGTGCCTATAATATTTCAAGAGTTTTACTCGATTTCTTCAGGATCCCATTATCAGTTCCTAATTTTCTGACAATAGGACCACTTAGAGAGTATATCATTTCAAACAAAAAATTCTTTTGAAAATCGGTTCGCAATTGACGTAGAAATCGATGAACATACGACAAAAAAACATACATACATACATTCGAACATAGAACCCCAGTAGTCGGCTACAAAAAACATGATGGCGGCCGCCCTTACATAACTGCCATGATGTTATTGTTACCGGGTCGTGAAGGGTGACAAAATAAATGGCTCGAGGCGACGATTGTAATAATACAACTCGCAAACATTTACAAAAATCAAACGAACACCCAACTACAAACACCACTATAAAGATGTAAAGACTGCACAGAAATAGATCTTGTTTGGAACTATTTATTTATCTTCGCAGTCAGATAATTCTCTGTCTTATTCAGGAAGATCAGCGCTGATTGTAAACTCTACCTTTACCTCTACCACCTTTAGAATAATTCGTTTTTATTTGTTATTAATATAATTATGATATGACGGGAATGTTTGGTTTATAACAACTAAAATTAATTTGTTTCTTGACTAAGTTCTTTCTCGTCCTAATAAACCTCTCAGCATTTATTTTGGTACAACAATAATTATTTCCTAAAAACGAATATGCACATCATTTTAATAGTTTTGATTGAATAATGCATATCGTATATTATCGAATTAATTTGATAAAATAATAAGTAACTTAGAAGATAAACGGAAAGATAACCAAGTCAAACGATAAAGAAATAAGATACAAACCTAAATATCAATCGATCATTCGAGGCGCGGCTATTAAATATCAAACAATTTCTAGCGAGTCTGTGGCCTGTTTACATGACAACCAATGCTACCAACATAACACCGAAAAAAGCGTGACGCATAACCCTATGGTGGTTTATCGATGTAAGCAAACACACTTCTCCAATCACCATAATAATATCATAAACAGTAAGTACTATATGAAATTGAAATGTAAATATATTTCACTTACTTGTTAGAAAGGTTGGTGTCGGAAAAGTAACTCAGAATGTTTTGATTAGTGTCACAGCAGAGGTGCGGGCGTCCGTACGCTATCACAGAAGAACAATCAACAGAGTCCACAGCTCTAGTCACGTGTCGAGATATTTAACGACTGCTTCGAATCTCGCCAGCCTCTATTAAAAATTTCAATAGCTACCTACTGAATTTATATTCCAAGAAGGTATTTTGGTTTTTAAATTGCGTTTAATATTAATATCCTCCGATTCGCCGATATGTCAAAGATCGATCAGTATCGATAGTAGTACCAAATTCAACATACATTGGCCGGTATTCAGTCTGCTTTTGTTTATTGTTCGTGTTGTATTCCCAATGGAACTTGAATAAACTTCGTTTTAAAAGGCGATCGTTCTCAGTCCCACCCACCGGGCCGTGTCCAGGTAAGCCTGATTATGTATACACAGAAATATACGACTACAAATGAATGTTACATTATAAACTGAACTGTTAAATTTTTAGGGTTCCTTCATACGACATCCAAATTTTAAAATACGTTTCTTTATTCTATAAAGCATTTGGTATTAATTGAATTAAGACTAAAAAACTCAAATTCAAATTTAAATTCACTTTGTGACACATAGGTAAATGTACATGTACATGATGTTAAATATGTATATGTAAAAGCCGGTCTTAACTTAATTGAACGTTATAAAGCTATGGACAACGATGACTAAACCAGCTAATTACTCGTATATTATTTGCATAAACATAAACAGTTTGTATAAATAACTAGCTACTTAGCAATAGTTACTCGGATAACATTAGATAATCACAAACTACGCACCGCGGGCGCGCATTATCGCATATCAATGTAATAATATATCATAATTTAAACAGGCGCGTACTTTATTCCAATTACGCAGTTTAGCATTTTTTGTATTAATCGTAGTGGTCTAAGACCAGTTTGTAAGTTATTGGTAACCTATTACCTATTAATTATTAGCAAATCAGTAAGGCCTAGTTTTATTTACTTTTGATTTAGAGATCACACTTAAGGAGACAAGACTTATTGCCAAAATATCCAAATATCCAATACCTTTTTTTAGTTTTGTTTCTTCGAAATGCTTAACACGTTGAACGCCAAATGACCGACAAACAATACATTTTCTATTATGTCTCGTTGTTTGGCAGCTAAGGTGTTAATGTTACTTACCATAACCTGGTCATAAAATGCAAAATGATTAAAGTAAAGAATTGTATCACTTCCAAAATAATAAAAACGAACTCGTTCAACTACCCCAGAGTCGCTAATTCCGGGTAAGTTTATGATCGCCACGTGATCGCCAAGTAACACTAAGTATAAGGAAAGAAGGAATAAAAAAAAAGCCATGAATGCTTTTTCTGATCATCGGTGTTATATTCGCCTCCAAGTACTATTACTATATCAACAGTAATTCAGCATTCATTCGGTCAGTCATTCATTCATCATCTATATTATTATTTCAACAGTAATTTCAAAAAGTTTTAAGTTTATCAAACAGTTGAGAGCATCTTCGCACAAAGCAATTGTCCGGATGCAGCCGCGGATGCGGCTAAGACGTTGCGTAATTAGACGCCGCTTAGACGTCATGTCGTGGCGTCCACGCAGCGTTAATACCCACCCGAATCTTCAAACAACTTAAGCCTCCTCACTGAGGTGATTATACATCACACTGTTGAAGTAAGCATGTATAAAGTTATTGGCTAAGCTAATACTTTTACTACTACAATAATAATTAAAACATTTATAAACCCAAATAAATTATACTACTAATAACAAATAAACTACTTATAAAAAATCCTAAATAAATAAATTATGTAGCTAGGTTTTGGCCTTTTAAGTTTAATTATTATAAATTGTAACATTTTGATCTAAGTGTCGTTGCGTCGGAAGACTGAGGTAATTAAAATGAAATAGGAAGTTTGAAGCAGCTATCCTTTATACAACAAGCATACTTTCATTATTTCTGGGTGGTGGTTAGCGGTCCCGCGACATGACGACGCGACGCTTTGGTCAAAATACTACAATTTATATTAAAGTTACAAGCCCAAAAATATCTACGTATTTTTTATTTTGCCTTGTTAGTATAAGTTATTTTTTACGACGGGTTTATATATTTTTATATTTCTGTAAATCATGATTTTTAAACTTTATACATTTTCTTCGCCATGGTGCTCTGCTATCATCTATCTAACACCTACTCATTGGGAACATACTAATGAGCTTAAACACACTATATCTGCAGTAATTTGCTGAGGGGTTGGATATCCCGCAGATAACTTGATGCCGAAGTATTAGTGCAAGCGTACCTGAAGGAACAGTATACCAAATTTCAAATCAATCGGACCTGCGAAAGTCGGTAGGACCCTTATCTCTAGTAAAAAATGAGCTGATGGTTTTGAAATGCCTGAACAGATCCTCGATCATATCAACGTTCAAACAGAAGAAATTGCATCAAAATCGGTCTATTCGTTTGGGAGCTATGATACCACAAACAGACACACAGAATCACAGATACACGGACACACACGTTAAAATGAAATAACCTCTCATTTGCGTCGGGGGTTAAAAACATACAAAGTGGTACGCTCATGAAAAAATTAAGGGAGTCGTCACACAAGGCGTTTGTCCAGACATAGCCATAGACGTGACTGAAACGCTTCGTAGCCGCCGCGTAGCATCGCGTAGAGGCACGTAGCAGCCGCGTAGAGGCCATATCGTAACATCCACGTTGCGTCTACGCGCCGTTGGATCACCGAAAACTATAGGCGTAACTAAAGCATAAACAAAAGAAATAAAGCATATACAAATAAAAAGCATTTCATAAAAGTCCTCCTGGTTTTATTTGAGTTCGAACTTCACATATACTAAAGATTTGTAAAAATAGTCTGTCTACGTCAATGTAAAATAATCTATTTAAAATCGGAAACTGTACAATCTTGTGAGTTCTAGTCTGTCTGTTACAATACAAGCGTTAAACGTTCACCTGGAGGTATTCAAGGCATACGGTAAGAGCAGAGGAAATTTGTTCTACAAATACACGCATCTTATAATATTTCATTACCATTTACCAATATATTTTAGTATGTTGATGTTTGCGTTGTTGATGTTGCTGGTTTTGTATTATTATGACCTGCTGAACATCTACGCAATTGACGATTAGGATTACTACTTCTTATCATAATATTATTACGAACGAGAGTCAATATCTAGATAATAAATCTCTAATCTTCTTGTACTTAACTCAATGAAAATAATTATGTCATTTACATAAAACAGATGGTTACTGTTTGTTAATTTGTCAAAAAAAGAACTGTTTTGTTTGAAAAGCACGCGGAACGTCGATCCGTGATATAAATGGCGTTCAACACATAACATCTTTTTTTTTCGTAACTTGTCTAATAACAACTTGTTAATTGGATAATTATAATTAATTAATTGTCAGTTTTTACAAAAAAATAAATCGATATCAAGATCTCGTATACTTGAGAGTTAGGTTGGGGGGAGCGCGAGACGGACGGGCGAGGTCGCGCGCAGTCGCGGGCGCAGGCGGCGCGAAGTGTGAAGGCCGGTCAGCGGCCGAGCTGTGTTATCGGACCAATCATAACGATCACCTCACTTATGTAGTATCCACTAATGTAAAGCATTAGCTCCACCACGTGCCACTGATTTTATTAATTATTACGAGACGCAATTACGCGCGCCAGCTTTAATTGAATAAATAATGATATTCTCGCACACCCACACGTATTACATTGCTCGCCGGTGTAGTGTTATAGCCTGTGGTCAAGTAGTACCGCGCACTTGGGAATGTGAACTGAAAGATTAATTGAATGATTGCTGACATTCTACAAATTAAAAGGTAGTTACTTTGCAGTCTAGGTCACACGTAAAAGTTGTCTTACATATAAGATTTTTTTTTTCAAAGAAATGAATCAACAGTATTGTTTTATTTTATTAAAGCCGCAGTCACTTGTTTACCTAAATGAATTCACCTATCTCCAAAGTGTTACATTTAAATGTCACGATGATTCACAAAGACCTATACTTATTTACAATTAATAAAGGTATGTAATTTTTCAATTCACTAGGGCACAATTAAGTTCAGGATATCACAGCACCGGTTGATCTCTTAAATGCTTCGCCGTTTTTAATAAGGCATTATTTGTTTTCTGCGCCGATTTTTAAACGCTTATTCAACACTTTTGGTCAGTAAATCGTTGAACGTAATAAGTTTATAGTTATTATTGTTAATTATACGCCAATGTGGTTCAAAAAAAAAAAAAAGACGGCAAAAATAAAAGTTCGGTTCTTGAGGTCATCTCAAAAATACGATAGGTACTCACCTAAATAACTTACAGAATTTAAGTTACTTAAAAATTGCTAGATAGTTATCTATCAGTACAATACCGATGATTCAAGTGATTAAGCGTGAGCGAGGTCCGTACGAGACAATAGCCGCGCGACGGATCCAGAGCTGCGGAGCATTCGAGGCCCTTGTTGCCATTCTCATTCAGCCACCGTACAGTTATCCCGCGGCCAGTGTTACTGACACAATGCAAGGTTAACATGAGGTGGACGCCCGCAAACTGCCCGCGTAGCACTTAAAAGGACATTTACGTTTTATCGAGCTGTTCTGATCAAACAGGACAAGCCAAAAGCCGAAATCCGTTTCCAAGTAGGTAAGTTGCTGATACATGAAATATTTTTTTTCTTTGTATGCCTACTGCAGAATGTTATTTCCTAGATAATTATTAAAATGCATTTGAGCAGTTTACCCACCTGCAACCTTGTATAAAGGTTGTATTTTTCCTTATACCTTGCAGCTACACTTGCTGTGTATCAATTAATATCTATCTCGATTTTAGGTTATGTTGTACAAGATAATATATTCGAACGAGTAAATAAATTTCACGTCTGCATTTAAGTGGAGCGTTAATCGATAAAAAGTGCAGATATCAGAACTAGTCGGACGTGTCGGCCCTCAGCGTCACTGGAATGTTCGTCTCATTATGCTCATCGCTGATTAAAGTCAATAACTTCATCGCGGAGTGCGGCGCACATTCAGCATCGGCTCACTCCGCTCAATGGAATCTCTAATGAGGCACTCTTGTCAATGAGCGCAGCGAGCCAGATCTCAATCGCGCCATGTCTCTATTCTCTTTTACTTTCAAACGCATCCAGTGGGGCGCAGCCCGCGGGCTCCGGTCGTCCACTCCGGCGCACGCCTCTCAACAAACTATATTCTTTTTTCTCCTTTACTCCCGTACACAGTCTAGAATGCCTGCATCCCATGTATACGTCTTCCTTCTTTTATTTTTAGTTAGTGCGAAAAAGGTAGTCGACCAGTCCTAGCGGCGGGGGTCAACGTATTCGAGGCTTTTTACCCCTGGCTGATGCAGCTGTTGCACAATAATAGAGAAATTCCTGGAATCTTCTACATGGGTGATCGAGCTATTTATATCTGCCTGAGACAGGAAAATGCATTGCAAACGCTAAAAATAGCTGCGAATCAATTAAAACATCCCGTATTCATTGAATACTGATAAGCTTAGTCATGTCATGTTTTATTGTAGATTGAGTAGTATGTCACGAGGAAGTCTTTTGTTAAGACTAGAAAATGCATTTATTATACACTGATTTACTCACTTAAATCAAATATTTACCTACGCGACTTTTATCAGCTAAGCTACATATTGAAAGGTAGATATTTTTATCAAATACTTAAACTTCATTTGCCATTAAAAACCAAACTGTCATATCAATATCAGAAAAATAACTGTCATTTATTAACTTTCTCGGGTTAATTCAACAGATTGCAACCTTAATTTCACTGTACTTTCTATAGTGACGGAGTCGTAGGTACATAGGTACTCGAAGTAGTGCCCCAACCAAGTGTCAATGATCAGGCGTTCAGCACACTATCGTTCCTAGGACTTTGACTTGATTCTCGTCTGTCAGTGAAATAGGGCCATAAACAACTATTATAATTTTAATCATACTGTGTGTTCCATTAACCAGACCGTTAAACTCATATGACTGGATTTTGTTGAACCTATGCAACTGCGAAAATAACGCTGTGTACTTTAAATGTGTTTGTTCATTTTACAGTTTACTACAACACATTTTTATGGGTTCCGCTTAAGAGGGTTTATTCTGAAAGTTGGCAACGTCGCAAATAGATGTCAAATATTTCGCTGTTTTGATTAATTTGATAATATTTCTGTATGGAAATAAAAAATGTGGCTAACTAGCGAACTAGAATATTGATTATGAATTGCAATAATTAATATCGTAACACCGAATAGTTAGTTTTAGATGTAAAAAAGTATTTGGTAACTTTCCAAATGCCTTTTTTTCACCTAAAACGGGTACAACATCAAATTCAATGTTATAATTGCAATTCATTATTAATACTCTAGTCAATTGGTTAGCCAAATTTCTTATTTCCATACAGTATTATTTCCAAATTAATCGAAACAGGTAAATATTTGACAGCTATTTACGACGTTGCCAACTTTTAGGATGCACCCTCTTAAAAGGAGATTTTGCAATGCTTATTTTGGTGGCACACAGAGGTTGTAGTGCTCAACAAAGAAAGGAACGCTAATCAAGTTCCCATTTTCTGTCCTCTTTAAGGAGAAATACACAAATGGGCAGTGCAACAGCAGACAAGTGAAGCTCGCTCGTCCGAATCGAGTAACTTACGCGCGCCCAACGGGCCATCGATGTCCTTGCATTCTTTGGAGGTAGAGCAAAATGGTACCGGTTCAATAACCCTTGACAATGTGAAGGGATCAGCTCTTAGGCTAAGAGGCGCGGCAGCTTACGTAATGAAGCAGGCGTCAGGGTCGCGACCATTTGGCGGTCATGAGGTACTAAGGTGCCCTTTAAACATTTAGAAGAAATTCTTTCCTTTCAAAACCCATCAGACGACATAGGTATGTTTGTGTAAACATTTGCAATATAGGGGAGAGCGGGGCAAGTTCGAACAGAATTTGTTATTTAGTTTGTATTTTTGAACACATTAGCCATTTTTGCTTTGTTTTTTATTCAAACGATAAATTAGTTATCCTACCGTATCTTCAATAATAGTACTTTAGTATCGAGGGTAAGTAATACTAAGATTACGTATAAACACAATTGTTAACGGCTTACAGATCATAAATTCCAAGAAAACATAAATACACAAAATACTTTTTTTTTTTAATTTTGTCCATCAACATAATGTTAGTTCTAACATTATTTAAGTATGCTTTTAATGTAATCAGTCTTATATTAGTATTTTATTACAAGCTAAAGCTATTTGTGTTCATTAAAATAGTGGTTTATTATTAACTATATGGCAATAGCTGTTAATACTTGCCTCATTCAATTTGTTACTTTTGGCCCGAAGGCAACTTTTAATGTAATGAATCACAGAAAATATTAGCAAATGACTAATATCAATCAAACGAAGCCTTATTCTGAAAAACGTTAATTCGATTAAATGTAAAACTGCGTCTTGAGTCAAAATATTGCAAACCACGAAAAGTTTGTTCAAGTTGTCCATACGGGCTCGCAGCACACAACTTCTAAAAGAGGCGCTCGCTGGGCAACTGACAAGTCGAGAACTTGGGACACGTAAGGTGATGTAAATAAGTACAATTGAGGCATGAAATGTCATGTTTATAACGTATATCATTTGGTGGTAACAGGTAAGCTCATTCTTACACACGCTACAACCAGCCCCGTTCTACCCTAATTCAATCAACAAGTTTAAAGAGTATCAGCATCGTGATGAGAATAAATTTTAATATTCAAGTATTGGGGTCAGGTCTCATGCACTGTTTATGTACGCACGATGTGTTGTGATGTTAAGAGGATGAGATGTAATATTTGGGCAGCAAATTGTACTTAAGCAAATTTTACAGGCAATCATTTTTGTCAATATTTCATCTCAAAATACGATGCTTATGTGACAGGCAAACAGTCGTAAAGTGTTGGGGATACGCAAGACTTGGCTTCTACTAAACTCATCTTACAAGTTTTCCACCAAAAACTACTTAGCAAGATGAAAGCCTCGCCTCGACGGGCTGGTGAGATTGAAACGTTTCACAGAGCTTACAATTAGTAAGTTCTGTGATGTTTCACGTAGGTACCTATATTAGGAACTTTAATTACAAGATATTTAACTCTTGCCATTTAAATAACTTGTAAACGATGCCATTTGTGAGTTCGTTTTGTTGAGCTCGAAATAGTTACAAAATGTAATTAATACATTTATAAAACCGTATAGTACCGAGCCGTATCGTGACCGTATTCCACTTTTAAACCTATCACATAAGTAGTACTGTTTGTATTTTTAATAATTATCACGGTTACCTACTGCTGGAAAAGGATTCACTGTTTTCCAGAACAACCATCGTGTTAGTTCCTGAATCTGCACACTGAAAGTTCGTACATAATATAATATATATAGGAACCCATGGTTACAAACGTACAATCTTAAAGCGAAGGTAGGAACAGTAACGTACACTTGCACGCAGGACTCATACAACAGAACATGAATATTTTAGAAGGCAGAAATATTGCACATTGATTTTATCTCATGTGTTCACTGTTGGGAATATGTCCCTTCTTTTTGCATGACACATCAGTTCTGTGCCAGCCGCGTTCAGGTAGCAGCAAAGTGTTCTGCAAAGTGAAACGATAAAAAATTAACAATATCCCTCGAGCACAATCCCAAACCTCACAAAAACATTACACGATTGATTTGTGAATGATAAAAAAAATTCAGGTAAGTAGATTTTTTCTAAGATTTTTTTAATGCCACTCTTGTTTTGAGCAGCGGTCACAGTAACGAGTGAACATTGAACTGCAACATTTGTTGGCATATACAGAACCACGAAACGATTTCTTATTCTTAACTCAATGTACAGGGCGGCGGCGGCGGCGGCGACGCCTTGTTTACTAACAAAGAGATCAATGCACGCCAAGTAGGTTAGCGCAGCACCGCGCCGTATGCGGCCGCGCAGCCGCGCAGCGCCCGCCGGCCCGTATTGCGCTGGTCGTGGTCTCACCGACCGCCTCTCAAACGGAACGGACGCACTACCATCACATAAACATCATTAATCGTTATTCATTTGAATAACATTCAGCCGAAACAAACCCTCAAGGCACTCGATACCCTTGACGCAGGATCGCGGGTAATTTAGCTCCGCAATTTGTTATTTCAGATTATTGAGATAAATAAATTGTTTTTTAGACACACCGAGTCGAGAATACTAATTTAGATTGTTTATTTATAGATATGACTAAAAATAAACATGTACATTCAAACAAACATCTAGATAAGCAATCAAATCAGGCCAAAGTTTCTGGAGGGCAACAATCGTGCGCTTCCGCAGGAGAAATCGTTACAATGGCCTCTCACAAGCGCGCCGGAAGAAAGTTCCTAGCGATTTGCATAGCACGCGGCGAGCGACAAGCGAAGGCGATCCCGCTCTCGCAAGGCTCCGCGATGGCCCACATAGACATGTCTTATAGTTTATTGTCGCGGACCCATTTCCGTGGGTGCACGACCACGACCACCGCCTGGCTCGCGGATCGACACACTTCGCTCACTCCGAAAGTTTCTCCGATAGAGAAACTCACAATATCTAATAGCACCGACATCCGTCTATGCAGATTTCCAGAGCAAGCCTTCACAGAGACTGTGACCTAAATAAGAACGTTACAAAGCGTATAACACGTGGAGAGAGGTTGTTTATTTTACGCACTGACAACATCTTTCTTCCTTCGCGTGATTATATCGTGCGTCCGCTCTCAGGTCAGGTTGAGAGAGTGCAAACGGCATAAACGGCGGTTAAGAATAAAATTGATAGTACACACAGAATCAATGACAGCATCAACTCGTTTTCATTACAAATGGCTGGTGGCAAGAAAAACTTGCACTAGTGTTACGTTAGAAAGCGTAGACATTTCACCATAAAGCCTAGAAAGTGTACGTAAGAAGAAAGTGAAGAAGTAGGGGAAAAAATGTGCAATACAAGTACACGGAGTCGCGGGAACATGGAGCGGTTGCAGACAATACGCACTCGCTCCGAATCTCGCAGTTTCCAGTTCGATCGCCATCACTTTTTCTCCCTAGATGAAACCGCTGCAGTCGCTTGCGCACATTTCTCGACGCTCCACACGTTTGCCTAGTTCTTGTATCAATGCACTCATTTTTACTTTCTTTTCCGTTCGCTCTTGTTCGTTGTTTCTCCCCGCGCTTCCGTACTATCATAGCTATGATCATTGTACATTGATCGACTCTCAATGAAAATAAAAACAGGCGCTTTCGTATTCTAGAGAACGTTAAAACAATAAAATCGAAGATTCGAGAACATTTACAGACTTTCACGTCAATTCAGTAAATAACAGCCGGTATCAATTAATTGTTTACAGTTCAAAAGCTTAATTTTTTTATTTACTTTCATACCTACCGATACTTTTGTAGATTTTCACAATAACAATCGGTAATGTGATAAAATTACGAGATAGAAACAAGAGTATTTTCCTGAACAGTGTTTACCTGAAAGTGAAAATCGAACATTGTACACACATATCCATTATTAGTACGTGCATAGACGTAGATCACGCACTGCACGAGCCGCACATGCCGATGCGGATCTAACAGGCATTCGTCTGTTTTTTATTACGTGATCCTGTCTCCGTTAAGAATATAGGTATCTATTAGTACAGAACGAAGATCGAATATTCTGTTATTACTTGATATTTTAATGACAGTTTCTTGTGTCAGTTCCGATGAATCGTTCGGATGGTCACATGCGAGCGACAAGTCCGAGAGAAAATACAAACATTGTAGATCCAACAAGACATATGTACGTGCACTTCACATTCAATTTTCGAGTTTGTGTGCACAATAAATAACTATCTGAAATTCAGCACTTAGGGCGCCGCGTTCAGTTCGTGATCCGTGATAATCACGCGTTGTTTATTTTTTTTATTTTTGCATACATTAGCTTGATTAGTATAAATGTTGTGGTATATGCCTGTGTACGATATTGTGGCATATGTCAATAATTAATTGTCACGTGTACCGTGCGGTGTGGACGTGTGGACTTGTGGAGTACGGCGGCGGGCCGGGAAAGCCGCCGGTCGTCGAGCGACGTCGAGAGAAAGAGTGTGAAGGAGAGAGATGGGCATTTCACCGCGCGGGGTCAACGCGCTCGCTATACTGTCGCTGATTGTGCCCCAATTGCAGTATGTGGGTCTAGGCCGGCGTTCGTCGACCCGCGTGACACACTTAGCGGCGCGGGCGCACGACCGCGGTGCTTTCACGCCCCGCGCGCAGGGTGGGGGGCACTGCACGGAAAGCTGAGAAAACTTACCACATGGGCGGGCAACGCTTTGTTCGTTGTATACCTATGTTTGGTGAATAAACTAGAGGCGTCGAGCATTAGTTTATTTAGTAAATGCCATCATCGGTACAAAGTGAAATATATGAATTTGTCAATAGCTGTTAAGTTATTTAGCTACTTTGTTGGATTTAATTAGTAACTGACATCTGTGTCTTCGCATCATTCAGGGAATCTCTTTGAGGACTCTCAAACAATTAACGCATACATGTAAAATGTAAATCCGATTATACCAAAGTACTGTGAAGTTATTCACATACTAATTACCGAATATCATGAGAAAGGATTAGTTTGAGTAAATGCAAGGTTAACTCAAGCCTTATCAAATGCTGAATGACAGAATCTGTAAATGATTCTAATTTTCAACGTTCATTTCACTAAAATGTGTGACTTTGCAGCGAAATATTTTAAGGAGCTTTAATTAACCAAGGAGACATTCATTGTCTTTCATATAATAGTGAAATATTTGGTTAGCTAAAACTGAAAGGTATTTAACACAAGTGTACGATGGCCTTGTAAACTACAACTCATATGATAGTATGGTTATTATTATATTGTACTCTGTTACACACGGCAAAACATGTCGTATTCGTTTACGATCAATCGTTCGTACGAACGTAGGTAAGTATATATTCTTTCTTTACAAAGAAGGTATGATTCATATGCAACATTGATAATATTAATAACCCACAACAATGCGACTGACATTGATCCTTATGGGAATGCAGCTCAATTAAGCGCAGTGGGGCAACTAATACGAGCACCTAATGAATAACTATAGTTTACACGATAGGCGTTTGTTGCTCGTTAGCTGTCGGAGAGAACAAGGTCGGCTGATGTGGAGCAAGGTCAATGTGGACGAAGTCTTCGAGTGATAGCGCGACCTCTGCATTCATTATCGACTCACAAACGTGCGGCAGGCGGCAGCTGCGCTCATGCATTTCTACCGGACGAGCGCTGACATGGAAAAATAATATTTATTTCATTATGTATGGTACGCATGGTAGAGCGTTGTGAATCGAGTTCGATAAGCGTAATTTGCTATATCAGAATATAATTAATTATAAGCACGTTCTGCTGTGTCTTGATATGTAGCAACAGAGAAGATACAAAAGGAACAAGTTTATTAAGATTTTAATTTTAAAATTATTGCTATCAGCTTGAAGCTCTTGTTGTCATCTCTTGTGAAGTTGTAATATTTCGTTATGAAAGTTGTCTTCATTAGGTACTTGCATCCTACGTTTATCTACATATACGAGTATATGTATATGCAGCATAATTATGATAAAAAAATTCAAGAGCATTCATATAATTGCTGTCTATTCCGAGCAATTGAAAAAGTCGTCAGTACTGTCAAAAAAGCTTTACGTGGTACATCATGGTCTCCATTAATCACACCAATAAGTAAAGTTGAAACAAAAAGTAGGCTGTCATGGTAATTGATGGCAGCATTCGCTATACTGTCACAATTAAATGGTGGTTCAAATGGAGCAGGTGTACAAAAAATAGAGTTCTTGGAAGCGAGAGAGCGTTCGGATAACCAGTTGTGTCCGTACCTGCACGACTTGAGACAACTAAATGCATTTTGCGCATAGTCGAATGATGTCATCCAGGATATTCGAAACGTAAAGCTGTTCGGGAAATAAAATAAAAAGTCGCTCTCACAAGGTGATACCGAGTGCTTTTCCCTGCAAATGAACGTTAGTCACAGTCTAGTGTGTCCGGACACTCGGTATCGAATATTTTAGAAAATCGTTTTAAGTTCTGACGAAGAAATCTAGTTGTATATGTCTGTTTAGAGCACAGTGACTTTTTGTGAGTTTCTTTGAAGGTGTTAATCCCTTAAACACGTATTTCTTGTGTTCGATAATCTAATTATTACCATACCAAGCCTTTCGCTTACTTCGAAAAAATACCAGACATCAGCTGGCAGCGTAATAATATCAATAAAGCAGCTAAAATAAAAAGGTTTAGCAAGGATGCAGGTGAAGTGTGCAGGGCTCGTAACAGTTGGCATTCAGAATCAATTCTACGTACGTCGTGTGGTGTGAGACATGTATCTTTAATTCAGAATTAACAATATGATCGTCTTCGTTGGCTTTAGTTTCAACCATTATTACCGTATTCATATACATTTTATTACCTGGATTATTATCGGATGCATGTTTCTTGAATGATTATCGCAAGTAAAAGATTGAATTCCTGTAAAATTATAGTGGGTTATGAAATAGAAGTCGTGTAGATAATTAAAAATAAAAATGAATACTGTTTATTGAGTAATATCCGTCAAGGAGCGAACAGTGTGGTATATATTCAATGGTAACACTGGCCTGGAGCATAACGGAGTTTTAATAGAATGTGAGGCCAGTTTGTACTGGCTTCTACCAGACATGTGCAGCTTACCGTACATAAACGTACGTAAACTTTAGTGCTAGTTTATAGTAATCTACCAAAATTAATCTAGCCGTTATTACTCCAACAGGCGTTGTCAGTATTCAGAAACTTTAATATAATAATGGTAAAACCCTTTAATATAAGCATGACGTCACCTCCCCAGGTTGCGAAGCTGATTTGAATCGCAACAAAGTTGGAGTCTGCGTCACCCGATTGAAACAAAAAGTGTGCGCTGCCTGCTTCTCATTCAACCCTTGGAATTGCCGCTACGTCATAGACTAGACGTCGGGAATTATGAGTCATGTGTATTTTTAAAATCACGTCATGACTTGCTTCTTAAACTTAGTCAAGAAAAGTATGTTACTTAACTAATTTAGAACTTTAAAAAATTTAATGCTTGTAGATATTCATTAATTTGTCATGCTTCCATTATGAGCAATAAAAAACGTTTGGAGTTGAGTTTAATTTTAGACCAGAAAAGCAATATTATAATGATGATCTGTAGGGTATCACGTTTTCAATACAAGGGTAAAATATGAAATACAAATAAAAAAAGTTGTAAATATAAATTTATTGCTCGTAAATAAAAAATATCACTGACGGCATCTGTCGTAAATTGCTATAGATGTCATTTTGTCTCTTTCCAAGATATCACTGGTCAATAGTTCCTCAATAATCGTCAATTCAGCTTGAGTCTTGATTGTTGGAGTTGCAGCAGATGCGTAGTTCTTCAGATGTGTTTAGTTGAGTTCCTCGGGGAGGGCGACAACGGCCTCGGGGAGGATGGGCTGGGGCATAACGACGGGCTCGGGGATGACGACCTCGGGGAGGATGGGCTGGGGCATAACGACGGGCTCGGGGATGACAATCTCGGGGAGGACGGGCTGGGGCATAACGACGGGCTCAGGGATGACGACCTCAGGGAGGACGGGCTGGGGCATAACGACGGGCTCAGGGATGATGACCTCAGGGAGGACGGGCTGGGGCATAACGACGGGCTCAGGAATCACAATCTCGGGCAAGACTGGCTCAGGCATCACGACGGGCTCAGGAATCTCAATCTCGGGCAGGGTAGGCTCGGGCATCACGACGGGCTCAGGAATCTCAATCTCGGGCAGGGTAGGCTCGGGCATCACGACGGGCTCAGGGATGATGTTGTTCTCAGCCTCATCGACGATAAGGACGGGGGTAGGGTTGATCTCGGGCTTGGCGGGGACGACGACGGGGGAGACGTCGACGGCGGGAGCATCGACGTTGACGATGATCTGCACGAGGGGCAAAGGGTTGGCGGCGGCGACGGCCATCAGGGCGAACAGAGCAACGAAGGTCTTCATTGTGTGTGTTTAAAGTTTTTAACTAAAACAAAACAATAAAGCTGGTTAATATTGAATCACGGCTAACTTAATTATGCAGAATTAATTTTAGTCAATCATGTCGTGTTTTACAATGGTAAAAACGTGCGTATTTTAGTTGAACATTCATCGTGTTTCGTTGAAAGCACACAATAAGTATTTAACTTAGTTTCAAATAATGCTGAATTAATTATATTAATCGATTTCATACAGGTACCCAACTCTACACAGCTAACTGTTGCAAAAAGAGTAGCTAATAAACAAAACGCTGTCAGGAATTAAGATAGGCACTACACTTGACTTATTATATTAATGTAAAAGCTTGATTTTATATCTGCTAAATTAGAAATAAATAGTTTTTTTTTTTAATTTAAACTCACCTTGCTTTCACAAAGATCAATGAAAACTATAATTGTTTGCGTAAAAACAGTCAGTTTTTATACAAATTGAAAGCCATAAAAACGTATATCGATGTGTTATCAGATTATCACAATTTGGGAATTAACTTTTATCAACTGTCGCAAATTCTACCAATAAATATTTAGTAGTCTCTTCCTCTATTATGAATATACAGTGTATATACTTTTGAAATCATATAATGACGCTTAGGCCTATTTTTAAGGTAGCTAAATCTAAAGTGGGTAGTTGAAAAACGAATGAAGCGCTCTATGGAATGGGTAGCAATCACAAAATAGATTTCGACAATCGATCAACCTATGTATTGGTCTTTGATAAACTTTACTGAAAATAAATTATCTTTGAAATACAAGACCTGTTGTCGCGCGTAATTGTAGACCTTACACCTTGTTTGAAATTAAATATACATAAAGCATCTAAATACTCGTATGTATGATTGGATTGCAAAATAATAATCATTCATATATCATGGTTAAAAACTCGCAGAAAATATTAAGCGTCCAAAACCACGCCCCTCGCCTTGATACAATAAAATATTTCGTCTTACAACAGACAGATTCTGATGAAGTTATAAGTACTTTGAATCAGCTAAGGGCTATTGCTCTTGCTGGATGGGATGGCACATCTCAGACATTTCTACTCCACCATTTCTTCAAAGTTACTATGATGCATTTGCATCAAAGTATTATCCAATACTTTTAAAAAAATCAGTTCATCCTATGTTAAAGGGTGGTGACAGGACCTAGTGCCTTATTTAAGTTGCTAGAACGTCTCCTAAGCAAGCGACTAGTTTACTATCATAAACACTTCAAACAGGTATCAACCAAACACTTTGGCTTCTGCAGGAACAAATCCACTTGTAAAGTTACTTTGTAGATCTTTTAGAAGCATTTGATACCGTTTCTGTCTCCATTCTCCACCTTAGGTAGAAGACCTTTAAGCTTACGTAGAAGCTTAAAAGTCTAGGTATCAGGAGGTGTCCACTTGATCTATTTTAGAGTTATCTCACTGATTGTTCACTATTGGTGACTATAGAGAACTGCTGATGTATTAACTATTCAGTATGGCGTGCCTCAGGGTAGCATTTGGGGACCACGCTTTTTTTAGTGTGCAATTTCTGAATCCCAAATGCCTCAACTACGCAATATGGATTGGCTGAGTGGCTTTCTATTATATTTACAATAAAATTAACGCAAGTATTTAAATCCATCACTCAACATTTTTAATCTTTGAAAAGACTGTTCGCTCCTATTTACTTAACCTAAAACTACAGTAAAAACAGAAGAATTTCTAAGAAGTGATCACACGAATGAAAAAATCACACACAACATACAAAAAACTAAACACACTCTACATTCTATTCTATTTATAAATAAGAAACAAATACCCACCACATACACACATTCCACTAATAATTATTTGTCTTTTTATATTAAAAAAAAAACCTTCAAAATATTTATTCATTTTGTAACTGCATGAAACGATGTTACTTTGAATATATATAAGAGGAAGTCTGAAAGTGGCGCCTGTGACAGAGAAGTTGTGTGGAAATCGGCTGTCATGGTATGGAAACGTGATGCGACGGAATGAGGATCATGTTGTGAGGAAAGTTTTGAGTATGAATGTAGAGGGCTACAAGAGTAGAGGGAGACCCAGGAAACGAAGGATGGATTGTGTGAAAGTTGATATGGCTAAGAAGGAGGTGACTTCTGAGATGACGGGAAATAGAGATGTATGGAAGAAGAAGACATGCTGCGCCGACCCCAAATGAAATTGGGATAAGGGCAAGAGAATGATGATATAAGTTAACTATTAACGATGGGGAATTGGTATTATTTCTTCTTTACAAAGGCTACCAAATAGAAAACAGTACTGCACCCACTACTAGAATAAGTTTGTAATAAATAAACAAACTACTTGAAATATAAACAAATAAACTACTTGTGCTTTTTATTTTACAAGGGCAATTGGCAATGTAATATCAGGTCCTAATTTGAACATTTCATCTTTTCAATTAAAGATCTTTAAATTTGAATTAAGCATTTAAGAATATATCTTGCCTTACCTAAAGAACGTACTGAGCTCGAGTGCTAAACTCCGTGCATTAAGGGACTTAAAAAATATTTTCACACCAATTTCGGCCAGAAATTGGATAGTTCATCAAAGGTAGGTTCGTGTAAGGCAAAGAGCACAGCTCGTCCACCAAAGGTTCCGTACAAAGTACGGAATCGTTAAAAATATATTGCCATATTCAATGATAAGTTAGTAATTTGCTGATTCCTGTTCTATGTACGTACACCTCACTCAAGTAGATCTCGGAAGAATACGGGGGAGGGTATTATTACGGAGATTTTTCATCATAATTCAATAACTGTGAGGCATAAATGAAAATAAAAACCATTTGATTTTTTTCATAATATACCCCACTTAGCCTAGTTCCTACTTAACACTTCGCTCCTATTGCTATGAAAATAAGAATATTTTTTTCCATTTCACGAACAAATTTTGTAATTATGGCAATAAGACTATTTTCTCATGAAAGTAAGTTGTAATTCTTATTAGAAAAAAAACTCTATTCTTTAACTTGCTATCTAAGTGAACAAGCAGATTTTATTACTATTCTAAATTTCAAGGCGAGAGCATTAGCAGTTCCTGAAATAAGCAGCTTTGAGAGACAGACAGACAGATGAACTCGGTCGATAAGGGTTCTATTTTAATATTGGATTGGAACCCCTAAACCGCCATAGGGAAGATGTCGAAACAATACCTATGCAATACGAAAGTAGAGGAACGAAAGGTCGGAAGCAACACCGACCTATCACGATCAAATAAAACGTATACACGTCTGGATGTGGAATCTGTAATGTCTGAATCTTGGGTGGTAAATCTCGTTTATGCGAAATTGCAAGAACACAGAGAATTTAGAAATTGTTAGACATTCTATGAAGATGAACTTCTGCTTATTTTATTGCTGGAGGATGTAGCACTGTCAATTTTGGAATTTCTATTATTTAAACTAACATTACGCCTATACCTCTTTATTACACCCACATTTCTCAAGTTAAGTCCCATGTAATAGGGAGCGAGCCTTTTGCCACCAATCGGGCACAAATCCATAGGGGTTGTTACTGAGAAATTCTAGATGGAAAGACTATAACAGTTTGCTTGACCTTGGAATCGAACCTAAGACCTTACGCACTTCCGACCACTAGAACAACTGTAGCCATGCTTAACACGTTTACTTCTGAGAAATGTAATGCATTTCTCAGAAGTAAACGTGCTACATTGCATACTGTTACGATATGTCTGGCAGTTTTAATGGGGTTTTATTTATCTTTATGATTTTAGTTTATTTTATTCAGACACTCCATTCTCTCTTCAGGAGCTCGTAGCTAAATAAGAACAGACGCATGGGTCGATCAAAGGTTAATTCACGCTTGCCGGCGTGAGTCTGTGGATGGGAGACAACCCACTACCCTTCCTCCATGCCTCGGAAATCACATTAAGCCGGTGGTACCGGCTGTCATTCGATTTGATTGTTGACAATCGTTATGGGTAGACAAAATCCCGAAAGTCTGACAACTGACTAGTTGTCAGACTAAGCGGTATCGACCCAGTAACTGGGTTATAAAGGCCGCATATAAAATACTGTTATTCAGCAGCATCCGGTAACACTGGAAGCCGACACCAACATAGTTGGGAAAGGTGAGGCAGATGATGACTCCATTGTAACCCTTACCTCAATTTCCTTTGACCCTTATTCAAGTTTCTCGTGAAACTAAGGGCATGGCTTGCGTCTGCTCTTACCGTATTTAGAAATGAGTAAGCCTTTCGGTAGTCTCAATAGAACCAGTCTTAATTCTATAGGTACCAACTTACAATACAATAGTATGCGGCAACGCCAGGCTATCGCTAGAGCATCGCAATAATCGCTTTCGCTCAATCGACTTTTGCCATTCGCCCGGAATGGAAAATTATTTCTTTCATTGCCATAATAAATCGATAGTTAGCTCCCCTAAGATCGCGAAAGTACGCTCGACGGTATTTCATTAAACTGGTAAAGAATATTCACAATCAAACCAGACTCTGACGGTTACTTGGTGTCAGATCTAGTGCTAAATATTAATAGGAGGTCATTCGGGAGCCTTTTCGACAAGAAAAAAACACAATGATTAGCATAATTTAGTCAACGCACCAAAATGTATTCTATCACTTTTGGAGCTTAAACACTCGTGGAACATTTTCATGTGCACCTTTTTCCCGAAGCTTAGATTTAAAAATAACCTAAATAAGTAGAGGTGAATAAACGGCACAGATCGTGCAGGATGCAGGATGTGATTTTCTCGTGCCAAATCTACTAACAATCATACAGTAATATGAACTGACTGTAATATGAAACTGGGGCCGATCGTTACTTACTTGACTAACTATACCTACTTTATTTCTAACTGACTTCAATATTGGCCTATCCATGCAAATATCCACTCATGACCTCTGACCTACGAACCCTTACAGTAAGTATGCTAACCGATTTGGAAAGTTTTCCAAAATTAATCACATATTTCAGTAAAATCATACATTTCTATTGTTATACCTACTTTGTTGTAAGCACTACTGTTGAACTTGACGGCACGCTTGGCGCAGTGGCTGAGCGATTGACTGCTGCGCTGCGTGTCGTGGGTTCGATTCCCGCACGGAACAAATATTTGTTTGGCCGACAAGTAGTTGTTCCGGGTCTGGCTGTTTGTGTATGTGAGTTTGAAGTCCTGGATCCGATTTCCGGGTCGGGGCTAAGTGTTAATAGGTGCTTTGCATCTGGAAATTCTCAGTGAGATCTCGGAGTCTGGGTTTGTACACGGTTGGTGGCAATAGGCTCGCCTTGACATGGGACTTGAACATAACTGACTAAATGTGGGTATACTATAGATACTCTCTGCTCTAACCCTTCGGGAAATACAGCCGTGTTATGTGACGTTATGTCAGCCAAATTGTGAGCCTAACGTTGTTAGTCTATCGCTTTTCACTATGTACCCAAAACAAAGCAAGGAAAACGCAGCCCAATAACTGCGAATAATGGCTATTGCGGTTCTAGACCAGTATTGCCATTAGCACAGTTCAATATGACGTAGTAGGGTTAAAATAAAAACGTCATCATCACTTAGATATGTGTAGGTATGTATATATTGATTATACTTGTTTAATAGTTATCATAATATAGTGTTGAAGTGGATTAAGATTTAGGATTTAAAAAGCGATAATATGACTGTGTTACAGGAAAACTGAATAACTAGACTTAACTTATTATTAACTTTGTTAAAATTGATTTATCAGTAATTATGACTTAGATAAGATGCGTCATCGACTAATAGATAGTCGTAAAGTTAGCGGCAGGAAACCAAAAGCACGCGTTATGAAAACCACTGAACGTGGATCCACTCGGTACCGGTACGTTCACCCACGCATTGGAAAACTCGGATAAGTAGCGACCAGACTACTTGAGACTCGAGAAACATCGTATCCATCCGGTGCCTTCTACTCGTATATTACATTAAATCCCGTATATTTCCCATCTCGGCTCGTTACATTAGTGGTGTGAGTTGGAAAGCCTGCGCAGGCGCCGACGTGCGCGCATGTACCTCCCGCCACGTTTCGCGTGGAAACTGTGCCACGTCGCGCCTTCTCTCAGTAAAAGTACTTTCTTCAAGCCGCTTTCGGAAACTCGTCTAGAACAAATTTCCTCGCTATAGTAACCTTGTACTATGTGACATAAGGCGTTCGCCTGCGCGTGCACTATAATTAGACCTGCCGGTCGTTTATAGCGTACCAAGAACCCGCAATCGATACCGAACCGTGCCCCGCCTGCTTGCGATCGTGAGAAATATCGCCGTCGTAACATTAAGCTGTGCTGCCTGATCCGTGAAACAATGGGATGTTACGATGATTCAGTACGCGCATATAATAAAGTATTCCTACATAACGACAGACATAGACATAATTTTATTAGTCAGTATGAACGGCAGCCAGAATCTGACCTTCAGCCTGCGTCAGATTAATTTGTATTGAATCTGATTTCCTAATTTATTCGAATGTTTCATAAGTTTTTTGGCCTTTTATTTAATAAAATCTAAAAATACAAAGAACATATTGGTGTTTCCTAGCGAATTACTCTGAGTAGAAATACCGAAATAAACAAAGAGGTTAAAAGAGACTGTGACCGACTGTGCAGATTGTGCGAAGACCATGCAGATTAGTGTCTCAGATGGTCTTTTATTTATGTCTTTTTACATGGAACTTAGCGCTAAAAGAATCTGAAAAAAAACTTCATTGACTATAAGCGAATAAAAAGGCTTCACGTTTAGCTTTGTAGAAGAATTTTGAATTAAAAACGAGACCATACAGCTTAAACACTGCACGGCTTTTCAGAAAAGAACCACACAGTGGATATACATATCTGGTAGTTCACGCATTTGCCAGTGATCAAAGCTTAAGGAAGTGGAGAGTGATTTAAACAGAATAAGGAAAAATAAAACTATGGAATAACGATCCACGTAATATCCTTAAGTTCAAAATAATTTGATAAATAAGTACTTTACTAAGTAACAGCATCTAAGCGCGACCATTCTTTTTACTGAGGCTACTTGTAAGCACAACAATTTGTTTGTATACCTAGTATTTATATGATGGATATCAATGCATTTTATTAAAGGGATTTATTTTTATGCATAAACAAAATATTTTCATAAATAATAAAACAGTAGTTTATAGTTTGTGATACTGTTGCATGTCAATGGTTATTAAAACACGTTTTTTCGGCGATTTTCTCACTTGAACACATCGCCTCGTGGACTTAGAAGTATCGCGACGCTAACGTAGCGTCTGCGTAGTAGTGACGACAACCAGACGCAAAAGCACCCTTCGTCAGTGCCTTTGATAATATATTCTGATGGGAACTATCAATGGGCTAACAGATTTAATTTAAGGAACACTCTCTTTTTCATTTGTTTCTATGCACATACGTCGACCATGTTTCATGTGGCCTGTATTAAGATGATTTGACACTTTCATAGATCGTATTTTAGTAGAAACGGAGATCACCTCTGTCTCTCCTTTCTTCATCAATATAACCCGCTCGTAGCCATAAATCCCTAAAACAGAATTTAAATAGTTTACCTATCATACTTCAGAAGAATAAAACAATACTTTTTCCTTGCCACGTAAATGAAACACTCGATTGTTCCACTTCTACTGACCATATTAGTCTTGTGGTGAAACGCGCTAACGCTGAGGATGAGATTGGGGTGTCGATTCCAGGCTCGAGCAAAGTGTAACTGATGAAATGTGGGTGTACTAAATGTACACCTCTACCAATACTTCCGGAGAATAGAGGCCTGACGTTACGCTGAATGAAACGATTGCGATACTGTTGTGGGATAGGGTTTTCTAACACCTTTCTTTCTTATTTCTATGTTACTCCACGAAAGCTTCTGCCTATAATCCAGAATTCAATCCAAACAGGTTTGTTTTATGTTTGTGTTATGTTTAATAAAAGGAGAGCGAGTCTCGCTCGCCGCTGTTGACTTCATATATTAACCGGAAATCAAAACATGTCACGAACGTCCTCGTGTCGAGAGGCACGTCCCACCGGACGTAGGTACAAGCGTGGTATTGTATCGATATACTAGAAGTTATATCCCTAAGGCAAACCTAGACGGTTTAAGATTTACTGCGATGCCGATTTCATGGGCATAGATCTGACTGCTTACATTCTTCACAATATATTGTTCCGGATGCCAAGAATAATAAATTGTCAATTGACGTCTTCCGCTTCTGAACAATTTGTCAACTAATACTAGTAATTAGCTACATGTGGATAGACTGGAAGCCAGCTTTACCGTAATTGGGAAATGAATGAAAATAAGGCCAAATTGTGTTACGATTGCTAGCTCTTCTTCCAATCCGGTTTTGATTACGTTTACACGCAAGGGCAATTGCGCATATTTCAGGTTTTCTTCTAGATCAATTATTCATTGGCATTCTCGGTTGGATCTGATTGGAAAAGAGATTCACAAGGAAAGCAAAGCAACCGACATCAAAGAACTCAAGCGGCATTGAGCGGTTGTTGCTCGCAGAATCGCTGGCATTTGGGGCAGAAAGGTTCTCGTGTGGTGACCGCGCACCGGAAAACGCAACGTCAGTTTGCCCGAAGATCTGGTGAAGATTGCTTAAAGCCGACGGATGAGGTTAGCGCAGGATCGATCGTTGTGGAACTATTTGGCCACCCACCTATGTCCAACAGTGGTCATGTTTTGATTGAAATGACTTATCAATTGAACTGAAATCGCTGATCACGTAACATGCTGATTACACGTTGAAGAAGCTCGTAGAAAAACCTTGTTTGATAAGCATTACTCTTCTATTAGTATCTCTCACTACTGTTGGCTAAAGGCACCACAACACATTAGAACTACCTAAGAATAGACGAAGAGTTCGTTGCATACAATCTAGCGAGCAAGGTTCACTGTTCTATTGAAGGAAATAGGTTATTCTGGTGCATGCACTGTTGTGATCTTTATCACGGCATGCTGTTGGCACTGGTGGAGACACGTGTTGGGTGCACGTGGCTTTGAGGAGGTGCCAACGGCCTGTGGTGGAGGTCTGCCAGATAACTGCAGACTGTATGAAGCCGTACGGTAATAGCCCCTGTTTTAACTACTAGATCTATATGTATAAATATGTACATATATGTGCAGACCATTGCTTGATGATTTTACTAAACAAAAGTGACAGAGTTTTTTGTCGACGTAATCCAAACACTGGGTAAAACGTTATCCCCAAAAGTGTGTAACTGGAAGCCTTGTTAAATAGGTAAGTTTATAAAACTCAATTGTCCTGAAAGCACTATCAACAGACATCATAAACACAAAGAGCATAAATTAATTTAACACATAAAACAATTTCAGTTGCAAATGATATCAAACTATAAAATGATTTGTGACCTAAGTACGTGACGCGAAAGTAATAATGATAGTAATTGATAAGCTGGTAGCGCTTGCGTTAAGGCAAAAAAATAAACAGTACCTTCCTGAGTGTGACTTATAAAAGGCCTACCACGCAATTAGTTTTTTGAATTATTGATTTTTAGATAAAAAGGTTTGGTTTTAGATTATGTGTTTATTTCTCAGTACCTACCTACTTGTATTTATAATATCATTTCTGTACTAAGTAACCACAACAGTAGGAACTTTGTGTTAAAAACATAATGCTGCATACAATTTTTGCGAATGGCAGATAGGTAGGTTCTGTGTTTTATAGTCTAGAAATTTATGCAGGACGAAAATTTTCTTGCAAAACTTTTTACAATAAGTAACACCGCTTTTATGTAATACATCGAACTAAAATTGCATTTCCATGAAAACTTTTCCTACCTAGCAAGTCGTTTGGGACCCAAGCTCTCGGAATAATGAGAATTTCGAACGGCCTCGCTTCATCAGCATGCTCTACGGGACCCCCACGGAATGCCATTTAGTAAATTGCCTTTCCCTACAACACAGCAGACCAATGAAGCCACCGGGAATTCACCTTAATCCCATAATAAATTGCTCTTTGCAAAAATTCAAATGAGACTAAATAAAATAAAATGTCGAAAAAAAAAATCTTATATCGAACAGATAACAGTATTTTGTTAGACAATGCAATTCCTTACGGCTATTAAAATTCCTAAGTCAGTATTTATTCTTCTCGCTGAGTCGAGATGTTGGCTGTTGCTATGCAAATGTTCAGCCAATGCTGGGGCAACACAATCTGAACGAGTAGTTTATGATAGCGCAGCGAATTTTTATTGAAGGCGCTGATATACGACTTTTAATTATTTTAAACTGAAAATCACGTCTAAACGAGTAGCGTCAATGATTTGGAAAAGATAATAAGTTAAATTAGAGCATTTTCACACAAAAACTACTTATCGGGCAATTTTTATGAAACCCATCCCCTTTTACCATTTTAAAGACGTTTTTATTATAATACTAGTAATACCTTTTGTTTTATGTATAATAGATTAATAATGCGTCTTATTTAGGTTAGCGGTCTTTGATGAGCGAGTCCTATCGCTGGGTGGACGTAGGACGCATTGCGAGAGCTCAATAAAGATCACCCAAGCTATGCTATCCCAGCCATTCAAGGCTGTTGTCTTATACCAGGGCCTTAATTGTGAACTAGTTTTTTATTAAGTGAGATCATCATAATGTCTCAATTTGGCTTCATCAACTGTTCTTGGTAATTTTTCGTTACGATTAAATTGATAGTTCATAATTTCTACATAAATTTGCGCATACATATGTATGCGCAAATTTATGTAGAAATTATATTATTATATTTGTGGTCTGCACCACAAACGACAGGGTATATATATACCCTGTCGTTTGTGGTGCAGACCGGGTTTTTAACCCCCGAATTTCATAATGAGTGACTCCATGTTACAATAAAACAGATATATCATAAACCACGTCAATGAATCTTTGCACTTCGAAACCTAAAAAATATCCTAATGCTTGTGTTAAAATAAGTGATGTACGATCTCAACTCATTTTTTTCTTGCAAAGTAGGTAGCAAATATGTATATCTTAGTTTTCGGATTTTCTACCGTCCACACTCATAACACCGACCATTTCTTGAAGTACTCATAAATCTTGAAATCTATGACTATTTGAACTACAGTATGACTTACGTAGCCTATGACCCTGGTCTCATGGAGCCCGCGTAGCCGGCGCAAGGCTGGAATAATGCTGGGAAATGTAACATGAAGAAAGTACACGATATCACTTCTTAATTCAATGGTGGGTGAAAAATTTATTCGACTTTTCAAACGCCCGGTCTTACGGACACATACTTCACAAAAGGCGGGTTAAGTTTCTATAGAAGATTTTGTTAGCACCGTACTTATTGTAATGATGTCTCTCTGATCTGCATGGAACTGATGGAAATTATCATATGTATATTATTTATTATTAAGGGACGAAGGCGTATTGAAAAGAATCAATCATCATTAATTGATGTTTATTACTTTAATTTAAGCCAATTCAATACTTTTAAATTATTCGTATAAATAATAACTGCAATATAATTAGGTAACAAAACCGTAATTTGTGCCGATCAACATTGGTCGGCAAGTTGGTACAAAACCAATCAGAAGGCCTACTTTCTTTGCTTTTAGTCCAACAACCCAAATCCAGTTTAATTTTTGTAAGTGCACGACGAAGTGGAATCGATATTTTCATTATTGTCACTTCCGTTACCGCCACCGCCGTTACTTATAAAAGGAACAATAAAATATTATTATCTTTTATTGCAGATAGTAATTAGCGTTATAAATGGCTGCAGATTATTTTACTGACGCGACGTGAGAATGTACAACAATTGATACGATCTTATCTGCGGAGGAAGTACATTTTTATGGAGCTAATACATAGGTCTGCCACCTATAGATCTCTCTCCCAAAACATTTATTAAGAGAACCGTTAACCGAAATGCCATAAAGTGTTCCCTCGTATATTTGGGACTTTTTATGTGTCTGGACTTGGACAAAGAGCCGTTAACGGTTGGAAGGCAGTAAAGCAGTTTTCTTTATTTCCGAGAGCAATATGGGATCCTTCGACGCGCACGTGTTGAATCAGGTCAGCGCGATTCGTTCCCGAGTCAGACAACAGACAGCTAATAAGGTTGCTTGTGGACCAACTTCTTGACTCAACCCCCTCAAACCATACACAGAAAAATATAGCACAAGTTTGAACCAATATTGAACCTATTTCTTGATGCGGAATCAAGCTAGCCGTTTCCTATTACTCATATTTCTGTCAAATTAACTGTCAATCAGTAGCTTCGCTACGCCTCTGGAGACTTGTTCAATAGCTCACAAACATGTATAATTCAAGATAATATTATTTACCGAGGTTCTGCCTTACCAGTCATGAAACTTAAAGTGTTTTTAATTACTTTAAGCGTTGCGGAAAACCCGCAACTATTAGGAATTTTAAGGACAAGGTTTAATTTTAAGATAAAGGGTCACGGTAGTCTCATTCAAGGGTAAACAACCCTTGAATGAGACTACCGTGACATATTCATAGGAAGTACCATCGTAGAAATCAATTCTACTAGTACTCTTATTCATGACTTCAGCTGTAAGATTATATTATTTAGTAACAGTAAAATTGCAAGTAAGTTAGCTACATTATTTAAATAAAGATACGGGGAAGTAGGCTGACCTTTATTTTAAATCCTACGAGTATTCGCCGGGTAATAATCTGCTAAAATAACCTCCGCAAGAACGATATAAAGATAAGACCGAAACATTCATATGGTTTCAAATAATACCATTATTTTGTTGACGACCCGATAAGCGTGGGGTGTTCGTGTCTCTGGCTTTCTATAACTACATGTCGAGTACGATCCTGGCCTCGAATAAATGCTTACCCCCAAAGGCCTATAAATTACGAGTTTTGGTACAAAAGTCTGGTTTTCTTAAAATACTTTTTCACTTACCGGAAAGACTTTTACCAGATTTAATAAACTACACACGTTTTGCTTTTCTGATATCGTGTGTCAGTGTGCGATTTATGTTCTATTATATATTCTATTTATGTGACTTCTCTTTCTAGAACACAATGGAAAAAAGAACGTGTAGAAAACCGTCACTGTTACTACCATACACCAATCTTACACTAATATTGATTTTATTTGAAGGAGAGGCTGCTTACCTAACTTACCTTGACTGGTATAATGCATGCTACGTCGATATGAACTCAAATCTTGTACCCGATAGTGCCTAGTGCGAAATTCTTGAAATTAAAATAATATTTTACTACTTGCTCGAGGCAGTTTTTCAACAGTTTTCATTATTCGATTTTGGAAAGCTCCTAAATCGTTCGTTTAAATGCCTCTCTTTAGCATAAGCTCGAAATTTGTTCGACACGTACATCTGCTTCCCATTTTTGACTTATTCCCTTATTCTTACTTAACTTTTCGTTAAAGATATTGCCGAATATAAAAGACGGTGCCTTGTTGAAATAAGCTTTGCACAGTTGAACATGACCGTATCGGAGCTCTGAAAGGAATATCTCGTAAGTTGGGTGTGAAATAACCTCCCCGCCGGTCTGGTGGACACAAATTGGGATAAGAGCCAGAGGATGATGATGTTCTAGTGGTCCAAAGCGCTACTGCTGAGTACGAAGTCCTAGCTTTGATTCCAGGGTTGGGCAAACTGTTGTTAAGTTTTTTCATTTGGAATTTCTCAGTAGGAACCGTATTCTGGATTTGGATTTTCCTAGCATTTGAAATTCTTCAACGAACATTATAATTCAAACACTTCTCCTTCGCTCGACAATGTAGGTAGAACAATCGACACAAACACATCAACAAAGTAGCTACTAAATTGAAGTCTCATTAAGAGTAGCTCGCGTGCCACTTTTTGCGTTATTCGGCGATTAGGTCATATTGAGGTGGTTGGTACGTGGCCGCGGTAGAAGGCCGCACTCTTCGGCGGAATGCGCGCTTGATGTATCACGAACACGTGACTGACGAAAGTTGCTTACACTTAATTAACGCTTACTTGGAGAATCGGGACTAGGTGTTAGATTTGACCTCATGTTGAGTACTTGCGTTTTCTGTCATTAACGCGATATAAACCTATTGCAACGGAAAATTTCTTATGGGCTTATATTTTAGGCTTAGTTAGGCTTTAATTTATAAAAGTCCGGCTTCGCTCGGGTATATAATATATATACCTTCCTTTTCAATCATTCTATCTATTAAAAAAACCGCATTACAATCCGTTTCGTAGTTCTAAAGATTTAAGCATACATAGGGACATAGGGACAGAGAAAGCGACTTTATTTTATACTATGTAGTGATTAGCCCTGCAGTGTGTGATGCACAAACGGTCCTTCTTTCATCATCATATGCATAACCTTTTCCAATCGTGTTGGAGTCTGCTTCCAGTATAAAAGGATGCAGCTGAGTACCAGTTTTATACATGGAAGGACAGCCTATCTTACCAAGCTCCACAACTCTGTTACTCAGTACGATATGATGATGATCAGAGTTCCCGGATTCTGACAACGTAACTGCTGTCAAAGATCTACAAATGACAGCCAGAAACAATGGCTTGATTTGTAATCTCGGTGATTGTGGTCTCGGTACGTAATGGATGTTTACCCAGCTACGGTCTGGTCTCGGTAAGAGTCGCTTAATCTTGGAAATTGACCTATGTGGCTGCTATTACTTAGCCATGAGCCCCTTGATATGTTCCACAAACGAAAAATATGCAATTAAAGTTAGAGAACCTTGCAATGAACAAATCTCTCAAAACAACGAGCAATTTCGACAAGAAATGTTATCACCACTCTGCATTTCCAATTCGCGTAAATTAGTTCGGATGTCGTGTAACTCGACTTATATTCGACTGGTTTATTTGACTGTAATGAACGGCATACGCGTTAATAAGTTTCATGAAACACGAATTTTATTCATTAATTCGTTCTGCTGGACAGTACTCATTATTTTGCCCCTAAAAGTCGTTGCCATCGCTGAAATGTCAACTAGGACGATACAAACATTCGTTTATTTATGTTATCATTGATCTGATCACGATACTGTCTCCGGAATTTGTTAGGTATCTACAACAAAGTAGGATAGCTACATATTTCTGGTACATGACATGTGGATACATAGTGTATCTACAGTCTACTGAGCTTATTTCAGAGCAATAACCAGAATCTGCTTACTTAGCGCCTAAGCGGTCCCCGCCTATAGTTGACTATCCGGCCCATATTGGCTGGCCGTTAGGTCAATTTGTTTTGCGATGTTGACTCTTCCCACAATACCTCCCCGACACAGCCCGGCTATAAAACTTGACCCTAAATAATGGCTATTTTATGCCAAGGCACTTTCATCTATTTAGATTCATGGATCTAGACGTAATTTATAACTGTCACTATCACTAAATAGTGTAGTGTAGTAAATTATCACTAAATAGTGCTTAAATAGGATAATAGCGAGTATAATATATGATGTTTACATTTATAAAATGTAAAGGTCTATGGTATAAAATGGGCGCTTAACTATAAAATACGCAATTATTATCTGTGCCATGATAATGCCATATAAATCGTGTATACAACGCTTGGCTAAATGGCTATTCAAAATCTGATGTTTCATTGAGAGCATCGCTGTGTGCGTATAGTACACGACTAGTAGGTACTGTGATGGGCGCAGGCGCAGCTCTGCGGCCGCGGCGCGCGCGCAGACTCCGCGGCGAATTTCGCCGCTCTCGCCCACTGATCTACATTTCACCTCCAATATGGGTCAATAACTGCCCACGCTCAGCCCCTCCGAGCGCGGCCATTCACCTCGCCACTCCAAATCATTGTTCGCCAAATGTATAGCGTTGTTGGAGGTCGCCGACCCCGCGTTGGTGCGGCTGCTGTCAGTCGTCAGCAGAGAGTCTTCTTCGAACGACACTCGACACTCCGACATCAGCGCAAACGCAAACATCCTCTGTCCATCCGCTATAAATAATAGATATCAAGCCTCATCATGTATCTCTTAGCACAAACAATGTCGTAACCATTCCACTGGCTGTAAATTATTGCTATTAAAATCCTGTGGGATACCCACTGCAGGGAAAAACCCCCCCTTTGCTTCTTCCTATTCAAAACTGCAAATGGCTAATTTTTATTTTGAGGAGTCCAGCTTATCCTGTCATATCTATCTGTGCCTGCCGTGATGTCACTTGCCACTAAAAAGGACCCATTGAGTCGTGAGTTTGCCGCATCGCTCGTATGACATGTGGCAGGTGTGTAATGCTGTCAAACTATTCTGTTTTTTTAAGTTTTTGTTCTTTGCAATTCATAGTATTTATGGCTCTGATGTCTAAAAAGTAAATAATTATTAGAAAGTTTAATATGTTTTTTTAAACATTCACTAAATCTTTGCTAATCTTTGCTGGGAGCTACATTCACGAGTTATAATAGGTTACGATTATTTTACTACTTTTAAGTGTTGACAATATAACTTATTGTATGCTATTTATCAGATTGTCAATAAATTATCAGAAACTTTATCCAAATTGAAAGTAATAATTCTGTAATAAGTAACTTTGCTATGAACTAATCACTTTTAAAGCTTAACGCGCTTAAAGAGCGGCGTGATATTTTACAAGCCACTGTTTTTTACTTTGGTATGTGTGTTTACACACTATTCAAAACTGGAAATTTAATTTTGTGTCAATAAATCTATTATCACTTAGCCGATTGGCCACTGTAGGTACTACAAAATAAACTGTTGTAAAACGCTAACAAAGTATACACCGTATTGATGACTGATACAGTGATAACTACATACTGATAAGCACTAAAACAAAATATGGGCGTGCAAAAATATAATTACGTTAAAACCAAACGGCACGTAATATAAATTTAATTGATAAAATGTTTGTGTTAATCTCTATATCGAATACAATGGGTTTCTATAAGAAATGAAACCTACTTCAATAATATTTTATTGCTAAAAATAAACGTCCAATCTTGCCAAAGTAATCGTAGCATAACTGCGTGTAAAACAAGCGCTAGGTGTTCTCACCTAGCGCTGCCACTACTCGCTAGGCATAGTTCCGTGGCTATCCAAATATTGTTGTGAAGGAAAGTGGCGCGCTGAACGGACGCACACAGCACACTGCCTCCGCAAGAAGTGTCACGTTGAACTCTTACATAAGGACTCGCCGTGCTTTCCAAAATATTATTGGATTTTTTTGCCGTTTTTAGCGAACAATGCCTTTGTCACACATATACATGCGCGTTGCAAAAGAAAGTTGCTCGTTGCGCACATAATTGAGACCATTTAGGCCTATCTAAATCTTAATGCTTACATAAAATAACCAATTTAACGAACGGAGCTCTCTTTAGGAACACTCGTATAAAAAAAAGATACGAAACGTCTTAATTGTCGTTGCTAGGTAACTGTATTCTTTGCATTCTGAGGAATATTGACTGTGGAAAGTTTTTTGTTACTAAATTCAACTTCCAACTTAGTACACCTTGAAACATGAAAAAAATATTTTAAGGTCTAAAACAATATTTCTTCAGAAGGCTTAAAAAATGAGCTGTGATGTTGTAATGTAGGCTTTTTAGGAATAGTTGCACACGAAATATTAGTGGTAACAAGGCAATTTGTGCCCGGGGCGCTGATGGCGCCCGGCGGCCCGCGGACAGGTTGCGTGGCCCAAGGAGAAACATCGCTTGCTCTACATTCGTCGAGTTTGGAGCCGATGACTCCTCGTGACCGTGTCCTCCTTAGCGAGTGCTGCTTTATCTCACCGAATTTCTCTCTTCTGTTCCGCATCATCACGAACAAAAAGTCAAGACCCGTTCGGTGGAAACGCGGCCTAGTTGTGACGAGCACTTGGCCACACAGCGCCGCCCGTGCTACAACCAACCCAAAAGCGACTACTTTCGCCCCGGCCCAAGTGCTAATTATACATGATGGGGATGTGAACACAATCTCATCAGGGACAACGGACTATCACTGTGCACTGTCGTGAACATTGACTTAGATCTTTTCCACAACTGTAATTTATTAGCCTATTTATACCATTAGTGGAATAGCTACTTATTTCAGTTATGGGCTGTAGCTGTATTGTACTAACTTTGAATTTTGCAAGTTTCTTAGATATAAACGGAATCTTACAGGTATGAAGGTGAAGTCTAAACTATACGCTAACCAACTTCTTTCTCTTTACCTTAAACTACAAACATTGATGATTAATTTATATTCAAACACGTAGAGCCCATGTATTAAGTTATTAACTATATCATAGCACCAACAGATAATGTAACTAATCTAAGATAAAAGGTTATTTGTAAATACAATATCTAAATAACTAAATCCAGCTAAAGCACCGTTCGATAAAGCCGAAGTCACGTGTAAAGGTTATAGTCTGTTCATACGTGTCCACAATGACTGCGCAAGCGCAAATGTACTTGTCAAAAAAAGTCGCCTTTTTTCAGCGTCCGCGCAGTCCTTTGTTGTATCAGAGGCTGGCCTTTAGGCACACTTCCAATATCTTAACTAGATCTTGACAGTTGTATTGTCTGTCACATGCCTTTAACTTTTATTCTGTCATAACTATAAAACTGTGGAAAATAAATGGCGGTCTTCAACTTTTAACGCTGACTTGTATAAATGCTTACAACATTTTTTATTATCAATGCGTTTACATCTTTTAACCGATTGGTAGAAGTACTCGAAGTAAAACATAATGGTTCTATCTACCTAGTTATATCTACCTAGTCTAACATTTACGACTAGGTAATAATCGCGAGAATTTTGACACCGATTGCAAAAATGCTGTTTCTACGCACTCATTCCATTTTGTGCCAACAATATAACCATGCGGAAGTAAATAAAAAAAAATCTACAATAGCGGTAAACTGTTGTATTTTATAAATTATGCACACTGAACGTTTTGCTACGCTACACCATTTGACTTTAATATTGTAAGAATGCTGTTAGACATTACTATACACGTTTGTAAAGTTATGTACCCTTTCTAGCTCAATAAATTGTCTATTTCACAAAATTGGAGAACTAAAACAAACACAATCAAATATACTGACGTGCAATATAAAAAGCCAATAATAAATTTACTGTGATATTTCTGAAACCACACAAGATAGCTTCTTAAAGTGAAAAGCAACATTCAAATGTATTTCACAACGCACTCAAAAAACACCAAATTAAAAAAAAATTGAATGTGACAAAGAAGGAAAACACAAAATATGGCCTTAGATTTCTTTAGGCACTTTGCAAGTGGCCTTTTATATTGCTCGTCAGTGTATTTCGTGCGCATGACTACGAAAACTTCGTAGGCCGTAGTCTCGTAGCCGTAGCCATACTGAAATCGCTAATACCTACAAGAAACATTTGACTTCGCAATCCGCTTATGTTAATTTTTACACACGAAATGTGTCCAAAATGTTGCTTCCAGATATGTACCAGGCACAAACTCGAAAGTTTTTCCCCGATGACATAACACTCGTAGCTCGGTGGCAGAACGACGAACTTAGCTTCGCAATTCTATCTTGAATATTCATTTAGTCAGCATACAAATAGTTGTTTTAAAATGTTATTCCCCTACATGTTAGGTACTGAATAAATACATATGTAATAATGTCATACTACGCAAAAGACGTAAGTAGATAGCGTAGTAGTTATCTCGGGGATGCTACGGTTTCTCATTTCCATTCATACATTCTCAGTTCCTATAAAAAAAAAGTTGGATTTACCTACAAAATAATTAATAGGAATAGCGGTTTGAATGGTTTTACAATAAGAATAAGTACCTATTTGGTAATAAATATTCGCTATTTTTAATGTTATTTAGCATTATTACTATAAGACTATAGTGCGATATTTGCCCTTCCAATAATTGTTAAGTTATCTTATGATCAGTAGCACTACGGTAAATTAAAATGATTCCAGTCTTTATAAAAATATAAGAAATAAAAGTAAAAAATCATAAATCAAGCTAGAGGCGAATGATCGATAAACATTCGGTTGCTGTGTGAGCACTTGTCAAAATTCCTCTAAGCTCGCTCGAAATTTCATGACGTCCATAACTTTTACTTTTTAAAATACTTTCTTGATTATCAAATGATGATGATGTTATTATAGTTAGTTAGGATGTGCAATAGGTGCGCAGGCGCGTCCAGTGCACGGCTAAATGTCGCGCACGCGGCCTCAGCACTCACAAACGGCCTTTGCAGTTCGGCGCGGTCGACGACCCGCCGGGGTCGTTGACTGGGCCCGCATTTAGTTTTCACTTTCGTTTACTAAGGATAACTGTACCATATACGTCACGTACATGCCCACAATTCCGTTGACGGACCAATCGGTTCCTTACACCTGCCGGGAATACGCAATTCTGCTGTCACACATTTTGTGCAGTTTGCTCGTATCTCGCCAAAAGACCGAGAACCCCTCCCAGATGTGCAATCGCGAAACTCGGGTCTTTAAACTTTAAAGGATTCGATAACCTTTAGCAATTAACTTTTAGTCGGACATCCTACACCAGTGAACCGGTGGTTATCTTCCAATCTTTTCGTAATGCAATAATTGTGATTGTGATCATGAATTGTGTATTTTTAGCTCGCACCAAAATAGAACCACCAACCAGGTATTTAAAAAATAATTCAATTGTTAGTTCAGTTTTACTTTGACCTAGGTTTGTATAACTGTTACTTGGGACTCAGTCAGCATTCACTCGGTTACAATCAAACGCCTTATAGAATCAAGTAATTATCAGATCAAGTTATTAAAATTTTAAACGATCGCATACCGTAGCAAACGTTCAAGCTATGTCCGTCACCTGCCTAGGCAGAGGTTGTTGCACTAATGATTGCCGGTGTCGTAACTCGAGCGTTGGACCAGTGTCCTTTTGATGCATTTTGGGTACAATTAGGTAATTTTGGCGGATAGTGGGGGAGCGGCGGTGCGAGGGGGAGGTGCGGTGCGTGGGGTTGCGGGTTCGGCGGTGGTTGCGCAAGCGGCGGTCGTCGACTCGGTTATGTCAGCGGTTTACGTAAGCGTCACCTCGCAACGCTCTCGGGGCAGGCGCCAATTGTAGCCCCGCGATCGTTTCGCACTTCTCGCGGACTATTTGCGGACGGCAACTGTTCGTTAGCGCTCCGCACTCGCACCTCTTGACCGACTCTGCGCATTGTTCCTCTGCACCCTCCGCGACGTGCTAACTTCATTAGTGCCGCGGCTCCGCGCTGCAGCCGCGCAGCCGCGCAGCCGCGCAGCCGCGCAGCCGCGTGCTCCTCATACTAAACATCATCATTAAGAAATTGAACATCGTTCAATCACAATGGGTGATTCACTACTTGAAGCACCCATTATATATTTATTTGAAAGGTGGCTAGCTTGGTCGGTACATTGTGTAATGCTAAATAACCTCCAATTAAGTTCAACCTTTCATGAATCGATTAGCGCTAACATCAAATCGTCCATTGTAACCGTTGTTAAGAACAGGTGTGCCCTAAAGGAGTAATTATGCGATATGGTTGCGGTCGAAGTAGAGAAGGGGCTGGAGCGGTTGCGTCAGCGCAGCGTGCGGAGAGCGGTCGGGCTCAACGCACAAGGTTGCCGAGGTTCAATGCTCTAGAAATACGACACCCGACCCCGGGCAACCGCATGCTGCGGACCAAACCTGCGTGCGCGCCGCCCGCTCCGCGCGTATACTGCGCCGCACTGACATGCAACTCACAAAATAATCAATTAAAACTAAAAAAAAAGAAAATTACTGTTATGATAATTAATCTAATAACTCTGACATGATACCAGTTTACTGGCGTTTCATCCTTCATTTTTTTTATTGCTCACAGATTAGACTTCATCAGGCTTAGTCATCTCAGTTCTGTTATTATCTCCTCTCCAACCTGTCCATCAGAGACGGTTATTCTGTCAAATAGTTAAACTAGTTTTCCTAAACGATGACAGTTTTGTTTTAACGGTACACGCACAGCTTCGCGGAGTAACCTTCAAAAGAGAGAACGTGGCGTCGTAAGCACGTACAATGTGCCAACTCTTTTTTATGTACTTGTTTCGCAATTTTTTTATAAATAATTTTGCCTTCGACCTTTGTAAGCCGCCCAATTTAGCCCGATTGGTATTCCTGCGGCGGGCGGCGTCGTGTGCTTTTCGTAACTTGTGGTTCAGCAACGCGCGGGCGCAACGTGATCGTCATTACATTAGCACCAACCACACACATCGAGTACAAACTGCTCCTAAAATACTCATTCATTATACAAATTTATTATAAATATTCGCATTATCAACTGCAACATACTCGCAATTAGCGTAACTCTGGACGTTACATTAAAATGCGAGACCTACCCATCCGTAAACTATGGAATTGCTTAACGATTGTGTATACGGTGTATGGTAGGTGCTCTACCTGGCTTTATGGCTGATTTATATTGATACAGTATTATAATCCATCGGTGGAATCCAGTGACACTGGTCCGATTTTGGATCAATGTATGACATTGACAAGTTCGATGGTGATCAAACATCCAGTAGGTATCCAGTGCTGGGTTGGAATAGAGCTGAGTTAAAATACTGGATCAATATAAATCACCCTTTCCATCAAAGTGTTCCATAACATAGAGGTATACCTATAATACATCCACTTTTCTTTAGTTACCAAAGAAAACCAGTGACGAGCCTATTGCCACTTACCAAAGAACAAAACCAGATTCCTGGCTGCTACAGAGAAATAACAAATGGAAAAACTCAATAACACTATTGTTTATAGTATTGATCTTAATTTTTACTTCAATCCAACTTTTGAATCCAGTAAAACTGGATAAACATTTGACCGATCTAGCGCTGGACACTCTAAGCTGGAGTACACAGGATAGTATAAAGCATCCTGTCCACTCACTGGAGCACTAGATTGAAATACTAGATTAATGTAAATTAGCATTATTTTAAATACACAGTTTACCTGTTCAAAAAGAGGCCTCCTTTATTACTACAAAACTGCTAAACCCAACATCTATGCAAAGGCCTTTACAATACATATTTCTCGAATATTCATAATTATATGTGCATAATTCTAATGTCGCACGTGTTGCTCATCTCTTCACAAAGTGCCCATTGAACCAAAGATAAAGTCGTGTTATTTACATTACATTACCTACATCGCAAAGTCAAAACCTAAGTAGTCGCTTACGTAGTCGAGTTTTCAATTGTTAATCAGTCATTATAGTTACGCGACACTCAAAAATCAACAATGTAGGTGAGTGCGCCCAACAATTCTCGTCTCATTGTTTCCTATAGCAAGTGAACCGTTAAACGTTTACAATTTCACCGCTCACTTCTTCATTCTGATTACAAGAAGGCGTAGAAAGCGTCGCAATGCTTATACAACCTTTTAACAGCGCACGTGAGCGACAACATCAGGGTACGATTTTCCAAGTCTCTCTACAGATTCGCGATTGCCACTTTGGCCTGAGTTCACCGACCTTGTTGGCCCGTTCTACGAAGATACTCACAATTTTGCAAACCGACGCCAACGTTTCACGACAATAAACAGAGTGATGCGATCTTCTGTGTTAATACGGAGCCGAGTAACCGTAAACGGTCAAATGAAAGACTCTTCGTACCAACAATGTTGTGGCAGGAAGGGTGCGTAAGCGCCGGTGCCGGTGCGGCCGTACCGGAACGGCTGTCCGCAGCCTTTCACGCACTTAATTTGGCAGGACCCCCTTCTCACCGCGCCTGCCGCGCACCTCCTCGCCCCAACACTGAGAGAAAGTAGCTAGCCTACGCAATGCTAGGGTCAATGACCGTACTCGAAAATGCTTACTTCTGACAAAAGTGACACATTAACAGCGAACATTTCATATTCAGCATGTGCGGTCAGTTTCTTGCACGGATATTGAATGGCCGATGCGATTAGGTCAGGCAGGCGAAGTGGCCTATATTGAGCAGCGTGCATCGTGGGCGGCCACGTAGGCAGCGCCGCACCACTAAGTACCACTTCACTCCTCGTTCAATTAATTCCAAGTAACACAGCTACCGTATTCAAAATGTTAATAGGTGGTATTAAGCGAAACGCATCAACCTCTGGTACACAACAAAAAAATCTTCCGAAATAATGGGCTATTATACAAAGGAAAAGTTTACTGTGGATATACGTATCTTTTTCAACAATAAAAGTGGGTAGGTAGGTACATAGTGGTACAAAGATGTGTCTTGACTGGTAGAAACACGCGAGGTGCCCCCGTAGTATTCGATCAGATAACGAAGGGCACGGCCTAAATCTGAGTATGATCAGGGTCATCAGAAAAAGTAACCGTATTAAAAATATAACAGAATAGTGTTCCACTGGTCCACTAAGCGTATGACGGCGCGTACGCGCCCCGAGGCTGTGGCGATTCGGTAACAAAACTGAATTGAAACATAATATTTTACTATCATTGTTGTTATACATGCGAAGAATAACGCTAATTATAATAGTTCTAATGGCTTTCTAAAACGATATATCTTGCACTCCGATGAAATAAAATGCTGTAGGTCAGGTATTGTAACGGAGTATTCGTCCGAGTAGGTATTAATGGTCATAAAATTTTAATGAAGATGTTTGTGTTCATCGGATACATTTCCTCCGATGATTTCCGGTTTTCCACTTCTGTTTTTTTTTTTAAGCAAAGCGTGAGACTGGTATGTATAGGCTGTAACTTAAGACGGACCACTTGCCGTATGTGGTGTTCATCAGAAACCGTATAGTCATATTCGGTAAGCTATAGAAATGTTGAAATGGGTTTTGAATGTTTTGTGTATACAAAATCCTAAACCTCAATTTGTCATAATTCAAAGTAACTTGCGACATTTGTAACACTAATTGACTCAAACACACGATTGCTCAGCTATTATTACACAGAACTCCTGTTAATAAATAATAAGTATTTTTAATTGATTCATCAATTATGAAGTGCATCTTAATAAATTAGCATTAAGTATTATATTAAACAGATCACGTGTAACCACTGCGGACAGTCCGCTCTGCATCTGATAACATTGCTCGACCAGCCTCAGTAGATACATACATCTGCGCAGTTGTCCATCTGTCCGTGTGCAATCGTCTGTTAATTTATTGTATTAGCTTGCATGAGGAATGAGATGTCCGTCTTTGCGCGGAGAGTGGTATCACAAGAACAAGCGCGCACGTGCCATGGAAAAACACAGAAAACAAGGACACACTGCAATGGTTCATTCAACCAGACGTTATTATTCAACAAGCACACTGTGATGAAACTACGCAAATCTTCATTATTATTAACAAAGAGCAGCGTTTCGAAATATTGGACCACGTACAGTGTCGTAGGGCACGTAGCGGGCCCTACAGCAGGCCCGAAATATGACACACCGTCGACAAACGCAACGGAACTACGCAAGCTGTTTACTGAATACGTAACATGATTTATTGTTATAAGCTGCTTTCATGCGGCTGTAACATATTTTTCAGTAAAATACGGCCAATCACGAGGTATTCGGGTGGTATGCCATTAAATTACTAATGTACGACAATTTATAGCGAATATTTTGTTAACTGTAAAACACGAAATCTCAAGGCTGTAATGACTGCATGCACAGAAGTTAATACGTTTACGTAATTATGAAAAATACACAGCATGCAAGTTCTGCGTTTACCGTTCACTGCGTTTTTCCATGAAACGATATCTACCAAAGTTAATTTAACTTTCGCATCAGCATACCCAAAGCTGACTTAGAAGCCAAAACTGAAAGCTCTCTGAACTTATGCCAACTACGATAACCAATCCTAAAACATTCGTAATGCGGAATATTGGAATATAAAAGATTACTTGGCATTAATGACTAAACTAAGATGACTGCAGTGCGGAGGAGTACTTTGAAGACTTCTGGGTTTTATTTAGTACTGGCTTTCGCCCACAGCTCCGCCCGCGTGGAAGTCGGCAATCATCCCACGGTAAAGTACTATAATATGTCCAGACCTAAGATAAAATGTAACACACGTGGTGTTAAATTCTATCTTAATCCGTTCAGCAGTTAAGGGGTGAAAGGGTAACAAACAAACCAACTAACATTGGCATTAAAATATTATATTAATTTATTCCTCCCTTTTTACTCGACTTCGCGACGCAAAGGAGGTGTGTATGTCGGGAGCCATTAAAAATCTAGAAATGCTCGAATCTTCTCAATAATGGCTCCCGACTGTAAAAGTCGCAGACTTCTAGACTTCTGGACTAATTCATTTCTTTTTAGTTTATTTTAAGTTCATTTTTTAATCAGTATGGTTTCTGATGTTTTTGTTTATAGTTTAATTTTTAGGCAGTCGGGTTTCTTCATTTTTATTGTTACTATTATTATTTAATACTAGCTACGCCCTGTGGTGTTACCCGCAGCGCACGAACTGTCAAACGCGCGAAGTTATTATAGTCGTTAAGTTTTCTTAAAAAAATTAAAAACACAACAATCAAAAGAAGTAGCCGAATTGGTCTAGCCTTTCTCGAGTTTTGCTTAGCAACATTTAGTTTAAGAAGTTAGAAATAACCTTACCATTACAAGGTTAATGCTTAACCTTTATTAATAATCTACACATATTTATAACATTAATGTACTTAGGTACAGTACATTTATAATAATTTTACTACGTAAGTACATTTAAAAATGAAAATTTAAAGTGCATTTCCATTTTAAAATCAAGATGTAAATTCTACGTGACAGAAATATAAAATAAAACCTTGCGCTGAAAGAAAATCGAACACAGCTAAAGCAGCTAATTCAACGGGCGGGACATTTATTACTTTTAATAGTTAATATACCCGTTTAGCAGCCTCTGCTTGTGCCATCTGTAACAAGAGATGAATATTAAATGGCTCCTTTCAATAAAATGACTTCATCAACTTAGCAATTATGGGTACTTCAAGCGTGTTCTTCGCGCGAACATTTCAAAATATCTCTAATAAATTAAGTAAAAACATACTGAATAACTTCTCGTTTAATGACTTTTTTATTTCTTAAAACCGATACAACTGTTAATATATGAAGAAATTAAATAAAATAAATAATCACAGGGCAACAAAATATTCATCCGCATCGCTGTCAACGGGAAAAGTGCCCAGTAGGCTGGTAGCATTGCCACGTTACACGCACCTAGTGTTTCAACCCCAAATGGCTCAAACATATAACTTCCAATTAGGTTGTTGCATTTTCGCCGTTTGAGGTTTTCTGCACCTGCAGCAGCTGCACTTGCTCAGTCCACCGTACTATGTAGATGGGATGGCGCAAGGGTGTCGACACATGTTGCATCCCACACCAAAGGCCTACCCATCTTCCATGGTATTATGGTCTATTCATCTGGTCTCTTCCCATCGTCGCGTGCCAAGCCACTGGGTTCTAAAGTAGCGGTGGCAAGAGCACGGATGATGCCATTAATACTGGCGTGACGAGCTATACGACCTGCGCTCTTACTGCAGTATAGGCCATGTGTCCAAGGTAATCAACTGCTTCACCGCATTGACAGCGATGTGGAGCTCCGCAAGGAGCGCCCAGACGCAGACATGTAGCGAGCCGGAAGGTAGTGTCACGTTTTAAGTATGAATGTGGAGGGTTAAAAGAGTAGAGGGAGACCAAAGAAACGACGGAAGGATTGATGTGAATGATGATATGGCTAGGAAGAAGGTAACTTTTGAGATGACGAACAATAGAGATGACATGCTTCGCCGACCCCAAATAAATTGGGATAAGGGCAGGATGATGATAAGGACTGATTAAGCTCTCGTATTAAAATACATTGATGGTTTAGTTATTCTTTAAACATAAAAACATATCATAACAACACGCCCGTATTCTCCGAAGGATTAGACATGGGTACACCCATACTTCCAGTTCTGTTTAAGTCCTATGTAAAAATGCGTGCCTATTGCCATCAACCGGGCATAAGTCCAGACTCCGAGTCGCTACTGAGAAATTCAACATGGAAAAAACTAATAAGTCTTTATCCTACCCTGGAATCAAACCCACAGGACATCATCATGCTCAGCAGTAACAATTGCGATGAATAGACCAACGAGGTATTCTGAACAATTATAGGACCATACGGTCATAAATCTATTAGACTGAAAATATTTTTTATACAGTAAGTAAATGGTTTTTGTATTAAGAAGGAAAAATAATCCCAGCTCTTGAGTCCCAAGTATTGATCCTTGAACTTAACTACGTCTGTAGGGATCGACATAGCGTTCGAGATAGGGGCCTTCAGTAAGCTGATTTTCAGCGGAAATAAACTTTAGTTGTTTCTAATTGAAATTCTTCAACTCGCTTTCGATCCCAAATTAATGAAAACTTTGGCATAGAACAAATAAGAGAAAATTGTGTTTGCAGAATATTAGGGAGATTTACAGGAAAGGGTTTATATAAGTAATCTTTTTGGTTTTATTACTTGTGATGCAAAAAATATCTAATACATAACACACGTCTTTTTCCAATGGGGGTTGGCAGAAGGCCTTTTGCTTCGTACACGTTCAAACATCTGTTCATACACGCACACCGAAAAGCAGTGTTGTATATTAGCCTATATATAAAAATAATTAGTTTTCCACAACATCACAAGTAGCTGAGTAGAGTTGTACCTACTTCACCCGCCTACGTCATACCAGAGACACGTTTAGAAATCCTAACATGGAAACCTAATTCATGGGGACGGGAGTCGAGCCCGTTAGCTTCCTCGGACCAGTATCGTAGTCGCCTTATTGGTCTGGTGCAGCTTCACTTTCAGTACTGATATCCAGGCGGCGTATCACGTCACAACTTTTTACATGAGCTTCTATTTTATGAATATAAGAATGGAATTGTATTAAAGATTAGAACGAGAATAATCTATTCTCTTTCTAATCTCAAATACAATTCTCAATTCAATTTCACACCCTCATCTCTATGAGGGTATGAAATTGGACTGTGGTATCAGTAATTAGGATAGAATAACGTGTTCGTGATCTGAATCGGCTTTTGTAAATAAATAAAAAATAAAATACCCTTCGACGTTAGATTATTGTAGAAGTCGGAGTTGTATGACATATTTCGTAATTCCAGATGCCCTGCGAAATATGTCCTTACCTTCGTTCTTGACTTTCAAACGATAAAACGTTTCGACATAATTTTCCGCTCGTTTACACAAGCCCTCATAAATTAAGCTTTTTGTTACAAAAACTTTGTTGTACGAAGTGTATTTAGGCTTACTAACACAATAAAGATATGCACGCGATGTTTTTACACGACAAAAATAAAAACCAACTGGCCTAAACTATGAATCATTTTGGCATTTACAAATATGTTTTGAAGTCCTGAGCGCTTTGAGTGCTAAAGAACACGTGTCACGGTAAAGTTCCGGCGATTAAGCTCCAAACAGGTTGTTTCTATATTTGCACAATGGCTGTAAAATATTTTTTTCACAGTAACCTGCAGGACTTGCTTAATTTGAACTTTTCAGCTGAAATGTTACGAATTCTGCTGGAAATCTTTGTCAGTTTCCTAAATTTACTATAAAATAATAACTATTTTGCTTCTTTTTTATGTCAAGAACTCTGATAAGCACTTGTCAGACAGTGCTCATTAATTTAGTTCTGATACACAAAACCTGGCAAGTATTTTTTTGTATTATTTTCTTAACATGCTAATTTCTAAATAAGTCGATATCAGATTCAGACTATTACTAATCGTTATAATAAATTTCAGTCGAAATTTTAAAAAATGACAGATTACTTTGATGTTAATAAGTGCTTGAAATAAATTAAGTTTTTTTTTTAAATTTGGTAATGCAGTAAAGAAAATCTTTAGAGTATAAACCTTTAATGTTGAACAAATGACATAATGATTAAAAAAAAAAACTAATATTAACATAAATTAAATTAATAAAATATTATGCCATAACAATATAGAAATAAATGACTAACGAACATATTTAAAGATTTGCAGAAGCTGGATGAGGAGTAGATATGGAATAGATTATAAATATTTTCAATACACCTAAAAATGAGTCTAAATGTGACTGCTTGGAAGCAGAAATTGCAATCCATTTTGGTTTTTATTTGGAGTATGAACAACAACAACACCAACCTGCTACTGTCCCAATGCAGGGCAAAGGCCTATCCTCAAACACAGAAGGCATGACCATTTATATTTTTTATTAATTGACTGCCTCGTTGGTCTAATGGCCCCAAGGGCGACTGTTGAGTGTGAAGTCCTGGGTACGATTTCCAGATCGGGCAGTGTTGAATCTTCTCATTAGTAGCCTAGAGTCAAGATTTATGCCCGTCTGATGGCAATAGCTAGGACATGGGACTTAAACAGAACTGGCGAAATGTGGATGTTACTATAGGCTCGCCTGTAAAACATCACTGTTTTACTTATCATTCATTATATCATAAGATAAATCCAGGTTTCCAATGTTTTCCTTTTTCCTTCACCGATATCAGCGATGTCCAAAATAACTTAGAAAGTACACATGAATTAAAAAAGTTACATCGATACTTGCCTGAATTTGAACCTACAACCTCGTGCGTGAAAGGCGTGCCCATAACCACTGCGACCATCACGACTTTTTGAGGACCTATGAATAAAACATCATTTGTGTCAGGTCAGTCCTCATTCAAAGGTTGGCACTGTGAGCATTCGAACCTTCTTGGATATTTATAAGTTTAAGTATGGCATTTCAATGAGATAAACAGATTAGACCCTCGTTGGCTGATAGCCGCTTAGCATGTTTTCATAAAACATTTAACATCTTCACTAACTCGTGTTTACTGACACCATTTTAATTTTAATTTTTATAACTAGCTCTTGCCCCCGGCTTCGGCTAGGAAGTGGGGGGTTAGAAAGAGACAAATAGTAGCCGTAGTAGCTATGTCACTCTCCATCCCTTCAAACATCTCCACTTAAAAAATCACGTCAATTCGTCGCTCCGTTTTGCCGTGAAAGACGAACAAACACACACACACACTTTTCCATTTATAATATTAGTAAGTAAGTAAGTATAGTATGGATGAAGTACACAAAAATGTATTAAGAATTTTTCAGGTCAATTCTGTTCTTTACTGCATTATTTTTGTCATTGTTCTTCCAAAAGGTACATTTTAGGTGATAGGTGATTACTGATTTGGATATTCTCATACAACTTTTCATTATACTATACTAAAACAAACCGTGATTAGCCCATGATAGGAACTTACGTTATAACATGTCTTTTTCAGCCTGTAAAAAAGTAATAAATATTCATATTCATACCTCTATTTGCATTCCATGATGTGTGAGGATCTTACAATAGGCTTAAAGCTAAGTTACAATTACGGACCCTGTAGGGTACACAGCAAAATTATAAAATTAATATTTGTGTAAATAGTCCACTAGAAACACTATGATAATAGACCTCTTAATTTTATGTAGAAAAATCGGTTATTAGGTATATTTTTGCTCTTTTCCCATTTTAACATCACTATGCCACATAAGTACCAACCGCAAAATTTTAAAATGTATTTTGTTACCCCATACTGGTCGTAACTGAGTAAGTAAGCCTATTTTTTAATATCTATTCAATACTTACAGAAATAATAATATTTCGAAACTAAATTAGTAAAATGACAAAATTTGCTGTGCCAACCCAAATCTATCTATCTATAGTACAATAATAAATCAACTAAACTTTCAGTATTTTAACGTTCACCTTACCTACTTACTACACAACAGCATCAGACTAATATTTGCTTCTAATAATCGCTTTTTGCTAATATTCGGTTGCCATAACAATAAACTTTTATAATTTCTAACTCTATTATTTGTATTTGGTTTTGTTATTACGTTATACATCTAGTATAACGATGCCTAAGTATGCGAATTATATAAAAGAACATATTATGTCGAGCCCGTATTGCTTTGATGAACCACAAACAAACTGAGTTCTACCAAGGGGGGCTTAGTAGAATTTGCTACGGGCCCCTCGCTGGCCTAATCCGGCGCTGATGAACTCGTAACTGTAAGCCTGACCTATGACGCGGTGCTACTTCAAACGCAACCACAAAAACTCTGTGTTGCCACCCACCGGTCCGCGTCCACGCAACGTGATTAATATGTTACCTATGCACCGAGTTTATAAATAATACAGTTTAAAAACAATGAACGGTACGTTGGTCGTAGCGTGGAGAAATCTAAACATCACAACCCTAAATAAATTGCTATTAGTATGCATACCGGAGCGACAAACGCAGCCAAAATCGAACGGCCTGTGATGGTGTAACCGCGTGAGTGAGGTAGTAATGGACCGGGTTCGTTCGCCGATAAAAGCGAAAGTGCTGCGTTCACTGGGACAACGACCGGCTCCTGCGGACAGCCCTGTCGGTTTCCTGCATCCAGGTCATCATCATCAAACATTGGCGACTGCGTCACCGACCTCTTGTTAGTCAACACGGTGCCTACGCGCATAGAAACAGTGGTCGTGATTTGTTTCGGTACGAGTAGGTAGTTGGCTTGTTTTATTTTGATGAGTACGACGAGATCATCTAATTCATGTTAAAGACTTTTGTATATGTATGTCTGTCTACTCGCATATGTATGTATGTATCCACTCCTTGTAAGTAAGCAATTTTGTTTGTGTTATACGGACGTATATTTCCCTCATGACTACCAAATCCGCATAGCAATTTCAAGATATCATAATATTTGCTATGTTCAAAAGTACGGAAATTTTGTATCTGATCTACAAAAATAGAAGCGATTTTCAGAATTCATGACTTTCAATTGTGATTTGGGATTCATTTGTGATAATATGTAGGTACTAAGATGTATGAACAACAATTTCTGTTTTATATTTATTGAAATCATGATTTAAGCGTGGTCAATGAACTGGGACATTATGTTAACACTCTAACATTATTTATTACACTTTATTCCAAATTAATGTAAAAATAACCTTCCTATATTCGATTTTCACAAAAATGGTATTAACCTTATGGTGTGACTTTGTCTGTCGGTTTGTCTGTCTGACTGTCGGTTTGTCTCTCTAAGATGCTAACTTCCAGAACTACTAATGCTAGCGAAAAAGCAGTGTTTATAACTTTTGATTGTTTTAAAGCGAATAGGTTAAACTGGATATATTAACGGCATCTTTACTTCATATTTTATTATTCATATAATATACCGCATCAGAGATACGATAATAAATGTGCGTAAAATTACAATCCCATTCCTTTATCTTCAAAGTTTATAAAGCGAAAAATCTGAAATCTAGTTGAAAGATGTCTGACTAGCACAGTATTTAATAATCAGCAAAAACACCTTCCAAGCAAACTTAGTTTTGCGGTAGCGTAACATTAAAATTTTACTTCGAAAATGTAAATAATTATATTTGTCCTAACAAGAATGACTTGGACTAACCTACCAAGAGTTCTGGCCCTCGGTGAGTCCGAGTTGTAAAGTTCATACTGTCTGTCCCACTGACTGATGGTGTAGCAGTGATGCTTCTCATAATTTAAACATAAAGGCAAGAAACGCACTGAGCTACTTTAGCAGCAGTTCAACGCTTTCAGTGGCTACCCAGTGCGTTGTCCTTAAGAGTAATATTACAGCCACTCTACCGTGAATATTTCATTTCTTGTGATCTCATAACACACCGCTTTATTCCCATAAATATTCAAGTAGTGAGACGTCCATTAGCCCCCGTAAAATTAACATGGCCTACGAGCTCTGAATTTTGCAAAAAGCAAAGTTTGCCAATATGTGCCGACAATAGCTCATATATATGCAAGTACATTACAAATTGCTTTAATAAACACGCATATTTATAGGTAGAATTGGTATGTTCTGAAAAACAGCGTACTAAAGTTCTGTTGTACCTCTGGCTCTAAGTGCCGGTACCGCCGCCCGGTGGAAGTGTAAAAACAACGAGCTTCAAGTAATGTCGTTAGCGCTCGCACTCACGACGGAAATGGTTTTCGACATTCATGACTTTTTCCACTCTGAAAATAAGTTAAATTCTTGTTTCAAAGTAAATTGTCTACCGGGTCTAACTTTTCAAAATACATAGCTTTTATCTGTACACCAAATTTAAATAACTACTTATTTGGATTAAAATATTCAAAAACTTATAGGCTACAGGGTAGTATTTCATGTCTATTTAACACTTTTTTTAGTAGGAAGACGTTGAGTTGCCTTTACTGTTCCAACTTAGGTAAATATCAAAAAACGACTTACAAAATAGTATAACCTTTTACTATTGTCTCAGTTTCTTATAAATAGAGGAAACATTGTGAGAAGGGTCAACTATTAATTTTGAGAACGACACCGCCTGCCAGAATAATAAAATGTAGCCAACGCGACATTCAGCTATTTAACTTTACCAGGCGCTTTGTTGTCTGGCTCGACGTGCTCGCACCCCACAGATTGCATCGATGTTACCGCGTCTAATGTTTTGAAATATAGTCTCTTTTCATTTGCAATACTAAGTTTTCACATTTAGGTTCTAGCTGTAAAATAGAACAACATAATATATCTAATAAGTGACTAGGTATTTAATTTGCCTTACCTTTCCCACCGATCGCCACATGATTACGTGAATCATAATAACGAAGGCTCTAAGCCTCTAGACATTGTAATTAACTTACATTTTATGAGTGACTGTAGAGCAGCGCCCTTGTTAGAACAATGTTAAGAATTACAATAGAGGGCGTTAGCGTATCCATCAAAAATAGACATTTCAGAACTGATGTAGATCTTAATTCTGACTAGATTACTTTGCTAGCTTTGTGCTGGTAATATATTGTCCGACCAAAAGTTAACTTCATTAGTAATAGGTAGTATGAAGGCCTCTCGCGAAAGCTTCTAATTTTTCAAATTTTTAATGACCTTTATTTTCTTTTGCCATTTCACTGTTGTAGGTAGTAAATAATAGGTACCTATCAATAATTTTTTTTTTTTTTTCGTACATAACACCTCTGAACTTTTTCTCCCATTTATCTTGGTAATGTTGATAATTTCCGTATAAAAACACGTCGGAAAGGTAGTTCCTCAGAATTCAGTACCTAGATGGCGCTCCACTAACAATATTACATACCCAAGTATAATTTACTAGTAGTTAAGATGTAGGTATGTGTACCCGGCTATCGTCATCACATTTGCTGTAATGAAAACAAACATTCTCAAAACAAACAATAAGGATTCGATTGATGATAGCGGCGCACTCTCATCTATGTTTACTGCATTGTTCAAATTTCCCTCTTGCCAGTGGAGACAGCTAGTCGCGTACCTGTCTGGTGGGCGCAATCGTTACCGAGGCGCGTCGGTCTGCATCGACGGGCATGCGCACACCAACCGCGCGAGCGTTCGACCAAGTTTAGTGAGAAGTGAGGAGGAACGGCACTGCACGCTGGCTGCGAGTGGTCGAGTCGCCGCCGCGCCGCGCCGCCCGCCACCGCAGTCCTCCCGCCGCGCCGGCTCTGCGCGCTCCACGCAAACCGCATCATGGTGAGTCATTGCTACAGTGCGAATCTATTCATTTACGACGACCTTTAAAGTTTAGATACAGATAAAAATAAAACGCTACGCTCCATTTAATAACACCAAATGCCAGTGCGTAAAATCTCTTGAAGTAGCTGGTTCGAGTAGTAATCCCCGTCACAAAATGGCTTTAACCTACTTATGTGGTGTTTGAACACACTAAAAGAAATCGAGGAAACTGCGCACCGATCCTAATGAAGGTCAGCCGTTAAAGCCACTTATTCTCACGAACTAACGTAATGTAAACATAATTTCAGGTAATGGACAACCGTGTGAACGAAGATAATGAAACAGAACACAACTCTTCAATATTTATAACAAATTTTCAAAATGGAGACGTTTTGAACTATTCACTTGTTTTAATCAAGGGAATTATAACAAGAGGCAATTCAAATAATCATGAAAAACTATTGTGTACATTAAAAAGTGAAAACTTTCAAAATACATCACAATGGGACGTTTTTAATGGAGAATTCAAAGTGATAATCGAGCTGAAAAGAGGTGAAAATGTTATTGAATTGGAATATACAGAACAGCAACGAAAAATATTGCTCCTGGACTATACTCCAAGAAAAACCAATCTTCGGGTCACTCCAGTTTACATCATATGTCAAGGCCACGATGGATGTTTTCAATGTCCGCCAGACATTGACAACTCCATCGAAAGTGCCTGTTCACGAATATCCCTTGGATCAAAATTAATTCAAAGTTTAACAGCCGAAAAACTTTTTGAAAGTGGAATCGGAAGAAAAACATTTCAGCTTGAGCATGAAGTTAATCCTAAAAAACCAGAATGCATTATATTTAAAAGTAACCTCAACGTTAACAAGGCAAGGAAAATGAAACAAACGGAATTATGGTCACATTTCGGAAGAGAATTGATGCTTTCCGATTTAGGAAGTAATGAAAGAAAATTCCTGGGCTTTATATCCTGCACTCGATATAAAGGTACAGACATCGATAAGCCTATGACACACGAAGAAATTATATCCCTTACTGAAGCATATGCTGCATTAGGGGGAGGCGGTTTGGCGCTATTCGGAACAGCTTGCCTATACACCTGGCCAACGACTGTAGAAGAAATCGTTCCAAAATTCTTAGATGCAACACCAGTGAACGTAAGAAGATTTATGGATGACAGTGGATACCGTGGCACATTGGGAGGATGTTTCGCTACTACACTGGGCTCAGTGTTCCACGAACTTGGTCACACGTTTGATCTGGGCCACACGAAAGATGGTATAATGGGAAGAGGTTTTGACAATTTAGACAGAGTTTTTGTTATAGGAGAAAAACGATCAGCTTTAGTTAAGGATAACATGAATAACTTCAGTGGAAAACCAGTACAGCATTCTACAGTTTCACTACAACGCAATATAAGTGTTACAATGAACGTGGCGGAACCATTACGAGTTTTAGGACCAAGAAGTAAAACCACATTGGGGAATTTTGCTGCTATGTCCAAATCTGACATAATAAGAAGAAGTCCAAACGTAACACCTATAACCAGGCCATCAAGTGTTTATTCAAATATAACAAATAGACTTACTGATTCAAAGAAAAACATTAATCGAACAAACGGAAACGATTCAATTTATTGGACCAGAAATTGTGCTGTGTTATTGTCTTATCATCGATGGTTCAACAATGAATATGGAAGAGAGAGACAAGCGATAACCAGGTATCTGAAATTTGACAAAAACAAAATGATGATTATCTCCACTGCTGGAATTAGAATAGTTGAAGTAAGAGATGAATCAAATGGAATGGTGTTGGATTCGTACGAGTTTACCAATCTGGTACCAGAAAAAAGATTCTTGGTTCCATTTACTTTTTCACCAAAAACCAAAGTATTGACAATAGTTGTAGAAGATGATCTGGGAAACGTGCTGAAACAGACATTTTCATATTAAAATAGTTCGCGTAACAGTATTAGGAAAGTTGACAATAAGGTGAAGAGCAAGCATTTAAAACAAGAAGAATGAAGTATTATAATTAAATTAAAAAGAAAAGTCATGCCTCCTAGACTAGGAATACTTTTAGGTCAACAAAAACTGTTCTATGACTAAAAAGTGAAGAAAAAAAAACCAATTCTTAATGTGTGCAACTTTTATTAAGTGGTAACCCCAAACGACTGTGGGCAACAGAAAAATGTATATTATGACATTTACCATTTGTGTGCTTCGTCAGTGAGAATCGCATTGTTGTTGTTTCTCATTTTTTATATTCAGTAATTGAACAATTTATTTTACAACAGTTTTGTGAATGTGTGTGATATATCTGTATTAGGTATTTAACTTTATCCAAAATAATTTATACAAATATTTTTGTACTGAAAATGGCTAGCACCTCTACAAGTAGTGATAGTGTTAATGAAGTATGTTTTTTTAAGGCTGTTAAACCCTTTCCGCCAGTTATAAATGGAAGAATTAATATAATTGACTTTATTGATGCGTCTATAGACTTGGTGGGAATTGTAGGTATGTATGAACATAAATTCTATGTATTTACTTTGCCCAAAGTATTATGATGATTTTAATATTATTTTGTATCATTGTTACAGAACGCCTTGGGTCAATATTTGCTCCCGTGAAGTATGACATGCAAGGAAATATTGATGTAAGTTTTATGAATCATATCTATTTTATTTATGGAACGTAATAAGTTATCTTTAGTTACTTAGTCACCGCTATGCGTTGGTGACATAATAATGTTGACTTGCATATTTGTAAACCCACTGAAAATTATTTTATTTTGATAAAAACTTGTTTCAGAAAATAAAAAAGCTTTTCAACTATGACAAAAACTCTTGCTTACTTGAGCTGATGCTTGCTGAGACTGCTACTCGCAAACCTGGAGCAGAGAGTGTGCTGTGGCTGAACAGGTGCGTCAAAATCATGTAACAAACAAGTTATCTGCATCCTGGCATTGTATTTTAAAAACTCGTGAATATATAATACTAAATTACTCCTTTTTATATTTACAGGGCCCTGCTATTTTTTGAGATTGTGTTTACTCAAGTCCTCTGCCATGTTCAAACCAACAATATTGATGTGAATATGAAAAACATATTTACAGTGGCATATGAAGGGTCTGTCAAAAGATATCACAATTGGGTCACACAGCAAATATTTACTGTGAGTATTTGGTTGTACTGGTAGTGATTATAAAACTTATTTATCATGTTTATGTTGTATATCTGAGATTTTTTTCCAATTAATCCAGTTATAGTAGGTTGTTTTATTTTTATTAATATTAGTTTATTTTTGTTTTCAGTTTATCTGTAAAATGTCTCCAACTCTTCCCCAAGTAATGAAATCTTTTGAAATTGAAGATGATACAAAAGGATTTGAAATAAAAATAGAAAGTATCCAAACAAGTATACATTTAGTAAGGTGTAAAATTGATGACTTCTTCAAAGAAAACAATATATTTGATGAGCCCATTGTACCAATAAAAGAAACTTAAAACTATTGGAAGGAAGTATGAAAGTATATTACTTAAATTCTGAGTATATTTTTTATTTTAAGCATAATTTAATTAAGATATTATAAAATTATGACAGTTATTGGTTGGTTGACCAGTAAAAGGTTTAGATATGACAATTATATTTAGAATCAGATGATAAATGTAGTGAATGTTTTGAATGCTAAATTGTAAATAGTATTAAATCCCAAATAATGTATTTTATGATAATGCCTAAGAGTGTACCATAGTGCTGTGTTAGTAAGTCTAGAGTAATGCGCCAGAGGCTAGTTCATGGTTGAAGGAATGAGGATAGATTATTTATTTTATATTCCATAATAAAATGGCACCTTTGCAATGCATTTTGATGTATGGAATTCTAGTGACATTTTGTTTACACCTATTTACTTTTATTATTAGAAAAAAAGATAATATTGAATGTCCAGTGCCTTGTGAAATATTTAAAGGCAAAGTAACAATTTTATAAAAACTATCCAAACATTTTACCAAGAGGTTATATTTGATACAATTAAGAAATGTAGATTATAGTTCAGTTGTATTGTATGATACCTAAGATAAGGTATTAATAGAGGTGCTCATTGTATGGTTTACAGATAGCATTTCATGTGATATACCCAATATATAATAAGTTTATTTAGAAATCATTATGAGTGTACAATACATACTTGGATAATAATTGCTGTTACATCTCAATTCTTAATTTAGGTTTAACTTATTTTTACAAAAATGTGTATCCATTAATTGTTAACTATTATAAATGTGTTATACTAATTTAAATACAATACCAAAGCTTTGCTTTCTTACACTTTCACTCTTATATTCAATTCCTTAATTAAAAGTGAGCATTTAATGTTGTGTAACAACATAAGTAATAAAGTCTTTTCATGTAAATTGTGTGAGTATTTATTTCCACCTTTAAAACCATATATATGGCTATGAATCCGTTGTGACTGAGTCTGGGTAGATATTCCTTCAGACAATGCTGAATTATTCAGATTCCCTGTCACCTGTCTTTTGGTTGAGACAAGTAAATACTTTTGGCGAAGTTGGATGCTTGTTTCAATGCCATAAAACTGAAGAAAACTTCAGCAAGTGTCAGCAGCCACAACATTGTGTGTAGTGTGATCTCCATGGGAGTGCTCATCAAGTATGGGTTGAACAGGAAAAAGCTGACCAGAGGCATTTGCATAAGTATTGTCAACATAAGGAATCCTGCCAGTTCTGGGACCTGAAAGACATTTGATTTAAATTTTTAGTTTGTAACAGTGTGTTTTAATCTGTTCTTAATTCAAACTGCTATGATGAAATAAGATACTGACCCTGCGTGAAAGGTTTCCATAGTGACCAAGATATATTCTTGCTGACTCAATAACAATCAATAGAGTAAATACAGTTAGTGAAAGGTACTTAGTTAAGTGTCCGAGAACATGCAACTGAAATAAATAGATACATGATTAGCTGCTGAAAAGGAGCAAGCAATTGTGAGAAATTCTAGCACTCTTCTTAGCTAATGAGTTACAATCTTTCATTTACCTTTGAATATAGAAAAAACCCAACGACTACAACCCAAATTATGTATAGATAAAAATTAAAATAGAGACATTTTTGTAAGCGTAGCATCGTCCTATATTCCATTTTGAGTCACCAACGTTCGAGGTAGGTAAAGAGATCTTTATCAGGTATTACATACGCAGGAATAGGTTTATTTTTTACTATCTTGTGTAGCTACTTTATCGGGAGAGCTCAGCCTTTGGGTTAATCTTGATAGATAGATTATTATGATAACATATCATGTTTTATCTTCGTAAGCTCTTCCAAAATTGGTTAATCAACACGACCTAATAATTGAATCTGTTATTTTGAACTCTAAGAACACTTATTTCTTACAACCTCTAGAAATTTGATAAATAAAACATGTCACTTTTTATCAACAGTACAATAAGATAAGCCCGGTCTTGTTGACAAAATGTCAACCACAATACAAACAAACAAACCAAACCAATGTTGCCGCTTAAGTAAAAAAAAAGTCGCTAAACTGGCATCAAAAGTCGCCAGATTATGATGAAAAATCTGGCTAGGCTATATGTCCCTAATTTTTCCATTGTGAGTTAGTGCATTTAGTCCGGTGAATTTTCAGATCATCTGCACATTTTGGTTTTGCAAAAACATTTTTGCACAAGTCCATCAAATGATCTATCTTCGAAATAGTACTATGCTCTCAAATAAATAAAGCTTTTTGTGAATTCATATTATCTCTAGAAGCAGGAGAAAAACCCCTTTTGATAGTTTATACTTTTTTGAAAGAACTTTTTGTTTGGTGCTTCTTTGTTTTGCTTTTTTTTTTCATCCTTAATTTTAGCGAACATTTAATAGAACGAACAAAAGGCTTTATTTGCAGCCCAAGCAGTTCAAGCCAGCTTTTTTACTTTTTGGTTTTCCCATTCAGTTCTGAACTTCCGGGTGGCTTAACATATCCAATTATATTTTGTAGGTACCTACTCAGATTAAACAAAAACCCATCATTAACAGAGTTTCTTGTTGTCAAATTGTGAAAAAATGAAGCGACTTGAAGTATTTGGTAGTTGGTGGATCAAGTCCCCTGTTGACAAAGGTCAGTGTATGTCCTTCTAGGGCGTCCTCTCCCGGCGTTTCCACTAACATCCGCCTTATAAATACCTTTTCGTAGTCGTCTTTCATTCATCCTCACAACGTGACCAAATCATCTGAGCGTACTCTTTTCAATGTTTGTATTTTAATCCCCTTTCATTTGGGTAAACAATAGGTGCGCACTGAATAAAAAAAGAGTTTTAGTAGTACCTATTGCATCTCATCTCTCATCATGGCAAATAGAGACGTATGGAAGATGAACACTTGCTGTACCGACGACAAAATAAATTGGATTACGGGCAGGAGGATAAAGGCTTATAATAGCACACATATCAACTTGGAAAAGGATCGTCAACGTATCGCCTTTCTCCTAGAGCTTGGCCTGAGGCGACGCGATTACGTTACGTCTCCGATTAGTGTGCGTTGTAGTAAGGACTTTCATACAAAGAATACTGCACAGCAATGGTTGATACGATGATTTTCCATCAACTCTTCATTAATGACGAGTTTTCTTATCGTACTATCACATTTTTGTGATCTGTCAGTGTAAAAATTGGGTCTGTCAGTGTCACTATCATTAGTGTCATTTCTGAAGTATTCAGAACCTACATAACCTATCTTTTAGACAAATGTTGATTTGTTGAGAGTTTAAGTTAAAAGGCTATTTATTACAAAATATTAAATATTTATGTACAATAATCACAACTACTCACATTGTCATTAAAAGCGTATTATTATGTTGACCCAGACGCTGCGTGTAACTCTTGGTATGTTTTAAAATATTAAAAATAAACGTAAGGTTTAAATGACTCTTATGAAATTAAATTAATGCTTCCTTTATTTGTTTTAGGTCTTTTGAGACCGGAAAGTTCGCAATTGGTGCTTGCAGCTGGTATAAAGTATTTTCCACCTCCAAAAAATTATGATCGTAAGTGTTTATTTAATTAGAATAATCGAAACTACACTAACCTAACATAATATCTGGGTATTTACTATGTATAATAAAAAATATCTATCTATGTAATGTATTGTATTAAGTATATCAGTCATCTTGTACCCATAACACAAGCTCTGCTTAGCTTGGGGCTAGATGATGCTGTGTGGATTGTCCAGCATTATTTATTTAGTTATTTTAATATGGCACTGCCTGCTAATAGTAAAAATCAAATGTCTCTTTAATTTAAATTTGGCGTCTTTTATACAGTGCGACACGTTCCTAACAGGAAGAAATTAATGGTTTTTTTCTTCTATATCCCATACTTCCCTTAATTTTTATCCATAAATTAAATAAATATTGTAAAGTAACTAATGTTTACAGATATTGAAATACCTGACCGTCAGAGGCTTCGTATGTATGACAAGGTGCCCACATATCCATCAAACTTAAAGCCACCTAAGATGCAGAAGCGTCTTCGTTACATGCGTGGTCCAGAGTCTTTACACACAAACCTACAGTTGCAGCAATATGGTGTTGTTGTGAGTAGTAATTCAGGCTTCTTTTTTATGTTTAATGATTATAATTGGCATTTAAGTAATACATATCTAACTTTCTCCAATTATTTGTTCTCTACAATAATGCCTTGTATAATAAAAAAAAATATGTGTGGCACTCGGGGCTGTCGCGGTAAAGCTATTGCACATAGCATCTTCGTACAGTCTACACGCATACGTCTAGTCGCATGCACAGAAACACCGTGCCAAAGTCTGCCAAACTGAAACGACGTTAGGCGATGCACGGCCTTCAATGCCGCACTGCTGTGCCGGTCGAAGGGGGGGGGTGTTAGATTTATTTACTTTACGGAATTTCTTGATTCGGTCACCGCGCTCGAAGCCCGCGAGCAAAGCTATGCAATAGCTTAATAATATAGGCAGTCATGGGGACTGCCAACAGAAGTAAAAACTTAATAAGCTTAAGAGTAATGTCAGTTTTGTGCAACCTATCACACTAGCATAATTATTGGTGATGCAAACTCATAAGTTTGGTCCCTCGCTATACACCTTCAAAGAAGTTTTCAGTTCGAAAATATTTCTATTAAGAACCTTTAACAAACAACTATACTATAACTGAATGTGTACCTAAACTTTTCAGGCTACTGGTGGTGGCAGACTGCGTACTCAACATTTTGAAATGGCCCGTCTAGTGGTTGCAAGGAAGTTGGACCAGAAAAGAATGTTTGCCATTTGGCGGGTAGACCCTCCATGGCAGCCTGTCACAAAGAAAGGTCAAGGTCAACGTATGGGCGGAGGCAAGGGAGCCATTGACCACTATGTTACTCCCATCAAAGCTGGTAGAATTATCCTTGAAGTTGGTGGCAAATGTGATTATGCTGAGGTATGTTGTTTATTTCTGAATAGGTAATGATTTATATTGTTATTCATCAGATAACCCAAACATGGCTTTTATTTTGCAAACATGCAGAGTGAAAACAATTGATTAATTTATGTAAAAAGATGCTTCAAGTATTTGTAGTTACTCTCTAGATATACCAAACTAGTTTTCACAGACTTTAAAAAGGAACTTTTATTGTTCAGGATTAAAACCTTTGTCTGTCACCTCATAGCCCAAAACTTTCTCTTTGCAAAAATTTACGTTGATGTTTTGTTCCATAGTGCATATGAAAGAAGGACTAAGAAGATGGTTTCAATTGCTGCCTTATGCTGGCACTTCACATCACTATTCAAGTTCGCGTATTTGTCTTATTCGCCCAAATACGACGAATGTGAAGTGGCTCCATTCGCTTCACATCGTCGTATTGGTCTTGTTCGTGAGAATAGGCAAATATGTCTTTATTTGCCTATTCTCTCTACGAATACGCGAATACACGAACACCCGTAAGGCCGCCTGCTTGTCGGTTTTTTGCAACATATCAAAGGATTGCAAATTTCCGAATATATTCGTTTGCCGTCCACACATCGCTCGCTCCGTAGTATGTGATTTTAGTGAATTGTTAACATCCACCCGCTTCTACTTCTCCATAGTCTTTCAACGAATTTGTTTTTATGTACACATAACATGTAGTGGTGATTAGCACAATGGAAATAATAAGCCACTGCTGCAATCAACACGTCCATCTTTGTATTCGATACTGTAGCAAAAACATTCGTAAATGTTTGGCATACTCGCTTAATGAATGATGTGTAGACGGTGTATTCCAGTTAATTGGACTTCAACACGATTATAGCGAACAAAGCCGAAAAAAAACGCGAAAACCGAATAGGGATATGAAGTACCAGCATAAGATAAAAACATTGTATAATATCTAGATATGTATTTTTGCTATTTTTCTTTTTCCTATTTAGACTATTATGTCTACAATGAAACATTTCCATATGCCTTATATTCTCCATTTCAGGTTTATCCCATGCTGAAAATAGTAGCTGAACGGTTACCATTCAAAGCTGAAGCAGTTTCAATGGATATTATGAAAAAGAAAGCTGAGCAAGAGAAGTGGTTAGAAGAGAACAATCAAAATTATTATACGATGAAGTACATAATACAAAACAACATGGGGGGGTGTCACAGGATGTTATCGCCGTTTGACCACCGCTGGTATGGAAAATACTTGTAAATAGTTTATTTTTGAATTTTTACCATTTAATAATTATGATAGTAGTGCAAATAAAAAATATGAGAGTTATTATTCTGGGATTTTATTTAAGACATTGACCACCTTAGCTTTAGAGCCCATTGAAAGATCTTCACACATTATGGAATGCAAATAAAGATATGAATAAACACAGTGAGCCCCTCCATGTAAGCAGTTGGTCCTAGCTGTTTTTTGAAGATTTGACAGTTGTCTTTCTGTTACCCCGTACGTGGGTTGCGGAGGTCTGATATATAGTCGCTTCATATAACATAGTGGTATTTAGCTGCACCTGATTAGAGTGGAAGCTGACCTCAACAGGGAAAAGGCGAGACAGATAATGATGAGTACCAATAAAACAACAAATAATTAATAATGGTTTATTAAATTTGACATTTTCATGAAAGGATTTTCGTGACAAGCCTCAGTTTGCATACATGTATTAAACCTTGTAGCAATAATTAAAACTTTATAAACTCCTTTCTTACAATTATGGCAAAAACTCAACAAAAACAAATGTGTTACAGTAACAAATACTACAGCGTAGAGTACTTAGTATCTTATGACTCGTCCCTAACCTAACGACAAAAGCCAAACAACACACTATTAGTATTTTAGAGAGTATCATGGTTCACGAATAAAGATAGTGCAAGCTGATATGTGTTCCACTGAACACTAGGCTGCCGTCTGTTGCTATAAGTGAACAGTACAAGTTTGTAGTCCACTGCTCTTATTACACTTAAGGTCACATTAATACACAATACAAGATAAAACATTTACTATTTAGTGTACAATTGTAACAGACATGTAACATCTCATCATATTGTGTGCAACTCTACTCTGTCCATATTATGTTAAGCGACTTCTACCACATATATTTTCTATTCTGAATTGTCATCTCCACCATAAGTACCTACCTATAAATTATATAACGTCATAACAATATTTACAAAGCCTAACATACTAACTTACAAGTAAATGTAATTTACATTTTCAATAAATTAATAATCATGTTTACAATATCATACAAGCGTTACATTTATATATGATATGGCTTTTTATTTATAAAATAGACTGCATATAAAATCAATCCCTAGCAGTCAATCTATCACAACATTGAATCGGTGTTAGTACTTGACTTGTGAAATGTAATTAGTACAGATGCCAGCACATCAAGCTACCCCAATGTGTCTGATTTTCCCAATAGAACAAGAATCTTATTTCTATTATGATAAAGTTGAAAAACTATCCAAGAAATCGGACACATTGGGGTAGCTTGATGTGCAGGCTTCTGTACATTGTGAAGATTCCATTTATATCTTATAGTAAACAGTTTGTGTTTCTATAATCATTAATATTTATATTTATTTAAATAAGTCTATAAGTAAATAAATCAGTGCTTTATGACGAAACGAAACTAATTTTCGCATTTAAATTTAATTAGGCTGTCTTTACATAGCAATAAATAAATCGAACAAGTTCACATCAATTATTTTAATAAGATTTTAGTAGACATTTAAGCCATTTCTGAAAGAGTGGAACAGTAAAGAATTGAGCAAATAAATTCGCTCAGATTAATTATAAGAATAATATATTTGACTAGTTCTGCATCTCTTAAACTATACTTAAATACTATATTCCCTAGAAACTGGCGATTTGCAGTCTTAATTATAATAACTATTGTGTTTCATAATCCAACACTCAGTAGGCGGGAAAATGAAAGTGATTTTGCATCGATAGATTTATAAATTAATGCAATTTTTACGTTTAACTTGCGTACATTAGCTAAGCTCTAAGTTAAGACAAAAGTGAGGTAGCGTTTTTACCTTCTAGTGGAAAAATATATACAGATCTAGAACGAATGCAACGTTTTTTGGTATGGGAATATTACAATAGCCACACATCCTAAGGTTCGCGAATCGTAGGCAAGGATATACGGCGCTTAGTGTACAGCAATAAATTAGCCCGTTACCATAAGGAATAATATCAATATACAGACAAACCTCGCGTGAGTAATATTTATAATTTATTATATTCATTGACATATTATGAGTATTAACTACATGCACACAATTATCATTATTAGGTACTTTAAATATGTGCAGCTTTGTAGATGACTAGAGTAAATACGTTTAACGATAATATTATTATGTATAAAACAGTTACAATTTGTATAGTTTTCGATTTCGATCACTGCAAGGATCCACTTTGAGACACATATTGTATCGAGGATAGTACATTGACTGTCAACAACTTTACTCGTAAGGTTCGCTCAGGTGCTCCAACAAGAATTTCAGTTGAGTTTTCATGAAATTGTTCTTGTGAGCGATGGAGTCGCACAGCACTTGCGTGGGTGCGACTGCATTACCGTTGCTTACGTTCTCGTAAATGTGCGCGTCAGGGAACGCGTTGTTGTTGTGCGAGTCAATGGTACTAGCCTCCAGCCCGGCTGCCCCGGACGTATCAGTGGGTGCATTGTATACGTCGATTGGCGGAGCTTTGATGCTATGCTGATATTTAAACGTAGACAATATCTGCCGGATCTTTGCAATGATCTGCTCTACTCAGGCGTTTGATTCCTGCGAAAAATTTTAAAAATACATAAGTCAGAATTCTGCAGCAAAATCTATAGGGTATAGAGTTTCTAAATAGAATCGTGAAGTTAGAGACTACTTTCTATGCTAGTGGTAAGAGTTAGCTGCTTTCTAGCATTCTACATTGATGACAAAGTAATGGTTCGAGAGAGGTGTGAAGTGGAATGTTGTGTCTAGGGGACCACCCGAAATATCGAATTTGCTGCAGGTGAAGTAATGAATAGGTTCTTAAAATGAATCTTAACAGGTATCATTAGGTGTTATAATACTGCACGGCATTCGTATGTATAGTCATATAAAATGTAAGTACTCATATAAAATATTATCCTAAATTTCATATTAAATGCATCAAAATTGAGGCTCTATTCATAAGAAGGTACATCAAACATCGAGACACGACAATACATGATAGAACCGCGTCGTGCCGGCGGCGCGTGGCACGTGGCGGGTGTCGATGCAAGCACACAGCAACATCTACACTAGAAGCATGGTGGGACGGTGTGTGGCGGTTTATACCTTGAGGTTGTGGAAATAATGCATGATCTGATCGTAGTCCATGTGCAGCTCGTCGATCCCGAGCGCCTCGGCCGCGGGCTCGCGTGTGCCGTCCGCACCGCGCGAGTACATCGGGTTGCCCACTATCGTGGCGCGCTTCACCTCCGGCGAGTGGCTCCCTATTCCATTAGCTCACTTTACTCATTGTTCTTTGGTAATACAGTTCAGATCTAACACTATATACTTAGTTGAGGACAGTTCGTGTTCAATTACGTATAAAACTCACCTTTGTTCTTATTGGCGGCTTCAACGAAATCTCCTTTCGACTCTTTGGATCTATTCTTGTGCCTCATTTGTACTTCAGGTAAGCCTGTTAAAATTAAGTTTATTAATACCTAGGACCTACATTGAATACAAATACATCATTCAAAAATAATAATTACCAATTCCAGAGTCGTGCATGTAGTCGGGGCTTTCGGGTTTGGCGAAAGTTCGTCGTGAGTCGTCGGTGCCTCTGTTGAGACCGACGATCTCTCTGTAGTCCTTGTTCTCCATCACGAGGGGAGCGTCGTTGTCGAATTCAAATAATCGTGCACAGTCGTCCTTGTCAGTCAGCTTCTCCACTGGGTTGTCTTCTAGGTCATTTCTAAGGGGGGCCGGGTTCGAATCGCGTTTGTAATCTTTCATATCTCGGTTCAATAAATAGGGGGAGTCCAGTTTGTTTAAATCAATAATTCTGAAAAGAGCAAGAATATTTGGTTAGCTACCGACCGACTTTGAGTAAGGACTGACCTGCTGTCAAAAAAGTAGTTGTTTACCGGTCTGAGCGGCGGCCATTTTCTGGAGATCGTCGGGAGTCGTAATCGCGGTCATGTTTCTTTTGATGATTCCTGGAATGATTTCGTCTTGTGGGTGGCATGACTGCGTCGGGCAAAATCTGAAATTGCATAATTCAATTTTAATAAAAAGGTCTCTTACAGTTTTTGCTAAGAATTTTTGGACAAGATTATATATTGTCCTTACTTTGCTGGGGTTCCGTGGTGGCACCGGCAGTTGTGGTTGCGGAGTTGATGAGTTCCTGTGGGGAGGGACTGGAGGTCGGTAGTCGTCTGGGTTATTGGCGTCCGTCCTGTAGACCAAATGGAGTAAATTATACCATAATTATTACAATAATGCACAGAAAAACTACTAAGCGCGAAGCTTGAGTAATCAAGCTTCGCGAGCAAGACACAGGTTAGGACAGAGAGATAACGGCAAGACAGAGCGTGCTACCCATAGATATCAGAGTTCCATTAATTTGGTGCCAGATAGAAGTAATATGATGTTTTGTGCAAAACTATTGTTAAAAAACCAACCAAGAAGTGACTTTCATACAAAAGAAACAGAACGCATACGAGATTGCTTTAACAAGAAGAAGTGCATACAGCTTTAAAATCTTGCAAACATCACTTACTGCCAGTGTCCGTCGCCGGAGTGATGCCGTGTGTGGCGCGCCGCTTTCTTGCAGTACGTGGTTGTGTCTATGACCTTCTTATCGTTCTGCGAAGGCAGTTCGATGGAGTTTGGGTTATCGAAGCTAGTCACCATGACGTTCCCATTATCTCGTATCGCGTCCTCAGGGTCCACATAGTTGTAGTTTAGTGGGTTGGCGGTAATTCTCATCTCAGTGTTGCCATTGTCTGTCTGCTGTGCTGAGTTTCTATTTGCCGGATGACGGTTCCCGTTCCTCTCCATAGTAGCCCGTCCTGGAAAGTTGAAAGCTTAATTTTTGACTCAATTATTGAGTGTATTTAGGGTTACAAGCACTGTATTGCCTATTTATTAAATTAACCTCAAAATTTCTATTACCAGTCATATTGTAAGCTTTGAAGTAGTCAGACAACCGCACGTCGCGGTAATAGTGTGTGAAACCTTAAAGCGTCTTTGTCATAGCAGCCAGGGTGGTTTTTGTAATTCAAGTGAAGTGAACAGTCACTTCACTTCACAAAGATATGGGAGATATAAAACTGAGGTTATGAGTATCGGTTATCTCCAGTATCTGTCTACACAACGACCTGCCGTTGCATTTCTTTATAGACACACTCATTTTCTTTTTATGACACAGTCCTAAAAGATCGTTAACACACAATCTTACCCAGCCACACCCAATCATGTGCGTTAGTAGTGGACTCCCTGCTTGGCTTGTCCCTCGCCAGTCCGAGCGTGGTCCCGACGAGCCCGGCCACCTGCAGGCGCCCGCCCTCCGCCACGCCGGCCGGCCCGCGCGCGCCCCCTGCGCGCTCCACAGTCGACGGCTTGACACGGGTCGCGTACACCACGCATGATACTACGAATACCTGGGGAGGGGTGAAACATTTAGTTACACGGTTTCTAAGACCCTATATCCAATCTCTTATCAAAACTCTGATAGACTGTTAACAGCTACGAATAACATGAGATCATGCAGCGAATTTCAAATCTAGCCCAACATTAGGGGTCAGTGACTTTCCATGGAGTCTCGTTAGAGGCGATTAACAGTATAAGGCAGAAAGTTAGCATTTACGTGTAAATTAATTAACGTTCTACTGTGAATGACTCGCAGATGTGACATCAAATCACATAAGAGAATATCAAGTGCTTGCAAATTAATACACGACCACTACACTCGACAAAAGTTCAACGAAGTATAGAATTGCGAACTTACCACAATTGCAAAGCAGAATGCGCCGAGAACAACGTAGATTCCTGTAAAAACAATTAAAAAAAATAAAACCATCGTCGTCACAACTTGAAACGAATTAGACCGCTTTACAGTTATATGGCAACACTAACCGATGACGACAGAAGTTTGTGCAGTTTGGTGCTGTGAGTGCGGCGCGGGGTTGTTCCGGTAGATAGAGTTGTACTGCTGCGCCTGCGCTATCGTCGGTTCATGGTTGTTCTCGTCCTTGAATGATGGGTAACCTAGAACATTATGATTAAATGCTTAGTCTGACATGTTCTCAATAAGGCGTCAAGTGAAGAGCCTTTAGTGTATGTAAAGCAGACAGATAAGCTGTAAGGAAGCAGTAGTACTTTGAATTACTTTAGATAAAGCCTTTAACTATTTTGGCAATAGCTTGCACCCTACCGCATGGGACTTACGCACAACAGGTGAAATGTAGTTCCCAATCCCAACTATGTTGGCGCGACCCTCCTGTCTAACCGAATGCAGCTGAATACGAATATTTCACAAATATGACCTGATTATATAGCAATAATTAGCGAACTTATAACAATGGTGTACAAATGAGCCTACATACCTTTAAGAATATCGCCAAGCTCAGCCATCCCGCTCCTCATGCCGCCCCGGGCCATGATATCGTCATTCTGCGGTGTGTCAGGGCGCTGTGGCGCGTCCCCTCCGCTAAAGTCTACGTCCACACTGGCGGCTGCCGTGGCTATCGCCCCGGGAATGTTCTTGATGTTCGCCGGAGTCTTCGTGTCGCCCTTGCCCGGGAGAGCCACGCGGCGTAGCGGACCCGTTCGGCATTGTTCGGGTGTCAGAAGGGTTACTCGGAGGAGTTCGCCGCTGCCTGGAATGTGTAGTTGGAATTTGAGGAGTTGGGTAGGATGTCAAAGAATTGGTATTAGCAAGTTGGGGGTATTGTGGTCAGATGCACATATGCTTTGGATATTAATAACTTGAAAGCGCAAGAAGAATATTGCTGTTAATGGACCTCTTAGTAGCTAACACGGTTGCCTATGTGACCAAGTATTAGGGTATATGCCCTTTTTAGAAGGTCTAACCATAATCACACTTGACTATTAAAAAAATAAATACATATCAAATAATGGTCACGGTTTCTTGTACCTATGTATCGTTTTTTTAATTATTCACAACCTCTATATATTTTCCGGGTCAAAATATACTTTAAGTTACATGTCCAAAAACATCATCAACATACCTTCACCAACAGCGATAACCCTCGGATGTCGGGACGCATACATGGGTGCGAAGGCCACGACCTCAGGGTCGAGACTCTCCACCACGAGGAAGTAGTCCGACACTGCCACGTCACGTAGCGCCGTGTGACTGCCGTCCGAGAACTCCAAGTCTATGTCCAGTAGGCCTTCCTGGAAATTTTATAATACATTTAGAATTAATTTTAGCTGTTGGTTAAGAGAGAACACACTATTTCAGTTTTCTTTTTCGGATGCAAAACTATCCTTATTTTATTCTAGTGACTGGTAGTGCTCTGCAGCACTCAAGGTATGTACCCTAGAGCTGTGACGATTCGTAAATCGACAATCACATTACTCTCGGGCTTTCTAATCATAATACAATTATTTGGATGGCTAATACGCAGATGGCTTTAATAATTGAATATATACTTGTACCTCCCCCCCACAAAGGTGTGTCATGTAATCAAATTAAATTGGTTTCTGTAAGTAGGTCTTTTCAAGACACTTTTATACTAATGTATGGTGAATATTTTAAAACTAGATGGAACCGAAATTTTCAAGCTGACTGATCCCTGACAAGAAATTCAGAAAAAAACATTGAGGCCATGTTCTCTTAAGTCCAATAATTAGATTGAGAGATTGTGTCTCTAAGGCGCTGGAAGCATCGTGTCCGCGCCCTGTCTTTTCTATATGATTTGCGTCGCGACGCCTCTATACATTTTGTATGAAAGGGATGCGGAAGAGACAGAATAGACAGAGAGAACAGAGACTAAAAGACGTAAGACGCAGACGGGTCTTACGTCTTTTCTGTGTATCCAGCGCCTTACGATGCAAGTGTGGAAAGATGTTTTGAAGGAAGAGCCATTGTAGCTTTGAGTTGACCAGTCCTGACAGACATCCATGCATCAGACATCACAGCAACGAGACTATTAAGTTTATTTCCGTGTCTTCTCAGATGAGGTTGATTTTATAGCCATAAGTATGTGAATGAAACAAACCTGATATTGCGCTGTAAGTCGCCTGGTGACTGTAGTTTCGGAAACGTATCCATTCTCGATGGCTGTGTCGGGCGAAATGTTCAGCTGTAGACCGGATATGACGCGCACCAGGAGTCTTGAGATCGACACCTTATCGTTGCCCACACGGACTTCGCGAAGACCGATCACACGTCCTGGAGAAAATAGATAAAGATTTTAGAGAAAAGCTATATAGATTTCATCTACCTACCTAGTGCTCCCTATACATATTCAAAATCTTATTTCTAGCTTCAGAAGTACCTACTAAATTACCTAGGCATCTCAAAGACTTAGTGAAATTTATTTACATAAAACGGTAGATAGATAGCGGTTAAATCTGAAATTCACAGTAAATCTGCGGTCGCTTTTGCAATGACCCAAAGATTAAGCCCAAATAATTGATATTTAGGGACCTATTTCTAGGTAGGCAAGTTCCAAGATTATTATAGGTACACCAAGGGTTGCCAACCGTTCTCTAAAATAATAAACTGAGACACATTGTTCGACCGATAGCGGTATAGCGTCGGCACAAACTTGCGTCGATAGGTGAGACGATAGCACATGCTGTTACAGTTCGAAAACGTCTAATCCTGCGCAAATGATTGTACCACGTAGGTGTACTTTATGATCTACGAAAGGAAAAGAGTACCTACGCTTAAATAACATCTAACATCACGTCTGTATTTCCCAATGGCAGAAAAGTACCTACTTACCTATCCCTAAAATACTGTGAATATTAAATTGACTCTAAATTGAAAAGAATGTTCCTATTTTTCCTACCACCTCAGCATTACAATGAAGTTCGTACACTTGTTTTGCCCTTTCAATAAATACTTATGTTTTCTCAAAAGAAATTGACAACCCTATACTCTGCCTAAGTATATGAATATCTTTGGTCCCGGACCAAAGAGTTTAAAATTAGACTAGAGTGAGAATAAGATAGTCTAGTCTATCTACGAGTAACATATAAACTGTTTAGATAGACTACCCAGAATCAACTTGTAACTCAACAGACAACTGTTTCTTATCTTACCCAGACACATAAGTTTAAAATCTGATAGTTTCGGGCAAATTATCGTCTATCGAATAACTTTAAGGATTCAGTCGAGTCACGAAAGTATTTGGGAGTGCGAATTGGAGATAGACACGATAAGATGAAGTTCTGAATCTGGCCGAGATTCTTGGTACCTAGAAAGGCGCCTAGTGATAAAACTTAAGCTTATCTAGTTCTCAACTTTTACGGACACAAGTTGCGATAAGTCTATGTAGCATACTTGTTTCGGCAACACGCCATGACATATGTATATCTGGCGCATCACCAACTCCCAGTCTTCTTCCAACGGCGTTTTGGTTGACTCCCAGTCAAACCAAATGAAGTCGGATACCAGTATTTTATCTGACTTTCACATATATAGGTAAATTTTTTCAGTTACTGGGTTAAACTATTCCCCTCGATAAGAGTACTTGATGTCAATCTATCGTTGAATATAATGCCAGCAATCCTTTGGTCCCGGTCCCGCCAAAGAAGGATTGTCGTGATTTCTGAGGCACGTAGGGTCTCGGCTCAGTATGTCATGGATAGATAACCTTAAAGATCGACACATGAGGCTCTTATTACCTACTTAGGTATCCACGAGCATAAACATGTGCCTTGTACAGTTTTACATATCTGTGTGAAACATTCAATTTAAATTGAGTCTTCCTGTAGGTATTTTACTGTTACTACTCAAATTCTCCACAAATAGCTCTTAAAAGATTACGAGACTATTTTTTTATTATCTCATACATCAAGCTTATCCGTTTTGCCGTAATAATTTTATACTTAGCTTTCAATCTACTGTCTACGTGGGTAGATGCCGCATAAATACCGACTTTAATAAATCAGTCTAGACACGGAAGTACCATAAATAAATACCACCACCATAAATTACCTGTAATAGGCGACAGCACTTGCACTTCAGTGCGTCCAGTGCTCCGTCCTTGCAGCACGCGACCTCTTAGTGACGCAATCCGAGGGTCCGACACTCGCGTCAACACCAGTTCCGTGACCTTCAGCCACGTCCGACGCGACACGAAGTACGACACGCGACCCGAGTCGTGGTCCTTCGCTAAGAAACGGGCGTACACCTACACAAGGAAAAGAAAAAAAGGTTTAAATTAAACTTTTGAAATGTCACGCAAACTTTGTGACCTTTGAAATACAACGGTACACCCACAGTTACCTATATAAGTACCTACGCCAATTACCGTGATTGGGGGCGCACCCACTGATATTTTACGGCTGGCAATTTTGAGTTTTTTCTTAACAGAAAGAGCTAATTATGCACCTATACTTCACTCAAGCGTTGGCGTTGTTAAGTACCTTGCTATTAGGTACTCAAACCGCCAAGAAACCACTCTGTTGAAATTAAGTTAATTGTTGAAGAAAACAGGGCGACACGCTCATTTTAACATAGTCATGGGTAGTACCTATGTATTTAGGATTTGAGTCTAAAGTTGAACCCTGCCGAATTAGCAGATTGTGAATATTTTTCTGTAAAAGGTAGATGTGCAATATGTATCACACTAAAATCTTGTGCTGCAATAGGGAGGTAGATAGGCACATTATGCGAACAATAAAAGTTTTATCCATTGCCGATCCGATAGGATACATAATAAAGACTCGCTTGCTTGCCGCCTTATTTAGGGATGTGTCCTAGGTCAAAATATATTAAGTCTATTTAGTCCGTCAGTAAGGTTACCAAAAAATATTGGACTCTATAGTATATATATCTATTAGTATTTTTTGCTAACTCAAATCAATAAAAAGTGACAATGATATAGCACATCAAAGTTCAGGAGAAGGGGCTTGTGACGTCACTGTTACGTTAAAAGTGTAGCACGGCGTGACGTCACGCGCAATTTCATCGTCATCATTTTTGTTTACGTGACAAAATAAAAAATACGTGTCCAGTATTTTTAAGTAATCCAACTTTCGGATCAATCAGAAATTTCAAGGACACTACCCTATTTCGGGCTAAAATAAAAGAAGCACACCTAATCAGATACTAGCACCCTTACCTCTACATTGCTCTGTTGGTACCGCAGCCGGCACGACCGCTGTTCAGACAGCGAGTTGGTGTTGTCGGGCCTGGCGCCCCCCCAGCCCCGTGCAGACAGTGACCGCCTCGCCCGCTCCTTCGTGTTCGCGTCATCAGGGACTTTCCAACCTATGGCATACAATATTTAGTTTTATTTCGCAAAAACGAAAAGTTTTCTACCTATTATAAAAACAGCCGGACCCTTCAGCCCTCATCTTTAAAGCTAATTGCGTCATAACAAAAGAAATTTAGTCGATTCATAAAACAAGTAGGTAAATGGAATATGTCTAGACTCTCAAACTGTAAAGTAATTTTCAAAGAATCCTAACATAGTTAAAAGTTCGTAGACAGATATGATAGCCGATAGGTACTAACATATTACTGAAACTTGGAAGTCAATTAATAACATAGATCATCGAAAGGACTAGAACATAACGCGCCTTTATTCGCCAAAGCCGTAGGCGTAGGTGTACCCAGGCCCGGTAGCAGCCAAAGAGTTTGGGGAGGGCACAGCGGGGGAGGGGATCTCAAAAATAATTTAACCAGTGGCTAATGATAACATTTAAGACGTCATTCTTGTTTGCTCTAGAACGTTTCATCCAAGAAGTTCATAATTTGTAAAAAAAAGGAAAATATTGTCTATTTTAGAAGGTTTTTAAATTTGAAGTGACCATTTTTAGGGTCCCAGCAACTACGACCCCTCAGAACGCCACTGTGTTTACATATAGTACACCCGTATTTCGCCAGTTACGTTTAAGTCTCATCTAATAGGGGGCGAGCCCATTTGCCACGATCGGAGCACGAGTCCAAATATGAGGCTGCTACTGAGCAATTTCAAATGGAAAAACCCAACAACACTTTTTGCCCGACACTGGAATCAAACCCAGGTCCTCATAGTTACCAGTAGCTCTACCGACCACTAGACCAACGAGGCAATCCACTACAATAATTGCAGGTGAAATAAAGAGCAATAACACTAACTGACACAATGATGAAACACATGAACGCTACAGTGATGAAGCACTAACGATATTTACCTTTGATTTGCGAGAGCCTGTTGTCGTCAACATCGATCTCCAGAGGGTATTCAGGCATCCAAACTGTGAACCGCGCCAGACCGGTATAAGTACCGTATTTCACGATCACTGACGCGTTGGAAGAGCCACGGATCTCTGAGCCGTCTACGTATACTGAACTGCATGATGATGACACCTGCCGGGTTAACAGACACTCATGTAGGTAAGTCAAAAATATATGCCAAGCGATTTTGTACCATGTGAACTGTTAACTGTCTCCTGCCTTTCACATCATCTGCCCTACAATTGATTAAGTACATTAGAGATTGGTAAAGACGTCATGGCGTGGGTTAATAGCTAACATTCGAAGTTTGAAATTAAAAGCTCTGATCTAAAAAAAAGCTTTTATTATTTTCAGCCATTTCAATAGGTTGGTAGACGTATTATCTTTCTTTTGTAAGGCAAAGATAATCAATTGGAATAAGTAAGCATGAAACTTAATCTGCCATAAATATGTTTGCTCTTTTTTAATTGAAATGTGAGTAGGTGATACCTGAATCGCAAGAGCGGCATATTCCTTTCACCCTTACCTTTAACACACTCTCATCTTCAGAATGACAGGAGCTCTGTAGTGTGACGTCAGCAACCTGACCAGCTTGCGAGACGATCAGCACCTTCATAGCCTGAGACACCTGACGACCCGTCAGCACAGCGGTGTTCAACACCTCCCAGTTCTGTTGGAAAACCGTTACAGTTGTAGACAATCTGCAGTGCTAATCTGAAAAAAATCTCACCAATGAAAATTGGGTGAAGTGAGCTGACAGTGTGTTATGTTTCTTAAGTAAGACGGTGACAAGTCACGTGACCGCTCCTTTCACCCAAGTTTTCACTGGAATTTTTTTACGAAAGCGAACAGCTCGCATTATCACCAAGGACCAAAGTAAACGGCTTGGTAAACGGACTTGAGTCATCTATAAATATTTCCATTCTATTAATTCTCTTACGCTGTGATCATCATCAAAACCATTGCTGCGATGTGCGTACGCAACTCCAGCGACAAAAATGAATAAGATGGACGGGCTATTGACAGTCGTAAAGACAAGTGAGAAAAAGCACCTAAGTAGTTGATATCTAATAATAAAAAAATCCATTAGTCAGAAGTAATCAATGGATTAGTTGTAAATGAAATCCCTAGAGATCGTTAAAAAGAACGATTTGAAACCCGTCGAAGTTAAAAGGTGTTAATTTGAGGATGGATTAAGTGTTACCTATTACTTTCTCTTAAATAGCTTTAGGTAATAAATTCACGTGACCTAGTCAGATACCCAAGTACCTACCTAGCACAATATCGACCATATCATCACTGACCATCTGGTCATCATAGTGGTTAAACGCGTACCTATCAATAATAAATAATGATAAAAAAGTTACTGTTTATTTCCTAACTGGCCCACGCCCAGTTTTTTGTACAAATTAATGTGACAAATGGTCAAATGCGCGTTAACTGCTCTGATTGATCGAAAATATCCTTCAATAGCCAACAGCATCGCTTGACTCAATTCACGACGCGTCGATAATTTATTTCCAGCAACCTGAGCATTTAGGTACGGCCTACAGGTTTGATAACCGATACTAGACACTATAATAATGGCCACTGTCTATTAATCTACGGGTACAATAGTGAAGTCGTACATACAAACACTCCATCACTCACGTCGTAATTTAATTGCTTTAATCATCTAGTTGGGCGGTAGACAAGGAGCGAGCGTTCATCCGTCAGTGAGCAGATATGAAGAGGCCACTCCAGCCCGGAGCGCCCGCGGCCCGACTTAATGACTCCACGCTAATATTGAGATAAACTAATTGCTTTATAAATATTATTCTGTAACTTCATTTAAAGCCGCACCGTCGGGACCGCACACGTTGCTGCTGACGTATGAAAATTATACGGGCGCCCGAAACAATGTATTTGTCTGCCACACAAGTCCCCGAAGTGCCACAGCCCGATTCCCCGATTTAATAGAACGTTCAAATTAAATTAACGACGAATCCGTGTTACAAGAAATGGAAAAAAGCCAAATTGCTTGAAAAGATAATAAACGTGGATCGTGTTCTTGAAGTTTGATGTTATTTAAATGTTAGAAGAATTTGTTGATCCCTAATTCATTACTGTGACAGGCTGTAAAATTATTTCGCAAAGAATAGGGCGATTATCGTAAAATAACAAATTATGTTTTTTGAAATAGAGATTTCAAGTTTATATTTACGAACTGTCTGTGAAATAAAGATTGTATTTTATGATACCGCAACATTTGAAGTTATGATCATTGATTTTGATAACAGACATTTGCCATTGATGAATAATTATGAACAATAAAGCAGGTATTCAAAATGTGACGGAGGCGAACAAGGCGAGCGCGAGCCACACTGTGGGCGCGGTGGGCGGCTGCGACTCACATACCCTCCATTAGCTCGCGATAAAGCTCCCATTACACCACTTCATTCATACCAAGAGTGTACCATTAAAAGTTAATCTCAGCTATTTGATACAATCACGCTCGTAACAGACATATTAATATTTCAGAAATTAAATATAATTCAGAAAAAACGAATACCTTTATAAGAAAGCGCACGTGCCATGTATAAACCCAACAATAATGACTGCATTCTAAGTACTAATTTCACGTTCTGACTCGCACCTAGTCGTTCGCAACTAGACACTCTCATAAAAACCTTTGGAACCCAATAAAGATATCGTTATAGTAATAAAAGGGGCTCCCTTCGTTCCATTAATTACTAAGAAAATACCTTTCGGGTAATTTATCGCTTACAATCGATGTCTTAATAAATTGTTGATTTCGAGCACCTGTCTCGATAATAGTCGAATAATCGAGTGGGTGTCCGTGATTGTAATCACTATTCGCATTTATTATATAGATACGTTTTAAATGGAAAGTTAGATAAAAACGTATAGGTGTTAACACCCGTTAATCGTAGTAAATTGGTAGGTAGACCGTTCATACGAGCATACATCTTTTAAAGTGTTGCGCTTTCACTGAAAGTATCTCAAAGTTTTAATCAAGAACAGGCCGTGAATATCCCTATAAATGCTTTCAACATGCTATAAATCCTGTTTGAATTAATTTTATGTAAATTGCGAAAGATGATACCTACCTACGGTTAACAAGTCGTTAAATTACCTTAGAAATTGGCAGAACAGCTTGTATGTCATCTTTTTCAATGTCAAGTCTGGTGTTCACTCTATGTTCGTGGGGTGGCTCTTCTGTGGTAGAGGTCACGGTGGGCGCAGAGGACACTTTGGCTGACCAGCTAATGCGGGCAGTTCCACGCCCTGACTCTCCCTCCGAGCCCTCCCCGTCCCCCTCCCCCTCAGCACCGACCTCCACCAGCCATGTAAGGATCTCTTCCCAGCCAGGCTCGCCGACGCCGCTGCTCTCCTCAGAATCCCTATATCGTAAAATTAAGTTACAATATTCAGTTCATAAACTTACTGAGCCTAAAAGCTTTTATTACATAAAAGGTTGTTTATTGAGGTCGAACATCTTGAAGGTGAATATAACCCGGGTCATAATAAATCAATAGTCGTATCTATTATGTAGTCTTTACTCTCAAAGTTCACGTTCTATTTGGGTGTTGTCGCTGTACGTTTGGCAGTGGCAACACGGAATTATCTAAACAATAAAAAGTTAGTCGTGACATCGAGTTTCATTAAGCGGAAAAGCGCTGACAAAATTTATGGCTGTGCAAATGCAAGGTAGTCGTGGGCGAAATTGTGAACAAATCCCGCCAAAGAAATGAGAAATGGAAACATTCTGTTATAAAACGTGAAGAATAAAAATAAATTTTCATTTTGGTGCGAAACTCGTTTAACTAGATGTATATTTATGTACGGGTACATAGAACAAATGAACGACATGGGCGTTTATGAGCCATATACGGCTGTTGCATAAATTACATAAAGTCCTTGCGCGCATCGAAATATTTTGTTATTCGACAAAATATTATGCCTAGAACTTTTAGAGCCGTTTAGCCGTTAGCCTTATTTTGACCTTTCCACGATATTGAAGTAAACAGCTCAAAGACGAACTTAAGAAATACTTAGAAATGGAATGAATTCTTGAAAGTCTTTCGCTCCGATGACCTAGGCGGCTAGCTAGAAGGCACCCAGTTTATCTACGACCACTCCGATCGCAAGAGCATTTTATCGCTAAAGTGGGAAAACGTAGAATTGCAGATGGCATTTTCATTTTATCGGATTTATTTTTGAAAATGAATGTCTCTTTTGAGTTTTATTGCAATTTCTACCTCTCGTGTGTAGCTGAAATTGCTCTTGTTCAACGATCTTATTGTTTAATTCAACAATTTCGCTAAGCAGACTATTACGCCACATCCGGATACTTTTAAAACGGAAAATAGTAGTTAGTGTTAATCTTGTCGTTCAGGAAACTGCAATAAAGTGCTTTGAAAGTGGATGTGAAAAGGAGCTTTGTCCTCATGCTTCTAATTAAGTTAACTACCTTCACGTAGTCTAAAATAGTTTGCACTAACACGATAAGAAAGGCGGGTTTTAGGTTCTTTGTTGATTGAGAATATAATGCACACTTGGATTAATTTGGCAGTAATTTTGAACTTGGCGTTAAACCAAAGGTGAGTTTAAAGTAACGATCGAGTCCTATTGATATTCCCTAAACTGTGCAGCCAATTTCAGAGAAGCTTTTGGATCACATATACTGAATGAATACCTATGCTGATCACTTACAAGATAGTTGATTAAGTGATTAGTTTATTGATTAGATTCACCTCAATAACCCTTTTGATCAGCAAATGAAGCGTTCAATCCTATCCATTAACTAACAGAAACTACGTTACATATAGTAAGGCTGGGTATGTATATATCCAAATTACCAATAGTTTTGATTTTACATGGAGTAGACAAAGCCAACGAGTACATTTTATTTTGTACTTATAATAAATTACTGCATGACAGTTTGGAGTCCTCTTCGGGAAAAAATAAAATCATAAAATGATTTCCATAGATCATCTTCCAAGGTAACCTCAAACTTCAATGTATTTTGGATATATTTAAGACATAGCATAAAAAATTGATCACTGGTTGTATAATTCCAGAGAGCTTTGATTGTGCATTTTTATTACATTATCATTTATTCTTTGTTTTGATTAGGTAAGATACATACGTGTCAGGAGTTTCGTCATCTCGCAGCGGCTGTTCTAGTCTTGTGGCTGTCACAGTTGCAGCCCGCGGCTTCACCTCGGCAGTCACAGCCCAGCGGGAGTTAGCTGCAGTCACGCTCACCAATCGTAAACCTGATTTCACCTTCATCCTACAAGACAACACCCCGATTAATTATTAAAGATAGTTGTATTTTAATCATGATTCTGAAGCAGTGTTCGAATCCCTGCATTTCAGTAGCATAAGAAAATTGTGGAACAGGTATCTAAAAAAAACCTATTTTAAATATTTGGTACCTATTTGTAGTCACTACTTATTAAAATTCTATGACAGTTTTAAGAGGTTCTTCGGGTCCACGTATAGAAAAAGAATTATCAATCGCGAATGCAAAATTGGGTATTGATCACCCATTGTTGATTGTTGGCAATGTGAATAAGGCATACAATCTGCAATAACCAGCATAAATTAATAGCTAAACAATCATTGTTTGTGTATTATCTTTTGTCCCCATTACCTCGCTTGTATTTTACCGCGTAATATACGCTGTGCACTTCTTCCGCTCCTAAAGTACACTGACACAAATGCGCCTCTTAGAATACCAATCGTAAAAGAGAAGAGATCAAAGAAATTTAACTGAATGCAGGATTCCCTGCATTAAAGATAATTTATTTCAAGCTTTGAACTTGTTTACTAGTTTTCGCTCTAATACATACCAAGTTACATAAGGACCCATACAATAGGTAACGGAGGATCAGGATCACGTAAAGCCGCAGTTAGCTAAACTGTCTCACGCTATTGTTGGAATAGTAAAATTTATTTTAATGGCTAAGCCGAAGGCGACATAAATTTCCATTTAGTCGGTTGCAGTCGAGTATTCCCGTGCGGGTGCGACCCGAACCGTAACTCAAAACGAGAAACAGATACCCGTATCCGCGATGAAGTTTTGGAGCAGGTGGCGCATAATATATGGCACGATTCTAAGTAGCCAATATATTTAACTCCATCATAGGTTACTATATTACTCGTACACTTTAAAGTCTAAAAGTAAAACCTCTTCCAGCTGCATTTCCCACGAACATATCCGCTCATTTCTTTTGAAATACACTGGCAGCTTTTAGCTATTTCGACAGGATATTGATTCCATTAGATTCTAGTGCAGCACTTGAACCGCCGGGTGTAAAGATTGCAATTGTGCACGCCGGGACACAATCACTGCGAGCTCCACAATCGCGCAATCACGCCTTTCAGATATTGAACACGCTGTATTTTTCATTTACGTTTTTATTGTTCGTACTAATGAAGTTTAGTGTGTGAGCTAAGTGCTTGGTGAACGGAAAATACGTTTTTTTTTATATCGATGAATTTATTATCGTCACTGTAAGCTATATCGATAACTTATCCCTGCTTGATGTCTAGGTGTAGGTGGCTCACTAAATATTTATTGCTATATTATGATCTGTTTTGTTGTAGATTAGAATAACGTACCGTAGCTTATTCCTTTATTTTGAATTTAACACCAATACGATTTCCCTACTATTTCGACCCAAAATTGCAGGTCATAAATAATACCATTGTGGATTTGGAGCTACGATTCTAGCTACAAATATTGGCGATGTTGAAAAGGATCGTAATATTCATGGCTGACTTTAACTGCATTTGTTATAACTATCTGATCATATATCAATATTTGCGCAGTGTTCTTCGAATTTTCGTTCTACAACGGTATAGTGCAGTAGTGGTATATTACAGTTAGAGGAATAGAAAAGCAGCTAGTAGAATGCCATAACTCAATATTAGCGCTGAGCTTGGGAAATTGTACGGAGATCTTTTCTGCTTATAGCAAGAATTATGATGGCTTGGTACTTAGGGAAAAGCTTAGTTCCTTCTAGGCAGTAGTTTTACTGAAAAAAATAATAGTTTAAAAAACACGCTTTTATAAAAAATCCAACTAAAAAATAGAAAATAAAATTTAATAAATTTGGATTAAGAAAAGTGTAAAAGCGTGTAAAGAAAACTGTAATAAAAAGCATGGGGTGCATAGTGTTAATATTGAAGAATACACGCCGATACATGGAGCCCACTGTGAATGACAGTAACCATGGAAAAATAGAAAATGTTTATAACTATTGACATTATGCACCCCACGCTTTTTTCCATTAAAATACATTTGTTTTTTATTTACACATTTCTAAAATTTTATTTTTTAAAATTTATTAAATTTTATTTTCTTTTTTTTAGTTGGATTTTCTAGAAAAAGGTTTTCTTTTAAATTTTATTTATTTTTTAGTTGAATGTTATATAAAAGCGTGTTTTTTATATTTTTTTAAACTATTTTTTTTTTCGAATTATTGTATTGTCATCGGTCTTTGACAGGTGTGCAAAATTTGAATGAAATCTGACCGTTTAAAGTGGGTCAAAATAGCGTCCAAAGGAGTCGGTTACAAACATACAAACATACAAGTGAAGCTAATATAAAGCGTGTAATATGAAGCCTAAGAATCCGTTAAGGTATGTATAATTCACTTACGTATATAAAAGCTTGGGTACTTCAGAATTAATGCATCAATTGTAACAAAGGTATAAATCTAATTTGCACAATGTTAATGTGTGTTTCTTCTTATAACGACTTTGGAATTTTAACAGAACCTTTTAGTAATCTGGGTAAACGACGTAAGAAGCAATTTATATAGATCTAACACAAAGTAATCATAAAAGTGTAAAATAAATCAAATAAAGTTGAGAAAAACCTCTTGAATTTTCCACATAATGTAATATTCTCGATGATAATATCATCTCTTGTGTTAACTACTCGTATCTTTTTGCGGTCGTCTAGAACGAACCGAAAGAATTAAGTAAATCCCAAAGAGCATTAAATTGTGTGAAATAAACGAGGTGATTATATAGGAGTCGTTATTCAGTTAAAAACTAGAATAACTGAAAAAGTTTTAATTGACGCATTGAGGTCGACAGTTTGCAGTTAAATGTGACCGCCTGTTCGGTACTCCAGCGTACATGTGAACTTGTTTTGTTAGCAGTTGGCACCTCGTCTGTCCTCCAACTGCTGCGGCGTGCCACTCACAACTTGCCAAAAGTTACGAGAGAACAATAGGTTTAGTTTGTAGCAACTTCAGATTTTTGTTTACATTCTTGATGAGAATGAAAACACAACTGTCAAAATACAATGAATTATTTCATGTTCCTTACTTCCCACTCGAAATAGAAGATCGCGGTTGACAAGCAATAAACCAGTCCCTGTTGGGCGGAATACCAATAAATATTAGTCAGCGTGACATAACACAGAGATGCGCAAGTTGTTCCGTAGTTAGCTTGAAGTGGCTCATGCGTTGACAGATTTTCTCCTGGTGTGGGTTTACAAACCGCTATGTCAGGCTTACATAAAGTCTGACACTACTTGGGTGGCATCGAGGCTACCGTTTAATCAAAATTTTAATGACCACTTTCATGTTTTTACTAAGACACGAACACTTTCGAAGAGAATAAATTACAAGACCTACAAGTATATTATGTCGCCTTGTTTGATCGATAATAGATTTTTTCAAAGGACCGGATCGGCAGAAAATAATAAAATTTAAAAATTTTAGTCAACATTACGTGCTGATATCAGGAATTTTTCAAAAGCTCTTGTCTGTTTAGGACAATTTGGTTCCCTAAAGATTTCATCCAATTAAGAATAACATAACATCATGCCTGTATTCCCCAAAGGGTTAGGCAGATGTGTACCTGTAGCACAACTACTTAAGTATACTACGACATAATTAGGTATATAAAGTAAACCTGAACTGACCTGATGACTACATGTGAAATTGTATGGCTGGTGTCGCGCCGCACCACGAAGGGCAGATGCAGTCTTGAGTGCGGATATAAAGGTGCTCGCGGTAGCAGTAGAGCAGCATCGCCGGCTCTAGCTTCTCTATACCCAGCACGAGCTCCGGCCAATGTGACAGAACCCAGGGGCCACGCAGGCTGCACAGACACTCGCCCACACGCACCTTCGGCTGATTCTCCACTGCCAGCTTCAGCTGCACTGTAAGCTAATCGCACTGTCCTTGGTGGTCGCTTGCCTTTTCCATCTGCAGGCCACCACGCAGCTGGTACCGTTAATTCAGCGAGGCAAGCACCCTCCTCGCCTTCAGGGCCACACGTAGCAGTTAATGTCCTCGCTCCGTAACTCGCATGCAACGTGATACACACTCGACGTGGTCGTGTCGCGGCACGCCTCGCGCCACCCTCACCACCGGTGTGGAACAGCACTCGTAGCACTGGAGCGTCACGAGGAAGCTCCCGGAATACTAGATGTGCTGATACATCGAGTCTGTGCGCAGTGGCGTCTTGCAATTCCATCAAAGACGCATTTCTCCTTGGAGGTTCCAAAGGATCAGGAACTGCGTATCGAGCTGGTACTGTTTGTTTAGTCGAAAAAGGCCCATACGTAGCCCGCACTGACGCTGGCGCAGAACCTTGTAATACTGTGAATCGGTCTAGTGATAATAGGGCGCCGGGCAGAGCTGTGCCCATTGGTTCCGGCGGTGGACCCGAACCGCTCCATCTCGCCGTGTGTTTTAGAAAAAAACCACTGTCCTTATTTTCGAAATGCACTTCGACGCCTAGCACCGTCCCTGAAAAGAAAGAAACTAATTTTAAAAACGCAATAAAACATTTGTCATCGATTTAGGAATGCGTAACATGTGTAAGTGTTTTATTTTTAGTATTTTGACGTGAGATAAAAGGGCGTTGAAGCACAACATTGGCGGCGTGCCAACCGCATTCTGTCCTGCAGCGAGTCGTCATTTGTGTTAGTTTTATGTTTACAAACATCGATATTCTTACGTCGAATTTGGTATTAACGTAACGATGCCTTAATCGCACTGTTTATGTAACGTTATTTAAATCTGATCGTTGGTGTTTAAGCAGGGTCATGGTTTGCTTAAGTTTAAAGTAGGTAGGTACCTAACACGCTCCGTACCTGCGAGATGGTTACGCGGGGATACGTAAAATGTTATATGGCGGTAATAACAGAAATATTTTATGTAAGCGAGGAATATAAAGGAGATTAGGTATAAGGACGAGAGAGTGGTTGGTCTTGTTTCTATGAGGGATGGCTCCGCTCGCAGGCGCGTCACGCGTCACGCAGGCTGCGACCCGACCTCGTCAGTCGTCTCGTTTATTGAGCCAGGATTTGTGTCACGTTCCTCTTACGGCGCTCTTCACGAAATTCATTACGCGGCCTATTTATGATTCTCAGAGGCTGATCTCTTATAAAATATTTTGTTACGTTTATAATTCAGTTCTTATTTAGTTTGGATTGTGTTTCAAATTTTATGTTTTTCTTTCGAGATTATTAAATAGTGATGCAGTATAAAGACAGTATCTTGGACTGATATTTACTCACAATTTACATTAAAGCGCAGGAGATAGAGGATACCTAACAGCCTGTTTTCCAATTCATTTTAACAAAGAGATTAGTCTAAATTATTAATTGTGTGATTACAAGACAGCATCAAACCAAGGGTTAAATTAAAATCGAAACAATCTTTACTGAAACCGACAGCCTGTGCTGATCACAAAACGTTTTAATTGGTTGCCATGAAATTTCCGGTGAGCGGAAGCTATTGCTTCATTTGCAAGGAAACGGCAGGCAATTTTACGAATACGCCACATCCCTCCAGCCAGGGGGAGTCAGGATAATAAAAAGCTTTAGCACGTGACGCTCTTAGGACAAAGAAAAATTCGTACAGCTTTCAAGTCTCAACCTCGTTGGGAAATGTTACATTAGTTACGTAGGTACAGTCAGGAACAAAACTTAATAAAAAAGTGTTTCAGTTAATAATTTATTTAAGTTACAATAGCCTTATGTCAACTGTTCATCGCCTTTTATAAAAAATCAGTAGGTGAAAAATCAATCATCCCCTATTTTCTACACTGAGGGGTGGTTTATCAATTTCAAATTTAAAAGGGACGGATTTATTTTGACGCATACCCTATACAATAATAAAAGAATCATCGAATTCTGACTATACTGTAAAAAGTTATGCCTGGTCACACAAACAAAAAAACGTAAATTTTTTTTTGTTCATACAAAAAAATATATGTTCGTGTCAAATTGAAAACCTAAGTTACCAATCAGCGAGACGACCTACCTTACCTAAGTTAAAGTTCATGAGCACATTCGTAAGAAGTTGGCAGTAGTGTCGTCACAGCGCTTATGTTTTCCCATTAACTGTTTTAATTGTTTATGTGTAGTCATGTATGTATGTTTATTTGTGTTTATATTCTATGTAGGTATTATATTTATTGTTTACAATCTATTTTTTTTCAATTCCCCTTTCTTTTAAGAAATTGCACCTACCACTGTTTGTCTCTGCATCACCGAGAGGTTGACTGTTAGAAAATGCCTATGGCGTTAAGAAGGAGGTTTTGTTATATCTAACAAAACCTCCTTCTTTTTATTCGTCGGTTAAATAAAACGATGTTCTTGGTATTACGTAGCATGGAATGCTAAATAAAAAAGCAGTGTTTTGAAAACGTTATGTTAATGTAGATGGTATGTAAAAACAACACACGCTGTGTTACAGCTACCTTCGTTACTGACCACGACCTGTACCACCTTTGGTCGCGTGCAACGTAATTTTTATACTTTATTGCCTTTTTGTTAATTCAAAATAAGTGCTAATTACCCGAGGTTGGGTGCTAGGAACGTAATGAGCGCCAATTATGCAAAGTCATATTGATTTTTGCGTTCCTTTGCAGACGTTATTGATCCGGGTACGTCCATGTACATAATGAATATTCAATAGGCTTTGACTAGGGGGTTTTAAAATAGAAGTTGAAATGCTACTCTTCTTCAAACACATCACCGAAGTACGGTAAAGTGTTCTGCAAAACATTTTTGTGAAGCGTTTTCAACTCCACTACGTTAGTTGAAAATTTTCCACGAAAATTCGTCCGATGGGTCTACCTCGCTATGATACGTAAAACTCAATCAGACCCAACCGTGTAACAATAACATCGCTGACAACCCATTTGCTTAACAATGGCAATCAATACTTTTAATAAACGTTATTGTTCATACGCCTTTCCATACATTTTAATTTTCCCCCGGACGCGGTCGCAACAAAAAGAGAAGTTTCGCGAATTGATATCGCGTTTCCCGATCGCACCCTCGATTGTGGGCAGGGTTGGCGGGGAAAGGGGGACAAGGAACACACGGGGGGCGCGGGGGACATGGGGACACGTAGCGGGTGTAATAACTGCCACAGAACTAAATCCTTAGATATGGTCCACGCGTGCCTTCTGCCCCCTCCCAACAGTCTTTATCACACTGACCGTCCAATAAATCCTATTTTATATACATATTCATGCAATATACATAATTTCCACAAAATATTCAGCTCTTATTTTTATTGTTACTACCCGTACCGTAGATGTAGATAGGGGAAAATATACCCGACTGCGCACGAATACCTTAATATTTCTTTTTATCAATTTCTATGCCACATTCAAAAAAGGCCGAATCGGGAACTAATACGGATCATGCTCGGGCAAAGAAAGTCCTAGTAGAGACTTATACAAAGAAACTGACTGAGCAGATGAATCAGAAAGAGTACATTCCGGTCAGGTATGACAATTTGACGACACGGTTGGCGCAGAGGCTGAGCGATTGGCTGCTGCGCTGCGTGTCGCGAGTTCGATCCCCGCACGGAACAAATATTTGTATGGCCTACAGGTAGTTGTTCCGAGTCTGGCTGTTTGTGTATGTGAATTTAAATGTTTGTAAACGCACCCACGATACAGGAGAAATTCCTAGTGTGGGGCAAAGTTTTTTTTTAAGAAAAAAAAAATCTAAAGTCACAATAAATATAGATGGCGACAGAGAGTATTACAATGTGTTGTTTAATCGATCTAGCTAGGTTATTTTTTTAGAAAATATCGTTATATCCGAGCAAAGCTCGGTCTTCCATGTATGTACTTACACACACTAACATCCAGAACAGGTAGGTATGTTTCCATCTACTGAAATTACATTGTTAATTATTATGCTCATTTACTCGTTTTTGCACGTAAGACTTCAGGGAAAGCTTCCGCGGAATCCGCGCTCAGTATACACATAAGTATCCACAGCGACCTCATTATATTAATAACATAATATTTCAGTGGAAAATCCGGACACTCCGTTAATGAAACACTATAGCCCTCCAACGGCACCTTTGTGTTGTGTAATTAATATGACGTCCTGCGAATTCATTAACCCGTACATTTACAAAATTAACACAACAACGTTTTCCACGCTGATACGTTACGATAGCCGTGTGACAGTATGCTAGATAAAACCTCATTGAAGGACAATAAAGCCGACACGGTCGCGGTTATGTCAGACTCCATTAACTGTGAATATTTGTTCATTTGTCATGCTGTGCTGCCAATGGACAGCTCTTTGACGTGAATGAACGCAAACCGCTGCTTTTACATGTACGCCGCATATCTCCATTTTCAGTTAAATGATTTATTAAAAACACGCTTTACTCGTTAAAAAGTCAACTGGATTATACCCTCGTAGCTCTTATCCTGCTAAGCCTTTGGGATAAAGGGTACTTCATACTTGACGTCATAGGTTTTCCGTGGTTCCGGAATATTTTAAGCGAGATGCTTAGGTTAGCCCGACCGAGCCGGGATCGTTGCAAAAACATCGATTGTGTTCGGGATTCAGGCTGTAATGTACCTACTTATAGGCCATTGAATGGGGGAGAAACACCATGAATGGCAAATCAGCGATCTTACTTACGATACTAATACTGCGAGAATAACACTTAAAAATACATGCAATTATGACATTAACATTTTTGCACGAATAGGTACCGTTTGTTTTAATTTCTCAATTTAATTGAAAAGGTTGAAAAAGCAAAGTATAATAAACGAATAGCTAATAACCCAAATATTTGATTGCTTTCGTAACTCAAATAGGAATCCTAAACAAACAATCTAAAAGGTCTCTCTTAAAAATACTCGGTGAGTTTCAAATTAACTTATGAACGTAGTTATAATTAAGATTTTTGTAGCATTTAATGTCTTGCACAATTTATATCATGAATACTATAAATAATATAAATATGAAGGTTAGTTAGGATGTATGGATCTTTGTTACTCTTTCATGCAAAACGACTGAACGGATTTTGATGAAACTTTCAAGTATTAAGTACAGCTTATACTTTTCAGAATAACTCATAGGCTTCTATTAAGATACATACGCAAATGAAGTCGCGAGTGGCGTTAAATAATGTTTAAATTAAGTTATTAATTCAACGTTCAACGTCGAAATAAAATTTTAATAGAGTGACAAATGCTTAGATGATTTGCTCATGTTGAGGGGATGAATGAAAGACAATTAAAAAGAGGTTTTACAAGGTACAAGTAACTAGAATCGAACAGAGAAGAAACCCTAGAGAGACACGATTTTTTTTTATTAAAATTTTTCAGAAACACCAACAGAATTTTTATTCAGAAATGTTTAGCATCCCTTGTCAACAAGGGATGCTAAACATTAGATACCTACCTAATTATCTACTTAAAGGTATGAACAGGATTCAAATCAACGATTTTCTAAGCGTACCTACATATTCTGTAACTGTCAATTTCATTAAAAAATATTATAAGGGATGTAACAACGATATCTAAGTGGAGCCGGAGATGCAGAGCGTGACATCTGAGGTTGGTGGTTTGCTGCTTTGTCACCTTCTCGGGCATTTCTCATCATCATCATCTGCCTAGCCTTTTCCCAACTATCTTGTCTGTTTCAGTCTGGAACTGGATGAAGATGAACGCCAGTATAATACATGGAGCGACAGCCTATCTGACCTCCACAACCCAGTTACTGAGCAACACGATAACTCTTGGTAAGACTGGTTGTCAGACTCTCGGGCTTCTGACTACCCGTAGCGACTGTCATAGATCTACAAATGAGCGCAGGGACCAACGGCTTAACGTGCTTTTTGCGGCCATTTCTCAGTGGTTCGTCAAATAAACCGGCTCCTGAACCTGGCGGCGGTAACAGGGAGGCAAAAACTTTAAACGTAGAGTTATAACTAGGCAATGACCCTTTAATGTGGTGGCTTGTGGTGGTTGTGAGACACCACATAAGGGGTGATGCTTAGTTGGAGCCGATTTTCTATACTAAACTTACGGAGGCGATTGCGAAGGTAAGATTTCTTGCGGTAGTTCCGCATTAGCGGGGGTGAAGATCAAGTTTCGTAAACAACCCTATATGTCCTCGTATGTTGTAATCTATAATTACTTAGCAGAACTACCACTGCAGTCCGCACACAATAGGTCGCATTAGTCACCAATCGATGACCATCGATCTAGTCGCATTCAATACCGACAAAGCGAATTAATAATTTATAATTAAGTAAAGAATAACAATTAGTGGACTATTATTTCAATGAAACCTCGAGGTTACGTGAACCAGGGTCTATATTTCTAACGTACCTACCGGGTAGAACGATGTGAATCACAACGAAACTAAACATACGTAACATCACGCCTGTACCTATTCCCAGAAAGGTTTGGCAGTAGTGTAACTCCTATAGCCTCAACATCATATATTACCATCAACCGGGCACAAATCCAGACTCCGGGCTGCTAATGAGAAAATTCCTGTTGGAAAAACTTAACAACACTTTGCCCGACCTGGGGATCGAACTCGGGATCTTACGCGCAGCAGTCGCGCTTGGGACCACTAAACCAACCAGGCCAACGAGGCGATATTGACGAAGAGCGAGGATGTATATGATTTGTCACTAACAAGGTACATTATAGAAATTGCTCATTTCAATTCAGTAAAAAAAAAAGAGAAACACTTGTACTAATGTGAAAATCCCATTTTAACTTTTGTTACCTATTGTGTTATTGTTACCTATTTATTTCGATTTTTTTTTTCGCAAAAGATAACTAACAAAAAAAATAAAAGGTATTTGATTAAACATTCAACATAGTGAAACATTTATGTAAAATAATAAAAGCATGTAAACCACTGCCTGGTAAATAGCATTACGTGTCAATTCGTAGGAGTAGCTGATGATAGCATCATATTTTCCTATCCGTTGCTTCGATGAACACAATAGGTAACGGGACTCTTTCTGCATAACAAATTATTTTTGCTCGAGAAAATGTGACTGAATTATCCTCCCTACGCGAGTATCTTATAGGATCCATGTACCTGTCAGTATGGAGATGTGAATGCTTTTTGATTTGAATTTTATTCAAGTTTGTATATAAGTACTAGCTGTCCCGGCGAACTTCGTACCGCCTCAAAAGTTAAGTTACACTGCCATCTGTTAGAAATGTATGGAGGTCAATAATCGAAATAAAAACTGTCCTATCTTTTAAGTTTTACCAAAATACACACTGAGTACAAAATTTTATTGAAATCGGTTCAGTAGTTTAGGAGTCTATAGCGGACAAACAACGTGACACGTCAATTATATATATATTATTATAAATATTAAGATAAGATAGACCTTACTGGTCGCTCAGTAGTCGAAATTCAACTGTTTTAGCTTCTTCCACTCCCTCAACTTACATAAAACTTTGTGCGTGAAATATTTTAAAAAGGGATCGGAACTTTTCGTTTCACATATTAATATAATAATACTAGCTAATCCCGACCACTTCTCTGTGGCTCAGTGTAATATTAATAATTAGGGAAGTATATAAAAGTAATGTAGCGGACATATATTTGCAGTTAATGCAACGTTGAGTACAAATTTCAAGTCAATCCATTCTACTTTTCGAATTTTGCGAACACAAACTTACGGAAGCTTATTTTGTATAAGTAGTTTCTTTTAGTTTTTATCATTCAAAACATTTTCAAGACTTATACGAACATTACCATACCGCATAAACCATCCCTGGTTTAACAGAGGTATGAAAGTCACGGCAAATGGTGCCACAATAACAATGATTCTACATTTACCATAATTATTGCAAATACAGTAAAGTATAGTAGGTATTGGCACTAAAAAGACACTTCCTAGACTGAACCGCAATCCAGAAATTATCTTTTAAGTACCTTCGAGCAAAAATAGATAAAGATATAGGTAGGATATGTAACCAAAAACATGAGATGGATCCTATGCCTTTCTACATGTGTAAATGATAGGTATGTCTAAATATACCTTGTTTGTTGAAACAGATTGGAAGTTGATTAGCGAGCACACTTCTTGTTTACCAACTTGTAGTTTATTGATTCAATTTAAATTGTGTATGGTTACGTGCACCTTATTTGAAACGTCGACACAATAACTGTTGTTCACCCGAACGAAGAAGAACGATCACAAAACAGTTCTAGAATTAATCTTGGAACCACAACAATTTCAGTATGGGAAGCTCGAGTCCGAGGTTACCATGTTGACTGAGAAATAAAGGAGAAACGTAAGTACGTAAAACCTATCAACTGCTTATCTTCAGTTAAAGTCGTTAAAGAGAACCGAACGAAATGGGTTGGTTAATGGTGCTCGGCGATGGATTACCACCTTGTCACCACTGCAACCTTCCGATCCTATACATTATTGGTTATTGGCGGTCTTGGCTCCAAGGGATCGTTACTGTTGATTTACTTTCTTGTTCTCCTTTCTCTTTAGTTAAGGACTAAAATATGTAGAATGGAAAACACATTGATAAGGAAAAATATGGTTTAATTTATGGGAATCTCGTTTCAAAAGCATGGGAAGGCGTGCAATGACGCAAGATGTCGTTTAAAAATATGGGCGTAATGTTTGTTTTCAGCGAGTCATAAAAAATTAACCGCGATCCACGGATATATTTTGGTTAGATCTCATCATAAAATAAATAATCGTTAAGCAAAACCGAATCGAATAGCTCCTAAAATTTGTATAAAACGACAATAAACTGGGAAAAATTGAGGTGAAAGGAGGCGGCGTAAAAAATAATGGCGTACCCTCAGCGGACGAGCAAGGGTGGCCTGCTAAATAAATTGTTTGCCTTTTTCAATTTCACAGTGAATCCGCAGTAGGTATCACTGTTACAGCCTCAGCGTGCATACATATGTATGGCACTGAATTCAATCTGTTGTACGGGTATCAAATACAATCAACTCAACGACATGTTGTGGTTGGAGAGTTGTAGCGGTTTCTTGTAGGTATGTAGGTATAGATTCCTTCTATGTTTCAAAGTTCTTTGAATATACCAGCCTGTTACTCTTGCACTGCTGGGCAAAGGCGTCTTCTCATACAGAGGTACGATTATATTAAACACCATACTTGCACTTGCATGTATTAATTAGTTTAGTCTTCCTCACGAGTTTTTTCTCCACTGATGTAAGTAATGTTTAGATTAATTGTAAAGTAGAAAAAATGTCACATTGGTATTTGGAGTTAGGTATACATATGGTCATGACAGGCAAAAGCATTTAGAAACACATTATAAACTTTATTTTCATTCAAAATATCGCTTAAGCACAAATAAGATGTATATGTGTGTATGTGGTACAAGTAGGAAGAGAAAAAAGACAACAAACATTAGCGCAGGAAAGAAAAAACAGTCTGAAAACGATACCTCGGATCTCTTACCCCATAACAACAAGGAAGTCAACTTGATAGATATTGAAAACAAAGACATTTTTCCTCCTACGATATGAGCAGGTATATTCCCGATTCGGTAACGGATGTATTCAAAACGAGCATCATTACGTGCCATCAATAACGCGACATCGGATTTGAAAGGCTTGCGACAACGATGGGTATTCATGTGCACGGGCCCTTATGTCTGTGGTTTTACGACAACAGACTTGTCACGTAGTATAACTACATTGGATTCCTTTTTATGTAACATACTCGTACGAGAGAGTATTGATTCGTGGACGTGAGTTTGATGGATTGACACTGTAGCTTCATGACGGGAGAGCTTTTTTCGCACAAACTAGTTTGAAACGAAACTTTTGTTGGCATTCTCGAAGCTGGGGAAGTTTTTATCAAATTATGTCGGTGTTGAGTTCAAAGGCGATGCACAACTTTTAATTATTCCTAAGTCTTTGTTATTACATCAAACTATTGGATGTTTGTCCTTTTACAGGCCAAAGGCGACTCTCAAGCAAGCACGAGCTTTCCAAATACATTTTTCCATTTTCATATCATCGCCAAAAGGAATATTTCTAAGGACCCAGCTACATTTCATGGCATACTGTCACATAAGGGAAAAATGTGCATCAGAGACGTGCAATGTTAAGAAGAATGCGCGCCTTGTCGACGACACCGTACATAACGTATTACTGGAGACATTTTCTGAGAACATGTTACGACTGAGTCACGAAACGGGACGAATGGTGATTTAACAATGTCGAAAATAGACTTCCTTGTGGAATGCGAGTATATAAACTACAGCCATAATACTAATATCTGTGATCAATGAATAGCTGAACACTTACGCATGACATTATTCTTGTTTCGACGCGACGAGAGCTTTCTACTTTGACTTGGTGGATTAGAATTTGAAGATGGCTGAACTCGTAATGGTTCGTAAGTTGTATTGGCTCTACAATTTCATTTTGGATTTCAATGTGAAAATGTCCTAATGTAATTTTCATGTTTACGTTAGTAGTTATGTGTTGCATTTATTTAAAAAGTATACCACGAACACCAACATATATTTTCGTCTTCTATATCAAGTTCATTCAAAGGATATATCTGTAAGAGATCGCTTTTAGCGATAAGGCCGCCCATTGTAACACCCTATGTAACTCTTATACTCATTATTTGTAAGTTTTCATGGTGTACAATAAGGAGTATTCTATTCTATTATCCGATATTTATATATATTTTTGCAAACTGGCTGTTTAGTATTCTACACATCTGATTCAGCAAAACGCATCATAATTATCTAGGACCACGTAAATCGAAAACTATTATTTGTAATACCTAAACAAACAGTTAGCAAATAACGTTGAATGAACACACGAATAATGGAGGTTCATCCATCCTCCAATATCGATGGCAAAACATATTGAGGCTGTCAACTCTTCCGTCCTCAATGACGTCATCCACTCGAACCTTCGTCCTTATCGAGCTTGAACAACTCGTGATTGTTAGTGGTATTGTTATTTATTTATAATAACCCCTTCCGCGTGTATAACTGTAACCGTGATACACGTCATACCACTCGACGAGACGTTCTAGGGACGTCAACCTCTTGTGGGCACTTCACCTCAAGTGTGCTTCTATGAAAAGCTCCTACGCGCAATATGTTCCTTCAAGATAATTTACGCCTCACTACATAATTCAAGAGCGGCTGTAGCTAGAAAAACTTATGTTTGTTATGCAACATCTACCTAGGGAAATCTAGTTTGATAAACATTCCGTACCCCATTTGTTTCTGTAGCGCATTATTTTCTCACCCCTACACTATGCTTAACGTATTTTGTAAAAACTCGTTAGCTGGAGATTATTGTAAATAAATGGTGCAAAATAATGGAGACATAACACTTTTGGGGGATGAAAAAGGCCAGACATCGTTTCTGTAGAACGGGATTTTTTATAGTCGAATTACAGTGGTTCCAGCGGTCAGCTGTTGACAAAATACCCGTATTTCTTTTTACTTTTAAATATATTTCCTAGATATTTATGATATGTATTCAAACTGATATACCTAGTCAAATTATCTTACAGATTTATTCATAGATATTGCTGTTCATAATTCAATGCAACCAAATGTATTCATTAGGCAGCCTACACCTCAGACAGGATTATCCCTCACGGGTACTTGCCGCAGAACGGATTAAGTATAATTAGTAACAGGAACCATTTCACAGGTTATTGCTTTAAGGGACAACTAATCGTCGTGAATCCCTGGCCGGAGATGAATCGCCCCCGCACATTCTTGTCGTGTTTACAATCCGTCTTGTGCCACGCCGTGGGACCGGACGGCTGTATGCGCTTTTCCTAATAATGAACAACTTGCGTAGGCCTGCGTAGAACGGACGTACTTTTGTACACTCAAATTAAGAATGATTTATATGAGTAACTGTAGAGTCCGGCAAACTTCGTCGTATAAGGTGTCTGATTCATTGTGTATAGAAACGCGTAGAAACTTGTGGACTCACTGTTAGAAGTGGTTTATTCATAGGTAACTGTAATAACACATATTTTTAGCAGCGCAAGAAGGGATAAGTTAAACATATAATTATGAAAGCAAAACTTTAGTTTTCGGTATTTTCCGAGCGCTCGTTTGGCCTACCTAGCTTCGATCAAGCTGAGCGGTGCATCTGAAGACACTCGCCACTGACGCCTAACGGTAGACCCTTATCCGATGTTTGATGACAGAGATTTACTACTGGCCACCTGTTTGGATATGATGTGCTACATCAGCTGTTTTGTTTGATAAACATGCGGGAAAGTTTTCTCTATTCATTGCATGCCGTTTCGACATTATCACCGCATTACTATTTATTCAACCGAATATATTGAACAGGCATTAGGCAAATGGGCTTAATGGCTTGTAAAGTTGGCTGCATAGTCGCATTCTACAAGATATTTACATGTTTATTTATTCAATTATCGATAAGATTACTCTCATAAAACATTCAAAGGGATTAGACTGAGATTGCGCAAATGCTCTTACACAGGTAGATGTTATGTCGTTACCTATCTGCATTAGGTGGTTCACTCCTTTGTGTTTAATTGGCAATTACATAGGTTTACTGTTAGTGTCGGTAATTAGTCGTGGGGTAAGGCTGGCGGTGACTCGGCGACCGAGCCGAGGCCGCTCGGCCGCCTCCCGCACTCCACAATAACTTGTCGCGCCCATCTAAATGTAAATAAAGGGAGGGTACCTACCCTTGATCTTTGTATGCGCGTCCCTCATTTGTCAACATTTTGTTGAAAAAGGTGATATTAAAAATATTTGAATATTTATCGCTGGTTGGAATAACAAATGGTCACTCAAAGGGATGACGGTTCAAAGGAAATTTGTTGTTGTTGTTTAATTTACGCATAAAGTATATTTTTCAAATAATCCTTACGCTATTAACTTAACCTAGTCATTGGACTACTTAACAAAACCAAAGTAAGATAGATTATGTTGATACAAGTCTCAGTGTCTATTTATCAACGTTGCTAAATGGTTTAGCTCAAATACTTCTTTCAATTAAGGAGAAAATTAATCCTAGAGGAACATGCAATGGCTTAAAATTGCCAATTTGCCAACAAGGTGGCGAGCACCGTGTGCCAGGCTGGGCACACCGTGCAGGCACAGGTATAACTTCATTCTGTGTCCTGGCAAACCAATTTAACTTTGGCCATACCTGACCAGGGTACTCTGAGAGTATGGCGATGGTTTAACTTTGGCTTTTGTTTAGTGTGGCTTAACATAAGCCGAAGAGTTAAACGATCACCTTACTTACGTATACGAGTACATACCACATTTTCGTAAATCTTATAATTTTGAACGAGCAATTCTTGTATATTATATACGTATGTATATTTGTAATCTGAATCTCGGAAACGGCATCAACGATTTTCATGAAATTTAGTATGCAGGGAGTTTCGGGGGCGATAAATCGATCTAGCTAGGTTTCATTTTTAGAAAACGACGTTTCATCCGAGCACAGCTCGGTTATCCCGGTACTAGTCTGTTGTAAAATATGTATTTTACAACAGACTATAAGGAAATATAATGATTCATATATATAAAGGTAATGATTTCTCGTGGATTGCCATAGAGTTGGTAAGTCTTGTATGGAATTCAGAAGAATTATCAATCGTCATCTTCTGAGAATAATGAAAGAAAAACTGTACAATTCACGGAGAAAAGTGTTCTTAACAACGGAAGGACAAAATATAAAAGGGGTAATCGACCCTACCCTTATAATCTCAAGATTTACGAGTCCACAAAGCTCTACAATTTATTTCACCAGGAATTTCGCTGTAAACATTTGAAAACATGGTGGCGCCAACAACAGGTAACCTAAATACTTAAAGTAAAGAGTAAAGCAACTCTACTTTATGTAGCAGGAATGGGGTCATAGCTGTGTTCAGCATAAGTAGCGACAATTTTGTTGCCAGATACGATATCAGCTTACAAAATTACCATGAACTGTGATAAACTACTCCGACCCATGGAATAACTGTTCCGTTCAGAACCGATAAATTTATGAGGCGCATTCTTTTGATATTATTGTTGGGTAACATCGTTTTCGTTGTTCAGCGAGTAGACGAAATGATCAGGCCTTTTACTGTCGTTACATTTGACAGAAACGACTCGCGCGTTACATAAAAAAATCATCTACCTATATTATTTTAAATTAGGGTTTATACGGTCAGTGAAATTGTAATCGTGACCAATTGCAGTAAGTAACGCGCCCTCCCGCTGCGCGCGCGCCGCCGACGCAGCAGGGAAGCGTCACTCACTATGTGCATGCCCATGGGTACTACAATGAGACAAGTGGCTTATGAAGAACCCGATTATTCATGATTATTTTATTACATATCTATTCACTATCGACAGTGATTTGCATTTATGAAAGCTTGGGAACAGTTGTGTAATGTAACTTATTGACTCTTAGTTCTGAAATTTATTGTTCATAAAATAAATACTCACTCGTTCTGTAGCATGAATGCATGACACGAATAAAGGAATAGAAATAGCATTATGGAAATAAAGCGAAATATTCTAACAAGCGCTAACAGCCGCGCCAACACCAAACGTGAGATTTGTGTAAACTCTACGGATTTAACAACAGAGAGGAAATCCTAAGAGAATCCCTTTCGCCTCGTTACGACACTCCATTTATTTGAAATATGTATGTACCTAAAGAGAATGCCGCAGATACAAAAAAAAATACCTAGAATAAAACTAATAGATTGTATTGCGATTGGAAGCAACAAATGCGCCTTTATCGTATCAAATAAAAGCAATTTGATTTCGCAAAACTTTGATAACAGACAAGTAATATCCTTTTATTTTCAAACAAACTGTTCTGAACAATAAACTTGTTTAAAAATTGAAGCCACGGGACTCAAAGAAACTTTTTGCAAGGTGGGGGAAGGCGGGATAATTTTGAGATTGCAACTCGTACGATATCTGCTGAAAGTTGTCCATCAGCAGATTGATACATTAGCGTCGGAGCTAAGTGCATGAGGTTGTGCGACACAATGGCAAGATGCTGATGCACTCTCTTTGCTTTTACAGTTATTGTCACTGCATGAGTCTCTTCATACTCCCCGTGTTTTGTTGCCTGAGGTAACTTCTTTGTTACGCGGCCGTATTTTCACCGCGGAAAACTTGTTCTTACGTTCCCAATTTTTGTTGTGTGTCGCGCGCCGAAACGAGTACTACCTTCACCCATAAAAGGTTTGATGTTTCGCGTCTAATAATAATATGGCAAAATGCTCACACTTATTCGCCTGAACCTACGTGAAGCTGACGTAGAATTGTGTTGCCAAGAATTGTGAAAGATGTAGAAAGACATCGTATTGATTGGGTAGTGCACACCCACATATTATATTGGTTCAATTGGAAGTAATAGCCATTTTGTTCGACGATCCATTGCCTCTCAATTTAAATGTGGACGCATTACAATCGATCAATTGTTTTAGAATTGTGGCGGGTGTCATTTGTTTAGATAAGAATTGGTTCTTATTAAAAGTTGAGCAATCACCGGTTGGTTAATTCAATGGTGGTTCTTGGTATAGGTAGGTAATTGTTTAGATAATTAAATGCACCCTAGTTCATTGTAACAAGGGTGAGGTGTGTCTGGGTGCCACAGGAACACGAATGACTGCACCCCTGTGGCTGGGAATCCCATGATTACAAAACCGTGAAATGTCACGTAACGCGATCACTATCACTGTACAAACGAATGTCGCCAGACTGCCTACTGGGCACCCCTGCTACTTTAATATCATACTGATATTGCAGTCTGCGAAAGCTTTTAATTTTATTAAAACCATTCGTTACACATGCTATTATCAAAATAAGGAAATATACATTTTCATTATGTATTTATGTTCTAACCAGCCTAATAGCATACGCTTAAAATCATACTCCTCCTAAATGATGAATATCCTACACGAAACCTCTTACTAATATAACAAGAAAATTGATGAGTAAATCAACCTAGAAACGAGCAAGAACACTCAATGGAAGTATTCAACACGCTTGAGAAGATCATTTACGTTTTAAAGCACGCAGTGTTCACGAGTAACACACACGATTACATTCAATTAATTTGTTCACAGTTGGGACGAAGAGCAAGCTCTGCAATTGTGAGCGATTTATTTAAACCCAGATATTCGGCGTTCCACACACGACTGCCGGGTATATTAGACGCGATAATGTCAGGGATTTGTTATCGCCCTTCCATATCACACCGTCTAATTCATACTGCTTACTTCACTTTATACGGGTTGACTTAGTAGAGCGAAATACAAATCGCCTCTTTTAAAACTACGTCGGAGTAAAGGCCTTTCTATCGATCCGATAAAGCTCTGAGCTCCGTTTGAACGTGAACCATGATTTTTTAAAGAACTCGTGTAAATCGATGTTCGTGATCACGGCTCCAGTGCCGGCGCAACTCTTTGAGGGTCTCAGTGCACTTCTCGTTTGCTCGATCAGTAATTTAATTAAAGTGAGTGCGCATTAGAGATGCCGAGAGGTAAACGGGTACTTCGCTTTGCTGAGCCCGACGTCTACTGGGAACACGCTTTTATTTGAACTATGGCTATTTTCAGGCATCTTCTCTTGTGCATACTTGAGACGGTGATCAAATTGTTAAAAGAAGCGCGCTATCATGCCTCAAAGGAATGGAACACTGAAACGTTAAAAGGATGAACGTTTTAGGGGTAATTAATCATTGTGTAAAGACAATTATATACTGTTGTGATTATACGCATAATAGGAACACTGTGGACATAATTTCCCATAAACGTCAATTAGTATTTAACTGCCAAACATTTAAACCCACTTAAATTCGTTTATTATAAATTAGTAGCAACGGATTTTGGTATACTATTATAGAGTAGAGTTAATCGGATGGTGACAGTTAAATAACCATTAGTTTAACACGAACTCCAAAAACAAAGCTCTTTATAAATAAACCCATAATAATAAAAATGTGAACGTGAAAGCAATACTGAAGTAGCCAGAATTACAGGGTTTCGCTTCAAAAGGTAGCATTTTTCTTCCATTTCTTTTGTAATAGCAATTCGAGTTGATTAGACGGACGTGGAATCAGGATAAAGGTATTATCTGGTGAATGTACCTGCCAGTAAAGGGTATTATCGCATGGTTTTGTAACCACTGAAGGCGAGCTTTGAGTTAATTAACGTTCGGATACTCGTTCGTGTTTACTAATGAATAATACCAAGTAAGTATAGTGTGCCTATTATAGTTCAGTATTAGTACAAAAGCTGCCTAATACTCTGCAAAATGTGTGTGCTTTGTAGATACCAATCCGACCAGAGCTTTATTGTCTGCCCTAAATCTCTGCAAACATAACAGACTTTCCCTGCTGCAATAAAACGTAGGGGTGCTTTATCGGTCGGAAGATGTGCAGGCTTGCAGTAGCAAATACCGGGTATCAGCAAATGTTTCTTTAGGGCTTATTGACTTTACAACCATAAATCTTTACGTAAAGCTTTTTTTGTTGTAAACGAAGCTTACTCATTAAGTAACGTTTTCTTATGTCAAGTTAACTGGATAAACTGCTTTCTGTGTAATTAAAATTCAATGGATGAGTACTACTTACTACGTAGTGTAGTAATGTGTAGTGCGTGTCCACGACGTATTATTAACTAAATAATAATAGACACGATGAATGGACACGACGCCGGTGTCCCCCTGCTCAGGCGACGTAACCATGCTCCCGACTAATTACATTATTAAAACTTCATTGATGGCACCATTATTAATAGGTAGAGAGTTTATGAAAGAGGCCGTTCTCAAATCTAGCCACAAAAGTCATATCAGACTGGTTTATAGAGTAAAATACTTCTTTTTTTTCCATAATCGGTTTTATAGCCTGCGTCTTTGGTCTAGTGGTCGGAACCTCTACTGCTGATTAGGAGGTCTTGGGTTCGATTTCCGGGGCGGGCAAAGTGTTATTGGTTTTTTTCATCTGGAATTTCTCTGTAGCAGCCCAGAGCCTGGATTTGTGCAAGGTTGATGGTAATAGGCTCGCCCCTTATTACATGGGACTAAAATGTAACTAGCGAAATGTGGGAGTACAATAGCCTTTGCCGAACCCTTCGGGGATTATAGGCGTGATGTTATGTTAACAAATGTTAATTTTAATAAGATTGGAAATAAAGCGTGTAAGCTGGAAAACTGGAAATCATCAAATTACAGTTTTTTACTGAAAAAACCTTAAGCTTAACCCTGTGCCATGAAAGAGCCAAATGCCATAATAGTCAAGTTTTTCAATTTTAGTTTGTTGCAAGTTTTATTTTATTGTTATTAAAATGTATTAGGTAGTAGTTTTAGAAATAAACTGAATTTTATATCCATTTGAATATTAAATAGGTCAGATTTTATTGCGCCTCTTTCAAAGCATCAACTATTGGTTATTTCAAACTGTTTAGATTAAAAACATATCATGAATATTTGAAATGTAAGCTGATTTTTTTTTATTTCAGTATGATATTTTAACAAAAGTGTTTACGTAAAATAATTCTAAATGCATACTAACATACTAATACATCATATTAATTATAAACATGTGTGCAGTATTTTTTTGTTAGTTAAATGGTTCGGTGTATTCCCAAATCATTCATTTTATTTCTAAGAGCTGTCAAAAGTTTGTGGGTGACAGTAATTTCGTTTTTTCAACACGCTCTCCCCTACGTGTTTACACTAGGTTTGTTTGTTCTGAGAGTATATCTGTAGATGGACTGCTAACTGTGTGGCTAGGTTCAAATTTAACACTGTAACAGCTTTAATTGGACGTTTAATGGACTGAAAGTTCAAACCACAGACGGTTTAATAGAAACATTATTGAAATTTTAGTGATGAAATTGTTCTCAGTTTCAATTCAGAACGTTTCAGCAAGTTATATTTGGATACTAAATTAAAGAGGTTACTATTGAACCTTCCAGACGGATATTTCAAAGAGCACAGACGAAAGCCAGACAAATGTATAAATTAGGGTCCACGATAAATTGATATTAGCTAATCGCTATTGTATTCGGGGCTTTTGTCCCTTTATTTTGCAAGTTTCCGTACTGAATAGAAATGCGCTGTCGGGTATTATTTCATTAGAACCTAAACTGTGCTGACGAGAAGAAATATTTACAAGACATGGCAGGGTAAATGAAGTGATAGGTGGATTGAACGTGTTCAGGCTTGGGTACAGATAGCGCAGCGTGCGAACTGGCAAGTGGGCCGGCATCGGCGTCGGCACTCGGCACGGGGCTCATTTACATAACCGGACGTGTCACGAATAATATGGAAATGACCCGGCGCCCTGCGAGGAAGCGCGGCTGCACTACGACCTGCCGTCACTTCGATATTGCCTCCATTTACAACAGGAATGCAATCTCGTTGATGCTAATGTAATGTATGTGCGTACATTGAAGCGTAACGCCCGCGCCTGCCAGCGCTCATAGACCGCACCTTTTGTCACAAAAGATTTAGTGCATGCAACTAAAACATTCTGCATTTCAAACGATCTCTCTCTAGTTACTTGTGCCCCGTAGCACGAGCAGCTACGAAGTCTGTGAGTGCGAGCTTAGAAAGTTTAAAACTATATTGAATCTTGCAAATAATTAAGACTTAGGAGACGTGTGCAAATAACGTGAGCCTGACAGCATAATTTCAATTAATTATCTCTTTCCCTTGTGTTGGCAGATAAATGAGCCCCGAGGGCGCAGTCCGGGCTGAAAACATGAAACTTTGTACACATTCAGCCCGCCCACCGACTGCTCCAGGATCCTAACTTTTGAATTATGTATCCTTTCGAGCTTTTTTACACAACCCAGAGAGTGTCAAGAAAACCCGACACTTCCCGAACCTTTTCAAGTTTTTTTAAATAAGTACTTATTTTGAATTGAAACGGTTTACTTTTCGAATTCCGATATTGCGTGTGTGAATTATTTGAAGACCATCTAGACGCCCCGTTTGAAATCTAAATGGGCTTCGAAAACACGTCACGGTTGGAAAAAAAAAGTTGTTCGTAGCGTGGGTCGTCGGTGTTCCTGTGCCGATACGTCGGTCGTTGGAGTGGCAGCCAGTTTCCCAAGCGAACAATGACTTCAGCATCGGGTCGAACTCAATTTCACGCGTGATTTGTACACTTTTATTTCATTTCCACTCCAACAAAATTGCTGATAGAGCCAGCGGCTGTATGAGGCTATTCTTAAAAACATCCAAACTACGCTACTTATAAACTTTGGGTAGATAGCGCAAAACATAGTTTGTAATAACTTTATCCCTGTTTATAATTGGTATTGGATAAAATATCAAATATAGTGAAAATATGAAAAATGTTTGCTAGTATTATACGGTTTTCAGGCGGACAATGCTGTGTATAATGGTTAGGGCGTCGCGTAGCGCAACTTGACAAACAGCGGCTCGTGTAGCAACATCTTGCGGCTCACGGTAAAGTCGAGCCGACAACTTGATATATTGGGTTGCTTTGTGAGGGCGAGCGGGTAAACACACGCAACCCGAGCGCCGCACCCGCCGCCCGCCGCGCCACGCGCACCCAACACAGATAACGTCCTCCAGGACGAGGCTACTAAATTATTTTTATCTTCAACTCTTGCACAAGTCTTCGCACTTATCTAAAGTTACAGGAGGCGTTTTGAAAGTCTAAAGAATCTTTAAGTGGAATCAAGTCGAAAGATACCATTTTGCAAAAGTGTGAGATCTTGTTACAAATTGAATTAATCCATCCCGCGAGACATGTAAGCTTTCCATTCCATTTTAACAAAACCGCGGATTCATTTCGCACCTCATGCGGTATCATTTTATGTAAAAATTTGATAAAATTCAAGAGTCATATGCTGTGAGCAAACGACCGTAGGAACATCGCGAGAGCAGCAAAATTCCACGGCTCGGTAGACAAGCCGCGTCGCTTGGAACTTTATGACCGGCAAACGATGCGTATGTGCACGACAGTAAAGGCGGTACGTCGATAAAAAGTCCATTGTCGACACCGGGCCGCTTAAGGGTTCGCAAATGACGGGAGGAGCACGAGGAAACGCGATAAAAACTGAGGACGACCGTCTACGTGCCGTCGAACGACAAAGAAATGCTATGTTGGGTTGAGACCTCGACAGGCGTGAAATTTGATTGGCGTCTACAAAGAAACTGAGCTAAGAGACCGTCGCGTAGGTGTGCTCAAACCTCGGCTGCTACAAGCTGGCGAAGGGAAACGTCCTCGATAACGAAGGGTACATTACCTGAAACAAACAAATGCTTTATTAAATAAACTGAAGATTATTTGAAGCAATAAACCAAATTGCAATCAACCAAACCACATTTTGTTTACGTTTATTTGATAAAGTCTAAACTAACAATGAATTAATTATTGAATAACAAACTGTCGACGTAATGTAATTTAGATTAGGTAAACTAGGCCCTGCTTAGTAGCTACAAACACTAATTTCATTAAAACTTGTTCTGAGATAAATAATTGGATTCTATAAATCTTTCTCTGAGCAACATTACTTTGATCAGCAGCGGAATTTATCGTTTCATTAAGAAATTCTTCGGTCAAAGAAATTTCCAATATAAGGTAGGTATGTCTATGAAAATGGCTTCCGGCTAAAAGAAAACAGCGCATAGATACCGATATACCAACATAGGTAAGTTTATATTTATAGACTAAGTAAGTACCTACCCACGTAGTGTTCAGTGGGCCGCCCTTGTTTGTTATTTCACTAATCCAGTTTATGTCAACACTTAGCGCCCACTAAACTAAACAATACGTTTCGAAATATTTCACGCACATGCGGAACTATTATGGTTTAGCCGATATTATAAATAAATAAATAGTGTGTACACTAGCATGTTGTAGGTACCTACCCACAAAGGGCGTTATGAACTTTTGAAAGTGGGTTAATTCAAAATCGCTCAATCCGTTGCGTGACTCGGCAAACGGTCGACCAGCTTTCGTGTCTTTCAGTCGCCCTATGTATAAAAGTAACATTTTCACGTTGTGTTTGTAAAACGTGGAATAGTTTCACAAAGCCTCTCCGTTTCACACGAAACCGTTCGATTTGTCGGTTGCTTTGCGAGAGCGTACGAAGGGCGTTGTCTGCGTCCATTATGCAAAGAGGCTCCGCGGGCCGCGGTGTTCGTATTTAGCCGATCTATTCACAGAGCCTGCCCGACAGACGACAGAATTCAACTACAACTTTGATCGTGGCAACGGGTAGCTCGTAAATAGAATAAATGCCGGCCAGCTAGTTTCCACGCTAATGCTGAAACGCAAACAATACAAAAACACTTTTTTCTCATTTGAATTGCAAGCGCGGCTATAGTTTTGTTAAAATACAGCCTTTATTCAAATAACGTTTGTAATTCAGCGGCAGGTATTTCTGTCGTGTTTATCGCTTTGTATTTTTCACTTAACTACTACCGTATTTTGGAATTAAAACACAATTTATGCTCCATTGTCGACTTTGCATATTCTCATTCCCTGCTGGTGCTGGTATTTTGTGTGAAGGTACAAAATACTGTTATAACAAGGTTATTTGATGTGGTGTGCACAAAATGTTGATACAAGTAATGGTTGTATAATCATCATCAGGGTGTATCATGTGTGTTGGTCCCTGGGGGCGCGGCTGTCGCTCCTCCATTCCGGAGAGTGGCGACACGAGCCGACAAGTGTTTTGATACTATTGCGCTAATGTGTTCTGCTATAATCGATACCGACACACGAAAGCGGAATTTTTTATCACTCCATATAATGTGGTATTGAACAGTTTCATGAGGCCGTTGACTTGGCATGCGGTTAATGTAAAAGTAGATATTTCCTTAGTCAACAAAGTTTTTTCTTTACAACGTCGTTAAAAGCTTACTACAAATAGATACCAAGTTTATAATGAATATTATGTTTCTGCTTTTGCTTGCAGACTGGAGCCTGGAGGACCTATCAACACGAGCGTGGGAGTCGAGCAGATTATAATTTAATAACCAGCCCACATCCTTTCCTTCGTACCCTTGTTGTTAATAGAAACCGAATGGGTATTAGCTTAATTAGTTATCTCTTTACTAATCTCGTAATGTCCAGAAAGTGCTTCCCACGACATGATACATTACCCTTCCCCGGATGTTTACAAAGGGGACACATGTACCTACTGGCTTACGTTATAAAGTGGCTTTGTAGAGTTCGTAGATACATCGATGTCAAAGTAAAGGGTATTCAAGAGCTTTTTGAAACCCATTATATAAAAAAATGTGCTTACGCAGGTACATGAAGCTACTATTTCCCCAACTTTCCTTCATGTTCTAGTTCGTCGAAAACCAAATAAAATACTTTACAAGGGTTTCTCCCACAGGATACCCACACCTTTGTTAACTTTATTTGACTGAAATTCAGTTCAGTAATTCTTTTACTGAAACTGAAAACTTAGTGATAAACAATATAACATATTATTAATGTACGTGGTGTACCAGTGTCCTATGTATTGACAGTGAGAATGACGATACACGAATGATGTTTGCATACGTGGGACCAGCGCTGGGTCATGGGGGAGTGCCTTTACGACAATTTCGCTTGTGTAACTGTTGCGTCACCCAAAATGTATGAACAGCACATGACATACATGTACACAGGATATTGCTCACTAGAACACTGATGAAAGTCACCTAATAGACAACGTAATTAGTTTGCGAAAGCGTAGTCATCAAATCCAACTCGTTTGAGCGCTTGCAAAAATACTCGCTACATAATATTCTGGATCCGCTAACATGAAAAGGCAAGTTTCATTTTAAATTCTGTTAAAATATGATATTGGGTTCCGGATACTCGGCGCTTGTAATTTGTTGTTGGTGTAGTATGTACGAAACCGCCGCCACCGCTCTAGCTGAAGGTTTCATTTAAAGATATTGCACCGACTCCGCACTAAAATTGCCAACGTTGTGACGTAACAGGTCTATTGATCGAGGAAATGAGAAAGAGCCAATTTTAAAACAGAAAAGGAAAAATGGCTTCGCGTCCAGCAAGTTAATTAACAGACCTCGTGTAAGGCCCCAGAAACAACAACGATAGGGCAAAAAGTGAAACATCGGGCTATTGTGTAGAGAAAATTATTTCAGCACTGAACGCTGAAATAATGTTTTCTGAAATGTGTAATTTTGAAAAATAAAGATTTTTACACAATATATTTCAAAAAAACATTTTCCTTCGTTTACTTTAGAAAAATTAACGTCATAATCACAATTCATTTATTCAAATTAGGCTGAGAATCAGCACTTTTTGAACGTAAAAATCGTTTACATAAGACAGTTTCCCAATGCTGGGAAGCAGAATTGGCGGAACTAATTCCCCAATAACACATCATCGAATCATTTTATCAATCCGTAAAGTTTAAAACTGAGTCACAAAATGCCTAGTCGGCAAATTATCTATCGACATCTGCGACACCAATTCGTTCTGCGTCACGTACTGCGAACAAACTTCATGGGAAAACTTTAATTGGAAAATACAAGTAGAGTTTGCTCAGAATAGGTGTTTTCAACGCTATCAGCTGTTAGCTGTGCACCTAAAACTATTGATTATGCATCTATTCGATGTTACTTCAAGTTAAATAAGAGTTTAAATTCTTGAGGAAGACTTCATTTTAATTTATATTTTGCTTTGAGTTTTGTATAGACAACAGCCGCACGGGTCGATCTGAAAGGTTAAACAACGCATGCCGAGATCAGTCAATAGATGGGTGACCATCCATTGCATGTCGAGATCCCTAAAAGCACGTTAACCCATTGATACCCCCTGTCATTTACAGGTCTTTGAAACTCGTTATGGGTATTCAGAGATCCGCAGGTTTGACATGAAGTCATACCAAAGTTACCCAGTAACTGGAGTAACTGGGTTGTGGAGGTCAGATGGGCAGTACCGTAGTAATATTCAGATGCATGCTGTTACACAGAAGCCGACACCGACACAGTTGGTAAATGGCAGGTGACGGCAAGTAGGTACCATAAATGTGCGTGCCTTATTGGTTCTGTTTAGTTAAGTAATTAGTAAAATAATCTATTTTGGGTGGACGTGGATATAGCTAACATTATCACGCTATCGGTTCTGTGTTCGGTGATCTGAGAATGTTTAAGGTTATTAGAAGTCAAGTGAAATGCAGCTGCACATGTCTGATAAGATCCCTGGTAATTACATATCCCATTAAGAACCAGTAGCATATGGGCGTTTAATTCATGAACCACCATCTGCCTAGACTTTCCCCAACTATGTTGTCGTCAGCTTCCAGTCAGTCGGTTTCCAGTCTTTCAGGCTTCAACCCAGTTACTGGGTAACACGATACCCCTTGGATGTCAACTTTCGTGCTTCTGACTACTTGTACTACGTACCGATGACAGTCGGGACAAACAGCTTAACGCAAGTAGGTACTTTACAAAGCACGGTGGACTCTCAAAAAGTAATGTATGGTCACCCATCCACGGACCGATATCGGAAAGTTTTGGTCAACCTTAAAGATCCACCCATCAACGGTTCTAACCTAACCAGCTTACCTAGGGGGTTAGCTAGCACACACCAACATGCTGTAATAAATAATTAAAAACTAATACGAGTATATACCAAAATCGACAATAAACTCAAGCAAAGCCTGCTAAATATACCTTTGCAAAAATATATGCCTGCATCAATATTCAAATCATATTTTGCAATCAAACTCCGCAATCGAGCATCACACAATGTAGGCATCCAGACATTGTGTCCCCCAATCGAAAAATAAAATCTAGATAGGAATTCGAGCGAGAATTTAACCGCCCACCTCCCAAACATGACTGATATCGATTCGGACTTAATAATAGACCTATGTCAGACGCTACGAATGATACATGAGCCACCGATCATGCGAAAAGCAATATCGCGCACAATGAATATTAGCTCGAGACTTGAAAATACTAATTCGAAATAGATTCAATTAACTTCGCCCTATCAGTCTTGTGTGCCATGTGATAAAGTTTGGTTTACACTTGAGTTAAATTTCTTGGAAAGTGTGGGTTACAATAAAACTTTCTTTTTAGATTTCGGGGACATTTTTCTTGGTTTAGTAAGTAGGACGACTTACTTTCAGAATCGAAACACAGTTCATTTTATATTCTCATATAACAATAGGTATTAGAAAACGACTACTAATTTTCAGTAGGTATGAGGGTCATAACTCGACTAGGTACGGTGTCGCAGCTTGCAGCTGATTGTATTCTAGCTAGTGAAATATGCTGCATATTATAACAGCAACGAGCGCTCGGGAGCCAGCTGTGCCGCGCGCATCATGCGACCCCCTTATAATGAGGCCGCACTGACTACCACAGTGTAAGCTCCTTCGTTTGCTATGCTAATTGGTTGGATAAGCTATATTTTTTTAGTTAGTTTAGTTAGTTTTTTAGTTGGATAAGCGATAAGCCAACACGTACCGACCTGCCTAATTAGAAATCCGTGAAAAAATAGTGGCTTTGCAACGTAGGTATACTTAATGAGGCAGCTCAAAGTTATGTTCAAGAACTTTGTATTGACGGTGCCACCGCGTACCATCACAACCACAATATTGCCATATTTATAATTTTATTAGTAACCGGAAGCGGAAAGTTTTAATTTAGAATAGTAAGATTTAATGCTTATATTTTATTATGAGTACAAGCTATAAAGAAGTTTGTGACCGTAGCAAAGAATTTAGGTTTACAACCTTTTTAAGTAGGAGTAATTTGATTCGAGATCGCGTAGCTTCGTAGCAGCGCTACGCCTCCGTAGTTTATTTCCCTCAGTCACTAATAAACGCTGTCAACATGATGCGAGCAACAAGAAGTGGCGAAAACTAAAAACGTGGGTATTCATGTGAGGCCATTCATACGCATCTGCATGTTCTCGCATGTAAAGTATTCACACGCTCGCTCGCAGCGCTAATGAAGTTTTTCGCGCCGAGCCGTTCTCTTCTCATCTAATTTGCGTATTTTTATCACCTAATGAAAAGATTTTCTTTGCATAACATTTCTAGACTGAATAATGGCGGGCTTGTTACAATAAGTTCTGTAATGCATTAAAACTTTTACCATTATGTATTATTCTTTGTACTTTATATGCATATTATGAAGAATAGGTACCTAAGATTATGTTTTAATATGTAGTATAATGCTATGCTACATAAATTCTTTGTCATATCAAAACTAATTTTCAAGAAAATAAAAACGCGTTGTTTCGATCCTTTTTCCGTTTGCACGCACACTGTTTACAAAGTTTGGCACAAACTCAATAATGGGCTTGTCACTATTGCACTCCCGGTACCCAAATCATATTACCGGGCGAAACGCGGAAAATAAGGGGAGGATTTTTTACTTTTCTCTCCACATTTTGTGCGAAATGGTATTTATCAGCAGCGAACAATACGCTCTTACGTTCAGACCTGAGTTCGAAAGGTAAAAGTCAATTGAGGTAAAAATAAAAGTAATATGAAAGATACAGTCGTGTTACGTTGAGAGAATACGCAGAACATTGAGTTTTCAGTCCTTATCCTTTTTATCGAACCAGTGAAGTGTTTATATTAAACAGCTATACATACAACTTCGCAACTTCTACCTTACCTCCATCGCCCCGAATCGTCTAATCCACTCTGACATCGCCTCGTACTTTCCGTATTAATTAAAGTGTAGCAGATTAACATTTAATCAATAAACTTGGGTACAACTTGTAGGTACTTATCATCATCTTCAATTAGTGGATTACTAGTCAAAGACGTCTCGATCTCTCGCTCTTGAGGGCGGCCGCACCACAAAGCTTATACATTGTTGAGTTAACGAACACTAACAAGAACGTGCTCTATCTACAATGTCGAACATATCAATTAATAGCTATTTCTAGGCGCTGTATGACTAATTCCACGCGAATTTAACAACCGATCTTTATGCCAAAGCTATGTAGATTATCCATTTGAACCGGAATAGGTTATTGTAAGTTTGCTTCAGTGTGCAAAATCGAATAAGCGTACATAGTAGGCAGATAATTACTGTCCTGTCGTTCGTAATTGATCGTCGATTTAGTATTTCCCGTTGTATCCGTTTATTAGCTGATTCGTAGCAGCCTTTTAAAGATAAACAACGCTTGTTTTCATATTTCTTGTGGTTCCATATTTTTGCGGCTACTTTTATGTTTAAAATATGGCATAAATTATCATTTATTTTTGCTATGATTCTTGAATGTAGGTCTACATAAAAGTATGACGTGTATAAAGAGCAGCATGAGCGTACAATTTATTCAAAGCCCGAGGCACGTGGACCCGAGGGATTCCGGGTTGGACAAAGGCTCAAATTCTCATTATATAACGGAATTTCACAGCAATATTCAATTTTCAAAAATACACAACGATGGTGATTATTTATTACAGAGTATGTAACCAATATGTAAGTAGATAGATGCTTATCGGTAAATTAATATTAAACAAGTAAAAGAGTCAAAGATGCGAAGTAAAGAGCACAACGAAGTTTAATTGGAAATGTCTTCTGAAATTGATAGGTAGCGCTTTAAGAAGTTTAGCCAATTTGCTTCGAGAATTTGAGAACGACTTCGCATTCCATTTCCTCGATCTCCGCGTTCAGTAATTTAAATTTGAGCGAATACTGTCTTCAAACAAAACGAATTACCTATATGAAGAACGTTTTCAATACGAGTATATAAATGTATGTAGGTACCTATATAAAAGTATTGAAAGTTAATATTGACGTGTGCTTATATATTTTTTTTCCTAGAGTTAAGCTAATTACATTTGTATGTTCTCAATGTATACGTACATCAACAATCTGTCAAAGTTCTTTGATAGTTTTTTAACCTTATTACACAAATATAAGGTTTAGGCTTTAAGGTTTTATAAGGTTCATGTTCAATACTGAAAAATAGACAGTTTGGAATAGTTTGATGAGCTGAAGTCTGTTCAAAGCTAGTTTTGAATAAAATAGTGTCTTTTTACAAGCTTTAATAGATGGCAATGATTCGCTTACATGCTGGATTGTCCTTATGTTAAGCATGGCTATGCTGTTAAATATTACTGTTACAATGCCAGTTAGGAAATCGTTATTACTAACTTTAATTTATTTTTATACAAACACGTGTTTGATTTACTAAAAATGTTTTTTATTTTTTGTAAGTACGTCGTAGTATATCGATATAAAAGTAGCATGTAAAGAAAAACGATGGTTGAAAAAAATACATTAAAATATTTCAATATTTTTGAGCATTCAGGATTGTAAATGTGTCTGTTGAGCAATATATTTTTATGCATTTCAAAAGAAACTTTTAATGCCCACAAAAAGGATATGGCCACAACCATATGCTCTCTGAACCGACATTTTTGTATACAAATAAATAAAATTGAAGAGTCTGTTTGTGATGTCAAAAGAATAGCTTTTTACCAAATGCATATGTAAGTTTATACGGTAGATATACCAAAAGAACTATTTTTATTTTTTGTCTTTGTGTCTATCTATATGTGTTTGTTTGTTTGGGGTAATGGCTGGACCGATATTGAAGGGACTTTCATTGGCAGATAGGTAATGTGTTACCTACTTAGGCTACTTTTATTTAGATAAATAATTAGGGTATCGTGCAAAACATGAAAACCCATGATTTGTTTATTTTCACGCGAACAAAGTCGCGGGCATAGCTTATTTTATCAAAATAGTGGAAAGATTAAATTGTTTGTATGTTTGTTTGTAAGTGATAAACTCAAAAACTACTTAACCCTTTCGCTGCCCAGTTCAAAAATACGATTTAACTTGTACGTCATAATGTTTGGCAAATTACATAATGCGTAGGTATATTGTAGGGGGTGATGGGCATGTTCACATCTCATCTATAGCTTTTTACATGTACGACTCGGGAGGCGAGTTCTGGGTACATGAACAAACTCTTTTCGTCCCGGGAGCCGGGTACTGGGCACTAAAAGTGTTAACCGATTTAAAAAATGTTTTCACTTATAGTAAGCTACATTATCAGCGAGTAACATAGGCCATATCTTTAGGTTTGGTTTAGGCTTTAAACAGGGGTGGTGGGGAAGTTGAAGTTCGAAGATGAAAGTACGAAATCTATGCGGACGAAGTCACAGAAGAAGTACTAGTGTTTAATATGATGGCAAGCTCTGAACAACACATACATTATAGTAAGTTATTGAAACACGCTCCATCGGCTGGGCGACCAAGTGCAACAGCGTGGAGGAGTGGTGCTTCAAAACGCATTAGCATTACTCGCCTGATGAAACTTATGCATATTGTACGTCAACTTATTTAAACTAAGGATAGAGGGAGATGGAGCTATAGAATCTAAGTGGCCTCGGCAAGCCCCGAGCTCGACGGCGAAGCTGCGGCTTCTGTCAATGTTAGCTCTACACTTCACCGGTACACTAATCAAATAATTTTAGATGATGTAATTTAAATTTCATTTTGTTTGATTGCTAGTATTGCTGCGTGTGGTATTTTATTTTCATTTTTTACTTTGGTATGCTACGTAGTAGGTGACCACGTTAGCTTTATCCTGTGTGTGTCTGTAAGGGCAAAAATCCATAAGAAATAATTAAAGAACAATCCAACCAGAAGGTTACGTTTTACATTGTTGTTGGTCTAGTGGTCGTTAGTACTACTCCTGTGCATGAGGTCCAAGGTTCGATTAACGGGTCGGGCAGTGTTTATCCATCTGGCATTTCTCAATAGCAGCCCGGAGTCCGGATGTGTCCGGTTAATGGTAATAGGCTCACCGTCTATGACATGGGACTTAAACAGAACTGGCGAAATGTGGATTTTTCTTTTGGGATAGTACCTGGATTAGGTTCAGAGAATACAGGCGCGATGTTACGCTTTACCACCAGGAAATCCACTCTTGACTAACAGATTAAATAGGAAAGTCAAAGTGAAACTAAGCGGTTTTATGACCTGTTCATGATTTTATTGAATTATGTGACCCACGTTGTGTGGTCTGGTATTGCTCCTGCAAGGATCCCAAAAGTCGCTGTTCCAAACTTGAATGTTTAAATGGACGGCTCGTTCTCATAGTTATCAGTTATACGTCATACCTATTTAAGTTTGTACAAATCAAAACGGTACAAGGCACGTTTAATTATTCACTATATATTCAAATCTTTCCTTTCACAAATTCCATTTAATGCCATAAACGTTAAATTGCAAACTAATAGCACGAGCGCTTACAAAAGTCAAAATATTGCGTTTGGTTATAATAAATAATGTATTTAATTGATCATGAAATTAACATCAGTTCCACGTCCAGTATCCGTAAACGATAAGTTGGATTTCAAAGCTAAGCTATATATCTAGTGTTTTTATTGCAGTCTTCCGTCTAGGTTCGTCATAACATTATTTAATACGACTCCATGAAGTTTATGTGGTAGTAAGCTGTGTTGGAGTTCTTTTATCCATCCTCTAAAAAAATATTTCCACATTTAAGAAAAAGATATTATGTCTACTTTAAAAAAGTTTAAGTCTTTCTACCCACCGAATCATATTTTCTCTAAGATAAAGATTATGAAGAAGATTATTCAAGTTTTATCGAAGCAAACTTTCCCTTAACTTGTTCCAGTGTCCTTCTTTCTGGGGAACAATTCAAACAACTCGAATTTAAACGGTACAATGTTGATACAGCTTCAATTTTTATAGTCTCAGTGCTAAGCGGAGCGAGCGCGGTGGTGCCAGAGGCGCTTACAACTCTTGACAATATTTGAACACTGCATTGTACAAACATATTCCTTAACAAAAGCTTGTTCTAACAGCACCCTGGCGATACACCGATACCGACACTTTACAAACAATGAGTATGAAAATCGTACAGAATGTACAGTACACCCTTTTACGAGTTTCTGTACAAAAATCCGTGTACGCGTGAAGATTACGCCTTTATCCCTTATGAGACGAGGACAACTCATCGCCTTTCGGGTATTGTCGGTTTAACATACATAATGTTCTCACACTTAAGCTAGTGTGTTTCCTTCCACGACACTTACTTCGCCGTCTATCAATCTTTAAACAGCTATGTTGCTATGTTTTGTCTACTTCCTTCCATAATACATGCCATACAGAGATACGAAATGGATATACGTTTTATGTCAATCATTTTCCCTCTCTTTTATTGCGAGAAATAAACTTGCTCCAAACATATTGTGGGATAGTGGCCACGAATCATTATAATTTCTTCATCCATCAATCCGTCTATCTGTATCTCGTAAGCTCTCACTTTTAGATATATTTTATCTATCCCGTAACTCCGTTTACATTTCGATTTTCGGAATCCTTTTAAAGTATTTTAGTGGTCTGTGTTCGATTTAACACCTCGTAAATTACTAAGATTAGGTAGCTACTTATTTTAATAAACCAAGTATCCAACGAAGTAATCAGTTAACTGATAGTTATTGATATAACCAGAGTAAAAACTTATTATGCAGACATAGATCCACATTATTCTACACTATTTCCAAAAATAGTTGTTGAACACTACTTAGGAAAGGCGCGAGTCACATCCGTTCCACGAGGATTCCTATGTTTTATTACATTCCTTACACGCGGCAAGACATTACAGCGTACGTGCGCGGTCAAAATTACCTCCCTTATTCATTCATGACAATGCTCTATTAAGGATACAATGTTACAATGTACACGATCCCTAATATTACCCAGTTAAAGACGCTCGTTTCGAATGTAAAGCTCCATTCTGGAGTAGCGATGTAATTTCGGCTCATTCCAATATAGGTACGCTTGGGCCTGAGAACTCTCATTATCGGCTATTGTCACGTTCGTGTTCTCTGCAACGCAAGCTTTGCTTTTTTTCTAGTCAAAAAAAGGAGAAATACAAAAAGGGGTTTTCATCTCCCCTTCCTCATCAATATTTCCGCCAGGACCTCGGTTCTGATATAAGCCTTTGTTATTGATGTCAACGTTGCCTCTCTTTGCGCTACCGACTAGATATTAAATGACAAAGTAGTGCATTATTGCTTGGAAGTGCCTTTTGTGAACATTTATTGCTGTAGAGATACTTCGATATTGTTTCGACTTAAGTCGGAATTGTTACGTTCTTAGTATATACTTAACAATGTATTTGTTTTTGCTATGAAAGAACCCTGCTTTATGAGAGAACAATAATTGTAAAATCTCCGGCAAATGATGAACATATTTTATACCATTCAGCTTTACTTATTTAATATCTTAGTCACAGGTCTTTGGAACAATTTCAATGTGTTTCTCAAAACGCGAAAAAAGTCACCACAACTTACTTTATAGGGAGAAAATAAACCCCAGTTTTCTTCGAATTCCCTTCACGTCTGCACTTACAGGCAGCTATTCAATGTTTTATCAAAATGGGAACCGAACTGAAGGAAATACGTCCTTGATACGCGTGGACGAACATGAGCAAAATATAAAACATTCACGATTCACGAACTCCCAAAGGAAAGATGACACATTTTTACTCAATTAAGGAAAACTTGAAGTTCTACACAGTACGATTTTAAACTTCACTGAAACAATATCTTTAAAGTTAGACAATTGTCAGACCATCTTGGCGCTAAATACTTAAACTTGGTGTATGACTTCAGTCCCGTAAAGTCCCGTTCCCGTACGACGGCTGCATGCTCTTGGCTCTATTTCATTAGAGCCTGGCGTCGACTACATTTGATTATATTATCAATGCGGAAATTAAATCGTTGCAACAGATACCAGAACAGCACGCTCACATAAATTGAGCACTAAGTTCATACTCCTGCATCGATATCGCTTCCCAAGTCACAACAAAGCCATTCTTTACCAAACAATAACGGTAGTTTACTCTTATTATTTATTATGAAAATGTTAAAAAGCGGCAGCTCACGATACCTATTTCTGTCAATATAAACAGTTAATCGTGATAAATTGTTGTTCTGATTAATGTTAACTCTCGAGTCGTTTCTGGGAACACGCGAGCACGCTGTTCAAAGTGCTCAACCCTAAGGTGCACGCAATTTAATAAATTCCCTTTTATCCTCAAAAACGTATATTTTTTTATTCATAATACGCTTCAACGCCTTACAAGGCCCTGTGATGTTGACCCGACATGTTGTCCCGTAAATCGAGTCGGTCTTCGTGGCATGTTTCATTAATATTTATGACTGGAACATTATCATTAAAAATATATTTTGACTGGCCGGGTATCACCGATACGCCCCATTCAATATCCTTTTACAGCCGCTACGCTTATTAGAGTTTATAATTTCGAATCTGAATATAAAATATGTTTTGTCATCTAGAAACAGGGTCTTAATTATTTTCTTTATTTAAGAAAAAGTTATCGTAACATTCAATTGCTTGTCGTGTGCAAGTTTACGAATAGATTTACAGAAATAGGTTAATGCAGTGCTTGTAGATAACGGTCGAGCAAGCGTGTCACTGGTAATGCATTATGCATATAGGTATCTTCTATCTCCTGGCGTTTCCCTGAGTTACTGTCTGATACTGATTAGCTTGAAGGAATAATTATGTCGCGCTAGTACCTACCAACTGCGAGGAGGTCAGATTTGATTATATCTATTAAAGACAGGGCAAGGAAAAGATAGACGGATTGTTTGGAAGATAATATTACTAACAAGAAATTGAAATATAAGATGTAACTTAATAGACATTCAGAGAAGAACAGACTTGTAGCTTGGATCTTATATAAATTGGGATAAGAGCAGGAAGATGATGAGGATGATAATAAGTATCACCCTATCAATCTACTTGAAGTATCAAAGAAACAGGAGGTTTAGTTTTCTTAGCCTAAAATACTGAAGCACTGGCTGAATACAGGTTCATGAGTAATTGATAAACCACAATCTACACTCCCTAAGATGGTAAAATTATTGTCATAATTATGCTATTAGTGACATATACGAGTACCTACATAGAAAATATATAGAGATCGCCAAAAAGACTTCAAACACTGTCTGGATGACATAGACGAAACTCTTGGAGTAACTGCAGAAAATTCAGTCTGAAGACCAACCAGAGGCGGAAAAAGAAGGATTTACTTAAGCAGTTAAATGTAGGCTTAACGAATGTACAGAAATATAATTATGGTTTATCAGGATTTGGAATATCAAGTCTTAAGCATGCATATCTTGCAAGGTAAAACAAGTGCGAAGATTTATAGATCCTTTATTTATTACTCATAAGTTTACTGCCCATTTCTACTTTCTTTTAATGTCTCGTAGTTAGTGGCTGCTATTAAATTGCTTTTAGTTGACCGCCAACCATTAATAACTCAGCGCAGATTTAATGCGGGAAAGCGAAATACTGGTAACATTTACAATGTATTACGTTGTCCACGATATTCTTTTTGATAACACAAGCATTGGAGCATTTGTGACATCGCAGTTGTGCTTTTATTTACCACCAAAAAAGGCTTTACCCCGTGTCCTATTAGAAAGCGAGGATCGCGTGAGTACGCGGTCTTTTAAAGGAATTAAGACGTACAAACGCGACTTGATTGATCACGTTCTTACGTCATCACTCATATAAATGAACGCGAATCTATTTATATTAGGAAACGGCCTTAGGAGTAGGTATATTCATACTCTCAGGAGCCCGGAAGGGTAAGATTCGATTTAGGCTCATGATTTCGTTATAAGCCCGGGTCGTAATTGTACAACACGCTATAGGTTTTTTTGTTCCTTCTATTATGTTATGGGCTACCGTAATATTACCCGTATACGAAGATTATGAAGTGCGATGGTTACCGCTCGACCCAGAATCTCCACCGTAAACAACTACCGCCACTTGGTTTGGGGCATGCCATAATCAATTTGCTAAGCATATGTATCAAGTGTTGAAATTCAAATATTTATCGTCGGTTCCCAGGCGCATGCGCTGGCCGACCGTTGACCCTGCGCCCGCGCGCCCGTTTGCCGAGAATGCGTCTGCTTTCTGTACGCTGCGCCTGAGCACGAGCACCCGGATCGGGACATGACAAACAACTACAAGTTCTCGATACTGCAAGTGAATATGATGTGACGACACAAACACTGAACGACGACATAAGCCTACTAAATTTGTCTATTTGGCTATCTTAAATTCCTTCAAAGTAGGGTCAACAAACGGAAAAGCTTTCAACATCGAACTAATTGAATTGTAAAATTGGCCAAATTAAGCAATGAATGGAACAATTAATTCCCAGTAGACAGTATTTGTCTAATCATACAAAGGCTATACAATTTGGAGCGCCGAACTGTCGGAGTCACTGGAGTACGCTCCAAATGTCTACAACACCTAATTCCTTAACAATAACAATATCGATCTGTCAGCTGTTACGCAACCGGCCGTTTGGCTCTCACTTACGGCACCAGAGGAAGCCATCTACCGTACTACTATAAACATTTTAATAACACACAGTACCCAGCAGCCAGCTAAACATTTATTGCACGGAATGAGTTATAGTGTCTACAAAACATTTTGTTTTCTCTGAATAATCATGTTAACCCATATAGAACGGAAACTGAAAGTGTGTGCTACGAAAGAATATTACCCCACCTTATCGAAGAAATATGTATTCGTCGATAACATATAAACAGCCGAAATAACAAGTCGATAAAAGCAATTACTGGAGCCAGACGGAAAAATATTATACCGTACCAAACAGATCTGGTGAATGCTGTTCATTAAGCCCCAATTATATTGATTTTAATACATTCAGGCAAAGGGAATGTTTTATATCTCTATAAATTAAACAAGGAACGTTAAACTATAACACTTCCAAACTACATGTACAGATACCTAATTAGTCACCATAATGAAAAGGTTAATTGTATTTTAATAACTGGTTTCGATTGACGTTTTTATGAAATAAATGGAAAGTCAGTGGAATCACGTCAAAACGCGACACCGAGTGCGATGATGAAACACGCAAGTAATACGCCGCCAAATTAATGACCAAACACGCCAGTGACTTACGCAGTCAGATCTGACTTTTGGTATTATAGAACACTGGCATTGCATGTCAACTTGACTGTAATTACTCGCGTGCGTCCTGTTTGGATAACCCTAACGTTAACCTAAATTATGTGCTGAAACTCGGAAGTCATAAGTCATCTTCATAGCAAATTGCTAGAAATTAATCTTCCGTGTATTCATGCAGCAAGATACCTATGTGCCTACTGCAACGCTGTATGTTATGCAACTAATTGATTATTTATATCCAAAAATAAATCTTCATGTGGCGTTTGCATCCCTTGAGCTAAAGTAATAAGTTGATGGAAGCAGGAATATTATGTAGTTAGTTAGCGTACGAGATGGGTCACTGGTTCGAGCAGACACGAGTCAATTTAATTAAATGTCAACGCGGCCAATGCACCGAAAGCGTCGAATGCAGAGATTAATATCAGTGTTCACTCAGATAGGCAACCACTCATAAGTATACATCAACTAAAACATCGACGACACGGTTGGCGCAGTGGTTGGGCCATCGGCTGGTGCGCCGCGTGTTGTGGGTTCGATCCCCGCACGGAACAAATATTTGTATGACCTATAGGTAGTTGTTGCGGGTCTGGCTGTTTGTGTATGTGAGTTTAAATATTTGTAAACGCACCCACGATTTTTATTAAAAGAAAAGAAAAAAGAACAAAACGGAATCCATATTCCATTTCATTGAAGATATACCTTTAATAAAATGGATTCCATACGCAGTCTATTACGTACAAAGTCAAAGTCTATCACACTCATGGAATACACATACACTCCGGCATTTGACATTGGAATTCATATTTCTCTAAACGGTAGCACATACCAACGATCGATTCAACATGCGACACTGTGTCAGTATTCCAGGAATTCGTTTTGTAACAAATGTATAAAATTGGTATCGGCACCTAGCTGATAGCATCTACAAATATGTATAAAAGCTTTTCATTTGTTTCACATACATACGCTCTATTGTACTTTAATGGACGTAAAAATAAATCATTCAATTTCGAAAACGAGGCGTACGGCCGTTTAAAAACAAAACAGAGCTTTAAATGGCTTCATGTGGGTAATCACAATGAAGGGGTTCCATTATTAATATCGAGTTAAAGAGCGCTTTACCTGGAGAGCTCTCGAAGTCATTAGGTCGCGGCGCCCATTACGGACAGGTCTCATAATGGAAGCACCTTATGTTACGAGCCGCTCCCCGGACTAATGGCGTCAGCCTTTAATACTGTTAGGACTCTTACTTAATTAATTTACACATAACTCGTTTATATATTATTCGAGAATCAGTAAGAAATTGTGAATTTCCTACGGTATGTTGGTATTTTTAACGTCGTTCATTTTGTACATATTGCTGCTGTAATCACAGAGCTGAATTCCCGCAGACCGCTAATAAACATTCCAACCGACCTAACCTCTTGTCGATCCTTAAGCCAGGATTCCACTTAGAAAGAAAATAAAAAGACAGGGATTGCTGCTATTTTTAACTTTATTTCCAAGACATTGATAAGTAGGTTTTTAAGAACCCGTTTTGAAGTATGTAGAATTGTAGAGGAACAAGAATATACGAAGTCTGAGCTGAGTGGGAGCACAGAAATCTTGGAAATAATAATCCTCGCCTAACAAGTTTCAAACTTTTCAGAGCAGAGGCCCGGGTCAGAACCGTCAGGGGTGCACTCAGTAACTTGTAGTGAATAAATCTTAATGAACAAAGTAGTTTGAAAGAAAACGTAAACAAGAACTATAAATAGTAATTACATGGTAATTTTGAACCTTCAAGTCATGTGTCTTATGGCAGCGCTTTTGTTTTTCAGTAACCTACTAAGTATTTAAAAGCCAAGCGTCTAAAAGATTTTTATTGCGTTAAACGCGAGGTCGCGTCGTCTCAATCATCGATCATAATAATATCTCTGGGTCTTAACACGTTGAACGCCAAATGACCGAAAAACAATACATTTTCTATTATGTCTCGTTGTTTGGCAGTTAAATGCCTAATGCTTATATAAAAGTAAGTACCAGAACAAGAAATGTCACGTGTTCAGTCGTCACAGCCCACCCGAGGCCAAACAAAATCGAATAAGTTCCGCCACAATTTAACAGGAAAACCGAATGGGTTTCAGCCAGCTCGGGCAACAAAAAGAGTTTTAATTAACTCAAGTAGTTACGTAAGTACAAATGTAAGATGAATTTAATCTTTTAAATGAGTCTAACGTTACAACTACCCCGGATCTTACGTTCCTGTTCGCGAGCAATGCATTTCCTGAGCGAGTTTAAATATTAGTACGAACTAGTTCCTAAGTTTCTACAAGATTTTCTTAAGAAATTCCATGTTAAACACATTTCTACCTAAGTAATGAGCATTTCTGCTTGTTTTTTGGTTTGGAGCTTTTCGTGCCAAATGAGTAAACTGTAAATGTACTCAGATAGTTATTTAATTAAAGAAACTGTTTAATTAATTAAAAGTAAACCACATGAGCTCAAAGTGAGCATTAATGTCAATTAACAAGTATTAATGGGAGCTGTGATTCGTGTAGCCGGCTTCTGTTAACTCCTGCGAGTATCGGTTCCGTTTGATTGAACACCCACTGAACTGAGCCGCTTAATCACGGTTACACGGTGTGTTACTTCATTACAGAGATGTGTAGCTGCAACACTGACTCCAACCTTTTAGACGTTTTACTCGAGGAGGCAACTTTTGTATTAGCCTGCCCATTGGAGCAGTAAATTCTGATTTCATCAGAGATATTGATAATATTCTATTGTAATATAATATTCGTAAAGGCATAAGAAAGAGTCACATCAGATATCGAGTTCTCAATTTCAAAGCTTCAACAATAAAGAAAATGCTGAAATACGTTTCAGAGATATTTAAAAATAAAATGAAGCTGATGCTAGGCAAAACAAAGCAATATAAGTTGAGTCCCAAGACCCAACTTTGAGAAAGGTCTTTGTAAGGGTCGAATAGGCAATCAAAAGAAGCTAGTACTTGTAGTTTCTTATTGTAAGTGAATGTACTCTTACTTTTTATTGCTGTCTGTATAATAGAAATCTACGTCCAAAGCGACTGCAAAGTTTAAAGAAAATAAAGAAGGTAGATACAAAATAAACTATTTCTGCTGCAAACGTACTTACATTTTGTAAGTTGTTGCACCTATTTATCTTACTTTTGACTAGACTTCTAGAAACTTGTCTCAAGTTTTCCTACCTAATCAAACGAGAAGTTTGCAGAAAATAGCGTCAAAAGTTTGACTACAACACCAGAGCTGGTTCAAACTTGACGCCCGCCTCTGCTGCGAAATGTTCCTCAGAGACGTCCCGAGCAAAGTAATTCTTAACTGCACAAGACTAGTTTTAATACTCAGCAAGAGAAATTCGAGCATCACAAGGAAATCCGGTGTTCTTAAGTCTACGAGTTCCAGTTTATAGATGAATGTCATAGTAAAATTATGGCACACAGCCACACGCCTGAGATATCCATAAAATATTTGGCAATATTTATAAAATAATATTTATTTTATTAACGTTTTATGAGGTGCTTTCTGAGACGTCCTGCGTTTTCAGTTCGATGGGTGTGGGCGATATTTGTTAACGCTGAATAGACATTGAGAGACATGTAACTGACCCTGACCCATTATTTTATGTAGATAATATTCTGTCTGATAAGATCTTGGAATCAAAACGACTCGCATATAACACTTAAGCGAGAAGATGTAATTAAACGGCGGCTAAGTGAATCCGACATTTTATTATACAACATCAATAAAACACCCACATCGGCCGGCACTCCACGAATTTTATCGACAATGTGACGATATAAAACGAAACTGTTAAAATTTTACATCCGTATCTAGAAATTGTATTTAGCAATTGCGATAAAAACATGCTATTTACATAAAGCCTATATATATACCTATGCACATAAGCCTAAGAATTTAAAAGGAACCTCTCTTCCTTATTCAAAGCACACAACCATACCCAAACCTTCAGCTTTAGTTAAGGCTGTAAGATCTACTTAGGTCCTGAGAAATGGTGCGTACAAAAACAAATAGAATAGATAATCGGGGCTCTCCATTTTGTGTAAATACGAAGTTTGTGTTCCCCTGACTGTTGACGTCTGAAAACGTAGACGAAAATTTTGGGGAAAATATTCGAACGAAATTCGTAAAGTGAAACATGGATCGCGTAGATGTTACGACCACCCCTGTCTTCGTCCTAGCCGCGCCGGCGTCGGCGAGTGGCTAGACGGCGCGTCTCCATAATGCCATAATGCAACCTCGTTTAACAAATGAGCTCACATACACTACCCTAGTCTACTCGATGTTCTTTTGTTTAACAGGTGAGGAAGAGACACGCTAATCTACCTGGATGAGAAAACAGTCATAAAAACACGACGCGTAGGGCCATAAACCAAGACTATCAAGTGTCAATCATACTGATGAACGTTGGCGTTTAATGTGTCCACGTTGCGCCATCATACCTAATATGACAGATGACGTAACCATGAAAGTATATACACCCACAAAGTACATCGAAGTATTATTGAGTGGCTGAGCTTTTTTCCGTATATAAAAGATACCGATATCCTTGAAAAACTTTCCATCCTAAATGGGTTTCGCGTCCAAAAGAAAGTCTTGAAAACGAATGAAGGGCTTGTGATAAAAATAGAGATCGTAACTTGCAAGCAAACGTAATTTGGGTACTTGTCACGATTTAATGATATCGCCTACGTCATAGCATCAAAAGGTAAAATCAATACATCCCACATTCCCACATTCAAGTTACGAGTTTTCCGATGAATCTAAAAATAAACTTATTGTGCAGGTTATTTTTAGTTGTTGAATACTTTCATACTACTCGATTCTGGAATTTTAGAAATATAAATTCTGTGCGTTCATTCGCCTTGGTGATTTACATTTACAAGGAAATTTTATCATATAATATTCTCAAAAAATGTGAAAGTCTGAATATTTATTAATCAATCGCGCCTCAATGGCTTAAAGGATTTAGATAATACTTGGCACACATGTAGATCACTACTTGCTTTAGGACATAATAATAAATGCAATAAAATCCCGATAGAACGTTCCCGTGGGACCATTCTCGACTTTCAAGCGGGCCAAGCCGCATCCAAGAGCTAGTATCCAATCATACTAATAATATAAATGTGAAAAAGTGTGTCTGTCTATCTGTCAATCTGTCATTTTTGTCTATTAGTATGTCTGTCTGTTACCTTTTCACGCTGAACAAATTTAGTATCGTATAGTTTTAGACACTGGGAAAGACATAGGACAGTTTTTAACCCGCGAATGCGTGTGCATCAGCGATAACCGACATTCAACCAGACGAAGTCACTAGCGAATCCTAGTAAACTGTAATTCATGTCTTGCGTGACTTCCAGGCAGTATTGATGTTGCCAGAAGTTCAGTTAATCGTAAAAGTGTAAACGTAAAATATGACCCAATTGCCATGAAACAAGGTACAACTTCGAGTCAAAACTTCGGCAAAGTAATTCTTTAGCCGTTTTTTATTGCAAAAGAAAGAACGATTTATTTATAAATGAAAACAAAATCGATTAGGCTACCTCTGATGACCCGGACTCTACGGAGCCGGCAATTGTTCTATAATACCCTACATTATGAATGCTGTAGTCTTCAATAGAATTCAACGTTTAACTTCGGTCTTATGTTTCCACCGGTCTCAGTTGAGTACTGAGGAACCAAATTTTTATAAAGAAGAGATAAGACAGGCACTGGCTGACAGGAGCTTTGACGTGTAATATAAGAAGCTGAATTTAGGAATACATTCCATAATTAATCTAAATACGCCTTCTAGTGCTAATCCGGTACCTCACGAACCAGTAAGGTTCTTATAGTAGGTAATACTAATGACAGAGAATGGTAAAAATGCCACCTACCAGATACGAAAAAAAATACACATATACGCATGAGCGAATAACTTACCAGATCCACTTTTAGTAAGCTTTCCATTTGACCCAAAATCAGTTACAACTTTACAAGCTAACTCAGGATTAGAATCGCGTCAACGAATGGCGATCGGCTTAACCCCTGTCACTTTAAAACCTCCCCAGCAGACAGTAGGGGTACGACTGAACACCTTCGCCCTTTTGGAAATCATTGGGTTTAGGTGGGTTTTTTGATGTTCATCCAAATTTATAATGTATTCAGTAATAAGTGAGAAGAAAATTTCGTAACCCTTTTTAAGCACATTGCTCGCGACGGAGGTTGTGAGGTTTGGCATAATTACGAGTATAGTTTATTTAGTGAACAAGTGTAAAACAGACAAATTTCGATCACTGGTCGACTACAAGTAGGTATCTATATAACCAGTTTCAGTTCTAAAGATCGTTTTGCATCAACGGTTCCAGTTTCTAAAAAGTAAGCTTTTTTAAAAAAAAGGAACCATTTGACAAAAGCTTTTGAAGGATTCTAGAGATCCTTATAAGCTAAGCTTCTGAGATATGAAATGTAAACGTTGGAATTAATAAATGTTGCTGCGTCAAATTATTACACTTAAATAATTTTGTCTCTTTGATATCCGTACATCTGAATCAGACTTCATACCACGCTTTTATACGACGTTTTGGTTCTTGTGACATTCCACATGAAATGATGCGACCATCATACATACATATGCCACTAATTTAGGACTAGGACGCTGTCACTTAATACGAAGAAACTAAACTGCGCAACGGTTATTCTTAATTTAAACGAATTCGTAGAAATATTAATTTATATTTCTTTACAGTTTGAGCCTTTGAGGATATTTTGAACTTTCTGCAATACCCATACGTACCTACTTAGGTATTTTTGCAACATAGCACGTTGTAGGCATCTTCTATGTATAGTGTACAAACTTAAGTTCCTCTAATAATCCTCTTCATGTTCCCATTGCGATTTCGCGTGCCTGTGTGATTACTACCAATACAAACAATTCTAAAACCACAATCAGTGTTTAGCTGTCGGTAAGCGCTACAAAATGCAAATTGCAGGGTCAGCAACGAACGTTTTGAGCAACGGCTGACACGTTGCAACCATTATCTGTGTTCCAGAGCGCAGCGCATACACAATGAAACCGCATTAACTTGCGTCTAGGGATTACCTACACATGTTATTACTTGCGTATAATTTGCTGCAAACGGTTGTAGCTCTTGCGTTGTTTAGGATAGAAACGCATTAGCAGAGTTCAAAGCCATAGTGCAAAATGCCACTAACAACATTTAGAAAATAAAGCGAGCGCGCCCGCATTTGTCAGTTACTGAGGTAATCTTGAGAATAAATGGTCAATTTTCGTGGTTTTCACTATAATTTCAAATGTTTCCCGAGTAACGTTTTGTGTGATATTATATTTATTTTTCTTTTCAAATAATTTCATGCTGTTTACGGTATTGACATTTCGCAGGGCAAACAGCTCGACGCGGTGAAGTTTATTACAGTTTGCTCAAGTTAGTTGGCTGCACCCTGGTTGGTAGTCTACCCAATGAAGATGAAAACAAGCCGGCTTCGCTCAATTGACTTTTACAACTTGCATAAGACATTCAGCAGCCGGCACACTTTATTTCTAAGTTATTCTTGCGTTCTAATGTTGTTTGTATGAACATCGAATCATTCATACATAACTGGATTGCGCGATCGTTAACCGGTGCTGCAAAATTTCTTTATTTGTATTTACTTTAGTTTAATAACATAGATTTTGAGTCAAATTGTTACTATGTATGAGTTATGTTACTTGAATATACAATTAAATTATAAATTAGATATTATTATAACAACACGCCTGTATCTATGCAGAATGTAGGCAGGACCTATCAGTAGCGACGCTTCAATTTTCGTTAGAGGAAAGCCGATAAAAAAAGTAAGTACGTATTAGTAATCTTAGCAGTTTTTGTTATTTGAATGTTATGCGCCTGGTGTATTATATCATTTAGTATAACTACGTGTAATATTATTTGGCAAAAGTTAACAATCTAAAATAATAGTATCGCTTTTACGAACCTCCGAAAGACACTTTGCCACTGGTACCTATGAGACACCCACATTAAACCAGTGATGTTAAAGTTCCATGTAATAGGGAGCGAGTCTATTGTCACCAACAAACACACAACACAAATCCAGACTCCGGGCTGCCACTGAGAAATTGCAGAAGGATAAACCTAATAACACCTCGACGACCCGGGAATCAAACTCAAGACTTCCTCCTCAACAGTAGCGCTTGTAACCACTGGACAACACGGGAGTCTCGCATTGTTCACTACTTCAAATAAAGAAATAAGAAGGTAATATGTCCTTGTGAATTGACACCTCAGGATCGATATTTTATGGCTCTAACAGCTGAATCCGATACGTTTTAAATTATCAACGGATCCTTTACTAAAACTACCTTTCTTTTTTTTCACATATTAAGTCTAAAAGCATTTCAAAGTTTCAATTTACTACTCTCAGATAGGTGTCTAACCAGCTTGAAAGTCAATGTTATTTCGGCTCCGTAGAGAAATACCTTAAAAGCAATTTTAGGTACCCTGTAAGGCAGTCTTTAAGTAGTCGCTTTGAATTCTCAGGACAGGCAATATTCACAAGAATACACATTTAATCAGGGTGTGGCGAAAACAACCCTCATTAAAGGGAATTAAGGGCGAATTTCAAAGTTACAGCACTTTATTCGGGTAAAGAGTTCTTCCATTCTTTATTCATTGAGAGTGGAAATATGTACATTATTTCGTTGAATGCTTGAGAATGGGTTATTAGCAAAGTAAAAGTTTACTAAGTGTTTCGATATTTTTTAATGTTTTTTGTTAGATGCGGATGAATTTTTCGAATAGCCTGGGATATTTATTTTTTTATTTTCATATTCAGACGACAGCACATCAAGCTACCCCAAACTGTCAGATTTTCCCAATTGAACGTGAACTTTGTTCTTTCGTTCTTTGAAAACCTATCAAAGAAATTTGACACATAGGGGTAGCTTGATGTGCTGGCCTTTGTACATAATAGAGTTATCGCTTTATTGAACAAATTATTTTCATATTTTGTTTGTTCCTTTGCAAACATAATATTTACGAGCAGCTGCTAAACATGCATCGACATTTCATAGTAAGAAACGACCAGCTTGGTGTACCAACACGTGTGGGATTGAAACACTTCCCCCAGAACGTATATTCTTGTCTCTATCGTAGAAAAGTGCCCCAAGGTAACAGAAACAGACCAAGGATACATATACGGATACATACACAAAGCAAATACGAAGAAGAAACAAGTTCGAAATGAAGAAAAGACAGATTTTATATTAGGGTCCGTGCACACAGCGGGGGACTTCGGCCATTCCCGGGTTCGCAGGAACATATAAAAGTACATAAAGTTGCGACCACAATGGTCGTGGCGTTCTACTTGATTGCTAAACGCTTTACCAACAAAAGGAACTGTTTAATGTTACGGCACGCACCGCTAGCATTCGATACGGTTTAATAGTGGCTTTATTTCACGGCCATAGTTAAATCCCTGGTATTAGCGTCGCGCATAGGTACGTGTCATTGAAAAGCATGTAATTCGATTATTTAAATCTGTAGTCCAACAATCTGGAATGACGTCGCGTCAAGATTAATGTTGTGGACACACGAAATAAATCTTACACATAAAAAGGAATAACTATAGTAAATCAATCAATGGTTTACAACAGCTCGTGGTAAGTAACCGTAGCCTTTGATGGCTCAATACTGAATATTGATGTACACGAATGATCCTATATTAAGTGTCAGCCTTGTTGAATATTTATATTGAGATTTTAACATTCTACTTTTGACTAATAGTTTTTAACATCCAACATTGGTTATCACAACATCGTGTCAGCGATTCACAGACCTCCCAGCAGGCTGTAACTAGATCAAAGCCCTAAAGCTTATATTACCCAGAAATAAGTACCTGCGTATAACTACTGGCGGGTAACCTAACCTGCAGTATGCCATAACAAGCGAAGAGCTTTTATTTCAAAGGGAGTGTTGAGCTGCGCGGAAATGTATGAAGTAATATACACACGTAGTACGAATTCACGAATGAAGCACATATTCTAGACAGGTTTCGCTAATCGAACTATGCTACAAATTGTGGGGCCGGTTTTCTTAAACGATTGAGCGATTAATTTAATTTAACGTGCTTTAATTAAATAATTTCACACACTAAAGAGTGTTATCTGTTAAAAATTAGTAACGCGAATTTCTTCCATGACTAAATAAAGGTAAATAATTTATCTTATATATACCTATTGCTCAGCGACTATTCAAGATAGCCAAAGTTAATTTTACTCAGTGTTGTGAGCCTGCCACTAACTAACGCGAAAAGTAAACGATACGTAAATTCGAAAGATTCTAAAATTAAAACATAACCGTTTCGCACATATCATTCAAATATTTAGTTGGAATACTTTATTCGTAATTTTGGATGATACTAATTATGTATTGTGCTCTCCGAATTTTTAACCGAAATGCTGATGGTTGTATTTTCGATTAAAGAAACCCAAAGAGTGGAAATGTCGTTACGATTACGTCGCGTGTTCGTGAACCCTAGCCCCTGTTCACAAGGAACCGTCATTACTGCAGTTACTTAGCTAATAAACTGGCGTTACTTCAAAGTTAGATGTTGGGAACACAAAGCGTAAGTAAGTAGTATTCAACAGCGAAACTTTCAGCATTTGTCGTATATGAAACATAAAAGATAATGAATCATTTGCACGGTAATGTTACATATTAATGATGATCTAGTGTTGGTAACATTATACGCGAAGTTTAAACGTGAACTCGTAGAGATACGACCTGCATTTTGACAACATAATAGAGAGCCATAAATTAAAAGCTAAAAGGGTGTGCAGAATATGAATGAAAATATACCTACTTAAACATTATTATGTTAAAAACTTTTCTAGCAGATACCAGGAGCTCAAAGCAGCCATTTTTCAAAACAACGCTAGAGGCATCACGTTTTTCAAAGCACTTCAGTCAGCTGTTCTCGGAAGCTTTAAAACTTCATTTTTCGTCTAAAAACAAGTTAGCAAGAGTGCGTGTCTTGAATGGCGGGTGAGTCGTTAACTTTGGCGTGGTTATAAATCTCGTGAATGGCCAGCTTTATCGGCGTCCGTTAGACTCCCACAAACTGACGCTTCAAAGCAATATCAAAGGGATTTTAATTGCTAGTCGACCGACACTTACCGACATTATTACTCTAATAACAATCTGCAGATAATCCCTATGATGATGATAATGCAGATAATTACAAACTAACGGCTAATAGGGAGTTCCTTAAAGAATTGAAATGTTCTACAGAACCTAAACTTTTACTTCTTACAAGTAACAAAACTTTTACTTCTTACAAGTAACAAAACTTTTACTTCTTACAAGTAACAAAATTTTTATCACTCGCTGGCGCCGCGCCGCGTGTCTCTGAACAGATACAGAAAATGTTTTGCGGTAAACAAATACAAAGTAACTGAACTTTTGACAGTAGATAATAATGCCCATTTTCACTAACACTACCCGATACCTATGTATATGAATCCCTAAATATTATTGCACTCCAATGCAAAATCCAACAGTACAATAATACTAAAGCGTCCACTTACGTTTACAATTAAAATTAACGCCTCAATTGGCATGAGTTTTATTTTTGTGAGGTTTGTGCACTGGCCTTTCATAAATGACCATGTAGATCTATGTGTAATTCCAAATATTTTACATAAAAATAAAATAACCATATACCAGCCTGTTAAGTACTGTCCCACTGCAGGATAAAGGCCTCTTCTCATACAGAGAAGGCACGAGCATTAATCACCACGCGTGCTCAAGACGGTTTGGCGGAGTTGACGATTTCAGACTTATATTAATTATAAGTCCAGGTTTTCTCACTATGTTTTCCTTCACCGTTGTCAGTGATGTCCAAGATAAACTAAGAAAGTAGGTTCACATGAATTGAAAAAGTCACATTGGTACTTGCCCAGGTTTGAACCCATAACAATACCGTATTTTACATTTTATTTTTTATTTTTACGTTATTTGTATTCAGCGTGAAGTATGTAAAAACATGTCATGTAATGCAATGAAGCTTAATACTTAGCTTGCCCAGGTTTGAACCCATAACCATACCGTATTTTACGTATTTTTTTAATTTTTACGTTATTTGTATTCAGCGTGAAGTATGTAAAAAATTTGTCATGTAAATGCAATGAAGCTTAATACTTAGCTTGCCCAGGTTTGAACCCATAACCATACCGTATTTAACGTAATTTAAAAAAAAAATACGCTATTTGTATTCAGCGTGAGGTATGTAAAAATATGTCATCTAAATGCAATGAAGCTTAATAAAGCGGCTATTTTAGTTGCAGCAACACCAAATTGAAAATGAAAAGGTAAAACTTTACGTAATGTCGCCGCCCGAAATTGCTAAAATAACGAAATTGCAGTGTGGCATGGCAGCTCTTACGTAGGTGAAGCACCTAAACAGCTTGGAAAAGATTAATGGGCTTAAAATTGCATCGCAGCTGTGCAATAAAAGCAAGCCGGTGGAATCAGCGGCAGGCTCCGAAATGCAGTGGTAGGTATATTACTATGTGTGAGTGCATCCCGACTATTTCACTGGAATTAAAACGAAATGAATTTTAAAGATCGCTCGTTTGACCTCTTTTTGTAGACATATTTTAACCACTCGAGTGGAGATAAAGCAGCATTCATTTAACTGCCAGCTAAATAATATTTTGAAGAATTACTGCGATTTAAATTTAATGGAGCTCTCTCGACTCTATTATTTTTAATGGTATTTCTACGTCTCTTATTATCGTGCTGAGCTTTAAGAGAGTAAAGTTCAGGCAAACGTGTCTACTTATTAAGTACTAAACTAAGCGCTCTCACTTTGCATGTGTTGTGTTTAACTAATTCAGTTTTATTCTTACGTGCGTATGTACTCAATGCGAAGTTACTATTCGTAAGATAATCTAACTAAGCCATCTCATTGCTCATCAGGGAATGTTTTTCTAAAGAGGGTTATATAAAAGGACTAAAGATTCCTATTACGTCCACGCACAATGGTCCGCTTATAGGACTAAGTGCGGAAACCGAAATCCTATAAATAGATACCTATACACCTATTACATCTTCTCTGCCGAGATGTGTGTGGAAAAATATATGTATACTCAGCTAATAACTCATACTTAGGTTCATCCTTAATGTCTAAATTAATAAAAAGCATTAAAAAGATTCATTCGATTTTTTACTCACCCATGAATTATAAATCAGGACTCTTCGAACGTTCCATACTTTCGCGTCGCTGAAGCAAAAAGCAAATTACTTTGGACCGGTCTCGTCTGAAGAACGTTCTAAATACGTAGGAGGACACGCCGCACAATACGAACAATTGAGGACACTACGCACTTCGACAGTTATAAACACTAAACCCCACTGAATAGAGAAGCAGCTGAGGAGAAACATATTGAAAACCATCCATGAGAGAAGGTAATAGTCTCCTTGGTAACAGTTAAACTACTGGTTCCTTTGACATACGAAACCTGGAGTCTATTTTGGGGACAGTATTATTTCAGTGAAGATCTACGTTATTATTACGGAGGAACCTTATTATTATAGCCTTAAAGGTTACATTTTTATTCTTCGTAACAAAATGGGGATAGTAATGTCGCGCGCCATTAATTTTCCCAGCTAAATAAAGTTTCAGAAACGGAAAAGTCCACAACGGAGTTTTCCTTTGTTGTTGAGGGCAAATAACGTGCGAGACAGGAAAACATACTGGACCACAAGAAATTCTCAAGATCAAACGATATAACAACAGGACGTGTTCCCTGGGAAGAAAGATTAACGTGTAAATTAAATTGTAGATTTTAATAAAGTGGTGCCAAAATATTGTTCCGCTATCATACGCAAGAAAACTAGGTTGACATGAAGTAGGTAGCTACGTAATGAAGTTCCAATAAACCTAGGCGCCTATGTAATAACAAGAAACAAACATCATTCAGTCACCTACATACATCACTCAGTTCTTATCGAAACAATTGCAACAAACAACTAATTATTACTATCGCGGACACTTACAATTTCACTGCAACAGTTTTACTGGTCATTTATTTTGTCACTCAGTATAAACTATCACTTGATTAATTCTGTATGAATGGATGTTGCTAAGTGACATCAATTTACGCATATCGGACTATTGGGACTGCGTGCACTTGGGTTTATGTATGCGCCACATGACACTACTGACGTCAGCGCGTAAGAATGTAAGCATTCAAACTATCTAAGTATCACCGTTCTTCGAACTTGTAGAACTTAACATTTATTTCTTGTTTTATTCAAGACACAGCCAGTTTTACTCGACAAAGCTTCATTCCTACTAGGAACATATTACAGCATCTCAGACCTAGTGCAAATACTAAATGTTAAAGTATAAAATATAAACAGGCAAACCAAACACAATTATAGACGTTATTACTTCTACGAACATATATTTGGATAGGCCACGAAAATAGACTTGGAAACCAAACTACTAAATAAACGAAAGTCACCATTCCAAAGTATGTAAGAATAATCCTTGGGGAAAGATTCACAGGAAAAGGGAGCTCATTGGGGAGTTCACGATATCGACTAAACAAAACAGGATCAGAATTCAGAGGTCGTGCGGTTGCTCCAAATGTAGATAACGCGATAATCTAAAATAAACTTCTCAGACTGTTCTAAAGAACCGTACTGCATTCTTTTATCATCTTCAGCATTGTTTAATGTACAGTCTACACTATGTTGAGCGAAATGATGTATGGAGTAGTGAACCAAGAAATGGGACAAACATTCTCGGGCAAACCAATAATAAATCGGCAGTAAAGTTACTCGATTCACAAATTAAACCAATTCGCGATGACGTCGGGTGGATCGATAACCAGATAAACAAGTTGGGGTGGGGCAGCGACCCCTGTACTCTTGAGGACGCAGATGCCCATACATGGGCCGGCAACATTACGACAGTTAGACGGTTTAATCTGGTCCCGACGCGGCAAACTGGGGTGGACTCAATATAGACACACTTGTGGGACACTCTTTGCAATGATTTTGCTAGTTTGCTGACTCCGCACAAATTGTAATTCAACTGAGGGGAAATAAACTATTATGTGCTTCTTAGGAGCTGCGGGCAATCGACCCTTATTCGTATGTACTATAATACTTAACTTAAATGTGGGTGTACCTACTGTGTCCCTTATTAAGTGGGCTGCAGCTTTCTCAGAAGTAATAACAGACCTCAGTTTTTAATGGATAGAATCCAAAACAATAAACTATCGGAAGAACCGCCTTTGTGTGCTTCACAGGCACATAATAATACTAAGGATACAACATGCCGGAAAAATAAATGAAAGCATCGATATTACCAAAGGCGTTCCGTTACCTACTAAACAATATGAACAATGCGGTAGAGGATCAACCACAAACTATTTGCTGGAAGCTTTTGAACCCTGAAAATGAAACATTTAGTCCACGTGTTTTATTCTAAAATATGAGAAAATATGAATATTTCTACGGCACGCTTTACTGGGCACGCTCGTATTTCAAGCTTTATGACTTAAAGCTAATGGATCTCATGTCTGCGATAAGAACCCCCAGACACATTAGGAATCTGATTCCCAAAAAAAATAATCCCAAAACACACACTGGTAGAGAGGGAGCCACACATCTAATCCCCCGAATGGCGCCACCGCCTGTGACATTCTGTGACAATGTGGAGCGAACGACTCCCCAAGTCCCTGACACTTCACGAGACTTGCACAGTTCGCGCCCCGGTTAATTTCGACAGTAAAATGGCATTAAAACCTTTAACGATGTTTGTATGGCGGAATCTTTAAAAGATTTAAAGACAAACATATAACAGACTTGTAATATGGGTACTTTGGAATATTTGAACACGCAGTGGAAAACATTTTCCTCTATCTATAGATAGACGTATTTATTCAGTCAGGCAACATCGGATCTACCGCAAATACCGCCGCCACCTACATAGGTATTACCTAGGTATTGAAAATCCATTTGTAAGGGGACTGGACGTTCGCGAGCTTCAAGTTTCATTTGATTTGAGGTGTATCGGATAGCCGGTCCGTTACGTAGGTGCCGCATTATGTGGCTTCGTGAGCCGCAAACCGCTCACAGTACACCTCACTCGGGAAACATATACATCTTGGAATATTCAGGGATAAATGTAATACATCTGCTGGTATCGCTTACTTACTTATAGGATTATGTTTGCTTTGTATACTCCAGTTATAATTCCCACGTCTATAATTTTGGATACAAAGACAGAAACATTCGGAGTTAAAGCGCTGAATATCACACCAAGCTACTCACCGGTAACAAAGAATCAATACCTCATGCCTAAAATAAAATGTAACAATAGCCCGCGCCGCATTATAGGATAACCGCTTAAAATGCTTTCCATGTTCGGAGTCATCCGGCGGTGACCGCTCGCAATGCCCGCACTCGCCTGTCGGCCCGGAAGTAAGACATGGGAATCTAATCACTTACTCGATCTTATCTGCCTCCAAATATTTTAACTTTCATGAAAATAAATAATCGCCACGTCAGAAAGTCATTAATTTCACTTGTAACCAGGATGTTGGTTGTAACTTGTGACGCGAAAGCGCCAGATTGTTTTACGATAAGGCCATCGTAATCGTAGTTTGAGTTCCTAAGCATTCATAAAGCTTTTAATAGCGTTAGTAAGAACCGATATTAACTGTGCTAATCTCAGTTCTTATAGGTCACGCACGTCAGGGACGCTTCTTTGTTATAAGTTTTCTTATATAAATATTAACTGCTCGAATAAATAGTATCTATTTAAAGTAAAATATATATTATAGTGCGAAAGAAATATGTACCTACATAAATCGAACGTTATAAAAACATTTATTTAGCAAAAAGTACTGTTATGTCATTCAGCGTTTGGCATAAGAGGCGCCCTCAAAAAGCGAGCGTGAGTCGGCAAATTGTAACTAATGGATCTCCCAGAAGATGACTCATGAGTCCCACATGTCAGTCTAAGTAAGTCACAGACTGATTTTATAGAGACGCGGGTCGGGGTCCGTTATTTTTGGAACGATGGGGAATGGGGCCAGTTTCTGTATGCATACAAAAACTTACCCTTACGGATTCACTGCCAAAGTAGGTTACATATAAGTCATTTCTATATTTAGAATACAGTAGCAACTACTTAAACGTAGATAATATTACATGAACGATGATCTTTAAAATGAAACAATGACGCCAACTCACATTATACTCAGAAACACTAATTGATCTAAATTAAACAATGAGATGAATGTCCGTCTGGTTATGAAGTGACTGCAAATAACATGCCTGTTCTAATTGATTAATTTGTTCTGCTTTCAGAACAGAAGGCAGCCACAATCACGATTTATAAGATAATTATCGTCTACCACGTGAGAGAGATTTGAAATTGGAACTCCGTTAAGTTCTGAAACTCATAAATAACAATTGTCTTGAAAAGATATCCATGTCACCACAAAAGGATTACACATATGAAAGCTGGATTTTCTTACGCAAAACATGGGTTCCCATTGCGTAAAAGCAATTCAATCGCCTAAGCACACATGCGGACTTCATAAATCTCATGTCAGATCGGTAGAAGCGCGTTTTATGTCATAAATACAGCGGGTATGTATGTCAAAACATGGGGGATTTGGGCGCTCTCTCCCTGCGCGAACGGCCAACCGTCGCGCGACGCCAGCCGAGATAATGAAAAAAGAAGATTTATGATCAAACTCTAATCAAATTTTATTACCGTCTACGACCCTTCACGTTATTATTCCTTGCGTACTGCGTTTTCATTATCGATTTCTAGTTCACTATGTCATGTTACAAAGCGCCAGCCGCCACTAGATTCAGATGTATGCACTTTACAAATATCTAGATACCTATCTGTCTGATGTCTTAAGTGGATGCATTTGGGTAGATGCTAGAGATTCTTTTGTATTTCAGACAAAATATTTTGAGTTACGGCACTGGAACTTGGTTTTGCTCTACTATTATCACCTAAATACAAAGCAGATGAAAAATCAAAACGTAGCCAAGTTTCCTTAGCCAAAGGGGTCGTGAGTCACATTACCATAAAATTTCCAGCACGGAATGTGGTGTTGTAATATAGCGGGCAATAATATAGCCATTCGTACGCAACGTGGAATAACGCTCGCACCTCCCCCTACCACCATGGGCTCGTCCTTCACCTCTCTGACCCAATTATGCGGAACATATTACATTTTTTAGCCCTTACACCTCTCCACTCTCAAATGGCAAATAAAGGCAAGTAATGACATATTAAAATGACCATGAACTTGAATATCGCTAAATTCAAGAAGGGTTACGTTTTGTACAAACAAACGTAACCGGTTTGTAACCCACCCGTATAACACGAGTGCTTTGAAGTTCAGCATATAATTGTATCATAAAGTAAGCGGCGTTCAAATTCCATTGTAGATAAATAACAAAGATATAATTTTATCAACAAACGTGAAACGAAAGAGCGCCTCACTCATTCCTTCTTTATCAAATAAGCTGATATTGCGGCCCAGTTCTAGGATTGCCTGATTATAAGTTCATATTACTGGTTGAGAGGTCATCAAGAGCATCTACATTATTGTTACATCTCCACTTCATTCATTGTCCATTCAATTTACGTTTTCCACAGCGGAAGGCAATCTTCCGTTTTTTGCAACTATTCTCAGGAGCTGAAATTAATATTTTTTCCCTGGCGTCTCTCCGCTTCGCAATTTAATGGGTTTTTAATAGAACTTCAGTATTGTTAAGATAAGTAAATTGCTGTTGAATATGGTCATATTATAAAATGGACAATACTTTTTAAAACCTTTCAAAACATTTTTACTAAAACATGTTTGAAATGACCCTCAACTTGAGCAATGAGAGCAAAGGGTGCCACAAAAAGGTCTATTATAGAGAGTAAAGCGCAATGAGTTGAATTAGTTATTCAGTTGATTATGCCTCCCCTCCGGCCACTCTATCATTATCGTTTTACTTCACGCACGTGCCGACTTGCGCAGGCACCCTTGTGCTCTTCAAGGTCGATAATTATAGCCTGCACAGTCTTTTGTTCCACGCTCGCTACCCTCTCTTTACGAGTAAATATTATTCTGTCTTCGTATGTAATTTAAGTAGGTAAGTACTTCACAAATTCTGTACAGAAGTGATAGAAAGCCTCATTTCTTTGTATTCTGGTTTTCATAAATGCACAATTAGAATTGTATCCGATCGATATTAATCTAAATTCTTCTGAGATGGATTTTTAATCTGTCAACTTTTTACATTCTACTCTTTCACCACTGTTTTTCGAACAGAAGTTAGTAAATAATATTTACCCAATTCCTCTCAAAAGAATTGGTCCTTTATCCAATGGGTAAAGTTTTTCCAGATGTATGCGTTATCCTCCTTTCTCACGGGTGTCCAATCAAAGATGATTCCACAAAACCACTGTCTTTTCTGCTACTGCTTTTACCCACTCTTGTTTAATTATTCTTTAGATATTTTATTTCAAAAGCATGGCCCGTATATTCCCAAAATATAAGACTGCGGTTCGTTCAAATGCACGTACAGCTACATAGAAAATGGACTATTTTAGTAAACAGATCTGGCTAAACCGCACTGGATGAGACTGTTCACTACCGGCTTTGCGGTACAGACGTCGAAAAAACTTGTCAAGTTTGCCAAAAATCCGACCCGATCCTATCCTCATACTATTTTTCGTTTACAAAAAGTTGTATCCACTGTTTCGTAGTACTCTGTAAGGCAAACAATATTATTTTAACAGGATTCAAATCCCTTGAGAGCGGTTGATTCGATTGATAGTAGATTAATTGCAAACTCTGTTGTGAACAGTTAGATGTTATAACTAGAAGCAGTTTTGAGACCCATCGCCATGCCGCTGGGGAAATAACTCGCGCACTGCCTGTTATTTTGTTGAAAGCAAAAGAATCTCGGAGTCAATACTGCACCAGTGTTTCTTAGGGAGAATAACTAAGTCATAAAGCACCAATATAAACTTTAAATGTTATAACCGCTTTATGAGCGGATTAAGAATTATGACTAACTACCTCAACGCTCGTTATCCCACATATTTTGAGTTTTAGGAAAAGCAAATTCATTCTCAAGTTTAAACAAACATTCCGTTGTGCTCCGTCTTAACATGAGCAGCAAATGAGGAAACTTTTGTAATAAGTTTATTTATACTAGAGATTAGGCATTGCGGGTCGCTCCGGACTCTTTGGGGAAATTGAAAGCTGCCCAAATTGCACCTGGGAAATCACATTCTCACCAACATGTTCTAAAGAAATAACAAAAGGTCCTGGATTAGAATAGTAACTGCACGTACGAACGCGTTGAGCTGAAGTCAAGGGACCTTTCTACACTTATTAAGCTATGCCTAAGGAGGCAGTGGTGTAACGTATACACCAATATAAAAGTAGTGGATGAATATAATATCACGTAAAGACCTTGTTTATCATTTCCTATTCGCACTTAGAGACACTATCTTCTGCATTGTAGCAGCTTCGTTGCTGATTATTTAAGTAAGTGAGGCACTGCATTAAGAACGAATAGTTCTTAAAAAAATATATAAATAATACATATAAAAATGCCAAGCGATGCAAATGTCCCCGATTTATAGCAACTGAAACCGTTGTTTGACATAAGGAGGATACGCAGTTTGGGTCACGGAGTCAATTGCCAAAAATGTTTTCAGCGCATAGGCTGAAGTTTTTATTACAAGCATATGTTCTTTAGTTCATTTAATAACTTAAAGTATTAAATTAAACTATTCTTGAACTCTTGAATAATATGAAACTGAAAATGAACATTTAACGTGCACATAAATAAAATTCACACGAGTGCACGACCCTCGACTAAAGTGCGCGGGCGCAGGCCACAGACGGCGCAATCCGACGAGTGTAAACACACACACCACTGAGATGAAACGATGGAAGCCGGCACTGGCCACTTATCGACTCCTGCACCCGTTTTGATTATGCCTGTTCTGTCAACACCCAAAAATAGATACAAACAGAGCGCCGCATTTCTACACCGAATTGTCAAACAGTAACACTGTCTGAATGTAACAAGCCCAATGGTTTAAATTGGTCGCTAACTCTAAACGTATTTCGTGCTAATAAATATCATTGCTAGGCAATTACTGTTTACCAGATTTGCAAGAATAGCTAATGTGAAAATGATAAATGAATTAATTCCAGATAAACAGATAATGTGTAACAAAATTTAAGATTGACTGGTCTGTAGAAGCTTTATGGCAACAACATCAAAATTTATCGTTATATATTGATCATTCGTCGTACGGTGGTCTCTCTCTCTCTCTCTCTCTTTAGCTAATCCAGCATAATCCAGGATAATACTATACAGATTATGCTGTGCACCTATCACCATAAAGGTATATACTTTTCTCCAAAATCCTTTTAATTATCTATTAAGTTCCGATAAATCCTAAACAAACTCAACGAATTTTGTACTGGCCTTATAAATGGATCACAAAAACGTATCTTAAAACCATTTGTGTAGAGCGGGTGTACTAAAATAAAATCTTAACTTTAAATGCGTTGAAAAAATGAGCAGGGGCCAGGTGCAGTCCATATCCGCTCGAACAGAAAGAAAAAAACTCCGACAAGTGCGAGTAAGACCATCAGGGTTCCGTCATAAAGCAGTGCCAGGCTGCCCGCGGCGTCTGTCAACTGAGAGTGACACGTCCTATTAATTTCCAAATCCCGATTAAAGGGTACACTTAACTGTGCACTTGAAGAAAAACATTGCACTTCCGGATTCATTACACTCTCGCCTCCGGAACGGGCAGCAATCAAACTATGCGGACTAGAATCAAAATGTCCTCCTGATATTATTTACTAGTTCAGGCTGTAAACTGCGATTACGCATCAGTGATTATGAACTTTTTATGCCAACACGTCTGGATAAAATGTGGCAGAATAATTCTTCTGCGTAAAATATTAACACCTCAAAAATTAAAGCTTCGGGCTTCGAAGCTTGAATTTTTAATATTAATTCCAACTTGATATTTCTAAATGGTCCAGAGAAAAATGTTCTTGACCGACGGAAGGACAAAGAAGTGATCCTACAAAGGTTCTGTTCCTTCCTAATAGAGACGGAACTCTAAAAAACGGGTGCTCTTTGAGAGGTAACAGTATATTTTATATCTTTTTTTGTACTAGAGAGACAATATTATGGCTGAAGAAAGTACATAAAGAAGAGAATTACGAGTTCAGTTTGTATCTAATTTTTGAGAGCATCTAGTATAGTATCGGATGTAGATCCTATCACTTCCCATGGTCTATATTAACTCTCAAATCCATTAAACAGTCGTATGCAATGTATGATTTGAAATGGCACTCATTAAAATAATGATACGATTGTAGATAATTAAACAATAACAGTCGGACAGGTCGATCGAAAGCCAAGCTAGGCTTGCTGCGGTCCTTCCGTGAATGGGTGACCATCCATCACATATCAAGACCACTCTATGCCTCGGAAAGTACAAATATCCGAAAGTTACACAGCCAGTCTTACCTAGGTAAGCTAGAAGTATCGTATTATCGCTCCAAGTAAAATACTGGGATCTAGTTAGACTGGATACCGGCCCCAAAATAATTGGAGAAAAGTTAGACCAATGATGATATTATATCATGAAGTTACTCTATCTAACGGTAATGCAGATTTTTATAGACCTTCGTCTCGGACCTCTAATGGCAAAACTGCCTTAGACAAGTGTCTAAAGTCTCAATGCGCCCGCCCGTGTGATTAACAAAACTTTACTTATGGAAGCAAGTTTAATTTCATCACAATAAAAAAGTCAAAGGTCTGAGGAAAAAGTTTTCCTTCGTACTTTGTAAGTTGTCGGTGACATTGCGGCGAAGTCAACCCATAGTGTATTCAATACACCTAACAGTAGATTGATGAGGGAAAGACCCCACTTTTTCCAACTTTTCTTATTTTTCCTCGCAAGAAACTTTTCGATTTATCATATTCTATTTGAAATGGGGTTCGGAACAAATTATTTGAGAGCAAAAGTTTTCAATGATAGCTTCCTTCAAGGGGATGTAGACAACAATGGGTTTAAATAAAAACCTATAAATTTTCTATAACCAAGAATGATCGTAGTCGATTGTTGTTTTTATTGCCCTTTTCACTCTAGTTCTGCATCTCTTTCTGAGATGATTTTTGGACCTATTTACCATTTCTTCCATTTATTAACAGTTCCAGTTTCTTAAACCGCTGCTCTTTATTTAATATCTTGTAAGAGTATCCTTTATATGACCTTACTCAATTCTGTTACATAAACAAATCCATATCAGTATATAGTAACTATGGACTGATACGTACTAATGTTTAGTACCTACTATGGCATAGAAGGTACGTATCAAAATAAATCAAAATCAAAATTCATTTATTCAAATTAGGCTGAGAATCAGCACTTTTTGAACATCAAAAACGTTTACATAAGACGGTCCCCCAAAACGCCCACCCTTCACCACTTCCTAGTGTTTTTGCTGGGAAGAAGAAGTGGAGGAACAAACTCCCCAGCAATACGTCTGTCTGATAGGTTTGAAGAACTTGAAGCTATACAAATGGCATGTCTGCTGCCGCTGTACCATGTCTTTTTTTATATTCGTGCTGATACTTTTGATCCATTGATTGAGCGATTTTATTTTAACAAAAGCGTACCCGTCGGACGGCCAGCACGACTACCTGCGTCGAGCACCTGTCGCAGGCTGTTGCTATAACTTGTGTTAAAAACTGAAATCCCAGCTGTTTAGGATTAAGTTAAGCATTACTTAGAGACGCAAATTTTTTGTCTAAGCCAAATTCTCTTTGGCTCATATAAGAAGATCTGTACCGTACTTACCGTAACGAGGTTTATACAGTATTTACCTATTATGCTAGGTACTCAAAAATGGTTAAGGAAGATACTGAATTTCGTAGGTGTACCTACATTGTGAAATGGCAACGGTATTTCATAGTAAGAAGATATTTATAATGCTTCATCACGATTAATATGACGCACAAAAGGGCAATTCTCATTGATGGTACCGGCAGATGTCCATTTAACAATAGGTGCGCTTTCAATAATAATACAATCTCATCGGGTCGTGATGTGATGGTATTCTTTTATTGAAAATTACTTAAGTAATCGTAGAATGGGAAGGATAGATTTCTAATGTGCGTAACATTTTTGAGTTAATAGTCAAATTATTTTTAATAAGAATGAAGGTGGCCATTAACTAAAGTCTATTGGCATAAAAACAATCATAATTTTGTTATTCCCAGAAATAAGACTGGCGCCCCGCAAAAAGTGCTCTTTCTCAAAACGGTCCCATTTGTTCCCTGAATTGCCCGGAACGAGGGTCCCTCGGCTGAATTACAACTTATTTTTCAAGCCATATGACACATACAGTGAGTTTAGTCGTAGGTAGGTACATATTTGAGGCGTTGGTTTCTTTAAATAATGGTGTTCTTTAAAAGAACAGTAGTGCAGGTCATGATGTACCTAAGTGCTTGGTTTAATATAATCTGGAAGGAAAGGTAGGTAATAGGTAAATACGAAAACTAAGCACTAGCTATAAATACACTAGGACTACTCTAAGTGGTGGAATATATATAAAAGTGAGTATAAGATCTATAAGTATTTGGATGTCTACGTTGCCAATAATAAAGACATTAAACTCTAATTCGAAACTAATAAAAAGGTGCTCATATTAAGTGTAGAATCAAAAAAGAAGCATGCAAGCTTACCTGTTAGTAGGAACAGCAGAATTAAACGCCGCATGACGGAAGGCTTTCAGGGGCAGCGTGGAACGTTTACGCGCGTGTGTTTACCGGAGCCATCGTCAACAGTCCCGTCAGTCAACTATGTAGCCAATGTTTACGCGACTCAGCTGACGTCTTCGTCTATTATGTTCGCCAATTAACCACACACTCGCGCACTGCGGGATCCGCACGCTGCAGTGTCAACGGCCACGAGCTTACGAGAAAAACTAGACACTTGGCGAAAGCTGTCCTTCTGGGAATCAACCGGAACTGTCCCACTCTTGTCGCTATCTTCCAGTGACTTACTCATTCATCTTGCGAAATACCAAGTGCGGAAACTAGACAACGGTCCTTTCTGTGATGAAAACATCACACATGGCTTGAGCGGCGACGAAAGCTCTCTCGCGCGCGATCGCAGCGCACGGCGGCTGAGTCGCGAGTTGCGTGAGTGGGCCGGCAGCGGCCGGGGACGGAGGGGGGAGGGGGTCGTCCACGCCTGCGCACCGCGCCCGCACCGCACCACCTCCAGTATTGACCGACGACGCCTCCTTCCTACATTTCACATCCTTAACTAGGTACTACGAATTCTCCTTTGAAAAATCCCCTAATTCCATCCCTTCGATTGAGATAGGCCACGTCTATGGTTCATAAAATAAGCTCACCTGATAATTTACAAGCAATTCGGTTTTGAATTACTGAGACAAGATTACTTGCTACAGCAACCCTGCCTACATTACGGCTGCCTAGAGCTGGGAGGATAGAAATCCCAGGCGCTCAGTAAAGTGATGAAGTTATACTTAAACCATATTGCAAAGTTAGTGCGAGGGTAAACAATTCAAGCTCTCTTGAAGCGTTGAAAAATTATGGAATGTTTAGACTCTAGCTATAGGCTAACAATATTCACCTAAAAATATTTTATGGGCTCTTAAGACCCTTTTAAAAAATAATGCAGGTACGAGTTTTACATAAATGATAAAAAGTAAAATAACTCCAGCTGTCAAGTCTAGATAAGCACCCGAAATTTTACCTCAATAATCATGTTGAAAATTAAACATAAGTAGAGATAATTTGAAGTCCCAATTCCTCACGAATGCATAATAAAAAAGGTCGTGAAGTCGTGATTGATCTAGTCTAGGCGACAGCCTAGTTGGCCTGCAGCCTATATACGCAGTTGATGACGTCAAAGTAAGTTGGCAACGAGTCGACGCCCGCAAAGCGAATTGACTTGGGATGTAGTATGGTGGCACTCAAGGATGACATAAGCTATGTCCTATAAAGCCGACCAAGTCTGTCGTGCTAACTGCTCCACTATTTACTATTCTGACGGAATATATGGCCTGTCTACAAAATTATGGTTTCATAGTTATTTTATAAAATATTAACCAAGATTATTAGGCTTTATAGTAAATTAACAATAACTTATGAAAGAGGAGTATTGGAAACTATGCATGACCTCTTTCCTAGGATTTTATTCCGATCAGGAAAGGTTCCGTGTAATACCTACCGAAGGACGGAAAATTTACTTATTTTAAACAGCTTCAAGGCTTAGTACGAAATCTTTTTCTGCAAACTTATTTTCATGGTCTCTAGATTTATAGGTTCCTAAACAGGGAAGATACGCTAAAGTTCAAAAAGGCTACATAAATCTTATCCTGCCACGTAAATTGAGAACAGATCTAGATAGGTAACAGATTTTCTAGTTTAATTAAACCCGCCGACTCTACAAACTGCAACCAGTACATATTTGCATTTCATCCCCTTTGGATAGAGCGATAACAGTAACCATATTTATTTGTTAGGTTGGCATCTTTGCAATTTGCGTGAAATTAAAAACGCGTGATGTAACCTGTTTCATTTTATAAGTAAACAAGGATGACTTGTACCTATATGTATGGATATAGATAATTAAAATAGTATAAGCTAGAAAATTATGTTAGTAGAACCTGTAGGAATGTTTTGATTGATATTTCTTATTCTTCTGAAACAGTTCCCCCTATCTTCGAATGGGTAAGTTTTTATTCCAGGGGCTTCTCGCTTAACAAGTCATCATGTGGTACCGGGCGTAGTCGGTAGGTGGCGCTGGCGTAAGTTAATATGTAAACAGGTACCTGTGTGCTACTTTATGCCGAATTCATTCCAAATGAGTCCTTGTTTTGTACTCGATCCTTGATCGTATTACCGAGAAAATACATCCGTATTACCGAAAAAAAACGCCCTGTATTACCGCTTGCTTGACCAATAGTCTACCAACAGATGTCTACTATGTATCAATTGCTTGGGTGCAAACCTCGAACCTCTCTTCAAACAGATACAGTCCGAGTTCTTCAACTAATACAGTCAGGGATAGTTGAACAGATTGATACACTACCTTCATAGGACTGGCAAAAATTGATTGTGTGATTTGAATTCTCAGACAATTTAATTTGATGGATATGATGACCATTCGTCACTATCCCTAATAGGTCTCGTTCACTAATACGTCACCTTTTGTGTCTGTTCCGTTTTATTAACACTTTTAGTGCCCGGCACCCGGCTCATAGCTTGTTCATGTATCCAGAACTCGCTTCCCGAGTCGTACCTACATGTAAAAACCTATAGATGAGGTGTGAACATACCCATCACTCCCTACAATATATGTACGCATTATGTAATTTGCCAAGCATTATGACATACCAAGTTAAATCCTATTTTTGAACTGGGCAGCGAAAACTCGTCCGATGCATATGTTGTATTAAATAAACAATTTGAGTACTACAGCATTTTATTATTTAAATTAGGTACCTACTCGTTATCTTATTTTAATTATTCCTATTATTTGGTTTCTTTATCGTCAAGACACCAAATAATAGTAGTTAATTTGCTTATTATTTTATTAAGTTCCCTGACTAGTATAGATGTTTTATGTCACAAAAGCAGGTTGGCTTCCGTCGTGTGTCTGTTTGCGTAAGCGTAGTGTAAGCTCGGGAGCGCTTAGTATTGACCGAACCACGGTACGTATACGGTACATGCAATAAAAAATCCAACACACATACACTCAAAGCCAACCCGCGTATATGAGAGAAACATCATAATGTGCCTAGGCAGTTACTGCATGTAAAATATTTACTACAGTATTTCACATAAAGTCTGAACTGAAGAAGAACTGTCTATCTAACCTCCAAAACCCAGTTACTGAGAAACACAATACCCCTTGAAAAACTGATTGTCAGACTTTCCGGCTTCTGAGTACCCGTAATAACTTTCAAATATCTAACAACAACATCTGGGACAAACAGCTTAAAGTGCACTGAGGACTCTCAATATGAAATGAACGGTCACCCATCCAGACACTGAATGCGTAGCTTACTACGCATTCAGAGGTCAGTGTCTGGACAGCCACACGGGTTGATCGAAGGCTAAGGCCTTCGATCAACCTGTGTGGCTGTTATAACTTAGCCACAAGCTCCTCTTTACCTAAAACATCTACATGTAAAGTATTACTACTTTACTAGACTAAATACCAACTACTATTTGAAGAATCAAAAACAGTATATTTTTAAATTGTTATAATTATAAACAATTGGTTTAAACTAAGCTACAACATTACCAACTATTATCTACATAATACTAAATAACTAAGTAGTTTGTAACCCAAGCCTTGCAAGTTTCTCCTGGGACCACATTTGGATGAGTTGCTTTCTGATTTCAAATGCTATTACAGCTGTCGCCATTCCAGTGTTAAGGCTATCTACTCCTCTTTGTAAAGGAATATTTATCCTCACGCCATTTTTATTTGATGCTAGCCTGTAAAAAGTTTAGTTTAGTTTAGTTATATTAAATGAAAATCAATTTTTAACTATAAAAAACCATTGCATTAACTTACTGGTAGCTGTCAAGACTTATCCCTTCAGTTTCACCACCTATTATTATAGTTATGTGTTTTAAAGATGAGAAATCCACACCATAGTATGGCAATACTGGCATCTGATTTCTATTATCTTTGTCTTTTGTTTCATTTTTATCATCTGCACTTGTGGTGTTGCTGTCAGCAATAAATACTGATGTGTTTTGTTCCAGGTGGTTTAGCATTTCACTCCAGTCAATTGATTGGTAAACAGGGAGTCTGAAATGAGCCCCTGCTGCACTTCTTATGACCTTAGGGTCCCAAACATCCACACATCCTGAAATAATATAAGTTTGGTTAAAATATCATAGTACATGGACATAATATTTGTTTGGTAAGTTTATTTTTAAGCTATTTGAATGCTTAAAATCAGTTAAATTGTTTTTTTTAATATGTACCTTTTGACAGAAGCACTTTTTCGCAGCCAGCACCAACAGCCACTCGCAGAATGGCCCCTAAGTTGCCAGGCACTCTGATGTTATCACATATGAGCTGAAGAGGAAGGGGTCTTGATAAGGTCTTAACACTGTCTGCATGAGGAGTTTCAAATACACCTGAAATTAAATAAATGTATGATTATTTAATGATCATCTCATAGTGTTGGCATTTATTTAGTATTTAATTTGCATGATATGAGGCTGGGCATGTAAATCATCCAATTTCAGTCAATTTTGTTAGAAAAAATAAACCAAATTGTCCATTGTCGTCAAATTTTGAAAGTCTCTTTTGTATTAAAGTCTATTAAGCACATAGCTTAATCCGTTGAACACCAAATGATGCAAAAGCAATGCTTAAGATTCAGCTTCTGTCCCTTGGTCACAAAGATTCATGCAATGTAGAAAATTTACTTTTGTCTTTATGAAGTCCAAATAGTATATTGAAAATCTGGGCACATAGGCGTGCTTCTGCAGCCATCTTATCTAGACGCTTTTAAACAGCTCCTTAAAACAATCTTAACTAACTAACCAATCTTAATGTTTTATATAGTTAAATAAAAAAAACTCACCAAAAATGCCAGGACTAGTTTCAACATCAGACCAGAGTTGGATCTCTTTGTAAGATGTTTTGTAAAATTTTACTCCACTTCTAGGCAAGAATGGTCTCAATTTGTTTAGCTCTTCGGATCTGCTAAAGATGACATACTTCAACAAACATTTAGCTTCTAACCCATCAATTATCAGCCTCCAACCTTCCACCAATATGTGACCTGCACGCAATCTTTCTTTTTTTGATTTCAATTTCACTAATAGAGAACTGAAATTAAAAATGTAGGTTATCACATTCATATCACACATCATAGTACAGTTCGGAAATAAATTTTATAAGTTACAAGCAGAGGTTGGAATTAGGTAGAGTTATTTATGAAAAATCCCATGATTTATTAAATAAAAAAGTTATATACTTTTCAACAACTTAAACCATCTGACATTGGATGTCCGGATGTCTTATCTATCTCTGAGGTTTTTATTATTATTTATTTGTAATATTGTTGGCCACATGGGATCGTATTATTAATCCTGGGAAATTCCAGGCAGATCCATATTAATATCAACTTTCGATGCAAGTACATAAATAACTCCACCTAATTCCGACCTCTGGTTATAAGACATACCTTAAACGTCCATCATTCTCATTTAATTTTTCAAAAATAATATCACCTGTGTCATCAAAAACTTTCTGTTGGCTGAGATAAAAATTGCGCTTTTTCAACTTTTCTTCCCTTTTTTCTTTAATTTGTTTTGTTTTTTCTGGCGGCAAAGATGATTTTTGGCCTTTAATTTCATCCTTTGGCATTAGAATTGTTGAAATTTCTTTGGCTTCGGTTTTGTTGACAATAGAAGGATCTAGGCTTATGATCTTTTCTTTTTTGAGATTAGATTTTTCTTCGAAGGGTAATAAAACCTTAGCAGGAGACCTGTGTGTCCACCTCGAGTATAACCTCATCGAACCACAAACCGGCCCAGGTGGTTGTCGCATTAAGATGAGTGACACCAATCTATTAAAACTTCTTGCCATAACTGTAGTTTACGAAACTTTGTTAATGTATCAGTTTGACTCTTCTACGAAGAAAATACAATAGTTACAACAAAACAAGTAACTTTTATATTACAGTTTTATTTACAATATTATGATCTATGATGTCAGATTCAGATTGTCATTTAATTTTGACAGTCGGTTACAAAGTCACTACTCGTTAGTTACCGTCAGTGTCAGTCGATTATTGTCAGTGGAAATCATAGATAAGGTAGAAATGGTGGATGTGGTTAGACTGGTACACACTACCCATGTATTCATGATTTTTCCAGTATTTTACTAAAGTGACACTTATATCAATTCTAAAATAAATGCCTCAATAGTAAATTGTGATACTAACACTAGACTCTCGATGCGTGTATCTAATTTTCATTGAAAAGTACAAGTAAATCATTTTTATTCAAAGTTATCGCTCATATTTAACGCTATAAAAAAATGCAATGAAATTTATGGTTATTGATAAAAAAATAATTAAAGAAAACCTATAGAAAAATAAATATGGAGTAACATTTTAAGTTGTTGTAAGCAGCTCATACAATGCTTCTTGCATTGGAGTGCACACAACGGAGTCAAGAACGGTAACGTAGAGGTGGCATGACGGCATGAGGCGCGCCCGATGTTTCACATCAAGTTACCCCAATATATCAAATTTCTGATAGTTTTTCAACTTTATTGCAAGGTTTATATTCAATTGGGAAAATGTGACAGTTTGGAGTAGCTTGATGTGCCGGTGTTTGTACCTATTCACTTCTTATTTCGAAAATCTCATTGGGATGATAGATCTGATGATTTTGTCATGACTTTTTACTGTTTTAAGTAAAAAAGGTAGAAAATAATATAAAAATGAGGAAATGCCGACGAAAAATTTCATTGCAGGAGAGTTCAGTATCAGAATATACTGAACTTATGGTTTCTGTATGTGCGTCGATTTCCCTTCCACACTACATATTTTATATTTCAAACGCCGCCCCCGCCGCTATCTAGCGGTCCGGCACCGTGTGATAAACGTGTTTATGCATTTATCAAAAATCAATCCCTAGTTTAGGGGAAAGGGTCGTTTCGATTATCGCAAAAGTTGATAAAAATAATATCAAAGTTTATGGAAACGCTGCAATTTATTTCCAAAATTCATTGGTGTGAAAAGAGAAAATACAGTTTATATGGCATAAAAGAATGTCGTAATGATTGTTTTTTCCAGTATTACCGTTTAAGGGCAACAGTTCGGGAAAGGGAAAAGTAAAGCACGGAACTCACAGCCGAAGAGATTAGATATGTAATTCATGTTATGATTGTGATTATGTATGAGTGAATAAAATAGATAAAGAGTAAAAAGGTGTATAATTTTAATGTTGCCACTTTTAAATAAACACCACACTGACGGCAAATATTAACATTTTCAAATGATTTCTGTTACGTTCTTATTTATTTGTGTAATTAGATCGTTCCAGACATTTTGACTCGTCAATAGTCATAATCAGCTTATGGTGTTCTTACTGCCGAAGCCGGGACATAGGCTTTTTTGTGAAAGAAAGTGGGTCGTAATTCTTTACTTGGGTTGGTGGGTGACACATGTCTTCGATTTTTTGGGCATAGTACGGAGTTTCAATGGAAAAAAATAAGTGTAAACACGAACATTAAGTTCGATTTCTATTATTTCTTTTATATTCCATGAATTTTTATTCATTTCTTATGTTTATTAATTGTTTTAGTCACTCATCATTTAAATTTTATATTGGGATCGGTTTCCGCACTTATTCTTTGAATAGGCCCATTGCGCGTGTAGTATATAGATTCTATGTTTAGCTAGCTATTCTCTCTCTTTAATTCTTGAATACATATTATCAAGGCTGGGCAAAAAACATGCTTTGCTTTAATTGAAATAAAAATAACAAAATACTCTCTCTCAAGTATTTAAAATATGAAATACAATATATTTTCTAGTAATGTATTTGAAATACTCACAAAAAAATACCTTTCAACCCTCACGTGTTAAGGGTCAATCCCTTTTTATAATAATTTGGGGTCTATATGGTTTCGTCTTAGTCTTTTTCCTTTTCATTTTATTTGCATTGTTTAAATATGTATGTAGTTCGTTTTAGGCCATAAAGTTAGGTGTATAACGAATTACTGTACCGAATATTTATTATTGATGTAACAATAAATATTGTTCATAATAAAATATAGTGAAAAATAATCAATGGGTAGTTTAATTTATAAAGTTGTAATACAGTAACGAAAAAACTACGGCTACGTGTGACAAACTATTTTGTGTACTGTGTAGTCTGTGGTCGCTGATGTGTGTGTGGCCTTCTTCGTTCAAGTTTTTTTGCCCGTACAACATTGCATTTTCTTATCAATCGTCAATCGTCAGCTGAAAATAATTTTGTGGATGCGTATTTTGTGTTTATTTATAAATCAGTCTAGAAACGCTAAACAAAATGGCAACGGGAGTAAAACCTCGTGATGATGAAACTCGTCTTACTAAACAAGATCTAGAGACATTACAAGATGCTATGAAGACTAAGAAATTTCGAGATCTTTTAGCCGACTACTGCGAGGAAGTACGCGACCCGGCAAACCAACAACTTTACCAGCAAGAAATGACCCAACTCGAGAAAGAACGAGGCTACGACGTAACATTCCTTAATCCGAAGGGAGGTTATGTTATCAAAACAAGTGTCGCCGGTGATAGAAAAGCATTCATTAATATCTGTAGCAACGATAACGTCGGGAAACCGACATATAAGGTAGAAGTGGTTGATGGAAAGAGAGGTATGAACTGGCAAGTACCATACTCAATAGTACCGCCACGGGAGGACTATGACCAGAACCGTAAGAGTTGCGTCATTTACGACGTAATTTTCCATCCCGACACTCTCCGCATGGCAGGGGTCAACAAAGAGTTCCGTGGGTTAGTAAACAAAACTGCTTTTGATGCATTGAAAAATACTTATAACATTCACCTAGACAGTAACAACTGTCGGTTCCCCAAATCTCAATACAAAGGCATGTCTACACCTGCTGTTATCAGAAAAGAAGATCCTAACTATCAACCTCCAGGAGAGGAAGAATTGGACAGTTTGACTCCTGAGATGATTGAGAAACTTTATCCCCAACACATTTATCCAGAAAACAAACCTGAGCCAGAGACTCCTAAGGAAACATCTAAATCAGCCAGTAAAGTAAGAAGAAATGCAGAGTTTGCACATTCTTCTGAAAATGGGTACACCATTCCAAAGTATACCATCAAACAGCAAAAAAATGTGGACCTTCAAGACTTCACTTATCATAAAGATTGTAAACAGTATAGTGCTATACCAAGCCACATAGTAGTTGAAGTATACCTTCCACTTCTGTCATCTACAAAAGACTGCACTCTGGATGTTCACGAAAAATATCTCAAGTTGGCATCCGTGAAACCAGCAAAATATAAACTGGACATTACACTGCCTTATTTAGTTAATGATGAATGTGGTACAGCTAAATTTGATAAAAGCAAACACATGTTAATAGTGACTTTACCAGTAATCAAAAAGAATATAAACAATAATAATGAGAACCTTTTAAAGGTAGATAGCGGTGTGGAAAGTGAAGAATATTCTGGATCACAAAGTGATGAAGATAACTGCAACTCTAACTTGATTGAGGAGTTGTCATCTTCCTCTGTTGCCACTCTAGCACCACCTGAGCCATGTAACACAACTACCAGTAACTCTGAAGTATTTTTAGACTCCTCATTTGGTTACACACTGCCTCCCTACACACACAATGTTTTGGATGACATTGTAGCTTTAACATTCCATGTTAAAAATACAGAGCCGGACTCTGTCAAGGTGAAAAACAATGGTAATGAAATTTACATCAAGTTCACATCAGTTGGATCTGGCTTTGTGCCTGTGCACTATGCAGCTGTAATAACATTTGATGATGATGTTAAGTTTGACAATGTAACAGGAGAGGCATGGGACAATAATGTAATCTTGCAGTTAGAACTGGCTGGAGCTCTGCCCCAGAAATTCCACATTGGTTTAAACAAGGATTCTATGACTTGTGAATGCTTTGATGTATCTCAGGTTAAGAAGACAAAACTTGATGAAAAGCGTGCGGTACCAGAGACAGAAGAGGTTGCACCTGTTGTTGAGGTAACCAATTTGGGAACCGAGACAAACATAGTAGTGTCATCTAACCACATGGAATATGATGAGGATGATGATTTTGAGTCCCCAACGTCAATGGATAGAGACATAGTGTTTACAGATTCTGGCAATTGTGAGAATGGTGCCAAAAGCATACTCCGTAAGCCAAACATGATGCGCAGTTACTCAGAGTCCAGTGCTGGTGATATTGCCTCTTCTATGGATTATATCAGTTCTGACTGCATCCCAGAAGAGTCAAGTTTGAAAAAGACTGTTAGGTTTAGTGATGTCATAGCCAAACAGTTTTACAGGTAACTTGAAAACCAGATATATTCTATTTAAGTTGTAGATATCTACTTCAAATTAACAGTCCATCATGACTTGTTAATTTATTAATGTAGGTTAACAGGCTAAAGTTGTATCTCTTTGAATGCGGATAACAGAAAGTCACTGATAAGTGATTACATTTATTTATATAAATTTTATTTTTGTTATTATAATTATCATATGTACCAACTAGAAACTTTAATGTGGTTTTGCTATAGTTACTTGAATGGGCATTCCATCTTCTATGCACTTCATAACATTCATGGTACCTAACATGACTTATCTTGTACTGAATGGTGAAGCCTTATCTAAGCAGTATCGTGTTATGTATGTCCTTAGAGTTAAGATAAGATATAACATATATTACTAAACAAACAACTCGTAATAATTTTCCATCATAGCCAGTGCTATGTATGTAAATGTTTATATGTATTACAGGTACAATTCGTCTATAGAAGGCCAGAAAAAGAAAAATCAACGCAAGAAAAGTAAAAAGCGTACTCAGGATCGGCGGAAGAGCGAAAGTGAAGCTGAAGATGATTTCAGTAGCAGCTCTCAGGTATCTATCAACATCCAGTCAACAATTTATACCAATGAGTCAAATCACCCTCAAGCTTTTAAATAATTACTGCATGCTGATGCCATCGGTCGCAGGCCGAATGTCGCCAGTTACAAGCATGTTCCCCACAATAGTTGTAGGTAGGCAAGTATTGTATAATAACAGCAAACATTATTGTAAAAGGTATTTTAAAAATGACGACATGGTTACGCAAGACTGGTAGTAGGTACACATACAAAGTTTGTTTGATAAAATTATGAAAAAATGTAAACAACAACAATCAAAGAATGATAAACATTGTTTCATTCCATTTGATTATGCAAAGTGATTAAAACTTGCTGTTAATCACTTTATCGTAAGGTGCTTAATTATTAGCAGATGGTAATTACTTGGATAACATTCTCAAAGAATGTTCCAGTGTTTTACTGAGTTACCTAAATACCCTTCATACCCTTACCCTATATAAATTACCCTTTCTAGGGCTCTGTACTAAAAAAGTAAAAAAGGAACTCTTCTGGTGCAACTTCTTCTGTTTGTCTGTCTGACCCAATGTACGTATTTGAGTAACTAGACTTGAAATAACGTGCAAGTAAAAGAATTTAAAAAATATTGCAATAGGAGTCCAAATGGGGGATTGAAGTTTTAAAGTACCTAGATCAATTAAGATTTATTTCTATTATAAATCATATTTTCATTTATGCCGCATGTCCATAAAAATAATGGACATTGGATGGATGTGTTAATCAAATGTAGTCGATATGCGCATGACAACGCTATGCAGGCGGCGGATGTAACCATATAATTGTATGTTTATCAAGAATGCTGTACGTCATGCAATAGCGACATCGGATATCGTTTCAGTCGGTATTAAACTCCTATTAAGGGTTCTGTCGCCATGGTAGCCGGGGAGCCAAGGGGCGATCCGCGATGCGATGATACCCGATCACAATCCCAAAACTTCCAAAGTCTAATATGGCTTTAAGTATTAACGAAAGAATATTAAGATACCTTTAGTTGCTGAGAAATTCTACATACTCATAATAAAATGATTACTATAACATAACTTTTATTATTACAGAACCTGAAGCCAAGGTTGAAATCAGTCCTGAAACCTCGTCGTGATAGTGGTCTGGCGGATACTTCTGACGCTGAGTCCGAGTGCAAGAACACTGCGGATGAAGGATCCTGCAATTCCGCTAACGAAGATTGCTTCAGCGAAAACGATAGCAATGAGAAACCGTCGTTCGATAAGTCGGTATTTAACATCGTTGGGAATGAGGATAATGAATACGATAAATCAGAGGCCGACATATGGGAATCGGAACCTTCAAAACCTTCACAAGGAAAGCGAGAATCTGTTACTTCCGACAATATTCAGCATAACACTAACCTCTATGATCCCGATAAATTAAACAAAGGGCAATACTTAGAAGTAACGTTCAAAAATGATCTCATATTTGATTTAGACATGTGAGCTTGATCATCTCTATTTGAGCTCCTGCAGACAAGGGCTTGTTTGGAATGTTTTAACCTTACTTATAGATGTAATTTATTAGAAATCCAGTGATTTTGTTTGTGTAGAAACACTTAGTTTAGTATTACATATTCCTTATGATTATGACTTAGATTATTATTGATGTTCCTTCCGTGGTGTATTTTCTAATTTGCTAAGTTTATGACAATAAATTGTATTCTGTTTTAACTTATATTTATTCTTGTGTGTTCAAACTTGAAAATATTGTCATTATGTTGTGTAGATCAAAATTATAATTGGTATACCAATATTTTAAATGAAATTATGCAAAACTTAGTAAACTTAGAAAATATTAATGTACTTTTGTAGCATTGTCTTTAAAATACGGATGTATTTGGTAATTGTAACTCTGCTCATTTTAGACAATATATTTAGTAGTCAACTTGCATTTCATGGTACAAATTAGATTTACGTCACCGTATTGGTTAAGAGATAGGAATTGATTTTATAAAGAGAATAAGGCCTACCTCTAAACTAAGTTAGATAATAACACTTTATTGCACAGCGAAGATAACAGTAGTTTGCTAGGTTTACACACTAATAAATGTTTTGAATACATGGTATGCATGAGTTTAAACATGGACTGAGTATGTGTCCACGGAAATTATACACTTGGTTTTACTCAATACATAACATAGTTATACTTGACCTTTAACACAAATCAGTGCCTTTCGTCTGTAAGTAAACGAAGCCACCAGTGGGAATATTTCCGTCGACTGTTGTCATAAACCATGCATTTTGTTTTACTCATTTACTAAGAATCTTGTATGTATTGAACGAGCGATTATACAAGTTTTGTTCGATGTAAAGTTTACAAATTATTTAACGATGAATGAATTGTGATTTGGTGACTTACTTTATTACACGAATGAATACGAAATCGATGTTTTATTTTTTTAATATACTTCACTTGTAATTTATATTGAAACTAGCCTTGCTTCCGATTCTGACAGCATAAATGTTGTATCATAATTAAAGTCTCAAGCAGTAATCAGCTCATGATTTGCAACGAGAAAATCATGAGCTGTTTATGTACAGACGCCAACTGTCAAATTTTACCAATTGAACATGAATGTTATGCTTCTGTAATGATGTTGAAAAACTATCAGAGAAATTTGACAGATTGGGTAGCTTGATATGCTGACGTCTGTACAGAGGCCAGCACATCAAGATACCCCTATGTGTCAAATTTCTTTGATATATATTCAACTTTACCAAGAAAGAATAAGGTTCATGTTCAATTGGTAAAATCTGACAGTTTAGGGTAGCTTGATGTGCTGACGTCTGTACATTGATATAAGGTACCATTGTATTAATTACAATGATTGATACGTGCTCGTGCTACCCTCCTTACATTAACCTCTTCGCCACGCCATCTATCTGTAACCATCTATCTGTAATAAACATGAACATGTTAAGTGCCAAACTAACTTGTGTTAACAATAGTTTTTCTATTGTGTCTATGGCGTGGCAATAGCTCGACACGTCACGTGACCGGCACTGTGTTAATTAAACGAACAACAATATCATCAGGCAGGCGAATGCTGGCACAGAGTCATACATAAACTCAAATTATCCATAGATGTAGGCAGAAACTAAAGAACGCCACCTGAAACGATACTTACATACTTCTTTTGCTACGTCTACGTTCATACATTTGTGTGTCTAGCAATGCTTGACGTAAACGCGACTGCGGAGCGTAAGGTCCTGGGTTTGATTCCCAGGTTATTGAGTTTTTTAGATTTACATTAGGAATTTTCTTTTTTTTAAAAAAAACGTTGCCCCACACTAGGAATTTCTCCTGTATCGTGGGTGCGTTTACAAACATTTAAACTCACATACACAAACAGCCAGACCCGGAACAACTACCTGTAGGCCATACAAATATTTGTTCCGTGTGGGGATCGAACCCACAACACGCGGCGCAGCAGCCGATGGCTCAACCACCGCGCCAACCGTGTCGTCGTGTCTTTAGCAGCTAGGAGTCTGGTTTCGTGCCCGGTTGATATCAATAGGCTCGCCCCCAATAGGGGGCATTTAATAAAATGGGACTTAAACATAACTGGTGAAATGTAGGTGTTACTTATAGGTGCACTTATACTCAACCCTTCGGGGAATACAGGCATGATGTTATGTGACTTTTAAGACTTTATTCGTATCTATGGGTGATACTAACTGTGCTTACCTCATATATCCTAAATACTACAGAATAGTTGTACTTTCAATTTGAAAATCGTTCCAGTTGACTTTACCTTTACGTCAAGCATTCGCGCTTGGCACATTTATCACACACGCACTGTCATCAATAAATAACTGCTCCAGCATTTTACACCGCGTGTTCAAGCACAACTTAAGAGAGGCCTATGTCAAACTAGACGTATGTAGGTAGGATAAGCTGAAGGTTTGCCAACGAGTAACGACCATTAGTGCTTAGTATCCAATTTTTAACGGGTTATCTGGTTTTTAAATGAAAAGAGTTAAGAATCGCATACACTTAGGTATATTCGCAAATACACTCTTGAGTAAATTATGTGACATGTCACTTAAAGTTAAAGCAAGGAGGTGGAGCGGAACTCTTGGAAGAAGTTTAGCGCTGAAACTTTTCCTTCAATACTTATCGATTTTCTAGTATGTGTGGGTGGGTCGATGCTACCACACATACACACACATACGCCCGAGCTACGGTAACTCGGGCGAAACTATCAAAAAGCCTATTCTTAGCCTACCCGTAGGTACTTGTAGGTTTCATGGGTCTAATTAAACACATGTGTTTGAGTACAATAGCTACTAAATGCTAACTTTGTCTTTCCCTGAGAAGGTGAACTAATACAAGCCTTATTGGCTTAATTGATTTGACAGAATTTAGTTTCTACATGCCCAAGAATAACATACCATACAATCTCGAGTGGGAATCTGGTAGATTCTTCTTTCTGTCGAGCTTTTTGTTTTAAAGTGCCGTGTTAGTTAGTATGGGTGGGTCAAATCTTGCAACGGAACATTATACCAGTTATCCCAACTGATTGTGCTGACACTTTTGCATACACGTTTGGTCATGGTTGCATCATGTTGGAGCTAGTTGTTAGTTGCGTCTCAAAAAAGAATTTGAACAAGCCAGTACCTAGCTACATATTATTTATTTATTTAGAGGAGCGCCTGGCTAAATAAAAACAGCCGCACGGGTTGATCGAAGGTTAAGCCACGCTTGCCGAGGTCAGCGAGGTCGGTGATTTTGTATGTTAGGTAGGTATATATTTTAAATGGGCCTTTTTGCCTGATAATAAAAAAGTAGTTGTTGTTGTTGTAAAAAAATGCGGCATATATTGACGAAACGGTTGGCGCAGTGTTTGAGCGATTGGCTGCTGGGCTGCGTGTCGCAGATTCGATTCCCTCACGGAAAAAATATTTGTATGGCCTACAGATAAATGTTCCGGGTCCGGCTATTTGTGTAAGTCAGTTTAAATGTTTGTAAAAATAGCCACGATACAGGAGAAATTCTTAGTTACAGTTAAAAAAAAAAGTAAGTAAGTACTTGGTATTTTTTTCAATAATTCTAGTTTACGTCTCTTCATTTCTCAGTGTCATTGGTGGCAGAGAAACCGGCATTCAATCAGATGGTCACCGTCACCTAATGAATGAATGAATTACCGTAATAGGTATCACAGGTGCGAGATGGCTATTCCAGAAAAGAGGTTGTAATGTCTCATACCTCTATATGGCAACCCATCAAACTGGAACACAGCAACGCTGCTTGATCTTAAAAGTTGCCACAGTGGTACTGGTAGAACTTTTTCGGTAAAAGTGGATGCCGTCTTTGCGGAGTTGCAGACCTTGAACTGCGTGGTAGTGGAGGTTTGCCGAAATGGAGGTGGAGGTGAAAAAGTAAAGAAATCTTTTGTTTTTTAATCTACCTTTTGTTCAGAGCTACAATCTCATAAAGCTTTCATCAAGCTACCCCAATGTGTCAAATTTATTTGATACTTGTTCAATATTATTGGTTAATAAGGTTCATGTTCCATTGGGAAAAATTGACAGTTTGAGGTAGCTTGATGTGCTGGTGTCTGTACATAAAAAAGGGAAGGGAAAACGATATTTCACAAAAATACAGTTTGGTTTGTCAATTTCTAGGCAACTTTTTAGTGGTCTACTAAAGAGTTGCTCACTTCGTGCTTAACGTGGATAAATGGTGAAATCGAAGTAAAAACTTAAAACTTCGAGTTACGTCTCCACCACATTGTAGCTTAGTTGTAGCTGATTTTCTCTATCAGACCTCCACTGACAAAAAAAACCTTGGAAAAGTCGGAGGTGCGATTTCTTATGAAATATCCGCATTTGCAGAGGCCGCGGAGAGGTTCCGTTACAAACCTACTACGTATGTACAATGAGAACTTTTACGCGATTACAAATAGGTACGGTATATCTAAATTCAATTCAGATGTCTATCTTACCCTCATCAATTTAATGTAAATAAACTTCAAGCATTTCAAACATAAAGTCGAGCTAAATACAGATCTCATAACGATATGCGTGCAAACTTTCAGATATTAACGACGACGGGGCTTCTAAGAACTCCATCTTAACTTAGCCTTTAGCATGATTTTATCGTAGCATTCGAATTTAGATACTTTATGGGTTAATTTATACGATTTGTGTTATATAATATAATGCATTCATTTTTAAAACGTATCGATACTACTTACAAAGGAAATTGGATTTCCCTCATGTATTGATTTTAGAATTCAAATGCAAAAGAGTGACAAAAATTGGTGCAGCCGGAGCAGTACGGCCGGACGTATGATTTATATTAAGTTTGACAATGTTTAGACAACGCTTCCGGAAGTGTCATAAAAATGGATGTTTGTTAGGTGAATTTAAGGATTGCTACGGCGTAGCTGACGCGGCGTAGACAAGAACCTACGGGGTCGTAGCAAGTGGCCAATTCGTAACCCTCTACGACCACTACGCGCTATGTCTATGACACGGGGAAGGTAAACATGCGTTTAGGGTGAGAGGTTGTTGGTGTGAGCAAAGGAATGTTCCCATTTATGTCTGAAACGGTTTGACCGATTTAGATACGGTTTTCTATAAAGGGTTTGTGATTCATTGGCAATGGTTCTTAGAAAGGTATTATGGTGTTAACTCGCCAGGTTATGGTGTCAATGAAGGATAAAACTGAAAAGCATTTTAAAAAGTGTTGGTTTGTATCGAGGTCTTTCATATAAACGTAAACAAACCCAAAAAAAGCCGTCGGTATGCTATTACCCTTCCCTGAAATGATGTTTTTCTTTCTTTTGGTCAGGTGTTTTTCAAATATTTATTCAATCCTTTTTAGATTATGTACAACGCTTACATTCGCCTGATTTTTTTCAAAACTAAATTGTGATTATACTACTACCAGTTTGCTAATGTTTTATTTTTTAAATTCACCCATAGAAAATGGTTCAACTCTTAATCAACATTAGATTAATTAAATTAACAAAATAACGAAGTAGCGGTCTATCTGCTTTATACCAAACATTCTTTATTTTCTTCCAACTTCAACATTAGCCGATTAAATGGATCTACCCAATTACTTTGGATCAAATCTAATGTAACGAAGAGTTCTCTGAAAATGAATGCTTCCATATAGGTTATATACGTCTTTTAATGTGTACGTGTGCAATAAGGGAAAATATAATTGATGCTTCTAACAACAGGTTTAATATTATACTACCACCATACCATGCTATGTAAGTAGATATGTTTTGTTTTTTTTTTTATTAAAAACGTTGCCCCACACTAGGAATGTCTCCTGTAGATCATACGAATATTTGTTCCGTGCGGGATCGAACCTACAACACGCCGCGCAACAGCCGATGGCTCAACCACTGCGCCAACCGTGTCGTCAATGTAGGTCGTCATGTGTAGGTAGGTAGCTACTATCTACATTCTAAAATCTCTTTTTTTCAACTATTTAGTGAGGGTGAAGGCCGTGTGTCCGTCTGGTTCGTCTAGTGGTCACAAGGATGACTGAGCGTGGAGTTTTGTGAAAGATTCCAAGTTGTTACTCTGATATTCCTTGTTATTTTTCAGTAACATCCTACCATAGAATCTGGATTTGTGCTTGTAATCACGAGAATTGTTCCCATATTGGTTTTAAACATCATCAAGCAAAATGTGAGTAACAACACATCTCTGTCTGTACTCCCCGAAGAGTTAATCAGATATGTACCTAATGGTACACCCACCTTTCGCCATTGAACAAAAATTTATGAACACAAAAGAGCGGATAAAACAAAAATGATTACTTATTAGTATGCACCATACGCACGTAATAAACTTTACAGCAGCGTAAACACGTTTTAATAAAAAAATATGGCTGACGTCTAATAAAAATGAAACACGTAAAATAAATATGACGTAGTTAATTAATCCACCGGCAATTTGTATGCAGTCAAGTTATGGTGGAAAAAAATTAATTAACTAAATATACCGTTTAATATTGAGTAATTTGTCTGTGAAACCAATTAAGAGAGACTAATTAAGTGCGAGGGGGACTCTGTATTAGTCTGTGTTGAGAAGCCCGCGCTGTTGATTTTGCACTTTTCAAAGATATTGTTACTTGCTGGTAATTGATGATTATGGCACCAACTGCTGCTGCAGCTAGTTTGTAGAAAACAAAGTTGTATAACAGGGTAACTTGTTTTTTCATTAGGTGGCCACTGAAAATCAGCCCAGTGTTGTGAGTAACTGGTGAAAGGTCGGTGTACTATAGGTTCACACTAGGGCATTCAAACTCGGATAGTTATCAACTCCGGAGCTAGTTACGATGTTGAGCAATCAAATACGAAACTCCGGAGTTGGCTCCGCAGTTGACACCTTTTTTAGAAATGAATAACAAGGCCCTTTATTTTAATCAATAGAAGTTTTATTTGTTAAGGAATCAGTATTTTTGTTTAAAAATTTACTGTCTGACAGACAGAAGTTATAATAGACAACTAATAGGCATAATAAAATATTAAAACAATCAACAATCATAAAAAATAAACATTTTTTGGGCAAGTTACAATAAAATAATAATCATGAACTACCTACCTAAAAAAATACTTTTTTTGAGATCGAAGTTCTGGGTTTAAAGATAAGTCAGAAAGAGAACTTATAAGCTTCGTGCAGAAAAAGCCTGCTGCCGAGAATACTCGTTCTGACTCCACGCTCGTTGGCAAGACACACAGCAGATAGTGGTACGCTTCTGTAAGGTTTTTTCTACTCTTACGAATCCATCCAGATGCAAATTAGCAGATAGGGTGCTTTGTTTTTATTTGCTTTACTCCTGCTCCAGTAACTCTGCAAGACTTAGGTGCAACTCTGGTTCATACGTTTCCATTGGTGATTCTGTTGAAGATGAAGATGACAAGTTTACGCGGTATTTTAGTCTTTTCAAAACGTCAACAATTGTCTCAGATATCTGTTCATTATTTGTTTTTCTAAAAGTATCATCTTCTTCTGATGAACAAAAATCTTCGCAGTCGTGAAGGTAGTGTAGATTTCCGAGTATTTTTAAAGTCTTTTCTCTTTTATTCGTTTTCTTACATTTTTAGCTGAATTCATGCTCAGAGAGTCGGTATTTCCTTCATTTTTTTTTTCAACATGAAACGCAGCGCAGTGTCAGCTGTACGAAGTGTGACTTCACGTCGGCCAAGTGCGTTCACAGTAATTACGGATTACGCTCAATAATTAAGATGCGTTTTTCGTTGTTTTGTAAATAATGTTAACATGGTTTTGAAAACCGCAGCTGAAAACTGCAGCTGAGATGAGAATGCTAAGGGGGATGTGTGGTGTTACGCGAATGGATAGAATAAGAAATGAGTATATTAGTGAAAGTGGCGCCTGTGACAGAAAAGTTGTGTGGAAATCGGCTATCATGGTATGGACACGTGATGCGAAGGAATGAGGATCATGTTGTGAGGAAAGTATTGAGTATGAATGTAGAGGGTTACAAGAGTAGAGGGAGACCCAGGAAACGATGGATGGATTGTGTGAAAGTGGATATGGCTAAGAAGGAGGTGACTTCTGAGATGACGGGAAATAGAGATGTATGGAAGAAGAAGACATGCTGCGCCGACCCCAAATGAAATTGGGATAAGGGCAAGAGAATGATGATGGTTTTGAAAACCGGTTTCAACTCCGGTGTTCTATTTCAACTCCGGATTTGAAAAATGCTTAAAATCACTCCGAAACTCCGGACTGAAAGCCCTAGTTCACACCTGCTTAAACCTTAGGAGAATACTTCTTCTACCCCCCAAAAGTTTAGCCAAAGATATGTTGTTACACAAGATTTGCTCGATTATGTTTAAAACCAATTTAATAGGGGACAAATCCTAAGATTACAACCACAAATCCGGACATGTTGTTACTAAAAAATATCAAAAGGAAAAGCACAGTAACAACCGCGAATCGTTCACACGACGGTCGCCCTTGTGGCCGCTAGACGAACGATACGGACACTCCAGGAAGAATTTGAAGTTTATTAAATTACCTACATACTTCTATTTGTTAATTACAGAGAAATTGGATCGTGCGAGAGTGTTACCTACAACGGTGCTATAAATCGTTCTTATTAGTTGCGCAATGATTAGGTATTTATGTTCTTGAAAAGCGAACATGCTCTCTCGATTGAAAAGAATTGCCGCTGGCTTGCATCGGCTCCTGTAAATTATTCTTTGAATCAAATTAAAATCAAAACAGATTACGCCGGTTAACTGTTTAAAACGATACTACTATTAATATATGAATAAATAAAATTCAATAAATAATTACAGGCCGTCGAAAAATTCATCCGCATCGCTTTCAACGGGAAAAGTGCCCAGAAGGCTGGCAGCATTGCATTGCCACGTTGAATGGCAATGCTGATTCTTTGTCCAAAAAAAAGGCTAGCCCTCCAGTCACGTGAAGAGTCGACCAAACGCTTCGCGATTTCTCGAAAACCTTAATGGGCACACGGACCCTACGGCCCTAGTGTTTCAACCCCATTAACAGTTTGGAATAAAACTGATAATATTAAATTTTTAGAGTAGGTATCAGTATCAAGTACCTGATACTCTAAAAATGGAAAAATTTCATTAATGTGTTGGCTCTCCCAGGAAAATGGTTTAATAAAAGCTTAATTTTTTTATAAAATACCTACATAATCGGTTACATATTACACTCGAATCTCGATGAAATCCAAAATTATTGACACTTACTCCTGGGTACATATGTTTCAATTATTATAAATAGGCTTAATTCAAATACGTTTTTTTGTCCTAAATAAGTCTTAACTTACAACACAAGGTCCCTTCAAGTAATGTGTAAATTGTTTACATGTTAAAGAAACCTGAAGTTGGTGAAAATAGAAAGTTTCCATTAAAGGTGCTTATTTCTTAAGTACTCCAGACAGACAGTTCGCCAATATTCCATTTCTTGACAGATTATACCTGTCTCGTGAGCAAAAGTACCTATCAACTTAAAAGAGAAGTTCAACTAACTTTGAAGATCAAAGGATCGCGGAGACTTTGCTCAAAAATATTGCTGTCTACATAACTCGCTCTAAAGGTTGTTGAAACGCTCTCAAAAATGTAATTTTCGAACTTTGGACTCTGTTGAACTCACGATCGAAGGTTTAACGGAGTCCTTACTTCCGAAATTTCGGACAGAAATAGTTAGAATGGAGGTAACTCCACACTACCTATTTTTGTCTGAACTTTTTAGAGTTAAATCTCAATTTATTAGAAACTTTTCAGCTAAGTCTGGGGTTAATGCCTTTAAAATAGAAGAATGGACGAAGCCACTTTTCTAATAAAGTTTGCTCCATTGGCTCTAGACGGTTGAATTTGGTCATCGTACAAAATGTTCATTAGCGGTCCGACCGTGTCAAAAGCAATAAGATTGTCTAGACGAAGAATCGTTAAATTATTGCTTTGTATTGAAAACAAAAGGCAGACCGACAGTTAACACGTAATCACTTTGATTCAGTAATGGACAAGATATTATTAACGGTTGGTTCATTTCGTGTTAAAACACAGTGGAAACAAAAGTGTATTGCAGTCGGAGCTTTTGAACATAAATGTGGTTCTAGTGTAGCTGTGCAACCGACTGTCCAGCGCCCCACACGCGACTGTGCACGTCACGGCGGATAAAAATGGGTGCCTTTTAATAATACCGGAACTTCTTTCAACGAGCTTTCAATATTTCGCCACTTGTGTTCACGTGAGCGTTTAAAGAACAAAAGTTGCTAGCGCCTTTGTACCTATTTGCTTTGTTGTCAAGCATCTATTGACGCATATATTGCACACCTGCAGAATGAATAAGCTATATGCTGCCAGCAGATTATTTCTTCGATCATCCTTCATGACAGCTTCTCACCATACATTGGCAACTCAAAATGATCGCTAATAGTCGACGATCTTCTAAAAAAAGAATGGTGTCGGTTTAATTTTGAGAAGTTAGACTATGTTAAGGTGATTTCCATCTGTTTCTCTGTTATAAAACAAGAAAAGGACACATATGTATATTTAAGATCCGTCAATCTTAGTTATACTAAAGCTTTTATACAAACGTTGTTGACCAAGACGGTGAAGTTTGATGCTTAAACTAATTTGACATATCAAACTTAGTTCTTATCTGTCACCATCCATTTCCCCAGCTGTCTTTTAAACAAAGATATGTCAATACTCTCATTTTAGTTTAATTTGTGAACAAAGTGATCGGCACTATTGTCTACCTATATTTTATTGTTTTATTTGTGTACTAAGTGAAGTGGAGGCACTACTGCCCCCAGGGCTTTATTGAGACAAAAGTATACAGAAAATGAAAAAAAAATTCCATTGATATTTTTTATTGAATCCTATTTTCTCTTAGTGACAGCTTCAACAGCGTTTTTCATTGCAGATTATTTCCACGACTGCTACGTATAAGAGCGTACGTAGTTTCTTATCATATTCAAAAACTAATGCCTCGATTGTATGCCAACCGTGCCGCCACTTCCCGAATGTAAGAATCGTAGCAGATAGCATTCTATAGTTCCTGGCCACCCCATAGAAAAAGCGTGACTATACGTATATGTATCATGTGTGTATGTTCCTATGAGTAGTGTTGTTACACCAAATATTGTTTGTCTTACTAATCTATGAGGAAATGTTTGATTACAGCTATTAACAGGGCTTGCCACTTCACACATCATTTTTATCAGAGCACCATAACGGACCCGTGTGTTATCATCAAAGTTTTGGTTACAAAAATATGTGTTAATCCTCAGTAATCAAAAGTGAGTCGTGTCGCGTTTTCATGGACAAAACAATAATCCTATACCATAACCTTTTGAAGTAAAACTTCTATATGGACATGGGGATTTTTTCAGTCACGAAAAAGCGTTACGGCTGCGTGGAGGGGGTAGACGATATATCGCGTGGTGAGTTCACTGTCACTGCGGTGACTTCGCTCTACGCGCTCGACCCGAACGGACGTGCCGCTCTCGCTGCTCCCGCTCCTCGCTCGCTGCGTGACTCTTCACGCTCCGCCATTGTTGCGCCATTGCTCCGCCGACTACGAAGAATCCCGTGCATCAGAGCCGTCTTTTTCAAGACAGTGGGTTACTGATTTCGCTATTTCGTTTACGGAAACGTGCGTCTAACGTCTTTGGCCCCTTCAGGGCTAAAACCACAGTTTCGTGGTCTCTCGGTGGATACCTTACGGTGCCAACGAAGCCGAGTGCGGTGTTGACCCGATACACCGGCCGAGCCCCTTCAGGGTGAGGCAGTCAAGTCGGCAGGGAGCTAGAAGCTTGGCCTTGGGGGATCTCCTAGTCAGCTCTAGTCTCTATTTTCCTTCCCCAGCAACTCACCTGGTGTCGGTTGGGTGTGTCTACCCCTTCGCACCAGACTGGTCAGGGCCCCGTTCGCACAATAAGATTTGCGACGGGATCACAAGCTTAGGGCTCACCCGAGGTACTCACCTCCCTGCCTACACCCGGCAGGGAGGGTTTGGTCACACATCCCCGGGCGTACCCACCCGGGGAGTTAGAGATAGGTTTAGGCGTAGGCCCCAAAATTACTCCCTAACGGGACTTTTTCTCAGCCATGACGGACGCTGACTTATTAGCGTTCGTCAGGGAGGTCCTCTTAAAGGACCCGGACATCCGCGCCAAATATGGTGGTAAAAACGTAGCCTTCGACAGGCTGGCCGCTCAACCGGAGCGAATTATTCGCGTCGATAATCACTCGTCGCCGTCCCCGTCCGCGAATGCAGGTAGTCTTCCATTGTCCAAAAAGACAATGGCACCGGTATACCCGGAACCCGCGCCCCGTCCGTTGGTCGATAGCCCCTTATCGCCGACCTCTTCCACGAATGCGGGTAATCCGGCGCCTTTGTCCAAAAAGACAATGGCACCGGTATACCCGGAACCCGCGCCCCGTCCGTTGGTCGATAGCCCCTTATCGCCGACCTCTTCCACGAACGCAGGTAGTCTAGATATATTATATAGCCTATATAGCCTATATATAGTAGATAGCCTTTGTCCAAAAAGACAAAGGCACCGAAATACCCGGAACCCGCGACCCGTCCGGCCTCGGCTTTTGTGCCTGTTACCGCCAGGTGCATCAAAAGTCCGATTCTCGGAATGCCAGCCCCCGCGCATGACGATTCCGATGAATCTTTAGATAGGATGGACACGACTGTCCCTCGCTCGCGCAGCTGCTCAGAGGCAGAGGAGTCTCCTTCCTCCTCGTCCGACGACGACTACCAAGTCGTAGGAAAAGGAGGAAAGAGGAAGCCCTCTAAAGCTCCCTAGCAGGCCACCAAGGCCAAAAAAATCGGCGCCCCGTCCTCAGTTGACGAATCCGCGCCCTCTCCCCCCCGCTCCCCCGTACCCCTGTCACAGGCCTCCGGTACGGGCCCTAACGGCACCGCCACCCGTAAGGCGAAACCACCTCCCCCTGTCTTCATCCAAGACAAGGCGAAGTGGACGGCCGTTTCTAAGATGTGTGTTGATCGCAGGATCAACTACACCAACGCCCGAGCTACCCCTCTGGGTATCAAGGTAACCCTGTCGTCAGCAAACGACTACAGGGAAATAGTATCCCTTTTACGTGGGAAGGCCATCTCCTTCCACACCTATTCCCTCCCTGAGGAGACGCCAACCCGTGTGGTCATCAGGCGTATCCCCAGGGAGATCCGAACGGAGGACATCCTGGCCGACATCCGCGCCCAAGGTGTCCCCGCGTCCGCCGTCCACCGCCTTCATAAGGCCCGGGGTGGGCTAGTTTATGATATGGTCCTTGTGATTTGCGACCCTACCGAAGGGCACCACCCAATATTCAACATCAAAACGGTGTGTGCCCTGTCCGGTATTAAGATCGAAAAACCGTACCGTCCCCATCTAATTGGCCAGTGTCATCGCTGCCAATTGTACGGCCACTCTCAGCGAAACTGCTTCGCCAGGCCCAGATGCGTCAAGTGTCTGGGCGACCACGCCACGGGCAAATGTGACCGACCTAAGGACCGCACTCAGTGCACTGAACCACCTAGTTGTGTTCTGTGCGGACAGTCCGGTCATACCGCGAACTTCCGAGGTTGCCCGCGAGCCCCAAAGTCATCTTCCCAAAGGTTGATGAGACGTGCAAACGCTCGTCAACAAAGGGAATGCCCCTCTACTAGGGCACCACCCCCGCCATCGTCTGCGCTCCCTGAGCGCCTTAGCCCACAGAGGTCATCTCCGTGGAACAAGCTCAACCACCAGAAGGCCTTCCCGGCCCTGGCGGCTAAACGCAGCCACCCACCGGCGCTGATGGATTCACCCATCCCGGCGCCGACCCCAGCCCCTGCAGTTCAGGCTACCCAGACCGCAGAGGCTGAGGTTTCCGCCTTCCGTGCTCAGCCTACGGAGGCTCTTTATGACACTAAGATCCGTACACAGCGCAATATGAACGTCATATTGCCAGTGTACTTAATCTTTTGCAACCGCGAAGCCGATCGTCTAGCCGATCGCTTAGAAGCTACCACAGACCCTAAGAAGCGCATCGAAGCGCTCATGGAGGCCCCCTCGGTGCTCCGTGACCTAGAAGCCCATTTTAATAACCGCAATGGATAGGTACGTTAACGCTAGAACCTTGAAACCGCGATCCCTAAAGTTAGGATACGTTAATATAAATGGCTTACTCCAGCAACGGGCTGAGTTTGCCAACTTCCTCCGCGATCACCAACCGGACGTCCTCCTCATACAGGAGACGTTCCTCAAGCCGCACAACCGCGACCCCAAAATTGCAAACTACCGTATGGTGCGCAATGATAGATCCCGCTGTCACAAGGGCGGTACAATGATTTATTATAAAAACTCATTGCACTGTGTCCCTTTAACTTCTCCTCCCCCGACCTCGCTCCTTGAGTACTCTATCTGTCGGCTCGGCATGACTGGCCATCAGCCAATTACTATTGTATCCGCGTACTGCCCTCCCGCTCGTAGGAGGGATGACATCCCAGCGTTATCCCACGATCTCTCGGTTCTCCTCGGCTTGAGTGACTCCGTTATCATAGCGGGCGATCTCAACGCCAAGCACCCCGCGTGGAATAGCAATATAACTAACGCCAGAGGGAGGGCTGTCCTCAATCTGGGCGCCTCCCTTAACTATGACGTCATCGCCCCGATGACTCATACCCATTTTCCCCACGATCCTGACCATAGACCTGACATACTGGACATAGCGCTCCTAAAGAATGTAAACCTTCGTTTACAATCGATAGAGGCGCTCCACGAGCTTAACTCCGACCATCGTCCGGTGATGATGACGCTAGTTCCCCGTACGGGTCCGCTTGACCCTGATCAGCCACCCCCGACTCAATTAGTTACCGACTGGAGGAAGGTAAGCGAAAAGCTGAAATCCTCCTCGTCGCCCCTACTCGACTCCATCCCCGATCTAATCACCTCAGTCGCTGACACCACTGAATGCCCAGCGCTGGAAACTACCGGACGATGTACGGGCTCTGATAACCGAGAAGAACGCGTCCGTCCGTGCCTATAGCGCTTTTCCCTGCTCTGCGAACAAAGCCCACATGCGAATGCTACAGCGTACTGTCAGCAAACGTGTGGCGGAGCATAGGTCGGAGAGCTGGGACAAGATGATCAGTGAGCTAGAGCCCAACCACCATGCCTTCTGGAACCTCCAGAGGAAACTCCGGTCCACCGTAGAGGCTGCCATGCCTCCCCTCACTCGTCCAGATAAGAGCGTCGCGATCGACGACTCGGAAAAATCCGAATGCCTAGCCGAAAGCTTAGAGACTCAATGCTCGCTTAGCTCCCAGCCGTTCGACCAAGCTCACCTCTTAAAGGTAGACGCCGAAGTCGAACGTAGGTCCTCGCTCCCTCCCGTCGACAACCCTGATGATCCTCTGCCTCCCGTCACTCCGGACGAAGTGCAAGACATCATTAAAGGGCTCAAACCGCGCAAAGCCCCCGGTAAGGACGGTATCACCAATAGGGTGTTTCAAATCCTCCCCGCGCAACTCGTTATGCTCATGACCGCCATCTTCAATGGCGCTCTGAGCAACAATATCTTTCCTCAATCGTGGAAAGAAGCCGTGGTTATTGGCATCCCCAAGCCTGGCAAGCCCAAGTCTGAGCCCACGAGCTACCGACCTATCAGTCTGCTCAATGTTTTCGGCAAAATCTACGAGAAGCTTATTTATAAGCGACTCAAGGACTATGTCGAGGCAAAGAGCCTGATACCGAACGAACAGTTCGGGTTCCGGCCGGGACACTCGTGTGTTCAACAGGTGCACCGCGTAGTCGAACACGTCAGCGCGGGCTTTCAGAGAGGCGCGCTCACCGGCGCCCTCTTCTTCGACATTGCGAAAGCCTTCGACAAGGTCTGGCACAACGGGTTGTTATACAAGCTGTACCAACTCGATGTGCCAGATCGTCTCGTGCTCATCTTGCGAGATTTTCTGTCGAATCGTACGTTTAGATATCGCGTAGACGGTACGCTATCGTCACCTCACCCTATCCGCGCGGGCGTCCCTCAAGGATCCGTGCTGTCTCCTCTCTTGTTCTCGCTGTTCACTAGCGACGTCCCTAGGGGTAGAAAGGCCCAGTTGGCGCTTTTCGCCGACGACACGGCCATCTACTATACCGGTCGCAACCCTACCACCATAGCTCGCACTCTCCAAACCTCCGCAAACGTCTTAGGCGCTTGGTTCCGGAAATGGAGAGTCGAGGTCAATCCCGACAAAAGTCAAGCGGTTCTCTTTAGGAAACCCGGACGCCGCAATGTCCCCACGCCTAGTCCGTTAGCCATGTACGGCAAGCCTATCCCTTGGGATAAGCGAGCCAAATACTTAGGTGTGATACTCGATCACAGACTTTCGTTCGCCGAACACATAAAGGCGGCGCGTTCGCGCGCCGTCTTCGCGTCCGGCAGGCTTTATTGTATGACCAACGAGAAAAGCAAGTTGTCACTCAGGTGCAAATTGCGGCTCTTCGTCTCGGTCATCCGACCAATCATGACATACGCTTGCGCAGTGTTCGCCCACGCCAAGCCGTATCATATTCATAGGCTTCAGACCGTCCAGAACCGATTCCTGCGCAGAGTCACGGGAGCCCCCTTCTACGTCCGAAATGAGACTCTCCATGTAGATCTCAAAATACCCACGGTGAAACAGTTCATGAAGCGACTCACCCAGCGCTTCATGGACTGTTCTACCGCTCATCCTAACCCCTTAGTGTCATCGGCCGCCCGATACACTCCCTCGCGAATAAGTACAGTTCGAAGACCAAGACACACACTCACAGAGCCAGATGATCCTATCACTCTCCTCCAGGAGAGCGATAAGGCCACCAGCACTGTTCGCATACAAAAACGGACATTCCGTCCTCGCCGCCGAGGCCCGTCGCGACGACCCCGTCGATGCCCCCCTCCCGACCCTTTGCTAGAGCCAGCCCGCGAAGCTGAGCCGATTAATGTTTAAAATGTCCCTAAATAATGGAACAATCAGATCCAGCCTGTCCCTTGCTGTCCTCTTCAGCGACGTCCTAAGCCGAGGTTCGTACCCCGCAGGGGGTGCCCTTAGCGATAGTCGCTTAGCTTATAAGTTTGTATGCCTGGCTGGAGGCCTTAATTTTAATTAAGCCCCCCACAGGAAAGTTCGGTTGAGCAGTAAATATCCCTGAAGGATAAACTGCGAGATGCCCATTCCAAAAAAAAAAAAAAAACTGTCACTGCTGATTTGGAGTGTCCGTTGAAGTTTCCCTTCTTCTATGTGTCCCCAGCAATTTTGAGAAACATTTGGATGGCTTTTCTCAAAAAGGCGAATTTATAATAAAATCTAAATGTATAAATTCGTGGTTAAGTTATGGGTGCTATCATAGTGCAATGAATATCACAAAAGGATAGCTAGTATGAACAACAAAGTAATCCTTTAGACTCTGCACTGAAATCGTTTTCATTCTTCAAGTTTTACGATTTTATTCATGGAGATAAGCAGTAAAGTTTATGTTCGCCTTTTCTCGTATCCACGTTAAAATTCTTCTATTTTTCATTTGTGGGCTCCTGATAAGAATTTATTCAGTTTTGCCACTTGTTATTTTCCACGTACAGATAAAAAATTGCTTACCTTTTACTGTTGAATAGCTTAATGCGCTTTTTTGTTCATACCTATTTTTTGTGACACTATTTACCAGAGAAAATACAATCTTGCTTACGCCGCAAGGCTGCTACGCGGGTAATCTTGCATTTGCTACGACGCAAGGCTACTACGCACGTAGAACTACGCGCAGCATAGCTTACTTGTAATATCATGCCATTTATACCTATGTATGCTTAACTTTGCAGTTGTTTTGCCCGCATATTTGTGAAACGCTTCGCATATCGTTCTACCAAACGTAAGTGCTGCTCAAACATAATATTGAGGAAAACGCCGCCTACGAGCCTTAGATAATATGTAAAGCCATACAACATACTCATTGTGTTTTATTTTTCATTGTTTTGCAAATACTACTATGTAAACCCTATAAAACGTCTCAAATCATTTGGAACTCGTCTTCACAACAACCAAACCTATTTTTCATTGTGTAAATTAAGGCAATGAAATTACTGTCGAAAAAGCCTCGCAAATGTTTTTATTTAATTTTCGTGAAAACAAATTCTCAGAATTAACGAGATATTTTTTGTTTACTGAAATGTTTTGAAGAGTGAACGCCAAAGTTTGGCAATGGAGATCTTGGAATATTTTCAGATACAATATAACAAATATTTGGTGGTAGAGTGGAAATGCTCGTTACTATGTAAGTATTTGGAATTCGGCAATGGATTTGGTATTTTATTGATTATAGTGTTCCATTTTCATTTCTTACTTACATAAGTAGTAAAGTATTTATTTGAAATGAGGAAGGCGGCGGGCGGCGGTAAGTTTAATAGGTGCAAAGCTAGCTGAGTTGCAAGTTTCGTTCGCAATTATGCAACTGCTCACGTTGAGATGTGAACTAATGAACCGAGCGAATGTACCGTGTGCCGATGATGAAACCATACACATAATTATGTTTCCCCACCACCTACTCGATAATGTCAAATCATATGTCATGCAAACCTAACCCAAAGTACCTGCGTAATTACAGCCCTACTATAGTCTCGGCGGGTAATAATAATACATTACTAGCTTCGGCCCGCGGCTTTGCCCGCGTGGTTTGTTGATAACAAGTAGCCTATGTCCTTCCCCGGGGTGCAATCTAACTCTCTGCTATAATTTATCGAAATCCGTTAAGTAGTTTAGGCGTGCAAAGGTAACAAACAAACTTACTTTCGCATTTATAATATTATAGTTAGGATAACCGGTCGATGATTTGTTTCGAATTTGGAACCGCAACTAAAAATTTTCTGCTACCGAAAAGAGCCCATTTGAGAAAAGAATTGCTTTTTTAGGATTTCGTACCCAAAGACTAAAACGGGACTCAATTACTAATACTCCGCTGTCCGTCCGTCTGTGTGTCTGTCCGTCGGTCACCAGACTGAATCTCATGAGCCGTGACAGTTAGAAAGTTGAAATTTTCACAGATGATGTATTTCTATTACCACTATAACAACAAGTACTAAAAAATAGAATAACATAAACATTTAAGGGGGCTCCCACACAACACACGTACGGAATGGAACAGAACCCTTTGTGCACGAGTCCGACTCGCACTTGGCCGGTTTTTACTATCTCAAACAAGGTGTGAAAAATAGAGTTGGTATTATTTATATACCTTGGGGATAAAGGCATCTTTGTCTTGGGCTAGCTTGAATCTCGTGCCATAAGAAACAGTTTTATTCCCTTGGTGCATAATCTACTATTAATATCTTAAGAAACATGAACGGTACGGCAGAAATAGTTAGCTTCCTCTTAGTTTAGGGCTTCAAAAATATATACCTCACGTTTAAGTTGTTAGTCATAAAGTATTTTTTTTTTAAGTATTTTATTTATTCTAAGAAATACACAGGGTAATAAATTAGCTATAAAGTAATCTATAAGCACTAACAAGTAAAAGAGGAGTGAGGTTTTAAGTGAAGGAGTACACCTACTTAATACCGTATATCTGTATCCAATTAGTATCCATGTTTCATGTATTGTGTACATCTTGTGTTGGACATCCTAAATTATTGAAGAAATAAACAGTACGCGTTATCAAAATGCCTTTAAAAGCTCACTGTTGGATTTTCAACGCTCGTTTCATCGCCAAGTCGTGCAATTCTATTTAGGCATTCATTCAAGTCCAACCTAGAAAATAAAAAAAATACCTAAGTACTTTTATTAATATAAATTTTAAGTAATAACATAACTTAAGATATTGGTCTTACTCAGTGCTAAACATTGACACTTTCTAATAATTAGGGTTCAGCACATATCAAGTTCGAATCAAACAGACATACCTACCTGCACGCGTAGTACCTATGACCAATTCTATATCTATTCTACCAAGAATAGACAACCTTCTTTCTTTCCAACTTGACACCTCTTCAACTCGAGCACGTTGCACCTCGTAGACTGTAGAGAATGGAATACTTTCTTCCTTTCAGTTTTACCATCGCCATGCTTAAGACGGTAGAAATCTTTCAGCAATCTGTCATGTTGTCTATTCTTCCGTCATTCCTGCTTGGAATTCAACATAATTTAATGCGTTTTGCTTTTCTACTGTAACTTTTTTTATTAAGTTACTCCTTATTACATTACCTATATGCCAGTGAAAGTCCGGTCAAAATCAGTCCAGCGGTTTCGGAGATTAGGCAAAACAAACAGACACACACAATTAAAAAAAAAATGTTTTTTTTGGGAGTTATAGCTAACGTAAATACTATCATGTGCAATTAGGAGAAAGACGTTATTTTGATATTACAAACAGACAATTCTTTTCACTATTATATTATTATTATTATATATATTATTTATTTGTATAGAATAGATGTACATTTTATAAAATTCAATACATTACAGGTACGTGAATACTTTTTACCCAATTCATTCAGCTGTTTTCGATGACCGAGAACAAAGGCCCACCGTTCTTGACGTCAGATAAAGTGTGATGGCTGTTATTTTTAACGGCAGAACGACGCCATAAAATACAGAAAGAATGGTAGAGGAAGTAATCCCGGAGCTGAATGCTATTGTGGACGTTGTAACAATGCTGTGATTAATGATATGAAGGCCCACTGAAGGCTTCATACACAGTACACACGGAATTGTGTGTCCCTTAACAAAACACACGCTATTGTCAGTCTTATTCCTTTAGAGCAAAGTTTACGATGGTTTCAACAATAATAAAAAGCGTAAAAATGATGAGGGTCGAGATTTAGTTAAGTATTTCATAATAAACGTTATCTTGGACAAGATGTTATTTGGATTTACATGTCAGGATTATATTCTTTCAAAATAAGGTGCTTAATGTGATGTTCGAGATGACATAATAAGTTTGTATGTTGGATTTATTAAGTTTCTTGAAACATGTTTACATATTATAAGTGATGTAGCCACATGAGTCATCATCATCCTCCTGCCCTTATCCCAATTTATTTGGGGTCGGCGCAGCAAGTTTTCTTCTTCCATACATCTCTATTTGCCGTCATCTCAAGGGTCACCTCTTTTCTTGCCATATCATCTTTCACACAATCCATCCATCTTTTCTTTGGTCTTCCTCTACTCATGTAACCCTGCACAATCATACTCAAAACTTTCCTCACAACATGTAGCCACATGAGTGATTTAGCTAAATAAATATATGCACATTACGTCACCATACCTCGCATAGTATGACTCCCTCACTATACACTCTCGCTACCCAATGCATTGTTCAATCCCTTTGAGTGGGTCCACTCAAACGTCCCGTTTACCCAGTTCGCCATGTTCTATTTTCTGTGACTTCGTGCCTCTGAAACGTGAAAAATCCCGTAATAATACTCTTATCGTCCGCGCATTGGGTCCATTACTATGTTTTCATAATGGAAATCGATACGCCTACAAACTTAAGGAGAGCTTTTATCGACATGAGAGCCCAATGCAAGCACTTGTGATGTTGTGACCTCGGCTTTACTCGGATTTGATACCGCGGGCGTTGGAATCATATTAGCGTTACCATAATTTTCGATTTACTTGGTTAGATACTCAGCTAGACGTCAGCGAAGGAATCAGTGTAACAGTATTAAAACGATACCTTTGGAGACTGCCTACCTTCTCTGAGCTTAATGTTCAATATTTAAATTCAATGTATTTTTTCTGTCATAAAAGCTTGTCGAGAACCGAATGCAAACACGTTCTATATACATACGTATACACAGACACGTCTCACGCTCATATTTACAAACATTTATTACGTTGCATAAAGGGAAGCTTCAGTGAGCGTAGAAACTGTAACAGCGCTTGTTATGCTATCAATCATGCCGCGCATGCTATTATGAGCTCTATTTTTATCTGCATAACGCCAAGAAAAGATACACAAGTTGACAGGACGCACATGCTCGTGAACGCTATAGTTTACACTAGAGGTACGTTCTAGGACATAGATATTGTCGATACAGCGATGGGTCGGTAGAAAAAAAAGGTATAAATTGTGTTAAGTTTAGCTAGATGTCCCTAACGGCCATTCTTCCTTGTCAACTGTAAATCCCGTAAGAATAATTCCGAACCCTTACCCTTTTCGGTTTAAAAATTCCACTTATAAAAATCCACATAAATCTTGAAAGCTTTTCTAGCAGATACCTGTGCAAACATGCGAAAATTTAGTCATGGTATGGATGGTTACACATTAGTCCACCGCAGGGCTTAGGAAGGAAGGGTATCCGAAGTAGCTAAATAACCTTTATACTAAAGCCAAACACAGCGGACTGCTATACTAATTAAAGTATGTAACAAACGGGTACACGGAACATACCTACTGCTCAGCCAGCCTCGTTTAGAGTTAAAGAACATTTTTCAGTTACGAGTACGCAGGCGAATAAAACGACCAAATAAAATTCTAGTTATTTTTAATTGGGGCCGTATTTTATGTTAGTAAAGTAAAGAATTTCACGAGGACTAGTAAAATGGAATTAAATTAATTTATACAGCTAGTCTTACAGTTTTTCTTTCAGTTTATGAATAAGACATCGTGGACTTCCTACGATGTAATCATGTCTTTTGGGAGTCTTGAGTTCTTGAGAACATGCGAATATAGGATGTTGGATTCAGTTTTGTTCCGATGAAAATAGACCCACTTTCATAGGAAATATAAGTTGGTTTGGTATTTAGGAGCACATAAATATAAATCACGCATCCATTCCCTAAGGGCTAGACAGAGGTGTATCTATATTACACCCAAATTTAGCTAGTCATCCCAAGTAATAAGAAGCGAGACATCAATCGGGCACAAATCCAGACTCCGGGTTTGCTACTAAGAAATTGCAGATGGAAAAACCCTTATGCCCAGGAATGGCACTCGCAACAGCTAGACCAAGAACGCAACTTAACAACAGAAAATTACTACCAAATGATGGTCTGCTTTCTCTGATAGAGGAAACAACTTGGAAATGTATTCATTTTCTTAGCTTCGTAAGACTTAAACGACGATTTAACTCAAGTTTCCTTTCTTCAACGCCATTAACACTTCCGACCGAGGATAGGTCATTATCATAAAGCTATTTTGTTGATAACGGATTTAATAATCTAACAGTTAATTATATCCTGAGTCGTTAATAGATATCGAGCAATCAACAGAAATATGAATTGAACACTTTTTAGTTTCAGGTATAGAATAAAAAATGAGAACGAAGCACATATCCAAATTGAACTATCGTAAATGCCTAGTGAGGTAAGCTTTACGAAAATTAAAAAATAAATGAAATCCATACACTTTATCAACCCTGTAGTAATGAATATGAAGATCAATTTAATTATATATATATATATAAGCAATGGTGGTCCATGGGCTCCACCACAGAGTACTGTATCGCCACGCCTGCGCGGCTGCGATCAGCGCGCAGCAGCGAGGCGTCTCCGTTCTCTGAGGCTTCTAACATAGAAAATAGTATTCAGTCTGAAAAATTCAAATAAAGCCCAGTCAAATAATTAATTATTAAAAAAAGATTTCACCTTCCCTTATTCTTTTTATTGAATCTTTTCTGAATAGAACGGTGAACACGGAAATGATCGTAATGTCAAATAACAAATGTTTACAATTCGCTCATTAGACGTAAAATTGACTACCGCCTTTATCTCTCTTTTATCTGTCAGAGACAGTTTAGTGAATTCAGTAAAGGTGCCACCAATTTTGAGATAAATCAACATTCATTGCCCTGTCTCTGATGTCAATCTTCTTTAATCTTGTTAAAGTTCGTCAGCATGTAAAGTTTAAGTTATTCCTCAAAGAAAAGGAGGACAACACAATGTCGGCAATTACAATTATTCACACGCAATTCCTTTTTCTTACTTAAAAAGTTCAAATTAATTTGCTAACAAGTTGGCATACCAAATTAATTAGAAGTTTTAAGTAGACACAGCGCTAACAGCGCTCCTCTCAACACAAAACAACGCCCGTTCCATTATACAATTGTGCAATCGTTAGTACGAGTAGGTAGGTCCCTGGTAGGCCTAACCACTTCTTTTTAAGATATTAACGCCAAAAATTCTTTCACAAAGTGTTAAACACACTTAACGGAAGAGTTGCGACACTAAATGTGTTTTACGACACATAAAACTTTCAGAATGAATTATCTTAATGTACTAAGGGCGCAATAAAATTATCCAACGGTCAATTTATTACTATTGATGTTCTACATGAATAGAGAATTATCGGAAATAGATATTGAACAGGACATGCTGAAAGGATTTATTACGAACTGATGAGAATCTCTTACCCTACCAAGTTGCAATTAATAGTTAGGTTTCCGTGACTGACGACCATAAAGAAGCCCATCTATGTTGCTACTGGTTTATCCTCAAAGGGATTTCCTAAACAAACGAAATTATATCAGAATAATTCGATGTAACGAAACAAAACAAATCCGATAAAACTCTCAGAAAGTAGCTAGCACAAAGAAAAATTGTAAGCTTCCAAATAAACGCTTTATTAGATTTTGCTGAATAAGCTACGAGGAGAGTTTTTACTGGGAGAAGCCGGCGACTGATGTGGTGACGGACGCCAGCGTGAGGTGCTGACTCCGGAGACGATAATGAGGATGTAAATTGGCGTGTGCGGCGCGAGAAGGGTGGTGGGCGCGGGTGGCCCGGGCCGCCCAACCTGTGGCGTATCTGTTGCGCGCCGCCGACCGCGCGCTCGGCGCCCCGGCCCGGCCGCACGCAGTCTGTGTCACCGCGCCGCCGACGCCGCCGCCGCCGCCCGCGCGACATAAAACCGAACACATACACTTTTCCGGTTCAAAACACGTGCATTGTATCAATCTATCAGATAAATCTTCGCGCTATTTGATTAAACTTAAATCTGCCGTTACTTTAACAAATTTTAATAATATTTTAAAACAATATTTTATTTCTAAAGTTCTTAGTTCTTTTCCGATCTCATAAATTATTTAAAAGTGTTTTTAAGTTGTTGTTTTCATCGGATCTTTTAATGCAAGAATATTCATTTATGTTCTAAACTGGTCTCCGTTAGTGTAAGTATTTACTACAAAGTTTACTCAGTGCAAGAAATGGTTTTATTTACACATTTTCATAGCCTGAAATAAATAGAATATGAACTAGTGACTTATTTTATCGTTAACTATGTAATTACAGAAACATAATAACATAACAAGGCAAGCTATTGATTTATTGAAACAATATTTTATAAAGATTTTTTTCCAATAAACTTTTCTTTGTTAATGCTCTGATTTTTATGAGTGTAAATCGAAATAATTTTGGTTTAGCCCTGGTGACCAAATTATTTGAACCGTAAGTTTACCAATTTTTTTTTATGGTGATTTACATTATGCGCTGAAATAAACGGTATTTTCACGTACAATTTCATGTTACTTCCTGAAAGTGTTCATCAGTCTCTCGTTTTTACTTGATTTAATTTATTTGGAGTAGGCGCGAGATGATTTTTTGTTTCATCTTCTTTATTTTTTTCTATAAGTCACCATTGAGACGTATTCCTAGAAGGTTGCTACCAACATTTAAATAAAGTAAAATCCTATCGTTTGATACCTATCCTTTTAATGGATACGAAACAGTGAATTTGTTTGAACACAAACATTAACTCTCTTCTTGATAATTAATTACACAGAATCTTCATTATTTTAATTGAAGATTCCAAGTAAGTATTTGCTTTTATCTGAAATACTTAAGCTAGAGAAACGCGGCGTAAATGTAAAAAAATACTGTTTAAATTTAAAAAAAAAACTCGGTTGGCTTTCTGGTTTAGCTATAGTAATTCTTGCTTGTGTTTTTGGTACATTTTTGGTTGTATATTAACATACTTGCTCTAAGTTGAATATTGTTTTATTCGAATATTTCTTCGTACTTTGAATCCGACTTCTGCACGTAGAGTTTCATTTTTCTCAAAGTTGTAATAAGCAAAAGAACTCTTAAGTAAAGACCCTTGTAGCTTTCCTTGTCTGTCTTAAAAAGTTTTGTACAAAAGTGGAACATTAGGGATGTTGGTCCTTGAATATTTTGCTCGCTTCAATTTGCAAGGAAATCATTATGTCCCTCAGGGTCCCGAACACCAATTTCGGGGCTCTTGCCACTCACTATTATTTACATTTACACAATGGAACCCTACTGACGGAACCCAAAGACATTACCTTTAGATTTGAGCGCTATGTCACTTTGAATAACTGGTAACATATGATTTTTTTATGAACCGAGAACAATTCCTGGTAATAATGTTTTATCGTGAAACTCTTATCAGAGAGAAAGTATCGCGTAGCCTCGTAATATGACATTAAAATTGAACTATTGTATCGATAGGCATTTTCTTTATTTAACCGACGCTAGTTGCTGAAGAGCTACATTTTCTTACTCATCTAGGATCGCCAGATACGAGTCAATCGATGTAAACAGATACTTGTAGATTACTCTATTATAGACGAACCTGCAATACATCACAACTAAGTAGTTCAGCACTATCTGTTGCATAATATAGCGCAAATGCTATTGTTTCATGCGCTATCTTGTATACAAGCTACTTGAAAATTAATATTTCATAGTTAAGTATGTGCCATGTGCATACAATTGATTTACATTCATTGAAAATCAGGGCAATTCATGTTTTGTTTTTTTTTTATATTTTCATTAAATTACAATTTCTCAAATATCTAAAATACTTAAAGGTTTAGGTACATATAAGACCTCATGGGATTACTTGTTCCAATCTGTAGCAGCAGCAATCTACTCTATCCTCGGTCATTAGGCCCTGAACTTATCGGAGATAAGAACCATTATCTCTGCCTGGTATCTAGATCGATACATGTACACATTTGTAATTCGGGTTTCAATACCACACTCGGATACAATCGTTCGCCAATTCTTGTTTGACGAATCAAGAGATTGTTCAATAAACATTTTGCCACGCGATTTTTCATTGTCCATTAATTATTCTTCTTCTTACCTACCTAACAGGACCAGAAGGAAACACGGACGTTAGTTGTGAATGTGTGAAAGTTCAGTGATTCAAATTAAAAGGATTGCATCGAAGAATAAAGTGCAGTGTAGTGCGCTCGAGAAGTATCGTGTGCGGGTCCCAATGGCCGGCACGGCCCGGCCGCGCTAGATCGATCCCGCCACAGCGGCGCGGCTCACGTCGGTCAGTGCATCCCACCTACTATACGCTTATGTGCAATCACTTTGCTACAAATCTGATACAACACACGCCTACTTCAACGCAATCGCGATAAAAATTACGAACATACCTTGAGTTATGCTGACACAAAGCACGTGCGCAAAGTTCCAGTTATGAAATGTCTAATTTTGATCGTGCTGTGCGTCGGCAGTAAGGGCGCAGTTCAGGAAACAACATTTATTGAAAGGATATTCAACTATTGAACGATACGACTGTGTTCGAGAAATCCAATTTGGACAATATACGTCTAATTGAATTGCTGCTCATGCTCTGCCTATGATACGAAGTCGTATGTAATGTTCTGTTTAACGACCTGTATCATTGCAATACTAGGTGAGGTAGACGCACAGGTACAATATGGAACGATGCCAATACTTATGTCTTCTGTTTCACATTAATGAAAAGCGTGATACCCGTGTTTGATTGTTAGAACAAAGCAGCGGTTACCGTAACAAAAATACTTTCACTGAAATATCGCAATCATAAAGCAGCATGGCCTGTGCGGCGCATATTTATTTATTCTAGGCAATACTTACACGTTCCGTGGAAATATTTATTTACGGTTGGAACACGAGTAGCTGGTATAACGAGAATTAGTCCCGTAACTTTAGATTCAGGTTTAAAAATATATAATTGCTGTGTATTTATAACACACCTGAAAAGTATCCACACCCTTTTTGTTAAAACATGCGTCTCCCCGCCGATACGTCGGCTGATGCGTATTTAAGCCAGAATTGAATATGAATGGTTGGAACAGTATTGATTTACTTATTTTTACTCATGCAACCTTCAGAGTAATTTATATCCAACCTTTTTACAAAATATATAAAGGGTACCTGCCTACTTAGTACTGTTCTTACTACTAACCTTTTATTTCAACATAATAAAACATAAACATGCATTATTGAAATACCAACTCGAAAAAAAATAAAGAAGAAAGCTTTTTAAATCCTACTAAACTCGACCCCAAAGGGTATGAAATGGATTCAAACCTATTTACACAATAATTTGTCGGCTATCCACACATTTTCAGAAAATGAAAGCCTAAACAGATTTATCCGACTCAGATGGGTTTGGTAGGCTAAAAGATTACAGAATCATAATGAGAAAATAAATGAAAAGGTTTATAATAAGACCGTTTGTATTTTCAATTCCAATATTTTGAAACTGAGTAAATATTGAAAAGCTTTCAGAACCCAACAGCAACGGTCAATAAATTGTTTTTTCCACCTGCTGTGTTTATTTTAGTGTCGTTATTTCATATTGAAGTTAGTTGGGAAAGTGCGGAAGCAATCATTTCAAATGTGAATCACGATACCCACAGTGTTGACAAAACCAGATAGTTCCGTGCAATCAGCAGATAACCGATTTAACGTACATTAACGGATATATCTACATAAGCAGTATCGCGATAATAGGTTGGTAACTATTACCATCTGAATAAGTTAGAAACTCATTCTAGGTACCTATTTATTTCGGTTTATAGTTAATTAGCCCCTTTGTTGCCATTCAGCTTGCTACTCTTACCTAATTCTATTCGGATAAAATTAATTAGTTTACTGATTATAAGCTTTCGTATGGTTTCTATCATATTTTTCGCTATCCCAAAAGCTTATGAATTAATTTACAGGAAAAAATAAGGTGATCAATAAATTGAGCAAGGTTACAAGGTTATCGATCTGGCCTCGTATCTTTCTGGCTACCTGACAAGCAGGAAAAAGTAAATCCGCAAAGATAATAACACTGAGTTAGACGTAAGTTATTGTAGTATCCGATATTGTGTTGATTTTGTACATGGAAGATATGAGACCTTTTTGATATTAAAAATAAAAATTATTAACTGCCAGTACGAAAGTAATTAAAAACGCGAATAAACAGCCTTAGGAAGTAATTAAGCAAAGATATGTGCACAAGTGTTTCGAGTAGAATTTGTGTCACCGTTCTGTCAGACGGAGGAAAAATTCACGGTTCGCGTCATTCGCCGCGGGCTGGAATTTATCACATAAATTAAGACAGCATCATTAAAACGTTATGTACAGTGTTATAGTGATCGACATTGAGATAAACATGGCTGAAAGCTCAGACGTTTTTACACGCAAATATTTAATTTCAATATTAATGCGCATACTTACATATTAATGCGATGTTAAACCTTGAATGAACTGTATTGTGCATTGTTTATTTGTCTAAAATTTTTACAATAAAATCAGTGAATTAACTTTGCGTCTACATCGTTTTTGGCAGATGCAGCTGGTACAAAGCCAGGGTAGTTGAAAACAGCTGCTGATACAAAGACTACACAAGTACACTATAACTTTCGGAAAGGAGAACTTTCAAACAGTTGTAGAAAAGTAATAAAATTAAATGAAATTCATGCTCCATTTCCGCTGAGATTTTTTCTCATAAATTGTTGCACTTTCGAAAACGTTTCAAGACATTTGTAAGATCTGTTTCTTAAGGAACTAGGAACTAATGGTAAAAGATTTGATTTATTTATTAAGAACAGGTCGTGACCCCGCTGGGATCTCCAATCGGAAAAAATCACGAACTTCCATATAAGCTGCCTCGTCGGTCTCACTGACAGACAAGGCACAGCCTGAATCACTCACCGGTTCCAGCAGCATTAAATTTTCATAAGAGTTTGTTTACAACAAAGGAAATCAGGAATCCTGTAACGGGAACAGGGGATGAAACTTTGTATGGAACGTAACATCACGACTGTAATCCTCGCAGGGTAAGGTAGAGGCGTACCTTTAGTACAGCTACAGTTAGTTTAAGTTCTATGTTATAGGGAGCGAGCCTATAGCCATCTACCAGCGACAATTTCAGACCGCAGACTACTACTGAGAAATTCCAAATCGTAAAAAACTATAACCCTTCTCCCGACTCGGGACTCGAGCCCAGGATCTCGTGCACAGCAGTAACCTGTCCGACCACTAGATCAACTAAGCAGTCATTAATTATTCAATATGAAGCTTTTTATATTTCTATTCAACACATAGGTACCTACTGTACTTGCAAATAACACGCACCTTTTAGAAAATTACATTATCTTACACGAGGTGTCTGGCCAGCCGACCTAAATAATATAATATTTAAGGCCACCTTCAAACATTTTAGAATACACATTGAAATATTAGGTATTATTTTAACAAAACCATATCTTATCAGAATTCGTCCAACTGAATCAAATATCATAACCGCAGTAAATCACGCAAACTGAACGGAATTGAATCTGTCTGTTTGTCATTCAATCACGCCTCGGTGAAGCATATAATCAAGTTTTGCTATAAATGCAATGTTTCTCTAATTCTCCGCCGTTTGCCTACACTTGGAAATTATGATCTGACGTGAATTTATACAACCAAATTTTAATACTTTATACATACAGACGTGGGTACCCAAGTACTATTTTCCCATTAAATTGTAATTAGTAAAGAGATGTGAGAGGCGTAACATAAATATCAGAAGGATAAAGGGATCTAGGAATTTTCATAACGTTCGTGTCATTTTACGGAACGATCGGCCGGAAAATTTATACACGCAGAGATAGGGAAATTGCGGCATACATTCATAGAAATGACGCCTAAATATATAGCAGGACTTTTCTTTTGCAAATGTTAAGTTAAATACTTAGTTATAAATGATTAAGTCTGATAGTTTGAATACTAAAATATTCTACTAGCCAACTTACAGAGCACGTCCCCGCACCGGCTGCGTCTGGAGACGGTAGTACATAACTTCTGTCAACTAAGCCATTCAAAGCCGTCAGTTTTATACATCATACGTCATTGGTAAATGAGTAAACGGTGACACGACACAAGCAGCGGCTGCCAAAGTATCTCCGTGCTCTTCTTTTTTGTTCTTTTCTGGAAGATTTTATTTACATTGCCGTATTATGCTAAACACACTTTATTTGTGATAAGCATTTTTTTATAAGTAGGTACTTGGTTTACCTAATAATGTAATAAAATGATTTATTATAAAGATAAATATATGGTTATGGTTCCTATATGGTTGGAGACCGGTGCCTAGTCTAAGCCGAGTCTATTCAATAGTCTATTTCAAGACAGTAGGAACTCCCCCCACATGGAAAATTTCGTAAAATTATGTCATACAGATTTAACATTTAAGGAGGTATTAACAGTAAAAATAAAATTACCGCCTTTGCCTCACCCAAAATTAACTGGTAGAAAATGCCTATAGATGGCATTAACTCATTAAGTCCGCAGCTGTACATTTGTGTGCTTAAAGTTAAATAAATGATTTACGGTAACCAAAATTATATTTTATTATTTAAATATTTTTTATATTATTATTATAAATACGGATGATTTTTTTTAAGATAAACATAAGTTGCTACACGGTACTCGTCTGTTACAATAAAAGAAATGAGACGATTAAGCGAGCATCATGCTGGCTGGCATTCTATTGCTTTTAAAACCCATGCTATTATTTTATGTGCAGTAGGTATGTTTATAGCATTTGTCAGACAACTTTTGCACAACAACTGAAAATGAGTACTACTACTATTTTTTTCGCAAATCTGAAAGGTTTTTCCACTCCTGGAACAGCGTGAAATGTCCAAATTAAATAACCTTCGAAATCAGATGCACCACCTGGAGTTTTAACGAACCCGACAACCCTGAATTGGTAATATAAAGCCGGGTCCACACTAGTTAATCTTGCTTTGTACAATATTCTCCCTTTGTATCATCAGAGCACTTGACACCACGCTTTTGTGTCCAGGCTGTGTATGTGAAGTCATTTGTTATTGATATTTAGGCCATTGAAAGCGAAACCTCGTTCAGGCACAACGGTGTATATAACCTTACGTACCTTTTTGGGACGTCACATATTTGCTATTTACATTTTACTTTAGGGTTATTGTTCTAATTTCAAATTTTCTCTTTGAAAGGGGAAATAAACAAAAGTTCACCTTGGTTTTAGAACATTGCGCACGCTTTTTGTAACTTCATTGTTCCATTGAGGCAGGATATTATGAAATTATATTTTTCACGGTCATTGGCTAGACTGTGACTCAGAAACACCTAAAGGCTGTTGGAATAAATTAACTTGAAAATATAAAATATGACACATCGCCTCGTTAAGTAAGTATGTGGTCTGGTGATCTAAGTAATGATGTCAGCATTGTACTAGATATTGGTCTTCAGATTAAAAAGTCTGTACAATAGGAACCTAAGGTTACTTTGGTACCGGGTCGTTAATTAAAGGCGTATATTTTTAGTAGGATTTATGCCTATATTAGTTTATTTTTATTTTTATATATGAGACCAAAGCACCTACCAGCCAACGGCATCTACCTATTCTCTTATTATTCTTAAATTGAATTAGAGTTTATCTCGTAATGTGCAAGTAACTTATTAAATATCCATGAAGGTTTGAAGCCACGTTCACGATTGAACAGAAGAGGCCACCCATTCAAACTTACATCTAAAACTATCTTCTCGTAATGCGATACAATTCGTGTTCTAAATCAAACAAAACAGACAAGTCATTGTTATTTATTACAGCTGTAATAGAACAGTACAAAAATAAAGAAAGGAATAGCTTTGGGTCAGTCAAATGAACATTCTGTTTGACATAGCAATGTCTACATCGAAATCAATTTATGTTAACAATTTAGAACAGACTGTCTTTAATTCTGAGCGATCAATTGGCAGTAATACAACTTTTTATCACAAATTAGATTGTCTTTGTGTTGTAAAGCCTCCTATGTATGTACTGGGGTACGTACATAAATCGTTACCATTTATGTAGTAGTCGGCTTTCACTCTCACCAGATGCAGCTACCAGTATTGAACATGGAGCGACTGCCTGTCTTACCTCCATAACCCAGTTACTGGGTAAGACGATACTCTTTAGTAGGACTCGTTATCAGATTTTCGGGCATCTACCCGCAACGACTGTCAAAGATCTAGGAATGACAGCCGGGACCATCAGGTTTTCGTACTTTCCGAGGAATCCGTGCCAACGTGGACTCGGTAAGTAATGGATGTTCAGCAATCATCAAGCAATCAAGCATTACTTAAACTTCTATCAACCCGTGGGCCACCGTCCTTGGTACTTGAAGGAGCTCTCACTTCTCCATTAGTAATAAATTCAATAAGCGCAAAACGAGAAAGTCTTTTACGTATTAGCGATTGCAGAAACACTTTGCGTCACACATAATGCTTTTCGTAGAGTGTTCCACATAGCTGTACGAAAAATATCTTAATTCAATCTTTTGTACACATCTTATATCTTGTTTCCTATTATGTCGTTGTAGAAAGGATAACATTGAAGTTATTATGGTCTTGTCTACTAGCGTCCTCTTCTAGTACATGCTTCAGTGGCCAGGTGCGACGATATGCCGCCATTACACTCACCTTTCTCGTCTCATGTTTACGTTGGTTGACTTGGTAATGTGTGAGAGCCGTAAAGTGTTAGGCAAAAGCAGTTTACACTATTTTTACCCACAAGGAGAGGTAGAAAATTGTTTTGCAACGAACGCACGAGAACAGATTACTTTGCACGAAATGATTCAAAGACTTTTTAAACACGATTACCTCAGCAGCTGTTCCAGAATAGTTTATAAACACTATTGTACAAATTTAAACCAATTTTTATTGCCTCCAAAAAGTAAGCCAATTAACAGCGAATGAGTCAAGGCTTGCATTGTTTTCCAGATCCTGGCGATGCGCCAACTTTCGCTGACATCGATACTAATTAATAGAAAACTTTCTTTGTAATATCATTCAATTTGTTAAATACTTCCTCGTAGAAGTAAGATACACTGCATTTCCTTTGAAATCTTTTAACATCAGTCTTAGGAGAAGTTATTTTCTTGAGCTTCACTTGTTTAAAGTTGAATGTTTCGTGCTATTGAACTTTTCATATATGCTAATTGAAAATTGTTTGCGCACTTTCCATTTTCGTAGAGCTTATCAAGTTTTCAAGAGTTTTAACTTTGCAGCCTTGCACTTGGATTCAATTACTTACATATACCACATGAGTTTATAACACTTTGATATCATTATTTATCAATGCCTTTGATATTAAAATTGACCTACATTTTAAATAAATTATAGTTCAGAATTAAAATTCCAAACAAAAGTATAAAGATAAAACCACGTGCTTATCAGAATTTCATGATATCTGAAATAGATTTTACTGACCTGGTAACATTGAGCTGTTGATTAACGATTGAACCATGTAAAAGCGAGGTAGCTGTGTTTCGCGTGCGAGTCAGCCAATCAGGAATGATCCTATCGATAATTAAAGTGCTATTTTTTAATCAGACTATCGTAATACCTCTCTACTTGGGGTGATAATACGAAAATAATCGATGACAATATAACCTTGAACATTGGATGGGCAATTAACTGAAACCTACATAACTCTTGCGGTCTAATCAATACCAAAAAAATAGATAAAGGTATCTATTCTTCTAAACCCATTGTCTATATTTATGAGCGCAATAAAACGGGTATAGCCACAGTAAACACGGCTATAAAATGATAAAATATGCGTGGCCCTGTTTTAGTCAGATATTTCTACTATTTCCTAGGAGCTAAGTTTCGTAATTTTTCCTTACCTAATCCACTCGTCCTAGTTGGCCTGACCCCGGCTTTGACATTAAGAGGCTAAGGGAAGATCTCTAACGGATACTCCTTCGTTAATAAGTCTGGAACTATTTTAGTTACAACAAGCTGATCAGGCATATACTTTCTTGTTTTGATCTCACAGACATGAGTAGGAGGAGTTTATAGGTAGAAGATATCTTTATCTTAATACCATAATCAGCTAACTATCTTATTTTTGTATCTACAAGTGTTACATTGAACGAGGGACATGCCTTAAGGCAGTCGCAGTACCTATAAAAACGAATAACTTTTATAACGAGAACAACACAGCTGATCAAAAAATAAATGTACTTACTAGAAAACAGTTGATTTACATTACATCACGCCTGTATTCCTCGAAGGGTTAGGCAGAGGTGTACCTATAGTACAGCCACATTTCACCGGTTATGTTTAAGTACCGTGTAATACGGGGCAGTTTTTTAAAAACATATTTCAGCGTTGGTGCCGTAACAAAAGCTGTTCACTTTCATAGGTATCATTTAAGCATGTCCCTCTTTCAACTTGACAGCCTGTGTAAGAGAAAACATGTTTTATCTACGAATTGTATTGTTTAAGTTTCGTTTGTTTGATAGAAAAACTGTTCCTTTGTGTTTCATTATATTAGGTTAGTTTACACCAGATCTGAACAAGTGTACCTTTTGCTCTGATCTGGATCCGGACTATTGCATTGTACAGAACATTTGGCACCGCGCCAGCAATGAGACCACACTTTGTTGTTAATAGTCTATCGTATATCTATCATCGTTCTTAATTTTATTAGTTTATTCACCTGTGTTGCAAACGTACCTTCAAAGGGACATATTAGGGCACACATCTGTAGAAGTATAATCGTGATCATGGTATGTAAGTTATAGATAACGTGAAGTACAGGCGCTCGCGCATCGCTGTCTGTTTAGAAACGAGTCTGAATAGTTTCCGAACGTAATAAATGTGTTCTTGCGTGTATGTAGGTAAACCATTACATGTCTACTGCGTTTGCTTTAAAACAGATGAAACCCGTTCCAGATTCTTTAAAAATAGGTAATATTCAGCAAACTTGATAATTACAACATGTAAATATCCACAGTGGCTAGTTGGCGAGCTAACCAATGTAAAATCAACATCGACGGGCATAAATTGAAACCAAAATAGTGTGAGAAATAAAAACAAACAGGACAAAACATTTTTGTATAAAACTTGCACTCCTACTGCTGTTAGAAATTCCCGAGAGATACACCCTCTTTCGGATTCATTGGAGTGGTATGTACGACGAACGTGTGGGAAACAAAACAATTTATCTATTAAAATAACAAAGTTCGCACACAGAATACGCAAGTGTCGCGTTTAGTGAGTCACGTTATCATTCTGATGTCAACGTTGACGTGCTGAAGCGTTAAATTTTTCACTTTGTCGCCGGCCGTCGCCGCTGGACGGCTGATGTAGGCCACTCGGTAAATTTAGCTTAATTACCGTCTAAATACACAGATATATATGGAAGGCTCCAGATAGGGACACCTATAGAATGTCTGGCTGCTTATAACGACGTAGATATAGGTACACCTATACATTTTAATCTGACAGGCCGCACAGTCCATACTTATCTCGTATTTTAGCGAGAGTTTTATGAAAGTACTTTATCAGCGGGAGAATTTAGCCGATCTGAGCCAATAATTTTACAAGATTTATGTGATCGCACTTAGTTTGATAAGTCTGGCTTTAATAGACCCAGTATCAGTTGTACGATGTTCTATTTTAAGTGCACGTGGGTGGCAGCAACTTCACCGCTACTGCATATACACTTTATAATGAGGTGAGTCAGTATGTGCGCCTAGCCGTTATCAAGCGGTGCATTCGCTCGAGCATCCTACACGCCACTGAACACGATAAAGGATTTATGCTTCTATATTCGGATATTTTTAACCAAACATTTCAGTTTTAGTGAATGTATATATACAGCGAGAAATTGTAATGGTTGTTTCCCCGCGGCAGATCGATTTGCTCTCACTAACTCACTACCGAAACGTAGAGTGAAATTTAAAAAATAAAAATGTTTTTGGCGCGGTAGTACTATTGGTACGAGTTCGCTTTCGAGTTCCGTTTTTCATAATTGTAAAACTGCCATTTATGAGTCAAAATCAAAATCATCAAAAAGTATGATATGAATCGACTGTGTTCCAAGACAAAATCGTTTCGCTGCGGGAAAACCATAATTAAAATTTCAGCGTTAGATCACAGTACCTCAATATTTTAAACTTTGTTTTAGAATGATCGGGAAACAAAATTAATACCCGTGTTGGATTATACCTATCTATTTACTGAAACTTTCAATAAACGTCACCCTCCGAAGTTCAATCTCAGAAGATATAAGGGTTGTTTGAGTCCAATCCCTGAAACACTCGAACAATCTGTTCGGTTTACGGAAATCTGTCGAATTCTTGAAGCATGAAACGTCCCGATTAACAGACATTGTTTGGTTCTATCTAACAAAATAATGATTGAATTAAGTATATCCAGATGACTGCCTCATTGGCATAGTGGTCGTATCCTGTTGCCTAGTAAATGGGTTGTGGATTTCGTATAGGTTCCAAGTAAAGTACTGGTATTCAGCCGTATCTGGTTCAGACTGGAAGCCGACCCCAACATTGTTCGGAAAAGGCTAGGCAGATTATGTTGTTACGTTACATGCAAAGTCAAGAAAAAATACTTTGTACCCTAATGATTCAGTATTAAAGCACAAATTGTTATTTCCGAATTTCATATCGTCTACTTTGTGTAGTCTGCTGCTTTGATTTAATAATAAGAAATAAAACATTGAGTTTAATTATTGCATCTGTTCAATATTTGGCACTTTCACAAACAGCAAGATTAAGAATTAATAAAGCTTGTCTTTGATGTTTCAATCAGACGTTTCCAAGGCTATCGTAGAGAAGCAGAGCTATCTGTTTGATCGTTTACTGTAAAGTTGATTAGCGTTGAACTGAAAACTAAACAACTATTAACACTTTCACCTTAAGAGCACAAATCAACAGAAAATTAATCCCAATCTTACCTAATAGTTTCTCTTTTAGAAGTGCTGATATATAGGTTAACTAACTACAGTACGGTTGCTACAGTTAGTCCGTTTGCTTGAAATGTCTTGTCAGACAAACTTTACGTAGTGGCGTTGTCCCAGCAGAGTTGGAAAAGTTTCTAACCTTGTATCAGGGAATTAATCTGACCATCCCTCAATTAAGATTTGGCTTCAAAACATGTTTCAGCCCTTGAACCGGACGGTCATTGAATATTAAGTAATTTTGTTAATACGACGGCAACGTGTCTCTGATTGGCTTTTCTTTTGAAAGGAACAAGACAACAGAAGCCGTTGCAATGGTACAAATATTCTAATTGGGATGAAAGCTGGGACCGTACTCAAAGCATGCATTGTTTCGTCGTGAAAAAGGGATAGTGCTATTCGTCGTGCTAAGCTCCATCTCTCTCTCTCTCTGACGCTGAAACAGTGATGGTTTTAACACGTCACACTACGCCCCCAGTTTTCTTGCCACTAAGAAGATTGGAGAGGGTTGGTTATTACCGGTAAGGCATTCAATTCTCATGGAATTATTGGAAGTTGTGTAAACATTCGATCATGCTTGTATGGGCTGATATGTAAGTGCTAATGAGAAAGAAAGAAATATGCATGTTATAAGACATAGAAAAAACTTGAAGAAAAAATAATTTATAATGATATTGTTAGTAAATATTTTGCTTAAATTACGTTACTGAAGACACACTATCTAAAAGTATAGCATTGACAATTAATGGTAGCATAATGCAGTATGTGTAATACTCAGCATAATGCTGTGCCATGATTGTTGGGCCCACAGCACAGCGCTGATTTTCAGTAGCCTCCTAAGAGATGGGAATACTGTATCTATTGCTCACAATCCCGCCTTTGAATCGATTCATCATCATCATCGTCATCTACGTAGCCTTTACCCAACTATTTTTGGGGTCGGCTTGTGGGTTGGTAAATAATAATGATAGCCATTGTATATGTAACGCCTATTCCCTAATAAGATTAGACGGCCTTTGTTGTGGCTTGCTCATAGTCTGAGAGTACCTACCAACCTTTGTGTATTGGTAGGATGATGTAGGGTACCTATCTGATTATCGGATCGTGTCTGGCCTATCTAAAGAAATATGAGAGTAATATGAGTCTATTTTTCATAGACAAGTACTTTCTACGAATAAACTTTACCTAAAAAATATAATACTATAAAAGGTCTGACATTTATATTTTCAAAATGAATACATATGAAACATACTTTTGTTAATTCGGGGTCTATGTTAAAATGTGTTCAACTGACTTGAGTTTGTCAATCTTAGTTTATTTATTTACTTATTTAATAGATCCTGGAAGACTTACAGCTATGAACCAAAATAAAGAGGTGAACATAGTCGACAGGAAGCCAATTACAAGTCCTCACGTGTAGAAATAGACTGGATATTCTACTACAAAAAAATAATAAAATACTACTACAAAAGTAATAAACAAATTATTAAAACTTATTAGTAAATTAAAATGTAAAAAACAAATTATTAAAACTATTCAGTTAACATTTTTTTTAAACTATAAAAGTTTAATATGACTCATGTACATATAGTTTATAGTCATAAGCAATTAAAATAATGTGTAGTATGTACACATTATTTTAATTGCTTTTTTTAAATTGTAAACCAAAAAAAAGTACAATAACATATATTTAAAAATTAGTGCATGATGTTTGATTCAAAATTATATAATTACAGTTACGATTTAATATACATGTACATATTTTCCAAAGTTAAGTAAACAAAACACAATCAGTGGATTTTAGACACTCGAAATGCAACAATTAGGTACATTTTTAAAAATCTCCAGTTCCAATAGGAATTCTCTCACTAGCACGGGAGTCTGGATTCGTTCCTGATTGATGGCAATAGAATCGGCCCCTGGGCCCTGGGCAGTGGCGGACTAAGACCGTCAGATGCCCGGGGCGGCAAAGCTGAATGAGGCTAAAATTACATTTGTTTAAAGCTGGGGGAGCTTTAAACAAATGTAATTTTACAAACTTTTTGTTCAGTTCACATTTGTATGTAGTGTTTATTTCCTTTAAATCTGGCAAGTGAAATTTTATTTCAAAGTACCCGCTACAAAGACGGGAATTCCCCCAGCGTATTAAACGCGTTCAGCAGAGTTAAAAGAAGGTACTTAGCACAATTTTAAAGTGTTTTTTTAGGATTTGTTCAGGGGAACGCGGAGGCATTTGGGGGCCCCCAAAGACCGAAGGCCCGGGGCGGGCCGCCCCTTCCGCCCCCCTGTTAGTCCGCCACTGCTCCTGGGACATGGGAATTAAACATAACTGGCGAAAAATGGGTGTTACTCTAGGTGCACCACTGCCAAACCCTTCGGGGAACACAGCCGTGATGTTATATTATGTGTCCATTAACTTGCCTACATAATCTAGTTTTGTATTATAATCTCAATTTGTTACATTACAATCTCTCTCTAAATAAAATGTATCTTGTCTTGGAAGAGTTTGGGCAATTTTATACGAAATTGGTCTAACCAACCAACGGAGTCGAAATTATTAACGGGTAGGAACGTAATCTCTTTCATTCTATTTAACATCTATTTTTTTTCCTCTCCTTTCTATATCTTTCCAGATTTATCACATAAAATAATTACTTAAGGAGTTCTTGCAGAAAATATAGACCTCGTTGTTGTTGGTAACTCGGTTTGTCTTTAACCATCGAATAATAACCGTGTTGATTAAATCAAATATTTCAGGATTGACAGGCAATGAAGTTTTCTATACACACAAATAAATAAAATTAAAGTTAGTAATGCCAAAAGAACAATTTTTAAAGTGTTGCGTCTGTGTGTTTGTTCGGGCTGGTCTCCGAAACGGCTGGACTGATTTTGACAGGACTTTCACTGGCAGATAGCTAATGTTTAAAGGGGTAAATTAGGCTAATATTATTTTAGATTAGATATGAAGAGCGCGTGGCTAAATAAAAACCACCGCATGGAATGATCGTAGGTTAAGCTACGCTTGCCGAGGTCAGTCTGCGGATAGGTAACATGGGACCGTTCGTAACATATCGAGACTCTTCCGTGCCTCTGAAAGCACTCTAAGCTGCTGGTCCCGACTGTCATTTGTAGATCTTTGACAGTCGTTACGGCAGGTCAGAAGCCCGAAAGTCTGACCACCAGTCTTACCAAAGGGTATCGTGTTGCCCAGTAACTGGGTTTTGGAGGTCAGATAGGCACTCGCTCCATGTACAATACTAGTAAATAGCTGCATGCGGTTTGACTGGAAGCCAATTGGAAGTTGGGAAAAGGCTAGGCAGATGATGATATTTAAGGTTCCGTAAATAAAAACCATGCGGACAAAGCCGGTACCAGCTGGTTGTATCATAAAATTAAATAGGTAATAAAGGATAACAGTTATTAGAGACAACGTTTTACATACACTTCCTCTCTCTTTTGCAGTGCATTGTGTTCACATGAATTCTAAAATTGGTCTACGTATGTAGTTCAGAGTAAATGTGGGGCATAAAGTGAATGCATACCGTTGTTACTGGCCAGTCGTTGTCCAAAAAGGCTCGACTGAGTTTCCACAATGGTGTGCTAGTGCCACTGCCGTGTACACTTATGTATGGAAGCGAATGTTGGGGATGGCAATAGAAGAATAAATACCGTAGAAATATGTTCCTTGTGACGCTGGTATGTGTGGTGTTACTATGAATGATAGATTGCGGAATTTTGTGATGAGACAATGCTGTGGTTTAAAGAAGATATAGTGTCGATTTTAAAAGAGTAGGTATGTTTAGTTGGTTTGATCACGTTGAGAAGATGAATCGCGACCAATAAAAGGTATTTTTAAGCAGATGTAAATGGAAATGGAGGAGGGGACGCCCTATTAGAGAAGGACATACACTAACCTCATTGGTGATGTTTTTCAGAAATGTCAGGTGCGTATTACTTACTTACAGCCGGCATGCGTGTATGATCAGATGTTTTTCGATTTTTGCCGGTGGCGTTCTGTACTTTCAGTCTACTCCTGCATCCAACGGAAATAGAGTTATGTTTACAGCATTTTGAACCAGCAAAAAGTACTAAAAATCATAACTTCCAATCACATCTTTACACTATTAATATTTTACTATAAAGCTTAGTAACAGGGATCCTAATATTCCCCAAATGTGTTGATCCCTAACAAGGATTAAAAATATGTCGATGTGATCAAGTGATTTACTACAAATTTATTGGAGAGCAAAACACCCTTTAATAATACTAGGTAAAAGATTCCCCTGTGGATTTAAATTGTACCTTTAGAGGAAATAAGGTAACTTATTTGGGTAGAAGGGACCAATTTAGGTCTTTTATTGACTGATTTATTTCTAAACTGATTTTTTTAATATTTGTACAATACAGATATTTAATCACTATTTATTATTTTAAATATAGATAAAAAATAAGACGGGTAATAACTATTCATTATTTAAATGAATACATACAGAGAACATTGTCTATTGTTGACGTCACATCGTCAGTGACCATAATCACTGTGAATTTTACAGTCTTTGCAGGCATAAGAATCAGTAATTTGCCACTGCACGTATGCACGTTCGCTTGCAATTTTCCTCTTCCATTTCCGTCGTTAGCTGTTTGAATTCTATGGATTTATTCATGTAAATATTGTAAATTACCAAGACTGCATTACCCGAAGCTGTATGACGTAATACCTGTTAGCTCTTATATTTTGAAATAAACTTGTCATCCAGTTACCTACACGTCTGTATTTGAAACTTCGTGAATAAAACCTCTTTGTTCTGCCATTCGCAGATATATTTTCATTGTTAAAATGCAACAAGTTACCGCTTAAAGACGGACACATGTGTTACGTGAAAATAAAATTTATTACACGTTAGTTCGGTCCCCTCAACATTTCCTGACACGACCACTTGGTGAAGCGGTCCCTAAAAATAGGGCTGTGTAAATCTATGTGTAGGTCGATGTGCGATTTCGAAACTTTGCACACCAACCAATGCTTAAAAAACACTTTACGGATACGAATCCAATCAGAAATGTTAAAATGTACCTATAAGGAAACCTTGTACGCATACCTAGGTCAAAACCAATACAGGAAACATAAACTTCTCAAAAGAAATGGTGATGAAAAATAAATCAGCTAGTGTTAATTGATATTCAAACATAATTCATCCAGCCACAGTAGATTATCAAACAGGAAATTGAGATAATCATCACATTCATCACGCTTGCTGAGGGATGATCGCAGTTTACCTACACGCTGCCATCCACTTTCTTGGATTATGTCTAATTGAATCCATTCTTAACTACATGAACTTATTCTTTATCCCATGGGGCTTGTTAAAAACCACAGAACATTTGAGCTAAAATCCTTACACAACCCTTTTATGTCGTCTATATTCACACTACTCTAACTCTTTGTGAATTAACATCTAGAACGCTTACAGCAGTATTCAAGAGTATTTAATAATCAAACTCATCTGTTAACGAGAACGTTATTACAATATTCAGAACCGCGTATATCCGTCAGCGTTTGTAATTAAACTCTTTAAAAGAAGCTACATTATATTAAGTTAAACACGTATACTATTATTACATTTGAACATGTTGTTACATCATACGGTATTTGAATATCCTTTATTATAATATGCCTTTAGGTATCCTTGTTTCCCTAGGGCGTTAATCATTAAAATTGACAATATATTTCATTGAGTACCTTCATACTGGTTAATTCATTACATTATTCTTTATACGGTTACAAAATAATAATCCACTTTACCTATAAAATATATTCGACGAATATTTTTCTATAACTTATTAGATTCTCGAATGACAGCCACTACCCCTTAACGAGCTTGGGGCTCAAGTTATTATGACCTTTCTCCGGACGAGATTATATTGGCAATAATAAATTACCTCAGATTCATACCCGCCGAATATCGGGGTGATTCAATTACACAAATATAGAATCTACTTGTCATCGACGACCATGGCTCCAAGTTTCTATCAATAGGAAATAGGTTATATATGTATATCGTAGGTACGTCTTGTCTATCCCCTATGTATATGGACCCAAATCAAAGTTGGGACATTTCGAACTGTTATTTCAAGTAAAATGATAGTTTAGAAATGATCATAGAGTCGCGTCTATTCGCAGTTGAAATATAGAAGACTAAGATATTATTTAGATAACTACTATGTTTTGCTACATAAGCTACATTAGATATTTATTCCTATTCCTGAAGGAATTACGCCTAAAGGCTTAAATTTAACATACTATATTAAATTATTCATTAAATTGGGCGTCAATATCAAAACCAACTGTTTGACAAATACATGCGACTATTTTATAGTGCAATGAATTCTCTAGCTTTGATCATAACATACCCGATAGCAATATTATGTCATGTCGATGAAATAAAATAGCCAGTGCCTACCAATATTTTAATATTCTATTCAGCGTTCCTATTGGTTGAATCATGGTTAAAACAAATGCAACGCAGTTTGAAATGTCCACGTTATTTCAATCTGTAAGCTATTGTGAGACACAGATGTGGGGCTCAGCAGTAAACTGTACTTTATTTTTGGATGCATGTGTTTCAGCCTATAAGTAGACAATAGAACCACTGTGTTGACACATGTACCGTTCTAGAACGGCCGATTAACCGACTGAATACGACCACTACGCTATCTGAAATTGTGCAGGAATATGGCTGACTATTTAGAGCAAAGTTCTCGAATATCGAACAAGCATCACATGCCAGCACTGGACTAGCAAATACTAGACGATGATATGAGAGATATTCTGTTGTATGTTCTAGTAAATAGCTGCAAGTATTGATAGACGTATTCAATATCTTCTTTGCTCTTGGCATGATAGTCGAATGTGTTTATTTAGAAAATCTGTTGAGTTTTCTCTTTGCTTCAATCACCTTTATCTTTCTATCAGCATTTACATAATATGTATATCTCTGGATATTTTGCGGAGGAATACAATCTCAGGGATGTTCTATATCCCTTTATCCCCTTGTTAAACCTTCAGTACGTGTAAGGCTTCAGATTATTGATGTTCCTTCTCTTCCTCTTTGCCTGGACAAAGAAATTTTCTGACTGTACAATACATAATTACCTTAAAGGGTTTGATAAGATTAAAATCTGCTATATAAGCATAGAGCATATAAGCTAATTAAGGGTTGTAGACACTGATATTGTAAGAGCGAAGTCGTGTTACTTAATAAACGAAAGCCAAGCTGTGAACCGTGTGTGTAAGACGTAAGTGGGTTACAACAGCTGTTAGCGTGCCCTGGTTCGACTTACCAAGTATTGTTTAAATATTCAGATGAAAAAGGAAATCCGAAGGGTTAGGCAGAAGAGTACCAATTTTATACCAGTTATATTTAAGTTGCATGTGTAGGAAGTCCAAATATAAGTTGTGTATATGACGACTTGATCTCCATAGAAGATGGCTAATAGAAAAACCATGAGCTTTTGAGTTGACTGTAATTTAAGGAATCTTGTTTGATTTTGCAAATTTTTGGGGGGAAATCCAATATGATTGTAAAAAAATGATATTATCACATGTTATTTGACATTGAATAGGCATCTTTATAAAAATAAATTTATTTGAATCTAATCGACACAAACGTTACATAGAAAAATTCGAGTTAAATTAATAAATTGTTTACGCTCTCTCATCACAAAACATGCAAGATAAAACAAAAGCAAACTTTATCAATTATAATGTAAACTAATATTAATTTTGTAACTTGTATAATCAAGTTACACATAAAATCAATATCAAAAAACCTACTTAGAGCTTTGATTTATAAAAGCAGATAAAAACTGAGATAGACCTTCATAATACCTACTGTTTTATTTTTCTAGGTTTTTCCTCAATAATATTCTTACTAAAGAGGATCCCTAGTTGATCTTTCGGTGAGGTATAAAGGCCATCAAGTGCCTTCTGCGGTCAAAGGTTACTTGAGATAACCCTGTGCGTATAACCTTATAACCTACAACGTTAGGAACTGTAGCCGAATATTTGATTCACTAAGATAAGGATAGTCGTTATCCGTTTGTGAGAACTTCAAAGGGTAATTACTGTGTGGTTAATTGAGCCATCAAATTGGCCAGCCTCGGTATTATCCTCTTAGAACATTCATCCATTTGGAAGTGACCGATTAGCGGTCGTTTATAATTGGTTGGATTGCAACGTATTGTTTTGGATTGGCATATCTTTAAACTGCACTACTTTAGTATTGATAAAATAAACTATAACTTTTGAGTTCAGGTAATTTAAGTTTGAAATATTTGCAGGCTCTAGGTTTTTACGAATATATTAACTAAAACTTTGTTTAAGTTTTCATGAAAAGTGCGATAAATAGAAATTTTCGAAATTTTGAAATGCTTTTCTAACGCGAAGCTGACAGCGCCGAAATCAGGCAACCGGCCTGCCTAATCCACCCAGAATAATTAATTAAATTAGAGAAAGACACAGACAGTCTGATTATATTTTTATCCGAGCGTTTTTGTTTTCAATGGAATCCAATTAAAACCCGTCCATCAGTTGTCCCGTGAATCTGGAACAAACAGATAAATTATGGAAACTGTTGTTTGTGATTGCTCTGCATCACAAACAATATATTTATAAACATTCTTCTGAAAAATATTGTATAGAGTTACTTCCTCTTTTAACGTCTGTGAATTTTTAATTCATTCGGAGTAGGTTGAGTGATTTTAACAAGAACAAAAAAAGAACCGGCCTAGAGCGAGTTGGTCTTGCGCCCTTGCGATTAAGGGTAAAGCTGTGCCCGGATGTCCGAGGCTTCGTTCAAACTACTAGGCCAATAAATTTTCCATTCCGGTTGGACGATCTGTACATTGCAGTTGAAAAAAAAGAAACAATTTTTAAATTAACTTGTACCCTAGGACATTATTTCTTGCTAAATTCCATGCTTCTAGGTCAACGGGAAGTACTTTATAGGTTTTAAACATATTTCGTGATTTACTATATCTCCTAATTGCGACGACACCCGTCCAAGGGACCGCAGACCTTAGTATTTAACATTAATTGTCCCCCCAACCCTGTGAAAAAGGGTCTTGACAAACAGACAACAAACCTTTTATAAAGGTTTCGGTTTTTTCTTATGAGAAATCATGAGCAACAAAAATATCATATACATATCTACAAAATTAGTCTGATAAATTTCAAAGTAATTAATCGTATGTAAGTGAAAGGCTTACGAGTATTTCATTTACTGGCACCCCGATAACATTTATAATTATGTAAGCTAAGGTATCTGTTGATTGTTATCTTAGAAGAGATACCTCTACCTATGTATGAACTCCGTAAACAAGAGAAGTGATTAAAGTTAAGTGGAAGCTTTAATCGGTAAAAGGTGCCAATTCCAAATAAATTATTCTTATCCTCCTCCTTTCAGCTCCTGTAATTCGAGTACATTTTCCGTCCATTTCGAGATCAAATTTCAGTTCATCCCGACAAAGCGATTGATTTTCCAACGATGTTTAACTAACTACTGTCCTGCAAAGCTTTATTAGCAAGTCTAAAGCCAGTAACGGGTATTCAATAAACTGGAATATCTAGGTACTGTTTCAATATCACTCGCTGGTCGCTACCGTTCTACTTTGTACCGTTTTTATTGGATAGAAAAGTAAACTCATTTATTCACATTCTAAATTCGTCATTTCGTTAAATGATTTATGAGAAACTGCTTAACGAAAGGTCTGAAAGTGTCGTGCGTCTAAATGGACATAAATATTCCACAAGTAAATTGAAACGGGAGCCGAGGGAGGTCAACTCAGGTCCGCGGCGGCAGGGGGTGGCGGCGTCTGATGAGTTGTCAGCAAAAAATGGCGTCAGTTGCCTTATTATTTATTGCTTATTTTTCATTTTGAAGTAAAAGAGAGCAAAAGAAGAGGAAGTGCGCTACACAAGATTTATATATTCATTCAACTTGGGTAATTTATTAGAGTTGAGTTTGTAACACCTTGCCTTTTGTAGATTTCGTGGTAGCCTTTAGTATTTCAATTTCAATACGATTGACTGCCAAAGTAGGGTTACAAAACGAAATATTCTCAATTCCTTATTTCAATATTGAGGACAAGTTGTCGAGTCCACTTGGAGCAACTCAAACAAATGTAGTCGAGAAAGCTGACGGTTATGGAAAAAGTTTGTCGATTATAAATTTTCAACAAAGGTTGTCAAACATTTCCTTTCGATACAATTTCTAATATAGCTCCTATAACAGAAATGGCGCAATAAATAATAAATCTAGCACATAACTGTGTATATCTACTTTCTAAGTTTATCTTTGACGTCACGGACATCGGTGAAAGAAAAACATCCTGAGCAAACCAGGACTTATCATTAATATGTGTAGGTAAGTCTAAAATAGCTTACCCGACTTGGTAAAGCATGATTTATGCTAGTGCTTTCTCTATATGGAAAGAGGTATTTGCCGTGCAGTAAAGCATAACAGGCTCAAGTATTATTTTAATTTTAAAATGTTTTAAACAATTTCGTGCCAGCTGATCCATAGACAAACACGGGAATTGAATTCTGAAACTTATGAAAGATATTTTACTAACTACATAGTATCCAAAATCTACGCGGACTAAGTCACCGGCAAAATCTAGTTCTGAACTGTTTGTGTAAGTTATGATAAAAAAATTAGACCTACTTCGTAGTCATAAGAGAAACATCAATCAGTTAGACCCACATGATAAGCAATTTCACAAATATTGGTGAAATATCACATGATATGATAATCCTTGTTAGCTCAGACTGTACGTACGAGGCTTGAATAAATTGGGACAAGCTCGTATGTCGACATGAACGGTTCTAAGAAATTGATATTTTAGATATTTGGAGAGCATTGTTATTTGACGGCAGGATAACGGTTAGGTATGGAGCTACTTGCTCAGAGAAATAATAACATTCGGTTATATATTTGACTTGTTATTTTTGGAACTTCTTGTCAGTAAAGCTGTCGACAACCAACTTCACACGTATTTCTAAGGCCCTCTTTTGATTTATCTCTGTACCATATCACCTAAGAGTAAATATACAAAATGTTTGGGTACTTATACGAGTTTTATGTAGCTAAGTCTCTGGAGGTATATGTGAATGTAAACAAAATTATGTTGATGTCAGTAAGTCTAGGAGGAAACATACAAAACACTTTGTCGTTATTCATTGCTCCGTCAAAACTAGGATACAATGAGCGTCTCTTGAATGTACAGATGACGTTCTATTACTAAGAGACAACAAAAAAGCGCGCCACGTTTCTCACTCAAATTCTCTTTGTAAAGAAAATTGAGTCTAGCTGACTAATGTTTATTTGGAGGTAACTAATTATTTTGTCAATAGGATTTATCGACAAGGCCAAAAGCTATTATTTCGTGTCTTTTATGAATAACCTAAGACTTAAGTAAAAGCTATGATAACTTCGACGGTAAGAGTTTGCATTATCTCTTTGTGTAGGTACATAGAGCTAATGTTGATGAACATATTATGTCAGCTGTTAAGAGCGCCCGCGCAAGGTTAGTTACATGAAATGTTATTAAAACAATAGCACAAATATATGCTTAGGGTATATCCACGCATACTCCACCTATAAATAAGAAAATATTTACAATCTCAGAGTTTACCTTGAAACTGAATAGGAATGAGTTCGTGTACGCTCACCTTTGTTTTGAATTGTAAATACAATTGGAGGCAATTAAAAGTTTTAATAAATTGGCTTATTGTTAAATGCCAAATCTTAGGATTGATGTTTCTCAATAGCCAAATAAACCTTTTCAGTTTTCAGAAGGATCAACATGATGTTATTGAAAGCTTTTTAATGGAAAATCTGTGAATGCTTAAAATTTATGAGCCTCGTTAAGCTCTCGTCTATTATTTTTTAAATATCTTTATGTATCATAACATCATCATCTGCCTAGCCTTTTTCCAACTATGTTGGATTCGGCTTCTAGTCTAACCGGATGCAGCTGAGTACGAGTATTATACAAGGAGCGACTACCTATCTGACCTCCACAACCCAGTTACTGTGCAACAAGATGCCCCGATAAGACAGTATTAACCTTATTTAATAAATCAATAATTATTCGGTCTCTACTCCAAGACATTTTTCTAAAGTACCAACTTAAATGCTAAAGTTTATATAGGAAATCCCGTTTCATAAAAAACTTTCAGCCTATTTACATCCACAACCTAAACGCAGTCACTGGTTAACACCATTATCTTTGGTAAGACTAGTCAGACTTTAGAATTTTGACTATCCATAAGGACTGTCAAAGATTTACGAACGACAATCGAAACCAATTGCTTAACATCCCTTCCCACACACGGAAGGGTCTCATTATATAAATCAATGGCTATGCTCGCCGAGATCAGTCAATGGATGTGGTGGCCCATCCGCGGACTGTCCTCAGCAAGTATAGCTTAACCTTCGATCGACTCATGCGGTTGTTATCATTATTTAGCCACAAGCCCCTCTACGTATCTTATACATACAAAGATTTTGTCTCACATTGTTATTACATATTTAATGGCTTCCCCGTGTCGTTATACGGAGGCCAGTTGTGGACATGATCTCCTAATAAAACGACTATAAAAGTTTTGTACGATTCAACTTACTACATCTAAACTAATCTATATTATCCATATTTAATATCACAGTAGTAGAATGTAACTCTGTTTATTTGTTACCTTTTCACGACCAAACGGCTGATAGGATCGTTAAAAAATCGTAAAAGTCATAGGATAGTTTTGAATCTGTAAGTTCGGCTGCATACGCAATTACCGAAATTTACGCAGAGAACAGCTTGTATCTATAAAAATAAAACAGTTGAATTGCCTGTTCCTAATTTTAAAATAACAGCTTTTTACTAAATGCATATGAAATAATAATCGGTGTGCCAAACAATTAATTTTAACAATTTTTGTCAGTCCGTTTGTTCAGGCTAATCTCCTAAACCGCTGAGTCGATTGATACGAGACCTTCACTGTCAGATAGCTTATGTTATAAGGAATAACCTAAGGTTACTTTTATTTTAGAAAAGAATTGGGATTACACGCAAAATTAAACATATCTTGTTAAATTCCGGGCATACAAAATCGCGGGCGCAGTTGAGGAAAGATTTGATTGTTTGTATGTTAACTCAAAAACTGCTGAATCGTTTTTAAAATTAGTACCATAATCAGCAAGTGACTGTAAATAATAACACTTCTTCGATCTATGCGTACGAACGCGGGTGAAGTGATATACTAAATATATGTAATTGAATGGAATAAGAATTATCTGTGCCAACGATATTGAATTTATGATATTTTTAAAAATAAACACTGAATTTATAGCCACCTTTTCTCAGTATTTAAAACAAATGGCAAAATCCGCCAGAAATTGTGTGAAAATCTGAAACAACCGAGACAAGTGGTCTGCACACTTTGCTCTAACCTCCGAAAATAAATGTGGGCAATTGCGTTAATATAAACATTATAGATATACAAGAAAATAAATGTTTCTGTTCGTCTGACACTGTTTAAATTAATTTCTACACGATCAACGTACCGATATTTCATAGCTCGTGATTGGCACTTTTATTTATTTCTGGGTTTATTTCTGTTTCACGGTGTATTGTTTTTGTGAGTCCGGTCTAGGGAAGGGGCGGTGGGGCACATTGTAATTACTACGTAGTAGTTTGGCCTTGTGTACAACAGTAGGTACAGCTACCGATGTTCTCTTAATTGAGTGCCATTGTTTGATGTAAATGTGCTTCATGTTTGCAATATAAACTTTATTGCCTTCAGAAACATTTTGGATCTTCTCTTTTCAATATTGAGTTTTATTTTTCGATGATCTGCGACTAAGTACACTTGCTATTGTTATCAAATAAAATCAAAATAACTTATTTGCATCAAACATGTGTGATCCTGCAATCTCATATCTAGCCATCTATATTTTTAATGTTCTTTACAGTCCAACAAATTCTACCTGAAGAGGTTTGCAAAAAAAAAACATTGAATTTAAATTGAATAATATAAATAAGTGATCTAAGAATAACTCAGCATATATTTATATATTATGTATTAGTACGCCGTATTTTATATTGTCTTAACTTACCTATCAAAATTAAACTGATATTAATAACGCAGTTGATTATGAAGCCCTAGAGAGCTCTTAGGCATGATCGTTTAATTACGATATTCTATTACTAAGATACAGCCAATGTACACATGGCGCAAGTCAACAATCTATGTATTACATTCGACCAGATGTTAAGCTCCCAACTACTTGTTGATAAAAGCGCTCCTTGAGGAAAATGTTCCCCTATTCCTTTCCTCAGACATAACTAAGCGATTCTTCGATAAACATATGAAATAAATATTAAAATAATGCGCGCAATGGCACGAGGTACGTTTAAGAAAAAAGTTCCTAAAACAACGAATACTAATAAAAAAACAAACAAGTGTACAACTTTGAGCTCGTAAATCATAAAAAGTCGTATGATATCCCGACGCTACAGTGAATAGAAAACTTTCATAAAGTTGAAGAAAATACAGCTGTATATCAAGAGGACCCATATTTTAAAAGCACACTATATCATTTGTCGAAAGTGCGAAGTGATATATTATCCAGTAGAGAAGTCGCGATTACAAAGAATAGGTCACAGAATTATGCACCGCCGTACGTTATACGTAGAAGGAATATCAAACGAACTTGCATGCATTCTCAGGTTATTAAAAATAGCGCGCCGTCACTTGTTATTTCTGTTTAGTATCAGTCGTGCTACTTGCTGCAAAGTAGGTACTTGCGACTGAAATACGGGAACCTACTCTAATTATGAAATTAACGTTATATTTTACGGGCAGTGAAAAGCAAGACGCAGGTGTTAGGACTCTGTCTTAAATTAATTACCGAAGTTTAAAAAAATACTAGGCTTCTTTTACTCTAAGTATGATAAATCTCGTCTTACGACAAAATAATTACCTACCTAAATAACGCTGCATGGATATAAATGTATCGTCATCATCATTATCTACCCGGCCAACTAACTACATTGGGGTCGGGTTACAGTCTACCCGGATGCATCTGAATACCTGTAATTTACAGAGAGCGGCTGCCTATCCGGCCTCAACAACCCAGTTATAGTACGATTTTCAGGCTTTTGAATACACATTACGACGGTCAGAGATCTACAAACGACATCCGGGACCAACGGCCTAACCTACTTCCTGAGGCACGGAGTGACCGTGGTCTGAAGATGGGTGAGTAAGACCATCCAATCGTGATGACACTCAGACTGACATTGGCAAGCGAAGCTTAACCTTCTATAGAAAAGTGCGGCTGTTACTATTATGCCACGAGTATTATAATAAAAAAGAGTCAAATGAATGGAATTTTTAAAGAAGAGTACGTCACAGAGATTCGATGTCCGTCTAGCTCAGCACAAAAGATACTTGAAAATACAAAATACAACTAAATAAAAAATAAATGAATCCGTACAATGAACAAAAAAATAACTTGAGAGCTTATTGTTTGCAATAAAAAGTGGTTTCTAATAAAGGACGTGGAATACTGGCTTATCGTTCAGGTATATTCATTCGTGAATGAAGATTTAAATTGTTTCTATGTGCGGATAGGGACGGATTGAGATCAAAGAAAATAACGTCAGCCGATGGCAGCAGCGGGCGTCGGGACGCTCCTGTTCAAAGCTGACGCGGTAAATTATGTACGTACAAACAATACGAAGAGTGATCTGCATTTTATTGTTCCCAGTACAACACCTTTATTCTAAAAATAGAGAAAATCCATTTAACATTACGCGTTAAACTAGCTTGAATACAGGGTGTTTAAATTAGAATACTTACTTACACATTGTTCTCTCCCACAATTTTTCATAATTTGCTTGTTCCTCTAAAAACAGAAGAAAACAATGAATCATTAAATTTTGTAATCCCGCATAAGTTGCAAGTTTTAAACTTGAGGAAATAGGTCATCACGAAGCAGGCAGGCACTCTACTGTGCCCGGCTTAGGTAGGTATCTCTGTAAAATATAGATAAAACCATCGAACAGTGAGGATTATTTTCACCCTAGTCTTTTTTTCAGTCTAGAGCTAACTCACGAGCTGTATGATCACTATACAGTGTAGAAGGAATATTGACGCACATACTGATGACATAAGTTCAGTACATGAATCTCGACCCCCCAGTATAGGAATTTTTCGTCACATTTTTCCTAATTTTTATGATTTATTGTAATATTTTTTTTATTTTAAATTGTGAATAATCATGAGGAAATCATAATTTTTATTTAAAAAGAAAATAATTCAATTCTCATTTTAAATAACGCATTGGGTTAGATAGTAGTACTGATTTTGTACAGTTTCAACTTCAAAGTAAAATAAGATCTGAACAAAATCAACCGACTTAAATTTCAACACTAAGGGGTTGAAATGAATAATGAATCATAGACTGAACTTATGGTTCCAGGTTGTGCGTCGAATTCCTTTCTACCCTGTATTTATTTTTAAATAACAAATATTCTAAATGTAGGAAGGTACGTCAGTAAAATAATATTGTATGATCGATTCCCAAAACGTCACCTTATTTCCAAGTCATGAAGATGAATGCCGTTGACATTTTCGTTCCGTGACTGTCCATAAATAACGGATGTTACGTGGTTATAAAACACGGGTCGTAAATTTACTATCCAATTTCTACATCTATGTATGATCTGCCCTAAAGATATATGTGCCTTGAGACGAAGTGGAACGGGAGACTCCATGTTCTAAAATATGTAACAAAAACACTGTTACGACGAGTACGTTTAAGAAGTTTATTTACTGTTTAGCTTTTTAGAAATATAATTGAGCCTGTATTTTAAGTTAAACCTCTGTTAATACATCGTTGAAAACTTCATTCAATTCCATGCAGTAGTTTTTGCGTGATGCGTGTAAAAACAAACAGACAGACAGAGAGACAGACAAAACTTCTAAGAACTGTTGTTTCGGTTTCTGTTGTTCTAATAAAGACCGGAGACACTAGTTTGTCTAAAATGTACAGACATCAGCCTGTAACAGTTTTATTGTATGCAGGTATATATGTATATGTACTTAAGTTAACCGGATCATGGTGACTTTCAAAGTATCGTTATCGTTAAAAAGTATTTTAATAACACACTTATAATAATAATAAACCTGCAGGACAGCTTGTGGCGAGCTGTTGGGTAGGCGAGGACACGAAATGATCTCCTGTGAGAAGGTTTGTTCCTCATCTCTGCCTTGCCTTATTGACCGGTTGGCCAACTTGAGATTCAGCGCATACATACGTGCTCGGAGGAAAGAAGTACTCCAGTAAGATGCTGATAGACATCTTGACTGAACTTCCGGGATTGTTCTGATAGCCGTGGGATACCTCTCCACTCCTCGAGCACGTCAGGATATGTTGTCCCATTGTCACTACCACACTATGTGCACTGTGCACTAGCAATTGTTTTCGGGGCCCATTATCAAGTGTGCCTGTCATGTTATCCTTGTATTTAAAAAAAAATGGTACTTACTCGAAACAACCCACAATCTCGTACTTGATAAAAGAGACTCTAACTGCTGGATCATCACAACATGACTATAGTAAGTAAAAACATAGGTTCAAGTATAATACCTACAACCTACATTACGAAGGACTGAAATGGTGACCCTTCAAATCTCCCAATTTTTTTTTTGTTTCACCAACGGGACCCGGATTTTTTGCCACTCACATAGGCTTTGTGTCTTCAGTCTCAACCTTATTGTTTTTCCTTGAGTTAATATTTGTTTTAGTTAGGCGACCCTAATTCGATATAAGGCTGTCAGTTATTATCGTAAAGTTTTTATTGACATGGGAAAATCTTGTCTTCAAAATGGGTAGACCTCAATCAATAATGATCAAAATATACCGCGTAGACTTAAGAACACTTTCATCAATATTGATTACGCGTATTATGAAGTTTGGTACAGTTTTCTTACATGATAGGGCTTTATTGGATTTGTGCGTATAGGCAACCATTCCTGACGCTGTAACGATATTATCTTATGTTTACTCGCTCTGGCATTCTGAAACAAGTCGATCGTTTACCTGAATTACCCGTTACGCTCTGTTTTTATGACATGTTATACCTGTTCCAAGAACGAGGCAGGTAGATAATAAAAGTAACTGCGTGTTATCTACAAACATTATGTGATGGAAAACTCACAAAGCTTGCATTGAGGGATTAGGAGGGATTCGGGACGTAGCGTGTAGGTACCGCCAGCCGTCGTACGACAAACTCGTACGACGGCTGGCGGTACCTTGAAAAGGAATTAAGGAGACATTACATTAGCCGTATTATCCAGCTTGGAATTGTTCAAGGACTCCTTGATCCCATTTCTAGATTCATTTTGATTTGTTTCTTTTCATCTTAGGTACTTCCACTCTCTTAGATTCCGGTCGATGATTGATTAATGACTAAAGTGATTTATAGATCCTTCCCACAAGAATAAATCAAGCTACTTTTTCTATACGACATGACCTTTCATTGAGAACGGCTCGCAAAAAATTATCGGTGGTTCTTATTTTAATCTGTGAAGAATACCTAACCCAAATGCTGGTGCAACTTAATCTCACTCTGTGACTATAAATTGATAAATAGAATCAGAATTTTAGCTATATCATTTCAATGGAACTACGGAAATACAATAGTTATCCGAATGAATTGAATCAAATTGAGGGTTACGAATTGTTTCCGACATATGCAAAGCGAACAGAAACTATGACCGGCTTTGAAAACTTACAAATGTTAGTGTAAAATTGTCCGTTTAACATTTCAGTAGCAGCTCCGAGTTAGTGGGACTGAAATTCCCTGTATTAGTTAGCTACGCCTGCAAATGAATGTGTATGTAAGGCTGCACCGAGCACTTTAATTGGTTGCGGTATGCCGAAGTTCACGGCTCACTGAACAGAAAACATTGCTTTTAATCAATGCCTACAAACCAATTAATCAAATTTAACGAAGTTTACACGTGATGCTGTAATGGATATTACCAGTAAGTTATTGACGTGTTGCTTACTAATAATCTCGTCTCTGATCACGCTATATTGTAATTTGATTCCAGTAGTGATTGACACTGTAATGGCCTCTCATTGATAGACAGGACGGAAATGTCTAAGATATATTAACACTTAAATTAAATCAAAGAGTTACAGAAGTGCTACTAGGTAACTGACAACATATTGTTTATATTAGCGCTGAAATACATGATTTTCAACGCCATATTTTGGTGGCATGTGCTTTTGAACTAGTAAATAGAGAGCGATGGCAAGCCGATGGCTAGCTATCGACTCATTCCATTTCGTTGTTAGTAAACATGACCTATTGATACACTTTCATGGCTCGTGCCTAAACAACCGACACCGCGGTGCAATATAGTCATGGAAAGATTACCACCACATAAAGATAGATACGTCCCCAGTTATTCAATTGTTTTCTTTCTCGTGCACGGGCTCCATTCAAATGTATGAGTGGAATTTTTCAATATCGGTCTGCCTTCAGATCCGCTTTGCTGTTGTTCAACAGAACACATTTTATGAAATATATTTGAATTTCATGTGAAATTATTCAAAATATTCTGTATATTTTTCGTAGATGTGTAGAATATCTCTGCTTGTTTACAACAGTTAATTGAGCGTTTTTATCGCCATCTCCGGAGTTGTGACAGTTGATTTAATCTACATCTTCTGTCCCATATTTCTTTTTCGCAGCTTTGAAGTTTCATTCATCAAGGTCATCGGATCATTCGAATAACATACGAGAAAAAAAGTCCTCGTCCGTGTATTACAGACGTCATCACTGGCCTTTACATATTACTAATAAAGTTTCTATCGGAATAAGACCCTCTGTCGCGTCCAGCAGATCCCTTCAGGGGTCTTTTATCCGAAGAGGATTTCCAACAAAAGTACGTAATCAAGTATATATAGGGATAAGGCGAAGTTGAGTGTGCCTGAGAAATGGAACTCCCAAGCCAATAACAACGTTATTAATGTCCTTGAACTTACTGCTTATGAGCGTTGCCTTATCTGTAATAATCATATATTCTATAATAATAACTCGTTCGTATGCACGTTTATTTTCCTCGGAGCAATATCAAATTATACCACTTTTTATACCACTACGGGGAAAATAGGCGTGATCTTATGTTTCGTTATTGTTTTTTAAATATCGGGAAGACTCCGATGCCTGCGATTCAGCCAACCGCTTACAAATCCTGAAAATTACTAACGACCGTGCCTGTCCCAAAAACGCGATTCGATGTTACAAATTGATTGGTAGAGCTTTTTTCCAAAACGAGTTAGATTTATAGGCTCGTCTGAGTAAAGCACTAAAGCTTTTACTTTTGAATAGGTTTGAATAACTCTCCATAACGTAGTACTCATGGTTTTACAGGAATATTTAGAGTAAAAAGGTTTTTATGCGATATTAACATAAAACGTGTTGATACTGTTAATATCGCCAAAAATATGAGCTCTCGTTATTAAAGGGTTTTGTTATGTGTATTGTTTTTACCGATACATTTCCAGCGTTTTCCTTCTTGAATTATTTACGGAACAAATTTACAAAAATCTATAAACATATACGAGTATTCTCCAAATTCTTGATTGTTCTCCAATCCCTCCATGAATCATTGGGTATAGGTAAATCTGTAAATAATAATAATAATAATAATATTTTTTTATATTTTTAAATGTTTTTGTATTTTTTATATTTAAATATTTAAAAATGTAATTTATATGTTTATACCAAGAATAAAGAGAATAATAATAATACTTTATTTGCCAAAATGTAGTTGTACAAAGTCGTATGATGTTATTATATATGTGGCCCGTTTACATTCTACCATTACATGTGGTGTGCAAATATTGAATTTAAATTAAAAATACATTAAATTATTAAAAATGTCACAATATTCCTGCACTAAAAACGTTACAAAATGTCTGATTAAATAAATTAATTGCAAATATTAAATTTCACAATACATTAACCAATTTAAAAAAAAAAGTCACATTACATCATTCACCAATGTGATTGTCCATGAATATTGTTATAATGTCAAAATAAAAATAATAATAGTAAGCAAATGTCAACTTAAAAAATAAATAAATCTTTTTATACCAAAATTTAGATTACTTTCTTTCTTCGACATGTGACACAAATTCATTAACCGTGTAAAAACATTTTTCTTTAAGCCACTTAATCAGCTTTTTTTTAAACAAGCAAAGGTAGATCTTTAAACGCGTTTTTTAATTTATTGTATACCTTAGTAGCCATTATAAATGAATTTCTCTTAAATAAATCGAGCTTGCATTGTGGCAAGCAGAGCCTATGTTTATCTCTAGAGGCAGCATTTCTTTTGGTTACATCTCTATGCTTAATAAAATTTTCTGGATGTTGTCGTACTAATAGGCACAATTCTTTAATATACATGCAAGCTAACGGCAAAATGTTGTACTTTTTAAACAGTGGCTTACAGCTATCCATGTACCCAGCTCCACAGATTGCACGCACACATTTTTTTTGTATCATAAACGCTTTATTGACATCCACCGAATTACCCCACAACAAGAGACCGTATGAGAGTACGGAGGAAACGTATCCGTGATATGCACTAAGAGCCGCTTCAGTTGAGACTGTGGCTCTTAATCTTCTTAGTGCATAGATAAATCTGTCCAGTTTGTCACAAACATAGTCGACATGCTTTTTCCAATCGCAATTTTGATCTAATTGTATGCCCAGAAATGCAGCACTTACTACTTGTTCTATAGTAGCGTAGTTATATTTAATAGTCAGCGTTACTGGGTTTCTCCTGTATGTTTGAAATTGTATCATTTTCGTTTTCTCCATATTAATTTGTAGGTTATTGGAGTTCAACCAGTGTATTATATTTTTGATAGCTTCATTAATCTCGTACTCGTAGGTGTCGATTCTTTCACACTTCATGACAAGGGTCGTGTCATCAGCAAATAAAATCACTGTGTGGCGAGTGATATTTGGGAGATCATTGATATAGAGAAGGAATAAAAAAGGCCCCAATACACTGCCCTGCGGCACTCCGAAATTATTTTTCTGATAGTCGCTTCTATATGACACCTTTTCGCCATTATGGATTCTGGAGATTTCCACACATTGTTGTCGGTTATTTAAATAGTTTCTTAACCAGTCGTTCGCTTTTCCTCTTATTCCGTATTTTTCTAACTTGTGTAAGAGCAATTCGTGATATACAAAATCGAACGCCTTGCTCATATCCACTGCGCTAACTAAAGCTAGTTTATAATAATTACACTGTGTAATTAATAATAATAATAGTTTATTCTCTCCACATATTATTCTTAATTGCTAGCCTTATTTCTACGGTGACATATAGGAGGGGCATTATATTGTGGGAGACTGTTTACTGGAATTACACTTTACATGCACGCACACACAATCACTTTAATATTATTTTTTTTCTTTAGATTTTTGGTAGTGGCAAAAGTTCTGGGTTCGCGTCACCGACATGCCTATGTGACATGTTGCGCCAGACAGTCAGTTATTCCAAAGTTTTAGGTTGTAACTTCTGCTGGTAATCCCCATGACTGCCTTTTTATATCACTATCTGTTTTTTATATCATTCATATTTATGTCGTTTACGTCATTGGCGAAAATTTGAGAATTATAATTTTAGTACACCTCCTGACAACTGTGAATTTACCTCTTAAAAATAAATGAATCTACTTGAATGAAAGAATTATATACCACTCAGTGTTGGCGTATGAAACAAAAACAAATATATACTACTACTTTTATACTATAGTCTTGCTCTTTCTAACCTCATAAACTTTGTTAATAATTAATTGTTACAGTCCATTCTAACCACTTGACTGAAATCCTTAGTTTTTACAGTCTCTGTATTTTTTAAGTCATGGCACCTTACAACAAAAAAGGAGAATAAACGCTTATTATTGAAATCCTTCACTTCGGTGATACCTTTAACTCTTATAGTCAGCCCACCTGTCCAATGTATGTCGAAATGTATGTCAGTAGGAACTCATTAAGCTTAAGCTTTTAGAGACTGTGACACTACCTAAGCCAGAGGTAACGTATTCATTGGATATGTCTATCAAAGGATATGAACATACGAAAACGAAACGGGAATATTCTGTGCACCGTAACCATATACAGGATGTTAGGTAGAATGAGGGACATACTTTAAAGGCGTGTAGTACTCGTGAAAATGAACAACTTTGACAATGGAACAATTCCTAAAATCGCGAAAAACTATTCAGATACTTCATACATTTATGTTGGCGTAACTTAACAAAATGTGAGAAATGGCTATTTTTTTTCGCGATTTCAGTGTCGATCCCATAGTAAAATTGGTTCGTTTTGATGACTACTAGCTTCCCTTAAAGTATGTCCCTCGTTCTGCCTAACACCCTGTATAGCTTTTGCGATTCACGTCCTTACAGCTATGACCAGGGTACACTCAGTACAGTGATGTACAGTCATAAGCATATTTATACTTCATAGTAAAGCAAAATTCAAAAGCGATTTTGTCGTGATATAATTGTAACTTTGAGAGAAGGCCTACTTTATAGTAGTATTGTCTCGGGAATAGTATGTCCGTATTATCAAAAAATAACTCTTTATAATTTAATAGCCTTACGTATTTATAACTGGAGAAATAAAATCTAATAATAAAAAAAAAACATAAATAAATAATGCTGGACAATCCACACAGCATCATCTAGCCCCAAGCTAATCAGAGCTTGTACTAGATGACTGATATACTTAATACAATACATTACATACATATATATTTTTATTATACATAGCAAATACCCAGAACACCCGGAAGTATTTTTTGTAGATCATACAAACATTTGTCCCAAGGCGGGAATCGAACCTGCAACCCAAATGTGGGTATATTATGGGGTGTAACTCTGCCTAACACCAAACACAGGTGTTAAGTTAATGTTACCTATTTATGTATGCTCGTGACGGTATCTTAACTTCACATCGAATCTCTTTGCTTGCTCTTACGTTCAGCGCAGATCTAAATACTTAGCAAAATCGTTTGGTCTTCGAATTCTTTGTTCAATGAAAGTAGTTCGATACCAGAAGAACATGCCCTTAATATGATACAACAAGCCCCCAGGGTTTCAGCTACGAGAGTAGCCCGTAATTACTGTAAATTCTGGAAAACCGTGGATTTCCCAGAAACGACGAGATACAGGCTGACAGTAACATAATATTATGTCCATGAAATTTTCAGCATTCTGTGAACATTGTCAATTTGCATATGTAACATGGAGCGTAACGGATTATATAGGACAGCAATTAACACATGGCTATTTACTTTAAACCTTGTTTGACTTTAACAAGTCATTAAATAATCCTTTTTAAGTCCACTCCTTGATAGGTCTCTGACAGTCGTACAACCAGTCACACCAGGGGTATTGTGATGCCCAGAAACTGGGTTGTGGTGGTCAGATAAGCAGTTGCTCTGTGTAAAATACTGGTATTCAGATGCATCCTTTTAGACTGGAAGCCCACCCCAATATAGTTGGGAAAAGGGTAGGCAGATGACGATAGACCTCGCCTATTTTACCTCCTTTCTACATTGTATTTATATAATCATCTAAATCATGAAATTACGAGCATTGTTCGCATTCGACTTGCTTAGTATAGTTAAAATGTATAAACTTATATCGACCGGTCGATTCTGTAAAAATCTCCCCATGGTAACTTGGCTGAAATGAGCACTGAAGTGACCTGTAAGTGTCTTACATAAGCTGGGCGACACTGTTAGCTTACTTCACTTACGTTTTCACAGGGAGATATTCAACAGAATAAAAAATTTAGTATCTCAAAGTATTCAGAAATCTGGGATAGTTGTGATTACGATTAAAACGATTCTATCTCAATTCTCTGATACTTACAATTCAGTAGGGACCATGATGTACAGAACAGAAAACCACAAGGTATTAAATAATATAAAGCAAGCGTTGTGGGCGAAACCTAGTGTTTAATGAAGTGCTTTCTCCTAAATCACAGAATTCCCGAGACACTCGCGCTTAGCTCAAGTTTAATTTCGCTCATTATAATATATTGTATCCGTTTAAATAGAAGTAGGAATATTTTAGACAAGCACTTCGCCCGCGACTTTGGCCGCGTGAATTTCGTACTTTTATCTTCGAACTTTAACATACCCTCCACCCCTAAAGAGGGGGGAAGGGATGTAAAGCGTAGCGTGAAGCGTAGTTTTAAAAATAATGATAGCATTAGCACTCAGGAATAATGTAGCTTTCTAACAGTGAGACAATTTTTAGACATACAAACTTACAAACAAATTTTACCTCTTTATAATAGTAGTACCTATGTAGTATAGATGTTAGTTGTAATATTTGCGATGTTTTCGTGTGTATTTTCGTAGCAGCATATATTGTGGAAGTAGAATGCTGTATTTTGGACGCTTAGTGCCGAGTATTTAGCACACTGAAAAGATTATTGTTAATTAGTTTCTAAAACACTCGTTAGCGTCCTGTGGGTAGAGTTTGTAATTTAATTATGAACTGGTTCTAAAGGTTAATCCTAGTATACCGCTACCATCCCGCCCGTTTTACTATCAGAGAAATACTGAGTCCAATAGTCAGGGCTGTCTATAAAAATACGTATTTTCGATTAAAACCGGTACGATTATAACATCTCAATGGGAATAACAATCGGGTATTTTTGATAAAATCTTGAATTAGTTAAAACCGGAGATTATATTAATCCTTTTCGGTTAGGGTTGCTAGAACAATCTAAAGATATCAGATGAGAATAAAGAAAAATGTTATCAATTGATTAACATAACTAAGAAAATGGGTCATGTAATAATAGACTGCTAGATAAAATAATACAGTCTATTATAGGCACGACGTATTTTTTACCAATTACAACTGATAAAGTTACAAATACCTATCTGTGGTATAGTATTCGATATTCAAATACCTTATTTTTGTATAACGCTTATAAAAAGTATTCATCGACGAATGTAAAAGATTTGCTACGGAAAACTGAACTTATCCGAATCTAAATCCGATAAAACTCGTCCAGATATAACCGTAGTACTATTTGTATTTGAGCTGTCATCATAGATTTTCCACCAAACTTTCCAGCAAGCAGTGCACTGCTTTCACGATATTGCTTTCCTTCGTATTGAATCAAATGAAAAAGTCACGCTTGAGAAGGAAATATTTTATATTCACAACTTATTCTCAGTAAATAAGGCAATCCTTAAACCTCTTTTTGGTTTGATCTAGGTGTTATTCTATTCTATTATAATCTATTCTAAAACTGTATGGTCTAAACAATAGCTGAGTAAGGTAAATTACATAATTAATGCTATTTGCTTCGTAAACATTAAAAAAAAACATTATTTCACGTTAAGCTGAGTCGGCTTGTACTCGTAATAAGGAAAATCTTTGCTTATACAATTTATTTATCTTCCACCAAAATGTTGTGGGTAGAACATTAGTTCCCTTAGTTACCTTAGGCACGTACTATTAAAATAAGTTATCCTCAAGGGCTTCTAGCTAATATCAACGGGAAAGTGCCGCTAATTAAAACTTTAATTAACAGTTTCTATCTTAGAAGATAAACACAGGAATACATAACTACCATAAATTATACCTGTAGAGTATCAACTTATTTACATTTTTAAATGTCTTTGCTTTGTTTTTCCACTTGACAAAAAATAATTTTCGAAAAAACTTCGCAGACTATACAAGAAATCCTTGTTGCTTTGTCGGTCAGCTCTTAAGTAATGATACTAATTCCCGCAACAAAAGACTAATTAACGTTCTCCTGTAAAATTTCTGAAAAATATTACCAAATTAGTACACAAAGGAGTAATTAAATAACGTTTGTGTTTTGAACGATCAATTTTAGGTAAGATTAATAGATATAATGTACTTTTTTGTACAGCAAAATTTGAAAAAAGTTAGGTTTTAAATTATTTGCAAGTTTATAAATTAAGTAGAGAGGCGAGCCTTTTTTTGTAAAGAACACTAATTAAGATAAATGGAACGAAAAGATAAAAAGTGTTTCGCCCAGCGTTTATAAAGCATTTTATATAAAGTGCTGGTGAGATGATACAGCCACATTAAAATGTCGCATTCCACAATATCTCTAGTAGTCATAACATGTAAATTGGCACTCGTGGCACGCGACTGCCACAAAATTACCTTTATACGATTATTTAGATAAGTAAAACGGTAGTGATTCTGTTTGTTTCCAGTATAATATCAGTCAACTATTTTAATGAAATCATCTTCAATGGAAAGTATTTATAACATTGGCAATATTCAGCGAATTTAAAGCATCCCTAGTGTAGCAAAAAGCTGAACTGATTTATTTAGTATATTGAAACGATAATGCATTTTCATGTGCATATTTTCAAAATACTTTCTCTATCGGCCGCAAAGTTTATAAGCTACGATTATTATTAATATTATATTACCGATTCAGATGGGTTTATATTTTCAGAACCCACAGCATAATTCATTTACTTTGCTTTGGATAATCAATCATTTTTAAGCCATAACGAACTCCTAAAGCTCTGGGCTTTGTTATAAATCTTTTTAGTCCGTTACTTTAACATTTTCATCAAGAAAAAAATAAAATATGTATGTAGACAACATTTTAGTATCCGATACCATTTTCTAATACTTGCAGCCATCACGTTCCTGTCATAACGTATGTCAGCCTGATGTGCGATATTACTTATCGCGATCGTACATTGTGGATATTCTAATAAAATGACATACAAAAATACACTTACATTCACATGTCTTTTCTCGTATAATAAATGTGTCATAATATTATGATAACTTTATGTTATTTTTAGCTGAAAGCACTCCGTTTTATTACGTCAAACGGTGAATACATTTAATCTGATGCATCAAAATATATTAACGTCAAACATTTTTAACAAACTGTTTTGGTTCGTCCTTGGCTCATAATAGTGGTAAGTGGGAAGTGAGATTCTGTACACAAAAACGTATGCGAACTATCAAGAACCACGGTAGAAGTTTCGCGGATATATACCGCCTCGATAAAAGTCGCAAAAGGAAGTGCGAGTCAGATATGAAGTCACACATATGTACGTACCGGCCAGCTGGAGTGGTACTGTCAAAAGACCGATAACAATTTCAGCAGATAAGTTTCTTATTAAAGTGATGAGCACAATCTGCCAGAGCCTAAAGTTGGGCGCTTCTAGAGAATGTACGAACTATAATGCGTAGCACGCCAAGTTTAGGATCAGCTGTGTATAACGCTATAGGTACTACCTACGATGAACTGAGTAAACTCCATTTATTTTATCAGTCACAATTCTTTTAACTCAACGTCAGATATAAATTACTTTATTTGTATGAAATATTTGTGATGTTAAGCACATGCCTACAGCATGTGGTTTCCCAAGATTCTTCGAATTCGAATGCTTATGTTATTAGCTCATAAAGACAAAAATACTAACTACAAGACATCGCGCCGTATTTACGTTAACTTTCCTGGTTACGATATAAAAATAGCTGAGGTACTGAACCCGTTGTGTCGGTGTACTGTGCGCCACAAATAGTCACAAGATTGACGACGACGTGTAAAATAACTATATTTTATTAACGAACGCATGCCCAGAAGATTGGCAGCATGGCCACGTTAAAATGGCAGGGCTGTTTCTCTCAAAAAACTCGCCAGCTTCCTGGTACCCTCTGGTTATCTGAATCGCGCTTTAGTCGCCGATACATTGACTTAAGATTTTTAACCCCAACGACTTAGTTCAGTACCAAAAAAGTGAAAATTGTTCCACTCTAAGATTTAGTTTTCGTGATCAAATCAAGCAAAATCGTTAGTCTGCTCATTTTATAAAAAACTTTTGTTTACCATTCCTTATACATGGGTAGGTGTGTACAAAGGATTTGTTGGGGTCCACTTTAGATTCTATGTCGACCGCTCTAATAACAACGTACAGAGCATTCCACTGCCGAGTGACCTAATTAAAGCAAACTCATTTGGTATGATAAAACCCTCTACCAACAGTTAAGTACACCTCTTAGGGTAGAAACAATAATTACCCCTCGTTACTACAACTAAGTACAGGGATTTAGCTTGCCTTGAATTTCACACTGTATAACATCACGCCTGTATTCAGTAAAAGCATAGGAAGAGGAGTTATGTACGTTTGCCGTTTTAGCGTGTGACCTTGGGTGTAGATTCAATGAAAGACTGGTAACGACTAACTCATGTATTGGCTCTTCACAGAATGACAAGTGCATAATCACCGCTAAGACATACTGAACATTGCTTATATATTACGTACGAAATACAAACTTAGCTTACGCTACAACATGACACATCTTTAGTATACGCTATGCCGTTACACTACTCCCCTTTTAAAAGAAACACTTTTTTGACAAAACAACTCGAAAAAAAAAGTTTGTAACCATCATTTAATAAACACAATATTACAGTTAAAATTAATACAATACATTTATTATTAAGTACACATTCGTAACACTATAACAACAAATAAACTGCTTCTTTGAAAAGTAGCCTATCCTTTACCTTGGACCTTATAAAGATCTTGAAGATGGAATATCGCCTAAGAAAACTTGAAAGACGCTTCGTTGTTTGACGTGAGTGATCGGCATATGGTTAGATCAGTCTGCTCTAAAGCGATTAACCCACGCACCCTCAATACTATCTTTGCTGATTCTAGATAAAAGTTGGAGGACATTTTGGTGCTTATGTCCTAATATCTAGGTTTGACTTCGAAACTAAAACTAAATAAGAGAAACTGCTTCAACCATTATGATTCCCCAGTGATTGACCAATTTTAAAAATTTCCATGACAAGTTTGCAGATACCCACTTATACCGAATAATAATAATCTTATCAGACTTTACTGAAGTCTGCAAAGTTTAAAATCAATATCTAATACATTTTAAAAGTAAATTCAGACATTCATTGGCTGAATTTATACAAAACCTATACGTGAGTTAGCATAGTCTCGTAAAAGTGTGAACACAAACTTTTTTAATAGGATTAAAAGATCTGATACTCTTTTTGCAGTTTCGCGAAAGTTTCATACGTGTGTGTTATACAACTTTTCCCATTGTTAGAATCAATTTTCCGCCAAACTCCTTTTTCACGCGATGACTTGATGTGTTGACAGTGGATCTGACAGAATTACTTCCTCTTTTCCGCTCACTGTATTTTGTACCATTCGGTCCCACTATGTTTACACAATGGCATATAGCCACTGTGTTTGCGAAGATAGAAACGCCCGTTTGGGTTTGGGTTTTCTATACGACACCGACGTGTCAATAGTATTGATTAAAATAAGTTTTAACTAACGTTCAAAAGTTCGATCAGCATCTATTACATAGAAGAAATTATTGATTGAACTGAATGATTTATATTCACAAGCGTTGAACCCCATCCCCTAGCAATTATGTAAAAGAAGCGGTTCTTTACAAACATTCAGAAATACAAATTGATTCCGGTTTGAATGGGACTTTGATTTGTTATTCATATATTTTAATAGCCTCTCGGCCCTCATCCATCGGTTCTCAAGCATTGAGAACGGCAAGAAAAACCTGTCCATTTCCGACAATTATCGGAAAAACCTACAGTTTTGCGCTTTTAATTACGCAGAAAAAATAAAGCGCTGCTTGTTGCTAGCAAGCATAATAATTATCGCTCTCCATTTACGTTCATTTTCACTCAAAAATGAACGTTAATAAGCGCATAATTACTGCGTAATATCTGGGATAGGTAAAGCAAGTCGGTACTTTATTTAATTTCGATACGATAATCATGAAGTACTCAATGACGCATGTTATATAACACAGTATCTTCAGTACCACCAGGAGTATCTGCATACGTTGACTACAGACATATAATTAATTCTTGTAAAATTAAGTTGTATTCCCGTAACAACGATTTATTAATTTCAGAAAACATTATAACAGATTTATGAGGAGACTAATATCTTTTGACCTGAAAACTCAACATATCTTGTTTACGTGGACCAAAAGAATATGGATGGCAGAGGGGCATAACACAACCTCAGAAAACCATTAATTCATATTTACTACCACAGTATTTATGAAACATAAAAAGTTTATGGTGAAGTAGGAAGGCTGCAGCGGTATTCTAACGCGTTCACTACGTTTTATGGGTCACTTTAAATGGTGCTTTAATTAGACATATAAGATTTACGGATGGGAAATGAGAATCGGGACGTGAAAATTACCACCTACGGTCAGTTTGTTGCTCAAATAATACCGATATTCATCAATCAAAATCAGCGTTCAAAACTTCAAGTACGTCACAAAGTTTTGTTTGTAATCGTGCAATGTGTGGGAAATTTGTTAATGACTCATCTTTCACAATAAAACTCAACAGATCCCTTTAGTGCGAATGAGACAGCTAATATAAACTTAAAACATAAATGGGATTTAAGTGCGATATTAAGGGAAATTTAGCCTTCTTCGCTCGTAACATATTTGACAGGTTCGTAAACAGATGTTAGTAATGTAAACATATGTTGCTTCCTTCTTGTGAGTTTCAGCGAAACTTTAAGGGTAATAATAGCCTGAAAAGGATTTATGTTTCAACAACTTTCCATCTAAAGGTAGGAGCGTCGAAGCATTCATATAAGCCTCATAAATCGATATATACCTAGAATAAGGTTAATGAAAGCTATGTCTCAATCCTTACTATCATCATCATCATCTATCCTTATCGGATTTCAATTAGACTTAAATTTTTATGAAAGTCTTATTTAATAGATTTAGGGAAAATATCAAGCTAAGATTCAGCACGAGCAATTAGGGACTTATTCATAAAATATCCGTGCCAAGGAAAATCAATTTGACTGTATAAATTCTTGAATCAGAGCAATTACTTCGTTTTATATAAGATCAATGTTTAGTCGACTATATAGCTTTATTATTTATTAATGTTCTGACGTCCGCGTATCAGGAAGCTCTTAAGAAACAAGAAAATAAATAAATTACGAACAAGAATTATGTGAAAACGGAACAAGTGGCTGCGACAAAGTGCTATTAGAAACACCGGCGATTAAAATTGTCAATTCATGACAAAGAAAAGAGGTAAAGAAGAGCTCGTAAATAATAGCATCATTATCGGGAATTTAATCTTTATACCTATTTGTTAACAATAGGCCTTCGTTACCGGCGGCCGACATCGCTTAAGAGCCACTTTATTTTAAAAGCTACATTTTTCTCTTGAACAAAAGTTCTAACAAATAGAACCATCTTTATATTCGACATATTTTCATCTTGTACGAATTGCGGACATGACCACTTTTATATTAAACCCCATTCAGATTTATGCTTACTCAGGCTTGAGAAGGAACCAATCCTTCACTAAGGGCTCCTTAGCGTAACATAAAAATGGGGCAGTATATCTAGCCCACATATGTACACTCAAAGTATAACAAAGAAACGTAAGTACATATCAACCTTGCGAGTTTCATAGGATAAATATACCCATATCCCTCCAAAAATAAATGGCAATATTCATCATGCTCCATAAACGAAGCCCGTTTTAAACTCATTTATGAGCCTGTCGGATGTTAACCGATTACCACTTCAGGGGTCACCGCGCAAGCCTTTGCAGATGTAATAAACCAGCTATTAAGTCAGTACATTAACTAACTAAACTTGACTATGTAGATTAATATAATTCATCTATTATGTATATAGATACTAGTTATTAAAAGACGTTTATTTACACATCTGTCTAACAAAGATTGGGGAATATTAATTTGAATGTGTGGGATCCTTGAAATGTAGGAGTGACAGGTTTGTGGTAAATTAGAGGAAATGCGGGGCGCGTTGACGCTTCCCGATATTGCATTGACACCGCAATATCGAGGGGTGTAAACGCGTCATGGTCAGTGAACGCTTTAGTTGTGTATTTTGAGATCGTAGGGTACTCTCTAGGAAATCGGTTGTCCTGGTATGGGCATGTGATGCAAAGGAATGAGGACCATGTTGTGAGGAATGTTTTGAAGTAGCGGGAGACCAAAGAAAAGATGGAAGTATTGTGTGAAAGTCGATATGGCTAGAACAGAGGCGACTCTTGAGATGACGGCAAATAGAGATGTATGGAAGAAAACATGCTACGCCAACCCCAAATAAATTGGGATAAGGGCAGGAGGATGATGATGATGATGAGGGTACTCTCTAGGTAGAATATGAACAGTGTAGCACTACAACGGAAAAGCGACAAATAAACATTGAATATTGGAGATCTGTCAAACTTGAGTTACGTTTGTTTACGGAATTAAAGTCGTTCTTATTTCTTAGATATTATTTTTCTCTTCAACATCCTTTATAAGAATTTTCTTGCTACATAAGTGCTGCTCATTAGTATGAACATGATGTCTTGTTATTATTTAACAAGGAGTCGGTGTTTTGTTGCATGTCTGCTTGTCTACATAGACACTCGAATATTTTATTTCTACATTTAATATTGGGAGTTGACTTACGTAACCTTTGTATCGTATAAGTCGATCCAAGATACAAATAGACGTTATTAGGGACACTCCTATTAGCCATTAATTAATGCCTCCCAGTGAGTAAATGGCAACATTAATTTGACCCTAATTTACATAATACACGTCTACGATCGCAGGGATATGACAAAATCGCTTTATACACGTTGAAATTTCGCCGGAACTCAATCCGAGAGAGGGTGATTGTTCTCATTAGGCTTTTGTTCTGCCGCTTTTTGAAATTCCCATTTAATGAATACTTTGAGTCAAGCTCTAAGTACGAATAAAAAAGGCACAATTGTGCATTTTTAACAAAAGCTAACTCTCGTAATTAAAGTCATTCAGTCGATCGAGGTGACTTGTACCATATCATTACGCGAGGTTTTGTTTGTACGTACCGTCAATCGCCGAAATTAAACAAGTACTTAGTGAATAAGTTTATTTTTGTATAAAATTTCACCTGTATTGAAAGTAAGCCTAAATACCTTGTATAGATAGATACCTTTAATGTAAGCCCGCAACATTAACGGACTCTTTGTGAATAGCAAATGGCCAAAAACCTTTGAATCATCAATCTACTGAGCAGCAACTGTGGAAAATGGCGCGAGTAAAATACGAGACGTGAAAAATCTCGTCGCTATTGGTCGACTGGATACAAATAGCTTTTATATAGTGGCGCGCTTTATAAAAATCCTACTGAGTATCAACGTGTTGGTCCACAGATTTAGTAGGCGTCGGGATCAATAACGCCTTTTACTTGAATAGGAAATAAAATTCATGTTGAGTCCGTTCGAATAGACGCCATGTGCTTTTCCAACTCTGAACGTATTAATTGGATGAAGGTGACTGGTTAATTAAAACAATTTCAATCAAAAGTTTTTTCAAAACTCCTGTCGAACATTTTTTTAATATTTGAAGTTCGATACAGTTAGAAAGTTACAGGGCCTGACATTTGGGCAATTCTTTTTTTAAATGAAATTGGCAAATTATTTCACGAGGGAATCCAATTTTTTTGCAAAAACAGCTTACCGACAAGTTTCAAAGAAATATACGGTTAGTCTGTCAATAAGTTTAGTTTCAGCCCCCTTATTAATAAATCATCCTTAAACCTGGGTAAATCTGAAAATTATGCGAGTAACTTTTAATTCGGGTCTGCTAGTAATAGTTTTTAAGACTAATTTAATTAATGTGTGACGTATCGCTTGTTTCAGGTGGAGGGGGGTGAGCGCAGGGTGCGCGGCGCGGGGGGATGCCCGTGCGCAAGGGGCTTCTCGCGCCCCAGAACACCTTCCTCGATACCATCGCCACTCGCTTCGATGGCACGCGTAAGTTCTCCATCATTTTGTGTTATAGAGGTTAACGAAAGTTGTGTAATCTTTAGATGAATGCCAATTCAAGATAAAAGCGTCCAAAATCTAGTTGCAATCTCATCTCGGCGACAATCAATGTCAAAACTTAGATAAATAAGACGTATTTTTGACGGAATGAGACTGAGATCAGAATGCTAACGTTTTTAAAAAGTGGAATCGCCCCTCTGATCTTTTTAACAAAACAGCTTAGTCGTAAATAAGTCGTTCAGTTTACGAGTAATTTGCACTATTAAAAAATTTATTTATTTTGAAGACTCTATTCTAAGTACTCTATATATAAGTACAATAAATACTCGTATCACCAATAGATATCTATTGATGATACGAGTATTTATTGTACTTGCCTCATCAAATGCAACCTACATGCTACAGGATACTTTTATTCTGATATGCAAATACAATGGTACTCACGGTCATTGATACTGCTACGCCACAGCTACAGTACGGCTACGTCATCAGCTATGACAACAATTTCCAAATATATTAACAACTAGCTGTGCCTACGGCTTTGTTCGCGTGGAATTCAACAGAGGATGGGGAAATTTCCTTATCACATCACCTATCTGCCAGTGAAAGTCCCGTCAAAATCACTCCCGCCATGTCGGAGATTACCTCAAACAGATAGACAAACATACAGACAAACAGACAGACAAACAGACAGACGAACAGACAGACGAACAGACAGACAAAATTTCATATGCACATAGTAAAAAGCAGTTATTTTACTCGTATATCATTACATTGCAAACAGACGCTCAAATTTTATTCATTTGTATAGATGCAATAGAACTGTGCCCAAGACGTCCCAAACCTTATACTGTCACTAGGTTACGACAGTAAACGTCTATTATCTTTACCAGAAAGTCAATTAATAAAGATTTACAAGAAAGTTTTAGAGAACACTTTTAACGTAATCAACTAGCGATTTAAAATACCGCCGGAAATTACTCAGATACCTCGGCTTTGTATGTTTCTACCCGACATAGCCTAACACCTTTATAATTCAACAAAACTTTCCGCTTCTTCTTCAAAACTTGGTAATTTTGTTACACCACTTACACTTCTATCTAATTTTCGCTAAAAGTTTTTTATGAAACGAGATTTCCTATATAAACTTCAGCGTTTAAGTTGTTACTCTAGAAAAATGTCTAAGAGTACAGACCGAATAATTTATTGATTTATGAAATAAGGTTAATACTGTCTTATCGGGGTAACGTGTTGCCCAGTAACTGGGGTGAAGGTCAGATAGGCAGTCGCTCCATGAAAAATACTGGTATTCAGCTGCATCCGGTTAGACTGGAAGCAGACATCAACAAGGTTTGGAAAAGGCTAGGCAGATGATGATTAATGTCTGTCTTCTCGGTCTAGTGGTCTAGCTACAGGAAGTGAGAGTTATACTATGATTGTAATATATTAGATAGATTATTTTAGTTGTAAGCAAAATTTTGACTATACTCCCCCTAACTGACTAAATGCAAACTTACTATAAGATAATCGTAAGTTTACTTCGGCTAACCCCTTAAGGAATGGAGGCATGACGTGTATAAACGTATTATGTGCCTAATTCAACTCGGACAGCCGACAGCGCCGGCATAACAATATACATAATTAGAATAGTTCATGCAGACGCTGCATCTAAATCTACGTTATCTTATGAAGCCGACGTGAGCGCGCGCTACGTTATAATTTAGTTAACATTTTCATTTTCGACTTTACACTCACGAAATTAATCGATATATGTTATAAACTGTGCATCAGGCATTTCTTTGATATCAAAGCTAAAAACTGAAACAACGTGAGGAAAAAAATGCGCTCTTTCCTATTTTAAACATGGCTTAAACAAAACCGAATTCCAATTATAGAAGTTGATTTTCCATTATTAGTCGTCAGAATAATCGGTAATTGTTCCTTCTCTGTGTGAAAAGCAGTCATCGCCCTGAAGTGAAACAATTTTAGTCTGGCACCATGTCAAAATATTTTTTATTTTACACACAATATATTCGTTGTTTCACTTACTTGTAGGATCCGTCCTAGCAGTTTGCATACACTAAATAGATGTCCAATATTCAAAAACAACAAGACCCAATAGTGTTAGCTATTTCACGTACTATTATCTACAGACTTATTTATATATCTACAGTTTCTTGATACCCTACTATGATATACGATACGTGAAACGGAGTACGTACATTGTAGGTAAAGTATACGAAACCTACTGAAACAATAGTTCACCATACTTCTCGTAACTTTCAGCTGAATGGCACAAACACAATCAACGTTATAGTCCTAACTTTGAACTAAGGTAAGGTAATATTAGTTCTCCAAGACGTACTAATATAATAAGTTAGTGCATATGGCTCCAGGCTGACAAACGCACTTCAAGTTCATAAAGTTTTTAATATAACTATATTTTAAACGCAAAATAATATGAATACAGAAATAATTGAGAACTCGTAAACTATTGTAGGTTGTTATAATAATACTTGTAAATATATATATAGCAGTAAGAAGGTTGAAGGATGTAGAGTTAATCTATATTATTTTTTATAGTCCAGATTTGTAATTATTACTTATGTTGGCAGAAAAAACCGCAACCGAACCGAATCGTATAATAAGATTTTTTTTTAAAGTTCCAGTTTTCCTTGTTTAATTTCCTCTGAAAACAAAATGTTCTGGCGTTGTTTCAATAATGTCCTTTTATAATTTTAATTTGGTTATCCAATGGAAAAGGATTATCTTTAAGAAGCCATTTTACCGATTTATTTTTCATCCCGGATTATAAACGCTGAGAGTAAACGCGAAAATATTGTGAATACGCAATGTTATTTTGACCGCAGGCCAAAACGAGTTTAAAAATAATTATGGAAACGATCAACTTACTAAAAAGGAATTTGTATGAGCCAGTTATATATTATTACATATAGATCTAAAAAAGAACCTTGAACTACGAGATTCGACCATTTTCGTATTTGAGAAACCGACTCCCAATCAATCGATCTTTCCACATATGTAAATCTATCCCGTTTGAGAACCAACACTTGCTGTTTCAATAGTCTTGAATTACGTAGCCACTCTAACGTTTGCTCTACAATGCACTCCTAGACGATAGGTTTATACAGAGGTACACAGTACGATGTAATAGTATTGATTTCACCTGTGTATGTACAGAACTGAACACATTATCGAAATATCTGGCATGAAGTGAGATTGTCTGTTGAAAGCGATGGGAAAATTGCTCCGTCTGAGATTTCAACACGATCCGCAAATTAGGTAGCTCCTATTAATGAAGCAAATAAGCCAATGCTCGTATACTGAGATGGTTCTCCATTTGCTGAAGTATCTCGTTGAGTACTGTTAGTGGGGAATAATAGAGATTGTTTGTATTCGGTAAATCAGGTTTGTTATTTTTATATCTATTCGTGAACAGGTAGAATACAAAATGCTGCTATATTCTGTCTGAATCATGTATAAAGAGCTTTTTAGCAACTAATTTACATTTGAAGTTAGGCCCCGTTCATTTAGTGATGATATTAAGATATTTAACTGTTAAACGTTTTTTTTTTATCACGGTTAGAAAAAAGACAGTAGGAAACTGCCATGACATGTGATCCCAAAATTATACCATCAACTAGCGTTTATACGGGGAATCAAACCAATTCTATCAAAAATGAAAATGGGTTTTTGACAGGAGTTGGTGTTACAGCCACACATAAATAAAAGATCAGTTTGCGCATCAACTTTAATTCCTTTCTTAACTTTGTCAATATTTCTAGTCTTTCGTGAAATCGATTTATTTACACTACATTAAAGTCTATATTTATTTAAGAGGAAATAACATCAGTCAGAGTTTTGGATAGGCATATACTACTCGTACATCACAATTTACTTATTTACAATTTACATTGTAAACTTTCTTTGCCTTTCTAATTTTTACTGGCTGAAACATTAGCACCTAACTATTTTTGAATCGAAACTGAGCAGACTGCACAAAAAATAGACGTGACTGCCAGACGTGTTAGATAAATGTTGATAAAGTATGAAGACGTAGGTAATTCCCTTGAACTCTTTTACTTGTTCAGGTCGTTGCTCCAGACAGACGAAAGCTTCCCACGTTTTTGCAAGCAAAAGATCTCTTCTCAAGGGTCTTAAATAAATTTTGAAACAATTATATTCTTCAACCGCTTCGTTAAGCAAACCACAAAATCTCTCTGAATATTATTTCTTGTACAAAGATCGAAGGCAAATTAAAACAGTGACACGGGTTGATCAAAGGTTGAGCGTCCATTACATATCAAGAACTCCCCGTGCCTCGGAAAGCACGTTCAGCCGTTGGACTCGGCCGTCATTTTTTTTTTAAACTTTACCCCACTTTGGGAATTTCTCCTGTATCGTGGGCGCGTTTACAAATATTTAAACTCACAAACAGGCAGACCTGGAACAACAACCTGTAGGCCATACAAACATTTGTTCCGTGCGGGGATCGAACCCGCGACACAAAACGCAGCAGCCAATCGCTCAGCCTCTGCGCCAACCGTGTCGTCAAAATCTTTGACATAGATCATAGATCTTTGACAGTAGTAACAGCTGGATAGAGCCTGAAATTGTGACAGTCAGTCTTACCAAGGGGTATTGGATACCAAGTAACTGGGTTATGCAGGTTAAATGAGAGTGGACTTATGTATACTACTGGTATTCAGCTGGATCCGGTAAGACAGCAAGCCAACATATTTGGAAAAAGGCTAGTCAGATGATGTCATGATTTAAGGACGTATTTGACTACGTATGATGAAGTAAACATTTTCTTTTCATGTTATTTGAAGTGAAAACCGAAGCTCATCGTAAAGGGAGGGATGGGTCGTCTTTATCGTAATGGTCGCCGAAACACTGAATGGGTACTCTTGTCCAATGTTTCTTTTAGTACCTACATACATTTTACTTTTTTTCAAGATACTTTTTAATGGGGATATGCGGTCGAGCATATCAGCGGTTCTACTTCGCAGATGAAATTGTTTTCAGCGACTGTTTTTGTTGTTAAATATGTCGACAAAAATGCACTTAAATTTAGATGTCGTAAAGGGGAGATCTTTGACATTACTGACATCGGTGAAGGAAAACATCGTGAGGACTTGGACTTATATAATTAATGTAAGTCTGAAATCGCCAACCCGTCTTGAGCAAGCGTGGTGATTGATGTACGGTCTCAGTATGAGAAGAGGCCTTTGCCCTGCAGTGGGACAGTATATAATAGGTTGGTACTTTACTTTAAAGGGGAGATTGGGGCAATCGGCATCGGGGTAATTGCCGAAAAGTCGGTTTTAGTGCGATTTTTGTATCAACTAATCACACTTAAGGATGCATCTTAGTATTAGTAAAATATGCACAAAAGCATAAACCAATAAGTGTAAAGTTAGTCTAGAGTTACAACTAGTCCCAGGCTCCCCCACTAGCAAACCTGACCTGAATATAGCTTCACTTTAGCGTTTCTCATTAATTAGGCAGTATGTACGTTGCAACATTCGCAATTTAACCCTTTAGTTTGTAATGACTATTCAGAAATGAATTAGCAAGTATGGCAATTATATTATATGTATACTGGACCTATTTTCGTACATTTCTACTTGGAAAAATATATTAAAACTCCAAGACAATCGCTGTACCTATTTTTCTCTGGGATTAGCTTCATTTGTTCCCATTTAGTATAACGACATTAACTAAGCAAATACGAAAACAGCTAATAGAGGAAATTAAAAAAAACACATACTTCATTGTAAGTATTACTTTACTTATGCCCAATTTTACTTACACTACGACACTTAAAGGTTATCCCTATTTTTTTTTACACTGTTGCGCAAAGCAAATATCCTGTGCTTTTATTTAAAAATACACACAAACGAAGAAAAGACCAGACAAGTGCGAGTCTGACTCGCGTAACGAGGGTTCCTCACAAACGTTTGGTAATTGTACACCTATTTTCACCAAAATACGCATTACCTACTGAAAATACTTCAAAAGCACTAAACATTACTTTGACGAAAGGATAAGTAGGATTGAAGGAAAAACTAAGCTTTTTAGTTGAAAAATTGTTCTCCTATACATTGATATACGTCACGGTGAACTAACTAACGGCTTATGTAATTTCCTTATCGAAAAATAAATATATATTATAAAACTACAAATTAAAGATTTTCCATCTACTTGTGATGTGAGAATTTGTTTCTTGCCAAATTTTATGGTTTTAGGTGAACGGGTAGACCCTATAGGTTTTGATTAGTTTGCGAGTATCAAAATATGCATGGCGGTATTTTTCATTGCGTTGACTTAGAAGCTTGATTTATTTTTATAGAGCTCCAAGAGACCATCGACCTACGTATTTGATATTAGTTTCAACTTGATGCCCCCCGAATTTCTGAGAACAAGGGTCCTGACAGACAAACAGACAGACAGAGAGACACCAAGTGTTATACATATGGGTTCCCGTTATCTTTTTGAGGTACAGAACCCCAAAATAAAAGTTTGTTACATTTAAGTATCGTCTAGTTTTAGAGAAAACAGGCTTTAATGCTAACCGAATTTTTTAGAGATTTCATCTCATGGTACGTAAAATTTGAGCTAAGTACCTACTTATATTTACTGCGAGATTTACTTTGAAATATAATGACTTCGCATTCTCTTCATCTGATTATACTAAAGATTTACTCATCTTGTTAACTTTGGAAACCACTGGAATAACTTCATTATTAACCTTTTGTCTAAGTTAATTTAATGAGTCTCATTTTAATACGACGCTGCTCTGCTTTCCCCATTTTATTATAAAAGTGATGAGAGAAACTGCACGAATATAATGTAATTTAAAATCTAAATCTACAACCTTCCAAGGATAATGAGATTTAGAACCCTGGTTTATTGTTACAAAACTTACTAATAATAAACACTGAACCCTTATTCCAACGGGCACTTAGTTTATAAATATAAAGGAAAAAAAAGTGTTTTAATAAACGATCGAAACGTTAAAGTCTTAGAGCTGAAAGAGGAAAAAAAGCTATGAAAAAAAGGTAAAAAGAGGCATGGCAAACAGGACCGCGGATCAGCTGCCTTTCAACGGCCAACCATAATCTCACTCCCTGCGCGCCTTTATAGGAATTCTGATGAATGCAGGGGATTAACTTCGCCAAAAGACACGTTCAAAGCGTACCTATCTACAAGAAAAATACGTAATAATATTTGTTTTGGAGTTGAACAAACTCAATTTGTTCCAAACAAGGTCAACTTGACTTGCAATTTCGGGCGTAGAGTAGAGCTTACATCGAACACGGTATGTTTTACGTACTGGTTCATTATAACAGTGATTTGTTGATTCGGAAAACATTCGCGATATATTGTTTTCATTCAACATCAACAGATTGTCAGTCAGTTTACTCATGTACGAATTACGAATGAATAATACTCGTAGATAATAATATGTAATAAATAATACTAGCCTGTTATTGTTCCTCTGCAGGGCAAATGCCTCTTCTCATAGAGAGAAGTCATCACCATGCTTACTCAAGGCGGGTTGGCAATTTCAGACTTAGATTAATATTAAGCCCAGTTTAGGAATGAGGATCATGTTTACAAGAGTAGAAGGAGACCTAGGAAACAATGGATGAATTGTGTGAAAGATGATATGACTAAGAAGGAGGTGACTTCTGAGATAATAATAATAATAAATAAATAATGCTGGACAATCCACACAGCATCTTGGGATTAGTGCAACAGAATGATGATAATGTTTTCCTTTACCGATGTCAGTTGAGTCCAAAATAAATTAAGTAATAATATATTATTGTGTAACATAACGGTCACAAGCATGTGATGCACATCATCTTACTGAAGTAGTTTGATTGCACATTATATCGGCTCGAATTGGCGCCAGTTTCAATTAACTGCCCGATATTTCTGTTCCGCTCCCTGAATCGACGGCGCATTGACCGAACGGATTCAGTAAAATTAGCCACAGAATCGCAAACGTGCACTACATTACAGTCATGACCGCGATAAAGTTATTTTGTAGTTGTAAATGGTGTACGACCACTTTAACATTACGATGTGACCAAAACAATTGTCTATCATAAAAACCTATTTATTTGTGCAAGGGTTTTTTTTTAAAGTTTACCGAAGACTGTTATGCTGAAACGACAAATAGCTCAATCGATTCATCCAACAACGCTTGCCGGAGGATGGTAACTGGATCCCATTTACACGATTCAGATCCTCAACTTTGGGAGGAGTGCGATATTGCGTCACGTCCGTCACGTTGAGGTCACACCTCCCCCGGTTAAGTTGATTATGTCATCGGTCCATTCACGTCTATTCGAACACCTGCAGGAAAACAGTTTTAATTTTTTTGTTAATAATAGGTAGTACTCTTTCGCCTTTCGATTTCGCGACACCATTCGGTATCAACTCAATTACAAAGGCTACGATATCCTTCTGTGATTAATAAAAGGCATTTCAAATGTAATCTCACATCTAACTTTCATCAATGGCGAAGATCCGGTGTCTCTTAACACGAAGTAATTTTGTAGCGTTGATCCCATTATTTCATTAGAAATCGGCTTTACCCGATTATTATTAATTCCATTTAAGTCTATAGAACACTCTCTGTAATTAGCAGATATATTTCGTTATTGTTAATCAATGGATTACGGCGTTTTGGAGGCTGTTTACATGACTTTGAGCAAGGATTTAGTTAAAGCTTTAAATATGGCACGTGGCAATTCGGCATAAGTGCTTTTACGTTTTAGAAATGTACGTAAACTTTTTATTAAAACATCTGTGCACAAACACTGACATAGTTATTTCGCGCTATCACTGTTGGCAAGCAAAATGGTGTTCTGAAAATCTGAAAAGAGAAGGTCTAAGTGTGTCCTATTTTCAGCCGTTCGCGTGATGTGGAATGAATAGAATCGCGTGTGTGGGAGTCTAGTTCGCGCGGACCGCTAAGAAATTGCCACCAGCTACAAAAACTGTTTACAACACTCTTATAGACCTGCATTAGAGGAAAAAGTTTGTGTATAACATCGCCCCTGGCAGTTCCTGTTCACCTTATAGATATAAATGTAGGTGCCTACCTGCCTATGTTTTTTTATATAACAATATCATTTGTTGCGAAGGACGACACCCGTGTAATACGTTCTCATTGCCCCAGGGAGAATGTCCAACAAATTAACAAATAATAAGATTTATATCTAGTCGTTATCAGACCGTGTTTATGTGCTGCGGATGTGAAATGTCACTGAAACAATGGCTCGCCTTCGTGGGATCTGAAATATGTTGAACTTATACCAAGACTTATTTTGGAAACAGGAAAGTAGATTAACACAAAGAAAGAAAGGAAACATTTAATTAACAAAAACAACAACGTGTTTAATCTGAACATACTGTGTATTTTTAAATCGCCTTGTAAAAGAGATGCCATAATCTAATTCTAATCCCGTAAAATAGGAGAGAGTCTATAACATTCTAAACTATAGTTATCTCGGTAATGGTTTGGGTATTACTTATTCAGGCACAAATACACAGGCGGATTTAATGCCATATACATTTTCTACCAGTCAACCTTTGTAGACAAACACAATAGTATGTGCAATTAGTACATACCTTTTACAATAGGGCTTAGGTATGTGAAATTATATCAATAATATTTAGGTACCTAGGAAAACAAAAAGCATTAAAATATTAATTGCACGCTCACTGTCCTAATTTTTTTCATATCAATTGATCTATGACTTAATACTTACCGAATAAAAAACTCTTTATTCTACAGCCATAACATATTATATTTTAGTATAGAAAAGCTTGCTCTTCTTCGAAGCTTTAATATTTGCTCACACTGTAACAGAATATCTATTAACGAACTTTGATATTTTCTAACAGTTCATTAAAAACTTTGCCCCGTTATAGGAACTTTCTGAGCTATACATAACAGCCACGATGCTAGTTAGGTACCATTTTAATAATAACACTTATTTATTTATAATTATTAAGCCTGCAACTGCCCCACTACAAGGCAAAGGCCTCTTGTCATGTAGAGAAGTCGAGCATTCTATGACCATACCACGAACCACGGGGTGAATTTTGCCACCTAAATAAATTGCTAATTAATTAATAGTTCAACAAAATTTATTAGTTATACAATAATCTATATCTATACAAATGAATAAAATTGAATTGTCTGTTTGTGTTCTCAAAATAAGCAGGCAGGATTTTGCTAAATAGTCTGTCTCTCTTTTTGTTCCGGCTAATCGCCGAAATGACTGGAACGATTTTGACGGGCCTCTCACGTCGGATAGCTGTTATAAGAAATAGGTAACTTTTAGAAAATATGTAATCAGGGTTCAGGTGCTCGTGGCTAAATGTGGAGCTCGTGGCTAAATGAAAACCGCCGTACGGGTTGATCGAAGGTTAAGTTATGCTTGCCGAGGTCAGTCAACATATCGAGACTCCTCTGTGCCTCGGAAAGCACGTTAAGCCGTTAGTTCCGGCTGTCATTTTTGTCTTATCTCATTTCTGTCTAGATCTTTGACGGTCGTTACGGGTAGTCAGAAGCCCGAAAGTCTGATAACCAGTCTTACCAAGAGGTATCGTGTTGCCCAGTAACTGGGCTGGGTTCAGATAGGTAGTCGCTCCAAGTAAAAAACAGGTATTCAGCTGAATCCGGTTAGACTGGAAGCCGACCGCAGCAAAGTTGAGAAAAGACTAGGCAGATGATGATGAATCAGGGTACAACGCATGAAATTGTGAACAAAATCCGATTCAAATAGAGAAGTATAAATGCAATAAAGAAATATTCACCAGACCGGGTCGGAGAATCCTGCCGTTTCAATGGTGGTCCATTTTTTCTAAACATTGTGATGTTTACTGTCATCCACGCAAACGAGGTCGCGGGCACAAGTAGTATCTAATAAAAATCTTTACATGCATGAAGGGTAAGCAATTTATGTTTTTGTTATTTAATTAAAAGGAACTGGTGGAAGGGAGTTAATTTTGACTTTGACGTGGGTTTCAAACCGTTGAAACAATTTATCAGTGGTAAAAACTTGTGGAACTGAGAGTTAGAACATTGTAGCCACAGTAACGTCGTCAACAAGCTGACTTTCACCGAAATATTTCATCGAATATCATCTGGTAGTCAGAAACTCATTGATTATCTTGGAACACTTCAAAATTATAGGTAAAAATTAGCGTTAACATCACATTGTTTATGAATTCCTTAAATATTTTACGGCAGCAAGGAATTTATTTTAGATTATAATCTGTATTGAACATAATTTATTCATGAATTTTTGCTACACCTTCGTCTTGATCAAATTATTTAGTCTATAGTCTAAGTATATTTAATGGATCTGTCAACTTTAAGATATTAATGGGAAGACACTTACGCTTATGCCTCGCGACGCTTAAATTTTATTACTTGGCCTAATTATTTTTACACAGTGTTGCACAGTGCAAAAACCGTGTGCATCCGGACACTGGTTAACACAAGTTTGATAAACGGGTATGTTGAATACTGGTATTCAACTGCATATGGAGTTGCAATATATTGGGAATAATGTTACGGGTTTGTCCCATTAAAAACCATTACCCGTAATGTCTGCCAAAGATCTTCAAATGATAGCCGTCATCAACGGCTTAACGTGGCACGGTGAAGTCTCCATATGTAATGGACGGTCACTCTGACGGCCCGGAAGGAAGGTCTGCACGTCGCTTACGGGCAGACCTCGGCAAGTGTAGGTTAACCTTAGATCGACCCATACGGCTGTTATTGTACCATGGTCCAACCAGGATGCCCAGACGATGTCAGCCCAATGCGGGACATACATCTCTCTTGAATTGCGTTACAACAGTTTGTTGTTTGTAGCATTCAGTTTGCGCAGTTTTCACTTCTATACCTTGCATGGTATTAAGTGCAGGATTTACATACATGCATTTATTCTTATTTTTATGAAAAACTACTTATTTTTTTTACCGATACCAAATAAAGCTGCCTATTCAATTTTAAGTCCTTCAATTACCAACGAAAACCGAACTAAACATCGAGTGTGTTTTGTTTTAGATTCCACCAAAAACAAAACACATTCGTCCACGCTCACACTCTTTGCTGAAGCAATCGCATCTCTGTTCCATACATAAGAATTCAGCTGCTGTCGCAGCGCACTACTCTGTCAATAAACCATAAAGCATGTAATATTCTTTATCGATACGTCATATTTGACTGACGCGAATCGGCAAATAAATTCCGTAGTGCGGGACTACACCCACGAAGTATACACGATATTATACCCACGTTAACGCTAGAGTGAGCTTTATGACTTGAAAAGATGAAATATAGATAGATACCTGTGTACCTATGTATCTATCGGTCGAGAGGGGCGATAAGGAAGCGACAGTAGGGTTGTCACGCAGACCAAATTTTGGAGGAATGCATTTCCAAAATGTAGGTAACATTTTCGTAATTGCTTTTCCGTTTTGAGCAAAATGGAATACAATATTACTTCCTATAATATATACTTCCTCTCAGTTATTATCTTTTGAAATAGTTTGCGATCCTCAAATTGTTCGAGTGATTTTAGAGGTTCGTTGAAGTACATTTCAGTTGAGTCGTTGTTTCATAAAATTTTGCTAGAAAGTCAATTTATTACTTTGAAGGCAGGAATTTAGAAAACTTTAGTGGTTCCCGGGGTTAAAACTTACCAAATATTTACTAAGGGGCAGTACCAATAGGTAATTACGCTCCTTGAAAACAACGTAACAGATAACAGATAAGACAAAACACACGCAATGGTTTAAAATAGCATAATATATGTATTAGTTTGATCACGCTCGCTCCGGTGGTTTCAAACGAAACTCAGTAGCTAACCAACCATGCTAGAGCAAGTTTGTGGCAATGCAATTGCGTCTATGTTGAGGAAATTGCTTGAATATTAAGGCAACTGGAAAGCCATTACAATTCCTTTCCGGTCGGTTCCTAACATCACCCGTTGAACGTACAAAACAGTAATGCTGTCACACGTTAGATATTGGACTCTAGGCTCTAGGCTAGGGAGGGAGATGAAACCCGTAAAGTGGAATTTTGACCCTAAATATAATACCAATGAATATCAACTACCTTCTCTATCCATAGATTAGTTTTGGGAGGTTTTCCGTAACTTTGTAATGGTGAATTGGGGTAGTTTCTCATTGGACTGACCACATGCATTTTGAGAAATTTTAATTTCAATAACTCAAATAAAGATCCTTTTATGAAGTAGGTAAAAAAATAATCTTTTATTTCAATACCGTTATGAAGAAAAGGGTCTTCATTTTCTGGATGATAACGGTAGAGCTGCCATTATACCGTCAATGATATACAATAAGGGGGGAAATGGTAAAGTCCATTAACTTCGAAAGATCTCCACATTTTTCCTTTACAATTTTCCTGCGTTTAAATTTCAATCCCTCGCGACAACTGGGGTTTCATGAAAAATGTAAACGGGCATCTCGTGGGTGCAAACACTTACGTCAAATGCTATGAACAAAGTTCCGGGATTAAACGCTCATCGTCCACTCGCGTGAGGGGAAGGGAGGGGGGCGCTCACCGGAGAGCAATCAAAACTTTAACCTAACCTGTACTGTGTTCAATAGGTATACACCCCATATAGCTCTTTTATTTTATTAAAAAAAAGAATAAAAGCTCCGGCGTTTCAGAAAATACTTGTGAATACAGTCGAATAAATCCTAAGCTTATTTGAAAGTTACGTACAAATATCTGAAAAATATTTAATATACTTAATGTTAGGTTGAATTTTCTTTCAGACTCGCACACAATAGAATCGGTACGTTGCTTTCCTAAGAGTTTAACAAATATAGACATTCTCACTCATAATAGACGTTAACTAAACAACTGTCTTGTTAAATGTTAATGCAATCTAAAGGTAGGTGTATAATTAAGTTTAAAAGCTAACGGCAAAATGACTATCTAGCAGATCGTTTGATCTACGAGGTCAAGTGGTCGAAGGGGGGCACAGTTATTTACATATCGACACCCCGTCCTGGCCATTAAGGGCACTTAAAACAGTCACGCTTTTTATACAAATACCTGAGGCGGAGATCACTGTCTTCTGCAGCCACCAAAGTCGGTAACTGCGTTGGAAGGTTCAATGACGTCACACACACGTGGCGAGATACCGAGACCCGCATATGCTTATCTGTGTATACTCGATGTCATGAAGGCACGCGTGGCTGTGGCTCACAGCGGGTGATGGCATGCAAAGCTAAGCCATGCTAATTTCACGTAGGCATCCTCTGCGTGGGCTGCATATGGTACCATTTCGGTTGGTATTCAGTTTAAATTGGTTCAAGTTTTGAATGGGATGAATGAAAATTGCTCTGTGGTAAATACTGATTTCTGTCGAATCTAGTCGATAATACAGATATTTCTGATAGATAGATAAATTTATTTGTTGAAACACGAGTTACATAGTTGCATGCAGGTTGACAGTGGTAAAGTTTGTTCAGTCATGTTTGGCCTTTACGGCGTACAAATATTACATTACATTGTTTTGCTTACGTATACAATTAATCTTTTAAAAGTCATTCATCTAAACTTCTTGAATTGAATAACATGTCAAGTAGCATGATAATTGGATAAAATTTAATGTATGAACATATCCATATAAAACATTGTCAGTGTGTAAATAGTCAGGAATCCATTACAATCAGGTGAGTAAATGGAGGCGCTAACCCAATAGTTGGATAGCAAAGCACTTACAGAAGTGTAATTACATTGGCAGACGCATTGCTTTAGCTCTAAGCGAATATTAGAAAGGTTATTCTGTTAATCCTAAGTGTGAAACAATACTAAATGTGTGAATACGAGACGCGCTACTAACTTGATCTTATGTCTTCGTGTTCATTCAAATTATGTTACGAGTGGAAATAATTTATTCTGTACCGTAGGTAATATTTACTGAGAAATATTTATTTGGAAATTTTATAAAACTAAAAAAAAATCTGCTGTTTTTGAAAATAAATATAACGGTATTCAGAATTTGCTTATAACAAATTGTTAAGTTAACATAACAAACAACGTAATTATGTTTTTTTGAAATGCCTATTTTGATTTTTAAACCGAAAATTATTTTTTGTTGGACTTCTGGTGTTCAAATGATAGCATAGTGTATTTTTTTTAAAATTATATTAATACTAATAAATGATATTGTATGTGGTATACTGCCTTCGGTAGCGATGCGCCCGTGCAGTAACAGCCACGCAGAGCCTTATTTTCGGTGTTAGATGAAAATTAAATATATTGGAGATAGACTTTCGTCACATCATCTAGTACCCATAACACAAGATCTGCTTAGCTTGGGGCTAGATGATGCTGTGTGGATTGTCCAGCATTATTTATATTTATTTATTTATTTACTTTCAGGAGTCAAGACTTTAATTTATACCAATTAAAAAAAATGGGTAAAATTTCTAAATATTTTCTCCATTTTAAGTATCTTTTCTCTAAAATTCTTAAATAGAAAACGTTTTTAAGTTATTCATAAAAAGAAAATACCTCTTCTTTTCTTAATTTGATAATAACAATTAATGTACTTTTTTAATGTGACAAATCATGCATTCTCGAGACACATTTCTAGACGTCATCCCGCATCCAACGACCTTTTGCTCATATTTTTAGGAGCTTTATCGAGAATAAACACTTTTTTGAACTTGTTGACTCTAACAGAGTCCAATTATGAATCTAAGCCACCCAGGGACCCACTCAAATACACACAAATTTTCATTAGTCTGTCCAGCCATATTCGAGTTTTTGCGAGACTAACCCACGGCAATTTATTTTTATATATGTAGGTACTTATATATAAAGATACCGCTTTTTCTTCTAGTATAGAACACATTAATACACTAACGGGCCTGTGAATTCTCTTAATCGTACTCTGTTTAAAACCCGCAGTCTGTGTCGAGATTTACTTCTGTTTTCACCAGAAATCAGGATGTGTTCTCGAATCTTACTATTGGGGAATACCTCTGCCGTACAACACGGCCGATGCCGCAAAACCAATTATCGCTGTGTCAGCAGTGTCCACCCATTAGTGAACAGCCGACAGTGGCAAGAACTGCAACATATTATTGCTTCTAAGTCTAGTCAACGAACGATTTAAGTAAGTCTACGGGCAAAATGTTCGACTTAAGTTCCAGTAACCTGCCAATATCTATTTGTATTGTTAGGTTTAACACTTTCAACACACCTGGAAAGTGTCAAGATAACAGACTTCCTATATACTATTGGCAGACTCAATAAATTGTTTAAAAGTTAAGTTGCCTGTATACTTGTCTTCTTTCAACTCCTTCGGTTGAGTGTATTTGTTTTGAACGTCTGATGTGTTCTAATTATTTTCCTTTTTCTCATTAACAGATAGCAACTTCGTGCTGGGCAACGCCCAAGTGCCATGCTACCCGATCGTGTACTGTTCGGACGGGTTCTGCGAGCTGACGGGGTGGGCGCGCGCGCACATCATGCAAAAAGGCTGTGCGTGCAAGTTTCTACACGGGCCTGACACGAGAGACGAGCACCGCCACGAGATCGACACCGCGCTGGAAGCCAAACACGAACTTAAACTAGAACTTATATTTTATAAGAAAAATGGTAAGTAAAGCTGAATCTTATTCGAATATCACTTATTCAAATTAGGCTGAGAATGATCACTTTTTGAACGTCAAACATTAGACCACTTCCTAGTGTTTTAAGTTGATGTTTTACTAAGATCTAGGCTATGTTCACCTTACAACCATTAGTGAACGAACTAAAATCCAACCGAAGGTAATGCCTCAAGGCTCGTGCCTAGTTTACGAACCCAGGCATCAGCATCGCCAAAATGTACACTTGACACTTTCGAACTGTCAATAACAGGCGTTTCCTACTCTGGAATTATATTGCATCTCGAACAACGTGAAGACATCTAGTCCAATTGGATTTGAAAGTTTAAAATGTCCTGCCTTAATTAACCTTTTCCTTATTTAGTAGAAGGCGACTTCGCCTTAATATTATGAGTGCAAATGTTTATTCACAAAATATTTATGAAACCATTAAAACTTGCACGAAATATTTTAACTTTTATACTTTAGTACCGGGTAAAATATAGAGAGTATGAAAATATAATAATGTACACTGTAATAACTATTAATTGAATTGCCTTTCAAAAGCGCCAAACTCAATATCGACGAGAAGCTTTCCTGCTGAATTGCATTCGTGGAAAAGCAACGAAAACGTTTATAAGCTTTGGGCTTTCGAGTTGCGCGCGTGCGCCGTATAGAACTTTCCACTTACAGTTTTTTTTTGCAATCAGAATACACCTGCGTCCGCAAGCGAGGTGATATTTTTTCAAACGTCTGCCTTTATTTGATTTCGCCGATCGATGGATCGACTCTTAAAATTAAATAGTGATTTTTTTCCTCTGATGTCGTCGTTCCTGAGTCACATGTGCATAAATGATTTGCTTATCTATTTATATTAATTGCTCAATGAAATGCACAGTTAAGGTCACACGCTCAAGTGACAAAAGTGTTAAAGACCTAGTTAAAGGTTACGATATTTACTTACGTAATAAATTGAAAAAAAAATGAGTCGTAAAACGCCGAGATACTAAAAATAAGTCCTTTTAATTCGACCCTAGATCCTTTGCGTTAATGGCTTTGCAAAATGTCGTCTATGCCACAATCGTAAACAAAAACCAATAAGAGGTTTACGATTCTATTCAACAAAATTAAACTTGTACGAGCAGCCAGCTGTTCCTTGTCAGCAGCATTAACTGCTTTCAGAACGACGCTCCACCGAGCGCCGGCACCATATTGAGAACCCACTCCAAAACGACGTCCAACGAACTCTTTACGGAACATTAAAGTCCCGAATACCGGTTCACAAAAATGCGAAGCTTCATTCATACATAATCAATGTTCCTTAAGACACTTGTTCCTTCCTTTGAATTTCGACCGAAATTAACATTCATTAAACTTTACAGGATCTCCCTTTTGGTGCCTGCTCGACATCGTCCCAATTAAGAATGAGAAACGAGAAGTGGTTTTATTTCTCGCCTCCTTCAAGGATATCACCAACACCAAGATGGCCGCCATGAACACTAATGAGAACTTCGACAGCGGTGAGTGCCTTTGTAATGATGAAACTCGAAACGTCGTAACAAAATGCAACCCTCAAAAATTAATAATAAGTACTTTCCAAATAGTGATCTTGTTCCGAAGCCTTCGGTAACTGAACTATGACGTGTAAAAGCCATCACTGTACCAGTGTGAGAAGGAGATGGAGGCATACAGAATGAATTGCAATATCTCTTTTTTACAAGAGAACAGTGATGACTAGAACATCATAGTATGGCCCCAGAACACTAACCCCCGTATAAATAAACGCCGAGTAGAGTTATGCCAAAATTAACCCTCAAAAAATGTATGATTAATCTGAAGGTTATACCGGTTGTAACTTTACTCCGCGTTGACTAATAAGGAAGGACGTTAATGAGACGTTATTCGAGGATGCTGACAGTTGTGCATTTGTATTAACTCATCACTCAGCACGTTGTTCTAGTGCTCTAGGTACATCTTTAAGGTTGATAGCATTAGATTGAGCGCCAGTAGCTCCCCGTTGCGATAGCGAGTTGCGAGCATCACCGCACGGTAAAGTTCCTTTACGAGTATTGTATCGTACCCTGTGTAGACTTTAACTAGTCTGTAGCTAGACAGGCAATAAGTCTGAGTAGATAGAAATAGATTTAGTGAGTAAACACTTCGTAGCGAATATAACTCAATTGTTTTTCTTTGTATCTACAAATGCAACACTTGACTCAACACGTTTTAAGTTAATGAGGATGAACTTAGCGCCGATCTGTTAGCAAAGGACCTCGTTCAGTAACTGTATGTAGGTGAAAGCTTAACAGCAACACTTTATCTAGTTTTAATTATATTTTTAAATACTTTTTCTTGTTTTAATAAATCTTTTTAAAAGGCAGCTGATGCTTCAAATAATCAAACAAACATTGTCATTCTATTTTTTGTAACGTTTTGTTGTCAAAATGGATAATTTAACCGAATACACATTTTAGAAATTCCTTATTGAATTTTGGCACGGTTTGAGGTCAGCTTGTTACTCTCGCGCTAGCGTACCAGCAATGTTTAATAAAACTTGAAGCATGGGCTGTTTGTTCAAGAATTCAAATACCCCTTGAATACCACTAACTTGTATATCAAATTAATGAAACCACCCTGTATTTCGATTTAACTTTGAGAAACAATAATAACTTGAATACTATTTACCAACCGCTTGTTTAATACATCTGAACGGAATGAATATGTCGCCAGTTTGCGTTTTATGAATTGTTTTATGGTCCATACATTGCGCTTTATCTAGTATATGTACTTTTATTTTTACAAAAACATTTTTGCAGTGCACATTTACTTATACATACATTCGTGACTATGACTACAGGCGGTTATTATCACACAGATAAAAAACATACTTATTTATTCATAGATACATTTTTATATTATTTCATAAACGACGCTGGCCCACTATTGCATTTATCCGTCATTTAAAAAACAAAACTCGGAACAACTGAGTATCTGTAGGTCAATCAAATATTTGTTATATAAATCGGCAATACGTGACAAAATACACAATTCGCATGCCGTAGATTCGTTAAATTACCTGAATCAGTTGTGGAGCAGGATCAAAAGTAAGGTAAGCATCTGGCCCCCTTATTATTTTATTTTCGATGACACGGTTGGCGCAGTGGTTGAGCCATCGGCTGCTGCGCTGTGAGTTGTGGTTTCGATCCCCGCACGGAACAAATGTTTGTATGACCTACAGGTTCCTAGTGTGGGGCAACGTTTAAAAAAAAAATTAACACAGAGTAAAATTACAACTGACACCAAAACAAAAGATTTGCCTTACATTTTTTGTGTTTCAAAATAAGCATGACGATGTTTCTACCCGTTTATTAATTAAGGTTCAAGTTCAGAAGTGAAATAACCGCCTGTATTTTCAGTCAAACCCATCCTAAACCTACACCCTAGACAAGACAGATGAATACTCTTATTTTGCAGACTGCATGCACTATAGCATGTTGCAATTTTCGCGATATTATTTAAAGAAAAAAAATGTAAGTTTGCTTTATCTTTGTTTCAAGCTGGACTTTTCTGTACAACCTATAAAATATGGCATGAAGCTTTAAGAGTTTGTTTTGATGAGGCTTTGGTCAAATTTTGTTTATTAAATCAGCTTATGCTTTGTAGCGGTCTGTAAGACGAAGAAAAATATCGTAATATTCATAATATAGTGTCGATGTCAATGTCAAATAAACGATTCGTTAAGTCGAGAATGTAAAGTAAGTAAGCTCTAAGTATAAGTTAAATAAACTTCGTATCATAGGATCAATGTTAATTTTGATTTGTATGGGTAATTGGAATGAAAGTAAATAAAGACTGATTTTTAATTTATTTAGAATCTTTTAGAGTGTGAAGGTACTCAAGAAATACTTACTCGAATAACTTACTACGGGATTAACTTTGATATACAAAAATATATCCACTTTTCAGTAGAAACTTTTTGTTCGCGAAACTCTATGTAGATTATGATTTTTTTCGCGATTACAGGGTCCATAATAAAAGTTATTTTTGTTCATTAGTACTTTAACCATCTGAAAGATTGGCAATTAATTAGAAATCAGCCTGTATAACAAATACGCTTTATTTTTCCAAAAACATAAAGGTACTTTTGTTTGTTCGCATCGAGATCACTTGTAAGTTTTAGGTATTATTATATAAAAGAAAGATTTGATTGTTTGTATGTTTATTTGTTTGTATGTTTGTACGTTTGTATGCTTGTATGTTTGTTTGTAATGGATAAACTCAAAAACTGCTAAACCGATTTATAAACTATTTCACCCAGAGCGGATGTTAAAGTTTTGGAGGGAAAAGTAAAAAACCACGTGGATGAAGTCGCGGGTGTAGTGCTAGTTGGTAAATACCTATTAATCATTCTTATACATCTGTCCATAGAACGTTGGCGTGATTAGGAACTAATTACTATACGAATCCTATCAGAAAGTTTGAAATACAGAATAAAACTAGCTAACTTTGAAAATAAAAGACTTAAAAAAGATTAAAGTTAAAAAAAAGTTCAAGAAATCATTAAAAGAAAAAAAACGAGTCGATAAAAAATTGAATCGGCTCCCAATGCCAAAGAGCCGATTCAATCCAAATGTTCTTCTTTTGAAATCAAAAAGCTAATAAGTGCCTACAAAATAAACCTGGCTGGGCTTTGAAGTAAAAATAAGTTAACAAAATTAAATAGAATGTGTAAAAAAAAGCATTTAATGGCATTAGGACATTATTTTTTATAAAGTTGGCCGGTTATGTATTTAGAAAATTGTAATATTTTTATTTACATTTTAACCTCATAAAACAAGAACACCAATATTTTTTGTAGAATGGACGACCTTATCGCACAAGGCGATGCTTACTGACCACATATGGATGTACAGAGGCCAGCACGTCAAGCTACCCCAATCTTTCAATCTCTCAAAACTTTATTACAAAATGTTTAATGTTCAATTGGGAAAATTTGACAATTTGGGATAGCTTTATCTGCTCGCATCTGAAAATAACCACGAAGGTTTGATTTTTATTGAAACCAAGCTCAGTATTTTTTTTATTGATTTTGTAGTTGGTTTTCAAACGGAAAAATCAATATACCGTAAAACGAGGTTAGATTGATTAATTTTGAAATGTAATCCCATGTATCTTTTAAAGTTGTTAAATAAAAAATCGGAAAAAATAAAACGGTTGAGGACTCTTTAAAGGATTACTAAATAACGACATTTTAATAAAACAATATTAATAGTTCCATGGAAAAAGAAATTCAACTTATCAATTAAATTGATATTGAAAATGGAGCTGCTTTGATAACATCTAATTATTTCATTGCCGTTCAAAGTCACCCCTATCTAGAATGCGTTTTCGACCAAAATTCAGGGTAAATTTTACAAAGTTTTTCGTCTACTTAGAACTAACTGTAATAACTAACGCATCGGAGAAATATAGCCTAACGACTTGAATTTCGAATAGACGAATAAATTATCGGGTGCGTTCCCTTTTACGGGTGAATTGGAGGAAATGTTTCATTTCTGAACGATTATCAAAGTCGCCCCAGTTCTCAAAGTAACTTCGTTTTACCGGTACTGTTTATATAGTTGTTTAGTTTACTTTTTACCACGCATCGGTGTAAACATTTTCAAGTTATCAAAAAGTAGTACCAATATAAATCAAGGTCACGCCTGTGTACCCCGAAGGGTCCGGCAGAGATATTTCTCTATATTGCCATATTTCGCCTGTCATGTTTAAATCCCACGTAATAGGGGCGAGCGTACCTATTGCCATCAACCGGGCAACCGGGTACCAATACAGACTCCCTTCATAAGTACTCGTAAGTTACACGTAAACACCTATAACAACGAAAACACTAAGATAAGTAAATAGTATCAAAAGCAACCAAACTGTTGAGTCCTCATATCAGTTTACTACGTTTATTGAATGAATGTGAGCACTCTGGTATTCAATCAGCTAAATGTGTTCGTCTGCATCCATCTAAGGAATTAATTCCATCGAATATTTTTGGATCTCTGCAACGAAACGTGTTATTTCGATTAAAAGAAAACTTTCATTCGGTAAGTGAGAGTAGTTTTTGAAAACCATTACTAGATTTGAATTCAATGAAAACTGTAGGTAAACTGAATCAAAAAGTTTCCTATTTAGGCGTTTGTATTTAACAGTGGGCCAAACGGGAAACTTTTCTTTTACTGAACACAATTTGGGAACTAAACTAAACAGCTTTGTAATGACTACAGAATGTGGCCATTTTGTGTAATTACGAAAAAGTTTTCAAGTTAGAGGAGTGCTTGTCTACAGATTGGAGATTAAGAGATCCGTCCCGCGCTGTCTGCGTTATTTAATACCTTTAGTAAAGGAAATTTTAAGTAAAAACCTTCGACTAATTGATCAAATGTTTACATGAAAATCTACATCTATTTTTGATTACAGGTAGGTAGTAGTTGTAGCGGTCATTGACCTGCAGAAAACTTAGGTAATGTCTAGTTAGTTTTCCAAGGCCCGTTTTCACTAACACTACGTGACACCTAAATGTGATGCCTAAATATTTTTACACCTAAAAGAGCGCTTTTATTTAGACTTTACAATCAGATGTCGCGTAGAGCTAGTAAAAACGGGTATCATTGTCGTACTCGTAGGTACTTAACATAGTTTGAAAAGCTAATTAACACGGAAATTTTGTTTTTATTTTAATAAAAGGTACCTACCCAAAAAGCTCCATTTCTTTATTGAGATCATCATCATACTCTTGCCCTTATCCCAATTTATTTGTGGTCGGCGCAGCATGTCTTCTTCTTCCAAACATCTCTATTTGCCGTCATCTCAGAAGTCACCTCCTTCTTAGCCATATCATCTTTCTCCAATCCATTCATCGTTTCCTTGGTCTCCCTCTACTCTTGTAACCCTCTACATTCATACTCAAAACGTTCCTCACAACATGATCCTCATTCCTTCGCATCACGTGTCCATACCATTGCAAATGTTACGTTCCCCACGCATTTCTCTTGATATAACGATCAACCACGCAACAAAAACTAAACAATATAACGGTGCCTTAAAAAAATGTTTTACCACCGACACTATGAAGGACGACGTCGTTCTTAATTTGAACGGCTTTTGATGACAACAAGATAAACAACAGAACAGTAAAGTCTCCGCTAATATTATAGCTTAAAACAATGAATGTAGATCGAATTCCGAACCTACGTAATTTAGATTTTTACCCTTGCTTCCTCGTGCTTTTGAATTTTTAACTCTGTCTTTTGTTTATCCTCTTCCTCTTCATACTTACTACGAATGTCCGTCATGTTTTAATTTACATTGTGTAATGATTATTTTAATTTTAATGATTATGACCTACAAATGTTTCAATTGTCGCACCGTAGGCTGCTTGGTACTTGCTTACTTTAATTTCTGGCGACATCCTGTTTTTGATACAAACTCACGAAAGTACAGAATCCCAACAACCGCATCATTAAGTTTGATATCTACTTATCAATATATTAATAAAGCTTATCGTGGCCCGCTTTGTTTGAAATGGCCCCATAATAATCCAATCAAAGTTTTCGCATTATACCGATACCGATAATTCTATATTTGGATATTTTGAACTTTCGTGATATCAAAGCAGCATTACTGCCTACTTACGAGATCTTCTTATATAAAATTTGAAAAGATAATTCTTGTATCTCATAAAATTTTCGCCCGGCATATTTTCCACGAAACTCCCTTTTACTGAGATGTTTTACTTCAGTGATTTGCAGTTAATTAGGTTTGTTTTAATTAAGAGAAATCGAGAAATATCTTTTATACGGAAATATAAGAAAATCCTTCAAGGGGCAATCTTTCCTTATACTAAGTAGACATTACTCGTAGCTGGTACTAAGCCAGTGGTCCAGTGTGTAACAGGGTGGTTTATGCATGCAGGAGCCGCGGTGCGGCCTTCGGCTGGCGTGGTCACTCTAGCGTTATCCCCATTTGTACCCGCAGCGGCACTCTTGGGCGCCCGGTTCCGCGCTGAATCTAGTTGCCTACTTCCAGACCCGAATGGCAATCTTGACCCCGAAGCGCCGTCGCCCGCGAACATGGGCAGGCGACGCTCTAGGGCGGTACTATACCAGCTTTCAGGACATTATAAACCGGACAAAATGAAGACAAAACTAAAACTCAACAATGTTAGTAAGGTAATCTTTATTTTCAACCGAGAGAGGCATTTTAGTTTTACGCAACAGTAGGTACTCGGGCGCCCGCATCCGATCCTTCCGGTTTGGGACGGTTCCTGAGTACTTTTGAAAACTTTTCTTGAATTAAATATGGTGCGGACACCGAAATAATTTTAATAAATCAGTTTACTGTTGAGAGCTGCAATAAAATTATGTAAATTATTTCAGAATCTATTACACTCCTCGGACCCTCCGTTGCCTGAATATAAAACGTCAGCATTAAAAAAGTCTAGATTTATAATATCACACTACGGGGTCTTTAAAACATTCTGGGATTGGCTGATTCTCATAGCCACGTTTTATGTGGCCGTGGTGGTTCCGTATAATGCCAGTTTCGTAGACGAAGGACACCCCAGGATAAGCGTCACGAGTGATGTCGTGGTAGAAGCGCTCTTCATTATCGGTAAATTACTTCAGTAACTTTATATTAACCTATATCGGATAGTTTTACACCTCATATATGCGTTTTGCAGATATAGTGCTCAATTTCCGGACGACATTCGTAAGTAAGAAAGGAGAAGTAGTCTCCGATTCTAAGGCGATAGCCCTTAATTACATCCGGAGCTGGTTTGTGGTGGATCTCCTGGCGGCGCTCCCGTTTGACCTACTTTACGCGTCCGACGTGTACAGCGGCGCGGTGAGTTAACACTGCAAATTAATGTAACAGAATTATTATTCATTTATTGATTAAACTACACGGCTACGAATCTTACGACCGCATGCTGTCAACTATTTAGAATTTTGCTGTACTTATCTGCTATAAAGTTTTTTACTTCTTGCCTTGATGTTATGACTAATTAATCCTCTTCTGTTTTCGTACAGGAGTCGACACATGGGAACGTGCATTTAGTAAAATTAACAAGACTGCTGCGACTCGCCCGGCTGTTACAGAAGATGGATCGATACTCGCAGTACTCCGCTTTGATACTGACGTTGCTAATGCTCTCTTTCACTTTGCTGGCTCACTGGCTCGCCTGCATTTGGTTCATCATAGCCGACAAAGAAATTGAAATTCACAAAAACGAAAGTTGGGACCTAGGTAATTTTACACAAGAATGATTTAAATCTTAGTACCAATCTAAAAAGATTAGCACATGACCTTAAAATAACTCTTTTACAGTACCTAATCGCAGTAAATACATTCACCATTAAACACGCCCAAATAAATCTACTCGATTTAAATTCAGCGATCCGATTTTCGACTTGTGCAAACTTCAACTGTGAGATACATCAATAAGATTCTCGGAGATGAAACTTTTTTATTGGTTCGTTTGGGTAAAGCTTGAGTTGTTTAATTCTAGGATGGATAAACAATCTGGCGGAGAGGCTGAAAGTGCCGATCCCGAATATATCGCACAGCGAGAGTTACGTGACGGCGCTGTACTTCACGTGCTCGTCGCTCACCAGCGTGGGCTTCGGCAACGTGTCCGCCAATACCCTCGCGGAGAAGATCTTCAGTATTATCACCATGCTTATCGGAGGTACGTGGCTTCCCTACAATATTACAATCTATTTCTCGTTACATAGTTCCCCCGTCGAGTTAAGTTTTCGATCCACATTTGCATGAAATGTAAACTCAATCTTGTTTGTGTAGAACCCTCCTTTTTGGTAACGCTCCTGTCCTCCTGTTGACCTGTAAGTTCCCCCTGTGTTTTACCCGACTCAATATGCCGCCAACGATCAAATCATGCTTAACTAGAGTCTAAAATAATACACGGCATCACAATGAATCCTGTTTCTTAAATCGACCGTCGATAATATCCAGGTTAATATAAAACTGTCAAAATCTAATTTGGGAACGGCTCAATGCATTGAAGTGGAACATAATGTAGATTAATATCAGGTACTTATTCAGGCGTTCTCAATCACAATGACACGTAAAATTAATGTTGAAATTACGAATTTTGCACGTAGTTAATAACACGGGTGACTTTTTGCGGTGTGCAAATAACGAGCTGGAAACCACAACGTCAACCTCATCGCCACTTCATACGGGAATAAAACAAGAATTAAACAGCACATTTCCACTGTTTTAGCGCTGATGCACGCCGTAGTGTTCGGTAACGTGACGGCTATCATACAGCGCATGTACTCGCGCCGCTCCATGTATCAAAGCAAGTGGCGGGATCTAAAAGACTTTCTTAGCATAAACCAAGTACCGAAGGAGTTGAAGCAGCGGATGCAAGACTACTTCCAGACTATGTGGTCGTTGAACCACGGCATCGATATACACGAGGTAAATAACTTAATAGGTGAACGTTCTTTCTTACGTCAAAAGGTGTTCCGAAATGACGTTGTCAAAGACTGTGTGTGTTTTTAACTACGTTTTCCTATGTAGTTTATTTGTTGCGGTCAGTGTGATAAATTGAGAATAATTGGCGTTAATTATTAATAATTTATCATGCAAAGCACCTTCTCTTTGACAATCAGTGGACCGAGTTTTCAGAAGGAAAAGTTTTGCGGAGTCCAGCAACTAATGGTATCTATTTTTATTTGTAGTTTGAAATACGAACGCTTCGTTGTTAATTAAGATAAAATATAGAACTTTTACAAATACATCATTTTTAATACGCACTGGTGAGGAAGTATCAAATGGAGATATGCGGATAAGATAACAGTGCTTTGAAGTTCATCCGCACCCGATCGTGCTGAATGGTTTGGAAAAGAAATAAAATGCGATAAAGATAATCTTCTTAACTCTGCTACATTTTTAAAATATACATATTTCTTCACTAAGCCCTCGCATTTTTATAAAATCTCATTTACATGTTAAGAACTGACTTTACGTCCATGCAAATCTAAGCCGCTTTGAAGTCATATGAGAAAATATTTCCTGTAGCTGTGTCTGAAGGGTCTGTTTATTTTTAGACTCTCAAAGAATTTCCCGAGGAGCTGAGGGGTGACGTGTCGCTACATTTACACCGTGAGATATTATCCCTTCCGATATTCGAATCAGCGTCGCAGGGCTGTCTCAAGCTGCTGTCTCTGCACATTCGGAATAACTTCTGTGCCCCTGGCGAGTACCTCGTGCACAAAGGGGACGCGTTGACGTACATCTACTACATATGCAACGGTTCTATGGAAGTGATGCAAAACGACATGGTCGTCGCTATACTAGGTGAGTCACACACAAATTAACCCATTGTTCATAGCTCGTAGCATTCACACACCTACACCTATTTACCTGTCTATTACCTCCCACATGGACATCTGTTGAAGTATTCATAAACCGTTTATTAAATAGGCAAAGGAGATTTGGTGGGATGCGATATGAATACCCATTTGCAAGCTTACAACGGTTCGTCCCACCAACAGGGGAATAATCCTGATGTCGTGGTGAAATCGAGCAGTGATGTTAAGGTAAACTGAATTATTCATTTCCTACCTTAGAAGCATCACTGACTGAAACTCAATCGGATTTTTTTCTAACAATCATGTCTATTTACTTCCTACAGGCTCTAACCTATTGTGACTTAAAATGCATACACATGGGTGGCTTAGGCGAAGCTTTACGGCTATACCCTGAGTACCAGCAAGAGTTCATGCACGACATACAACACGACCTGACTTACAACTTGCGAGAGGGCTATGAAGCTGAAGCAGAGTCTGACGGGAATGGTCACCCATCACTGACGCTGCCTTCGATATCGGAAGACGATGAAAACGCCGCTGAAGACTCAGCACTGACCCCCAAAAAACAGCCCGGCTCAAACGCAAACAGCCCCCGACATCAGAAATTCAGGTTCCATTTAATTTAATGCCAACTACTGTTATGAAAATAATTTCAATAGGATTACAAAAAATATTACATCGTGTTTGGTTAAAAAATAAATATCAAAGCATACATGTTTTCCGATTGGAATTGGTTTTCTATTGTAAACACAAATGGGACTCTTTGTCCGAAATAATATTGGACAATATTACACGTATTTTGCGCATGTAAACTAACACGTTTATTTTGAATAACATAAAATACTTTTATTTCCAGGACGGATGGACAGCCGCGGCTCTCCCATAGAGAATTACGTGAAAGAATAGAAAGACAGCGTTCTATAGCCGCGCCCAAAGTTTCAAGATCTGATTCTTTGGAAGGTTTAAATTTAGAAGTGCACAATACGAGGTCGTCTGTAGACAGACTGGACACCCAGGTGTCGAGCTTGCATCACGACGTGGCCGCGCTCAGCATGGAGGCAAGTCCCACAATGACGTCACATCTCGCATAATCTCACGCTGACCCACTTATCACAACCCACGTGACATAGATCCTTTATAATACAATGATATCATCTAGCATACAGATAAGGATTTATGACCTCATGACGTTGTTTATTCACCTATTTTTAATGATGAATAATACATTTTGTGTTGGGCGGTTTTTCAAAGTACTTGGAAATTGTATCTATGAACATTTTTGTAAAATTCCAGTTCTACAGTGCACTTCCAACAAAACAAAACTGACATTAAGAGCATGATACGTTTTTCGTTTAGGTTCGTCACGCCATCCAAGCCCTGCAGGAGATGACGGCGGCTCCCGCCGGGTGGCACGCAGCACATTCCAATCCTAATCTCCAGTGGAGCACTCCACCTAACCAGCTCGCACGAAGCTGTAGCCATCCACCTGACGTGTTCTGTTGGGATCAGGTAGTAAAGCCACTGATTTTCGAAGTACCATAATATGGTGTTCTGGGTATATATCAGTCATCTAGTACCCATAACACAAGCTCTGCTTAGCTTGGGGCTAGATGATGTTGTGTGGATTGTCCAGCATTATTTTTCTTATTATTTATTATAGTTATTATTTTGTATTATTGATTCACTTGGAACTTCTTTATTTATAATGTGACAATATCCAACAGCAGGAACGGCCGATAACCCCGGAGCGTCCAAAAGCACACAAGGCTACACAAACTGAGCCATTCCTTCACCTCATCACGCAATACATAATGGAGCACCCGGCGACCGTGATGTTGCTGCTGGGTATCGACCCAATGGCGAATCTGACGCCTATCATGCCAAGCGCCGTGGACTACTACACCGACACGCGCGGCCGCCGCCCCAGCACGCTCGAGCAGATCATAGAATCTGAGACGGGAAGTCAAACGCCCTCCAGCACCACTAGCGAAAAATTCGAACAGATTAGAAGCCCCATTGGCAGTGTCAGAGATCTTGAAATTCAAATAGAAAATGAAGTGAAGAAAACTCCTGAGAAAGAGACTATACCAGCGACTTTGAGGCGCAGCCGGTACTCAGCCAGCGACTTGTGCGAGGCGTCGGAGCGACTGCTCGCCACCCGCTCCACACACCCCAGCACGCGCTCCCTCAAGTTTAACATCAACAGCTAAGTTTATAATTCCATTTCGTCTTAATATAATATGCTCATTAGACTTTAGACTTCAAATAATAAATGCCATTAGTTTAATTGTACATTTGGTTACCTTAAATTCTACCTTGTAAGTGTATTTCGTTTATTATTGTATACTTAGATAAATATACCTACTATTGTAATTTTATCATTACTTCTCAGTCAACGAAATCTATCTATATCATTATGAATATTTTCTAGTTAGTATGTACCTATATGTAAAAAGTACATACTGAAAGATTGTACATATCAAGTTTATGAGAAGTTTTAATTGTTAGCTTAGTCTATAAAACTACTTTATCTAGTCACTGTTTAGGCTTAACGAAAGAGAGAGACGTTGGGAATAATTCCTGACTTGAATCCGATTTATAACTGATATTGAAATACCGACTCCTGTGTTCTCATTGTGGGAGTCCCGCGGGAAACTTAAGTTGTGAAACTTGTAAAGTTGTAACACCGCCGTCTTGTCAACTTAAACCACTGTTGGATATTTAGACAAATCCATGGATGCTGCCAGTTTTCGCAAAATAAAGACAGGTATTATTAGCCCATAGTTTCGCTTCGGCGAATATTAGGTCATCACCTATCGGAATGGAATATAGGAACGTTTACAAAAACAAGTGTGTATCAGAAAAAGGCCTTGAAGCAACTCCTTTGTAAAAATGTAAACTCGTTTATGTCAGGCACTTATCCGTATTTTCGTAAAACTGTTCTCTATTTTTAATAAAATTTTAAAAGAAGCCGATAATTCGGTATGTTTATGTAAGACAATACTAAACATAATTCATCTTCGTACCCAATCTCCCTCTGATCTCAAAATACATTTTATACCTATTTATAGAAACACGATGTGGTCTTCCTTTGAAGTTATTAGTAACCAGTACACTAACTCTGATGTGTATTACGAGTTAGGTTATCTTGTCTCTGCCTGGTCAGCTGTAACTTTGTGCCAAAACCCTGCAATGTTCGTGACGATGTCACACAATTAATTAAAAAAGTCTATTCTAATAAAATACAGCAAATTATTGCTATTTACTTTTTTACTAGAAAAAAGATTTCTTTGTACTTTGATGATTTTAAGCCCTCTCCATTGTGACCAAATTAGTATTATGAACAGAATGTTAATTAACTTTTTTTAATGTATTGTTACATGAAGCAATCTTGTCAATCTACAACTTTGAGATATTTTCCATAGGCACTGTCTTTTAACGCATATTTTATAGATAAGTAGGCAGCGTATGTCACTCAAGGAATGTTGGGTCGGCAACCTAGTTATAAGTTATAATTTCACGTAGGATGTGATGTAAGAACAAATATGAGAAATCCTTGAAGAGAAGATTTTTCTTTTGTATTTATTTGTCGACTTGTCGAATGATATCCCAAGAACTTGTTACTACAGCTCATTTGTCTGTCAATAAGATAAATGAGCAACAGTAAAAAGAAAATAAAATGATATTATGGAAATCACAGCTAATTAACTGAAATTCAATAACAGTCAATATTGTATTTAAATATTATCTGAAACTGTTTTTAAGCAATACCTAGTAGTTCTAGATTAATTGTTAATTTATGTTTCAAACAAATTTCTATACATATATGTAGATAGTGATTGTTAGATAAATGTTTTGCCTCATAATGATTCACGATTGATAAAACTTATTTGAACTCAACATTTGGAACTATTAGGCATTTGTTTTGACTGCGTAGTGGAGTAACAAAGTTATGTATGGTTCCACAAAAGTAGTGCCAAAACACTATAAATTTTATTATTAATTAAATGTAAATTCTAGTAGAAATGAAAATCAAAAATTATCTTTGATAATAAATTGTTATAAGAACGGAAACGCTTACTAGAATAATAAATGTGGTGTACGTTGTATAGAACCCATGAATGTGATATGATGTTAAACACGTGCAGTGCCTAAAATCTCATTTATTTATTTAATTACTTAATTATTCTGTATCTTTTATTAAAATCTAAACTATTTTACTAAACGTTATGATTACGCATACGTTTTGAACATATTTTGTACATATTGAAACTTAATCTTGTAGTACAAAGTATTAGTTACCATAAAGTTTAATAAAGACAAATTGATGTTGGAACCAGTCTTTCATTTTCTACACAAATAAATAAAATTGAACTATCTCTTTGATATGTTAGCGCCAAGTTACCGACAAACAGTTCATTTTCTATTGTGTCTAGTTTTCTGGCCGTTACGCTAAAAAGCTAAAATAACAGCTTTTTACTAAATGAATATGAAAGTATACAGGGTAACTGTTCCAAAAAAAACCTTTTTTTTTTGTCGGTATACATGTTCAACTTCGTATGTATGAAACTGAACCCCAATCAAATTCCATTTTGATTTCCTAAAATAATATGAATGGACTCGCTAGTCTTACTATTGAGCGTCTCTTCGGGAGCTTCAAGAAGCTTTTTTCGTAATAACTTTGCCCGTCTGTATAATTGGCTCGTGAGTCCGAAAATAATATGGCCATCTACGGGCGTTGCTATAAAAATCAGAAGCGATTTGTAATGAAACGGAATTGGTAAAATATAAACTGAAATATTTTGCACCACTGGAAATAAGACAGTGGTTTTAATGTACAGGCGAAACAGAACATTTTTATTACCAAATAGTTACTTATATCGACGATTCATAACGTGGAACATTATTAATGGATGTTGAGTGATTAGATAGGCATCTGATCACCAACGTTGTAAAGTTTTATATCTAACAAAAATGCTAATGTCATCTTCTGACTAAATTAATTCAAGGGGAAGTTGTAAATACTGTAAATAGTAAAGTAAATATACACAACACGAACATTTACTTACGCGCCAGCCTGATCTCGACATTCGATATACTATAGGTAATGTAAATAAATAAAATTGTCTGGCATTGAATATTCGCGGCAAGATGGGAAACGTCAATAACAAAATAATCTTCGCCGATCTGAGGCACGTACGAAACATTGAAAAATTGACCTCATTATAATGTTTTGACGCGTTTGTACGAATTGGTACTTATTTCAGTTATTTTTTGGATCTTCTTTCAATCATTTTTATAGCTTTAAAGGTACCAAGATGTAGTTACGTATTACAAACTTAGACATTAAAATAAGTTTTCTGAATCCGACAATATCCAGGAGAGTCTATTATATTAAGAGACCCGCCATAATTACTGCACCAAACACCCTTCATTCCTCCGAACTCCATTAAACCAGCTTTTATTCAGGAGAGAAAATGTTCGTAAACAATTCATGCCGAGGAACTTTGGCCTGAGCGTCATAGTCTTGTAAAACTATGTAAGAGGACAGCCAGCAACAGTAGACGAATATTATCGGATGTCGGGTACCTATTGCGTGTAAAACTTTGTAACTAATTTTTCCAAGAAACTACCGCGTTTCTCACTAACTGCATTAGTTACGAAAATCTAATTATTTTCGAGAACTCGTAAAAAAATCTTGCCAGCAATCTGTTCGTAAGTATCTGTTGATAATAAAACTAAACACTAGAATTATCTTTAAGTAAACGAAGATGGTGTTCTGATACCAATCACATTCAAATCGCACCTCGATCTCCTCCGTACCATTGGACCTTTCTCGATGAAATGTTTTTCAACATCTGACAGGAAATCATTACTCAAACCAGGGAGACAAAGAAAATATGGTTAATCTTCCAATCACACGGAATCGTTGGATATTTTCATCACAACATGTCCTCTCTACATTTACGACGTAATGAAAGAGTGCTTTTAAAATTTTACACAATACGACTGTCCACGACAATACCAGACGATTATTTTTACGAGCACACTAGGACGCGTGACAGACTATCTTATTTTGACAAGACAATTTATTTTTCTTACGATACTTTTACCTTGGCAGCCACTTCCCACGATATGTCCGCCAAGACATATTACAGGGTGTTCTAGGATCCAGCTTGTTCCTTACGAAATAAAAAGATGCTCAATTGTTCGTATCTAGTTGTAGGTAAAATCTAACCCATCTTGCTCCTTGTTTCCATGCAGTGTCGTTGTCGTGATCGTCACCTCATCGTGTCGTATAGTGCAAAACTTTAAGCTGTTTGGCTCATAATGTTTCTTGCCGTCGTGCATCGTCGTATATTAAGATTTCCGTGTGATACATCACGTAGCAAGCTTGTACTTACGCTTGAATGAAAGAACCACTACTTTAATATGGATAACAAAACAAAATCTTTTTTAGAATCGGTACGAGTTTTTAAAGACACAAAATATAGCTCGAACCATTGTAAAAGCTTGACCAGTCAGCAGGTTGGTCACTGGGCAGACAGTACAGTGTGCTTTGGACATACCATTAAGTATCGCCACTAGTTCAGGCTATTTTGTGGGTAGTAAAAAGACTAGAAAGAAAAGTTATAAACTCATGTGCTCCATTAAAACGTGAAGTACATAGAAAATAACGTGTCCATAAAATGCAAAACTGTGCAAGTTGTTGCCTTCGCCGCGCGCGTAATAAAGTAAGTAATGATGTAAATGTAGGTCGTGGCTCGTGACGAGCACGCTCGCTTTAATTTGCCGCAGCCCATTCCCGGAGTTATACGGCCATCATACTATTAGTGAATTTCTTCCCCCGACTGAACAAATAGTACACGGAATGCCTAGGTACCCTAACCTCAATGGGTATCGTAAACAAACTGTGGCACATTTTTAACACATGAGTTATCGTTTGCATGGATTCGATAGTATCAGTCATAAATTCTGATGAAAAATGCAGTAGTACTTTGATCACGTGATAATGCATGGATGGTTTGTTTGTAAACCCACGTCGAATATGGCTGCAGTAAAAAACATGTTCATTGAAAATCTGTCTGCACTTACTTACCTCTGAATCCTGAAACGAAATTACATTAAAGCGATTATTGTTGAGTTCATTCGATGGATCGAAATGGACAGAATTAATTCTGATGAAATAAAAATCTTATAAATATTTATTTCCATTACAAAAATCAAGGTGTTTACAACAGACTTCAGAGGCTTTCACGAAAATTGATACCGCCTGCGGGCCGTGGCACCTATGTTGTCATGTCACTAGAATTCATACTTTCATTTTATACGTAAAATGCCTGTACTTGCTGATTCATTCAATTTAAATAAAGTTACAATTAGTATCACTTACGATTAACAATTTTGCAAGATCTAATGCAATGTTCATTAGTAAACAGGCAAAAAAAACATCTTCTGCTATCATCTGCCTAGCCTTTACCCACCCTGTTGGGGTCGGCTTCCTTTCTAACCAGATGCAGCTGAATACCAGCATTTTGCATGAAGAGACTGCCTACCTGATCTCCACAACCCAGTAGGGCAACCCTTGGTAAGACTAGTTGTCAGACTTTCGGGCTTCTGACTACCCGTAACGACTGTCAAAGATCTACAAATGACAGCCGGGACCTACCGGGAACTACTGGGCAGCACGTTACCCCTTGGTAAGACTGGTTGTCAGAGTTTCGGGTTTTTGACCAAACAAATGACGGCCGGGTCTAATGGCTTCACGTGCTTTCCAAGGCACGGACTCGACATGTTACGAACGGTCACCCATCCACAGTTTGACATCTTTCGAACCGTGCAGCTGTTTTTATTTAGCCACGAAATTTCTCCAGGCAAAAATAAATATGGTAGGTAAATCAGGAGATTATACTGGTTTTATTCCAAGTTTATTAATAAATTAGTAACTACGGTTGCTGGCATTTTATGTTTTGGCAACTACAAAATAATAAGGTAAAAAAACTTTAACCAGCTGCGTTTTCCCGGAAAACACGGACTAACGGGAAACATTTTAAAAATTAGGTCACCGCTCACCTCTACCGGGGGATTTACGAAATAATGCCTAAAGGAAAATGTCAATAGGTTATATGGCTCGTGGCTAAGCGATAACAACCACACTGGTTGATCTTCAAGGTTAAGCAACGCTTTCCGAAGTGATGGATAGTCATAAACTTCCCCTAAAACCGTTCATCGCTGTGATCGTTAGGCCCGGAGTCCACTGGCGGGACAGCACGGTAGGGATTTTTAAGGTGACGAACAAATGATAAATGATGTTTATTTCCGTAAATTGGTTTATATAAACACTTTTACGTGTCAAACAAATAAAACATTTTTAAACTAGGTCGGCGTTTTGCTTTCTGAGAACTTACCACTTTGAGAAAAAACACCGAAACAAACTCAGAGGTCACAGTCTCTTTTAAAGTCTTTACATTATCTTGGTCAGAGCATGTACAGACCATGCAGATTAGTGTCTGAGATGGTCTTATGACGAAGGAGCCACACAAATATAAGCGGACCTGTACAGTCCGTACAAGCATTTGTCAGTACTCGTAGAGCTAAACTCAGATAGTAAGGAGCTCAACGACTCGACGAACAAACAATAATGGTAAAACCTAGGTCTTAATTTTAAGACATTCAATTTGAAGCCACCGTGTGGCGTGGTATAGATGGTATGGCCTGGTATGGCTAAACAAAGCTATACAAAAAACTATAACTTCATATCAGTATGTCATAATTGTATAAAAATCCATCACTTTAAAAACCCCTCGTCGTGACGTGCCAGTTTTTGACGTAACGCACTTTACATACTCGTACTTACCATTGAGTTGTTTTACTGAATGATAATGTTCGCATTTCTTCTCACATTTGATGTAGTTACATCTAAGTTGATCCGTTTCTGGTTTTGATGTATTTTACCTTGTTTGTGTCTTTGGACATAAAGGTACGAACAGGGTAAAAGATAAAAGACGCGTTCCTTCAAACAGATGACATTTAGAGGAATATCTCAAAATTTTGATTAAATCGCAATAAACACCATAGGTCAAAGACAATACCTACATAATGTAACACGTAAGGAATTTGCGAAGATATATTTTTCCCATCTAATTTCCTGTTTCATTATCGTTGTCGGACGTTATCTATTTCTTATTTTTACCTTTTATTTCCCTGTGGCATCCTGAAGCCTACGGATATTCAGTATAATTTGATAATGTAGGTCCAGCGGATGTTGTTATTTAATTACAACATACAGATAAAATCGTAGGCACGATATGATAATAATTTCCTACTGACCTTACAAAGGCATCCGGTTCGTAGTTACTTTACCTAAGAAGCGTAGGTATATGGCCACTTACAGGTTGCCTGTAATCGACTCACACATGGGCGCACCCAGGGGGGGTAGGGGAGTGCAGTCCCCCCTGGAAATATCGCAGAAAATGTATGAACTACTTTTGAATAAACCGCGCAGTAGACACTGGCAAAATGCACGCTGCAATTGCCATAAAAACTTATTTGATCTAAAAAATCTGACACCACCCCCCAATCTGGCTAGTAAGCTGGGTACTCCCATGGACTCACACGTAGGTATGTCTCAAAATCACACTAATATTAGAAATGCAAAAAAAAATCGGTATTCTATATTCTTGATACTCCTTCACGTTGAAACGGAACAGATTTAGATGAAATTTTAATTTTAAGTTATGAAGGTAGCTCATATCAACCTAGGTTAACAGAAAAGGAACTTTTTATCCCGGGAAGGGGAAGTCTTCACGTGCGATGGCAACGGCGTCACATCACACATGTTGATGTCACATCACACTCTTTTAAACTGCGGGTAACACTGCGGGGCGCAGCAAGTAATAAATCTATATTGAATGTTTCTGACTACCTGCTACAGCTATGTACATATTTCACCATTCATCATCACTCTTTTGTTCTGAACATAGAATTAATGAAAATCTATTGTGTGTTTCTGGTCAGTTAGTTTTTCGCTCTAACTGTCTCTTTGTTTCTATAGTTAATGAAAATAGTACTGGTATTTATAATTTAGATTTTATTGGATTGTTTATGTAATATATTCGTCTGTATTTGTTGTTATTACTCAGTACTGTTAGGACCGACCGGTTAGCTAGTTAATAACTCAAATAAGTATTCGAAGATATCATTTTCTCTGGCTTCCAAACCAAATAAACTAAGCTCATGCATTTTTCAAATCAAATCAAAATGTTTTTATTCAAAAAAGGAAAAGAATCAGAAACAAAAGACAGTCCTCCAAACCGTCTGCCCTTCACGTCTTCCTAGTGTTTTTGCTGGAAAGAAAAAGTGTAGAAACAAACTCTCCAGCAACACATTTGTGTAATGAGTTGGAAGAATATAAAGTATTGTTTAAATAGATAACGAGCTGTCAACATTCGTGTTTAATATATCTAATTAAAATTCTCCAGTTTTGGCGCGAGCCGTTTCGACGTTAGGCAGAGCGTACGCTCCGAGCTTGCGAGCCGTGAAATGTAATTTGCCGACGCTGCAGCGAGTGAACTACGTCACTTATAAACTGAATCTACCCTAGTTAAACTAGTCGATATTTTGACTCAAATTTTGAGCTCACAATTTTCGGAACATATCATATATTTCCACAACGAAAACATCAGCCCTGTTCGCCTGGAAATGTAAATACGAACTGAAAACCCCAAACTTATAGTTGATAGAAAAACAAGAATAGTGCTCCGGTCTCGTTACAGTTGCGTCGCCTTTCTGTGATTCATTTTATTTTTCTTCTCGTAAAAAATCTCATTTGCCTCCGTTGCAACCGTCTATTTCCTTCGCAATCAAATTGTAGAAATTAGAAAGTATCGGAAAAGGTCGAAGTAGCTAGGAAAGATCGCATTCGTTTTGCGTTTATTTACGTTCGGAAACAAGATACGTACCTACGTTAGAAAGAGGCCACTTAATTATCCCCTAAGCATTAACAGCCCTCTATTTATTTAATTGCAACCGTTAATGTAAATATTTAAACCCCAAGGTTGGATGTGAACTATTTCGACCAAGAATGGGCCATTATTTCTCGTAGATATAGGAAGGGCTGACTTGGGGATTATATCATTCCGCACTCATAGTACCGTTATGCTGACGAAACTGCGTGCAAGATAACAAAATATGTTTGGTTATTATCTGTGGGAAAGCCGATTTTCCGTTGACCCCGTAGGTAGGCTCAGAAATGATCGTACAATTACTAATCCACCATCGTTCAAAACTACATACCTCTATGAATATACATGGTGTCAGATTGGACCGCTAACACTGAACAAATATGGGATTGTAAAGTACACAAATAGTTATATTTGCTGTGTCATTACTATCGGGCGGGACACATACGCGGCACGGGAGCGTGATTGATTGCCTGACACGCTTGTGAAACTGTAATCTCGTATGTGTACGTGTCAACACACACATGCAACGTGTTTATGTGTGTGCGTATTGTATAGGTGACTACAAGTCAACATGAAAGGATGTGATTTTTCAGGTTTGTATACAAAGGGCGGCTGAAGTGAGCTGCGGTTAATGAGGCATGCAGTTTTTGCCTACGGTAGTGATATGTTGAAATTTATATCAAACTGTATTTTCCATTTCGACGACCTATGTGGTGCGGGGGTGAACGTCCGCCTGCGACGCAGGAGGTTGCGGGTTCGATTCTTGCCTTGGGACAAATGTTTGTAGATCTACAAATATTTGTTCCTGGTATTTGCTATGTATAATAAAAAAATATCTACTATCTATTTATCACTATGCACCCCACGCTGTTTTCCATTAGTATACATTTTTTTCTAATTTACACTTTTCTTAATCCAAATTTATTAAATTTTATTTTCTATTTTTTAGTTGGATTTTCTATAAAAGCGTGTTTTTTTAGTTTTTTTGAACTATAATTTATTTTTCAATTTTTAGTTGAATTTTTTATAAAAGCGTGAATATTAGTTTTTTTTTTTGAACTATGTAATTTTTTTCGAATTATTGCATTGTCAGCGGTCTTTGACAGGTGTGCAAAATTTGAATGAAATCTGACAGTTTAAAGTGGGCCAAAATAGCGTCCAAAGGAGTCGGTTACAAACTTACAAACATACATACATACAGGTGAAACTAATAAAAGCGTGTTAAAAAAAATATTGAAATTTTGAAAGATTACTTGAAATTTTGCGAAAAATTACAAGCGTTGTGTCATCGCGCATCTCCCTCTTTTCTATGCAGTCTGGGTCTGACAGTGATCGTTCTTAAGGTCTTGTCTGCGTCTTACGTTTTTGTTGGTGAATGTATTTAAAGCCACTTTAATACATAAATGTTTATCCATGTAACCAACCCTTATGAGCATAGTAACGTGGGAGTAGGTAAGTGTCTCTCGTTACAGAGCAAACACGAGGATATCCAAAGTCGCATCACGTTTCCCATTGCCAATAAAAACAACATTGCCGTAAGCAATTTGCGAGTTAGTATGCAGATCTGTATTAACTGCTATTGTTTCACTGGCATCCTCTTTCGTGACATATCGGGTAGCTGGGGGTGGTCCAATCCCTTTGAAGGTGGAATCTGCGTGATTAACATTCAAAATACGAGATTTTGATGGTGACGTTTACACTGCATGGCTAAATACTGAGAGAAACGGTGACAGTGATGACAGGTAAGATTTTTTTCCTAGGACTATGTAAAACTCCAGGTTAATAATTAGGATTTGGGTCGCCCCCAAAAGCGAGAAACCAAACAAGGACATCTACGCCTTTCGCGCCCCCACAGTTGTTAAAACAGATCCTTAACAAAATATTGACTACGTCGTTGGTCTAGTGGTCCCAACCGCGACTGCCGAGCGTGAGGTCCTGGGTTCGATTCCTAGGTCGAGCAAAGTGTTGTTGAGTTTTACCAATAGGAGTTTTCTCATCAGCAACCCGGATTCTGGTTTTGTGCCTGGTTGATCGCAATAGACTCGCTCCTGTGTATGGGACTTAAATAATTAATTCATTAATATAAACATAATTAATTATAACCATAATTAATTACTAACTTAATTAGATAAATGTAGATGTTACTATAAGTTCACCTCTACACAACCCTTCGGGGAATGCAAGCGTAATGTTATATTTTGAAAGCCGAAAGTCTAATGAAAATCACAACCAAATAATGAGTGAATAACCGTCTACATGAGTTCAGCAGCCATGCTCACTATTTATCGATCTTAACCTGCAAGCAAGAGCCCATTTGTTCCAAATGTTCGAACACAATGCCGGATGAGTGAATCAAAATCCTTCGCTCAGCTTCATCGACTCGCATTGAGAACACGCAAATAAGAAGAAAAGTAATGAAATGTAAAAAAAAGTAACGTAATTTTTAAGGAGAGAAAGAATTACGAATCAGCATGAGATGTGACATTGATTTGAAATGGTTGAGAGCCTTAAGTTGACTTCGCTAATAAAAATCGCATGGAAATTGGAAGACACATAACTTCTTAGAGAAAATTTTTGATGAACTACCATTTCATTAAGTGCAAAATTGCTTAGCTTTATCTGCGTGATTTATACAACTTAGGTTAGGGGGTCCCGGAGTGGTCTCTTAAGAGGTAACGGCCCCTTCCATGTGTTTATGGTGATCACCGGGGTGGTTTTAGTGAGGTAAGAATCTATTTGAAAGTTTCCCCCCCTTAACAAAAAAAAAAGTTCTAAAGTATAATGACATTTTGTTGATTACCTAATACATATAATCTCACCAACCGACAGCAACGGGAAACGTTTTCAACGCCCACGTCCACAAATTACTGTTTATGTTAACACCTTCAATCACTTTAATGTAATTAAATTTAACCTCGACTGTGGAAACCAATCAATCATTTAACTATTTCCAGAACTATTTCTATATCTGAGAATATAAATTCTGAAAATAAGATTACGTACAATCCTGAACTTCTCAATAACTGCATATCAACAATCAACAACAACAATAATTTAACACCAACAACAACTAACAAAGAACCAACAATCAACAATATCGCAACACAGCTTAAAATTAACTTCTTCAAGTATTTGATATCCTGATTGTTTTCGCGCAAATTGCGAAACAGACCAGCGCTTATCTTAATACCTGGAATACCTGTTACACCGTACAAAGTATAGGTAAGGGCCAGGTACTAGGAATTTTGTGATTCTCCTCGGCTTTACAGCGTAATTCTATGTTATGAGCTCGAGTTAACGAGCATGTTTAGTGTTCTTTCTGTGAGACTAGAATATTTTTGAGCACGACGAGCAAGATTTTAATTAATTTTAGCGTTAAAATTAGGTTTGCTCTCTGAAATCTGAAGTTTCATGAGTCTATCGATTGTAAAGTTCAGAACATACATCAATGAATTAGTAGCGCACGTAAAGTAGATAAGAAAAGGGGGCGAAACGAAGGACTATTAGTAAACAATGAAGTCGGGCTTCCGAGGAGACTTCATAAACGACTTATAGACGAAAAAATAATACGTCATTATCCTTATTGTGCCTCACGTAACATATTACACGATGTGGAATTATCAAATTTGAGTTGTTCGAACAACACACTATAATTTATAGGGCACTAGCTACCGCCCGCAGCTTTGCCTTTTGTTTTGCTGATAAAAAGTAGCTTATGTCCTTCCTCGGGATGTTATCTATCTCTCTTCCAAATTTTATCGATTTCCGTTTTGTGGTTTTGCCGTGAAAGACGGACAAACAGAAACACACACTTTCCCATTTATAATAATAAATATAGTATGTATGTATGTATAAATATAAATATAGTATAGTATGGATAAGTCGAAATGCTATCAATGACTAAGCGAAACTTCTTAATACTTAACCTTGACAACGCAAGTAAAAAAACATGATGAAAAGCCTTCAAACTGTTACTAAAGTGAAACATAGAACTACTTGTGTCGTCAACTCGAACAAGCGTAAAGAATACAAACGAGCTTCGTGTTATGTTATGATACTTATCTGAAGGGCTTTTGAAACTCTGGAACGAATGTTTGCAGGTATAAAGTCCCGATCATTATACCTGAAGGGGCTGTGAACATATTGGATACTCACCCCTGTAAGTGGCAACATTAGCAATGTTACCGCTTCACGCTTCGTCATCATTTATCACGATTGATACGGAAGTGAACTGTGGGGGAAAAATCAATCAATATTTATATAAACGTATCTAAAAGCAGGTACTTGGGAAATAAGACCGCTCGGTATTCGGCCTTGTACTTCATTTATATTATTCTCCTTCAAAGTGCGTCCCTATTAGTTGAATAGTATTATGTATTAAGAGCACTAAAGATTTGTTCATAACGACCAATTGTAGATATAGTATGTGTTTCTCTCTTTCGTTCAAAAGACAATCCACTGTATTACTGTAGCCATCACGCGCGAGTTGTAAAAATCAACTACGCGAACAGCAGAATTTCTATTGTTCTCGGACACGACAAGCCCGATTGATACACCGCGCGCCGACAGTGATTTGTAGCCTTATGCGCAATTGGGATTTTCAAACGCTGCATTATTGATGTTCATGTACATATAGCAACTGAGACTAAAAGTAAGGCGAATTTAATTAGGAACATTCATGGAACACCATATTATGCGAAATCCTAATAATCGTGAATATATTTATTGTTCACACTTCAGAAAGTTCGCCGTTCAATATAATTTCATAATATTTTCATGTTACGGGTTACCTAATACGTAGGCCGCTACGAGTCTCGTACTCGTAGCGTGTAGTACAAGGGCGTAGCTAGGCTCTACGGAACGTGCTACGAAGCTACGTACTTGACCTTTTTACTGGATATCACAATTTATTATGGCCAGTCCATGAGTTTCAGAGGCATCTCGTCGTAGCAGTCAGCACTTCTAGTTATATGGGCGCTATAAACACTCTAAAGCTTTAAGTTAATCGACTTTCACACATCCCTTCCACATGGTTGGGCAGTTGAGCTGGCGCTGGAGTGAATACCTTTTTATTTCATATTCGCTATAAATCTTTTTACTCTTTTCATGAATGACGAAAATAACTATTAGTAAATAAAAATCAATGAGAGCAGGTACTATTATTTTGATGAAAATACCTTAATAACATCTCATATAACTTTATGACATGGTTTTATAAATGTTATTCTACCATTATATAACTTTCATAGATATGGAAATAAAGTTTGTTATAAAAAAAATCATCGACGTTTTTTATTGACACGGCACGTGTAAGAGAACAATGCAAGCGTAAATGAACAAAAAAAATCGATGAAAATCTGTAAAACTGAAAAGTATTGTGACTCTTGTTTAACTCATAATAACAACATCACGCCTATATTCCACAATAGGTTAGGCATACCTACCGGTATGCTTTCTTGTTTTTAGGGTTTCGTACCTCAATAGGAAAACACGGAACCCTTATAGGTTCACTCTGTTGTCCGTCCGGCCGTCCGTCCGTATCGTCTATCACTTCCCTTTATCTCGGAAACGCGTGGAGGTATCGAGTTGAACTTAAAACGATATACTTAGGTCTAAAGTTTCAAATCAAACATATCTCAAGAGAATCAAAATTTATAGGGTATTTTCCGTTGACCTAAAACTATTAAATTTAGCAAGTAATACTGCCTTATACTACAAATAAAGGGAAACGTCTGAAAACTATACTTGTAATTGAATCATAAAAAACAGGGTATTTATGCAAGGAACGGCGCGGCGGTCCAAATTTTGAATTGTGCTAACCGTATCATGTAGGGTATCGTATGAGAGATCGTATCCCTCTCATACGATACCTTAAACATTTCTTCTTTAAATCTTTTTGTTTCTTTCTTTATTTATACCCGCACTAGCCGTAAATATTATTGTCAAACCGTCAAGTCTAATCTGAATAAACCACCCCACTAGAGTAGCCCCGTGAGGTACTTAAGCTAACGACATCTGCGATAAATTTATCAGCCAACTACTAGGAGATTAGCTCACATAACCACTATCAAAATCGGCCAGCCGACCAACATTTCGTGCCAAAATCGACAGACTGCAGTCGTCAAATCAATTTAGCATATACTACCGATCCGCCCCTGCTTTGCACGGGCGCGATGCAATAAAAAACATCGAAATTCATGCGCTATATCTAAGTTAAATATTTTATTATTTATTATTTCGAGGAGCTAGTAGCTAAAAACAGCCGCACGGGTTGACCGAAGGTTAAGCTACTCTTGCCGAGGTCAGTCTGTGGATGGGTGCCCGTTCCTAACATATCGCGACTCCTCCATGCCTCGGAAAGCACGTTAAGCTGGAGGTCACGGCTGCCATTTGTAGATATTTGACAGTCGTTACGGGTAGTCAAAAAGCCCGAAGGTCTGACAACCAGTCTTACTAAGGGGTACGGTATGGTAGGGGTTGTGGAGGTCAGATAGGCAGTTGCTCCATGTAAAATACTGGTATTCAGCTGCATCCAGTTAGACTGCATGATGATGTATTATTTAGATAAACTTTGGGGAATCAATCGCTAGAATCCTTTGCGTAGTTTAGAAGAACTTAGCGGACAAACAAACAAACAGGAAAATCAACTATACTATTATGAGAAACCTACTGATGTTGCAGTATCCGGGATCAGTCATCGAACGTTATCATAATGTGATCGCCATATAGGCTTGTCGAGAGTGAAGAGTAATATCGCTGATACTGCCATCATCTTTTGTGATAGTGGCATATGAAGCGTGGTTCAGCAATAAATTGTAACAGGCTGTCGTGAAAGCTTATGTTAGTAATGAATATTGCTGTATTGCTGTTTGTTATACAACTCTGTATAACCACTCGAGGAATGCAGGCGTGTTAAGTTATTAGTATTACTTACTTGTCCTTTATCATAAGAATAAATTTATATAGGTACCTACTGCTACACAACTTCTTACAATAAGAACTCTTTAGTTTAGAATCCAAGTCAAGTAAAAATTATTTTGGAATAAATGTTAAACACGGCAGTTGTATTTTTCAAATATTTGGCCAGTTTTATTAAATTGCTGTTAATTTAACCCATTAATTATACACACATATATTACAGCATAAATGTATGCTACTTACTAACTAACTCACGTTACTAAGATGTGTAAAATGTTAGGGTGGTGTATGTTTAAGAATTTGTTTGGTAATGATGGGCCTATATTGTTTTGTTACATATTGTTGTAACCTTTAATGTTAATATAATAATTAATAATTTTATTATGGTGGAATGTGTCTCGCACAAAAATATCTGAATCATCTTTCATATTTTACCACATATAAATAAACGTAACGTACTTTCCTTACCGACAATATTTGCCTCTCCAAAAAAAATGCACAGATCCCTTTTGCCTGTAGTCACGGATAACGTTAAAAAGCGTCGAAAAAATACTTGCTCTACTTTCCACCCGATCGTAAAACCAGTTGACCCACATAGTGACAATATTATTATTTTATTATTTGTATGCAAATGTGCAGATTTCATATGCATCTGTGCACACAGTGTTGTTTATTACTTCAGTAATGAATACGCATAACATCGTCACTCATATTTGTGTTCGTTTAGTAATTAACATTTTTTGCGTTATACATATACTATAATTTGTTGGAGTTTCGGACTAAATAATGCCGACATAAATTTTCATTAGTCTACATCTGAAGGATAAGACAAAGATTTATGAGCGTTGTTTAGATAACTAATTGAGTAACCGTGTTGACTAAGTTCTTATAACAAATAAAAACAGGCGAGATCAAGTTAGAATTACTTTCACAACAAAAGAAAGAGAAAAATATATTATTTTTTCTCTGATAAAATGTTTTAACAACGAAACTAGTGAGCCGGATTAGTTCCTAAAAATAGTATCTAAGTTTCTATTACACTTTTATTTTCTTTATGCAAATTCTAAAGCTTTCGGCATTGTTGGAATTTGGGTGGATACTATTGAGATAGCATTCTGTTCTCTCTCTCCTTCTTCTTTATTGTTACATCGTCAAGTGAGTTAGGGTTTTCCTTTGGGAGTTATCTAAGCACATCGCCGCAACCTCGGTACCTCCAGTATGAGAAACTTTGAATCACTAAAAGCCTATTCTGATAGGCACTCCCTAAAAATTACTAGTGTCTACTGTTCCAAGTAATGAAAATATAAATGGTAAGTATGCATGGAAAAGGCCCTTCGCCTATTTTATTTAAGACAGCGTTTATTGAGACTGACTAATACCAATGACACAATATTTATATCATCAAGTTAAGCAAGATCCTTCCTATTATGTACTAGATTTTGCCCACGGCTTCGCCCGCGAGGATTTTGATAATGTCTATGTCACGCCGTGACCTAGGATAGGACAAGCGGAAACTGGTAAGTTTTTTTTATGTACCTGTGTATTTTACCTGTCTAAAATCTCTGTGCACGCCAGTTCTTTCTTTTCTTTTTTTTTTTTTTTTAAAAAAAAAAACGTTGCCCCACACTAGGAATTTCTCCTGTATCGTGGGTGCGTTTACAAACATTTAAACTCACATACACAAACAGCCAGACCCGGAACAACTACCTGTAGGCCATACAAATATTTGTTCCGTGTGGGGATCGAACCCACAACACGCGGCGCAGCAGCCGATGGCTCAACCACCGCGCCAACCGTGTCGTCATCAGTGTCGAACCAGTGGATCACGGTCTACCCGTGTGCCAAATTTTACCCAAATCCGTTCAGCCGTTAATGCGTGTAAGCGTAATAAACCAACACTCAATCAAAGTCACATCCATATTTATAACATCTACGTACTAAAAATCCTTCAGAACTCTCAATATCTATCAATAGCTATAAATTTTTCCACGGACTTATGAATTCCTGTGATTTTCGCGCGTGAAATTGAAATTGTCTCAGAGGGCGGCGTATCGGGTAAATATTATCCAAGGATTTGCCCTATATCACCCCGAAGGAGTTATCTTCGACACTTTTCCGTGGTTTTTGTTACAATAAATATCTACTGTTTACCTTATCAAAACACTGTAGGCTTTTATATTATCATAAATTGCTAGTTTTCAAAACAATGAAACTAAATTGTCAAGACTTATATATAAAATTCACTCTTGTTTTACTTTTACATACAATTACCATAATATCTACAGTTTTACTGTGAACGCATCGTACATAGGTTCCTACCCAATTTCTATTCACCGTGCTTGTTTCCTTTGTCAAATTTCTCTATACTACGCTGATCTTTATTATTGTTTCTCTTTACATTGTTTTTTGTAGGTGGTTATTTATTAATTGATTTTCAACATGCGAGATATCTCGCGAAGAACCGACAACCGCTGGGGTAAACGTGTTCTTGAGTTGAGACCGCGACTCGGCAAACATAGTGTAAGACGCCCTCTGACTAGGTGTGATGACGATCTGCGAAGACTGCAGGCAGATGCTGGATGCGGCAAGCTGAAGACAGGGCGCTATGGTGCTCATTAGGAGAGGGCTATGTCCAACAGTGGACTAATATAGCCTGATGATGATTTCAACATGCTAAGTTAGTCAGCCAGACGCTATCAAATAGACACATTGATGAAAGCATGAAAAACTCACTTCTTTCTTAGGTTCCCCTTCTTTACGCTTGGTTTAGGGTATACGCAACATACAGAAGTCCCATGTGGACTTCATCAATCACTTTGCATTTAGCTTTTTTGTTTTTTTTCCATCTAAATTACTAACTGTAACTTCTAACTAACTTCACCATCACTCACTTCACTTCTTCGTCTAATTTTCATTTTAATCAGCCGAGGCGTTTTCTATATTATGTGTAGGTACCTAGGTCTACAAATCTGTCGTGTCTACCTATAAGTCTTTAACATAATTTATGCAGAGATTAAACTCGTTAATATTACACAAGAGTGTTTACTTCAATGAAACACTCCTAGAAAATTGAGATGCGACATTGAATTTCCATTACCGAAGAATAACTTATGGGAGGCGAAAGTGTGCTCCGAATTTTAATACCTCCTTATCATGTCTTCGGTTTATGTAGGTGTTGAGAATAAGCTGTGGACTTAAAGCATTTAGCTTCTGAATATTATAGGTATGTGGGTATACTCACCAACCTGTTTTGATGATATTATTGCTTCTACGTGTAGCATGTGGAACCTTGATACTTGACACATCCAAACGATAAAGTAGATACCACGTAGTTACCCATTAGAAGGTAGTGGAACGAGCGAGTAAAGTAAATGGGGTTCATGTTATGGGAAAGGAACCCTTGTTTGCATCATTGGGATCATCCCAGAAGTATGAAAAGAAACCCTTGTTTGGTGATGCAAACAAGGGTTTCTTTTTACACTTCTGGGCAGCGGTTACAAGCCACTTATAACTTTAACGTCTTGATGCCGTCCCGTCTATCATGTCACTTAAGATATACCTACAACACATATAAACAACAATCTACATAATGATAGCTTTGGAGTCCTTTGTCTACGATATAGTATGAATATTAACCTAAATCAATAAAAAATTCTAAACATCTAAAGCTCCCGGGATGGAAATATAAATGGAATCCATTTCGATTACAATATTACATTTACAGCGATTGGTTGCGGTTCAGAAGTACTTATGAATGTACGCCGAGACTTTTCTTTCCATTATACCAGTTTTGAATTTAATCGATTCTGAAACGATACTGATTCTCGAGGCAAATTAAAAACAAATCACCAGGTAATCGGCGGAAAAGCTGATGAGTTCAAGACCTCCCGTCTTGAACTCTTTAGTAGAAAAATAATTACGTAGCTGGTGTAAGCATCTTCTATTTAAATAAAATTGTATAGATGAAAGTTTGTATAGAACTTCGACACTTTTGAAATTAGAAATTTGCAAGTGGTTCGAACTACCAATGTGCAGTCATCAGGGCACGCAGGAGGAGGAGGGTGCTGTTCAATAAACGATGGGACACCTGATATTGTGATCAGGTGTCCCATCGTTTATTGAACAGCACCACACTTGCACTCCAGACTGGAATGGTCAGTAGTCTCCGCCTGAGCAGGTTTTCCATGTTTCGATCAATCTGTGTCCGGAGCCAAGGCAACTCGTGACCGACAAGGTAAGAGATTTTCAGCAGGTGGAAGTTGGAACAGATGAATAGGATGGGAATGAATGAATGTGTAGGGAAGCACTATCTCGCTACAGCTTGAGTCTTTATTCAGACCGTTCGCCCGTGAGTGGGAGGATACAGTTCATGAAGTTATTGCGGCTTTATCTTTTTTTTCAGTCTTATAAATAAAGGTTAATGTGTCATCATTTCTTGGAAATCATTCCCTTAGGCTCCTGGGAAGTGGCCGATTGGAAACCCCATCGGGCTTGTCACAAAGCAATCACTACCTAAGTGCTTGGAAGTACTTACATAAGATACCATATTATTGGTTAAGTGATAGGTAAGTATGTGGTTATATAACAGACAGACCTACTCATCTATATATTATGTTCGTAGGAACCTATCTACATCAAACCTAGGAACATACGACACGTATTACAAAATGTAATAGACACCTACCGAATTTTGAGGCGGGTCCTGTTTGATGAGAAGGTTAATCATTATTTCGAACAGTATTGCTGATGGGATTGTCATCCATGTTATCATACCGAAACCTGTTCAAGGTCAAAGTGATTTTTTATCATTTTATTTATATGTCCGCCTAATACCTGTATGTACGATTTTATAAAAATAAATATGGTGATATCCATACGTCTGTACTTTTCGTAGAGACGTATGGACGTGAAGGAAGTATACACCTATATCAGTTCAGTTTTATATTTTCATTACTCAACAAGTAAGTACCTATACTTCTCTTCCTGATTTCGTGTGTCGTCTATTACTACATTTACTACATGATTTCTCTTAAACATTCATGAGATTTCTTTTCCTCAAACATTGTCAACCATTTTAATTCCTAAATTGTTAAATTCGCTTTTTTTATTAAGTAAAGTAAGTATATCTACATAATATTATGTAGTATGTTATAGTAAGCGAAGAAGAGTTTGTTTGTATTTTAGCCAGGTTAGGGAGCGATCAAACTCCTATGTTGACCTGCGAGATGCCATATTCAATTTTAAAAACTTAGAAAACTCATTTTCTCTATATATTTTTGCAGGATATGAAACGAAACAATACATTTCATATTTAATTTTGTATAAAAAAAAATACAATTCTTATTTCAATGCCAAAAATATGTTTCATGTCCTATTTAACATTTCTTTAGCCATATGGTTTTCCATCTACGTACCGATATCTAATCCCCCAGCATTCATAGATATTAGTAAATACTTCGGCAGGTACCTACTCGTACATAGATACCTATAGTTACCTTATAGGTAAAGTTTTAAAACCAAGCCAATGTAATTCCATATCCTAACGAATAGAGATCCATAATTTAGGTGAAACACAGTTCAAGTACATAATGTTCATTTACGATTAGCACTTAAATTAAAACATTGGGAATCACACATCGATGATATTAAACACGCAACATAGTGTTATTTTCCTTTAAATTAGGTACGTTACCTACAGAATTTACAGACTTAGTTGTCAAAATCAAACTAATTTAAGAAACCAAAATAGTTAAGTGGGGCTTGTTCAAATTTTTCACAGAATTTATGTAATTACTTGTTAATTAGTTTAGATCGCCTCGTGAAAAAAGAGAGCTCAATCATGTTTATTCTGGGAATGGCATCTCGCAGGTGAACCTAGGAGATTGTAGGCTATCTTGTGGTATGCCTTAATAAATTAAGACGTCCAGCCAGGGTATAACCAGTGCAATCAACTGACGCAACAGTTCTTATAAACGTTTGATGCTGCCCGTCAAAATGCTTTGTGATGGATGTGGATGCCATGGAGCTATATTCCATTAGATGAAAATGTGAAACATAACTATCAAAAGATATTAGGTCAATATTCTGACTTGTTTCAGAATTAACATATCGACGAAATTTGAATATACCTATCTACCTGTAAGCTACCTAGATAAGAACTAACACTACACAGACTACACTCTTGATTTGCTGAATGTAGAAGTGTAGGTACCTACATATATGCATATTCAAATACACCTCTAACCCTTCGGCGAAAAGATATATATATAGCTATAGCATGACATAGGTGTGCTAGTATAGGTATTGTTAAAGCTAGCTATCAAAATAATGGACTTTATGCACAGCCCCATTTTGATGATAAAACTTGAGACTGTCCCGCCCTGACTACCTACTGCACGGGTCCTTACGGCTCTCTCCAGCAGATCTGCATCCATAATGTAAATCCCTAGACGTAGTATTGCTAAGACTTATTTTATCCCGGTGCGACCCTAGAGAGATAGGTTCCTCTAGTGTAAGTTTATTTTCCATAATTATGCGGACGCGCTCTTCAGTTTTCCAATGCATTGGCAAAAAAGAAGCGAAAAAACCCACTACATCGCAATTACCGTCTGACATTTTGGCGCCTATCCAAAGGTTGCGCAATCGGCAGTCGTATGCTTTTGGTACCAGCCCGCACGAAGATTAATAATTGCTCCGTGCAGGCATGGAACTGATCCCTTCGACCTAATCAAGTGTTTTATAAAGTGCAAATCAATTCGTCTTGTTAACAAAGTGCATGGCTCGTCCTGACCACGCAAATTAACCTATCGTAGAAAGAAGGTGACCATGACCGCTTTGCCAAAAGAGAAAGAAGAATAAAAATAGAGAAGAGCCAGGAAGTAGTTATACCATGCGCTCGTTAATCAGTCAAACGCCAACGACATTTTAACTGTTAGCTGTTAACTCCTGCGCTGCGCTTGGGAAGTGGCCTCATGCTTTGGTACGCTCAGGATTCAATTGTCAATAAGACTGGTGCTTTATATCTACAACTAGTGACCGAACAAAGCTTCGTTTTCGGCCATAAACGAGGGGTGGGCGTTGCAAAAACGAACCTCTCACGAATACCGTTTTTTGTTCTGCAACGTTAGAAGCGTTTAACGTCCTGGATCAAAACGGTCTTAGTTTCGGAAACTACTTAGTCTTCGAATTGTGTTACGCAATTTGGTACCTACTTTATTTAAGCATTTATTATCTAGTCTAAAAGCTGAGGAGCTCGTGGCTAAATACAAACTGCCGCATGAGTTGATCGAAGGTTTAGCTATGCTTGCCGAGGTCAGTCTGTGCATGGGTGACTGTTCGTTTAGACTCCTCCGTGCCTCGGAAAGGACGTTAAGCCGTTGGTCCCGGCTGTCACGTTAAGTCTTACCAAAAGGGCATCGTGTTGACTAGGCAACTGGGTTGTGGAGGTCTGATGTCAGACCTCCACAACCCCGATGTCAGATGGGAGGTCTCTACATGTAAAATACTGGTACCTACCTATTTAGCTGCGTCCTTTTAGACTGGAAGCCGACCCCAATATAGTTGGGACAAGGCTAGGCAGATGATGATCCAGTCGAAAATGCAATGAGCATGAGCCGAGAGTCAATGCATTTCGTTCGTTCATAAAACAATTTTTTAATAATTGCATGAAATGAGACTTTATTGTAACAGAATACGGACGATAATTGATTACCAATAAAATTAGTTGTCGTAAATGTCGCGTTGTAGTACTTGTGTATCGACACTTAGTTGCGCGTAATTATTATAGTTTTTGTTGGAAAAAGGTTGCGTTTCGTCGTCCAAAAATTGACAACGACCCACTACTCACTAGTACCATATGCCAGCCGGAGTTTTGGCAAACTCGAAATTCAGATGTACGTGTTTTATTTCTTAAGCTCTGTCTAAATCATTGTGGATATCATTTTCGGCAGAAAACCCATTTTCGGTCAGACACTGCATAATCATCAATAAACAAAGACCATCACAGTCTGTGACCGTAAAGCCTTTTCCCAGCTATGTTGGGATCAGCTTCCAATCTAACCAAGCCAATACCAGTATTTCACATGGAGCATTGTCTATCTGATTTCCACAACCCAGATACTGTGTATTTACCCAAAACCAAGAGTGGAAAGGCTGGATTGTCAGACTTTCGGCCTTCTGACTATCTGTAACATTGAAAGATCTACAAATGACATCCAGAACCAATGTCAGAGACCGTCTTTAAAGGTTTATATTTCAATTCAAACAAACATGAACGGTGTAATTTATATTTCATTCTGTAACTCTGAACCTAAAACAATAAGACAAAAGTTGTAGCTAAAATACCTTATTCGAGATTTATCTGTTTGTTGTGTTAAGAAATAAAAGTAAATAGCTGTCTGGGATTTAAGTTCAAAGCTCTCATTCATAAAAGACTGCACAATAACTCACTGGTTACAATATTTTGTATTCATCTATCATAGATTTTATAAGTAGCTACCATGCACCTAGTATCTAGATTTTAAGATTAGATAGATTTTAAGTCTAACACAAAAAAAAACAGAAACTATCAATTTCATAAAAGATCCTTTGACTACTATTATACTTTGAAAGAAAAAGAAAACATAAGTTATGGATAATATTTTACTTTTACTATTATACCTTGGTTATATTTTGTACAACTGTCACAAATGCCAAAGATACAGATCTTGTGATTATTTGTAGAGAATACTTTAAATGTTTTCATAATATTATAGAAACTAGCATAATGTGGTATTTATTTAAATTTTTCAACTATTTACATAGATACTGTCTATGACATGCATTGTTCAACAACATTTATGATAACAACAATAATTATATAGAGCCGAAAATATTCTACCACATATCTAAGTAATTATACAAGTGTTACAACATATACAGATAGTAAAGTACATCAATTATTAATATTATTTATTGCATAAACTTATATTGTGATCTGGCATCTAATAGTAATGTTTCAATAATATATTTTACCCTACAATGTAATAATGATATTATATTTTAACTTACTACAGAATGAATATCAGAGCTATTGATATAGTATGCCTACGTAATTAAGTAATTTTAAGTATTGTGCAACACACGTGAGTGCCATCCTACGACAGACACCAAATCACAATAACATAGTAGTGTTGTGAGCTCAGAACTGCACCCAGTTCTGTTGGTTGGCAGGCGCCACTGGCTGTTGACTTGGAGCACTGAAAACAACAAAAAATAACATATTTAAGCAAATGTTCATAATTTTGTTTTTGGGCATGTCCCCCACTCTCTACCAGACCACTGAAACTCTTGAAAGTCAACAGTGGCGACTACCATAAAATCGGCGAATCAATTAAGCTCCACAAGTCCCGGAGAAACACAGCATTTTTTTTTTTAATAAACAGTTATAAAAAAGAAGCAGTTATAACAAAAGTAATTTAAAGTTCCCTGCAAAACAAGCAGGGGACAGAACAGAGTGAATAGGCTCAAAGGGGCGTTTACAAAAATGTCTGCATTATTGTGATATCTACATTAATTGATACCTGGCAACTCAATTGCATGAAAGAATACCATCATGGATCCAAGATTAATAGATTAAATCATAATAATGCTAATCAATGAATATGGAGGAGGAGGAAGAGGTTGGATGAACATGAGCACACATTTCAGTGTAAACTGAAGTTCAACTGAGTACATTTTACAAATTTAATTCATGTGACTTTACCTGGCAGAATTGAAGTCACCCCATTCTGAACTAGCAGGAGCGGGAGCAGCAGCGGCAGGAGTAGGGGCATGTTGTGGTGAGGGTGGGGGTGGTAGTCGTGAGCCACCTGGTGGGGGTGGTAATAGGCCCCCACTACCACCACCGCCAACACCGCGGCGTGGCCTGCTGCCTTCACTACCATCCTTCTTCTGCAAAAAGAAAATAACATTGAAATGAAATCCTTTTGTAGAATAATACAATTCAACCAACAAACAGCTTTTATCTAATTAGATGACTCACTATACAATTACATTAGCAGGGTTAACTCAGTTGCCCTTTATTGTTGAATCATGATTTCTACACTACAAATCTTAGCACATCACACATAGAACACACACACACACAAGAACAAGTACTTACAGTGATCTTCATGTTTATTTTTATTGTTTCTCCTTCTTTGAATCCCAGATCAAGATTCTGCTGAGGAGCTTGTTCTCCTTCTTGTTCTTTCCTCAACCATTTGAAATGATCTTGTAAAGCCACATTTAGGTCAAATGAGTCCGATCGATCTCCAAACCCTAGACCAATATAAGCAGTTCGACCTGAAATAATATAGCAATAATATAAGCTTAAATAGATTTAGTTATAATGAGTTAAGTGAAATGTACAATATTGAAATTTCTCTTGCCATTATCATCTTGAATCCTGACCACGAAGTAACGTGAACTATCAGTTACGGACTCAAGAGCCAGCCCTGGATATTTGTCAATGGGGCATTTGGCAAACAGCTCCCCAGAAGATTTGTCTTCCAGTTTCATTATCAGTTCCTCTGCTTTTGCGACTAGTCTCATACGCCCCGTCCATTGCGGCTCTTGTAAGTTCCAATCGGCTGCCCTAAAAACACCCACCGTATTATCGTTTTCCTACAAAACAGTTACCCACTATACAAAAAATTAATGCACGTACCTATATCCTCTATTTGAAGTTTTAGGTGGTATTTTGAACACAAACACTTCATTCTTAACAAGAATAACACTTTCATAAGATTCCATTTTCCACTGCAATTCAATTCCTCATGGAAAACAATAAAATAATTTGGGAATAAGTATTTTGATAGCAACTATTGACGACTGACGTTAATGACGTGACGTGCACAAAAAAAATGTAAGTCTGTAAAATGCAGAGGAAATGCTACTTAAATAGCATAATTATAATTAAATACTCCTTTTTTAGATAAAGATAGCTCAACTGACTGAGCGAAGATTAAAGTAGCTATTTGAATAGTAAAGAGATTTTTGTATTTATGCCATGATTTTAAGTACTGATTCGCGTGGCTTGGAAACAAGTGTTGATTTTTTTTGAGTATAAAAAGAAAATAACTGTCACGTCGCATCACTATCGCATTCACATTCAACCATCAGAAAAATAAAATTTCTGAAAAAAAATGAAAGATGCACTAAGAAATGCAGTAAAGTAATTTTCTTTTGTCTTTCCAATTACAAAGAAGGGTTTTGACTTTTCTGTGCCAAAATACATTAATCTTAGTGAAAGTTCATGTCTAGCTCTGGAACGCTACCGTAAAACTCTAAGACCTGTGTTTAAATAGTCTGTGACTGTTATTGTGTCACTGTCAGTGTCAAACCAGTTAATCTGCTGGCGGGGCCCAAAATCTGTGTTCCCTTTCCTTCAAGAAAGTTTATTTTGCAAACTCTGTGAACTTCTACAATTAGAAAACACTTATTAATCAGCTTCTGAAGTAAGTATTGATTCTTTAAAAACCATCAAACAATTTTGAATGTTATTTACCAATCTGATTAATTAGCCTTACGAATCAATTGAAACTTAATTATATTACTGCTTTAACCATTTCAGGTTTTGAAGAAAAGTTTCGGCGAAAGTGATGGCTTATAATGTAAGTATCCACATGAGATAATAAACATGCTCACTTTTAAGAAACTATTACCAGATGACCTGTAAAGTAGATACAAACAACTCATTTCTTTCTAACATTAATAATTAGAAATGAAAATAGCTTTAAAACTATTCAGCTAGAGGGTCATTTCTTTGGATCAAATATAAAGTAAATAATAAAAATGCTAATTATTTAGAACTTCTATCAATAATGCCCTATTGATAGAAAATGTGGGGCTACTACAGATGGTACTAACACAGATGGACAGACGTCCTTTTCAATCTTTGTTCTAAGAGAGTCCGTACTAATAATATTATTAATGATTAACTAGCTGTGCTGTGCCAGCTACTTTGTCCATGTGGAATTTGTACCATAATTATTTTTCTTAAATAAATATACGCTAAGTTACTCCTTCACACAGCACCAGTGAAAGTTCTGTCAAAAATCGGTCCATCTGTTTTAGAGGTTGCCTCAAACAAACAGACACACAATTTTTTAAAATTGATATATTCATAAAACTACCGTATATACATACCATGCTGGAGTCATCTATTGACTTTATCCCTGCTTGACCTGTCAGACTCTGGACACACCAGAGTCTGTTAACCTCTAAAATTTCACTACAGGAATATTAGTACATAAGAGAAGGTAGACAGAACATTCACCTTCACCGTGCATTGTACATCATACACTGTTTTATTATGTTTAATCAAAATACAGGAGTATAAATCAATGAAAGACATGTATTTAAAGAAAATTAAAAAAAAAACTGCTTCTTCCGAGTATTAGTCAGCATTACAATAAAAACTCAAGCAGTCTGCTAAGGATAAAGTTATTCACATGAGGATTCTTACTCCACTTCCCACATTTTTGAAGACGTAAGGCGACCCTTACCTATGGCAACTTCATCATTTTGTCCTTCACAGTTTATGTTTTTTGAGAAATAATAAGCATTCTTCAGACAGGCATTGGTATTAGCAGGAAGTTTATAGTACAATAATAATTAATGTTTATTTGGAACAAGTTAGAAGACACAAATTTACAAAATGAAACAAAGATGGCTAATAAATGTTAAACCTCTGGCACAGCTATCAACAGCCAAGTCAAAAACATGGTGCATTTGCTCCAGACTAATCATTAAAAAGAAAGGAACAATTAACTAAAGTAAAAGCTTACTCACTATGTATCAGTGTGCAGTGAGTGAGAGTGAGGGGGTGTTTATGTATTGTTGTTGTTACAGGAATGTATTTTTTATGTTACCATAAGATTTTCTGTAGCTTCGTAGGACAAGGATTTTAGAAATGGTGACAGTTTTTCCAAACTAAAGTTCTTGTTAGAGGATACATTTGTATGTTTCTATTTACAGTATTGTAAAGGTTAGGGCTATTGATAACAGTGAGGATGTTGCAGAGCAAATTTAATTCAGATGTTTTGAATCTCACAGGTTTCTTTGCCAGTACTTTTAGCACTGCTCTTTGTGCACTCTCCAAACGCAGAATGGTACCCCCCCCCCCCCCCATACTGTAACATAGTAACTAAGGATAGACTCTTGTCCAGTCCTTTGTATGTACCTCCTATCTTGTATGGAAGTTTGACTGTGTTTAATTTAATTTGACACTGACATGACATGTGTATGTGTTTTGTCAGCGAATTCTTTGCTTTTGAGCTGAACTTTACTTCAGCAAATTTTCTCTGACCATAATCACTCACAGGATCAATAAAAATGCAAAAAATACGACAAAACATCAGAATTAAATTCTGTTGTGGCAGGAGAAATATCGAAATCCGTAATTTTTCGGTAAGGTACGGTAAAAACAGGCGAATTTTGACGACAACACGTTCTGTTCACTATTTGTCAAAACTTATTATAATCTCGCGAGATTGTAAACGTTGCGGTTGTCTGATTGCATGTCCACACTTTTCAAATTGTAATGTTTTGCGAATTTAGATAAGTGTTAGGAGCCGGCATTTCGTTTTATCAAATCGTCGGTCTCGGTCCAACAAAAACTAATCTTTCCTTCCCAATGAATACCCGCCGCACAACACAAAAAAACGTAGTTTCATTCAGATACTCAGGAATCATCACATAATTGTTCATTTTAATTAATCAAAGATTTTTATTTAAAATCGGTGTAGAGTAAAAACCGGTAACCGCGAAATCAAGCTGCGTTATGGACATCACTACAAACAATGAAGAAAATAAAATGGCCGTCGAGTGGGTCGCCGTAAATATGTTGAGTTATTGTTCAAATCGTTCGTTTTTATTACAATTACAATGCGAATATTGTCAGAAATGAGTATTGAAAGTGTGTGTTTTGTTATAGACTTTGTGTGTGTCTCATTGGTGTCCTGAATTATGTAAGAACAAAGAGTTATCGTCGTTTGTTGTATCAATTGGGCAGCTATACAAATGCATGAAAATGGGACTCTCTCATTTGTTGTTGTTTACAGCGATAATCCATTTGATATGTATTTCTATAAAAGCAGAAAACATTGAGTGCCCACACAAATGTGATTGCTTGGAACAGTACGTCGATTGTTCAAAGAAGAATTTCGTATCTGTGCCAAAAATTCCTAAGTGGGTGGAACGATTGGATCTCAGCTATAATAGGTTGAATGAAAACGTAACGGAGGCTTTTGACAATCTACACAACTTACAAGAATTGAAACTGGACAAAAACTCCTTTCTTTCGATACCAAGCCTACTGCATCATGAACAATTACAGGAACTGAGTTTGAATAGGAATAACATTGGATCTATAGACACAGGTACCTTTCCTGCTAATAGTTCCATCAGATTATTAAATGTAAACAGTAACCATATAAAATTCATACAGGAAGGAGCTTTAACTAATTTGACAAATTTGGAAGTTTTGAAACTGAATAGGAATGAAATTAAATCACTTCCTAATCACTTGTTTATGTATCAAACAAATCTGAGAACTCTAGAATTGAACCATAACAAGTTACATGTGATTAGTCCTCTATTATTTCAAGGGTTGTCTAATTTGACAACATTAAAGCTGAGGTTTAATAATATTGACAATATAATGGATGGTGCCTTTTTTGGATTCAAGTCTATGAATTTGTTACAATTGGACCATAATAGAATAAGGAATATTTCTAAAGGTTGGATGTATGGATTGGAATCATTGATAACTTTATCCTTGTCTAATAATGTGATATCAGAAATTGATTCTGGAAGCTGGGAACTTTGCACAAACCTAGAAATTTTGGATTTATCTCATAACCATTTACTGGAAGTAGACGGGCGATCATTTCAACACTTGGTCAACCTTCGCACTCTGAGCCTTGGATATAACAAAATTTCATCAATTGCTCAAGATGCATTTGGCTATATGACGCAGCTGCAAACACTACAGTTAAATAACAACAAAATATCTTGGACAGTTGAAGATATGTCTGGACCTTTTTCAAAATTACAGAATTTGAATTCTTTTAGCCTGGCTGCTAATCATATAAAATCTATTAATTCAAGAGCTTTTGATGGGTTGTCAAATCTAGTTGAATTAGATTTAAAAGGAAATAATATAACTTCTATTCAACAGCATGCTTTTGATTCCATGTCAAAATTGCGAAAGTTACATTTGAACTCTTCATCGCTGCTGTGTGATTGTAATTTACTATGGATAGTAAAATGGATAAAAGAGAAGGCTGAACAAAAATATGTTACAGCTAACTGTGCCTACCCATCTGAAGTCAGAGGTGTATCAGTGACTAAACTGAAGGAGGACAACTGTGGTGACTCGCCCAAGCCTAAAGTGGTGGAACATCCTAAAACTCATCTTGCCATAAAGGGACGGTCAGCTAATTTAGTGTGTTCTGCAACATCAATTCCATTTAACAACATGACTTTTTTATGGAGAAAAAACAATGGTAATGTTAGCAACCCTATGGTGTATGAAAATATCACTATTGGACCTAATGGTCAACCACGAGCAACATCCGTTTTAGTGATTCCTAATGTTACTCATGCTGATTCTGGAAAATATCAGTGTGTTGTTGGAAATAATTTTGGTACAACATACTCTACTAAGGCTAAAGTAAACATAGTCACTTTTCCACGGTTCACTAAAACGCCAACAAATGTTACTGTGAAGACAGGAGAGACTGTAACACTTAATTGTGCTGCTACTGGAGATCCACCACCTGAGATATCATGGAAAAAAGATGGAGGAAATGATTTTCCAGCTGCAAGAGAAAGAAGAATGAATGTAATGCCAACTGACCACTTGTTCTTTATTGTAAATGCAAAAACCACAGATATGGGTATATACAGCTGTGCAGCTAAAAATCCAGCTGGAACTATTATTGCTAATGCTACACTTACAGTATTGCAAGAACCATCATTTGTCAGAGTTATGGAAAACAAGGAAGTGACAAGTGGTGACTCTGTGGTATTACAATGTATGATATCAGGATCTCCCAAGCCTGTAATAAAATGGCTTAAAGATGGAACCCCAATTACTGCTACCGAACGCCATTTCCTTACAGCTGATGATCAGCTGCTGATCATAATTGGATCAGAGGCGAGTGATGCTGGACGTTACGAATGTGAGATTACTAATGAGTTGGGTACTAAAAAAGATATGACTGAGTTACGTGTGTTGCCTCCAGTAGCTATAATGGTGAATGAAGAAAATATGACTGGTATTATAATTATAACAGCTGTGTGTTGTGCTGTAGGTACTTCTATTATTTGGGTGGTAATCATTTATCACACTCGTAGACGCATGGCCCGAGCCGTGCATACTTTTCCCGCCGAAAGTATAAAAATGACACATGTAGTGCACAGTGACAGTGATTCACCTCAAATGTTTTCAGACAATATATCAGAGCACTCCTCATGCAAAGATAGTGGAACTGGTGATTCTGCTAAACAAACGAGCTTTGATGGAGTGCCCACTGATAGAAGTGAACAAGTGCATTTTGAAACTGTATGCCAGAGTTATTCTCCAGTGCCTGAGGCACATAAACTTCTTCCATCATCATTTAAACCCTCAATTCAAGTGTGTGTAAATACATCTGTTACACCAGCTACATATAGTTTTTCTAGTCACAGTGGTAATGTTTAAGTTAATAATGTATTTTTCTATAGTTAATAATAAGTAATAGGTACAATAATACCTATGTTTCCTGCAGTTTCACTAATTACATTTATCATCTTATTGCGCCCCACACTTAGTATTATTTTACACATTACCTAATATGTTTGATAGACAACAAAATATATAACAGACCTAAAGCATTTTATGTTAGATAGAAATTATAAATATAAAGGCTATTTTATGTAAATAAAATTGACACCCAATAACTATTTAAGCAGGTTATTGTCTAATAAGTCAGTGGGGCCATTATGTTATTGCAGATGTGTAATGTCCGTTATTAATTTTTTTACGAAATTTACCAACCGAATGAAAGACCTTGGGGCATTAAAATTGAACTTTTTTACAAAAAAAAAAATGCAGAAAGTTTCTAATATGTAAAAAGTTGTATTAAAACTAGTGTCCTTAAAAATATTGGCCATAAAACAATATTTTTAATGTTTATAAATGTGAAATTATAAGGAATCCTGTTATTAAAATTTCAACTATAGCATAGGATACTTTATTTGTATAATATATTCGGCAGCTGTGTATTTGCATACATTTTTATATACTTGTCTTAGTATTATTCTGAGTTAGTCACTATTCTCCCAGTTATACAAACAATATTTATAAAAAGTAATTCATAATTATAATAATAGTGTAGTTAGTGAAATGGCAATAAAGTTAGGCATCTATGTAACTTGATTGCTTAGTACAAAATGTAACAAACTTGCCAGTATTGGTTTTGATGTAAAAGACTGAATGTCGTTTAAGTAATATGTGTATGATTACTGTTATTTTGTAATATTAAATAGGCAATAAATATTTTTAAATTTGTTATTTCATAACAGTTTTCTAGATGCTATGTCATGTGATTTACCTAGCAGCTTTTTATTATATATTAGGTGAAACTTGATATGGACTTAAGTATATAATGTATATGTGACATTATAATTTTAGAAATTCATCTGCATTTTGGAGAAATACTTTGAAGTGCACTTAAAGATAATTAAACCAAAGTCAGGTTCAGAACATATTTTAACATTATAATTGTTTTGTGCTATATTGACTGTAAAATGCAGTGATTAGTGTGTGCTTTTAGGCATACCACCTAAAATTATATTACCATGGTAATCCACCTCTACTGATTTGTATTTAGAAAGTAAAATATTAAATAAAATGTTGTTAATTTAAAGATGAATAACAATAAAAACCTTAGTTATGTGTAATGCAGGTAATGTAATTAGCTACTAAAATGTGTAAGTTTATAGATGTAGCGTTATTTGTGATGGGAGTGAGATTATTGGATATTTATGATTGGGGCACACAATAATATTGTCATTAAGAAATGCAGGTAATATTTATTGATTATCTTACTCCAAAAAACCTGCAGGAAAATCGTAAATTCATACAAGCTTTACATTCTAACAAGATCAAAGATCGATAGACAATGCTCATTTATAAAGACACATGTTCTTACGTACCTAGGAAGTGCAGCAATTGTATAACACGTAACGAAACCCAGCTTGATTATAAAACTAATAATGCACATAAAAACCTACGCCGTTCCTAGCATCTGATTTTAATAACGCCATATAACGAGTCATTTTAATTCCGAGAAGCTACACGCGTACAGCTAACTACTACCCATATATCTGGTCTGTTGTCTAGTTTTATGGGTGGATTACTTATAGAAAATCTATCCGAACCTAGAGTTGGGTTGGAAAACCATAAAGATTAGACTAGATTTGATTAACTGAAAAGGCTGATTTAGAAAAAAATATTTTTTAACCTTGGCGTTAAGTCTTTGTCAAGTGCTGGTTTGATTCCCCATATTAACTAAAAATTATTTGGTTTTTGTACAGAGCACAACATTTATGATTAATTTTTACTACCTCCAGTATGAGCGTGGTTAATTTATTTTTTCGTCTTAGACAGTTGAATTAACATTGCTGCATTTCTTAATTAATACCTATTGATAAGTGTAAAAACGTAAATAGTAATAATGCAGTTTTTTATTGTTCATACTGTGTAAATACGGTAACTATTTATATACTTTACAGAATAAAATAATCTAAGTAAAAAAAAACCTTTCATTTATTTACTGTAGCTGTGTAGTGTATGGACTCTCCTATGCACCAGCGGGCCACCTCTTCCCATAGAAACCGTACATATTTTGAGATTTAATTAAGTTTCGCTTAACTTTACTACGCGTAATAAGGGGGATCAAAACTTAAAAATAATAATCAAGATCGAGAGCCGACTATCGGTTGGTGCTCATAACACGGTAGCGTATATTTAACAATGGTCACGAGTTCGACTCCCGACAGTGTTGATTGCTTTAAATCTTGAGATTTTAATACATTTTATTTACAAATCCATGGACCTGGCGCAGCCCTGTATCAATTCATGCAATTACTACCTCTGTCTGTTTTTTCATATCTGTAAAATACAAAACAATACGGGCAATCTGGTTTTCAACTCTCAACTCTGTCACTGTACGATAGGTAAACGAGGTTCGGTTTCGGTAGCGTTACGTACATGCGCAATCGGTCGATTCAATTGGATAATAGGAACAGCTTCGACGCCTATTGACTTCTACTAACATCCGTAGTAGAATGAAATTACTAAATAATGGAAACAGAATAAGAATATTGTCTTAACAATGAATCTTTAATAAATGTTTCTTTTGTATATCGCTGGTTTGCGAGAATATCGACGTAATTCAAAATTGTGTCAAATTGAATTCTGAATGCCAAACAATCCTAAATCTTTTGATATTTTATCGTGAACAGAGATGCAACGCCAATTTCGCCCCAGCTTTCGTTAGAAAGAGACAGCGTCATTATTAATTTGAGACAAAAAAGATCAAGATCAAAGATTAATTATGAAAAATGCAAACCAGCGATATGCGTGACTGTGACCTGCGAAACCAAGGGGTTGCTCAATGCTTTGTCGAACTTATGAAAAAAAAGTTTATGAATGAAAATATTTTATGCGTATTAATTCGGCATACAACAGGTGTAGGTAGGTACAGAGCCAGCGCATAAGCTACCCCAATCTATCATATGTTTCTTTGATGGTAACAAATTAAACATAACAGCATCTGAAGGGGACTATATGCGCGATTTATTTTCACCATCTTTTGAACAGAGACAGCAAAGGTGCTTGAGAGAAAAATTGGTGTCAGGTCAATAATCACCATAAAGTCAGCTGCTATGCACTCAAACCCCTCAGTGATTTGATTCAGAGTAGGTACCTACCTCGATATCCCTTTTTTGCAGTAGGTAAGTCTGTTGCGCTTAAGGATTTCCATCCCTCATCTAGGCTAAGCTGCAGAAACTTCTTGGATGCGATGATAGTAATAGATTCCGAAACTCTAGAATGTGACGAGTGACGCTCTCAGCGTTCCAAGAGTATGGATTGTAATGGCCCGGCTACACGCTCTGTCTTGGCTGCTCAGTTCAGTCATCAGCATGTCAACGATAGCGCAAGCCGCGCTTCCGGGCCAGCGTGAGCTATCATCGCGCCGTCCACACTTGCGTTCTTGCCTGCGCAAACTGGCTTGTGCAGGCATGCTCGCAGGTAAGACGGAATATTCCTTGAATATTATAGGCTCACCTACAGCGGATTAGGTAAATTTTACGTTAACTCGTGCATTTGCTCTCGGAAAGCACCACTTAGTGAAGTGGAACTGGTGATGAAGCCCATAGATGGCCACAGGAACTGCTCAATAATAAGTATTTAACGGGTCGCGCTCGATTATATTAAGATGGTTGCTAAGCAACTTACATTCATCACAATGCATAATAATAGGTCTTTACCTATGAAATTGCCGTTTTGTATGAAAAAATTTAAATGAATTTTTTTCATGTATTTTTTATTTGTATTTATCGAAGTAATCACCCATGCAATCAATGCATCTTTGCCAACGCAGTGGCAGTTTATTGATGCCCTTCTTAAAGAAATCAGCTGGACGGGAGGCAACAAATTCTTCAAAGGCATTTTGTACTGTATCTCGGGTATTGAATTTTTTTCCCGCCAAGAAGTTATCCAAATTCTGGAAAAAGTAGTAGTCTGTAGGCGCAAGGTCTGGTGAGTAGGGCGGATGACGGAGGGCTTCCAACCCCAGTTCTTGCAACTTGGAGACCGTCTGCTGTGCAGTATGAGGTCGCGCGTTGTCGTGCAGGAGCAGCGGAGACGAGCGATTGACCAATGCTGGTTGGAGATGTGCCAGCTTCTCCATCATTGTGTTCAATTCTTCACAGTACACATCTGCAGTAATGCTCACCCCGTTTGGTAAGAAGCTGTGTTGAATCACACCGGCGCTAGACCACCAAACAGTGACCATCACTTTTCTTGGGGTAAGTTTTCGTTTAGGGCATTGTTTAGGTGCTGAACCAGGATCCAACCAACTTGCTGAGCGCTTGCGGTTATCAAACAGAATCCATTTTTCATCGCAGTAACAATGCGGTTCAAAATTCCTTCATTTGTGTGTCTGTTGAGCAGTGCAAGGCACGTCTCGACGCGTACTTCGCGCTGGCGATCATTGAGTTCGTGGGGCACCCATTTGTCAAGCTTTTTTACCTTGCCAATTTGACGCAAATGGACCAATTTTGTTTTGACGCTAACGTCGAAAGCTGCTGCTAATTCAGCCGTAGATTGTGTATCATCAGCTTCCACAATCGCCTTTAATTCGTCATTGTCGACCAAAGTCTTCGGACGACCGCGAGGTTCATTTTTCAGGTCGAAATTTCCAGAACGGAAGCGAGCAAACCAATAACAGGTAGTGCGTTGGTTTGTAGTGTTAGCTCCGTAAACGTCGTTGATGTTGCGTGCCGCTTGTGCCGCGTTGCTGCCACGACGGTACTCATATTCCATAATTACTCGAATTTTTAACGTATCCATGATGACGAAAAAGATTTAAATGCGATGAAAATATAACACTAATCAATAAACAAATGACTACTTTTGGAAAAAAAAATCCATGTTTTTAAAATAAAATTAATTTGAAATTAGAATTCTAAGCCAAACAAAAAATATTTTGATTTGAAATGGCCAGTACTGCAGAACGGCAATTTCATAGGTAAAGACCTAATATAATGAATTACCATGAGAACTCCTCAGCAATTAAAGTCATTTCATCGGAAAAAGAAACATTTTGTAAGGGGTTGTGAGCAGTTGACATCAGACTATTGTCTTATATCAATTACGAACAGGCCAACTTAAAATCGAGAAATATTATTGTTTTACAACCTTTACTGTTTTTATTTTGGAGTGATTTTTTTTGTAGGAAAGTTTTTATATTTTGAGTTGAAGGTACGTTAGGTTAGGTTAGTAGCTACGTTTGTTAACGTAGCGTAACAAACGTCCTATTTATAAGAAACCTTGTTCATTTTCAGCCCGGCTATGGTGGGCAAGGCGCCCCGCAAGGGTATGGCCAACCTCCTGCTGGCGCTGGCTACGGGCAGCCTCCCGCTGGCTACGGGCAGCCTCCCGCTGGCTACGGGCAGCCTCCCGCGGGCTACGGCCAGCCTCCTGCTGGCTACGGAGGCCCGCCGTCGGGGCAACTGGAAATGGGTCATGGCCCATATCCGTCGATAGGAGGCGAAGGAGGAGTTAATCCTCAAGTCCAAAATTGGTTTCTTGCAGTTGACAAAGATCGATCTGGATTTATAACAGCTCCTGAGCTGAAGGCAGCATTGGTCAACGCTCAAGGCCAAACATTCTCTGAAACTGCTTGCAATTTAATGATCGGTGAGTTTCCATCTAACCTTTACCGGCCTAACGACACGTATGACGCAGTGACTTAGCGATTCGCTGCTGCGGTTTCGATTGAGGCACGGAACAGATATTTGTATAGCCTACAGGTAGTTGTTCCGGGTCTGGCTGATTGTGTATGTCACTTTAAATGTTCGTAAACGCACCCACGATACAGGAGAAATTCCTAGTGTGGGGCAACATTGAAAAAATAAGAAAAAGAATATCTTCTGTATTTCTAACGTAGGTACTTTTCTCTTTTTACAGGAATGTTTGACAAAGATCGTACAGGACACATAAACGTAGAAGAGTTTGAGAAACTGTACACCTACATAAACCAGTGGCTGGCGGTGTTCAAGACATATGATACAGATCAATCGGGAAGCATAGAGGAGAAAGAACTTTCTAATGGTATGTATATAAATGCATGGGTTTTTGGGGGTATGAAGAATGATAGATGTCGCTACAGGTTCGATAGCTATAAGCTGCTCAGTGACAGCCCGGAGTCAAGTTTGATGTCCGGGTAGCGGTAGATTGGCTCGACCACATAATATGGGATGCGAATTGCTCAAAAGGTTAGGCATGTACAGCCCTGCCTAACACAATAGAATAGAAAAGAATATATACTCTTTATTGTAGAGCATGAAATAATGATTTTAAGAGCTACATAGGGAAATACAGAACATTACATTGTGGAATACTATAGTTTTGTTTATTTATTTGCTTTTGTTTTCTATCAGTATTTTGTATTCTTATTTTTCAGCGCTGACACAGATGGGTTTCCGGTTCACACCGGAATTTGTAAGCTTCTTAGTGAAGAGATCCGATGCCAAGGAAGGGAAAGTTTCAGTGGATCACTTCATCGTTCTATGTGTGCAGATCCAACGTTTCACTGAAGCATTTAGAGCACGTGACACACAACAAAACGGAACCGTTACCATCGGATTCGAAGATTTCCTCAATGTGGCTCTAAGTTGTTCCGTATGAGATGAAGAAAAATACACCTAATGGAGTTGACGCAATTCTTTTACGCTCTGCTTTCACACTAAGCAAAGCAGTGATTATTATTATTATGTTACATATTGTTTTTAAGTTTCAAGATATTCCACTTCTATTTTAACATATCACTGTCGTTTTTCCTTTTCTAAGTATAATAATATAATATTATATATAAAACAATAATAGTTGAATACATTTGTATATGATACCAGATGCCTTTCAACCAGCTTTAATACTGTTTTTCAATAATATGTTGTGACATTCACGAGTAGTCGCGATGCAGTTCATCTCGAATATTACTTAGTAACGTGCTAAGTTCAAACAAAATCAGTTTTTGATCGTGACTTAGAACAACTTCGTCTTAGTAAATAAGTACTTACCTACTACAATGCAACACCTAAATGCCTAGATATTTTTTCCCTGTAGGGCAGTGCAAAAACTGCGGTTGTATAAGACATTTCATTCAAGTGTCTTATGTAAGTGAAAACGAGCATAAATTAATTTGAGAGTTGCTTGCCTATAGTATAGATTTTTAAACAACTCTAAAACTCCCTCCGTTAAGCCTTCAAATAGCTTTCTAGTTTAACATAATAATTTTAGCAATGTTCGTGTACCAGAATGCATAGATTAATAACGTCTTCACGTTTTAGATTTAATTTATACCACTATTCAAATTATAATTGAGCATAATTATTCGCTTTTGGAACACAAAATATTGAATTTCATTTATTTTCCAACCAGTCTTGATCTTATTTGTTTTTGTTGAAGCAATATAAATTTTGTACATCGACAATATTATAAGTACGAGTGTTTTTGAAGAAGCTAGCTATTGCTTGGTAAAGGTAAATAAATAGATATTTTATAATTCAGCTTGTTTTATTTAAAAGTTTCCATAAAAACCTAACAACAACAAAATTCTTAGCATTTCAAGTAGGCCTTTACACAATCTATTTAAATGGACTCTCACGTAAAAGTTAAACGTCGCACCCTCCTGGAGTCAGAACCGCTGCACACTTAAGAATATTTTGACTTGGTTAATATTCAAAATTCCAATGACATATCTGAAACAATAAAATCGCGAGTGAAAGCGCGACCAAATGAAATGAACCATTTTATGTTTTAAATGCAAGTACATATTTGAGTAGTTGCCAATAAAGGGTTAATTTAAGGTTGAACTATCTTTAGTTCAACCTTAAATTATCCCTTTACCTCTTTACATTGGAGTTAGTTTGGAGATAGCTACCTCTCACGTGTTCCCCAGGTTGTTTTTTTATAAAAAATAAAAATAAAAAAAATATTTTACTTATAATAATAACACCAGCCTGTTATTGCCCTACTACAGGGCAAAGGCCTCTTCTCATACAGAGAAGGCACGAGCATTAATCAATTAAACAAATGCTTGCTCAAAACAGATAAGCGATTTCCAACTTATATTAATATTATAAGGAATGCTGAGGGGGATGTGTGGTGTTACGCGAATGGATAGAATAAGAAATGAGTATGTAAGAGGAAGTCTTAAAGTTGCGCCTGTGACCGAGAAGTTGTGTGGTAATCGGTTGTCATGGTATGGGCATGTGATGCGAAGGAATGAGGACCATGTTGTGAGGAAAGTTTTGAGTATGAATGTGCAGGGTTACATGAGTAGAGGAAGACCAAAGAAAAGATGGATGGATTGTGTGAAAGAGGATATGGCAAGAAAAGAGGTGACCCATGAGATGACGGCAAATAGAGATGTATGGAAGAAGAAAACATGCTGCGCCGACCCCAAATAAATTGGGATAAGGGCAGGAGGATGATGATTAATATTATAAGTCCAAGATAAACTTAGAAAGTACATATGAATTGGAAAAGTCACATTTATACTTGCTCAGATTCGAACCCACAACCTCAATCACAATCCACTGGGCCTACGCGACTTTTTACTGACAAACATATTAAGTAAAAATGGACAAAATAAATTTATGTACTTGTATAATATTATTTATACTAGTAGTTGGAAATTATGTAGGTTACTTACTAGCATCAGTTTTTCTTCTTATTGCCTCAGCTTTTTCCAAAGAAAATACTACATCTTGAAAGTTTTTCACAGCTGTCCTCATATTGGTTTCATGTTGACTATGATTTGGGGCACTATCATCTAGCAAACTGTAGATTGAAGGTATTTCATCTAGTTTCATATTCTTTGCATTACTTGGTTTGAATACCACAGAAACTTTGCCAGTTTTTGGGTGAATACTGAATGGTGACTTTAGTAAATGGTTGAATCCTTTCGTAACATTAACATCTAATCGAGGGTAGCAGTACTGTATTTTGATTTCTTCAACTAAGTACCTTATTTTCCTACCATTATTTCCTGACTGAAAAATAAAATGTTGAATTTTACTATAATATTTTTAAAGTGGAGTGGTGTTGCTTGTTTTTATAACAATATACATTAACTTACTTCTCTACAATAACTCTCATAAACACTTGTAAATGTTTTCCATCTCTCTAAAGATGAATCTGATAGACTTTCCAAGCTCTTTTGAACTTGTGATCTTAATGTTTCATCTGGAATCATTTTCAACAACTTATCTACACGGTCTGAAGTGCTAAAGAACTCTTGATCCTGGAGAAGCTGCTCAAAATATTTATCAATGATGGTCAATGCTCTCCTGAAAGAAAGGAAAGAGGGAATATTAACTATACTTAATATTTACTGGAAGGATGCCAGTTTTAATAAAAAATAGAAAGTATTTAAACTTATATAGGATCAGTAGTGTTTGGTACCACAAACATCAGAGAGGTAGTAGTAGAACAAAAGTACTTAACATGCAGGTTTACATTTCTTAACACTTAGTTACCTTGTTTTAATTAAGTGAATTTGCAATAAACTAAGTAAAATAGAAGTGACTTTTTGAAATGTCAAAATAAAAACTTTTTACTAAACGGACAGATAAACCAATTTTTCATCTGTCTTTCTGTTTATACGAAGTAATCTCTGAAATGGCTGGACTCATTTTAACGAGTGTCATTTGCAGATAGCTGATGTTATAAGGAGTAATTTGAGCTACTGATATTTTAAAAAAGAATTAGGGTTTTGTGCAAAAAGAACTAACTAGTTAATCATTAACTAGTTTACAATAAATATGAATAACTCTTGCTTGAACAGCTTTTGCCTGTGACTTCGTCTGCGTGATTAAAACCTGTGTCTATTCCCAGGATATATCTATATCCTTGCCAAATTCATTACATTCTGACTAGCCATTGTGAAAAGGTAACAAACAGTGTTATTTTCGCATTTATAATATTAGTATGAATAACATAATATATAAATAAAATTGTCAACAGCAACACTCAACAGAGTATGACCAGGAATGAAGATTATTTACCTAATACTTGTATGAAGGTTATCATTGCCTAAATGGACCTTCTTGTTTTGGTTGTCACCTCCCATTATCAAGCACATGTAGTCAGCCACTGCTCCTCTGCCTGGACTGTCTAGTGTTCTTGCTTCATAATCAGACACCCAGCAATGAATACCTCTTCTACCAGAAAATACCCATAAGATGCTTTGGAAACCAAAGTCCTCTGAAAATTCATAAATTATAATAGCAGGTTAATGTCTATTTAAACTTTATGCATTGAATGTACAAAGGTAGACTTAATGCTTAATACTTTTGCTGCTCGAGTCAAAATTACATTATTTTGTACTTGTATGCCATAATGTTTGGCAACTTTACACAATGGTATATGGTAGGGAGTGGTGGCCGGTGGCTTCACATATCACCTATACTTAGCTATTTACATGTATGAATCAGGAGGCTAGTTGTGGGTACAAGAAACAACTATTTTTCAGCCCAGGAACCAGGTGTTGGGCACTAAAAGTGTTAATGCATTCTCGGAGAGATAACATGGCAAGAGCATTGTTATGTGCGTGTTCCATGCAGAGAAGAAAGAACTGAATCTAAAAAAAATTGTATACAAATTCAAAAGTTATAGAAGATAATTATAGTCACTGGCATGTAAGTTGGCAAGGTTTTGGCGTAGTGGGGGTAAGTTCGCGCATCGTGCACTTAGTGGAACAAAAAAGTGGTGACTTTAATTGATCATCATTATTTTATGGTTATTGCCATCATTTATATTTAATAATATCTGATTAGAAGAAAGTTGAAGAAGGGAGTGGAATTCGTAAAGTTTATTGGGAGTTATAAATAATATGCATACGAGGAAAGTATGCGAAAAAAGGCATACCTTTTTTGCCTTGATATTTTAATTTAAAACAACAACAATAATATCAACTCGTAACAAAAACTAAATTTTAAAACAATAACAATAACTCTTTAACATAAACACAACAAAAACAAAGGGTACAATTTTCGTGCACGCAAGTGTAATCGGGAGTTCGGGAGGCAACTGTCGACTGTTGCACCAATCGCGCGCTCGGATTGACGTACCTCATACCCCGCGTCCCGCTTGACTACCAAAGAGACCTAAAAAACGACTTGTCAACATCAACTGATTTGTCATAATTTGATTGTCAAAATCAACGACTCTTGCCAAGTTACATGCCGATAATTATATTTGAAAGAGGTTTTAACTAATAAGTACCTATAATTGTTATAATAGAAAACTGTTATTACAGTAACTGCAATAATACTTAGTCAGACTAATAGTATCTTCTGTAGTAATAAACATGTATTTTGTACCTTTTAACGTCTTGTCAATGATTTCGCAGGCAATCACCATAAATTTCCAACATTTCTCACAAACCTTAGCTTCTTGGCAGCATGTCCTAACTTCATCATAGTCTGTGAGATCTATATCAAACACCAGTTCTCTAGATAGCACTACTGCATCATGACGTCCTATTGAAGGTCTGTAAATTGTTAAAAGCTTGTGAAAATATTATAACACAACATAAGTATTTATATACTTGGTTTTGGTTGGAAATCAAGAGTAGTATTTCACGGAGAGTAACAACAATAGTAAAACCTTCGACTGGGAAACAAATATAATGAAAATACTTTTCTTACTTTGTATTGTAAACAGCTCCAATATCCAACTTGTGTGGACACTTCTTCTGAAGCAGGGTTTGTAGTTCTTTTTGATTGGATATAGACAAATATCGCAAATACACATCATCAGCTAGCGTGAACGATAACTCTCTGTTCGACAGTGGCTGAGGTGAACTTCCACAGGTTAGCCACCTACAAAATATATTTTGAGGAAAAAGCCTCGTATAATAGATAGGCAACATCTCGGGTAACATGTTCTCAACATATTGTCCGGCCTGAAAAAGCGAGACAATTGTTTATTACAGAGAGAACGTTAAGAGGAACTTCTCTAAAATAAAAACTTTGGCACAAAAGTAGCTGATTGTATCTTTACCATTTTGGAAATATTGATGATAATTTTCAGCAGAATGTTTACTCAGTAAACTATAGTCACTATTGTACAGTAAATCATAGAATTTTATTGATATTATAATGAGTTTCAACACAAACGCACTATTATTCAAGATGTCATTGTCGATTGTCAAATTTGGGCGCGAATAGTGTTTTTTTTACTCTGTATCAATGGGCAGGCAAAGGTGCTGAACTGTTCAGCCTCTGAACTTTGTTACCAATTTAAAAACCACGTCTCCCATAATCTAGAATCACCCAACGCCATTTCTTTGTTCATCAAAATGGATCGGCAATAATTAAAATATCTAAATAAACATATGATAATGAAGCATAAATATACTCATGATGTATACCATTCTATTTAATGTATCGAGCTCTCGTTAAATCTAAACGGAAGTTAATATTAATTTTCATGCTGTCTTTTTCATTATTTTTATGGTGCGGTGTGTAGCAACAACAATAGAATTTTGGATTTGAACTAATCCTGCATTTTGTTTTCAACGCAAGTGTATGTATACTGAGCAACCCAATCGATAAGCTTCATTTCTACAAATGATCCGTCGCTGATGACACGCATAGTGTACCCGCATGCTTTTTTTTATTTTTTTAAATTGAATTTGAAACCTTAGTTTTGGTTTCCCGTGCAAAAATGGAAATTAATATAAAAAACGCATTTAAAGAAGCAGTAAAATTATCATGTGGTAAGTAAATCTAAACGTGTTATTTTTACTCAACTTTTGTTCTTAACGGTACACGATTGTGAATATAGCACTTTCAATTATAAACAACAAAGCAGTGTTTTGATCGTTATTTTGTTTTTTTCAGGACCTTGCGTCGAGAAATATCATGTCATAACGGAAATGAATCAAAAACTATGCCTCCAAATGATTAGTTTCTTACTGAAGAGACCTTTTCTAACAACAGCATTATGTTCTGTGCTTATAATTTTATTTATTATTATTTTATCAGCTGCATTTATTACATTAGTAGGAGTACTCATCGTTGCTATTGTTATTTTGCTTTTTGAAGGTAAGATAATTTAAATGCCGCCCATTTTACAAATCTCTAAAACAATACTCATTCTTATTTGACAAAGTAGTAATTTTTCTAGTTTTTAGTTTTTGTCAGATCGTACTTACTTAATCGTTCTTTTTGTTTCAGGTTTTATTTTCATCGTTCTTGTGATAGTAGTTAGTATGGTGATTGCTACAGTCACCCTAATTATAATGATTGTAGTTGGGGTAAAGTACAAAGTATCAATAATACATAATTTAGATTAAGATTGTTGTTATCACTCGGCAAATTATTATTCAACCAAGTTTTTATGTACTACCTATTATTGAAAATGGTATTGTTATTTTAGTTAGTGTACAATCATACATCATGTCTATTCATTAGAAATTATTATAGTTTAATAAAAATGCTAGAAATCGAACTATGTATTTATTTTTACAATCAGCATTCCATTCTCAGATAAAATATATGCGGAAATGTGGCGGCAGTTATTTCCAGTGTGTTTTGAAATCAAATACTCTATTTGTAGACTTTGCTACTTATGTGAAAGTTGCTACCAGTGTGTAATCATTTGTGGTTGTTAGACTTGTTTGTATACCAAACTGTGATTTGCAAAAATGAACGTATGGTGGTTTAAATTATGCTAGCTACTTCTGAGATTTTGTAAAATTCAATAAAAATACTTACAACAATACTAAAAACACAGAACTTAAAAATACGCCGATGTTCGGAACGCTTAGCAAGCAAGCAAATTGTGTAATATTCGATACCCTTTAAGACCGTAGACATAAATTAATGTTCTTAATAAAGAACAAAAGTAAAATAGTGCTTCCAACTCAATCTATGTTTTTTTGTGGACTAGTGGTCACACCTGTTATCCCTGAAGGGTAAGGCAAACTGGCGGTCCCAGAGGTCCCAAAATCATCTTTGTTTTGAAAAAACCTCCTAAAAATCTGAAAATAGACTAGCATTAACATATCTTTTGTAATAAAATATCAACTTCCTGCTCAAAACGTTTCATAGGAAACTGATGTCTCGAACAATTTGGCAATACTAATAGAATGCCGCTTGGTTGTTGTCTTCTTATTTTGATCTCCCCCCCCCCCCAAGTCTTTTGCTGCGACCACGCCTGGTTTGGCAGAAGTATACATACCTATAACACACCCATATTTCGCTAGAGAATGTGTAAGTCCCATATAAATAAATAAATAATAATCGGACACAAATCCCTACTCCCGGCTGCAATTGAGACTCGGTAATATGAGCCGTGTTAACCTACCAGTTTTTGAGAAACCGACTGGTTCGAATCGTTGGAATCACCGTACTTTTCATGCGTTGTCTGTTTGTAATTTAGTTTAATAAGCTGTTTCATTGTTGATTTTAGGACATTTAAGGATAATTAAGTTGGGGAAAAATTCTGACAATCTCTAAGTCTATTGATCATGGATAGTTTGGGTACAGGCCAAAAATAATGAGTGCACTGTTCTTGGTGTAGACTGTAGCGTACTGAACTGTACGGTGCTTGTAAAAATGTAGTTATGTGTAGTGTTCAGTACGAGAGACACGCATTCATACATAGTGAGACAAGTATTAAAAGACGGGTAGTTTGCTTAAAATAATCTTCTATAGTACTTAGATTCAAAGTTCATCTCGTTTTTATCATCCAGAAATACGGCTAATGGCCCAGGGTAATTGATTTTGCAAGTTTGCAACACTGTTTTAGACTGTCGCTGTGTGAATGTGATGAATGAATGAATATGAATAAAAAAACGGAACGAACCGAATGATAGTGCCGTCGGGGAACGCGGGGACAGAAAATAAGATTTGTAGTAAAATTAAAGCAATACAAACTATTACTAACAGTGATACTTGGTGGTATAAAGTAATAGTTGTACGTGTCTATATTATGCGCGAGAAAACTTTGAACTCAATACGTGAACGTGTGTACAAAAGAACTGGTACAAGACTGATGGATGGAGTCTTTGGGGTTTTTGGCAGCAAGGTCACAGTTGCAGCAATGATGTAAATTATGACAGTAAGTTTTAACTGGTTTTTGTTAACTGTATTCGTTGAGCATATGCCGAAAAGAAAATTACGTCACTTTAATCTACAGATTTCAAAATGCAATTAGCAGTTGCACTTTGCAGATTGCTTTGCAGTGATTTATTTGGTCTAATATTTCAAATATTCACCAGTCTCCAAATTGCACATACAGATTAAAATTCAAGAGATGATACTTTAATATAATAACTTTCCTTTTGCACTCTTTATGTAAGTACTTACCTTACTAGAAATTATTACTCATTTTTTTCTAGCTAACATTTATGTCTTGAAGTGTGACGAATGAACAGGTCACACGTTACCAATAAGTTTGGCTTTTATCTAAGTTTAATGTCAAGGAAAATATTAAATTATTGTGTTATCAAAAAAGTCATTTACACTTCTCTTTTCAAATTACCAAATTATCTTACACACCACAAACAAGTCACACAATACCAGTTATCCTCATAATTGCATACCTATGGTTTCAGTCACGTTTTTGTTGAAAATCCAAGCTATTTTGTCATAATTTGCAATTCAGTAGATAGTTGCTGATCTTTTTGTACCTTAAAACAAAGAGGTACAGTTCAAATTGAATTGCATCTATCTCCCTAATAGTTTAACAATTGCTGTCAGTGCTCATGAAATAAACAAAGCAATTGAATTTCCTATTCTAGCATAGAATTACCATTAGGTAAGATAGGGGTTCCATTCGTTTTTAATCATTGATATAGATAAAAACCAGGTATTCACTACAAATATGCTTGAACTAACATTAAAAATTCTACAAACTATTACATTCTTACTAGTTTCTAATTGCATATATAAGGTGCCGATTTAATCATCTGCAGGATTTAAGGAAGTAATTTAATCAGACCACATTACTCTACTTGAATCAATAAAAAATAGTACCTTAATTTTTTATCAATAAATATATTACATTTTCAAATTCAGAGTTAAACCTGGAGCTATCCCGGGCGTTGATCTCATGTGCCAATCATATGATGCATGCACTTTTAAGTCATAAACACCTCAAGGGCGCGCCGGGCGGGTCAATATACTCAGGGCTGCGTTTAGAAACTACCGTTGTTTGGGAGAAATACCTATTACAAAACAGTGTTCATTTTTAAATGTACACATTTAAAACATTATCATTTTTTTTATGCGGTCATTACTGATTCCCATTTGAGTCCTGCAGGTCTAAATCGCCATGCTGTATGTTATCTATTCAAAAATGGTCTACTTGTGCAGTGAAAAGGAAAAGATCAATAAATTTATTATGTAGGTTATAAGATGTCTGAAAGAGTCTGTTCCCTGGGTGGGAATGTTATTTGTGTCAAACACTTATCACAATGCTGTTTAAATTTCTGCTTCTGGAGAACTGTTTTTATAAATGTTCATTGTTCATCATATCAATATCATCACTTATAATAAAAAAAAATTGCATATTTTTTTCATGTTCCTTTTTTTATTTTTCCAGAAATTTAAATTAATACACACCTGCTGCGGTCATCTAAATTGATTCTGTAAGTAATAATAATAATTATAATCTTTGGCTTATTGATTAGTTTTATCTTTCTTTTTAGTTTTTAGATACCACAAAAGCAAGATAGGCTAAGTTTTTTGTATGAATGATTCTAGTTATGTGCCCACACATTGCTTGTAGTGAACGATAAAACTGGATCTAGTCAGATTCATGAGTTGATGAAGTAGTTTATTTACTTCTGATTCATGCATCTGGTATAACACATGCAGACTTGTAATATAACGATTACCACTCGTCTGAAGAATATCCCCTGTAATAATGTCGAGGCTGTATTGACAGACACAATTATCACATGTGCTATAGCCTGAGTATGTGCTACATATCATGTAGTCATGTAGGACTAGTATTATATATATATATTTAATTTGCTGCTTATCATTACTACAAAGTCTATTGAAAGTAAAAGATTGCTGAAAGATAGTCTTGTAATCTGTATAAAACGTATCTAGGCAAAAGTGGTTTATGCAAAAGTGTTCTTTAGGTGACCATGTGTTATAACGTTGACCCTGTTTAGTTCTTCAAGTGTACTGAGGATTAAGTTAACAGTCAAGTATAATTTTCACACTCAGGGTGCTAGTGTTAAAATTTAATAATCTCCATATATTATGTTGCGACTTTTCTTTCGAATGATGTAATCTTAGTAGTAGCTTTTCTTTATTCTAAGTGTCATGTGTATTTGTAGGGCAGATCGTCAAGCTGGCGGCCCTTCAGGATGCGGCTCGTGCGCCCTCGCTAGCACCGCGCGTTCGCCACGTCGCCACAATCACAGGTATTACCGTATTATTGTAGTGTACCCAGCATTCAAAACAGCTGTTATTCTGAAAGTTAACTTGAATTTAGAATCTTAGATCATTGTCAAGTATTTTACGATCTACGAACTCAATACACGACAGAGTTCCAATTTCATTACAACCAATATTTAAAAGATCGGCACTCATAAATTTACGAAGAATAGTCTAAGTAGGTTTTTGAGTGACTATATTATGTTAAATGCTAAACGGCGATAACGCTAAATTTGTTAGTAGACTACGTAACGCAAAAGTTAATATTTGAATAAGCTGCAACGGAATGTAAATATCTAAGATTCTGAATTGAAATATAGATACGGCTATCAACGACAGTCGGCAGTCTAGTAGTTAACAATGAAACAATTATCCGCCTAGCCTAATAGCCTTGTTCCAACTATTACGGGTTTTGTATGACAACCGGGCGGAACTGACGGATTCAAGGTACTAAGGTCTCGGATGGTAAATAATGGTCACTCATCCGCAGAGACAAAAGTAAGGGCCTGTTCGAACGTTCAGCGCGGCTTTTGATTCGCGACGAGCTCACAGCAAAAACTTGCGATTAAGACCATAATAGTTTCAACCAATCTAAAAATGACATTAATAATTATGAGCGTGATTAGGAAGTGAGCATTAAAACATCGCATTATTAAAGATAATCTGTTATAACTTTGTGCATTTGTAACAAAGGCATAAAGGATATAAGTAACAAACAATATTGTTTCAGCAAAACTTCATGTCTAAAAATACGCGGGTATTTAAGTGTTGTAAATTGGCTATGACTAATCAGGTAATACAATGGTGGAACTTGAAATGAAAATGAGACGTTTTGATATAGTCTGCTGTTTTTTCCTTAAGGGGTTTAAGTTAAAGATTATGAATGGGGTAAAATTATAATGAAGGCGTGTGATTGGCTAGGTGCCAGATGGTGGCTATTCTGGGCGGGCGGGCGGCGCGCGCGCATCCAGTCGATCGCCGCGTTTCTACCTCCCAACTGTTGGAGAGGAACTCGCTCGCACGATACATAATATAGGAGACTCTTACCGTTCGTTAATTATTGTATTTAATTTAGATAAAAAATGATTTGAAAAATATTTACGGTTAAAAATACAAAGTAATCCCAAGTTAAAAAAAAATCTTTAAGATGATACCCCATACTACACGCACTTTTCGGTATTTCTTGAATCAATCTTATGTTTTACATTTAGATATAACAGTATTTTTTAATGTAGGCAGTTAGGTTAGATTACAATTTATTGTAGACTTAATTAAGTTTTTATTACAAACTCTCAATCTCGTTTTGTTTAGTTTTTATAACAACCAGTTGTGTCTATGGTGTAATTAAAGTGTTTTTTATTTATTTATCGCCAAGGTTTACTGATGACAACCTGAAAACACGACCTAATACAAGAATGAAAGGTATTACGAAAAAAGTTAAAGTTTGTCTTGAATGGCATGCTTGTAATTGTGAACTTTTAATTTAAAATTATTAACAAGTCTAATAAAGAACATTCTGATGTCACAGCAACTTAACACCATGGAATCTAGATACATTTTTGAACACTAACAATTCTTATTTGTTCACAAATCATCTTTAATTTTTCCTTACTTAGACATCTGATTTCATAGACTGTCCATGGTCAATTTATTTATGGTCGAACAAGGTTTCTGCAACTGTATCAAAGCAATTAATCGTGTTTTTTGGCTTTCATTTTTAACTGATAAGAGAAGTCTAAAAACCGAAAGTAAATCGAAAGTGAATTTACAACGTCAAAGAAAACGAGCCAATTAATCTATTGTATTGAGTCTATACATCGTGTCGGCGCTATGAGCTGTCAGCCTTATGTAATCAATTCTATGCAAGGTTCATCTGAACTCTGAATATAATCACATGGAATTTGAGCACTAATTTGTTTTGTATTACTCATTCATTACGATTGTACTATTAGATTTTTCAGAATGAAACTACGGCAGTTAAATTGAAACACTTTTATCCGTTATGTAATCATTCTCTTTATTATGGCTTGTTCAATGAATGGGATAATTATTGTGTTCCTAATCTAAGGCCCTTATTTACACTGCCTAAGCGACAAGGTCACAAAATTGCGTCACCGAGCTAGCGGGGCAGCCCGTGGCGGAGGTGACCCCGCTATGGTAGCGATGCCAACATATTGACGACATCCTTATTTTTATTGGTTATTCGAATGAGTACGTCGACCGTACCGCCTCCGCCGGTGAACTGTGCGTGTGGCCTCGCAATTGTCTATTTACAGGCCTTTCCATGTCAATATTAACTAAATGTAGTATCCCACTATCGGTCAAAAATAGAAAGCCCGTAGAATTTCTCGAAATTAGGACGAGTTCGCACGTAGAACTGCATGCAGGTTAAAATTATGCCGCAAAGATAAATATGTAACGGTTGGTATTTGCTATCTATATCCAAGCAGCATTTTAGTTTTGATAAGTTCTTCATACGAAGTTGCAGACAGCGTAGATGACAGAGTACGTTACGTTATTAAAATAACCTCGTTAGCCATAATTTGGTGTAAATGAATCTTAACTAGGTATCTATATTGCCATTTTCGATCTGTGCCGTCTAATCTGCATTGTGTGCATAATATGTTGACACAGTTGTTGAAGATCGGGAGTCGTGCCGCTTATATTCGTTAGAGAGATGTGTATTGTTAAACCGCATGTGGAAACGTTGATGCAATGATAAATTTGCATGTGATCGGTGCGACGTTGGTGTAGTGCGGAGAACCGGTGGCTGAGCAAACAATTTCTAGTCAACCAACTGGCTTGTACTGGAGAACACAGAGAACACTATGCAGTTACCTTGTAGCGCGAGACTTTATAGTGGGCCAGAATACAAAGAGATTGTTATAATTTCATTTAAATAACATTGTTATACTCGTAGTACTGATCGCCGATAAGTCACGTTCACTCTTTTATTTTTCTTCAATCGTTGTTGTTGGTGGCGATCGGTTCAGCGCTGTTCGTTATCGGATTTATGACGTTGCGTACATTATCTCCTATCTATAGCTAATTACATCGTTGATTGTTTGGTAGGCTGCTACACGGTACACGTCCGCAGATGTATGGTGAAAGTGATGTTACTCTTAGATAGTTAAAAGATGTGCAGTGTGATGTGAAAATAGTATAAGTTAGTGCAATATATGTGTTCGGATTATGACTGAAAAAAGACACCGGCCTCGGCCGCGGCGTCGGGATGAGTTGCACGAGAGGCAACAGGATTTGCTGCTAGCTTGGAGTCACGGTGAGCTATTATCTAAGCCTAGATTAAAGAAGGCGCATAGCATACTGCTTATTATCGAACTGTAGTTGTAGACTATTGATAGGAAAAGAAAATTCATTTTCACCGGTCTCGCTAAAGTAGTTATCTTTATATTTATTTATTTAAAGGAACTCACAAAGTCAGAGATAGCCACTGAAATGTATCTGTTAAACAGAAACATCGACTACACTTTCTTTTAAACACTTGTATTCATCCTATGAGAATGGCGCAGAGGTCTATTCTGATTGTTACTAAATATCGATTGCAAGTCGTGCAGGCGTTTTACAGCGCCACGGAAACATCGCTTGTGCACCTGTTTTACAAGTTCTGAACGGATACACAATCAACTGCATTTATTATGTAACGGAAGCGAAAGGACATGTTTTGCGTGGGAAAATTTGGCACATTCCTTTTCACATACATGTAATCGGGGCTTGTGTAAACTCAGAATAATTGACTCAAATTAAGTAATGTATTGTTTTTGTTTGTTTACAATCGAATACCTGAAAGAAGTGCGTAACCATAAGTTTTTGGAAAGCTTCCAACGGATACACCAAAATAAACATTGCTTAGGGAATGGGCACAAAAGGGACATTTCAATAGCGCCTTTCGTTAAAGTATATTTTACTTACACGTGCAGTTTCTATATATTGGAATCGATGATATCAATCAATCGCTGCTTGATGATATTGCTATACACGTGCAAAAAGGCGTCAATGTAACGTGCTTCATGTACCTACACGGTAACTCCCTTATCAGTTATCAATAAAGTAATCGAGACTGTATCATTTTATTTGAATGTCAAAAACTTGCTTCCAATTCGCTGATAGCATTGAAACGCTTATCTTTGGTTTGAACGTGGACATTTGCGTTTAAGTGTGCTATAATAAATAATTGTACCAAATGGTCCTAATCCAACTTCAATTGTACTATTCAGAGGCAAACAATATCATCCATATTCGTGCCTACCTTACTATACTATACTATTTGTAAGAGATCCATTTTAAAATGTCATAAAAGATTCAATCTCAGCCACGGTGCAGTGGTGCGATGTGTATCAATTCGTATTCGATTAAGACAAAACTGGCTCACAGTTTCTGTAGTCGATAAGTATAACTGGCTGAAAGAACCATTGTTTGCCGATGATATAAAGTATTTTCGATATTGCGTCTTCAAAAACTTTTAAGAGGTTATCAGTTGACAAGAGAACCATTTAATCTACCATCGTGCTAGTTTTCACGCTCCTTACCCACGGATAGAGATGGTTTATTATTATTCAGTAGAAACTACACGACACCACACTGATATCATCGTTCTAAATATATTCTAAAGAGGAAAGTTTTGTTTGTTTCAGCACCAATACAATATATAATTTACGACTTTAAATAAACGACGCGACGTCTATTGGTATTCGTGAAATCACGAGTTGTATATAAGACACTAGGTACAGGGAAAATATGCCCATTATGTTACAAAATTACTTTAGGTCTTAAATAAATATTGAGACAAAAAACCTCTTTGGTTTTTGTTAACATCGTTCTTTGCCTGCGTGAATTGATATTAAAATTCATGAAATGAAGATTTGGTGTTGTTCTTTTAATTTTGTATTGATGAGTTGCCCAAAACTTTTAAAATTATGTTGTGATGTGTATGTAACAGCTAATGATTAGGTCAAGAGAATTTGATTGAGGCCAACCAGCCGATCTATTCTGTAATATCACCCCGCAAAGTTAGGTCAAGTGAGTGTGAATTCCTTGCATTAGTATAGGATGACAGCTCGCTTCGCCTTCACTTTATTTTTTATTCACTTGAAGATTTTACAGAACATCACTACTGGAAGTATCTTTAATTAACACAAGGAACCGTCAAGTATTAAGTGAGATCCATCACATAAATAAATACTCAGTTGTGTACTTAGATATTTTTCTTAACTATCGCAAGCCATTTCTCAAATCGCTACTTCCCAAAAAAAAGTTATTTTATAAATCGTAATATTTGCATTTGGTTTTGTGTCAAGTACTGAATTGTAAAAACGTTATTATGCACCTTGTATTATGTAACCAACAGGTAAAAATAATCTGTTATTGTTATTAAATTTATAAAGAGAACTCTTCACGCAAATGATGGGTTACACAGGTGATGTTCCTATCAAGAATCATATATCTATCACTTAGTTCTATGTTCTATTAGTGTAATGTACAATTAGATTGAGAGTAATTATCTACGGGGAACAAATAAAACTCATTACGTTGCTAGTAACAACTAAACATAACTGTTTTGGTATAGTTACATAATTAACTCAAGTTCATTGTGTGGCTAATTAAACGCAATAAATAACGATCACATTCGAAAATGTGTGTGTGTGTGTGAGAATTTCCACTTCATATTATTAATATTCACCCCATGCGAAATATGTTGTGGGGTGGCGTAAGGACATTACAGAAGTGCATGCCCCCCGCAGACCGGCTAGCCGCCGTCGCGCCGGGAGGCAGATATCGATTCTGTCTGCAAGCGCCGCCGCCGTACCCATACTAAATACGGAAAGTAGACACTCCCTACAACATACAAAGCGGCTATACAGTTAAATACTGCAATGCGCTCAACTTTTCTAGTCACGACATTACGTTGAAACTTGCAGCTTTCCAACTATTCATTATCTTGAACCATTCCTGTTCTACTGCCTACCTACTGCTTAGAAAACTGTAAATAAATCTGCTATTATAATTGTTGAAGCTAGCATTTCCATTTAATGTTTCTTTTGTCAACAGAGGTGTGCAATAGCGAGGAGGTGCCTGAGGTAGAGATAGTCAGTCTTCTACAAGAACATATACCAAAATATCGCTTGAGAGCCGACAGTCTCACACAATTTGGAGGTACAGATACTTTTAAGCGCTTTGCTAATAGATTTTCAATTTTTCTCGCAACCATTACAAACTGGCAAAGCTTTATTTTACCGCGCTTTTAGCGAACCATTCACAAAGTGTTCCTCACTTAATCATTATCACCCAAAATCATATTTTTTTCATATTCACAGCAATTTTTCATATTGTTTTATCTCAACGTTTAAGAGCTTAATTAGGCAATAAATATTAATAGATCTCTCAAAATATAGCCTATACATATTAATAGTCTACGAGAATACCGAGACACCATAGCTAGCAAGTAGTATAGTCAAACAGGCGGGCGGGGGACTTTCGCCATTGAAGTGCGGACGGAATCACCTAAAAATCAATACTTGTGTCTTCATGGCCATACTCATAATTTACAACGTCTAAATTTAGCTTTATGGGATCATCAACGCAAGAAGGGTATTGTTAAAGTATAATTAAGAGTCGAGAACACTGTGTAGCGTCTGCAACAATGTGGTTGCTTGTGTTTTCTACAGTCTTTTTAAAATTATTAAATTGCGCGTATCCTGTGACTGAACAATGTTTTGAAGCTTTACGACGAGTCACATATTTTATAAAGCTCTGTAACCTTGTTTTGGAATCGTTCCACAGCTTAAATTACTTCTTTTGCTTGGTCACAACATTTCATAAGTTCCTGTTTCAATTTCATCAGTTTAATATGCGTGTTTTCGGTGATTTTGAGTCAGTCCTTTTATTTAGTAATAGCCAGATTTAGAAAACAAATCAGAATATCCTCACAGTTACAACTTTTTAAGTTAATTTTCGAAAGGGACCTTTCGTCATTGATTTCACAAGTTTTGAGCAATCTTTATTGTCTCAAAATACTATTTAGTTCCATATTTGAATAGGTTTAAATTTCTCTTTCAATTTATTACGCTTTTCAATAACAAAACTTATATCGCAGGATTAAACATTGGAGTTTAACAGCTTTTGTATATTTTTGTATATTAGATAGAAAATAAACTATGTATTTTTCTTCTTTTTATTATTCTTCAGCCAAAAGTTGTCTGACTATTAAAAAAACAGCACTAACACCGCTTCAAAATAATGATTATTAAGCTGCGGCTTTGTGTTTTATGTTTTCTGAAATATACGAGTAGTTTAGTTTGCGCAGGTTACGTTGGGGCAGGGCCTTGATTGCTACCTTGTTCAATATATAAGCGACAGGCACGGTCTGGTACTAACTTCTCAGCGGCTCAACGCAGGCCCAAACATGAAAAAAATGTTTTCCATCATGAAGTGAATCGTTACCAAATACAAAATGGAAGCCCATGGATATTAACAGGTTTCAAAATAAGAGATAACGAGATACGCTCTTTTTTATGAATTGCAGTTTTTTTATTCATTTTTTTGCCGGGGTGGAAAATCCTCATGGATTCCCTCCGCCCTGGGGGAACGGAGGGGTCTGTGTCTTTACTGATTAAAAATCACCCCGATGTTCCAGCTCACACATACGCCGGGGGTCGCGGGAACGTAAGATCCTTCCGCAACCCCCGCTGAATTGTAGCTTACCCCAACCCTGTAGTTGTTCGTCATGGGTTTTTCAACCCCTACAGTATTATTTTACAACTTGTTAATATGATGTAAGTAAATAGGTATGTGACATGGTTACAAAAATGGTCTTCTTTAGTTATCATAACGAACATTTCTGTCGACATTTTGATCTGTAAAGAAATGAGAAAAACCTTTTGTAAATATTCATCTCTACATTCTCTGCAATCGTCCTACTTTTGTTTCAGTAGTTCTGCGTACATTTCATCAGGTCAGTGTTCAGTAACTAGGGCGTAGCCTACTTGTAAGCATTTTTTGCTCGATCGTGTTGGTAGGCTCGAGACGTCTTTGCCGGGAGAAGTATTATGTTGTTGGTTGTATTACATAAATTACGAAGAACTATTCGATTTGCCCTATGAACACCATTGTTATGTGATAAGGCCCATGATTGAATGCTTTGTATTCGTACATGTATTTATAAGATCAGCCTCAATAAATTCCAATGAACTGGACCGTTTAGTTTCCAGGCCTAACGAACGACGGTGTGCAACAACTCTATTGGAATGGCAAGGTCTCTTGCGAGACGGGCACGATAATTTCTCGAAATGTCAGACTGCACAACGAAATGGAACACGGTTTAGAAGTACTCTATGAAAGTCAAACGGTAATTTAGGAATATTTTCACATTATTTAAAAATCCTGTGGTCCAGACGTACACTTTTATTCACGTTTGTTTTCTCACAATGTTTCTATAAAGCTGAATGACTACAACAGTCGTTAGCCATGTTCATAAGGAAGTGTAATAAATAAAATGAATATACGAACACATATTTCTTGTAACTTAATTGAAGGCGAACTTTCTACTCTTTGCTGCCTCATTTCATATTCAATCAACAGTCTAACGATACTCTTAATGTCTGACTATCGTTAAATATTATGACTCATTTGTCTAAGCATGTTAGTGAATACAAATTTATGTTGGATTCCATCTCAAAAATTCTTCTGTTTAGATAATATATTTAAAAGATATGTGTAAAGAAATGGTAAGAATCCGACAAAGTTGGAGTGGGCTATATGTGGTGTTCCGTCTTAGTTAGTAAGTGTTTGAGTCGTGGTTTCCGGCGCCGGCGCCGTTCTTAACGCTATAAATAATGGTGTCTCATCGGTCGAGTCATCGCCCGCTGGCCAGTATGCGTCCCCGACCGGTCTGATGCGTGCCATCTGTCAACTTGCTGCGTTCGTTGCACATAACACCATCTCTATTCGATTGAAAATATTTTAATGGAAATACCGTTCAAGCGAATGCTCTACTAATCAACGGCATAATGAGTTGAGTTATCATACTGTCTACTCACGTTATGTTCCCATGTTACTGTAAAACACGGAAGACCTTAAGTGGCTTCTAAGTCGAACGGCTGGTTTATGTGCACTCATATACAGTTGCGTAACTTTAAAAAACTGTAACGATAGGTATAATTACACCGGGCCTGTAGTAAGTGGGTGTACGCACAGGTGTAAAATTAAAGCAATGTATTCTTAGTTCATGAGAAGTTCTCGACATTTAGTTAAAAGTCATTGTAATAGGACGCGATCTGAATAGATTTGAATTGGTGGTGGGATAAAGCGGTTGACGGCGGTTGATGTATCGTGTGATTCACCGGCCCTGTGACGATATTGTGTGTTTAGGCTCATCTGTACTGGGTACAGTAATTTTTTCAATGAGTACAGTAATTGGTGTAAATTATTGTACTAGCACATAGCATACCAACGTTTTTCCCTTCCAATCATACAATTTTAATGGTATTACATTTGTAATAGCTATGTTCTAAAATATTTTGATGTTTTTCAGGATACGAGAATCAAGATTGGTTCATACCATCCCCAGCGCTCCCGGTGAGCGACAAAGACCTCGCGCTCACACCTGACCAGATCAGGGAGACTCTCAATTACTTCCGTGAGTATTGCATGATGTTTTATAATTTCTAAGTTTATTATAGTTAAAGGGATACTATAAACTATGCATCGGCTATGAATCTTATAAATCTATGCAATGTTTATGAAAATATTTTATTTAATCCTTCATCGAAAGGAATTTTCAATGTAGACGTACCTAATTAGTTGTATAGGAAGAAACAATGACAGAACGTTTGCGCAATAAAAGCCTGACTAAGTATCAAAATAATATGCAAATCTATTACATGATTAATCAATTCACAACTGTTATAAGTAAGCCGTTGGTCCCGGTTGTCACTTGTAGATCTTTGACAGTCGTAACGGGTAGTCAGAAGCCCCAAAGTCTGACAAGTAGTCTTACCAAGGGGTATCGTATTGCCCAGTAAATGGGTTGTGGAGGTCGAATAGGCAGTCGCTTCATGTAAAATACTGGTATTCAGCTGCGTCTGGTTAGACTGGAAGCCGACCTCAACAACAACAATTGACGACACGGTTGGCGCAGTGGTTGAGCCATCGGCTGCTGCGCCGCGTGTTGTGGGTTCGATCCCCGCTCGGAACAAATATTTGTATGACCTACAGGTAATTGTTCCGGGTCTGGCTGTTTGTGTATGTCAGTTTGAATGTTTGTAAACGCACCCACGATACAGGAGAAATTCCTAGTGTGGGGCAACGTTTAAAAAAAAAAAAAACATAGTTGGGATGATGAACTATTAGAAGTCACGACCCATAACATTTTAGTATTTTACCCAGTTTCTGGTACGAAAGCTGACGCAATTGTAATGTGGCATGTTGTCACATTACATTCGCGTTGATAATTTCGTTCGGGAAAACGGGTTTTAGTCTGACATATAGGGTGGAAGGGACAATTACGAACCACCAGCATTTATAATTAAAAATATATTATTAGCTCATAAATTATATCACCTACGTAAACACAAAACATTTTATTAAATAAATATGATTTACCTTCATTCGTTGTATTTGTTTTTGATTGTTTATCACATCACTTGGCCTCATACTTAGGTATGGTTATACTAAAATACTCATGACTCAAGTACATCCGTCTATGCTGGTATTTACTTGTAGACGGTTACCAGCCTGACCGTTCATTTAAAACCAAATATTATATGTTAGTTTAAACAGGTTAATCTTAAAAAAAATACATTACATGCATTTTTTTACTTACTTGTTTTATGCTTTAATACGTACTTTCTTTTACTCTGTAAATTCATTTTTAGATTTGATATCGATGAATTAAAATATTTTGACGAAACCTGAACTTAGCTACACTTATACAACGTGTAACAGAATAAACGCAATATCTTTCGGGGTCATTGTACTCATCATTATCAACATTTTTTATTATGGGACCAACACTGAAATCGCGAAAAAAAAATCGGCCCACTTTTTGTAAAAGTTGTTCATAGTGATGAGTACATTACCCTTAAAATATAGGTATTGCAATTATTCTGTTATGCCGTAAAGCTGAAGAGTGTTTTTTGTTCAAATGCGCTAATCTTTGGAACTACTATAGTCCGGTCAATTTAGACAACTCTTTCAACTTTTTGAATCGTTAAATCTCAAAAACGGTGGCTCTTAGGAAAAAAAGGATTCAGACATTCCTTACTTATAGATGATTATTTGATCTACAATTTTTGTCTGGGCTAATTTTATGAAAAACCCGTTTTGCTGAAAATCGCGAAAAACCCATTTTTGCGACCTTTGATCCGAGTAATTTTTTTTGCACATTTTCGGATCGATGAGGACTTTTTTTTATAATAGTGTATTGAACAATCCTACCAATTTTCACCCAAGTGGAAATATTTGTAACGTTACCCCTATTTTTTGGTCTAATTTAACCGGACTACCGCTCGGATTTGAAAAAACATAATTTTGAATTTGATAGCTCTATGCTTGAGAAAGATGATGGAGCCTTTAACGCTCCGCTATACACAAACAGCCCTGACTAGTTGGGGCGGTATAGCTTGGATGCTCTGTGCGAAGCTCACGGAACGCGTCGCGCCTCCACCGAGTAATGACTCGCCCATCAAAGTCCGCTGTCCTAAATTATACGCATTATTAATTTACTGTATAAAACAAAACGACGTGACGACACGGTTGGCGCAGTGGTTGAGCCATCGGCTGCTGCGCCGCGTGTTGTGGGTTCGATCCCCGCACGGAACAAATATTTGTATGACCTACAGATAGTTGTTCCGGGTCTGGCTGTTTGTGTATGTGAGTTTAAATGTTTGTAAAAGTACCTACGATACAGGAGAAATTCCTAGTGTGGGGCAACGTTTTTTTTTAAAAAAGGCACTTCATCCGACAGTTTGTGTGATCGTTTTTTTGCCTGTGTTAGGCATAACTTTACAAATTAATTACACTATGTAACATAAACATGATCTAAAATATTCACATATTAAGTTATTCAGCAAATGCTCTAATTTAACACATATTTTTAGACACTTGTGTCTTGCATGCAAACACAAAAAAACTGTTGGATATTTTTTTATTCAAAGATGACTTATAATGTACTGTTTTTATTCAAAGTTAGGATGACTCATTCTAATTACAATAATATACTCAAACTAACTACCTATTAGTACCTATATACATATTATACAAAAAAAAGTTACAATAAAATTCATTGTTATCCAAATCGACTGAATCGTTGGAATATTCATTGATTTACAAAGAATCACTTTAGGGACACCGTCTCCCAAAGTTTCTTGGACACGTAAATATCCTGTATATTTTATATTTGTCGATCCTGTTAAAAATAAACCTGGCCAATCGCAGCGGTGTTCAATGCCATATACCAACCTGTCTGACAATAAAACAAGTAATATTAATAAAAATAAACCGGGAAAGAGAGTCATACTCGCCCACCGAGGGCACCGTACCTTATAAACAAGCATCGATCAACTAGATTTTTTGTAAAAATATCTCTTTCCAAAGTTCTTAGCTAAGTAGAGGAACTTAGCTTAGTTTAGTTACCATACTTTAAAATTTAATTTCCTCCCGCATTTCAATATTCTATTGCACTGAAAAAAAAAATGGTTTAACAATGAATTGAAAAATGATCTTATTTTATTTATTCACTTCATTCTATCTATTCACAGACTTAAAAATTGAAAAAGTTATACAGGCATGTATAACTTTTTCAATTTTTAAGTCTAATCTAAAATAATTCTAACCAATCTTGTAAATGCGAATGTGGATTTGTTTGTGGGATTATAGGGCCCGAGTGATATTAAAATCTACATTAACGCCAGCAAAACCGCGGAATCTAGTAACATAATAGACAGACGAAGTGGCAATTTAAGGGGGTACCCTTAAATTGCCACTTCGTCTGTCTCTTTTTAACTACGTTACTATGGAACCCTTTTATTTTAAGCTATGACCACATACATGGAGAGGTAGATTTAATGAACATTGATTTAAAAATACCGATAAGTACATCTATATCAATTATATTGTATTGAATAATATTGCCGATATCGGCAAATCCACGACCATGCATACACTACTTAATACTTTTTGGAATATTTTCGTTAAACAGTCTACAGTGGGAAACTACAATAATATTTTTATTAATGTTAAATACTGGTGTAAGGGACATCGACGCACAACCAGATGGAGTATATTACATGATACTGTACCCTCAGCGTTGAAATTTTCCATCGGCTTTTTCCTATTTTTATGATTTTTTCTAATGTGTTCTTTTCTTTAAACTGAATAAAATCATGAAACCAGCATGATTTCTATTTAACCTAGTTAGGTTATAATAAAAACATGTAATTAGGTAGTTCACTTATTTAAATAAAAAATAATCATGATTTTTCAGTTAAAATAAAAAAAAAACTTCAGAAAAAAAAAACGTAGTAATTAGGAAAAGGCGACGAAATTTTTTACGCTGTGTGGTGTAAGGATTAAGGAACATGTGGTATCAGGTTGTACGTCGATGTGCTGTGCGTCTGATGTATAGTTAAAAAGTGATTTCGAAGATGTAGGAAGCTGAACCGCTGTTTGTTTTACTCTGGTCCTGGTCATGCTGTTTTTACATTCTTTAAAACTCATATTTTGGTAGAATTGGGCTCAAAACTGGGGTTGTACGATAGGTACTAGGTAGGTACAATTCTGAAAGAAAAAGTGTAGTGTATGAAAAACTACTTTCTCCTGAAACAGGTTCATACAACTATGATTGATTACATTTTATTATGACTTGTGAGTTTTCTCATAATTATTCAATTAAGTTCTTTTTCGGAGGATTAATTTGTAGATATAAAGGAATTTAGTTGAAAGTAATTAACTTGAATAAAATCGCATCACACGTTGTTTCCTGATGCTGAGGAGTATTACTTTAATAGGTGATTTTCTATCGTATTATAAAGACTCGACCGCATTGTTTATGAGGGTGACGTATTTGTCCGCGCCGGCTGGTCGGTATGCTAGTCATATCTGTGGCAGCACTGCGCTTGCGCGAACACAGAGACGCGCGACCACCAGTGCCGGTCGCGCCGGTAGCCACGCGGCACGCGTGCTCCCTCATCGCCCGCCGCAACGGGCCGATCGATACCGCGACGCCGAAAAACGACGCGCGCCGCACGCTTCGCGCATTATACGCCCCGACTCGTGCTAAACTTAGAGAATAGAGGTGCACCGTTGCACCAACCGTGTATCATAGCGTTTTTAACACACGTGCCTCAACCTGCCGACAGAAGAAACAGTAAAACACTTGGAAACCCAAGTTCTTCACGTTTGTGTCATTATAGACTGTATTTTGTGATACTATATCTTATGTAAGAGGGTGAAACATTCCGCTTGTAGAATTATTAGTGTTTTACACGTTTCTTATTTTAATCAACATTCTGGTAATACCAATATAATATTCGGCATGCTGTAGAAGGTAAATTAGCAAGTCTCTGCGTCATCGATTGGGGGTGGTTTGGGAGTCGGGGGACACGAGACGAGACGGCGGCGCGGCGTCGCAACGCGCAACAGCTGTGAGCCAGATCTCTTATCTTGACCGTGAGAGCATAATTATTATGTTCATTGTTTTGTTGTGTAGTACTTTACAAAATTTAAATATAATAGCAACTATCTGTTTCCCGTATTTAAGCGTATTTAGGCTTTCAAGAAAATTGCAATTTCAGCGCAACGTTTTGTTTTTTTATCGTAATGCAGACAATTCAAAATAACGCTGAGGTTCGGGTTAAGTCTATTGTTTCATTCAGTTTTATTAATGTAAAAGTCATAAAAATACCGAGAGCGTATGTATTAAATCTATTCATATGGTTCTTTCTACTTATATATGTATGTGGATAGCCGCATAAATAAATACATTATTAATATTGATTACATGTAAGTAACAATTAGTAGTGTCTAGACTGCTGAATTTCTCAATGTTAACAAATTCCTGCTCACCCTTCAGCCATTTTGTAAAGCCCAAGCGTGAAGTTGTGAGCATGCGTAGAACAGTCTTCGAAGCTTTGGTTTTCAACGGAGTCACTCACAGTTATAAATGGCAAGTTATCCAATTAATCATTATTATTATGTCGCTTGCTCTTTAATTCAAATATAAGCTGCTTGATTAATATGGAAAGCATGCTTTTCAGTCATGAAATAATCCTAAAGCTTCGTATTGATGAATTTCATCTTTTAAACATGGATTCATTAATAATGGGACCTTTCAGGTATTGATTTATAATATCTTTCAACTGTCGATATCAACATCATTGTATTGTAAATGGTCGCCATTGTCCGGACTCGAGACTCATTCAGTCCGAAGTGTGCGAGGGACCTGGCTACCATAGCCAACCTACCAAATAATTATTTTAAATAAAGAAATACATATTCTCCGGACAGATGTATAACAAATCCAATTTAATTCAATTTATTTTTTATCAAAGTCTCTTTTCTATAACCTCTTTGCCCGTAGGCAGGACCGCACATTTAATTCACTACGTTTTTTATATAAAGAACGTTAGTTTTGCTACAATACAGTTAAAAGAATTGTATTAAACTGTGCGCACTTAACCGCGGACTAGGAAATATAGTATAGTAACCTGAATCATTATGCGTAACGGTCTGATTGAACGTTCATTGGGTGCAAGTGATTTTAAAGTAAAACATGCAACATAACTAATTACTTGCTAACCATTTCTAAAACCACGCCTAAGAAAAGGGATTAAGATTAAGGGTTTGAAAACAATCAATAGAACTGTATCTTAATACCCAAACACTAATTTTAATTGTAATCAAAGTCAAGTTTTATAAATCTCCCAATACTTGTATGGTAAAAATACCGAAAATAAAGAATATTTAATGGTCAAGAAACTGCCCGGTGTTTAGTCGTGTCAACATAATATCCTTTAAAAAAAACTCACGACAAAAAATCTAAGTTCTAGGCCTTCCTGTGATTCAAAGAGGCCGTAGTAAAATAACGCTGCTATAAAGGTGCACAGTATACATTTTTTTGTGCTCATTATATATATTTTAAAGAAATAATAATAATTATTTCTAATGTGTATGACGTATTCGTTAAGAAACTTGCTTATTTAACCTAAGACCCTCGTCTATAGTAGGGTTAATAACGTTTACTTGCTTCATATTAAGGTTAAGCTATTTTTTTTTATATTCGTTCAACATTATTTTTGATAATAGTTTTCATAACGTATCTTATTAATTTTATATTATGTTTCAAATTAGTCATCAAGTATTGAAAAAAATGGTCTGTTCATTTTAAACGCTTACATTAGTTAGCTTTGCTTGTAAGTACATGTATGTTAAGTAGGTAACTGATATATGTTCACTACATACTTAGGTAGATAATTTAATATTAATCGCACTTTGTATTTTAATATTTTTGTCATATCACTTGCGTGCTCGTTATCTCTTGACAGCTTATCTTATTAAATTCGTCCACTGAGGAGTGTATGCGTAGCGCCGGTTAATCGTATACGTAGTGTGGACGTCGTGAGTAATTTTAGCATGACTTAAACGTAAGTGTAGAATACTAATTTAGTTTTAGTTATCGGTATGGTATCGACGGAAGTGGACGTGGCCGGTCGTCCACTGCGCAAATCTGTCTCGATACCGTTCATATGTGTCGTGTTCGCGCAAATAGCGTGCTGCCTCCGTACTGCAGACGCCTGCACTTGATCGTGAAAGTTTATTACCACTGGCCTCAAACACTAGAACCGTTACTAAAAGAAATCGCCTTGTTTTGAGATAAAGGTTGTTTTGTGTGTAATTTCAGTGGTTAGATTGGAATTTATATTGTCGATTGTGTGGCTTAATTCAAAAGCTTATTGATAATTCATTTAATGTTCTAGAATTGTGAGATTATCGGTATTTTATGTGAATCATGTGTTGTGTATGCGTGCAGTATGTATTGTGATGTACCTACTACTTATTTTAAAATATATTTTATCGGATAATACCTTTCACTTGGATATGGTTGTTTACCATGGAGTTGAAAGTGCCTATTAGTCATCATGTGACGCGTCCACTGAATATACACCATCATCAAACTTGATCAGACCTCGACATTGTTAATGGTATAACCGCGTCTGGCATTGCTTGCTCATTGGTATGAGTGTATTCGCGGGTGTGCGTACAGGGCCAAAATTACGTCAGATTCTGTTAACCTACTTTCATTTTACTATAAAGTTTGTAAGGTAATTGTTATAGCAAAATGTAAGATCAATGTCATTGATAAATATCAACGTAATAGATTTATTCCTTTGATGAGTTTTAAAGCATTTGTGCTATTAAATTAAAATAAAGTTGTTAAGTTAAAATAAAGATTAAATTAAAGTTATTCAGGTGTAATTTCCACATTTTCTTGATGTCGTAAAAGTAAATACGAATAGTAAGTTATATAAAGTTCCAACCCGTTTGTCTTGGCCCCCATCTTCTTAAATTACGAAATTCCGCATAAACTGTCCTCCCTTATAAATCTCCTTTTTGCGATGTACATCTGTTCCTAAATTCTTCCTTTGTGCCAACTTTCGTTATATACAGAAAGTCTTGTCCGTTGATTTCTTTCTAGATCAAGTGGTTTAGGTTGAGCGTTGCCTGTCAGAGAATAAATTAATTTGATTTTTATTGAGTAGATTACAATGGTAATAGAGACGGGTAAAGTTTCATAAATTACATAGACCGATAAATCATTCGGTCTGGTAACTTAAACCAGTAAGACTCGGTCGATTAAGTATGTGCGATTATTTCGGTTAATCGTGCAGATTGTTCATGCGTGACATTATGTGTATGTTATGTTGGACTAATTGCTTCAACTTAAAAAAAGACAGTAAATCAGCTGAATCCTGAATAAAAGGAAAATACCTTGAGTTAATAGAGTTGAAGTTTGGAAGGCCAGCGGGACGAAGGTAAGGTAAACTACCATAAAAATGACTGTGACCATGAGATAAGAATATAAAAATAATAAAACGTTGTTGTTTAAATCGATATTGAACCGATTGAGCTGTGACAGCCAATATGAGGTCAATGTATGCATTAATTTTGGAATCGGTAGACTATTTCCTAAATTAAATCACGTTACATGTTTTTGTCTATGTATTTTGAACAGTCGTGCACTGTGCAGTCTTTTTGTCCTTTGTACGCTTCTGTGCATTACCGGTTGTGGTGTAAAACCTTCAGAGGCTGTTCGACGTCAATGCAAAATCACGTGCAGCCTGGCCTTCACCGCAACCAACTCGATAAACTACTATACTGAACTACAAATGTATCAACTAAGAATTATCAAATACATTTACACAGTGTATAGTCGACAAAAAACTTCAGGTCAATTTACACTTAAAGGAACATCTATTATTTTAACTAATGTAATTACGGCTCGAAGTACTTACAGTTTTTATGCATTCCACAATGTCAGTAGCGTACTTCAGGCTCATCTTCTTAAGGTTATTTAGGAAATTAGAGGCAACTTAGCAATTACACCGTTAATGCGTTTGTTTTTTTGACTTGACCGTGAAAAGGCGACAAAGTGAAATACTTAACTGGTGATTTACAGATTATTTAGTCTGAGATCATTGCACGTTATGCGTTCAATAAACAACAACAACCAATTTGAACTACAATGAAAAGGAATTGTTTATCTGGGTATTGTTCGAAGGTTTGTTTTTATCAGATAGGCTGATTTGTTTGTAGTCGCGTCTGTTACGTTAACGTCTTCTTCTATTTATAAATAACTATCTACTCCGCGAACTTCGTACCGCCTTAGATTTTTTACGGAACCAATCTTACAATTCAAAGATGATACAAATCGATCCAGCCGGTCTTTAGTTGTAAATAGTGTAACTAACCCGACTTTGTTTTATATAGGTATATATAAGATTAGGGTGCGTAATAAGGTATTTTGTAAGGAAAAATAAAGATAAGTAACCGATAAAACCTTTAAAATCTTTATTATATGTGAAATAGTTACCTACCTAGTTACCTTTTTAATGTACACACAAGCATAGTGAGGGTATATTGTCTTACTAAAGTCGTTTTTTCTTTGACCTTCCTTTGTTTTCCTTAACTAAACTAAATATATAAAACATACCTTTTTCATTACATACATATGCCATTACTTAAATGAAGGCGTGGGAGCGCCCGGCTCTGCCCTCATTTCGGTGTAAAATCGATAACTCCAACATCAGAGTAAAACCTCATTCACTTAACTAACACTTGGGATTAGACATTTACATGGCGTGAGCGCTATAATCGGACTTCGCGTATTATGAATTTCATAAGAGAGTTAATTTAAGCAGCTCGCTTGGGCACCCGAGCGTGCTGCAGATATCCACCAGCTACTTACACTACCATCCTGTCAGACGTGTTCCATTACATCCTCATGTGAGTGGTCGACACGATTCTCGTGATTTTACAGGTATTACGTCAGAATACATATTGGTTTTAGCAGAGTGTAACATGGTTTGTCAGTTCAGTTCATTTGTGACTTTACGTCGGAGACATTGTGCATAGGAATCGTAGTGATACAATACAAGTGGACAAATACAAGGAATTCGATCGGCGCTTGGGAGTCATCGCCGGCGTGAAGCGGGCGGAGCAGATGCTCGCGGGTCGCGCGCGTCACGGCGGAGGGCTGCGCGGGCTCGGGCGCGGGGTGCGCGGGCGGCTCGCGCGCCTCGCCGCCGCCGGGCTTCGATCCCGAGCTCTTCCAGGAGTTGAGCTACCTGCCCGACGCGGAGCTCCAAGAGTGTCTCGGAGAGTACCCCGACTTCCTGTACCACGTCGCGAGGGACAGATTCGGCCAACTATACTTTCGCGTCATCAGGACCTTGCTCCTTGATAGAGGTATAGCATCAATGTAGAGGGGTACGGTTTTCATTGTCGATCACCTCATCGCTCGCTGTCGCTTCCAATGTCGTCTGACCATCTCGCTTACCTACCTTCTTCCTTGCAGCGTGGTGATTTGCATACCATTTCCTTTATTTGTGCTTGTTGTCATGCAATCACAGCAATAATGTAACATTAAAGGACTTTCTACTACCTAATCACTAAGAAATTTAGAAAACTAGTTTAGCAACTAACCTTTATTATACCTTTGTCACTAAAAATCAGCATTACCCATTTATGTCTAACCGTTTTCATTGCTTCCTAATAATGGATCTCGCTAAATGTGCTCGTTTCCTACATACTTAGCTACTTTTAATTAAATCTTCGAACTGAGAACATTGTAAAAAACTGTGTATGTACTTCTACTTATGTAGTAAAAAGTCGTTCATTAAAATAATTCCTGTCGTAACAATTATGACTTCCATGAGTAAGACTTGTATAGGGTTGCCAGACTAATCTCATTAGTTATAGGTACCTTATTTTTTCGCTGACTTCGAACTGAAAGTGCAATATTTCACGAGTTTTCGTATAATCGCAATTATTATTGAGGCGACTTAATTTTGCTTCTATAATTATTCTAATTAAGATTCACTTGCAATATAATATTTTGATTTATGAATCTTATTAATTGAACAAAAATAATCGTAAGTATTTCTAATGAATTTATTAATTTTAGATCAGATTATACGGACACTCAAGGTATGTTTCATTAAAAAACTTTTTCACATAAAAAAAATCAACCGATCTACAAAATAGGCTAAAAATGTTATATAATTTTAATTTCGGAAGTCTGTGGCTTTTGTTTGTTGTGTTTGTTTGTTTATTTTACTTATGCCACCGCCAGTGGGTAGATTAATAATTATTTATCTATACTTATAAATAAATAAAAGTCACAGGAAAGCAAAAAAAAGAATACGAAATTTCGTTTACTTGGAAGATATATTTTTTCCAACTATGTATATTGATTTAAAAATCAAACTACAAATTTTCCGATTTTGATGCAATTTCTGCGGGACCAATCAGGAAGTATATCCTTTCACATGAAATTTTCAAATCAGTTCAAAAATGGCGAAGTAATGAGGTAACAAATACAAAAAAGTAATTACAATCGTATTGAGAACCTCCCCCTTTTTTGAAGTCGCTGAAGAATTCAAAAAGAACTCAGATCTGTTTAAAGACTGATTCTTACTTTCCCCTTGTTTATCGACACAGGAGAAATTCCTAGTGTGGGGCAATGTTTTTATTTAAAAAACCGCCACTTCTAGTGCTTCTTTAGATAATTTGTTAATAATAATAGTTCATCCAACTAAAAGTATTTTTCAATTTTGGTTACTTAAGGTTTCCTGAATATGGCAATACTTAAATGTTTTGTACTGGAAGTGAGTGGAACAAAAACTGTGAAAGTCTTACAGTATCGTGTGAGAGATGTAAGCACGAACACAATCAATATCCGTTGTAATCTTTGAGTTAGGTAAGAGTGGGAAACGCTCGCATACCTGCGCCCGCGTCGCATTCAATGGAGCTATTATATCAGTCAGTTCCCATAAGTTTTTATTCTTGAAAGCAGCTTTGCCGTTAAAACATTTTGTACTTCGTAAAAGTTTATGTTGTATTCAGTTACAAAACTCATCATAAATTCTTCAACACAATCTTTGACACTTATGAGTGTAGACGTAATAAACTAGACTCGTAATTTTCTTTGGACACACACGTTTATGTTTTATCCCCATATAGACTTACTAACATAAAGTGCTTAAAGACAATGAAAATAAAACTCATGTGAGAATCGAAAGCGAATTAATTGAAACAATGTGTTTAGCGAAACATTAAAAATTACCCAGTCATCTGTAAAAAATGTCGATGTGTATTTGTTTTGTAATTCACTGTTCCCACAGAATGGATACAATAGAAAAGTATGTTTTGTTTGCCCTCCGCAAGAGCGCCATGGAGTCCACACGCCATTGCGTAGACTCGCGCTCCACAGTCACTTACTTGATCGGGAACTTCACGCTCGTATTTGTCGCTTTGTCGCCAACGTTACCAGCGGCTCATCGATGTAACATCCAGCCAGTGCCGTTCCTCGAATAACTCCGTTCGTGTGTAATGTTGCATTTAGTGATCGAACAATAGGGGTTCGATGAACGCCCAAAGGCCAAACACGCGTGATGTACTCCCGGGTTAGTAGATAATTTATAAGTAGAACAAGTACTTGTAATCGCTATAGGTGAATTGTAAATATTAGAGCGCAAAATTTAAAATTCAGTGATATCTTATCAATGTGATTGAAGCGGGCAGCCGGCGAAACTAAACGTTATTCGGTGTTTACAGTGCGTGCTTACACGATGTTTTGCGATACTTAGTGATTTGAGTTCGCTAAGTACCGTGCATGGTATCGAATTATACGCCCATTGTGCCATTACTGTGATTGTTTGCACGAATACAGAGGGCAATATCATGCACGGGAAATCTAAATTGTAGTTACAATGTTTTTAATGTGTAAAAGTTTCTACAAAGTTCCTACGAGTGGACTATCCATTACTAAGAATACACCGAATCATTGTTCAACTAATACCGGTTTGATATTGTCTGCTATTATTTGATATTTATATTAAATTTTGATTTACTAATATTTTTCAGTTTTTTTCTGTGAGCTTTTAATTTAACTATTCTATATTATTTTTCGATTGGTAATACGAATAAAAGAAAATTATTCTTATTACGTACCAGAAATGTAATGAAAGATATTTTAATTTCTTAGGAAAATTTATCCATACGTTTAGATTACGTAGGTATCTGCGGACTAAAAATAACTTAGCTGATTTTTTTCTTAAGTAACCCAAAAATTTTATTTACTTTCTTTCTAAATTATTTGCATGTAAAACTATAAACTAAAAAACAAAATTATTTCAGATGAAATTACAGTTTCAGCAATTTGTTTATTTTTGTTTGAATGGTTTTCAGTTCTGTATTTCTAACAAAGTTTATTCATTTGTTAAAAATTCGTCACAAAGAAAAAATCGTCATAATTTAATTTCCAATTTATCAATTCAAATGTCAAATTCTTAGCATTTCTGTGAATCACACCTATTAAAGTACATTATGTCACCGGTAATTAGTTTCAGTCTTAACATACCAATAAAATATCCGCTAGTGTTATGTTATAATCCAGCCTAAACCAGTACCTATGTACCTATACGAACCACATCTAGGTCGCCAATCGATTGCTTTATTTATAGGACAGCTATCAGATGAATTTAGTCTTGACGCTATTCTTGTGCTTTCAGTTATAAAATATCGATCCACTGTGGCCTCTAGGAATACTCCGTGGGTAACGAGTTGGGAGTGCCCAAGAATAGATAGTGAGTTCTATGTATGATCAAGGTTATCTATGAACTTAGTCAAATATCAGAATCATAGTATAATTGCCTACCTACTTATCTATTATACTTATTTAAAAGAAACAAAATACTACTGAAAGAAAGGACAAAATCACCGTCAGAATTGATATACTCCTGTTCAATCAGTGTTATTTTTAGTTAATGTTATACGAAGCGATCAATAATATAACCGCAGTGTGTGGTCATGTTGAAGGTTGACATAACATGTAAAGTGGTTGTGACACGTTTTAACGTATCACGAGTTTTATTTAACGAGTATCTAAGTAAATACTAAATTATCGGTGATGTTGCGCAGACGTAGACTCGTGTCTAATAGCGTCTGGAAGTAGTGCCAGGAACGGTATAGCGAGGAAACATTTAGATAATTTCGTAATACCTACATTTATTTTAAAATTATAAATAGAAAATCTGTTTTCTCGATTACAAATACTACAATGCAATTGGAAAATTGTTTTCTATGTAATATTTTATCTTGAGCGGCTTCATCGTAAGCACATAAAACAAATCTCAGTAAAAGCTCGCACCTAATTTGTACCCAGAATTAATCTTGACTTTAATTAAACCAATGAAAGTAGTTTATCTGGATGGTTCTATCTGATCGTGTTGGGTACTTCGGCCCAAGAATGTACTTATCTAACCCAGTCCCGGATCCGGTTTTTCGACTCAACGCAATGTGTATAGGTAATTTTGATCCGAGGTGCTTTTACTCACCTTTGGTTAAGAGAAGATAATAAAGTAATCGATTGACCAAGTACGTTTTTTAAACATATTTATTTTATTATATTGTACTACAGTAAATACCTTTATTAGTCTAATGTTCATAACGAATTAATTCTTTATGATATAACATACGCGTGACAAAACTTTAATATACAAAACATAAAGAATAGAGATTAAACATTTGTTGGGTTATCTTTAAGCTACTTATACAGGTTAGGTAGAATGAGGGTCATACTTTAAAGGCGTGTAGTACTCATGAAAATGAACAACTTTGACAATGGAACAATCCCTAAAATCGCGAATAAATAAATCAGCTACTCCATACGTTTATGTTGGCGTAACTTAACAAAATGTGAGAAATAGCTATTTTTTTTTCGCGATTTCAGTGTCGATCCCATAGTCAATTTGGTTCGTTTTGATGACTACTAGCTTCCCTTAAAGTATGTCCCTCGTTTTGCCTAACACCCTGTATATTTTTTCAGCAATCTGCATGAAGTGTGTTCATAAATATTGTGGAGTTGATATTTAATTTTCTTATTATGATTATTGACTAAACAAGATGTTGTTTAATTATAATAGATATATTATCTGCATAAACAAAGGTAAAGAAAATTCCGGCCAAGTGTGTGTTGGACCATGTACTGTTACAAAAGGGTTCCGTAGTCGGGATAAATATGAACGAAAGCACAGTTTTGATTGTATCGACTGCAAGAGTAAGTTTGTCTTGTATTTCATAGTATTTCTCAAAGAAACTATGAAAAACAAAGTTGTTCCTGCAGTTCTAACTTTAGAAGCGTATATCTCACCATCTTCACTTCACAGATTAGGATGTTTATACATCCTCAATAGGATCCAGCATTACCCACATGCTTATGAGCACTTAGATTTTAATTTTCATCCTTCACTTGTATTATGATATAATAATTTATTAATGATAAGGGAATGCATTCTCTGTCATTAATTTCACTGCACCTTTGTTTAGCGGTACTTAATACACCTTTCTTCCAAATTTATGTATGAAGCGCAAATAGTTTCTGAGTAAAATGACTGTAACATTCGGACGGACAGACGATCAAAATTATAAGCGTTCCATTTTGCCATTTGGTTATGGAACCCAAAAAAATATATAGACACTACCTAATGAAATAACTATTATCGGCACTAATACTATCAATGAAAACACTTAGGCTTAATCTCTCCATCGTCACAGATAATATAAAGAATGATTACTTGCCTGTATCTTATAGGTACTTAAATCACATAATTATCTGGACACATTCCTACTTAGTATTGTATATAATTTGCGCTTGCTTTTTAGAAGTGCTATGTTTACTATAGCATAGAAGTTGTTGCCGTTTGCTACATAGTCGTGTTCTTTTTACAGTTCTATGCAGCAACAGGGTGAGCCAAATGACAAAAACCTACAATGACATCGAAGCGGTAACACGGCTCTTAGAAGAAGTAAGTTATGCTATTTATTTTGCTAATGTAATCCGTCTAGAGAGGTATATTACGTCAATGGGAGTCCAAGCACTTCAAGGCAAACTTCAACCTTCTTGTCTACTGGTTTATGTCACAACTTTGTTGTTCAAACTGCGTCTGTGTGTACAGGTTTTATACTTTTGTCTTGTTGGGACCTTATAGTTTTCGCTGTTATATTTGGCGCTTTTTAATATGATTTTGGCCATGTAGATATAGTTACGTAGGTCGAGTCATTAAGTAGTACCACTGTGCTTTGCCAGATGATCATCATACATTTGTTGATTTGAGCAACTCTTTGCAGAAAGAAAAAGATTTGGAGCTAACGGCTCGCATCGGTAAGGAATTGCTAACTGCCAATGGTCGTTTGGAGGCGCGAGTCACCGCGCTCGAGGGTGAGTTGCGAAGTGCTCGGGACCTCATCACGCAGCTGAGGCACGACCTCAACGCCAAAGCGGATCTACTACAGGTAAATATAACAAGATATGTTTTTTTTTATATTGTATTTCCCAAAATCAATCTAGAAAGAGGAAAGATTCCGCCGAAAGATTTCACGAATCTGTGGCGTGACTAACCCATCATCAAACAGTTAAGCGAGTGTGTGAGAGAAGAAGAATGAACGATTTGTTAAGGTTTTGTATAGCAATAACAATAAGAATTTATTTGCTCTTTGAGGTTCTGACCTTTGCACCCAATGCGTTATTCTCGCCGCTGTCGTGCATGTTAAGAATAAATAATCTTTTATTATCTTCAATGATATCATCATCACTACAAGCTCGTTACAAGGAAAACCAATCTTGATATATACTTGCAAAACTTAATATTATGCTATGGGGAAAGAGCATACACTTAACTTGAGGAAAGTTCTTGTCAATTTCAAAATCAAAAACACAAATTTAAGATTTTGCAACCAGGTAAACCGACGGTAAACGGCTAATAATGTCATAATAATGGTATACACTTTTACGAAACAGTATAAATTAAAGTTATCAATATCCTGAGCGTTCTTTAAAGTTCAAACCAAATCAGGATTGAACTATAAATTATTCTTCAAAGCTCAAACCAAAACTGGTTGGCACTTAATAATGCTCATACATAACACTTTTCCGTACATTATGCAGGTTTTAACAAATGACACAGAGGAGTGCTCATCCCCTGAGGAGCAGGAGGCCGCTAACGCGGCGCTACTGCGCAGGCGCACCGGAGCGCTTGAGCGCGAGAACCGAGCGCTGCGCGAAGAGGCCACCCGCCTCGCCGCCGGCGCTGACAGCGCAGAGCTGGCCGAGCGACAACTGCTTAGGGACATTGCGCACCAGCTCGGTATGACCAAAATTCACTGGCACAACCTTCTCTTTAGCATATCGTGTCCACAAAATGCTGGCGTTAGTCTCTTTATAAATGGAGAAGTTGACCAAAAGCCGTGTGAAGAAAGGTTGCGCAACACTTGCCGTAACATTAATCTTGTATGACTGGTGAAATGTTGCCATGTTTCAATGTTGTGCAACTTTTGTTTACCTTGATTAAGACGCTTATTAAAAGTCATCGCTCGCTCTGAACAAAAGCAGATTTCCTGCTTGTAATGTCGCCATATTGGATGGCCTTTCCGCTATCAGTCAATCATCAACTATAAGCTAGCTGTGACTTGTCGGATATACAAAGTTTTATCGACAGAATCAACTCGGAAACTTTTTTATGATGTATTTGGAATGTATTGTTATCAAGACTTAAACATTGATACTTGCCGTGTCGAATTTTAATTGGTTCATGCATTTTTTATTGATAATGAAAATATGCTATTCTTCTAGATACTTCTATTTTGTATGTGGTGTGTTTTTTATAAAGACATTTCATGTATATTGTTTCTAAACATTCAAGTAAAAGTTAATTGCCAAGGTATAACTTCTTCGTAATAAATAATTGGCATTCTTCACTTCCCATTAGTCATTCATTCTCTAGGCATACGATTCCGTATACAAGATTTTTCTCACGATAATCATTTACCTTTCGGTTTAGGTACACATAGTAGCTATGTTTAAATGTCAACAGTCAGTAAAATTGACCTTTACGAGCTTTTCACTTAGAAATCTCACTAGTGTCTCCGTACCTCTTAACTGGGGCACAAACGTAACTTAGTATCAAGGGTAGGCAGTCAATTAATTCAGACATCCGTAGATTTACAAGCATTCTACGGTAAAATAATATCGTAAGGACACTCGTACTACTTCAATAATGCGAAACATCCTGCGGAGAGTTATTAGGTTGCGTCATTTGGGACATGAAATCCCGGCGCAACCTGGATTCATTGAACGCCAACAAGTTTTCATAGCGATGATTGCAATGTAAACTGCCACTCAAGTCAATGTGATTATGTCACAAGCAATATGAGCTTGATGACATTACTGTATGTAACGGTTTATTATCACACCTCAGTAGCCGGCAGTGTTGGGTACAAAACAATTGTAAGTATTCGATTGTTTGTTACGTCTGGCTGACAGAAGGTCGTTGGTTATCGTTATCAGTCAAACGAGCGACCTACAAGCGGCTTTGCAGTCTACTTAGCAATAAATTAGACTATCTTGATTACGATTCAACCTACCTATAAGCCTTTTTCGCTGGACTATGTATGGTACCTAACATAAAAAAACAAAGTTTTGTGTTATATACTTAAGACATTTACTAGGGTACGGAATTTCTTGGCAAAAGGCTTGAGTATTGTTGATGATAAAGGACGATAGTGTGACAATTATAGCTTATCTGAGATAAAAATATTCATATCGCAGACAGTAATGAGGTCAGCAATGTTGTTAGTGAGATGGAGCTGAATACAAATTAAAAGTAATTATTATGTACTCATGTATTGTATAGCCATTGTATAGGGAGTTTCACGCACCGCGCGGTGAGAAGCGGGCAGTGCGGTCAGTGTGTTGATCGAACCCGCTCACATGATCATCAAACACCAAATGTCGATTCACATGTAATGTTGTTTTAGTTCGCATGTAAATAAAATTATTCACACAACATCACTGATGCTGCGTGACCACGAGTTCAAGTCATGTTTTAAACAATAAGATGTATGTTATTACAATGTATTGTAGGTATGTATAAACTGTATAAGATGCCTGCCTATTTTAAAACTTATCATCTTCGTTGGTTTTGTGTAAGATGTTGGAGTAATTAGAGCAAAAAAAAATCCCTTGAACCCTTATAGGAGAGAAACCACAATTTTGACGACAACAATATCACGAAGGTACTAAGATAAATCATTAAACGCTAGAAAATAGTTTTAATACTGTGAAGGAAGAAGAAGAAATTATTAAGAACATTATTCAAATAAAAATAAATATTTGAATACACAGACATTCCAGTTTCAAAACTCGCTCTTTAACGTTTATTCTCATTTGATTGTTCTTGGGCTTTTTTTTCGAAGCCGGTTGACATTGACAGACAAACTAGAATAACAACTACGTTTTGCTTGGTAGCGGAAGTAATTTTCAAATAAAGTTTGTGTGTCGTTAACGTGTCTATTGAAATATTCTAAGTGATGGACATTCAGTTTATCTAAGTTAATCGGTTCGAACTAGAGATACTAGTTTGACTAAAAGCGGCTTGAGAGCAATCAACGTGTACGTAGCAACGCGATCATCCTGGCTAGGTTAATCTATACAGGGTATGGGTTAATCTATGTTTTTTTTTGCACTAATGTTCTATCGTGTCGACGCTTCATGATAAACTTAGGACACCCTTCATACAAGATTAATTCATCTCGCATTTCGTCGATTGTACAAGAAACGGTGAAGAGTACGAAGACCGCCTGACGTCTTCAAAGTATGAGCTTGGTGACTCAAGGTGGCCTGGCAGCGTGTTTTCACACAAGGTTTGCACCCTGTCAGACCATACTTGCTTCAACATGCCTCTAATCATCATTGGAAGACAGAAAAGAAAACTGAAGATATTTTTATTGTTTGTGTACTTACAGCAGGCCGCATATCAGAGGTAACACCTGGAACTGCCTTAGCGTAGTATAAAGGGTCAATAGAATAAGAGGCCAGCTTATACTGGCTTTGTTACCATTGACATGCGGCCACTGTTCTATAAATACTGATTGTACGTGATGCTAGTTTATTGATAACAAAACGCAGGTAAAATAAACAATAAGTGCTATTTACATTTCATATTGTTTAAACTATTTGATTGATGTGATAATTCGTCAATAAACAATAAGACTACCTCGAATACGTATAGCAATACCTCGAACTATTCAATACTTCATCTTAAACAATTTGCATTTAATGACTAGCACCAGGTACCTAGTTTTTTACTGTTTGTATTTAGGTACTATTGTTTCCACCTGTTTAAAATCTGGTTTCTTTGTGGCTATAAAATGTAAAAATATGTGAAATTGTTAAACTTACGATTAATCATGTTTTATTTGATGTGTTTATTGTTAGTAGCGGAATGCATTTCAATCATAATATAATCTTGAAATCTGTTTGAAGCCTAGTTTTGGCCTTTCAGTGTAAGTCAAATTGTTATATGTATTTCCAGTCAGTGCGAATACGGAAGCGAGTGCATTGGGCTCCGAGCTGGTGGAAGAGCGGCAACGTTCGGTGGACCTTCAGCAACAGCTTGAGAACATCAACTCGAGGCTCGCCGTTAGTGAAAGAAATTATGAACAGGTACACATATTTTATTTTATTTATGACACCACCTGCGCGATAATGTCAAATTCCAACCCTATGGTTTACCCCGGCAGTAATATTACATTATAACCCGCTGGTCGATATGTTTTAAATTTGGAACCTCTACTAAAAGTTTGTAAAAACCTTTTAGGTACCGAAAAGAGCTCATTTGAAAATCGAATTGCTGTTTATTATTTTACACTCTCTTTGGTTTATTTATTATTCAGGATTCCAGTCTTAACACCGTCGCTTCGCTCGGTGGATTTAATACGGGCATGGCGCCCGCGACATAAGATCCTGCATTATCCCCTTGGTGCATAATCTACTATTTCCCCATCGCAACTTCTCATGAACTGGAATGTTACTTACCTGAGTTCGATTCTTAATTCAAGTCTGTTTTCGAAATTCAAATGTACTTGTAAAGACATCTAGGCGTGTGGCCGACGCATCGTGACATAAATATTTCTCATTTGGCAAACGCACCATGTGTTAATCCGCACTCGCGTGAGCGAACGCAAAGTTGATCCTGTTTGAAAACATGCATAGCGTGTGCCAGCCACATGCGCGTAACATTACTGAAATATGACGCTATACGATTTCACTGGGTACTTTCAAATAAATATTTACACCCATTTACAAATGTTTCACTCTTATGAATTATAATTGTGTATTATCTAATACCTTTAAACGAGCAATTATTGTATATATGTATGTACAAATATATATATATATATATATATATATATAATGTGAATCTCGGAAACGGCTTCAGAGATTTTCATGAAATTTAGTACGCAGGGGTTTCCGGGGCGACAAATCGATCTAGCTAGGTTTCATTTTTAGAAAACGTCGTTTTATCCGAGCGAAGCTCGGTCATATAGATACTGTATTATTATACATTATAATTATGAAATACGTAATGAACAAAGGACATTTCGTTCTTGTATTCATTCATAAAAAATTAAACAAGCAAAAGAATGTGATAAAATCCTCCAGCAGTTCACGTTCATTATCCTTTCTTAAGCACATAATGTCTAAAATTACAAAGATTTATGATAATGTACATATGTTTCACAAAAGCTTTTTGATATAACTCAAATCCTCGATACAGACGGAATTGCTAAGACTGGATTACGTGCAAAGGCGAAGCTCTAAGCCTAGGGAGACAAGCCGATTAGATAGTCTAGAGTCAACTTGGGCTTCTTAATATACATAGCCTTTCATTTTTATTGTTGAATATGCAATGTTGAATGTTCATGTTTAATTGTTCACAGTTAACTGCGGAGCATGAGCACACGTTACGGATATTAGAAATAACAAAAGAAAATCAAAATGCTCTCGCATCAGAGCTGGCTGACACGAAGGTAATTACATCGACTACTGATTGTTTCGGTTACTGTACACAAATCATTGTTATGTCTAAAACCAAGACTGACTGTGCTTTAATCCTTAGCAATAATAATATCAAGCGTAGAGAAATGTCTGAATTTGGGCTTTGTTCATGGTAATCGCTTATCCCTTTGCGGAATACGAGCGTGATATGATATGATGTATTTATTATAATATGTGCCTACGTCTCAGGAGCGGTACTCGGAGGTGGCAGCGCACCTGGCGGAGGCGCAGGAGCAGCTGCGTGCTCTGCGCAAGCGCAGCGAGCCGGCGCGCGGCCTCATGCCCAGCGTGGCGGCCGCGGCCGGCCTGCTGCCGCCCAGCCTGCACCGCGAGATGCACTCCTCCATCTTCTCCGAGCTCAGCCTCGACTCCGGCATCGGCGATCCACTCGCACAGTTAGTACATACATAATACATACTGATCTCGAAGAAAAATATGCGCTTCGGGAATCATCGCATATCTTCGGAAATACGAACGCGCAGTTATAAGATCTATTGTAGAGCAGTTACAAATACTTGCCGATTGTGTAGTTGTAGTATACAGTTTATGCTAATTCAGAAACACGGAAGATTACCGAAACGCATTGTTTTTCTGGTTGTACAGTATTTACAAGCGTGGTGAGCCAGTACACCTCTTGTATAGGGATGAACTATATGTACAAAATGCATGTTATGGTATAAATATTAACTAGTCTCCAAGTTCGTAGCGGGATTGTTTTACCAGGGCACATAGGACGCACAAGTATTATCGCTTGTTGAGGATTTAAATGCACCAGTCCAGGCTAACTAACCAAATGCAGATGGGCCATAAATATCATTCATAAGTAAAAACGTATTTTTTACTCCCGGTACGTTTACCATCCATTACTGACTACACCATTCACTTAACGAACAGTTCTGAGTACTAGCAAAATTTAAACCAAGCAAAACCAATATTTACAAACAATGACAGGTACTCTGATTTCATAACTGATCACCGTGAGATAACCTACTTTCTTCAGTTTATCTTTTATCTCGCACGGCTGTAGTCTCCTCTCGTTGTTGGACTCTGTTAGACAGTTTTGATATTTCAGATCAAGCATGCACAAAGTGTTTGAGACCGTGCAGTGTGCATCGCGGTGGTCGGGTCAGTCCGGCCCGTCGCTGCCCGGCTCGGACGTGGCGGACGGCCCGTCGGTCAGCGCGACCTACCTGCACCCGCCGGTCAACAAACCATCCAGTGACTCCTTCCTCGACGATACATCGGATACAGACTCCGATGACCTTTACCCGTTAGTATTGTGAATTATTGAGTTTTAATGTGTATGAAACTGGTGAATTGTAATAGTGTTGAAATGCCGGGAAAGTATTTTCAATGAAACAATAAAACTGTCATATTAAAACTTTGCCTTTGTGAAGTAAATGCGAACCTAGAAATTATGGAACCTGAACTGTGGTACCATTGACACACATCAAAATAACATTTGACTCTTTCCATATCCTCATGTAATAACTCATTAATCTCATAATAGATTTTAGTTGTTATTTTATATCCCAACCCTTTTTTGTTGTTGTATGGTTAATAAACGTGTGGTGTGATACTCAGTGGCGGCACGGGCGTGGGAGTCCCGGGCGCGCCGGGCGCGGCGGAGCTAGCGGCGGCGCTGCGCCGCCTCACGCCGCACGAGATCAACTCGCGCCGCGCCTCGCTCACCGCCTCGCACGTGCTGCGCCATCGGCGGTACACAGGTGCGCATACACTTAGGAATAAGGCTTTCTACGTGTTAACACTCGCCCAGGCGCCATGGAAAACAAGGTTCATTCATTCATTGGTACCAGATAGCCGGATTACACAGAGCATCAGCTAGAATACTATAGGCGTACCGTTTAACTGAGACGATGCCCGCGGTAGCGGTGCAGGCGGATGTCGCAAGGCGGATGGAAACACCCCCCCATCCCCCACCGCGCGGCTACTGAGAGCACTGCCTCAGTTGAACGGTAGACCTAAAGCAGATCATCGAAACAGACTTCCATAACTATCAATATGTTCCGTCTTGATTCGAAAAAAGAGTGGACAGAACCAACATAAAAAATGTCAGTGTGTTACTATAATAATAATACTCGTATGTAACACAAGTTTATACGCCACTCACGACAAAGTTCAACGTTACTTAATTGTTTGAGCAGCCATTACAAAAGTGTTTGGTTTCAAAGATATTAAATAATTTCTCCTCGATAAAGATATTAGCTCTTTGTCGATATGTTTGCTTGTTTAAAGCGTTATTTCATTGTGTTTTAAGTATTTATTTAGTCTTATCTATTTTGATTGTTGTTGTAGACCGAGACTCGAGCGAGGAGAGTGCGGTGTGGGGGGCAGGTGCGGGGGGCCTGGCTAGGTTTCGACCGCCACACAAGCTGCAGATCGTCAAACCTATGGAGGGCTCCCTTACCTTGCACACGTGGGCTCAACTCGCCAAGCCTTCTATGTCAGGTACACGTCTATTTTCAATTGGTATTGGCGTTACTATTTTATTAACTTCCTTACAAAACTCATCATCATCATCATCATCATCATCATCATCAAACTATTTCGTTTAAATTAAATGTCTCCTTTATTTATTTTCATAAGCCGATAGGGTATTTTTACACGCTTTATATTAGCTTCACTTGTATGTTTGTACACTTTTTTCCATTAATATACATTTGTTTCTTATTTACAATTTTCTTCATCCAAATTTGTTAAATTTTGTTTTCCATTTTTTTGTTGGATTTTCTATAAAAGCGTGTTTTTTAAAACTATTATTTATTTTTATTAATTGCTGAAACTTCACAGACTTAAATAATGATTTCACGTAAATGGTTCAAGAAGGTGGCTTGAAAAAAAAAAACGGTACGATTGCAACAATTTCTTTGAAGAACAAGAATTAATGGATATTTGAAAAAACAACAGGTTTGCTAGAAGATCAGGAAGGCGTCGGCGTCCGCGGCGTGCGCTCGTCGGGGCTTGGCCTGCGACTGTACCGACTGTCCGACGTCGAGGAAGACGACGACATGCCGCGCCTGCCGCACTCTAGTCACGTTTATACATTCGTTAATAGGTATGCTTCAATATTATATTGTCTTAATTGATAACTGTTGCATAATCGATTGGCAAACTGGAAAATACTCACTCCACCTCACTTTCAGTACGGTGCTTCATCCAAACGACGGCAGTATGATGAGCAGCAGTGCGAGCAGCGTGTGCACCAGCGGCATGTCGTCCCTGGCGTCGTCCGTGCTGGGCAGCGCGTGGTCGTCGCGCCGCACGTCGCGCCGCTCGTCGGCCGGCGGCTCGCCCGTGCACTCGCGCCGCGACTCCGTGTGCCTGCCGCCGCTGCACCCCGCGCACTTCACGCCCACCGCCACGCCCGCCAACAGCCCGCTGCTGGGCTCGCCCGACTCCACGCCGCCCGCCTCGCCGCGGCCCGGCGACGCGCCGCCCTCGCTGCACGCGCTCATCGCGTCCGGCACGTCCATCCTGCGCCGCCGCCACCTGGCCTCGCCCGGCGGCGACGGCTCGCCCGCGCCCATCTCGCTGCAGACGCCCGGCTCGCTGTACACCGGGCTGGTGCACCGCAGCCCCATGGAGCAGCTCACGTGCCTCAAGCGCACGCTGCGCTCGCCGGCCGCGGCCGAGCGCCGCCTGGGCGAGCCGGTGGAGCCGCCGCTGGGCGTGCCGGCGCCGCCCGGCTCGGGCGCGCTGGACACGGCGGGCACGCTGAGCGCGCCGGGCTGCCTGCGCCGCGCCCCCCGCGCCCGCGCGCCGCGCCCCCGCTCCGACCTGGGCACGGTGGGGTCGAGTGTGCCGGTGCCTGCGCCGACGGTGCCGGCACACTCATCCCATTCGTCGTCGGCGTTAGGCACTCTGAGCCTACTCTTTGGTCGGAAAGGTGGTCTCCTGTAGACGAGTCTCCGTAAAGCCACGGGTGACGTTAGGTTGTCAACAATAGTCAATTGCGTTCTTTAGTTCGTCACCGTCCCTAGACTGGTTTCGTCCCCTGGGATTTAAATTATTTAGGATTTTTTTACGTTTTGACGTGTGTATTTTGGAATGATTTTGTTGAGTCGAGGTAAGCTCGAGTGCATTTATGAATATGTAGGTGCGTCCCGCTCCTGGTCTACGTCACCATCTTGTATACACACAGACGCCTGCCATTAATCAGATTTACTTAAATATCTTAAAATAAGCTAATGAATGCAATCGATCACAAATTACGTCGAATGGACATCACATTCAACTTACTTTCTGATCGGTTTTCTCAGTATTCCCCGTAAACGGGAGTGGACGTAGTTGGGTCGCATTTGATATTACGGAATCGGGGAAATAAGATTTGATTGAACATCCAGAGTTAACGACTCATCACACGAATTATATTTTATTACTTTAATGTTTTAATACTTAATTGATGCTATTAATTTGGTAGTTTTTGTAGTTCTACGAACCAAACAATCCTGAAACAGAAGTCTGTAGTATTATATAATTATTTAAGGGTTGTAATATTTCTTAGGATAGGTAAATAGTGAGACTTAACACTAGGTTTTGTAGGTGCTTTATGAGTAATAATTTACATATTCCCAAATCTCATCTCATTGCGTAGTATTTTCATGCTTATGATTATTACTATTTTCTCTAGTTATAAATTTTGTATGTGGTTCTGTAAATAATTGAATTTCCATTAACTTAGAAGAGTACAAAGTATTTATGTAAATGAATCCGCGATTTAGTGTAATTCATAATGAATAGCAGAATATTATCATTTATTTTTAAATTGCGAGACATTTGAGAGAGTTCCTTACCATGTGTAGGTACGTATTGGCATTGATACCGTTTAAGATGATTAGGTTAATCGGCAATTCGTTTGTGTTAAAATTGTTATTAACATAGGGTCTGAGTAAAATAATGGTGCATGCCATAGGATAAGTAGAACTGAATTCATTTTAAATTGATAAACTCAATGAATACATGTTAAGTATTCACTAAATAGTCGATGTTAATTATTTTTTTGTTATTAGCAGCCAGTTGGTACTTTAATTTCACAGTTATCTTAGGTTACTGGAATTGGTGCTAGATAATTATTTTTCATCCAGTGAAATTGTGTTAGTTGCGATTATATTAAAGTGGTCGTACGTATTACATTCTCTTTGTTTATTGTGAAGTTTGTATCATTCATATTCTGGGCCATGGTTTCACTTGATTGTTCTTCAACGTTACAAGAATTATTTAATGTAAAGACGCAGTAAATTGTGAAAGGGCTGTGAGGTGATTGAATGCGCGATGGTTACGAGTCGAGTGTGTTGTCAATATCTGAGATTACAGTATAACTACTGTGAGATAGGCACAAACTGTGTAGTCTAAGGAGAATTTGTTGATATTTTGACGATTATGAAAAAAGGAAAATGATTGAATTGTAAAGAGATATAATATAATTTATTGAATGAAAATGTGTTTAATTTAATCTCAAACTGGTTAAAGAATACCTACCTACCTAATTCCCGAACAATATCCATAATTTTTAAATATAAAAAATGTGTGTTTTAAATATAATAAGTGTATCGATGGACTGATTTAAAATTTTCATACAATATTGATTGATTGATTTAGAAAAAGCAAAAGACAGCTACAGAGAAGCGTGGCTGTGTGAGCTAGTATAATTATGTGAATTATTTTCCCTATTACAGAGCTTTCTTATGCACTGAAGTACCCCAGAAACATGCTTATATTTTCAGATTCTCAGGACGTTGTTGCAAATTATAAACAAGATATTACCTGGCATTTAAATAAAAGAACAGAAAAAAATCTATACAGTCAGTGCCCTTTATTATCTGACCTTTCTATTATTAATAATGACTACTGATACTTGACGAAGTTGCCGAGAATGCGCTGGGTATGGAAAGCACAGGGCTGGTCTTTGTGAAGATGATATCTGGAGGCACAGACTAGGTAGTAGGTACTTCTGGAAAGCAGCAGCAGACAAATGACCCTATCACATTATCTATGGTATTCATGCTGAGTTTACGACAATATTGACAATATTTTTCTTTAGGGGGCAAAAAAAAGTTACACGTTCCATAAATTATGACGAGATCAAGTGACTAAATAAACGTATAACTCCAGGCTTCTCTTTACCCAAAATTCAGAAAATTAAGTACTCGCAGGTGTAGCTACAACAAATAATAAAGTAGGTAGCTATGTTTTCAAAAGCAATTTTTCAACTTCAAGTATGATAGCGCAAAGATAGTCGATGATAAACTGCGTGTTATACGTATCTACGATCCGGTCAGACTGAAAGCCGAGCCTAACATGAATGGGGAAAAGGCTAGGCAGATGATGATGAGGATAATGATATGTAACTACGATACTTAGCAACTATGACAGTTACGTTATACTATAACAGCGTACCTAACTTATATCTACAAGAAACGTTCAGGCTGCCCTCTTGGCGCTTTTATATTACACGGAACCACACGAGTCGTTGTGTCGCTGTAGTTTTCATCCAAGGCGATAGATGGCGTAGTTCACAATATCCTTTTACCTTCAGATCGGAAATAATCTGGAAAATTTTTCAAGTAAATTTGAAAACTTTATAATTAATGTATAGCCTATGATTTTAATCCCATCTTGTTATGAGTCGTAAAGTCGATAGGTACTGTCAATATCGACCAGTGATACCGTCGTTGTCGACACGGTTCCGCTTGACAACTGTTTGAAATTGAACTGGCAAAACCTACCTAATAATGTATTTTTTATCAGGTAAAACCTGATGAGTTAATAACTGAGAATGCTGAATCTTATGTTAAAAAACCTCTTCTTTGCATAGGCATAATCGTGGGAATAATTATAGAAATAGAGAGCATTTAGACCTCTTTGTAAATATTTTCAAATTAGCTTCCTATTACCATTTGTTTATTTGAAATCGTTCCTTTGTAGGAAAGCGGCTATTTTGGTTCTCGTGTCTATTTGATGAGATTGAAATGATTATTCGGTATTCGGGGCGACTGGAGTTTCTTACTTAACTAAAAAATCATGTTCTCGTATTGCATTCTGAGGCCTATTATAACATCATTGTCTAAGTATATAGGTACCTAATCTACCTAACGGCCAGTTAGAAGGACCGGTACCTACCTAAATAAAACTATTCTAGATATCCATCTCCAGCTGTTCGCTAAAGTATGAATGGGGATACGAAATAATATGTAGGTTTTGTGTATCTTCACATTCACGTATCGTTGTAAAACTCTGTGGTGGAAAACGCTAGAAAGGATTTGTATCAAAATTACTTCCAAGTTGCCATGACAACGCTTGTTGTCAACAAAACCCAGTGCTCTTCGTAGTCATTGAGTTGCATTCTGGGTTATTCCATTTTATTTATTTCCATGGTGAATCGTGTGTTCCTACCTAAGTGATTAAGTGAAGGCTGTTTGCAAATATCTCGCAAAATGTCGGAGCAAATGAAGTTTATTGTGAAAGAAGTAAATGCGACTTTGGGGAGACAGTATGACCTGATAAAATTCGACGCATTGGACGAGAAACAACTTTTGCAGTTGCTTGTGGACCTGCTTGTGAATTTCAATGCTGGAGAGAAGGCGAGTACCGAACATAATTATTAACACCTTAACTGCCAAACAACGAGACACAATAGAAAATATATTGTTTGTCGGGCATTTGGCGTTCAACGTGTTAAACATACCGCAGATAATCAATTAGGAAGCCAGTTGCTCCATGTGAAATTCTGGCACACAGCTGGATGCAGCCGAATACCATCATTTTTAAGTTCGACTGGAAGCTGACCCCAACGTAGTTGGGAAAAGGCTAGGCAGGTGATAAAGAGATTATCACACCCGTGCTTGCTGGACAGTACGTATAGGCTTGTCAATAAAAAGTCCATGTTTTCATATAGGTGGATATTTCTCATTCGATCAATCAATATTTTTTTCGATATATTTAGATGTAAGTAGGTATCGATATCAAAATATATATCTGTGTATCGAAAACGGATCAGAAACGATATTTTGTATACCAATAGCTGAACAGGCCGAAATTTCGGTGCGTTAAAAGAAACAGCACTTACTACTACCCATGTTAAAAAATATCGATATTCCGATGTCTAATATTTTTTGGAATGTTTCGAAAGCGATATCAATATATTTAAAAACTAAACGATACAAATCGATACTTTTAACATATTTATATTATTTGTGGGTTGCAACATTATTATTTCAAATATGTTATTCGGTTTTTGTGGCAATCCACAGATCATCTGCTTTTATATTTTTTAGGTAGGGCCACTCGCAGTTCAGCACTATAAGGCTGTTTACTGCTTAACCGGTCGATCCTGTGGTGACCTTACAAGAAGGCCCTCAGCCAGGGCTAACTACAAAGTTACATTTAAACGAACGCTCGCTAAGGGCGCCCCCTGTGGGGCTCGAACCTCGGCTTAGGGCGTCGTTGACTTTTTAACAAAAACAAAGGCTGGGTCTCGTTATTATTATATCTGGGGGTTTTATATGCTACTGACTCAGCTACGCGGCCTGGCCTTGTAGAGTCTAAAGATTGAATTTACATTTAACTAGTTAGGACGTCGCGCGTCGCGGGCCTCGTCGGCGATTCCGGAATGTGGGTCGGTTTGTTCGTGTGTGTTTTCTAAGAGTGCTAGTTTCCCTACTGCTCTCCTGGATGACGGTTATGTCGTCGTCTGGCTCGACTAGGGTATGCCTTGGGCGGCGAATCTTTTGAAAAAAAAAATTTGGTAGGGAAGTATTGGGAGGCCGAGACGACAAGTGGGTTTGGATGTCGCTCGGCTGATTCGAAAAAGCGCCCAGTGAGACGCTTCATGAATGCGTAAATCTACGACATAGGGTGACACTGTTAACTATATGAGAATACATCTCAACGCCTACCTATTTTAAAATACTCGAGTCGCCTAGAAATCAATAGATCGAATTTGCAATAATTGGACCAGCAATAACCCATGACGCAGTAGCTTTTCATGAATAAATTGTAATTCAGGTACCAATTTATATAATAATTATGATCTCCTCTTCTTAGTCGCTGTAACATTAGAACCTTAGGTACCTACCAGACTAATGCTAGCAATTTGTTTGAACTTAATTGAAATAATAACTTTTGATAGCATCGGTTTAGAATTTCCTGTTTATTTCGTACCTACATTACTGGTTTTGGAATAGCTTCTAAAGAAAACAATTTCCTAAAAATATATGCCGTTGTAAAAGGAACCTTGAGGGTTAGGTCACGCTACATAGAAAGCGTAGCGACCACGCGGCTGCGACAAAATCTGTTCATAGCTAAGGGTTTAGGAGCAGTGTGACGGTACCCTAATGCACCTAGCTTTTCAATCATATCCTGATTAAGCAGCTATGAGATCGCGGAAAGCCCATATCGCCTTTAATCATTTGACTTTTGACTTGTTATTAATTGCGTATTAACAGTCAAAAAAATACTTGCCAAATATGCCTAAAAGTAAAACATTGATTTTATTCTATGCTATCCTGCATGCACGTCTTTATTAATTTTGCAGAACTAAGCTAGTAGCATAGTAAGTATTCATCCTAAAATATTATAAACGCCAAGTTCCATTTTCACAGTTAGATGTGAACGAAGATGACTCTGAAACGGTTTCGCTACGTTTGCTTGAGATGTTGGGAAGTGTGAAGTACCGACCCCCGGGGGGCGTGGAGCCGACGCGGTTCAGGGCGCAGCTGCTGGCGGGCGACGCGAGGACCATACATCATGTGCTGCACTGGCTCCTGACTAACAAGGACCAGGTCAAGAACACAGCGTATCTGGCTAAGTACGTATCTAGAACTTAGTTACAGACCGACTGTTGTACAGACGCCAGCACATCAAGCTATCACAAACTGTAAAAATTTCCCAATTGAACACGAACATTATTCTTTTGGTATAAATTTGAAAAAGTATAAAAGTATAGGATTGGGGTAGTCCAATAACTCAGCTAAATCGAGAAATAGTCTAGGGATCCATTCGTATTTTATCGTTCAACGACATATTCATTAAGTAAAAGTTATAAAAGTTATCTGACTACTGTAAAATCGGGTCTAAGTAGATTATTTTCAATCTTGTTTCGAATTGAATCTACGAACAACATTGCACCTTTTATTATACTTAGTTGGTTAGTACCTATGTACCGTTAACAAAAGAAGTTGATTGATCATATCTGATTTTTATTGGTGACTATCTGCATGAAACATAATTACTGTGACATTAGGTATAGGTATCTTTTCTCATACCATTCTTTGGTTTCCACAGTACAGAAGAGAAAATTCATTGTCATGTCGCTTACCTATACGTCATAAAGTTACAAGTTCTAGTTGTCTTTCAAATTAAGTTTTAGTAAAAGTTTTAAATTATTAACTGGCCTGACTTTACAAACAAGTTACAATTAATAAGCATTTGTTTTTTTTCTGTTACACATTGGATAGTTGAAACTTGCTTTTGTTGCTGATCGTACCAGCTGTGTGCCTATCGGTATCATAGCTATTGATAACCGAAAGCTGTTCGGAGCTATTCGGGAAAACGAATTAGGTAGAGTTATGGATTAACTGAAATCGGTACGACCGACTTAGGCATTACGTGACCAGAGCATATAATGAACTGACCCTTTCTACCCAGTATTGGGCACCTATTTGAAACAAATCATTTCCTTCTTTTCTTAATGGGTTAATTGAGTTGAGAGTAGATACTGCTGAGTATGAGGTCCTGGGTACGATTCCCACGTCGGGAAAAGTGTTATTGGATGTTTTCAGTAGTAACCCGGAGTCTGGATTCGTGCCCAGTTGATGGCAATAGGTTCGCCCACATTACATAGGTTAAACATAATGTAACTGATAAAATCTGGGTGTACTATAAGTACAACTCTGCCTAACCCTTTGGGAAATACAGTTGTGATGTTATGTTAAAAATATGAACCTACATTACGACATCGGTAGTTACAGAGCTTGGACATAAACCTATCCATTATAAAATTTTCTAACAAAAGTCTTTGGTTGAATGGTTCCCGATAAGGACTAAACAAGAATAATTTCCTTTAGGTGTCGTAAAAGGCGATAATGGATTACTTCTATATCACCAGCAGTAATAAAGTCTAGGTATTGAGAGAATATCTCGGTTCCAGCCAGCCAGGGCATCGTAACACGAGATGCCATTACCTACCTATTTTACGGAGGTCTTCAATTGTGTCAGCACGAGCTACCAAAGTTCAGGAACAGGCTCAAAATCGCTCGGCTTAAATATTAGTCAGCCAACAAAGCTATTAGCTGGGGTGACACTCTAGAGTACCACGTTTGTATTCTGAGTTTGCAATTTATTAGCTTCCGAAAATGTAAACTAATGTGTTTTCGGAAAAGAAATACTTTTATTACTTCACACATAAAGTTCACTCTGCGTTACAACTTGACCAATTTTTTTATGACTTACTCAATAGTACTAAAAAGTCACTATAAAATCGACTTTATTCGTATCTACTTAAAGTTGATATTTGTTTATGTGAAAGTAAAGTCAATTGGAAATATGGATTTGAATATGGCATAGGTATTCGTATTTTGAAACTTGTGTTTCGACACTCGTGTTTCACTCTTGGAAGTTTTTTTATGTACTTCTCTGTATAATATTAAGTAGGTATTAATTACTATGTCTGTAAATCTACTGAGTATGCACGTTTTCAGGTATTTAAAACTGCCTGACATACCACCAGACGTGGCACGGAACAACAACGTTCAGGATCTTCTTGATCTCTATCAAAACTTGATAGACGAGTTTAAGGAAGTCCACAAAAGAACCAGATTGCTGAATAAGGAAAATGCCTCGGAAATAATTAACGATATCAAGGAGATGGCACTTGAGAGAGACATAGGTATGTTTAATATGTAAATAACAATGGTTATCAAACAAACACACATTTATTTTTAGATAGCAAAAGTAAAAGGAGTATGTAAGGATCAAAGTAGGTGTCGTTACTACTGTTAAGCATGAGGTTTTGTGTTTTACTCCATTGTCCTGCCAAGCGTTATTGTGATTTTCCATTTGCAACATCCCTGTGTATGAATTTGTGCCCGGTTGTTGGCAATAGGTTTATCCCCTACTACACAGGACTTACCCATATCTGGCGAACTATGGACGTTCTATTGGTAAACCTGTCTCACCCTTTGAGGAATACAGGCATAATGTTATGTTTTACTAAAATATTTTCCAAGTACTATCTTCCCAACTCCACTAACTGTAGTAAAGTTTTGACACTTAGACTTACTTTCTTAAATGTTAATGTGATTCATGCTTTTAATGTGACCTATGAATTTTAAAGTCTTTTATGTAACTGACATTGCAGTGATAAAAAGATTAGAAAACGTGCAAGTTAATTTAGTGGACGTAAATGACAAAGAGGACCTTTTAAATATTAGTAGAGCGCTGAGAGTTCAGCAAGAAAAGGCTAAAGAACTGGAAAATCAGGTAAAAAAAAGAAAGAGTTTTTATTTGGAACAATTTTATGTTTGCCAGAGTTAAATATGCGTTTATATTTCATACGAACGTGTTAGGGCCAACAGAAAGGTATACAAGTTATTTTTATATTATTTCATTCTTCTTCATTTAAATATTTTACATTTTCTTTTGTTTCAGAAATAAAAATAAATATTTTATAAAATTTAATTTAACTTGTTTGCTAAATCTAACACATGTTTTTCAGTATGATGATCAGCAATCACAATTGAAAATGGCGTCTGATCAATTAAAAAGATATCTGAATGTCATTCATGGGCAAACTGCAACTCCGAAAACGGTCAATGACGTCATGAAACGCTTGCAAGAAGAGGTTCAGGTAATTTTGAACTGGAGATTTTCGTTAGGATGATAATGCAGTTTATGAGGTGAATGAACGCTGAAATGATTATTTTTTCTAGCTGAATAGCTATCTGGTAAAAGAGAAGCTACCTCAAGAAACAAAAAATCTTCAAAAGGAGTTGAATATTATGCAGACGATCGCCGCAGAACAACACCCAACTCGCTCCGACTTAGTAACAGTACAGGACAAGGTAAAATGATTAATAAATATCCGATGTGATAAGGCACTTATAATATATTTATTAGTAAAACACAAAAACATTAAATCTGGAGGTCGAATCGTACTTCAAAGGCGATGGGAGACCAAAGAAATGCTTTATACAAAAGGCAATTCGAGGGAGTTGCCAGATAAAACGTATTTATTTTTGTATTCTGCGTTGATTTAGCGTCAGTATTTTCGATGAAATTAATTAGCATTACAAATTAATCCGTCACCGGTACCTACTTCACTAACTCCTTTTACCAAGAAGAGTCTCCTTTTAGTAAGAAGTGAAAAAAAACCCTGGGTGGAACTGAGTTGTCCTTGTCCAGGCTTCAAGGACACTGCCTGCTCAGAAGTTTTGCCAAGTACGTTAGGGTCAGCTTCCAGTCGAACCAGGTGCAGATGAAATAGTAGGTACTCGTATTATTGTGGAGTGACTGCCTATCTGAAAAATTTTAGATAGCAGTAGTAAACAGTGAAATGGAGCATCTAGTTCAGCGCAAGTTAGCGTCCGCGGGGCCTCAAGAGGACAAGTTAGCCCCTTTCAGACAACAGGCTGCGGTCATTCGCCGTAATAAGGACGCCAGTGCAACGCGCGTTCATCAGCTTGCTGCGACACTCAAAGACTTGGAGGCTACACTGGCTGATCTGCAGTCACAGGTATGTACTAGTTAACTATGTACATATAGCGGTTAGTGTGATATTTTTTTTAGGTTAAACATCACCAGTAATTATTTAGTAGTAACCAACACAGTTGGTAAATGTTGTAAATTAGTCTCATTAGCCGCTTATTATTACTATTTGTTTAATAAATTTTAGTTTATGTCTACGACGCTAGGTATCTAAACGCACCGGAACCACAGCTGGATGGCTAAAGCATTTTTTCTACTAAAACACAACCGGTCAAAGTGTTCCTTTTCACAATATTTATCAAAGTAGCCAAATACAGCGGTTATTACTAATGTATACTGAATCTACCACTCTGATCGTAACACATATTGTCATAGCCAATACGGATGTGTCCTAGATAAAATTATAATGAGTCTATTTGGTCCATCAGTTAGATTACCAAAGAATATTGGATACGTATTTTTTGCTTACTCAAATCAATAAAAGGTGACAAAGATATAGTACATCAAAGTTCAGGAGAAGGGGCTTGTGACGTCACTTTTACATAAAAAGTGTAGCACGGCGTGACGTCACGCGAAATTTCAACTCACTATATCGTTGTCATTATTGGTTTACGTGAAAAAAAAGTAAAAATACGGTTCCAGTATTTTTGAGTAATCCAACTTTCGGACCAATCAGAATTTTATAGGATACTACCCTATTCGTAGAATTCGCCATATTAATTACGCCAGTAGCTGTAGAAAAATGGAGCTGTTTTGTTTTACGGCGGATCAACGTGTAGCTGAAATGTATTGCGGTTGAACATAGGTTTGTTACTTTGTCAATCCGTCTTTTTGGTAATAAAATTTGATAAATTGTATCTGTAGCAGTACATCACAATTGACAACGAAGTACAAATACTGTACCTTCATACATACGTAGCTGTCAATATTTATAAATCTACAAGGGCGAGCAAATATCCAAACAGCCTCCTAAGCATGCCATGATGGTAAATCTGCATTTTAAAGTATAACAGGGCAAAGAACGCTTGTGAACAGTAAACAGGCAATAATATTAGTACCAAGTTCCTAAAAAAGCAATTGTGGAACCATATGTGCCAGAAGTGGGCATCATTTTAAAATTTTAGTAAGGGACCCTAAAAATGTCGCATGCATTACTCCTACGACTCTTGTCCGCTACCGGTTCCTGCTGTTTCTAAACCGATCGTAGACAAGAGTCCTTAGCCCGCCACCAAGGGCGAATACGCTAAGGTCACCCACGAAATTCAATTATTTTCCGAAAATTGCAAGTGTGCCGTATTATAGTAGGTACTTATCGACTTGTGATGATTATGTTGTATAGTAAAATATTGTTGCGATATTACTAAGAAGATGAATATAGGTAATATTAATTCTTCAGTTGAAAATTACACTCATATTTATTGCAGTGAAAAACAATTGTTACACAAAACGTCATAATATAAAGAGAACATTACATTAACGAACTTTGCCTTTACAGTCAGTACGATTAAATGATAAACTACTTTTTAAAAGATTATAATGCAACCAGATACAGCAATAAAAATACGTTTTCACGGGCTGCTTTGAAGCATCCCCCTTAACATAACACGACAAAGGCCTGCATTTCCGAAGATATTTTTGCATCCTTAGTTTTTTCTTTACCCTTAACCTCAAAGCGGTCATTGTACTCATAATTACGCACAATCTTTATGTACTGTGCTGCAAATATAGCCATCTGCTCCGATGCTAGATTTACGAAGATATTATTTGTATTTTTTACAATATGCGACAAGCCTACCATCTCCTATGTGGTTATAAACATATTTTGCAATCTAACGGTGAATTTCATGATGTAAGAACCTACCAGTAACATTATCTTATTATTATATAAATCCGAAGCGAATTAATATTTCGCTGCCTGTATTAGGTACATGTATTTTCTCAACAAATTTTCCCTCTAACGTTATCAGTGACCTTTGCCCATAAAATTAAATAGTATTTCGCCGACTTTGCTAGCTCGGCGGTGAACGTTGATCAGGACTTAATCGAAATGGATGCCTGTTGTCGGAATGTTTCGAGTACAACACGGCAATCAGATAAAACATTTTCCCCCATTTCAAATAATCGGTCATTATGTCGAGAAGCGGGAGTTTCCATTGAGATAATGCGCTATTTCCTTTGAGATAGACATGGAAAGAAATGCTACTGTCTGATTTATCATTTATCGCAATGTATATTTTTAGGTGACGTTGCGGACTCTTGTATTGTTATAGCTTGCCCGTTTAGTTTCCCAACGTCGCGTCGTATTTTCAATAAAAAAATCTCCTCGAACAATCTATAATGATTTATTTAACGTTCAGGTCACACAACTCTTGGGAGATACAGTCCTCAGAGGAGAAGAATTAAAGAAATACGTTAATTCTCTACGCACAAAGAGTACTGTGTACAAAAGGCAAAGGGCCAATCTCTCCACGTTCAAGGTAAATAAGTATTTTATTTGATACAAAAGCTTGTTTATTTTTTACTGTTGCCGTCTATAATGCTGTTATTTGTTTGGTTTGGGTCACAGGTCGAGACGGGAATCTTGGCTAGGACATTACATATTATTAGCACTGCTGATCCTACTGTCGAAATGGCACTTCTAAATCACAAGAAACTAAAAATAGAAGACGAAGAAACTATGGAAAACAGTCTAGATAAATCTGCAGATCTAAGTAAAAAGTCCTTGCATGATTTGTCTCAGGTGAGATATGTCATATTTGCTGATGAATCACTCTTGCGCCACTTTACCTGACCTGGAAGTCAGATTTGACAGAGAATTTAGTACTCTTCTTAAAAAAATAACTATTTATTTGACAGGTCGTCGCGCAAACTGCTCAAAAGTTGTCGCAAGTCCGACAAGAAATCCAGCCACTCGCTGACAAAATAAAGCCTGTGAAAGAAGAATTCCAAACAGTACAACAACAGTACGAACAGAAGAAACGGGTTTACGAAGCCACATCCATCAACATAACCTCACAAATGGAGCCTCTCAAGAGTCAAGTAAAGGAGTTGACTGACCGGCTGAATAGCAAGGAGGATGAATGGAAAAACTTACGACAAAGAATCACAAAGGCGGAAAGTTTGCAAGAAGTCGTAATGTTTGAAATGAAAAATTCAATGCAGTCCCCGAGGAAACCCTCCAAAATGGAGGCTTTGAAGAAAAAAGTTGCTGACATGGAACAAATTGTAAAGCGTTTAGAAGAGGTAGGCATACGAGTACTTACAATGTTTTTATAAGTAGGTCTATTTTAATGTAATGTGAATGTAGATGATGTGAATGTAGATAGTAGATTTAAAATTTATTGATTGATTAAATAACAGTTTTTTTCAGCAAATCTTATGTATCTATTTGTAAAAGTCCAAAAGTGACAACGATATAATGAGTTGAAATTTCGCGTGATGTCACGCCTTGTTACATTTTTTACGAAGAAGTGTCGTCACCAACCCCTGATCTACTGAACTTTGATGTGTCTTTGTCACTTTTTGTTGATTTGAGTAACCAAAAAATACGTGTCCAATATTTTTTGGTAATCTAACTGACCTTCCAAAATAATATATTATTTTTACCTAGGATACATCCCTAGTATTTATTAAGTTTTTAAAAACCTTTTTGTTTTTGCAACATGAACATAGACATAAATTAAAATTTTCAGGAGCAACAAGCAATCAGTTCTCGTCAAGGAGCTGTGGAGGAGCAGACGAAATTGTGGGAAAACACTCTTCAGCTTTTGCGCTGTAAGATGCGCGCGCGCAGCGAGCCGGCCGCGCGACAGGGGCGCATGCACATCACGCAGCACTCACAAATGCTCACCCTTCCATAAATGATATAATTTGAAATTCTATAGTAGCGTCCTATTTAATGTTTGCGTGTTCTCACATTTAGGTATACTTTTCGTTAATACGATTTTCCTGAATATTGCACGTGGGTATTTCTTACAATAAAAGATTTAAAACAAGCTATGAAATAATTGCACCGCTACATGTGTTAACTCACTCTGTTTTGTGGCACTCTACCTACTTTCTATCTTCATTTTATAACAACACTGGAAATATGCGCCAAAGCGTGGCCAGCTGTCAGCTTTAAAGTTGTTTTAAAAAAGCGCTTTTTCAGCTTTAAGATCAAAACGGGTTACGAGGTGAGCATCGCAACATTGGATAAACACGTGTGCAAAACATGAGTACGTTGAACCGCAAAATAACTTGAACAAACTAATTTAACTTTATTAAATGTAGCTTATAGAGTAAATCGATATTGTCATTCAAACTTTTATAACACGTTCTTAAGATGTAACAAATTGTTCCTATGTTTGAGTAGTTTTTGAAGCAATTTTTTTTTATCGTCCAACATAACTCGGTCTAAAAACTCGTTTTTTTACGCAAAATACGCGCTACGTCGTGGAGTTGCGGAAATCGGCCCGTCTAACAATACAATAGCAATACAACTCGGTCTAAAGTGATTGAGATTAGATATTGGTGTAGATAGTTATAACATTGTCTGTTAAGTTTTTCTTTGAGCACATCACACATCTAATAAAATTATTCTAAAAGTGATCAGTCTTTGATTGATAGATGTTAAAGTATTAATAACTTTCTTATAAACTATATATCTACTATGATTGCAATGTTTTAATGAAAACTTTTTCAGGGCGCTCTTCATAACAAAGATTTTTTTTTATTCCTTCTTGAATATATCCTTTACCATGAAACAAACAAAAATAAAATACAATTTGGTCATGAAACTTTACTGAGTTCATGACCAAATTGTTTTTTTGCCACAGCACGAATTTCTCGCCAGAAGTTTACCAACCGAAAACTTCACCAATTTGAACTAAGATTGAAACAGCGCCTCTACATTACGTACGTGGAACTAATTTTGTTTAGACTAACAACTAAGGTAACGACTTCGTTGGTGGCCGTCCTACAGAACAGTGCACCTACATATAATAGGTCTTTACCTATGAAATTGCCGTTTTGTATGAAAAAATTTAAATGATTTTTTTTCATGTATTTTTTATTTGTATTAATCGAAGTAATCACCCATGCAATCAATGCATCTTTGCCAACGCAGTGGCAGTTTATTGATGCCCTTCTTAAAGAAATCAGCTGGACGGGAGGCAACAAATTCTTCAAAGGCATTTTGTACTGCCTCTCGGGTATTGAATTTTTTTCCCGCCAAGAAGTTATCCAAATTCTGGAAAAAGTAGTAGTCTGTAGGCGCAAGGTCTGGTGAGTAGGGCGGATGACGGAGAGCTTCCAACCCCAGTTCTTGCAACTTGGAGACCGTCTGCTGTGCAGTATGAGGTCGCGCGTTGTCGTGCAGGAGCAGCGGAGACGAGCGATTGACCAATGCTGGTTGGAGATGTGCCAGCTTCTCCATCATTGTGTTCAATTCTTCACAGTACACATCTGCAGTAATGCTCACCCCGTTTGGTAAGAAGCTGTGTTGAATCACACCGGCGCTAGACCACCAAACAGTGACCATCACTTTTCTTGGGGTAAGTTTTCGTTTAGGGCATTGTTTAGGTGCTGAACCAGGATCCAACCAACTTGCTGAGCGCTTGCGGTTATCAAACAGAATCCATTTTTCATCGCAGGTAACAATGCGGTTCAAAATTCCTTCATTTGTGTGTCTGTTGAGCAGTGCAAGGCACGTCTCGACGCGTACTTCGCGCTGGCGATCATTGAGTTCGTGGGGCACCCATTTGTCAAGCTTTTTTACCTTGCCAATTTGACGCAAATGGACCAATATTGTTTTGACGCTAACGTCGAAAGCTGCTGCTAATTCAGCCGTAGATTGTGTATCATCAGCTTCCACAATCGCCTTTAATTCGTCATTGTCGACCAAAGTCTTCGGACGACCGCGAGGTTCATTTTTCAGGTCGAAATTTCCAGAACGGAAGCGAGCAAACCAATAACAGGTAGTGCGTTGGTTTGTAGTGTTAGCTCCGTAAACGTCGTTGATGTTGCGTGCCGCTTGTGCCGCGTTGCTGCCACGACGGTACTCATATTCCATAATTACTCGAATTTTTAACGTATCCATGATGACGAAAAAGATTTAAATGCGATGAAAATGTAACACTAATCAATAAACAAATGACTACTTTTGGAAAAAAAAATCCATGTTTTTTAAATAAAATTAATTTGAAATTAGAATTCTTAGCCAAACAAAAAATATTTTGATTTGAAATGGCCAGTACTGCAGAACGGCAATTTCATAGGTAAATACCTAATATGTCTGAACAGTTAATGGTAACCGAGTTCAACATGAAGTGTGGGCGTAATCAAGAACACGTGGTATATCACCTATACAGAAATAAATAATTCATAACACGAGTTGAAAACAGTCCATGTAAAGTTACTTATGACATTTTGCCGGTGTGCGGCGCGGGGTGCATCGATGCCGCGATCATTTGCAATGCAGATGAGTCTCTTCCACGTTGGTCGCGTGAAAGTTCCACTTCATCCCGGGAATAGCTAACGTATTTATATGAAAGGTGAGATGCGTCACATGACATTAAATTGCTTTTACTATTTTTTCCTCGATGTGAATAATGAAAGTTTTAAATTGAATTTGAAATAGAGGTTGGTTTTTTGTTTTGTTGCTAAATGCACATAAATAGGTTAGTCCTATTTTATGGCCTATGCACGCCACGTTTTTTAAACGCGCCGTCGACGCGCGTTTGTAGCTATACAGACGCGATACGCGTGCGCTAACGACGCAACGGTGTCGCGCGTTTGAATTGATACAAACGCGAAGGTGTCGCGCGTTAGAATCGATACACACGCGCGTTTCTAAAACGCGGGTCGACAGCGCGTTTACAAAATTGTGGTGTGCACAGGCCCTTAAGTGAACCTTTGAGTATTGCTATATTCATTTATAAATTTAATGGTGAATCATCATTATTTGCCTATTCTTGTCATAAATATGTTGTTTTTTTCCAGTCTAACCAGATGCAACTGACCTTTACAACCCAGTTAGGGGCACATGATAACTTTTGGCAAGACTGAAAATAAATGCAGAATATTTATGTATAAATATATTATTCAACGTAGTTAAATATAAAGTATTCTGGAAATTTTAATTGGTAATTGATTTCCCCATTAATAACGTTATTCTAACACTGAAACTGATATAACATATTATACATTATCTAAGAATCCTAATGTGTACACGAGTTTTAGAACATCGGCGTCGCGCGACGTGCAAAACACCCCGTTAATTAAAAATCAAGACGAACTCATTATTCTACAGCACGTAGCGCCCAAATTACTTTGTCATTAGGTACCACTGCCACTTAATTATATTACCCAAATATTATCATAGACTTTTGTAATGATATAGGGGCTTCGATATAACCAATATTAGACTAGGTACCTCAGAATATTTTTCAGCGAAGTAATAAAGGAACTTTATTGTTTTATAATTCACAAAACAACAGAGCATGAAGTTCGCCCTAAGTGTTTGGAAGTCGTGCTTATTTACACATTTCGACGTTTACAGATTTTTTGTTTTGAATACACATGTTAAAAGGTTGTGATTTAAGTTTTTGGTTTTGCTAGCATAATGGATCATTTTTATATTTTCAAGAAGCTTTTATCATTGTCCAACCCACCCATTTATACTATTATTATTTATACACACGCGCCCACATAATCACATTCATCTTGCATTTCTCTTAATTTGTTTTTATGTCGCTCGCTTGCCAACGTGATTTCTTTTTGGCGTAATTTAAGGAATCGCAATTTTATTTTGCTTTACTGCCTATCAGCTGTGAAGATACCTCTTTTAAATAAACAAATTAATTTAATAAATATTATAAATATATATAATAATATAGACATCTGAATATCCGTATATTCCGACTTAATAGGATAAAAAAATCTAAAAATGGTAAATGTATTTGTTTAAGGAGCTTAAAAATTTGAAATGTTGTCGATAGTCGCAAACTCATTACCAAGCTGTCAGATGTCTAAAGTGGCTCAACACCGGTTCAACTTCGATTCAACTTTCGTGTAATGACTGGCAGGAGGACGAAAGTTCGCTCCCGTTGATGGCTGTAGAAACCTACCAACTCCGCTACGGCGTAGCGCTACGAGACTACGAGACGGGAAGTATACGTCTTTGATCTACGGCTACTGAAACAGTACGTTTTTAGGAACTTATTTGCTTTGTTTCTGCATGAAAGTTTTATTTAATTGGGGTATACAAAACAAATTCCTTTGAACAAAACCCTTAAACTAGCTTAATGCTTTCGATTATAGTGAAAAGTGTAGAAACAAACACAAAAAAAATACCCAGTTAGTTAACAGCACATTTATTCGCTGTGTCTTCCTAGAAACTTAGAAAGCAAAAAAACTAAGGATAAATCCGTGTACATAGAGAAAGGCAAGCCTTGCGGGAGTTCTTCGCGATATAATCAGTGAAATAAATGGCGTCGTTTATTACCATTACCCTGGCAGGATGAGGGCAGCTATGAGGGTCGCGGAGTCAATTTCTGGGTAAGCATCCATGCGACACTACACAATGTGGAGGGTTTTATAATCATTATGAAGCATACTTGTTTCTTCGTGAGATAGAACTTTGAAATTCATATATTTTGTGTTAAACGATAAATGTTATTCATTTGTGTAAATAGGTATTATACTAACACTTGTACACGTTAACAAATACATTATTATTTTTTAACTAGGTCAGAGTTTTCCTTCCTGACTACTCTGGGAAGCAAAAACCGACAGTATATAGGAGGTCACACTCTGTTTAAAGTGCAGACCTTATCATGGTTAGATCATGTGAGGACCATGCAGATTAGAGTCTGAGAAGGTCTTTTGAGGAAGGAACCACACAGATATGAGTAGACCTGTCCAGTCAGTGCCAGCTTTTGTCAGAAATTGTAGAGCTCAACTCGGAACTAAGGAGATTAACAGGTTGACAAAGTAATAACATTGAGAGATCTACACTTAATATTATAAAGGATTAAATAAATTTATAAATAATGCTGGACTGTCCACACGGCATCATCTAGCCCCAAGCTAGGCAGAGCTTGTGTTATGGGTACTAGATGACTGATATACTTAATACAATACATTACATAGATAGACATTTTTTTACTTTACATAGCAAATACCCAAAACACCCGGAATAAATCTTTGTAGATCGCACAAACATTTGTCCCAGGGCGGGAATCGAACCCGCAACCTCCTGCGTCATAGGCGGATCATCGCCCGCTGCGCCACATAGGTCGTCAATTTTTGATTGATTTGTATTTGTGTATGTTTGTAACGAATAAACTTAAAAACTGCTGATGCGATTTCATAACTTCTTTCACCTTTAGAACTTTACATTATCCGTAAGTAACAAAAGGGATGGAGGGAATGTTGAATTTCTAAAGGAAAATAAGAAAATCCACAAGGATAAAGTCGCTGGAGAAGTGCTGGTATTATATAATTTTGGTAGCTTATAAGTAAAACTACAATGATCCGAATCATCGACAGCTATTATAATATGCTAGAAAGATATATGTCCATTTAATTTATGTAGGTACTCCGATAAATCCAATAAATCGACCCCAGTAAAGTATACCGGATGTCTAACACTACGACATTTTTGACGTGAATTCTCAACTAAATAACGCTTAGCTGAATTTTAAAACAGTTTCAATGGTCTCTCTAATCCAGTTTCGTTCCACTCGTTTCGATTTATGTGGACAAATCCCTGGGAATCCGATTATGCAGCGGCGAACCTTCACTCGTGCAATAAAATAGATTGTTGTTGAAGTAAAACTTAACGAACGGCAAGGATTAATTTCTAAGTTATATTTTTGTGGTGCCTGGTCGGCTTTATGGTTGTAAGCACGACTGCTGAAGGGGTAGATTCACATGTTGGGAATATTGTTATTTATTTATTTATGAATAAAGGCACACCAACAGCTTCTGTATATAAAATATCGAATAAAATAGTAATAAGTAATAGGCTTATACTCGTACAGTTGCCAATAACAGGTTAACCAACATTCAAACATAATACTGCTAACTTAGGCTTAAATTAATGGACATAATATAAGTGGTAATAAACTATACAAAGAATTATTATAATTACAGTTATTGAGTGTTCCTATTATAAATAATAATAATACCAGCCTGTTACTGTCCCACTACAGGGCAAAGGCCTCTTCTCATACAGAGAAGGCACGAGTATTAATCACCACGCTTGCTGAAGATGGGTTTCTGGGCGATTTCAGACTTATATTAAATATAAGTCCAGGTTTTCTTACGATGTTTTCCTTCACCGATGTCAGTGCTATCTAAGATAAACTTAGAAAGTGCTCGTACATATAAATTGAAAAATTGTCATTGGTACTTGCCATAACCTCGTGCACAAGAGGCGAAGCCTTCCTATTAGGAATTTTAAATTGAAAAAAATGTCAATAGCAACCCGGAGTCTGGATTTATGGACGTTTGATTGCAATTTAATAGGCTCGCCCGCTTTTACATAGGACTTAGACATAACTGGCGAAATGAAGGTGTTACTATAGGTGCACCTGTGCAAAACCCTTCCAACGAATACAAGCATGATGTTATGTAAGAGTTTTGGGATCTGATTGAGTTGTGTAAGCTGTTCTATAGAGTCAACATAACAATATCATTCTACGATAACGTTTTAGTCCACAACTGACTTTACAGTACACAATCAACAAGAAAGCATTATTTGTGAACGAAGCGATAAGAAAATTACGAGACAAGTCTGAGACATAATAATCTACGACAAATTCTTAAAGCTGTTTATGGACTTAAGTTTATATTACTTTGATTGTATTACATTATATAATGTAATATTTGTTGAATCGTTTTATATTTGTCTTGTCATTTGTTAAGGAAGCGGTTCTTTATCATCGGTAATATGCTTGCGTGATAAATCGTGAAATTTTAACCCGTTCACGATTTATCTTTTGTACAGAAACATCTTTGACAAGAAAAATTAGAACAGAGCATCAAATGACGGCACGGTTGGCGCAGTGGCTTAGCGATTGGCTGTTGCGCTGCGTGTGGCGGGTTCGATTTCCGCACGGTACAAGTATTTGAATGACTTACAGGTAGTTGTTTCGTGTCAGGCTGTTTGTATATGTGAGTTTGTATGTTTGTTAACACACCCACGATACAGGAGAAATTCCTATTGTGGGGTAAAGTTAAAAAAAATGGATCTCTGTCTACCTACCCAGATACATCACAGCTGTATATCCCGACGGAATCGGCAATGGTATTTATGAAATAGGGGTGATCCTGTTGGCCTAAGTATAGTATATCAAATCTAAATTTCACTATTCTACTGATTTTCCTACAGCAAACCGACAATCGTGAAATGTTATTGGGTTTTTCTCATGTCACGGGAAAAACCCAATAACACTTCAGTTTGTTTCGGTGATTCTTTTCTGAATACGACTATTCAGAAAAGAATCTTAGCCTAAAAAACTAGAGAAGGCTAGAAAACTTCATAATTGATTGGATTTATTGCGATCTCTGAGTTTTTTTCGGTGTTTCTTTTCTGAATAGTCGGCTAGAAAACTTCATCTGGTTTAAACTGGTATGAATAAGAAAAGTTACTGTAAACAAAAGTCATTTCAGTAATAGGTATGAACCAACAACATAAAGCTTTCATTACAACGTGCAGCTCGTATCTAATTTAGGAGAAAGGAACATCAGCCATTTGCCGAGGTGATCGGTGATGATTGATGTGCCGCTAACTTCGTGCCGAGAGGATATTGAACGGATATGTCTGTTTAAAGTAAGTACATTTTATTGTAAACGAGTGGGTATACATAATCTTAATAATAGGTCTTTACCTATGAAATTGCCGTTTTGTATGAAAAAGTTTAAATGATTTTTTTTCATGTATTTTTTATTTGTATTAATCGAAGTAATCACCCATGCAATCAATGCATCTTTGCCAACGCAGTGGCAGTTTATTGATGCCCTTCTTAAAGAAATCAGCTGGACGGGAGGCAACAAATTCTTCAAAGGCATTTTGTACTGCCTCTCGGGTATTGAATTTTTTTCCCGCCAAGAAGTTATCCAAATTCTGGAAAAAGTAGTAGTCTGTAGGCGCAAGGTCTGGTGAGTAGGGCGGATGACGGAGAGCTTCCAACCCCAGTTCTTGCAACTTGGAGACCGTCTGCTATGCAGTATGAGGTCGCGCGTTGTCGTGCAGGAGCAGCGGAGACGAGCGATTGACCAATGCTGGTTGGAGATGTGCCAGCTTCTCCATCATTGTGTTCAATTCTTCACAGTACACATCTGCAGTAATGCTCACCCCGTTTGGTAAGAAGCTGTGTTGAATCACACCGGCGCTAGACCACCAAACAGTGACCATCACTTTTCTTGGGGTAAGTTTTCGTTTAGGGCATTGTTTAGGTGCTGAACCAGGATCCAACCAACTTGCTGAGCGCTTGCGGTTATCAAACAGAATCCATTTTTCATCGCAGGTAACAATGTGGTTCAAAATTCCTTCATTTGTGTGTCTGTTGAGCAGTGCAAGGCACGTCTCGACGCGTACTTCGCGCTGGCGATCATTGAGTTCGTGGGGCACCCATTTGTCAAGCTTTTTTACCTTGCCAATTTGACGCAAATGGACCAATATTGTTTTGACGCTAACGTCGAAAGCTGCTGCTAATTCAGCCGTAGATTGTGTATCATCAGCTTCCACAATCGCCTTTAATTCGTCATTGTCGACCAAAGTCTTCGGACGACCGCGAGGTTCATTTTTCAGGTCGAAATTTCCAGAACGGAAGCGAGCAAACCAATAACAGGTAGTGCGTTGGTTTGTAGTGTTAGCTCCGTAAACGTCGTTGATGTTGCGTGCCGCTTGTGCCGCGTTGCTGCCACGACGGTACTCATATTCCATAATTACTCGAATTTTTAACGTATCCATGATGACAAAAAAGATTTAAATGCGATGAAAATGTAACACTAATCAATAAACAAATGACTACTTTTGGAAAAAAAAATCCATATTTTTAAAATAAAATTAATTTGAAATTAGAATTATTAGCCAAACAAAAAATATTTTGATTTGAAATGGCTAGTACTGCAGAACGGCAATTTCATAGGTAAAGACACAGAACAATAAAAACAGTAGAAATAGTAAGTAGGCGTGGCACATGCGCCGCTAGTAAGAACTGCAGTACGCACTTGCTGTTCAAGCGCTCTCATTCGCAAACTAGACTGCGTCAACATATCATTTACGAAAAATAATATTAAAATGCCTTATTGTGCCATACTGGACTGTAAAAACCATAGCCGGACTAAAAATCTAACTCATGGAGGTGTATCATACCACCGGTAAGTATTATTTTCGGATTTATTTTAATAAAATGAAAAAATAAAATTTCTAAAGTATTTAAATATGTATGTAAGTAATATAATACAGATAATTATTAAATTAATAAAGTTAATAAAATAAAAATCGTATGATATTTTTAATGTTATTTTAAATACATGTAGCTAAAGACTTGGTACAACATAGGGCGTTTGAATTATACCTTAATATTCTTATGTTTAGCAGTGGACGATGACGATGATTTGCTGCTGAGATGATGGTAATGATGATAATTGTTAGATTTTATTTTCCTTTCTTAATAATTTCAGTTTTCCTAACGATCCAATTTATAAAGAGATATGGATCAACGCTACTGGGAGATTAAGCTGGTTCCCTACAAAAAACAGCACTATATGCTCACAGCATTTTAAGAAAGACGATTTTATTATAAAAAAATCTGGTAACAGATATTTAAAGGATAAAACAGAACCAAGTAAAAACGTTTTAGCTCGTGTTTCTGTAATTGTACAGCATTAGAAAATATATCCATTTTAAATTGTACCTCGGCAGTAGAGCGAATAAATAAAACTAGTGGGCTAAACTTATTACAAGAGGATTTGAATGAAGAAAACATTGAACCTGATATTCAACTAACCATTGAAAATATTTCCGATTTTAGTTTACAAGTAATTGCGTACATTGCAGGGTACGTTGTGCGTGTCTTAATTAAAAGTATTAGATGTGATATATGTGTAGCAGCTTTAACGACAAACGAAAGTAACGATTTACATAAATTTATTATTGCTAAAAATAAAGGGGGCTATTTCCGTCAGCAGATACAATCAAAATTTGTAAAACAGCTGAATCTGTGGTGCGAAGCGTAGGGGGAACAGTTTTTAAAAAAGAAACATTACTTATCAAAATAATAAAAAAGTTTATAGGGACGAACATTTTTGAAAATATTAATTACCATCAGATTGATGAATTCCCAACATCAAATCATATTACAGACCTAATTAAAGCAATCGCCGGAAATATATGAATGTGCGAATACATCACATTTTAAAATTAAATAAAAAAAATCTAAACGGCAGGTCCTTAGTAAGTACGTTTTATTTCAGGGACAGTAGCTTTATCCATAGTACGTGTGTAGAAATTAATGTAATGATTTCTCTAATATATGAATATTAAAAATAGTTTCTACATAGTTTAATTCGTTAGAATTTTTTTTTGTTCGTTTTCAGCGATATCTTCGTCAAATGTAAACCGATTCTTCTTTTGTTTCAAAGAGTTTACCCGCCAATTTGTCCCATTTAAATTTGGTGAATTTTTGATATAAAGAACTGCCGAAATTAAAATTATTTTGCATTTTTTAGTTTTTTTTGAAGTTGTATTTTTTTTGTTGAAAATTTTCGTTTGTTGTGTGATAAATTTATATTTTCCACAACTGTATTGAAAAACGTCGTGTGAGTGTGGTATGTGGGTGTGTAGGTTATTCAAACTTCGTGACATTAAAAACCCTCGTCTTCGGCTCGGGCTTGTTAATGTCAGCTCGTTTGCAAAAACCTTCCACCCTTTTATAACAATGTACCTACTATTGATTTACATGTAAATAAATACCTTTTTTAATAAATACGTTTAAAAATTGCCCTACGACATATTAATTCCATTGTTTTAATACTATCGCATTTTAAATACGTTTTCTACTACTATCGATATTACTTCGATCGAACTAGGTTACATCACTATTTGAGTAGCAACTTGCAATCGTATCAGCGATACGCCATTCAAATATCACCCTTATTTTTATGATGTTACAGTTCACTAATGTCAATTCTGAATAATGCCATCTAGCGACGAGTGGCGGTCCAAGATGAATTTCTTTCTTGTTTTTGTCAATTTGATTTATAGGTTGTTTGAAATTAAAGTTGCATTTCGTATAATATTTTTTTTTGTATTTCGCTTACGCCCATTTTTTGTGTTTAGCCAATCGTATCTTCGGGTTTGCAGTAAGAGTAAATTGTAAATGTGTGAGTTTGGCGACACCGGTTCTGGTACAAACATTTTCTCAAGCTACTTCTACCGTTTTTATTGTTCTGTGGGTAAAGACCTAATATATATTAGGTCTTAATTCTAATTTCAAATTAATTTTATTTAAAAAATATGGATTTTTTTTTCCAAAAGTAGTCATTTGTTTATTGATTAGTGTTACATTTTCATCGCATTTAAATCTTTTTCGTCATCATGGATACGTTAATATATAAATTACGTGTCACGTTGTTTGTCCGCTATGGTCTCCTAAACTACTGAACCGATTGTAATAAAATTTTGCACATAGTGTGTGTTTTGGTCAAACTTAAAAGATAGGACAGTTTTTATTTCGATTATTGACTTCAATAGTTTTTATTGCAAAATAAATGTTTTCCTATAATAAGTTCCATACATTTCTAACAGATGGCAGTGTAACTCAACTTTTGAGGCGGTACGAAGTTCGCCGTGAAAGCTAGTATAGATATAGGTTTAGGTTACATAACATAACATCACGCCTGTATTCTCAGAAGTGTTAGGCAGAGGTGCACCTATAGTAACACCCAAATTTCGTCAGTTATGTTTAAGTTTCATGTAATAGGGGGCGAGCCTGTAACCATCAACCGGACTGCTAATGAGAAAATTCGTATTGGAAAAGCTCAATAACATATTGCCCGACCCGGGAATTCAACCCAGGACCTGCCGCTCAGCAATAGTGCTTGGGTCCACTAGAACAGCGATGCACATAGGTTGAGGTATTTAGAAATATAATGTTAAGGCAGAACATAGATAAACTGTATCCAATTCTGTGACATATTTTTATTTTATTTTAACTGTGTACACAAATTAATATGTTGCATTGATGACTTGATTGATTGAATATCACAACGTAGCCATCGAGATGTCCTCCAATATTTCAAAATATGAAATGGGCTTTATTCAGGTCTTTTTGTCGGTACAATCTATTACAATCAGATGGAATTGATCAAAAAAGTATTGCATCGAAATACACATATTTTACATTTAGATTGAAAGGGGAATGCCCACCGTTCATAGACACTTCGGCCACGGGTGCCCACATATAGAAGCATATGGAAATGATAATAGGCAATAAAAAGAATGAACTGTTTAAGGAATTGGTTTAAAAAAAGACCGGACTTTTAAGATATAAAGGTTTTTATTTTCACGTATACAGTTTTTAACAATACGGTATTTTACGATCTTATACATCATTTGTATCATACACAATCAATAAATCATCAAGGAATTGAGCAGGAGGCAAAATATTAGTCTGATGCCGTGCCCAACCCAAATACCATATTACCGTCATAACATGGGCACAGCATCCTACCGTTCGACGGCCGACAATACAATTGCAACAATACATTTTGATTGCACTTCTACCAGAATCATTGCCACTAATTAATATATATATAAAATATACTTTACGACTGATGTGTCTGCTGTGGTCGAACCCATTGTTGTACAAGATTTCGCACTTCTGCAATTTCCAACAAATGTCTTCGTATTTTCGTGACATTTAAACCACAATTGACACAGCGTAAATGTCCTCTTGAATGAGTTACTGGGGGCTGAGAAGAACTCTGGCCGGTGTGAAAGCTGGGGTCATCGTAATCAGTGGATATCGAGTCCAAGTTAGTGCAGGGGATATCGTAAGAAGCGGGAGCGGGATCCATGTTCAGGCCGTGGTCAGTAGGGTGAGAAGAATTGTCGGAGTCCATTTAGAAAGCTTAGTCGTTGCTAATTACAAATCCGCAAGAAAACAAATAAAATAACACAAAAGCAAACGAATTCGACTCGTGGTTATTTCATTGTGATTACCGGTATAGTCACCGGCAAATAAGATGGCAAGATTTTGGCGTAGTGGGGGTAAGTTCGCGCATCGTACACTTAGTGGCACAAAAAAGTGGTAACTTTTATTGATCGTCATTATTCTATTGTTATTGCCGTCATTTATATTTAATCATGTATGTATAGAACAAAGTTAAAGAAGGGAGAGGAATTCAAGTTTATTAGGAGTTATAAATAACGTGCATTTAAAATTCAAAAAAAGTTTATATAAAAAAAATAAAAAATAACTAGTCGTCGTCACTATCCGTTAATAAAACTACCCTTGGCATCATATTGAAAGTCGCAATCGCAGAACACTATGGTTGTGTTCTGCAAGTGTTTGGTCAATGCTGTATGTTTTAAATTGTTCTTTTCCAAATTTTATTAATTTGTATAACTCTGGTTTGAGCATACTTTCCTCGTATGCTATGCCTTTTCAGGAACTCTATCCTAAATTTAAAAACAATAACAACACTTAAGTTTAACACAACAAAAACAAAGGGTTCAATTTTCGTGCACTGAAATGTAATCGGGAGCGAACGGGACGAAGGCGCGGTGCGGGAGGCAAGGGTTGACTGATGCACCAATCGCGCGCTCGGATCGACGCTACCTCATACCCCGCGTCCCGCTTGACCACCAAAGAGACCTAAAAAACGACTTGTGCGCATCTAACGACTTTTGCCATCTTATTTGCCGGTGATTATACTTGTGATTTCGCATGACAGTTGTCAGATTCGATGTTGCCACTTAATAAACATAAAATCGATAAATCGATATCGATTTTTTATTTGAATTTGAATTTAATAAAAAAAAGTCTTTGTGGTGCTCTAAGTTCTGCACGCCTTGTAAAATATATTTTCTTTTACTTATTTAAATTGTATTTTAGATGTTTTTGTTAAGCTCTAAAGAGTTCATGGAAAATCAACTAGCAATTCTCTTGTTTCATTATAATAATTGTGTTTATAAATAGAATATCATAGATAAACATGATCATTTAAACTAATATTTACTTTTACAGACAAATTAACAATTATTTGTGTTCTAAATTCAAAAAACATCATAATAATTATTCTTCTTTCTTCTTCTTAGAAAGAAAAGATAAAAAAAAGAAAGATAATAATTATTGAAAAATAATATTAGCATTAGTTAAAATAATGACACCATAAAAAATCGATCGACAAAAAGAGAATCGATTTTTTTTAACGCGATTAGTAATTGGCAACACTTTTGTATTTTTTCCACAAATTCCGGATTTACCTAATTTCATTTTTCATTTCGTTACTTTTTATTTGTGCAAAAATGTTGCAATCTTGTTTGGATAAATGAATCCCGCGATTAATAACCATAAATAAAGATGTTTTTTTCTAACAAACGCAAATTGTTGGGCGTTTCATGGCCAAAATTGGGCATTTCCCTTTAATCAAAGATTATATTACTTTTTTTTACTTTAACATCGTGGTTGTTTTGTTTATGTTACTTTAATATTAATGTACACATAAAACTCACACAGTCGCACAGATAGACACAAAAAGCGACTTTATTTTAAAATAAGTATAGATGCATACATAAAGAAACAAATCCCTAATGATAGTATACTTTCATCCCCCAATAAACAAGTAAACAAAATTGAAAGCATTACGTTTTATCCACCCTTCGTTCACTTGTTTATGACTTTTTTCACAAGTGATGCAAAGCAGTTTGGAACAGCGTAAGTAACTTGATTATTTAAGGTTTTATATCATGAATACCAATATATCGCCACCAAAATCTTCGGCAAAAAACAGACTACATTTTCCGCTCTTATACTACGCAAGTTTCAGGACTAACTAAGCGAAACAATATAGTTTTTGTTACGTCAACTGAGGGACGGAGGGGATTGAGTCCGTACAAATACACACTCTTATATCATAAGATATTTTATGAGGGCAAGGATCTTGTTATTTTTCGGTTTTCCTTAACTGGGTTTCTTGTTAAAATACAATAGATAACAGGCGTTCTTAAAATAACGTATGCACTTTTTATTGAAGTAAAACTTCTTTATCGATGTATGGAAGAAATCTTACAGCATTGTTAAAAAAAAATCGACACACTTTCCGACGCCATCTTGAAAAAAATCGTCACATTTTCTTTCACTTTGGACCGTCACGGCGCCATGCGTGTTTACTTAAATTGAGGAGTGACTTCTAAATAAATATTTTAAGGATTACAAAAATGGACTTAAAATTCATTTAAATAAATAATGAAAGTGAGGATTTTTATTTATTGTTTTTAAAAATCATCACGTGATAGTGATTTTGGTATTATTTCCGTAAACCTCATTTGACCATTTAATGTTAAATATATAATAAAAATAACTAATATATCATGAAAAACTTTCACTTCATACGTGTGAACATTAATACACACACTCACACACTCACACACACACGCACACACACACACACACACACACACACACACACACACACACACTTTTTATGTTTGTCTTATAGACAATGGGTGTAAATCGTTACAAAGTTTTCGAAACCCATACATTTTGAGTTTCAATTCAACTGCAATCATAAACTGACGGCACGGTTGGCGCAGTGGCTGAGCAATTGCTGCTGCACTGCGTGTCGCGGGTTCGATTCCTGCACGGAACAAAAATTTGTATGGCCTACACGTAGTTCTTCAGTTGTTCCGGGTCTGGCTGTTTGTGTATGTAAGTTTAAATGTTTGTAAACGCACCCAAGATACAGGAGAAATTACTTCTTATGAAGTCTTAAAAAAAAAGAACAAAGAAGAAAAATTGTAATCTCAAGTTGATGTAAAGCTGGAACTGATGCAAAATCGAGATTTTCACCCAAACTATGAACAGGGTGAGGCTCAGACGGTAGACGAAAAATAACTTACGTCCCTTTAGAAATGATTATGATGAAAATAGTTTAGATTTTTGACATTATCAAAAAGAAAACCGAGTAAAATATTGTGGCATCACCGTGACATATCGAAAATATAGCTGTCACGGGGTAGCAGGATGTATCTAGAGTGGTTTATTGCCCTATGTTGTTTGAAACTGGGGGGTTTAATATCCGTGCTCCCCACTGCTGGAATATCCATTACACTCGCGCTCAAACCAACAGCTCGTGTGCTATATTCTGACGTTTCGCAATCTCTTAGCATTCCCCATCCGGCTGTAATTGATTCTGTTTTCACGGATATAAGCTTCGTTTAATTCAAAAGGTTTGTTTCCAGCTTTTCGAAAAAGTTCTTTTTCTTGTGATTAATTTTGTTGCGAGTTACAAAACACTTTTTAACTTGTAAGGACATTTCTCGTTTTATAGTCGAGCTTGTTCTTCTTTTTGTTTATCGGGACTTAAAGGTTTAATAAAGCATGTGCTTTATTGGTGGCACTTAGGGGAAGCCCGGGCAAGACGTATATGTTAAGAGAGCATGCTAATAATATCAATAGAGCTCAATAGTCAATACACTATTAATTTGTAATGGACTGCCTTGTTGGTCGAGTGGTCGTAAGTGCAACTGCTAAGCATGAGGCCTTGGGGTCCGGAGTCTGGAGTTGTGCTCGGTTGGTGACAATAGGCTCGCCGCTTCTTCTTTTTACCCAGACTACATTTAAGTAATAAAAAAAATACGGCATATTTATTTATTTATTTTATTTATTTATTTATTTTTTAAGGAAAGCTTACAGACTAATAACAATTATAAATATCTTTTATAGATAAGGACAATTGCTAATGACAAGCTTCCACATATAAAAGTCCATTTAGTAACAAGCCATTTGCGTTGGTCGTTGGTGACTGTAATTAATTAACTGGTTACATAAATAACACTAACTAAAATTAAAAAAAATTATTAAAATAACTAAAATATATAACGAATAATAAAATAAATATATATAACGAAGATAAATGGAAATCTACCATAGTTAGGCTTTACAAGTGAAGGAGTAATAAACGACCAACCTATGAAATTTCCTGTTACGAAATTTCCCTTACACATTCTATTGAAAATTACTTAGATGATTGTTTTAGTTCTGATCAATAGTTAGTGAGATATGTTTTTATAAAGTTACAACTACAGGCACAACTTGGTATACTTAAAATACAAACTTATTTTTGTAATCGGTAAAATCAATACTGTGCATATAAATATTCATCCCGGCTACGGAACCCTTCCCTGAGCGTAACCAACACGCATTTAGCCGGTCTTATTAGCTACGCCACGTGTTTGTTTGTTTGACTTCCTGATTTGCCAGACTTTTTAGGCCGGTTTTTTTACACTATTCTTATGTTTTTTTTCTATCTTGATTGGCAAACAGTGCATATCATCAAATATTCAATTAACATGGCACTTTAACGTAACTAGCGAAGCGAGGGTGAAGCACACATCGTTCACACCGCGTTCCCCTTTAAAGTATACAGGCCTGATTTCATAAAAATATAATTACTGTAAACAATACATAAGCTTAAACGATTCCATTTTCTATATCCGAAGGGCTTTAAAAGATCTCTACAAAAAATCAGAACCACATAAGGAGAATATTCCGGTGAGTGCGTCGTCTTTCTTCCAAACAATAACCAAATCAGGTATCAATTTTTTTTTTTTTTTTTAAACGTTGCTCCACACTAAGAATATCTCCTGTGTCGTGGGTGCGTTTACAAACATTTAAAGTCACATACACGAACAGCCAGACCCGGAACAATTAGTAGTAGTAGTAGTAGTAGTACTGTAGGCCATACAAATATTTGTTCCGTGCGGGAATCGAACCCAATTGACCAAGACATCGCTGAACATACAAACAAAAACAGAAACCAGATGTATTGATAATATCCTCTTTTACTTTTATGATGATTCTGGTCAGTGGATCGTCTTTCTTCCAAACAATAACCAAATCAGGTATCAATTGACCAAGACATCGCTGAATATACAAACAAAAAAAGAAACCAGATAACCTCCTCTTTTACTTTTATCATGTTGGTTAAAAAGATAAGGGAGCAGAATGATGATGGCCGGAGGGCGAAGTGACATGGGTCATATAAGAGATTTCAATGAGGGGCGCCAGCGCGGCGGCAAGGGCAACCCTAGTTCTCTTAATTAGAGCTGTCTCCGTAATTGACTTGTAGACACCCTCAAATATTTCACTATAACCTTTTGGGCACACTTGTGGTTATTGACAATTTCTTACTTAAGTTAAACGAAGCCTATTCAGCAGAATTAATATTAGTGTTACGTCGGAGTGCCTACTAGTGATATGTTGAGGTTTCAAAACCTCGTTCTTTCCCCTCGACCAATATAAAATAATCCCAACAGTACAAATAAACAAACGTGTAAGATTTATTTCTTTTAAGCAACGATACAGTTTGATTAGTTTCTTGGCTAGTTTTGTGTTGTTTCAGCGCACTGTGCGACTGTAAGTAACGGTTGCCAAGTCGCTCAGTGCATGTAACCGGTAAAACTTTTGTTTTTATTGTTCTAACTTGTGTGCGGTTAGACTTTCCAATAAATATATTAGCGAGAATGTTATTTATTTGCTAAAAAGTTATGAAAACTCACCTAATCTAGCTTTGTTCTCGCTTTATTGGTTGTTTCAGCAAACTTTAATGAATGCGAATTTGTACGATCTACAAAGGTTTGTTCCAGGTGTTCTGGGTGTTTGCTATGTATAATAAAAAATATCTATCTATGTAATGTATTATATTAAGTATATCAGTCATCTAGTACCCATAACACAAGCTCTGCTTAGCTTGGGGCTAGATGATGCTGTGTGGATTGTCCAGCATTATAAATAAATGAAAAATAAAATAAATGCTTAGAAGTTTAAGCGATAAGTCGATTAATTACCAGCTCTCTAGTCTCTTGCAGCATCTTGAACGTACCCACTGTTACTATACGATTGTGATACTTTAGTGGTGATCGGTATATACTTTGTCAGTTATTTTATTCATTACAGAAACTTGTTTTTAACAGCTACTGTTTAAAAAGACACATTAGTCATAATTGCATTATGTTCAGGTCATTTTAAACACCTTTAGCAAAATACGGGCAAAGATTTGAGCAGAAAATTATGTGTCTTATTTAACATTCATTAATATCTACGTCTCGAGGATAAATGGAGGATGAGGAAGGGGGATGCTTTTAAGCCCCCACAAGGCTATTTACAATACGTGTACTTAAAGTCAAAAAACGGTTCGTTAATTCCTAAATGATTACATTACAATATCGGAGGTCATTAGCCTTCATTACATGTTCGTGTGCACGAGGGGGAACCATTGTGCTTGGAGGTCGTCGAATATTAACAAGATTTCTGGAGTCCATCATCGCTTCCTGATTCCAAGAGGGTATGGAGGTAAAAGAGGTCCCTCCCCAAATGTGAGGGTTGCGTGTGAGCTGCCATTATTTCCGCTTGAAGCCTCACCTTGCTCGATATGGGAAGGTCGATAAAGAAACTTACGAGTAAATTTGAGGTCGCGTCCTTGCTATTCATACGATACCGACTTCCCCGTAGAGATTGTTCGCCACTGTCAAGTACAGGTAAACAAAACATGAGCGACAGTTAAAAGGACTTCACGTTATTTTTTCAACGCGATATTAAATGGGAAACCATCTTGTAACGTTGTATATTTTTTTGATTTTTGATGTGTAAACAATGTTTATTTTGAAAGAAAATACGATTTGAATAAAATTCACCTAGTAGAAATTGTTATTTCAAATAGATTTTCGTCTTTTCTGATTTTTAAATCGATTTATTTACGTAGAGATTGAATAGGAAACTGGCTCGTTGGCTGGCTCGGCGTCGGGCGTCAGGCCTCGTAGAAAAGTTATGGGAGCGGCGACAGACGGGCACGCTCTATTGTGTCGACGGCGGCGGCTCATTTGCACCCGTCAATTAACTGCAATTAACGGCAGTTACGCGCCATTTGCGACCTGCCTTTGTTACTTCCAAGATCAAAATAAAAATGTAATTCCACTTTTGAGCGGCAGCATCCATTTTCACTTTTCATTAAAAGCTAAAAGGGACCACGACAAGATTTTAACGAATTTACGTTTAATACAGCCAGAAACCGATACGTCTATATGTATAAAAGTTTTAATAATGCTAATAGTTGAATGTCTGCAGTGATTATAAGTTTAATAAACTTGCGATGAGTTTAGTACCTACGAGTGCACATAGCTTCGGTCAACGTGATTAAAGTTTTAATTATAATTTGGAAGTAGCGCTCCGTGGCTTAGTGGGAGAAAATCACCCGTACCGCAATGTGAAAAATACTAAATCGGAAACTTTTAAGACCATAGAGGAAACAACTATAGAATTAGAAAGCGTACATTGCTAAAACTAAAAACAAAATGGACGCGTCATTGACGATTTGTGCCACACATTCAGTAGTTGAACCACAAAGTATTTATTAACCTTTATTATAAATAACAAATAAATATAAATAAATATTGCTGGACAATCCACACAGCATCATCTAGCCCCAAGCTAAGCAGAGCTTGTGTTATGGGTACTAGATGACTGATATACTTAATACAATACATTACATAGATAGATATTTTTTATTATACATAGCAAACACCCAGAACACCTGGAACAAATCTTTGTAGATCGTACAAACATTTGTCCCAAGGCGGGAATCGAACCCGCAACCTCCTGCGTCGCAGGCGGACCGTCGCCCGCTGCGCCACATCGGACGTCAAAGAATATTAAGATTTAATATCAGTTGCTGCCCTCAGCGTTCCGTCAGTACATTCATCATTACATGAAATGACTTATTTTTGGGTAGAATGTAAAGTAGAACCAAGATACGAAATTGGGCAAAGGTTTTTGTCGTATAAATGCAACTCAGACGTAATTGACACGAAAATATTTGTCGGATAAATCCAACTGTCGCGGTAAATGGGTTAATTGATCCTATGTGATGTGTAGCACACCTATGCGCCAGCAACGTTTACGGTGTATCTCACCTGGACTTGAGAATAACGCCAAACGAAAGGGCAGCACCGTCAACCGATCAACGAGATAAAAATGTAACTGTCGCATTGGTCCCGTTAGAGACCGACATTACCTTTTGGCTTTGCCCGGTTCAGGGTCCAAATCAGAAATGCTGATCGCATTGTGCTGTATTTCAAGTCAGGCGATTGTGGCAATATCCTTATACCTCCTACCAAGGTTGGTAGGCGTTTATTGTGTAGGTAAGATCATAAGTCATTCCACGTTAAATACTGATAATTAGCTGTACGCAGTAGGACTGGAAGCAGGTACCAACATAATCGGGAAAATTTGGCAGGTGATGGTGAACCGTTTGTTTTGGCGATTAGGTAATTGAAAAATAATGAGTAGATAACTTTTCTAATGAAAAAAAAAATAGTAGAAAGAAATTTAGTAAAATAGATGACCATGTTCTACTGCGTAGTCCGCTGCCAATATTAATACAGAAAACGACTGAAAATACAATCTCGATTCTAATTATAGACTGACAGCCACTTATAGACATAAGTTATTCAAAAGTAGAGTGTGATTGAGTTTGAAAGAGACGTCGCAAAAACTTTCTCTGCCAAACTTGGACTTAACGAATTTGCTAATGTAATCAATGTTTTGATTCTGCTTGTTACGCAACAGGATTTCGTAGCTTCAGCTGCGTCGCCGCTTGTAACAAACTCTCCAACAATTCTCCCAACAGATTGACCAACATGTTACGCATAATTCTACCTTTCCTTCTTTTATTTGTGTTTCTATTTATTAATTTTTATTAAACGATATTTAGTTACTTTATAGAATAAAGTTTGTTTCGCAATTGATCATTTTGGAACATGCGGTGCTAACCTGTAAGAAATAATTATGATACTAACTATTTTTAAAATTTTCAGTAGGTATAGAGAGAGGGGTTTTAGAGGAGCTTGTGGCTAAATAAAAACAGCCACACGGGTTGATCGGAGGTTAAGCTACGATTGCTGATGTGTATAGGTAATCTCTCGTATCATATCGAGACTCCTCCGTGCCTCGGAAAGCACGTTAAGCCGTTAGTTCTGACTGCCATTTGTAGATCATCGCATGCTGCAATACTTGGACAATGTTATCACACTATTGTCTACCAACACAACTAGACCATTCCAATGAGTGTAAACTTGGTGGGTTGGTCTACGATTAGTAAGGCCGACATCCTGTGACGACCCTCAAATAACAACAATGGACGATGGGACCAGTCAAAATAAAATAAATTTCTACAAATTGGCTGAGATTCCTACACCAATGAGTAGAACGCTGATTATCTTTAATATGGTGGAAAGGTTTCCATGAAACATACTCGTAGCTAAGGCTTATTAAACCAGCCTAAAATAAATCAGAAAATCGAGTTATTCGATTAGGTGCCATGACGCCACACACAGATTCACCGAACTGCAAAGCCGAGAAACTTATAATACCCCTTAGTAAATATCGGGGGTAAAATAGTAGTTATTATTAACTAATTGGCGTTATTAAAAGTTCATGTTCAAATTCTTGATGATCAAGCCTCGGTATGTCGAAAGAAGTAGATAGGTAGGTACTTATTTACATTTGAGTAAATAAATTCAAGAGACCATTTACTAGAATTAATGCTAATGTCTAGTATTTAATATGAATAGAAGGCAATTTCTTCGCTGTTATATTCAAATAAGTCTAATATTTTCCAGTTGCAATATCTTAATATTGTATTAAACTTATTCGATTGACTAAGAGCTTTCATATTTCATTTAAAATGAAACTCATTTGTGCAATTGCAACTATATTATAAATAAGACTGAATATTTGAAGCGGATTAAATATGATGAGCAAATGAATTTTTATTATTGTTTTTTTGTTACTTTAAACGAATACATAAACGTGGCCTTTTAATAGTATTCTGTAACTTGACTTGAGTACAAAGTAATGTTACCATGTTACAACTAATAATAGTTTTGGGGTAGTAAGGGAAATTGTAAAAGGAATGATCGGTAATAATTTTGAATTAATATAAACAGAAAAAATGTTCCATCTATTTAATATTATAAATACTCGTAATTATTATGCCAGTATTTTTCCTTTACATAATCAGGAGTAAAAGTATTTACAGTTCATTGATTTTTGAAAGACGATATAACTTAAACTTGGTTTTTGACTGATTGGTATTAGCCAAGTCTGTTAAGTTTATTGTGAATAAAAAACTTACAAATATTATCTTTAAGAGCTACATAGGATGTTACAACGGCAATAGTTATTCAAATTATTTATTCGAATATAAAATTATCATTTTAGTGGGTTATGCACCTATCTAGTTGTTTCGATATGATCACTTCAACATAAATCCTTCACTAGAGAGGTTGGTTAAAATCCGTCCAAATCATTTCATTACATGCAGAAAAGTGAGAACAGAAAATGTAAAAGCAAAAGAATCCTTTCAGCTGGTACAATATTTGTCTCTACTCTAATAAATCTTAATTTACTAGCCAGACTTTCTAGTCGCTTTTATTGAAAACACTTGGCTAACTTTTACATTTAAAGCGTGCAGTGGAGCACCTATTTATTTAAATTATATTAGAACTATGATATTTGAAATACGAAGGGTTATAAGCTACTTATGGCATGGGGAAATTGAAAATATCGTTACACTATAATGGGAAGATGATTACAACGTTTTGAAAATAATTAAAAACACATCTATAGGTGCACTAGCTGACCCGGCAAACGCTGTTTTGCTATATAGGGGTTGGTGATAGAAGAGTGAACATTCAGGGTTGTTTGTATTTTTAATGCCACATATTATAAGGTAAAAAATAAAAAATCTAAGAAATAAATAACATGTATGTCTGAGGTGGTGGTCCACCTCAAACATATGTTTATCACTAAGGGGTATGAAAAATAGTTTCTCAGACCTACCGAATGTACATATAAAATTTCATAAAAATTGATCAAGCGTTTTTGGAGGAGTTTGGCAACTAACATTGTGACACGAGAATTCAATATAAGTATGTAGATATCAATTTACACTAGATAGATAACATTGAGGTTAAGATTTTTTTTTTTGGGATCTTCCCGCTAATTTATTCCCGAGCTACTACAACTTCTAAAAACCCGAATCAACAGTGGCAACCACCAGAAAAGCGTCGAGACAATGAAGCCCGACGAGTCCCGGAGAAACAATTCAACTATCTTGGATCGCGAGAACAGCGGAGGTGTTGAGATGTATGTAAAAGGTTAGGGTAATAAAAGAGAAGATCACTGCTTGGTTCCCATTGGAAAAGTATATTGAAAACTAAACAATTATACATGAATGCATTCAAGTAGTACATAGCGCTAAGTCAACAATAATATGAGACGTTAATATAAAGGAGCATACTAACTAACAATATAAAGGAACATACACACTTCACCTCCGACAATGTAGAAAAAAAAAAATCATACATTATATTATTATTTTTTTGTTTGAAACAAATGGTTTGGTTCTATTTTTATGAACAATATCTATTTTATTGTTTTTCATTATTTTAACATTGCATCCTAAATCTTCAAGAACAGCGAATGGACCATTATATAAAGGACTCAATTTTCCTCCAACTTCATTTTTTACCAATAACAAATCATCCTTATTGTAGTGAATTGAGTTCACATTTCTATCATAATAACTAGTTTTACGATTACATTTACTTAAAATTAAATTATTTCTAGCGTCTTTACTAGCTACTTGAAGTTTATATCTAAGGTTACTGCAGTAATTTTCTGGATTATATAAAGGTTCAATTACATTACTTAGCCTAGAAGGGACATTACATGGTCTGCCAAAAACAAGCTCAAACGGTTGGTATTTAGTTGCCGAATGAACGGTTGTGTTATAGCTGAAACACCAATATGATAACCAATGTGACCATGATTGTGGATTATTATGACACTGAATTCTAAGGAATGCTCCTAAATTCTTATGTGAATTTTCTAATGAACCAACTGATTGATGATGATAAGCCGTAGATGATATTTTTTCTATATTTAAAAGCTTACAAACCTCTTCCATTGTTGACGACATAAATTCAGCACCTCGATCAGTTGCTATTGTTTTTGGTAAACCAAACCTTAAAATAAAATTATCTACTAATGCTTTACTTACAGTTACGGTATCCTTAGTTTTAAGTGGATAGGCCTCTACAAACTTACTCAGCTCACATTGCAGACTAAGAATGTATACATTACCTTCATAATCTTGAGGTAGCGGACCAACTATATCCAAAAATATTTTTTGGAATGCATACGACGCCGTGGTAGTAATGCACATGGGTTCCTTAATGTACTTACTATGCTTCATCTTTTGACATTTATCGCAAGTTTTTACGAAATCTTGAACGTCTTTTTCAAGTCCTGGCCAGTAAAATTGTTTTTTAATATTGTTTATCATTCTGCGCATACCAGCATAACCACTAGTCGGCAGTAAATGAAAATCGTGTAGTATAAACTTTATGTCTTCATCTTTAGTAATCCTCGTAATACCTCTTAATACATGTACTCGTGGCCCGGGCCAAGTTTTTAATAAATCGATTTCTTTGCATAACTCTTCTAGGAAGTTAGCGTTATTTTTATCTTTTATCATACAAATCTCTTTGATACTTAATTTCTTACAAAATTTGCTCAACTTTGACACAAATTCGGCTCGCGTAAAATGTGACTTAAAATTGAGGTTTATGAATAAAATCTTTTTATTTTCTGCATAAGCAAAACATTCATCTTGGAATAAAATCCTATGATTTTTCATTAACTTATTTAATTCATCTTCTTCTATTAACTTCATTTCGACAGAATCGTTCGGTTTCTTTAATACTTCCGCAACTCTTGGTTGATCAGACCTCGTGTCGTCGGACCTACTAAATAAATCTGAACTTTCTACATTTTCCGCCTCAGTCATTTTATTCTTTTGAGCTCTAGTTAATACATTTACTTCGTCAAGCATATTCTTTAATTCATCCGATGTTATTACAATTCTCGACAATGCATCCGCGGCAACATTGTCTTTTCCTTTAACGTATACTATCTCAAAATCATATTCCTCTAATGTTAATCTAAATTTCATCAAACGACTTGAAGGATCTTTCATCCCAAAAAGATATATTAGTGGTTTATGATCCGTTTCAATGATAAAATGTTTGCCATAAAGATATGGCCTGAAATATTTAACAGACCAAACAATGGCTAGCAATTCTTTTGTATTGTTGGGTAATTTCTTTCAGCCTTGTTTAATGGTCGACTTGCATATGCAATTGGTTTCATATTTTTGTTACAAAGAACTGATCCAATTGCTAACCCGGACGCATCAGTTTTTAAAATAAATTCACTATTATCTGCGAAATCGGGGTATTGTAGAATTGGAAGGTTAGTCATATATTGCTTAAGGCTGTCAAATGATTCTTGACAACATTTTGACCAAATAAAAGGTTCATTTTTTCTGCACAATTTATTAAGCGGTGCTGTTATTTCAGCAAAAGATGGAATAAATTTTCTATAATAATTGCAGAAGGCAATAAACCGTTTTATTTCTTCAGAAGATTGTGGTATAGGATATTCAAGCAAAACTTTAATTTTTTCTGGGTCTGGTAAGACACCTTGTGCTGACACAACATGACCAAGATATAACAGTTCCTTTTTTAAGAATTGACACTTAGTGGGATTTAGTTTTAAATTTACTTTTCTTAATCTTTCAAATATATCTATTAAATTGCGATTATGAGATTCTAAATTACGACCAAAAACAATTAAATCGTCAAGATAAACAAAACATTTGTCAAAAGTTAAACCAGATAAAGCCACTGTCATTACCCTACTAAAAGCACTTGGGGAAATTTTTAAACCCATTGGTAGACGTTTCATTTGAAACTGTCCAGAATTTGTACTAAATGCAGTAAATTTCCTACTTGAAGGTTCTAAAGCTACTTGATAATAACCTGAATGTAAATCAAGATGGCTAAACAAAATAGCTCCTGAGAGAGAATCTAAAATTTCAGTTATGTTAGGTAATGGAAATTTGTCATCTTGAATTTTTTCGTTCAGTTTACGATAGTCTATTACCAAACGCCATTTCTTCTCACCATTTTCAGTATTTTTCTTGGGTACTAGTAATATTGGACTAGACCATTCACTTTGCGTTTCCTCAATAATATCATCGTTTATCATATTTTGTATTTGTTTATTTAGTTCTGCCTTTAATGATTGTGGTAATCGGTAAGGTTTTGTGTAAATAGGACTAGTATTGGATTTTAATGTTATTGTTTGCTCATAAATATTAGTAGTTGTTAATTTATCGCTAGGCAAATGAAAAACATCTGAATACTTTTCACAAATATCTTCAATAGATGTTTTTTCCTCAGAATTAAGATGTTGTAATTTTAATAATGTTTTTAAAGTTTCTGCTCTAGTTGCATTTGCTTTATTTTTATCATATTGATAGCAATCGAATACAGATAAAGGTTTTAAGATTGGTGTAAATATTGGAATACGTATATCTTTTTCACCTACATTTAAAATTTTAACAGGTATTTTATCGACATTTGCTTTTACTATAGCACCAGCTAAAAATAAATTATTCCCTAAGTCTTCGGCGTAAACAACACTATCTTCTTTTGAATATGTATTTATTTTTATGTAATGGATAGATTCGCATCGCGCCGGAATAGTTAAAAATTCAGAATTGCATTCTGATTTATCAAATATCGGCGTTTTTATTTCTTTCTCATTTATTTGTAATGTTACAATTTTTGTCTCTAAATTTATCTTTGCTAGATACTTGGTCAAAAAGTCTAACCCGATAATACCATCGGCCTTAAGAGGTAAGTTCTTAAATACATGGAACTTATGTTTAAATGATTCACCATTATCCAATGACAATGTTAGATAAACATGACCTTGTGAGTGTATTTGACCTCCTATGCCATTGACTAAAACATTATTTCTGAAGATATCTATATTTTGTGGCAAACTTTCCTTTCGTATAATTGACAAAGAAGCTCCTGTATCTAATAACCAGTAATATAAGCTGTTTCCTAAATTAAATGAAATTAATTTCGTTAGTCCGTTAAAAGCAAATATTTCACTTTGATTCACGAAAAAATTTTAATTGATCTTTTTGTTCTGTTTCTTGACCCCTGTTATTTGTTGGCTCAGTTACTTGCGCCGAATAAATTCTGCGGGTATTTCCTCTATAATTATTATTCCGAAAATTTCTGCCTCTATAAGATTGTTGCGATCCCCTGTGATTGTAATTTCCACGTGGATTAGGGTTACCGCGATAATTATAGTATTTAGAATAATATTGTCCTCGTACATACCTATTTGATGATTGTCCTCGTCCTTGAGTACCTCTTCCTCCATGTTGCTGATATCTCGAATGGTTGGCAGAGTTTCCTCTTTGTCCTCTATTATTTGATTTATTAGTAAAATGCATTACGTCACCTGAACCCGATGAAATCAAACAATCTTCATCCTTTGCAGCCTGTATAGCATCTTTTAGTGAGTTATAATTGCGAGATGCAACTATGGTGCTTAACCTAGAACTTCTTAATCCATCTGCAAATTTTCTAATGGCCAATTTTTCATTGATTGGCTTTAAAAGATTATATTTAGTAGACTCACCATCTGCTTGAGAAATTGTCAAGTCCGTAAAAAGTTGTTCAAGTTCTGTCCCATATTCATCAATTGTTCTAAACCCTTGGGAAGTATTTTGAAGTCGCGAATGAATTGCCGTGAATGACTTTTTAGTAAGTAGATGAGTACGCATATCCTTGACAAGTTCTGAAATAGATGTATAAGTCGCAGCCATTCGTAATTTCGCGTTTTCTGTTATCCTATTTTTTAAAACAAATTTTATTAATAAATCATTATCTGACGCGTTAATCATTTCTGAATACATTTCAATACCATCAATCAGTCGTTTCGTTACATTCTCTGTACCGTCCATAACAGGCAACAAACTACAAGCCGTTTTTAGGTCGAACTCCATTTTGACTATTTTAATATTTGGATCCGTACACAAATTATTAATGTCTTCGTAAAGTTCTTTAATATTTTTGAAAATATCTGATGCTGTGGATATAATCTTGGTATCCTGTTTTGATTTTAAAAGCAAAAACAATTCACCGCATGTGTCAAAAATATTTTTCGCTTCACCTAACTTAATTTCAATAGTTTGTCCAATATATCTGGATTTACCTTTTTTAACTAAATATTTCCTTATTTCTTTCAAATCGTTGTAATTTTCTACCAAGGTCTCAATCATAATCTAAAAATAAATTTCCTTACTTATAACAATTACATTATTGAACTAACTACGTACAAACAAAAGTGTAAAATTACATGCACCGGCGTAAAAAAAAAATGTCACACGTTTACATTATTGCAGCACTGTATCAAATTACATGAGTGTTTGTGCACGATTCTAGACAATTTACCGAAGAACATAATAACATTAATTAAGGGCATGTATGCATTATGGGTTTTTAAACTAGTATCTACGTACTTAAAGTTCTTAAGATCAAATATTAGTTTGGACTTTCACTCGCGATATTTAAAACACTGATTTGTTCAATCGGTTATTTCACTTTTTTTTTCACTTTTTCATATTAAAAAGGTAACTCACTGTTATGTGGAAAACGCTGATGATTATGCCGCAGTTTCGACGTTCTGACGTCCCCGTAGTGATGCGCGGATACGTTGGATAGCCTGTAGACCAATTTCGTCCTGGATCCAGCGCTGATGGCACCTTTCGTAGACACGTACCAAAAAATAGCAGACTACCACACTAAAGATAGCCAGCATTGTGAAGACGGCGATGTTCATGCGCTCCACGTGTTCACCGACACCCTTCAATGTTGCTTCGTTGTTCCCGGCTGTGTTTTGGGTGATGAATACTTCATCTTTTTCAATCGCAGACCGACACATTTTGTTCGTTTATTATTTAGCTACCGAATAATGTAAACTGTGGCAGGGTCGCCATGAGATGTATGTAAAAGGTTAGGGTAATAAAAGAGAAGATCACTGCTTGGTTCCCATTGGAAAAGTATATTGAAAACTAAACAATTATACATGAATGCATTCAAGTAGTACATAGCGCTAAGTCAACAATAATATGAGACGTTAATATAAAGGAGCATACTAACTAACAATATAAAGGAACATACACACTTCAGTGTCAGAAAAATACATAGTTTCCACTTCCCTCCATATCAAGCTGGAGACAGAACAGAGCTAACCCAATAGCCACAAAAGGACGAATTTAAGAAATATCAAAGCAATAAAATGTACACTACGTTTTTATGAATCCCTCTCGCAGTACTCCTGACATGCCAATAGAACATTTGTCCATTCATCCACAAACATGTTTAACGTAATATATATCTGTCCCGCTTCGACGTTGTAAATAGTCTGATTAAAACAAAGCAGCGGTAGTTATTTATGTACGCAGTAATTCCCACGGCGGCATGTACTGCGACGTATATTAAGTTAATCACGACATTCGCGACTCCGCTCCATTCACGCGCCTGACACAGAGTGGCAGCGTTACCGTTTAAATTAAATCCTATCCTGTAACCTTAATGTTCACGTTAGAACAGCAGCCGGCTTAACAAAGGTTTAGCTTGCCTAGTTCATAAAGTCAGATCTACTTTGTATCTAACCTCTGTGCCTAATGGAATGAGGGTCGTAAAGTTGCAACCCTGGCAACAGGAGCGATATCTAAGTGCTTTTAGGCACTGTCGTGGCTAGTTTACAAAGTTTATGGAATGAACTATCACATAGGTGAAGTTTTAGTGGGATTTATAAAAGGGTGAGGAGTGGACTGGTACCTATTTTTATACTAACGTATGAAGCTTTATAACTTGAATTAACTTTAAAACCGAGTCTTTGATTGTTTCGTAGTGATAAATGGGTGATCATTTCAAACTAACAATAGGTCTCATTTTTACAAATGCGTGCAAAGAGAGCTGGGCGTTCGCACATTCGATATTTATCAAGTGAAAGGACAGATGGAGGGGTGATAAAAATGATAAAAGATAGGGGTGTATTAGACACCGACATGTATTAGATACGAGATTGAGACTGAGCGATTGGCCAATTTAGAGTCGTGACAGACCGCACGATGACGCACGAACTATACCGAACGTCATCCATCACCCGCCTAACGAATACTGGATATATGAGACGCATTACTGAAGCCGCCATGTATCCGGCATCGATTTCACTTGACATTTTAATTTTGATATGGGGTCTTTGAACCGGGGGCGTTAGAGGGCGATCCCTCGCGACACGCGCTATTAGTAAAGATTAGCGTCTGTATCGATACAGATTTACATTAACATTGATTATGACTGAATAAATCCTTGTTGTTGTTGTTGTGATTGCAAAAGAGCGTATTAGCTAATGCATTGCATCCTATCATAGCTTTGCTGTCATAACGTAGATTCTGCCCAGTGTTGCCAGATTTGGTATGCACATTTCGTGACGGAAACTGAAAACATGAATATGGATTTTACGTCGGGACAACAATCACTAAATTGGCAAAAAGCGAGTTGGATTCGTACACCGAGGGTTCTGTACCGTGGTAGGAAAATCACTTTTTTCTAAGTGAAATTTTCATTGTGTTCGACTGCAAACCTAAGTTTTTTATTTCTGGATAAGGACGCACGCGCCAACGAGATAAGCTCGACATTTTTAGGAAACCACCTATACAAGGTTAAGTTTTCTTATCATTATGTATACAGAAGTTAAAGTTACGTTGTCGATGGCAAAGCGAGCAAAGGGATCTCGGTAACTGGGGCCTCATATCCAATCTTCCTCTTATTTACTGAACAAAGTCTTGAATTTTGAGATTCATGATTTTTGAATAATTAAAATCGAAACATTTGACATCGCTATCAGGGGTAGATTGGGATGTGTTCACGGACCCCTGCAAATCGGGACGTCCATCGCAAAAATGGGACACATGGCAACGCTAATTCTGCCCCATCTGGAATCCCACCTGTACCATTACAGTTATAGTTACACTCCATAATTTATATTGATTCGCAATACATTCCTCAGCTATATTTACCAACTACATATTGAATCGGTACGCCATTAAGATTCCGTCGCCCTGACTCCGCCTCGTAAAAGAGATTGCCGACGTGGATAGAATATCAGCCGTGGCGTACAATCACAAACCAAGAGTCGTCATACGTATGCACATCGTGCCACAGCGTTTTCCGATAAAGTGTTTAGACTTTTCAACATGCTGAATTGACGGCGGGGACATTTATTACTGAGCTTGCGGGAATTTATTCATAAATTGATTTGCGATAAAGGGATAATTTTGATGGTAACGTATTTTGATGGATGACTTCCCTTATACTTTATTATTCACATTCTTTCTCGTATGGCATCGTCGTTGGAGGATGGTATTAAGTTCAATTATTTATAGTAAAGGAGAATGTATTTCGTGATGCTTTTATCGACTTTGTGACTAAACAATTAGTTTAGGAAATGGATTATTACTTTATTCATTCATGTAAGATTTTATTCCCTTGCCCATTTCCTTTAATGACGATACTTATATACCAAGTCTCAACGTTCCATATTATAAATATGCTTACATTTAACTGTTTTGATCAGAAGAATTCAAAAATGGGGCACGAAAAGAACCAACAAATCAAGAGTCGAAAACGGAGAGCAAAGGGCTCGTCCATAATGCCTCCAAAGTACTCATTCATATCCGAGTTGACAGGAAAAAATGTATTATGTATTTCCGTTGACTGCATAACAATACGGTTCCATTAGTAGGTACATAGGCAATACACAACTGCCAAATGGATGTGGTTCCCGTTGTGTGTATACACAACACAATTGAGAACGCGGTATTGTCAGCGTTGGAACAATATTGTGCACCTTGCGGTAATAACGACCCTACCTTCAGATCACACAGCCTCCATTGTGTATTGATTCTGTACCACTTGTGGCCGCTCGTTGACAAAGAATTTCATTCCAAATGTGATGCAAAAAGTTGAAAGCACCTGACTTTTATCGGCCTGTAATTAAATAAAAAAGCGCTTCTTTGTTATTACTCAACAAAGCACTATTTTGGCTTCCCTTAAAGTCCATTTTCTTTTTACGTAATTAACATACAAATTTGAATCAATTTTGTTTGCTACGTTTAGTGGAAAACATTGATATGTACATAAACACCCTATCTGCATATCCAGTAATTGCGTTCGGGCCATGTATTTTAATGTTATAGCACCTATAAAAGCGGTTAGGCTTGCGCCGAATTGATGGCTCCATGATTATTAATTACTACTAACTAGAAGTTGGTTTTTAACGGAAAAAATAGCAGTTTTGGCACTTTAAATAATTTCTGACGCGTGTTAAATTGTCCATTGTCTTATACAATAACTTTGCAATGCGCGGCTTGACTTGCCGAAGCTCAATCAGGGATTTGTAATTCTAAGCAACTAGGGTTAGACGTCTCCGCTCCCCTCGCTCTAAATTGCTAGCAGAGATTAAGCTTTTTGGTAATTCACTTAGCCGCGTCTATGATTCGTGTCAGTTAATCTGTATTCAAGAAGTTTGACGTTCAATAGTTGGAACTATTTTCTCAGCGGCACAAAAAAAGTAATATGAGCACTCAAACTTCTTTCTCGTGTAATTTATGAGCTGACTTTGCATTATAATCCCTGGCTGATGGTGTAATAAATTGCGAGATCAATGTGCAATAAATCAAGATTAGAGCGGTTATCTTGCCGTATCAGCAATAAATTGATAAAAACATAGTGGTACCTGTAGTAGGTCCTGCGTAGATAAATACTTTGATGTACAATTCAAAAGCTTCTATTTCTATTGAGCATACTTTAGTTCGTTGACAGCTTAATAAGAATTTCTTGTTTATATCATAGGAACCTACTCCAGCTGTTGGAGTTCCCTGAGATCAGATCTTGAAGTTCTAACGTTTCTGAACGACTAGTATTTCAAAGACATTTTCGTTTTATTTTCGTCTTATTGGTACGCTCCGACACCTTTTACTAGTGTTTTCTGTGAAGCAAGGAGGTATGAATTTTATATTTTATTTTACGGCTGTTTTTATTTTTATTACCGATGTTTTCTTTGAAAGATATCGTATGACCACGATAATTTATATAAAATATCTACATTTTATTTTACAGAATTATATTTTTATTTTCTATTTTATAAAATGTTTGAAAAGTAAAGTGGGATCCTCAAAAAGAAAGTTAATAAGTTCCATTAGGCAGCGGTTTGATAACAATTTATTTAATTTGATTATGTAAATAAAATTTACTCTTGTTGTAAGTAGCCAATGAAGCAGCGTTGGTCTAGTGTTCGCAAGCTGGACTGCTAAGCATGAGGTCCAGGGTTCGATACCCCCGGGTATCTGGAAAAATGTTATAAGGTGTTTCCTGGAATCTCTAAGTAGCGCCCGAGGTTTGATGGCAATAGGATCGCCCCTATTACATATGACTAATCATAACTGGCGAAATACTCGAAAGTCTGTGCTATAGAAACACATCTGCCTAAGCCTTCGGATGGATTACTGGCATAATGTTTATTGACACTGGAAAAAATAGAGGGTTTTATTAAATTTAATCATTTCATTACCAAAACACGAACTATATATACATATATATCTATGATTATTTCGGTTACAATGGCCTAAATTAGTGTTCCCTCTGTGGTTCAGTAAAAGGGTGTCTGCTGCTATTCCATTTAGGGTCTATCTTAAGATTAGAAACAGACACATTACATTAACACATACACCGACCAAGTAAGCTGTAGTCTCAATAGGTATTTATACAAATAAATTTGAAGTGTCTGTTTGTTATGTCAAAATAACAGCTTCTCACTCAATGCATATGAAAGTATTATAGGTAATACCTACGGTAGTTATACCAAAATAAACAATTTATATTTTTTGTTTTGACTTATCTTTTCTTATCTTTTGACGACACGGTTGGCGCAGTAGCTGAGCGATTGACTGCTGCGCTGAGTGTCGCGGGTTCGATCCCCGCACGGAACAAATATTTGTATGGCCTATAGGTATTTGTTCCGGGTCTGGCTGTTTGTGTATGTGAGTTTAAATGTTTGTAAACGCACCCACGATTTAGGAGAAATAAAAAACTTATCTCTGAAATGACTTGTCCGATTTTGACGAAATTTAAACTGGGAGATAGGTGATGCTATGAGGAGTAACATATTTGATTAAAAAAAATAGGTTTCCGCGCAATAAAAGTCGTTAAATTCCAGCCGAACGAAGTGCCGGGTAACAGCTAGTATTAAATATAGATTGGACCACGGCTGGACCTAATATAAGAAATACATTAACTCATAATGCAGTATTCGCGTCGATCAATCAGATCGCTGCTCATTCAGAACGGTATAAGGGCAAAGATTGTGGCTTCAGACGAGGGTCACTAACTAAAAATAAATATGTAACCTCAAAGAAAGGTTAGCTTATTTACCCCGGGGCTTGTGTAATTCCATTCACAAATCCCACTCTTTTACCTTATTATGTTGTGACCTTAAATAGGGATTGGTCTCTCTTTGTTGTGGGTACATAGTAGGAGTCGAATGTTTTGTATTTCACTTTGTCTATATTCCATACTAGCTTTTGCCTTTAACTTTGCCCGCGTGATTTAAGCTTTTATCATGAAACGTATCCTATGGCCCTCAACCATAACGGAGCCTTCTATCCGTGTCTTTTTTTGAATGGAATCATTACTTCCAGATATTGCCTGTTACGAATAGATAAACAATCAATTTTACGTCTTTATAATATTTATTGAGAAGTCTTAACTTCAAGATAAGCGTTCCGTGTGCTGGACGTCAGTGGTAACACGTTGACTTTCAGCTGGCCTAGTGTAGTGCAGAGTTTCAATAGAAAGCAAGGCCAGCTTTTACTGGTTTTGTTACCAGTGCTTTCACTGACGTGCGGCCTACCAACAATTATTTTCCTTCTTTTTTAACGCCCCACACTAGGAATTTCTCTCGTATACGGGTGCGTTTACAAGCATTTAAACTCACATACACAAACAGCCAGACCCGGAACAACTTTCTGTAAACTCTACAATTATTTGTTCCGTGCGGGAATTGAGCCGGCGACAAGCAGCGTAGCAGCCAATCGCTCAGTCACTGCGCTAACCGTGCCAAATTAATAATAATTGAAAACAATTTGATTGTGATTAATTTGATAACTCAATACATAACGCCTGTATTGTCTGAAGATCTCAGCAGTAGTGCTTGCGAACACTGAACCAACAAGGCCGTTATTTTTGTATTTGTGCCATTGACAGGTGTACATAAAAGCTTTGTTTGTAGGTACTTACGTATTGTATATATTGAGGACTTGGTTAATCTGAATTTAACTTTAAATCTTTATTGTTTACTGAACGTTAGTAGCATAGTATTCGCAACCGGGGTGCGTGAAGCTGGCCCTTCACGCACCCCGGTTGCGAATACTATGCTATGTAAGTAAGGATCGTAGCAGGCTGTAGTTGCTGCCTACACCCATGGGAAAAAAGGCGTAAGTCTATGCATGTATGTAGGTAGCACAAAAATAAAGAAGTAAAAGGGAATATTATTATGATTCCCTTTTATTTCGGTGTCAAACCAGCAGCATATTTGGTATCACAAAACAAACATATTTTTCATGGAAAACACAGTCATTTGTGGTGGGCTCACCGTAATCCTATAAAACCTTTGTTAGATCCATACCAAAACCATAACAAGGAAAGAGGGGAAGTCATAAAACGTGTCTAATTAAATCCTCATTTTACTGTAATCCCGTTATCAGCTACTTGACGTCGCTGACAAACAATCGGATAATAGGTATCCACTTGTATGTACATACTGAATTATTCTCATTTTTTAACGGTAACATTCTTACACGGTATTACAGATTATCAGCATATCTTTAATTAAAAGCATAATCAGTGTTGACACATTATTTGTTATCAAGTTATTGTTTTCGTAAAATTATTCTGTTCATTTTAATACAAGCTGTGTTTCACGATATCCTTACTGCCGTAGCGTGATGTTAATTAGCTAATAACCTTCCTCAAGAAGTAGGCTATCAAAAGCAAACAGGGTTTTTGAAATATGACTGGAAGTTCCAGAGATTAGCGCGTTCAAAGTCAAAGAATTTATTTCAAAAAGACCATTAAAAAGGCACTTCTGAGCGTCAAACTTACAAGTTAAATAAAATATTATAATTATGCCACTTGCCCCTTTCGAAAGGTAGTTTTGTATGGAGAAGAATGGGCAAGAAACTCCAAACATTAAAACAAACAAACTGTTCAGTTTTTTTTATATTAGTATCTAGATAGATAATAAATGTTCCTAAAGCGTGGTATAAGCTACACGTGTAGGCACGATAAGTTAGTTAGTGTATCGCTTTACACGTAACAAATATATTCTGTTTCGAATGCACTTTATCAAAAAATATGCAACATCAACAATAAGGTCGTTAAAAAATAAAAAATACCGTCAGTATTTTCACATTCAAAACGGAACTGATATTGTTCGTATTGAAACAACATTTTCACTAATATCTAGGTGGAATAATGTTACAATAACAGTCGTGTTTACTACGTCAGTCCGACACAAAGGTTCTCTCTTATCTATCGTAATGCCCCAACAACACACATCGTGATAATCTAATAGATATCGAGCCAATTCTGACAGGATCCCGCCTCTCGATTCCAATCATCTTGTGGTATGCTACAGTCAATAACGAAATAGTTTTCACTTTCCTTAGTTTCAGGAGCGATTTATGATTTAAACTTTTTGTAGGTAGTCATTATGCCGAGTAATTATTTTTATTATGTCGAGGGATCAATGTTTTTAAACAGTCGTAATTCTCGTGATTTGCAACAACTATATAAAAAAAAAAACAAAATCAAAAATGTTTTATTTCATTATTACACGTTGTACATTATACAGTCTCCTTTATTCATTATTGCTTGTTTGTCTAATTTCTGAAGAGTAAAATAAATTTATTCAGTAGCCTCGTTGGTCTAGCCGTCGGAAACGGTACTGCTGAGCATCAGGTCCTGATTTGTGTAACTAGGTCCGGCAAAGTGATATTGAGTTTATCCATGTCGAATTTCTGCCTGCAGTCTGGATATCTACCCGGTTGATGGCAATAGGCTCGCCCCTAAATAAATGGGCCTTAAACATAACTGGCGAAACGTGGATGTACAGTAAGTACACCTTTGCATACCCTCCCACCGTGATGTTATGTTATATACAGGGTGGACCATCAACGCACAAATAGATAACATGTGATCAGAACATGATTTTGGACCCCCAGCGTTGAAATTTTTCGTCGGGTTTTCCTCATTTCTACGTTTTTCTGATGTTTATTTAATTTAAACTGTAAAAAATCATGATTTCTACCGAATCCAATGAGACCTTAAATCAGGGACGTAAAGTATTAACTTTTTAATTTCAATTCTCATTGGGTTAAATAGAAATGATGATGTTCCATAACATTTTACTGTTTTATATAAAAAAAAAACATCAGAAATAAACGTCAAAAGAGGTTCAGAATTGGATTTGGAATTGGATTGAAATTGTCCGCTGAACTCATGGTATCAGTTCGTGTGTCGATGTCCCTTCCACCTTGTATTATATATTTGAAGACTAGTTGGTATCAGGATAATAATAAACATTAGCTAAGTAGGATCATTGACTTGTGTCGCAGACTGTACCCGCGACCTCTACTACCCAATCTGATAAAGGTATGTTTACCTTATACCTAAGTAAACATGTAACTGAATTGCAGATGGCGTGACGTCAATTTACATAAAATGTTGGTGCCGTTTAGGAAACACGTTTGTTATTCAATTACTACATCGGAACGACGCGTCGGCATTAATCAGCGAGGGACGTGGGTTTCCTAATTCGGTTTAAAATTCAGTTCTCGCTGTTACTTTGTCCGTTAAATGCCAACTCATTATCATCTGCATATGTATAATATAATACTTAATGTGTTACCGTTCATGTGATTACTAAAACCTGTGTGCCTAGCATGAACGATTGTCGTAAACGTAACGTTAATTCGATCGATTTTCAAATTGTAAATACTAAAACTATATATCCTATAGTATTTTGGTTTAAATTTGTAAGGCAAGCATAATAAGTATTAACCATAGATATGAATAAAGTCTTAAAAACAAATTCATATTACATTAAAAAAATGTATTTCCAATTTTAAAATCGTTCGATTACACGCGAAGTTTACGTCATTTAATTGTGCTAGGCTCACTGTTAGGACCCATGACGTGGTTCTCGAGTTATAAGTTTACTAACGGACAAAAGAGGATTAATCGTGCATTAATCCCGTGAGACAGAAGCTTAAGAAAACCACGTGCAACGATCCTAATGCTTCGTTTAAGGAGCAGCTGTTTGCAAGCTTCTGGTTAAAATCTACATTTCTTATTGTATTGCAGTAAAGTGGCCAAGTAAAGAACTCAAAGTAAAGTATTGTCATAAAGAGACAATCTTTGATCGATTATTTAAACCGCGCCCTTTTTGTGCTAATGAGTGCATAGTCACTTGAATGAAGCTATTAAATTATAAAAAACTTCTCCTGTTATACAGATTGCATATGGCGTCAAATATGTGTGTAGATACTAGCTAGCGACTCAGCATATAAATAAATGCGTTTTATGATATTTCGATGAGTACTAAATTTTTCTATATTTATTGATTATTATTGCATTTAGTATTTATTTGTTTAAATTATAAAAAAATAATAAAATTGTGTTATCCTTTAAGCAACGTACCAACGTACAACCTGTAGATCAGTCGCTTTTCGTTAAGGTATTCTAAACTAAACATTTTCATCATAATTTTAAGTATTAATTCTAAAAGGTGTATATCAAAATCAAATAAAAAAAAAAAACAAAAATGTTTATTATAAGCTTAAATACCTTACGCTAGTTACAATGAGGAGCCTCCTATTAAGCAATTAATTTGCTTGTGTCAGGATGCTCCGCTCTTCCCAAGTTACATTAATATTGTGTATATATATATATATACGTGTATACTATATTCATTTGAAAATTAAAAGTAATAAAGAAATCATAAAACCCATGCGGAGCAGGGGCGCTAATAAAATTATATGAAGAAGTTCTTCCTAGAGAGATACACAGATTTATACAGGTTGTAAATGTTAGAGTCGAAGTTTCAAAATATATTTTGACCCATTTTAAAATGTTTCGATTTTATCGTTTGCCAATTGATTTAAGCTTAATGTTATGGACTATATTTATGGATATAATTTTATATTTAATAGCTCTGAAACGAAGTTTTTATTCACTCTACTTTATGCCGTTTCCTTTCATTTCTCTTTCATGATTGGCACTCTTATAGACATAGATTCTTGCTCCGAACGAAATCGATTTTCACCTCGTTTGTGTTTAAATTTCATTTTACTTTGAAATTCTATTAACATTCGTTTATTCAGCTAATCCGAGGGTTAAGAATAACCGGGTCTGCATTTTTAGGGGACCGTAAAACCTAAGTTAAAGCATTTTGTTTGCAAAACTTCCGCAACTAAGTTATACGACAACCTTGTTTTCGAAATAATAGCGAAGGTACACAAACTTTTAAGTGGCAACGGCAAAATGTCGCATATTGATTATAATGTGAACAGGGACTCGTTCTTATACTTTTAACAGGTTCAGAACCCGTATGTGGTGAATCGTACTACAACTTGCGCGGTTTTTATATCACCTTTATTGTAATGACTATTGTATAACAATACTGACCGATGTGGCACGGCGGGCGATGGTCCGCCTGTGACGCAGGAGGTTGCGGGTTCAATTCCCGCCCTAGGAGAAATGTTTGTACGATCTACAAAGATTTGTTTCGGGTAGCCTGAGTATTTGCTATGTATAATAAAAAAATATCTATCTATGTAATGTATTGTATTAAGTATATCAGTCATCTAGTACCCATAACACAAGCTCTGCTTAGCTTGGGGCTAGATGATGCTGTGTGGATCGTACAGCAAAAAAAGAAAAGTAATGTCTATAAAATTATCATATTACGTGACTACCTACGTTTTTCATTATCTGGGATTATTATATTAACCAAACAACTAGTACTCACTGCTCAGTGCTTACATATTAATTAATCTGTAATCAGCCTAATTGCCATTAACTATAAGAGCTAATGCTGATAGATCTGCAATTAACAATGCAATTATAATCGGTGTCAGACCAAAGATTACATTAGTATCAACACATTATACTTACCAAGCGTGCAGTACCTACTATACTCACCAGGCGTGAGGAATTGCTTATTATACCCGACTGTCTTTAAAGGAAAAGAAGGCAGGCAATGTTTTTCCATCTTGTATGTATACATCTACATAGTTATTATACTTGTTTCCGATTACATATACGAATCAGCTTAACAATGACAGTCATATTCATGAAGATTGATCGTAAAACCTTTGAGGGAAATAAAACTCATATCTTGAATTTTATTTAGTTGAGTAAGCTTTGTTAAATAAATAAAATACGTATAACGTACCTATAGTCGTTCTTCGGATACAGTTGGCGGACGTTACTCGTAGAAATAAAGGTGCTATCTTGAAATTTATTGGTGCAACCGTCCCATTTTATAGCTGATCTAAACGGGTCCAGTGTTTTTAGAGCGTCGTCTGTAGCACCCGAGATCTGGTCGTTTTTAAGTAAAGTACTTCGTGCAGACGTGTTACAAACTGGAACAATGGCCTGACGTACTTTATGTACCTATTACCATGTTCTGTGATGATCCAAGAAATAAATAAGACAAACCGATTTGTAGATATCGTAAAAGGCGACTAAGTATTCGGTTCCCTATCAGGTTAACTGTTTATTTCATAGTGAATTAGACCGATGGCGTTTTTATTAATCAATTAACAAATAATATCAGCCTGTTACTGTCCCACTTTAGGGCAAAAGCGTCTTCTCACGTCGAGAAGGAACAATCACCACGGTTGATCCAGGCGGGATGGCAATTTCTGACTTATATCAATTACTGACTTTTGCCCGCTACTTCGTCTGCGTGACTGTGTTATCGCGTATGCAGACGGTGTCGCGGATTAACTGCCAGAAAACGAGACACAATAGAAAATGTCTTGTTTGTGTATCACTTCCTCGGGATGTAATCTATCTCACCAAATTTCATTGCGATCCGATTAGCCGTTTTCAGAAAAGGTAGAAACAAACAGAGTTATTTTAGCATTTATAATATTTTTTATGGATAAGTCCAGGTTTCCTTTTTTCTGTTACCGATGTCAGCAATGTCTAAGATTAACATAGACAGTAGGTACATATGAATTGAAGAACTCGCATTGGTACTTGCCCGGATTTCAACCCGCAACCCCTACCTATGCCCTAACCACTGGGCCATCACGACCAGTTAGTTTTATTCAAAACACATCTTTTTTTGTTGTATCCTGTCTTTAAAAAATATAATACTTTTAAAAGGTCTTGTTTCAGTTCTAGATTATTTTTATCCGTATTAAAAAAGGATTAGTTTATGAAATTGTTAATAAGGTAAAGTAGGTTTTACTAAAGATTTTTGAAAGCATAACACCTTACCGGTGCTCAGCAATGACGTTGACAGTACATAACGATGACACATTGTTTGGCCAGACACGAGGTATCGTGATAAATTGTTTATCGCGATTGATAGCTTAATTGCTCCATTTGTAATGGGATCTGTGTGATCTCAATGGCTTTGTATCGGTCACGGTTAATGTCACTATCGATGGGCGTGAATAGTTTCAGCTTTCAGGTTGTCGCACTTTATTTCACATTCTTTATTTTCACACCCTATTACATGGGACTTCACAACATAACTGGTGAAATGTGGGATTACCGTAGGTATACCTCTGCCCAACCGTTTCGTTAATACAGGCGTAATGTTGTCTTTATTAAAAAAATCAACGCATTTTAGAAAAAGCATAGAGAAATCGAATTTCACGATTATTAATGTAATAAAACTAAAGACTGTTTGTTTTTTCGTTTGACATTAATTTCTGGAACTAACAGTCAGATTTGTCAAAATCATTTGCATTTCAAAGCTTAATTCTTGAGGAAAGTTATACGCACATCAGGCTCAGGCTACGAGCCTTAGGAGTGGATGAAACCGCAGGCCACAGCTAGTTTTAGGAGCATTCCGAATAATATTGCAACCGCAGTCCGCGGTTTACTTTGAGAACTTCGTTTGAATAAAAATCTATACTTGTAAAAAGGCCATAACCCTCTGGTATTGAAAGTACATTGAAAACTCAATATGTCATTGAACTACTAAAAGGACTTCTCAATAAGTAAAACAACATTGCTTACTCCTTCGGGGTTTTCAGGCATAGCATTATGGTAAGCTCACTTAAAATATTTGAACACTTCGTCCCTTGTGGGTTACAGGACGGATCGAATGACATTATAGTGAATGTTTGGTATATCGGTCCCGTGACGAAAACGTGGCCTGAGCACTTAATGGTGAACATTTTTACTCAGCAGGCGTGATCAGAATGTATTAACACTTGGGCACAAAATCGCTATGACTCCATCCCGGGTCGTCGAACTGGGAAACAAAAACTGAGGGTTACTGCAATACCGACTTTGTTCTACGTTGGTGGTCGAACAAACAAACCGATTGAAACTCTTGATTGTCTGTTACATTCGCAGAAGCACACAATTCACCAGGCGTTTCCCGGGCATTTCCCGGAAACTAAACTGGTTTGTAAAATTTTATAATTAAGACCTTGGAGTAAAATTTAATCTGTTATCATATTTTTGAAGAACCCATGTTAATAAATCGGGTGTAAATTGTCATACATCGCCTGTAGGTACAGTATCGGTTCACAACGATCAGTTTTGTGTCCAATGGTCCAGATAAATGTTATTTTTCTACAAGGTTACAGCGACATTACTCACAGTCAGCTGTAAGCTGACCGACTGCGATCGAAGTAAGAGGAACAGGATTTAATTAATATTAACGACTTTTGATACGGAAACAGTGATCATTATTAGGGTCGTAAAGGAATGCGGAAATTATAAAGTTAGCTGTAGTAGCAAACTGAAATGGATGGAATGCCAGTGTTATGTCATCTGTGTATATGTGTATGGTTCGGTACTGGTGATGTTGATTGGGATGTTCGCAGATATCAGTGCACCGTCCTATTCATTTGTTATTTTAAAATGTTTTTGCTGCCATCACCTCTTTGAAAAGGACTACACTATCGAAAACAATTCATAGCAAACTGGGGCACCGGCGATGGCCCAGTTTGCCCCAGTTTGCAGTTTGCAGTTAGGCACTCGCTTTTCTAGAAAGACGAGTGCCTAACTGTACTTATTGGTTATAGTTTTCAAATTCTCTCACTGTAAACTGTAGCAACACAAAAGTTTATAAAAACTATAACCCGATTACGAAAAACCATCTGAAAAGCACAACAAACGATATGCGGCTAAAATCATAGCCGGAATTTCTTCAGTTCTGAAAGTGGTCGTGTGGTTTTTCAGTTTTTGATACCTCGTTTCAATTTCTTTATGGAAAAGTCAGTTGCAGTTGCAGCAAATACCCTAAGATAATGTTTGGATCAATACGGATCCAAAGGACATCTCATTATTCTATAATCGGGAAAAAATGGCGTTTTTTTAATCATGATTGATTGATGATATTATGTATCAAATGCCCTATTGTAATTGAAATATATACTTTTTTTATGATTCGTTTATACTTACAGTAAGTGTATCAGAAACTACTATGCCACTCCCATTGTTCAAACTCTCTCTCTCTGTCTAAATCTGATCAGCTATATTTCAACGCTGCTTACCTACATACTCGTTTACATAGACTGACAAACACATTATTACATTGTCGGTTAAAAATAGTACTCACCAGCTTCGGTCCTCGAAACTCTACTTGTATATTTTGTAAATCTAGTACATTTACATTTGTTGGCATTTCGCGTAGCACCCAGACGGGGATTAGTTCGGTCTTCATTTAAATAGTTACCATATATGGCGTATGCTACACGTCCCTACTTTGAATATAATTACACGAGATTTTGTTTGTTTGTACTAGATTAACATAGACGGAGGAATCGGGTTTCGAAAGGTGGTATAAATATATGTAGGAGAAAGCTATGAGTCGGGTTGATTGTTGAACATTGTCTGGTTATTACTAGTTGGAAACGTCAAGTAGAAAACCTACTTGGGTGAAGTCGATACAGGAAGTGGCAACACTGAGTTGGTGGCAACACTGAATCGACGGCTGCCATAAGAGACATGGCTGTTTGATTTTGGAAGTGGTGGAACGTTGGATTGGGCTTTTTGATGGAGACGCGGATGCGAGAGGTTATTCTGCCATCCTGTATGGAACTCACCGCGTTTACCATATTGTAATCCGATTCCACCTTCCTAATCGAGTGATATTGCTAAATGATGTTAACCTTAGAGGATTAATAGACGTCTGTACTAAGTTTTGTGACTATTATTTCGGTTATTCAACATGTATGGTCATCCTGACGACGAGGTGTTTCCATGTGCTTCCGACATATACATATATTTACTGTAAATAAAATCACAAATGTTAATACACTCAAAATGAAGCTGAACTACAATATTGATTCAACTGTACTATGCGGTGACAGGTTGTCATTCATATACAACATTCACACTTTTGTTTACGGCCCGAGATCGACGGATAAAGCTGAAACATTGTTTTTCTATTTTCCAAGTTTAGTGTAAAATAGTTCTAAGTATTTTTAAAAGAAAGGTAAAGAGTCGTAGACCCTTTGAGGTCATTGTAATGTATGATAAGTACATAGGTATAGTTACTTACTTTATTTTTCTTATAATTTCTCTTAGAAAACGAATATTGAATAGGGCCTTTATGTTTAAATTTGCTTACTACACGCCAATGAACAATGATTACCTCTACTTAGTAATTAACTGCCCTGAAGGTCCTAGGTTAAATGCCCGGGTTGGCCAAATTGTAATTGAGTTTTTCTATCTGGAATTTCTCAGTACCAGGCTGGAATCTGGATTTGTGCCCGATTGATGGCAATAGGCTCGCCCCCATGGGCATAACCTTAAACATTACTGGTAAAATTTATACTATAGGTGCACCTCTGCCTAGCCCTTCTGGGAACAAAAGGCGTGATGTTATGTTTATTATTTAATCGGTTATTTAAGAATAGAATATAATGCTCTTTATTGTACACCATAAAAACTTACAATTAGTAACTTTAAGAGCTACATAGGACGATCAGACGGTTATCGGACGTCATGTAAGCTTCAACTGTTTTACGCGTAGACATAACGTATTAGGTCCAAGTATATTAGAGCAGAAAGTCTAGTTTTATTGTATTCGGCGGTGGTTAGCGAGAAACGCGTCGGCACACGAGGGCCCGCCCTTTGCTACCATTAACCCGCGTCCATGAAGTAATGGCTCCCTAATGGAGCGCTCAGCAAACACCGTCTTAGCTTAGCTTAACTTAACATGCATTTAACTCCGTCGACTCAACTTACCTCTTTTGTCATACAGACAAAGTGAAATACTTTCTTATTCTGCACCGAGTGTATGTAAATGTAACATGCGGTGCAGCATATTTTTATAAGTTGAAGGAAACTTTATATCGTTCTGCAGAACAAAAGTATGATGAAACAGAATGATAAGTTAAATTATTCCTTACTTCATTGTTAATGAAACTAGGTACTGCTATGTGCGATAACTTTGGCATGTAACTTTATGTTACAACAAAGTTTCTGCCAAACGAACTGCCTTCATGCACCGAGCAGGGAACCGCTTTTGTTCTATTCTTGGTACATGAAGGCAGTTCGTCTTAATGACTTTCAAACTTATACATTTACAACAAACCATTGCAAACTGTTAATGCAGTTTTAATAGCGAGAAAACCTCTCAGAATTTCTTGGATGTTATAAAATGAGCGAAGAAAAGATAAAATGCAAGCAACGAAACAACGCAAGCTGTTTCGCAATTAAAACCTTTTCAGTGGGTGCGATGGATATGAATTATTGTTCAAGAGTAGTTCCTTGCAGGGGCTGGCTTCTTCCCCCCTCCCCCTGTGCCTCACCCTTGCGTCTGCAGCGTCGTCGGCTTGGCTCAGTTCCACGCCAAGGACTGCTTGAAATGCCCCAGTTCCGAAGCAAAAAGAGTATTTCACTTCTGTGCAGGATTGACAGCTTAATGTAGTGCACATACTGCACATTCGTTGCGTCACTACTCACCGGATAAGCTTACAACACATATATTTTTGGCTGGGAGAAGCTAAAAGCAGGATAACTTTAAAACAATTTAGATTTAAGACCCCACACGGTCCGGTTTGACAGGTGAAAGTTTTAGGTACATAACCAGGTTACTTTATGAAGATTTTAAATGATAAACCTTGTTACTAAGAGTGTGTACTATTGACAGAAATCCTGTCCGTCAGCGGACAGCTGTTGTTGTGACCTTGTCACGGCGCGGCGAGGGTGTCGGTGACTCGTTGCGGGCCGTGTCGCCGTGTTCGGCGCGGTCGCTTGATTAATGAACCCTGCATTATTCGCACGATAGTGATCAATCAATCACACCTAACCTGTTGCCGGCGAGCTCCTCGCACTGTTAAATAACTATCATTGTTATCTTGTTAGTAATTGTTTGAGCGCAGGTGCTGTTGAGGGCCGCCGGACGACTAGCAATTACCGACAACTTAAGTGGCTTTTTATAAATTTGATGAAAAAGCTGTTACGATATTTACGATGCTATGAAAACAGGACTCTTTTCTTGCTATTTATTATTAAAAGGCGCCGTGAGTGTCTCTTTAACTGTGGTACAAAGCCAAGACGAACAATGCAACATAAATGCCACTGCACATCGGTAGGGACGGGGAAATTAATTGGTTACTACTATAGACAACAATTCCTAGTAAATTATACTTCACTAAGATAGAAACTATCTAGCCGACACAAAGACGGAATACCTTGTCGTTTTGTGTCATGCTAGTGACATTCAACCAATATAATCTCCAAAACGGCTAGATCGATTTTGACGGAAACTTCCAATGGCCGAAAGCCTTTATATTGTTTACAGAATTAGGGTTGAAGTGGCGGATTTATTTACAGTTAGTAAATAACAAAATTTACTAAAACTTAACAGACAGTTAGTCCAGAGTGCAATTACGAATGCTCACGTTTATAAAACGAGATGTTTGTTCACTTAAAATAGTCAGTTTTTATAAAAGCCAATAAAAAGAAGATTTATATAAATTACTTTTTAATCTCAGCGGTCTCAACATTGCTCTTATACGGAGATTTTATTTTACAAAATGTTGAAAGCGGCTTGCAACGAACGCGACCAATATTGGCACTACGCCACTTTTTGTTGCAACTATTACACAAACACAAGTAACTTTCTGTCGATGTAACGAACAGTTACTGATTCATAACACTGTTTTTCTTTCTTCGTGTTTCGTGCATAAGGCCCTGTCATGCTTCGCAGTACTTAGTGTAAGTCTGACATATTCCATACTTAACTATAATTAAATCATTTCATATGCAAATTAATGTTTAGTATGTTGTCATGTTAGTAATCGCAAGATCTCATGCATGTTTGCGCAATAACATAAATTAAATAGTTCAACATAACTGTGGGTAACACACCTACTGTACACGTAAGTACATTAGCATGATGTTACATAAGGTTTAGTGTTGCTGTTTATCACATTTGCCTCTCACGCGACACTTCCTTCATTATTTTTGAATCTTGCCCTACTGTCCAGATTTGATTAAATATTTTACCACTCGAGCACTACTGAAAATTGTTGGGTAAAGTACAGCGAAGCTGTAACTATATACTTTATTTTGGGACCTCAAACACAACATGTTACTGGACTGAATACCAACAAACCGCTAAAGCCCTTTGGATTGTATAAAGGTATCAATTCACATATAATAAACTATAGTAATGAGTCTTGATCGAGTTTCTGTGGTGTTAAATTAGCCAAAGTCAAGAGAACTCTTGTAAATTGACACCTCTCGAGTCAAAAAGTGTTAAAGCTCTATTTGTATTTAAGTCCAGCAATAGTGTAGAAGTGCGACCAGATTTAGTTTGCTCGGGTAAAGTAAGCTAACTTTGTGTTTGTAACTGTGTGTGTAATAGTGGTGTGAGCGGGCGGCCAGACTCAAAGTAAACTGTAGCGATTTGTCGGCTCTCCGCAATCACCACGCCATCGCGCCATTGCAATCCACTTCGTTGGTTGGTTTTTTTATTTACTTACTATTTGATATTATTTATAGGATTATTAACTGCCGCGTTGGTCTAGTTGTCATAAGCACTTCTGCTGAACATGAGGTCCTGGGTTCCATTCCCGTGTCAGGCAAAGTGTTATTGAGAATTTATTCACAGTCTGGAATTTTGCCCAGTTTATGGCAATCGGCGCCCCCTAATACGTGGGACTTAATCACAACTGGTGAATTCTACCCACATTACCCCAAAGTAAGGCTGAGGTGTACCAGCACTGCCTTACTTTTCGTGTTAAACAGGCATGATGTTATGTTTTATTAAATATGGTATCGAATTTATCTGGTTTTCGAGGTACCGTGTCTCGAGACAGGAAATTATAAAACTAAATTGAAAAAACCATGTAGCAATGTGACTTAGTGTATTTCATGTATAAATTACAAGCTAATCTCGGACTTTACCTACTGCAGTTAATAATCATGAATTTATTAAGCGTGGTGATCGATTCTCGTTTCATCTCTGTGTCAGAATAGGCCATTGACCTGCAGTAGGACTGTAGCAGGCCCGTATAATAGCATTAACATTTCACTCCATCAATTCCATGATAAATGTGTATTCAGTTAATTAGTTCTATCCAATAAATCACGTCCGAAGCGTCGCAGGAATTTTCCCTTTAACGAGTTTTGTTGTGGTATGAGATTAGACTGCAAACTCCATCACTTTGAGCACAAACAGGCCGCGGTGACGATACTCCCAGCTTCACCAAATGGAGCGTAATCTCAACTTTTTGTCCCGTTTAGTAGTACTTGAGGAAGTTACTCTCAAACTGTCAAACCAAGGGCGGCTGATTGATGGTTTTTGTTGTTGTGTACATAAACATCTAACCATGAGAATTACATATTTACATTCTTAGGAGAGGGAAAATAATCTTATTTCTCAGCATCCAATTTTTTGATGAGGAGGATTATCGGATCAAGAAATTCATGCATCGAGAATGCATTATCCGGATTAAGTGTAGCGAATCTTCTTTTTTAATATATTTTGTGAGATAATTTCGTAAATAATCCGATAAGCTTTGTAAATATGAATTTTACAACGTACTCTGGTATGTTGTTGATACCCAATGAAGAGTGGTTGTTCCGTAACGATTTCTATCGCACTTTAAGTCCTATAGATGACTACACGAATTCATGGTCCTGCACCTGCATATTTGGTCACAATACAAATTGACGACCGATGTGGCGCGGCGGGCGAAGGTCCGCCTGCGACGCAGGAGGTTGCGGGTTCGATTCCCGCCCTGAGGCAAATGTTTGTACGATCTACAAAGATTTGTTCCGGGTGTTCTAGGTGTTTGCTGTGTATATAATAAAAAATATCTATGTATGTAATGTATAGTATTAAGTACATACACCAGTCATCTAGTTCCCATAACACAAGCTCTGCTTAGCTTGGTGCTAGATGATGCTGTGTGGATTGTCCAGGATTTATTTATTTACTTAATACATCATCGTACAATCACTCTCTATTTATGTAAGAGGTGACGTGCGGAAATACACGGCTACGAGCGTAGCAAAGGCTGGCCTCGCGTAGGCGCTCGCTACGAGCGTAGCAGTCATGTGTAGCAGCATCTTGACGCACAGCTACGCACGTAGTCGCAACGATTCTCGTATACTTCGCGTGTTCGTGCTGAAAGGCACTGTACACTGGGTCTGGGACTGTCACTGGGTGATTGACTATTTAGGTATACGATTAATATTCAATGATATCTGGATAGCTGATTAATATTAAGCTATTTTTTTTTAATTGACTGAGTTTCCGCACCAGTTAATAGTGTCGTCGTCGTCATCTTTAATATATGAGGTTAGCTTGTCTCTATCCCACGTGTGCCTGTATTAGTACTTTGCCAATGACCTTTAGATGTATTTATAAGTGTAGTTCAATATACTTACGTTACATCATATTCGGTACTGCGCTGTTGTGTGGTAATCTATATAAATCACATAGGCCGCTATCGCTCTCCGATAAAAATAACATCCATTGATCATTTCCCACACGCACAGGGTGATTAAGTACTGAAAGAGTGCATAAATGAACATTGTATCAATAAATCATGTGCCTGTTAGGATTATGACAGATGTAAATAATGGTTATAAATAGAGACCAGCTGATCTCCAGAGATAAGTCCACTTGACAACTGTGTCAATAATTTGTTTTTAATAATTCTTACCACGCTAAAAAAGATACTTTATTAAAGTCCCGTTTTGTGGCATTGTAGCTCGATCTACCAGGAATACTGCGTATGTTGGCGTTGCTCAAAGCGCTCGTGGCTATCAACCCTGGATTGGATTGGAGTTGTTTGCTGATGACTGCAAGACGATATTTGACGGCGTGTAGTGGATTCGATTCCCGCACGGTACAAATATTTGTATGGCATATAGGTAGTTCTTCCGGGTCTGGCTGTTTCTGTATGTCAGTTTGAATAGTATAGTCCTAGTATAATACATACATAAAACAGCAGGATTAACTTAAGTCAGTTTTGTAGACAAATTTCCTGTGTGTGATTTGTAGATTGCAATGACGAGGCGAGTAATGAATTTTGACAAGATGGTCGTAGAATAGCTCACTACGATCACCAAGACAATAATTTGCTCTTATTATTATTACTAAAATCTGGCCAATCTTTTTTGGTAGTCTATGAGAAGTTACGATAAGGGCCATATCTGACACAGTTTGACGATTGAAAAGCACGTCATAGCAAACTACGCTGCTGCTAATCTTTTTAATGAAATACTATTAGTAATCTAATAAGATATGAATAAACGATAATCTATTTTTATTCAATGCCAGATCATCGCCAACAGCAACTGAACTGTTCTCACCCGGGGATCACGCGAACAGTAATAACAGATTGAACACAGTAGGTATAACTCTATGTAATAGTTCCTATAAAGGGCGGAATCAACCCTTATTCAAACCCAGTTAATTACATTGGCAACCACAGACGGGCGCCCGCATTACCCGATGACGTTGCACAACACAACCACTACACGCCTGCTAATTATACACTGAATACCTAATTAAAAAAAGTATTGCAACAGTTTGTGAATGGATCAAAGTCGATAGGGGTTGGAAAAGTGTTGAATACCTACTCCTAATTAATCTTAGTAAGGTAGAAGATCGTATTTACTCGATTACATGGAAGGGTGATGATTACAGGTGATTTTCAGTGCATCATATGTAGTATTACAAATAGGTCGGCTTTGTATAGCTTTGTCTCTGTCACTCAAACCTGTAACTGTCTCTTTCTAATACTATATGTTCGTTCTTTGTAGGGTGACATATTTATATTAACACCTTAACTGCTAGAAAACGAGATACAATACAAATTATATTGTTTGTGTATTACTTGGCTTACTTAATAAGGTATCATTACATTTGTCTTTGTATTGGGAAAAATAAAAGGTTGAAAAATAAAACCGGACAAAAATTATAAAAAAAAGAAACTAAATATATATATATATATATATACTAATATGTTTAACAACCAAAGTTTGATACTTTTCTATAAGGTGTATCGCCACCCCCAAGCGTGTTGATTGCCTTCTCTGTATCAGGAGAAATCTTTGCCCTGCAGTGTAACAGTAACAGGCTGAAATCACCCATAAGCAGTTTTATTTATCACTTACTGAGATTACTAAGGGGTATCGTATTGCCAGTGACTGTGTTGTGGTACAGATTGGCAGTTATTCCATGTATAATACTGATAGCCGACCTCAACATGGTTGGGAAAAAGCTAGGCAGATGAGGCATATTATGATGAAGATACATGTCAGTGATTTAGTGAAATGGACCGCGTTATTGCAAATGCAAAGCTTTAAAAAATGACGATAATTTTAAAATCCATACTAAGTTATGTTGAAAACAATATGTTGTATTAAAACTTTTGCAATAACCACCCAGCAATAGTGTCATAGCTCGTTGTGTTTTATTTGACATTTTCATTAAATCTTCGATCATATATGCGGCCCTATACAGCTATTCATATCGTCTAGAATGGGCCATTCTGAACTACAATATTGGGCAGGTAACTTTGCCCCTAGAATATATTTTGTATTTTGGTACAAAATCTTTTTCAGTCTAGATGGGTATATGAGAATAACGTTTCATTATTTTGTACGTGAATTTACTTACTTACCTACAACGCAATATATCTCACAGACATACCTCGATAAGGTCGGTACCTTTTCTCATTATTTGAAAAGGAACGAAATTACTTTTCACCTTTCACAAAAGATGGATCTATTAGATACCTATTAGGTACCCTGTGAAGCTAATAAAAAACATGTTTGTATTTATAACGTGTTATATTAAAGACGTTGAAAGCTTATTTGACGTGTTTAATAAACAAACTACGTGTGTAAACACACATTCAGTGATTTAGGGTATTAAATATTGAAGCTTCTATTCGTTTAATCTTTATTCTTTATAAACGTTTGTCTAAGACGTTTAAATTAAGATTACCATATAATACGCAATATAAATCAAAAACATCACCTTTATTACTGCCGAAAATGAGGTCCAAGGTTCGATTCCCGGGTCGAGCAAATACTTATTGGGCTTTTTCATCTGGAAATTCTCGCAGCGCGGCACCCAGTTAGTAGCAACAGGCTCACCGCCTATTGCATGGGCCTTTTACATTACAGGTTATATATTGGTGTTCTATAGATACACCTCTACCTAACCCTTTTGGGAATACGGGCGTGGTGTAATACTTTATTTCATATCCCACATTACGTTACATAAAATTAGGATCATGTCACATTCCGGTCACCATTATGATTCGATAATGTCCATCGGGTCCGATAAGGAAATATTACGTCCAATCCATTGTTGCTACTCACAGGTGATATACCTAAGGCTCGTTATAATATCGGTGAACTGGATCGACGGTACGTTATGACAGTCATTAACTCCGTACTTAGCTGGGCGCGTATTGGATGCGTTGGTAGGAGATAGCGGGTTTATTTATCGACTCTTTACAACGATAATCGTAGGGAAGTACGCAGTGGAAATATTATCTTAACGAATAGCTTTGTTTTTGTAGTGAAATCGGTAAAAATGTGTCCTAGCGTTATTATTGGATTTCATTGGACTAGATCGTCTTCCAGCCGAGATCGAAACTTGAGATCAAAGTGGTTTTTATCATGACAGGCACTTAACAATTTGATGTATATACTTAATATCTTCACCTATTTGTCCTATGGCCCAGTGGTTACCGATTCGCCTCTTATGCATGAGGCTGTGGGTTCAAACTCAGGCAAGTACCGATGTGACAATTCATACGTACTTTTTAAGTTTATCTTAGGCGTTACTGACATGAGGAAAATATCTTGAGGATACCTGGACCTATAATGAACAAGACATGACTTGAAATCGTTGCAACCCGCTTTGAGCAAGCGTGGTGACCAATGCTCGTACCTTCTCTGTATGAGAAGATGACTTTGCCCTGCAATGGGGCAGTAACAGGCTGGTATTATTAACTTCGGATCCCTTTTTAAGAAGATTTCCCGTGCGGGGGATTGTGAGATTTAGCATAGTCAAAGTTAATATGTAAAAAAAGTGCAGAAAGCTAAAACGGACGATTTTCGGCCACTGAAGGACCCTAATCATTGTAATTATACTTAACAACTTGAGCTTCCTATTTAGATTGCAATCACTGATAATCTTGATTGTTAGAGTGCTTGGGAACCTTTCATATTTATTATATTAATGACTTTGACTCACGTGTACTAACACATCAATACCGAAACCGGAAACATTAATTAACAAGCTTTGTGACGATAAGAGCATCGACAGTACAATTTTATTATCAGCTTTCGCAAGCAGATTGATAGTAGCACCACTGGACGTCTCTCCAGTCGCACAAAACATATAAGTAGACATATAGTTACTCAGAGTTTCCCTACAGGTTTATCTGGGCCAGTTAGGCTTACGAAACTTGTGGAAAAACAGGGCGTGACCGACTTAACTATGTAGGTCCCGACAGGTTCGTGTTTTGTTTCACAGTTGATTAGTTATTTTGTCCTCAACATTTGCATGATTTGAAAAGACTGTTGCTTTGGAATCTTTAATTTGAAAACTCAATCGCTCGATATTTGTAATAACACAGACGAACCACAACTGAACTTTAGCGAGTTTAATGAAAACAATTTTGTTAACGATACTAATTAAATTGCGTGTTGTTGTGAGTAAGTACATTAACAGTTTTCTATACTAAGCATGAACAGTTTTATTACGAAAATGATACAATTTAATTAACTGTAGCTTAAAATTAACAGGCAAAGTTGTGGGTGAACAATGTGGGTGCTCAGCGGCGGGTGGCTGAAGGGAAGCCGCTGATATTGTTTATGGTCAAAGTTCGCCTCAGCTAAAGTTTTGTAGCGAATTTATGGTAATCAGACACTTCCGATGTCAGTAAATTGTGAATGTTAGTTTTGGACCCCGCTCGGGCCGCACACCTACTGACTACAGTAATTTAGGGGAATCTATTGGACGCGGATTATAGGCACAAAGGATCAGCTTTATAGTCAACCCGGCTTAAGGAATTAATGAATACTAATTCTCTAACGTCTGCTACGGTGGGTGTTCGTGATGTTCTATTCACGAGACCCAGTTTTATATTAAGCTACCTGGTAATAAACGTGTGGTTGGTTGAGGTAACAGTTTGTAATGTACAAAGTTTATATCGCCAGAATTCGTGAACCAAATAACTGCAGTTTGTCTGCAATAATTTTTCAGATTTATTGAGGACTATAAAACCAAAAATTCGCTTGACGATTTTCTACAGTTGGCAGTCATTGTATTTAAATGAGTTGTATTGTGCTTGTTCATTGATAGCAGTACTGAATATTGTGAAACAAATTAAATGAAAAATAATTTCCGAAAACTGATGAAGAGGCTGTAAAATGAACACTTATTTTGCAATTTTAGAATAAATTATGGCTTACTTATCATCCAAGTAATAATAATAAAATTATTACTGTCCAGACATATAAAGAGCAAGCAGGGAATCTAATGGCACATTAAAGATATGGACATTTTATCGTTAAATGACTCTATAAAGGTTTACGGTCAATATAAGAGCAGCTTTATTACAAATATTACACCTGAATTTAATCACAGATTTTTTCCATTGAACATCTGAAAGATCCTATCTTTTTATGTGTTTTATCAGTTACATAAATACGGTTTATGTGTTGAAGACTTTTCACTTTTTAACGTTCACAAAGATAACGTTTTTCTGGTCCATTAGATATTTAATGCGATGTTAACATTAAGTTGGTTTTGTCTCCCTCATTGGTCTAGTGGTCCTAAGTGCGACTTAGCTTTAGGTCGTGGGTTCGATTCACAGGCCGAGGCGTTATTGAGTTTTTCCGATAGGAATGTTCTCATTAGCAGCCCGGAGCCTGGATGTGTGCCCGGTTGATGGCAATAGGCTCGCCCCCTACTACATAGGACTTATACATAGTTGGCAAAATATAAGTATAGGTAGACCTCTGTCTAACCCTTCGGGAAATACAGGCGTCATGCTATGTTGACATTAAGTTAGGTATTTATTTGAGTTTTAAAAATGAAGAAAGAAATTGACTCCACACAGAGTAAGGCACACAATATGCCATCTAGACAAAAAAAATAAAACAAATTATTTGAACTTGATCTAAAAATGGTATTGCCGGTATTGCGTTTCTCACAGCTTCTCCAAATAAGCGCAGTTCAGCATAAATGCTAGACAACTTGGCCCGATGCAGATTTTTAACTAAACCTCATATTTATCTCGTACAAATGGATATCTTCAAGAATATCTTCCACTGTATAACCCTACACTTCCCGGGTTATACTTGGTTCTACCTGCACCATGATTTGGTGAAGGTTGGTGTTTAACCTAGCCGGGGGTTGCGGAAGGATAGTATGTTCCCGCGACCCCCGGCGTAGGTGTGAGATGGAATACCAGGGTGGTTTTTAGGCAGTAAGAGTCTTACAGACCCCTTCGCTCCCCCCCAGGGCGGAGGTCATCCATGAGGATTTTCCAAATAAGACCAAAAACAAAAAGGTAGGTGTTTAACCGTGTAGGCATCAAGTACTAATCTTAATTCAATATACAGTCAAAATGGAGTCTCCTCTTAGCTAGACACGAATTATTTCATTAAAGTGGCGCATCAATCTACATGGAACGGTCATAATAGGGTGCGAGTACCTATTATCGTATTATTGGAGATTTGAGTGAGTAATTATTCATTGATTATCCATTAATTGTGATAAAGTGGCCATTTGAGCGTGCTACTAGTACCTCATACCATTTATTTTATAACTCTACCAGTATTCGCCCGCGGGTTACTATAGAAACTCACTTTTTGATGAACGATCGTAATTCTGGTTTAAATGTTGGCGATATGAACGAAGTTTTTGAGATAAAAGGACTTTGAAAGAAATTAAACTGTTATCTGAAGAAAAGTGGTTATTATATCGGATCACCAAGTAAACATGCGAAAGTCGAAAGTTTGAACTCATCTAAATTATTCCATAGGTTTATAATCATTACTTCTAGAACTAATTTCGCTTTGTTTCATATTTAAGTACAATGCGAAATTAGTTCTTGAAGTGCAAATAAAAAACAATACTTTGCTCAGGTTGGGGATTGGAACAAGGACTTTTTCCATTTCTTTATTTCGTAGCTACCTATATAAACTTCGTTCTCTCGGGACAAATATGATTTCCCGCGTAATGGATTTTATTTGGCTTGGCTTGAAACTTGGAAGTTTTCTTCAACGTAACTATTTACTTGAATAGCAATTTGTGAAATTGTGTAGAGTCCCTTCTCCAGCTCCGACCCTTCATTATATTGCTTTAATTTTAATCAGAGCCGATTTCCGCAGGGCTACTGGGCCGGGCCCGCTAGGACCGAATGAAACAACGTCGTAAAGAGAATTTGTGATTTATTTACTAGACAGGTTTTCGTATTCACATTTATCACGTACAAAAAATAAAGGGGTGTAAATATATCTCTGAAAATGTAACAAGGTAACATAAGTATGTTTCGAACTAGACGAGGTCAGTCGGGAGAGGGCGAAGGGAGGGGGAGGCTATGGCGGGGCGCGACGGCGACGCGCGCGCCGACCGCACAGCAGCCGCTGAAACGCGTGCCGGAACTCCGGGCTGAACACCGTGTAGATGATCGGGTTCAACGTCGAGTTGAAGTAACCCAGCCACAACGAAAACGACGTCAGCACGGGGCTCACTTCGCAGTCACACGTCGGCACCAGGATGGCCAACACGAAGAAGGGAAGCCAACACGCTACGAACGCGCCGGTTATTATTGCTAATGTTTTTGCCGCTTTCCTCTCACGCTTGGAGTCAGCGGCCTCCTTAGGTTTGCGCCGCACTAGCGTCGGGTAGTAGGCGGCGGCCACGGCGCCGTAGCCCGTCGTCGGCGGGTCTGCCTCGAGGCCGTTGGCGCACGACTGTTTCTCGGGGCTCGTATTATTCGAAGATACATTTGTGAATCCCGTTGTGGTCGTTTCGGAAATTGTCGGTAGGGGTCGTCCTATGACTGCTACGACGGCGGCTGCGATTCCACCGCTGCCTCCGGCTGCGACCAGCGCTCCGCCGGCCGGCACGGGGGGAGGACCCACCCCGCCACGCGCCGTAGCTCCTCGCCGCCGACGTATTCTTTTTCTGGCAGTTTGATATATCCGCCAGTATAATATTAATATGACGAGAACTGGCACGTAGAACGACGATGCCGTCGCAAAAATTTGGTAACCTACGTCTTGACTAACGACGCAGCGTAGGTCTTCTGAGACTCTTCGGTCCCAGTCGGGATCCTTCCACCCCAGCAGCGGTGCGATACACACCAGGAAGCTTACAACCCACACGCAAGCAATCATGAGGCCTACTCGGCGCGCAGTTCTTGCGTGGATATAATCAATATTTGTCACAGCCCAGTACCTTTAAAGAATAAGAGAAATATTTAAATACTTCGATATAACCAAACAATGTCATGTCGTATTTTTGTGGATTCATAATGATTACCTATCAAGTGCAATAGCAACGAGATGCAAGATGGAGGCGGTGCAGCACAGCACGTCTCCGGAGGTCCACATATCGCAAAGCTCGGGGCCCAGCGTCCAGCGCTGCGCCACCTCGTACACTGCGCCCAGCGGCATGACCAGGCAGGCCACCAGCAGGTCGGCCACAGCCAGTGACAGGATCAGCTGGTTTGCGGCGCTGCGCAGGTGTCTCTCCAGCAGAATTGCTGCTATTACGAATACGTTGCCTAAAACAATAAACAGTATCTTCACACATACTCGTTCACATATGTTTTGACCGTTTTAATCGAGTTTCTTGAATCGTGAGAATGTGCTGTTAAAGTAATAATGTTTCCATTTCCAAGTTTTAATTTGCCTAACTCAACATCCAGTCCTAACATATCACAATCCTATACTGAGAGCATGTCGAAAGTATTTGTAGCAAAACGGAAACTAACTTGAACGACGTACGTAACGTGCTCGTAAACAGCAAACTGCATTGGTCGGCCAAAGTCAGCTACAAGTGCCACAACACGAAGTTTCAAGTATAACCGCATGTCGACGTTAGCACACGTTCCACGCGACACCAATTCCGAAATTACTGTACTATGGCCGAGGAACGAGTTAGTTGGAGTATGTTCCTATAGGTAGTAATGAATGTTTTGTCCGAACAAACATTTTGACAAATGGGTATCGGTTACATTTTAACTTTTTGGTACCAGTCTGAACCGACGACACGTATTTACATTTTCGAATCGGATCCATATTTTCCAACGAAAATCCATTGAGATAAAAGTGCGGAAATAGAGAAGCTATGAACGCTTTGAAATATGATGTGAATCGGTTTGGTACTGGCGTACAAGGCCACTGAGCAAACAAATGAAGTACGCTATAAAAGAGGTGGAGTGAGCCTTTTCGGTATTAAGAGCAGGAGAAATTGAAACAAAATGGTAGCGGTACTATTAGTGAGAAGTTAAATATAAACTGAATGCTGATATAACCAACAGATTCACGATAATCACAAGCTTAGTTATCACTATTGGTGAAGATGAAGTTGATAATCAAGTTAGTTATGGACACATGGTTGCACATGACAATAAAATACTGTGTAGGATGATATTGAAAATTACGAATTTAAAAATAATCATTAAAATAGAATAACAGAGTCACAGACAGTGACCCTACTACAATATTATCAAAGGTGTATAATTACCGACTACAGTGGCGAGAATCAGTAGTCCGAGTACAACGGCCTTGGCGGCGGCGCGTATGAGCGCGGCCGGCGAGTCGAAGGGCGCGGCAGCCTCCCACCACGTGGCGTTGGGCACCACGGTGACGTTCCAGGCCGTGGGGTCCCACTCCGTGGCGTTCCACGTCGAGTTCTGCAGCGGCAGGCGCAGGTACAACGCCTCCCATTCAAGCAGCTCATCGCGGCCGTCCGCGCCCTCCATTTTCTCTCACCGGGACTCCACGTCGCATACTGGACATGATATTTGGCTAGTTAAAATTAAAGGTAACGGATTTCAATGTGAGAGAATAGATCGTGAAAGAAATTTGATGTAGTGACGGTCGGCGAACAAAATTCAGTAATGTCAATTGACTGAAAATTGTTCTAGAAAGTAGTTGTTATTAGTCTGTACGCTTTCTTTAAAATAAGATGATTCAGAAGAGCAGATTATAGACAACGGTCATATGTATGTTAAAATACTTAAAAACATTGCTTGGTTGGAAAAATTCCATTCCATTTATAAAGTTACATTTCATTTTGTTTTAGTCTGTTAAACTATTTTTTTATAGTTTTTGCTGATTACTAAAAATCTATGCTACATAGAGAAACTTATATTTTCGTAATAATTACGTATGCCTCGACAACTAAATTTGGAGATACGGGTGGAAGGGGGTTTAAAATGGCAAATTTTGTCCTTTGTCCTTCCATAAAAGACCCCACTTGTACTTCGGCGTTTTTAACCATCCTGGTACCAAACTCAAAAAAATAAAAACGTAGCATTTTTGTCAAACCCTTCCTAGTAACAGACGTGCCAGTATATACTCGTATGTATCCAGGTCAAATAACAATACTGCCGGATATGCTCACGCCTATCTACTTATAGAGAGTGAAGTATTTAGGTCTGATGCCAAAGTGTAAATGATTGTGCATATCTAACGCGGATAGAGTCCGCAGGCACGGGCGCACCACATCAAATAACTTCAGTCCGCCCTAACTTTCCAGTAATTAAATAACAACCGGGGTGACAGCTACCGTTACGTTTGAATGCGGCATGATTACGCAGATTCATTAGCAGCCATTGTGGTACTCACTGTTCGTGTTGTATTTTCGGAATAGACAGCTCAAAACTCGGTCCACCATCATTAATTGTAGTTTATTGCTTGCGTTCCAATCTGTAAACAAGAGAATATAGATTCAAGAACGTTGTTGCTCTGTATCTTTGGATCTAAATCGTTATTGCTTTATATTTCACCTCCGGTCTCAACAATATTCTCATTCAAGAAGATCTGAAAAACATTCGACTCGAAGTAAATCATGGAGTACATACATAGAGTATAAAATATTATTATTCTCTTTGGTATCTTCATCACTTTGGTGGTGGCATAAAATACTCCGATGTAAAGCGAATGCAGATAGAAATTAATATTTACATGTTCTTATTTTGAGGTTTGCTCAATAAAAGGTGTAAATGCGTCAATATGTATCATCAGGCGAGATACCTATGTAGCAGAGAAAGGCAAGGGCGGCGGTCGCCGGCCGTCACAGAAGGTCGTGAACTTTTAACTTTCACTACAACTCACTGTTTACTTGACTACATTATCCCCTTTGCATATTCACGTCACGAATCTAATCAATGCTTCATAAATCGAATTAATGTCAAAATATCTGAGCTAGACGAAATTAATTTCAAAGCCTCAATAGTTTCAATATATAGTCACAATATAGCCAACGTTTCTTTGCAGTTTGAAATTTTGGATTGGCAACGTACGTGTATGAAATTGAAAAACGGAAACTGGAGTTTCAATATCCAACTTCACAGGCGCTCCACGTTCCAATAAAATAGGGCGTTCGCATTTCTATGTACAGAACACACGTGTAGCTATGCCCTATGATATCTGCTCTCCGTAATATCGCAGAGATAATTGTTCCGAGTTCAATGTTTTCTGGGACGGCACACGTTCGAAGCGTTTTGTTATAACAAAAATAGGTTTGCAATTTGCAAAGTTACACTATAATAAGCAGACGGGACTCCGGACTCGACTGCTTAGTTACTTTAACTGCAATAGTTAGTTTAACTTGCTAACTTTGGCATTAAAAAACTGTCTTTACTAGAGAATTTATTTATATTGCTTTATTGTTTCAGGTACAGAGCAAGTCAATTAAATAATCAATGTCTGTGAGACAATGGGTGTAATTGCGCTTTAAAAAAAAACAACAGATAAGAAAGATCCATTAGATATTTTAATTAGACTGATTGTTTAAAATGGTTAATTATACAATTATAGGTGTCATCGTATTAGCATGGCTGGTTTAAAAAGAATGAGGTAATAATAAAATCAAAGGTGACTGAAGAAGATGAAGATATTGGCTCCCGAAGAATGCTTTGAGTAAGTATATTGCCAACTTTTCCTTAGAAATGTGAACCTTTGCTAAGAAGTGTTAATAACTTGTTTTCGTAGAACTACCTGGCTCATAAGAGGATGAATTAATAAAAGGCTTTTAGGTACTAGAGAGTACGATGAGTCAATTATGCTTTTATTTTGCGACTCCTGAGTTGATGATTTCTGGCCTGGTAATCTTTTTTTGGAGTTCGTTTTGAATGGATTTAATCCACGAAGCATTTTTAAAGTGTCCAGCCGACAAACAATCAAGTGTCTGGATCTAAACTACGCAATCAAGAATTCTGATAAATATCAAATAAACCAATCTAGCAAACACAGTTGCATAATTTATAGTAACAAGTCAGTAATTTCCGCGTACGTTGAATAATTCCCTAACTAACCACGAACCATTAGACAGTCAGCAGCACATGATTGATATTGATTGTGTGGAATTGTATCGCAGGACTGGACACTGAGTGGACCTGTGCAAGTGCGTACCTTGTTGAGTAATACAATCGCTGAGCATCGATCGAATTACCGTTTGCATAAGGACACAGTAGTAACATACTTCGTTGGACATATTTTTTCCCTTAGAACAATTATTTTGATGTTGTTCGAATTCTTAATTCAAAATTGTAAGTTCTAAGTCGAGCTACACGAAAACTGACAAATTTAATGCGTTTAATGACTGCACAGATCTACTGAAATATGGTTCTTTCTACTAAAGACGATATCAGACACTAATCTGCATGGTCCTCGTATGATCGATCTGACCAAGATAATATCATAAAAGACATTAAAGGAGACCTCTGAGTTCGTTCCGGTTGTTTTCCTCAGAGTAGTCAGCTAGGAAATCGACTTCATCTAAATAGTTCTAAATAATTAAGTTTATTTCAAGACGTGAAGTGTTATTTTTAGAACCTTTTTGGAGATGATTTCTTTTTCTATTTATGAATGTCATTTTATATTTATGTACTTGAGCTTCGAGCAGTAAATAATTAAGTTCGTAACAACTGTTAGTTTCTAAAACTCGAATTGGCTAAATTATTGTCTTTCTTATTATTGTTTTTGCTTTAGATACAATCAAATCTCTATCTCAAATCACTGAAACTATACTAAGTAACTAATCCAATTACAAAAGTAATTTGAAATTGAGCACAATAGGGATGAAGCCTGGGTAGAAGGTAGTTAAAAAAAAGGAATTACATTTAATCCGTCAGTCAGATAATAAAAACATATTGGACACGTTTTATACGTGTCCAATATGTTTTTATTATCTGACTGCAGAAATGCTTTATCATTTTAATAAAAAATGAATTACAATCAACGCATTAAAGATGGGAGTGGGGGCTCGCTACGTCACTTGTCGGTATAAAATATACTTACCTGTGACGTCACGCTACGTTTAACTCAATGTGTAGACGTAATCCTTCGATTACGTAAAAAAAGAAAAAAAACGTGTCCAATGTTTTTAAATAATTCTACCGGACGGACAAAAACTGTTTTTTGTCATCATCCTTATTTTAAGAAATCTTTGTTATTTTGTTAAATATTTGGGAAACCGCTGAGGACGTATGAAAACAAAGGAAAGTTCAGTTATCTTATTTGAACAGAGAACTGCCAGAGCGTCAATGGCATTAGTGTTCGAGAAAATAAGTACCTTCTCATTTTCAAAGAGAGCGTTCAACGTACTACCGATGTTTGGTTCAAAAATACGTGCCTACAAGAAATAAACTGAACAAACCTTTTAGGTTTACATCGTGTTTCAATAAAATATTTTCACAATTTTTACTACACCAATCAAATGCTCCTGAATAATGCAAAAGATATCATGTGACATGCAAATATGTTCAGTATTTTTCACACTTTAAAAATAGCAGCACGCCGTAAATAATCTGACTATCAGAATGGAGCGGCGCTTTTGCACGCGATCCCCATTTAGCTAAGTCTTTTTCGCGCCATTCCTGTGAGTTTTTCAGGATTCACTTTTTCCGTTTTCCGACATATTTTTTTCTCCCTTCAGAGCACTCCGAAAGTGTTTTCAGTGTTCAGCGCTTGTCAGTGATTTCATTTTCTTCTGTTTCCTTTTTCAATGAACCAGTGCCGTGATGTACTAAGCTTTTATGAGATTTGACAGAAGATTTACTGATTAGATTTTATTAAGCTTTGAAAACAAGGAGAAGGTACTTAGTTCTATCGAAGAATTTCATCATTTTTACATATAATAGACAAACAATATATAACTACTAACTTTCATAAATAAAGAAGGAATAATTAATAAAACTAAGAACAGGCGAATTTCACCAATGAAACTAAACGCAACCAGCAAATTTAAACCGAGTTCGAAAGCTGTCAGTGTCATCATTGTTATAAAACATTGACACTTACACTGACAGTTCGACCCGATCATCCTTAGGCGTCATCGTATGGCCTCCGCCTTGCTGTCTCTCATCAATGTAACTTATAAGTCAAGTTAAACTATCTACTACCTAGGTATATCCGGTAAAGCTGGCAGATACTTATCCGATAGGTAATATAATTCATCCTTTGTAATGCACCCCAGTAATCCTTACGACACTAATTAGAGCAATCTATTCAAAGCCGGGCTTAAATAGGACGCCCATTGAATATTATTAGCAATATCACTTAGTGCGGTAGTCAATAGCGAATAAGCAATCTCATACAAATGGAGCTAAGTAGATTTAACTTGTCAGGGAGGAAATGCTATTAGCTCATCCAGGATATCGAGTCACACTTATGCATCAAGATGATAGACGGTACATTGAACATATGTCAAGGGATATTAGTTCTAATGTATGGGAGACAGGATGTCATACAATGCATTATATTGCACTGAGACTATTATACATTCGTATAAAAAGTAGATAATGTGTACTGTACGTATATTTAAAATGCGAATGAAGCATTTTCTTTAAATATAATTTGTTTGTAATGTTATCTGTGAAAACTTTTAATAAGCCATCAAGTTGGTAAAAACTAATTAACTATTGTGTCTGCCAAGCTGTAAGTTTTCCATAGATTATAAAATAAAAAGCGTTTGAGGTTCAGATGTTTGCCTTATTTTAACTGTATTATCTTATTTGTCTGTGGTACATGTATAGCATAATGTTGTAGTGAGAAAGGGTTAGTGCTATTCGTCCTGTGTATATAGCTCTGTCTCTATCTCACAGTGGAACAGTTATGGTTTGTATACGTCATAGTCACAACTCGTCGCATACTTCATCCCGCTCTAACGACTTATATTACAAGACTCATACTTAATATTATGAATGTGAAAGTAACTCTGTCTGTATGTTGCCTTTTCACGCTTAATCCGCTAAACTGATTCCTATGAAGTTTTGAGATGGAGATAGTTTCAGACCCTGGAAAGGACATAGGATAGTTTTTAATTGGCAACTTCGTCTGCATCCGCGGCAACTGACATTGTCGCGGACCAAGTCGCGGGTAAAACTTAGTTAAATATAAATACCTACTAAATGACTTCATTGTTAATGTTTTCATAAAGCCGGCGCCGCGGCCGCAAAACGATAATTTCCACATTTTGAAATACGAAACGTATCACCATTCGTATTTCAGATAAAACTCATGTTTATTGTTTTATTATCACTGTTTCCATTTCATTAATTTGTGGCAATTACTGTTTGAGTAATACTAATTACTTATCTCCATTTATGCTGATTGATTCGCTAAAAGCTTTACAGACGCCACAAGCTTATCACAATGGTACATTTAATATGGTCTACTAGTGCATGCGAACGGACTAGTATATAGTAGAGCAGTTATAGTTTTGTTTCTGATTTTGAACTGGGTTCTGTACATTCTCGAAACCCTAGAGCTGGCTTCTACTTGGACCAGAAGCTAAGCATTGCCATTCAACGTGGCACTGTCATCAAACTTTTAGGTACTTTACCAGTCGACAGCGATGAGTGTGATTTTTTTTCAAAAGCGCGATAATCTTCTTTTTCTTTTTTTTTAGAAACGTTAACCCACACTAGGAATTAATACCGCATTAACCGCTGACGTTTGATTCCTACGAGTTGATTTCTCGGAGTATTTGTTTACAAACCACAACCGAAAGTTTGTAAACATTTGGCTGTTACTGAAATCCGATTTAAACTTGCTATGGAAAGTCTTCGCCATTTCGGAAATAAATTTGTGGCAATAGAAAAGAGTTGGTTGATGTGGTTATTTTATTATTAGTTTTGTATTATGGATAGGTACGTATCTAACAGATCCATTTATTTGAATACTGATTCATACCTGTCAATATTGTGATACCTAAATCTATCACATTTTTTATTTATTTTTATTTAGAAAAAACGTTGCCCCACACTAGGAATGTCTCCTGTATCGTGGGTGCGTTTACAAACATTTAAACTCACATACACAAACAGCCAGACCCGGAACAACTACCTGTAGGCCATACAAATATTTGTTCCGTGCGGGGATCGAACCCGCGACACGCAGCGCAGCAGCCAATCGCTCAGCCTCTGCGCCAACCGTGTCGTCATTTGTACATTTGGCAAGTATAAATGATATTATAGTATTTGAAATTCGAATTTCAACAGTGAATTTCCTATTTCACGTTTCCCTAATACAACTTTATAAGTTTCATACTTTCTTCATATCCCTACACTTGACAGGGGTTAGTGAGGGAGCAAACTCCTAAAAATACACTTGATCCGCTTTTGCAGTTTGGGGCAAGTTGTCAAAACTGACAACAAAACAAACTTGAGGCGCCGCCGCGCCGTAAATAAATAAATATCACGTCTTGGGCCGGGGGCTCCCTCCGACATCCCACAAATCCCGGGCTTAACGTATGACATGACAAAAATGTCACACACGCGTTCTTCCCGACTTGCCGAATGACGCCAAAAGGATTTCTTGTTCTCGAGCCGGTAAAACGTAAACGTTCAACAATTGGATCATTCAACATCATAAATACTTAGTTATTTTTGTTTATATCGCTCATAGAATATTGGTTTATTTAAGTGCGAGGCTCGCCTTAGAACGGTTTTCGACACCCGACATACAGTCTGCTCGTAACTCTATACGTAAACTGACAATAAATATAAACTGTTATATAAAAACCGGGATTACGTTATTCCATCTGCGGTCGAGCTATTTATTATTTTAGCATTACTGCTGATATATTTCAAAGTTCGATTCTTACATTTACCATTACACCTTACTTGCACTTAAGATAAGTACGTTCTTACGAAAAATCTACAATTTATTAGAGCGTTCTAGCGCGAGTCAAACAATCAATACACTTTTTACGAAATCATTCGGATATTTTTTCTCTTCCGAAAAACTTTTAGATCGAAATCGAAAAGTTTTGAAGTAATAATAAGTTTTCCGATTTAATTCGGGTCGAATCGTGGACGCTGAATCGTAGGTTTTGGGTTTTGTATGGACAGTAATAAAGCTTTTAATATTTCTAAGTATCTCCTGGCAAAATAATGATAGACGCACGGGTCGATCAAAGGTTAAACTACGCTTGCCATGGATGGATGACCATAACATACCGTGCATTGGCTTTCCAAAGACTCCTGGGACCAACAGCTTAAAGTGCTTTCACTTTAAGTTGTTGGTCCCAGTAGTCATTTGTACATCTTTCTCAGTCGTTACGGGTAGTCAGAAGCCCGAAAGTCACATAAGTCCTTAACAAGAGCTATTGTATTTCCCAGTAGTTTGGTTCTGGAGGTCAGATGCTGATATTCGGCTGCATCCGGTTAGGTCGGATAGGCGACCCCAACATATGTAGTTGGGAAAAGGGTAGGCAGATGATGATGTCTAAGCAGCAACATTCCAACACCACTGATTCCTATTACATTACCTATTGTATCACCGCTGTAACGAAAAGGGTCGCGTCTCGTTTTTAAGTGTTAACTAATAGTGTTGCGATGACCTAGCGGTGAAGTTCTCGCCTTTCATGTGAGGTCGAGGTGGGTTTGAATCCGGTCAATCACCAGTTTATTTTAGACATCAGTTTCGGAAAACATCGTGAGCAAACCTGGCTATGATATGGGACTGGCGTGTACATTTGTATAAAAGTCCCAAATACAAAATAAAGAGAAAAAAAAAACCTGGATATGATAAATATCAGCATGAAATCCCTCCCGCCCTAAAGTAAGCGTGGAAATCAATGCTCATACCTTGTCTGAATGCGAAGAGGCCTTTGCCCTACATCGGGACAATAATATGCTGCCATTCTTGTATTTTTAATCTATATTTAAACTTACGGAATAAGTTTATCAAGTTGATGATAAAAAAATATCATATTTTTTATAAAATGACCAAGTATAAGTTTTTGCAGAGAGGTCCGGTTTTGATGAGATTTATTACATAGTGTATACTTACTTCGAAGTTTTATCAACTCTGCTGGAGCAGCTTTTGAGCTATCTTCTATATACGGTTACTAAATTCACTTCATCTATGTTGATGAAATTATAGTGTTCACATAGTAAGTATCGGTCGTAGCGCTGCATAAGTTTCTATGCGATATTACAAATAAAAATTGAAACAACAAACTTTTGAAAAGAACCAACCGACTTGAAAACGACTACTGAAAAGTTAAAAATAACTTTAGTTTTGGAGGTCGGTGTGTTTGGCTTTAGTTCTCTTAACTTTTTCTGCCACTGAATGCCCAAAACTAAAGTTATTCTTCTCTTTGTAGTACTTTTCTAAGTCAGTTGTTTTTCTATCTACCAATGGTATGAACCCATCCTGAACCCTTTGATGTACACGAGATACCCTTACACTTATTAATGCTTCTCACCTCATTTCTGCACACTTCTACGTGTACAATAGAAAAACCGTGATGATCAGTTACCGGCTGACATCATAGAACTCCCTCTTTCCCTCGCGTGATAGATTGAGTGTTCTCTATAACAGTAAGGTTAATAAATAATCAAGTTACTGTTTGGAAGTAAAAGCCTAACGCTGACCTCAAACCAATTTATTCCCAGTGGGTGTATTCGAAAAGATAAATTATACCAATCACTTGAAATATCGTTATTGGTATTATTTTTATTGCCTAATATAACACGCAATAAATAGACCTAAACCAGGTTTAATGTCGCCTACCCGTGGTTTCTTTGACGTAGATTTTTGTCAACCTTGATCGATTGTTTAGAAGGGGTAACCACACTTGCTTTCTCATGTCTGGTAAATCTGTATCGCTACATCCCGAAGGATTAAATTCCATCATATAATTTAAGAGCAAGAGAATTATTCCAATTAAATAAAATGTAGAAACGTGGGATACAAATTCGAATTCTCTCAGAATCGTGGTGGAAGTAAAAACTCAACTTAGTTTTATTCTTTTCTTAGTAAAGGCGGTCTTGTAATAAAACAAAAGAAAGTCATGGAAATAAAAGGTATCGACTAATTGAACATATTCGAAGCGGAGAACAATCGTGCAGGTTGCAGCGGAGCGTTAGAAAGTGCAATTAGTGAGGGCGAGCGGGGTGCCCCCGTGCCCCGCGCGTGCTCCTCGCGTGCCCGACGCCGACCCAACGCGCTAATAGCGTTTCGAACAAAAACTTCTTTTCCATTGGCAAAATTCTATGAATAAATGAGTGAAATGGTTAAAAGCTAAAAGATTCCAGAGCGTATGTGCAAAACGGACCTATAATAAATGGCTCAGTATACCACCTATTGCCTGTTTCGACTTAAAAGAAGCACGTATGTTAAATACATTTATGTATGTAGGTAAGTAGCGAAACCTAACCAGTACGTGTCCACATTAAAGTTTTACGACCATTTCAACAAATATAGCAAGCCTGAATTTTTGGGCTCTTTAAATGAAACGTTTTCTGATATTTAAGACAGCACTCTAGCAATAAACAAACTTTATAGGTTTTTCAAACTTCTACTTACATTATCATGTACCTACCTATAATCCAAATTAAAAAAAAAAGAAAAGCCAACTGGCTCTTCCCAAAGTTAAAATTTTATGGAAAATTTAAAATAATCCGTAACTTGGTTTTGATTCAGTGGATTCACAAAGTAATATAATTTATCCTTGCCTCTGTAGAGCGCTATCCCAGCTTTGCCGGCAGACACCACTTTTATAAATGTAAGTACACGTGCACATTTGAATGAGTTATTAGAACATAAATCTCCTGGCTAGTCTTTATTTTACAGTGTATTACGGATTCCACAAATTCATCTACATTCCAGCAGACGACTTCATTTTAATAAATAAGTAATAGATTGTTCTGATGAACCATTCTACGGGTAAAAATTGAATTTGGTAACCTCTTCATCTTTATAAAGCTGTAAGAAAGTTGCGTGTATGATTATTTAATGGAAGTTATGTACTTAAGTATGCCATAAAACCTCAAGCGTGTAGAAAGTTCTTATTTAATATTACAGCCGGTGTTACCCACCTCCATAAATCACAATGAACCGGTTTTTCGCTATGAACATAATTTTGGTAGATTTACCCAACATTACTTATGTGCTACTGAGTCAAATGGGACAGGCTTTACTCAAATGGTTCGGAAAAGTCCCTAGAAACAATTTTCATTGAAATCTGATGCAAATAACAATTAACTCTTCGCAGAGCCGACGACTTCTATTTTCTGTCGAACTTAATTTAAAGGCAATCGGAACTTTTTACATCATTCGCGTCTAGAAACTAAATTCGAAATGAAAAATGAAAAAAGGTCGCATAGCTATTCAGATTTGGATAGAACAAATTCAAATGATTGCCCCAATTTTAGGTAATTGTGGTAGCGGGTTTAGTGTACACAAATTATTGCATTTATTGTTAGCATAACGAGGGTTTGTAATCATTTGACACATCATGAATATCATTTTCGAGATCCCAATAATAGCAAAATGGCCGAATTTTGCAATACATTTAGTATTCAATAGTACTGGGAATTATGTGGGTAAATATTGGTTATTGAAGTGAAATGTAAATATGGAATGGTACTAGCAATAGCTAAAGAGAGTCTAACAATAATAGCAAACTGTTTCTCTCCCACTGCAGGGCAAAGGCCTCTTCTTATACAGAGAAGGCACGAGCATTAATCATCACGCTTGCTCAAGACGGTATGGCGATTTCAGACTTATATTAATTTATAAGTCCAGGTTTCCTCACGATGTTTTCCTTCACTGATGTCAGTGACGTCCAAAAAAACGGAGAAAGTACATATGAATTGAAAAAGTTACATTGGTACTTGCCCAGGTTCGAACCCATACCCTTGTGCACAAGAGGCAAGGCCTAAACCACTGGGCCAAAGAATCTGTATTACCCAGAGTTAGGCAGAGATGCACCCCTGTAACAAGGGGCGAGCCTATTGCCACTATCTGGACACATATCCAGACTCCGGGTACAACAATACACTGAAAAATTCTATATGAATAAACCCAATAACACTTTGCTTGACCCAGGAATCGAACCTAAGAGCTCGTCCTTAGCAGTGCGACTCCTACACCAACGAAGCAGTCAAGAAAATTGAAATTGTATTTTTGCAATACGAAATACCTATTCTCTTGTAGCCCGGATCCTGGATTCGTTCCCGGTAATGATAATTGGTTCTTTATGACCTGAAACTTTCACGTATGTACGTGAAATATCAGCTAGATTTCTGGTTGGTTTAATTAAAGGCGTGTTATGAAAAGCCATCCAAATTTCTGAACCCAATGGCTTCTGGTTCAGAAATTTTAAAGAAATAACGATGCTATTGGCATGGCATCGCTATTTCCTTAGGTACTTTCCATTGCCTCCAGTTTGCTATCGGGAGATGCGAACACCAGTGACGGTCACGAATCGAATTTAAAACATGCTATTAGGTACCGCCTCCGAAAACGGTTATTCTGAATTTAAATTTGCCGTAAATTTTCATCTTGATCGTTATTGTATTGGCGTTCGTGACATTAGCTAGACCTCCCTCAGGATTCAGGGCAGATCATAATATTGGAAAAGCACCCAGTGATACCATTCTCGTCCTGATTGAATTAAACAAGGTAACCAACAAATCATTATTATGTTGGAAGAAACTGGAATCAACTTCGCAGCATTGAAATGGGAAAAGATAAACTTGAAAATAGATAAAAAAACTTTGAACAACAACATGAAAAAGTTTTCTGACATAGTCGGCGTTTATTTTTAGAAATAAACTAGCTACGCCCCGCGGTGTTACCTGCGATTAAAAATCACAATCGTCAAACGCTGTTAAAATAGTCGTTAAATTGTCTATTCTAATGTTAATCGAAACTTTCTTAGTTTTTTCTTTTATAAGAACCTTTTCCTTACAACATCAAAAGAAGACTATGATGCCGTGACCGAAGGAAATAAGGATTCAATTTTTTATGTATATATATTACATAAACGTAACATAACCATATCTGTTACATAAACGTCGACTCATGCAGCCTGCAGATGAAGTGGTTTTGGTTAGCACACAGTTGGCCTATTTATTAAGCACTCGTTTCAATCCGCATCCTTCAAAATGGGTCACGCAGTCGTGCAGATATAATAACATAATCCATCAATATCCTTGTTTATTTACTTTTGGGTAAAAAAATAATGTGAAATATGTTTCGCCACAACATTAGACGGGAATGTGATTTGAACTTGGGCCTCGTTATCTATTTATAGTCTGAGAGCTGATATCTACACATTTTTTTTGCCTCAAATAGGTAGGTACCTATTTGAGGCAAGCTGAAACCTTGTTCAATACTTCTCCCTTAGGTCATTAGGTATCTCAGTACAGAACCGCAGACTTGGCTAAAGGGAAGCGGGACTAAATTTTTAAAGAGATATGTTTATTATTTACTTGAGGTAATCTGTGTTTCTTTCAGCGTGCTTCAAATACGTATCCAAAAATGTCTAACAGGTCTTTGACGGATATTTGTGGTAACTTATAAGTTGATTAATCATTTTTTTTGCAAATAATTTTGTAAGCACCAAGAAAGTGTTAGGCCAGACTAAATAATTTGGAATAGTATATTTTTTATTCTTTTAAAAATACAATTTAAAAGTATATGAAAAACTGTTCTTTGCAGAAGAAAACGTGCAGAGAGCACCAAAAACCATTTATTAAATACATATATACCTACAACTTACTACTACTAGGTACTCAGGTTTATGGATGCTGCTACCCATCTTATGACACAATTTCGAAGTTCCATTTACGACACAATCGGTGACCCGCGGGAAAAGGGGTTAGTATTTGCTATAAGAAACCTATTATGTATCATTACTTCACCTAGCAGCATAATCAGCCTGAAACGTTCCCACTTCTGTGACTGGATATGATGTTGGTGTACTGCATCATCTACCTAGCGTTTCCCAACTAGGTTGGCTGGGTTCAGCTTCCACTCTAACCGGATGCAGTTGAATACCAATATTTTACATGGATAAGCTGCCTATCTGTCCTCCACAATCCAGTAGCTGGGCAACACGATACCCCTGGGCTAAACTGCTTTTCCGACTCTCGGGCTTCTGACCACTGACTACCCGCAACGACTATCAAAGATCTACAAATGATAGCCGGGATCAACCGCTTCACGTGCTTTCCACATGCACGGAGGAGTCTTGATATTGTCATGTACCCATCCATAGGCTGACTTCAAAAAGTGTAGCTTAATCTTAAATCGACCAGTGTGGCTGATTATTTTTAGCAATGAGCTCCTCAATATTGGTGTACTTTTATCTATTCTAATTTTAATAAAGAAGTAAAATTTGTTTGTTCGTATGTAGGGGGTAATCTCCGGAAGTTCTGATCCAATTCCAAAAGTGGTTTCACTGTTTTGAAAACTACATTATTCCTGAGTGTTATAAGATATTATTATTTTCAAAACTACGCTTTAAAGGGGGGTGGAAGGGATGTTAAAGTTCGAAGGAAACGGTACAAAATGCACGCGCACGAAGTCGCAGGCGAAGTGTATTACATAAATAAATAGATTCAGACCGCCTCTCCATACTTAAGAAGGAATGGGCCATAATCCACCACGTGACCGTGCGTTTTGGTTGATGTTGTAACATCCACCAACAACAGAGGAGTCTCTAATAATTTTTGGTTCTAAGTCAAGCGGCGAACGTGAATATCTATTTAATAATTACATTTTTAGGAAAACTTACAGCTAAACAGATAGAGAGTAAAAGTTTAGACAAAACATGGCCAATTACAAGTTTCCACATGTAGTATATAAATAATATGGCATCAAAGAAATAATAAGACTATATAATATAACACCAAACAGAAAAATTACTAAATACGCTCGAAGAAGCTATTGGATAAAGTCTATAGTTAAAAAAGTTAATATCGGCAATATTTCCCTTGACCATCCTAAGATCAGTGGTAATGAAATAAATTACAGAAAGTAAAGTGCCTGCCTTTGTTCGTACCCATGAACGACAACACTTAGATCGGAGCTGACTTAGCTGCGAAATAATTTCTTATCATTAATAAAATGTCAGCCTTGCGCAACACGTCTTATGAAAATATTATAACTACGTAATAAGAGACTTAATTTAACCGGAATATGCTAGCGCAGAATCTTATTAACTCCAGGTTCTCAAGCTGTTCCTGCATGAGCCTAATTAGTTATTCGGCGATACTGCCACAAGCAAAATGGTTTTAGCTTAATTTAATTTATATTGTGATACCTTAGCACAATATTCCTTAATAGGTGATTTTATTGTATTGTATTAATAGATGCATGAAAAACCAATGCTATCGATCGCACTTTCAGAATGTTTGGATCACAAATAATCCACATCCACAATAATTGTTATTTATTTACCACTAACTATAGCACTATTACAGACAAGTCAAATACGATGCTATAAGTCACCAAGTAAAACAAAATACAATATATCAAAATATTAATACATATATTTATTAAATATGACATGGTTTATAGATGGATACCTCTTTTAGTTATCATTTGTGCCGTTTTTAGGTTTTGCCCAAACATATATAATGTTGTGATATTTAATGAAAACAAAAAACCATCGGGCGGTGAAAATAACGAGAGTCGTGAATACTTCAATAACGAAAATAAGACACCTATAATTTTGTATTTGTACCCAAAAGCTCCTAAAAAGTTAGGGACAGATTTTTTGGGACTTTCCTTGGGGACGACCTTTGTAATCCCTACTCCAGATATTCGATAGGGTAATGTATCATCACGCGAGTCTGTAGGGAACCGAGTAGTGAACATTTGTGATTTATAACTGAGCCTACGCGAATGTTAGCCATATATAAGTATAAGTTAAGGTAAACCTAGGTAAAGTTAGATATTTACTTATTTCGTGCGATATTTATAATTTACATTAGAGGCCTTAGCCACTGGGTCATCACGACAAAATACAGTAATTAGAATTGGGTGTCCTGCTGCTTATTTTTTCGAAATCCTGCAAAATTATTATTGAATAAAATCCACTCTGTTCTTTTGAAGTAATTATAAAAGGTAATCTCACTTCCTACACATGATGGAAGAGACATCTACGTACAAACTGATGCAATGAGTTCAGTATATGATGCTTGACCCTTTTCCTTATTTTATGTTTTTATCGGATGGGTTTTTCACTTCTCTGTCTAACCCAATGAGATTTTTAATGAAAAGTTAACAATTTAAGTCTCTATTTAAAAAACTAGAAAAAGTAGAAATCCTGTTTTTTTACAGTTTAACCTTAAAAAAAAAACCACCAGAAATAAACGTATAAGTTCGCCCTGTATAAAAATACATATTTTTATCTAGGAGTCAACGTTGCCTGACATTAATATTGTAACGCATAGTGTAGTGGTGCTGCAGAGCTGTACTACAAACAGTAATAAAGCCGGCCCGTACGGCGTGTCGGCACATTTCTGCGCAATTATGCATACAGGAGCGGGAGGCTCCCAATGTTTGTGTAACGAGCCTTATACGAGCATTCCCAAGCCATTTGCGCCGGCCAAATGACAAATACTCGGACAAACAAGCTATTGTACGGACGATGTTCCATCTATGAACAAACATAAATCTTATCGGCTTGTTCGTTGTACGCTCCGCATCTCGGCAAGATTATATGAAAACGGCAACACGATATGAATAAAACTGTCCGTCTATAAATATCCCTGTCTAGTAGATTGCAGATTTTATCGGATTCGTATCGGTTAATGTAGGTACAGGAAGTTGCAGTTTAGCGGTAACAAAACTACTACACCCTGACCTCTTATTGTATTGAAACTCCTTACAACGCTAGGCCAGCTCAAGGTTAGAATGTTGGCACCGATGTGCATACGATTGTACGCTTTCAACTTTTTTATTTTTGCCACTGACATGCAAACAGATATTGGAACGTTTGTGTACACAGATAAGTGAATTTGTTTATCTTGTTGTTTACCCAAGAACCGAATTTAAGTTAAAATGTTTCGTGCAAAATATTGTTTTGTGAGATGCAAGTTGGGGCGGCACACTCAAAGGCTCAATTGAATAATTAATTCGTTTATAAAGGGTCTTAAGTTGACGGTGCTTTGCTTGACGTAATAATAGCTATAACAGAATATATAAATAAGATCAGTACGTACGTTTTATAGTTCATAAACATACGATTTATTATCTAGTTTAAAGCCATTTTAGATATGAAATGAGTAATGATATGAGGAAACGACGCTTCGAACAGTGTCTGATGCAATTTGCAGCTCAGGAATCGTACACAAGCTATCAGTAAATTGGCATTATACCGAGCGCTCGAGAACATTTTGATAAACATCGTGTAATTGACTTTGGTATGCTTGTGAGATTTCTTGTGTCATCTCATGAACTCTTTCTGATCGGTTCACATCACATATAAGTCTATCGACTATCGCCACTATATATAATCACGATGTCTCCTTCGTTTTTATGAGTCGATCATGTCACAGCCATGAAGCATATAGTTAATAATTTATATGTGAAATAGAAACCACCTGCCTCGTCAGTCTGTGCTTGAGGTTTTAGGTTTGATTCCCAGGTCAGGCAAAGTGTTATTGAGTTTTTTTACTACGGATATTCTCGATAGCGGGCTAGTTGATGGCAATAGGATCACTCCCAATAACATGGGAACCCTAAACTTTAGTGGTAAAATGGGGTTGTTTATAGGTGAGCCCAACCCTGAAGGGAATACAGGCGTAATGTTCTATTTAGAAGCCGCCAGAGTGAATAAAGATCACCTGCGTTTCACATTTAATACTATCACGAAATCTTATTAATCACAAAATAACTCACTTGTTCAAGAGAATTTTATATGTTGATTTACTGAGTTACTGCACCATTCAATTCCTGTTTAAAATTAGCTTATTAAGATCATAACTTAAAATACAAAGTAAACACTAAAGTATATAGTCACTGAAAGTCATTTCCAACAATCCTCACTACACATAGGTACAAACTGAAAAACTGAATTTTATTTTTATCAAAATTGATCTTGAAAATAATTGATATCTGCCGCAGGCGTACACATTTCCCACTATCGACATTTCGGCGTGTCAATGTGATATCAATAAATCCATTTAATGGAATGTCGTAAAATATTTAGTAACTGTAGTTAAGTACCTTTAGTGTTAGTTAGGTTTAGAGCATTATTATTTATTAGTCAGATTTGTACGGTGCCGCTCGGCCGTTTCATGACAATGTGATGTAACTCCAATTTCCATGATTTTCAATAATGAGTCTTAAGTAAATGCGATAGGGCCGTGTTACGGCTAACTTATGTACCTATGGTTACATAGTTTGGCCATGACGCAGGTGTGCTATAAGTGAGTGTTTTATTTTTAGGGACTTCATAAGCCTTCGATTGTGATGTTTCGGAAGCATAGTGAATTGTAACGTTATCGGTGTGTATTTTGGATTATCGCAAAAATATCTCTATCAATACTACTTAATACAATTTCGACAACAATAAGGCTACATTTCGACCCATACACGCAACTTCCATAGAAGGTAAATCACTTATTGTCATTCATTTCAGATTCACTAAACCACAGCGCTATTTTCTTACGAAAATTGGATTGGGTGGTATATATTTGGGTAAAAGGGTTCCGCCCAATCGAATTACCTAAGGAATAGGCCACACTGTCGACTGTCTTCGACGGAACTACGCTGCTTTGTATTTCGAACTCGTATAAACGCGGTGACTCGGATGCATCCGGTGTGCGCCTGCCGTATGTCTGGTTGTTTCCGAACGCTACAACACCTTGCACTTACAGATGCAGCCAAAATAGAAATAGCTTTAGCACTGTGTGAGTCGGCCTTTAGCTTTATGTAGAAGCGATTTGTTTTTCGTTTTGATCCTCTTAACAGAAAATGGGAGTAGGAAAACGTGAAAGTCTACGAAAATAAAGCCAAGTTAAACATTTCCACGTTAATATTGATAATCTTTGTTTTAAAGACAAAGCTACAAAAGATGGGACGCCCTATTGTTAATTAAAATGCCTACACACCCTGTGACCTCATCAATACTGAGTTAATAGCCTACGGTAGAATTACCCATTAAATAAAGGATTGACCAAACAGAACTAATTCTATTAATATAGAGTTTGTAGATTAATTTACTGAGGCGACCAATCTAATTTTCGTTCACCCGTTAAATTGTACTTTCCCACGTAATTCCAAATACTATAAACCAACCCGTGAATATTTGATTCTCAATTATAGCCGGACAGGCGGACGGGAACAATAGCGTTTGTTGGGAATAAAGTATGTACTTAAGTGAAGTTGGGAAGTTCCCCGACGTTTGTGATATTGGAGCACGTATCTGAGCGAGTTTTCTACAGCGAGGACAAAGTGAGTGCAGTATGATTTAGTGTGCGACGTCTTGAAGAAGTGGCACGAGTCGCTGGTATGTCGCGAGTTCGGTGACGGCGCGTGGTGGGACGCATCGGCGCGCCACCGCGCTCTGCGCGCTCGACTAGAAACAGCCTGATTGTGAGCGCGGCGCCCTGGCCACTCGACCGCAGACTGAAACCCGAAACCTCACCCACTTCATACCTATTCACCGTACGTCATTTGTACCTAATCGTTTGCAATATTACGCTATTGCCGAAAGTTGACATTTTAATGAGGAGGATAAGATATCGTTATAGCTAAGTATCTGTGTACACTATGTTTGACAGTTTTCAGATTGAGTCAGGTCTAACAAAATAAACAAATAATATCTTTTGCAATAAAATTTCCTTCAATGCTGTAGAACAAAAGATAAGAAAGATGGTAAGATAGTATCGTACTCATAGCGAAATGCAAATTTTATTTCTCAACGTCATAATAGTTCTTTGAAAACCCAAAAACTCGGGAATTCGTGTCTATCGAAATGAAAGGGAAAGATGTAGGACCTACTTAATTAAGATTTAATTGATCATTAAGTAGATAAAGTGAATGTTTCATTACAATTAACACCTTTACTACCAGAAAACGAGACACAATAGAAAATTTATCGTTTGTGTATCACTTGGCGTTTAGCGTGTTTAAGGAAGTCAAAAACCTAACTAATTTCGTCTTGAAGTAGGTATACCTACTAGGCTAGGCTAGGTCTTGTGGTAGGTGGGCTTAGAGCCTGAAACCGCATAGAATAAATAAATTTGGTAATCCTGAATCCAAAAAAATATATTTCAGAAAAATTTCATGTCAAGCCTGTCCTGACCGCACCTTCAAAATTTCAATATTACGGACTACTGCTTGATAGCAATTTGTCTGATTTTGTAGAATTTAGTTGAAAGATAATTATTAGATACCGAAGACGCAATTTTCAGACGCCAGCAACACTTACTTAGGACCCATAGCAAACACATAGCATACCCATAGCACACCGTCTGAAAATCTTGTTTTCAAGTGAATATTGGTCATCAATTTGGGTTTTATTTATCATATCGGTCTGAAAACTATACATGATGAAAAAATTTGCACAGAGGTAGAAAAATAAGAGAAAGGAGATGTTTCATTTTCGGCCATAAAGTGTACGGTAATGAAAAAAAAGGGAAAAAATCCACGAGTTCAGGAAAAATATTCTTTCCTGAATATTCCCCCTAATTCTTCGGCACAAAAAATAATAGTTTATCAAATTATTGCCATATTCTTTTGATCATGGCGTCGCCTTACTTGCATACTGCTATCGTCCAGAAATCATGTTACATTAAAACATAATAATATCACGTTGACGCTATTTAAATAAATATGAAAAGCTTGTATTTCTGTGCTATTATGATAAGATAATAGAGCTACCTTAGAAAACTTTTTTCATAAGTTAGAAAGTGTGATTCATCATTAAAAAAATATATATTTTACTTTTATGGATTGTAGTTACTTCTGGACGAAAAATTCAAACATTGTATTTGACATCAGTTCTAGGCTAATTAAGTTATGTAAACGTCATCTGTCCAACCAACCTGTCATGGCTGGCTGTCAATGGTCTTTTCTCCCGAGTCCTGACAAACGTCAAACATTTTCGGTTTTTATTTAGTGCCTAAAAAATATTAGATATTATGAAAAAAAAATGACTTTATTGTATTCAGGGGTTCGTTTCCCAGGTTTTCTAAAGTGTACATGTTATGGCCGGAGTCCCATACAAAAATGAAACGTCTCCTTTAGTGTAACACCTTAATTATCTGACAAATTTCCGATGGTCAGAAGTCATTAAAATCATATTTACGTCCATCAAGCAAATTAATAAGTTGCATCTCGCAAATTCTCAGAAAGTTACATTACATTAGAACATAAATTGAAGGGTTTTTTGAATAAATTGGACATAAAAACTGGGGTAACGTTTAGAAATACTGTGTATATTGAAAAAAAAAACGTTTTTAATCACTGTCGGTCTCCTCATCGTTACGCTGTAATAAGGCGAGGGATGGAAGCGTGATAATCAACGCGCGTTTGCCGGGCGACTCCGACAGTATTTTCGTTTTTGAGGTTATAGGTGACATTATTAGTATGGATAATATGGATATGCTTAATGACTTATAGGATACAATTTAGTAAAAATTTTTTCTTAGAGGAACTGAATATTTCTGTATTTCTTTAAAACGATACAAGAAGAAATAAAATAAAATAAATAATCACACGGCATCGAAAAATTCATCCGCAACGCTGTCAACGGAAAAAGTGACCAATTTTTTTTTTAATACTTTTTGTCTAATTAGGCACCACAAAATGCTTTCAACTAATTCTGGGGAAGAAGTCATCTTCCGTTGTTATATGTTGCAGGAACGGTATGCATATTACTATTTCCCAAAACATGGGAGACATTTTTTTCTGTCTTTGTACGTGCTCTTAAGTATTACGTAGCTATAACTAGTAAATGAATTATGTGACCTTATCGTATGATTTGCAAGGAGGAGTAAAAACTTCTTGAAGAAATCAGTTCTATCTTTCTATGGGTGAAGTTTGAAACAAAGATCGATCGTGCTACTACTGTACAGACAGAAGATTACGCCGGCCGCTAAATAATTCATGAGACGTCTCATGTCGTGTAGTCTTATTTTTTTTTTTTTTTTTTTGGAATGGGCATCTCGCAGTTTATCCTTTAGGGATATTTACTGCTCAACCGAACTTTCCTGTGGGGGGCTTAATTAAAATTAAGGCCTCCAGCCAGGCATAAAAACTTATAAGCTAAGCGACTATCGCTAAGGGCACCCCCTGCGGGGTACGAACCTCGGCTTAGGACGTCGCTGAAGAGGACAGCAAGGGACAGGCTGGATCTGATTGTTCCATTATATAGGGACATTTTAAACATTAATCGGCTCAGCTTCGCGGGCTGGCTCTAGCAAAGGGTCGGGAGGGGGGCATTGACGGGGTCGTCGCGACGGGCCTCGGCGGCGAGGACGGAATGTCCGTTTTTGTTTGCGAACAGTGCTGGTGGCCTTATCGCTCTCCTGGAGGAGAGTGATAGGATCATCTGGCTCTGTGAGTGTGTGTTTCGGTCTTCGAACTGTACTTATTCGCGAGGGAGTGTATCGGACGGCCGATGACACTAAGGGGTTAGGATGAGCGGTAGAACAGTCCATGAAGCGCTGGGTGAGTCGCTTCATGAACTGTTTCACCGTAGGTATTTTGAGATCTACATGGAGAGTCTCATTTCGGACGTAGAAGGGGGCTCCCGTGACTCTGCGCAGGAATCGGTTCTGGACGGTCTGAAGCCTATGAATATGATACGGCTTGGCGTGAGCGAACACTGCGCAAGCGTATGTCATGATTGGTCGGATGACCGAGACGAAGAGCCGCAATTTGCACCTGAGTGACAACTTGCTTTTCTCGTTGGTCATACAATAAAGCCTGCCGGACGCGAAGACGGCGCGCGAACGCGCCGCCTTTATGTGTTCGGCGAACGAAAGTCTGTGATCGAGTATCACACCTAAGTATTTGGCTCGCTTATCCCAAGGGATAGGCTTGCCGTACATGGCTAACGGACTAGGCATGGGGACATTGCGGCGTCCGGGTTTCCTAAAGAGAACCGCTTGACTTTTGTCGGGATTGACCTCGACTCTCCATTTCCGGAACCAAGCGCCTAAGACGTTTGCGGAAGTTTGGAGAGTGCGAGCTATGGTGGTAGGGTTGTGACCGGTATAGTAGATGGCCGTGTCGTCGGCGAAAAGCGCCAACTGGGCCTTTCTACCCCTAGGGACGTCGCTAGTGAACAGCGAGAACAAGAGAGGAGACAGCACGGATCCTTGAGGGACGCCCGCGCGGATAGGGTGAGGTGACGATAGCGTACCGTCTACGCGATATCTAAACGTACGATTCGACAGAAAATCTCGCAAGATGAGCACGAGACGATCTGGCACATCGAGTTGGTATAGCTTGTATAACAACCCGTTGTGCCAGACCTTGTCGAAGGCTTTCGCAATGTCGAAGAAGAGGGCGCCGGTGAGCGCGCCTCTCTGAAAGCCCGCGCTGACGTGTTCGACTACGCGGTGCACCTGTTGAACACACGAGTGTCCCGGCCGGAACCCGAACTGTTCGTTCGGTATCAGGCTCTTTGCCTCGACATAGTCCTTGAGTCGCTTATAAATAAGCTTCTCGTAGATTTTGCCGAAAACATTGAGCAGACTGATAGGTCGGTAGCTCGTGGGCTCAGACTTGGGCTTGCCAGGCTTGGGGATGCCAATAACCACGGCTTCTTTCCACGATTGAGGAAAGATATTGTTGCTCAGAGCGCCATTGAAGATGGCGGTCATGAGCATAACGAGTTGCGCGGGGAGGATTTGAAACACCCTATTGGTGATACCGTCCTTACCGGGGGCTTTGCGCGGTTTGAGCCCTTTAATGATGTCTTGCACTTCGTCCGGAGTGACGGGAGGCAGAGGATCATCAGGGTTGTCGACGGGAGGGAGCGAGGACCTACGTTCGACTTCGGCGTCTACCTTTAAGAGGTGAGCTTGGTCGAACGGCTGGGAGCTAAGCGAGCATTGAGTCTCTAAGCTTTCGGCTAGGCATTCGGATTTTTCCGAGTCGTCGAACGCGACGCTCTTATCTGGACGAGTGAGGGGAGGCATGGTAGCCTCTACGGTGGACCGGAGTTTCCTCTGGAGGTTCCAGAAGGCATGGTGGTTGGGCTCTAGCTCACTGATCATCTTGTCCCAGCTCTCCGACCTATGCTCCGCCACACGTTTGCTGACAGTACGCTGTAGCATTCGCATGTGGGCTTTGTTCGCAGAGCAGGAAAAAGCGCTATAGGCACGGACGGACGCGTTCTTCTCGGTTATCAGAGCCCGTACATCGTCCGGTAGGTTCCAGCGCTGGGCATTCAGCGCCGGAACCCGCCTTGAACAGTCGTTCAGGACTGTCTGTACGTGCTCCGTAAACGAGTCGACTGCGCCCGTGGTGTCAGCGACTGAGGTGATTAGATCGGGGATGGAGTCGAGTAGAGGCGACGAGGAGGATTTCAGCTTTTCGCTTACCTTCCTCCAGTCGGTAACTAATTGAGTCGGGGGTGGCTGATCAGGGTCAAGCGGACCCGTACGGGGAACTAGCGTCATCATCACCGGACGATGGTCAGAGTTAAGCTCGTGGAGCGCCTCTATCGATTGTAAACGAAGGTTTACATTCTTTAGGAGCGCTATGTCCAGTATGTCAGGTCTATGGTCAGGATCGTGGGGAAAATGGGTATGAGTCATCGGGGCGATGACGTCATAGTTAAGGGAGGCGCCCAGATTGAGGACAGCCCTCCCTCTGGCGTTAGTTATATTGCTATTCCACGCGGGGTGCTTGGCGTTGAGATCGCCCGCTATGATAACGGAGTCACTCAAGCCGAGGAGAACCGAGAGATCGTGGGATAACGCTGGGATGTCATCCCTCCCACGAGCGGGAGGGCAGTACGCGGATACAATAGTAATTGGCTGATGGCCAGTCATGCCGAGCCGACAGATAGAGTACTCAAGGAGCGAGGTCGGGGGAGGAGAAGTTAAAGGGACACAGTGCAATGAGTTTTTATAATAAATCATTGTACCGCCCTTGTGGCAGCGGAATCTATCATTGCGCACCATACGGTAGTTTGCAATTTTGGGGTCGCGGTTGTGCGGTTTGAGGAACGTCTCCTGTATGAGGAGGACGTCCGGTTGGTGATCGCGGAGGAAGTTGGCAAACTCAGCCCGTTGCTGGAGTAAGCCATTTATATTAACGTATCCTAACTTTAGGGATCGCGGTTTCAATGTTCTAGCGTTAACGTACCTATCCATTGCGGTTATTAAAATGGGCTTCTAGGTCACGGAGCACCGAGGGGGCCTCCATGAGCGCTTCGATGCGCTTCTTAGGGTCTGTGGTAGCTTCTAAGCGATCGGCTAGACGATCGGCTTCGCGGTTGCAAAAGATTAAGTACACTGGCAATATGACGTTCATATTGCGCTGTGTACGGATCTTATTGTCATAAAGAGCCTCCGTAGGCTGAGCACGGAAGGCGGAAACCTCAGCCTCTGCGGTCTGGGTAGCCTGAACTGCAGGGGCTGGGGTCGGCGCCGGGATGGGTGAATCCATCAGCGCCGGTGGGTGGCTGCGTTTAGCCGCCAGGGCCGGGAAGGCCTTCTGGTGGTTGAGCTTGTTCCACGGAGATGACCTCTGTGGGCTAAGGCGCTCAGGGAGCGCAGACGATGGCGGGGGTGGTGCCCTAGTAGAGGGGCATTCCCTTTGTTGACGAGCGTTTGCACGTCTCATCAACCTTTGGGAAGATGACTTTGGGGCTCGCGGGCACCCTCGGAAGTTCGCGGTATGACCGGACTGTCCGCACAGAACACAACTCGGTGGTTCAGTGCACTGAGTGCGGTCCTTGGGTCGGTCACATTTGCCCGTGGCGTGGTCGCCCAGACACTTGACGCATCTGGGCCTGGCGAAGCAGTTTCGCTGAGAGTGGCCGTACAATTGGCAGCGATGACACTGGCCAATTAGATGGGGACGGTATGGTTTCTCTATCTTAATACCGGACAGGGCACACACCGTTTTGATGTTGAATATGGGGTGGTGCCCTTCTGTGGGGTCGCAAATAACTAGGACCATATCATAAACTAGCCCACCCCGGGCCTTATGAAGGCGGTGGACGGCGGACGCGGGGACACCTTGGGCGCGGATGTCGGCCAGGATGTCCTCCGTTCGGATCTCCCTGGGGATACGCCTGATAACCACACGGGTTGGCGTCTCCTCAGGGAGGGAATAGGTGTGGAAGGAGATGGCCTTCCCACGTAAAAGGGATACTATTTCCCTGTAGTCATTTGCTGACGGCAGGGTTACCTTGATACCCAGAGGGGTAGCTCGGGCGTTGGTGTAGTTGATCCTGCGATCAACACACATTTTGGAGACGGCTGTCCACTTCGCCTTGTCTTGGATGAAGACAGGGGGAGGTGGCTTCGCCTTACGGGTGGCGGTGCCGTTAGGGCCCGTACCGGAGGCCTGTGCCAGGGGTACGGGGGAGCGGGGGGGAGAGGGCGCGGATTCGTCAACTGAGGACGGGGCGCCGATTTTTTTGGCCTTGGTGGCCTGTGAGGGAGCTTTAGAGGGCTTCCTCTTTCCTCCTTTTCCTACGACTTGGTAGTCGTCGTCGGACGAGGAGGAAGGAGACTCCTCTGCCTCTGAGCAGCTGCGCGAGCGAGGGACAGTCGTGTCCATCCTATCTATAGATTCATCGGAATCGTCATGCGCGGGGGCTGGCATTCCGAGAATCGGACTTTTGATGCACCTGGCGGTAACAGGCACAAAAGCCGAGGCCGGACGGGTCGCGGGTTCCGGGTATTTCGGTGCCTTTGTCTTTTTGGACAAAGGCGCCGGACTACCTGCGTTCGTGGAAGAGGTCGGCGATAAGGGGCTATCGACCAACGGACGGGGCGCGGGTTCCGGGTATACCGGTGCCATTGTCTTTTTGGACAAAGGCGCCGGATTACCCGTGTTCGTGGAAGAGGTCGGCGATAAGGGGCTATCGACCAACGGACGGGGCGCGGGTTCCGGGTATACCGGTGCCATTGTCTTTTTGGACAATGGAAGACTACCTGCATTCGCGGACGGGGACGGCGACGAGTGATTATCGACGCGAATACTTCGCTCCGGTTGAGCGGCAAGCCTGTCGAAGGCTACGTTTTTACCGCCATATTTGGCGCGGATGTCCGGGTCCTTTAAGAGGACCTCCCTGACGAACGCTAATAAGTCAGCGTCCGTCATGGCGGAGAAAAAGTCCCGTTAGGGAGTAATTTTGGGGCCTACGCCTAAACCTATCTCTAACTCCCCGGGTGGGTACGCCCGGGGATGTGTGACCAAACCCTCCCTGCCGGGTGTAGGCAGGGAGGTGAGTACCTCGGGTGAGCCCTAAGCTTGTGATCCCGTCGCAAATCTTATTGTGCGAACGGGGCCCTGACCAGTCTGGTGCGAAGGGGTAGACACACCCAACCGACACCAGGTGAGTTGCTGGGGAAGGAAAATAGAGACTAGAGCTGACTAGGAGATCCCCCAAGGCCAAGCTTCTAGCTCCCTGCCGACTTGACTGCCTCACCCTGAAGGGGCTCGGCCGGTGTATCGGGTCAACACCGCACTCGGCTTCGTTGGCACCGTAAGGTATCCACCGAGAGACCACGAAACTGTGGTTTTAGCCCTGAAGGGGCCAAAGACGTTAGACGCACGTTTCCGTAAACGAAATAGCGAAATCAGTAACCCACTGTCTTGAAAAAGACGGCTCTGATGCACGGGATTCTTCGTAGTCGGCGACTACGGCGGAGTTGCGCGGAGGCGCAACAATGGCGGAGCGTGAAGAGTCACGCAGCGAGCGAGGAGCGGGAGCAGCGAGAGCGGCACGTCCGTTCGGGTCGAGCGCGTGAAGCGAAGTCGTGTAGTCTTATGGCGGCTTAGGCCTACTTATGCAAAATTACATCGATCACACACACATTTTCGTGTGTCAGAATTATGAGACTCATGGATGATTCCTATATCTTAATGACGCATAATCACCCTTGCCTATCTTCAAACAAAGTTTAATTTGATATAAAGCGTAAATACTTAGATGTGACTTTTATTTACAAAAGCTTAGGAGTGTGACTTTAGTACCTAGACATAAACACTGAAGGCAGCGTGCAAAGTGAAATTTAGGAGATGAAGTCAGGCAACGGTCCACATTACGACTTCTAGTCTTAAAACTACATAAAGTAGTTCACGTCTAAAGGCATCAATGTAAGGAAAATGTTTCCCTTCTCACCAGCCAGCTATAACTAAGTGTACCTCCTTCTGTTGCCGGGGGCGGCGGTCCATAATGTAAAACGGTCTACACAATATTGTTTATGAAACCGTACTCGATCAAATATTGCCGCTGTACTATTTTCACTTACCTCTTTCTGGGGCGAACGTCTGCTCTGTATAAAATGTCACTTCGTTATGTATATTTTTATCGTTCGGTTATTATTTCAGATTGAGGATACGTTACTGGACCGTAAACGTCTGCTGTGGGAACATTCAGATAAATCGTTCACGCAACATTTGCTAAGTTGTATGTTGCGATGCTCTCTAATATTGACATGATCACAAAGTTAAGCGGAATTTGTGCTTGTATTATTTCGTTATAAGGTAAAGGGGCCCCATTCGTAGAATTTGCTACAGGCCCCGCGCTGTGTTATCCGTTTCTGACATAAACTATTAATTGAATATTCTCTTGCACGAAGCGGAACTACATCTATTAGAAACTGCATTGTTATTAATTCATATTACATGCTTATGGTGTATTAACGGGAATAACTTTCAGTTTTCGCATTTTATTTTTACATTAATATCAGCAATCTAATGTGTACTTACATTATCATAGTAAACATTATTAGCTTAATGTTGCGTTACTGTGATTATCTATCCTTGTTGCTGGAGTGAAATTGCAGAGTGACCGAAAAAAAAAAAAAAAAACGGACTGACTGTCTGACTCGCGCACCGTGGCCGTAGGTTCCGTACAAACATCAGATAATTTCAATAAAATAATGAACATTACCTACTGAAGCTCATAAACTATGAAAAGACAGTCATAGATATGTACGGTTGAAAGACGAACCTAATTTTGATGTTGAAAAAATGTTCTCCAATATATCGATATACGGCACGGCCAAATCTCTAATTAAAATTGTTTGTAATCGAAAAAATATATAGATTATAGAATTAGAATCTATTTTTTTTTATTGTGATAAAATTAAACTACAAATGAAAAAAGGACTGTTTTTTACCTTGCTTCATGCTTGATTCCGTGATTGTAGGTCAACGGGAAGTTTTATCTACATATACATATACCCGTAGGTTTTGATTTATTTCCAAGTATCAACATGTCGCAAAAATGGCCGTATTTTTGGACGGATAAACTTGATTTTTTTAGAGTTTCAAGGGACGTTAAAATAAATAATAAATATTTTAATATAAATAATTGATACGTCTGAAAATAATACAACCTACTCAAATTATGTATGGAAATATTGTTAAGCAGATGTGTGTGTGTTTGCACACGCAATCATTATTATTGTAGGTACTTGATATTAGTTCGTTTTAGTTCAGTCAGTGTGTTCGTATTAGGCTAAGGGACGGTTTGCGTATTCTCAATAATTTGGTATGCCGCTTAGTGTTCGACATAAATCATAAAATATTCTATGAGGTAGAAATGTATGTTAAGATTACAGGAAAAATGAAACGATGTCTTTAAATAGCACCGTTATTTAGAAAATGGTACGGAGCCCTCGGTGCGCGAATCCAACTCGCTCTTGACTGGTTTTTTACATTGATATAACTAGGAAATATATCCGATAGACTTCAAGAGTAAATAGTTAATAAAGTCAGACAGCATCTTTGAGACAATCCGTTGATAAATCTGATAATAATTATGTTACTCTTTTAAGAATTATCATCGAAATTTAAGGAAGAACTATTATCATTGACATTCTCATGGGTAATTCCCCTATTTTTAAGAACGTTTGTACCTTCTGCCTCTAACCTCAATCCCAATCTGTCAAAAATACGTCTAATTAACTTACATTTATTAACATTGAGTCTCGCTGATTAGACGCAACTAGATTTTGAACGTTTTAATTGCAAGAATTGGCCTTGTGATTACTCGATTACTCAGAAATACGATCTCACCGTCAAAGGTAATATGACCGAGTTCCTCTGGGTCTCTGTGTTAAAAATGGAACTAATAAATCTGCGGCCTGGACGCGGTAGACAGTACGAGCGATCGAACTGTCTATTGTCTATGAAAGTTCTTACGTAATATAATGGAAATACGAGATGCCATGTAAAAGAATATTCAATGTAAATAAACTATGTGCACAGAACTAAGCGTAATTGACCTATGGATACAATCGGCCTTATTAATAAAATCGCTTATTGCTATCCAATGTAAAGCTTGGGAGTGTTTGCGACTCGAGGAGTAACTGACTATTCATCATTCATTTCGTTAGTTTATATCTTAAAAATAAAGTTACCTCGGAAACTACCAAAAAAACAAGCGTGCGCTATGGCAACCCTGTTATTTTAAAATGAAAAAGACCGAGTCTGCGAATGACAAGATGAACTAAATGCCGATTGACTACGAAGATATATAACAATAGCATTTTTCGTACATTTCCATTTGAATTTTAAAATCCTCTCCACCTCTTTAAAGCATAATTTTGAAAATAAAATATAAGTAGCTTATGTTAGTCGCTGATAATGTAGCTTTCTATAGGTGAAAGAATGATTAAAATGGGTTCTGTTCTGGTTTTTGAGTTTCTTCTTGAATCTTTCCTCTTTATAAAATTAGTTTAGATCTAGCAACTAAGCTGCATTGGGCCCGCGTGGCAGATTATGCCACACTTCCTCTCATATAGAAGTCTAGTATCCCAGCAGTGGGAACGGGATAGGCACTGAAGTCAGTTTCTTCTTACGCTTTCAGAAAGGAACTTTTTGGGTAATTTTCCGATCTTTTATAACAGCTAATAACTCCCCGGCAGTCCCCATAAATCTATTGAAATATTCCAAGAATAATTTTTAAGTTGTTAAATATTATTATCACTGAGGCGTAGATAAATCCCAGATTATCGGTTGAACGTGAAAGTACGGATCCGTCTCTGATTTTGCAGCTTGGATAGTCTAGACAGTTCCTTTATGGTGATCAATATTTGTAGTTAAAGCAAGCAAATATGATTTAGGCAATTTGCTATTGATACACTAACGACTATAACAAAAATAAAATCACTGAAAACGAGAGGTGCCAACAAATATAGGCAAATTAAACATGTAACATAGTCATGTCTTTCTAATAAAATTAACCTAGATATGGGGGCCGACATTATAATATATAGCTATATTCGTCACCATCCACTCGACCCTTTTGACAAAGAATCTCAGGTGTTTTCGCTCGGACCCGTATATTTTATGCGTCACAGAAATAAAGTATAAATCAAAGAGCTCTGCTTCGCGTGACAGTTTTATGCACGTTACGTTGTCAGAAATGTCTTTATTCAATGAAAAAGAGGACCGTTGCGTAAAAAGTTTCATCATAATCAGTAGCATTGCGGTCAGCGCATATATATTACGAAAGACAAGTCAGCGGAATATCTATGTATACATCTACATATACATACAAATAAATAAAATTGAAGTGTCTGTTTGTAATTTTAAAAGAACAGCTTTTTAATAAATGCATGTGAAAGTTTAATACCTTAACTACCAAACAACGAGACACAATAGAAAATGTATTGTTCGTCGGTCTTTTGGCGGTCAACGTGTTAAACGGTAGATATCAATGAAACTATTTTAAATGTTTGTCTAAAATATGTCTGTCTGTTTGTTTGAGATAATCTCCGAAACGACTCTCCCGATTTATACAGAAGTTACACTGACTGATAACTGATGTGTAAAGGAGTTACTAAGGCTAGTCTTATTTAAGAAAAATAATTAGCGTTCCGCGCAAGAAATGAAAACCCACTAAACACAAATACATAAAACCACGAGCATAGCTAGGTATGAATATATCTCTGAATTATTATATCAATGATAATTATTGGACTTAATCATCTTTATCCTCCTGCCCTTATCCCAATTTATTTCGGGTCGGCGGTGGGCGCAGCATATTTTCATTTTCCATTCATATCTATTTGCCATCATCTCAATAGTCACTGCCTTTCTGGCATTATCCTCTTTCACATAATCCATCCATTATAAGACTTAACCATTATTTTCTATATAACGAGTTCAAATAAATAAGCTAGCGAAACTCCATAGACGTGTATGAGTCGATCTTAATATCGATTACTAATGACGATAAAACGAAAAAAATATAAAAAGTACATTATTACCTTAACTCTCAAATTCAAGTAACTAATACTAGCGGTCTTTGACCCCGTACCCCCCCCCCCCCCCCCCCCCCGTTGTAGTTAGTTGAAGTTATTAATAATTATTTGTTTGTTTAATAGTCATTAGATATCGATACCCATCATCGTCTGCGGAGTTTCACCAGTTTATTAGGTATAGTAAAAGTAATTAAAATTGTCTGACAATCTTTCTAATACTCGTATATAAAATTCTCGTGTCACGTGTCACGTGTTTGGAATTAAACACCTCCGAAACGATTTTCGTGAAATTTTGTGTGCATATCGGCTAGGTCTGCGAATCGGACAACATCTATTTTTCATCCCTCTAAATGTTAAGGGTGGGTCCCAAACATTTTATATGGCAATTCAACGTTTGCTGGGTCAGCTAGTATATGTTATATTAAATTAACCGCGGTTAAAAAGTCAACGTGCAACGATCCGAAATTACCACGGGAATACTTACTTTTTTCGGGATTATCAGCCGGCCGACATACCTTGAATATCAGCCGATGTGCCAATCTAGGGTATGAGCTATCTTCATAACAAATATCATTAAGATCCGTTCAGCCATTTCAGCGTGAAGGAGGAAACATACACACACATACCGAGTAACTTTTGAATTTATAATTATGAGTTTTATATATTTGAGCTGTTTGGGGTTGGAATTACTGGGGTCCATGTGACCATTTAGTTTTTTCATCGCGAAGCGTTTGGCCAACTCATCATGTGGAGGGCTGGCCTTTTTTTTGGTCAAAGAATCAGCATTGCTATTCATAGTGGCAATGCATTACATACAAGTTTATTGCATTATTGAATAATAAAATTGTCTACGTCGTAATTGATACGTGAAACACTTTTGAAACATTGTACTTATCACCACTTTTGATGCTAATGCATCTGGGTCACCCTCGTACGTACTATCGACCGATTCCACTTTAGCCTCGGATGGAGTATCGATTCAAAATCAATAGCAAACAGAAATAGAAACAACCCTCGGAACTTGAAAAGTAAAGTGATCGATTACAAGAAGGTGATATGCCTATGTCAATACTTGGTACTTACATAACATCACGCCTGTTTTGCCCGTAATCTAAGGCAGAGGTGTGCTTTTAGTACACCCACATTTCGCTAGTTAGTCCCATATTATAGGGGGTGAATCTATTGCCATCAAATCTGGGCTATTGAGATCATCACCTACCTAGCCTTTTCCCAACTATGTTAGGGTCGGCTTCCAGTCCAACCAGGTGCAGCTGAATACCAGTGTTTTACATGGACCGACTGCCTATCTAACCTCCACAACCCAGTTACTGGGCAACACGATACCACTTGGTAAGACTGTTTTTCAGACTTTCGGGCTTCTGACTACCCGTAACGACTATCAAAGATCTACAAATGACAACCGGGACCAACGGCTTACTGTATTGTTAGACGGGCCGATTTCCGCAACTCCATGACTTAGCGCGTATTTTGCTTAAAGAAAGACCAACGGCTTAACGTGCTGTCCGAGGCGCGGAGGAGTCTCGATATGTTACGAACGGTCACCCATCCACCGACTGACCTCGGCAAGCGTAGCTTAACCTTCGATCAACCAGTGCGGCTGATTTATTTAGCCACGAGCTCCTCTTTGGGCTATTGAGATCTCTGGTGGAGAAACCAAATAACACTTTGCCCTACCCAGAAATTGGACCCAGGACCTAATGTTCAGCAGTAGTACTTACAACCACTAGAATAACGTGGTAGTCAGGCGATCAATCGTGTTTATTGTGACAATTCCCCGCCATCTCTTACTAGCAAGTACGATTGCTTTTCGTCAGCGCTCGCGTGAGTAGAAGTCAAGGAGGACTTCACATTCAGCAGTACCGTTTGCGAGCACTACACCGACGAGGCAGTTCGTCGAATTTACCTCATCGTTTACCTTCATGTATTTCAGGTCCATTTTACGATTATAAGTATCACAAAATCGTGTTGCTTTGTCCCCTGACAGTTGACGGCCAGCTAGGTCGTCGTTTTGTTCGTAAATTAATGTCTAAAAGGTTTTAGACATATTTCTTTTTATCATATTTTTTTCATTGTGTTTTTGATGTATCAAGTTTACAATAATGTACCTTTCAGGGTTTGCCAGGAGCGTTAGCGTAAAGATTTCTCACCTACCATACTTTAAGGTTCTGTTTTACTTGGGAGGTTTATATACATTGATTAATTTTTTATGTCTAAAATATTTTCTCTTTCTAATAATATTATAATTTAGACATATTGTATTGTATTGTTGTATTACGCAAACTACGCGCAGAGTCGTGGAGTTGCGTATATCGGCCCGTCAAACAATGCAACAAAACAATATAATATTACTGTAATGTCTTAATTATAATATTATTATAAAAAGAAAAGATTTGATTATTTGTATGTTTGTTTGTAATGGATAAACTTAAAAACTACTTCAACGATTTCAACTCTTTCTCGACTCGCTGAAAACGTAGGTCCATAAGTTTTTGAGTTTATCCATTGCAAACAAACATACTTACAAACTATTCAATCTATCCTCTATGTATATTTACATCTAATGTGTATCATTTAAAAAACTTGTGTTTCAAAAACTGGCTCTCTTCTTGTTAGTTGAAGAGTCATTAATTTTTGTAGATATTTTTTGTATGTGATGTAAAGTTCCCCTTTACGAGATAAGATAAAATCGTTTTTCAGTCATTATCTAAATTCGATATGCGTCAAGAGGTTCACAGCTCTCCATAATTTCATATCGTAGGTAGTTAATATGTAAATACAGCACCCAGGGGTTTTATTTCCCGCTAATTAGGTCCCAGCAAACGCCATTAAGGACACTAAAAACAACCCGACACTACCAACTACCCTCTAAAATTAATTATAGCTAGGTACAATAAAAAAGTAATTATAATAATACCAGCCCATTTTTGTCCCACTGCCTGGCAAAGGCCTCTTCTTATACAGAGAGCATTATCTATAACCAGTGACGTCAGTGATGCCCAAGTAAAAATTAGAAAGTACCTACATGTAAAAACCTACCTACGTGGAAAAGTCACATTGGTACCTGGCGTTGGTGAAGTGTCCAAGTAAACAACTCAGTTCCTACCTGCTTACCTATGAGGAGGCTCGTAAGACCAATTATTGCCATTAAAGAATGGCATAGTCAATAGTGTCCATTATTGCCGAATATCGGTGGTGACACTGAAGTTATATAGTTAGATTTTTCTTATTTCCCTGTATCGAGGGTGTGTTTATAAACATTTAAACTCACATCCGTAAACAGCCAGACCCGAAACAAGTACCTGTAGGCCAAATAAATATTTGTTCCGTGCAGGAATTGAACCCAAGACACCCAGCGCAGAAGCCAATTGCTCACCCACTGCACCAACCATGCCGTCTAAGATGGTTACACCATATCTATAACATTAAAATCTCAAAAACTGATTAGAAAACAACTAAGTTTTTAATCTTCGGCTTCCATCTTACGAAAATTGACTCCTCGCCCAGTGGCGAGATACCTGACCGGGAACAAACACGCCAGCATGACAGGCTACTTAATGTCTTAACCACTGTTCTATCACGACATTCAGAAATTGTATGTTTCATTTATTTATGTAAAATATTAAATCTACGATTATTACGGTAAATGTTCTGATATAACCCGCCGATTACATTGAATGTTTCACATTAAATTTCCATCAAATCGCGGACCCTGTGTACTTTTACCCGACCGCCCGGTTCAATTAAGTATTACCTGGGGGAAATGCGGGATATAATCATGCTCGCACGTGATGCAGATCATTAATTGATTGCTATTTGGCTATTGTAATACCTGTTATCATGGTTCCGTGTGTAACATGATAAACCACAAAGAAAGTTTTATTTTGTCAACTTCCTACTACTCGTTTATCTTTTAAAGGTACCGACTTTAAAAGGAAAACGTAATCTTTTTAAGATCTATTCTTATCCGTTGGACTCACATATTACGAAACAAATAAAAGTATTCATTACATTTTAACACACACACGTACGGATCAGTTATCTTGAAGATATAAATCAAGGTTTGCAGTAAAATACCGTTATTCCCCCACTTACCTCCTTTTTTAAGCTGCTTTTGTCCCCGAAGGGTAGGGCAGAGGTGTAAATACAGTACACCCACATTTCACCAGTTATTTAAGTCCCATGTAAAAGGGGTGAGCCTATTGCCATCAACCGGGCATACATCCAGACTCCAGGCTGCCACAGAGAAATTACTTTTGCTCAGCAGTCGCAACTGTGACCATAACAGCAATGATTTTAATAACAAAAATAAATGAATAAGTGATTATAATATACTTTACAGTAAAATTATAGCGGTATACGACAAAGTAGTAGTTCATGATAAAATACTAAAAATAGATATCTTCTTACGAAGTCCTTTTGTTCTATGTAGTATGAATCTATATCAAATAAACGGTAGTCAGATGAGTCTATGTCGTTAAGATGTATAGTTTAGGAGCTAGCGCATGTTTATTCATTACGCGTACTGGCGCAATACAGTAATAACGGAAGACCAGCTACCGTTCTGTCGCCAGCCCGTCTAATTTGATGCCGAAGTTTAATTTTGCGAGTCCTACAGCAATACTCTTATATATATCTTGGCCGCTTTTCTAATATTTTTCTATTGATACAAAGAAAGAGGAGCTCGTGGCTAAATAAAAACAGCCGCACGGGTCGATTGAAGGTTAAGCTACGCTTGCCGAGGTCAGTTTGTGGATGGGTGACCGTTCATTACATATCGAGACTCCTCCGTGAAAGCACGTTAAGCCGTTGGTTCCAGCTGTAATTTGTAGATCTTTGACATTCGTTACGGGTAGTCAGAAGCCCGAAAGTCTGACCAACAAGTCTAACCAAGGGGTATCGTGTTTCCCAGTGACTGGGTTGTGGAGGTCAGATAGGCAGTCGCTCCATGTAAAATACTGGTATTCAGCTGTATCCGGTGAGACTGGAAGCCGTCCCCAACATGGTTGGGAAAAGGCTAGGCAGATGATGATGACAAAGGAAGATTTAATGATAAAAAAATAAAAGGGAAATACAAAAAATACGACGCCATCATAATTAATATACCTACCAGGAAAATGAACTTTCAAGACTCGAAATAAAAAAGGTGCTTTTCACATATTGATTACTTTCCAAGAAATCGTAGCGTTATTAATTTTGTTGTAAGCAAAAAAGAAACATTCATTTGATTAATCAAAATAAAAATACTTTTTATGTCACGTGTGAGGAATACTGCGGAGGCGCGACACACTGAAGGAAATACACAGATTATAATCAAAGATATTTTCAAGCTCGCAAATGAACTCAATCAGATTTAGAAACCATAGATCACATAAACTTACAATAATATGTATACATAGGCAGCAATGAACGTGTTAAATGATTTGTCGCGTAAGGAAACAGTCCATGATGGAAAGTAATTTAACCCGAGTGCGGGACGCAAAGGAGGGTATTGTGTTTATCAGCCTATGTATGTTCCTTTGTGGTGCTCTAGGGAGTTGATGACTCTTACGTCAATCGATTTGTCTTAATCTTACGAGTATCACCAAAGATATGAAAGTAATCTAAATACAAAATGGCGGCAATCAGACGCTTTATTGTGAAAAAGAAAAAGAAAAGTCGACGAGCTATACCTCATTTTTATCTGACGTGTTTATTACTTGAAACAGTCATCGTTTCTTTATTACTCAATGAGATTTTAAAGTCAAAAAGTTAATGTTTTCCGTCTCTTAAAAATTTCATTGAAAAACTATAAAAAAAAAAACGTTACGAAAAAATGACAATGAATTTCGACGCAGGGGGGTAATTTTAATTTTATCATAAATATCTCATAGTTCTTATCACTGTGTGCGCCGATGTGCCCTCTACCCTGTATTAAGTGGAGAATAGGTATTTAAAAATCATCTTTTGACCGGTTTAATCATTTTAATTTCAAATTACCATTTAGAATCTTTAACGGTTTAAAGTTGGTTAGCAAGATTTCTGGCTTAAATTTTGAAGTAATTAAGTTGTGATAAAGGTTTTATAAATGTTATAATTGTTATAAGATAAATACAATACAGTTCTTAAAATCTAATGACAAACCGAGAATATTACTGCTTCGAAAAGTAATTTTAATCTATAGTACCAATACATAATACAGTTAGAAATTACCTTTTAATAAAATTAATAGGTACAATATTGTACGATACTGGTCGGTTTCCGTATGTAAATAGAGTAACTAAAATAGAACAGCTTATAATTTTACCAAAAAATGACGAATAGAAAAAAGTAATAACCCGACTGCGTATAAAATTAACTTTAAACAAAACGTCAGAAACCAAACAGAGTAAAAATAAATTAAAAAAAAGACGAAAAAAGCCAACGAGTCCGTAGTCTAGTATTCTGCAACTTTTACGGTCGGGAGCCATTCAAAATCGAGACCTCTTGAAATCTTCTCAATAATCGCTCATCAATAAGGGTTCAAATCCGGGGTACTACCAAGGTGCCTTTTTCAATTCATGTGTAGGTATTTTCTAAATTTATCTTAGACATCATGGATATCGGTGAAGAAAAATATCGTGAGGAAACTTATAATTAATAAAAGTCTGTAATCGCCGACCGTACTTGAGCAAGCATGGTGATTAATGCTCGTGCCTTCTCTGTATAAGAAGAGGCTTTAGCTCCGCATTGGGACAGTAACAGGCTAGTATTAACATGATTAAAGTTGTTCTGTTAGCAGGTGGTGCCTGGTGTCTGGCCCGCTTCAGCAGGTCTTGATATACAAGTTATAGGTAGGAATCTGAGTCTTGAATAAAATAAATATCTATTATTTAAAAATAAACCTTTACGATCTTAATTTAAATTAAAATAAATAATATCTCTTCAAAAAGCTTTCGCCTACAGACTCATTATTTGATCAGTCATGACTAACAAGTTTACAGGAGGATTTACCAAAAAAAAATTACACTAATATTTATTTTTGCTCTATTGTTTTCCCTATTCCGGCTTTCATCGGGCTGAAAGAGATTGAAGAGGATTACTTCGGTATCCGATTATGGTATCTGATTCTATACTCAGTCCTCAAATGCCTATAATATGATTATCGGTTTTTTATAATACCATGGTTTTTACATGAAAAACGTGGTAAGTATATACGAATACGTATGTACGTAGGTAAAATTATAAGCTTGCCTTCTGTTGGAAGAGGTTCACACCGGTGCGCGGTGGAGTGCAACAAAAATAACACAACAATGTTTTCAGGATGACTTAGCCCCGAGTAAAATAATTTTAAATGTTTTCTTTTCTTGGTGAATTGATAACAAATGAAAATATTGTTAATGAAAGAATTACGAGGTCAAAAACCTTTCGAACTTTTACTAAATCAATGTATCCAATTACACGGCAGAAAAAGCATGTCACAGTTTTTCATTAGTACCTACTACCTACACTAGGTACAGACTAATGTAATTCAAGCCAAGACTGAAATGCAGCCACACGAGAACGAATAAATCTCTTCGTCTTTTATGAAATGCAACTCGTTGCGATGCCATTAATTACACTTAAAGACATCTGTCTTTTATAATTACACGGTAAATAAATCACACACCTCCACCACATATCTTTAAAATGTCAAGCAATTGTCAAAATGGTCGAGCAGTCGTAAATCGTGAGTCATTACTACGGTCTACGCATTTATCAGAATATTCATTTAAACTAAATTAGCAATGAGAATGGAACTCACCGCGACTGTCAACGGACTAATCGTCATACTTACAGCTGTTACGCTTTTCTAAATGACGGGCGGTTAACTTGTAATGAATCGTAAATTTAAATCAATGACCGGAGATATTATTGGATATAATTAGTGTAATAACGCATGATTTCCCAGCTATCAGGGTAGAGTTTCAGTATTTTTAATCAAAGATATATCATCATCATCTGCCTAGCCTTTTCCCAACTATGTTGGGGTCAGCTTCCAATCTAACCAGCTGCAGCTGGTGATGCTGCAGTGTTTTATATGGAGCGACTGCCTATCTGACCTCCACAACCCAGTTACTGGGCAACACGTTACCCCTTGGTAAGACTGGTTGTCAGACTTTCTGGCTTCTGACTACCCGTAACGACTGGCAAAGATCTACAATTACAGCCGGGACCAACGGCTTAGCGTGCTTTCCGAGACATGGAGGAGTCTAGATATGTTACAAACGGTCACCCATCCGCAGACTGACCTCGGCAAGTGTAGCTTAACCTTCGATCAACCCGTGTTATTATTTAGCCACGAGCTTCTACTCCTCCTTTGAACTTTTAATCAAAGATATAACGCAATGATATTCCAGCAAAAGCTATCTATACCAAAATACCTGAAAAAAAGCTGAAGATTAACACTTGAGTGCATCTATCTCCCTGAGAGAATGTTTAAAATTTTCCGATGCAAACTATTTCTTAAAACAGCGCAGTGTTGAGAGTTACGAGAATTTTCTCCCAGATGCTGAGCTTCAGAATGAGTTTTTGAAGCAGTAGGTGCTTCATAAAGTATGGGAAGATATGAAGGTATTTAAATAAAATACCGCTCACTCTTCAACACGTTGATAAAGCCTGCAAACTTGAAATTTTGCAAGTATCGAGTTGGATTCTTGGTGCTCGCTAAGAAAAGATTTTCGACATACGACTTTTTGCATTGAATAACTGGTCAGGTATATGACACATACCTGAGTCGTTGTTAAAGTCATGGAAAACGGCTAAGTAGTGATACAATACTCCAGTTATTTACATAGTTATGTCAAACAGTACTTAATTTTATGGTAAGTAATATAGAACTGACATCATCAATGACAACACTTGAATATTTGTTTCTGTTTACTGTTGAATGTTATTTTTATATGTACAGTTATGGATAACGAGATTGCTATTATCTAACTCCAGACTAAGGGTTGTGACTCATTGTATGGTTCAGGCGCCGACTTTCTTGTACTGTGCACAAGTTTCTGATTGTTTTCATATACAGTCTACTTGGCTGTATTAAAATTAATCAGGTTGTTTGTTTAACGTATTGTTAAAACGTATTGTTTGTTTGGTAAAGTTAATAAGCATGTGGATTTAAGTTCTTTACTAAAAACCATTCTCTTGATCTAATAATAGGGCAAGCTGGTTTATTAAACAAGCTTGTCCTATCTAGCCCACATTTTTTTAAAGTTTTCCAATAAAGAAAGAACTCAATATCGATTTTATTAGTTCATGCATCTAATTTAAACTTTGGGTCTCGGCTGCACAGCTACACACACTAACGACAAAACTTCTTGCCATAAAGTTTTTGAAAAGGCAGATAGCTACAAGTTTTGTGCTAGAGAATACCCACTGGAACCAAACCTTAAAGTTGAAAGAAATACTCGTTTCATCTAAAGTACCAGTAGCACAAATTACCAACATAAGTAGAGAGCCATCTGCAGCACTTCATCCGTAGTGTATGTCATTACACATACATGTTTTCGCGAAAACGATAATAGCTTGTCTAATTCTGTAATAACACGTAACTACAAGTGTTTCTCTTTCTATGAATATTGTTAATATTACGAACTAATAATAGGCAAAGAAATTTGAGAGCTGAACTAGTTAGGAATGTAGAATTATTCATAGCAAAACGTATTTTTAAAAGTGCACAGATAATGGTCGGTGTACTGTACAGTGTACAGTCACGACCGGTAAACCTTTCCGGCGTTAGAACACCGATACTTAGATATTCCCTGACCGTCGGCTTCGTCCCTCAACGTTCAATCACGATAAGAGCTGAAACATCAACGGAATAGTAACACTCAGATTTGTTACGATCAAAAGTAAGCGATCAAATTGATCTGCCCATTGATAAAGCTTTACGATCGTGGAATCTTAAAGCACAAAGTAATCCCTTATGATCAGTTTTGTGTTACCAAAACTCACAGAAAGGAAGTATTAATATTTAATTTCTTTTGTCTTTTTGTAAAGTCACAGCGGTCTTCGAAAACAAAAGTTGAAAAACAGGAGGGTTTAATTTACTATGATGTGGTGTTCATGAAACGGTGTGTATTTTTAACTCTAAATCCCCATTTATACGATACGAGTTTCTGGCCTGTGCTTAGAATAATATTGACACAATAAATGACTCGCATCGTAAAAACACTACTTGCACGGTGCAAGTACGGTTTTATTGTATGGACATCCATTCCTTGAATTTAAGCAATTTGCAATTTTGCAGTTGCATGTAACATTGCTTCTGTTGCGTGAACACTCTTACGATAACAAAACATATCTCTTTTTTCATCACTTTAATGGATATTGATGGTTTTCAAGTAATTGAAATGACACGTGAAAAATACCCACATTTACGAAGAGAGAGTAGGCTCCATTAACTAGATCAATATCAGTACACAATGTTGCGGCGGCTAGTTGAATAACAAATGCACCTGTCCACGTTATGAAAATTGATAGCTCGCTGAAAAAAAATCAATGAAAACTCCAAAGAGATTTTAAAATACTTATTTTACTGCACAACCCACATTTTCCAATTAACTTTAATATTGTAGCATATTAACCGAAAAAACTAGCGTGTTGAGATAAAATATTCATTTTGTAATAGTTATGGCTATTACGCATCGCCAGTAATAAGTAAAAGGACACGTCATTACTGTTTATATATTTCGTTCGTTTCTGTGTTTATTTTTCTCAGTTGTTGACAGCCCAATAGCTTCCTAGAATCGCTTTTATATTATGGAAAAATGATTCTTTATGATCTCAACGACGAAGTAGATATTTTGGGCTATATAGCATTTGATGGAGTAAAAATGCCAATAACTTCAGAGATGGGTGACGATCGAGTTATACAATGATATCGGGAAAGCCGCTCGAAATACCCCTCACGGTAACAACTTTTTATTGCGAAGCAATGAGTATAAGATTTTATGCGGAACCTTTTCGTATTGCTAATGTTAGTAAAGGGAATTTAAGAAACCATTACGTCGTGAACGCAACATTTAACACCTATTTTTAGATGTTATTTTTATGTTTCGCTGCCATTTTGTACATTTGGTATTATTACTTTTTAACAAAGATATATTGGTGGACTGTAGAAATCCTAGTCATCAATATGTGGGTAAAAGTACAAAATTCGTACGAAAAAACACTTCAGACAAACCACGAAGTTTAAAAGCAACACATTTATTTTCTAGCTAGAAATACCTTTGTATTTCCAAGAAGTGTCATCTGACGTAGCGAAGCGAAAGCTTTTGCCAATAATATTGGTTTAACGGCAACTGAAACCGTTGCGTTTGTAAGGATTTGTATTGACGGAGTAAATGGTCAGCTGAATTGTGTCAGTGGCGTCGTCCGTCCGGCCACAAATCCCCGAATAAACCGCTTGCTTAGTGGACCAGACATAGTTGCAACTCTGAGAATGCCTCGGGAACGCAATTAATTGTGATGGATCTAAACTCCTGTCGCACACCGTTTATAACAAACGTCAAATATTTGGAATACAATGTCATTGTACATTAATTTTAACGCTCATCTCAACACTCTAGCAAAACAATTAAAAGTTTTGAACTTTGTAGTCGATAGTTTTTCTCATTACTATACAGTTATATACAAGAACTAATACAATATTACAATGTTTGCGCCATACACGATTGGACAACTCTCCCCTTTTATTTGTAACAGCAAAATATTTTTCTTTTTTGACATGTGTCACATTTGGCCTTTAATCTTGTTGGGTGATGCCCAACATTTTTATGAAGGAAAAAACTTTTATTCTGGCATAAAGGACCCGCGATATAAAGATAGATTACACAATGCGTACAACGACGTCGACAGTTCGGTATAGTAAAACTCACGGGTACCTTATGTGTCCCTACACATAAAAAAAATGTTAGGTAAATGGGGGGCCCATTTACCTAACATTTTTAAGTCCCAAATTTAGGGAAAAATTTATCAACATGTTTTAATAAGTTTATGTTTTTCAGTTATATGGCAGGTCGAACAACTATTGATAAGAATATGACTAGTTGTTTTAGATAAGAAAATTAAGAAAGTTTGTAGATTCTATACCACTTCGTGCAAACTTTTTTAACGACGGACGACCTTACGAGGCTGATATACTCGTATATATGTAGTATGTTTTATTACATACTGATCCAAAGCGCTATCGATTCTTCACTATTAAAATATACCTCCCGTCCCTCCTTCCACTTTTCTCAGTCTACTGCGATGGCGGGCCAATCCTTTTTCCTTTGCCCTGCAGTCAACCGAGACCACATAGGCTAAATATAATAATATGTAAGATATACCGAACCCTTGCAAATCTTTCGTTTCTAATAAAAAGGAATTTCAGAATTAAATTAGGTTTCTCTACGTTAACATTTATTCAAGTGTAGGAATTAAGATTTCTTGGTAATTGAGTTTTGTATAAATTCATTAGACGGAGAACATGCGTTACTATACTCTGAAATCCATTGTACGTTCAACGCTGATACAACAGACCTGTTATCTTGAGCAGCTCCATTAATTGGCATTATAATAGGAAACCTCTGTCTTTTGTTTAGCTGATTGGTGTTCTGAGCCATTATTACTTGGACAGCTATTTCTCGCTCAGTAACAGAATCCAACCAACAGTTGCCAAATATTAAACGTCAAATGTAATTGAATTTAATGGAAAACTTAAACATAATGAGTATTTCAGACAGATACTCAAATTAAATTTATTTCAGCCGAAATAATACATCTTCACTGTCCACTTTATTCTCGAATGATACACGACTACCTACCAATCTTCTATCGTACAAAATGTATGTGCTATCCACTACGTGAATTATGAATATTCGGTTCTCTATCCGAGAACTCCGAAAGTATCGTATTCCGAGAAAATGTAAAATGCATTTTATGTCGAAGGAAATATCATTTTTTTATCAAAGCTGTTGGCTTAGATAAAAATAAGAACTAGAACTACATTCCCTCAATGCGAAGTTTATTTGTCATAGTACCTACTCTTACATGGAAGAGCACTTGACATTGTGAAGATACCATTTTACGTCAGCTGAAAAGAAAATAAAAACTAATTGGACATCTAGTAAATGTAAAATATATTTGTAAAGTTAATGTTATTCTAGCTCTGAGTTATTTTTGTTATCATTTGTCCTTGACTCATAACACATTTCGTTTTACCAATTAACAACGGTATTATTAAATCGTGATGACGTTATTCAGTCATAAATGTCGAATAAAACTGTAAATACAATACACGATGTCCTTTAAATGAACGATTTAAACTTGCAATAGATAGTCGGATAAGTCCCCGACAAGAACAGACCGCAGAGTTATCAAACTTCCACATCAGTGGGCAGCGCTGTCGACGGTCCGCTTACTCCTAAATTAACCAACTCAATTTAAATTGTAATATTCAATGAATACCATATCCAACTGGTATACATGCAAGTCTATAAATTGGGCGTTAAAAACGACTTATGGTGATAATAGAATTAATATTTAATATTACTGAAAACATGCCACCAGACTCTGGCAAAGCCACTAACGTATATTTTTAATGGTTGTATACAGAAAGGTGTTTTTCCAGATGTGATTGTAGCTGATGGACCAACGTGGGATGGTGTTAAATGTAGTGCAGAAGCAGCATTAACCAAAGTAATAAAATGGCTGAACTCAAACCTGCTTACTCTCAATTTTAACAAGACTTCTTACATTCCGTTTTCTATTCGCTCTAACACCGCACCAGACCACACTTTCTCGATAATAGCTCACATTTGCCCACAGCAGTCATCTTCGTGTCTATGCCCAGCACTCACGAGAACTGATAATGTAAGATATCTGGGCGTACAAATAGACGCAGGGTTACGATGGGATAAGCAACTTGACACCCTCACCACTAGAACTATTAGATTGATACATATATTTAAGTCCCTTAGAGACTCGGCAAACCCTGATACCTTGAAAATGGTATTCTATGCCCTGTGTCAATCCATTATTGGGTATTGCATTACCGTATGGGGTAGTGCAAATAAAACTAGTCTAATCAAAGTGGAAAGAGCACAGAGGGCTATACTGAAAGTGATGTTACGAAAACCATATCGTTATCCTACAAAGCAACTATACTCAGATTGCAAGGTACTAACAGTCCGTCAGCTCTTTGTGCTTCAATCTGTCCTCAGAAGACACGCTACCGTCCCCCCGTCTGATACCAAAAAGCGAACCAATATCCCTCCAGGCACTCGGCACAAAACTTCTTTTGCCAGACACCAATATTATACAATAAGCACACAAATTTACAAAAAAACCCATAAAGAACTTAACATACTCGACCTAAATAGATATGAACTTAAGTCTAAGATGACAGAATGGCTACTTCAACAGGATTACTCACAAACAGAATCACTACTTACATACATCGCTTAATATTAATATATCAGTGTACACTCACAAGCTACCCTCACCCAATTGCACAACTTACACTAACACACCTTCACATACACATACACACCCCTACACCTACACACACACATACTTCTACACACACATACATACACCCACACACACATACAAACACCCACACTCACACCCCCATGCTCCTTAAATTCTTTTTCCTTTCTTTATTTTAATTTTAATTATAAACGAAATAACTAACCTCATTTTAAATCACTAGGTAGATCGACACAACTCACAAGTTGTATAAATCTTATCGCAATCAATCATTTAGCTGAACACTGTCTCTTAAGATACAGGTAACCCTAGTTTAAGAGGCAGGGCTCACGAATTATATTGTCTACAGATTTCTGCAGCATGGTTTATTATTTGCTCTGTACTTACTTCCTACCACTAGCTGCTAATAATAATACCCTTTTGTTAACCAAGTTATTTAAGTCTGTAACCTGTTTTGGAAATAAATAAATTTTATTATTATTATTATTATTATAGAAAGACTAGTGACAGCTCTCAGATGCACTCGATAGAGATTTTTGTGATGCAAGAATAAACTAGTTAATTTGAAGAACAATTTGTTACCTATGATGTACTCAGAGATCTAATTATAACTGCTGTACGTTGCCGTAGGAAGTTTTAAGAGAGGGTTGGGTATCACTTGATTTGCAATGAATCATAGAACTAAGAGCCTCACGGTACTTCTATTGCAATTATGGACATATACACATCTTTTTCATTATCATTGAATGTTTGATGAATCCTACTCTATCAAGAGATACGAATATTCAGAGATTCATTCAATACCAATTAATACCTACTATGTTTGATGAATAAGCAATCCGAAGCTTCGGACTAATTATAGAAATTGCTAAAGCATTACGGTAATCCTTTTGAGCAAAGGAGATATGCAGCTAAGCTATGAAGATGTTGAAAATCTTCATACGCCAATGTTTTTAGTTGGTATTTACCCGTGATTTCAATATTGCAATCATTTGCATTCACAGTGCAAATCAAATAAAGTGTACAAAGCAATTAGGTGTACTGTGTTGATGCAGTTGTTGTGTGCTCGTCTGGCTTTTATATTTAAATGAGTTATTTGTTTAAAAGTTACACTCAATATTTATTGAACAGGTATTGTTTGAATTATATCAAAGGTAACTGTTGCAGCAATATCGATTTCTAAGTCTGTACCGTATCCCATATCATATCTACGTGAACCGTACGCTTGTTCAATGTGTAACATTTCCGTATTGGTTTTTTATAGTGATTTATAGATCGAGCCAATGAATCGTGGACAGATAGCCAATATTGATGTTTTTCAACGGGGTTTTGTCTACGTGTTGTTTTTGCCGGTTTTCAACTTTCAATATTTTAATAGGTTTTGCCGGAGAACGTACTACAATATCAACCTATCGTGGTTTACTGTAACGGGACAACCGTGCCAAGAGTCCTGTAAAAATAGTTTAATTATTATAGAAGTGATTGGACGCTGTAATATTATCAATCTAGTTCTGAAACGACAGTTGGAATTATTGAAGATATAATAGAGATTGTACAAGCATTACTCATTTAGGTACGAAGCGACCAATTCCGTGGAAACCTCGTAGTAGTAATATCTGACATCGCAGACAAGCTGACTGACCTCGAACCAGTGGCGTTCGCAAAATGTTATGAAAGCCGATATGAGAACAAAGATAAGGTGCATACGACCGAGCTTAGTGGAGAAAATGCAGAGGAAAAGGTGAAAAGACAGCGGGTAATCCAATATTTTCTACGTATTTTATTTTGTTGATGTTGGTGGATTACGAAACAAATAAAGGTTCGAAGTTCAATGGAAATAAAAATATTAATTGATTTGACCCAAGTAAGGAAGTTCCCGTAATCAGTAAAACATTCGTAAAATCATGTAGTTAAGGATAATTACTGACTGATTCTGAGAAGATTTCCCGCTACTTGTTAATCACGGTACAGAAGTTTCTGTAATAGCAATTCTAGTACCTTTACATGGCAATGATGAATGATCATGTATAGGTATGTGCCCAGAGAGAGTGAATGCGATATTCCATGCATAACAATAGATTGGAGCCGATACGAAGCGACATTAATACCCTGAGCGGTCCTAAGTTACGCGCCATTAACTTCATCGTGTATGTTCAGTCAGGGAAATGTATCGTTTTGCAGCTGGACACTGTACATAAACCCGTGTTGAAGCCATTTGACACGACTGATAAAGAATGACAGCTGTCATTTGAATAAGTGGACTGTCAATTTGCTAAACGGTCAATTTCCCTAATAATTGTACCTACTTGCATCTCTGTATATATTCGAAACCAAACTTAATTATATTATGCCGGTCGTTTAATTTCATAAACGTATGGTCAACCCTTCGTAGCGTACACAATTAAGGAAATATTCACGGCCGGAATCAGCTTCTGTCCTTTTGAAATAACACAATAGGCGTAGCTGTGAATTTTAAACAAGCTCACATTGTTGTTACGGATGCTGTTATTTTAACATACCTAGCAAGATACAGACTTCCGACCCCGTGTGTCATTAAATGTTGTGTAGTGTCGGGTATGTATTCTCAGACAAAGAATCAGATAACACCCTTTTTCATCTGTAGTATAAAGACACTGAAGGAATATGGCATTTATTTGCGGTTAGAGCCTCTTGCTGGTCGGTATAACCATAACTAATGTAAAAAAAATCAGATTAGAATTAGAATAGAAACAATTTAAGAAGTATTAGGGGCTCGCAGTTTATCAATAAGAGACCGCGCGTTGAAAAAGGATGACAAACTACGCTTGCCGAGGCCGGGCTATATATGGGTGACCATCCATAATATACCGAGAATCTGCCGTGCTTCAGGAAGCATGTTAAGCTGTTGGTCCTAGGTGGCATTCGTAGAAATTTAACAATCGTTACAGACTGACTGGCCCGAACGTTTGACAACCAGTCCTACCAAGGGGTATTATGTTACCCAGTTACTGGGTTGTGGAATTCAGACATGCAGTCGCTTTATAAAAAATCTTGTAGCTTTATCAAATTAGACTGCAAGCCAATACTAAGATGATAATAATTAAAGATGATAATTAATGTCCAGCTTAAAGTCACCATTCCTGCCTAACACGGTGTTAACTGACTAATGACGACCTATGTGGAGTGGTGGGCAAAGGTCCGCCTGCGACGCAGGAAGCTGCGAGTTCAATTCCCGCTTTGGGACAAATGTTTGTACGATCTACAAATATTTATTCCATGTGTTCTGGGTATTTGCTATGTATAATAAAAAAAACAGTCATCTAGTACCCATAACACAAGCTCTGCTTAGCTTGGGGCTAAATGATACTGTGTGGATTGTCCAGCAATATTATTATTATATTAACTAAAGGTAACTCCTGTACTAATACGGTTCCAGGATCACACTCCAAGAATACCAATTTTTTATCTCATTTTTATTTACTGCGAAAGTTGACTCTAAGTGCCCTTTTTGAAAATCTTTTTGTTTCCCTTCGCAGTTCAAATCCGATTTAAATGAAACAGAGATACAGAGAAAATATATTAAATTACTCCCGCAAGATATTCCAGCCAGCAAAAACTTTTCTTTTCTTCTTATTTTCCCGTTATAACGAAACATTGGGCAATGGAGTATAGAATAAAATTATAAACACCAAATATAAATATGAAATCGTAGGAGTTTTTTCTATTATGTAGGTAGATACTTAAATACGGAATTACTTTCAATTACTGTTACGGGTATTATGGGTATTTCTCTGTAGATAGATTTCAATTCCATATAGTATATTTATAGCATAGCATTATTTCTTTTCTCAAGGGCCAAAACTATACAACCTCGCCAACAGGATGCTGCATATTTATCACAAAACCAGAATGGAATGCAAGATAAAAATCACTCATTGGCTTCTCACTCTTGGCTATCATGAAACAGAGACACTCTTAAACAGACACAGAGACATCTAGGGTTATCACAAAAACACACAAACTCTCCCTCGCTCTCATAAACACACACACTCACACACACCACACACACACACGCACCTACCCATACACAAATATGTATATATTTACTAGCTGACCCAGCAAACGTTGTTTTGCCATATTATATGTTTGTGGTGGACCACCCTTAACATTGAGGGGGATGAAAAATAGATATTGTCCGATTCGCAGACCTAACCGATATGCACACAAAATTTCCCGAAAATCGGTCGTGTCATTTCGGAGGAGTTTAATAACAAACACCGTGACACGAGAATAATAAATATAATATTCAAATATATTAGATACAAACTCCCAAATACGCACAGCACTCGGCCAGTCCACTCCCAAATACATCCCTCCGATGTATTAAATAAGTAGTCTCAAGATCTTCGGTTGGGGTCAGGAGACCCAAGACACAAGCCTTGCTTAGTTTGGGCTGATGTCTCTCTTCCAATTTTGTTCTAACCATAAGTGTAATATGTTTAAGGGAGAAAATAAATGAGTTATTATTATTATTGTGCTCAAGTTCACATCGCATCAAGTTTTAGAATGATTCACTTATCGCCTTTTATAGACTTTCAAGGAGTGAAATGGGCGGGAGGTTTACATCACGCAAAGTATAATAGAACGGCCATCGTGCATCCCGAGTAATCCCGGCCATAGAATTTCAGAGTTACCTAGTTGAATAGAAATGGGGCAGGCTTGTCAGAAAGATATGCATAAAGGAATATTTAAAACCCAACTTACTTTTTATGTGGGTATGTACTTAAAATAATGGTCTTTGTACTTTAGATGTGTAAAGCTATGGATAATGTCGTGATGGCAAAGGTTGTGTGTTCAAATCCGGGCAAGTAGAGTATAAAATGAAAAATATCACATTGGTACTAAGCTTACATGGTACATCATTGACATCAGTGAATGGAATCATCGTGGGGAAACGTGGACTTACAATGAATATAAGTCTGAAATCCCCAACCGTCTCTAACAAACGCAGTGATTGATGCTCGTGCAGGCTTACTCTGTATGAGATGAGGCCTTTGCCCTGCAGTGGGACGTTTACAGGCAAACATTGTTTTGTTGTATTCTTTGGAAACGTAAAAAAATCATAAATATAGGATTAATATTGTTGTATTTGACCCTAGATATAACCCTAGCCTAGAAAACCCAAGCCTAGTTGACCCTAGTTATCTATGCTATAATTTATGCAGTATCGGTAGAATAGTAAATCCATCGGTAATTAATTATATATGTACATAGATAAATGTCCCAGTAAAGTACATGTCCAAAAGTAACGACTACAGCATTAAGTTGACGGATTGATTATACTTAAAACAAATGTTTGTCAATGAACAAGTGACCCTTACCGTAGAAAACGAATGAAAGCTTGCTACCCTAATCGGGTCATACCGCATTTCTCGAGGTCACGGGTTGACCGAAGTATCGTACTACTTCCTACTACTTCGGTTTTATTATTAAAAATTCAGTAAGCAACAGACCCAGCGGAATAAACCTGGAATCCCCCTTGTAAAGCCTGAAAAACATTGCTAATATCTGCCTAATAGTACGCACGTCTCTACAAAAAGAGTGTGATTTTACACACACACAGAGTATGCTGTAAATAAGCATACTACATACGAGCAAACAAGAATGCTTTTGAATAGCATGTGTATTTCAGCCTTTACCTAATACCGTCATTCCCTAAATGGTTATCCCGGAACTAAACATACACGTGTCATGTAACGAACATGTCACGTGTATTTTTATGAACCCTAAAATATGCAAGTAATTATTTTCTCAATAATTACTGCAACTAATCGGTAAAACAAATTGATGTAAACTCGTAAACAATAATACAAAGTAACTGTTCACAATAATAACATTACGATTATCTGATATCTGACCTTGTCATGACCGATGCAATAGAACGGAATATTATTAAGTAAATCTAAGTTTCAATAAAATTGAAATGGTTAATGTAATGAGAGCTCTTATACGAACCTTTATAATAACAGTGCCTTGAATTTTTAGGCATACACACAATTCTCCATGAATTCGTAGTAAGATTTGATGCCGATCTTAAAACCTACCGGTGGAGTAAAGAACTTTACAAGTATTTGGTCTTACGATGATATTTTTATATCCCGGATATATAAGTCAATAAATTAATTTCAATAGAATATTTTCTCGTTTTACACCACATTCCAATGTTCTTTTTTCTGTTTACAATACAAACATTGTACAGTGATCATGACTTTGACCCAAAAGCCAGATCTAACTCACAGATTTAGAACTATCTGAATTATAAATGCGACTATTTTTACATTGGAACGAGAGGCTTTACCTAAATCCAGCTAAAACTACCCTGAATAGAAAACCCTTGACATATTTACATTTCCGAGTGATTATTTAAATTACATTTATATAAGAAAATACTGCTCAAGGATCGGCAAAAGGAAATAACTAGAAAATACAAACTATTCAAGACATGAAAACTTTTTTGAATTTTTTTTAGAAGTGACTTTATTTCGGTTTCACAGTTTTCATTTGAATCCCAACGACATCGTTGTTATTCGATTATGAATTCAATGTTAATTATAATAATGGCCAATTAACTTCTGCTCTGGTCCACGTATTTTAATTACATACTTATGTATTTAAGTAGATCCGATAAGCATTTGCTTCAGTAACAGTACATGTAACTATGTAAATACAATCCGACTTGGAAATTGTAGTGATAAACATTGGAGACTATAACATAAATATTCGAGTTCCAATTTCAAATTTAAATTCAGTTTAAAGTAGAGCTCTACAACTCAAAAAATAAATATCTTATTACAATCTCAAAATAAACATAGATTTAGAATATAATCTAAATGTACCTTAATTCAATAGTAGTGTTTATGAGTTGCCGAAGTTGTTGGACAGTGTTGTGAGTCGGTGCATCACCAGTGGGCAAGTCTGGCGCGGTTACTACAGCGATACTACAGTCCGTGGGCGGCAGACGGGCCGTTTACCCCTAGTCGGCACTTATCTATTTCACTGACAGACGTCAAAGTCACTAAAACTGAATCACATAAGTCGAAGTCGAAACTGAAGTAGGATTTCACAGAAGCGTAAGGGGCATTGGACACGGGATACGTAGTAATTTGTTTACGGTTGCGTGAAGGGCGGGCGGTAGGGTCGCGTGCGGCGCGTTCGTAGCGCGTCCACCGCGCTCGGCGCGCAACAGATAGTACGTAACGGTAGGGACAGTCGGCGCGCGAGGCCGGGCTCGACGGCGCGCGCCACTGCCCCCCCACACCCCTCGCGCCGCCGCTGCTGACGTCACACAAACCTCCGAAAATCCTCGCGACCGCTGATCGCTGCAACGACTTGAGCTGAGCCCAAGAGTTCAACGGTAATGCCCCAGACTTGCCTGAAATTTATTAAGTATAACAATGCAAATGAGATCTTCCAAAACTTTGCTATTAACACTTATTTAACCGTAGTTAAAGTTCAAGTTTAAAAGTCTTTCATCTAAACACAAAAAAAATCCTCAATATGAAGAACGTTACTTACAAGGCAAGATAATTTTATTGTCAACGGCAGTTAATTAAGTAATTTTAACGTCAGACGATTAGAATGATCCGATGATTAGATAAGAATAAAGGGTAGACCCGAGCCTACCCTTATCGACTAATTATTCAAACTTTCTAAAAAACGGTTGTAAAATGGTTCACCGTAATCATGATTATAACAATTTTCCGTTGATTACTCCTATAGCCCTTTTGGTTAAACCTATACAGGCATTTGAGGTAAATGCCCAAACGTTAACCTTTTGACAGACACAAAAAAAAACCATTCAAATCACTATTTTCTGCCTACAGATCACTATTCTCATTTCGATATAATAATAGAATAATTCCGACGGTGAGTTCTGAAAACAATAAGTAAACAGGCGCAAATTTACCGCGAATACAGCTTCATTACCATGTACAACGTTCATAAATATCTGAAATCTATATGTTTTTTTAGAAGAACTTTGTTTCAGGGAGAAACAAAGTCAGAGGTATAAGTCTTTTTTTAAGTCAAGGTATTATCTTGGTCAAGTCATTTGAGGATCATGCTGATTAGTGTCTGAGATGGACTTTTGAGGAGAGAACTACACAGATTGAAGTGCAATCTGTTCATTCAATGCACACATTTGTCAGTAATCGTGTAGCTCAACTCAGAACTAAAGGAGCTCAACATCTCGACGAACAATTCCGAAGAAAGAACATTATTTTGAGTAAGCCGCATAAAGTACTCAAACTGCCCTCAGTAAAACATTAAAACGAACTCAATAAAACTTTTTGACAAAAAAAATCAACCGACTCCAAAATAAACACTCTAAAATTCCTAGTAAAAAGTCGTTTCAGTCGAAATCACGAAAGCCACCGACTTCCAAAACTCTTTGGTATTATTTATTTGAGTGATTTTTTGCAGTCGGTTGATGTTTTTATAACAGATTTTTCGTCGGTCCGAAATTTATTTAAGAATTAATCGCCTAATGACAACTGCTCATCGCCTTTCTCCGGGAGATCTCCGGGAACTTTATCATCAGCTCCACTTCACCATATGCATTGTGATGAGCATAAATTGCTTAGCAACCATTTAAAGTAATCGAATCGCGACCCATGAATGACTTATTATTGAGTAGTTCTGGTGTTCATCTGTGTTCTTCATCGTCAGTTCCACTTCACCAAATCGTGCTTTCCTATAGCAAATACACGAGTTACTCCAAAAACATCCAAACCGCAACATAAGTGTGGCTATAATATTTCAAGAGTGCCCTCGATTTCCCCAGGAGTCCATCATCAAATCCTGCTTTGGTGACAATTGGTCCCAATGTCACCAAATCTGAACCTAGAAATTCTTCCTTTTTTGAAGTTGTTAGATGTTACTCTTTCAACCGACTTCAAATACATAGCAAATACCTGCATAGTCACATTATACTTATATGGGCAATAATAAAATAATATAAACGATCTATGCTTAAGCTACAGTTGTTGATGTCAGTCTCTGTGTGTGAATATGTATATCGAGACTCCGCCTTGCCTAGGAAAGCAGGTTAAGCTGTTTGTCCCAACTGTTATTTGTAGATCTTTGACAGTCGTTAGGAGCAGTCAGAAGCCCGAAAACCAATGGGTATCGTGTTGCCCAGTAACTGGGTTGTGGACGTCAGATAGGCAGTCGCTCCATGTAAAATACTGGTTAGAATGGAAGCCGGGAACCCCAACATAGTAGGGAAAAGGCTGGGCAGATGATGACTTCACGTAATAAATATAATAAATATTCGTGTCACTATTTATATTAATAAAACGCCAAAGTATATAAAAAGTAAATAATTAATATATAACAAAACAGTGTTTCCATTTATTATGTTTTAACTGAAGTAGCTTTATTCCAATCCTTTTTGCCCTCGGAGTAGCATAGAGTATAATATGTTACACTTAAGACCTTTCATCACCATCTCAACCGATAGACATCCACAGCCATCCACTACTGGACACAGGTTTCCATTTTTGAAAAAAGACTGTTTTGCCCAGGAGGCACATAAAAATCGTCATATAAATTCAATCCTCAAGGAGATATTCCCTCTTAACGACAGGTCCTTGGGAACAGGATACAGGAACAATACTCCAGGATTGACTCATCTTCATAAATGGCCGTCTCTCTAATTCATAGGCTGTCTTAATGTTTTCTGCGTCCCGATCCATATTAATTCAAGGAATCCACCGCAAAGTGGTTTGGATCTACATATGGCAGCTTTGGAATTTGCATTTACGGCTAGAGATCATAAATAAAAATGAGGTTTGAGATTCAATATAAAATAGTCTGATAGCTATCTGGACTACCTTTGTGGCGCAATGGGCGAAGGTCCGCCTGCGACGCAGGAGGTTGCGACTTCGATTCCCGCCTTGTGACAAATGCTTGTACGATCTACCAAGATTTGTTCCGGGTGTTCTGGGTATTTGCTCTTAAAAAAAACATATATCTATGTTATGTATTGTATTAAGTATATCTGTCATCTAGTACCCATAACATAAGCTCTCCTTAGCTTGGAGCTAGATGATGCTGTGTGGATTGTCCAGCATAATTTATTTATTTAATTCAAATAATTGTTAGTAGTCTCAAGGTGTTCCTGTATGAAATGCAAAATTATTTCACGTACATTCATGTGAATCGCGACCACATAAGTCATCTGCGTAAACGCAGATTTCCACCGTATAAGATCCTGTGGGCTTTTCAAACCTAGTCCTAGGCGTTAACGTAAACTACAATTAGTACTGCAAGTAAATAAGTGTCGTTTTGTGATAATAATGGATATAATAATAAATGTTTCCCGTTATTAATTATTCCATATAAATTGACTCAAGTGAATGGTAACGTTAACGCGATCGAGTAAGTATAAAAACTCTCACTAGGCCAGATATCGATCACAAATCGCGCGGATATTACTTTGATATCCTGAAAGGAAATTCTCATTAGCAGCCCGGGATTTGGAAATGTGGTGGGTAAATAATAATGATATAGGCATATTATACACCCCAAAATAATTTTCAATGATACGTTATTACTGAACGGCTAGATAAAGGAAGAAAAGTGTGGAAAACTCACTGAATACTCTACTGATTTGAACATTTTTGTACATAGTGTTGTTTTGTTTATGTCTGGACTTTGTTACGCTTAACAATTACTATCCAATTGTTTGTTGACTCATCCGGCTTTGTTGAATTACCCACATAAAACGAAAATACAATTTAAATACTACTGTAGAGTCACGACTTTGACTATGTTCATACAGGTTTTAACTTCTTTTTCGAGGACAGTTAGAATAATTTAGTTACACTGAACATTCAACCACAGCTTATTTTAATGTACATTATGGGTAGGTACGGTCAGCCGCATTTCAGACCAATACACTCACGTTACGCTACGTAGCCCACTTACCACCTGATCAGCGTGACTGCTGTCTCCTAACTTTAATCACGCTTGGGTAACGTAAGTTTAGTTTAATAAGGTGTATAGATATTCCTACAGATAATAAATAATTTAAATAAACAGGAATATATATTCCTTCAGATAATGTTAAAGAAAAAAATCTGCTGTCCACTACATTTTGATCATGTAAGTATTAAACTTTAATAGTGAGCAGCTGTTTTTTAGGGTTGATCCCATAATCAAGGTTGTTCGTATTCATGAGTACAATGACCTCTTTAAATATTTCGTTTATGAATAGATACACCTGACATATTATATACATTATTTAATTATGTACAAACAATAATATATCATCGTCATCTGCCTAGCGTTTTCCTAATATTGGGGTCGGTTTCCTGTGTGAATGCTGAATTCCAGCAGTTTGCATGAAGCGACTGACCTTATGCTCCATGTATGTATATTAAAAAAGGTAATTTACATTAACATAAGCTAAAACAGTCGAATTTCTAACCGCGCGATCACTAGTGGATACATCAAAACAACAAACATTAAAAGAAACATATCCCAGAAAAACAAAATAGCAGCATTTAATTTTCTTTATAAATTTCTTCTTCAGGTCTCAAAATGTTACATGTTTATTTTAAATAAAGCACAACAATGTGAGGGACATGATCCAATTTGAGCTCGTGGAACCAAAAAAAAGCGTCTCGACCAAATCTGGTTAGCAGTAAAGTACCGTAAGTGGGGTCTAAAAATACATGTACCTATAGATTAGTGAGGAGGGGACAAACAATGGCAAGTGAGTATTAACAAAGACCGTATGTTCGTGACGACGGCGCGAGTAACTGCGTGTAATAAACCGCCTTTGTCAGACATTTAATCCACTTAAGAGTTTGTAGCCCCTGTTCAAAGATGTGAATCGACTCGTGACTGTTGTCACCAATTTTTTTTTGTTTTTCTCCATCTCCATCCTATCTTTACAGGGTCACCTAATGCGATAGTGTACACAATAACAATATTCAAGTTTATATATATGTGTAAGTGATTGTAATGACAAACAATGCATTTTTTGTGAACTCACTCAGAGAACAATGGAATAAATCAAAGTCTATGAGGTTGAGAGTGCCGAGTGCACGCGTCAGTGGCGTCTCACCTTAACAGATTGGTCCTGCGCGCGGCTCCGCTAGCAAGCTTAATATTATTATTTAACGTATTATTTCCGATAGGCATAGTTACCCCTGGCCGCGGCCCTATCTGACTGTCTTCAGTAAAAAAAATTTATTAGACATCCTGTCTGTGTTATTCATACTCCATGATATGACATAACGTTGTTGTTCACATACTAGACAAGACAATTCATAATTGTTATGTTATCAATCGAGTTTTTCTACAAGTTAGTGTTAGGTAATCTGAGTAATAGCGTACTCGTAGTTAAGTGTTAATCTGGACGAGTACATAGTACGGCTCATCAATTATTTGTACGGACCACTCCCAACTCTCAGGTATTGGCTGCTGAAACAAGCTGGAAGTAGTGCTAATTACGTGACAGGAGAAAATTCAGGAAATTAAACAAACATACATAAACCGCGGTTAACATGATTTTACTCAAACAATGTAAATATCTTGCATGCTTGAGTCCACAGTTTGAGCTGTTTGAGAGTATGTATACAATGTTTAAACAAATAAAGAACTCTCTCTCTCCCTTTCTCTCTTGTTCTCTCTCTCTAGTATCTTGTCTAGAGCACTTCTAGTCAGGAACAGCGATCACTATCGATTTTAATTCCGTACTCTTAAGTTCGAGTTTATATTGACAGCTGTGCAATTCCCTAAATAATATTATCACGTGACTGTTAAATTAACATTGGAATCGTATTGCCTCTAGATCGGAATTAAAATTGGTTTGAAGAATAAAGTCCCAGTACTCATCCGTAGTTCATCCACATGCAAAATAAAGAAACTATCAATAATTTATTTGAGACATCCCTAACTGAACTTCAGCCACAGTGGCTGCATCAATACTCGAGTATTCGGATAACAGGTACTTACAGGCGCCTTTGGGCCACTAGCTCTGTATTTACCAAAAACACATTTCCCCAAAACTGGAGAGTGACATAAATATCTTAAAAGGCTCCGTGGGGCCTCTAAAGCTTTTGCGTAGTACAAACAAACTTACCTATGCTGAGTATAATATAGCGCGAGTGTTTCAGATATTCCTTCTTCGTAAGCCTGCTCTTAAGAATTCACCACGGTTACTTAGTAGGTGCCTACATCGGTAAATATGTCGCGACTACGATAAAATAATGTACATAATTATTACAAGTAGGTATGCTTTTACAGCAATTACCTTTCCAGTTAGCTTTTAATTATGTAGGTAAGATATTAAGGATATTATTATTTAAGGGGCCGTGTTATAGTTCACGTCATTTTTTTAAGTCAGATTTGTTAACTGTTTTTAAGAAAAGCGTAGAAGAATTTAAACTTTATAATTAGATTTGGAACGCCGATTTCTCAGTCTTGCATGTTGCATAAAAGGATTTTTCAAACAATTTAAGTATTATTATCGGTAAATTACTAATATTGCAAAAAGGATTATGAAAAATTTAGAGATTGATCATAGTTTTACAGGAAGTATAATTATATGTTCTATCTTCAGGTGGTCATCTTACACAACTAACATACAAAATTAAAAAAAAAATGTTTAATAAAAATTATTTGTTTCCTGTTGTAATATTATATTATATTATAAATATTAACTTTCAGGAAAATAAAAATCAAACAAATTAATCTTCAGCATTTTTTTAACACCTTAACTGCCAGAAAACAAGACACAATAGAAATTGTATTCACTTGGCGTTTAAGGTGTTGAAAACAATATTGAATCAAAAAAGATAGAGAAATCAAAGACGATATTTTTGACGGAACTAAAGTGTTGTCAGTTACATCACTGACAACAATTGCTATGACTGACACAAATGTTTTTGTGATAACTTTTATAGTGACACTGACTTATATAACAGTTATAAGTTTTCTCACAAATTAAATGAGAAAAGGAGATTGTTTCCGTGCACGGAGCCTTAACAGAGAGGTAAAAATATTGGTAAGTATTCGCCTGTTATTTACTGGCACAAATAGAAATGTGTGGAGCATTCCTTTAAATAACTGCGTACATTTTAGGATTCTTTTTTATGAACACACCCTTAGTTTATCTTATTGTTTTCCTGAACTGCCGCACAATGTACAATTTCCACACGTTAGGGACACCTTTCCTTAAGCGTAAGTAATTGGAGGAATGTTAATCCAATGTCACATAAGAAAACATTCTACTGTCTTGAATGTACTTGTTTTCATTTCATGTAACAATCGTCCTACTAAGACCAAGTTCACAAATATTCAAACATACAGTTTGGATGTTTTTGAATCAATCACGCCACAACGCGCAACGGTTGAAGTTGGATGGAACTTGGCATATTTTATAACTTGGTTAGGTATTATAAATGTGTCTTAAAAGACCTCTTATAAAACAAAACGATTTTTTCTGCAATCATTTCTATATATGCACAATCGTTTTGCAATCGTAAATATTTTGCAAATTTTATTTTAAATTAATAAAGTTAAAAAAATACGTTATTGAAATGGGTATAATTAGTGAGGTACATCAAGCTCATCCACAGAATTACTTATTTATTTGTAAACAGTTCATTATACACCAGAAAATATATTACAATAGATCAGCAGTCTTTTTAACATTTAAGTTATAAGTTACCTGTATCATAACAAGAATGTGGGTTTTTTTTTACAATTCCTGAATTACAAACTTGAAATTTTGTTCTTTAAGTCGGACTGAGACTACAGCAGTGGGTGATGAGATAAGAGATTTGTTGATGATATATGTAGTAATGTTATTTTGTGCATTTCTGAGTGAAAGAGGCTAATAATGCATTTGAAATAAAAGCAATAAGAGATCGACATCAATCACGGCGAAAAATAAAATCAAATGCTGCAGTGACTTGAGAATTATTTTGTCATCTAGACTGCAGTCACTACTTCTGTTGTAGGACCTTCCAGTTTCGCCACATTCTTTGTCACTTTAATAGCATAACGACTTTAATGAAATTGCGTTCTGGTAACACGATTACATTGCTCAGTTAGCCCCTTTTTATTTGTTTTAACACCGGCGAGTTTTATCCTCCGGCTTAGTTGTTAAGTTTTATGCCCTAGCTAGCGGCTTTAATTTATTAAGTCCCCCACAGGAAAGTCCGGCTAAGTATTAGAGAACCGTAATGGTAGAACCGCGAGATACCCGCACAAAAAACGAAAAACCTTTATCCTGCGCTGCACGCTACCATATCGGGCTTGAGCTCCAATATTTTACACGAGAGCCACTAATTTTGATCGAAATAACGTTTCCAAAAGAACTCAGAACAACTTTGCAAAACAAAAAATTAGCCAACCCCAAACTGAATTTTCTTAGCCTAGCTACCCTTATTGACCTCATTCAAAAGTTAGGTAATTAACATCTACTTATAAAATAAATGCCGGTTTGTGTATTTGACTTCTTAAACGCGAAGCTGTTACGCCAAAATATTCAGATTCGCCTTTGCGCGAGTTTCCTTTTACTTTGCAGAATGTGGCGGTGAATACTTGTAATGTTATTTTGTACATTTCTGAGTGAAAGAGGCTAAGAATGCATTAGAAATAAAAGCAATAAGAGATCGACATCAATCACTTAAAAACTCTGAAAATGTAGAAGTTCATTGCAAGGGAAGGGCACGCGACCTTTGGCATTCTCGGAATGATTCGCGCGCGAACTCGCTGAACAAAGGTTTGTTCCTGGCGTCGCTATCGCTCGTTGTCTGAATAATTTAATGTACACGTAGACGTATTATGTTCGTCGTACTCATTTAATCTTTTTTTTTGGCAATTCACATAACTGCTTGGAGCTAAATCACTTTGCTCGCGTTTTATTCTTGTTAATTTTGTAGACACATATGTTTTTCCTTTTGCACAGTACTTTATTAGAGAAGGCTGGTATTGTAAATTGTTTTTGTGTTTTTATTTTGATAATAATGTCAACTAATACGAATTACCAAGTTTGGTAAAAAAATATCATTTGATATTATGTCAGTGACCCTAAAAATCCAAGTTAACGTACTTGATACTTTATTTCTTACACGGCCATCGTCGTGCAAGTTGAGAAGTGGGATCATATACCTGTCAGACCCTACGGGCCCCTATAAGCCCCTGATAAATATGCCATACGAGGTAGCAATGGCCACCGCAATAAGTATATATAGGTATAGTACATATGTATATGTGTAATAAAAAATGGCCACGACTCACGAGTTGCTCGTATAAATATCACATTCTATAGGAACTGTTGTTGCTAGAGTATGAATTAATAAAGTGACCTCTTTGGTCCTCCGTTGGGAAAGTGCATGTCAACCAAACTGCTATGTTTCTACCTCAGGCATGAGGTGACCCACTTCATATAAATTGCCGCAGTCATACAAAGAGGGATAGCACTAAGGTTTACCACTTCATGGTATTTCCCTGATAAGAGTTCTCGTGTAAAGATAGCAGTTGCTTTGTTTCAGCAAGGAAGTGGGTAGTTTGAGATGGCTTGTTGTTGTGTGATAGGAGAACTTCTCGGATGGTAATGAGTAAGATTTTTGAGCATGGTAATTGTTTCCGGTAAAACCGAAAAACGCCGGCGCCAAAAATTCCTCCGCATCGTTGTCGACTGGTAACAAATACAAGTTACTGGCCGCATTGCCACGGTGTATAGAAATGCTTACCCCGTGGCCAACAGAGGCTAAGTATTTAAGTAGGTTTATAATTTTGACGACACGGTTGGCGCAGTGGTTGAGCCATCGGCTGCTGCGCCACGTGTTGTGGGTTCGATCCCCGCACGGAACAAATATTTGTATGACCTACAGGTAGTTGTTCCGGGTCTGGCTGTTTGTGTATGTGAGTTTAAATGTTTGTAAACGCACCCACGATACAGGAGAAATTCCTAGTGTGGGGCAACGTTTTTATCAAAAAAAAAAAAAAATCCCCAAAATCTGCCTTCCACCTAGTGGTAGAATCCGGCTTTTGGGTCATGAGAAGAGTCGACCAAATGTTCGAGATCTTTTTCAATATATACTTAAACCCTCGGCAAACAAACTTGACAAACGGCTTGAAAATATAAATATTTTATTTTGTCCTTTTAAGTCAGGAAATTAGAGGTTACTTCGATTTCTATCGAGATATTTTATTTATTTTATGTTACCGCCTCGCCCTCAAAAATAGTATGTAGTTATCCATATCATTTAAATTGATAATATAATATATAGAAACATAGATAATAATATAATTTATCAGTACCAGCCCGGAGTATGGATTATTTATTTATTAAAAACAAAGTGTATATAAAAATCTTAAATTAAAAACTTTGCCCCACAAAACTATTTTTACGGTTTATTTGTGGGAACAAAAGAGTCTTAAAAATATCGTTTGTTAGTGCGGACACAAAATTTGAAAAAGAAACAAATAAAATAAATGTGTGCCTGGTAGATAGCAATAGGCTCACCCCCTATTACGTGGGACTTAAACATTACTGGTAAAATGTAGGTACTCTGCCTCTGCCCAACTCTTTGGGGAATACACGCGTTATGTTATTTTTTATTAATGTTGTCTTCTTCATGTAAAATCAAATTTACGATTTGCAATTTTTGTTTACCCTTACCAACCGTATCGCTAATAGCTCGCCCGTTCGAGAGTAGTACTGTAGTAGGCACCTAATAGAAAGAGAAGGATTAATCTTACCCTTTCTTTTAATCTGTATGAAAATTCACTTAACTGTACTAACGTTATCTAATTTAAATTAATTAAAATAATTGTGTTCATTCCCAGAAGGGTTTCGAATATTTTACTAGTGTTACGGACAGGATTAGTCCGGAAATTAAGGGATTATGTAAAAGTGTAAAACGGAACCAATAGAGGACATACGGGGCATAGCTAATGGGGATGTATTACGGTGAAGCGGATTCATTGACTATACATTAGTGATGTAATTAACATGGAACGGTTACCACAGATTCTGATAACCTGTTAAATTAATTACAATTTATTGTTAGGGTCTTTATCCATGTGGGTAACAAGGTTGTAGATTGGGAGGTTAAATGACACCTGGAAATACGGAATATTGTTACAGTATTTTGCAAGACGACGAAAGAAAGAAAATATTAACTCAAAACATAGCGTATAGTATAGATATATACGTATCATTTAAACATAGATACTGTCCAGCATTCGGACCTCCATGGATAATTTATAATCAATAAATGAAAATTAATAGAAACTAAATCCTTTTGAGAATAAGCAGACATAAGGCGGACAGCCGTTGTCAGACAGATGGTTAACTTAATCGTTTTTCATCATGTTGGGTTCGACTACCAGTCTATTCGGACGCAGCTGAATACCAGTATTTTACATGAACTGATTGCCTATCTGAACTCCACAACCCAGTAACTGGGCAACACGAAACCCCTTGGTAAGACAGGTGGTCGTGGTGGTGGGCTTCTGATTTCCCGTAACGACTGTCAAAGATTTACAAATTAGATTTACAGGATCAGCAACGGCTTAGCGTGCTTTCCGAGGCATGGATGAGTCTCCCTAAGTTATGAACGGTTTATGGTCACCCATCCACAGTCTGATCTCGGCAACCGTAGCTTATCCTTCGATCGACGACTATATTGCCATTGGGAATCTGAATACTAAATTGTACACTTTTAATCACTTAAAAAGAAGAAGCTTTTATTGAATAAGTGTCTTTTATCATTTTAAAAGGGTAGCAAGACCCTAAGAAATCAACCTTAGGAAAGTAAAACTCTTTGTTTCCATCCACCGTGGCTCGATATAGATAAGTGTGATCGGATTTCTGTGAGCGTAGCTCGTAGCTCGTGACTCGGGGCTACGAAGATCAATACCACCGAATAGATATATACAGAAGGCCAGTTACATACATGTCATACAACAGTGAAAACAGACGCACGCACACACATTTACAGATGCGAACGTACGGCAATCTGAAACTCAAATCGTCACAAACGCTTGCAATGAAAATAAAATAAATGAATGTGTGTGTAAAGAACACAGATATTCATTTATTTAAAATTATATTTTATTTTTTGTAAATAATTTCCTTTATGATAGTCCCAAGTTAGTTTGGAATTAATATAAACACATTAAAATAAAATATACAGGATACGTATAGATGAATTTGTTTTCTAATGTGCGCCAGTAGCGTAGTACATGTTTACGTTGTTTGTAAAAAGTTCGTATTCGGTTACCCACCTGTTATTTTACGCATTTTATTTAATTGTCATTAGTTGTTAAGTTTTAGTGTTTAAGCAGTGTTATGGTGAATGTGAGTACCAATAAAAACCAATTCTAGTTTAATAGTACAAACCAAGTGAAACTGTAAAGCTCCTGTATCTATAAATAAATGAAAGAATAATTAATTATGCGACCCGAAACTAAGGCTATGTGAGTTTTAGGTCGCTGTATGAAGTGCACCTTCTGTACCTCTATTCTGTGTCATGGGGCTACGAAGATCAATACCTCGTGGCGAGCTGATTGCTACGGTTAATCTTTTGTTTGGGAACTTTCACGAAAGCCGTATTTGAACGGAATGGGCCTACTTAGGTATATTGTTCTTAATAGCTAGCTAAGAATGGATTAAGGAATTAGATAATGGCGGCAGAGTTTCTGTTCTGTTAATGTCATGGATTGTGTGGTTTATGTCAAATGGGAGGACTATGAGTGTCGTAAAAGCTTGCTTCTCATGTCTGTTAAGCTTTACCCTGTACCGTGATCCCGTATGGTTCAGGGCAACTGTTTAACTATTGTGTCTGTTTCGGAGACAGTGAAATTGAAAATAGAACAGGCCAGTGACATTACATAACATACATCAACCCTAAACTCCCCGAAAGGTAAGGCAGAGGTGTACCTCTAGTATACCTACATTTCGCTAGTTATCTTTAAGTGCCATGTAATAAGATGGGCCTATTGCCACCATCCGGGAAAAAATAAAGACTCCGGGCTGCTGTTCAGAAATTTCAGGTGGAAAAACCCAAAAACACTATGCCTGGAAATCGAATTCAGGAACTCATGCTCAGCAGTAGCGCTTACAACCAATAGGTTAACGTGGTAGTCAGGCGATCAACCGTGTTTATTGTAACAATTCCACGCCATCTCATACTAGCATGTATCATTGATTTTCGTCAGAGGTCGTGTGAGTAGATGTCAAACCGTCAACACCAAAGGGTTGTGATTTACAAAATAAAGTAAATTAGTCAGGCGGAAATGAATGTGGAGTATCTGTCTTCAAACATAAAGCCAATGTACCGACGAGGTGTGCAGTTAATTAATTATATCACGACATTTAATTAAACAGTAACAAAGTGAACGTACCGTACATTCACCGCGTTCCCAAACTTGGGAAAATGGCGGAAATTTTTCGTACGTTGATAAATAATTACTGTCTCAGGGCTCGTTTTGTTCCTTGTTTCTAAACAGGACTTTTGTATTTATGTGTTTTGGGGCCGCCTATAAAATTATTAACGTTATTAAAGAAATGGCGGGGGAGTACTATAAATGTCTGTAATTTTTATTTAAGTGAAATGTTTGTGTGTCTTAAAACAATGCTTTTCTGCTGCAGTTGCATGCAGCCTAGAGAGTATTCACTTTTACTTAAATGTTCTACTTTACAGAAATCTATACTAAAATAATAATGCTGAAGAGGTTTGTTTGTTTTTTGTTTAAGCGCTTTAATCTCGGGATCTAGCCGTCGAATTTGAAAAAACATTTTTGCATTTCAAAGCCCAATTCGTAAGAAAGATTATAGGTTATTTTACATAACGCTACGACCCTTCGGAGCGGGTGGAACCGCGAGGCATAGCTACTGTGTTATAAGACCTCTTATCTTGATGCAATAAATAACTTAATAGCACTTTAAAGCTTTTGATTTAAGCTATCCTAAAGTACTGGTACTGCGAACCACTACATAAATCATACCTATGTTGTTATACCTTAGCCGAAACATGTGTTCAAGATTCCTACATAACAATTAACTCAGAATGTGAGTTATTGCGGCTATAGTATTTAATAAACTTACGGCTCTCGGATGTATTTACATTAAATAGCTAACATTCGCTACATTAGTTGATGTTAAGTGAAATATGCAGCTATTTTATAGGAACTAGGCAAGTATATTTTGGCCAGAGCATTGTAATTTAACTAGAATCAAAGCAAAGACTTTTTGATTCATAAAAGTACATGTGGCTAATAAAACTTCAACTACATATATCTATCTATACCTTCATTTAAATAAAATTGTAATAGGACGTTTCTTTTATAGATATAGAAAAAAACTAATATGGGGGTCTTTATTAGAGCAACAGAAGCTAAAACAACAGTTTTTAGAATGTTTGTCTGTCTGTCTGTCTGTATGTTTGTACACGCATCACGCAAATGCAGTTGAATTGAATGCAGTTTTTGTTTTGAATGCTTAAAATACAGTTTTCATTTTTTTCTAAAATTCCACGCGCACGAAATCGCAGGCAAAAGCTAGTAGTAAATATTTTAATGTGTCTTTTAACAATTGATAGCCAACACAACAGCGTTTAATTTTGCCAAAAAAATAACGCCCATTATTTATAGTTTAATTACTGAAAATCCCTCTCTCCTAAGGGAAAAACATCAATACTCATTTAATTTAACGTAAATAGCATACTTAAAGAGACAGTAAAATTTTACGCCACATTTAATTTGATTGGATATGTCTCTGCTAAGGGGATTAAATACAAGATTATGTGATACTAAGCAATATTACTAGGAGAGGTCGATGAGCAGAATATCCCAGACGTTTCACTGACTATTATATCAAATTTATTGTAGTTTCCGAGCTAATAATGGCGATACCACTAAGGATTAATAGGTTGACTGGTTAGGTTAATAAATATTGCTGGACAATCCACACAACATCATCTAGCCCCAAACTAAGCAGAGCTTGTGTTATGGGTACTAGATGACTGATATACTTAATACAATACATTACATATATAGATATTTTTTTATTTTTTATTATACATAGGAAATACCCAGAACACCCGGAACAAATATTTGTAGATCGTACAAACATTTGTCCAAAGGCGGGAATCAAACCCGCAACCTCTTGCGTCGCAGGCGGACCTTCGCCCGCCGCGCCACATCGGTCGTCGTTAGGAACCATACTTGGTACATACACAGCTACATACATATATGGATTCACACCTTTTCCTAGAGCGGAAGGCGGAAACTACAGAAGGCCACCTGCTACGACCCTTAAATACTCCTTTCGCTTTGTTTACGTTCATACCATACTTGGTAAGGGTGAGTTTGCAGTTTAACCAACATGCAAACTAAAGTTACAAGGGGTGGCAACAAAAAGAAGCTACCATTTAAAAAACACGGTTGGCGCAGTGGTTGAGCCATCGGCTGCTGCGCCGCGTGTATTGGGTTCGATCCCCTCACGGAACAAATATTTGTATGACCTACAGGTAGTTGTTCCGGGTCTATCTGTTTGTGTATGTGAGTTTAAATGTTTGTAAACGCACCCACGATACAGGAGAAATTCCTAGTGTCCAAAAAATACAATTACAGACGTAACGATGACTTAAATCTTTGTCAAAATTATTTCTAATGACACCACAATGAAAATCCTGCCAAGCTGCGTGCTTGACATGCGTTGTAAAACAATTTACATATAATCAAACCCTTTGCCGCAGACGCAAAATTGTACTTTTAATAACACGTAAAGACGAAACAAGGTTTAAATTAAAATGAGAAGTATTTACACTTTGTGGCAAGCAACGCGTCTACAATGTAACAACAAAAATAATTTTGTGAAGTTCGAGTTTCGTAAACGAATTAGGTAAGTATAGGGTACTTTAGCTAGTTATTTTCGGTAATACGATACAGCTCCTTATCTACATATTTCGGAGTCAATCAGCTAATGCATAGGCAGTATTTATAGGCCTATAAACAGTTGCTGACGCGTTTATTGTTCGCTGAACATCGATGTCGTTGCTATCAGTGTCATAATTATGACAAGATACATGCCTCATTTTTAATGAAAGTAGCAGTTGTTTGATATTTTGTATGGCATGTACCTATTCGTAGTTTTTGTTAGAAAAGGGCAACATCAGTAGGTAAGAGGCATTGAGATTTTTTAAGCACAGAAAGAGGCATAATACATATGTACGTACATCTACTTGCAATTTTTTCAATCCTGTCTCACGTCCTGGCCGTAAATTAACATTTAAGAAAAAAAAGACAGGTAAACTTTGTTCATATGTTTCCATTAGCGTTGTTCTTACGCTTCGTTAGCCAATGCTTTTGATATCATTTCGATACACCTAATTAACCCTCATTACAACGTGACATGAAAAATGTACTTTCGTACTTTCAGCAATTTTAAAATCGTTTTTGAATATTATAATAATATTCAAAAACGAAAAGAAAAAATATTGACAAAAGGAATGCTGAGGTACCTACATAATACGTCAGTATCCGTGTCGGTCCCAGCCAAGCCTTTTATTTCGGCATAAAAAGTTACAATTTGGCACCGTTTGGAGGAAATGGCAATTCAATTTCAGACGTGACGTCCTTCTGTTTTAAGAGCTTGACTAAAACTTTTAAAAATTACTTTGAAGTTGTCACAAAAGTTTGAATTTATGTACTTTAATTAAAGCTATAATTATAAGTATTCGTTTTAGAAGTGCTTTATGTTAACTATTTCATCTTTACGTTAGTCAGATAAAACAAAGTCTGACAACCAGTCGTACCGAGCCGTATATACGAGTATTTAGTTACCCAGTTACTGAGTTGTGGACATCAGATATGTAGTTAGTCGCAGACAGGAATCTGACCCCAACATATATAGAAAGGAAAACGCTCTTAATGCAGACAATAATTATGGTTATGGGTAGTTGCATCTACCTGGAAAGACGAATTCCTCTTTGACCATTAATTGACGCAGTAATTAGGATTAATATGAGATCGGTGTTAAGCATAATAAGACTACGGGCCCGTCAGGCACTTCAGTGAAAACTACTGTTCACGTGAACAGGTATGGTTGGCTGCACGTCAACCACGTAGGTAAAAAAACCAGTATAAGCTGGCCTCTTATTCCATTGAAACTCGGTACTACGCTAGGCCAGCTTAAGATCAAAATGACACCACTGACGTGCGCCTTACTGTAGCTATGTTTATTTCAAGTTTTTCAAATAACTCTGTTCCGTATTTTACCTAAAACCTACATTTCCATAAAATTCCATCTATCTCTAAAATGCTTTTACTTTAAAAAAGTTTTAAATTGGATCCATTTTTTAAATTTAAATTAATTAATCTGGTTCCCAGCCGAAAAGAAAAAATCCAATTCATTGTCACCAACGCTTCGCCGTCCTTTGCGAGAGTGCAAAAGTGACATTAATTTGTTTCAGACCGTGTAAGCCGATCTCATGGCGACCGACAAATGCATTACAAGTGCACAGTGCGATATTAGTATTGGCGGCCATTGAACATTAGCTCTGGGTTGTAATAGGGATGTGTCCTAAGTAAAAATATAATAAGTCTATTTGGTCTGTCAGTTAGATTACCAAAAAATATTCGACACGTATTTTTGGCTTACTCAAATCAATAAAAGGTGACAAAGATATAGCACATCAAAGTTCAGGAGAAGAGGCTTGCGACGTCACTTTTGCATAAAAAGTGTAGCACGGCGTGACGTCACGCGTTTCACAAATTTCAACGCAGTATATCGTCGTTATCTTTGGTTTACGCGACAAAAGAAAATTACGTTTCCAGCATTTTTGAGTAATCCAACTTTCGGACCAAACAGAATGTTTAAGGACACTACCTTATTGTTGTGTATTTACCCAAAAGCAAGAATGCTATACATTTCCTTAAGCTCTACTTAAAATCTAGATTTACAAGCGTTTTAAAACTTCACAAAGGAAACAATTTACTTTAGAACTCCACACTAGGTCGAGCTTGTCTCGTAGTTTTTTTAGGGTTCCGCACCCACAGAGTGTTAAACCCTACGCCGACTGTCCTTCTATAAATATGTCACAGGGCTGTGTCTTTAGAACCGTACTAGCTAGCCAGTTGTCCTAGATTATGTACGCTTTCACGGTAAATAATAAAAAAATACCTTCGTCTTGGTCACCTTATGATACTTTATTCTAGATGGTAATACTGGTTATAGATATTTCAAAGAATATTATCAAATTGAAATGAAACATAACATGATATCACTCCTGTATTACCTGAAAGGTTAGGTAGAGGTGTACCTATAGTACATCCTATTGCCTATTGCCACCAACTGGGCACAAATCCAGACTCCACGCTGCTACCGAGAAATTCCCGATAAAATTACCCAATATCGCTTTGCCCGGTCCGGGAATCAATCCCAGGACTTCATGCTTAGCAGTGGCGTTTGTGACTACCACGCTAAATAGGCAGTCATTAAGTAAAAAAGGCCAAAAGTTAACGATTCTAAAACAGTTAAATTTTGCCTCATATCGTACAAAGTCTGGGGGTCATAAATCACTTAAATAAATCAAGGGTTACGTAGGCGTTCGCGTTTGGTGGTAGGTACATTAGCCGGAACGAGCCGTGGCCGGGCCCGTTAGGAACAGCTGCTACCCGCAATAATACCTGATGATATTATGCATCTCACCTGACGACGCCTGTCCTTCAGTGACGGACTTCCCACGACCGACGGACCACGTCTAAAAAAAATCCATCCTTAGGGCATCACGTCTCACTCTCACGTCACCAAAAACTAAACCAAAAAAAGTTTATTTATTAATAAAGGCACACCAACAGCTTCTGTATATAAAATATCGAATAAAATAGTAATAAGTAATAGGCTTATACAGTTGCCAATAACAGGTGAACCAACATTCAAACATAATAGTGATAACTGAGGCTTAAATTAATGGACATAATATACCTAAGTGGTAATAAACTATACAAAGTTTCTAGAACTAACTAAAAAATTCGCGCGTTTTGCACAACTAATGATTTCAGGCGGTAACCGATTCTAGTTGACATACGGATACGTTGGCCCACAGGCGGGGATTGCTTAGGGCATCAAGTATTCTTAATCCGTCACTTTTTGTTCCAAACAATGACGATGATGATGCCATCTAGCCGATTTCGGGCCACAGCGACTGAATTCGATGGCTTTCTAGGCTAATTGTTGAGAGTCTACTAAGCCTGTATTTTAGGACACCAGGACTCCGACATGAAAGTTTTCAGTATGAAGTGCATAAATGAAGAGTGAAAGAGTGAGTGAACATTGTGACAGTGTAGGTACTCGTATGTGTGATGAGTATTATGTTTATGTGTAATGTGTGTGTGTGGTGAATGTGCGGTGTGTGGTGAAAGTTTGTTGTGTGTGATATGTCAGATGTTATAATTACTACTAAACGTTTTGTATGATTTTAGTTACAATTTTATTTCTTTATTTTCATGTGGATAGCATATCCAATTTGGCCTCAAAGCTCCGAGAACAGGGCGGACATGTCAGAACACCATTGACTATATTGTATGTTATAGTTGTAGGTAGCCTAGTTTAAGGTCATCACGCTTATTATCTAAGTGTGACCTTCTCTCTTCAAAGGCGTTGACCTGTCGATGCACACGACGCCTCCACTCGGGCCGATTTTGTACCAGGTATCCGAACAATATTAAGTAGTCAATTAAATATTCAAATTGCTAGATGTTATTCGATTGTAAACACGGAAATAAACAATCTTTTGTATTTAAACATTCCTTTATGGAGCTTCAATTTAGTAATCATTATTGCCTACACAGTGTTTTTTTTTTTGAATTTTGTGTTTCTGAGGCCATAAACGACCAATAAAATTGTAATAATTATCTGAGGTATGTCTTAATTTGATAAGACGTCATGGGTGTTAACGCCGTATTCTCGAACATATAAAGCGACGTTTCCTGATAGATCTTTGAAACTAATGTATCTAATTTACATGAACATAAATCTTGGCTCCACGCAAGCCAAAGACACGACTAGAGGAAATTAATTATTTAGACCTATAGATAATGCGTCGGCAAAGTTTTAAGATACATTGCGAACAACCCATATAAATAAAACCCTCTGGCTAATACGTGTCTAACTGTCTACAAGTGTGAGCCACCATTACCATTAATCTCGAAAGTTGGCTTTCAAGACCCGTCTCGAAGCACAGTCCTCAGCTATCCGAGACCGAAGAATACTCCACCCGTTAAGTTTCAAGCCTCGCCCAATGAGTCTGGGCTGTTTTAAGAGACATCGTGTCCATCAGACTTAAGGAGAAGTATAAACCGAGGTTGCCAATCGTAAATTTGATTTTACATGAAATAGGCAAGAACAATTTTACGACATGATATTTTCCAAGGTTCTCTCTCATAGGGCACAACCAATAAAATTATACGATTCTCTCAGGGTTCTTGATGATTTTATTATCATCACTGTATACCTATAGGGTGTTAATTTGATAAATATGCAATGCTCTCAATTGCATATTTATCAAATTTTCATCCTTTCACAGGGCATTTTAAGAAGTTCCTTTTAGTTTTGGATTTACGACGAAATCTACGATTCCGAGGAAGAAGTAATCTTCCGTCGTACGTTGCGGGAGCCAAAAGTATACTTTTATCTCACAAATCGGGGGTGTGCAAGGGTGGCGCGGGTGAGAGTTTTTCGGTCTTATTACCCCTGTTAAGAGGGGGAATCGTTTAAAACAAAAACAATTCCCGCGGTCGGGTCCCGCCGCGCAGGCCATTTACCAACTGCATTCTGCAGCGAAAGTGTTGGAGCACCACTTTAGTAAGCGTCTTGTACAACAGAGTTTTTCGCCACAAAAATGTTTTTGTTCGCAGCTATTTTTGGTTAAAACTATTTTCCAGGGAATATTAACAGTATAATAAAAGCTGACTTCTATATGAATTAACAGAATACCTATTACAAATTAAAACAACACATTACGAAACACACACACACACTTATATACCTGGCGAAATGTGGATGTACTATAGAATGTAATATAATAATAATAATAATCATTTATTACAAGTAACAAGACTCATGTTATGTTATGTTAAATTAATACTCAAAACTTCCATTCGAATGAAGGTATTAATTGAAATTTATATAGCGTGGAATTAATTGTGCAAATGTTAAACACACGGATGTTCGTTTAGCGAACGCTCGAACAGTGAAATGTTGGTAAACGATGGCCCGTTGTTTGTACGTACTCACAAATGGAATTTAGATGATACCGATCATTTTAATCGAGGCCCCGTACATTGTTGTTTTCATCATGGAGGTAGGTTGGATGACAATGTTTGTTAATTATCATTATATTTCAATAACGTAATGACGCGTCATTATCCACTTGTAATTTAACAAATTAAGTTGTTTTGCAATATTAATAATAAATAAACGTTAATTTTGTAAACATCCCTCGATTTCGTCGTTGGTCGCAAGCGCGACTGCTAAGCATGAGGTCCTGGGTTTGATTTCCAGGTCGGCTATGTATTAATATTATTTTTCGTTAGGAATTTAAGACTGGTAAAATATGGGTGCACTGTAGGTACACCTCTGCTCAAACCTTCGGGGAATACAAGCACAATGTTATCTTACACTAACATGGTCTATGAAAGAATATTTATACGTTGAATAGGGTAGTGTCCTTAAAAAATCTGATTGGTCCGAAAGTTGGATTACTCAAAAATACTGGACACGTATTTTTTCTTTTGTCACGTAAACCAAAAATGACGACGGTATAGTGAGTTGAAATTGCGCGTGACGTCACGCCGTGCTACACTTTTCGTTAAAAGTGTAGCACGGCGTGACGTCACAAGCCCCTTCTCCTGAACTTTGATGTGCACTTTTTATTGAATTAAGTAAGCAAAAAATACGTGTCCAATTTGTTTTGGTAATCTTACTGACGGACTAAATAGATTTAATATATTTTTACCTAGGACACATCCCTATTGCAAAGTGTATATTGCAACTGCAACTACTTTATAAATTTTCCGACTTCTCAGAATAAATTATTAGTTCCTTAGGGATGTATAAATTAGTTCAACGACGGGGGAAGTCTATAAAGTTTGTCGGGTGTCCAGATACCGGCAATTTGCGATGCAATAAATTAACCGTCGTGTAAAACTAAGAGCTTGTTGCGACCCTGTGTCGTAGTTAATGCTAACGCTACTTTTAAACTGCTGCATGATTCCCTGAAAGTTTCCTTGTTCCAAAACAAATTGCAATTTTACTGCACTTTGTTTTATGTGAGTATAATGGAGCACCCGTCTTCTGTTTTTACAAAACTTAGTGGTTTGTCTTGGTTTTTTTAAGCTTACGCTTTAGTGAAAACCCGTGCAAGAAATATTGATTACTTGTGCACTTACAGTAGCGTACACGATTAAACAAATTATGTACAACCTCGAGTTGAACGAAACCTCATTGCTTCTAAGCATCTTACACAAAGAATAGAAACTCTTTTTAAAATATTACAAAGGATTTATAAAAGAACCAAAACTCTTTCTGCATACTAATTTGCAGATATTAATTAAAAAATATTCCAAAGTAAGATTCAGTTAAACGAGAGAAAGAATTTTAAAATAGCAAGTTTTACCTTTCTTGCTCGTTCTTGTGTGTAATGCATATGCTTGGGAGGACTTGGGAGTGTACTTGCGTCACATTTAATGAGGATTCCATTGAAAACTTCAGATATGGGAGTCTCAGGAATACTGCAAGCTCCGTTATTAGGTAGCATTTCTGTATGTGAAAGATCTTTTTCCGAATTATAAAACTAGATTCATGGAGTAACTACCGGCTATGTGTAAACTATGTTTTGTACGAATATCTATAACATTATAACTAATTGTTTAACATACACTCCCTTTCTCAAATACAGCTGTTTGAAAAGAAAACATAACCAAACTGCTTCTCAGCTACTCTTTCGTGTCCATGATTTTTAGAATACATTTTGAACCTACTTCTCTTTTGAACGTTTCCACCCAGCAGCACTGCAGCTTTTAATAAGAAGATTCTCATTTATAGCGAAGATTTCCTAGAATCTAAAGCTTCTTGTAATGCTTTAATTTTCATGTCGAATTTATCAGCGCAGCGCTCGTCGCCGTTCGTCGCGGTCGCCTGAAAGAAGCAAGAAAAAATAAAAACTATTTTTCGTGCTACAAACTAAAGTACCTTCCTATGTTTTTCTATACGTTTCTCTTTAATACCCAAGTAAGCCATATTATTGTTTACCAAAACAAAGTATTTCTGACTGAGATTTTCCGAAAACTTCTGTTTTTTAACAGTAAGTTGCAACTGACACCGTGTGAGATCAACACGTTAAAACTTTAAGTGTAAACTTAATCATGTCAGGTTTTCACGCCATGTTTTACGAGAAAAACTACATACAAGGACAATTACATTACTTATAGGTAATAACATATAGGTACATATACATATTTTTAAACAGATTACGTCACAACTTAAGTAGCGAGTGCTAATGAGTCACGTATCATATTAAATAGAACAAGAGCTTCGTTCAGAGCACGCGACTACGCGAGCTATGGCACATACACATTCAGCTCCTTGACAAAGAGGTCGTTGTGCGCCAGTCCGTATGTTACCTCGAGAGCTCACGTTATACGGCACCGACTCGCCTAGATACCATCTATGTAAGTACTGTGAGTTCTTTGATGTACTTCGTTTTGTATATAAATGGTAGTTTATAGTGTGTTGTTTGAGATTTATGCTTTAAGATTCCCTTGAAGAAATGTATAAAGTGTTAAGGTTTATTTCACAAATATTCGAAATACGAAAGTCTCGTAGACGATTGATAAAAATAGGCTTGCCCCTGATTACATGGAATTTAAACATAACTGTCGAAATGTGGATGTGCTAAAGGTACACATCTGCCTAACTCTTCGAGAAATACCGACGTCGTGTTATGTTTTTTTTTAAGCATCCCAAACTTAATTTCTCTGACCAAGCTTGTCTGACAAGAGACTTGCCAGGTATGTTTTGTACGAAAAAGCCATTTTGTTAGTCCGACTACAAACCCAAATCTCGAGACCTATCCTTCTAGTCATTGTCGCTCGCAAACCAAAGGGATATTTTCAGAGAGCTGCCACTTCAGTGCCACATTGTGCCATTATTTTGTTATTCATATAAAAATAGAATTAACTTTGTCAACAAATATATGCAAGATGCAAGAACGATCCAACCGATCTCGAAAATTTTTGTGCCCCTACTCGAAAAGGTTAAATTTCTATTGACCCTTAATACAGGTACAGGGTGACCGATCAAAGACGTCCAACAAAAAGAAATGTAAACCTTTTGGAGAGAGGTTTGCCGTTTTAGAACAGCTTCCCGAATTCCGGGAATAGTCGGTTGGGAAAAGTGTTATTGGGTTTTTCCATCTGGAATTTTTGAGTAGATCTATCTGGGGCCGATATATTTATATATGATGATAGACTTGCCCTTTATTACAAGGGACTTAAATATAATTGGGGAAATGTAGGGGTTGCATATGTAGCCTAACCCTTCAGGGTGTAAAATATGTTTTAAATAGTTGTACATTTCATTTCTGTCGTCATTGTCGAATACCTATCTCTATCGCTTACTGGTTTGCTGTTAAAGAATCCAATATTGGGTTAAGCTCGCCTTTACACATAATATGTCCTGGAGCATGTACATTCTTTGGCCTGGAACGCTGTATTTGTGTTTTTATGTACAAGAAGTATAAGAATTAGTACCGACAGGACCAACATGTTTTCAAGGACTTTTCTTATGTCATCATCATCATCATCATCATCAGGCTATACTAGTCCACTGCTGGACATAGCCCTCTCCTAATGAGCCAAGTTGATACTACAATAAAACTGCAAAGTTCTACATGGTTATTAATGACTATTAACGGCAGAGGAGTTTTGAGAGATTTGAGGATCACTATAGTTCACAAACAATGACGAACTCGTTCCGTCACGTTGTCGGCGGGTCATCGTGTCGTCGCCCACAAGTGCCGCTATTTCCCATCGCCACCAGTTTACTTTAAGAATTTGTTCGAGATTATACGCGACTGATACAGTGTATGTTTTCCTTTAATTTTCTTTTACCTAGGGCGTCATAAACAGAAGGTAAATAGAAAATTATACGACAATATTGTTTGTGCCTGCTTGGCGCTTCGTTGTGACGATATAAAGTGTTTTATGTTTGCCAATTTATATGCTTATCTCGAGTACACACGCTAGCATAAAAATATGAATCTCTTATAATTTTCGGACTGTCTCATAACACTTAATTGACAAAAAAGTAACGTAAATGGTCGAAACTTTCTTTCTTTCATTCTTTTCTTTAAAAAAAAAACAAAGAAAAAACGTTGCACCACACTAGGAATTTCTCCTGTGTCGTGACAAACATATAAAGTCACATACACAAACAGCCAGACCCAGAGACCAAAATATATGTTCCGTGCGGGGATCGAACCTACGACAAGCTGGGCTCTATTTTAGTAACACATGTTCCTACAGTAACTTTGCAATATAATATTAGTTACAGCGGTAGACGGAACTGGTATAACTGTGTATTGCAGCTCTGCAACAAACGCAATAAATGCTATGACGCTGAGAACTTTAGCAAAGGTTAGCTTTGATACCACTAACGGCTTTAAATTAGTTTTTCAACTAACTGAAGTTTCAAATGAATGTTCTAGAACGAATCGGCTTGCATGTGTAATTATTAACTTCTCGAATGTGTCGCGAAGTAATAAACATAGTTGTTGCTTTGCACCTGAGGAAGATGTTCTTAGACGTGTTCACCTTTATTAGGTTCCAGGATTGCATCTTACTTTGGCGATATAAAGTTTAGGGAGTATGCAATCTTGTCTGATCTAGAGTGGCTGTAAAGGTTTGCAGTATGTTAATTTCGAGTTTGTGAAAAGACGCACTACATCTGTATATCACAACGGCAGCTATTTTCAAGCCAGAATTGTGGCCAACGGGCTATCAGATAAATGTCACAAGAAAATGTTGACAAGATATTATGAAAGTGGACGAAATAATAGAAGTAGGTAGTGCGATGTTTGCCCAAAACAGCCTTTTGGCAAACAGCTGGAAAAATATGAGGTCTGGCTGGATTCGAACACTCAAGCGGTTTTAGTATCGTTTGAAAATAGAACGTTCCATTAAGGTGGGGCGTAGCATATTAGTTTAGGACGCGCTTTTTTTAACGTTTCACTCTTCACTAGAAATTTCTCTTGTATCGTGGGTGCATTTACAAACATTTAAGCTTATTTATACAAACAGCTAGATCTACCTCTAGGCCATACAAATACTTTTCACGTCCGGGGATGAATCGCCCAGACACGGCGTCAACCGTGCCGTCTGAATTATGTAAAGATGTACGCTTAATAAATATAATAAAATCAGCGAAGCCCTATCATTTAAATTTGTCACCTATCGACCCAATCCTATAAAGTAGAGCTCCCTAGAGAACTGCCTTACAGTACCTGTGTGAGGATCATGCAGCATCCCTGGATGGGGAAGAAAGCGGCAGTATATACATATGTGCTTAACGTTTCTATATCAGCGCAATTTTTTCCCTCAACTCAAATATAAACGTGCGACTCTTGACACTAGGTAAACGAATTAGTGTATTAATTACACATGTTGAACTTAAGTGTCACTTAATCCTGTGCTCGACCTTGATGGGTTATAATTGATTAATAGAATTAGCATAATATATCGCAATCGCGCACAATGTTATTCCACACTCGTGCTTAATCCCTGACAGCTATGATAATTTGTCGTTCATAATTAATCCATCCTTATAAGGTGTTATTGGGTGACTAATTTGACAGATGGATGCTTTTTAATATACTTATTCTATTAGGATTACTGACAGTTGTATTTTTCCAGGTTATCCATTAATATAATAATGATACCAGCCTGTGGCTGTCCCACTGCAAGGCACATGCCTCTTCTCATACAAAGAAGGCACGAGCATTAATCACCACGCTTGCTCGTGACGGGTTGGCGATTTCAGACTTATATTAATTATAAGTCCACGGTTCCTCACGACACTACATTCTTAATGTAACGAAACAATTATTTAAAACTAAACACCACATCCATATTACAATAAATCAAATACTTAACCCAGGTCACATCATTATTGGTAATAAGCGCCAATATTTGATACAATTAAAATTGACAATATTTTTAAATGGTTTTTACTGTAATTTTGGGACAAGCCAATAACGCTTTTCCCAACCACGAATATCAACAACGATAATATAGGTCTAAAGAACTTTACTTCTGATAAGAACTTAAGTAAAACTTTGCAAACTTAGGTACTATTAACATACCGTTTTTGTGCTTACAGTGTCGTTAGCGTCCTATAATCACATTGAAGTCCTGGAACCTGAGAACTTATACCACCAGTAGCCTTTTAGAGAAGAGCTCGTAAGAAAAGAGTGTGTCGAAAAGTCCTACCAACAGGTGTACTCCTGTCATCTATGCAGAAAACTCTTGTAAAATTACAATAATTTCAGAAGGTATTTTCATTTTACTCTTATATGGTACGAATTTGTTTACTTGGATACAGATAAGCCCCTTAACTCCAGATAAATAAGGTTGACTTTCGACTAGTTCCAAGTCTCAAACAAAGATACAAACACAAGAAGCAAAACAACTGCAACTCTTACTAACCACATAAACAACAGAGTTCCTAATTATTTTCTTACATACCGGGACGTTCACACGTTTCCACATCAAAATAAGCGTTGAGATTTATAGTGGTTTAGTCAAAGGCATGTTGCATACTGATTTTACAGAATTGACTATGCAGTGAGATGTTTCAGCTTTTAGTGACAGTTGGCCTTGACCTTCATTAGCTTGGAGCAGGTGTGTTTCAGTAGCAACTGACGCGCGAGACTGAAAAGATGCATGCATGTGGAAGAGTCTAAAGGGGTGTTATGTAACTGAAACGAGTATGTCAGCTCGTGGGACAGTCAGTAATAGTTGTTTGGATGGATAGAGGGAAACTAAATTAGCTAGTTTTGTAACAAATTACAGGAACCCGTCAATATGTATAATATCCTACCTTAAATCATAATTAATAAGTTTTTAGAGATGTACTAAAACCCATCGGGAAATAAAAAACAATAGTTCTGAAATAGATTTATAGTCCCAAGCGAAAAAATCCTCACTTAAGAAAAGTATTCTAGCACACAAACAAAACATTGTATCTATCTACGAATGTAATTTAACCTAAATAAATCTCCCTTACTTGTGTAGTGGCAAAAACTGTAGAACATAATAAATTGGTGTTGCGGACAAGTTTCTTGTTTGGCGCTGAGAAAGAGCGACATTCCTACACAAATACATACAGCAATAAACCATGCACAGACTTTGATAATGAGCCATAATAAAAAGTTTAGGCGACACTTACATTAATAACAAATATACTGTAAGACTATTTATTTGACGACCGATGTGGCGCGGCGGGCGAAGGTCCGCCTGCGACGCAGGAGGTTGCGGGTTCGATCCCACCTTGGGACAAATGTTTGTGCGATCTAGAAAGATTTTTTCCGGGTGTTCTGGGTATTTGCTATGTATAATAAAAATATCTATCTATGTAATGTATTGTATTAAGTATATCAGTCATCTAGTACCCATAACACAAGCTCTGCTTAGCTTGAGGCTAGATAATGCTGTGTGGATTGTCCAGCATTTTTTATTATTTATTTTTAACATAACATCATACCTGTATTCCCCGAAGGGTTAAGCAGAGGGGGCGAGGCTATTTATAAGTGTTAAAGTTTTTCATTATTTTCTCGGTTATTTTCCGTTTTTAGTTATAAAATGGCTCAATAATGAAATTAGCGACCGGAGGCGAAGACCGCCGGTCGTTGTGTTTGAGCAATTAATTCTGTAATAGATTTCATGATTATAATTATTTTCGCTTTGTGTCAATTCTCATGCCCTCTTAGTGTAAAAGTAGGCCAATAATAGACGTATATTTTATACATGATTCTGAACTCCCAAGTTGAAATTCGTCGGTTTCGTCGACCTTTAATTTTACGTTTTTTTATGTTCTTTTTACTATAAACTGTAAAACACCGTGAGAAAAGCATAATTTAAATCAACCCAATTAATTTATCCATTAAAAAGCAAATATTATAATTAACTTCTTCCATTACAAAACTCATCGGGATATAAATAATATTTTTCTTTTACAGTTAAAAATAAACACATATCTGAATCATCATAGTCCTGCCCTTATCCCTATTTATTTTGCTCCCTATTTATTTTTTCTTCCATACATCTCTATTTGACGTCATCTCAAAAGTCACCTCCTGTCTAGCTCATCTTTGACACAATCCATCCATTTTTTCTATGGTCTCCCTCTACTTTTGTAATCCTGCACATTAACATTCAAAACTCTCCTCATAACATGGTCCTCATCGCTTTACATCACATGCCCATACCATGACAACAGATTTCCACACAACTTCTCGATTCAGACTTTCTCTTACATACTCATTTCATATTCTATCCATTTGCGTAACACCACACATCCCCCTCAGCATTCTAATCTCAGTTGCATGCAACTGCCTTTCATTCATCCCTTTTGTGTCACAACATTACGATCCGTACAATAGACATCAGGTCTTATCATTGTTTTATAAATCTTCCCCTTAAGTTTAAGTAAAACACAAATCAGAAAAAAAGGACAAATTTTGGTTCATCAGAAGGAGGTATCAGGTTACGAGTCAATGCTCCCTTCCACCCTATATGTCATCTTTGTTTATTCAGGGTTTCCAACAAAATTTACGAAAACTCTTGTAACCTTACCACATATACAGCTCATATTGATACGACCACTTGTTAAAGAAGTGGGTTAGTAATACTATGACATTTGCTCCATCGATATTTTTAACCACCATTCTGTTTCTTATTTGGTTGCCAGCATTACATTCGTAATGGCACACAGGAGCGAGAAGAAACTTAAATACATTTCTTCGTGTTTGCGAGTCCGCAAAGCCTCACGTTTTTTATCAGAAAAGTGACGAGGGTGCTGTCCTTATCATTTGCGGACTCTTTTATAACCGAAATTACCTTGTACGAAGTTTTCGAACCTCTGATACATTACGTCCGAGTGTTCTACATAATGTAAACGTACCCTTAAGACCCAATTTACTCATAAAGCCTTCTGAATAAATCATACGCGAAAGGACGAAAACTTTATCGTCAAATCGGCGGACAATTTAATTTGAGTTCAGCTGGCGTGTTTGTATCTCAGATAGTCACTAGAGTTTATAAGTTACTTGTTTAGTAAAAAACATTAGTAGACGCTTTGCCTGTCAGCACTACTGATTGATTTCATGACTTGACAAACCTTTGTACTAAGTACCAATCAATTTTATTTTGTCAACTAGAGTTTTTTCAGTCTACAAAGTAATGCAGGAATAATCTACATTGACCAATGACACGCAATCTCTTATTGCACTAAAACTATCGAAGTCCGTGACTAGTTTCTTTATATCATACCGTTGGTAACCTGCATACTACATACTTACTTCAAAAGTTTTCACTATCTTTATAGACTTAAACCGATACATTGTTTAGTTTTATGCTTGCAATTAATTTCAAATTCTCCGTAACATATGCAACATATAAAATTGAACCAGTTTGCTAATTCAATCTGAATTTAATGCAGCGATAATAAATTTAATTTTAAATTAATTAAACAAAATATGTGTTCAGCATTCAGTGAAATGTATTAATTGACTTCCATTGTTTTCAGATCAAGATTCACAGTTAAAGCATAATTTACTGCTCTTGTTTTTTTCATACAAATTACTCTACGTACTTGAAAACTTACTGATTTTAATAAATTAACATAATCCCGTATAGAGCATGATTGAAACTTGATGTATTTCCATTATAGGCTGGGTATTTATATTTATTTCATAACTAGCGAGTCTACAGCTCGTGGGTAGATAAAATCTTTGACAGTCGTTACAGGTAGTCAGAAGCCCGAAAGTGTCTGACAACCAATCTTAAAAAGGGGTTATCGTGTTGCCCATTAACTGGGTTGTGGAGGTCAGATAAGCAGTGATACGCTTCGCAAGGGTGCAAACTTAATATTTGATTTTTCTAATTTCCGATTTCTCGGGTGATTTTTTCAAATAAAACAATAAAAAAAAGCCAGCCAGCTAGCCAGTCAGCCAAATCGGTTGAGCTACTCTCAAATGATGATCTTTTATAAATGTAGCAATTGATTTTTATTCATATAGATATTATAAAACCTGACTGGTACTCTCCTACTGCAGCGCAAGGGGCTCTTCTCATAAAGAGAAAGGGCGAGCATTAATCACCACGTTTGCTTATTGCTATTTCGGGTAGGATTTATTAGAATCAGAAAATCAAGGAGTAAAAGAAGATTCTGACTTCGGGAATTTTAAAAAGTTATCGTAGAACGGGTTTAATAGAAACGTAGTGGTTTATAGAAACAAAATTTTGTGAATCCAGTTTTGTTTAATAAATTTAAATTAACAAGTTCGACACCTTTTCAGTAACAAATGATATTGAATTAACATTAATATGCCATATGAAGTTTTGTTTCGATTCACCCCTGCGTTTTATTCACCCCGTTTCACCGGTATGCAATAATAGGACTACGATTTGCAATCATTTTATTGTTCGTCTTTTGTTTGACAGAACAACAGTCTCAGGGCCCAGCTCTATGGCAATAACAGTAGGTATCTATACTTTCAACAACATTTCAGTAGGCACCTTGCTTGTTTCCTTTACAATACTCTAACTTTGCAGAATTTAAAAGTCCCGAATAAAAATAAAGATTTTTCACAATGGCTTTGTACGTAAAAGGAGGAGAAATAGCACAATAGCAGTGTACTATGGTACGTTGACAGGGGACCATTCGCAAGCCTCATATGTGGGCCCCGCTATCGTTCATATTTCTTTAAGGAAACATTATACGGACTCGACCCGCCTTTTAACGCTCCGCGCTCCCGGTTCCAAGTTATTACTTGTTACTGTTGGCTATTACGAGACGTGTAGACTTAAATATATATAACATATTGTACCCCCGGTGCGACCGAAAGGGACTAAGGCACTTCTTAGTCCTCATATTTATGTTTGGCCTGTCATAAATGAACTCAACCTCGATTTACTCACTAGTTATAAATGTCCTCGGGAACATTAATGTTTATGATTAAGCGCACAGCTTTTGATACCACTTTTGCTTTCATTCATATTTAATAATACAATTTAGTAAATTGCCTTAGTTATAACGTAATAACTTTAACTACGTATTGGCACGCAACGTGAACGTTGGATTTATAGGGTCCCATTGTAAAATGTGCCATGAATTTCGGTGAGCGGTGTGCGGTGTCGAGCGAGAGCGCTCGCTTGATTAAATTTTAGTAGTAAAAATGTTTTTGTTTGTAATGAATGAAATGAAGTTGTATTCAATAATTCAATCGGTGAGGCGATCAATTTAGCTGGCTTGGTATTGTAGGAGCAGCCTCCAGACGAGAACCCACCGCGACGCAGACGGCTTTGGATAATGAATACTTTCGCAAATTAAAAGCCATGTCATTAATTTCCTTTCGCGAAGTATTTAATTTCCTTAATTCCTTTTCCCCATGCAGTTACGTACTAAAGATCTCTTTGATATAAAAAAATTATGTAAAATACAATGTTCTTTACTAAACCATTATAACTTCTTTATAACTTTAGACATGACATGACTGCTATAAATAAACCATCACTAACAGGTACCATTTACCCAAAACATGTGAACTTTCCCTACCCAACTGACTCAGCATGTTTCATGAAAGCTTAATCTTAAGATTTAGCTGAGGCTTACAAGTTTACCCTATTATTCATCAAAACTTCACATATTCGTATAAATAAACGCTTTGTAGAAAATAAATACTACCAATATGCTTAACGTAGTGAAGGACGCCCTCTGACCAGGTGGGATGACGATCTGCGAAAGACTGCAGGCAGATGCTGGATGCGGCAAGCTGAAGACAGGGCGCTATGGCGCTCATTAGGAGAGGGCTATGTCCAGCAGTGGACTAGTATAACCTGATGATGATGATGATGATGCTTATATTCGATTAAATTCCATTTTCCAAGTGACGGGGCCAAGCAGCATGCCGGACTTTTGTGAGGCTTTGACTTCCCTCAACAACTCTCTGGGATGTTGTGTCCAATAACGTATGAAAACGAGGGCGGTATAATATTCTATCGTCCTCTGCGAGTCACGTAACGGTCTCTCACGAAGGAGAAAGATCCCATCGAAGCCTGACTGAAGCAGCGCAGCTTTACCTCGCAAATTGATCGATCTACATGGAGGCGACGGGCCGAGCCACCCCTCAAATCGTAAGCATCGACTTACAAGAAGATTATTATTCATTTAACAGGAACCACCCAATAATTTGTTAAAATACGAGGTAGCAGAAGGTTGCTTAGTACACAGTCTTATAATTAGATTTGGCAGCATTAAGAACCTTGATATTATAATTCTTATAATTTCAGTTTCAATAGATTACTGCTAGCTATTGTGACGAGCAGTCAGCTACCAGATTGGATGCCATTGCTTTCAGATTTGAGAATAATTTCGGAATGTAATGATTAAATTAGTTACATTGAAATTCAGCAGACGGTGACAACCAATGCGTGGGGGAGTGAGTTCAAGTTAATGCTTATTTGTATAAAGCAGTGGAAGAATATTTTTTTATTTATTCAAAGTTCATCACAAGATCACAAGCTCACAAGTAAGAGTATCATATCAAGATTTAATAAAAAAAGCAATGTCGTAAAAGTTTAAACTTTTCCGAATATTTTAAAAATAATTTTCATTAATACGGCAATAAAACTGTACATGTAAAGTCTTTATAAGCAAATCTAGCAAAAGGTTATTCACCTTAAGTCGTTAAGTATGAACTTTATAATAACTTGAACTGAAGTAAGTAAGAATAAGTGTTTACTACAAGTGCAAATGTAAACAGATTTATTTACAATTGTGTTGATCAGTCATATATACCTGATCGTACATCTCCACTTTCCGTCAAAATAAAGATCTATGTTCGTAATAATGACACATAGCCCGGGGCAGGTTCGCTCGAGGGATGCACGTGCCAAGGGCGCAGGGCGAGACGCCGTCGGTCAACATTTGCCCGGATTGCGGCTTTTAATTAATTGCACACATTGCTCACTGCTCGCCACCTTCGGCGAGCATTGTTTGCACGAAAAAATCGCATGAGGGCTCTGTTTGTTTTTTCTTTGATGTTGCTCATACAGAAATATTTTACAGGTAAAAATGTGAAACACATGGACAACAAATTTAATTTGAGTAAACGTAAGTGTCCATATGTTACGTGTTAACGGTAAGACGTTAGGCATAACCTATTATTTTATTCGTGAAACTCAATCCAAAATAAGTAAGTTAAATCTCAATGTACTCGTACAAAAGATAACGTAACATTTCAACTGTTCACATCGCAAGATGATAATTATGCCAATTGCCACTCAGTGGGGCTAAGGTACACAAAATTTCATTAGAAGGTCCATAAAAGTCCATTAGGGTGTGCGGCATTTTCTGAGAGAATGGCAAAGGTCGCCCCAGGGCCACACACTTCCACCTGACGAGCGCTACATTATCTATGCGTATGTTTATTCTAATTACCTGTCAGATGCTGTCTCCATTAAGGTGAACAAAGAAGTTTAACCCAGTGAATTGATATTAATTTATAAAGCTTTACAGCTTCAAGAATAATTTTCCCTTTTACATCCAATCTCTTTTGTACTTCCCGGTGCTTTATGGTTACAGTCTGTGGAAATATGGAATATTGAATGAATACAGAGAAAAAACGAGTCAATAACTTTTCAACACGCGAGTTAAAAAATAAACAAACGCTGGGTGTAACTGAAATACTATCCTGGATATCGAGTTCCACTGTATTCCAATTTTTATTGCGAAACAGATGATCTGAAGCGAAGTTTCAATTCAACGACCAAAAAAATTCGTTTCCATGAAAAATGTAGCACAAAATTGTATCCGACATTTTCAATTCTTTGCTGGCGACATATGAGACTAGATAACGATGCAAAAATGTATTGAGTTATAAAGTCCAAAATATTATTGTATATTTTTTTAAATTATCAGTTAAAGTAAACTTGTATTAATCCGATAACTTGGTCGTTTGACCTCTCCACTCTTGTTTTGATCGTTATAAAAGTACATTGCCACTAAAACTACAGAAAAAAGTTTGAATAGTGATTTGAAACAGAAATTACAGAGTTCGTGTATAAAAACATTCGTTTCAGAAACGTATAGGTAAGTAAAGTATAAATATACGTCGTTCGTATACTTACACCGAAATAAATAATGAACTCTATGAAGTCTGTTCTAAAAATTTCATGCCAAAAAAATGTGCGAACAATTTGCGTTATTTATCTTCTCTAAAAAGCGACCCTCAGCTGTCTGAATTAAAGCAGTCCTAGGTAAGTATGGTCTTCATACCAAATACGTTCTCGACGATGAATAATTAATGAATACGGGCGAACTTCATTCTCCGTAGGATCGTAAACTTGTGAAAAGTGAAAGAAATCGTGCACATCACTTTGTGCGTACACATAATAAGTTCTCGTAGCAACAGTGACGTAGACAGTGCCTATTTATTTGCTACGCCGTAGCTGCGACGGACGAAAAATAGATTGATTCTCAGATAGAGACAGAATCAGATAACAAGTTTACTGTATTTGGGAGTTAGTATTTGTACTGGGACCCTTGTATTTATTGTTGGTATTTTCTTGTCTATCTTCGTCACATTTAATTAATTAGACATGTAATAAGATCAGTTGATATAAGATAAACAATTTGATAATGATAATGAAACAAACGCGGTGGTTCTAGATCGATGAGTCGCGCAACGAACAATCGTATTGAAGTTACGTTTTGATATCGTTAGTGAAATGAGTCTGTCTTGCTGATGGGGTGTTCACTTTACACTAGTACCTTGCACAGTCAATGCACCCGTCACTGGTTACAGTTGCACGTTGAAAGAGTCTGTATGTCGTACCAGTAAAGTAGGTTGTCGTAGGTCTAACGAAATTGACGTACGTAAAAATACCGCTATATCAAAGTTATCCACGCGATCTATATAGACAATACGACAACAACCGTCGGGCAGTAGCCTACCAGTCGCAACACCCGTCTAGTCGGAGAATCCTCCTTTTTCAATGGTGGTCCTTAATCCTTATACCCTTCAATGGGGCCCCTAATGACAGTTGTGAGTCACATTACAGGGGGCTCCGGCCACGTCACCGGGGAGACACTGACTTCCAGCTAAGTAAGACTTAACGACGAAAGGCGCTTTATTCAAATATAAATGCACGGAGCACTAATTAGTTACATTTTGCTCGGGGAACGTGACAGGCACCGTGATAGTGCTACATATTATACGTAGAACTGGAATTTTGCAGTTATCTTTTGCAACTGTATAATATAATTAGTAGCTGTTTCTCGAAATACCTTAACGAATATCTTTGTGGTATGTTCGCAGCGTGATGTATCCCTGCGCCTAGCTCACACGGAATTCCTTTTGAAGCCGGCAATAAATTTGAATTTTAAATTGTGTATGTTTGTTTTAAAAACACATTGCCGCTGGCTTCCCTAACCGCATAACGCCGCGCCACCGCTCCTGCTGCATTTGCATTTACTTTAATAAAGAGTTTTGTATTTTTTATTTCTACAGTTTTGTATATTATTATGTGGATTACAATGAAAAAAGGAGCAGGTGGAAAAGAGACAAAAGGTTTGTGTAAATAATGGAATGGCTGGGAAGTAAGCGAAAAATTTAATGACGGCTGATAGATACTTGCCTATATATATAAAAGTATAAGAAAACCAAGTGTAAATAAGCTCATATATAAGGATGGTAATAATAATTGCGTTGGGACTATGTTTTGGTTAGTTATTGATTTATTTATTTATTACTTTAAGCACACAAATGTACAGAGGCGGACTTAATGACATAGGAATTTTCTACCAGTCAACCTTTGGGTGATGCAGAGACAAACAGTGGTAGGTGCAATTTCGTAAAAGTAAAGGGAACAGAAAAAATCTTCTTTTCTTTTTAATAAAGATCTTAAACTTATCAGTATGTAAGAGAAGAAAGGTATGCATCTATACCAGACTAATGACTTACACGTTGAGATGTCGCGAGGCTTTATACGCTAATGCACTTTACTCAGCAAGCACCTGTTAGAATTAGGTACTTAATAAACTTAACTGTACTGTAAAACTTTGTTTCATTTATAAGCACAGAATGAATGCGTATACGTGTACCTTATTTAAATAGTCTCTGAGTGAGTATTTCCTTACCTGTCAGCAGTCAATGATAAATTATATTATTTTATGTAAATAGGTTTAAAAAAACACTTTTACACGTCATGAAATAAATAGATTAGATCTTAGGTGTTTCCAAGCTGACTACTCACTCGGTCACAGTCTTTTTTAAAGTCCAGACATTATCTTGGTTAGATCGATCATTAGGCCATGCAGATTAGTGTCTGAGATGGTCTTTTGAGGAAAGAACCACTCAGATATAAGTAAACCTGTCTAGGCAGTGCATGCATTTGTCAGTATTCGTGTAAGTCGACTGAGAACTTTAGGAGCTAAACCATTCGACGAATAACTCGAAGAGTAGGTAGGTATGCTTACAGACGGATAACTTTGAATACACAATGGATACTAGGAATTCCCCTATCGTGTAAGATTACAAACACCAATCTCACATGTTCAAACAGCCGTTCCCGGAACAGTCATTTGAAGGTGATACAAATATTTGCTCCGGGAATCGGGAGTCGGGTTCGCGACCCGGAGCGCCTAATCAGAACCGTCGCCACCCCTTAAAACGATTAAATACGAAATATTGACTTGCTACTGAAAAGTTAACGCGAATCTCCGTTTTCGCAGAAGACGTAACTTTGGGAACTTTGAAAGCTTTATAACTCTTTTGTCTTTCATTCGATTTAATTCATTATTTAAACTTTTTTAATGTAAAATACTGTCCGCTGGTAATAATATTACATCATTTCAATACTTCAAAAGACGTCAATGCAAATGTACACTCTTGAAGAAATACCTAGAAAATGATAAGAACGTGTAGCCACACTTCTCCGAAACATTATTATTCTACTCGTTTCAGTTTTAACATAAACATCTTTATCTTAAAATACTTCAGTTGACGGTAAGCGTTATTAAAGAAATCCGCGTGGTCTTTATTTAATATCAGGTTAGTCTCATAATCTTTTCTTCCTTCCGCTCAGTATTTGTCATATTCTTTGAATATAGAACCATAAATATTTAAATTCACTGGATTTTTGGGCAGCTGTCAAAATATTTACACACTTCGCTTTTATAAAGATCTGTTTTATTGGTTTTACTTTTTCATTTACTTCGATGATGAATCGGTTCGTTATATGGACATTTAATTGTAAATAAGAGAAAAACGTAAATTAAGATAGATGACGCTTATTAAGAATTCTAAGAGAGAAGGAAAAACAAGGGAAAACCCGTAGCAAATTAATTGTAATTCCTTGAAAGTACTGGCAACTAGAACGAACGACTAAACTTGACGTAATCATTCACACACGTGTCACCGCTTAATTACTTTTGATTTCCCATAACCTACAATTACCTATAAGCAGTTGCTTCTCAGGTGTACAAAATCAGTTGGTCAGTCAAAACAAGGGCAATAAAAACATTGTAATTATTAATCCCTGCGATAAAATGTTCTTAATTTGCATAATTGATACCAATTCATTTTGCAGCAGCTGTGTGCATATGTGATACGTACCTACATTTTCTCTCATTGCTTTCATTAGCATATTAATCAATGGTTTGAGTAATAATTGCATTTAGTGTTTCCAAATTTTCCGAAAAATATCAACTTGGTTAACGGAAAAATACACCATGATTTGTCCCAAAATCGAATAAGGATAAACAGCTATTGAAATTATTTTAGTACATTAAATATATCTAGAAGTTAGGTAAATACAATACCTAACTGAGTTTAAGAATAACAGGCGAGTAAGATAATAAGCGATAGTAACTATCACGGGTGCAAGTTGACAAGTAAACACGTCGGGGTTATCTGCAGCCGTTCGTATATTTACCTACGTACGCTTTCTTATTGCCATTACATAGGGTAGCTTTTGACCGGTTCGCACGAAGTACTCTCCCTCTCTACAAAACTCAAGTAAGTCAAGAAATATTTTAGCCGCCATTTTTTCACGTACCGTTTTTCTATAGGAATATCTAAGTACCTATTTTGAATATGGTTTTAAGTTTTTAAACGTTTGTGGTAAAAAAAAAACAGCAAGTAGGTAGTTGCTACTAAAGAAAACATATTCTGCTTTGCTATACATTTTTGAAAACCTCATTAAATCAATCTATTTATCAAAACAAGTAAACCTTTCCGTGCTATTGTATTGTTTGTTGTCCAAGTAGCCATTATTGCATCGTAAATAAATGCTAAATGTGGCACAATACAAAATAATTGATACCGCAAATGCTTTGAGTAAGATAAATCTGATATTACGATTTATATAAATCCACTTATCATCAATAGCTGATCAAATATAAATCCCGGAATACCTATTTCCCGTAATCTTCTCTTTTATTGTTGATTCGCAACACGCTCGCAAGTTATTGTCGTTCAATGCCAGTCTCCGAGAAACCGAAGATTGTTTTCAGTTTTGCTAGATCCGTTTGGGGTTTACCCGAACCTCGGATGGATCAATTCTGATTTGGTTAGGTCCGGGGTAAATTGAAAACGAGGGCTAACCTTAATTTGCATTATATGTAGGCTTTTTACATAATTCAATTAGATAATCCCAAGTTTTTCGATAAACAAAAAACATTATCTGCGCGGACGGGCAAAGCGGACAGTAGGAGAATATTAATCTCTGGCGGGGGAGCTTGGGGGTCGCGGTCCGGCGCTGGGAGCCGCGGTTCAGCGCCGGAGGCCGGCAGCGGGCGGAGCCGGACTCTGGCTGTTACCACTGATAGATTCCTCTTCTGAAATTTGACTGCTTACTGACCGTATTTTTTAAACGAATACAAGTGAATTACTGCCCCATGTTGTACTGCAAACAAACAAATGCCACCCGAAATTACGCCCGTTTGATTAAAACGGAATACCAAACTGGTTAATTGACGGGATCCTATTAAAATTTTACGTTTTATCCTTTAAAAAAATTCAAAATTCAATAAAAGATAATAATTAACATTAGTAATTGAATCGCGATTGCAATGAAAAACGAAGTTTTTTGTAACAATTACGAGGAAACAATTCGTAATATTTCATAAACACAATATTTTGTAAATATTGTTCTACGTGTACCGCAGCGCCATTCATTTGTCTTTTGAAAGGAGAGGCACTGACTCGAACACCATACGGCCTAACAATAAAAATACTCATATATCAACTTAAACGATCTGTGTAGAGACAAAGAAATACTATTTATTTATTATATTTAATTTATTTCCTCAGATTAGATATTCACGGTAGGCATAAATAGGAAAGAAGGTTTTTTATTTCAGAAATTTAAAAAATACCGGCAAGTAAACACTCTTTAAAGTTTCAGTGCGTGGGATTTTTAGTGTTCCTGAATGACCTAGGTCATTCAAAAATATGTTAATTTTTCTTGTAACTTCGATATTACCGTGATTTTTTTCACATTTCCATAAACAATCATTTAGCTGGCAAAGTGATATTTGACTCTAACACGAATTTTTACTTTAAAGATTAATATTTCGCAAAAACATATCCTTGAATCAAAAATATTTTTCACCCACAATATTTTTGAATGACCTAGTCAACCACACTCTACACCATAGGATAGACGATAAAATAAAAAACCTTTACCCTTTAAGTATGGGAGAGCCATCGAGCAACCCTATTTTTTTTATCATGATATTTTTCTGGCATGATCCCTGTACTAACATGTATAACCGAGCCAAATTACAGCTTAATAATACTAATAATAGTGTCTGTGCTAAGCCGGACGAACAGACGGACGGATAAGCGGACAAGGTGAAACGTTGAGGGATCCTTTGTTTTCTACGGAACCCTAAATTATCTGACTAGTATTTAGATATCTATGGCATCCTTTTCCGGACTTAACCCACTAGCGTGGCATGCAAAGCGTAGCGTGTTCCATTGTGAACCTAAAGGCGGTGCAAAAAGAGACACTTTTCGGCTAATTGTGTTGACTAAGTTACTTCTTCCGACTTTAATTGAGCAAGCCTCAAACATTAACATAGTCAATGTAAATCTTTGTAACTCTTGAAGGACTCCGATCACCAGGAGCACCATGTTATGCCATACCGACCTAGCGAATGCTCTGCTAACAGATCCTTCTACTTAAAATATTTAATTAACCCTTCACAACGTTATAATTTCCAGAATGAAGGCGACTCTCATCCTGTTAGTGCTGGCGTGTGTCGTGGCCGCGGTGTACGGTGACCTGGTCTGTGGCTTGAACTACTGCAAGCAGAACCCCTGCGCCTCCCCAGTGGCACGCTCCAGCTGTCGCAACCCCTCAGTCTACCGCGCCAACCATGCTGGCAAATGCGCCTGCTGTCCTGCCTGCGTCAGCTTCCTTAGTAAGTAGAAGTTCATTTATATTAGTACTTCAAGAAACATGTACAGGGAACGATACCTTTGAAGTATCTAATCGAACAACTGAAAATAGTTTACTACATATACTAGTCACGAAAGTTCTTGACACTGTATGTCAATACGTGAAACGTCTGATTCCTGAACTTGCTCAAGTCGTTTTAGACTAATTTTGGACATGGAACTATCATACAGTGTCCGTATCTACGAAGTCATCATCATCGTCATCATCATCATCAACCTCTTGCCCTTATCCTAATTTTATTAGTGGTCGGCGCAGCATGTCTTCTTCTTCCATACAGCTACTTAGCCATATCATCTTTCCCACAATCCATCCATCGTTTCCTGGGTCTATCTCTACTCTTGTAACCCTCTACATTCATACTCAAAACTTTCCTCACAACATGATCCTCATTCCTTCGCATCACGTGGCCATACAATGACAGCCGATTTCCACACAACTTCTCTGTCACAGGCGCCACTTTCAGACTTCTTATATTCTTATATCTATATCTATTTATATATATTCCGTATCTACGAAGTATATACCTATTTTTATATAAATATCGGTATTGGAACATTTGAGTGGGTACTTACCTATGAATAGCAGAGAGTTCATTGTGGACTTTGAACAAAAAAACTCTGAAGAAACTTTAAGGTTAATCTTTGAAAACGGAGTAGGTACTTACTGATTGTTGGTTTAGGATAGAAAAGATACTTTTTCTGTATTTCGGTACTACAACTAAGGATCCGATCCCATTTATAAAAGTTTCTTAGACTGACATTGTCAATAGTATGGAATAGTATGATAAAAATATGCATACAGTGGAATCCTACAATGATTTTCTCTTTGGGTATTGGAATAACTAAAAGGTGTTGTGGCATCTTGACACGTATACAGTTCACGTTAGTTCGCCAGTCTGAAACCTCGCTTTCCGATATCCACGGATGGCGTGCTGCGGTTGCTATTTCGATATTGACAACTGCACGGCCATTAGCGCATATTTCGAATCAGCAAATGAACAGAGGCCAGCACCTTAAGACCCTGATCTGTCAAATTTCTTTGATAGTTTTTCAACTTTAGTACAGAATATTACGGTTCATGTTCAATTGGGAAAATTTGACAGTTTGGGATAGCTTCATGCGCTGGCGTCTGTACATGACGCAAACTGTGGGTACTTTTGTGAATTGTATGTTTGTATCACTGACATGTACTCTACGGAAAAGTAGCTTTGTTAATGTAAACATAGTTTTGCCCTTAACACGTTGAACGCCAAATGACTGACAAACAATACATTTTCTTTTGTGTCTCGTTGTTTGGCAGTTAAGGTGTTAACTGTTAGTAATCCACAAGGTTTACGAACGTTTCATATTAAATTATTGTTATGCATTATTATATTCTGTTGAGTTTATTTAACTCAACATCTGCGTTTTCCTAAAGCCCACACAAGATTGCTCGCGAGAGAATATTCCCGGTATAATATCATTAGTATACAGGTACAAACTGTCGTACAGCCCCAGAAATAGCACGTCTTCCTAATAATCCTGTTATTGCTTCCACGGCACTCGCGGGAAGTGATTACATTGTCGCCGAGACAACGCCACTGTATAAAAATAATGGAAATTGTCATCTTTTTACAAGCTACGACAGTTTTGCTTCTCTTATGGTGTCGTAACAGTATAAACGTTGGCCACAAGAGGCGTAACTATCAATAGAACGACTATTTGTATACCTATAGTGCGTAAATAGCAAGTACCTATTTTCTTTTACAAATAGGAATGTATTCCGTTGTTGCATTTAAATTGAAAACGTGTAGGAAAAGTTGGATATTATAACTTTGTTTATTTCTGTCAAATAAGCTCAGAAGTTATAATCTCATTAGATACCAAGAAAACTGAAAACTTTTTTACTTACTTAGCTATATAATCCGCTAATTCGATTCTGGATTGCCCAAATAGATCCGAATAAGAGATCATGTTCTATTTTTAAAACTATTTTTTTTTACAGGCGAAGGCGCTGCTTGCAAAACTTACAGCAAGGAGCTTGGAGAGACCCCCTCCGCCATTTGTACTGAACCTCTTAGATGCGTCCGTGGTGTATGTGTCAAGATCACTCCTAGGCGTTAAGTTATTACCTATTCCTACTCCATATGTAATAAAAACATAATAAAGATCATGAAAAGTCAGCATCAGCGTAATACATTAACATTGTATACGTAATACTATTAATATATTGAAGTAAATCGCTGGAAATTAAGATAGTTTCAATTTTATGTTTCATCAACATACTACGTAATCTTTTACTTTTTCTAGCACACCCCTTAACCCCCACTGCACAATAGGTGAACTATGTCCCGAGTAGTCGAGTGCTCGCAGCGAGTTCAAGCAGTAGATATCTGGGGTTAGAAATGCCTTTTTATTTGACCACGAAGTCGAATGAAGTATGCATCGAGTTCGCATTTCATCCAGTTTCTGTATTGTTGATGGCCAGCATTCGTTATTATTTGAAGCGAGAATACGGAACATGCTCGCAGAACATGCTTGCAATACACGTCATGTTATCCAATTTTCAAACGGCTGAAGTTGCGGGAAACAGCTTGTCAGTAATAAATCGTTCCAGCCAGCGTTCTCCTGAGGTTTGAAGAGTGGAGTACATTGTGAATTAAATATATATTTCATGTTGACATTTTTATAAAACACGTGGCTGATCCGCCTGTGATGTTAGGTACCATTTGGGAATAACGATAAATAAGCCCACATACTTACACGACTAACTAATACATTTCCATTCAATTTTTTCTATACTTAAAAACAAACCAATGGGTAATTACGTTGTGGAGTTACTTAAATATACGTGGAGTGGAATTGCGGATATCGGACCATCAAACAATACATACACGCGTAGCATGACCAATTCTATATCTGTGTACCAAGAATAAAGAACATTCTTTCTTTCCAACTTGACATCTCTTCTACCCTAGCACGGAGCGCCCCGTAGACTGTAGAGAATTGAAAAATTTCTTCTCTTCAGTTTTAACATCACCATACTTAGAACGGGACGGTAGAAATCTTTCAACAATCTGTCATGTTGTCTATTCTTCCGTCGACGAAACCCATTTCTACGGTGGCGAATCTAACCGTGCTGATCACTTTCAATTTTCGCAAAACGTTTAGTTTGTTAAGATAATTTCATGTGTTACTTACATAACTGATAACGTTATCCATGAATTAGGTAACAGCTGCAGTGTGTACGATAACACACCTGCACTTTTAAATCAATATCAAAAGATATGAGAGTGACGACAAGTTTTGTTGGTGGTTTCATTTCAAACAGGAAAAAATACTGCAGTTAGAGTTAAAATGGTTTTCAAGTTATAACTTGTCGTGGCATTACAAGTACAAACAGCGAATTGGACCGAATGCGCGGTGCAGCCATTCGTACGAGTGTTTCAGAACAAAAGCCATTCGCTTGACGTTGCGACACGGCTTGGCTATACTTTTTTACAACTTCTAGCCCTTCGTTTTTCACAAACAAAATATGACCTGTGGTGTTCTCAACTGTAATATCAGTCAGTAAACGTCACATGTCTGTTATGTGTCTAATAACATTACGGCTGTAGTCCCCGAAGGATAAGGCAGAGGTCTACCACACATTTCGTCAGTTATGTTTAAGTCCTAAGTGGCAATCCCCCCCCCCCCCCCCTCTATCAATCGCCCCCTAACAGGGAGCGAGTTTATTGCCATCAATCGGGCACGAATCCAGATTGATCCAGGCAGCTACTGAGAAATTACAAATGGATAAGCCCAACAACATTTTGCTCAACCTGGGAATTGAATCCAGGACCTCATGCTCTACAGTACCACTTCCGACCACTACACCAACGAGGCAGTCAATTGTGGATACAATGTTGCTATAAGAACCGCAATACAACCTACAATGCCGAGGAAATTAAAAAGAATACCGTAATAAAACATAAACAGAAAATACGAAATTAAAAGGAAAACTGCAATTCTAAAAGACAAACTGCTGAACAGGTTTCAGCAGTTTATGGATTACTAGGGATCGACCAAAGGAATGCTATATAATAATAATCTACTGTGACCCGGTTCAAAAATTCTATCGCTTTAGTTTTCTGCATTCTTTTTTTTTTTTTTTTTTAAAAACGTTGCCCCACACTAGGAATTTCTCCTGTATCGTGAGTGCGTTTACAAACATTTAAGCTCACATATAGAAACAACCAGACCCGGAACAACTACCTGTAGGTCATACAAATATTTGTTCCGTGCGGGAATCGAACCCACAACACGCGGCGCAGCAGCCGATGGCTCAACCACTACGCCAACCGTGTCGTCTTCTGTTTTTTTCTTTCTGTCATTATCATCTATTATCTGTCGTCGTATCATCTGTAACAATTCCAAATCACACACTGCTTTGTGCGCGCTATAGATATACTAAAAAAGGAGTACAAAGTTTTCTCTTTAGATATTTTTATAAAGACTATGGATATACTCTATGTAAAAATACCTAATAATATACTAGATTTATGTAGAATGAAACTATAATCGTTGTTGCCAAAAAACGAAGCTGTAGGAAGTTAATAACTAGCAAAGTAATTATTAGTTTTAAGGCTCGAATGTCACGTTGTGACTGAGATTTTAAGTCGCGTCGCACCTGTGTGGGGAGTCGCTTGCTATTCAGAAAATGTAGAACAGGTACCTAGGTAATGTAATCCTGCGTATGTAGGTTGAAATTTAATGCAAAACACAGAGCGTTTCAAAACTGCATACTAACTTATTTTTAAAATAATATCTTTTCTAACTTTAAATTTACTTCATTTCTTTTATAATCCTCTTACAAACTTTTAATTATAATTCATATTAACTTGCAAGTGAATGACACTTCGTTCATTTATAAATAATGTGGTTCCAGTCACGTCATCCTCCTTTGTATGAGAAGCTTAAAGGATGCGTGAAACCTGTTGTTCTCGTGGTCAAAATTGAGCTGAATAAGTGTTGTTACTCCCTACTCCTACATATCCAGTTTTGACCGCCATTTTTTTTAGAAAAATTGCATTGCCCTAGTGTAAAATTTGGTGTGAACAGCAAGTATGTCCTCGCCAGTATTGGAGGCCAAATGTAAGACCATATTGCTCCTGGCACGTACTGCCAGTACAGTGCTATATTTTTCTATTTAAAAAATAAGTTAAAGTACTAAACACTAATGATGCCTTAAAATTCATATTACGCTCTATTGAAATGCCTGCGTTGGTTTATTTCGTTTCTTAACATTGCAATGAGTGTAAGTATTTGCTTATTAGTACAATTTCTTAACGTCCATTCAACTCTACTTAACTGCTAGATGAAAAGGCAAACTATCTTCGAGAATCTCCTTAGTACTTATTTCAAGAGCTCTTTTCCTCTTTGCTCGCTTCGCTCTTTTCATCTGATATTCCGTTTAATAGCCTTCTTCTTGCTTCATAGACTCTTGCAAAGTAATTGAAAGGTACTAAGTATTCGAACACTTACCTAATGCTTATTTAAATTTGACGACCTATGTGGCGCAGCGAGCGAAGGTCCGCCTGCGACGCAGGAGGTTGCGCGTTCGATTCCCGCCTTGGGATAAATATTTGTTCCGGGTGTTCTGGGTATTTGCTATGTATAATAAAAATATCTATCTACGTAATGTATTGTATTAAGTATCAGTCATCTAGTACCCATAACACAACTCTGCTTAGATGATCCTGTGTGGATTGTCCAGCATTATTTATTTATTCATGATAAAATGTTTACGTGACTTTGACAGCCGAAAAAATATTACAGAGTTTCGAAAATAGAACAGCACTGAAGCAATGTTAGTAAGAGGAATGTTCAATGAACACAAAATATTACCCGTGGTTCGTAACATATCGACGGAATAAAAACGAATAATTAAAATGTGCGACTGAGCGGGTCTGTGCGTGACGGGGCAGGACGGTGAATTATTAACGTACAAAACGTAACATATTTTTTTCTATTTCTGTGAAATTGCTTCTGTTTCGTCCTCACGAAAATTGAATATGTGACGACTGTTTATAAGGTGAACTTTTATTTTATACACATGTCTTTTGAAGTTGAAATGAGCCCTGGAGTGTAAATGTAAAGGAATTGTGAAACCGGTGGTCCGTCGCGAATTTGGCATGTGTCGCCGTCGCGCGCCGTTGTGTCGGCTCCATTATGTGGATATGAGAAAGATTATTCATATTTCGATAATATACAACGTGTTCCTTTTGATATCCCATAACTCTAGCGTATTAATGAGACCATGTCAAATAATCAACTGGCTTTTTTTCGTTCCAATTCACAAAATACTAACACTAGTCTCTCGATGTACGTATCTCAGTTTCATTGATACGTAAGTACGAGTCAATCATCTTCATTTAAGCAGATCATTCATATTTAAAGCTGAATCATAAGAAATGCGATGACAACGTCGCATTTCTTATGATTTAGCTTTAAATATTTGACGAACGGGTGTTTTACATACATAAATCGTAAATTAGTTGAACAATTTTGTTTAAAAAATGAAAAAATAAATCATATGCCCGTTGATTTTTGGCATGGTCTGATTATTACCCTAGAGTTATGGGATATCACAAGGAATACGTTGTATAAGCAAGTTATGTTCTTCATAAACACGAAACACTACGCGAATACTATATTTCTGTCTATTCTCGTACTGCATAACATCAAGCATATAATCCCCGAAGGGCTTAACAGAGACTCACCTATAGTACAGCCACATTTCGCCAGTTATGTTAAAGTCCCGTGTAATAGGAGGTGATTTTCGTACATTTGTTTCCTTTCTAAAAGTTGTAGTCATTTGAATAAGTAATCATAAATCATGTTTGACATACTTCACTGCTCATTTTACCTACGACCCAAAGTACTCACAGAAAAATTGTAAAACAAACCTACACACAAACTAAATATCCTTTCCTGCTACAAATTACAGACACAAGTTTAAAATGGATGCTATTACAGCTAAGGTATAGAGCAAGTTCGTGTTTGAAGGTGAGAAGGTGATTCAGGAACAATGGAAGCTCATAAAGTTTTTATAGATTTTCATTATTTACGGCGCGCCGTTCCGCCCGGCGCGGCCTTATTACTGTGTTAGTTGCAGAGATACAGGTGCACAAACAAGCCTTTGACCTACCTTAACAATGAAGATTATGAGACTAGCTGAGACCGGCCTTTAAATATAAAATATACCGAAGTTGGTAGGGAAGGGGCTTTAACTTTTTAAGGATATTTTACAAAACATTTTCCTTGTACTTCTGAAGGGTTAATCAGTGTTGTACTGACATATAGAGTATCTGCAAACAAGTCCCATTTATTAGGAAGTGACCTTATTACCATCTACCGCGTAAGATGCAGAATCTGATATCGCTTAATATTTTGTCTCTGAGGACCAATGACCCAACTTTAAAAATATTTTATGATAAGGAAATTACGTTAAAATATCAACCAAATCTGAAGAAAGGAAGCCCTCCCAGGACCCTCGCGCTTGACAGTTTCAATTGAGATCAGCAAAGGCAGCCAGCATCCACTTATGTATTCAACACGACTAATCGATAAAAAACATCTTTTTATAGACAAGTCGAATAAATTGAGACATGTTTATGCTATTGAAACTATTAGTAATGGCACTATATATACGTAGTTACAAAAGCAATCCTCTTTTGTCACGAAATCACAGCTGTTGAACGTAGACGGAATCGATTGCCACGTCTCAACTTACAGAGGATATCGCACCAAGTCACAGACTACATCAGGAACAATTCCCATACATATGACGTCATCAAACCAATAAATATCCAGTACTGGGTATATATATAAAAAAATGTTCTATTCAGTCTATCTGACAAGGGTGGCGTCAGAACTAAAATACATGTCTAGTAATACACGGGGTAAATGGTCCGTAGTACATAAAACATATATTTATTTGGACCTAACCGAGCTTGAATTGTATCGTGTGGTCCCCGGACATAGGCTAGTCTCTGTCTTGGGTTTATTTTGAATTGCACCGGATTCCGGTCCGGAAAATCCTGGAGCTTTTCAGGCAATAGAGATAGAGAGAGATCCTGTTGTATAGTACCACTATCCTTTCTACTAAATAACAACGTTCTGTGATCGCTAATGCACTAACGCATATCACATGATATCCATCAATTTTAACGGTAGCCGCCACAAACATTCTAAATCCTTTGGTAGACATCATATTCAGTACTTTTTCTCTAAGTATTTCTAACTACGTAAGATAGTAAGATGTTTTGAGGCCTAGATTACTAGGCATATTTGGTCTTCAATAAATACCTACATTACTATAGATTAAGATAGTATTTTTTTTACTAAGCTGAGCTAAGTAAGCAACAAACATGCGAGTCGAATATACCAGTTAGTGTATAAAAAGGCTTCTAGGGAGTTACTGTCACTTAAAATAAACAAACCCTTTCTAAGATAATGGAAGCGCCCAACCTTACCCTTCTCGTGCCCAAATCCTGACTTCTTACAATACTGTTTCTTAACTTAATTGGCATGCTGGCTTACTCAGTAAAGGTAAGCTGAACAAAGATTAGGTACTAGCAAAAAAATTACGTCAAGAAATTGTAAGATTACGTGCTACGAGGTGCTACAAGGAGCACCTCGTAGCATCCCGTAGCACGTGCTCCTATGTAAAAACTCGTAGCAACGAGTCTACGACAAGAAAGGACTTAGCGTTAGTTCATGTATGTATAGGTGTACGCTTGTTTACTTCATGATGCTCTAGTGCTTTGCAGGATATGTTAAACCAGTTTGGTTTTTAGATTACTATTTATGATAGTCTGCAAGGATGTCGTTGAGTCTACTTGCTTGTACCTGAACGCTAGGGATTAATAATATTAGGTCTTTACCTATGAAATTGCCGTTCTGCAGTACTGGCCATTTCAAATCAAAATATTTTTTTTTTGGCTAAGAATTCTAATTTCAAATTAATTTTATTTTAAAAACATGGTTTTTTTTTTCCAAAAGTAGTCATTTGTTTATTGATTAGTGTTACATTTTCATCGCATTTAAATCTTTTTCGTCATCATGGATACGTTAAAAATTCGAGTAATTATGGAATATGAGTACCGTCGTGGCAGCAACGCGGCACAAGCTGCACGCAACATCAACGACGTTTACGGAGCTAACACTACAAACCAACGCACTACCTGTTATTGGTTTGCTCGCTTCCGTTCTGGAAATTTCGACCTGAAAAATGAACCTCGCGGTCGTCCGAAGACTTTGGTCGACAATGACGAATTAAAGGCGATTGTGGAAGCTGATGATACACAATCTACGGCTGAATTAGCAGCAGCTTTCGACGTTAGCGTCAAAACAATATTGGTCCATTTGCGTCAAATTGGCAAGGTAAAAAAGCTTGACAAATGGGTGCCCCACGAACTCAATGATCGCCAGCGCGAAGTACGCGTCGAGACGTGTCTTGCACTGCTCAACAGACACACAAATGAAGGAATTTTGAACCGCATTGTTACCTGCGATGAAAAATGGATTCTGTTTGATAACCGCAAGCGCTCAGCAAGTTGGTTGGATCCTGGTTCAGCACCTAAACAATGCCCTAAACGAAAACTTACCCCAAGAAAAGTGATGGTCACTGTTTGGTGGTCTAGCGCCGTTGTGATTCAACACAGCTTCTTACCAAACGGGGTGAGCATTACTGCAGATGTGTCCTGTGAAGAATTGAACACAATGATGGAGAAGCTGGCACATCTCCAACCAGCATTGGTCAATCGCTCGTCTCCGCTGCTCCTGCACGACAACGCGCGACCTCATACTGCACAGCAGACGGTCTCCAAGTTGCAAGAACTGGGGTTGGAAGCTCTCCGTCATCCGCCCTACTCACCAGACCTTGCGCCTACAGACTACTACTTTTTCCAGAATTTGGATAACTTCTTGGCGGGAAAAAAATTCAATACCCGAGAGGCAGTACAAAATGCCTTTGAAGAATTTGTTGCCTCCCGTCCAGCTGATTTCTTTAAGAAGGGCATCAATAAACTGCCACTGCGTTGGCAAAGATGCATTGATTGCATGGGTGATTACTTCGATTAATACAAATAAAAAATACATGAAAAAAATTCATTTACATTTTTTCATACAAAACGGCAATTTCATAGGTAAAGACCTATTATTAAGGCATACCAAAATTGCTTTTGCTTTGTCTATAAATTCAGTCGCATTCGATCAAACTGAATGATACCAGAAATAGCTTTTATTTAGTTCTAAAAAGACGAAAGGCAAGTGCGCCAAACTTCCTTTGAAAAGAGAGACGATTTGGCGATATTACCTACATATATACGCATGTACAACTATTGATATCCAATATCATAAGAGATTGATATTTGCCGCCGTGTTCCCAGCGGTACCTTCACATACAATCTGCTACTATATTATTACAATATTCTGAGTTCGCTCTCTATTTGCTTACGATACGTTTATTTTATGAATAGTTCTGAATATATTTGTGCGTATGTCAAGTGATTTTGTGTTGTGAAGTAAAATTACTAAAGGATTTTGTATAACTTTGAATACCCTTGTTATTGGACCAACCCGATTAGTGAGTATTTTTACTTTAACTTGACTATTGATGCCTCTGCCTTGTTGGTATAAGGGTCGCAAGTTCTACTGCTAAGCATGAGGTCTCGAGTTCGATTCCTGGGTTAGGCGAACATAATAATTTTGGTTGGATTTTCATCTAGAATCTCTTAGTAGCAAACAGGGTCTGGATTTGTAACGGTTGATGGCAAAAGGCTCACTTCTCATAACTGTGGGTGTACAATAGGTAGTTACACGTCTGCCTTACCCTTCAGTGACGTTTTTGACGCCATTACTTGTGATCAGAACAAAGTAAATCCTGGTTAGTTTTAGTAACCATAAATTGGGCGTAAAGATGTGTTTAGTTTACAAAGAGTAGATACTGTAAGAACCTAAGAAGTGTTTTAATAGTAATTAAAAACCAGTATTAACGAACTTAAACAAGTGGTTTATATCATGTCATGAACACTGTACACCCAGTGCTGTATAAATATAAACCTTAAGGCTGGTTCATCTCAACCACTACAATGAAGTTTTAACGGAGTAATGCCTCCTTTGGCATATATATTTACTTATTAGGAAATTAATATATTTTAAAAATAAAGATGGGTTTTTATTTTACGGTACCGCAGTTAAATGACAGAAACTGGCCCAATTTCCCAGAGTTGCCTTTTCAATCTGATACCGTGTTACCCTGTAACTGGGTTGTGGAGGTCAGATAGACACTCGCTCCATGTAAGATATAGTATAGCTGCATCAGCTACGCATATAGTAATATATATAGCTGCATCCGACTAGACTAAAAGCTGACCCCAACATGGTTGGTAAAAGGCAATAGCCAGATAATGATTTAAGTCAATCGTTTTTGAGATATTAAATATCTACGGTTACAACCACAAAAATAAAAATAAATAACTTTGTTTTCACAGTTTCTTTGAGGAATAACTATGAAATACAAACAGTATTGCGGTCGATGAAATCAATGTTATGCATGTGTAAATACTTATTCATCCCGACTACGGGACCTTTTCCTGTGCGTGTTCCGACACGCACTCTGACCTGTTTAAAAATCTGTTGCCTCGGCATTTGTTTGTACGTCTCTTCATTGCCAGGACTAAACTCACCAAACTTAATCAAGTTGTAAAGCGACTTGGTATCCCTCCAATAATTTACTACACCTAAAATAAATTTTAAACTTTTCTCAGAATAATTTCTTTTACGATTTGGCATAGTTGGAATACATCCAATCTCTCAAAAGCTACAACCATTTCTTGGTAACGTTGCGAGTAAATCTTCACGATCATAATACATTCGAGGCATGTGTAGATACGTAGCTACATGTGTAGCGTAGAACGGCGATGGATGACGTCAGCGTATATTACGGTGGAGCACCGATATGGGTCAAACTCCAGCGAATTAGAGCTCAATTCCGGAATTTTAAAACCTTTTTAGCCCTTTATAACATAGATAGTGCTGACCCAATTCTAATATTTTATCGTTATTACCATTGACGACCAATTTCCTTAACGTAACTCGATCCCAATCTAGAGATCGATCTTTGTAGCCAATCAATGGAAAAGCTTACAATCTCTAACCTTGAGAGGGCGAATTAGAAGCAGTAGTTTCAGATTGCGGATTGAGATTGGTATTAGGATACGTTATTAAAATTGGCCGTAAGTTCAATCGATAAAACATAATTTTGACCCATATTCACCTAGAACAATTAACACTCGGTTGGGTAATTTTTATGGTTCACATATCGTTCTCCTCAACGGCTCTACTTGAGAGGCTCCTAGAGAAAATTGGCTCCCTCCCTAACTCCCTCTCTAATTGGCTTGTTGTAAAACCCATTGACAGAGCATCAAAGTGGCTCCATGCCTGGCGTGCTTGTTCTTGGCTTTGTACACTACTATATACCTCATTTGATAAATAAAATATTCAGTTCATTCACATTACTTACATGGACTTCTTAAAAGTCGATAATACGAACGCGCGTGACGGTAAGGTTGTTGCAGTGGCTGCTGCGCTGCGTGTCGCGGGTTCGATTCCGGCAGGGAACAAATATTTGTACGAACTTACAATTAGTTGTTCCGGGTCTGGCTGTTTGTGCCTGTGAGTTTTAATGTTTGTTAACGCACCCACGATACAAGATAAAATTCCTAGTGTGGGGCAACGTTTAAAAAAAACATATCAGTAGGTAATAATTTTCTCCATTTTTTTATAATAACTTTCGATATGATATATTCATATTTCATGTTCAAAGCTAATTTTATTCTCATCGAAGCATTCAAGTTTAAAATGCCAGCTAATCATATATTCATGTAAAATATCTCGCTAGCAGATAGCTGACATTAAAAAAGGAAATGAGATTTAAATGTAGATAGACCTCCGTCAAAGGCATGGAAGCAAAGGCGATATTGAGCTTCTAATAAAATGAGATCAGTGCTCAACTTTTAATAAAAAAAAGAACTTTATATAAAACCCTAGTCTAAATTAATTTTTGATCGGTTTGGATATTTCTAGCAGATACTTTTCTGTATTTTCGTTAAACTCACTTGGGTGGATATTTAAAACGCGCTTGTTACGAAACAAGACAAAGGCGGGATAGCCTCCTAATTTAAAGTCCCGCTTCCGTTTCCAGATAAATAATTTACTAGAGTACTTTTATTTTCGTCTTTTAATTGAATTTTGTGATTCAAATTACGGACGTTACAATTTTTGTGTTAATTTATTGTTTTCAGACCTTTAGGTTGTAGATATACCCACTTTTAACAAATAATTCTCTTACCGATCTTTCTTTCGAGGTAGTCGGTTCAAATCTGGGAAAGTACCAATGTAACTTTTTCAATTCACATGTACTTTCTAAGTTTATCTTGGACGGTGTAGGAGAACATTACAAGGAAACCTGAACTTAAATCGCCAATCTGCCTTGAGCAAGCATGGTGATTCATGCTCGTACCTTCTCTATACGGGAAGAGGTCTTGGCCCAGTAGTAGGATAACAAGCTGGTATTATTATTTTTATAATTCTCTTACCAACCTATCATCAAGTAACAGCAAGCAATTATCGGTTTTAATAACAACGATTTCGAGATATTTAAACAAAATAATAAATATAACCTTGGCCACAATTACCTTAGTAATAAAGCTGTTTCATGTTATCCACTAATCCTGTAATTATAAACCGTAACAAGGCCAAATTGATTCAAAATTAAACAACAATATTCAAAGAAAATCACAGTTCTAAAATAAAGCCTACGTTAAATAAAAATCAAGTAAACATAATTCAGAAGTCAGACATTTGCGCTTGTAGAACCTGTCGGTAATATGTGTTATTTGGTTTGGAACGATGATACGTGTTCGGTGTCCCATTACATATATTCAGCTTAGCATGGTATTCTGTTGAATTCACGCAGTGAGTTCCGTACGTCGAGTAGTCCAGGTGCACGAGGAATGCTAGAAATCTGCAAGTAAGTAATAAGTATGTATTACGTTTGTTGATAACTGAATATTAAACATCGTTTCATTTGTTTTATTTAAATGATGAATAAAATTCCATAATTACATTACTTATAGGCACAATCAGCGTCCAAAGGTACCAATAGTAGATATTAATATTTCTTACGGGTAATATTAATAAGTACCTTTTACATTTAACAAACATTGAAGAAGAGATGCTAGTTATTTCCCAAATTCAAACCAATTTTTTTAATGAAACTAATTGTAGGCACTTTTGAATTGTCAAGGCGTCGCGGGTCAGTCAGAAATATGAAGTTAATAGGCCAACCCAGAGCGTAATAGATTCCAATGAAGAAAAATGGTCAAGAATCTCCGTAGACACTCTTTAAATCAAAATATTCTGTTATAAAAATCTTTTTAGGCACATCATTCATGTTGAAATTATACAAAATGTAAGATGTCAAAGTCATGAATGTGAAGTGGAGGATATGTACGAAGACATATCCAAAGCCTTGCACAACACCACTAAGGCCCACTTCAATGTTGTTATGGGGGACTTTAACGGCAAAGTGGGAACCCAGACTGGCAACGAATCCCGGATAGGCCCGCATGGTTATGGAGTTAGGAATCACAGGGGGCAAATGCTTGTCAACTTCCTTGAGAAGGAGGGGCTGTTCTTAATGAACTCCTTCTTTAAGAAACAGCCTCAAAGGAAGTGGACGTGGCAAAGCCCCGACACTGTGACTAAAAATGAGATCGACTTCATCATGACGGATAGAAAGCACATATTCAGAGATGTCTCAGTGATCAACAGGTTCAATACCGGATCTGATCACCGACTTCTCCGAGGCTCTCTGAATATCAACTTAAAGCTTGAAAGAAACCGACTGATGAAGTCCACGCTCCGACCTAACCCAATCCATATCATGGCGGGTACCGAGAAGTTCCAGCAGCTTCTCGGGAATAGATTTGTTGCCTTGGAACCCACTGACGACGCTGACGAGAGCCTACACAATCTGGTCGAGACTCTGAGGGATGAGGGCATCAAGTTCTGCAGAACGCAGCGGACGGGCAGGAAATCCAAACTCTCGGCTGAGACTCTCGGGTTGATGACAAAAAGACGGGAAACCACCCAAGCTACTTCGTCGGAGAGGTCAGACCTGAACAAGCGAATTGCGAAGATGGTACGGCGCGACCTTCGGAGCTCCAACACACGCCTCATCGAAGAGGCGATTGAGCGAAACCGAGGGTCCAAAGTATTCACTCAGCAGCTTGGCAGGAGCCACCTGACGAAGCTTAAAACGAACGATGGGAGGACCGTATTGTCTAAACCAGAGATCTCCGCTGAGATAGAGGATTTCTATGGCCGATTATACGCTGCACATGCACCTCATTCCCGACGAGATGACCACGATTCCAGAGCCACCCTGATGCGCCACTACACCGACGAACTGCCTGACATCAGTCAAGACGAGATCGTGTTAGCTCTGAGGCAGCTTAAAAATGGAAAAGCCCCCGGTGAGGACGGAATAACATCAGAGCTTTTGAAAGCTGGAGGAGCCCCTGTTATAAAGGAATTAACGAACCTCTTTAACACCGTCCTTCACAGTGGGAGAACTCCAAAGGCGTGGAGCGGGAGTTTGGTGGTGCTCTTTTTTAAGAAGGGTGACAAAGCCCTTCTTAAAAATTATAGACCCATCTCGCTCCTGAGCCATGTCTATAAGTTGTTCTCACGAGTGGTCACGAATCGTCTCGCCAGGAGACTCGACGAGTTTCAGCCGCCGGAACAGGCCGGGTTTCGAGGAGGATATGGCACCATAGACCACATTCACACGGTGAGGCAGATTATACAGAAGTCCGAAGAGTATAATCAGCCCCTGTGTCTGGCCTTTGTGGACTATGAGAAGGCCTTTGACTCTGTCGAAACCTGGGCTGTTCTGGAATCCTTACAGCGATGCCAAGTAGACTATCGTTATATCGAGGTGTTGAGATGTCTGTACGAAGCCGCGACCATGAGTGTCCAAGTACAGGGCCAGCAGTCTAAACCGATCCAATTGCGCAGAGGAGTGAGACAGGGGGATGTTATATCCCCGAAACTGTTCACAAGCGCGTTGGAAGATATGTTTAAGATGCTGGACTGGAAAGGAAAGGGCATAAACATAAACGGCGACTACATCTCACACCTACGATTCGCAGATGACATAGTCTTAATGGCGGAGTCGCTAGAGGAGCTGAACCAGATGCTGGACGGCCTAGCTTCAGCCTCGCGACGTATCGGTCTTGGCATGAATTTGGATAAAACCAAAGTCATGATCAATGGCCACATTGATCCAATACCGGTCGTCGTACATGGCCACCTTCTCGAAATCGTTTCCGAATACACTTACCTCGGGCAGATTCTGCAGTTAGGTAAAAACAATTTCGAGAAGGAGGCCAAGAGGAGGATCCAGCTGGGCTGGGCAGCGTTTGGGAAACTGCGCCGAGTCTTCTCGTCATCCATACCGCAATGCTTGAAAACGAAAGTTTTTAATCAGTGCGTCATACCCGTCATGACCTACGGCGCCGAGACATGGACACTTACGGTAAGGTTGGTCCACCAATTTAAAGTCGCTCAGCGAGCTATGGAGAGAGCTATGCTCGGAGTTTCTCTGAAGGATAGGATTCGAAACGAATACATCCGACATAGAACCAAAGTCACCGACATAGCTCAAAGAATTAGCAAGTTGAAGTGGCAGTGGGCTGGCCATATCTCGCGAAGAACCGACAACCGCTGGGGTAAACGTGTTCTTGAGTGGAGACCGCGACTCGGCAAACGTAGTGTAGGACGCCCTCTGACCAGGTGGGATGACGATCTGCGAAAGACTGCAGGCAGATGCTGGATGCGGCAAGCTGAAGACAGGGCGCTATGGCGCTCATTAGGAGAGGGCTATGTCCAGCAGTGGACTAGTATAGCCTGATGATGATGATGATGAAGATGTCAAATGCAATCTCCGTAACATTTCAATTATTCGTAAAATGACTTGCAATAACAACATTGCTATTATTTTGGGTTAAAATAATATAGTCTACCGTAAAGTTCACGATGGGTTGTTTATCTATACTTAGTTATACTTAGAATAAATACGTCGTAAGACCAAACGATAGCGGGCATGTTACGAAAATATTACATACGTTAGTAGCAGTATTATCTGTGAATCATGGTGTTTGTTTAAATACTTTTAGAAACGTCGCCCGTAGTCCGTGTCAAATGTGGATGACTGCTACTCCTTCGCCGAATATAAGCGTGATGTTAAGTTTATGTTTTACTGTCAAGTATATCCTGAACAAATTAAAAATAGAATTATTGTTTTAAAAAATTATGTAAAATTGAGATGAAGTTTTCCTTTACCAACTTTTGTAACGGCTCATTTAACCAAAATGTATGCCAATTTAGAGGTTTTTTAACTTTTTTTTCAGCATGAAATGAAGAAATTTTGTACGAGTAGATTGCTACAATGAATAAAACTACGAACGCTTCGTAGTATTTACTCACTTTGGTGGTCTAGTCGTAGAAAATATATAAAACGATTCATAATAAGATTAATTCTTTCATAATTTTAAATTAAATTTGTTTTACATAATACCAACTTTTAGTGTATTGAAACGAAATAAAAACTAACACATCGCTTAAAAAATTCAAGTGTTTGGCAGTCTCTGAAGACATTTCTTATCTTTTTTAAAGTCTGATAGGAAGGTACATACCTAACGCGTATTTACTTACACATTGTAAAGTAATAATCCCCGATAGTACTTTATTTATCAACCTTTATTTTTTAATTCAATCTGATTGAGCGATTACATAATTAATTTCTTTTTATCTTGTTTTAACTTTCTTGATACCTCGAATACGTTGTTCGCCACTGTTTGATAAAATACAAATAATTTACACACATGTCCAGTAGCAAACAGGCTAATGAGATCGATAGGCGTGCGCAAATAAATAACAAACACTTAATAGTAAATACCTAATTCATGTTTTCTATTCTCCGGTACATCGAAATCACAATATTATGTAATTGGTGACAGTGGTTGTTAAGACAAAGAACATGCACGTCGTTTACGAATGGATTGATAATTTAAATAAGTTCCAAGTGTTTCAAATCTAATCAGCTCTAATACTAATTGATCGATTCCTAGTCAGAGGTGATATTCAAATTCCATTGATACAGCTGATGCAAAAGGAGTCACTAGTGCGTTTTCAGTAATGAAATTGTATTATTATTGATGTGTAACATTATCGAGTGTGAAAGGTTAGTACGATAGGCAACAATGTAACAATTCATCTCCAGAATATAGGCTCGTCAAGACTGCAATTGTCAGTGTAAAAATTGAGATGTATTAATGTGTTGTGTTCACAAAATGTATTAAATATTCAAGTATTGTAATTGTAAAAGTGAGTTTTATAACAACTACAACGTACCTTACCAGGGTACCTAGAGGGTTTGAAGGATCAATCCGAAACTGATCCTGATGTCTAGTGTAAACCGGTAGTCAGTGCGCGTGCTTGTTAGTATAGCTACTCATACGTGTATAGGTTATACTTAGATAAAGATTATCAGTCGTAGTCTATGCGGATGTGATTAGGCGCACATGCGCCGGCGCCATAATAGAGGACAATTGAAAATAAACCGTTTGGCACCTGCGTGGGTTGTTTCACTGTCAGACGCAAGTGCAACTAAACTCCTTTGATCTGAACCTCCCGGTGTTATTCCAATTATACTAACTGACATGTACAACTATCGTAACCGTCGACAATGTATTAATATTGTATCATGTTAATATTTGGTTTACGTCAGATTTCGGCATGGAAGAAAAACAGTTACAACAGCTGCTTATGATTACTAACTGAAATCTGAAATAAAAACATGTCTAAATTCTTTGGAAAATATGTAAATGTTACAGTTCGAAATAGAAAAATCATATTCTTCTTACATTTATGTAAATAACTATACTTCTATCTTAAGTACTTTTAATCTACTTTTATGTTGTATGCGTGTACTTATAAGGTCAATGACATTATCTTAGATATAAATCGCTGACAGCAAAATTTGTTTTTTTTTTAATAAAAAAAACATTCGTTTATAAAAAATGATCGAAACATTTTTGATAGAGTTAGTCAACATTTATTTTATTAGCAAAAAAAGCAAAATTATAGCACCAAAGTACTCGTAACAATAATATATAGAGGGCATGGTGTCAACAGCAAATAAGTATTGCGTGTATTCTGTTTACGATAGAGCAATGACAGGCGGATTGTCTGCGACAGATACATACTTAATATAAACGCGAGAGAAACTCAAGTTAGTAGGTACTGGCTAGCTATTGTATTTGTTAAAGAAAAAATGGTTTGCACACAGCTCTGTGGATCACTTTAGTCTTCACTCATTCGGGTCATGCAACCGCACGCAATATGCAAAATAGAACCCATACCTCAACATTCTTCGAATTTCGAAGACTCTACTTATAAACTCAAAAGTCTGGCCACATAGTATTGGTAACCATGGATACGTATGCCACGTGTTAACCAATCGCAAGCTCGAGGTTCCGATCTACGAAGTTACCCAACAAACCAGACTAAACAAGGCTTGGTGCGTGTGTACTGGGTTTGTACTGACTATTATCTTATCAGCACAGGCCGTTAACGTCTATTGATGAACATTGAACATAGGGTTAGTACTAGACGGTTAATGAGCTGCCGCATGTCGTGAGACAATATTTTTATCATAATCACCTTTGAGAACGGATTATTATTGACCGCAATATTTACATTTGTTATGATGCTTAACGGGCTCAAAGCATGTTATTGCCCGTCCTTACTGTCCTTACGTAGTCTCTTATCTACTGGTATGTTATAGAACAAAAGAATTTAGGGAAGCGTAGGGTAGTGTGTTACTGGCTACCTGGACATTACTTTTTAAGTATTCCAAGCGGACAAATTTTAAATTACCTCAAGTACACGTTTTGTTTCAGAGTAAAAGACTAAAATGACGGAAAACGGTGTTCGCAACCGGCACAAGAGTGTAAAGCAAAATGGAGAGGCGACACACGAGGAGGCGAAGAAAGAATATGAAGAATTTGCCATCCGAGAGTCCCCACTAACGAGCCTAATAGACTCGTCTCTCCACATAAGGGCTATATACCACATATTCGTAGTTATTCTTCTAGTACTGATCTGTGATACCGTCATATTTGACCTCGTCGAAAGTGGAAAGCAAGTAAACATTATAAATACCTATTTTAACTCTATGCCTCTGATAATTTATTTTATTACACTTTCACTAACACTTTTCCCTACTCCGCGATAATATAACAAACTATTTTGATAGTAATATTGGAACAGAAAACTTTTCACTAATAATTTCCAAAAGTTCTACAGAATGCCGTTTACGATACGGAAGTTATTAAACATTATAACAAGTCGCATTACGGAAACAGGAACTAAAACTTTTTTTTATATTATCCACGGTAACATACTTTCAGTTCAGTATGATATTTAGAGCCGATTTTTCAATCGTCAGATAACTTTTAACTGAAGAAATGATTTAAATAAAAGTTATCTAAACTTTATACAAATCGTTTTTATGTAACTACATAAAAACGATTTGTATAAAGTTTAGATAACATTTACGTTTAAAATACTTAATTATAGTGTGAATGTTTAAAGGTTAAACATTCACACTATAATTAAGTATTTTCCGAAAGTTGCAAAATCCTTTCTAATGCATGATGTGTTGACCCGTGATTTTAGGGCACTCCACATAATAAACTCTCCGAGGATGTTCCTCGTTTAAATTCCAGATGCCAGATCTACAGACTATTATCTCTCAGCTTGGCAGAGACTAAATACTGCAATTTTCACTCGCGGTGCTTTAATTATGCAAAATATTTTGTGCTACGAAAAAATGTTGAACAAGAAGCGTAGCACTTTTTGTTACGTCGACGCCAAATTACGTCATTTTTTAAGGCGTTAACATGCAAAAGTTCCGTTTGTACTTCGTAATAATGTAAACTTGGGTATATTTTGATGGACCCGGCTGTTTCTGTGTAATATACCTGTTAAAAATTCACTCACCTAATTGGTTATTTTTTTTACAGAATAAATATAGGGCTGACAGTTGTTGCGGCGGGATTCGGTGACATACGACGCGGGCTGAAGCTATGGGTGTATGACTTTTGTGTTGCTATGTCATTTTATCCCCTACTTATGGTATACGCACGGATAGGAGCAATCTCGAGAAAATACCCAGGTAAAGGATAATTTGTGTATTACAAAGAAAATTAAGTCTCTGTAATTATATTATCAACCAATACATTAGTTATCATAAAGATATCATACTTACGCTTGTTGTGCACATAACTGCAGCTATTTAGCAAATTTGAGGAGTGTGAGATTTGCCAATTTTAAAGTTCATGTGGAAATGGAGTGTAAACCACTACAACGATCGAATTTCAACCGGCGACTATAATAATTATTTATAATTATAATTATTATATTGTTCGGTGCAAACCTACGAGGGACATGCAATTTCATGATCAAATTCAATAAAAAAGTGATACACAATCACTTTCCGTTAAATATACACGACGTGAATTAGTTACTGCTGATTAGTTAACTACAGTTTTAGTATTACAGTATTAGTTTATTAAGATACATTAATAAATAAAAATAAATAAATATTGCTGGACAATCCACACAGCATCATCTAGCCCCAAACTAAGCAGAGCTTGTGTTATTGCACATTAGATTCACAAATGAATTCTGGCACCATAGACTACATGACTCTAATGAGCTTTTTAAAACCATATGACCGTAATGTCTATGAACGCATGCGAGAATATAAATTAGATTTTAGAATCGGCCCTTCGGATAATTCCAAGAAATACTCTAGTGCTCTTTGGGCACGGAAAACCCAATTATTACTTTAACTTTTTGCCGTAACAGTCTCTCCGCAACCGGATGCCTTTGTGACGAAATTACTGACATTAAGGAGGTAGATGTAGCTATTTATATAAATTAAAGTCGTGGGCAGAGAAGTAGCAAGTGGCCACTGGCGTGCTCAGGTCGCAAGTGGGAGTCTTTTGTTGCAAGCGGCGGCGGCGGCCGCGCTCTCACCGCGCCCTCCAATTAGTCACTTGGTTGGCCGTAACCGTGCACCCGGAATGACTAGTTTCTATATTATTGTGCACTTTTCACACTGTCTTGTTTGCTATTTTTTTTTTTGTCAAGTGTCTGAAACACTTTTATTGTAGATGGTGTTTCACTTAATTGCCCATTTCAGAGAAACAGACTGCGGAGAAAATGCTGTGCTTATTTATTTTGTTCGTCGTCAGTTCAACAAATTCTCTGCAAAGGCTCGCTTACTACTCTTTATTATATTTAAATTCGTTTCGAACTGTTGCTTTCGGCTTGCTTTGCGCAGAAAACTTTTTTTTTGTCAAACTACAAAGGTTTAATGGAGCCACACAGCTTTGCAAAATTTAAAAGAATCCAGTTCTTCAAAATCTACTTTTTAATAATCTCAACACGACTCGACATCAGATTGGCCTATTACTAGTATTTCAACGTCAAATCACCATTGTAAACGAAAGTAACATTCAGAATCCAAATATATACCAAGGAGCATGATTGTACTCATTCAAGGACTGTATTATCAAAGAACCCTCATCTCAATAATAGCAAGCATCTGCGATAAAATCTCCCCAAAGGTCCCGGGATACCTACCTCAGATATAGATATTAAAAAAGGTGAAGACATTCAATTTCGAAAGTCGCTCGCTTTGAATGGCTCCTGCCCTCATTATATTGCATTTAACTCCGAACATCTGACGCTGAGTTTATTGGCCATGGTTTGTATTGATGTATATCTAAGAATTCAACTTAGTTGAGACAAAGATGTTGAATATGGTTTGAATTATATAGTTGAAGTAATATACTGAAAGTATGATATCAACCATAACATTAAGAAACGTAATTAACAAGTCTGTGAACATTCTTAACAATATTTCTGTCCCATTTTGTTCTGTTACATGTACAGGTAGAGTTAATTCACACAATTCCTTGTTTTTCACAAACACTGGCTCGATATAAATCGAATCTTTACGTTGCAATTCCTCTAGTGAATACATGGCTTAACTCGCTGTGCCTTCCAATTTGCCGCATCACAGACTCTTATACACCACCATATATCTAGCTGGGAGCAACCCTCGCCCCACCTCGTAGTATCGAACTATTCCTCCAATAAGACCTCGTTATGAATAAACTTCCAATGTTCCCAAAATGTGTATTAAATAACGGGTGGAGCTGGAGTCTAAATAATGCTTCGAAATATTGACTCTACGAGAAAGTTTAATAATATTTCACAAAGTTTTAATTAGGTACCTTGTCCTTTGTTGGTTTTCAACCGGTGAGAAAACAATTTTAAAATCATTTCTAATTTAAACTTTTTATCGGGTTTCATCTGGGTTTAATCACGTGAATTATTTTGACGGCTTCGAGTACCTTCGTTGATATTATTTATAACTTTAAGATACCTTGATGTTTAACATTGCTTTCAATTTTAGTCTCGTGTGTGTTATGGGTTTAGCAAACCATGTTTCAAGTTCCATTCCTGACCTCAACGCGTGCTTCGGCCTACTAAACCTGTAATTAAGCAGTTAATCCCGTAACACGCACGTGTATGAAAAAATATCCACGTGAAATTAACGGTTTTTCTCGGTAAGAGGATAGTGCCTTATGTGATATGAAGGTAGGCATATTTTGCAGTGTTACGTCCAACTGTGGTGGTGCTGGGCGTGGCCGGTTTTATAGCCATAGAAGTGGCTGTAGCTGCGGTGCCAGTATTCGAGCTCGGCAAGAAACACTTGGAGCTAGGCTCCTCAGTAGCAGTCACCTGTGAAATGGTTAGTAAAAAGACAATTAGGAAGAAAGAAAAAATATTTTTTCAGCACCGTCTCAGACACACAACGACACAATACTAAACATAGAAAACATAAAAAACGAGTAACAAGAAATACATTAAAAATATATAAGTATATATTATTAAGTATGTGCCTTACGGTTGCGCTAAAAGGGTCCAGTTCAGCAAAATGCCAGACAATAGTGCCTGACGCTGGTTTTCAACTGGACGTGAGATTATGAGATGTCACGGACGTAAAACAGTTCTATAGTATGGTGTGAGTATGCGAAATAAATAATGAATAGATTTCGGGGGGTGCTACTACGCAATCACTATAAAGATGTGACCAGAAATAAAAAATGAATACATTTCAAAAATGTACTTTACACGAAACTTATTAAATGGGTTCGCGTCACCGACATGCTAATGTGATGTGTAGCATGTGTAGTAAATAATAACAGCCGCACGGGTAATTCAAACATTAAGCTACGCTTTCCAAGGTAGCTCCGTCATGGGGGACCATCTATAACATACTGAGTAGTGAAAACTCTCCGTCACTGTGTCTTGGATATTGTTTCTGGACGTCATTTGTAGATACATAGAAAATACCCAGAACACCCGGAACAAATCTATGTAGATTGTACAAACATTTGTCCCAAGGCGGGAATCGAACCCGCAACCTCCTGCGTCGCAAGCGGACCTTCGCCCGCCGCGCCACATAGGTAATTAAACTATAACATCCCTCCTGTATCCCAGAGGGGTGAGGCAGAGGTTTACTTATACTACATCCGCATATCGCCAGTTATGTTCAAGTCTCATATAATAGGGGATGACCCTATTGCCATCAACCAGGCAGAAATCCAGTCTCCGGGCTGCTTCTGAGAAATTCCAGATAGAAAAAACCCAATAACCTTTTGTCCAATAACACCTGGGTACCAAGCCATGATCTCATGCCCAAAAGTAGCTCTTGCAACCATTAGATGAACAAGGCAATAAAAGAAAATTGTATTTCACATAATATACAGATGTATACAAAATGGAATCTTTCAAAGAGGTTGAATCAATCAAAAGTTTTACATTTTGTTATAATTATGTCTGTATAGTAACAAAGATTTTAAGAACTTAAGTAACAAATAACGATTTAAATAAATTAATAGTTTTAGAAAACGAGGTCTGATAAAATTTCGGTGTAATTACAATAGAGCTATTGTATCTCTCTATTAATCTAATACAGTGTACTAAATAATCAATACTTGTGAGGTTTTAAACAACTGTTGCAAAGCTTTAACTTTAAACTAATGGGTCGCGAGCTAAATTGTTTATTAATCAACTATTTTAAGCAGAACTCATTCATTCCTTCCATTCTGAATAAGTTATTGCTTGATTTTGATTTCTCTTCGCGTTCAATCGTAAAATGAAAACAATAGTCAATCTGAATTTTTGAGGGTAGTTTTAAACGTAGGTGCGGTAAACCTAACGTTACTGAGATACTGGAATAACCCAGTATTTAAGAGTACGCCTTTAGTTAATAATAATTAAAGGCGTATTCATTGGTTTTTCAAAATATTAATGCCTTTATGTTTGTCCACTTTCTTATCAGCGCTTAACAGCTGTCTCTTCATACTCTTCTTATTTTAAATGTGAACTGAAACATAAATGCCATAACATTCCATTAACTTATAAAAATATCTATGAAGTTACAATAGCTCCACTGTACTATAAATTAACAAAAAAACAATTGTTTTCCTCTTTATTTATTTATATGCGGCAAGCTGAAGACAGGGCGCTATGGCGCTCATTAGGAGAGGGCTATGTCTAGCAGTGGATTAATATAGCCTGATGATGATGATTATTATTTATAAGTTGCCCCACACTAGGAATTTCTCCTGTATCGCGGTTGCGATTATAAACATTTAAACTCACATACACAAACTGCTTCTTTACTAAGTCAAAAGCGAATGAAAGAATATCTACTACCAATTAGATTAACAAACCAATTACATAAGTGCAAAACAATTTGGTAAATGTTAAATGGCAATTTTTTACCTGGGCTGCCATACAACATAGCATGGCCGCCAGTCCTTTGGGCACTTTACCAGTCGATAGAGAGACGAGTCGAGTTGGTTGTTAGGTAGTTATGATATTTTATTGTTTTAGGGTTCTTTATCTCAAAAGGCAAACACGGAACCCGTATAGGATCACTTCTTTGTCTGAATAGCTGTCTCTCTGTATCTGACTTTCCGTCTGTTTGTCAAGACCTCTTTTCTCAGGAGCGCGTAATGGAATAAAAAGATACGGCCATTTATGCAATATATTTCGATACTCACGATCAAATCAAAACCTTTACTGTTTTGATTTATCTGCGTTAGAGATTTGTTAGGTCAGCGGGAAGTTATCCTATATGTAGGTCTTGGGCCTTACTCATCAAACTAATTTGAATTCCAATCTCTCAAAGTCGATTTATATATAATCTATATAAACGATTCCAATACACAGCTTTAAAATTTTGTTTCGCGATTTGATACTTACATTAATTTGCAGCTAATTGTCCGTGACGTATATCGATGTATAGGAGAACATTTTTTATTAAATACAAAGTTATTATTAATATATATAGCTTTTTATTAAATACATGGTACGGGACCCTCCATGTGCAAGTTGGACTCGCACTTGGCCGGTTTTTATTATTTTTTATTAGTGTAACTATTAGTTCCAATTAATTAAATAGGTTAGGGTGTTATTAATTGTAAAAGTACCTAAATCACCATAAGTGCTTCAACGAACACTAATGAAATTACATTAAAACTTTAGTTGCGACAGCTAGATTGCTAGAATCAAATACAGTTGACAAATACATTCTGAAGTATATAACGTACTTACGTACGGCTTGGCGATAGTTTTGACACAGTTAGCTAAACTAGGGCATTATTCAATGAACGTTCCATTAAGTGTAGGTACCTATTTAACAATATAGCACCAAACACTAAGATACTTGTAAATGTCGTCATCCTTTGAACCCTGCTATGAATCGACCTCGTGGGTGTCGTCAGAGGCTACCAAAGAATTAATAGTCATATCTAAAAGGATGAGAAGGACCCTTATACTTATAATGGACACAATATGATCGCCAATCCGTTTGATTATTACTATATCCCTGAGGGCTCGTTTGAACTGATCTTTGAAAAGGACCTTTTTCAATGACTTGTACTTTTAAAAGACTTCTTTGAAAGAGTTCCGTCTTTAATAATTCTGGATTTCCATTTATAGGTTATCGGCTGCTCTAAATTAAACTTACGTAACTCGAGATTTTTTCTATTTGGGTCGTAAAAATTACAGAGACATTTGTTTTATAAAATATTGTTTTAAGTATTGTCTTCGAAGCTAAAAACTCAGCTGGATTCAAGGTAATAGGTATCGATAATGGTAAAACCAAGTACCTATCCAGTGAAAAAATGTAAAAATAAATACAATTGAGCTAATCGTATTCAACCTTTTTACGTTACGGACTAGAATGTAGCTCGATATGTTATGAAAAGAGACCAAAACTGAAGTCAAGCAATTCATGAGATATTTTTTCAATCCATACCTACTAGAGATTCTTTTTTCAGCTTATATTTTTTTCATTCAAGTGGTACGATCAACTGATGTTTATTGCTATGAAAAGGATTTACTCTAGTATCTACTTAGTTTTTTTCTAAGAAAAACAGATGTTTCGTTTATGAAAACACATTGAAAACTGATTCTAGTCTCCATAGTAAATTATAGGAGAGGAAATATGAACATTCCTAAAAAAAACATTTAAAAATAATTACCAGTTTCAGAAAAATCTAGAAAAAAACTAACAAAACGATCCGCTGTCAAATTTACAAAATCAAGTTACTTGCTTTCAGCCGAGATTTCTTGATCTATAACATTTTCGAGTCGCAGCAAAAAGAGGGCCTCCTTATTATTATTTTATGTAAAGACAAAGCAAAGGATATTATTGTTTCTCGGCATTAGCATTTTAGCGAGATAGGACCCACAATTGCTTTTGAATAATTAAGTAGATAACCAGCGTTTTCCTTATTTTTAAACATAATGCTATCTTGTCACTTTAAGTAAAGTAGGCTGAAAAAGTAGTTAAAACAAGGCACGTAGTAGCTGACAAAACAGAAACTAACGCGCCCTATAAATTATGTTTGTTCCAAGTTTTGAGGCATATTTTTTAAATAAAATTATGAAGAATGGCAAAAATATATTAAACTATCATCATCTGCCTAGCCTTTTCCCAACTACGTAAGGGTTGGCTTCCAGTCTCACCGGATGCAGCTGAATACCAGTGTTTTACATGGAGCGACTGTAAAATATATTAAACTAGCTGGCCTAAATGGAGGCAGTGCTTCACCACAGTTCCATCCACTCCGATTTGTAGAACGGTTTTGCTGCAAAAAGTAAGAATCCGAATAAATTGCAAGCTTTGACTGGACTGCCCGACCCACAACAAACAAGATAGCTATATACGCAGATACAGACAAGATAGGGTGTCTGAACTTTGACATGATATTCATATTAGAAGGGACATCAATCTGGTCACAATAATTAACTGTTTGTTTGTGATATCGCAACGGGTGGCAGTTGGTTGTACGCCAGTGATTCATCTACATTACAAAAGGAAACTTCCAGGCGGACGCCAAACAATGCCAACTCTGTAATACACAAACACCAACTTTCTCCACAACTACAAAATGTATATGTATTATTATAATGTACGTACGTATGTGTGTCGTAAATCCTTATTGGCGTAATTTGCAACAATAACTCGCTCGCGAACTCTTATTAGTTACGAACTTACCTACCTACGTATGTACAAGTATAGACTCTAGTACGTGTTGTAATTGTTTAAACAGGTAGTTTTATGTCAGAAATTTGTATAAAAAATCATGACTGACGACCACAGGATTCATAACTATAGCTTAGGTGATTAAAGAAATTAATAGATTTTTAAGTTTAATAAACTTAGGATACCCAAGTACAAGTTTAATCTCATAGGACCGTTGTGTATTTTCGCCTTAAAACTTTTGTTTACAAGTAGATTAATTAGGATTTAAGCCGCATTTTCCAAAACAAATGAAATTATATGCCACAAAATAAGTTGTAACATTATAAAGACCGATGTTAGTTGAACGGGTACAACAGCGTCGAAAGTAAAACGTAACATAAATCACCTGAGTTGGACCCTTGTCAGCCTGCGTGGCCAGCGCCAGTAAATAACAGGATCGCCGCCTGCCGCTGACGAGGCATTATGTAGCCTGCGTAGCCTTACGTATCCCTACGTCCCCTACGAGGCTACGAACCCCGTCGTAGCGCATAGCGTAGCCCGTAGCGCCACCCTACGCGTCACGTTCTGGCACCCGACACCATTTTGTTAATTAAAATACGAACATGATTATAAAAGTATCTTAATACAACATTTCTGTAATTATGATTTATTGTTGGGGACTTCTCGTATTTTTGTGGGCGACTTTTTTTTAATTAATGGGTGCCACGCCCAGTGGACATGCCACATTTTCTGGTTACAATATTTTGTTGATGGTACCCCACAATCACATTATAAAAACACAAAGGATTATAATGATAGCTATACCACATATGGTACTTATCCGATGCTTTTGAGGACTAAGAGCAGCAGGTAAAAATGTGTGAGCAAACCTCGTAGTGAAGTTTTTTTTACCGCTTAGGTTTCGTAGGTGTATGCAATGACATCTTATCTGTTTTGGAGATGAAGTAGGTAGTCTTGACATAAATGTTAATACCTGAACCCAAAAAAACAGGTAATAAAATCCTTACAAGTTCAGGTTAAACGTCCACTGTGTTAAATAAATAAATATAATGTTGGACAATCCACACAGCATCATCTAGCCCCAAGCTAAGCAGAGCTCGTGTTATGGGTACTAGATGACTGATATACTTAATACAATACATTACATAGACAGATATTTTTTATTATACATACTTTGTAGATCGGACAAACATTAGTCCCTAGGTGGGAATCGAACCCGCAACCTCCTGCGTCGCAGGCGGACCTTCGCCCGCTGCGCCATATAGGTCGTCGAAATCATGTTATCAAGTGATTAAACTGCCATCTTGTCAAAACGCAATAGTTTAACATAGTACCTATATAGAGTAATAGTACAAGGCAGTAAGATTGTTTGAACTATCTCCATACGTTTGAGATACTTCCATTTCGTTAGATTGGAAGCCTAAGCCTGTTAGAATGATGATTTTGCCAGTCGATCTACAAGCCAATCCATGAATATAATTAATATTATATTAAAGAGCAAGTCTCTGGTTCTGTAACTGAAGGCAAGATTTGTTACTCTGTTAGCATTGTTTCTCTCCAATATTCACCTTCAACGTTACTAAAATATGGTGTAAATTATTACACCAATTATTCAATATCAGCAACAAAACTGAACAGCCTGTAACTTTTGATTAATTGCTTGAAAACACCTCGTAAAATGGCTTTAGTGAAAGAATTTAATTAAGTTTCTAATTTACCTAGCCGACTAATATTAAGTATGAACGTACCTGTTCTCATTATTTACAGGCACAAGTCACGATATTCACAGTTACAGTAAGTTTACTAAAAGGTTGGGCAAGTGTATTTACTCGTGTACACAATGGTCAATGCTTGCCACTTCAAAACAAGTATTAATGGATTACTAAGAACAATTTTGATGGAGCGCTCATGAATTGAAGTGGTTGATATTAAACAGTATCTATCTCTATCTATGTTTAGAAGGATTTCCTTGATATTAGTATAGGGCAGACCTGTTTTGCGAGCTCTGTAAATGTAATTAAGTACTACGGTGAGTAAGATTCTATTTAGGATAGGATTTGTTTTAATAACAAAGATCCCTATGATTTATTTATAGATTAATCAAGACGTCCCATTCGTTAGATATTATATTGGTTTAGCTCAAAGGCAAAAACGCTCATTAAGCGAAAAAAATAGGCTACAACGCGTTCTGTCTGGCATCATCTGTTCCGATCAGCCTCGACGCGATATTCGCGTTGTGATTGTCAATGTTGCCTTTTTCCTGTGTATTACGTACGTATTTTTACAAGAAACGTAGACCTTTAGTTTTAACAATAGGAAAATTGCAACATACAGAATGACTTTTAAATCATTGCTAAAATTTCGGGGGCAAAAGCAGTCATGAATATTTATTTTACCTTTCTTTCAACTTTGAAATAAAAAAGAAAGTTAACTTTAGAAACATTCACTTGCGTTTACATAGAAATTGTTACATTCATACATATGGCAAGGGAGAAACTACAGAACGCCATCTGCTACGATCCACATACTCCTCCTGCTTCGTTTACGTTCATACATCCGGTCATACACGCACGCCGGTTGCGAGTACTACGCACCTGACCTTTCTGAAGAACATCATTAAATTTGTTCTACGTGTTTATATCGCAAAAATGTGTCGCATTATCGCGTCGCGTCTTTGTTGACTGCGTTTAAAGCAATAAGATTATCTAGGCTCATTTTACATAACCTAATACCAAAACTTTAACCGTAACCTTCGATGTACCGAGATGTAAGCAGCTTTTTTCGCCGACAGTTTTAAATTTCACTTCTATCTTCTATTTCAGTTCCGTTTTATGATGAAACTCGTGGCCATTGCATCAGCTTGCGGACCGCGCTGTCTAAGCGGGAAAACTCCACTACCAACCTTCAAACACTTCGTGTACTTCATGTTCGCGCCAACACTCCTGTACAGAGATCAATATCCCAGGTAAATTAACTGCACGTTACTTGCAGAAACGCTCCAAGTCAGTCTAATATCCTGAGTTAGGCGAAGGCAGCGTATTTACCTGAATTAAATTATGTAGCCGACTGATGTTATTGAGTGATTGAGCTGTTTAAAGCTACTTGAAATTGAGAATTAGGGAAGTTAGATTAATGAAGAATGCTACCTAATACCTACTTTATATTCATACCTGGTTTATGTTGATGCATATTAATTAAACTTTTTCTACTTAATTACGAAAACAACACACGCAACGCCGGGTACCTTAACTATTTGTAACGTTTATACAAGTTTCGTTAAAATTAACTCGACTCATGACGTAACAGTGTATATAAGATCCTTGAATCCGTGATTGTGCCTTATTAAACCCACAATATTAGGAACGAATGTGCGCTAATAAAGCCGTCACGATACCTGTCGTAAACAGCCATGGTATGGTAATTCTGCATAGTTTAGCAGCCGGCGGTAGGCATTTGATTCGGTATTTGCGGTGTTAAATAGCTTGATCGACCACTTCCTTTCCTTGAGGTTCAAAACATACCTATTACTCACTAAGCTCGGTCAATTACAGCTAATATTTTGCTACATTTTATGCAGCAATAAGTGTTTTAAAAGTTCAAAACATAGCGTGTCGGACGACAATGATGCGGATGTTTACAATATGCTAAACTTAACAAAAGCCATGTTTCTTAATATACACACATATATGAGGTCTATATATAGGTATCTATTATACACGAAAAACACAAATGTACAATGTGTGTAGGTATTAAACTTTATAAGGGAACAGCTGATTCTTTTTTAATTTTTCAGGAGTGGTCCTATAGTGAAGCTTGTTAGTAGTCATGAGTGCAGTAAACTCTCAAAATATTTCGTGTGTGAATAGAAACACCATAGTTTATATAAGAAACAATATTAATAAGACGTTGATACAAGAAAACAATTTCAAATGAATGGCTCACTGCTTCTGTGTTGATCTAACGTATCGTTCATTATTAATTGCTGTCTAGTGTGTATTATTATCAATTATTTTCTATTGATACAGAACAAAGAAGATCCGATGGGGTGTGGTGGTGTTCCATTTGCTGGAGGTAGCGGCAGTAATATTCTACAACTGTTTTCTTTGGGAGAGATTCATTATGCCCTACTGGTCTGATTATGGGAAGGAGAAAACGGTGAGATACCCAAGCCCTCTTTTAATTACATGTGCGCGCTTAAGGGATGGTAGGTATGCTTACTTTAATTTAGATTTAATGTTCCCGTGTTGATACTGGCCGAAAATAAACCTTTCTCTTAGTATGTAATAAGGATTATAAAAATAATTATACTTGGATTTTTAATCCGATTTAATGACTTGACAGTTTATAGCAAAAGAGTGTTACTACATTAAAACTACTGTCAAGTAATAGTGTTGAGGAAAAGAAAGAATTTTCAAAATTAATTTATGATAGATAAATTATGAAAACAACTCAAGGAATGTTTTATTTCGGATACCTGTGGTTTGGTCTAGTGGAATTTTCCAAAAGCTCAGCACAATAGTGTGACTACACTACTTGTGACCTGAACTACGAATTTTGAGGTCAAATTGTTACCATGAACGTACAGCTGTCTCCATACTTATCATAAATAATCATTGAAATCTACGTTTACATTTTTACGTTTTTTGATATTGTGCGTTCACCAAAATTTCTAAATCATTTATTAAAGAGAGTTTATACGCAAAATCATATAGCACAAAAATTTCGATGTTTTTACATGTCGCCACACGCCTTAATTAACCCGTACAAAGCATGGGCGGGTTGCTACTAATCTTCTCAATATACATAAATCACGTGTCACGTTGTTTGTCCACTATGAACTTCCTATACTACTGAACCGATTTTAATACAATTTTGAACACAGTGTGTGTTTTGGTCAAACTTAAAAGATAGGACAGTTTTTATTTCGATTTTCGATTGACCTCAATATATTTTTTATTGCAAATTAAATGTTTTCCTATATAAAGTTCCACGCATTTCTACCAGATGGCAGAGTAACTTAACTTTTGAGGCGGTACGAAAGTTCGCCGGGTCAGCTAGTAATTATATAAAACACAGTTCTAAATTATAATGCGTACATTTCTATCATAGGTGGAGGCAGGCGTGGTAGTACGCGGAATGTTCGCGTGCGTGCTGCCAGGAGTTATCTCCTTCCTGTGTGGCTTCTACTGCGTGCTGCACGCTTGGCTAAACGCCTGGTCTGAGATGCTCAAGTTCGGAGACCGGCTGTTCTATGAGGTAGGTTAAACCTAATTATCCGCCTAGCTTTTTGTCAAAAAGAAACGTCAGCTACAGAAGAATTTAACATGCTTTGATCTAAACGATTTGCTAAGCGAATATGACATCAGTTAGATAACCGCAATTTTCAAGGTTAAGCAACAATTGCTGAACAAGTGCCGTGGACGGGTCACCATCCATTCTATGCAGCGACCCCTCTGTGGCTCGGAAAGCACTTTAAACCGTTTGTCCCCGCTGTCATTATAGATCTTTGACAATTGTTACGCATAGTTAAAAGAATTCTATGTTATTATATTTTTAATTACCTACTTGTACACAGATCAGCTTTTGTAATTATTGTAATAACTCTATATTGTGTAAGTGAATTGTAATTCCTAAGGGTAATAAATATATCTATAACCTCATGAAGCCAACCAGTATTACAGTTAAGCATCATGCTACCCAGTAACTATGTTACGGATGTCGCTCTATGTTGTATTTGGTAGTAGGTTAGACTGGAAACTGATTCCATCACAGTTGGGGAAAGCTAGCCTTCTTCCAACTGTGTTGGGGTTGGTTACCATATGGTGAAAGGTGGTTTTCAAATTTTCTGTGTTACTAATACTACCAAAGTGGTAACAACCAGGTCTTATGATAAAAACCCGCAACGCTCATTAACATACCTAAATAACGTTAAATGGGTGCCTCAAGTACAAAATGATCGAAGTCACTCGTAGCAAACTGCAGCCAGCTGCAACAACGACCTAGTGTCCATTTTGGGCACAAACTAGCAAGGTATATTGCCTTATTAACCAAGAACATAAACTATATCATTTATATGAAGGCACTATGCGATATCAGCTGAGTGCCCGCTAAAAGTACCTACCTTCTGAGTAGTACCCTCCTCCTTCACTACAGAGCGTTGGTGGCACTCAAGTTTGTCGGGCAGGTAATGTGTCTAATGTAAGTAGGCAGGCACGTTAAGTAACAAACAGTGTATAGCAAGCCGCACAATTTTCCCGTGCCTTCATTTGTTTTTCTTCGTTTAACATATGGATAAGCTTTATATATACGAAATAGGAAGTGGATTAGAACCTCTTTATGCAGTTAACCAACAGCCAATACTTCGCCTTTGCACTTCAAAATCTTGTAAATTCATACTAAAAATAACAGCCCGTAACAGGCCCACTGCAGGACAAAGGCCTTTTCTCATATAAATAAAGCCGAAGCAGCGATTTGTCAATTTTAAACATGCAATAATAGGGATGTGTCCTAGGTAAAAAAGAAGAAGGGGCTTGTGAAATCACTTTTACGTAAAAATGTAACACGGCGTGACGTCATGCGCAATTTCAAACCTTTAAACGAGCAATTCTGGTATATATGCATGTAAATATATTTATAATGTGAATCTCGGAAACGGCTCCAACGATTTTCATGAAGTTTAGTATGCAGGGGGTTTCTGGGGCGATAAACCGATCTATCTAGCTAGATTTAATTTTCGTTTTATCCGAGCAAAGCTCGGTCATCCAGGTACTACCCATTAACCGCCCAAGTCGCAATATCCAACCAATATTTTCGTGTCCATTCCGCCTAAGTCGTACCTATTTATACGACAAAAAGCTTTCGTTCGCCCAATTTGATTGTAAGGTTCTACTTTACAGTCTACCCAAAAATAGCTAATTTTGGGCAAAATGATAAATGTACCCACTGAGAATTTATAAGCCGGGCACTGGTGTCATAGAAACTGATATAATCTCAGGCGGAAAAAAGGTTACACTAACGTCGCATACAACACTGAAAAAAGCACTATGATGACCATAAATAAAGTAACCAGTAAGGTGCACTAGTCCACTGTACTGTACTAGAATATATTAACTTGGTAGATTAATTAATTTACGGCGCACCAATTTTTTTCATGTTCTTGTCTCTTAGGTGACATTAAAGAGTTACCGCAGCCAATTAAAAGTCGTACTTTACAGTGCGACATGGATCAAAAACCGTACTCTAATCAGTTTCCAATACGGAGAACTTCCAATTCTGCTTACTACGCTCTCGCTATCAAGTCCGTCACAATTTTAATTATCAAAGTTAGGTAGGTACCTACCTACTGCTCCGTTCTAAGAAGGGACGATCAGCAACGAAGTTTTGATAACACCGATATTTTTGCATAAAAGCATTTAGTTAGTTTCATCGATATTACGTCATAGATACCTACCTACTTACATTAGACACTAAATATTTAATTAAACAGGGGTGTCAGTAGCTAAGTAGGTACTCCATAAAGCCAATAATCAGGGATGTTGACGCCCTGGGAAAAAAAAAATCAAATCGCATTTTTTTTTTCACTGTAAGTACTTTACAAAGTTAGCGATTTACTATGATTAACTGGCCTAGCCTATTTCCAACAAGGTTTGGGTGGGCTTCCAGTCTAGCCGAATGCCAACCCTGTTACTGGGTAACATCGCACCCCTTGGTTAAATACTGGTGGTCAGACCCTCGGGCTTCTGAATGTTAAAGTAACGACTGTAAAAGATCTAGGTGTGACAACCGGGACCAACGGAATAACGTCATTTTCGAGGAAAGGAGGGGTGGATAGTCACCCAACCCCGGATCAAACTCATCAAGCATTGCTTAATCTTAAAAACCTTTTTGCAACTTAGCCATGCCATATTAATTAGAAACGATAAATATGATAAATTAGGGTTTATGTGGGTACGAGTATATCCCACCCAAAGTTGATGCAAGTGAAGCTGGAAGTTGTAATGTAACGGCAACTTAAAAGAATCTGAGTAAGCGAGAACACCTTGAAATTTTTTTATCACTCCGTCTAAGATAGGTTTGGAGAAGGACGCCTCTATAGACTTGGCACCCTGAGCGACGACCCACCCCGAAGCGCGCACTGCCAATAATCATTACGATTTAAAACCTAAAATGATTTATTAAAACTTTCGTTGCCGACTGTACATGTGTAGTTAATCATAACGATGGCTGACTCATTACATTGTTGTTATCACAGGACTGGTGGACAACATCCCGTTTCTCGCTGTACTACCGTCGCTGGAACCGCGTGGTCCACTCCTGGCTGCGCGACCACATCTACCTTCCTCTAGCACTGCATGCAGGGAGACCTCTAGCTACGTTCACCGTATTCTTTGTAAGGGAAAAATATACAAGATAGTATTAAGGGCCTTGTAAGGTGATAGTATTATTCTTTCATACAGCTACAAACTTACAGGTATTTACAAAATTAGTCAGTATTAGGTTAGGTAAGTAAAAGTAGGTATGTCGTTTCTTCCGGAGTTTCGATGTACCAGTAATTAATTTCTCTAGACCCCTAGATAGTTAGGTACTACATAGATATCTACCGACTATGTATGTGCGTGTATCTGTAAATAAAGGAGATCATTTATCAAACTAATTGATATAAGATCTTGATCCGGTGTTAGTAATTCATCTCTAATTGAACGTTGACCTACATGAACTGCTAATTAGATAGATATTAACGAGGTCAACAGCCGGCCTGGCTTTCTAGGTACCTATTTAGACAATTGACAATAGCCATTGTTGACTGCACTGGGATAATAAGTAAGAAGCCAACAATGAACCTGAATCATTCAACAAATATCATAGCAATTTCAAAACAAACCGAAATTCTAAAAGAAATAATCAGTTGTATTAACAAAAGATGAGGCGAAATGCTTTTTCCTTGACGGTCAAAAGATAAACAAAGATCCCTGATTCACGTCGGACGCAAACGGGCGGCCGTGCATATGACAAGATAAGAGGCTCCCTGCTGAAAGACCAGCTGAGCCTTCTTCGCATTATATCTGACGTTTGTGAACAATGAACGGACCTACGATTACACGACGTAAACAGTTTTGTTATCTCGTATATTTGGAGGCACTTGAGATGAACGAACAAATCGTTGTCATCAATTTTGCGAGTTTTTGTCAGCCGGTAGTACGATGCCTAATTTTTTATTCCCCTTCCAGGTGTCAGCAATAGCCCACGAGATTATCCTGGCACTGTCATTTGGCTTCTTCTACCCAGTGCTGTTGGTTGAATTTGGTGTGCTCGGCGTCATAATGGTGCCACTCACGGCGACGGCTGGACGACGCTTCCCAAGCGCCTTCAACTTACTTATGTGGCTGGGTTTCTTTATTGGAAACGGTACTTAATTATAAAATAACAATACGTTAATTAACATAACAAAGGAGGAACTCGTGGCTAAATATGAACAGCCGCACGGGTTGATCGAAGGTTAAGCTACGCTTGCCGGGGTCAGTCTGTGGATGGGTGACCATTCGTAACATATCGAGACTCCTCCGTGCCTCGGAAAGCACGTTAAGTCGTTGGTCCCGGCTGTCATTTGTAGATCTTTGACAATTGTTACGGGTAGCCAGAAGCCCGAAAGTCTGACAACCAGTCTTACCAAGCGGTATCGTTTTGCCCAGTAACTGGGTTGTGGACGTCAGATATGCAGTCGCTCCATGTGAAATACTGGTTCAGCTGCATCTGGTTAGACTGGTAGCCGACCCAAACGTAGTTGGGAAAAGGCTAGGATGATGATGATGAACAAAAAGAAACTAGCTTGTGTATCCTAAAAGTAAAATATACTGAAGTAGGTAGGGAATTCAAGTTTTTAGGGACATTTAACATAACATCATGCCTTTATTCCCCGAAGGGTTACGCAGAGGTACCTGTACTACAACTAGGTACCTACTTAAATTTCGCCAGTTATGATTAATTCCCAAGATATAGGGAGCAAACCGGCACAATAATCCAGACTATGTAACCCAATATAAAAAATACAACAATGATGTAGATAAGGAAAATTTAAACAGTGGAAGGTAACAATAAATCAAAATGAATAAAACAATAAAATCTTACAAGGAAGGAAATCATTGGAGGTTTTAAAATTAAATTAAATCACTACGCAATATTTTGATACCTTCCTGTGTTAAGACTTGCCATGGTTTAGGCGTTGCCCTCGTAGGTAAATGCTTAATTAGTTTTTTCTTATAGGTAGGTACCTCCTAACTTAAAAGGTAAGTTAGGATAAGCATTTCGCATTGGGTTGTATCCTGTAAAGATAAGTTATAACAATATTGTCAGTTGGATAAATAAATAAAACATCAGTCAGCAAGTCTTAACATGCGTTCACCTACCTAATCTATTACACGCATTTTTATTTTTTAAGAAAATTCGATCACCACTCAGTTTGAAGTGAAGTGAAGACGCAGATCTGCACGATCTTCAAGGAAACCCTGTAACTTTTACTTACTGGTTTATTCATGTAGGCAGTCTGGAATAGATTTTATTTTTCTTCTTAACAAGTAGGTAAGTATACCTACTAGTTATGAAGAAAAATAAAATCAATCAATGGAGTTCTTTCGTTGACTTGAAAAATGAAATTATAACGGAGATCCTTTGCTGACTGTAGGTACCTACAATGTTAACAATACGTACTCTGGCCACGTGTTAACTTAACAATTCTGTGGAAATAACGAACTTATGTTTCATTCCTGTCTTCGGTTTATTTTGTTCAGAAACTGAAACAGAACTTGAGTTTAAAATACCTGACGCAAAGACTTGAGATCCCTTTTCAACAATATTGTGCGCACGGAGGAGTGCTATTTACCATATCCTAGTAACTTTACCTATGAGTTTCTTACGGTGTTCCTTTCCAGAGTAGTCAGATAGGGAAACACCGACCTACTTTAAAACAATATATTTTAGGTACTTTTCGGTAGTGTAAAAGTGTTTGTAAAAACCAATTTACGGAAATAAATATACCTACATAACATCTTAACTGCCAAACAACGAGACACAATAGAAAATGTATTGTTTGTCGGTCATTTGGCGTTCAACGTGTTAATAATTTATCACTCCTTGAATATTTGTGGAGTGCAGAAATCTAAACTGGTCGAATTCCGCCCACTGAGCCACCATTAGGTAGTAGGTAATTGTAAATAGGTGTTATATTTTAATAAAAACTTTCTTTTAAGTCAACTCAATTATAACCTATTTATTAATGTAAATTACGTTTCAGGTGTCCTGTGGAGTCTCTACCCGATGGAATACTTCGCTCGCCGGAACTGTCCGCCTTCAGAAAACGATAGTTTCTTCATACCAAAGTCATGGACGTGTCCTGAGGTCATATTGAAGCCCAACTGGACATTCCAGAATCCTCTACGCATGTTTTCTTAATAAATAAAAATAAAAAAAATAGGTTACGTACGATAGAATGTTATTTTTATACCTACTTTTGTAAGTAAAATACCTATTTCTTAATATTATGTTGAACTAATTACTAACATATCTACCTTATGTACCTACATATTTACGTAAATACCCTGAACACGAGAAAAAGTACTTAATTGAATAGGTACCTGTTTTATACACACTGTTCTGACTTCGACTCATTTCTGAAAGTCATGGGTTCTGATTAACTTTAGTTAAAGCCGCTGCTAATTGGCTTACAAGGGTTTCACATAAAACCAAGAACGTAATATTGTAGGCCTCTTTGATGGGATGATTTACTGCTTATTGTCGAGCGAAGCGACAAGCGCAAGGAAAACCCAAGCTTTTAACTCGTGGATAAAGCTAAACTTTGGGAACTATTATGCAAAAGGATTTCATTTAAAACTACTTAAGTATTTTTATTTTCGAAATCATTTATTGAATATTTGAATATAAAAAATAATATTAAATTACAATAAAATCGACGTCAAAAGTATATAGCAATCAAGTAAATAATGATCGTGTTTATTTCCAAGCATTATGTAATTTGGAACCATTTGTTGGCAATTATATGAATGTACAGAAACAAAATTAACCTAAGCATAATAAAATAAATTCTATGGCCGCTTAATAACTTAAATAATAACATCAACCAAAATCTCTTGAATTTAATTCTTTACTTGCTAACACCGAGTATCTTCTTAAGTAATAAATACATTTTACTTTACTAGGACTATGGAAATGAGAGTAGTAGGGCAAAACAGGAATGTAGCCAGTTACACCTATTGAAGCTATTTCATTAATATATATGATCACATTTAAGGAGGGAATCTAAAACATACAGTATTCAATTGACCTACAAGATTTATTATTTATGTAAATATAGTTAAAATTACGAACAATTACTCTCAGCTTACCATCTCCACCGGACCATTAAAATGTCCATAGATAAGCACCGTGTTAGCGGGACACACACACGGCACACCAGTCTTCCATCAAACCGCATTGGCATCTCTTCACAGCCCTTACTGACTATTACAAGCACTACTAATATAACGATAGTACACTTAACATAAAATAAATCTAATCATTGTTTAGAACACCTACTTTTTGTAAAATAATAAGAAAATATTTAATTGCAACTAGTTACAAGATTCAAAATGTGCCAATTTATGTGTACTTTAGGTATTATAGAACTAAGATTTGTTGTGACACGTAAAGCTTTAAAATATTTTAGATCCAAAGGTAACATTTTGAGCAAAGTCCGTGCCGTGCGCTATATATCAGACTTTTTCGAAACAGTACATAAATGTATGTAATTTTTTTTTTATGTTTACTAAATGCACGGCAGATGGGAGACTTTGCTTATAACAACATAGAAATCTTCATTTACACAGCAGGAGCGCGATCGAGTTCCTTGAATAACGACGACGACATTCTGTAACAGAAGGTATAAACAACTTAATAGAGCAAACATATTCACTTTATGAGATATCAGCAAATACACATGTGGCAGACATTTAGATAAGCTATTTCACATTGATAGTGTGTCAACAATTGAATTGCCCCACTGTTGTTACACTACCAATGGGAAAACGATAGTTTCCCATAAATGGGTTAGTTAAAACATGTGTCTGGGAAAATGTTTTAAAACAACCTATCCTATAATATTGGCATTATCCAGAATGTAAATTTGTTATTATTACTATAATTTACAACCATTAAATATTGCTACACAGTAAATCAATAACTCACTTGCTTATCATATGCAGAAATATGTAGGCCGGAATTATTGTGATGTTTACAACAGATGGGCTGGCTTCAATAATTTTACATATGTCCTTATCTTTCATGCCCACGACATTTATAGTGTTTATTTCCAACATCTGATGATCAGTCAATAAACCATTACGAGCAGCCGAAGAATCCTTTACCAAGCCAGCAATCCTGCCATCTTTGAAATGGAATCCAACATGGCCAAGAGAATCCTTGTGGAGAGTTATAGTCCTCTCAAATGGTCTGAAAGTAAAACAAATGTTTTTTTAGGTTGCTATGGTATTTCTCCTTAAATAAGTTGACAATTAATGGAATACTAACAAAAGTAAAACAAAGAAGTTTCTTTAAGCATAGCTAGCACCACAAAAAAATAGCAAAACAGCTATCCACCATCAACATCATAGAAAATGATTCAAAATGCAGAAAAACACCCTATTAATAAACTTTCATACCTATCACGAACTGCCATAGAAATTCCATTGGCAGGTGATTTCTTCAACAATACATGGCATTGCTCCATTGTCATTCCAGCAAGTGCGACATTGTTAATCTCCAGAATTTGGTCCCCGAATCTCAGGCCTGCAAGTGCAGCGGGGCTGTTGGCAGCCACATAGCACACAAATACTCCATCGTTGACAGAATGAAGCCTCACACCACACTTTCCATCTTTGTCTTTGCACAGTATAAGAGGTCTTATGGCCCCAGTAACTGTAGCCTTTGCCAAGGTTGTTGATTGAGATGACAACGGTGCTATCAGATTACTTACCGTTCCACGTGGCTGAACCTGTTAGTACAAAAAATCTTTTGTTTATAATAGTAACAGGTTTTGCTCTTAAAAGGCACTATGTTAGACACACCTGTGTCATATTTAAGTACTTTCTTAACAATTGCACAATAAATGGAAAATTTAAGTAAGGTCATTGGGCATTTTGTTCGGACATTTGACCCACGTCATACACAAATGAAATAGGGCAAGGTATTTAGATAAATGTATTTGCACCCCAGTGGTGTGGGTCACATTCTTGTGGCCCTTGGGAGAACTGAGAAAAAATATATTTTATTTATCATTGTTAAGGAAATTTTGTAACGAATTAACTCATAACTACTGGACTGATTTCAAAAATTTGAAATTTCTTTTACCAGTCGAAAGCTAATCATCCCTAATTGGCATTGGATAATTTCTCATGGGGAAATTCCCACGGAAAAAAACGTGGAATGTTCTAACTAATACGCACAGCTTCCAACGGGGTGGTAGCAGGGTGGTAACTACTAAAATATATGTATAAAGTAAAAAATTCTGTTTTATTAACAAAAGTTAATGAATTTTTTAAATGTTAAATAACTTTATTTTCCCATTGGATAATTAAAAAAAATACATATTTTGAAAAGTGGGATTGAATTCTTCAATTTAATACTGATTTGGTCAGTGTACGTGAACTTTCATAAAGTAGGTCAGGAGCGCCCAATGACCTTTGGATATATTTTCTCCAGTAATGGAAATAGATTCCCTGGAATAGCCAAGTACATAGGAAGGAAGTCTTTAGATTGTAGTTATGATCGGTCGAATCAATATATATCTATTTAGGTAGTAAGCTAGACAAAGACAAAACTTACCGTTTGGAGTTGGTATTCTGGCATATTCATTGCAATAACATCATTAGACAGTTCAAGGCCCATGTAATCTCCCAGCGCAGGATACACGTGAGCTGAAGGGGCGCTGGCTGGCATAGGAACAGTAGGTGGCAGGCTGTACATGGGCGTCGCCTGGTGATGAGCCATCTGAGCCCTCGCCATCGTATCCACCTTCATATCCTCTAAGGATGGGTACAGAGACATCTTGGCTATCGAAAATTTCACTTTTTAATCCACAAAACAAGGTCTGTCAATTGTATCGACTCCTGTGACTAATTGGAAACACAATGAATCATATCAAAAAAACCCCAATTGATAAAGTTGAAATGACTAGTGACGTAACGTGCTACAGAATAAAAATACACTTCATTAGTAAATCCACAGTCACTTGTAAGGTTAGTTGAAATAGTTGCCTTAAAATTTTAAATCTAAATTATTGTTATTTTATCGATTACTTTTGGTTTAACTAACAAGAAAAAGCAATTTTTTTAGTTATTTCCAATGCAAACAAAACGGGAAAAATTACGAGGTTTAATGAACAGGTGACGCTGTTTGACACTTGTCCCACAACTTGGCAATGTCAGTTTTAACGTTCAATGATTATTCTCCTTATCTATAACGAGCAAACTACGAAGCTGAAATACGGATCTGCTCAGCAGTTATTTACAACCTAGTTAAATGACTGTGGTAATTTTGCTACATATTTGATGTTCTTATGCCACAAACTTAACCTAGAAATTGTACATTAAAAGTAACTCATGATCTTTGGATTGTAATCTTACCATCGGGATAACTCAGCAGCACTGGTAATGATACAAACATCACCTTCAGAGGGTACGAATTTTAAGGGAGCTATTTTGTGTAATTGCATCTTAGCCGCTTTCTTCCATAGTTTTCTGATCGTAAGTGTTTAGGAAATGAATCACTACCATTATTCGGTTCGATATTTTTTTAGATGCTGTCTAAAGTTTTTTGTTAACAAGTTTTCTATATTATTTTACGTTAGCCTCGAGTCAATAGATAGTAGCGACGCCCGTGGCAAACATTGACGGTTTTCTACCCCATTTCAAAAACTGCTTGAAAACCAAACAATCTTCACTTCAGTAGTTTTCCCAAGTATTTGCCCAATTTTATTTCAGTAGTATGTTCAATTATTTGCCCAATTTCATTTCAGTAGAATTTGCAATGTATTAGATAGATAATATAGTCGATTTGTAACACATTTGTTTTCAACCCAGGCTGTCTAAACCCGTCGAACCGCCGATGTCATGTCAGTGTCAATTGTCAATAAACATCTATGGTAATGTAATAAGTGTATAATTTAATTTTAAGTTTTTATTTAAATAGTATTTAGTGTATTTAAATAAAGCAATAGTTTCGATAGGAACTAAATTTTATAAGGGTTTCTGAACTATGGATGCAGTAAACAGTAAGCGAACTCCAAGGTAAAGTACTATTTCTGACCATCAAATAATAAAAACATTGTTTACTCTACTACTACTACTCTACTCTACAAAGTAATTTGATTGAATAACACTAAACTATCTGTTTTCAGCCGTTGTCGGGAATGGGAACGGGCTAGACGTAATAAATTCAACGAGGCTATAAGTAAACTTGGTGAAATAGTCAAAGCCATACACAAGAGTAATTGCCCAGCAGAAGATAGTGAAGATGTACAGTATCCGAAAATTGAAATCATCCAAAAGGCTATAATATACCTTACCAACTATGTTCAAGAGAAAACACTATTGAGTAAGTTGAAGAATAGTTAGAAATGTAATCCTAAAACTGGAAAGGTATAGTTTTTACAAATATTGTTATAGCATTAGGTAGGTACTATTATATGATGCTTAGCAGTATCTTTTCCTACCACTGGACTACTACGACGACAGACAACTACTATGACGTTAACGTAGCTATGCTGGCAACGCATACTTAATATTGCTAGAGACCATCATTTTTTTTTTAATATTTATACTGTCTTTATGTTTTTATTATCTTTACAATAACTTAAGCATATTTATTTCTGGCATTCCATATTATGTCAAATTTAAGAATTATTAAATCTCCAACTAGTCACTTCTCTGGTTTAAAATACCTGACTATAATAAAACTTGTGAGTTTTTAAACCATAATAGAATTGTAAGCATATTTCCTTCCACAAACAACTTAGAACCAATCAATGTGACGACCTATGTGGCGCAGCGGGCGAAGGTCCGCCTACGACGCAGGAGGTTGCGGGTTCGATTCCTGCCTTGGGACAAATGTTTGTACGATCTACGAATATTTGTTTCGGGTGTTCTGGGTATTTGCTATGTATAATAAAAAAAAATATCTATGTATGTAATGTATTGTATTAAGTATATCAGTCATCTAGTACCCATAACACAAGCTCTGCTTAGCTTGGGGCTAGATGATGCTGTGTGGATTGTCCAGCATTATTTATTTATTTATTTTAATGTACATTCTATTCAATTTCCTGTGTTGCTTGGGGATAGGCTAAGTAAATTCTGAATCTTTTCCTGATTGGTTGGTGTTGTGGAAGGAATGGCAGCTCTTGCACAACTATATCATTAAGCACTAGTTGTGCTAAAGCTGCTACAGAATGAAAGCAAAGTTATTTATTGATATTTTAAGTTAGAAGATATTATTTACAACAACAAAACACTGGGTTGTGTTATTCAAGGACCATTAGGATAACCATTCTAATATGACTGTGCAGACTGATCTGCTTACAATATTTTGACAGGTACATAAACTAGTGGTCTGCAATTTATGTTTCCCACACAAGGAATATCTCCTGTATGAAATAACTATTGTCTAGGGTTCATATGGGCTTGATCTCTCTGTCGCTGTCCATTAAATAGGTTTTTTACTGACATGAAATTCAGTAATAGACATCTAATTTTTGTTTCACCTTTCTATTACAGAAGCAGAAATATTAGCCTTACAAGTGGAACTAGACACTGAGAAGAACAAAAAAGGGACTGGAAAAGAAGTATCAACTCAAGTTTACATGAGCTTGACTAAGAAACGAAAAGGTGAGAAAGGAAGGTGACATCTCTAGATGTTGAATCAGTAATACAAAGTACAATATGGATACCTACATATAAATATCAGGATGTATTCAGATATACTTATGTTGCCATGTAGTACAAATGCCATCAAAATACAGAAAATCCTATATATCTCGGTCACCTCTTATAGACAGTCAAAATATAGATCTAGTGGCGGTCCTAGGGGCAATCGTCTTAATGATTAACTCTCTGCATAAATCATTCCAGATGGTCTTAAATATGATGACCCCATTCAACAATAAGAATAGAATACTTCCATTTGTCTTACCACGTCATGTCCACGTCCACCCCCTCCTGCTTTGACTCTTCCCAAATCAATATGTCCATAAACAGGAAGCCAATCTCAATGTAGTGGGGGAAAAGACTAGATAGTTAATATCAACGGTTGTGGAATAATTTCAAATATATTACAGTATCTGGCAAGTTCCCTATCTACACTAATCAAATAAATACAAAAATACGAATTACAGGATGGGTAACAACTGATTTTACTCATTTTCTAACAATCTCCCAACATATTCACACAGCACTTTCTTTTTTCTCTTGCACACTCTCACTCAGATTCAGGCAGTTATATAATCCCCACACTTATTTCTATATCTATTTCAGATGGGAAATATGCAAAACTATTGATGTTGAAGAAAGGAAAAAGTCAACAAGACAAGCCTGAAACAAAGAAGCCCCCACAAACTGCAAATCTGAAGAAATTACCCATTCTTCTTCCTAGATCGAATTTCGTAAATAAAAAAGGTAAGATTCATATTAAAAAAAAAGCATTGTCAATCAAAACCGTTTGGATATTGCCCAAGTCTGATAATCTTAAACTCAGCAGGATCTTTCAATTCCCTGTATTACAGCCAGGTTAATGTCGGGTGATGGTCGAGAGCTCATTTTAAGTTCGACAGGTTGGAGTGTTGGGTGATACAACCCTCGCCCAATCTCTTTAACTTGTACATCAACGCGATCATAGAGCAGCTCTGTAGCACCCATGTTGGTTGCTGTATGTCTCAATAATATCATTTTTGTGGACAACATGGTGCTACTGGTGTACTTCAACATTATTCAGAGCATATTGTACATCTTTCTACACAAGCAACATTAAGGGCCCATACACGAACACATAATCTAGCGATAAGTATAACAATGCGTTCTGGGTGCAAATGAAACTACCCCGATGTTTAAGAGTCAATATATGTAATTAATTATGTGTACTAGCTTTTAGGAGTTTACGAGAAATAATCACAAAACTCATACATACATGCAGGTTTTAATAATACGTAACTCTTATTTATTACTTCGCTTTCATACATTTGAAAGGATAAAATAATTTATAAATGCACCACTTTTGGACATTGTTTCAGGTTCCGAAAATACAATAGTGGTACTGCCGGCAGCACCATACATTTTCCCTCAGAGACCACTACTGTTCCCATCTGTACCGCCTGCTATAGTTTTAATAGAGCAAAATTTACAACCTCTAAATAAATCAGCTGTCCCAATAATCAATAGAAATAATGGAGATATCACCAAAACTACGATGGTTAATATTCTACCGATATCTGCCTACTCCCGTCCACTATCAGCTACCAAAAGTAAAAAGAATAATATTAAGTTAAGAAATGATATAAGTAAAAAGTCTACAAAAAAACTCAAAGCAGTTGTGGGTACTGTCAAGGAAACTTCAAAAAGTGCGGAGATAAAAGACAAACCAGTGGTGTTGGAAGCTAAGGAAAGTAAAATCATTGATGATCCTACAACCGAAAATAAGAAAAACGACAAAGAAGTCATCAGCGGCGACAAGAAGACTGAAAGCGATAAAATCTTAACTAAAGACCAACCAGCTAAGACAGACAATGTACAAAAAGATGAAAATATAAAACACAAGGAACCGGATAAAAATACTAATGCTTCTAATGAAATTTGTATCAAAAATAAAGAAAATGAAGTTCCTGTAGTCGTTGATAAACCGAAATGTACCGAATCAGTCGTGAAGGCAATGCCAGCTCCTGCAGTTACTTCAACTTCTACCATATCTAACACAGAAAATATCAAAACAACTAATGAAATCACTAAACCCATTAAAATATTGAATGGCAAAGAAACTATTCCAGAAAGTAAAGATAACAAATTGTCCAACATTTTACCTTTAGACTCAACATTATGTGATAATGTCGGCGATGGAGGTAACGCACGCCTTGAATTGGCAGAAGAATTTTTAGCCACTTCACCAACGGCCGCGTTTCTTATGTCTTTTCCACTGGTTAGCGGAAATAGGGCAGATAGCCCTGCCGAAGATCAAAATAGCACAGCTCAAGCCATCCCGAAGGATAATCAAAAGAGACCCGAATTAATGCCGCCGCCTATACCATACTTTGAAAAACCAACTAATAGCGATATTAAAATAAAACCAATACCAAGCAAGCTTCCCGACACATGCAATCCAACAAATAAACAAAATGACCAACAGAAATGTGCTGTTAACGTCGTAACTAAAGAGTCTAGTATTACTACTGCAGTCACTAAAAGTTCTAACACAGCGACATTGCCAAACGTTTCTAGCGAGAATCCATTTTTAAGCTTATCAGTACCTTCTATTATAACAACCAGTTGCACACTAGGAGACACACCGTTCGGATTAGATTTCGATTGCAATATTAGTAAATCCGTGCCGAGTCAGTCCACTGGGTATGCTAGCAGTAACAATTTCTTTTACAAAGGTGACCCATTTGCCAAGAGTGGTATTTATAGTACCAGCAGTATTACATCCAGCCATGAATTTAATGGACATGGACTTGGCCTATACCCCTGTGCAATGGAAAAATATACTGCGAAAAATAAAACTGACTACTCAAGTGTGGATGACAATCTGATGAAGATTGGATCGTCAAGATTAACATACGATATTGACTTAGGCTGGTCTCACAAGGACTTGGATTTTGTCAATTGCACAACAACTACAAACACTTTCAACAAGGACACCATATTAACGACTACTTCTGCGCCATACACGACATCTTATAATCCGTTCAACCCAGATTTTCATGTCCCGTTAGTTGCAAATTCAAATAAGAAAGATAACTCGACCAAACCGACCTCTTCGTTTGCTGAAAGCATTACCAGTTTTTACTCACAACCTGCTAATTTATGGACTGAAGACGTACCGTTCTATACCAACAATAACATGCCCAAAACTTTAACAACCAAGAACCAAAACTATACGACATTTGATCCAGTGTATACTAACGTCAATATAAAAGCAAATACGAACAAACATTACGAACCAAAAGTGGCAGAAGTAAGCGTGGAAAGTGGAGTAAAATCTGGCAATAATACCGTGCCTCAACATATTCCCGAGAAGTACACCAAAAAATCTCCAAGCAAAATGCACATCAACTGGATGACATCTGAAACAAGATCTGCACAAAATAATTGTAACCCAATACATCCTCAGATAAAAGACAGTCACAAATCGACCTACCATCAAGCAGATCATTCGGTTAAAAAACAAGATCACCACGAAAGTAACTATTTTCCTTTATCGATGCATAACTTTCCTACTCAAACACCTCAAGATGAGTTTCAAGTGTGGCCTTCTACTAGACCTTTGGGAACCACAGAAATAAGTATAGATCCCCCACCCATCAACTTACCGACCTTAGTTGGTGATTTAGCACTAGGTCCACATGATAAAAATAGGAAAATAGATGTATCGAATCGTGGGGTACCACACGCTGACATACAAAATTGCGGTAATTTTCTCTCAGTCACGCAGCTTATGAATCGCTCAACTGATAATATGCATTCTCGATATCAGGTTCCAAATATCGACACATCGAAGACTGTCCCTGGAAAACAAAATGTGAACCACTTCACAAACGAAAGTAACCGCAAAGCTATGTCGCATTTAGATAATCATATGCCTCAACCGTGTTATGTTTTCAACGAACCAAAATTAGTAAACTCATATGAAACCATGGCTCATAGTCAGTTTCCGCCAACTAAAGCGAAAAGTAATAGTAAAACGGAAAAGTCTTCTAAAACTCACAAGAACAACAACTATTCAACTGAAGCATTACTGAGAGGTGCAAACGGTACGCAAAAGATTCAAGACAGCAACAGTGCCAAGTTTATGATGCCACCTCAAAAGTATACAGATTTCAGCGCCCCACAGGATAGTGCTGTAGCTCAAGTTTCACATTTCCCACCAATTTTGGATTACTCGGATAACAGCTACGCTTCCCAACAGTTTTCGGGCACAACTTTATACAACACCACTACTAATACCATGTCTAATTCTTTTTACTCCAACTTTATGCCAGGCAGTAGTAATTTAATGTCAAGTAATTATGCCGGTGGACCATTTACTGGCGACTTTATTGATTACAACCAAACATCTGAATGCAATTACGGTAACCACAAATACGAAGAGTTGAAGATGAGAAATAATGCAACAGTGTTCCAATCTGAAAAGGTGCCAGCTACGTACAAAAGCTCAAGAAGAGAATCAGCTACAAAACACAAACTGGAATGTTCTAAAAAGGAATCAAGTAAAAAATATCAAAGTAAAAAGGCTAAGATCAATAACGAAGTTGAAGAATGGAACGATCCTCATTTGTTTTGGCAAAACAAGGCGTTGAACAAGAAGCATCCTAACTTGATGACAGAAGAGTTGCCTTTTCCTAACTATGTGGGCAATCAGATGCCGTCGCAGTACCAGGCAGATTTCTTTAACAGCCACCTGATGCCTGCCAACGTGCAGGGTGTGGGACACAATATGGACAGATCATTGGCGAGTTTCCCTGTCACGTCCCGTGCCAACTTCAACTTGAGTACTATATTTCCGGAAATTACTATGGTGAGTGTTCATTAGTCTTCCACTAATCTTAAATTTTCTTCTAACAATAAAATGCACGACAACCCTCAAGTCTATCGAGCTACCTCAGTCAGGCTTCTTTTGTAGTCTTAACAATAGTCTTATCACAATATAGAACTGTACTGTAACCTTGCTTCTGAGTGAGTGCAACGACTGGGAGTCAAATTAGCGACCTCTTTCCACGCTAGTTCGTGCTTCAACTGCGGTGATGAATGCAATGATTCCGGCCTTTACTAACTAAATTAATCAGCTCGGTTGTCATTCAGGGGAAGATTCACGGATCGAACCGAGACTATGATAAGTAAATTTCCTACGAACATGAAAAAGGCCAGGGTGCGTAGTACTCGCAACCGGAGTATGTGTCACCAGATGTATGAACGTAAACGAAACAAAGGAGTATGTAAGGATTGTAGCAGGTGGCGTTCTGTAGTTTCTGCCCGAACTGTGGCATTTTATTCTTATATTGTCTGTTTTTATTTTTGGAAATATTTTATAGGTAAAAAAGCTCATATATTATGATTAATATTCATGTTCGTATCCAATGCCAACTTAACTTAGCAAAGTAAAATTAAAATGCAATCTATGAATCTTGCCTTCAGTCTCCGTTGGAGTGTCTAGGACGCACAGTGACAGACCTTCAGATAAAATAAAAGCTATTGGGTAGGTTTGGTCCTTCCCCTATAGGTACTCGTCGATCTTAGTGTATATCCTATGATGACGGCACGGTTGGCGCAGCAGCCAAGCGATCGACTGCGGCGCCGCGTGTCGTGGGTTCGATTCCCGCACGGAACAAATATTTGTACGGCCTGCAGATAGTTGTTCCGGGTCTGGCTGTTTGTGTATCCACGATAGAGGAGAAATGCCTAGTGTGCAAAGTTTTTTTTTTTTAATAACTAAAAACTAAAACTTAACTAATTAATGGAAAATAATTGTTTCAGAAAGTGCAATGATAGCTAACCTCTCAACCACCAAAACGTCCCACATATTGAAATTGTTTAAGTTAAATGAAACCGTTAACAAAAACAAATACAAAGTAGAACAATGTGGGCCGCGTGGTACGCATGTGTACCCTCGGTGCTTGAGAGGTGATCGCAAGGACGCGCCGGGTGTAGTAACGTCGGGACATTTTGATACTCAGTAGGAAATTATTTTGTAAGTTATTAAATTTTGTGTAAACCTGTTATAATGTTATATTACATAAATTTATTATATAAAAAAAACCTGTTTCGTTTACTAGCGTAGATATACCAGACGTATGTACAAGAATATAGGTAATCAATATCATTAAACAGAATTTGGGTATGTTGATTTGTTTCTTTGACACATTTAGCGAAATATTTTTATCCCCGGAAATCTAAACCTAAAAAGATAAAACTAAAAATATTATCTCTTTTTTATTAAAGGGGTTAATGTCGAAATCTATAACCTGATAAAAGCAGAGGTAGTCAATCTAATTTTATTGCCTTGCGAATCAAATGGGATTATGAACTCGGGCAGATAAAGAGTTTTCATCCGTAGCCATGGTTTTTTATCGTCTACAACTGAAGTACAAACTTCGACATCTGCGATACTGAAACCGATTTGGCTTAAGTAATGAAAGAGGTAAATAGGCACTTAGATTGTTAAAATATAATTCATTGTTAAGAACTAACTATACCTATTGATAACCAAAATCCAAACCTGAGTGACTCATAAAATGTTATAAATGTCAGCATCTTTAAATAGACGCAAATGTGTCTCATTTGTCCTTTTTCTAGCCGTGATTTGGAAGCTTACTCGAGTCGTGAGTAAGATCAGTGACATTGATACCATTATAATGAGATCGTCTGTCGCCTTTGTAGACAAAATACAAGCATGTTTTGTTTTTGCGAACTCATTGCAAACTGAAATCTTTGCCTTTTTCATGGCATTGTGTTCATTAAACACTACTTGGTTTTGTTAAATAATAGAATCGTCGTATTTGTCTAGACTTCTACACAAGTCCTATTCCATAGTTTGCACATAATATGTCTCAAACTTAGGACCCATTAATTGTTCATTATAATCAGTGGTGCTTAGTTAGTTTGTAAATATCCCTTTGTGCCTATCAAATCAAATCATTTATTGCAATCCATGATGTACACTTACAGGTGGTAAAATAAAAATTAGAAATATTAATAGAAACAATCATGGACCCTGTCGGGCACAGCATTTTTTTTAAATAAGTACAGAGAGGAAGAGCGCTATATTAATTTGACATCCTATGCTATTTTTGCATTTGCATTTGCCTATTGTCCTAGCTCTGTTCTGTCGCCTGCTTGATATGGAGGAAAGTGAAAAAGTATGTGTTTTTCTAACTCATCCGCTGTTCTTTTCTGAATCATTTCGTTGCGGGATCCAAGACAACTGAATTATTACTCCGGGCCTCGTCGAGTGTGAGAATGATGTCTCAAACTACAGGTAGAATCAAAATATTCATATAAATAAAATGCAAGTATATGTTTCTGCTTTAAAGTACCTATGCGTAATCTACGACTTTATCGATTGGAAGAGTCAGACTACTTACTTATGTTTGCCTACTTTGAAAGCATTCTGACAGGACACTATGTGGGAGTGTGTTTTACAGATGCAGGGCAGCTGCTACAGTTCCATTCATCAAATGTCAGTAAACCACAAACACACTCACCACTAGATTCAAATTAAACTAAAGCTAAAACAAGACTTTAATAACTAACTACGAACTGACGACTGTAATAACTGACTATATTTAACTAATAAGTAACACAAAACAAGTAACAGAGGGCTATGACATAATAAGTGTAAGTACCTAAAAATGCCAATCGTAAAATTGTGTATCGTATTGACTTTTCCAAAGCGATTATAAGTGTTAGTTGCACAGTAGGTACACTAAATCCCACTTCGCCAGTTGAAAGCTGTTGAAAGCTAGTGCTATCACCATCGAGTCACGCTGCGGTGACACGCCTCCCCACAAAGTATACAAACTCCCCCGTGGTGAAACGACTTACATCGAATGGATTAAAACTTCCTCCACTCAGCACATCTGTTGTTAGGACTTGGACGCTGTACTTGTGCGCTATGCGGGTTTGCTAGCCAGCTAAGGTTATAGTTCACACTGATATCTTATACTACTCGTATACTAGGAAGTTTTTGATTCGAACTTTTAATGTTCCTGTTTGACTACAACAGCCTTCACTCTATTGCTGGACACATGCCTGATAAGCTTATCCTATGTTGCAAAGGTTGCTTCCTGCCCTAGATAATGCTGTTATTATAGACTCGTGATAACACTATTATCTAGGTTATTTATTAGGGACCAGCCCACTTTTTATAATATATCCACTCTCACGATTTTAATAAACCTTTTCTCATTAAAACTTCTGTTAATGGTCAAAATAAAAACTTGACAGGCTCGTAACTGCTTATAAATGGATTTAGGGCACCATCTGAAAGCAATCGAGATAAAGATATGATTAATAGCTATAAGATCTTCCTCTTTGTCTTAATTTTTTGGAATGAACCCAGCTGATAACGATTTTTTCATTAACCCGTCGGCGTATCCTCCCAACAGTGAATGTGTATCATTTGGCACGAACAAAATCGACTCTGAATCATTCTGTTATCAGCTAGTGCTCAGTTTCCTGCTACCTGGCAGGCAAGGTGTGTGAAGTAACGGTTTATATCTTTGGTGGATACATTATATGTATGCACATTGTAAGTAAGTATTTTGTTATGCACATTATTATGCCGAATTCTTAAAACAAGACTAGTGGAGCGTGTCTAGCATCACAAGCATAGAGATACCTATACAATCTACTATGAAGTAATATGGGGTGTAATGTGTATAAGATATCTATTAAGAGTATTATATATTAATACCTACGTGAGCAGAAAACTTTGTACCCCATAGGTGTAGCGCGCACGAGAGAAGTGAAAGATTTGGCATATTTAAAGTTGATATGAAGGAGTGAAGAAAGCTAAAACTGTCGAATGTCGACCGTTAGTTTGGTTTAATTTTAGACTAAGAGTTTACAACTGTGAGGATATTGATAGAATTAGAGTTATCCCCTAAATACCACGGTTGATCGATAAAACATGTATAATACCTACATGAGGCAAAAACCGCTACCTAGGTTGTTAGGGTGTCCAGGTACCTACATGATCTTTCAGAAAGGAAAAGCACAGCATTGTACCTACTTGTTTACGGTACCTACACTCAAATGCAATGTTGTGCAACGACTATTCAGTCTTTGATCAAAATAAAGAACAGCTGCACGCGTAGAATAAACACCATAGAAACGGGTTTTGTCTACGGAAGAATAGACAAGCGTGGCGATGTTAAAACTGAAGAGAAGAAGGTCTGAAGGTTGTCTATTATTGGCAGAATGGATATAAAATTGGTCATGCTACGCGTGCTGGATAGACAGTAGAGGCACCAGGAAGGAAAGGTAATGTAAACCATATCAAAACGTCTGTACGGGACTACAAGTTTAAAACAGGCTCAATTATTGTTATAAATATTGTTAAGTAGTGTAAGTAATTGGTTTGGGCCATTCTATTTAAAGCCAAATAAATAAGAGTGGCCTGCGACTGCGACAGGCTACTGATTAATGGTTTGTGTGACCTCCGTAACCCAACTATTGGCTGCTAAAATTCCAGTAACCATCCGAAGGTGAGGCCTGTTGTCGGAATCATACGCACCTACTTTGGATATTTGTAGATGGGACCGGGGCAAACAGCAAAATACATTAGGTATCAACCTACGGGGAATCTTATTTAAATTACAGATGACGCGTTTATATGTCTACGTACCTATGTATTACACATACATAGCATATGTTACAGGTAGATACTTATTGTATGTATACATGTAGTGCAACAAGCATGCTCGCCTTGACCGCACTCCGATTATGTATAATTTGTTCCATTCATAATGTCATGCTGATGATAAAATATTCGTATTCTTTGGACGATTTCAATAATTCACAGTGGAAACGGAAGTCCGATGAATGTTTTTGAATATGCAAGTATATAAATTGGAAACTTTATTCGATGTCGCTTAAATATTTTGGAGAATTTCGAAAAGACATGCTCGGCTAAACATAATCGGTTTAAAAATAACTAACTAAGAATTTGACTCACTTGAATTATTATTACTTTTAATCAAATTTTAATTAAACTGTGTGCCTACCTACTTAATTTGGTTTGGAAATTTCTGAAAACTTTAAATCTGTAGCTTCTATTTTAGATACGCAAATAAGTGCTTGTTTAATGATTTTCGGGGGTGGATTATCCAAAAAAATACCAGTCTCGAGAAATGAGTCAGTCTACCGACCACAGATCAACGTCATCACCATTTCACCTTACCAGTCAGTCAACTCGAAAACTCGATGTAGGTAGTCTGTATGTATTCTTTAGCCCGTCAGTATAAGACTGTTATCCGCGGTGGTGAGACGCGCGCTCATTTCACCGACTCGCGAATCGCGTGTAAACTTTACGTAATGGCGGGAAAAGAATTCTAATCTGAACAAAAACTTTGAAATAAGAATAATAAGTGACCTTTAGAGTAATGGTTAAATAAATTCTAAACTATTCACTGAAAAAGTTACGAACTTGGACATTATGAAGTTTCTTACTTGGATCACGGTAAGCAAGCATTGAATTATTTTTTTGCATTTTGACTTTAGTAAGTATAATTAAACATAATAAAGACTTGTCTAGCTAGCTGCTGGTATCTACCAAATACAGATTAAAAAATAATAATTAGGAAGTGAGAGTAAAATCAGCACATCGCTTTGTTAATGTAACTAGGTAATATAGACACATAATAAAAGTAATCCATAATGCTCTTTCACTTACGTATCAAAATTATGATTTTAATAAGATTTGTAGACTAAATACATAAATATGCATAGGTAGTTAACAAATCGCACCTCTAAGATATTAGGTAGGTTTCTACGTAGAATCCTACTCACCTTCTATAATTCCTAAAATCTAAAACTCATTATTAGTGGAGTAGGTAATCATCAAAGTCGGATAAGTTGTGTTGTGACGGGTTCCGCGATGTCTCTACAAATTAAAGCTAAAGTGCATGGACTAGATAGATGGTGTCCAACTAAGGACAGTTAAGTGGAAGCAGTTACTAAAAACTTCTTGAGAAAATTACCTATTGTCTAAAAGAATCGAAAGCTGCCAAAAATAAAATATGTGAATTGGAGAATAGAAATTGGATAGGAGCCACGGTGAAATAAGTACAACATTTGACTTAAAGTACTTCCCACAAAGAAGCGGCAAGTTATTCAAATCTAGAATTTCTGTTAACGTACCTATATCCCGAAACATTTACCCCATTTTCTTTCTTATGAAGTTCTCGGCTTATCATTTCTAACACCGTTAAACTCTTCAGTCTAATTATGATACACCAGTACCTGGTAGCACTTTAGGGATCGATAAAGCAACGAACTAACTGCCCCAGGCAAGAGTGCTGCTCACTCACCTCACCTACTTAATGTAATTGTCCACAGCTCGTCATAATCCTTCGGTCATATTTTCTACCTAACTTATCGCATGTTCACAAACCTACTAAAAAAAAAATTGGAGAAACTTTTAGAAGCTCTAAAAATATTCTTATAGCCATCAAAATGGATCGATAAAGAACACCCATTCAATATTTCACGTTGAAACTGACTTTTCGTAAAATAAACAATTTGCTACCGCTACTCACTGAAAATCAACCGCAAATGGATCCAGAATTCAATTTACTATTCACCGGAAACCATTGGAATGAATGTTATTACTATCTAACTAGAATCTTCCATTTCCTAAGATAACAATTGCAGAACTTAATATTATTGTTTGCTGAAAATATCTATGGACGATTGACGGTGGCATCCTAAGGAAACCTTGTCAGGCTTTTTAGCTGGAAACCGTGAAAGACTGAAACTGTTTTAATACTAAGAATCGCGGAAAGATTTGTAAGATGCAAAGTACCTAAATATTTGTTTATTGTGTTTATTTTAGAAACAAAATAAGAACCAACCCAAATAGTTGTTGTCTGTTTTATTAAATTAAGCTGAGTTTAGGAATGTTTTAACCCCATCTAGATGAGTATGAAATTTTGGATAGTTCACCACCACTTTAAGAAGTATGAGCTTTAAAACAACCTGTTTATCAAAAAACTAACTGGTTTCGTATTAGTTATCAGTTCCAAATTAAGGTTTAAAACCACCTGAAATATTATAAGACTTTTCACTAATCAACACGTAGGTATAAAATAAATAAAAAAAACAATGAACTAAATAAATCTCTAAAGTATAAGGCGTCAATAAAATTCATCCTTATCGCTGCCGACTGGTAAAGAGCCCGACTGACCAAACTAGAACAGCCCTTGGGTCTCGGGAAGCGTGAACTAAACGTTTTGTTATCTCTTTAAATAGAAGATGAGCACAGGGCCCGAGAGTTTCATCACCAAACCGCTAGAAAATATAATTACCGACAAGATAATTGTATTTTCAATCAATATTATAATTATTGTAAGAGGAGATCGTGGCTAAAGAAAAACAGCCCCACGGGTTGATCGAAGGTTAAGCTACGCTTGTCGAGGTCAGTCTGTGGATGGTTGACCGTTCGTTACATATCGAGACTCCTCCGTGCCTCGGAAAGCACGTTAAGCCGTTGGTCCCGGCTGTCATTTGTAGATCTTTGACAGTCGTTACGGGTAGTCAAAAGCCCTAAAAGTCTGACAACCAATCTTACCATGGAATATCGTGTTGCCCAGTTACTGGGTTGCGGAGGTCAGATATGCAGTCGCTCCATGTAAAATACTGGTATTCAGCTGCATCCGGTGAGACTGGAAGCCGACCCCAACACAGTTGGGAAAAGGCTAGGCACATGATGATTATAATTATTGTAAGTACTGAATTTATCAAAAAGGGGTCCCCAACGTGTTCTTACTTACTTTTGAAAACATACATAAAGTATCTAAGTATAGGTATATACCTCAAGGGATAAGATTACAAAATTACTTTCACATTCTACTTCAACGTTATAGGTCGTAAAATCAAAAATGGTAATCGTAATAAAGATCTTGTCCTTTTATTTTTGTTTACCAAAATTGCATGTAAAGCATACTTCTACACAAGAATTATGTATGTAGGTATATATTGTTCGAAAAATAGGTCCTCTTGTGATAGGTATGTAGTTACGTTACGTTCGTATCTACGGCTAGAAATAGGAAGATTATTCCACAAAACGCAAGAAATAGGTCTTATCGTGTTAAAGGTTCAGTAAAACACAAGTAAGACCTATTTCCTGCCCATTTTCACTAACACAACGCGATAAAAGTGTTAATGAATTGTAAAAAGATATTAAAAAGAGTGCTCCTATTTAGATATTACAATTTGATATCGCGTAGTGAAAACGGGCATAAATGTATCTATTTAATATATACTCAGCCTTAACACTAACTAGATTCCTAACCACAATCCCGCCCGTACTGTGATTTGTCTAGCAAAGCACCCAAGGTACCTAACTCATTTTCCGACCTGGAAATGAAATAACGACCTCACCACTAATGAGTCAGGGAAAAACATAGGACAGGACACGGGTTAGGTATCTACCACAGAGCACGGAGACAGCGGCCGCTACTTGGGAAGGCATAGTCAATACTTTCCATAAAAACCAAACGTGTCACCGTTAACTTGACCTATACTTGAACTTTTAATCGTATTCAGTACCAACTTGACAGTTTCTGACAAAAAAGGACCTAGTGTGGTGAAAAATAGAATGAACCTTTCAATGCATAGTTTTAATGTTACCTACCTATTGAAAAAGTATGAAACACATTAAATTTGTTTATAACTCTAACAATGAGTAGGTAATGATTATTATTATGCTTTTGAAAAGTCATTGGACTGAAAATTATTTTACTCTTGACCGTGTAAAGTTAAAAATATAGCAATATTCATACTAACATATTTTTGAGATTCATTCAAACATCTATGTTTACCATAATAATATTAATTATTTGTTCATACGAATATTCACTTAGTGTGGGGGCACACTAAGTGAATATTCGTTGTAGCGTAGCACAGTAACGTTATTTTGCTTAGGATATAGTACCTGGATGACCAAGCCATTTAATGATTGATTCAGATTATATATACCTTCTCGTATACATATACTTGTTCATTGCTCGTTTAAAAGTATTAGATTAAAAGTTCAAGTATATACAAATGACATAAAGAAACTGACAGCTTTGAAGGCGATCCGTGACAAGCTCAACGTACTTTTCGTCATGAATTGTATTATTACTGCCGTCTCTAAACGCTGCCAGCGCAACGATTCTGTGCTCTGTGGTACCTACTAAATAGTTTTTGTAGCAGGCACTCGAGACCTCTGACAACTATCTTATGGACTTAAAATTAAACCTGTCACAGAAATATGTAACACAACCGAGTTGTTGCAGGTTTTGTCATTGTTTTTGTAAGGTTTTAAAATTGCTTAAATAATTCAGGAACTTTTTATGACAGTAGGAGGAGCACCTTTATTTTGCACTACCACATCCCCCCGCCACTTCGTCCACTTGGTTTCCGTACTTTTGACTTCGAACTATAACATCTTCTCCACCACCTTTAGAGCGAAGTTTTTAAAACAAAATACTATAGTTTATGTTACTCGCAGATAAATGATAATGTAGTTTTCTATAGGTAAAGGATTTTTAGTTTGGTTAAGTAGTTTTCGAGTTTATCCATTACAAATAAACATACAAACAATCAGCCTTTAGTGTTTATAATACTACAAGCTGTCCCGGCGAACTTCGTACCGCCTCAAAAGTTAAGTTACAGTGCCATCTGTTAGAAATGTATGGAACTTATTATAGGAAAACATTGAATTTGCAATAAAAAAAAATATTGAGGTCTAAAATAAAAACTATCCTATCTTTTAAGTTTGTCCAAAACAAACACTGTGTGCCAAATTTTATTAAAATCGGTTCAGAAGTTTAGGAGTCCATAGCGGACAAACAACGTGACACGTAATTTATATACGAGCAATATTATAAGATTAGTTTCGACAAGTCTATGATAGGTACTTGTCAGAGCTTGAGAAGTGAGTCAACAAATGAAACGCATAGACTAGCACTTGCCTCTTCAGAACCTGTTTGGTATTCGTTCTCAATATCAAACCAAAGGTAACAAGAATACCAGGAATCTGGCGAATTTTATTACGACCTTTTGTGCTTTAAAGTATGAATTTTCCTCCTTCATTACGCAAAACGTTTACAAATACATACTACGAAAAAGAATGAACTCTCTCGTCTCATGGATATCAAGTTTATCAACAAACATCACTAATTTAGTGTATCTTTCCGTTGTTGTTGAGATGTAGGGTAATGGTTACATTAATTTAATTTGTCTAAACATGCGGGATAAGAAATAAGTACATCTAGACACTTTAAACATAGGTACGTGGGTATAACACTGTCCTATTTTCCAAACCGGCATTATCGTAAATCGAAGACCGCATAAATTTGTTGTAATTAAAGGTTATCAAAACGTTCGCCACGCTTAATAATTATTATTTACAAGTTAAATATTCGTGCGTGACCTCACCCAATTTCTGTACCTATTAGGTATAAAAATGAGAAATTCCGAAAGTATCACAAACTAGGTAGTTTGTATACAGGATAATATCCACATGAATGGCATGACATGATACAACAATGTAAAACATGGCATTAATATGTATCAGGTGAGGTGACAAGAAGGCTGCGCCGGCGCGCCTGGGATCAGACATTGTTTTTCGATGATGCGGGCACAATCGATGGTTCCGCAATGTACGGGCCCACCCCGACATGCATACAAATGTTTACTTTTCACTTGCCTTTCAAATATAACGGTATAACATCACGCCTATAATCTCCGAAAGTTTAGGCAGAAGTATACCTATAGTACCTACCTACACTCCCAGTTATGTTTAAAACATTTCAAAAATATTCAGTCATCTTGAAATTGACAAAAACTAAAATGGAATTCGGAAAACACTACCGATCGATCGCTCCTTGAATGAAGTTATTTTTAAATTGTTCACGTCTTCTTACAAAAAGCTTCCCATATGCTGTGTCAGTTGACAGCAAAAAATAAACTACATAATAAATAGTTACTCGTGTTTGTTAAGAATTTTAAAAGGAACCTACGTTACTTATAGCCGTTCATGTTACACTGGAATTTAATTAAACTAACTAGGAGCTTTCCTTTAGCCATTCACGGAGTTCGGTGTCCGATACTGATGTAATTAAATAGCTATCAGATTAGATTTCGCTTGGTATCACAAAGTAAGTGGGTGGTCTTCTTCTTAGTCACACTTCATGTCGAAGATACATTTTTTTAAATTAAATGAGCTTCGAGAAGAAGTCTGCCACATCGACAGCGTGGATTAGTTGAAGTACCCACAGCTTGCTCCTCAGGGGAAGTTCTACCCAGACGCGGTCCCAAGGGGTCAATCGCCTTAAATCATTCAAGCTGTTTGCTTTGCCTGTTTGATTTATATGTTACATTAACTTGCACTTGAGCCACGGGATCACCTTACGTCCACGGTAAGACGCCAGCTCATCAAGCTATCCCAAAAAAAAAAACCAATTGAACGTGAGTCTTGCCCTTTTGAAATAAAGTTGAAAAACTATCTTTCTTTCTTTCTTTTTTTTCTTTTTTTAAAAAACGTTGCCCACACTAGGAATTTCTCCTGTATCGTGGGTGCGTTTACAAACATTTAAACTCACATACACAAAAAGCCAGACCCTAAAAAATATAAAATAAATTGGAATTTGAGAGACTATAAAAGAAATTTGATAGATTGGGGTAGCTTACAGTGCTGGCCATGTTTGGCATGGCTTGAAATAGCTAAACATAAAATAAAGAATCTAGAATGCAAGACCGAGTGAAGCAATTTCAAAAACTCGGGCTTCCTGCTAGTATGTTTGAGGTTCCAAGGGCCAGGCTAGGTTCCGAAACCGATACGTTTCATAATAAGTACTTACGAGTTACAAAATGAAAAGAGAACTTTACAGGAATAAGGGACTTACTTTGTCGACATGAGGATCGTAATGATATCATGGAACAGAGGCGGGGTGCTTTTTTGGAGCACCCCCGCCTCTGCCTTTTCACTCATTCTCATAATTCCGATCTTTTCACACAGTAACTTCTATTTCTGTTTGAAATATTAATAGTAAGAGTAACCTATCCAAGAGGGTACAAATATTATCGAGCCCGCTTTGCTTTCTCTTGTATTAAGCAAGCTGGTAAGTCGGCAAATGATTATAAGAAAATCAAAACAATCCAAAGCCTTTTTGGCAGAAACAATATCACGGGAACAGCCAGTCTACCTTTGTAAAGGATATTGATGAACCGTGGGTGCAGGTGTAAGTGACACATATGGCACATAGGATATTTCAGTCTTGTCCGCATCGGCGATGCTTCTAGCACCTATTTTTGATGGGTACAGCAGATTCCCAAAGGCGGCGGCGGCTATTATTATAAGGTGGCTTGTTTGGTTTTGATAGCCTCTATTGTTTTCAAAGGACAGGTTTGTCTTTTCCATCCAATACCATAAAAAGAAACAATTAAGTGGGTGCAATGTGCGGTATGATTTGAAAATGTTTGGTGACAGCTGTCACCTAGCGAGAGAAGGTCCCTTAACAATCCTTAGTACATGCAAACACTTTACCAGCCACTACCACGCGAAGCTGGCTCTATCCCTCGTTAATGTTCAACTGATGAGAGGTGGTCACAAGCACAGTCACATCAAAGTGAGGCATTAATTTAAGTGTCACCTAGTGCAACCAGCAGAATCATAGGTACATAAAAGGACACACGTGATTGCACTCACGATTTAACGTTACAGGCAAATTAAATCATGTCTTAAAATTGGTGCAGACATGACCTATCTTCCGCATGCTTAATTAACCATTAAAAAAACTATATACAATAGCTAGTTCGGGCGCACTTAGTCTTTTTTCTGTTTGGTGTATATATAGTCTTATTGATTTTCATATCATATTATGTATATGTACGTATATACGGTACTACATGTGGAAACTTTCAATTGGCCATATTTTGTTCAAACTTTTTCTCACTGTCTGTTTAGCTGTAAGTTTTCCTAAAAATGAAATAAATAAATAAAAGTCTCGTAGGTATTTGCGATTGTAGTATTACAATATTTTTTTCTGTCAGAAATATCAAAGTTTCTACCAGTATACCGCGCGATAATCTAGTGATATATTTTGAAAAATGTTGGCAAGTTGGCGTGCGCTTGAGTCGCGTTCCGCGGGCCGTTGACGCCATGACGCGATGACGTGGTGACGCCGCAACTATGTCAATGCCGCGCCCGCGTGTCGACTGCACTATCGCATAATTCTTATCGACCTCTTCGACACATTGGAAAACAACATTGCTACTAGACAAAGATCCACTTGTTGTTTTTAATTATTCGGTGAAGTACCAATTACAAAACGTGATTAGAAAAACGATTTGGATCGAAGGAACAAGGAAATATAGTAAAAAATGGTTTTTTAACCCTCGAACTCAAGTAAATTAATTTAAATAATATCAGAACGCGTTCGCACCTAATTTAGCAGCCATAACAAATAACAGCTTTCCATTTTGTATCGTAGAATAAAGATAAAACGCTGTAGTTGTTTCTAACCGCGCTAAAACACGGCGTTTCAATACATACAAACATTCTGAAAGGCTCATATTAAGGCCATTTGGCTAAAGTGGAAAATTCGGAGATGGCGTTAATTGAACGTAACCGTCCATTCTGCCATATCCTGATAGCCGGACCACTAAAGCGAGGGAGGACTCCGCCAATAAATCTCCGATATTTATTGCATTTTCCTTTTATTCTGATGGAAAAGAGTTAGATCCTTGTCTGCATCTACTAAATGTGTCTTGCCGCAATTTGTCTGTGTAATGTTGAACGTGCGTCTGATGTTCTAGCAAAAATAGGAACGAGTTCGAAATTTAAAACGAAAAAAAATAGCATCATTTTTTCAATAGAGGATAATAGACCCTCAATAAGTTGTACATACTTGCAAACAATAGAGAAATATTTGTCACTACATAAATAGGTACTGTAATGGTCATTTAACGCAAACTGTCACCATAGAACTTAAAGTAGATCCGGGTCACGTCTATCCTAATGAGTCCTCTAATCCATACGCCAAGAATAATGGCCAAAACATGCGCACATATTCTCTAAATCTTATTACATTGGTGATGGTGCTCGTAAGGCTTTTTTAACAATGTACCTACGCATGAATAAGTAACCGATTAATCTACGGGGCTTAGAAACAAGTTTCGAAATACACTGATTAATGGGTAGGTATGGTATACGCGATACGTGGAGACAGCTACACGTAATCAACCTGTTTCTAAGACAACATTAATTTAGACGTGTAGGTAAACATGGTCATTTGTTTAAAGCTGCTTTGACAGAATTTCGATATTGAACTAATATAGTTATCGCAATTTACATAATGCCTTGGTAAGTGTGATTTCAGTGCACATACTGATAAATTGGAATATAAACTTTATGGCTAACCTCTTACAGGCTTTTAGCCTGCTTTACTAAGTGTACTGCCTCATTGATAGCGGTTGCAAGTATTAAAAGTGCTAAGCATGAAGTACTGAGTTGAATTCCCTGGACAGGTTAATTTTTATTATTAGGATTTTCCATCGGGGGAATTCTCAGTAACAGCCCGGAGTCTGGATTTGTTTCTGGTCTCCCTATTACATGGGACTTACATTTGACGACCGATGTGGCGCGGCGGGCGAAGGTCCGCCTGCGACGCAATAGGTTGCGGGTTCGATTCCCGCCTTGGGACAAATGTTTGTACGATCTACAAATATTTGTTCCGGGTGTTCTGGGTATTTTCTATATATAATAAAAATATCTATCTATGTAATGTATTGTATTAAGTATATCAGTCATCTAGTACCCATAACACAAGCTCTGCTTAACTTGGGGCTAGATGATGCTGTGTGGATTGTCCAGCAATATTTATTTTATTTATTTATTTATTTTATTTACATAACATGACTGGCGAAATTGTGGGTATAATATAGTTACATCTCTGCCCAAGCCGTCGGGGAATACAGGCGTCATGTTATGTATGTAGTTCAGATGTTGTATTTAATTAATATAAGAAAAAGCAACGTTTATTCAGATTTGTTTATTATATTTGGATATACAATACACAAATAAATCTGCAGCAGTTCTTGTAACGCCACTTAAAAAAAGACCTTTACATACTTTCAATGAAATAAAATCGATAAGTTTAACACTGATTGCTCCTGCCTACTTTATGGTGGTCTGATCGTGATTGATAATGAACAACGTTTACATACCCACTTTATATTACTGCACGCAATTTGTAGTTAAAACTTTTTTGGTCAAATCTTTTTTTGTTGTAGGTATGGGTTTAATACTTCGTGGGTCAAACTCTTACAAAAGTCCTGACCAAACAATGTCTATATCCACTTCAATATTCCTCCGAAATCGGTGGTAAAAGGTTAACTTTTATGGATATATGGCTATGGGCCTATAAAATAACCATAAAGTGGAATCAACTCCAGGCTTGTAGAAATTTTCAATCATCCTTCTTCGTACTTTGAGCAGCCGTTAAATAAATGTTCGTAGAAGGATCCGAAGTTCGTCTATGCCCATGAATAATTAGTTTTCCAGCCTGTTACCAACTTGTTATTTTGTTCTGAACCCATTATAGCTTTTGAACTAACCCATGAAATATCGTACCCGCCTACATACTTACCTAATATGTTTTCCTAATATTATCCATTAGGTAGATATATGACTGTGATCTATCTGTCGTTTTTCTAATGATAAAATATGAGTTGGAACTTCAGTAAATAACAGTAGCGCTTAGATAGTTCTTCATTTATCGAGGCTAACCATCGATAAATGAAGAACTATCTAAGCTTCACATATTGGGCAATGAACACAGCAGGAAAATAATTGAACATAAAACTATTAAGTGAGATATTGCGCATAAAAAAAAACGATAATTGACATATTCAGGACAAGACCATTGATGTTCGAGACGGTTTAAATTAAAGATACACTTTTAATACAATACGAAAGGAGATTCGTTCTAATGCAAGTGCAATGAAGCGGGCAAGGGACGGTTTTATGACACTCACTCACTTAACCCGGTCATAGTTACATAAATATCTCCCACGGGAGCTATTTTTAATAACATTGTACACAAAACGAGAGCCCGTCTAGTGTCGGCCGAATGTGTGTTCCACTGCCGACAAAGCTGTCATGTTGATCCACCTATATAAGTTTTAAAACTTCCTACAGCTATTACCTATTAGTCTACTTTTTAACGCTATCAGCTAATAGAGATGTTTCTTCAAAAGAAGTGTAGCGAATTTTTTGCATTCATAACGTAAATTCGTAACTGTCTACTTTGAGGCCTTGATAGTTTATTTTGACATTTGTTTATAATATATGAACCGGAGTATCTATAATTAGATTAAATCTCATTCCAGCTCCCGTTTCTCTGTAGAAAGGAGTTCATTATATCGAAAACAACTATTAAGTGCTTACCTGGTTATACAAAAACATTTAACTTACAAATCAGATGCCACATGTAGATGGGATGGTAACTAAAGGCGATTTGCGGATGGTAACTTTCACAATGTGAGGCAGTCTGTGTTCTGTGCTTCACATACGGCCGTGTTGACTTTCGGATGGACCTGTCGCCTGGCCAGACAAGTTTTGTGTTCCACACCACATTCGAATCATAACGTTACGTAAACACTCGAAGGAGTAGTTAATATTATGCGAACGTATGATCATTCTAAAAATTATAGAGAAAACTAACGCTGTTTAAAAACGAAAACTGTTACTAGTGGTAGAGTAGGTAACCACCCAGTTAATTCACGAGAACACACAGAATGCACAGTGAACATATTTTAAAGTGAACAAATATCTACATCATACATACATACATCATCAGGCTATATTAGTCCACTGCTTAACATAGCCCTCTCCTAATGAGCGCCATAGCGACCTGTCTTCAGCTTGCTGCATCCAGCATCTGCCTGTAGTCTTTCGCAGATCGAAAGAAATATCTACTTCAAGTAAAAACAGTTCTTACATTTTAATTGATAGACTCAACTGAAATACGAAATACATTGGCCCTGAAGCACTAAGCACTCGTAGTTCTATAAGTAGTCTACCTATTGTGATTAGTTGCAATGAGCCGAAAAACAATGTTAATGGGCTTAATTCACCGTTAATGGGCTTGGGGCGTCCTGACAAAGGTAACAAAGCTCTGTCGCTTACGCTGGTAGATGTTGGTACAAAGAAAGAACTACGTGTTTTACATTTTCGACTAGTAGAACCAAAATCAAGATATCTAAAGTAAGTTTCTAAATTATTTTGAAGGATAATCAAAGTTTCAGGAACAATTTCCATAACACAACGATGAGCAACAGTGTCGCCTATTGTTTAGAATTCGTCATTAGGTACCTACAATAAACTTTCCCTAATTCCCCTATTATATGGAAATTCGGCACTTCGCATTTCAAGGACATGACGTTGACATCGCCATTAACCTCAGTAATAGAACGTCGTTATTAAATCTGGCGCTGTTATGTCGCAAATGTCTATAATTTGGAACGATAAACATTAGAGAGCTTTAAAGGCTGGAGCGTGCGTTTAAACTCGGTGCCATCCACAGGCCCCGCCATTTTACGAGCTGGCAATATTGGAAAAATGTTGGCGGCACGTGCACTCCAAACGATTTGCTGCCATGAGGTTTTTTTAATTGTTGCTCCGCTTCAGTTCCCCGTCCCATTTTCCCGGGATGAAATATTGTTCTCTCTGTAATGCGGAAGTGTAACGGATAATTATATTTTGTTCCACGTAAAGCTGTTCTTTTTGTAGATTGTCTATTGTAGGTATACGCCTTATCGGTTTAAAAGGGAGTTGCGTACAAAAGTTTTTCTATGAAATATTGTGAAGCAATATTTGATATCATGAAAGATTATCGTCAAACGGCCGACAAATAATAAAAATCAAAAGAAGTGTAGCTATGAAAGTAACTAATTAGCGTCACATAAAAGCCAATGAACTGTGCACTACCTACTAAGTAACGCACTAAGAACTTCAAATCCAATCGATCAAGAAATAAAAACTTATGTTTACTAAAACGTTTCATTTTGTTCGCAGTGGCATTGGTGTTGGGGCTTACTGATGATAACGTTGAAATATTCATACGGAGAGAAATTCACACTTGGCTACTTGACTGGCTCGGAACGACGGCCTGGAGACTACAGCTACCAGAGACCCGGGAGAGTAATTTCAGGTATCATCACAAGCTAATTTATATGAAAGCATAAAGACGAGACAAATTACTAGCAATGAGACTTTATAATAAGTACGCACTAAAACTTCACCCCATAAGTTTGCATGCCAACTAGGTACTTAATTCAACCAAGTTCTAAAGTAAAATAACCCTCCAAAACGTCTCGCCCGTTCTGTGCAACTTTGAAAGCTTTACCATGTCGATAAATTTTCCATTAACGTCAACACTATCTCTAGTGACTCAAGTTTTTAGTAACATAATTCTTCAGAGAGTGGTGAAGAACATGGTAAGTAGCTACCTCTTTTTATGCTAGTTACACAAACGAGGTCGTATTTATATTATACTGAAGCCATCAAACGTGAATTTGTATATTCTGACTGACAAATCGAATTGCCTCAACAAGATTAATGGCGGCAACACTTGGCGTTGAAACCACTTTATGCAATAATTTGCTATTGCAAATAAACAATTGTGTAACACAAATATTGACGTTACAATTTCGGATAAGTAAACAAATTCTGTTATAATTTTATTTGTTTTGTATAAAACAGGTGCCATTTCCATGGCGATTGATGAGGTGAACGAGAAGCTCCTTGGCCCAATGGGTCACTCTTTGGACTTTGTCGTCGCAGAAACATTTGGACAAGAAGAGGTCTCCATTCGGCAGGTGTGTTCACTTCCAATAAATAACTTTTTATTGCCCTCATGGACCTTTACTTGAAATAAAGAGAAGAAAATCTTGAGAAAGTATTCCAATTTACTCCGTAGATACTTTTTTCCAATCGGTTGCAAAATTACTTGGGAGTTCATTGGGAGTGCCCACTCACTCGACGACCATTATTCTTTCACAGGTTGTGAACACAGATTACTCTCGGAAAATGTTATACTATTGGTGATATCTTAGGAAGCTACTTTATTCTACTATGCTCTATAGGGGCGCGATATTATACTTACATCAAAAAAACTATAAAATGGGAATACAATATTCGAAAGCTAGCGAAAACTGTTCCTTTTCATATTTATTTGTTGTAGTTGATTTTTTTGCCGAATATTCAGAGTACATATTTTATTTATCTTAAAAACTTTCTTGTCGTATGTACAACGCGCTGTCATCATAATTCACACCAAACTTTATTACACTTTGAATTATGGGTAATTCGATGCGACAAGGGGATACAATCGATATTCGATAACATTTACGATATGACATGCAAGCTAGATAAAAATAGGTCATAAGCATAAAAATAAAATCGTCACTGCTAAAACTTGTCGTGCGTGATTTTATGACAGTGTGTAATAAGCATTGAACGAACAAAACTAAAAAAAAAGAACATCGATATTTTGCAACCGACCAGTGTATAGAGCCAGATGACTCGTGACAGTCACACAACGCGCAGTAAGCGGGAGTTTTATGGGCAATAGACCGAAGTTTAACAATTGGCCATAACTCCATGGCGCTGAATGTTCGTTTGGTCCGATGTCATTCGAATTAAATCCGCAGTTTCTCGAAGAAACAAATCCCATTGAATTACATTAGTTTAGCTTCAGAGCTTCGCCTCGTGATCCTCACGCGTTACTTTAAATGAGGTAATCGTTCATGTCTATTTTCTTATCTACTAAAAGGGCTACGCAGCTGGTATTGCATGTTTATTCTCTAATCCACTTAAGTACTCAATCTCATTAAACTAAGTACCAACAGTATAAAACAAAACCTTGATTTAAAACTGTAATTTGTTGAAAAGGCCAGTAATAAACACAGTTTATCTATCTGTGAAGCTTCAAGCACATGATATGGATGCATCGCCCAGAAATAATTCAATGGTTATTTCTGCAGAGAAGCAATGACCCAATAATGGTGGCCATGGACATGCAAAACACGTGCACGTCTTTGAATCGTCTTATTAGCTTAATTCAAGCCAGTCTTTCCATTAAACCACTTGTACGTATATTACCCACTTACCTGCAAATAGACGTTAAGAAATAACAATCAAGTGGATAGGTATGCAGATACCAAATTTTACATGAACAATAAATAAATAAATAATGCTGGACACACACAGCATCATATAGCCACAAGCTAAGCAGAGCTTGTGTTATGGGTACTAGATGGCTGATATACTTAATACAATGTTATTACGTTGATAGATATTTTTTGTTATACATAGCAAATGCCCAGAAAACCCGAACAAATTTTTGTAGTTCGTAGAAACATTTATCTCAAGGCGGGAATCGAACCCGCAACTTCCTGCGTTGCAGGCGGACCTTCGCCCGCTGCGCCACATCAGTCGTCAAATGTTCAGAATCATGCATAAACGGTTCCTACCTATGTCTAGTAATGTAAACTTATTTATGGACGAAAAACGCTTTTTTTTTAAACTTTTCCCCACACTAGGAATTTCTCCTGTGTCGTGGGTGCGTTTACAAACATTTAATGTCACTTCCACAAACAGCCAGACCCGGAACAACTACCTGTAGGCCATAAAAAATATTTGTTCCGTGTGGGAATCGAACCCACGACACGCGGCGCGGCAGACCATCGCTCAACCACTGCGCCAACCGTGCCGTCAAACCGTGCTTTACTGTACCACTTTGATATCTTGAGAGGTGAGGGTGAATGAGGACAAAAAAAGGGGATACTTATTCAATGAATGAAGAATGTTATTGTTCAGTGGAAACGTCTTGCTAAATTAAGCAAGTATGTGACTTGTTCTTTTGAACACGGAACCGCAAGAACAGAAACTTTATCTCCGGCAAAAAAATCATCTGGATTCCTGTTCAATATGGAGCATAAAATAAAATACAGCCACAAATCTTTTTACTGTGTATTGTGAAAGAGAGCAAGTAAAGAAGATTGGGTCACCATTAATGTCACCCTCTGTTCGAGGCCTGACGTATCAGCCTGGCTAACGCATAAAATGGTAATCGCGGATTCCTTTCCGACTCACTGAGATTCTTGTAAACGGAATTCTTCGGAAAACTTTTATAAGTGCTAGATGTTTTCCTGTTTTCCAATACTTTTCTCCAAAGCGATAAACGAAAAGTTCTTTGAAGACTGTTATAAAAGTATCTGTCTAAGTCTAATACATCAACTAACAAGATACATATTTTAATAATTTGTACTAGTGAAGAGTAGCGTGCATGTAGAGATAGAGACGAAAGCCAAATCGCTCAATCTTTCTTTTGATCTCGATTTGTTTATATAAATGTGTATCGTTCCAACTCTGTATAAGTAGCTGCATGTAGAACGGGAAACATCGAACATAAATTTCGCTGTTACAGGAAACACTATCTTTACAAACTTTTATCTATTAGGGGTATATGTCTGCGAAATTGATGTTGTCGTGTAGATGTCGATGTTGAGTTGACGATCGCGGGGCCGGCGAGGGTTCCGAAAAAGGAGAGCATCACTCGCTGTCTCTCGCATGCTTTGCCACGTCATTACACTTTAGGTACCCAGAAATCCTTATGGGATACTGACAGTGAAAGTCGCAGTCGGTGACTAAACATGCTGTAACGACATGTTGTTAGCGTGCGTGCCTATGCAACACCATAACACTAGATTGGAAAGTGGCTTTGTTCGAACCTTCCAATATGCCGCGCAAGAACTAGAGTGCCTACTCAATGTCACTGAGTTTAAGAGATAATACTATAATAGCTGTTTAAGTCTAGTTACAAGTAGAACAGTACGACAGCTAATTACTGCAAGCCATTATCGGTGTCCGTGTGCCCTGAATTGTAAATAATAAAATTTTCTGTTTCTCTAACTGTCAACTCATTTCTTGACTAATGGACACTAGCCGTTAGCGGGTTGTTTCCCTTTACAGTAAATATTCTGTTTCGTTTATACGAACTTTTACCATATAATAATGTTTCGTTTCCTTCGAACAGCTCGGCGTTCAGAAATGCGTAATAAATTTAGTTACTTGAGCCCTCTGAAGTTGATTGTGAGATATTTATTGATAAAGGATAACTGCCAGTAAATGGAGAACAGAAAACTGGCATTAGGTAAATGTGGCCATAAAACACGTAATAGATAAAATAAACATGGATGAGTCAGGATATTTGCGTCTTATTCTGCTTTGATTATGCGGAACTCACAACAGTTTTTCCTGACATTTTTTTGAAGTTTGTCTCATTAATTATACTATTAGGAACGTGCAAAGCTAAAATCCATCTCAAATGATAATGTTGACTTATTATATCGACCGACCAAATCCTACTAAGCTTCGTTGTGACTGTTGTGAGACTTGACTAAAAGCCGAATGTGATTTAAGCAGTTTTCACTTGCTGTGACTAAACAATGAAAACAGATTGTGCATTTTAAGTGCGCTTGGAAACACCTTAGTATTGCTTTAGTAAGTAGGTAAACAAGTGTTGTTTTGAAACATTGGAACAGCGCTCCCAAAACATTACGCATACAATGTTTATTTGCTCTCTTGTAGTTGGGACACAAGAAGTCAAATAAGTGATAATTTAAATGATAAGGTTGTTAAGTTTTGATAAAAATGGGCAAAGTAACTTATTTCAATCGAAGCGTGACTGCAGCCGATCTGAAGTCGAGGGCGTAATGGACCTCAAAATGCAACGACAAATACTACGTGTATTCAACGACGATTTTAATATTACTTTATATCATAAACATACAAACAAATAAAACAACAAATGTCTCTGAAAAGAGGCATTAAAAAGATGGTACTGACTGGAGAACCGCCATTCATCGTTTCTTTATGATATTCTAATTATTAAAACGTTTTGAATATTTAAAAATCTTTTAGTCCTATAAAGTCATTTGACCTTTTTCTGGGATATTATAAAAGCACAACTGTGACTAGAATATTGAACTAGTATATAGTTGTCTGAGGCGCACTTTCCCGCACGAGGGCGGAATGTAAATTCCTAACCGAAAAGCGATGCAATATGAGGCACTTTACGTGTACATAAGTGTGTTGGTAAAGTTAATAACCAATTTAATTTTTGAAGTCTGTTAAGTAACACAATCTTTAAAACGCAACTGTGGCGACGACGGCGGACATATTAAAGTTGCATCGTTAAGTTTTTACAACTGCAACATAACGACTTATTATAAAACTTATTTTAATGAGCCACAAGAAGTGTCGGAGTCCGACGGAGACTTCTTGCGACTCGTAAAACAGGCCAAAAATTAATATTTATTAAAATCACGGCAGTACTTTTGTTTCTCCTTATATCTAAGTACCTACCTACCGCCTTTTTCACATTCTGTGGTGTAACCAAGTGTGTGGTGTACAGGTGGCAGCTTTGTGGGCAGCCAACGTGTCGGCGTTTATCGGACCGCAAGAGACGTGTGTCCACGAAGGGCGCATGGCCGCAGCTTTCAATCTGCCTATGGTTAGCTACGTAAGTACCCATTCCATTAATTAAAGCTAAGTGCACATAAGGCCCCTATTGCAGTAGCAGGAGTAGATGTGCCAACCATTAACGTCGTGTAAAGTAGCCCTAACTATTTTTGGGAATTTCTAGGACAGACATTGCATTAAAAAGGGAGTGTTCTATTTTCAAACGCTAATGTTGTTAACCATCCATTACGTTGGCTCCTGCTCCATCAGTGTTTGGCCAACTTGATCGATCAACTGTCAAAATGCAATTTAGCTTTTATCGATTCATGTATTCACACACTTTACCTGACTCACGACGAGGTTATCGTGTCTCAATGGTTTTGACCGTGGTTTTGACATTAAGTGGTTCTAGAGGTATGAATGCTCGTAGGTAATAACTAAAAGTACACAAACAAACCGCTGATAAGAGACACCACTAAAATAAAACGGATAATTAGTGGATTGAATCACTATACAAGATCGCTAGACTGAAAAAACCACGTAAAATATACAATTAATAAAATACTCTTAAGGAGAGGAATGATACTCGATATTTGTATTTATTCCTTAATACTGTTATGTAAATGTATGAAGATTAAAAAAAAAATAAAAAAACTTAATTCATTTAAAGGTTTTTTTTTTTCATGATGCACCTATCATGTTCTCAGCATCACGCTAAGGTAGACTGGTAGAAAAGGCCTAAGGCAATAAGTCCGCATTTGTGTTGTTATTTGTACCTACCAGTGCATAAGGTTTCCATTAAAAAAAATACACAGCTGCGGTTAACAATGAAACTTGACATCTTCAATAGGCAGGCTGCCAAGAGTTTGTGAGTTAATTGGAAAAAGAATAATAAGTATACGTTATTGATGTCGAGTTGAAGGCAACGAAACTGCAAATGCAGTCAATGTCTTATGTTAATGTAATCACATTAACAATCGACGGTCTTACTAACTTCACGAAGTATAAAGATTGTTTATGGTGGACTACATTTTTTTATTTGGCGGGTGCAATAAAGCTGGGTTGTCACTTACAATGACAACCCAACCTGACAATTAGTGCTCGTTAAAATACTTGCTGAACATGTATAATTTTGGTTCTTTAGTCTATGTAGGCAGAAAAGTTTCCTAAACGGTTTTTTGCTGCTTTTAATCCTTCCAGCAAAATCCTTTTCGGGGTGTTCTTTTATAATCCTGATATATTGTAGCTAATCTTTTATTTAAATGAGTTTTACTTTGTTTGTCTTACAGTACTGTCGCGATGTTGCCAGCTCCAACAAGAGAGTATACTCCACGTTTGCGCGCACCAAACCATCGGACATCGACATCTCCCGCTCCGTGGTCGCCGTGCTCACACATTTCAATTTCATGCATGTAAACATTATAACAATACATTTCACTTATCTCATTTTCGCTAATGTTTTATATTTTTACTGTTACTTTAGTTTTATATTCCTTCTTCAAAATTTGCTCTAAAATTAGATGTCCCCACAAATCTCTAACTGAGCTCTTTGATAATACGATCGATCCATTAACAGATTTGACTAACCGTTAAATTGAATCGTACCTTTATGTCGTTTTGTATTAGCGCTTCGTAATACGGTAGATTAATCCTGCTTCGGAATACTCCACAAACTCAAAATAATCTATTTTTCATTCCGCAGGTAGCTTTCGTGTACCTTAAGGCTCCAAACCACGACTTTTCACGTTTAGCTCTTGCAATAATAGCGGCGGCGAGGGAAAAACAAATATCAGTCCGAACTGTGCAAGTGTACAGACAGCCTTATTATTACGAAAACAGACGGGAAAACTTCACTCGTAACCCGTTCCTGGATATCGTTCGCGAAACGTACAAAGATACCAGAAGTACGTGTCAAACTTATAATTATTTACATAGAAAAAGTACTCGTCGATACGATTTCCAACTAAAATGTTACGTTTTGTTGCAGTATACGTTTCCGTTGGTTATTATCACGATCACATCGGATTAATGTTGGCTCTGGACGCTATGCAGCTTCTTGATTCGGGTGAGTGAAATTTATAACTTTCAGCTAGCCTGGTATAATTTTCAGAGATGAACAATTTTGCAGTCGTAAAAACTAACGCACAGAAGTTAGGGTTATAGGTTCCCTAAACTACTAACTACAACTACCTACTACTTACATTGGTAGGGTGTAAAGCAGATCTATGATGAATATCAGGTGAGCGCAGAAAAGTATTTAACTTATATACTGATTTCTAAAATATCTTGTTTTTCCTGGCTCTCTTCCTACATGTATTTATTCTGCCTTTCCCTACGTGAATAAAACATTTTCATCACAAAAGAACACGAGGTTCATATCATTCTATTTATGGGCACCGACATCAATAGAAAAGTTCTAAGATTACCGGAATAATATAAAAGTATTTACCGAAGCTAGGGAAATATCAATATGGCATAACATTATCCTACACGGAAAATGAAGGAAACTTTCAAAGGTTCATTTTGCAAAATAACCCAATCCTAATCTATCAATCAACTCAGATTACCTCTGCTAGACATCTCAGCTTGCCCAGGTTACATTATTAATCCTTTAGAGGTCACTGCTAGCGATAGTGTTGAGGGTCGGGTTACCCTCAAATATGGTAATAGCTGATCTTTGGCCGTTATGCTCGTGAACGGGTACTGCTTGTGGTGACTGGTCTTCTGCTGGCCGTGGCTGTGTTATTGTTATATCAATATTCTGTTAATATTTGACTTCGATGGTCTGAAGCTTTTCAGTTGTGACTTCGACATCGAGTCAAAGTCATATAGACATAACCCAGTGTTGCACAGTGTGTCATAAATCGGGCTTTTATTTATTCAGTCTTAAAGGTTTATTTTCTATGCTTGAGTTTAGTTGTCAATGTGTTTTTGAGTGATCTAGCTGGCACGTAGCAAATAATTCAATTGAATTATTTATGCAGGGATATTAGACACATACGAACATATACAGTGTATGGCGTATATACCTTTTGTTTCTCTACGCTATGTAATGTTAGTCACTTTGCATTCTATTGTATAGATTTAAGTTCTTCTAACTCATGAGACAGTTCAGTCGATGGGGAGTTTGTTGCGCCACTTTTTCTTTCCTGCAAAAAACCTAAGAAGTTCTAAAGGGCAGGCATTTTAGGTATATTTGAATGGTTTTTATGTTCAAAAAGTGCTGACTCACAGCCTAATTTGAATAAATGTTTTCTTTTGAATAAGATCCGCTAAATACAGACCAGGTACTCCAACGGCCTTATTTGACCATAAACAAATGCTGAAATTAGATAAAAATGGAATATTTTTCTTACTTTAAAACTTTACTTGAGTAAATCTATTCCCATATAATATAAACCACCCTATTAGTGTTTGAGAACGATATATCAAAGAGTGTCTGTGCAAGTGAAAAGCTTAAATACGTGCGTGATTTCCATAAGCTCGCGTGTGATATATTTGTCTAGATCTTCTCTTTGTTAGCTTGACACCAACGCCCCATTATTCGACGAGAAACGCCTTTACCCGCGTTATTCATCCTCACTTTTCATAGTACATTAGGAATTAATATAAATAGGTATGTAGGTACAAGCTTTAATAATCTATGGCCAAAGTACATATTCGTAGAGATTTTTTTACAAAACTAGCTCGCATTCACGTGTACCTCTAATTGTTCGTTTGTATATTGAAATTATTAGGAAATCTTGAGAAAACTTAATCTGCTAGCGGGACTTGATAATCATAAATCGGTTTAAGAACTTAATGGAAGGTTAATGGTTTCCAACATTATCTAGATATCCTTAAATTTGGTATTGAATGACCGGAACTTTTACAAATCGTAACTAATATTATAAATGCAAATGTATATTGCTGTTTGTTACGTTTTCTTTACTACACAGATTTGGATAAAATTTGGCACACGGATAAACCTAAGTTAGGGCAAAGAGTTATTTTTATCCAGCTGTAAGCTCCTGAGAGATAATTACCGACCTCGATGCGGGTGCAGCCGCGGGCAAAAGCCAGTGTCAATATAAACTTACTCAAACGAAAAATATCAACACATGGCCTAAAAAAATATTCCCGACACTGTATCAGAACTATTTCAAGGTTTTCCTCAAACATATAACACGAAAATAGAAAAGAGGAACAGTCATGTTTGTGACAGATAACTAATAACTGAATCTATTTATTTATTGGAACACATTTGAATTATTGTATATGATTTTCTATGCGCTGGAATGATCGATTGTGCGATCAGTAGAGAAGACGATGAACGACGAATGAAAGAGATTTTTTTTTTCAATTGATATAAGGCGTTACGGGTAGGCAGAAGCCCGAAAATCTGGCAAACAGTCTCACCAAGGAGTATCGTGTTGCCTAGTAACTGGGTTGTGAAGGTCAGATAGGCAATCGTTCCATGTAAAATACTGGTATTCAGCTTCATCCGGTTAGACTGAAAGCCAACCTCAACGTGGTTGGGAAAGGCTGGGCAGATGAGATAATAGATCAGATTGTATATATACTATAACTAGCTGTGCCCCGCAGTTTCACACGTGATGTTAAATAGCCAATAACCTTGCTCAAGAATTCGGCTATCAAATGCAAAAGAATATTTCATATCCGACTGGTAGTCCTAGAGATTAGTGAGTTCAAAGAAAAAACAGCGTTCTTATATTAGTAGAAAATAAAGATAGATAAGCTTAGAGATCTTGGTGAGCTATTGAATAGTTATTGAAGGAAGTATTTCGAGTCGGTGAAGCGAGCACTATTTGCCCTGCGGGGAGCACATCGATCACGTGACGAGCAAATATTGCAGCTCTTCACAAGCGCTACTATTCAATTTACACCCGCTTTTCACTATTATGTGAGGATAATATATTATGTAGGTATCATATCCAATATCTATCGTATTTTATAACTCATCTTGTTCTACCGTCTGTGGTTCATGGCTAATGGCGTCCTTATCATTATTCAGTGACACGTTTAGTAAGCCTTGGAGAGATAAACAATGGTTACATCTCTTATCATCCGACCGCCAGATAAGTATTTAATCTATAAAACGTGTGAACTATTATTGACAACTGCATATTTTAACAATCTCGGTTAAATTTTGCGTAAAGTGTAAATATTACACGAGAACAAAACGCGGTAATCTAAAAGTGTTACAGAGTCATGTTTAGTTTATCCCGCGACATTAGTTTTATAACACAAATATGGCGAATTTTTATATGAAAGCACAAACTCTGGCAAATATGTAGGTATTATTTGCACACACTGTTTTCGTTCACATGAATGCTAAATGAATGTGCTTTTTTTTAATAACAACGTGTCGGATTACATAAAACCTCGGTGTAAACACGAAATAAAGGAATACATCTTTTGTCTTTAACTTTTACGCAAATCCAGATGAAGTTACAACAACAATGGCAGCACGAGATGGATGATTAAATTAGATATTAAACGTGTCTGGGACTGTTAAATCCCGACGTTGATGCTAAACAAAAGAATATGATTTTCGACTTTAATACTAAAGTTGAAACGCGGCATTTGTTCATAAACCTAAAATTGGGGATTACTTTTGTTTCGCATTGTTTAGCTGTTCAACCTACTATTTTCATTTTCTCATTATCTTTTTCTTTAAAAAAAATGTTGTTCCACACTAGGAATGTTTCATACACAAACAACCTCCCATACACAAACATCCAGACACGGAACAACTACCTATAGGCCATATAAATATTTGTTCCGTGCGGGAATCGAACCCACGACACGCAGAGCAGCAGCCAATCGCTCAGCCAATGCGCCAACCGCGCCGTCAATGTTATGATCGGAAGACGTTAATATCTTCTAAATTATGTTTGCTTTACCTAGAAAACGAAACCAATGGTGGGTGAAAAAGATTCCACTTACTCTACCAATGACAGTAGCTTTTAATGTCTTCCTTACCACGTTAAACGCCAAGCGATACGAAAACAAAACATTTTCTATTGTGACTCGTTTTCTAGCAGTAAAGGTGTTAAAAAAATAACATTGTCTTTCATAGGTGAATACGCAGCCATCGGCGTGGACGTAGACAAATACGAATCTGAGGAGGCAGTCCGGTACCTGTCGGGCCCACTGCGTACAGAGCCAGGTTCCCGAACCCCGCAAGCGTTTCGGTCGTACATGGCAGTGGCTCCGTCACCCTCCCCATCATACCCGGTCTTCGCCAGAGAAGTGAACAGGAGGCTACAGATGCCGCCGTTCAATTTCACCAACCCATTACTTGCTTTTGGTGGAGGCAAAGTGGTGAGTGTCAAGTTTGAACAATTTTAACTGGACTACATAATAGTAACATACATAATAAACAACTGGCTAAATGTGGGTGTATTATATGTAGTTACATCTCTGCCGTAACCCTTCCGGGAGTGCGGACGTGATGCTATATTATACTTAATAGTAAATTATTTCAGACTAGCACTTCGCCCGTGAGTTCTTCAAACTTTAACATACCCTCCACCCCTTACAAAGGGTAGTTTTTAAAATAATATATAGCCCTCAGGAATAATGTAGCTTTCAAACAGTGAAAAAAATTTTAGAATTGGATTATTAGTTTCGGAGATTACATACAAACTTACAATCTCTTTATAATATTAGTATAGAAATAGATATCCTGGTATTTCAAAAGAAAAAGACAACTTGTTTTCAGTAAATAATTATGTAGGGTGATGTGATTATCTACGGTTAAAAATATACAATCTGTTTTTCCACGTCAGTATTAAGGTGCTGTAAAAACTAAGCCACTGTTTTGTTGTTTAACCGTATCCAGAATTCACGGCTAATAAAAAGACATGAGGAAGAAAAGTCGTTATGTCGTACACGTCATTGTATAATTTTACGTTTTAAATTACTGTTTCTTGGCAAAGGAAGACACACTGCTGTTCCTGATGTCGTTAACACAACTATAGCATTAACATAATACATTGTGCAACTAATTAAACAGGACGTTACGACATACTGCGCTAATTAAACCTGCATCTGACACATTGGCACTACACACGTAAATACAGGGTGCTTTACACACGGACATGGAAATGACTACATTAGAGCAAATTATGCATCGCGTCCATTTAACCCTTTCGTAATTAAATCTGCATCCTCAAAGTAATTAATTCAAAAGGCAAAGAATGAGTTCGTCGAGGAGGGACGTTTTAATCTAATGAATGGAATCTACGGTCATCAACACGGTACAGTGTGTAATTCTGGTTTACACACTGTACCGTGTTGTTCATTCATTCTGATTTTAACATGGTGTGTTCATTTGTTGTGTTAGTTCAGAACGTAATATACCAGCGGTGAACAGCAATCTGTTCAGCTCGGATTCGGATCAACCGCCGTGAACCATTCCGAAGTGTAAATGGTTTGTCTATGTTCTAGAAAATTATGGGCTTAGGGGCTAAGGGCTACATCATAATCTACCCAGCCTTACCCCAACCATAGGGGACAGTAGGGGCTTAAATTAAACTATGCCAAAGCTCTTCACGTATTAAAATATGAAATAGGATATACAAACAAAGAGTTTGTAAATCAGGAAGTAAATTGGTAGATTAACACCTAGGTTAATATCCGTGTTTGGATAAAGCGATCCGAAAATTTTACAATCCTACACATAAAACAGTAGAAGGTAGGCATTTTACCTGAACACCGGACCCGCCCGGTTATCTGACCCTCTAAATGAGTTTTCGTTATTTCACTGTCTTTTTGACCGCCTATTCGACCCCTAAATGAATTCTCCTAAAGTTGACACCAAGCTTAATAGCTTTCCGGACTTACCGCATGTGAAAAAAGGTCGCTTTCGGTCCATTAAATTTGATTTAAAATGAAGAAGTTTAAACTTAATTACAAGACTTAAGAAAGACTTATTTAATGCTAATGTTAGAAACTGTTGGATATAAATAATTGGCAATTATATCATTATGGTTCCTATAATAGATACCAGTGGAAGCAGCATGGTTACACGACTCCGTATGGGTGTATGCGCGTGCGCTTGCAGAAGCGCTGACCAGCGGTGAAGGATCGCGAGATGGCAGGGCCATAGCAGCCCGGATGAGGAACACCACCTATCACAGCGTTATGGGGTAAGAAGAATTTTCAATTTCTTGAATAGCGTAAAACACATGTAAACTCTTTGGAACGCTAGTAGGTATTTCAAAAACGTTATTCAACTTTTTTTCAAGTATTTTTTTTTCTTTAAGGACAGTATCCTATCCATCCAAGATCAAATTACTTTATTCGTGCACGATTGTTAAAAATTAACATAATTTTCAGCTCCAATCAGAGATAAAAAGGGCGCTTGAAAATCCGTCCGATTTCTTCTACCACAAAGTCGAATAACGAACTGGCTTACCCTCTGGTTAGGTAACTGCGACGTGCTTCTTTTGTGAGCCACATCTTGCCGTTTGTGGCTTAGGTAACAGAATTAGAAGCAATATAGCCGACCGCTCAGATGGTCCAATCTAAATCGGCAAAGCGCACCTATAGGTTTTCCTCTAAGAGATTATTCGGCCAACTTGGATTCTAACGGGACAACATTCCGAAATAATTTACTTTAGGGACACATTTATATTGATAGGGATAATAATACCAGCCTGTTACTGTCCCACTACTGCAGAGGGACAGAATACAAAAGCCTCTTCTCATATAGAGAAGGCCCAAGCATTAATCATCACGTTTGCTCAATACGGGTGATTTGGTGATTTCAGACTTATATCTTAATATATATATTTCTAGTGTGCGTGTGTATGTGACTGAACTCCTCCTAAACGACTGGACCAATTTTGATGAAATTTTTTGTGTGTGTTCGTGGAGATTCGAGAATGGTTTAGATTCACAATTGGACCCGGTAGGCGGCGCTGTACGGGCAGGACGAAGTCTGATCGGTCCGCTAGTTTATTATAAATCCAGGTTTCCTCACATTTTTTTCCATCGCCGATGTCAATAATGAACATAAAAAAGTCACATTGTTACTTAACTGGATTTGAACCCACTACCTCGTGCATGCGAGGTGGGGTTCTAACCACTGGGAGTCCATACCTACATAATTGTAATGGCTAGTTGTATAAATTTATATTCCCGCAAAACTTTAAAACAAAGATAAAAACTTTTTACAATTTATATTTTTTTATGTTTTTATTTCTCGCTTTACAGTGGGTCGGTTTATAATTTATCTAAGATACAATAACCTAATGTTGACTGCTCGTCACCTTGTACAAAATTCAGTAGGTGAAAAATCAATCATATTTTCTTCACTTAGCGGAGGATTTATGTTTTTAAATTTATGAAGAATCCAACTTTGAGAAATACCCTATCCAATAAAAAAAGGATACTAGAAATCCGACTACACTGAAAAAAATTAAACATGTTCAGAGAACCTCCTCCTTTTTTTGCATCGGTTAAAAAGTTCGTGTCACACCACGTTTCGTGTTGTCGTGCAGCGATAAAGAGTTTTACACCATTTCCTCTCACAATAGGTGGACATAAAACGGTCAAAGCTCGGCCTATATTTTGTTTGTAAGCTTTGTTTAAATTAGCTCTACCTATTAAGGTTAAATGTCACGTTTATTGTTTAATTTCCATACCGGCATGAAAAGTTGGGAAAAAGTGCTTCTTTTTAATTAACAACATTATTTTTATTCGTCAATTTTCCATTCACCGTTAGTGAATTTGCTTTTTAGAATAGAAGGACGGCCATGACCTACGTGACCGGTCGCAGATTAAATACTAAAACATTTTTCTGACATTGAAATAGCTACTATGGAAATATCAAAGTTTTTCATAATGTTCAGGTATTGGGTGCATATGGATGAGCATGGCGACGCCGAGGGTAACTACACACTGCTGTCCATCGACCCTGCTCGACCTCCTGGCCTATACCCACTCGCGGTCCTACACAAGTCTGCACCGGTAATGTAACCACTATTTTACAAAGCTGCTTTAGCCGTCCATGGAAAGTGAAATGCCAAACCGTGGCCAAACCCAATAAATATAAGAGACAAAGGAAAAACCGTTGTGCATTTTAAAGAAAATAATCATCATGAAATAGAGAATTGGTTATTGTGACGTAGAAAAATAGCTAGTTATTGTGAAATAGAGAAAGAGTTATTGTTAAATAGAGAAGGGACGAAGTGACACACGAGTCGGTAGTTTGTTAGATAGATTTACCTAATCACATAACCTTTTCATAAGACACGCATAACTATTGTGACGCACTTTGGATACGGCGTAATGATTAATTGCCTGCAGCCACTATATTTACAGACAGTTGATAAGTTGTAACTATTCCCCACTGGAGGTGCACGCTAATTTAAGCTTACCAGTATTATACAATACTGCTGGTTTTCCTACAATGCCAGTGGCCGTTCTATACATTTAAAGTTTCAATTTCTAAAATGTAATACATCTGTTGCCGTTAACGCTTAAGTTTGTTACAAATTGCTGTGCAAGGAGGCCAATTTTATAAATATTCGCATGAAAACACTTACATCTACATGTAAATAGATTTGTTATCAAATATCCGAAACACGTACGCACCACGATACTGGACGTGCCCCGAATAAACGGCATCTTTTAACCGTTTACGTCACATTTTGGCTTGTGCGATGCACTTTGGTGCCAACCAACGTATGGATTCAAATCTGAAGACGCTAAGGTCCTTTTAACTGGAACAATCTGTAATCCTATAATCTTTTGAAGTACTTATTTATTTACCATTTTATTCGCAACCCATTTTTACAGCAATCCGTTTGATCTACGAGGAATTTTACGGCAATTTGTTTAATACAGAGAAAAATGTAACAAATATTTATTTCATGCAGGAAGTGCGATTTTTACGGGACATGGAGTGGCCTGGCGGCCATGTTCCCCTCTCTGAGCCGCCTTGTGGATTCAGAGGAGAAAAATGCGTCAGTAAGTACTCCAATAGAATCTTATTGTTAACAAGGAACTCCTATACGTCTTTACAGAACACCCGTTGTCGTGAAGAGTGTTTTCACTTTTCCCTTAATGCGCAACGTACGTTGGAAGCTAATAGAATCAGCAAGTGGGCTGGAGCACTCCATTACCAACGGCCGGCGGAACGGACGCGACCATTTTGTTTACTGGCGATCTAAAAAACTAATATGTACTGTTAGAGCTCGGGTCGGCATTAAGCGCAAGGTTTGTAAGCGACAGTAAGTGGGGTGGGTCGTAAAAGCGTCGTTACGAGTCGTAGTGACAAGCAATGCGGAGCAGCGGCCATCGGGCACACGCGACGCCTGCTGCGCCGACATCGTCGCCTAATGCTTACTACACAAACGTACATAGCGTCACATCTACTTACTAACATTTGCTGGACCTACATAGTTACTCCTCGGAAATAATCACCAACTACGCACTACATCATACTACAGCAATAGAGCCTTCTAAGTAGGTCTTAAACAAGGCTTTCAGGTCAAGACCAAACTTTAAGGACGTCCCCTTTAACACCTTAAATGCCAGGTGACCGACAAACAATACATTTTCTATTGTGTCTCGTTTTCTGGCAGTTGACGTGTAAGTTTGGGCCAACTAATTTAATTAATGTGCCAACATGGTAGTCCGAAAATGAAATTTTACAATTAAAATTTGGGTTAAATTTGATAATATAGTTCAGGAAGACCAAAGAAATGATGAATACATTGAGTGAAGGATGATATGGTTAGAAAAGAGGTAACTTTTGAGATGACATCAAATAGGGGGCACGGAAGAACAAGACATGCTCTGCCGACCCCAAATAAATTGGTGGGAGAATGATGATGATGATGATGATTTGGGTTTAATTGATCATATGAACATTAGAAAAGTTCAGAAAATGACTAAAATAATCCATTATCAAAATATAGATAAGATTAAATATTTTGAATATTTCAGTAATAAGTATATAGGAATCCTCTTTGATTTCTAAATTCGAACTTTGTTTGTTTGCAAGTTCTCTATATGGATAATTTAGTGGCGATTTAGTCCTCTATAAATACCTATCACCCATCCAATTGAACGTATCATTTTGCTATTTAATATACAACTTATTCATTTTACTGAGGTCAATCACGGATAGGTAATAGTATTTCCATCCATAAATCGAGAATGCATAAATCCGTTTTTCTGCAAAGAACTTTGTGTCCATTTCAATTTGCAGAGCTTTATTGACACAGAGCCTTTTCTTGAAAAGAAATTGCACGAAGGAAACGAGCGTTCATTCTATTAAGCGATACTGGCTAACCGGAGCCAGGGTCGAGAGTAATAGTGAGCAGTGCCTTAATTTCTTTGCGCCTTGTGTCCCTTGA